>JALAZF010000270.1:5732536-8598805 GCA_022829125.1 Lathyrus tuberosus | reverse complement strand
TGTTCTTTATTGACAAAATTAAATAAACTAATTAACACTAAAATAAAATCAAAACATTTCAAAATAATTAAAATAAAATTGAAATGACAACACCAATAATGCTATTAAATTATTTCAAATATTTTGACTAAAAAAAAAAAAATAAAATGAATTAAAATAAATAAAAGTAGGATGCAAAAATGCTCGAAAAATTAAAATGATTGCACTAAATTGATCAGCGCGAAATAAATTTCTCGGAAACATACAACTTTTGATCTAATTTTAAAATAAATTTTTATCGGTTAAAAGGCTCAGACTGATCAAAATGCGACCGAAAAAAGTAGTTGAAAAAATTGAAACGAGCACGCCTGGTTAAACTACTGAAGCGTAGATTAAAAATATTGACGTCTGCAAGTTCGATTTTGAAATTTTTCGCCGGCTAATTTTATGCACAGTTGAGAAACGATTCAACCGGTTTGTCTGTAAATTCGAAAATTTATTCTGGTGAACATTTTAGGCATTATGCATCATGAAATGCATGTTATGCTATGCAGATGATGTTAATGACTCGATGAATGTATTGATTTAGGATCAAAATTGGGGTATGATTGTTGCCCCTATTTAAGTATCTTCAACCAGAGAATATGAAGAAAGACATCCTTCATATAATCGTGGTGGGAGATAGTTAAATACTAAAAGATCCAAATTTTGTCCCCGAATGCAAATGACATGATATGATATGTTACGAATGCATGAAGGATTTTTTTTTCGATTTTGATTTGCTAGGGATATGATATGAGATGAACCTTAACTGGATGTTTTATGATAGATGGATGATGAAAGGTGGACCTGTGGGGAATGATGGAGGACATATGGCAATGGTGATGGTCCACATGAAATGAAAAGGACAATTAAGTGGGTGAAGACTTATTGGGGATAACAGTTATATTGGGGAAAAGACACTGGGGAATATTTAAATGAGTTTTATCAACAGGTTCAAACATGACCTGACGACACTTTTAGAATATATCTGACAGTTTTGGAAATTTCTCACAAAAAATTTTATCCAATCAAGGATTTTGGAGATTCCTAAAAGGGAATTTATCCAAGACAAAAAATAAACGGGAGTCTTCTTACGAGAAGTGATCAACTACTTCGACTCCTTGCATGTACTTTGTGAATAATCTTTTAAAGAAGTTCCGCCGGGGAAGACTACTGTCGAGGTTCCTTAGGGAAGATTCAAGAGAAACTCACTAGGGAGTCTACTGCCGAGACTCACTAGGAGATACCTACTGCTGAGGTTTTTTTGTTAAAATACTCACTGCCAAGGTCGACTGGGAAATCTTCTGCTGAGATCAACCAAGGAATCTACTGCCGAGATCAAACAGGGAATCTACTGCCAAGATTCACTTTGAGAGATATATACCTATTGTCTAGGTCTACTAGGAAATCTTCTACCGAGATCAACCATGGAATCTACTGCCGAGGTTCACTTTGAGGAAGATATACCCAATGCCATACCCCAAAATTTTCCTACCATTTCATTCAAATCTTTTGGCTTATGCATCTCATATTCCTCATATACATACCCTCCATTAGGTCATCTAACACATCATGCATTCATTAACATCAAGGCTTGTTACTTGGATCAGAGGTCGTGGAGAATTAGGGTTTACATAATGTAATAAGATTTCACCTCTTTTGCAGGTTCGTTTCAATTGAAGATGTAAAAGTCATGAATTAAGGTTTTGTCCCTCGTACTCAAGATCATTAGATGAAATCTTCAAAAGCTTTACTCCACCTAAAGCTTCTCTTTCTCAACATCTTTGGTCTTCATTTGGCATATGAAGTGGCTTCAAGGGTGCTTGCCATATAAATCATCCTAAAAGTGTCATCTAAGAAGGGATGTGGATTCTATAAGCATCATCTTCTTGTGTTCATCATCATCACTTGATTAAGGTTTATTTCCCTAATCATGTGATACCCAAGAGGATTCCTTGTGAAGATTTGTCCATCAGTGCATCTTATCATTCAAGAAAGTCCGTCATTGAGAAAATTTTGGGGTCAATGGAGGTTTGGATTTGAACAGGACCATCAGTGTCATCTATGGAACTTTACATTGGATCCATGGACTTCTTTATGGGACTCATTCCTTACATTTTAGCCTAGTTATTTGATTTAGATCTAAGGCATCTTCAAGGTTCATTCAAGAAATAAATGAAAGTTCACATTCAAAGTTTGGGAATCAAGTCAAGGAGGTCGAGGCAATTAAAATACAAGATCCATTCAAGTTGATATCCAAGGAAAATTCAAGGATATATAGAGGGAAATGCATGATCACTTGAAGTATAAGTTACAGTTCATACAAAAGGCCAAATTCCACTACAAAGTCATTAAGTTCATTACAAGAAAAGTCAAAAAAATCAAACCATAAAAAGAATTACAAAGTTTTGACCTAAGTTGACTTTTGGTCAACTGTTGACTTTTTGGTCAACAAGTTGACCAAAGTCAACTCACCTAGTGCTACCTAGCTTAAACCCTAATTCTACTTTATCCATCATTCATGAGCCATCCCCCATGGTTGTTTAAAGTTTCCATAATTCTTGATGTTGTTTTTGGTTTATGGCTTCCATAACAATCTTGATCCCTTTACTCCGCGACCTTCTTGCCTTGTGTTCATGTCCCACAACCACGACAGCCTACAATTCAGTAAGAGAAACATGGTTTAGATGCATAAAGTTCACATTTCCAGCATTAACACATTTACACATCAACTGACATTGGATAATTTCACTAACATCAATTGATAAGGGAACTATAACTAGCAATGCATTTTTGAGACGATTTCATATCAAGAGAATTTTTTATTTGATACTTTGTTAATGGTGACTTGATTTTTGCCTAATCTTTTTCTGTTAATTGTTGATTAGAGTTCCATTAAGTTTTGATTAGAATTTTGTTAATTGATGATTAATTCTCGTGAACACTTTGTTGATTTTCCTTGAATAATCTTGGTTGTATTTTGCTAATACTTTGTTGATTTTCTTGGTTGAACTTTGTGTTAGATTTAGTTGAATATTCTTTGCCATCAAGTTGTAGAAATTTTGCTATCTTGATGTTGATTTTTATGACTATTTTGTTAATAATTTCATGATCTTAGTTCTTTGAATTCTTATGCCATTATGATGATAAACTTTTCTGCTATTCCTTGATTGATCTTATGATCCATATGGATTCATCTTGTACCTTTCATGCATTCATTCATGATTTCATGTGACTAACCATTCTTCTTTGGTGTGAGGTATCCCTTTGAAGACATGGATCACCTTTTGAGACTTTAATTCATTTTATCTTTTATTTTACCTTTATTCTTTTAATTCCTTTTCATATGTTATCCCCCCCATTGTGGAAAAAATGTTCCCCTCCCCCATTGTTTTAATGCTTGATGCTTGCATGCGTATAGGGTCAGAAAAGATAAAAACAAAGTGATAATAAATCGATTTCAAAAACAAAGACAAATAAAGCTCGATCCAACGTCGAGTCATTTTTCAAACTAATTAATTGAATTTTCTCATTTCACCTCCACCTTAGGGTTTCCCACACCTTTCTTCTACCTACATTCAATCTATTCCATCAACCACAAGCAAGCCTTATATGCTTTCACCATAAGTCGATTGCCTTGTGCATCGCCACTAACCTACCCCTAACTCAATCTACCACTCTTTCAATTCATTCCACTTCCTTCATCATCACTCATTCTTAATTAAAACTAAAACCTTGGTCTTTGTACCAAATGCATTTTCAAACTCTTTTTCTTAATAAACTTGGAACAGTCGTGGAGTGGTTAGGCGAAGGCCTTGTCCTATCCCGAGTGTTTGACATTACCTTTAGGGTTCACTGTCTAAACACTTGCCTTCCAAAGTAAAACATTCCTAAATAAAATGAGTAAGGTCCTCCTTGTATTGAACTAAAAAGAGAGGATTGAGTGAAGACTTCTTCTTCTCCGAGTATTGGGATGCTCACTTTAGAGTGTGTGGTCTTGATACTCGTCTTTCAATACGAATACGTGACTATACTCGCCACACACATTTTTTCCAAAAAAAACTTTAGAGATAAAGAATTGGGTACTACCCGCAGGGGTTCCTATTCGAGGATTTATCTCTCCCCTAAAATCAACATCCCACATAAAATGTGACATCTTGCCTTGAGGGCGCAAATCATAATTTTTCGTAAATGGGCACGTTATTTCCATTCTATCGCAACACAGGCTAAAGCATAAGTCTCCTTATGTGCGAGTGGCAAAACCTATTACTAGGATGTGAACATTAACATCGCCCAGTAAAAACAACAAACCCACAGTCATTTGGTTCCACGAACTAGGGAAGCTCTAATTCTTCATTTCACAATGGAGATACGTAGGCACAAGGTTTCAAAACCAAGGCGAGCACACTAATTTAAAAACCTTTTTCCTTTAATAAAGCATCCATAAAAAAGCATGAAACCTTAACAACACCTTACACATAAGTACTCGCATCTGATAAATATAAAGGTCAAAGATTAGCCTATCTATACCGGTCTTGAAAAAGAACCGGCCTCCCGCCATTTGCTCTTGCTCTTCACATGACCAAAGAAGAGATTACTACCAGTCTTATGCACAAAGGAGATACTCATGGCCTTTCTTTAAATTTCCTACTTGGCAAGGCTACTGGGTTCAAAGCCAAGGAGAACTGGGTGGATTTCAATGCCTCACTTGCTTTTATAATATATGGAATTGTCCTCTTCCCAAATATCGACAATTTCATAGACATAACTTCCCACCACTCTCTTCCTCCAACAGAATCCAGTTTCCACCCCTCCTTGCAGATGCTTACCACTCCATCCACTGGAAAAGTGAGAAGAAGACTGGAATGTTTCCAATGTTGCTCTCATCTTCTCTACAAATAGTTCACCTCTCATTTGCCTCAAGAGGGACTTTTTGTAGAAAACAAGAAGGGTTTGAAATGGTCTAACCGCATTATGTCTCTAGTGGCCGATGATATCGCTTGGTACTCTCAGGACTACTATGATGTTGAGATAATCTTCAGTTGTGGGGAATATCTGAACATGCCTTTAATTGGGAGAGTGGGTTGTATAAATTACAATCCAATTATGTCTTTGCGCCAACTTGGGTACGCTATGGAAGATGAACCAAAGGTTGAGAAGGTTAAGGGTCTATTTCTGGTTAACAATGCTGAAGATCTCGAACTGGTGAAGAGAATTGCCAAGGCATGGACTAAGATTCACAAAGAGGGTAGAAAAGAGTTAAAAGCGAAGAACTGTGTTGCAAAGGAGCCGTACAACAATTGATTACGAGCTAGGGTTGCTAAAAAGCAATTGCTCTTCCCATACAAACCTCCTATGCACACAAAACCTCCCGAGTCAACTCATGTTCCTAAAGAGGAGTATGATAAGCTGAAGCTCTTGGTTGATAAGTTGACTAACAAGAATGAAGCACTACAAGCCGAGATCCACAAAGCATCTGTTGATGGTAATAAACTCAAAAGGAAGATAGAAGACGAGTAAGACCAGTTGGCTGAAAGTAGCAAGAAGTTTAAAATCGAGACCGATCTGAGGGTTATGTACCAGAATGGTTATGCTGGGGCCGATACGGGGTTGAAGAATCTTCGCCAACACTTGAAAGAAGTTGAGAAGTCCCGTGACAAAGCCTGGAATTTATTTGAGTTGGCTTCCACTGAGAAGAAGCATACTAGAGACAAAATCAAAGCTGATATCAAGGAGCTTGAGACATAACTTAGGGATGCCCTGGCAAGAGCGGAAAGTGAATGCCGCCTCAAGGAGCCTTGAGAACTTCACACCATACTCTTGAAATGTGGGACGCCAAGTGCGAGAAAGTTAAGACTTCTCAAGGGCTTACGGAGCATTGGAAAGAATAATATGAATCCTTGAAAAAGGAAAGCTTAAGTTGGATTGAGAAAGAGAAATCCCTCAATGAGCTACTAAACCTCCATCTGAAGTCTCTTGAGATTTGCCAGCCAGCTTTGAAGATGTACAGTGCCAAGTACGGCAGCTTCATAAAGTTTTGCAACCGTGTGATCTGAGATGTGCCTTGGAGATTAGTGAGTGTACTCCAAGATATGAATGACACTAATTCTTGCCCTACGATCAACAACTTTATCCTCCTCTGTGACGAGTTAGTGAGCAAATTTGTGATTGAGTCGGAGAAACTCAAAGAGCGTATTCAAAAGAAGACTCTTTGATCATTGCTTTGTACTTTCCTATTACATTTTGAGATTCATGTACTTGTTCTAGTTGATGTACTCTCACTACTTGTACTCGATTTTCAATGAATGAATAAAAAGGCATTCTTCCTTCCCATATTGTGCAACTTATATTGTCTATTCATGATTTCCTAGCAAGAATACCTAATGGCAACTACAAGTCTTAAAGGTCCCCTGAAAAGAAAAAAGAAAAATAATAATAAATGCATTGTACATGAATTCATTTATCCATAATAATAATTTACATTCACTTTTCAAAGCAGAACTTTTTGGGGACCCTCTTTGCAGAACAGATATCCGGATCATCCAAGCTAACTTCTCTACATCTATATCGTACCAGAAACAACCAATGAAGACTCATAGATCAGCTAGAGCAAAACTAAATTGCCATTCGTGCAGATATAGAGAATATGGGGGCTAGAGTTAACCAACTTCTCGAGACTCACCACACCGTCATTCAAGGACAAGAAGAGCTCAGACTGAGCGTTGCCAAGCTTGCCGAAGCTACTCTTTCTACTCCCGTTAATGGCAACCCTTCGCCTCAGTATACTATTGTGATCACCGCTAACAAGGAGGTTGACGACCAAGAAAATGTCATAGACTATGAAGGAACGCAAGGTAATCTCATGAATAATGTTGGTGAAACCACAAAAATGTATCACGCTCTAGTAGAACGCCTCAAGGATATGGAGGGTTCCAAAACATCCGGATTCAGTGTTACTGCTATATGTTTAGTGCCAAGGATTGTCATTCCCCCGAAGTTCAAGGTCCCATACTTTGACAAATACAAAGGCACTGCCTGCCCTAAGACCCATCTCCGTTCATATTGTCGAAAAATGGTTGCGCATGCTGACAACGAGCCCTTACTCATGCACTTCTTCTAGGATAGCCTCACTAGGGGCACCCTTAGAGTGGTAAATGCAGTTAGAAAGAACGCATGTGAGTACTTGGGGAGAACTGGCTGATGCTTTTCTAAAGCATTATCATTACAACACTGCCATGGCTCATAGCCGAGCACAACTACAGAATATGGTTTAGAAATCTAACGAATCCTTCAAGGAATAGGCTCAGAGGTGGCGCGATCTTGCGACAAGGTTCTGACCTCCTTTATTGGACCGTGGATTGGTAGATTTGTTTATGGGTACTCTGCAAGGTCCATACCTTACACACGTGCTTGGCAGCACTTCCACGTCTTTCTCTGACATGGTCATTATTGGGGAACGTGTTGAAACATGCATTAAAATTGAAAAAATCCAAGGTGCCTCTAGCACCACCAACAACACTGGCAACAATAAGAAACCTTACTCCGACTTTGTTAAAAAGAAAGAGGGAGAATCTAGAAACGCTACCATCGATAAAGGGAAGGCCCCTGCTTACCCTCAAGTGCAGCTTCCTTATTATCCAACACCCATTGCTGTTCCGAATCAATATGTTCCTCAAGAATATGCTTATGGTGCTACTCCACAACCATGGGCACCTCAATAACAATATGCTCAGCCTCAACAAAAATTTTCTAGGCCACAACAATATGCGCCTCCTCCACCACCACCATCTCCCAAGGAAACCAATAATGATGCTCTAGCAAAGGCCAAAGGAAAGCAAGTAGTTGTCGATCAGCCAAAATCTTCTTCTGACCCATAGACCAAACAACTTCTAAGAATCCTCAAATGGAGTGACTATAAAGTGGTTGATCAACTCAACAAACGCCATCCAAGATTTCTATCTTGTCACTACTCACGAGTTCAAAAGCGCACCACAATGCTTTGAAGAAGGTCTTAAGCTCTGCACATGTATTAGAAGATATCACCGTAGCTCAATTTGAATGGGTTGTAACCAACATTGCTGCAGGAAACTGTTTGGGTTTTTCAGATGATGAGCTCCCAATTGAAGGCAGAGCACATAACAAAGTGTTACATATTTCCATAAGGTGCTTGGACATTGTTATATCTTGAGTATTAGTGGATGCAAGGTCCTCCCTTAATGTGATGTAGAAAACTACCTTACTCAAGTTCAATATGGATGGTGTGATGATGAGACCTAGTACCTTAACAGTCAGAGCCTTTGATGGGTCCAGGAGGTCTGTGGAAGGAGAAGTAGACTTGCCAGTCAAGATCGGTCCTCATATCTTCTACCTCTCTTTCTACGTCATGGATATCCGTCCATCTTATACCTTCCTCTTGGGTCGTCCATGGATCCATCTAGCAGGAGCTGTGACGTCTACTCTTCACCAAAAATTGAAGTTCATCGCCGACGACAAAATTATTGTCATTGGTGGAGAAGAAGATGTAGTGACTAATAACATGACCACTTACAGCTATGTGGAAGTGGAAGGCGAGGTGTATGAGACTCCCTTCCAAGCTTTAGAGATCATTTCTGCTGACAGACTTCCTGTCACAGAAGATAAGAAGAAGCTTGAGACATCATTGTCTTCCTTGAATGATGCAAGAGCCCTTGTAGAAGATGGAACTCCTTACGGTGGTTGGGAAAAAGTCGTGGAAGTGCCAGAGAAAAGAGATAGCTTCAGTATTGGATATCAGTCCTCTTCCTGCATTCAAGCCAGCTCATCTCCTCTACTCCAAGGAAAGTAGGTCCTCCTGATCCAGAAAGTGTTCACTAGTGCTGGCACTATCCAAGAAAGGCTGGTCTTTGTAGTGGGTGATGAAGATGACAACGAAGATATTTCCATATACGTCTACTAGATTGCACCGGATCAGGAGCTCGACAACTGGATTACTTTGGACATCCCTAAAGTTGTTTTTCTTGACATGTAATTTTCTATTTCGATAAGTCTTATGCGTTGCCCGAGGTATATTGACAAGCTTTCAAAAAGGCCCCCATATGTTCAATCTTTGTTTAATAATGAATAAAAATTGCATTTTCGCATACAATTTTCGTTCCCTATCTTTTCGTTTTTACTTTTACTTTTTTTAAAAAAATGGCAATACTTTTTCTTTCACATTCTAAAATCATGCAAATCCGGCTCAGATTCTATAAAAAAAGAAACTGCTATGGTTCCCTATTAGTTCTTGGATTGGCTAAAATTTTGGTAAAACAAGGTATGTTCAATGTTGATGTCAAGGTGCTGATGTTGCAACATTGAAGTCTTAACACTGGGCTGTGTTAAGTAATTAATTGCTAAAGTTGGATGTCTGATGTCACATAGGCGATGTTGTGACATTAGATCTGCAGAATTAATAACATCAGGTTGTGATGTTGTTAGGGTTGCGTGTTAGCTGGAATTGTGGAGAGCAAGCTGTCTCATTGGATGCGAATATCTTGGGATAGATATTTTCTGCTGCATAGGAGATCTGGTGCAGATTTGTAGGAGATTTAAAAGGTTGAAGATTTAAAAAGATTTTAGGAGAAAATCTGTTTTAAATATTCAGTTTTAAATAACAAATCTGGGAGATATTGTAGCAAGTCCAAGACCAATTCAGGAGCTATATAAAGCGCACAAGACCAAAGGAAAAGGTACAGAAATACAGAGAGAAGATCAAGAGCAGAGGCTGAGTGTCTTGAGTGTTTTGTACGAGTTGTATAACCAGAATTCTAGGGTGAATTGTTGTGTCGTATTCTGTCATCTCTAGAAGCTGTGAAGCAATAGAGAGTGGTTGCTTGATCGAAGCTGTGAAGTAAGATCAAGGTTACTCAAAGTGGTTTCTTTGAGTGTTTGTAAGGGATTGAGTGGTGTTCTCATACCTAGGTGGTTTCTTAGGTAGGAAGTCATTAGTAGAGTATAAGTTTAGGAGATTGTCAACGGGTTGTTGAGTCTGTAAATTATATCTACAAGTAGTGAATTCCATCTCTGGCTTGGTAGCCCCCAGAGTAGGTTAGTTAGACCGAACTGGGTCAACAATTCTTGGTGTTATTTTTCTGTTTGTTCTGTCCATTGTGCAGAGTGTGTTGTTGTGACATTGCACCTTAACATCACACATCTGATACTAGAATTTCAATTGGTATCAGAGCAGGCATCCTGTCTGTCTGTGGGTGAGATCTAGGGAAGTTACTTTCTGGTGTAAAGATGGACAAAGAAGTTGGAGGATTTGTCAACAGACCCCCTATTTTAGATGGATCCAATTATGACTATTGGAAGCCAAGGATGATCACGTTTTTGAAATCCTTGGACAGCAGGGCATGGAAGGCTATAATTAAAGAATGGAAAGCACCTGTTGTGTTTGACAAGGATGATACTGGGAAAGATAAAGAGGGCACCTCAAAGCCGAAACCTGAAGAAGAATGGACCATGGAAGAAGATGAGCTTGCCATTGGTAATTCCAAAGCTCTGAATGCAATCTTCAATGGAGTAGATAAAAACATATTCAGGCTGATCAATACATGTGAAGTTGCTAAGGAAGCATGGGATATTTTGAAGGCTACACATGAAGGAACATCTAGAGTTAAGATGTCAAGACTTCAGCTTCTAACATCAAAGTTTGAAAGTCTGAAGATGAAGGAAGATGAGACTATCCATGACTTCTATATGAGTGTTCTTGAGCTGGCTAATGCATCCAGTGCTCTTGAAGAAAAAATGTCAGAAGAAAAGCTTGTAAGGAAAATCCTTAGGTCCCTTCCTAAGAGATACAAGATGAAGGTGACTGCTATTGAAGAAGCTTAAGACATCAGCAAGATGAGGGTTAATGAGCTCATTGGATCTCTTCAAACTTTTGAGCTTGGGTTGAATGAGGAAGAACCAGAAAAGAAGCCAAAAAGTATAGCCTTGACTTCAAATGCTCAAGAAGAGAAAGGGAAGAGTACTGAATCCCAGGAGGATTTATCTCAGGCCATAGCTATGTTGGGAAGGCAGTTCAACAAGGTGTTCAAGAGGATGAACAATAACTCTTGACCTAATGTCAAGAACATCTCTTCTGACATCAGCAAGTCAAAAGAGAAGGATGAAGAGAAGACTTCCCAAGATAAAGGAGTTCAGTGCTTTGAATGTGAAGGTTATGGACATGTCAAGAAAGAATGTCCCACATTCTTGAAGAAGCAGAAGAAGGGCATGACAGTTTCCTGGTCTGAATCTGATAGTGAAAGTGAAGGTGAGTCAGCAAAGCATGTTAGAGCCTTAACAGGAACTGTTGTTCCTGATGATGATAGTGATAGAGAAATAACTTATGAGGAGTTAGCATCTACTTATCAAGAGCTGTGTTTAAAAAGTGTTGAGATTTGTCAAGAAAACAAGTGTCACAAGCAACAGATTGCTCAGCTTGAGAATGTAAAAGCTGATCTGGAAAATGAAGTTGTACTAGTTAAATCTCAACTTGATCAGATGAAAAAATCTGTTAGGATGATGAACAGTGGTACAACCACTCTTGATAAGATTCTTCAGTCAGAGACAGTTGCTGGAGATAAATCAGGTATAGGATATGTGGTTGAGGAAAAGAGTTCTACAGAAGCAAGCACTTCTGGAACAAAGAAGGAGGTGTCCCAACCAATGTCTCAGCATCAAACAAAGAGACATGATTCTACACCTAAGAAGGTTACTCATCCACAGCCTCAGAATGTTGAGAAGAAGAATGCTCATCATCAGAAGAAGGTGTAGTCTCAGGGAGCTAGTTAGTATATGCCACCTCAATATCACAAGAGCATGAAGGCTGCTAGGTTCAATCAAAACATGGTTCATCAACATCAGGGGAACATGTATGAATATGGATACAACAATGTTGTGCATCATTACTATGGAAAAAGGAAGCCTCATCACCATAGGAGACAGTTCAAAAGACAGCATCCTTACCATAGAAGACAGTCAAACTATGGTAGTAGAAGACAACAACCTTATCATAGAAGAAGAAATCAACACTATGGATGGCATCACCAGCAACATCATCATCATGGTGGCAGAAGGTTTAACCACTTTAGAGATAACAGAGTTAGATGCGTCTACTGTGGAAGATTTGGACATATGCAGTTCTCTTGCTTCAAGCTTCATGGTTATCCAAATTCTGCTCCTCAACCCGACAGAAGGAGGTCTGGCCCAAAGTAGTAAAACAATGGGTTCCTAAAGCTCAGGTTACATGTCTATTGGCTCACACATCAGATGGACATTTTTCTATGGATGCATGGTACTTTGACAGTGGATGTTCAAAACACATGACTGGATCCAAGAAGCATTTGGTAGAGTTCAATCCTTGCCATGCAAATGATGTTATTTTTGGTAATGGTGAAAAAGGAGTAGTATAAGGAGTTGGAAGAGTGAAGAATCATGATGGTCTTACTCTTGATAATGTGCTCCTTGTTCAAGGGTTGAGTGCTAATTTAATTAGCATAAGTCAACTTTGTGATGAAGTTTACAAGGTAAGCTACACCAAAGATGAATGTGTGGTAGCTGATGAGCAGAATGAGGTAGTGATGAAGGGAGTAAGATCCAAAGATAATTGCTATCAGTGGATACCTCAAGTGGACAGCTTATCTAGTGATGCTAAGGTTGATGTTGTAAGATCAGATGGTGACATCAAGTGTGAAAGTATGGTGAAAAGTCAATCTGGGTTAATGACTTATGGTGTTGTTACTCCTAAGTTGGATGATGTGTTAAAATCCAACTTGAGTAGTCAGTTATGTGAGCAAGATGAAGGAGTCAGCAATGCTGATGGAAGGATTAAAAGATGTGACCTTAAGAAATGTTGGGAGCTAAATACTTGCAAGGCCAAGAAAGATGACAACCTGACTAATGACTCCTATAATTCAGAAGAAAAATTTCACAAGTTGACAATCCTTAGGTTGGAAGATGCAGATGCTAGAGCTGATGTTAAAACATCTCAAGTCAAGAAAGGTACTTCTAGCCTTAAAATAAAGAAGAGTGATGATGAACTAATTGCAAAAGTGGTTCCTGGGGTTGCTAAACGACTGAAATCAAGGAAGAGGAAAGCTATTGAGTCACCTCCAAAGATGAGAACTGATAAGCAGAAGATCTATGTGGATGGTACTACAAAATCCAGGAGTAAAGTGTTCATCTCTTCCAGAAATAGGAAGATCAGAGATAAGTCTGATGATAATGTCCAGGATATCTCTCAAATGAAGGAAGTCATTGTTGTTAGAACTTCTGAGAAAATTCAAAAGGCCATACTAGATAACATTCCTGTGCTTTTCATAAAATGGTGGAAGTATGTTCTGGAAAAAGAATTTGGTATAGATACTCTGGATATGGTTGAGTTTGCTAGGATATGGTTCAGAGAGGGTGTGGGAACTTATGGTATTCAGGTGTGTATGAATAAGTTGCTCTGACTGTGTTTTATTGGGAGCTTCTTGAAAGGACTTCTTTGTGCATGAGTCCTTTGAATGGTGATGAGAAGCTGATGTCTCAAAAGATGTTATAGCATCATGTTTGCTGGTGGTTATATCTGGAAGATGGTTAAGATCAGACATGTGGAGTTGGATGCTCTAGCATTTTTGGTCAGAAGAGGTGGAGATTATGGTCATGTGTTTAGTAGCTTGTTCTGGCAAAGCATGACTACTGTCTTTGAAGACTTCACCAGTTTCAACAACTACTGGTGGATGTAAGGATGGAGGAATTGTGATCTCTTGAAGAGACTGGATCTCAGTAAAGCTTATAAGTAAACTGAGAATTTGTGGAGTTTGTGACACAGTGTTGAGTTTGGATTATTTTACTGATAGTAAATCCAGTAGTGGAGCATATGTAATACCCTGGTGTCAAGAGTGTCAAGAGTATCCTTGGTGAAGGATGTCTTTGTTCTGGATCTGAAGCTTAGTGCTTACATTATATCTAAGGAGCATCTACATAGTCATACGGGAGAATGATGAAGTAGAAGGTTTGCCTTGGATGGTGAAGATGAATTGTATGATAGCCTTTGGAGAAAGGGACAGTGGTACCAAAATGCATGTACTCAGAAAATGTGCTCAAATGTTCATCTCCATCTAGAGCATTTGTTAATCATGACAGGGGGAGTACTTGTCTATGGATTTTGCAGCAAAGGTGCATTTATCAAGCTTGTGGAGATTGGTTGCTTCTTATGAGGATATAATGTCAGATAGCATGTTATGACATTAGGCTGTTGATTGGTGTTTTGGTGTGGCCTTGAATGGTTCTAGTCATATGAAGCAAATTGTTTGAATCTTGTGTGCACATGCTTCTGAGGAGATGTCTGAAGACAAGATTGAATCACGGCCTTGAATAGATGGTACACTTGTCTTGGTGTGTGTTATTCTAAGTGTGAGGAGTTGACTTAGAGTTCAGTGGAAGGCATTGTGTGTGTGTTTCAGATCTTGTGGATGATTGTGTGAAGCCTTCATAACTGGATGGATAAAGAATATGCCTGGATTTTCAAAATGTGGATTTGGCTGACAAAAGAAGTATGGTTTTGGACTTACTTGTTGAGGTTTGTCCAATTGTGGCTAAAAAGGGGGAGAAATAGTCAAGAGTCAGTCAAGATGCAAGAGGTGCTGCAATGACAAGGAGTGCTGCTAGTTGTGATGCAGAAGTGCAGATATTGAGGGGGAGAGTTGTTGAACAGCTTGTATATTGGTTCTTGCCTTGAGGGGGAGCACCAATTGGCTGTTGTCAATAATGAAGATGGTGCTGCAGCAGATCAAGTGATGAAGACTATGAAAATTGTCAAACTGCTGCTGATGAGAGTTTCAAGATTTTTTATTGAAGTTTTTCCGCTACTGAAGTCTCTGAAGATGCAGAGTGCAGAGATTATTTTAGCCAAAATTAGCCAAAGGGGGAGATTGTTAGTTCTTGGATTGGTTGGAATTTTGGTAAAAACAAGGTATGTTCAATGTTGATGTCAAGGTGCTGATATTGCAACATTGAAGTCTTAACACTGGGTTGTGTTAAGTAATTAATTGCTGAAGTTGGATGTCTGATGTCACATAGGCGATGTTGTGACATTAGATCTGCAGAATTAATAACATCAGGTTGTGATGTTGTTAGGGTTGCGTGTTAGCTGGAATTGTGGAGAGCAAGCTGTCTCATTGGATGCGAATATCTTGGGATAAATATTTTCTGCTGCATAGGAGATCTGGTGCAGATTTGTAGGAGATTTAAAAGGTTGAAGATTTAAAAAGATTTTAGGAGAAAATCTGTTTTAAATATTCAGTTTTAAATAACAAATCTGGGAGATATTGTAGCAAGTCTAAGACCAATTCAGGACCTATATAAAGCGCACAAGACCAAAGGAAAAGGTACAGAAATACAGAGAGAAGATCAAGAGCAGAGGCTGAGTGTCTTGAGTGTTTTGTACGAGTTGTATAACCAGAATTCTAGGGTGAATTGCTGTGTCGTATTCTATCCTCTCTAGAAGCTGTGAAGCAATAGAGAGTGGTTGCTTGATCGAAGCTGTGAAGTAAGATCAAGGTTACTCAAAGTGGTTTCTTTGAGTGTTTGTAAGGGATTGAGGGGTGTTCTCATACCTAGGTAGTTTCTTAGGTAGGAAGTCATTAATAGAGTATAAGTTTAGGAGATTGTCAACGCGTTGTTGAGTCTGTAAATTATATCTACAAGTAGTGAATTCCATCCCTGGCTTGGTAGCCCCCAGAGTAGGTTAGTTAGACCGAACTGGGTCAACAATTCTTGGTGTTATTTTGCTGTTTGTTCTGTCCATTGTGCAGAGTGTGTTGTTGTGACATTGCACCTTAACATCACACATCTGATACCAGAATTTCATTCCCAATGACTTTGAGAATCCAATCAACCACACTGACGAAGACAGTGGAGCAGATTGTGAAGTTCCTGAAGAATTGGCCCGACTCTTGAGACAAGAAGAGAAAGTCATCCAGCCACACCAGGAAGCCATAAAAGTCATCAATCTCAGAACTAAAGAGGTCAAGAAATAGATCAAGATAGGTGTTGCCTTATGTGACAAGGAAAATAAGGGGTTGATAGAGCTACTTCGAGAGTATGTCAACATCTTCGCCTGGTTGTATGAAGACATGCCCGATTTAGACACTGATATAGTCGTGCACAGGTTACCACTCAAGCTAGAATGTCCACAAGTAAAGCAGAAACCACGAAGAACTCGACCAAATATGGCCTTGAAGATCAAAGAGGACATTGAAAAGTAGCTCAACGATGGGTTCCTGTCTGTAAGTGAATATCCTGAATGGGTTGCGAATATCGTCCCTGTTCCTAAGAAATATTGAAAGATACGCACGTGAGTGGACTACGGAGATCTAAATAAAGTGAGGTCGAAGGACGATTTCCTACTACCTCACATTGATGTATTGGTTGAAAATATTGCTGAATTCTCAGTGTTCTCCTTCATGGACGGATTTTTCGGCTACAATCAGATAAAAGATGGCTCTAGAAGACATGGAAAAAATGACCTTCACCACTCCTTGGGGCATTTTTCTTACAAAGCCATGCCATTTGGCCTGAAAAATTCTAGTGCAACATATCAACAAGCTATGGTGACTCTCTTTCATGACATGATTCATAAAGAGATCGAGGTGTACATTGACGATATGGTTGCAAAGTCACAAACCGAGAAAAAGCATCTAGTTCATCTTTAAAAACTATTTACTCACCTACGTAAATTCAGACTAAAGCTTAATCCGAACAAATGTACTTTCAGGGTACAATCTGGCAAACTACTGGGTTTCATCGTAAGCCAACGAGGAATCGAAGTAGATCCCGACAAAGTCAAAGCAATACAAAGTATGCCAGCACCAAGAAATGAAAAAGAAGTTTGTGGGTTCCTGGGGAGACTAAACTTCATTTCTAGGTTCATCTCACACGTCACGGCCACCTGCAAACCAATCTTTAAGTTGCTGTGCAAGAATCAAAATATTCGTTGGGAAGACAACTGCCAAGAAGCCTTTGGAAAGATCAAATAGTATCTTCAAGAGCCGCCAATCCTCATGCCTCCAGTCCCTTGAAGGGCACTCATCATGTATCTTACAATGTTGGATGAATCCATGGGATGTGTGCTTGGACAACATGACGATACCAGACTTAAAGAGCACGCCATTTATTACTGTCGCACCTCAAAAAAACCGCTTAATCGAAGACACGACCCTTCGCGCGAAAGGCGAGGAAAACGGTTCGACAGAGTCGCCACCGAACTTTATTTATCCCAAAAGAGGGAAAGGAAAATATCGAGAAAACCTTTTAGGAGGGGGTAAGAACATGGTCGTCGCAACCACATTCTGGGTTCGGGAGTCGGTTACGTGAGGGGAAGGTACACGCACCCCCTCACGTCCGTTGTACTCAACGGTAACCTCTTGATTCGAATCGCGATACTCGTTAGCTAAGCTTATCTATTTTCTTCTCTAAAATAAATGCGGAAAGGTAAAGATAAAAGGAAAAGATACTAAGGGGAAATGGGGTGGTTTTAGGATAGGGTACTCGGCAAGATCATCGCGACCTCGGGCCTACGTATGCTCATTCGGACGAGAATAAGGAATCAGAGCAATCGTAGTTCGACTACGGGGTTTGACGGAAAAATATGGTAGTGTGGACGCAAACGGGGGAAAAAGAAAAAGTGTGCTCGCCAAGATCATCGCAATCTTGTGCCTACGTATCTTTACTCGGACGAGAATAAAGAATCAGAGTAGTCGTAGTTCGACTACGGGGTTTGACGGAAAAAGTTGGAAGTGTGCTCGCCAAGATCATCGCAATCTTGTGCCTATGTATCTTTATTCGGACGATAATAAAGAATCAAAGCGGTTGTAGTTCGTGGTATTCCCACGAAAATAGGAGAGATTGGTGTTTTAGAGGCGTCAATTGCTCACACACGAGTAAGAGAACTCGCACCTAAACAATCGAAGAGAGATCAAAGACTTGAACCCCCATTTTTCACCTTGAAAGAGTTTCGATAGTTGTTAGTCATTTTGAGGTTTGATTATGAAAGTCCGCTTGAAGTTGGATCAAGGGTTTATTGTATGCGCTTAGTTATTTTGAAATGGATTGGATTTGTTAAAAGAAGAGGTGTCAATTGTTCACACACGAGTAAGAGAACTCACACCCAAACAATCGAAGGAAGATCAAAGACTTGAACCCCCATTTTTCACCTTGGAAGAGTTTCGATAGTTGTTAGTCATTTTGAGGTTTGATTATGAAAGTCCGCTTGACGTGGGATCAAGGGCTTATTGTATGCGCTTGGTTATTTTGAAAAGGATTTGATTTTTTTAAAAGAAGAGGCGTCAATTGCTCACACACGAGTAAGAGAACTCGCACCCAAATAATCGAAGAGAGATCAAAGATTTGAACCCCCATTTTTCACCTTAAAAGAGTTGCGATAGTTGCTAGTTATTTTTTTAATTTTATTATGAAAATCCGCTTGACGTTGGATCAAGAGTTTGGTTTGAAAAAAGGAATTGGTTAGAGGTTGATTTGAAAACGGCTCGACGACGAATCGAGGGTTTGGTTGAAAATGGGTTTGTTTGAAAATGGCTCGATGACGAATCGAGAATTAGTTTGAAAATGGGTTGCCTATGCTAGTCCCTAAGGGTGCTCCTAGTAAACAAACCACAATCAAAGCAATAATAAATGCGTACATCGGAATGGGGAGCGGGGTACACATAAAATACAGGGGATGACATGAAATAAAGGGTCTCATTGTAAGGTAGCCCAAGAGAAAGCCGTGTGTGTGCGAAGGTGTCCTAAACTAAGCCTTGAGCAAGCGTCGAGCAAGTGGATGATCATAACCAACAGTCCATTAATTAGTTTTTTAGGTTTCGATATTGTTAGTGTTTTTTGATTAAAGTATGTACAAATGAAAATGGTTAGATAAATATGAATATGGATATGAACAAAATGAATAAGAATAACATGAACAAAGATAATCAAGATAAAATGGACAAGAGATAGTATTAACATAAAATTAAGTTTGTCTCGTCTTAATCACGATTTAATCGATAAATTGATAATCGACGACTTTTGACTTTCATTGACCAAAAGTGAAAATAAAAGAAATATAAAGTGACAATTAAGAAATTAAATCGAAAATATGAATACAAAGCCTAAAGGTCTCACCTTTATCGAGATTTAATCGAGAAATCGATAAATCAATCGATATTTAGTTTTCATGGACCAAAACTGAATAAGAATAATAAAAATGAAATAAAATCGAAAATGATAAGAAAAATAAATAAAGGTCTCACCTTTATCGAGATCGAAAATCGATAAATCTTAATATTTCGGTTTTCATTGACCCAACAATAGACAAAAATGACAAAAATGAAATTAAATCGAAAAGGTATAGGAAAAATAATAAAGGTCTCACCTTTATCGAGATTAAGGTGAGAAATTGACAAATAGTCGATGTTTGGTTTTCATTGACCCAAAATAAATGAATAAAAATAATGTAATGAAATAAATTGAAATAAAAAAAGAAATATGCCTCATATATATCAAAATTCCATTGGTTTGAAAAAACCAATTAAACCATGAGTATTGTTAGATCATTGGCCCATTTTCTTTTTCATTTTTTGGCATTCTTTTTGTAGGAATTTTGAAACATAAGGGTAATGGAATTTTGGGCTTTGTAATTTCTTGGCTTTGGTAATATTAAAAATGGAAATTGGTTACTAATGGATATATAAAAAAAAGAAATGGGATATGGATATTAAAGTGGAAAAGATAATAAAAAATGAGTTTATGAGAAAATGGATAGCTAAAAAAAATGGTTTTGAAATGAATATTAAAAATGGATATGGTTTAATTGATAGAAAATAAATGGAAATTGATAAGAAATAGAATGTGGAAATGGATATGGACATTGGATTTTATATATGGATATTAAACGAATATAGAAATGGTTTTAAATGGATATCTAATTGGATGAAAGATAAAAATGGTTAAAAGATGGATATGACTTAAAATGAAAAAGGATAAAAATTAAAAGAGGGCTGAAGTTGAAGACAACATATTTTTTTGGATTCTTCTGAATAATGGTTAGTGGATGGATATACATGAAATATATACAGGTAGGACAAATTTGGGGTATGACAGATGCCCCTATCTAATTGGCTTAAATCGAGTAAAATGAACTGCTACGGCGTTCGGTCTTTCGAGGTATAAGACAATTAGATATGAAGAAGACCACAAATTTGTCTGAAAGAAAGAAAAGGGATTGAGAAGTTGAAATACAAGAAATCTGACACCAAAAGGATGCCAGACCTATCACTATAAGGATGATAGTGAACACACACACAGACCCTCTACTACCAAAAGGATAGTATGGCACACAACACAACCTGCTATTACCAAAAGGATAATAAGGCACACACACACAACCTGCTACTACCAAAAGGATAGTATGGCACACAACACAGCCTGCTACCACTAAAAGGATAGTATGGTTCACACACAGCCTGCTATTACCAAAAGGATAATATGGCACACACACACACAGTCTGCTATTACCAAAAGGATAATAGGGCACACAACACAGCCTGCTATTACCAAAAGGATAATAGGACACACACACAGCCTGCTACTACCAAAAGGATAGTATGTCACACAACACAGCCTGCTACTACCAAAAGGATAGTTTGGCACACAACACAGCCTGCTACTTCTAAAAGGATAGTATGGCGCACACACACAACCTGCTATTACCAAAACGATAGTATGGCACACAACACAACCTGCTACTACCAAAAGGATAGTATGGCACACACACACAAGCTGCTATTACCAAAAGGATAATAGGGAACACAACACAGCCTGTTATTACCAAAAGGATAATAGGGCACACACACACACAACCTTCTACTACTAAAAGGATAGTATGACACACAACATAGTCTGCTACTACCAAAAGGATAGTATGGCACACAACACAGCCTGCTATTACCAAAAGGATAATAGGGCACACACACACAACCTTCTACTACTAAAAGGATAGTATGACACACAACATAGCCTGCTACTACCAAAAGGATAGTATAGCACACAACACAGCCTGCTATTACCAAAAGGATAATAGGGCACACAACACAGCCTGCTATTACCAAAAGGATAATAGGGCACACACACACACACAGCCTGCTACTACCAAAAGGTTAGTATGGCACACAACACAGCCTGCTACTACCAAAAGGATAGTATGGCACACAACACAGCCTGTTATTACCAAAAGGATAATAGGGCACACACACACAGCCTGCTACTACCAAAAGGATAGTATGGCACACAACATAACTTGCTATTACCAAAAGGATAATAGGGCACACACACAGCCTGCTATTACCAAAGGATAATAGGGAACACACACAAAGGCTGTCACTCACCAAAAGGATGACACATAGACCAAGGGTTAATGGATCGGCGACACCAAAAGGATGACGGATCAAAACAAGCTACTACCACCAAAAGGATGATAGGAACTTCCTACTTGCAAGGACCGACACCAAAAGGATAAAGGTTAAGTTGATTTGATAGGGTTCGACTATCACCAAAAGGATGATAGCAAGGCAATTAACAAAAGGTCAAGTTTGCTGGGGATATGATGAGATTGATTTGGAGACATCAACAAAAGGTTGAAGTAAAGAAATAATGAGGAGAGCCCACGAAAAGGAAAGGGAAACAGTGAAAAATGGAGAAGGTAACCCGCCAAGATCTACGCAATCTTGTGCCTACGTATCTTTACTCGGAAGAGAATAAAGAATCAGGGAAGTCGTAGTTCGACTTGAAGAAAAGATTCAATGAGGAACGCCCACTGACTCAGAGGAATGTTTATTGGTTGGGATGAGGATGACGACCTCAATAACAAAAGGTTGAGGAACACACCCCAATGAGGAATGCACACTGACTTGCTTGGAGATCACAGCTTCATCAATAGAAGGTTGAAGACTTTCATGAGGAACACCCATGAACTTGAAGAAGATGCCCCTGACTGGGAAGAAGGTTGCTTTGAGATCTTATCTTGATCAACAAAAGATTGAACCAACTCCGTGAGGAATGTCCACGGATTTGCAGGAGATGCCCTTGGCTGGGCCAAAGATCGTCTTGGAATAACTTTGTGAAGAACGTCCACGGATTTGATGAAGATGCCCCTGCCTGGGCTGAAGATCATCTTGCAGTCTCGAGATTAATCCTGGATCTCACGCATGTATGAATGCTTGATTTTGTAATGATGTGCAATGCAAATGCTGACGCGCAGAGATGCAAGTGCTAGGAAAGTATGATTGGTTTTTGGGATGCACATGATGCAAATGATGACAAATGCGATGCGTATGATGCATATGATTCCAGACGGGTGATTGGATATATTGGTGAAGGTGCCAGCGTGATGGACTGGCCCGATGGCAAATACTTTTATCTGAGTATGACATCCAGTATGTCACACAAAAGGCTATCAAAAGTAGCATCCTTGCATATCATCTTGCTTACCATCCGTTGGAAGAGTATGAGTCAATGAAGTTCGATTTTCCAGATGAGGTTATTATGGAACTTGATGATGACTAAGAACCCGAATCAAGGGAGCGATGAACTCTCACATTCGATGATGCGTCAAATGCCTTAGGCCATGGCATTGGGGCAGTCTTAACCTCTCCACGCAATACTCACCTACCTTTCACAACCAGGTTATGCTTCGACTATGAAGCTTGTATAGTGGGTCTCTAGGCAGCCATTGATTTGAAGATCAAAATTATTAAAGTCTATAGGGATTCCACTTTGGTCATACACCAAGTACGAGGTGATTGGAAAACACGGTACCCTAATCTAATTCCATACAAAGATTATGTATTGGAGTTGTTGCCCGTTTTTTATGAGATCAACTTTAATCACATCCCTTGAGAAGAGAACCAATTGGCAGATGCTTTAGCTACTTTGGCAGCCATGTTCAGAGTCAGATTTCTGAATCATGTGCCTGATATAAGAATCTTTCAGTATCAAGATCCAGCACATATCTTTCCGACTCGTTGTCTCATAACAAAAGATACGTCTGACGAGAAGCCGTGGTATTACGACATCAAAAGGTATCTGGAGAAGCAAGAGTATCTAAAAGGTGCTACAATCTTTGATAAGAGAACACTTCGAAGGTTAGCATCTAAATTCTTCTTGCCAGGAGACGTCCTGTACAAAAGAAACTATGATTCCGTTCTGCTCAGATGCGTGGATAGACACGAAGCAGAATCGATCATATGAGAAATCCACAAGGGATCCTTTGGTACTCATGCCAGCGGGCATGCCATGGCCAAGAAATCTTACGAGCATGGTATTATTGGCTAACCATGGAAAGTGACTATTGTGTGTATGCGAATATATGCCACAAGTGCCAGATATATGCAGATAGGATACATGTTCCTCCAACTGCTCTGAATGTCTTGACTTCACCATGGCCCTTTGCAATATGGGGCATTGATATGATTGGACGAATTGAGCCAAGTGCTTCAAATGGACACAGGTTCATCCTTGTTACTATCGACTACTTCACCAAGTGGGTTGAAGTTGCTTCCTACAAGAATGTAACCAAGCAAGTCGTTGCTCGCTTTATCAAAAAGGAAATCATCTGCTGTTATGGGATTCTTAACAAGATCATCACAGATAATGGATCTAATCTCAATAACAAAATGATGAAAGAGTTATGCAAAGAGTTCAAGATAGATCACCATAACTCATCACCCTATCGACCAAAGATGAATGGCGCAGTCGAAGCAACCAATAAGAACATAAAGAAGATCGTCCACAAAATGGTGAGAACACACAAGGATTGGCATGAGATGCTACCATTCATCCTACATGGTTATCAAACTTCAGTATGCACTTCAACTGGGGCAACCCCCTTCTCTCTCATCTACGACATGGATGTCGTACTCCCTGTAGAAGTAAATATTCCTTCGCTAAGGATTCTAATGGATACCAAGCTCGACGAAGCAGAATGGGTCCAAACCAGACTTGATCAACTCAACCTCATCGAAGAAAAGTGCTTATCATTCATCTGTCATGGTCAAATCTACCAAAGGAAACTCAAGTAAGCGTTCGACAAGAAGATCTGACCTCAGGAGTTCTATACATGTGACCTAGTGGTAAGAAGGATCATACGAGAAATCCATTCCGATCCGAGGGGAAAATGGACTCCCAATTACAAGGGATCATACATCGTGAAGAAAGCCTTATCAAGAGGTGCTCTAATCCTGACAGACATGGATGGGGAAGACGTTCCACTCCCAGACAATTCAGACTCAGTCAAAAAATACTACGCATAAAAATGACCCTCTAAGTCAAAAACCCTAAGGGGCGACTTAGGCAACAATGGGCATCCTAGTGGACTATAAAAAGTGAAGGTCCAGGCAAAAGTTAGGGATATATGAGAAAAAAATAAAAAGAGCCTGCTAAGCTGAAAACCCTGCAAGGGGCAATTTAGGCAAAAATGGGTATCCCGTTGGATTGAAATCCCGAAAGGGCAATCCAGGAAAAAATTAGGGATCAAGAGCGAGAGACTGCAACTTGAATACTCTTCACAAACGATAACATGTGCCCCGGACAAGGGAAAAATCAATTCAACCACCACTCTTCAGAAGCCAAGCGTTGAAATTACCAATGATATAGGAATTATAGCAATGCCAATTTTAATGGAAATTCGAGCGTCTCTTATTGCCATTATACATGTTGTTTTTCTTTTTCACAACTACCTCATTTAGGAGTTGCTTCATTGTACAATCGCCTATTCACAGGCAAAACTTTCATATTCAATAAAATCATTTTGTGCCAAAATCTTTATTATTTTTTCCTTTTTCAGTTTGTCTGCGAAATGTGATTTTATTTGTTATTAAACATTGCATTGAGCATATTGGGGGTCTAATAATCATAAGCTAAAACGAAACATAATTTTACATATATTAAAAGCAACCCAAGGGAATACTGGGGCATCTAATACCTCCTTTCTGTGTGCAGGTAACCGGATCACAACGGTCACCTTGACCTAACTAAAGCTGCAGGAGTCCTCATCATCCACCACAGCCGTCATCACACAACTCCCCAGCTATGAAGCAAACTTGGGGCTCTCAAAGAGATCCATGATCATCTTACAACCCCAAGAGAATCCAGAATGTAGGGAAAGTCAGACCGAGTCACTTCCCTCAGCAAAATTACGACTCAATCTTCAGTGGCATATCACTTTCGTCAGTAACTCACAAATGCAATGATCATCGATACCGCAAGTTTTCAAAAACCAATCCGCATTGGTATCTCTAGACAATAAGCAAAGGGCTCCCCCAATGAGCTTGTTTCCTTCTTCTGCATATAGTAATCATCATTACATTGCATCCTCAAACGCGTAGCATACCCATCTTGAAACGGATCATTACGCCATACAAAATTCAAACATATGCATACAAAGCATAAGCCATATTTGGTACCTTGCATGAAAGCCCAAATTAATCCTCAATCAAAACGATGACATAACCCCTAAGAGAATGTCGATCCCATTCCTCAAAAGGCATTTCAATCAATCCCCAGCCGATGGACCTACGCAAGGCCCACCATCTCAATCCCCAGTAGATTTCACATGATACATTAA
Organism: Lathyrus tuberosus; assembly: GCA_022829125.1. Taxonomy (NCBI): domain Eukaryota; kingdom Viridiplantae; phylum Streptophyta; class Magnoliopsida; order Fabales; family Fabaceae; genus Lathyrus; species Lathyrus tuberosus. The sequence goes on along the minus strand of JALAZF010000270.1, from coordinate 8,573,121 downwards.
TCTCCGCTAACTCTTAGGGTCGTAGATCATACGTCAATCTTACCCTTTGTTTTCCATTGTTTCCCCGGTGGAGTTACTTTTGTTTACCATTTCCTTTGGGGGCGTGGATCGCCCATAGATCTTACCCTTTGTTTCCCCCAACAAAGTTACCCTTTTTTTTATCGTTTCTTGGGTCTTAGATTGTGCATTGGCTGATCTTATCCTCCCTTTACCTTTTCGTGGATCGTAGATTGTACATAGGCCGATCTTACCCTTTGTTTACTTTTTCTTGGGTCGTAGATTGTGCATGGGCCGATCTTACCCGTTCTTTACCTTTTCTTGGGTCGTAGATCCATTGATCTTGCTTCCCTTTACCTTTCTTTTGGGTCGTAGTTTGTGCATTGGCTGATCTCACCCCCTTTTTACCTTTCTCTGTTGGGTCGTAGATTGTACGACGGTCAATCTTACCCTCTCTCTTTATCTTTGAAGGTGTGAGAAAAACACAAGAAAGGGGGGGGGGGTTGAATTGGGTTTTCCATTTTGAAAGCTTTTTACGAAACTCAATCAAAGATCATAAATAAACTAACAATGGAAAGACACACGATATATCCTGGTTCACTTGAAAACTATCAAGCTAATCCAGTCCACCCGCCAAGGTGATTTTGCCTTATACACAAGGACTTAATCCACTATAACAAAAGTGATTACAATTGCACTAGCAAACTGCTGGTGACTAACAACCTCTAAGACACACTAGTCCTAGACTTCTTAAGAATTCTGACCCAACAGGTCTCTTAAGGAATACATCTCACAAGCCAACTGCAAGTTGTCATACCCCAAATTTTGACCACCAGGATTTCCCATCATTGTGCAAATCATCATCACAATATGGATGAACCATCATGCCTCATCAATCTCCTCAAAGATGGTTGAGCATTTACTATAATCAAAGATTAGGGTTTTGAGCCCTCTTAGAGCATTTAGACAAGGATCAATCAAGAAATGACATAATCTTCAACTTGTCTAACCTCTCAAACACTCACAATGGGTCAAGAGGACTCCCACATCAAGAATCAGGCACCAGATTGCAGCATTCCAAGTGTATCAAGCCTCAGGATCGCCAGTGTCACCAAATTAGGGTTTTGGTCGACCAAGGACTCCAGATGAAAATTTTCATCTGGACATGAGCCAATGCCTCAATGTATGGCCCTTTAAGCTTAAAAGGATCTCAAGAGCCCACCCACAATGGCAAAATCACCTTGAGGGTCCATCAATCAAAAAATCAGGAATTAGGGTTTTGGCCTAATTCAACCCATGAGTTAACTTGTGAAGTGAGGCCTGGCTTGAAGCTTCAAAATGAACTTCAAAGACCTCAAATACATCATATTGACACATTTACAAGATGTGATTAACTCAAAGAGCTCAAATCATAAGCCACAAGAACTCAAAACAATCTGATCACAAATTAGGGTTTTTGATGAAAAAAGTCAACCCTACCCTTGACTGTTGACCTAACCTTGATCTCAAACCTTTGGGAGGGGTCCAAGATATTCCTAAATACCCTTGGAGGCCATCCATGAAGTTTAATTGAGCCCAAGGATTGATTTCACAAAAAAATCACAAAGTCAAAATTTCATCTGATGAAAAAGTCAACTGTACAAAAAATCCAAGTTTGACTTTTTGGATTTTTGGTCAACCAAGGTTCCTTAACCCTAAAACAATGTTAATATGTGATTTGAATCATCATTCATCAAGAAAAATCAAAGAAAGTGAGTTAACTTGTAAAAAATCTACAGTGTTCATAGTTGTGTGGTGGCACCCGACCACGTCCATTTTGTATACAGTGTAACCTTACTAGATCTGTTTCCATTGATCGAACATCCCGAATTTGATGCCTAGTAGGGTTCCCGTCAGTTATACTAACTTTTTGTGTGTCTTCATCTAGATAGATCGGAAGCCACCAGTGGTTCAACAAGTACTGCAGTGTTCTTTGAACGAGTGCACATCCTTGGTCACTCTCACGACATACTTTACAATTCTAATAATCATGCGAAGTCAGAAAATCAAGCTGGACTTGCTTAGCGTGTAATTCCACCAAGCTGGTATTCATCAAGCGAATATCAAAGGTTTGAATCATATTAACTTGATAATGACTTCTATCACGGTAATCCTGGATCCATCCAAGATCCATCTGACGCTGGAGGGCCTCTTGTACAAAAGAGCATCCCTGATTGTTTATCGAGCAGATCAGACAAGAATCGTAATCGTGCCATGGCAGATCATGATGTTGGCTTTGCCTTGAGTGCATTGCCACCAAGTTGACATTCATCGCACGGATGTTGTGGTTTTGAATGATGTTGGAATTTGTATAAGTCATGTTGACTTCACGGATTCGGTGATCTTGGATCCAACCGAGATCCATCTGTTCCTGTAGAGCTTATTGCACCATAGAACATCCTTGATTGTCTTTAGAGAAGATATCACACTCGTGATAATTATGAGACGGCACATGACCGTATCCGCTCTGTCTGCAATGCATCTTGACCAGGTTGATTCCCAATAAGAGTACATCATGAATTTGATTATTGCGGTTAGACTCATCCTCTATCAAATTGACTGCAGGTTTCTCGTGTTAAGGTAATGGGTTCGTCTGAACATTTGGATTTGTATCCTTGAAGGATAAGACCCCGCTCCTGACAAGCTTCTGCACATCAGATTTAAATCTGAGATAGTTTTCTATGTTATGCCCTGGTCCTCCTTGATGGTAAGGGAAAGTATGATCCACTTTGAACCAAAATGGCGGATTTTCTGGTACTATAAGAGGAGACCTAGTTTGTACATTCCCCTTGACCAGTAGTAATGGAAACAATTCTGCGTACATCATTGGTATAGGGTCGAACCCTGGTGGTCGCGTTGTACAATTATTACTGTTGTACGATGGACGAGCCTGCTGAAGAGGCTGTTGCATCTTTTGCTGATATTGTTGTTGATTCGGTTGGCTTTGAGCAACCTGAGGTGGATTCGTTAGAATAGGCACAGGGTTGATAGCAGGAGTTACAGCTGCTACTAGTTGGTACCGTCGCCTTTGCTTTCTGAGAGAGATATTACCAATATCTTGCTCTTTTTTCTTAGGGAAAGCACTACCGTATCTTTTGGTACTGCTTGATGGTCCGGCATCTCTGACCAGACGTCCTTCTCGGACTGCTTCTTCAAGACGTACTCCCATATTCACCATCTAGGTAAAGTCGCTGGGCGCACTGATGACCATTCGGTCGTAGTAGAATGAGCTCAAGGTTTTCAAGAAGATCTTTGTCATCTCTTTTTCCTCAAGAGGTGGACAAATCTGGGCGGAAATTTCACGCCATCTTTGAGCATATTCCTTAAAGGTTTCCTTATCCTTCTGCGACATGGCTCTGAGTTGATCTCTGTCCGGTGCCATGTCTAGGTTATACTTATACTATTGAACGAAGACAACTCCAAGATCTCTAAAAGGGATGATCTTAGTGCGGTTCAAACCCATGTACCATTTGAGTGCGGCACCGGTTAAACTATCTTGAAAATAGTGGATCAGTAGTTGTTGGTTCTTTGTCTGAGTTGACATTTTTCGAGCGTTCACCACCAAATGACTTTGAGGGCAAGAGTTGCCCTTGTATTTCTCAAATTCGGGCACCTTGAATTTGTGCGGAATTTTCACATTGGGGACCAAACAAAGGTCTGCGGCGTCCTTTCTGAATAGATCCTGACCGCGAATGGCATGTAGTTCCTTCTACATCTCCAAGAATTACTCCTGGAACTCATTTAATCTGTCGTACATACTTTCGTTTCCACCAGAAGGTATATGTGGAATCTGTCCTTCTGGGACAGTGTGTACCACGAGTGGTGGTATAGTCATTACGGCAGTGATTCTTGGTGTTTCCCCATCCCGAAGTTTGTAACCTTCAGGAGTTGCTGTCATGCCCCTTGCATCTTCGCTTTCCCGAAGTTTGTAACCTTCAGGCCCAGCGGTTCCTGCTGCAGTTTTCGGATCTTCCGTGATCGGCGGAATATATCCTTCCGGGATATAGTTGAGTGGCATGCCCCAGGGACGATCTTTAGGCATGTTGTACCGAGGATCATACTTTTCCACTATGGGTGTAGATGTGATCTCTGAGATCACAGTCCTTTGTTGTTGTATCTGAGCTGCTGCCAGAGACTGCATGTCATTGTGAAGTTTCTTTAGATCTTCTTTCAGAGTGTCGATTACTTCTCTCAACTCTCTGTTCTCTTCCTCGAGATCATCCATTTTCTTTTGTCGATTGGCCCAAGTATTGTACAAATGAGACAATTTGGCTCTAGAATCGAGACATAGACGTGAGATTCGTAGGTAAGAAGAATGCAATATGTGAGAATGATGAATGATATGTAATGATTATAATAATTTTTTTTTGTTTAATCAAAAGAAACTTCAACAATTGGATTACAAATATCATACTGTGGGGAGACCCCGTTTTATTGAATTCAAAGATTGCGGAAATGGAAATACAGTAATTTACAAAGTGCTGTAAAAGGAAATGTCTAAGCTTATGGATCCTGAGTCCTCTCTGAAGAGAGCTCAGGTGCTGGTTCTGGTATTTTTCTTTTCTTTGACCGGGGCTCTTGAGCCATTGTCGGGTTGTTAGTCCATTGCCAAATGAAAGGAGCGAGCGAATTCCTTTGGTCTTCTTGATTTTCTACAGCATGTTGCTCTAAAATCTCGATCAGAGCATCCTTTTCTTTTAACAGTTGCTGTATTTTGTTACACTCCACATTGAGAATACGATACTTGTTCTTCCAAGATTTCTTTTCCCGCTGAACTTCGTTGAGAGTGACCTGGAGTTTTTCCGCATCAGACATGAAATAAAGGACAGATTCCTTTAACGGGAGAACTTCTTGACGAGGGTAAGGCATCCTTAGCTTGAGAGCTCTAGTTTGTACCCAGTAGAGATAAGGTTCCACAGAGACACAGTCTGGTTTTCCTAGAGACTCTCTTCCTTTCATGTGAACATATTTCCAGGCATGCACTATTACTGTCTTTAGTGCCCTGTCATTTTCTCCTTCCTTAAAGAAAAGACCTTTTAGATGAACATTACACGGGACATGTCTCATCGGGTATCCGAATTGACGACGAACTTGTCACACCCTAATTTTTGACCCTAAAATTTGGTACTTTTCCATGTCGTATATTTCGTATCGATCATTTTAGTGTACTCGATTTATTTTTTCGATCACTTGAGCGTCTGATTTTTGTTTATTTGGGGTCCGTTTATTTTACTTTTTTTTAACTAATATTATTTAGAATAAATAATTATAGTAATTAGCATTTTATTTTAATTTTATTTTAAATATTTATTTTCATTTTTATTCTTATTTTTAATTTAAATAATTTTTAGAATAAATAAATAGGATTTTTGTTTTATCTTAAATTTATTTTAATTTATTAAGTTGTTCAAATTTTTGTTTAATTTTAATGTTATTTAATTTGGACCTCAAATTGGATATTAGGGACATTATTATCAACTAAAAATTAACCCTAATTTAGTCCCTATATATACACATAGTAGCATTGTTGAGAAGGGGACCGAAAGAAAAGATTAAAACGGCGACAAATCTCATCAGAATACAAAGCTACTAAGCTCGTCGTATTCACGGTAGCGTTTTGTATAAATTCTACATGCATAACATTTCATGTTTTATTATAACAACATTAACGTTTTGGTTTTATAATATATATTATAATTACATGTTCATAGAAATTCTGGTGAATGACTTACTTTTCAATTGTTAATACATATAAAGAGAGAATACATTCTGGTGAATGACTTACTTTTCAATTGTTAATACATTCTGGTGAAAAGTAAACCAAAATATCATAAATAATATGATTTTAAAATAAGACAACAATGTTATAAGAGAGAATACAATTTTAAGATATAAAGTAAATATATTTTGATAGTAATCATATTCCCGTTAATATTCAATATTTTGATAAGTAATCATGTATCCGTTAATATTCAATATTTTAATCAATAACTTTGTTTTTTCGTTAATATTCAAATTTTTTATCAATAACTTCAAATTCCCGTTAATATTCAACATTTTGCTCAGTTTGTTAATGCTTATGTTAATATTCAATGTTTTGATCTCTAAGTTAATGTTTCCGTAAATATTCAATGTATCGATCAATAACTTCGTGTTCCCGCTAATATTCAAATTTTTCATCAATTACTTCAAATTTCCGTATATAAATCTAATAAATAATATTTTTTGTTTTGATAATAATTGTAAAAATATATGATTCTATAGTAAACTTAGTCAGGTTTCTAAAAATTACACTATGTAATATAATTGATTAAAATCAATTTACAAAATCAAGAGTATATTTTATGTATGAAGCATTCTTAAAAATAAAGTTGAAAACAACATATATTAACTTTAGAAAGAGGTCAGTATAAACACTAATGTGCATTACATTAAGAAGACAAAAAACGTATTAAATTAGCCAAGAAGAATCCGGTTTATGTTCCATCAAACTTAATCACGAAATCTAAAACTCCTCACTGTCAAATAGTTGTCCCAGGTGTAGTCTTGCTCATCGTCATCATCAGAATCAACGATTTCGTAGTCCGGCTCTTGACCATCATCTGAATCAAATTCTCGAACCCTTCTACCCATTATTCCTGATGTCGTGATTCTTCTCCTCTTTCGTCTTTGTCGCACAGCAGGGGCCTGAGGAACCTGTTGGAAAATAACCAGTAAATGAACATAAACATAAAATGTCATGTGACATGAAGAGGAAATAAAACAGACAATGGCATGAAATTTCATTAAGGTGTATTACCATGAACATATGCAAATAAGGTTGATGCAGTAAAAAAATGGCAAATAGAACCAGGATGAAACAGAGTCGTACCGGCTGGGCGTGTTGATGTTGTTGTACTTGGGGAGGTTGTAGGCGCGGTAGAGGGCGGTGGTAGTCGATTTGTGGTTGAAGGCCCGAAAGTGGTTGGTTGTCAGCAACCTGTGTTATCTGGACATCAGGTTCGACATTGTGTTGCGTCTGCCGATGTAAAAAAAATTATTGAAAGAGGAAGAAAGAAAAAACGGAGACATGTATGTAGTTATTGAAAAATGAAGTACGTAATGTAGGATCCGAACCTGTTGATGTTGTTCGACCTGACATGGGTGTTGCAAAGCCGTAACAGTTTATATCTCAGCCACCGTGAGACCCTCACAGGGTTGTGCAAACTTGAGTACGTTGTTGGTCGACATAGAAATAATGATAGGTTTCTGTTGATTTGTTTGTTTTGGTGAGAAAAGCAGGAGGTTTATATAGTTTGGCAAAGGCCTCCTTAGCTTCTCCTTATTGTCGGTAATGCAAATGCATTTATTTTCTTGAAACTGTAATAGTGGAAAATATAAAGGTAAAATAATAAATATTGATGATGGTCAAGATTACCACTAATTTGCAAATTATTGTGTGTGATATGACTGCACATTAAAGGCAGAGGGAACTGACCTTGGAAAACCGAAAAGCCAAAACAACAATGAATTGAACAGGTTCACAATTCTGAAACCAGGTTGATGAATACTTAGTGTTATAGTTCTCCCCTAGTTTCAGCCATAACCTTGAGTATATCAATAATTTGCAAAGCTTAAGTACCTTGAGCATATCAAAAATTGACCAGGACGACGTTTTTCTGCTGCAAGAAACTGCAATGTCATTGCAATAACTTTTCCATACTCCTTCATCAAAATATAGCATGCCCAGAAGGTAAATGAATAAGCAGCTACTATATGTGACCAAAAGCAACTATACAACACTAATCAATGAGATTATACAAAAAAGAAACCATAAACTTGATAACTGGAAAGGAGAAGTTATAGGATACTGATGAGAACAAAGAGTAAGTAAGATATAATAACAGTATCTTGAGAAAAGATGCAAAACAATCAAGATTTTTCACAGTTAATAAAGGTATTTCTAGTTGAGCACCCAGCTAATGTCTCAACTTAGTCAACTAATCCATATATAATTGGTGAAGAATACATCTTGACATGCAAGTACTTTAGATTAGAAGACAATTTACCAAACAAAATCAAGAAGCAGAAATAAAACTGTAAGTGCAGTGAATGATAGTTTCCAAACCTGTCAGATCCACGGTGGACATTTGAAATTGAGAGCTTATCAATGTCACTGGAAGTAATGTTTTTTACCCCAGCTATTTCTAGCCCAGTGCTTGTCCAGTTGACAGGAACCAGGATCGCCCACACCAGAAACGCTATAGGAACAAAGATTTTAAGTCTGAAAAAAAAGAACAAAAACAAAATATCAGGGATCATATTCACCAATGTGGTATTCAATTTCAAACATTATCCAAAATGAACATGCCCCAGCAAGTAAATCCTCAACTAAACAACAGAATCCAATCCAGCATGATCAATAACCTCAGGCTCCGACATTCTAAGTGCAGCCGGCATCCAATTCAAAAACCTAATATATGACATCCAATCTAAATTAACAACCTTTCTCACAAAGGCTCCTCCATGCACAGAATCAGTTCTTAAACCCTTGAGATACCATTTCGGAAAGTATACCCTATGATTCAATGGCTGAAGCCTCAAAATAGCAAATGCCACAAAGAAGATAAATGCACTCAAAATATTAATCCCAGCTGCAACCCCAATATCTTTAAGGGTAGGCATCTTTTCTCCCTGTAGAACAAATCACAACTCTCATGAGAACCAAATAAACCAATTGAATAAACAAAATTACATATTAACTAATACATACTGTAATAAGCATAAGCATAACATTTTATTTCCAAACTATTTACAGCAACAATATATAAGTAATTAGTCATCTACTTAAAACTAAGTTATGATTTTCTGTTGAATCCTAACTTTTAAACATCCAAAAAAGGAAAGTAAGTTATCATAACTCATAAATTACCTTATTTTGGTTAAACTGCAACAGAATCACAAATAGAAAGTCCATTTTTTTCATATTCACGAAGGATCAAGTAAAATATAACAGAGAACTACTTACTTTTTCATCTACACTCTCCAGCAGCCGCTTAACCCCAGCTAATAGGGTAATAATACTCTCATTGGATATCAAGACTCCCTTGGGGTCACCAGTAGTGCCGCTAGTATACATTATAGTAGAGATATCACTTTTTTTTTTACAGGTAGATCAAAACTCTGACTTTCACCCTGTGGCAGGTAATAAAAATCAAATTAGGAATAGGCGAATAGCAAAGCAAAAGGTACATTACTTTCTGCAGAAGAAGTAGTGGCATTTAAAAGAAATTCAAGTTCCATTAAAAAAACAGCTTATAAACAACACTAATAAAGATGGATCACATGAAACCACTAATAGAATCTTATCACAAGAATAGTATATGTAAAAGGAAATACTTAATTAAGATTGAAGAAGTGATTTTTATCAAATTTGTATATTTCGATCGTAAGGGAATATATTGAATAAAGTAAAGATTTAAGAATATATTGAATAAAGGAACAAACCGTAAGGGAAATCTTTGTATCTCCTCCACTGAATCTCTATGTGATCACCAGGATGCAAATCATGTAGACAATCTGCGATATAAAGATCGTGCGGAGGACAATCGACAGGTGGTGCTCGTAGTCTTTCCCATTGGATGCCATGTTCTATGCTGCAGGCCTTCTTCCATGTGCCGGATACCTGTAACAGACAACTATATAAACCACAACAGCACAAATGGATACATCTTTATGTGGAAAGTCATATTATGAAAATTGGTATAATATACATTTTTATGTACTATGGCAACATAATGGATACATCAGAAAAACATATGATTAGTGCAAATCATGTTCAGTTACCTTGCTTGGAAGGTGTCGGTGTGAGGATCATATGTAACCTCGACATCATAGCATGTTTGAAAAATAGCGACGAAATATGCTCCTTCTCGTTGCAGGTTTCCGAGTTTGGGATCGACATAAGGCTTTCAGTAGCTCTGCCTAGTAACACCACCTGATAATAAAATGCATGCTAATAAGTAACACCAGCAATAAAAGGTATAAATCATGCCACATTTTCTGATCGAACAAAACCTGCTTAACAACAATTGCTCAATCATGACTTAATATAACAGCAGCATTGTACACCACCATTTCACGCACATATATAACAGTCATCAAGAATCGAAGCAAAATCATAATCGGAACCCAGAACCAACCAAGAATGAAATACGGTTACGTATATGTACATAGGAAGAAGCAAGACATGATATTAAAACTAAGGAAGTTGCGACATCCGCATTAATGCTAACCGCAGCGTATAAACTAATCAATAATGATTTCAGCAATGATCCTAAATCATAGATATTGAAAAGCAGGACATTTATTTTTTTCCCTGGATTTGAAAACACAAGCAAAGTATTGTTATCACAGTAGCAAACATTAGGAAAAATGCTTAAAATAATGGCCTATGAACATGACAATGCATAGCAGGAGACAAGCTGATATTAATTACATCAGTAAACCATTTGCCAAAAATCTTAACATGGCCATGTTTGTGATGAATACAACCAAGTCGACAAACATAAGAATCATGACATATTAGTAAATCGACAAACACAACTAAGTCAAACAGAAATCGTAAATGAAAATTGAACCGAAAAGACTTCAGAACAGCATTCAGAACAACAATGTTAAAATCAAATTCAAACCGAAAATCAAAATAGAATAATCATAAACGAAAACCGAAACCCATTAATGATGTCAAGATTAGAACAATCATAATAGAAATGGTTATACAACCGAAATTGTATGCGAAAATGAAACAGAGCAGCAACTAAAGTGCAAGGTAATCACATGGTTAAATGACATCAAAAAAACACAAATTTAGATACAGAATTGAAACTAATAAACATATACCTCGGAAGGCTTTTTCTCAGAACCACCAGATAGACAACACCACCACCATCATCCTCGAGACCTAATAGAACCTAAAAGAAAATGTAGAACATAAACTCACTCAACCTAAAATCAAAGAGAAAAATCAAATTAAAATTATAAGCTCTTTTAAATTCGTCCATGAAATTAAACTGTATTGAAATTCGTCCATGAAATCAAAAAGTATTCCAAAAGAAAAAGAATCAACACAGATCCACCTTATTCCCTGTATTCTTCATGGTGAGACACCGTCGACAACACCACGAGCATCTCATCCATCGCGACGGCATCTCGCTTGCTCAGCGTAATATTCTTCATGGAATATTCTTTGAGAAAGAGAAAGAGAAAGAGAAAGAGAGTGGAAAATTAGGGTTAGAGAAAGAGATTAAAGAGAAAGAGAAGAAGTAAGGGTGGGAAGACAGAGAGAAAGAGAAAGAAAAAAAGGACGAGGAGAGAGAAAGTAAAGTGCATCATCCATTTCAAATTCAAATTAGCAAAGGAAGTTTTAGCAGGTTGTGTCCTTAGCATGACATGTGTCCGAAGAGGGTAAAAAAGTCATTTTACTGGTATATTTCTTTCTTATATGGTAGATATGTAATATACTGCACTGAATCATACTGGCGATGAATTTCTTTAGAATAATGAATATTTCAATTTTCATCATTACTAACGTATAAATCATATTGTGTGCATATAATTAGTTTATAGCGCAGGAGTACTAAGCATTATTCCATATGCTACGCTATTGTTCATGCCGCCACTGCCGCTAACTGTTTGTAGAACTTTGCTCATATCAATTAAATATCAATAGGTATTTATATACATATACATATATATATATATATATATATATATATATATATATATATATATATATATATATATATATATATATATATATATATATATATATATATATATATAACATGATTATTTCAAGAATCAATATACAGTACAGGGTTGTCTTTTTTATAATCATATTAAATATTGATTATATATATATATATATATATATATATATATATAAAATTTTTTTTATTAGATTTTTTCGGATCATGTCAATACGATATTCGCATAATTGTGTGCTTGGTGTGTAACATTTATTTTTATTCGATCCGATTGCGATGATCGCATTTTTTGCGTTAGCAATATTGTTGATTTTTTTTAGCACGTTAAATTTAATTTTTTTATATGCATTTTCTATCTCTAAAATTTAGATCCTCACGATTTGGATCTGGTTACGATGATCGCGTTTTCGCGATAGCAATATTGTTGAGTTTTTTTATCAAATTTAAAATTTTCTTTTCTTTGAGTTGCTTTTGTTATAAATAGATCCACATGATTTGGATCCAGATTGCGATGATCGCATTTTTTTTTGCGTTAGCAACAATGTTGTTTTAAAATGCTCTGAAAAAATTTCCTTTCTATTTCATAATTCTAGATCAGCGCACTCTTAATCCCTATTGCGATGATCGCATCTTTTGCGTTAGCGATATTCTCTTATTAATTCCCGAATAATTTTGATTTCATTTTTTTAAATTTTTTATGTTAATTTTGTTTCAATTTTGATCTTAATCTTGTTTGAATTTAGATTTGAATATTGTTTTTTAATTATTAATCTGGTTATTAAGTTTGGATTAAAACTTTTGCTAATTACTGTCGAATTATTGCTTGTTTGGATTGTATATTTATCGCTCATTCTTATCCCCATTGGCAAAATGTATCCCAATTCCCATGATGTGTAAAATAATTGTGTTGCTTTGCTTTATTTTGCTCACTTCTTGCTAATATATTAAACCTTTTTTTCAAAATATCAAACAATCCTCGATTCAATAATCAAGCCCTTTTTTTTAAACCTTGTAAGTCGATTGTTCCTATGATCGCAATCAACCAAACCCAAAGCATTCTTGATCCACATATCAAGCCATACCCCAACTTGTAAGTCGACTGGTTTTTAGCATCGTCATCGACCTAATGCACACACTTGCACCATTTCTTTGATTACGGTTTCGTTTACTAGGAGCACCCTTAGGGACTAGGTTTCGACTTAACTATTTTTCTCAAAAACCTTGATCCAACATCAAGTGGCTACTTCTCTCGTAAGTCGGTTGCCCTTTTGTAATCGCCATCACATAATTCAAACCTCGATCTTTGTCGAGTATTTTCTCTTAAAAACTTAAAAAATATTTTCTCAATCAAATTCCAAAGGAAAGGTCTCGTTGTTGACTTCCATGTCACAGATTAGCCTAACTTTAGGTCCCTCCCTTTTATCCTAACCTTAGAGTCGCCGCACTCTTTACATGTGTTCCGCCGCGAACACCTCTATCCCTTTTATCCTAACCTTAGGATCGGAGTCACCGCACTCCATGCTTATGTTCCGTCGTGAATACTTACTTCCCTTATAACTCAACTTTAACTTTAGAGTCACCACACTCTATGTAGTGTCTTGCCATAGACGCTACCTCCCCCTGGAACCTTGACCACCGTCAAGAGTTCCTCACCCTCTTTGAGGGGAACTACGAATACTCTGATTCCACTCCCGTCAGGATACGTAGGCACAAGATGCGATGTCTTGGCGAGTATACTTAGATACTAACCCCTAGGTCTTTTACCCTTAGCAAGCAAGCGTTAGAATGACACAAATAATAAAACAAGAGGTTCCTATAGAGTACTACAGATGTTTAGGATGCTAATACCTTCTCTAGGCGTAACCAACCCCCGAACCTAGATTCTCTTAACTTAGGGTTTTCGGCCTTTACCATTTCCTTTGGATAAATCAAAGTTCGATGGTGAACTTTAAAATTTGTGGTTCAAGTTAACTAATAGCTTGATATCCGATTCTCACCGCGACAGTACTAAAACTGGATGATAGTTGATTCCTTCTTTAGTTCCTATGAGGGGTATATTAGGGAAGTTTCCACAACGGTCAATGATTCTTATCCCGTCATAGATCCGATTTTACCATTCTATGTCAGAGTTGGTAAGAGACATGATTCTCTGTGACCAACGTAGAGTACTCTTATGATCCCAAAAAGTAGCAGACTTTGGTAAATGGGAAGTGAACCATTTGTATAGCAGGGGTACACAGTATGTGATCATTCCTCCGCTGAACAAATTCCTTAAGTCTACAGAATGATAAGCATCTGCGAGCAAGGTCAGTACGGGGTTTCCAATCAGAAATATCTTAATGGCATTGATATCAACAAAGTTATCAATGTTGGGAAACAGAAATAACCCGTAGGTGAGCATGACAAAGACCCTCATGAAAGCAGTCACGTTCCCTATACTAGCAAAGTACAGAGCTTTCTTTACCAAAAACTTGGCTGGCAAACCTTGGATTCCACCCTTAATGGTCATGTGAGTCCTGACTTCTGACTCGTCCAAATAGATAGCTCTTGCAATGACTTGATCCTTTGGAATTTCTTCCAGTCCAGAAAAGGGAGCATGGTTAGTAATGGGTAAATTAGTCAGGTGAGAGTACTCCTCCAGTGTTGGTGCTAGCTGATAATCTGGGAATGTGAAACAGTGATAGACCAGATCGTAGAACTGAATCAGCGTGGATAGTATTCCTTCAATTACATGGACCCTTAATAGAGACAGCAGTCCTTCATACTTAGCTCTGAAAGCATCAGGGTTGGTGATCATCCTTGCCAACCCTTTTAAATCCTCAAGTTTTGGAACCTTGAATTTGTACTTGTGCGTCTTCCTTCTACCTAAATCCATAACGCTATCTTTCTCTCTGATATTTGCAATCATTGTTTTAGTTTAATTTGAAAAAGAGAGAGACTAGAAGAGAAAATTTTTTTCTTTATTTAAAGTTTTTTTTAATGAAATGAATGCATGAATGCAGCACACAAAAACATAGAAAAAACATGGGGTCAAAGGTTCAGTGTCATGAAGTCATAGCTCTACCCATTCCCAAAGGTTGTACTAGTGAATTTTTGGTACCTGTCCTCAAAATCATTGACCCCCCTTGGGATAACAATAGCAGGCTGGTTCACCCGAGCGAGCTCTAGTATCTTAAAGTAATCTCAAATTAGGGTAGTATCGCATGACAACTATTTTCGATAGCTTCCGCACTACAAAATAGTCACATGGTCTCAGTCTACTAAATCCTCAATTTCATGGATACCACAATCGAACAATCTGCTTTCAACAACCGAAGTCGTTTAGAAATTGAATCCACAAAGGGTATCTCCGCTGATTCGATGGTCTACCGGGGTCGCTTATTTGCGAGTCACTCCCTATAAGATTACCCGTCTATGCCATCACTTATCTTTGGTATCACTCAAACTTTCCACATGCGGCATCACCCGCAGTCCCATTAGCAGAAAAATAAACACGAATATCAATTAGGAAAACCGATATATATATATTTATTCCTAAAACTAACATCCTAGACCTCTTAAGAATTCTAGTCCTAAACAAATAAAATGACTCCCCAGCAGAGTCGCCATTCTTCTGTAGCGCGCGATTTTTGTCGGTGACGCGACCACCTTATCGCGGAATTTGGGTTTTCTCCTCAATGAAGAGGAGGGGGTGCAACTTTCTGATTTCTTATTTATCCCGTGAAGCTGGAAGGGAAAGGGAAGCTATCTAAAACTAACCTTACACGTGAGTGTTTAACTGAACAAACTCTTAAAGAGATTCGGGGAGTTCGGGGTCAGGTTATACAATGGGGAGTTGTCAATTACCCATCCTATATGTGGTTATCCACAGGTTGTTAGCTTTAGGTTTCACTTTGTACTTGATGGTGTTTATCCGTTAATGGGTTGGGAAAGTTTTTTGGCAAATATGAGAGAGTGAGTGAGTTTTTGTTGATGTTCGGGTTTTTTTCGATGTTTTTGGTAAGGTGCGGGGACCTAAATTTTGATTGGTATGAAGGCACTAGACCTAGAGTTTTTGTTTGGTATGCTCGCTAAGATTTCGCAATCTTATGCCTACGTATTCTCGTTTAAGTGAAACAGGAAAATCAGAGCAATCGTAGTTCCTCCTATTCTAAGGGAGGAAAAAGATATTTGGTGTCTTGTTCAAAGCCCAAGATTGAAGCTAAAAGGTTGAGTATTTGTGTCTTGTTCAAAGCCCAAGATTGAAGCTAAAAGGTTTGACTGAGAGAGAACTTGTCATTTCTGAAGGGAGACATCTTGTCTGGTTATCACAATGATTGGGTGACTGTTTATAAAGGAGGTTTACTTTAACTGGGATATGTGAATCCAGCAATGCCATAATTTCCTTTATAAGGGATTTGTCCTGAAGAGGAAAACTTTAACTCAGTTTAGAGCAATGCCATTTTTCCTTAGGAACTTCTCATGCTAAGAGAGGGACAGTGGCATGGATGTAAATAATCCAGAGGCTTACCACTTACAGCAATTAAATGAAAGAAAGGGTTTACTAGGATAAAAGATGGACGACAACAAGTGTGCCACTTATAGCAGTTATTGGGGATTAGGGTTTGCTTTGAATGTCTGTTTTGATGAGTGATAAACAGAGAAGTGACTTCCTACAGAGAGATTTTGAGTTCCTCTGAGGGGATGTTGATTTTTGTGTGCCTTGATCAAAGCCCAAGGTTGGAGCTAAGAGGTTGATTGACTCCAGTAGGGAAGTCCTTATACAAAGCCTAAGAGGAGGCTGGGAAACACTGACTCATCAAGAGAGTGTTTCTATATGTCTTGTACAAAGCCCAACATTTGAGGCTAAAAGAGACTGACTCTTTTGGGGATATCATTATACAAAGCCTAAGAGGAGGCTAAAAGATTGGCTTTTCTGGGGAAAATGCTTTGTCTGTCTTGTACAAAGCCCAAGATTGAGGCTAAAAAATGGTATTTTGACTCCGTCGGGGAGGGTTTGTATTTGTCTTGTACAAAGCTCAAGATTGAGGCTGAAAAGAAACTGACTCTGTGGGAAAGAAATCTTTATCTGTCTCGTACAAAGCGCAAGATTGGGGCGGAAATGAGTTTGACTATGTGGGAGAGTATTATCTGTCTTGTACAAAGCCCAAGATTGAGGCTGAAATAAGTTTGACTCAGCTTTAGGAAACTTATTTCTCAAAGCCTAAAGGAAGGCTGGGAGGAATTGACTCCGTTGGGGGAAGAAAATTGTCCCAAGCTTAAGAGAAGGTTATGAAGATTTATGTCTTGTACAAAGCCCAAGATTAAGGCTAAAAAGGGGTTTGACTCAACAAGAGAGTGCTTTTATCTGTCCTGTACAAGGCCCATGATTGTGGCTGAACAAGCTGGAGAAATCATTATACCAAACCTAAGAGGAGGTTGACTTTTTCTAGGGGAAATCTTTATACCAAGCCTAAAAGAAAGCTGGAAAAGATTGACTCAACAAGAGAGTATTTTTATCTGTCTCATACAAAGCCCGAGATTGAGGCTAAAAAGGTTGACTCAACAAGAGTGATGAAAGGTGATTGACTCAACAAGAGAGTCTGAAAAGTGATTGACTCAACAAGAGAGTCTGAAAAGGTTAGCTCTGTTGGGGAGAATCATTGTACAAAGCCCAAAAGGAGGCTGACTATGCTGAGGAAGGATCATTATACAAAGCCTAAGAGGAGGCTATCTTCTGCTGGGAATTATTGAGATCCCGAGGCAGGTCCAAATTGGGAGTCAACTCTTACTGAGGGTTCCAGAAGAGTTGAGGTATCAGATGCCTTGAGGTTCTAATTTGGGATAGTGTTATACCGAGGATAAACTGACCCTGACTTGGGGATTTTAGGAGAGAGACTGGGTTTTAGAACCCATGGGCTTTAACTCTGCTGGAGATTGATCCAGAATGACCAGGGTTTCTCCTATGTTTGTAGGGAACTTGAGAATGTCTTTGAGACTCAAAAGGAGATTTAGACTGTCCAAGTCTACTGGTGTGGAAGAGTTTATCTTTGTATGAAGCCCAAGAGGAGGCAGGTCTTTTAAGGGATGAGAATCAACCCTAAATGGTTTGATGTTTTGACACTGAAAAGAATGCTCTAGCAAAGGATGACTAAGTTCAGTTCTATACCTTTAAGAGGTCTTCAGGGTCCTTGTATTAAGCCCAAGAGAAGGCATGAGAACTTCTAAGAAGCTGGAGGGTCCTTGTACAAATCCCAAGAGGAGGCGGGGATGCTTTTAGGAAGCCCGTGGGTCCAAACTTAAGAAGAGTTCAAGAAAAGTTTCACCGAGAATAATCTTTTCTTTAATGAACAGTTCTAGGGTTTGAAGAAATTCAAGAGAGGTTTCACCGGGAATTAATCCTCTTTGGGGAAACTGAATTTCATTGACAAGTTCTAATAGTGACAGTCTGAGAAAAAGTTCACCGAGAATACTGCATTTCTCTTTGTTCCATATTGTTTAAGCCCAAGAGAAGGCAAGACTGTATCTGGAAGTCCTATGGGGATCTAGTTTTGACTCCATTTAAGAGTGACCAACTGACTTTACCTAGTTCTAGACCTAGTTGCAGGGGAAACTCTAAATAACTATACTAGTATATATACAGTTGATATATGACGAGTATTTAAAAGGGTATGAAAGAAGGACTTACAGGGGAGCAGCTTCCCACAATACAGTTATATATATATATATGAAAGCGGGTAAATGAAAGCTGATAAAAACTTACAGGCGAGCAAGCTTCCATGCTGTATTGTTAGTTGTTCAAAGAAATTAAAGAAAGTTTTGATAACAACTGTATATTTGAACCTAAATCAAAAAGGGTAGTTGTTTTGAAAAGATTGTTGGGGCTTATACTCAAAGAGAGGCCCAAGGTTTAACAGTGATTACACCGTTGTTTTGAAGATCGTATCGGGACTTATACAATGAGTGAGACCCAAAAAGGTTTATTTACAAAAGGGTTGGGTCTTACACTCTTTCAAAAGGCCCAAAGATGTTTTGAAAAAGAAAGATGAGACTTACAACACGAGGGGAGGCCCAGATGATTTTATTTTGAAAGGCGACGACCGTGCCGTGATTTTGAAAATATAGTGGGACTTATACAATATCTGAGGCCCAAAAAGGTTTATTTACAAAAGGGTTGGGTCTTACACTCTATCAGAGGCCCAAAGATTTATTTTTGTACAAGTGATGGGGCTTACAACTCAGGGAGAGGCCCAGATGATCTGATTTTGAACTGGCGATCGCGCTGAGATTCTTGAAAATACAGTGGGACTTATACAATGTCTGAGGCCCAAAAAGGTTTTGGTTTAAAATGGATTGGGTCTTACACTCTATTAGAGGCCCAAAAGATGTTTGAAATTTTAAAATTGAGAGAAAATCCTAATTTTAAATAAAATGTTATTTTTCAAAGGTAATTTTAAATAATAAATGACAAAATATCAATTATATTTAAAAACAAGTTGTACACTTTGGAAAATATCTTGAAAAATCATGTTTAATCATATGAAAGTTTAAAATTCAATTGATTTTGAAATATCAAAGTGGGAATTTCATTTAAAATTGTTTAAAAACAAATATAATGAAATTAATTACAAAAATTCTAACTATATTAAATAAATAATATAATTGGATTTTTTTTGTAAAATAAAATATTTAAACATTTTAGTGAATTTTGAGAAAAAGAATCAATTCAAAAACATAAATAATCAGAGAGAAATTAATTTTTGAATCAATTAACAAAAATACCAAAATATTCAAATATTTGAAAAAGGGCGCCAAGAACACTAAGTTCTTGCCTGCGTGCCCTGTTTCTGCAGATTTGTGTTTTCTCACTTTTCTCCATGATTTCTCAATGGTTTTGCACGATTCAAGTATCAATCTTGTTCGCTTTTGAACAAGGATCACAACCATATAGATTAATTGCATTTATATTAAGTATTGAGTGAGAAATCAGAAGAAAACCTCAAGAACCCTAATTTCAGTATGAACACAATGAAATTCCATACACGATTAATTCATGGCAATTGATTGAGGGTTATCACTCCATACATGATTATGAACATGTGGCAAAATTATTGTGTAGTAAATTATGCATGCATCATGGAGTTTGAAGAGTTCATGCTTACCTCTTGCCGCTGGTGATCGAGTTTGGTGATGGAGGTGTTACAGCTAGATTCCAATGATCTGGATAGGGGTAACCATAAAAAACTTAGAATTTTTCTAAGTTATGGAACAAAGTGGCTAGGGTACCAACTTCCAAGGACTATAACTTGAGATCCAAGCCACCATTTTGGATGGTCCAAAGCTGGATTTGTAGCTCTCATTACATACTTCAAAAGTGTTAGCTACATCTCATTCCAATTCTTCATGGATTTTTAGTTATGGAGTGATCAAAGTGGCTAAAAACATGGAAATGACATTTTTCCAACACAGTGAAATTTTCACTAAGTCAGAATCTGCCTTATTTTTCCAAAATGTAGAGGCATTTTTCATTATAATTCAAGTTGATTCAAAACCAAAGTTGGACATCATGCTGAAACAGGATATACCAGCTTTCCAAAATGTCCAAGAACTTCATCAAACTCCACCTGAGCTAGAGGTTATGACAACTGCAACATGCCTTGCTGCAAACTGTTTTGGCAAGGAAGATTTGTGCCTTAGTGCTCGAATTGATCAATTTGGGAAAATTCAAGCATGGTTATCCATCTGCACACCTCAAGGGTGAACAACCAAGGGACAAACACTGATTCATCAGCCTCACAAGTCCATGAATCTATGTTTAGACATGTCATCCCTAGAATTCAAGATGCTTCAAATATTCAATGTTGTCTTAAAGCATTTAACTGATGCATAGAGGTGGCATTCATCAAGACAATGTTATCCAAGTTCAGTCAAGACTTATCCCTGAACCAAAGAACCTTAAGCATATGCTCTAACCTCAAGTCAATGGCTAGAGGAGACTTGAGATTCCATTTGATCACAATTAGCCACAGACCTGTACCAGTTGCCATTCACTATTGCTTGCAAAACAAACTTTCTCCACTATAAATAGAGCTCATTTGTGCTCAGTTTGAGTACACCAAAGCACCCAAACTGATGCTTTCCTCAAAATCTCCACTTTCACTCCAATTTTGCCTTCTAACTCAAGTCACTATCGGGTGTTGAGTTTGAGAGCAATTCCAATCAAACCAATCACACACACACACCTCATAAACATCATAAGTGAGTGATCCATAACACAAAATCACATCTGGAACATCAGATTCTCAAAATCACCAGCCAATTGCTCAAGTTCTTGACAGATTTGCAGTTGAGGTACCACAACCAGTTCCAACTCAATTTAATCCACTCCAAGAATTCAAATACACTTCTTGGCACCTAAGGAAACTATCCAGATCATTGGAACCTAGGTATAACACCTCCACCACCAAACTCGATCACCAGCTGCAAGAGGTAAGCATGAACTCTTCAAACTCCATGATGCATGCATATTTTACTGCACACTAATTTTTCCACATGTTCATAATCATGTATGGAGTGATAACCCTCAATCAATTGCCATGAATCAATCGTGTATGGAATTTCATTGTGTTCATGCTGAAATTAGGGTTCTTGAGGTTTCCTTCGGATTTCTCACTCAATACTTAATATAAATGCAATTAATCTATATGGTTGTGATCCTTGTTCAAAAGCGAACAAGATTGGTACTTGAATCGTGCAAAACCATTGAGAAATCATGGAGAAAAGTGAGAAAACGAAAATCTGTAGAAACAGGGAACGCGTGCAAGAACTTAGTGTTCTTGGCGCCCTTTTTGAAATTTTCAAATATTTGAATATTTTGGTATTTTTGTTAATTGATTCAAAAATTAATTTCTCTCTGATTATTTATGTTTTTGAATTGATTCTTTTTCTCAAAATTCACTAAAATGTTTAAATATTTTATTTTACAAAAAAATTCCAATTTATATTATTTATTTAATATAGTTAGAATTTTTGTAATTAATTTCATTTTATTTGTTTTTAAACAATTTTAAATGAAATTCCCACTTTGATTTTTCAAAATCAATTGAATTTTAAACTTTCATATGATTAAACGTGAATTTTCAAGATATTTTCCAAAGTGTACAACTTGTTTTTAAATATAATTGATATTTTGTCATTTATTATTTAAAATTACCTTTGAAAAATAACATTTTATTTAAAATTAGGGTTTTCTCACGATTTTAAAATTTCAAACATCTTTTGGGCCTCTAATAGAGTGTAAGACCCAATCCATTTTAAACCAAAACCTTTTTCGGTCTCAGACATTGTATAAGTCCCACTGTATTTTCAAGAATTTCGGCGCGATCGCCAGTTCAAAATCAGATCATCTGGGCCTCTCCCTGAGTTGTAAGCCCCATCACTTGTACAAATATAAATCTTTGGGCCTCTGGTAGAGTGTAAGACCCAACCCTTTTGTAAATAAACCTTTTTGGGCCTCAGATATTGTATAAGTCCCACTGTATTTTCAAAATCACGGTACGGTCGCCGCCTTTCAAAATAAAATCATCTGGGCCTCCCCTCATGTTGTAAGTCTCATCTTTCTTTTTCAAAACATCTTTGGGCCTCTTGAAAGAGTGTAAGACCCAACCCTTTTGTAAATAAACCTTTTTGGGCCTCATTCATTGTATAAGTCTCGATACGATAACCTTGGGCCTCTCTTTGAGTATAAGCCCCAACAATCTTTTCCAAACAACTACCCTTTTTTATTTAGGTTCAAATATACAGTTGTTATCAAAACTTTCTTTAATTTCTTTGAACAACTAACAATACAGCATGGAAGCTTGCTCGTCTATAAGTTTTTATCATCTTTCATTTACCCGCTTTCATATATATATATATTACTGTATTGTGGGAAGCTGCTCCCATGTAAGTCCTTGTTTCATACCCTTTTAAATACTCGTCATATATCAACTGTATATATACTAGTATAGTTATTTAGAGTTTTCCCCAGCAACTAGGTCTAGAACTAGGAAAAGCCAGTTGGTCACTCTTAAATACAGTCAAAACTAGATCCCCATAGGACTTCCAGATACAGTCTTGCCTTCTCTTGGGGTTAAACAATATGGAACAAAGAGAAAGACAGTATTCTCGGTGAACCTTTTCTCAGACTGTCACTATTAGAACTTGTCAAAGAAATTCAGTTTCCCCGTAGAGGATTAATTCCCGGTGAAACCTCTCTTGAATTTCTTCAAACCCTAGAACTGTTCATTAAAGAAAAGATTATTCTCGGTGAAACTTTTTTTGAACCCTTCTTAAGTTTGGACCCACGGGCTTCCTAAAAGCATCCTCGCCTCCTCTTGGGCTTTGTACAAGGACCCTCCGGCTTCTTAGAAGTTCTCATGCCTTCTCTTGGGCTTAATACAAAGACCCTGAAGACCTCTTAAAGGTATAAGACTGAACTTAGTCATCCTTTGCTAGAGCAGTCTTTCCAGTGTCAAAACATTAAACTATTTAGGGTTGATTCTCATCCCTTAAAAGACCTGCCTCCTCTTGGGCATCATACAAAGATAAACTCTTCCACACCAGTAGACTTGGACAGTCTAAATCTCCTCTTGAGTCTCAAAGACATTCTCAAGTTCCCTACAGACATAGGAGAAATCCCGGTCATTCTGGATCAATCTCCAGTAGAGTTAAAACCTATGGGTTCTAAAATCCAGTCTCTCTCCTAAAATCCCCAAGCCAGGGTCAGTTTATCCTCGGTGTAACACTATCCCAAATCAAAACTTCAAGGCATCTGAAACCTCAACTCTTCTAGAACCCTCAGCAAGAGTTGACTCCCCATTTGGACCTGCCTCGGGATCTCAATAATTCCCAGCAGAAGATAGCCTCCTCTTAGGCTTCGTATACTGATCATTCCTCAGCATAGCCAGCCTCCTCTTGGGCTTTGTACAATGATTCTCCCCAGCAGAGCTAACCTTTTCAGACTCTCTTGTTGAGTCAATCACCTTTTGAGACTCTCTTGTTGAGTCAATCACCTTTCAACACTCTCTTGTTGAGCAACCCTTTTAGCCTCAATCTCGGGCTTTCTACGAGACAAATAAAAACACTCTCTTGTTGAGTCAATCGTTTCCAATTTGCTCAGAGAATAACCAAAGATGCTACCTCGTACGAGTAGCCCTTCAGAGTCAGTTAGACCACAAAGAGGTTCAACCATGTCCAAGCTCTGATTCGATGAACATAATGCCAGACTACCTTCCCAATCAAGGCAAAGAAGTTGTTTTGATCCCTGAACGAGAAGTGACCAAAGATGTATGCGCCATAATCCCTCTACTACATGAATCAAGAGTTCCTCTTGACAATGGAAAGATTCTCAACCTCGAACCAATTGAGGCCGGTTATGATGGTCAGAAAAATCAGAAGGCTCATGTAGTTATCTATCTGCCGGGACCAGTACCGTACAAATCCGATAAGGCTATCCCTTACAAGTACGGTGCAACGACAATTGAGAATGCAAAGGAAACTCCATTACCCTCCGTCGTGATTATTGCAGACATCAGTCGAGTAACACGGAGCAGTCGAATCTTCAACCGAGGAGTTGGAGAACCCAACAAAAAAAGGAACCTCAAATAGAAGTTCCTAATCAACCATTCGGTCAATCCAGTAATCTCGACCTTTCAAAGAACAACGATGAGATGCTGAAGCTCATCCAAAAGAGTGAGTACAACATTGTTGATCAACTGTTGCAAACTCCTTCAAGAATCTCTATGCTATCTCTTTTACTCAGTTCCGAAGCCCAGAGAGAGGCTCTACAGAAAGTCTTAGAGCAAGCCTTTGTGGAACAAGATGTGACAATAAGACAATTTGACAGCATCATCTCCAACATCACTTCCTGCAACAACTTGGGGTTTAGTGATGAAGAACTGCCAGAAGAAGGCAAAAATCACAACATGGCGCTTAACATTACAGTCAACTGCCAGGACGATGCTTTAGCCAGCGTACTGGTAGATACCGGATCAACTCTGAATGTTATGCCAAAATCTACTCTGATGCGATTATCATTTCAAGGATCTCCAATGAGAGGCAGCAAGGTCATCGTCAAAGAATTTGACGAATCCCAAAAAATAGTTATTGGCGAAGTCGACCTTCCCATAACTATCGGTCCTCACACTTTCCAAGTCACTTTCCAGGTCATGGACATCCGGGCAGCATATAGCTGTTTGTTTGGAAGACCTTGGATACACGAGGATGGGGCAGTCACTTCGACACTTCACCAGAAGCTGAAGTTCGTCAAGAATGACCAACTAGTCACAGTCTGCGGAGAGCAAGCCTTGATCTTGAGCAACTTATCGTCGTCCACTTGAGTAGAACCAGAGGAGGTTGTTGGAACCCAGTTCCAAGCACTTTTGGTGAGCAATGACAACCAATCGAAAAGAGGAACGTCGATTTCCTCGTACAAAGATGCTCTCGAAGTGATCAAAAGTAACAATGCAAAAGGATGGGGACAGATTGTCATTCCTACTAATAACAAGACAAAGAAAGGCCTTGGTTTTTTCTTCAACCTGTACCCAGACTGCTACTAACAATGAAAGTCTTTATCCCATTCAGAACTTCTTCCACAGTGGAGGTTTCCTTCACCCAGTGTCTCAAGAAGTACATACCATCAACGAGGGTAACTCCTCCGATACAGATGAAGAGTAGAAGTCATATCTTAACGAGGATGGTTATATGTCTTAAGGAGAGGTGCCTACGCCATTTTTCTATCCCCGCACAGAGTCCTAGATATATACCGAGGTCAGATGTCAAGATGATATACGGAGATTGTGATCCGGAAGGATGCCGTGCTCCATCAAACTCATTAGAGGAGGACACTCTGATAAAGGACAACTTTGACCATGACTATTACGACCCAATGGATGGCCTGCCTATCTGGCAGCCGTACCCAAGAGACTTGGGGCAAAAGAGTCAGCCCAACGATGCATATCAACTGAGCATCATTGAAAAGAATACATGCATCCCCACCGAATCCTGGGATTATTACTCAGAGCATTATGAAGATATCCCGTACAACGATGAATTTGTAAAGATTGTAGGACAACAGTTCATCAACTATGCTTTTCCTGAGGTCAACGTCATTGAAAGAGATGACTCCTCCAGTTCCAAAGAAGTGTGGGACACCTTAAGACAACCGAGTGGCAAGTACGACTTCCTAGTCAAGTACACCGCTCCTGAAAGCTCTCGTATCAGGTTCGAAGACATCCAGCCCACGGATGGGGAGATTTACCTGAGAGTACAAGCACTATGCAAGATACACCTGAAGAATCCTCATACGACAACTCTGCCTGGGAGACAGATTCCAACGATCCTGCTCCACCAGAAATCAACATCATTTCTGAAGACAAGCAAAGAAAGAAGGTACCAGACTTTGTGATTCACCGAGGAGTTCGCCGCCATGGGATGCTGTCAACGTTCCGAAAGTCGTTCATAAGTCTAAGTAATTGCCATCTTTGTTTTAACCTTTCGCCCCGCCCAGGTGAAACAAATGTTTTGATAGGGCTTACTTTCTGTAAATGTCCCTCTTCGCTTTTCCCAAAGCGACAGAGTTTTGTTTTATAAGGCTGTAGTTTCAAGAATCGACCAGATCATAAATAAAATAACGTCGTTATGTAATTTCCGCATTTATTGTTGTTTTCTCTTTTCGCTTTTTTCAGAAAATGGTAATCCTAAAAACAACTCAAATAATAAAAACAAGCAGTTTTCAGAAAATACACTGCACACACTCTTGCATTCTCTCTATCTCTTCTAAAAAATAATCATCGCGTTATGCAGATTGCTTGTTTTAAACCCCATTGAAACATACGATCCAACGCCTTCTCCCAACTTTGAATTATCTGTATTTGAGGCTGAAGAAGAAAATGACGAAGAAATTCTAAAAGAGATCTCCTGATTACTCAGACAAGAGGAAAGGTCCATTGAACCTCACAAAGAGCCGTTGGAAATGGTCAACTTAGGTTCAGAAGAAGAGGAGAAAAGAAGTCACGATTGGGGCACTGCTCAGTCCAACTGTCAAAGAAGGTTTGATAAAGCTTCTCAAAGAATTTCCCGATGTATTCACTTGGCCCTATCAGGACATGCCAGGGTTGGATACCCGCATCGTGGAACATCATTTACCGTTGAAATCAGAATATCCTCCGGTAAAACAAAGACTGAGACGGACTCATCCAGACATGGCCATCAAAATCAAAGAGGAGGTACAGAAACAGATAGACGCGGGTTTCCTCACCACATCAGAATATCCTCAATGGTTAGCCAACATAGTACCAGTTTCGAAAAAGGACGGAAAAGTCAGAATGTGTGTAGACTACAGGGATCTGAACAAGGCCAGTCCAAAGGATGACTTTCCCTTACCACACATAGACATGCTGGTAGACAGTACATCAAAAGTTCAAAGTCTTCTCCTTCATGGATGGATTCTTGGGCTATAATCAGATAAACATGGCACCGAAAGATATGGAGAAAACTTCATTCATCACCCCATGGGACACTTTTTGTTACAAGGTAATGTCGTTCGGTCTGAAGAACGTCGGGGCAACCTATCAAAGGGCCATGACTACTTTGTTTCACGACATGATACACAAAGAAATAGAAGTGTATGTCGATGATATGATTTCCAAATCTAAAACAGAAGAGGAGCATGTGACCCACCTATCAAAGCTATTCGAGCGTCTGAGGAAGTACAAACTTCGCTTGAATCCCAACAAGTGCACGTTCGGCGTCCGCCTAGGAAAACTGCTAGGGTTCATCGTTAGCCAGAAATAAATTGAGGTTGATCCTGACAAAGTCAAGGCCATTCAAGAAATGCCTTCTCCAAAGACTGAAAATCAAGTTAGGGGATTCCTGGGATGTTTGAATTACATTTCCAGATTTATATTCCTCATGACCGCGACATGCGCGCCAATCTTCAAATTACTCAAAAAGAATCAGGGCTGCATTTGGACAGAAGACTGCCAAAACGCCTTTGACAGTATCAAATAGTACCTGTTGAACCCACCGATTTTATCTCCTCCAGTGGAGGGAAGACCACTAATCATATACCTAACAGTCTTTGAAGACTCCATGGGTTGTGCACTTGGCAAACAAGACGAAACTAAAAGGAAAGAGTCTGCCATCTATTATTTGAGCAAGAAATTCACCGACTGTGAAACTCGGTACACTATGCTTAAGAAAACTTGCTGCGCTCTGGCTTGGGCAGCCAAACGTCTTTTCCAGTATATGATTTGTCACACTACTTGGTTAATCTCCGAAATGGATCCAATCAAGTATGTCTTTGAAAAGCATGCTCTCACGGGAAGGATCGCCCATTGGCAGATGTTATTATCAGAATACGACATCGAGTACCATGCTCAGAAAGCCATCAAAGGAAGTATTTTAGCTGATCATTTGGGTCATCAACCGATTGACCATCAAGAATCAGTCGGATTTGACTTCCCAGACGAAGATGTCATGTACTTGAAAATGAAAGATTGCGATGAACCGCTACCCAGTGAAGGGCTAGAACCAAGTTCCCAATGGGGACTTATCTTTGACGGAGCTGTCAATCGTTATGGAAACGGAATTGGGGCAATCATCATAACACCTCAGGGTACCCACATTCCTTTCACCGCCCGATTAACATTCAAGTATACCAACAACGAAGCCGAATACGAAGCTTGTATCATGGGTCTCAAAGAAGTGATCGACTTAAGGATCAAGAACTTGGATGTATATGGCGACTCAGCCCTGGTTATCAATGAGATCAAAGGAGATTGGAACACATACCAATCAGGACTGGTTCCTTACAAAGACTATGCGAGAAGGTTGTTACCATTCTTCAACAGAATCGAGTTTCACCACATCCCTCATGAAGAGAATCACATGGCTGATGCCTTAGCCACTCTCTCTTGCATGATTAGTGTAGGTCAATGGAATGACATACCTAAGATTGACATAATGCGCCTTGAACGGCCCGCTTACATTTTCGCGATCGAAGCAGTCATAGACGACAAACCATGGTATCAGGATATCAAATGCTTCCTTCAGAAACAAGAGTACCCACCTGGGGCATCAAGAAAAGACAGAAAGACCCTCAGAAGGCTGGCTGGTAGCTTCTTCCTGAGCGGTGATTCACTCTATAAAAGGAACTTTGGCATGGTCTTGCTCCGATGCGTAGACAGACCAGAAGCAAACATACTGATAAAAGAAATTCACGAAGGATCCTTTGGCACTCATGCCAACGGACACGCAATGGCGAGAAAAATTCTAAGAGCAGGGTACTATTGGTTGACAATGGAATCTGATTGCTACAAATACATGAGGAGATGTTACAAGTGTCAGATATACTCAGACAAAATCTATATACCACCTACACATCTCAAAGTTCTTTCTTCCCCATGGCCTTTTTCCATATGGGGAATTGACATGATTGGCATGATTGAACCCAAAGCTTCAAACGGACATCGGTTTATCCTAGTAGCCATTGACTACTTCACCAAGTGGGTCGAATCAGCGTCATACGCCAATATAACCCGACCCGACAAGTGGTGGTCCGTTTCATCAAGAACAATCTCATATGCCGCTATGGTGTTCCAAGCCAGATCATTACTGATAATGGATCCAAACGGAACAACAAGATGATGAAAGAGTTGTGCGATGAGTTCAAGATCGAACACCATAACTCATCGCCCTACCAACCTAAGATGAATGGAGCGGTAGAAGTAGCTAACAAGAACATCAAGAAGATTGTTCAAAAGATGGTTGTAGCCTACAAAGACTGGCACGAAAAGCTACCTTATGCTCTTCACGGTTATCGCACATCTGTCCGCACTTCAACAGTGGCATGGAGGCAGTACTCCCCATAGAAGTAGAGATCCCATCGATACAGGTATTGATGGAAGCTAAGCTAACAAAAGCTGAATGGTGTCAAAGTCGACACGACGAACTGAATCTGATCGAAGAGAAGCGAATAACGGCACTATGCCATGGTCAGTTGTAACAGCAAAGGATGAAGAAGGCATTTGACAAAAAGGTCCGACCTCGCGTCTTCAGAAAAGGAGACCTTGTGCTCAAGAAGATACAATCATTTATCACTGATTCCCGGGGCAAATGGACTCCGAATTACGACGGCCTCTATGTGGTCAAGAAAGTTTTCTTAGGCGACTCCATGTGGATGGAGAAGAATTCGCCTATCCCACAAATGTTGACGTAGTCGAGAAATACTTTGCCTAAAAAAAATGCCTCGGTGGATTGAAAACCCGAAAGGGCGGTCCAGGCAAAAATTAGAGACATAATCAAAAATCATCCCGATGGATTGGAAATCTCAAAGTACAATCCAGGAAAAAGTTAGGGATTCATGGCAAGTAACTACGTCCAACAAAGGGGCAAATTCCCCAGCAGCAGTCATGCCATCCATCAGGAAAACTCCAGTCAAGGTCATCTTCGACGGAAGCTCAGGATGTCCAGAATTCAAAGTTGATAGAAGGATAACGGTAGTTATGTTTTGATGTAGCCCTCTTCCCTTAAATTACCATTTCTAACTTTGTAAATACTCTATGGAATCACGCGTTTGGCTGATTTCCATCCTATCAATAAAATTTGAACCTTAGTGTTTTTGTTTGCAATTCTTATTTGTTTTAGCTTTACTGAACGACATTTTTGCATGATTAACGATTCTTGAAATAAAACAAAAATGAATTTACTTGTCATATTTTTCTGCTTTTAAAATAAATATGGCAATTCTTTTTACTGTCGAACATCGAAAGAACATCGATTGCTTCTCCAAAGGCGATTAAGCTTCAAAGTGCAGAATAAAAGTACTCCTTCTAAACCAATACGCCTGAATGAAGGATCAACTGTATCAGATGTGATTTTCCCATCTGATATCCCCGGTAGAGTTCTTACCTCCTAAATCCGACCAACGTTTTTCCCCGCGGGAACTACTTTTTCCTAAGCAAGGCAGAATTGCTATCTTGAACCAGTGATACTTTTCATCCTCTGCAGTGGCCGAGTATCCAATCATGTTTACCCACTAGTCTGTATGTTGTTTCAGTTTTGTCAGCATAAGCATACATACATCATGCATTATTGATTCATACACATATTCATATTGCATCACTATCACTCTAGACGGTCTTATCCCCTAGTGATAAAAGTCCTCTCAATCGAGTTGTCAGTTCTTTCCTTGTTAGGAAATGTTTTGTCTGAACCATCTCTCTCCTCCAGTGTATTTATGGATTGGAGCCGGTCCTGGACCACTTTGATAACTTGAACCTCTGAAAAAGCAAGAAGACATTCGACAAACGTCACTCTTCTCCATTGAAGATGATATCTTCGCTTTCCCGGATTAAGGAAAATCCCCAGAGAAAGCCTCGCAACTAAAGACTCTCAACAACACATTGGTTTTTCTCCCAAGAAAATCGATGTTAACGAAGTCATCAACACCTCAAAATTGGATTTCATCACATGGCATTTCCCCGAGAAGATCTCAAGGAAAAGTATGAAGTAATATCCCCAAGCAGGAAGCAGTCTCTCAAGAGACTCATTTTCCCCAATAGAGTCAACAAATGGCGTCTCTAACAGAGAAGTTTGTACAACTCTACATCTCAGACAAATCGGTCCCCCAACAAGTCTGACATCAAAATTTTTTCCCATCAAATGGCATCTCCCCAGGAAAATTCGGCGAAAAGTTTAAGGAAAACCGCTAACAAATAGCGTCCCTTGTCAAGAAAGATTATTGACAAAAGAAATTGAGACCAGTTCCTTGGCTGAAGACCAGGATCGAGGGGAAGTTTATATCAGAAACTGAGACCAGTTCCTTGGTGAAGACCAGGATCGAGGGGAAGTTTATTTTAGAAACTGAGACCAGTTCCATGGATGAAGACCTAGATCGAGGGGAAGTTTATATCAAAAACTGAGACCAGTTCCGTGGCTGAAGACTAGGATCGAGGGGAAGTTTTCAACCTTTTCTAAGCATCATTGCTTAGCAAAAGAAGATGGATGAACAAGCTGCCATTCATAACCACCATCAAAATTTCAGATATTCCGATATTTAATCCTCTTGCACCCCGAATGCCCGAATACTTTCGCCATTCACACCTTTGGGTCCAAGAAGATTAAATAGGGGCATCTGTCATACCCCAAATTTTGACCACCAGGATTTCCCATCATTGTGCAAATCATCATCAGAATATGGATGAACCATCATGCCTCATCAATTTCCTCGAAGATGGTTGAGCATTTACTACAATCAAAGATTAGGGTTTTGAGCCCTCTTAGAGCATTTAGACAAGGATCAATCAAGAAATGACATGATCTTCAACTTGTCTAACCTCTCAAACACTCACAATGGATCAAGAGGACTCCCACATCAAGAATCAAGCCCCAGATGACAGTATTCCAAGTGGATCAAGCCTCAGGATCGCTAGTGTCACCAAATTAGGGTTTTGGTCGACCAAGGCCTCCAGATGAAAATTTTCATCTGGACATGAGCCAATGCCTCAATGTATGGCCCTATAAGCTTAAAAGGATCTCAAGAGCCCACCCACAATGGCAAAATCACCTTGAGGGTCCATCTATCAAAAAAATCAGGAATTAGGGTTTTGACCTAATTCAACCCTTGAGTTAACTTGTGAAGTGAGGCCTGGCTTGAAGCTTCAAAATGAACTTCAAAGACCTCAAATACATCATATTGACATATTTACAAGATGTGATTAACTCAAAGAGCTCAAATCATAAGCCACGAGAACTCAAAACCATCTGATCACAAATTAGGGTTTCTGATTAAAAAGTCAACCCTACCCTTGACTGTTGACCTACCCTTGATCTCAAACCTTGGGGAGGGGTCAAAGATATTCCTAAATACCCTTGGAGGCCATCCATGAAGTTTAATTGAGCCCAAGGATTGATTTCACAAAAGAATCACAAAGTCAAAATTTCATCTGATGAAAAAGTCAACTGTACAAAAATCCAAGTTTGACTTTTTGGATTTTTGGTCAACCAAGGTTCCTTAACCCTAAAACAATGTTAATATGTGATTTGAATAATCATTCATCGATAAAAATCAAATAAAGTGAGTTAACTTGTAAAAAGGGTAACCATAAAAAACTTAGAATTTTTCTATGTTATGGAACAAAGTGGCTAGGGTACCAACTTCCAAGGACCATAACTTGAGATCCAAGCAACCATTTTAGATGGTCCAAAGCTGGATTTGTAGCTCTCATTACATACTTCAAAAGTGTTAACTACATCTCATTCCATTTCTTCATGGATTTTTAGTTATGGAGTGATCAAAGTGGCTAAAAACATGGAAATGACATTTTTCCAACACTTAGTGAAATTTTCACTAAGTCAAAATCTGCCTTATTTTTTCCAAAATGTAGAGGCATTTTCATTATAATTCAAGATGATTCAAAACCAAAGTTGGACATCATGTTGAAATAGGATATACCAGCTTTCCAAAATGTCCAAGAACTCCATCAAACTCCACCTGAGCTAGAGGTTATGACAACTGCAACATGCCTTGCCGCAAACTGTTTTGGCAAGGCAGATTTTTGCCTTAGTGCTCGAATTGATCAATTTGGGCAAATTCAAGCATGGTTATCCATCTGCACACCTCAAGGGGAACAACCAAGGGACAAACACTGATTCATCAGCCTCACAAGTCCATGAATCTATGTTTAGGCATGTCATCCCTAGAATTCAAGATGCTTCAAATATTCAATTTTGTCTCAAAGCATTTAACTGATGCATAGAGGTGGCATTCATCAAGATAATGTTATCCAAGTTCAGTCAAGACTTATCCCTGAACCAAAGAACCTTAGGCCTGTGCTCTAACCTCAAGTCAATGGCTAGAGGAGACTTGAGATTCCATTTGATCACAATTGGCCACATACCTGTACCAGTTTCCATTCACTATTGCTTGCAAAACAAACTTGCTCCACTATAAATAGAGCTCATTTGTGCTCAGTTTGAGTACACCAAAGCACCCAAACTGTTGCTTTCCTCAAAATCTCCACTTTCACTCCAATTTTGCCTTCTAACTCAAGTCACTACCGGGTTTTGAGTTTGAGAGCAATTCCAACCAAACCAATCACACACACACACCTCATAAACATCATATGTGAGTGATCCATAACACAAAATCACATCTGGAACATCAGATTCTCAAAATCACCAGCCAATTGCTCAAGTTCTTGACAGATTTACAGTTGAGGTACCACAACCAGTTCCAGCTCAATTCAATCCACTCCAAGCATTCAAACACACTCCTTGGCACCTAAGGAAGCTTTCTTTTAGGCTTGGTATAAAGATTTCCCCTAGCAGAAGTCAGCCTCCTCTTAGGTTTGGTATAATGATTTCTCCAGCTTGTTCAACCACAATCCTGGGCCTCGTACAAGACAGATAAAAGCACTCTCTAGTTGAGTCAAACCCCTTTTTAGTCTCAAACTTGGGCTTTGTACAAGACATAAATCTTCATAACCTTCTCTTAAGCTTGGGACAAATTTCTTCCCCCAGCGGAGTCAATTCCTCCCAGCCTTCCTTTAGGCTTTGAGAAATAAATTTCCTAAAGCTGAGTCAAATTTATTTCAGCCTCAATCTTGGGCTTTGTACAAGACAGATAATACTCTCCCATAGATTCAAACTCATTTCAGCCTCAATCTTGGGCTTTGTACAAGACACTTAAAATATCCTCAACCGAGTCAGTAAAAATCTCATTTTAGCCCCAATCTTGTGCTTTGTACGAGACAAATAAAGATTTCTTTCCCACAGAGCCAGTTTCTTTTCAGCCTCAATCTTGGGGTTTGTACAAGACACATACAAACCCTCCCTGGAGGAGTCAAAATACCCTTTTTTAGCCTCAATCTTGGGCTTTGTACAAGACAGACAAAGCATTTTTCCTGGAAAATTAAATCTTTTAGCCTCCTCTTAGGCTTTGTATAATGATATCCCCAAAAGAGTCAGTCTCTTTTAGCCTCAAATCTCGGGCTTTGTACAAGACATATAGAAACACTCTCTTGATGAGTCAGTCTTTCCCAGCCTCCTCTTAGGCTTTGTATAAGGACTTCCCTAGTGGAGTCAATCAACCTCTTAGCTTCAACCTTGGGCTTTGATCAAGGCACACAAAAATCAACATCCCCTCAGAGGAAATCAAAATCTCTCTGTAGGAAGTCACTTCTTTGTTTATCCCTCATCAAAACAGACAATCAAAGCAAACCCTAATCCCCGATAACTGCTATAAGTGGCACACTTGCTGTCGTCCATCTTTTATCCTGGTAAACCCTTTATTTCATCTAATTGCTGTAAGTGGCAAGCCTCTGGATTATTTACATCCATGCCACTGTCCCTCTCTTAGCATGAGAAGTTCCTAAGGAAAAATGGCATTGCTCTAAATTGAGTTAAAGTTTTCCCCTTTAGGACAAATCCCCTATAAAGGAAATTATGGCATTGCTGGATTCACATATCCCAATTAAAGTAACCCTCCTTTATAAACAGTCACCCAATCGTTGTGATAAACAGACAAGATGTCTCCCTTCAGAGATGACAAATTCTCTCTCAGTCAAACCTTTTATCTTCAATCTTGGGCTTTGAACAAGACACAAATACTCAACCTTTTAGCTTCAATCTTGGGCTTTGAACTAGACACCAAATATCTTTTTCCTCCCTTAGAATAGGAGGAACTACGATTGCTATGATTTCCCTATTTCATTTAAACGGGAATACGTAGGCATAAGATTGCGAAATCTTAGCGAGCATACCAAAGAAAAACTCTAGGTCCAGTGCCTTCATACCAATCAAAACTTAGGTCCCGAACCTTACCAAAAACATCGGAAAAACCCGAACATCAACAAAAACTCACTCACCTTCTCATATTTCCCAAGAAACTTTCCCAACACATTAACAAATAAACACCATCAAGTACAAAGTGAAACCTAAAGCTAACAACCTGTGGATAACCACATATAGGATGGGTAATTGACAACTCCCCATTGTATAACCTGACCCCGAACTCCCCGAATCTCTTTAAGCGTTTGTTCAGTTAAACACTCACGTGCAAGGTTAGTTTTAGATAGCTTCCCTTTCCCTTCCATCTTCAAGGGATAAATAAGAAATCAGAAAGTAACACCCCCTCCTCTTCATTGAGGAGAAAACCCAAATTCCGCGATAAGGTGGTTGCATCACTGACAAAAATCGCGCGCTACACAAGTGACTAACAACACTAAGACACATTATCTTAGTCTCCCTAAAAATTCTGACCCAACTGGTCCTTTAGGGAACACAAACAATCTGTTTGTTACAAAGGTTTGTTTACAATTATGATGCTTCTACACAAGTAGGGTAAATATACATTTTAAGCTCAATCTAACTTAGAGCGCAACTATATAGTAAAAACATTCTTCTTCTTTGTATTGTGGTGCTTTACAGTTCACTCATATATTCTTCTGATTCTTGAGTTGCTTTCTTCATATGCATCAGTGTTTTTGATATTTCTCCTTTCTTTCACACTGAGTACTACATCGTTTATTTCTCAATTCATACTTCCATGCTTTCGCATGCATTTACCCTTGCACGCACATATGCATACTCACGCTCATGCTTATCAGCATCCGATTCGTTGAATGATCAAGTTTATATATAGCCAGAAAAAGATCAGTTGAAGGGCAAATCAATAATATCAGAGAGAGTAATGGCGACTTGAAATAATGGCGTTATGCTGGGTTGAAAATCGTACACTGAAGTTGTCCTTTGTACCACCAAATCAGGGTAGTGGAGAGGAACGATTTATCTGTACTATGTACTATTTTCCCAAGCAAATGTTTCATCTTCTTCTATTCATCAGAGGCTTCTAAATTGATTTGATTGAATCATGATCAGAAGAATGAATCATTGGGTCTTCAAAGTCTTGAGTCTTCAGAGTCTTCAGAACTTGTTCAGTGGAACCTTGTCTTCAGAGTCTTCAGCACTTCTTGTTCAGAACCCTTGGTTATCAGAATACTTAAGTCTTCAGAGTCTTCATAGCTTCGTTCACCAGAACCTTGCCTTCAGAATCTTCAGCACTTAGTTTTCAGAACCTTTAATCTTCAGAATCCTTAAGTCATCAGAGTCTTCAGAACTTTGTTCAGCAGAACCTTGTATTCAGAATCTTCAGCACTTAGTCTTCAGAAGTTAACGACTTCAGAAGCTATATGGCTTCATAAATAGATCATCAGAGTCTCGCTCAGAAATTAGAATCCAAGAAACGTTACAACAGCAACATAGTGTCTTCTCAGAATCTTTCTGACGCACAGTAGATTAGATCCAATCTTGCTTTTTCACACAGAAGTGACCATAGAGAATATCAGAGTGACGTAGCACGTGGTCTTTATCATAGTTAGAACCTGTTTGTTAAATCAATCAGAATAACAAATGTTAGAGCACCAAAATTGTTCTCAGACAAATACTTCATTGTTATCATCAAAACATAGAGACAAGATGCAGAATCAAATCTTGTTCTTACAATCTCCCCCTTTTTGATGATGACAAAACCATGTATTTTGATAGAACAATTTATACAGGGTAATCACCATAGTCTACAAATTCAGAGTTTAAGCTCCCAGCTCCCCCTGAATCTGTTAACCTCAAAATTTCATTTATGCTTGTTCAGAGTCTCCCCCTGATCCCAAGACTCACAAAATAAAATTTGAGTTCTTCAGAACATGACAATAGAGATGGAATATTTCCCTACAACAACTCATCAGAGTCTGACTAGAACACTAGGTCTTCATCTCAGAACCTGGTTATTATCATAACTTTAATGAAAAATCAAAACTTGATTTTGAATCTGATTGGATGATGCCAAACATCTCGTATCAGAACTTCTTATCACTTCTTGATGGAGAATCACAACTTCTTAAGTATCAGAGTTTGATTGGAAGTGACTTCTCTTTTGTCCATCTTTTCTTAGATTCACCAATTTTATCAGATTCAGAGTCTGACTGATTTTATCAGAATATCATCCATTGCAGAGCTTGTCTTATGATTAGTATCTTTGAATCAGAGAATTGACTTGACTTGTTTTCAAGGAGATATCTGCTTCTGACGCTTTGAGTCTGAATTTCATACTTTCAGAAAGTTTACAACTTCTGAATACTATGATATCAAACAAGATTTCTTGAATTTCAGAAAGTTCACAACTTCTGAATAGTATTGGAACATCTGTTTGAATAACCATATATTCTCAAAGTGTACAACTTCTTAACCATGAATTATCAGAGTTGAAATTATCCATAAGATTTTCCATCTTCAGAGAGTAGGATCTTTACGTTCAACCTGTCTAGAATGCTAAGTGAACTTTTTCAGAGTTCCTTAATTGAAACATCACACAGACAGTTAGTTGCAAAAAGCACTATATAATGTTTGAGTTCGAGATTCTGAGAATAAGTACTATCAAAATCATTTTACTTTCTCCCCCTTATTGTCATAATAAAAAAGATGATGCAATTCCATTAATATTCAAAGATCAAAATAATAACAGAACCAAATCAAAACAAGACATTATCCTAAGGTTCATAGACAAAGAAAATAAAATCCTAAGTGCCTAGGTGCCTAAGTTCCAGAGGATGAAGGATTTGCAGGCAGCTTGTTCAGAATCTGTTGAAGCAGGTTCTGAAGAGAGTTGTTGACAACCTTCTGCTCAACAATGCTTTCCTAGAAGATCTTCTGTTCTTCTTTCATAGTTTGATGATCTTGTTTGATTTCTTCAATTGCACATTCCAAGCGTACAAGAACAGGTTCAGAGGAGGAAGCAATCAGAGCGACTTGTTTAGCATTCTCTGCATTTTCAGCTTCTTGTGCCATCCTGACAGTTTCAGCATTTCTAGCTTCTTCTTCTTCTGCTAGAAGTCTTGCTGCTTCAACAGCTTTTGCTTTAGCTTCTTTTTGCTTTACAGCAAGGAGCTTGAATTGCCTTATCCTTTCTTTCTCTTCTTCCTTGTCCTTCACCATGTGAACTGAAGCAACTTTGGAAACTTCTGAGAAATTTAAGATTCTCTCGAACTTAGAGTCTAACCATTTTTGAAACTCTTTCCAATAACACTCAAGCTCCAGAGGCTTGGTGCTTGTGCTAGCCTCTGCTTTTAACTTAGCTACCCTTTTTAGGGCCTTGTTACGAAACAAATTAATGCATTCATCAAGGGTTTTAGGAAAGGGCTTTTCATAAACAACCAATGCAAGATTAGATTCAACAGAAACTATTTCAGGAGATATTTGTTCAGTTGTTGGTTCAGAAGTAGGTATTTGCTCAAGAAGATCTGAGACTGTATAAGGCTCAGAGGTGACAATTTCAATAGTATCAGAAATTCTTTCTTCAAAGAGATTGGGTGAATGAGGATCAGAATGTTGAGATACAGACTCAATAGTGTCTGTTGTAGGCTGATTGAAAGCAAAGTATAACAGATCTTGAGAAAGTGGGGAAACAGGTGTGTGGAGTTGAGAAAGTGAGGTGGTTATTGATGAAGTGAAAGTATGAATGCTTTCAGATGAAATAGGCGTAGTGATTAATGAGAATGGGGTTTGTGGAATAATAGTTTCACATAGAGAGGTTGTTGGGGGTGGAATCGAAAATGATGGTGGTTTAAACATGACTTGAGAAATGGAAGTGGGAATTTGAAAAGTGTTTGGATCAGAAGTGCTTTGTGATGATGATGAAGCATTAATAGATTGTGTAACAGCTATTGAAACAGAAGAAGCAGGAACAGGCTTACTAGATTTCTCAGAGTAAGAAGCCAGAGCTAGATTCTTGGAAGTTCCAGATTTGTCATCCTTCTTTCTTCTCTTAAGCTCAAAAGCCTCTACAACTTGCTTTCTTTTGCCTCTGGTAGGATCATCCAGAATGGGTTCAGGAGCAAGGTTGTTATAGCTGAACCCAGACATATCATGTCTTTCTTCCATCATTATAGCAACAAAAGTAGCGATTGTTGCAGGATTGTCGCCTCTGTGATACAGAGGATAGTCTTTCACCGGAATTCTGTGACTAATCACATGCTCATGGGATACAGAATGAGGTTTCACACATACTTCCTTAATCATTCCCATATTCCTAAGTTTAGTGGCATTGAAAGAATCTCCGATGCTTGCTGTCAAGTCTTCTGTATACCTGGCTTCTTTAGTTAGAAATTCCACCAAACCACTTTCAACAAAAATATCAGAAAGCAACCTTCCAAACGGAATGTAACTTTGAACAGTCTTATCTGGTAAAGTTGTTGTCCTTGTCTTGGTTACCATATCCCATAAATAATAAAATAGAATGGAAGGTAGACACATCTTCTTATTTGTAAGCAGATAATACAGCATATACTTCTGATTTGCATTGAAGTAGTCAGAAGAACTTGATGAAGGTCTCGGATTGATGCAACTCAGAATGATCTTGTGCCAAATTCTCTGATTAGCATGTAGATCCTTACCCGTATACTTCAATTTCTTGGGAGAGTAATTTGTGAAGATAGCTTTGTCGATGATCTCTTTCACAAACTTGGAGTTTCTTTTCATTCCATAGATTCGCTTGTTTTTCAAGAATTCAATTTCCAGAAGATCTGAGATTGATTTCTCAGTAATGACTATCTTCTTTCCCAGAACATGAGAAACTACATGAAGACGGTCGCAGTCTGCTTGTCTCCAGAAGTCTTTCACAAGATCTTCAAAGATAGGACCTTTAAGCCTTTGAAAATAGTGACTCCAACCTTGAAAATTTAGTTCAGCAGAGAGGTCGTGTCCATTCGCGGCAAGCTTTTCAAAATCAACATCTAGTTCCTTAAGAACAACCAGATTTTCTGCATTAATAATGCAGTTAACTGAAGCAGCCCTTTGAGTGATATGATCTTTATCAATCACTTGAA
Source organism: Lathyrus tuberosus (assembly GCA_022829125.1). NCBI lineage: Eukaryota > Viridiplantae > Streptophyta > Magnoliopsida > Fabales > Fabaceae > Lathyrus > Lathyrus tuberosus. Next base: position 8,532,440 of record JALAZF010000270.1, on the reverse strand, counting down.
GTGACGGTGAAGCTGAAGTGACAGTTGCAGTGGTTGCTGAAGTTAAAGATGGAGGAGTTGATGAAGATGATAACCCAGTGGAGGGATTCAATGATTTTTCTATTTCAGCGGCGAAACGAATGGCTTCTTGTTGAGAGGTAGTCATCATGTTGATTGTTAGGTAGAAGGAGTGAAGATGAAGTTTGTTGTTGAAAACGAAGAAAGCACAAAGAGCAGTTTGGAGAGAAAGAGGGCTTAGGGTTTCTAAGATGTAAAAGAAGTGAAGTGGTGTGAGTGGGTATATAACGTGTGAGTGGAGTGAAGTTGAGTGAACGTGACGTGTTAAACATAATAGTGGAAATTAATAAATGAGCATAATCATGATTTAACCAATTCCAAGAAAAGTACTGTTCACGCGTTAATCACCCTTTAATTAAGTGACACGTTGATATCCTTAGAGTCTGGAAAACTAAAAGGTTTCCATCTGATCAGAGACACTTCTGACAAAGCATCTTCTGATAACTGAGGTTAAAAACAAATACTTCCTAGTTTGAATGAGAATCTGATATCTTCAGAGTTTGACTAAACACATCTGATTCTGATGAAATCTTACTCTAGACAATAGCCCATTTTCAGATGCTTCAGAATAAATAGAATTCTATCTTCAGCCAAGGGTTTTGTAAAGATATCAGCCCATTGATGGTTTGTATAAAGTTTAAACATAAAATTCCCTTCTGAACATAGTCTCTAATAAAATGATCTCTATGTGCTTAGCCCTAGAGTGTAAGATTGGGTTCTTACTTAAACATATAACAGCAGTATTATCACAAAGGATAGAAATGTTACTCTCATTTATCTGATGATCTTCTAGCTGATTCTTCATCCATAGCATCTGCGTACTGCATAAAGGCGTGGGTATGTACTCTGCTTCTGCTGTTGAGAGAGCACTTGTTGATTGCCTTTTACTTGACCATGAGATCAGATTCTTCCCGAGAAACTGAAAGTTTCCAGAGGTGCTTTTTCTTTCCAATCAGTCTCCTGCGTAATCTCTTCCTTTTCCAGAATACATGTTGGATGCATTTGAATCTTAGCTGGTGTACACTCCGTCATGTTGAATTTCTTCAGAAGTTCTTTTCCATACTTACTCTGATGAGTGTACGTTTCTTCTGATCTTTGATCAATTTGAATTCCCAGGAAGAATCTGAATTCTTCCATCAGATTCATTTAGAATTCAGCCTTTCTCATCTAGCTTGTTTCTGAACACCCATTTAGTTCCAACGACGTGAATACCTTTGGGTTTCTGAACAAGATCCTAGACGTTATTTTTGGTGAATTGATTCATTTCTTCTTGTATGGCTAGAATCCACTCATTTTCTTTTAGAGCTGCATCAACTGTTGTTAGCTCTATCAGAGACACTAGACCCAGAAGAGTTTCTTCAGAGTGTCTGAAGGATGAACGGTTTCTGATTGGATCAGCTTTATCTTCCGGAAACAATTCTTCAGAATGAGAAGTCTTTAATCTATTCTTCTTTTGATGAGATGAGTTGTTCTCAGCTTCTGGTAAAGTTGTATTTGAATCTGGAGAATTTGCATCTTTGTCTTCTTCTCTTGAATCTTCTGCTTCTTAGATTCGGATGACGTGATCTTCAAATTTCTGATCTTTCAACTAGCTTTGAATTTTCAGAGTCAAGCTTATCATTGAGTCTGACATGAATTGATTCGTCTACAATTCTTGTTTCTGTGTTATGGCTTCTGTAGCCTTTAGAGCGTTCAGAATATCCTAACAATAAACACTTTGAGCAACGAATCCAGAGCCAATGATTTCTTCTTTCTGGTTTCCTCAGAAACTGACGAAGCCTCCAGGCTTAAGTTCCAGACTTTGAAACATATGCCTTTTTCTCGTCATGAGTTACGAACAACTACTGTTCAGTTACCATGACTGGTGTTTCAACTGAGCTGCTTAGGATATTTCTGAGCAAGAGTCTGAGTCTGAGTCTGATTCTGGTCCTGATGATTTTCTGTCTTCTAGTTCTCCAGAACCTCCATCTTCAGTTGTTGCTACTAGCGCAACATTTGCTTATTCTTCATCAGATTCATCTTCATCAGAATCAGAATCGTCCCAAGTTTCCATTAGACCTTTCTTCGCATTGAAGAAGTTCTTCTTAGGCTTCTTATCCTTCTTGACCTTTGGACACTCGTTCTTGTAATGACCTAGCTCATTACACTCGTAGCAGATAACCTCCTTTCCAGAGTTATGCTTCTTCTGTCTAGATGATGACTCGGAGTGGCCTTTGTTTCTTCTAGATCCTCTGAAGTTTCCTTGCCTATGTTTCCAGAGGTTGTTGATTCTTCTGATGTCATCTTTTGATCTTCCATTAAAATCTTCTGATTCTTCCTCAGCTTGATAAGCCTTTACCTTTCCGGGTTTAGACTTAAGAACGATAGATTTACTATTCTTCTTCTTGCAGCTCTAACTCATGATTTCTGAAAGAACTAACACGCTCTTCAAGACTTACGCTGTTGAGATCTTTTGATATCTTTAGAGTTGTTACCATAAGTATCCATTTCTTAGGAGGACTTCTGATGATCTTTTCATATGTCCAGCAGTTGAGTAGCCTTTGTCCAGAACTTTAAGTTCTGCGACTAGCATTTGAAACCTTGAAAACATGGTCTTAACTGTTTCATCATCCTCCATTTTGAATGCCTCATAATTTTGGATTAAAGCAAACGCCTTTGTCTCCTTTACTTGAGCATTTCCTTCATGAGTCATCCTAAGAGAATCAAGAATAGATTTAGTATCATCTTCTCATACTTAGTATAAGAGATAGCATTTAGCAATATGATTCTTGCCTTATGATGACTTTGTGATCTTTCTTCTATTGGTTGGTTATATCACTTCTGGATATTTTAGCACATGTAGCATCAACTAGGTGATTGTAACCATTGACTACCAATCCCAAGAATCTACATCATAACCAAGAAAGAAACTTTCTATTTTGTCTTTCCAGTGGTCAAACTTTTCACCATCAAATACTGGTGGTTTGGCACTATAATGATCTTTCTCTTCAGTGGTGTTTTTAGCCAGAGCTGCCATGATATCTCACACAAATACTGGATCGGTACTGAACACTGTTAAGTGCTGATAAAACGTTTATCACAATCAGAACCGGAGCTCTGATACCAATTGAAGGTGTGAGTAAAACACAAGAAATGGGGGTTTGAATTGGGTTTTCCATTTTGAAAGCTTTTTACGAAACTCAATCAAAGATCATAAATAAACTAACAATGGAAAGACACACGATATATCCTGGTTCACTTGAAAACTATCAAGCTAATCCAGTCCACCCGCCAAGGTGATTTTGCCTTATACACAAGGACTTAATCCACTATAACCAAACTGGTTAGAATTGCACTAGCAAACAGCTGGTGACAAACAACCTCTAAGACACACTAGTCCTAGACTTCTTAAGAATTCTGACCTAACTGGTCTCTTAAGGAGTACAACGCACAAGCCAACTGCAAGTGACTAACAACACTAAGATACACTGTCTTAGTCTCCCTAAAAATTCTGACCCAACTGGTTCTTTAGGGAACACAAACAATCTGTTTGTTACAAAGGTTTGTTTACAATAATGATGCTTCTACACAAGCAGGGTAAACATACATTTTAAGCTCAATCTAACTTAGAGCGCAACTATACAGTAAAAACATTCTTTTTCTTTGTATTGTGGTGCTTTACTGTTCACTCATATATTCTTCTAATTCTTGAGTTGCTTTCTTCATATGCATCAGTGTTTTTGATATTTCTCCTTTTTTTCACACTGAGTACTACATCGTTTATTTCTCACTTCATACATCCATGCTTTCGCATGCATTTACACTTGCACGCACATATGCACACTCACGCTCATGCTTATCAGCATCCGATTCGTTGAATGATTAAGTCTATATATAGCCAGAAAAATATCCGTTGAAGGGCAGATCAGTAATATCAGAGAGAGTACGGGCGACTTGAATTAATGTCGTTATGCTGGGTTGAAAATCGTACACTGAAGTTGTCCTTTGTACCACCAAATCAGGGTAGTGGAGAGGAACGATTTATCTGTACTATGTACTATTTTCCCACGCAAACGTTTCATCTTTTTCTATTCATCAGAGGCTTCTGAATTGATTTGATTGAAGCATGATCAGAAGAATGAATCATTGGGTCTTCAGAGTCTTGAGTCTTCAGAACTTGTTCAGCAGAACCTTGTCTTCAGAGTCTTCAGCACTTCTTGTTGAGAACCCTTGGTTATCAGAATCCTTAAGTCATCAGAGTTTTCAGAACTTCGTTCAGCAGAACCTTGTCTTCAGAATCTTCAGCACTTAGTCTTCAGAAGTTAACGACTTCAGAAGCTATACATGCTTCATAAATAGAACATCAGAGTCTCGCTCAGAAATTAGAATCCAAGAGACGTTACAACAACAACATAGTGTCTTCTCAGAATCTTTCTGACGCATAGTAGATTAGAACCAATCTTGCTTTTTCACACATAAGTGACCATAGAGAATATCAGAGTGACGTAGCACATGGTCTTTATCAGAGTTAGAACCTGTTTATTAAAGCAATTAGAATAACAAACGTTAGAGCACCAAAATTGCTCTCACACAAATACTTCATTGTTATCATCAAAACATAGAGACAAGATGCATAACCAAATCTTGTTCTTACAATCTTCTCTTTTGGATTGTAGGTATATTGATCTCACCTGCACTTCACTTTTCTTTTGGAGTCGTAGATCCGTTGATCTTACCTCTCTTTACTTTACTTCTCCTTTGGGTCGTAGATCCGTTGATTTTACCTCCCTTTACCTTTCTTTTGGGGTGTAAACTGTACGTCGGTCAATCTTACCCACTCTCTGCCTTTGCTTTTTGGGTGGTAAATCCTACATGATATGTCACTCCACTGTCGTGGATTTTACCCTTTGTGTTTCCTTTTTGGGTTTGTAAATCATACGTGATATGTGACCGCGCTGTCATCGATTTTACCCTCTGCTTTTCTTTTGGGTTGTAAATCCTACATGATATGCCACTCCGCTGTCATGGATTTTACCATTTGCGTTTCCTCTTTGGGTTGTAAATCCTACATGATATGTCACTCCGCTGTCATGGATTTAACCCTTCGCGTTTCCTTTTTGGGTTTGTAAATTCTACGTGATATCTGACCGCATTGTCATCAAACTTACCCTATGCTTTTCTTCTGGGTTGTAAATCCTACATGATATGTCACTCCGCTGTCATGGATCTTACCCTTTGCTTTTCTTTTGGGTTCTAAATCCTACATGACATGTCACTCCGCTGTCATGGATCTTACCGTTTGCTTTTCTTCTGAGTCGTAATTCCTACATGATATGTGATCGCGTTGTCATCTATTTTACCCTCTGATTTTCTTTTGGGTTGTAAATCCTACATGACATGTCACTCAACTCTCATGGATTTTACCCTTTGCGTTTGCTTTTTGGGTTGTAAATCCTACATGATATGTCACTCTGTTGTCATGGATTTTACCCTTTGTGTTTCCTTTTTGGGTTTGTAAATCCTACGTGATATCTGACCGCATTGTCATTGATTTTACCCTCTTCTTTTCTTTTGGGTTGTAAATCCTACATGATATGTCACTCCGCTGTCATGGATTTTACCCTTTGCGTTTCCTTTTTGGGCTGTAAATCCTACATGATATGTCACTCCACTGTCATGGATTTTACCCTTTGTGTTTCCTTTTTGGGTTTGTAAATCCTATGTGATATGTGACCGCACTGTCATCGAGTTTGCCCTCTGCTTTTCTTCTGGGTTGAAAATCCTACATGATATGTCACTCCGCTGTCATGGATCTTACCCTTTGTTTTTCTTTTGGGTTGTAAATCCTACATGATATGTCACTTTGTTGTCATGGATCTTACCTTTTCCTTTTCTTCTGAGTCATAAATCCTACATGTTATATGACCGCGTTTTCATCGATTTTACCCTTTGCTTTTCTTCGGAGTTGTAAATCCTACATTATATGTGACCACGCTGTCATCAATTTTACCCTTTTGCTTTTCTTATGAGTCTTGAATCCTACATAATATGTGACCATGTTGTCATCGATTTTACCCTTTACTTTTCTTTTGAGGCGTGAATCCTACATGATATGTGACCGTGCTGTCATCGGTTTTACCCTTTGCTTTTCTTCTGAGTCGTACATGACATGTGACCGCGCTGTCATCGATCTTACCCTTTGTCTTGCACTTTTTATCCTTTACCCCTGGTCGTAGATCCTACATAATATGTCACCGGGCTGTCATCGATATTACCTTTATTAATCTTACATACCCTTCAATCATCATATTACCAACCATATTTCATCCATTATCTCCATAACAACCATATCCACTGAGGCCCTTTGTATTGACACTGTTACCCCCCATTACAAGTTATCATTATTCAACTACACTTGCTCATTACAAACCTTTTCACCAGAAGAACAAAAATACCAAGGATATATCGCAAACACTTACACCTTCTCTTCAGGACAAATTTCAAGTCTAGATATTTAATATTCTTCTACCTCGAATATCCGAAAGGCTAGTGCCAATCGCACCTTCAGGTTTAAGACGATTAAATAGGGGTAGCTGTCATACCCCAAATTTGTCCTACCCTTTCATTCAAATCTTATGGCTTATGCATCTCATATTCCTCATGTACATACCCTCCATTAGGTCATCTAACACATCATGCATTCATTAACATCAAGGCTTGTTAATTGGATCAGAGGTCATGGAGAATTAGGGTTTACATAATGTACTAGGGTTTCACCTCTTTTGCAGGTTTGTTTCAATTGAAGATGTAAAAGTCATGAATTAGGGTTTTGTCCATCGTACTCAAGATCATCAGATGAATCTTCAAAAGCTTGACTCCACCTAAAGCTTCTCTTTCTCAACATATTTGGTCTTCATTTGGCATATGAAGTGGCTTCAAGGGTGCTTGCCATATAAGTCATCCTACAAAGTGTCATCTAAGAAGGCATGGGGATTCTATAAGCATCATCTTCTTGTGTTCATCATCATCACTTGATTAAGGTTTATTTCCTAAATCATGTGATATCCAAGAGGATTCCTTGTGAAGATTTGTCCATCAGTGCATCTTATCATTCAAGAAAGTCCATCATTGAGAAGATTTTGGGGTCAATGAAGGTTTGGATTTAAACAGGGCTTGCAAAGACCATCAGTGTCAACTATGGAAGTTTACATTGGATCCATGGACTTCTTTATGGGCCTCATTCCTTACATTTTGGCCTAGTTATTTGATTTGGATCTAAGGCATCTTCAAGGTTCATTCAAGAAATAATTGAAAGTTCACATTCAAAGATTGGGAATCAAGTCAAGGAGGTCAAGGCAATTCAAATCCAAGATTCATTCAAGTTGATATCCAAGGAAAATTCAAGGTTTTATGGAGGGAAATGCATGATCACTTGAAGTATAAGTTACGGTTCATACAAAAGGCCAATTTCCACTACAAAGTCATTAAGTTCATTACAAGAAAAGTAAAAAAAAAAATCAAACATTACAAAGAATTACAAAGTTTTGACCTAAGTTGACTATTAGTCAACTATTGACTTTTTGGCCAACCAGTTGACCAAAGTCAACTCACCTAGTACTACCTAGCTTAAACCCTAATTCTACTTTATCCATCATTCATGAGCCATCCCTCACGGTTGTTTAAAGTTTCCACAATTCTTGATGTTGTTTTTGTTCCATGGCTTCCATACCAATCTTGATCCCTTTGCTCCACGACATTCTTGCCTTGTGTTCATGTCCCACATCCACGGCAGCCTCTGCTGTTCAGCAAAAGAAACATGGTTTAGATGCATAAAGTTCACATTTCCAGCATTCACACATTTACACATCAACTGACATTTGATAATTTCACTAACATCAATTGATAAGGGAGATATAACTAGCAATGCATTTTCGGGACGATTTCATATCAAGTGAATTTCATGACAAGCATTCATAGCATTTCGTAACAACTAACAATTAACATTTTTGCATATATAACATCATAACTAACTAGCATGTCAGACCAATTCAACATCAGTAACTAACTGACTTTAAGATTCACATCCAAACACCAACCATTCCAATACAAAATTATAACCCTATCTCATTTGAAGCTCATCCTAAATCCAAGCTCACTTGCTAACCATTTTGCTTACACAAACTAATTCAAATAGCACAAATTAACATAATAACAGAAGTTAAATTCTCACATCATCTCACGACAAATTTACCAAGTAGTTTCAAATTGCATTATCATAAATTCAGATTTCATTGTACAAAGCAATAGCACAAGGTAATTGTCACATTCATAAGCCATAAACTAACTCTACACTAATTTCATTCACAACTCATGCCAAATACTCTCCCATGCCGACCCGTGAATCCTCACATGTTCCATCAATCCTTAGTGATCCTCAAATAACCCTTTTTTTCCAATGCTGGGAGCAAATCACAATTATCATAGCAGCACTAGAAAAGCAATCAAGCAGAGCATATGAAGATTTTGGGACTGAACATCATGGTGATGTTGATATGTATACTAAACAGCAACCACATGCTTATTAATGTTTGCCATGCTATCAACACAACAGGATGCAATGTAGAAAAGCTACCTCAAATAGGCGTTCTAGCTGCAAATGGCGATGGCGGCCTGTTGTTCGGCTTCTGCAGTGGCATCATGATAAAGGATTGTTTCTTCATCAACGGGGTTCTACATCAACTGCAGGAAAAGCAATTGCTTGAGATTTGGCAGCTGCTTTTTCCTATGGCATATGGTTTCTTTAGAAATTGTTGTTCTGTCTAAAACATATGTACGCACTCTTGCTGACACAGCTCTTCGTATTATTCGTGATCCTGCTACGGGTGGGCCAGATCTAGTAGATAATTCTCGGAGGGAATACATGACTCCTGCTCTCGCAAGTGAAGCTGCAGAAAAGATTAAAAAAAAAAGGTTCAGAAGATGTTTAAAAGTGAAGACCTTGAAGTGATTCAAACAATTACAAGTGTTGTCAGTCTATGATGCATAGGTACGGGTACGGTACCCGGTGCGGGTACCGGTACTGGTACGGGATACGGCATTTTTTAAAAAATCAGGGTACGGGTACGTTAATAAAATATAAGGGCTTTCTATTAAATGCATGAGTGGAGAACTAAATTGTTAGGTTCACATTTAAAAAACTAAAATAATGTTAAGATATACTAACAAAGAAATTAAAATACATAAATATATTATAATGATATTTAAGAAAATCAGAAATTTTACTCAAAACCGAATAATAATTAAAAATGAAGTACCACGAGTACGGTACGAGTATCCGGTACGGGTGCGTACCCGGTACCGATACTTCATCATTTTAGAAGTACCCGTGCTTCATAGGTTGTCACTAGCGGGTGTTCCAACTGTCATGACTACCTTATTCGTTCAGACTCAAATCTTCTTTAATTTTTACACAAAAGCACCCTTATTTCATATCCATTTTACTTCCATAAGCTTCAATCAGGGAATCTAAGATTCACATGACATTGTTTAGTACTGATAAAAGAGTCATCAAGGATATTCAGAATTTGGCCTAAGGATCCAATCATGGAAAATTTGATAGATATGAATTTGCAAAATCTGTCACCAAAGAGGCAAGTCTACCTATTGTTGTACTGTGTGATACTACTGCCAAAAATCGCAACTTAAGAAATATTAATAAAAAATGGAACGGTTTCTTACTGGTGTTTACCGGTTGGCCCCAATGAGTGATGAGTTATTTGACTATGGATGAATGCTACTGAACAGTCTGCTATTTCTGTCAAAAATCTTGCAGTAGTCAATACCAGTTTGCGACATCGGAAACAGTTCAATTCTCAATTGATACTGCAGAAACAAGTGCCATTAAGTTGCGTGCTCAACAACAGTCTCAAACTCTCAAGTGCATTTATTCCTGAGTCTCAAAAAAAACATTCCATCCTCAGAGTCACACTCGTTCCACAACTTCAAAGACGGTTGGAAAAATTCTGGGTTCAATTTTGATAAAAGGCTGACCTGATAATAATATTCCAACAGTGCCCAAGTTTGGGAGTTCTTGTGAATCTCTGTCTCCTCCTTCTATCAGAACATCCACGGTTTTTTCGGCATCATTATATGTCCCGTCTATAGCTTTGCCTCCAGTAGCAGTGTCGGCGAAGTTAAGCAATACTATGACTAGTTCAAACTTCAGTATACACATATCAACCTGCAACAAACAAAGAGAGAAAGGCTAGTTCTAATGGAACAGTTTCTTCATAAGAAGATGAAAGGTAACAATAGTGTTGAAGATCAGTCGAACTATCTCATCAATGGTGCTAGTCAGGGGATACGAATTTGGCTCGTTAGTGAACAAATCGACCCTGAGACTAATTCTGGAAAAAGTATGGAATCCCACCTAAGAGGTTTGCTGCTGAAGCCGTCAAACATCCCATATATTGCAGAACACTCGGCTGATTTCACATTGCCAAGCGACTTTGGATCCCCTGCTGCTATTCTCATTACTAATCTTCATGCAAAGGAGTTCCACTTATTGGAAATCATCCTTCATGGCTTCATCAAGGACCCATTTTCTTCCCCGCAAACACGTGGATTCATTTGTGGAAATACAACGCGGTAAAGGTTAAAGCACCATCAACAATTCGATGACTTCAGTTTTTCTGCTAAGAACAAAGAGCTAACAGTAGTGGACTTAACATTCCTAGTTGTTTTGACAAACTTCAAACTAACTATCCCTAACCGCCTTCCAACAACATGACAAGTGATCAGGACCTGATTTTCTCTTTCACATCATTTAACACCAATTCAACATTTTAACAGATAACTAACATTTCCCTAATTGTTAATTCAACTAACCTTCACATACCAACTAACTTATTTTTAACAGCTCCAACCTTTGTCTTTTGTTACATTCCAAGTTTCATAACAGTTCCAATAGAATTACACAAGCTGAGTTCCATATTCACTAACCATTCCAAGCCTATGTTAACAGAATTCCAAACTTAAGTCTCATAACTAACTTCAAGTCTTATAACAGACTCAAACTCATAACAGTTAGATTCCAGCTGTCAATAACAGAATCATAACCAACTCTCATCCTGAATTGCCCAATCTATCCCTCATTGCATCTCCTATAAATTCTCACTTCCTCCACAAATTCAGGATCGCGTTCTCATTTCTGCAAAAATTCACAATCTATCATCTATCATCTTCATCACTCTGAAATCTATCTGCTCTCATTCTCAAATCCTCATTGCAACTCTCATTACGCTCATTCGTTTCAACAACAACAATCACACGCACCGCTTATTGAAGAAGAAGAAGTGGAGAAGAGTGAAGAAGAAGATTGCGCACAAAGAGTAGAAGAAGAATAGGAGCAGAGAAAAAAGAGAGGAAGCGAGGTACCTGTGAAATTTTCGTCGTCGTGCCGTCGTGTCGGAATTCTTCAGTAAGTATTCTTCAAATTCTCTCTTAAATTATTAATGTAAGTCGCTCTTGAACCCGTACTCCACTATATTCCCGCCCCAATTTGACGTTTAGAACGTGATTTTTGCGAGCAATTTTGAAACGATCTTCGTGACCTTCAAGTGCTACGAGACGATCCTGTAGCGAGCGATTTTTGTCGGTGACGCGACCACCTTATCGCTGAAATTTTCCTCACCACAATGAGGAGGAGTGGGTGCTACTTTCTGATTTCTTATATATCCCATGAAGCTGGAAGGGAAAGGGAAGCTATCTAAAACTAACCTTGCACGCGAATGTTTAACTGAACAAACGCTTAAAAGAGATTCGGGGAGTCGGGGTCAGGTTATACAATGGGAAGTTGTCAATTACCCATCCTATATGCGGTTATCCACAAAATATTAGTTTTAGGTTTCACTTTGCAATTGATGGTGTTTATCTGTTAATGGGTTGGGAAAATTTCTTGGGAAGGTACTGGACCTAGAGTTTTTGATTAGTATGTTCGCTAAGATTTCGCAATCTTATGCCTATGTATTCCCGTTTAAACGAAACAGGAAAATCAGAGCAATCGTAGTTCCTCCTATTCTAAGGGAGGAAAAAGATGTTTGGTGTCTTGTTCGAAACCCAAGATTGAAGCTAAAAGGTTCTGACTGAGAGAGAATTTGTCATCTCTAAAGAAGGATTGTTGATTTTTGTGTGACTTGATCAAAGCACAAGGTTGATGCTAAAAGGTTAATTGACTCGGCTAGAGGATTTCTTTATACAAATCCTAAGAGGAGGCTAGAAGTTTGACTTTTCCGGGAAAAATGTTTTGTCTGTCTTGTACAAAGCGCAAGATTGAGGCTAAAAGGGATTTTGGCTCCGCTGGGGAGGGTTTGTATGTGTCTTGTACAATGCCCAAGATTTGAGGCTGACCTTACTGGAAAAATCATTATACAAAGCCTAAGAGGAGGCTGAAATGTGTTTGACTCTTTTTGGGGAAAATCATTCCCCAAAGCCTAAAGGAAGGCTGGGAGGAAATGACTTTGTTGGAGAAGATATATGTCCCAAGCTTAAGAGAGGGAGATTTATGTCTTGTACAAAGCCCAAAATTGAGGCTAAAAGGGTTTGATTCAACAAGAGAGTGTTTTTATTTGTCCTGTACCAAGCCCAGGATGGAGGCTTGACAAGCTGGAGAAAATATTCTACACAACTTGAGAAGAGGCTAGCTCCTGCTAGGGGAAATCTTTATACCAAGCTTGGACAAAGATCGACTCAACGAGAGTATTTTTATCTGTCTTGTACAAAGTCCAAGATTGAGGCTAAAAAAGATTGACCCAACGAGAGAATCCGAAAAGGTGATTGACTCAACAAGAGAGTCTAACAAGTGATTGACTCAACAAGAGAGTCTAAAAAATGATTGACTCAACGAGAGAGTCTGAAAAGGTGATTGACTCAACAAAAGAGTCTAAAAAGTGATTGACTCAACAAGAGAGTCTGAAAAGGTTAGCTCCGCTGGGGAGAATCATTTGTACAAAGCCCAAGAGGAGGCTAAATTTGCTAAAGAAGAATCATTATACAAAGTCTAAGAGGAGGCTAGCTTTCTGCTGAGGAAATGTCCTTATACAAAGCCTAAGAGGAGACTATCTTTTGTCGGGGATAATTGAGATCCCCATGCAGGTCCAAGTGAGGAATCAACTCTTGCTGAGGATTACAGAAGATTTGAGATGTCAGATACCTTGAGGTTCTGATTTAAGATAGTGTTGACCCTGGTCGGGGAACTCGCATGAGAGAGACTGGGTTTCTGCTGGAGATTGATCCAGAATGCCCGTGGTTTTTTCCTATAGTTGTAAGGAACTTGAGAATGTATTTGAGACTCAAGGGGATTAGACTGTCCAAGTCTACGGGTGTGAAAGAGTTATATCTTTTGTATGATGACCAAGAGAAGGCAAGGACATTAAGGGATGAGAATCAACCCTAAAGTGGCCTGAGGTCTGACACTGGAAAGACTGCTCTAGCAAAGGATGACTAAGTTATGTCTTATACCTTTAAGAGGTCATCAGAGTCCTTGTATTAAGCCCAAGAGAAGGCATGAGAACTTCTAAGAAGCCAGAGGATCCTTGTACAAAGCCCAAGAGGAGGCGGGGATGCTTTTAGGAAGCCTGTGGGTCCCAAACCAAGAAAAGTTCAAGAAATGCTATTCACCGAGAATAGATCATTTAGTGAAAGTTCAGTGATTTGAAGAAATTCAAGAGATGCTATTCACCGAGAATAGATCAACTCTGGGGAGTAGAACTTCTTTGACAATTTCTAAAGTGACAGCCTGAGAAAAGGTTCACGAAGAATACTGCCTTTCTCTTTGTTCCATATTGTTTAAGCCTAATAGAAGGCAAGACTGTATCTGGAGATCCTATGGGGATCTAGTTTTGTTTGTATTTTAAGAGTGACCAACAGGGCTTTACCTAGTTCTAGACCTAGTTGCCGGGGAAAACTCTAAATAACTATACTAGTATATGTACAGTTGATATATGGCAAGTATTTAAAAAAGGGTATGAAAGAAGACTAACCATGCGTAACTTCCCACAATACAGTTATATATATATATATATATATATATATATATATATATATATATATATATATATATATATATATATATATATATATATATATATATGAAAGCGTGTAAAAGAAAGCCAATAAAACTTACAGGTGAGCAAGCTTCCATGTTGTATTGTTAGTTGTTCAAAGAAATTAAAGAAAATTTTGATAACAATACATATATTTGAATCTAAATCAAAAGGGAATTGTTTTTGAATAGATTGTGGGGCTTATACTCAAGAAGAGGCCCAAAGAGTTTGACAGTGATCGCACCGTTGTTTTGAATATTGTACCGGGACTTATACAACAACTGAGGCCCAAAAAGGTTTATGTACAACAAGGATTGGGTCTTACAACTCAAGGAGAAGCCCAAAGATTATTTAAAGAAAATAAATGGGACTTACAACACGAGAGTAGACCCAAATGATTTTCTTGTTTGAAAATGGCGATCGCGCCGAGATTTTTTAACGCAGAGGGACTTATGCAATGTCTGAGGCACAAAAAGGTTTTGGTTAAAAAAAGGATTAGGTCTTATACTCTATTAGAGGCCCATGAGTGATTTTAAGAAAATGAATGGGGTTTACAACTCCAGGAGAGGCCCAAGTGGTTTTATTTTAAACTGGCGATCGCGCCGAGATTTTTGAAAACACCGTGGGTCTTATACAATGACTGAGGCCCAACCTATTTTGGTTTCAAAGAGGGATTGGGTCTTACACTCCATTAGAGGCCCATGAGTGTTTGAAAAAAGATTGATGAGGGTGGAATTAATCAAAACCCTAATTTTGTCTAAAATGGAATTAATTTTGTTTAAAAATTAATAAAAATTATTGAAAACATGTGAAAATGAGTGGTGATCTTGGATCAATGTTTCATAAATCATGTTTATATCCACAAAATGATTGAAAACCAACTAAGTTGGGAAAATCAAGAAGGAAAAAATATTTTAAATGTTAAAAACAAATAAAAATTAATTCTTTGAAAAAATATCAAGTATATGAAATAAATAATATTTTTGGGAAATTTTTGTAAAATAAAATATTTTAACATTTTTGTGAATTATTAAAAAAAGAATCAACTTAAAATCATTAAAATTCAGAGAGAAATTAATTTTTGAATTAATTAAATAAAATCACAAAATTCAAATATTTGAATTTTTGAAAAAGGGCGCCAAGAACACCCAAGAACACGCGTGTGTTCTGAGTTTTGCCCAGATTTGCATTTTCTCATCAATCTCACTGAATACTTGATGAAATCACACAATCCACATATCAATATACTCGTTTTTACCTCACGATCATGTCTATGGTCTTTAATTTCATTTATTTTAAGCATAGAATAAGAAATCAAAGAGAAACCTCAAGAACCCTAAATTCTGCATGAAGGCTCGGAAATTCCACACACGATTCATACAAAGCAATTAATTGAGGGGAAACATTCCATACATGATTATGAACATATGGAAAAATTATTGTGCGAGGAAATATGCATGAATCATGAGATGACCAAGTTGAGGCTTACCTCTTGCAGCTGGTGATCATGTTTTGGGTTAGAGGTGTTACAAATTGGTTCCAATGATGTGGACAGCTTCCCTAGGTGCTATGGAGTGTGTCTGAATGCTTGGAGTGGATTGAATTGAGCTGGAACTTGATTTGGCACCTCAACTGCAAATCTGTCAAAGGCTTATGCAGATGGCTGGTGATTTTAAGAATCTGGTGTTCCAGATGTTGTTTAAGTGTTTGAATCACTTCTATATGATATTTATAAGGTGCGTGTGCGATTGGTTTGGTTGGATTTGCTCTCAAACTCAAAACCCAATAGTGACTTGCTTTAGAAGGCAAATTTGGAACTGAAAGTGTGATTTTGAGAAAGGAAAGTGTTATAGGCCTTTGGTGTACTCAAACTGATAAAAAATGAGGTCTATTTATAGTGTGTCAAGTTTGTTTTGCAAGGAATAGAGAATGGCAACTGCAGCAGGCCTTTAGCCAATGTGGATCAAATGGAATCTCAAGTCTCCTCTAGCCATTGACTTGAGATTAGAGCACATGCCTATGGTTCTCTGATTAAAGGATAAGGCTTGACTGATGTGTTCATCTTTGCTCTGATACATGCCACCTCTAAGCATCCATTGAATGCTCCAAAACAAAATTGGAGTCTTGAGGCATCTTTACCTTTTAGGGGTGCCAAACCTATATGTAGTTCCAAAGACTTAGGAGGCTTATGGATCGGTGTTTGTTCCTCCTTGGTCTCCCCCTGAGGTGTGCAGATGGATAAACTTGTTTGTTGTTTGCACAAATTGATCAAATCGAGCCCTAATGCACAAATCTGCCTTGCACAGCAGTTTACAGCAAGGCATGTTGCAGCTGTCATATCTTCTAGCTCAGATGGAATTTGATGGAGTTCTTGGACATTTTGGAAAGCTGGTATATCCTATTTCAACATGATGTCCAACTTTGGTTTTGATCCAACTTGAATTACAATGAAAAATGCCTCTACATTTAGGAAAAAATAAGGCAGATTCTGACTTAGTGAAAATTTCACTAAGTGTTGGAAAAATGTCACTTTTGTATTTTCAGCCATTTTGATCACTCCATAACTTAAAATCCATGAGGAATTGGAATGAGGTGTAGTTGACACTTTTAAATTATGCCATGAGAGCTACAAATCCAACTTTGGACCATCCAAAGTGGTTGCTTGGATCTCAAGTTATGATCATTGGAAGTTGGTACCCTAGCCACTTTGTTTCATAACTTAGAAAAATTCTAAGTTTTTTATGGTTACCCCTTTTACAAGTTATCCCACTTTCTTTAATTTTTCTTTATGAATGATGATTCAAATCACATATTAACATTGTTTTAGGGCTGAGGAACCATAATTGTGAAAAATCTCAAAAAGTCAAACTGGACTTTTGTGCACAGTTGACTTTTTATCAGATGAATTTCAAACTGTGCGATCCTTTGTGAAATCAAGTTCTTGATCTAAATCAAACTTGATGGATTTGTTCCATAGGTGTTATAGGGTGTATTGAATAATGTCCCAGGGTTTGGGAGCATGTCCAGGTCAAAAGTCAAAGGTTCAGTTGACTTTTTCCCCGAAACCCTAATTGTGGTCCTGAGGAAATTGAAACTTGTGGATCAAGCTTCTTGGATCAATCCATTGTTGCAAATGGATCAATGTGGTTTATTAGAGACCCTAAAATCTTGTCTTGAGGTCTTGGCTCATGTTTTGTCCCAAAAGTCAACTTAGGGGTGAATTAGGTCAAGAAACCCTAATTCCTGATTTTTGGTGAATGCATCCCCTGAGGCTAACTTGACTTGATGATTGGGTCCATGAGGTCCCTTGGAGTATCTTGAGTTATATTTTGAAGCATTGGCTCATGCCCAGATGCAGATTTTTATCTGGAGGCCCTGGTCGACCAAAACCCTAATTCAGTGACACTGGTGATCTTGAGGCTTAATCCACTTGGAATGCTGCAACCTTGTGCTTGATTATTGATGTGGAAGTCCTCTTGATCATTTATGTGTGTTTGAGAGGTTAGACAAGTTGAAGATCATGTCATTTCTTGATTGATCCTTTGTCTAAGGCTCTAAGAGGGCTTAAAACCCTAAAGCTTGACTGTAGGGAATGCTCAACAATTCTTGAGGAGATTGATGAGGCATAAAGGTACATCTATATTATGATGATGATTTGCACAATGATGGGAAATCTTAGTGGTCAAAATTTGGGGTATGACAGATCCATGGCTTAGGGTTTACGAGTTAAACCGTGAGTTCAAATTAAAGGAAGGGGAAGTGAACTGTGAGGGGGAAGCGAGCTGATTGAACGCGATGTGAGTGTCGTGGAAACCGAACAGCCGCAACCGCCGCCGTGAGGCGTGCCGCCGCGGCGGTGAATCTGTGACAAACGGTAATGTTTAAGTGGAAAAGAGAGAGCATCATATACAGTTTCTTTTGTTTTTTTCTTCTTTTGTATGAGAATTGCCTTTGTGAATTAGACCGGGCATATAGGCCCAATTTCCATGGCTATTTGGCACCCTTTTTTTTATATCACCTCTGAATAACAACATAGGGAAATGGGCCTAGAACCAAGCCCTGCGCCATATTCATTTTTGCACTTTATTTTAGCCTCTGTACCTCCTCTAGATGCTCAATTCTTGTTAATTGAGCTATTGCGCCAGATTCATTTTTGCACTCTATTTTAGCCTCTGTACCTCCTCTGGATGCTCAATTATTGTTAATTGTTCTTGTTAATTATTGACTAATAATGCTTGAATTTTTTATTTGATACTTTGTTAATGGTGACTTGATTTTTGCCTAATCTTTGTTGATTAAAATTCTATTAAGTTTTGATTAGAATTTTTTTAATTGATGATTAATTCTCATGAACACTTTGTTGATTTTCCTTGAATAATCTTGGCTGTATTTTGCTAATACTTTGTTGATTTTCTTGGTTGAACTTTGTGTTAGATTTAGTTGAATATTCTTTGCCATCATTTTTTAGAAATTTTGCTATCTTGATGTTGATTTTTATGACTATTTTGTTAAGAATTTCATGATCTTAGTTCGTTGAATTCTTATGTCATTATGATGTTAAACTTTTGTGTTATTCCTTGATTAATTCTTATGATCCATATGGATTCATCTTGTACCTTTCATGCATTCATTCATGATTTCATGTGACTAACCATTCTTCTTTGGTGTGAGGTATCCCTTTGAAGAATCGGATCACCTTTTGAGACTTTAATTCATTTTCTCTTTTATTTTACTTTTATTCCTTTAATTCCTTTTCATATGGTATCCCCATTGTGGGAAAAATGCTCCACTCTCCCATTAAAATGTAATAGTTTAGGACTTTACATTGTTTTATGCTTGATGCTTGCATGCGTATAGGTTAGAAAAGATAAAAACAAAGCGCTTAGAAAACTATTTCAAAACAAAGACAAATAAAGCTCAATCCAACGTCGAGTCATTTTTCAAAATAATTAATTGAATTTGCTCATTTCACCTCCACCTTAGGATTTCCCACACCTTTCTTCTACCTACATCCAATCCATTTGATCAACCATAACCAAGTCTTGTATGCTTTCACCATAAGTCAATTGCCTTGCGCATCGCCACCAACCTACCCTAACTCAAACCACCACCCTTTCAATTCATTCCACTTCCTTCATCATCACTCATTCTTCATTAAAACTAAAACCTTGGTCTATGTATCAAGTGAATTTTCAAACTCTTTTTCTAAATAAACTTGTAACGGTCATGGAGTGGTTAGGCGAAGGCTTTGTCATATCCCGAGTGTTTGACATTACCTTTAGGGTTCACTGTCTAAACACTTGCCTTCCAAATTAAAACATTCCTAAATAAAACGAGTAAGGTCCTCCTTGTATTGAACTAAAAAGAGAGGATTGGGTGAAGACTTTTTCTTCTCCGAATAATGGGATGCACACTTTAGAGTGTGTGGTCTTGATACTCATCTTTCAATATGAAGACGTGACTATACTCGCCACACATTTTTTCCAAACAAATATTTAGAGATAAAGAACTCGGTACTACCCGTATGGGTTCCTATCCGAGGACTTATCTCTCCCCTAAAATCAACATCACCCATCAAATGTGACATCTTGCCTCGAGGGCGCAAATCATAATTTTTTCATAAAAGGTAACGTTATTTCCATTCTATAGCAACAATGGATAAAGCATAAATCTCCTTACGTGCTTGCGGAAAAACTTATTGCAAGGATATGAACGTTAACATCGTCCACTAAAAACAACAAACCCACAATCATTTGGTTCCACGAACTACGGAAGCTCTGATTCTTCATTTCACAATGGAGATACGTAGGCACAAGGTTTCAAAACCAAGGCGAGCACACTAATTTAAAAACCTTTTTTCCTTTAATAAAGCATCCATAGAAAACATGAACCCTTAGCGAACCCTTAGCAACATCCTTACACATAAGACGAACGATTGGTTCCCATCAAGTATGATGGATATGAAGGGCGCTAATACCTTCCCCTTGCATAACTGGCTTCCGAACCTATATCTTGGTTGCGAGACCATCTTATCCTCTGCCAAGATTAGCCAATGAATCTTCTGCCGAGATTCTACTGACAAGCATAAAGTAGTTGACTGTAGTAGCAATGATTGTCTACATGTGTGGATTAGACATAATTCATGCTTATGATTGAATATGCTTTAATGTGAATTTTGATTGATGCATGTAACGTTATGGTTACTTAATGTAATGCCCCATAGTTGTGGTATACCACACATGTAATGACGCATAAAATGTAACAGTTGATCAATGCATGTATGTGCGCTGTAAGTTCTGTGATTTTTGGATTGGCAACATTTTGGTAAAACATGTTGTAAGCAAGATGTTAGGCTAGATGTTCTGCCATGATAGTTAGACATCATGTTCAACACGATGTTGTGACATGTGCCAGGACATGTTATACCAGAAAGTTAGGGCATGATTGTTTTCGTATAATTAGTGTGTTTTAATTCACACATTTGCGTTGTCCAAGGGAGGATAATATGGGAACTTCTGTTTTGACAGATTATGTTAGTTTTCGTAAAAAGGATCCTTGAGCCTTTTTAGGAAACTTTGTATTTTGTTCATATTGTTGTGAAAGAGATTATGCTTATGATTTAAAGCTGATTCCTGGCGATTTTGCGCTTCAAGAGCCCAAGCCCAAGTGGATAGAAGGTTATTTAAAGAGAAGACCTAACCTTATTGAAGGGGACATTTACGTGAAGATCGAAGCATAAGGATTTGTCGTGTCTTAGTTGGTCTTTAGGGTTTAGTGTGTGTTATTTGTATGCCACTCATGTATCTTCTGATACATTGAGGTAGACTGATTGTTCATTGTTAATTGTCCACTCTAGAGCTTTTAAGCAAGAATGTATTGTTCTTGGTTGAAGATTTTAAGCAAAACTAAGTATTGTACTTGAAAGGGTTGGTAATTATATTTTGGGTAGTTGTTGAATTATCACTGGTTTGTGACTGATTAGGAAGTGAGAGATGGATCTCATATCTAGAGGGTGTCTAGGTAGAAGTTGCACAAGGTAGGGATTAGGCGAGAAGTTGTAAACGAAGGAGTTTAGCTTTGAACTAATACTATCATAGTGAATTTCCTTCCTGGTTTGGTAGCCCCCAGATATAGGTGAGTTTCCTCGAACTGGGTTAATAACTACTGGTGTTGTTTTACTTTTCTGTCATTTAAGTTTCTGCATTTTTTATTTGTGTGATCAAGTTGTTTTGATCCCAGTGTTGTGACATCTGTCTCGACATCTGGTATCTGCGTGCCAGAATTTCAATTGGCATCAGAGTAGGTCACCCTGTTCTATTTTTGGGTGAGCTCCAGGGAGTTTGTATTCTGGTACTATGGACAAGGAAGGAGGAGGAAATGTGAATAGACCGCCTATCTTAGATGGCACTAACTATGATTATTGGAAGACACGTATGGTGGCTTTCTTAAAATCTATGGATAGAAAAACTTGGAAGGCTTTCATCAAGCATTGGGAGCACCCTGTGGTTAAAGATAAAGATAGAAAGGAGACTTTGAAGCCAGAAGAGGATTGGACCAAGGAGGAAGATGAGACTGCTCTTGGAAATTCCAAAGCCTTGAATGCTTTATTCAATGGAGTTGACAAGAACATGTTTAGGTTAATCAACACTTGTGCTGTGGCTAAGGATGCTTAGGAAATTCTCAAGACAAATCATGAAGGAACATCTAAGGTTAAGATGTCTAGACTTCAGCTTCTCACTATCAAATTTGAAAATCTAAAAATGAGAGAAGATGAAAGTATTCATGACTTTCACATGAATGTTCTTGAAATAGCTAATGCCTTTAGTGCCTTGGGAGAAAAGATATCAGAAGAAAAGCTGGTTAGGATGATTCTTAGGCATCTCTCTAATAAAAAATGACATGAAGGTCACAACCATTGAAGAAGCCCAAAACATCAGCAGTTTGAGAGTTGATGAGCTAGTGAGGCCACTTCAAACCTTTGAAATAACCATAAATGACAGAGCTGAGAAAAAGAACAAAAGCATTGCTTTTGTTTCCAATTCAGGAGATGAAGAGGAGGAAAGTGAACTTGACACAAATGAAGGGATGGCCAATGCCATTGTGTTAATAGGAAGACAGTTCAATCAAGTGCTGAAGAGAATGGAGAGGAAGTCAAAACCTAATGTCCAGAACATCAGTTCTGACTCTAGCATGAACTATAACTCTCAAGGAAGAGAAAGAACTAAAGAAATGACCAATCATATTAGAAGGGTTAAATGTCATGAATGTGAAGGGTTTGGACACATTAAAACAGAATGTCCTACTTATCTGAAGAAACAATCTAAGGGATTGGCAGCTTTGTGGCCTGAAATGGAAAGTGAAAGTGATGATGAAACAGCAAAACATGTAACTGCTTTAACTAGAAGATGGACATCTGATGTAGAGTCCAGTGATGAAGAGACTTCTTGTGTTAAACTAGTTGTTTCCTACAAATATCTGAGCATTAAGAGTGAGAAACAGTAGGAAATTATTCCTCAGCTTTAGAATGAGAAGGAAGAGCGTGTGTCCAACATCTACAGTCTGTAGGATGAGGTGACCATACTGACCTCCAAGCTTGAAAATATGACTAAGTCTATAAGAATGTTGAATAATGGTTCTAACATGTTAGAAGAAATTCTTCAAGTTGGAAAAAGGGCTGGTGACTTAAGAGGCATAGGGTTTAATAATCAAATTCTGAATGGAGACCTTAAGGCTACAAAACCTGTTTCAACTGGGAGGGTGAAAGAGCCAAGGATGTCAAAAATTTGTCTCAACATCAAGGAAGGTATCAGTTTAGTAAAAAGGGAAGCAAGGCCCAACAATTGAAATGTCATTATTGTGGTAGATTTGGCCATATCAAACTTTTTTATTTCAGACTGCATGGATATCCTAGGTCATGTGTTCAGCCCAAGGTTAGTCATAGAGCGTTGAAGAGTACAAAGAAGAGGGTTCCCAAAGAAACTATCAAACCCCTTATCGCCCATACTTCTCTCATAGCTTATACCAAAGAAGACTGGTATTTTGATAATGGGTGTTCTAGACACATGACCAGTATAGAGAACTTCCTGGTCAATATTCGGTCACAGTCTACTAGTTATGTCACTTTTGGGGATGGTACAAAAGGAGAATTTCAAGGAATTGGAAAATTAGCTTGTACAGGATCTCCTAGTCTTGAAAATGTGCTGCTTGTAAAAGGATTGACTACCAACTTGATAAGCATAAGTCAGTTGTGTGATCAAGGATTGAAAATCAACTTCACTAAGTCTGAATGTATGGTCACTAATAAAAAGGATGAAGTTCTGATGAGAGGAGTCAGATCTAAAGATAATTGTTACTTGTGGACACTGTAACACCCCAAAATTTGCCCTCTCTTTTTTCATATCATTTAGCATGTGCTTTCATGGCATTACATTACATTCAAGTCATAGAAAAATAAAGCATTCATCTTGGCATTCAGCATAGGGTATGTGATCAGTGGTTTTCAGAGTATTGATCATCCAAGGCAAGAGAGCTAGAGTCAAGGGTCTCCCAACAAGCCTCTAAGGTCTCTTATATCATATATCATCTCATTTGATCCCACAAGTCATTGGAAGATGGGAATTCATCAAGAAGATTGACCAGTCATCATCTCCTATCAAAAGCAGTCAAAATTAGGGTTTATGATTCAAGCAATCTCCTGATGAAATTTTGGTTCAAACTTAATCTCAATGTTTTCTACATGATGTCAAGTATCTAAGGATGGAAGATTTCCCATTGGTTCATTTTAGAAGAGTTTTAATTGGTCAGTTGCTTGAGAATCAAGAAATTGGGGAAAAAGTCAATTGTGCAGAGGAAAAAGTCAACTCCTGACTTTTTAGGTCAAATTAATGAAATTCAAGGTATATATGGACAATGGACAATATTTGATCAAGAAATGATGGAGGAATCATAAAAAATCAAGAATTGCACAAAGTTTCCATTTTTAGCAACTTAGGGTTTCCAAAAATGGCAAGTTTTGGACCATTTGGCACTCCACTGCAAGGCATTCTTTCTCCATGATAAAAGCTTCAAACTTCAGTCCCAAGTTGATCCAATTAAAGATCACATCTTAAGCTTCAAATCCATATAAAGAACTCTTTCATTGGATCAAAATTGAGGGAGTTATGATTAATCAAAGTAGAGCAAAATCAAGGAAAATTTCAAGTCATGGCAAGGCAAGTTCAGGCCTTCTGTCCATAATTTCATCAAACACTTGGTGTGCCAAATGTCAATCTAATTTTCTTTATCAAGGAAGTTTCAAATGAAAAACTTTCCAAAATGAAAGTTGTTTATCTCCATGCCCTCTACAACTTTCATGTTTGGAGATTTTTCATTTGATCAAAGGATAAAGAGTTATGATGGTCCAAACATGGGAGTCTCACTCTGAAATTTCCATAGGCCATGATGCCATGCATGCAACAAGTTGCCACGCCCATGAGGCAGTTTGGATCCCTTGAGTTTCAAGCCATTTTCAAGTGTGTTAAAGGTCTCCATTCAATTTGATTTCCATACCAAACATGTTCCATTATGCATCCTTTTTTCATTGACATCAAGAACTCATCATTTCATGCAATATACATAGAGAATTCCTTCCACAAACTTCCTTGTTTCATGGATATCATGCTGCCAAAGTTGGAATGTTATGACATTGTTGTTGTTGATGCACATCAGTTCACACGCATACACACTACACACCATCCACCTTTTGCTTCTTTTAGACAAACACAACTCTTACACATCATGCACATATGCTCTTGCCATACATGAAAGAAGAAATGGTAAACTTGTCCAATAAGTTTCTTTTGCTGCAACATACATCAGCACCAATACCATAACATCACCATTATCCTTCATCATCCTTACCATGAGCTACATAAACCTCTCCACACTCTAATAAAACTCACCAACTCGTGCCAATAACCAACCCAACTCATTCCGTTAACTCAACTCAGCTAAACCAACTTATTTAACCAACTTCCAACTGTTAACTCTTGTGGTTAACAAGTTAACTAGAGATATAAATAAAGCTTAAAGAGATTTCGAAGGAGGGCTTCATCATTTTTCTCACATTCCAAAAGCAGTCTCTAAAATTCTCTCTGAACTCTCTCTCTCTCTCTCTCATTGCACAAATTCATCAATTTTCTTCATCAATCTTCATCATCAAGAAACATTGCAGTGTGGAAGTATGGAATAGGTGAATCATCTACAATTTCAGATTCGTTTCCTCTTCATTCTCAAGCGTCTACGAGCATTTATTTTGCTCAAACAAGTTCAAGAATTCAAGTTCTCATCTCTGGTTTTCTGATGATCCAAAGTTTCTTCAAGTTTCAGGTTCCTATTTCTCAACTTGTTCTTGCACTAATTCACTTTTTTTTAGCTTGTTTTGGTGTTTATGAAGCTTACTAGAAGCTACGAACGATCTGGCTAGTTGATAGGCTCTCTAAGAGCATAGTTGCAGAACCTAGGGCAAATTTCTCTTGTTCGATTCTCTCTGATCAGGCATTGTTTATGAATTTGGACTGTGGATCTATGTTCTACGTGACTTCCTCTTTCATTTGATGTATGGCTTATGAATTTCTGGAGAATTTGAAGGTTGCAGGTGGTGGCGCTTCGCCGGAGAAGATGACCGGAGGTCCTTCTCCGACCGGTGGACATTTTCAGTTAGGGTTTTGGATTTTAAAACGTGGACGTCTGATTTTGTTTGATCCAACGCTTATTAGCTTGCCAGCACATTAATGAGACATGTGCCTCACACGTGATTTCATTTTGGGTCTCAGATGCTTGCATGTGTGCGTGCGTATGGTTGTTATGATGTGCATGCCTTGTGATGCGTTGGATTGTTATATTTTTCTTGATTATTATTGACTGATTGATCATGTGGTTCTGATTGGGTCCAACTTTGACTGAGTATACACCTTAATGCCACACACACGCACCTTTATGGACTGGGTTTTTAAATTGCTTTTTACACACCTCACGTTAAGCCCAATTCCATTTTAAACTGAAAATTTACTTTCGCCACACCCCCTGTATCATTTTCTTTGTATTTTAATTTTCTTTTTTATACATGTTCCATTTCCTCTTATTAAAAATACCAAATATATTCTAAAAATTCTATAAAACTCCACCAACCATCTTGACACATTAAAATAATTTTCCATTATTTTTAATTCTGAGTTTATGGATTTTTGCTCATATTTTCTTAATTTTCTTTTATTTTCCTTTTAAAATCCATTCTTCATGATACTTGGTTCATTTTCAGTTTATTTGAACTAGTTTCTTTCTGATTTTTTGAATGGCATTTGGTTTAATCCTATTACATATCTTGATGCATTTAATACATATTCTTGTTGATTTTTAAAGTCATTTTATCTTAGAGTTTAGAGGTGATCTTTGTGCATCAATAATGTTTGATCTTTGTGAATTGTGAAGCATGTTTGAATATGATCCTTAAAAGGTTTTGACCTATACTTTTGTGATGTGTTTGCTCCCTGGTTTTACTACATGTGATATGATTCTTGTAAATTTTTATCATATTTCTAATGTGTTTTGGTTCACCTTAATTGCCTTGATGCATGTTGATCCTCAAGTGAATTGTATTTTAGTTTTGGGTGTGATGTGACCAAGTTGCCTTGCATTGTTTGTTGAGATGTTTTATAGGTCATTTCTTGAATATTATAGGTCCTTCTTGGTTCATTTATAGGTCATTTTAATTTGTGTTTACCTTTGATGTGTGTTTATGCATTTTAACTTGCATTTTTGACCTAATTCCACATCTCATCTCTTCTTGTGCTCTACATGATTTGTGTTTGCATTGTGTATGCCATTTCATTCATGTCATTTGCATATCATCTATTGTATGCTACTGGTCTATATGTACTCATACTCATTTCACATGTCATGCATCTTTAACATGTAAATTTATGCATCTAATTGAAACTTGTTTCTCTCCTTTTCATTTCTTCTTCATCTATTTTCTACTACTTGAATCATTTCATCCATGACTTGCATGATTGTTCATATGCATTACAAGACATTTGTAAATGATGTATACTTCTGACCTTGCCATTTCATTAAGCATGAATACATGTTCATTTTGCATTTTCATTCATCTTTCATCAACCACTTTCATGGTGCATTTCTTTGATGTTTAAGACATTGTTTGTGCAAAGTTTGATTATGTTTGGTACCTTAACTTTAGAGGACTTTCTTAGGGTTTAAGTTCTGACTTAGAAACTTTATCAACCTTTAGGACATTTCTTCTTTAGTTCTTAACTTGTTTGATCTTTTCTTGTTATTATTTCTTTATTTCTTTACTTGCAAATTGTTTTTGCCAACATTTTCAGGGGCTAATGGTAAGTCAAGTGTGTGGGTGTGCACCCACATACAACCTCTTCTCTTATCTCTTTAAGCTTTCAAGTTGTGATTGTGATAAGCATCTAATGCATTCTTTGTTCAATCTCTTTCATCCCCTTTGAGTTCTTAACTTAACTTCCATCTTGGAAGTAAGTTAGAACTCACTCTTCTTCTCTTTTCTTTTAGAGTTAGTTTTCTAAACCACACTTAACCATTAGGAACATCTATGTATGATAACTTTAGGGTTTGAGTCTTAGTCCCCCTCATTAGATTTTACCTTTCTTAACCTTTGAGTCTCTCTTCTTCTCATCTCAAAATAAAAAGCAAAAACACTTAATAAAGGCATAACATATATTGTATTTGAGCCTTTCATGTGAGAATAAGATAGTGAGGGGTCTTCTCTCACTTTCTTAGAATGTTTAGCATACATCCCGTCTTGGGTCGATATGTGAGGCATTCGATCCTACGTGAAAGACTTAAATACAATGTGCGTTGTAAACACAAAATAATCAAAACACTTCTTCTTAAAAGACAAAAACAAACAAACTCTTTTCTCATCTCCTTCATTATATTCCTTAAGGACTTGTCATGTCCGTCCTACCGCAAACAGGTAATTCCTAAGTCTCCATACAGCGAGCTACAACACCTAACTGCTGGGACGCACACTCTGACGTTTCTATAAAAAAAACATAAACAAAACAACCCTTGTTGAGGGGAACTACGTCGCTCTGATTCTCATGTTCCCGATGAGATACGTAGGCAGTGGGGTAGGGCCCATTCGAGCACTTCTTTAATTTTCCCTAAATTTGTTTCTCGTTCTCTCATTTCCTTTTCCAACATCTTTACTATCACCCTTTGAGCAGTACTTCAAGCTTGGATCCCGTCGAGTACGACGGACGTGAAGGGGTGCGATAACCTTCCCTTCACGTAACCGACTCCCTTACCCATTCTCTTTGGTTCGCGAGACCTCGTTCTTTCCTTTCTCCCGGGTTTGTGCAGCATTACCTTTCCCTTTCTTTGGGATAAAAATGCTTGGCTGGCGACTCTCTTTCTTTCTTCCGCACCACTTTCGCGTTTATACCTGGATGAAAATCCCGGGAGCGACAGCTGGCGACTCTGCTGGGGACTCTGGTTCCCTAAGCGGATCACTCCTAGCGCTTGTTTGTTTTTAGTTCATTGGGTGTTTACTTTGATGATGTATTTTGCTGTATTTACTATTTTACTGTAT
Organism: Lathyrus tuberosus; assembly: GCA_022829125.1. Classification (NCBI taxonomy): domain Eukaryota; kingdom Viridiplantae; phylum Streptophyta; class Magnoliopsida; order Fabales; family Fabaceae; genus Lathyrus; species Lathyrus tuberosus. Next base: position 8,503,682 of record JALAZF010000270.1, on the reverse strand, counting down.
TGCTGTTTATTGTATTACCGCTTTACTGTACTTTACTGTATTTATTGCATTTACAACATTTTCATTTCATATACTGTATTATACTGTGCTGTGCTGGTTTTCTATTTGGCCGGAGGGGTATTCTGAGAGATAGGCCCAGTACACAGGCCTGAGTGCACTTATGTTTAGTGTGTTTCACATCCTCTCACGCTCCATTTCGGTGCGAGGAGGGAATATGAAACACAATCTGGATGTGGTTCTCTCTTGAGAATTATGCGTTGTGGGTCTGCCACAATGGTAGAGCTATCTGGAAGAGCTGTTAAGTCTGGATGACCTTTTAGGATGACCCCTCTTTATTTTGAGGTGAATCAGAGGACGATCTCTTTGTATGGCGGTAGCATTGTATCCTTCGGGCTGAATGTGCTATTACCTTTCATTTCGAGATCTGAATTTGAAATCTTCACTTTCTAGTACATGCATGTGAGATTAGGGGGATTGTTTACAGGTGTGCAGGAACCATTGACCTTCATCATACCTGGTTTTCTTGTTGTTCTGGATTCGTTATTGAACCTTTGATCCTGAATGGTTCCTATGTGTTCTGGATTTGTTACTGGACCTCTGATCCTGGTTTTGTGTATCTCACCAAATTCAGACAACAGTACAGTGGGTTCAGCAATATATGTTCAACATTGATCACATGCCCTTGCATACATATCATCATTTGCATTTTTGCATTTAACGCTCATGTTTATTCATTTGTAGAGTATACTTCCTTTTGATTCCGGTTGACAGTTCCCTTTGCAGCTATGGATGTTCCAAGAAAGAATAATGTGCGTTACACGTTCTTTGACACCAGGGTGGGTCAGTTACAGAAGATGGTTTCTCTTATTACTCCAGATTATGTGGGTATGTTCTGAAAGGCTCATGGAGAGATTCTGACTATGGTTGATGATTTGAATACTTTAGAGAGGAGTGTTATTCATACTTGCTTGCAGTTTTACGACCCACAGTTAAGGTGCTTCACTTTTTCGGACTTTTAGTTGGCTCCGATGCTAGAAGAGTATGCCTTTCTTCTAGGTGTGCCTCTCAAACACCAGATTCCTTTTAACTCTGATATGCGTCCCCCGAAGCATGAGGAGGTAGCTAAGGCTCTCCATCTGAGTGTGCCTGTGGTAAAAGATAACCTCGCCACCAAAGGAGGTTTATCCGATTTTCATTTGGATTTCTTGCTTGCCAAAGCTGAAGAGTGTGCTGCTAAGGCTCAATGGGAAACAGTTGTGCTATTCTGGCCTTGAGCATTTATGGGATTATGTTGTTTGCTAATGAGTCCAAGTTTTTAGACATGAGAGCCATCCATATCTTCGTGTTGAGGAATCCTATACCTACACTCTTAGGTGATTTGTATTATTCGTTACATTATAAGAATGAGAAGAAACGAGGGGGATTGGTTCGATGTTGTGCACCTTTGTTTCATAAATGGCTCATGAGACACTTACCGAATTCCGAGGCTTTCTTGAATCCTCATCCTTCAATGAATTGGCCTAAAAGGCTGATTAAGTTGATGACAAAAGATATTCGTTAGTTTGATCAAGGAACGATGGGTGGGAATTTTATCAGTAGTTGTGGAAGACATCCAAATATGCCACTCTTGGGAATAAAGGGTTGCATTAATTACAATCCTGTTATCTTAAGGAGACAGTTGGGATTTGCTTTAATTGATCCTCCGAAGGATAGCGAATTGGAAGAATCCTTCTTTTTCCTGTGAAAGATAATCTTTTGTTGGTAAGGCAGGCGGCCGGAGCCTGGGGCAATTTGAAATCCAAAGGTAAAGTTGTCTTTGGCAAGTGCAATAACGTGTCTTCTCCTCAGTATGATGCATGGTTGAAAAGAAGAGCTCAGATCACTCTTTTTCCGTTCTCTATGGATGGTCCGTCAGATCCAGTTGCTGTTGAACCCGTGACCATGATAAGTGTTATTGAATACAAAAAGCTTAAGGCGGAAAAGGACAAGGCAGTTAAGATGAATGAGAAGCTAAGCGAAGGACTCCGAAAGACGCTATGTGAGAAGTGTAAGGTTGAGCATGAAGTCCAAGAGTTAACCGAGCGTCATGAGAAAAATGAGAAAAGAATTGCTGAGGATATTGTCTATATTCGCAAGATTAAACAAAATGAGATGGCATTAAACGAGGCGTGCAAGCGTATCAACGAGCAGTTGGCAAAGTCTGAAAATGCACTTGCCAAAGGGCATCAGAGATGGGATGAGTTCTCCGAGTGCCGAAGGAAGATTGAAGCCGGAATCAGAGCTGAAAATGATGAGTTGAAAAAGAATTTGAAGAGTAAAGAAAGCGAATTTCTCAAGAAACTTAGTTCAGCTAACCGAGAGATTGAAGAGCTGAAAGTCCGCGCTGGAGTAAAGAAAGTAAAAGATTTAGTTGTTAAAGATCAAATCAGGAAGCTGGAGGAAGCTATCAAGATAAGGAGTCAGTTGGTCAGGAGTCTCACAGAGCGCCATAATGATCCAGTTACCGAAGCACTTCTCAAGGAGGTTCGGGAAGACTTGTATGGGCTTAGTGTTTAAAGCATTTTCGTTGTTGTTCCGAGAACTCACCATCAGGATTGTTGATGGGTTTTCTTTTGTTTGTATTCATGCTTTCGGTTGTATTTGTTCAGAACAAATTTGTATTTGACAGTTCCACACCTGGTTGTGGGTTTTCATTTATGCTATGGGTATTTCGTTTTGGTTTTATTGATCCTATGAGGTGGATTCTTCGTAAAATTATACAATGGTTCACACACTCACTGGGCCGTATATGATGGATGTTCTGATTCATTACTGTGCACCTCTGATGTTCTATCAATATTGGCAATTGCAGGTGTATGCGTTATTCCATTTCGGTCAAAACTGGAATCGAAGGAAGGAATGCCTCAAAATGAATAAACCTGACATTGCATAGCATATATCATTTTGCATTTTGTTGCTTGCTTTTCAGGTACTCGTTGCAGGGTCTTTAACCTTTATTTGGTTTCAAGCACTATAGCTGATATCCACATCCACCGGTATGCAACTCGCAGAAACCAAACTAAGATCATGGATCAGATGCAAACTGATTTGGCTGAGCTGAGGAACAGGATGGACCAGTTCATGACATTAATGACTGGTATGGCTCAAAATCAGGAAAGACTCAGGGCAATGGTCGAGCGGCCACAGGTAGAGGTACATAATGGCAATGGTAATCAGGCTGGCGTTAATGCAGGCGAGGACCCTCCTAGAAATAGTGGGGTTCGTCAGGTTGTAGAAGATAACCAAGAGGACCAGTTCACTCTGTTAGACGCTGAAGATGAGAACACTCGCAGATTCGACGAGCTCGCTGAAAAAATTAGGTCCATTGAATCCCAAAACACTCTTGGTTTTGATGTTTCTGACTTGGGATTGGTACCTGGAGTAAGAATTCCCCATAAGTTCAAGCCACCAACATTTGACAAGTACAATGGCACTACTTGTCCTAAAACTCGTCTCCAATCTTATGTGGGGAGGATAGCCGCTCATACTGATGATGAGAAATTATGGATGTATTATTTCTAGGACAGCCTTACTAGGGTATCTCAAGAATGGTATATGAAGTTGAGCAGGACTTCTGTAAGGAACTGGAAGGAGTTAGCTCATGCTTTTGTCAAGCAGTATCAATACAACATGGATATGACTCCAAACCGTACTCAGCTGCAGAGTATGGCTCAGAATGCGAAGGAGAGTTTTAAGGAATATGCTCAAAGATGGCGCCAGTTGGCTGTCATGGTTCAACCTCCACTGCAGGACCGAGAGATGGCCGACATATTTATGGGTACTCTTCAGGGAACTTATCTTGATAGGTTGGCCGCCTGTTCTTCAACTGGGTTTGCGGACATTGTAATCGCTGGGGAAAGGATTGAAAGTTTGCTGAAGCTCAAAAAAATACAAGATGTCAGTGGTGCTAATTCTTCAGGAACAAAGAAGCCTTTTGCTAATGGGCAGAGAAGGAGAGAAGGCGAAACAAGTGCTGTGTACGGAGGACGGGGAAAAGGACGTTCTCAGGCTTATCACCAAGTGGATGCAGTGACAATTCCAACACTACCTGTTCAGCAACAGCAGCCACAACAGCAGGTTCAACAGCAGCGACCATAGTTCCAACAAAGGTCTAGGCAGAGGGACCGCAAAATTGACCCTTTTCCTATGACTTACTCAGCTTTGTTACCCCAGTTACTCCAACTGAAATTGGTCAAACTTCGTACCATGAGACCTCCTGTTGCTGGTAACTTGCCACCCAATTATGATGTTAATGCCTGCTGCGATTTCCATTCAGGTGTTCTGGGGCACACTACTGAAAAGTGCTGGGCATTTCAGCATAAGGTACAGGATTTGATTGATGCCAAAGCAATTAATTTCTCAACTCCACCGAATGTGCTTCAGAATCCTATGCCAGATCATAATGTGCCAAAGGTCAACGCCATTGAAGATGGGAAAGTTTTGAATTTGGTAACTGATGTGAACAGGGTGAAGACTCCTTTGAGTTTTGTGAAGGCTCGGTTGTTGAAAGGGCAAGTGTTCCCTGGCTATGAAGAAGGTTGTGTTGATTGCGAGAATCAGAGTAATGGTTGTGATAAACTGAAGGCCGGTATTCAAAATTTGATTAATGAGGGTTGTCTATAGTTCGATCAGGGGAACAAAAAGGACGATGATGTGTCAGCTGTTACCATTTATTTTACGCCAGCTGAAATTCAAGTGCCAGCGCCTGCTGCAACCATTGTGCCTGCTGTAGTAAGCCCTGCTACTATTACGGTACCAGGACCAGTTCCTTATACTAGTGAGCGGGCTATTCCATGGGACTATGGTGCAGATGTTTACTACCAAGGAGAAAAGCAAGAAGTGGAAACTCCAGCTGGGGGTAGTTCCAGTATTGATAATGTTGGAGGTCTTGGTGGCTTCACTAGAAGTGAACGCTTATTTGCTCCACAAACTTTGAGAACTAATGCTGAAGCTGAGGCAGCAGCCAAAGCCAAGGGTAAACAGGTGCCTACAGAGGAGGTTGTTATTCCTGAATCTGTGCAAAAAGGTACTTTTGAGAAAGAAGTTGAGGAGTTCATGAGACTTATCAAAAAGAGTGATTATAAAGTGGTCGATCAGTTGAACCAAACGCCATCAAAAATTTCTATCTTGTCGTTGCTTATGTGTTCTGCAGCTCATCGAGAGGCACTTTTGAAGGTCTTGAGTATGGCCTATGTACCTCAAGAGATTACCGTGAATCAATTGGAGTCGGTTGTTTCTAATGTCAATGCTAGCCATGGGTTAGGTTTTACAGATTTTGATTTGACTACGGAGGGTCGCAATCACAATAGGGCATTACACATCACCCTGGAGTGTAAAGGGGCAGTATTATCTCATGTGTTGGTGGACACGGGGTCTTCCCTGAATGTGTTACCAAAGAAGGCCTTAATGAAGTTAGACGCTGACGAAATTATTCTAAGACCAAGTGATTTAGTAGTGAGAGCTTTAGATGGTTCGAAATGTTCTGTACTCGGAGAGGTAGAGCTCCCAGTAAAAATTGGTCCTCATGTGATTAAGTGCGTGTTCTACGTGATGGACATTCAGCCCGCATATAGTTGCTTGTTAGGCAGACCGTGGATTCATGCCGCTGGGGCAGTGACATCTACGTTGCATCAAAAGTTGAAATATGTGGTTGATGGTCAAGTGGTGACTGTATGTGGAGAGGAAGACATCTTCGTAAGTCAGCTGTCTACCTTTAAGTACGTGGAAATGGATGGAGAGATCCATGAGATATTGAGTCAAGCATTTGAGGCAGTCAATATTGGTGATTCGTCTTCACAGGCAGCATCTTCTCAGAGTGAAGAACATGTGGGTACTTCTATTGCTTCTTACAAACAGACAGTGGAAGTAGTCAGAGCAGGTAATGCCCAAGGTTGGGGCAAATTGATTGAAGTCTCTGCAAAGGAAGATAAGTTCGGTATAGGCTATAATCCGTATCAGGCTGCTACAACAGAGCGCAAGGGGCCCATTACTTTCTACAGGGGGGAATCATTAATCCAAATCAGATGTGCACTGGTGAAGATGGCGTCGACAGTGATTTTGATCTCGACAAGTGGGTGCGCTTGTGTGTACCGGGTCAAGATCTTTGCAATTGGTCTGTTGAAGAAATTGTTCAAGTTACTCTTCAAACAGAGTAATTTTCTTTGTTCTTCTTTGTTGCATGTTAAAATCTCGCGCTTTGCCCAAGGCGTGTAGATCCATTTGTAGGGCCTCATAATTGCATTTGCAAGGTTTTTTTATCATTAATAAAGGACGTTTTGCATTCAAAAATTGTGTTCCTTGTCTTTCATTTTATTTTTGCAGAAAAAACAATAAAATGGCAATGTTTTATTTTTGTTGTTCCTTTTTCAAAAGGTCTCATTCTAAAATAAAGCATGACCCTCAATCATGCAGACTTAATCACCCGGATTCCATTGATAACGATTCTGCTATGGCCAAGTATGACTTTGATAATCCAATCTATCAAGCCGAAGGGGGGAATGAAGAAGACTGTGAAGTTCCCGAGGAATTGGCCAGATTGTTGAAGCAGGAGGAGAGGGTCATTCAACCTCACCAAGAGACAATTGAGATTATCAATATTGGTTCCGAGGACGCCAAGAAAGAGATTAAGATTGGAGCCAGTCTGCAGGCCGAGGTGAAGAAAGAGCTGATCAGTATGCTGCGGGAATATGTTGACATCTTTGCCTGGTCGTATCAAGATATGTCGGGATTAGATACAGACATTGTGGTGCACAGGTTGCCGTTGAAGGAGGGTTGTCCTCCTGTCAAACAAAAACTCCGGAGAACTAAACCAGAAATGGCTCTCAAAATCAAGGAGGAGGTACAAAAACAGTTAGATGCGGGATTTCTGGCCGTCACCAATTACCCACCATGGGTTGCAAATATTGTTCCTGTGCCAAAGAAAGATGGTAAGGTCAGAATGTGCGTTGATTACCAGGATCTAAACAGAGCAAGTCTGAAAGATGACTTTCCTTGACCTCATATTGATGTACTGATTGACAACACCGCTTAGTTCTCGGTATTCTCCTTCATGGATGGCTTCTCCGGGTATAATCAAATCAAGATGGCGCCGGAAGACATGGAGAAGACAAAGTTCATTACCCCGTGGGGTACCTTCTGTTACAAGGTGATGCCTTTTGGGTTGAAGAACGCCGGGGCAACGTATCAGCGAGCTATGGTAACACTTTTCCATAACTTGATTCATAAGGAGATTGAGTGTTATGTGGATGATATGATTGCCAAGTCTCGAATAGAAGAAGAGCATCTGGTCAATCTGCAGAAGCTATTTGAAAGATTGAGGAAGTTTCGACTCAGGCTGAATCCGAACAAGTGCACTTTCAGGGTGCGGTCCGGTAAATTGCTGGGTTTCATCGTAAGCGAAAAAGGAATTGAGGTTGATCCCGCCAAAATAAAAACGATACAAGAAATGCCTGTACCAAGAACAGAAACAGAAGTACGTGGTTTCCTAGGTAGATTGAACTATATTGCACGGTTCATATCTTACCTCACAGCCACTTGTGAACCAATATTTAAGCTGTTAAGAAAAGAGCAAGCAGTCAGGTGGAATGAAGATTGCCAAAGGGCTTTCGAGAAAACAAAAGAATATTTGCAGGAACCTCTAATTCTCATGCCTCCAGTTCCAGGGAGACCATTGATCATGTATTTGACTGTGCTTGGAGGATCCATGGGTTGTATTCTCGGTCAACATGACAAGACGGGTAAGAAGGAGCATGCCAACTACTACTTAAGCAAGAAATTCAATGATTACGAATTCCGATACTCAATGCTTGAGAGGACATGCTGTGCACTTGCATGGGCTGCTAAGCGATTGAGGCAATATATGCTCACTCATACAACCTAGTTAATTTCAAAGATGGACTATGTCAAGTACATATTTGAGAAACCAGCTTTGACCGGACGGGTTGCACGTTGGCAGATGGTGTTGACTGAATATGATATCCAGTATACTTCTCAAAAAGCCATCAAAGGAAGTATCCTATCAGACTATCTTGCGCAACAGCCTATTGATGATTATCAACCCATGAAATTTGATCTCCCTGATGAGGACATCATGTTTCTCAAAGTTAAAGACTGCGAGGAACCACTCCCGGAGGAGGGGCCAGACCCTGAATCCAAATGGAGTTTGATGTTTGATGGGGCCGTCAACATGAATGGATGCGGAGTTGGAGCAGTTCTTATCACGCCAGAAGGTGTTCATATGCCCTTCACTGCCCGAGTAACTTTCGGATGCACCAACAATGAAGCAGAATATGAAGCTTGTATATTGGGGATCGAGGAGGCGATTAATTTGCGAATTAAGACCCTCGATATCTTCGATGATTCAGCTTTGGTAATCAATCAAGTGAATGGGAACTGGTATACACACCAGACACATCTGATTCCGTATAGAGATTATACGAGAAGACTGCTGACGTTTTTCACAACAGTAAAGCTGTACCATATTCCTCGAGATGAGAATAAGTTTGCTGATGCCTTGGCCACATTGTCTTCTATGATCAAAGTGCAAAGGTGGAACCATGTACCTAAGATTAATGTGTCTCGTCTTGACAGACCTGCATTTGTGTTTGCTGTTGACGCAGTGTCTGATGACAAGCCGTTGTTTCATGATATCAAGTGCTTCTTGAAGAGTCAAAAGTACCCGCCTGGGGCATCTACCAAAGATAAGAAGACTTTGATGAGATTGGCTGGTAGTTTCTTCTTGAATGAGGATGTGTTGTACAAACGAAACTTTGACATGGTTCTGCTCAGATTCGTGGATAGACACGAGGCAAACATGTTGATGCAAGAAGTGCACGAAGGCTCTTTCGGTACTCATGTCGGAGGACATGCAATGGCAAAGAAACTATTGAGGTTGGGGTATTATTGGTTGACTATGGATGCAGACTGTTGTTCATACGCCCGCAAATTCCACAAATGTCAGATTTATACGGATAAAGTGCATGTACCTCCGAGTCCGTTGAATGTCATGTCTTCTCCTTGGCCCTTTGCAATGTGGGGCATTGATATGATTGGAAAGATTGAGCCAACTGCTTCCAACGGCCATTGCTTCATCTTGGTCGCTATTGATTACTTTACCAAGTGGGTGGAAGCAGCGTCCTATGCTAATGTCACCAAGCAGGTGGTAGCCAGATTTCTGAAGAGAGATATCATCTGTCGCTATGGAGTGCCCAAAAGAATCATTACTGATAATGGTTCTAATCTTAACAACAAAATGATGGCAGAATTATGTCAGGACTTCAAAATTGAGCATCATAATTCTTCGCCGTACCGTCCAAAGATGAATGGCGCTGTTGAAGCGGCCAACAAGAATATCAAGAAGATTGTGCAAAAGATGGTGGTGACCTAAAAAGATTGGCATAAGATGTTACCATTTGCCTTGCATGGGTACCGAACATCAGTAAGGACATCTACTGGGGCAACACCGTTCTCACTTGTGTATGGTATGGAGGCAGTCCTACCAGTTGAAGGTGAGATTCCCTCGCTGAGTTATGATGGATGTCAAACTGGATGAGGCAGAATGGGTTCGCACCCGATTCAATAAGCTGAGCTTAGTTGAGGAAAAGAGACTAGCAGCTATTTGCCATGGTCAATTGTATCAGAGAAGGATGAAGCGAGCATTTGATCAGAAAGTGCGACCTCGGGAGTATCAAGTTGGTGAATTGGTACTTAAAAAGATCCATCCTCCAAACACATATCACAGGGGAAAATGGACACCGAACTATGAAGGTCCATTTGTGGTTTAAAAGGTTTTCTCTGGCGGAGCCTTAATGCTTACAACCATGGATGGTGAAGATTTTCCATCCCCTGTCAATTCAGACGTAGTCAAAAAATACTTCGCATAAATAGACCCGCTGGACAAAAAAAAAAGTCCAGGAAAAAAAGGGCATCCCGGCGAGCCATAAAAATAGAATGAAAAGGTTCGGGCAAAAATTAGGGATATAAAATAAAAAAATTGTACACCCTGTGAGTTGAAAATCCGCAAGGACAACTCAGGCAAGAAAGGGTATCCCGGTGGATTGAAAACCCGAAAAAGGCGGTCCACGCAAAAGAGGGATTAAGCGAAGATTGCGATCTGAGTCATCTGTACTGTCTCATCGTTTCACTGAAACTGGCAATCTCCAAAGGGTAGGAATCGGTCCAATCATTCCCCTCAAAAAGTGAAGATAATCGGAAAGTCTTGAAGACATAGTGGTCATAGCAGAATTGAAACTCAGTGAAATGCCGTCTTTGTGTTGCCATTAGATTAGTTTCTTTTCTCAATTTTTCAACAATCACCTATTTCCAGGGATTGCTTCCTGATGTACTTGCCTATTCTGGGCATTTCAATCAATAAAGTTGATTATTCAGTCAAAAAGCTTCCTATTTGTTTTCATTTTGCTGTTTTGTTTGCAAAAACGACCGAATTTTTGATAAAAAGCATTGCATCGTTGAAAACATTGAGGCTTTATAATAACATGCACAGGGTAAACATTTAAAATTGATTTGAATGTTAATTAACCCCGGACGGTGGATTCAAACCATGCAGTCTTCGGGACATATGTGTGCATTTCTCTTGTTGCAGGTTTACATTCAGAAGCCTAACATGGAGTCATTTTCAGCGCCAAGCATTGTTGGGTGCTCCCCCCAACAAGTGGTGGTTTAGAGACGGTTTTTTTCAGCACGGGGCATATGAGCATATCCTTTTGCTTGCAGAACACCGAGGCAATCATGTTCAGGAAAGGGTTCACATGTCACCCTTTCGTCACAATGTTTACTGATTGAGTCCATCATTCGACCGACGGTCGCTCGCGACGATTCGATATCGACAAGTTAATTGCCACTGGGTATCGTGGTATCTTATTAAGTCGATTCTTCCATTCAATACTTCCAACAACTACAAGCTTTTCTGTGTCGATAACGGTTGCAAATTCCCCATCAGAGTTTGTTGTAAACTCATTATCCCTAGTGGAGTCGTCAAGCGGAAGGTTTGCCTAACATGGGGCATTGTAGCACTTATCCTAAGCTCGACAGTTTTGTTCCTCAAAAGACTACCGTGGATTTTCTTTGTGTTTCCCCAGCAGATCTCTAAGGACTCTTTCCTAGCATGTCGCACTGGATTGTCTTCCAACCAGGATTTGCGTATCCCCGATGGAGTAGCTCCGGTCCCCAGCAAGATCGTACCTCTGGTAGTTATATCCCCACAGAGTTCAACATCGAATCTTGTCAAGTAATATTCCCCATCTGAGTTATTGTTTTTCTCCCCGCAGAGGTTTAGCATATCGATAGATTCTCTTCCTCAGCAGAGTGTTAGTACATTCTTTCCCCAGCCAAGTTGGAAAGTTGTCATTCTTCCAGCTGAGTTGCTATGATCAGAATTCATCCCCAGACATATGAAATAATTCTTGGCAGAGTCATCACTCCCCTGTATCTCAAAGTCCAATTTATTTTTGGCAAGCGTGACAATTCGAAGCAGACGGATTGTTCATTCATTCTCCAGCAGAGATATCATCCTTTCAGGAGTCTCTGAGGTCAAATCATTGATCATTGTTCCTCAGCAGAGTCAGCAGGGATATCTGATATGTATGCAGAGCGTAATCCAGTGTTGAATTTTTGCAAAAGTCCACCCACAGTGTGGCCAATCAGTAAGTCAACTGACTTCATCCAAAAGGCACATTTCAAAAGTCCACCCGCAGTGTGGCAAGTCAGTAGTCGTCTGACTCCATTTAAAAGACGATTTCAAGTCCAACCGCAAATTGGCAAAAGTCCATCTTAGGGTGGCAAATCAGCAAAGTCCAACCGTAGATTGGCAAAAGTCCATCTTAGGGTGGCAAATCAGCAAAGTTCAACCGCAGATTGGCAAAAGTCCATCTTAGGGTGGCAAATCAGCAAAGTCCAACCGCAGATTGGAAAAAGTCCATCTTAGGGTGGTAAAGCAGGGTAAAGTCCAACTGTAGATTGGCGAAAGTCTACCCGCAGTGTGGCAAGTCAGTAGTCGTCTGACTCCATTTAAAAGATAGCTTCAAGACCAACCGCAGATTGGCGAAAGTCCACCCGTAGTGTGGCAAGTCAGTAGTCGTCTGGCATCGTACAAAAGACGTTGTCAAAGTCCACCCGCAGCGTGGCAAGCCAGTAGTTGTCTGGCGTCGTACAAAAGACATTGTTAAAGTCCACCCGCAGCGTGGCAAGCCAGTAGTCGTCTGGCGTCGTACAAAAGACATTCTTAAAGTCCATCCGCAGTATGGCAAGCCAGTAGTCGTCTGGCGTCGTTCAAAATACATCTCTCTAGTGCTATTCTTCCTATCAGAGTTTTATCCTAGCAGAGTTCATTTGGTGGGGTTTATATCCCTTTTCTTCTCCTCCACAAAGTGCAAATTTTCTGGTTATTCTTGATATTCAATCCCTCCATACCTTGAAAGTCTAAAAGTAACCGCTATCATCCATTCAGGTCTACAATGATTGAATAGGGGCAGCTGTAACACCCCAAAATTTGCCCTCTCTTTTTTCATATCATTTAGCATGTGCTTTCATGGTATTACATTACATTCAAGTCATAGAAAAATAAAGCATTCATCTTGGCATTCAGCATAGGGGATGTGATCAGTGGTTTTCAGAGTATTGATCATCCAAGGCAAGAGAGCTAGAGTCAAGGGTCTCCCAACAAGCCTCAAAGGTCTCTTATATCATATATCATCCCATTTGATCCCACAAGTCATTGGAAGATGGGAATTCATCAAGAAGATTGAGCAGTCATCATCTCCTATCAAAAGTAATCCAAATTAGGGTTTATGATTCAAGCAATCTCCTGATGAAATTTTGGTTCAAACTTGATCTCAATGTTTTCTACATGATGTCAAATATCTAAGGATGGAAGATTGCCCATTGGTTCATTTTAGAAGAGCTTTAATTGGTCAGTTGCTTGAGAATCAAGAAATTAGGGAAAAAGTCAAGTGTGCAGAGGAAAAAGTCAACTCTTGACTTTTTTAGGTCAAATTCATGAAATTAAAGGTATATATGGTCAATGGACAAGATTTTATCAATAAATGATGGAGGAATCATAAAAAATAAGAATTGCGTAAAGTTTCCATTTTTAGCAACTTAGGGTTTCCAAAAATGGCAAGTTTTGGACCATTTGTCACTCCACTGCAAGGCATTCTTTCTCCATGATAAAAGCTTCAAACTTCAGGCCCAAGTTGAGCCAATTAAAGATCACATATTAAGCTTTAAATCCATATAAAGAACTCTTCCATTGGATCAAAATTGAGGGAGTTATGATCAATCAAAGTAGAGCAAAATCAAGGCAAATTTCAAGTCATGGCAAGGCAAGTTCAGGCCTCCAGGCCATAATTTCATCAAACACTTGGTGTGCCAAATGTCAAGCTAATTTTCTCTATCAAGGAAGTTTAAAATGAAAAACTTTCCAACATGAAAGTTGTTCATCTCCATGCCCTCTACAACTTTCATGTTTGGAGATTTTTCATTTGATCAAAGGATAAAGAGTTATGATGGTCCAAACATGGGAGTCTCACTCTGAAATTTCCATAGGCCATGATGCCATGCATGCAACAAGTTGCCCGCCCATGAGGCAGTTTAGATCCCTTGAGTTTCAAGCCATTTTCAAGTGTGTTAAAGGTCTCCATTCAATTTGATTTCCATACCAAACATGTTCCATTATGCATCCTCTTTTCATTGACATCAAGAACTCATCATTTCATGCAATATACATAGAGAATTCCTTCCACAAACTTCCTTGTTTCATGGATATCATGTTGCCAAAGTTGGAATGTTATGACATTGTTGTTGTTGATGCACATCAGTTCACACGCATACACACTACACACCATCCACCTTTTGCTTCTTTTAGACAAACACAACTCTTACACATCATGCACATATGCTCTTGCCATACATGAAAGAAGAAATGGTAAACTTGTCCAATAAGTTTCTTTTGCTGCAACATACATCAGCACCAATACCATAACATCACCATTATCCTTCATCATCCTTACCATGAGCTTCATAAACCTCTCCAAACTCTAATAAAACTCACCAACTCGTGCCAATAACCAACCCAACTCATTCCGTTAACTCAACTCAGCTAAACCAACTCATTTAACCAACTTCCAACTGTTAACTCTTGTGGTTAATAAGTTAACTAGAGATATAAATAAAGCTTCAAGAGATTTCGAAGGAGGGCTTCATCATTTTTCTCACATTCCAAAAACAGTCTCTAAAATTCTCTCTGAACTCTCTCTCTCTCTCATTGCACGAATTCATCAATTTTCTTCATCAATCTTCATCATCAAGCAACATTGCAGTGTGGAAGTATGGAATAGGTGAATCATCTACAATTTCAGATTCGTTTCCTCTTCATTCTCAAGCATCTACGAGCATTTATTTTGCTCAAACAAGTTCAAGAATTCAAGTTCTCATCTCTGGTTTTCTGAAGATCCAAAGTTTCTTCAAGTTTCAGGTTCCTATTTCTCAACTTGTTCTTGCACTAATTCACTTTGTTTTAGCTTGTTTTGGTGTTTATGAAGCTTACTAGAAGCTACGAATGATCTGGCTAGTTGATAGGCTCTCTAAGAGCATAGTTGCAGAACCTAGGGCAAATTTCTCTTGTTCGATTCTCTCTGATCAGACATTATTTGTGAATTTGGACTGTGGATCTATGTTCTATGTGACTTCCTCTTTCATTTGATGTATGGATTTTGAATTTTTGGAGAACTTGAAGGTTGAAGGTGGTGGCGCTTTGCCGGAGAAGATGACCGAAGGTCCTTCTCCGGCCGATGGACATTTTCAGTTAGGGTTTTGGATTTTAAAACGTGGCCGTCTGATTTTGTTTGATCCAACGCTTATTAGCTTGCCAGCACATTAATGAGACATGTACCTCACACGTGATTTCATTTTGGGTCTCAGATGCTTGCATGTGTGCGTGCGTATGGTTGTTATCATGTGCATGCCTTGTGATGCGTTGGATTGTTATATTTTTCTTGATTATTATTGACAGATTGATCATGTGGTTCTGATTGGGTCCAACTTTGACTGAGTATACACCTTAATGCTACACACACGCACCTTTATGGACTGGGTTTTTAAATTGCTTTTTACACACCACACGTTAAGCCCAATTCCATTTTAAACTGAAAATTTACTTTCGCCACACCCCCTGCATCATTTTCTTTGTATTTTAATTTTCTTTTTTATACATGTTCCATTTCCTCTTATTAAAAATACCAAATATATTCTAAAAATTCTATATAAATTCACCAACCATCTTGACATATTAAAATAATTTTCCATGATTTTTAATTCTGAGTTTATGGATTTTTGCTCATATTTTCTTAATTTTCTTTTATTTTCCTTTTAAAATGCATTCTTCATGATACTTGGTTCATTTTCAATTTATTTGAACTAGTTTCTTTCAAATTTTTTGAATGGAATTTGGTCTGATCCTATTACATATCTTGATGCATTTAATCCATATTCTTGTTGATTTTTAAAGTCATTTTATCTTAGAGGTTAGAGGTGATCTTTGTGCATCAATAATGTTTGATCTTTGTGAATTGTGAAGCATGTTTGAATATGATCCTTAAAAGGTTTTGACCTATATTTTTGTGATGTGTTTGCTCCCTGGTTATACTAAATGTGATATGATTCTTGTAAATTTTTATCATCTTTCTAATGTGTTTTGGTTCACCTTAATTGCCTTGATGCATGTTGATCCTCAAGTGAATTGTTTTTTAGTTTTGGGTGTGATGTGACCAAGTTGCCTTGAATTGTTTGTTGAGATGTTTTATAGGTCATTTCTTGAATATTATAGGTCCTTCTTGGTTCATTTATAGGTCATTTTGATTTGTGTTTACCTTTGATGTGTGTTTATGCATTTTAACTTGTATTTTTTACCTAATTCCACATCTCATCTCTTGTGTGCTCTACATGATTTGTGTTTGCATTGTGTATTCCATTTCATTCATGTCATTTGCATATCATCAATTGTATGCTACTGGTCTATATGTACTCATACTCATTTCACATGTCATGCATCTTTAACATGTAAATTTGTGCATCTAATTGAAACTTATTTCTCTCCTTTTCATTTCTTCTTCATCTATTTTCTACTACTTGAATCATTTCATCCATGACTTGCATGATTGTTCATATGCATTACAAGACATTTGTAAATGATGTATACTCCTGACCTTGCCATTTCATTAAGCATGAATACATGTTCATTTTGCATTTTCATTCATCTTTCATCAACCACTTTCATGGTGCATTTCTTTGATGTTTAAGACATTGTTTGTGCAAAGTTTGATTGTGTTTGGTACCTTAACTTTAGAGGACTTTCTTAGGGTTTAAGTTCTGACTTATAAACTTTATCAACCTTTAGGACATTTCTTCTTTAGTTCTTAACTTGTTTGATCTTTACTTGTTATTATTTCTTTATTTCTTTACTTGCAAATTGTTTTTGCTAACATTTTCAGGGGCTAATGGTAAGTCAAGTGTGTGGGTGTGCACCCACATACAACCTCTTCTCTTATATCTTTAAGCTTTCAAGTTGTGATTGTGATAAGCATCTAATGCTTTCTTTGTTCAATCTCTTTCATCCCCTTTGAGTTCTTAACTTAACTTCCATCTTGGAAGTAAGTTAGAACTCACTCTTCTTCTCTTTTCTTTTAGAGTTAGTTTTCTAAACCACACTTAACCATTAGGAACTTCTATGTATGATAACTTTAGGGTTTGAGTCTTAGTCTCCCTCATTAGATTTTACCTTTCTTAACCTTTGAGTCTCTCTTCTTCTCATCTCAAAATAAAAAGCAAAAACACTTATTAAAGGCATAACATATATTGTATTTGAGCCTTTCATGTGAGAATAAGATAGTGAGGGGTCTTCTCTCACTTTCTTAGAATGTTTAGCATACGTCCCATCTTGGGTCGATATGCGAGGCATTCGATCCTACGTGAAAGACTTAAATACAATGTGCGTTGTAAACACAAAATAATCAAAACACTTCTTCTTAAAAGACAAAAACAAACAAACTCTTTTCTCATCTCCTTCATTCTATTCCTTAAGGACTTGTCATGTCCGTCCTACCGCAAACAGGTAACGCCTAAGTCTCCATACAGCGAGCTCTAACACCTAACAGGTGGGATGCGCACTCTGACGTTTCTATAAAAAAAACACAAACAAAGCAACCCTTGTTGAGGGGAACTACGTCGCTCCGATTCTCATGTTCCCGATGAGATACGTAGGCAGTGGGGTAGGGCCATTCGAGCACTTCTTTTATTTTCCCTACATTTGTTTCTCGTTCTCTCATTTCCTTTTCCAGCATCTTTTCTATCACCCTTTGAGCAGTACTTCAAGCGTGGATCCCGTCGAGTACGACGGACTTGAAGGGGTGCGATAACCTTCCCTTCACGTAACCGACTCCCTTACCCATTCTCTTTGGTTCGCGAGACCTCGTTCTTTCCTTTCTCTCGGGTTTGTGCAGCATTACCTTTCCCTTTCTTTGGGATAAAAATGCCTGGCTGGCGACTCTCTTTCTTTCTTCCGCGCCACTTTCGAGTTTGTACCTGGATGAAAATCCCGGAGCGACAGACACCCCATTCAACAAAGAATTCTCCTACATGCCTATTGTCTAAAGAAGATGAAGTTCAACTATAGCACCAGAAACTTGGTCATTTGCATCTAAAAGGAATGAAGAAAATTGTATCAGCAGAAGCAATTAGAGGGATTCCCAAGCTCAAGATAGAGAAAGGAAAAATTTGTGGTGAGTGCCAAATTGGAAAGTAAACCAAGATGTCCCATCCCAAGGTTCAATATTTGACCACTTCAAGAGTGTTGGAACTTCTTCACATGGATTTAATGGGTCCCATGCAAGTTGAGAGCCTTGGTGGAAAAAGGTATACTTATGTGGTTGTTAATGATTTCTCAAGATTCACCTGGGTGCATTTCATTAGAGAAAAATCAGATGCCTTTGAAGTCTTTGAGGGATTATGCCAAAAGCTTCAAAGAGAGAAGTAACGCAAAATTGTCAGAATTAGAAGTGATCATGGAAAGGAATTTGAAAATAGAAAGTTTGTTGATTTGTGCTCATCTGAAGGCATCAGTCATGAATTTTCATCTCCCATCACTCCTCAACATAATGAGGTAGTTGAGAGAAAGAATATGACTCTTCAAGAATCTGTTAGGGTCATGCTTTATGCTAAGCACATGCCATATCATTTTTGGGTTGAAGCAATGAATACTGCATGTTATATTCACAATCGAGTTACCCTGAGAACTGGTACTTCAACCACTCTCTATGAATTATGGAAGGGAAGAAAACCTACTGTCAAGTACTTCCATGTCTTTGGAAGCAAGTGTTATATTCTGGCTGATCATGAACAAAGAAGGAAAATGGATCCTAAAAGTGATTAAGGGATTTTCCTAGGCTATTCCACAAACAGCAGAGCCTATAGAGTATTCAACATAAGAGCCAAGACAATGATGGAGTCTATTAATGTGGTGATAGATGACTGAACTCTAGAGAAGCATACAGATGTTGAAGATGATGTTGAAACATCACCTCAGATGACTTTCACAGAAGAAAGTAATGCTGACAATAACATCAACAATGATCGTGTCATTGTGGAAGACGATGACAATCAGACAAGTAAAAGGCCCTCTATTAGAATTCAAAAGGATCATCCCAAAGAGCTCATAATAGGAAATCCTAATGAAGGGGTTATTACAAGGTCAAGGGAAGTGATATCCAATGCTTGTTTTGTTTCAAAAATTGAACCTAAAAATGTGAAGAAAGCTCTAACTGATGAATTCTGGATCAATGCCATGCAAGAAGAATTGCAGCAGTTCAAAAGGAATGAAGTTTGGGATTTAGTTCCTAGACCTGAGGGAACCAATGTCATTGGCACAAGGTGGGTGTATAAGAATAAGTCTGATGAAAATGGAGTGGTTACCAGGAACAATGCCAGACTTGTGGCTCAAGGGTACACTCAAATAAAAGGTGTTGACTTTGACGAGACCTTTGTACCAGTGGCTCGTCTTGAATCTATAAGACTCTTACTAGGGGTGGCATGTTTGCTGAGATTTAAACTGTATCAGATGGGTGTAAAAAGTGCCTTCTTGAATGGGCTCTTACAAGAGGAAGTTTATGTTGAATAGTCAAAAGGATTTGTGGATTCCACCTTTCCAAATCATGTGTACAAATTAAACAAGGCTCTTTATGGTCTAAAGCAAGACCCTAGGGCTTGGTATGAAAGAATGGCAGAATTTCTGGTCAGAAATGGGTACAAAAAAGGAGGAACAGACAAGACCTTGTTTGTTAAGGAAATGGATGAAAAGCTCATGATTGCTCAGATATATGTTGATGACATTGTCTTTAGTGGAATGTCCGACCAGATGGTCCAATATTTTGTCAAACAGATGCAGTGTGAATTTGAGATGAGTCTAGTAGGGGAATTGACTTATTTTATTGGACTTCAAGTTAGACAAATCGAGGATTCTATTTTCATATCCCAGAGCAAGTATGCCAAGAACATAGTAAAGAAGTTTGGCATGGAAAAGGCCAGTCATAAAAAGACTGTTGCACCTACTCATTTGAAGCTTTCAAAAGATGAAAATGGGATTAGTATGGATCAAAATCTTTACAGAAGCATGATAGAAAGTCTATTATATCATACTGCTAGTAGACCTGATTTCACATTTGTTGTTGGAGTTTGTGCTAGATATCAAGCTGAGCCCAAAGTTAGTCACATCAATAAAGTAAAGAGGATTTTAATGTATGTGAACGGTACTTGTGACTATGGAATACCGTACTCACATGGTTCTGATACCATGTTGGTTGGATATTGTGATGCTGATTGGGCAGATAGTGCTGATGATAGGAAAAACATCTTTGGTGGATGTTTCTTCTTGGGAAACAACCTTATTTCTTGGTTCAGTAAGAAGCAAAATTGTGTGTCTTTATCCACTGCTGAGGTTGAATATATTGCACAGGAAGCAGCTGCTCTCAACTACTTTGGATGAAGTAAATCTTGAATGAGTACAATATTAAGCAAGATGTCATGACATTGTACTGTGACAACATAAGTGCTATCAACATATCCAATAATCCTGTTCAAGATAGTAGAACAAAGAATATTGATATCCATCATCACTTTATAAGAGAACTTGTCGAAGAAAAAATGGTCAGTCTTGAGCATGTAGCCACTGAGAAGCAACTGGCTAATATTTTCACTAAAGCATTGGATGCAAACCAATTTGAGAAATTAAGAGGAGAACTCAGAATTTACATTGTTGAAGAATTATAACAATTATCCTTGATCATGCAGAATACAAGGAAAAGAAGAGCATTGTTGTCAAATTTATGGCTATAAAAAGGAGTAGTAGAGGTGGTGATAATGTTTATACTGTGAGAGGGAGAAAATCTCAGAGTGTGAATCATAGACATGATCATTCCAGTCTTATGATGTATTTTATGTTGTATGGAGGCTTGTGTTAGTGGTGCTGGGATGTCATTCTATATGTTCTGACATCATTTCATTTGTCTGGGAGAATGCGTTTTCTCTGCAGTAGGTTGTGATGTTCATGGGGAGGGTGCTTGTGTTTGGTGTTTTTGAAGTTTGGTTCTATTGTGTGAACTTGCAAGAGTTCATGTGTATTTTTCTTGTGATTTTGGTTTTCCCCTTCAGGTGGAGTACTGGTTATGTATGACAGGGGGAACTTTGTACCTGTTTGATCTGTTGCTACAAATTTGCAGTTTGTACAAAGCTTACATGTTCTAATGTAGCTTGTGTTGTTCTGATTGATTTGTGATGTCAGACTAGATGTCTTAACATTGTGTTGTCTGGTGTGCTCTATTGTTTTGACATCATTGTGTTTGAGTTTGTGGTTCTTCCTGTCTGTGTTTCTATTTTTAATTCCGCTGTGTATGCCTCTGATGTGTGCTAAGGTTGTTTTAGCCAAAATTTGCCAAAAGGGGAGATTGTAAGTTCCGTGATCTTTGCATTGGCAACATTTTGGCAAAACATGTTGTAAGCAAGATGTTAGGCCAGATGTTCTGCTATGACAATCAGACATCATATTGAGCATGATGTTGTGACATGTGTCAAGACATGTTATACCAAAAAGTTAGGGCATGACTATTTTGATATTTTTAGTGTGATTTTTGGGTGTGTTTTAATTCACACGTTTACGTTGTCTAAGGGAGGATAACATGGGAACTTCTGTTTTGACATATTATGTTAGTTTTCGTAAAAAGGATCCTTGAGCCTTTTTAGGAAACTTTGTATTTTGTTCCTATTATTGTACAAGAGATTATGCTTATGATTTAAAGCTGATTCCTGGTGATTTTGCGCTTCAAGAGCCCAAGCCCAAGTGGCTAGAAGATTATTTAAAGAGAAGACCTAACCCTATTGAAGGGGACTTTTACGTGAATATCGAAGCATAAGGATTAGTCGTGTCTTAGTTGGTCTTTAGGGTTTAGTGTGTGTTATTTGTATGGCACTCATGTATCTTCTGATGCATTGATGTAGACTGATTGTTCATTGTTAATTGTCCACTTTAGAGCTTTTAAGCAAGAGTGTATTGTTCTTGGTTGAAGCTTTTAAGCAAAACCAAGTATTGTACTTGGAAGGTTGGTAATACTATTTTGGGTCATTGTTGAATTGTCACTGGTTTGTGACTGATTAGGAAGTGAGAGATGGATCTCATATCTAGAGGGTGTCTAGGTAGAAGTTGCACAAGGTGGGGATTAGGCGAGAAGTTGTAAACAAAGTAGTTTACCTTTGAAATAATACTATCATAGTGAATTTCCTTCCTGGCTTGGTAGCCCCCAGATGTAGGTGAGTTTCCCCGAACTGGGTTAACAACTACTGGTGTTATTTTACTTTTCTGTCATTTAATTTTCTGCATTTTTATTTGTGTGATCAAGCTATTTTGATCCCAATGTTTCGACATCTGTCTCGACATCTGGTATCTGTGTGCCATAATTTCACGTGCCAATAAGAATTTGACTTTGAGAGGTGCCAAGCAAGGTTGAAATTTTATTGCAAATGTTTGATTTTTGAGGCTTCACACTATGGGAATATGCCAGTTGAATGCGATGATATGCCTGACATAACGTTAGAGCAAAGCGACATGATTAATTTATGAGGATGATTTATTTAATGACTTGAAGGTTTCCGACAATGCCCTTGTGGTTAGTAATGGATGAAAGAATTCCTTTGCAGCAAGGTTTTTTTTTTTGTCGAGGGAAAATGAATTTTGATGGGAGGTAATTCTAGCATGATTTCGCGATACTCATTTTGAACTCAACAGTCGTAGAGTTTGCTCAAGAAGCTTGAAAGCATGGAGAGGATTTGCCCTTATGTAGCTCATCTTGCCCCAGTCTATTGGGTCTTTGAAAAATGTTCACTTTGAAAGGGGTTTGGAAGCAGCTTTCCACAACCTTGAAGTAGATTACCCCAATATTTGAATCTTGTAATGGTTGTTGACTAAATGAAACTTTGAGTGGTAGACTTCTAATTGACCGACCTTTGGAGAGTTGGACTCACTGAGCTCTTTAGGTGGCTTGCCCCTGTGTCTGAGTCTTGAAGAATTTGCTCTTGACTAACCGACTCTCGAGGTTATCGGCAGAGGATGATCGATGCTCACAGGGATTTGCCATTGACTGGACTTCTTCCATATGATCAAGTTCCACAACTAGCTGCGCATTGTTGCGATTCCTTTGATGCTAAATGTTTATTTGCAGATAAAGTTGTTTATTCAAAAATGATAATTTTAATGCAAATGCAAATTTTGAAATAAATCATTATTGAAGTGATGGTGATATACAGTGAACAGGTCAATGATCAAAACACAAAGCTAATCTAGCCATTCATAATATGAAAGATGATACAACCAATACAAATTATTAGCAAAGATCTTTGTAGAGTCAGGTTAACACAACCTTGCTCTTGTATGCTTTCAAAATAAACCCTGCCTCAATTAGGTGTTTTAATGGTTGTAACGTGGCCTGGTTCAAGGTTTTTGAAACAAAAGATATAAGGCTCAAAATTTCATTTTAACCCCCTTCTTCTTGATGATCTCCAGTCGTACGTTCAGTTAATTTAACCTACACATTCCACTTCCAAGAGGGTTCGAATGTGCGATTGTAAAGATGAAGATTCAAGATGAAACTTTCTTGAAATGACAGTCACCTTATTTTGGTTTTATTGAGGGTTTTGATGACGTCTTTTGATTGATTTTTATCCCTTGTTTTTCCTGGACCGTTGTTTTGAAGCTTTTGGTCCACCGAGATGCCCTAATTTTTGCCTAAGTCATCTTTTATGGTGTTTGACTTAGCGGGCTTTTTTTTGTGAAAGCATGTGACTGCCATATTATCGGGGGATGAGGATCACCATTGTAAACTTTTTGGCTTTTCACAACTTCTTCAAAACTTCAAAATTATGCAAAGTATGTGGTTGATCCTTAAGTAAGATGGTTTCTCTTGCAATTTGAATGCAAAGTCAAACTATTTGAACACAACTACCCTGCCCTAGGTTAAGATTAAAGGTTTTTAATTCCGAAAGAAACACTTACTTCTAGGCTCAAAGTGGTTGACTATGGATTAACTCCTTATCTCTTCGGTGTTTGGGGATTTGAAACAATGCCTTACATCATCAGCAAAGTTTTGATTGAAAGCATACCAAGCAAATTCAGGTATTTTGTTTTCATCATCCTCCTTCTAATTTTTGCTAAAAACAACGGTTTGATAAAGACAAGCAAAATGGGAGAAATATTTTTTTAAATTTTTTTATATAAATGTAAAATGAGTGAATACGAATGAATTGATTCAAAAAATGCATGACCACTTCATTAATATTACCATTTAAAGAAAACAACAATGCTTAAAAGCAAACAACCTTTAACATGCAAAGAAAATACAATCAATAACCTGAAACATCAAAACAATTGTCAGTGTTGAGGACAATCTTTTCTGCTTGATTTGCTGGCTCTGGGAAGTACCTCCTGAAATCTTCGAGCTTATTAGGGCAAGGGATTATTCACCATATTAGGGCCATCGAAAGTCAACTGCCCTTTTTCGATCTGGTCTTGCACTTCTTCTTGGAAGACCTTACACTCTTCGATTGAGTGGCCCACTACTCCATTATGAAATTCACATTGTACATCTGGGTTGTACCAAGGAGGGAATGAAGACTTCATGGATCTAGTCTTTCTAGAAGCTATCGACGAGCTTTGGACCAACTAAGACCACAATTGACTATACATCATTAGGATTGGGTTGATCTGGGGAGTCTCTATTTCCTGCCGGTTTAGAGGTCTGTGCTGATTTTGACATCGATGTTGATTATTTGGATTTCGAGCCCAATGATTCTGACATTGATGCTGACGTGGAACCTGAGCTGGCTAATTCTTTAGACCTTTCCATGGTTGGTGGAATTGAGGATCGGGAGGTAATGGTTGTTAGTATTGAACAACCGCTGCATATTGATGTCGGTAATAGGGTACCAGAGACAGAATTTTTGGAGCCTGGTGAGCTTCCGAGATTGAATCAGTTTCATCCTCCTTTTCCTCTTGGGAGTATCTAAGGGATTCACTCTGAATAGCCAGCACACTCGAGACACCTTGGAGTTTTCCACTTTTGAGGTCACTCTCCGTGCGTTCTCTAACTTTCACCAAGTCAGAGAAGCCTACAGACGCGCTGCCTACCATCCTTTTGAAGTATGGGCTCTGTAGAGTATCTATAAACATATCCACAAATACTTTCTCTGAGAGAGGTGGTTGAACGCGAGCAGAAAACTCTCTCCATATTTGGACGTACTCCTTGAGCGACTCATTACTCTCTTGAGATAGGTCTTTCAATTGAAAGCGACTGGGAGCCACATCCAGATTGTATTGATACTACTTCAAAAAAGTGTTAGCTAGGTCCGACCATGACTGAATATGGCTTCTTTCTAATTACATATACCAAGTCAATGATGCCCCACTCAAACTATCTTGAAAATAGTGAATCATTAGCTTATCGTCTAAAGCATAGGCGGTCATTTTACGGCAGAACATCACCAAATGGTGCTTTGGGCAACTATCCCCTTTGTACTTCTGAAAGTCGAGTACTTTAAATTTCGGGGGCATAACCAAACTAGGAACTAAACACATGTTTAAGGCATCTACATCAAAAGCATCATGCCCCTCAATATCTTTAAGTCTTTCATCCAGTACGAGGTACTTTTTAGCAATCTTAATAACCTCTGCTCTCTTGGTCTTCCTCACCGGGATTACCCCTTAGCAATTTGGCTCTGAAAATGCAAAGCTTTGATACTCAATAGCGTCATGAGGTAAGGAACGTCCATCGTGGACAATTGGATGCTCTTGAATAACAGGGGCCTCGATTGGGATCCGTACAGGCTGAGGTTGAGCAGGGTCGTTTACTTGAGGTGAAATGACGTTTTCAGTGACGACAGTTCGTTGAATGTTGTCCTCTCTCCTTGCAAAAGCTGTCATAGCCTCCATGAGTTGGTTCAGATGGTTCTTTATCAAATCAAAATCTCCCCTTAACAAAGTCTAGTTTTTCTCTCCAGGGTTCATGATCTGTCATAGCCTTCAAGTTCGATGTAGGTGTCAGAAAATCAGCTGCAGGTTATGGAAACAAGATGAATGAGTTTTTTTTTGTTTTTTGAATGAAATGCAATGCATGTTGACAAATGAAAATTCAATGTATGTGAAAAGATTATTTTTTTTTGTATTTTGAAAATGATATACATGCTGATGAATGCAGATGCATGAATTGATTTTTTTTTGTATTTGAATGCAAAGAAAATGCAATGCAGGTATAGTTAGGATCTGGGATACCACGAGTAAATCATAACACTATATTAGGTAGGTTTCCCTATAATGGATAGTTCTATATCTTTTACCTATAAACCACTCACAAGATAGTTCCTAAGTTGACGGATAAGGTTCCCAAAGTCATGGAACTTAGTCGTATCAACGTCATTCAATAGGCTAGCCGCTTTATGACAAGAGTGACAAGAAGGTCTCTTCTGAGTGGGGTTTTCATGTTAGGTGCAAGAAGGAGGGGTCCTTAGAGTCTAACATTATGCAACCACCATAGTAGAAATTGGTTCTAATAGGGGGTCCTAGAGTCATGGACCCTTCATGAATCAACATCATGCGACAAGCTAGCTGTCTTATAACAAGATATATGAAAAGGTCTACTCTAGGGGAGTCTTCATGTTAGGCACACAAGGAGTGGTCCTTGGGGGCTAACACTCCACAAATTCCAAATTTAAACTATGTGTTCTCTTTTTTTTTTCAAAGCTCGCGTGTAGAGCTTTATTCATGATATCAAATCCCAAAGACCACACATAATATATATACAGAGATATAAAAAATGCGATAAAGCAGAGTTTAAGAAAACACATAACAAAGAAGAATAAACAAACAAAGCAAACACACAAATGAAATCCTAACTAAACTATGGTAGAATCACTTAGGGATGGGAAAGTCCCCAGCAGAGTCGCCATCTGTCACACCTCGAAAAATGAGAACACGACCTCGCAGAGCATAATCTCACGCTCGTGGGATGGGATTTACAGAGTCTCCATCAAAATTTATTTATTCCCAAAGAGGGAAAGGGAAAATATCGATAAAACCCCTAAAATAGAGGATAAGATATGGTCATCGCAACCAATATCAGGGTTTGAGAGAGTCGGTTACGCAAGGGGAAGGTATTAGCACCCCTCACGTTGGTTATACTCAACGTGAACCTTTTAGTTAGTATCAAATGAATGTTAGATTATGTTAGTTTCTAATCTTCTACTTATGGAGCGAAAAAAAGAGAGAAAATAGATTTTTTTTGGATTTTTAATTCATGTGTAAAATATTTTTTATTAGGGTGCCCAGAAGAAATGACCTAAACAGTTTTTTTATTTGTGAGCCTGACAAGATTTCGTAATCCTGCTCCTGTGTATCTCCAGCTGCAATAGAGAATCCAAGGCTTACGTAGTTCTGGGTAGAAAATGTTTATTTGTTGGTCAATTTTAGCAAAAGCTATCTTATATTAATTGACAGAAAACATTGTTTTACCCAAAACAGATGAGGAGCAGGCATTTGCATCACATTGAATGGATTTACAAATCAACATTCACGGGAAAACGTTACTTATCTCAACTCAACGATTGTGGATGAAACATTTATGTGCATCACCTTAAGACAATATGTTTTTCATTTATGAAAAGGTTTTTAAGATTGCACGGCGGGGAGAGAAAATAGGTTTGATGTGTTGGATGTATTTTATTAGTGAATGACGAACGTTTGATAAGAACGAGACCTAAGCCTCGTGATCATTCATTCGGGGTTCCACCGAAATGCTAGATTCCAGCGGTCCTTTTTCATTCAAGATTATTTAAGAAAATTGTTTGAAGGAAAACGAACTCTTGATAAGAATCAATTGTTCAAAGAGTTACGCTAGAATGCTAAATCCCAACGACCCTTATTTGTCTAAGTTAATTTTTGTGTTTTAAGAACGAAAGAAAAGAATGAATGGTTAACCCAAGACGCGTGGCTCGGGACCGATCATTCGAGGGTTATGCTAGAATGCTAGATTTCAACGGTCTTTTTCTTTCCTGTTTGTTTAGAAAAAAGAAAATGGTATTATGTGTGGTTTAGGAAAAATCACTCGATGTTAATCGAGGTTTTATTTGCATAAATGAGAAATGATTTGTAATAGTTTGAAATTATGAAAACTATCTTGATATTGATCAAGTGCTCATTGTAAAAAGGCCCAAGAGTAAGCCACGGGACCAGAATCTAACTGAAATTGAAAGCCACTGAGTTTAGCTCTTAGATAACTTAGAGTGGACTCGTGTAAGAATCACTCTATAAGAAGTCGAGCAAAAATTTAAGCGTCCAAGCGATTTTTTGAAAGCTAAATTGGATTCTTACAACTATTAGATATCACTGAGGTGATTTAGGGATTGAGATAGGTTTCTCTTATCTAGATGGAGTTTCTAGATAGAATTGCACTGAGTAGGGAATTAAGTGATAAGTTACCAGAGGTTGTATACTTAGAATTAATACTACTAATAGTAAATTCATTCTTGGCTTGGTAGCCCCCAGATGTAGGTGTTGTTGTTAACCGAACTGGGTCATCATATCTTTGTTTTATTTATAATTCTGTTATGATTAATTCAGTCTGTACCTATGCTCTGAAGTATATGTTTTAATAGATGTTGAAACCTCTGTCATGACACTATTTTGATCTTGAAGTTTCAGAGTGTTCTTGATTTTAACAGAACATAATGTTTCTGTTCTATCCTTGTGTAATGGCAAAAATCGTGAGTGTAAGCTATTGATTAACTTAACTCATAAAGCAAGAGTCGCCATCGCACTTTTATTTTATCCAAAAGGAAAGGAAATAGGGTGAACAAAACCTAAAAAACTTATAAACAAGAACAAGTAAACAAATACTGGGTAAGGGGGTTGGTTACGCTAAGGGAAGGTGTTAGCACCCAAAACATCTATAGTACTCTATAGGAACCCTTTGAAATATCTACACTTTTTAGTATCAAAAGGTTTATTTGAAATGAGATTGGGGAGATGAGAAGAGAAATATTTTTTTTTAAGATTTTTGTGTTTGGATAGACTTGTTGCCTCATGCCTACGTACCCACAAAGTGCAATATAGGATCAAAACCTCGTAGTTCGTGGTACAAATAACAAAATAGGTTTGTTATGTTTGATTTTAAATGTAAAGACAAGTCGTCATTTCCAAGCAAATAATTCTGCTTAAAGAGATGAATCGTGTCTAAACTTATGGAAAAGTTTTAAAAGAGAAAGTGCATAAGGCACAAAAAGTTTGAATGAGTTTGAATGTTTTTTAAGTCTTTTGAAATGAGTCAAGGTATGATTAACATTGATTGACATTTATTAAAGAAAATGAATTTTGAAAAAATCACTTGACAAAAGTCAAGGTTTATTATGAAAGAGGTTATGGTTTTGAAAACAAGAAGGTTTTGAAAAAGAGAGGAGATTTTAAAAATTGAAGAATGGGTGGAGAAGAAGTGACTATCCTAAAGCATAAAGTAAAAGCTAAGGTTAAGAAAAATCTAACCACAAATGTAGCCATCTTCACCATAAACTAAGCAAAAGCACAAAGCTCCAAAGACTTCAAACCACAATTCCAAAGCAAAGGGAAAAGGTCCTAGTTCTAAGTCCAAGGATCCAAGAATAGCATTGTCCAAGGTCTAGGTTCAAAATTACATGTCCAATGCAAAAGATAGTAGCCATATTCCAAGATTAGAAGCACAAGTTTTTTAAAGGTTTTGCCCTTTATTAATGTTTTTGGTCCAAGTGGACAAAGAGAAAAAGGAATAAGCATAAACATATGGTCCAAGTGGACAAAGAGAAAAAGGCATAAGCATAAACAAGATACGATATGATATAATGACATAAAAATAAAGAGAGATAGGGAGCGAGAAGTAAACATAAAGGTAAGGTTAGAAGTTAGTGATTAGTTGTTAGAACAAATTATCAATAATGATTGAATAATGCACTTAGGTCAAGGTTAATGAGAACTCATTAGAGGATTGATAAGACCAAAGCCTCCTAACAACAAGTCTCATAGGTATTGAGCCAAAAGATAAATAATCAAACATCTTTGGGCTTGCAAACATAAGTTTACCCCAAAAATGATCATTTTCCGATACGGGACACATGTAGCGCTATGTTAAGCAATCATAGCACAATCTATGTGGAAGATCATACTATGGGAGGCCGGTCAATAACGATGTTAGTGCTAATGCATACTAGAGAAGTGATATGTAGATCACTCTCCGAAAGCAATACCACACGAAAAGAAAAGAGGTAACGATCTCATCTTCATCAAGAACTTAAAATAAGTTCCAATGATATTGAAGATTTTCATGATCCAAAGAAAATGAGAAATAGATGAAGAAATGCCTAATTGAACCATACAAAGATGTAATCCAGGGAAAAGAACTAAAGGAAAGGGAAAGAAAAGGAAAAGGAACCAAAACAGTCCCAAAAACAAGCCAAAAATACACTCTGGACACTGGGTATTCGATTACCCTAATGCTGGTAACTGATTAGCACTGCAAGAAAGGCAGATCCAGACGTGAAAAATAGGATGTAATCAATTACCACCAGGAAGGTAACCGATTACACCTGCTAAGACAGCAGAAAATCAATTTTAAAATGTGCAAAAAAACTTGATCAATCATTTCTTCAAACACCTCATGATCAAGGATGCAATTTTGCACGAAAAATTCAAGTAAAACAACAGCAAATAACACCAATGGATCACGATTTGCAAGATCCAAAGATCAAGCAACAAGAATCAATAATAGATCACATTGTGAAGGATGTATCAAGAACAACAATGGTGGATCAAGAGTTTACCACTTCAAATCTGCAAAATTCTTCAAATCAACTCCAAGTATCACACTCCAAAGCCTTGATCTACAAAAATTGACGATGAAAAAGTGAATGGATTAAGGTTTAGCTCAAAGATTAGTAAGTTCTAATGATGAACTTACTAACTTTCAATGGAAGAAAGAGCTTTGGTGAATTTGGTAGTTGGAGGAAATTGAGAGAGTCAAGAAGAATTTTGACAAGGTGAATTTGGCTATCAAAAGCTTGTAGAAATAATGAAATGAGGGTTCTATTTATAGAGTTTAGGCTTGGAAATTTTGGTGGCTTGGAGTTTGGTTTGGAGCCAAAGCTAGGCTTGGAATTTGAATTTGGAGGCAAAATCAAGATCAAGTGGTGATAGTGAAGGTGTAAGGTGGGAATTAATTATGATGAGATAGGGGAATTATTTGGAAGTGATCTAGAGTATTCTCAAATGATGAAATTGGTGCCAAATTCTGAAGAATTTGAATTTGCTGATTTTTTCAAATTTTCCACGTGGTAATCGATTACCTATATAGTGGTAATCGGTTACTTCAGTGAAAAAATGGGAAAATTTCCTTTTGATTGCACTGTTATGGCTCTGGCTCGATTCTTTTTGCTTGTCAAAGAAGACATGGAAATAAACACATGAACCTTGGATTTTCTTGAATAATAATCAATTAAATCTTGGAAACTCTTGATCAAATGATTTTGAATTATTCGCAGATCAACTTTGACTTTGTTTAGATGAGTTCACTCGAGCTGAGGAACTGACATTTGATATCCTTGATCCCAATCCTTCCTGAAAAATTTAGTAAAAGGAAAACAAGCATATTTTTGGATTTTGATTAAAGGTTAGTAAACATAAACAAATAAAGAAAAATAAGAAACACACAGATGCTCAGTGATCCTTGCAAGGCATAAACCCAAAGAAGAGAGGGATAAAAGAACCAAAGCATGATCTTGTTTGTGGTATAAGATGCAAAATGAGATATGTGAAATCTTAGGGGTAAAAATTAGGGTACAACAGTTGCCCCTATTTAAGTTTCTTCTATCAGGAGATATGAAGGTTGAAAAATTCGTCTCGACAAGATTGAAGATACTTAAATATAGAAAACCAAATTTTTAGCCCTGAGATGCCACAAGATGATATGAATGCAAAGGATAAAACACCCTGCGGGGAAACTTAAAACAAGGGATTTACGGTAAATTGAGTGAGATCACGTGAAAAGATACGCTAGGGAACACAAACTATTTCTGGAGATCTGTCAAGGCGACAAGAAATATCCATCAATTGTTGGAAAGAGTAGTGACATCCAAGAATGGCATTGGATTGAAACTACGAACGAGACAAAAGTATGCCGATAGATGTCCAAGAATGACATTGGACAAAACAGGAAAATTTATGTAAAAACAACAACGTTATCCAAGAATAGCATTAAATGGAGGCGAAAAACACTCTATTGGGGATAAGATATCCAAGAATGGCATTGGATGAAAATCACTACAACATTCAAGAATGGCATTGAATGAGGCAACAACAAACATCAGGGTCATCCAAGAATGGCATTAGATGGAAACAAAACTTCCACTTGAAAAGCTTCACTGGGGACACTCAAGAATGGCATTGGGTGACAAGGGTAAACATCAGAGGTATCCAAGAGTAACATTGGACTTGGCTGGTGAAAAGGTGTCCAAGAATGGCATAGGACAGAAGAAATCACAACATCCAAGAATGGTATCGAATGAAATGAGAAAAGTTTTGGAAAATACATCATAATTATTCAAGAATGGCATTGGATAACGAGAGTTCACGATATCCAAGGCTGGCATTGAATAAAGTGAGAAAGAAATTTCAGGAAATGCCACTGAAAGTAAAGGTAAATCACTATATTCAGGAATGGCATTGAATGATAGTTAGAAATACATCCAGGAATGACACTGGATGAAAAGGAGAAAACTCATCCAGGAATGGTACTGGATGAAAAGGAGAAAACTCATCCAGGAATGGCACTGAATGAACAGGAATAGCACTGGGAGAAACAAGAGGAATAAGATATCTAGGAATGGCACTGGAATATAAAGATCCAGGAATAACACTAGGATGAAAGAGTACAAAGATCCAGGAACACTAGAAAGAAAGGAGACAAACATCCAACAACAACATTAGATGCACAGGGAAACGACAACATCCAGGAATGACACTGAATGAAGGACATGTAATTGTTTTTGTAGGCGCCAAGTAAGTTGGACTTTGATCACAAGGTAAGATGTTGATAGCAACAGGACCTCGGGAAATGCATATGAGCACGAAACACACTTCGAGCTATGCAAATCTTTCTATGCATGGTAAATGAATGATTTATGTATGCAATACAGATGATTGGGATAACTGAGATATACTCTTTTGTGAGAGAAGAATGGAACTCTGATTCCTCAACACAAGGAACACTACCAACTCTGCTTGGAGAGAAGATGTTGAACACATCTCTGTCACACTTATGAGTTGTATCAGGCTGATGGTCCTTTGAGGAAAGACATGAAGTGCTACTCGGGGATTCTTGAAGAAGAATGTCCCAGATTGATTGACTGATGAAGATAAACTGATCATGGCTTCAGTTTGACTGCTGCGGGGGAAAAATGAACTGATCATGGCTTCAATTCTTGAAATGAATGCTGAGGATAAACTGATCATGGCTTCATTTCTTGAAATAAATGCTAAGGATAAACTGATCATGGCTTCAATTCTTGAAATGACTACTGAAAAAGCTAAACTCAGTATGGGTCTTGAAAGAGATCTTCTGGTTAACCAATTTTGAGAATAACTTGCACTGAGCGAAAAATCTTGGACTAATTCACAACCGGATCTGGAAGTAATGTCCCCCTGATAGGATCACTGACCAAGTTTCTCAACTGTTTGAAATTTCTTGATGAGGAAAGTTTGCCTGCAAATAAAATCATTCATTCATGGTAATTTTAATGCAAAGCTCATGCAATTTTGAAATCAAAAATCATTTTTGGAATGATATTATTGATGTATAGTAAATGAATCACTTGTCAAAACACGGTGGTTTAGACAATCAAAATGAAAGAGAAAGCAAAGGTATGACATAAAAACAAATGATTGGCAACAAACTTAGGAGTCAATTTACGCAATCTTGCTGTAGTATGCTTTCAAAAGAAACCTGACTTCAATTAGGTCTTTTGAGGGTTGTAACGTGGTCTGGTTCACGACTTTCGAAACAAAAGATATAAGCTCAAAGTTTATTTGTTCCCAACCCATTATTCGCGATGATCTTCAATCCTATGTTCAGTTAATTCAACCTATGCATTCAGGTTCCAAGCGATTTTGGAATTGCAACACAGTTATGATGATGGCTCAAGAGTCAAGGGATTTTTGAGATGGCAGACATTTTTTCTCACGACATTTTGTTGGTTTTGATGAGGACCCCAGTCAAGTCATTTTGTCTTTGAGGATTTTGGTAACCTCTTGATTGATTTTTTTTGTTATCCCTAACTTTTGCCTAAACTGTGTCATTTGAGCTTACAGTCAGCGGGATGCCCCAATTTTTGCCTAAGTCTCCTTCATATATTTTGACTTATGGGGCTTTTCTTTTTATTTTTTCATTCATTTTTTTGAAAGATAGTGACTGCCTAGCTTAATGAATACAGTGAACCATCATTGGCTTTTGATTTGAAAGACATCTTCGACATTTCTTTTATGTGTGCGAAGGAAAGCTTGTGATTGCAACCTTTATTGGAAGGCGTCTTGAATGATTATCTTGTGTTTGAATGCACAGTCAAATTAACTGAGAACTACCCATTTTCCATGTTAAGATTGCGGGTTTTTTCATATAGAAAGAAATTCCAACTTCTAGGCTCAAAGGGGTTGACACGGGATTAACTTCCTTATTTCTCCAGTATTTGGGAGTTGAAACAATGTATGTACATCATCAACCAGGTTTTAATTAAAAGCATACAATCCAACAATTTTCGGTATTTCGTTTTCATCATCCTCCCTTCAATCTTTGCATAAACAAAAGCTTGATAAAGAAAGTGAACATGAGATATATTTTGTTTTGTGAAAAGAAAGCATAAAGATGCACACACTGGATGTAAATGAATTGAATCAAAACATTGCAATGCTCATTTCATTAAAATTAACCATGAAAGTACAAATAAAGTTCGAAAGCAAACAGTCAATGCAATCAGAGAATAATGCAAACAGAAAGAAATAAGGCCTAGTGACTAATCAGCAACAAGGATGAGATGTCCTGTCTGAAACACTGGCTTTAGGAGATGATCTATCTGAACTGACTCAAACTTCACTTGGCATGCTCTGGAAAATGATTGTTAACAACATTAGGATTATCATCAAGAAAGGTGGGGATCTTGTCTTTGATCAGTTCTTGTACTCTAGCTTTCAATGGATAGCAACCTTCCAAGTTATGGTCTGCCCCACCTCGATGGAACTTACAGTGAAGATCAACCCTATAGCCTCCTGGGAGAGGATTTGGAGGAGGAGTAGAGCTCTGGTTGTAATCAAACCTTTTTGAACAAGACCTGGATACAGCTCAATGCAAGACATCGGGATAGAATCAAAGTTAACCCTATTGCGATTCTGATTTTGTCTAACAGACTGACGAGGAGCTTAAACTGGTTGATCATTGACAACTGGAGCAACTGCAGGTACATATTGTTGTTTCCTGCGACGAGGTTTCCTTTCAATTGAAACAACATGGGTATCGCCATCCTTCTTCTTTTGAAAATTTCCAACGGACTTTCTAGCACCATTAAAGGCTTCAACATTAGTAATATTTCCTTTCTTTATACCCTCTTCTAGTCTTTCTCCAATAGTGACTAGGTCATCAAAACCAGATGATACACTCCTATCATCTTTTCCCAAAAGAGTGGCTGAAGAGTGTCCATGAACAATCCAGTCAATTCCTTTTCTGCCAAGGGTGGCTCCACTTGAGCTGTTAGCTCTCTCCAGCGCTGAGCGTACTCCTTAAAGGATTCTTTTTCTTTCTGAGACATGTTTGCAATTGACGGCGGTCAGGTGCCATATCCAGATTGTACTTATACTGCTTCAAGAAAGTATCTGCCAAGTCCTTCCAGCTTTGGATACGGTTCTTCTCAAGTCCCATATACCATTTCAGTGAAGCCCCACTCAAGCTGTCTTGGAAACAGTGAATGAGCAATTTGTCGTTCTTGGTATAGGCAACCATCTTGCGGTAGTACATCACCATGTGGCTTCTGGGACAAGTATGCCCCTTGTATTTCTCAAAATCAGGAGTTTTAAATTTGGCAGGCATAACCAAGTCTAATACTAAGCACATGTCCATTGTGGCAGCACCAAAGACATCATTTCCTTCCATGACTCTTATCCTTTTTTCCAGAGTTTTCCATTGCTCTCTGAGTTCCTTAATGTATCCAGGTTCTCCCTGACTTTTGGATTGTGGACCAGCAGCATGGTACACGAAATGAGGATTCTCAGGAGTAGCTTGAGCAGCAATATGCACAACAGGCTGAGGTTCAGTGAATAATGGAGCTGAAGATATTGGCAGTACATACGGGACAACCATTGGAGTAGTTGCAAAAGGTGGCGAGTAATTCAGAGGTAACCCAAATTTTGGCCAAGTAGAAGCTGGTTGCTAGATCAGTGGAGAGTTAACATCAGCAGTTGAGATTTCAGAAATCACGGTCCTCTGAGGTGGTTCTCCTCTAGCAATCAGAACTTGCATCATTTCTGCGAGCTTGGTCATGCTGGCCTTCAACTCATCAATTTCCATTCTGACTTCGGCATTGTGTTGTTCTTGGTTTTCCATTATCAATCTGACGGCAACTCTAGTTTCGTAGTTGTGTCGAGGAAACAGCTTGACGGTGGACAGATAACTAAAGAAGGAGACAGTTGAAATGAGTTTCTCTGACAATTTGGATGAATGCATATGTATGCTTATGGATGCAAGAGTGCATGGACGCAACAACCACAAACAAGATCACTCAAAGCACATGGTTCAAGGGTCCAAGTCACGAACATGGAGCCAAGGTTAAGAACCAACCCACAATGGTATGTACTAAGGTTATCAGCACCTGTAGAACAAGGTTCTAAAAAGTTCCTAGAGTCCTCAATCCTCTTTCGGATATTACTAGCACGCCGATTACTCGAGAATCAGTAATATTCTCAAGAGAACCTCGTCTGAGTGTAGTATCGTGTATAAACTAATTCAGGTTTACACCTTCATAGCCACCGTACTACGTCCTAATAGGCCAAGTGGGGTAAAGGAATACTAAAGTCCTTAGTGTCAAGGGCCTCAGGTCGAAAAAATAATGGTTTTCGCGATTACTCGCTAGACATCAGTAATTCCGAGGAAGCCTCGACTGAGTGGATGGATTCTCAATTCAGCTTGTTCGGGATTACTCCCTAGAAGCATCCATGACTATACCATCCTCCTATCATAAAGCTCTCAGATCCGGGTATAGGATCTATCTCACCTCTCAAGATCACCCAAACAGAACAACCGATAACAGTCAAATCAAACAGATAAAGCGTTAATAAGTCAAAGTAGGCAGAACCCACTAAGAACCAGAGTCTCCAGC
This sequence comes from Lathyrus tuberosus, assembly GCA_022829125.1. NCBI lineage: Eukaryota > Viridiplantae > Streptophyta > Magnoliopsida > Fabales > Fabaceae > Lathyrus > Lathyrus tuberosus. The sequence continues at coordinate 8,466,611 of JALAZF010000270.1, read as the reverse complement.
AGAGTCGCCACTTTTCTGTAGCGGAAAAAATCGTGAGTGTAAGCTATTGATTAACTTAACTCATAAAGCAAGAGTTGCCACCGCACTTTTATTTTATCCAAAAGGAAAGAAAAAATAGCGAACAAAATCTAAACAAGTTCTAAACAAGAACAAGTAAACAAAGACTAGGTGAGGGGGTTGGTTACGCTAAGGGAAGGTGTTAGCACCCAAAACGTCTATAGTACTCTATATGAACCCTTTGAAATATCTACGTCTTTTGGTTTGAAAAGGTTTGTTTGAAATGAGATTGGGGAGATGAGAAGAGAAATATTTTTTAAGATTTTTGTGTTTGGAGAGACTTGTCGCCTCATGCCTACGTACCCACAAAGTGCAATATAGGATCAAAACCTCGTTGTTCTTGGTACAAATAACAAAATAGGTTTGTTATGGTTGATTTTAAATGTAAAGACAAGTCATCATTTCCAAGCGAATAATTCCGCTTAAAGAGATGAACCATGTCTAAACTTATGGAAAAGTTTTAAAAGAGAAAGTGCATAAGGCACAAAAAGTTTGAATGAGTTTGAATGTTTTTTAAGTCTTTTGAAATGACTCAAGGTATGATTAACATTGATTGACATTTATTAAAGAAAAGGAAGTTTGAAAAAAGCACTTGACAAAAGTCAAGGTTTATTATGAAAGAGGTTATGGTTTTGAAAACAAGAAGGTTTTGAAAAAGAGAGGAGATTTTAAAAATTGAAGAATGGGTGGAGAAGAAGTGACTATCCTAAAGCATAAAGTAAAAGCTAAGGATAAGAAAAAGCTAACCACAAATGTAGCCATTTCACCATAAACTAAGCATAAGCACAAAGCTCCAAAGTCTTCAAACCACAATTCCAAAGCAAAGGGAAAAGGTTCTAGTTCTAAGTCCAAGGATCCAAGAATAACATTGAAGTCCAAGGTTTAGGTTCAAAATTCCATGTCCAATGCAAAAGATAGTAGCCATATTCCAAGATTAGAAGCACAAGGTTTTTTAGAGGTTTTGGCCTTTATTAAGGTTTTTTGTCCAAGTGGATAAAGAGAAAAAGGCATAAGCATAAACATATGGTCCAAGTGGACAAAGAGAAAAAGGCATAAGCATAAACAAGATATGATATGATATAATGACATAAAAATAAAGAGAGATGGGGAGCGAGAAGGAAACATAAAGGTAAGGTTAGAAGTTAGTGATTAGTTGTTAGAACAAATGATCAATAATGATTGAATAATGCACTTAGGTCAAGGTTAATGAGAACTCATTAGAGGATTGATAAGACCAAAGCCTCCTAACAACAAGTCTCATAGGTATTGAGCCAAAAGACAAATAATCAACCATCCTTGGGATTGCAAACATAAGTTTGGGCCACGAATGATCATTTTCCGATACGGGACACATGTAGCGCTATGTTAAGCAATCATAGCTGGAATTCTGGCATATGCAGAAAACAGATATCTTAGCACATGTCAAGACATTGTGTTGCATAATCTTTTAAACTTGGAGCCGCAACAGCAGACTGGTACCTTGAATATCAGAATTGCATCATCACATATGTCACGACATCTTATCCAAGATGTCAGTCAAGAACATTAACAAAACTGTAAATTGCAGAATGTTAAAATAAGACAGTAATTGTTAACCCAGTTCGGTGCAATTCACCTACAGGGGGATACCAATCCAAGATGAAGACTTCACTATCTGTAGAACTGTTACAAAGCTAAACTCCCCTGTTTACAACTTTATCCCTAACATCTACCCAATGAACATCTTTACCAAGGCTAAACTCAAACGTTTACAACCCTGATATGAGATACCCCACTCACATCCTAATCACAACCTGTGATATCTCTGTCTTCTGCCAATACATAACCAGTCGCGGTTTCTTGACCTTCAAGTTATCTTGGACTTGCTTTAAAGCTTCGTCTAAGAACAATACAATAACCATTACCTACAGGTTTCTGGTTGTGTACATGCACCTATGTCATCCTCTCTGCATCCCATATTACAGAGAGGAACTACAACCCTAAGAACCAATGACTCTCAAAACCTAAACCCTTATTTTTACAAAAGAGAACTAGGTTACAATTGTTACATAAGGCTCCATAACCCTAGGTCTAAGTCTTCATATATATATAGTCTTCTGTCTTAGGCTTTCTATTTTTGATCCTTGATCCAGTATTAAAAAGCGTAGCAAATCTTGAACATAGTTGTTACACATTTAAATCCTGTTATATCAGTCCAGGATGTCGCATCTTGCTGTTAAGACATCTTCTTTGACATATTTAATCTTGGCAGTTTCTTCATCTTTATTGTTGACATGGTTTACCAAAATTTAGTCAAACTCTAGGAGCTTTCAATCTCCCCCTTTTGACAAATTTTGGCTAAAACATCTTCTTCTGTATTCTTCCATAAGCAAGACTCCTCCATCTTGAGAATTGATTGGAGTTTGAAGAAATCTCCCCCTCAACACATTTCTTTTTCCTTCCAAGAAAGATCCAGAACCAGTGTAGAAGACTCCTCCAGAAAAGAAACACCAGTTGTAGCCTTTTGTAACACCGAGTACAAGAATTATGTAACTTAGGTCACAAGACACAACTTGTTTCACAACTCAGATCACAAGACACAAAAACTAGAAATTAGTAGGTAGAGATGATAGAACATCTTCCTCCAACATTCTTGCACTGCCACTGCTCGAATGAACCCAAACACCGGAACACTATTCTTCTCCCCCTTTTTAGCCAAAACTTGGCAAAAGTGACCAAGACAGCTCCATATCCAGATGTAACTCATCCAGATCTTGAAAAATGCCATCGAACACTCACTTGGAAAGAAGGAATTATGAGACTAAGGAGTGTCACAACAATCCTATTTATAGCAGATAATTTCCTTTGAAAGAAACTAACCATCGAACAAAACTCTGGTCAATTCAAAGCGCCAATAACTCTACTAAATGCGCACCGGCCAAGACTGTTGACTGTTTCTCCTTTTAAGAACACCAACCAAAGAACCCATTACATGCAGACATATTTTATAACAATGTCCTGACATCATGTAACACATTGTCTATTCTTCCAGGATTCTTCTTCTGATTTGACCATACAGAGAATTCTTCACAAATATATGATCCCAGTCTGCAAGAGAAAAATAAATTCTCCCAGACTCAGTCAATGATTCTTAAGCATCCAATAAGAACCATTCAAGTATGCATTGCCAAGTTTCCCACAACTTGCAACAATACTCTAATTTCAAGACATCCTCCTTGACATCTCAGTTTGCTTGACGCACAGATGCAAACTGGAACTACAACAATAATGTCAAGCCATCTTGACATCTCAGTTTGCTTGACGCACAAATGCAAACTGGAACTTCAACAATAATGTCAAGCCATCTTGACATCTCAGTTTGCTCGACGCAGAAATGCAAACTGGAACTTCATCTCAGATCAAACGGCCTCTCCCCCTGACTAAGGTAACTGGTCCTCCTCCACTGAACACCTAAGCTAATGACTAGAAAACATAAGACACATCTTCATGTCTTCAAGAGCGCACCCTCTGTTCAACACACCTGCTGAACGCAACCATTAACTCTTTATTGTTCCCTCTGACAAGAAACAATAACCACTTACACATGATCAATGTCATGCATCCCGTGAGGACGTGTATCCAAATCATAACAAACTCTTGGCTTGAGATCAAAGTCCCATTGATCCCCCTCATTCCACAACCATCTTATACACCACACGAACTCCTCTTGAATTCTCATGTATAGATATCCCGTTGCTTGAGGCACAAACTAATTGAATTAGAATACTTCCCATTCCTTAAAGAGACGCGCAGGGCCCCTTAGTTTTTTACCACGATGTCAGCTATCGTATGCATGCTCCAGAACTTCACAGCTGCTAAACTGATCCACTACTAGCATGACTTGCTCCAAGGGCTCCAATGTCGTATGCAAGATTTTCCACTGACCTCACCAGGCCAGTATTAGAGATAAACACCCCGCAATCTAAGATAGTCATTCCTATCATTCTCCCGTATGATAATCTAGAATACTTCTGATTTATGGTGAATCTCCACTTTTGAACGCATTCAGGAAACAAACTTCCAAGAAATCAACACGTGATCCACTTCAGCCTTCACAAACACTTACATTCTCCTTCCAAGGAACCCTTCTACTCCATCATTCTCCCGGATGATTATGTAGACACTTCTTAGACACGATGCAAGTAACCAGTTCATCACAGAACTTGAAATCCTTCACCAAGGATATCCAACCCAAGGATGCTCTAACATCAGTTAGGGCATATTCCACATATCACAGACACCACACACCATGGTTCTTGATATGCTCCACTACTGGACTTACTATCAGCATAGTAATCCACACTGAAGATCTTCAAACAACACTGTGCCACCAGCTTGAACAAAGAAAACTTCAGAAACCCAGAGAGAAATAAACTCTCAACCACCAAGATGGTATGCTTCCATTCTCAACCCAGAACTTCTTCCACAAGCTCCCAGAGAACCAGAACCTCCTTACAATTTCAACTAACTACTCTTCTACAAAAAAGCAATCAGTTTCAAGCATCCTGCTTGAACGGACATTGTGAAACCAATCAAATGCCACCTTTTGATTGACCTCACTCGTCTTCAGAACTCCCACAAGATACCCTGATCTATTAATGAAATCAGATCTTTAAGTCACATGAACTACTTGCCCTATAGCAAGACATCTTGGATCCACCAGGCCTCTTAGTCATGTAACATCTTCTCATCCACAGCTCCCACAAACTGCATGAGATAGACCTTTTTGAAGAATCCATAACTCCCATTCTCCTGTAGATCACCTTATCTTAAGATGATGTGCCACATCACCAGCTGAGACTTCTGATGTTAAGCTAGATGTCAAAACATTATGACATCCAACTATTGAATTCAGCTCTTCCTTCTGCCACTTAGAATAACCTCCTCCCTTTGCTTGCAGAAACAGATTTCCATGCTCTCACAGACTTGATTCAACAACCAAGTTTTGAGTAGACCACCTCCATTCTGCTTTTAAACTCCAAGGACTTCAAACCTGCCACATCTGAATCTTCAGAAAATAAGTAGTCCAAGACTACCCCATAGCAATACCAAAGAATGCCACTTCCCTGAATAGAGCCGTCAGTAGAAAGCCAGAGATAACTGCCACTTATCCTCGACCTTCACAACCAAAGCAAACACTATGCTCCAAAGCACCTGGATCATAAATAAACTGACCCAAGCTGTAACCATCAAGATTATGATGTCTTTATAGTCTTCCATCTCCATCTTCAACAGCATCACCATCTGGGCAAGTCATTCACAATACATTCCAGGAACAGATGTTAAGCCAATAATCCCAGGTCAACACCTAGGAGACTCGAGAGCGAATGCAGAACCCCTCCCATGATTCTCCAAGCCTCTGATGAAAAGATGTTAGAACATCTGACAGAACATCCTTAATCTTGACTTTCAAGAATAATCAATTAAATACTTGTGGATTCCACAAATAGCAATTGATCTTAAATCCTTGTACAATAACCCTTCTTCACTGCTGTAGATGAGCTCCACCAGATCATGTCATGAACCCTTATAAAGTATTCAATCTTTGTGCAAGTATCTTCTTCAAAGGACAATGTTGAGATACCAAGGCTACCACCCTTGACTCAAATAACTAAGACTTTCTCTGAACAAATCTTATTTACCTCAACAAATCTTCAATCAGATTGGATCCACTCTTAGGGTCAAGAGAGATGAATCCTTCCTTGTTGTTTTTGGATGGTGAAAATAAATCACCTCCATGTTCTTCAGATTGTGTCTCAAGGAAACACCTTCTAGTTAGAAGAGTAACTAGAAGACTCCAAATACACGACATAGATGTCTTTATGAGTGGACTTAAGAGAATTCTCAAGTATCTTTGACAACCTATCCGACCAAACATTTATCAAACTCCTAGAGCAAGAACCTGATAAACTTTAACTCAACTTCTCTCCTCTTCAACTGACTCCAAACTGCACCAGGAAACCGAGCTTCCAAGTACCAAGTCATCATACCAGATATCTGACCACAACTTCCTTCACTCCATCGCTCCCGACTTTGGAATAAAAGAATATAGATATCCTCAAATATAGAGGACGACGATTGAGACCTTCCACCAACTGTCTTCAGTAACAACTCCAGAATCCCATAATTCTAGAGCTCTTCCATCAGAAACACATGCAGCAGAACCACTAAAGAACAGATCCTGCTTGCCCTAATAAGATGTCACAACATCTTATAAGACACGCCAACAAAAGAACCAACCATTTCTCCTGTAGTTGTTGTAAAATCTCCTCAGTAACATGAACAACCTCCGGGTTGCTCCCTTTGATCCAAAACATCCATTTCATCCATTAATACCCTTGAGTATGTCTGATTTAATTGATCTGATTTTCAAACTCCTTCTTGTTTAAACGCCAGAAAGTATCTCCCAAAGATCTCATCCAGAACCAGATAGGATGCCTGTCTGATACCAATTGAAATTCTGGCCTATACAGACATCAGATGTCCTAGCACATGTTAAGACATTGTGCTGCATAATCTTTTAAACTTGGAGGCGCAACAGCAGACTGATACCTTGAATATCAGAACTGCACCATCACAGATGTCACGACATCTGATCCAACTTGTCAGTCAAGAACATTAACAAAATTGTAAATTGTGGAATGTTAAAATAAGACAGTAATTGTTAACCCAGTTCGGTGCAATTCACATACATCTGGGGGATACCAATCCAGGATGAAGACTTCACTATCTGTAGAACTGTTACAAAGCTAAACTCCCCCGTTAACAACTTTATCCCTAACATCTACACAATGAACATCTTTACCAAGGCTAAACTCAAACGTTTACAACACTGATATGAGATACCCCACTCACATCCTAATCACAACCTGTGATATCTCTGTCTTCTGCCAATACAGAACCAGTTGCGGTTTCTTGACCTTCAAGTTATCTTGGACTTGCTTCAAAGCTTCGTCCAAGAACAATACAACAACCATTACCTACAGGTTTCTGGTTGTGTATATGCACCTATGTCATCCTCTCTGCATCCCATATTACAGAGAGGAACTACAACCCTAAGAGCCAACGACTCTCAAAACCTAAACCCTTATTTTTACAAAAGAGAACTAGGTTACAATTGTTACATAATGCTGCACAACCCTAGGTCTAAGTCTTCATATATGTATAGTCTTCTGTATTGGGCTTTCTATTTTTGATCCTTGATCCAATATTAAAAAGCGTAGCAAATCTTGAACAGATTTGTTACACATTTAAATCCTGCTATATCAGTCCAGGATGTCGCATCTTGCTATTAAGACATCTTCTTCGACATCTTTGATCTTGGCAGTTTCTTCATCTTTATTGTTGATATGTTTTACCAAAATTTAGTCAAACTCTAGGAGCTTTCAATAGCACAATCTATGATGAAGATCATAATATGGGAGGCCGGTCAATAACGATGTTAGTGCTAATGCATGCTAGAGAAGTGATATGTAGATCACTCTCCGAAAGTAATACCGCACGAAAAGAAAAGAGGTAACGATCTCATCTTCATCAAGAACTTAAAATAAGTTCCAATGATATCGAAGATTTTCATCAATCCAAAGAATATGAGAAATAGATGAAGAAATGCCAAGACAGCAGAAAATCAGTTTTAAAATATGCAAAAAAACTTGATCAATCATTTCTTCAAACACCTCATGATCACGGATGCAATTGTGCACGAAAAATTCAAGTAAAACAACATCAAATAACACCAATAGATCTTAATTTGCAAGATCCAAAGATTAAGCAACAAGAATCAACAATAGATCACATTGTAAAGGATGTATCAAGAACAACAATGGTGGATCAAGAGTTTTCCACCCCAAATCTAAAAATTCTTCAAATCAACTCCAAGAATCACACTCCAAAGCCTTGATCTAAAGAAATTGATGATGAAAAGAGAATGGATGAAGGTTTAGCTCAAAGATTAGTAAGTTCTAATGATGAACTTACTAATTTCAATGGAAGAAAGAGCTTTGGTGAATTTGGTAGTTGGAGGAAAATGAGAGAGTCAAGAAGAATTTTGACAAGGTGAATTTGGCTATCAAAAGCTTGTAGAATGAATGAAATGCGGGTTCTATTTATAGAGTTTAGGCTTGGAAATTTTGGTGGCTTGGGGTTTGGTTTGGAGCCAAAGATAAGCTTGAAATTTGAATTTGGAGGCAAAATCAAGATCAAGTGGTGATTAGTGAAGGTGTATGGTGGGAATTAATTATGATGAGGTCGGGGAATTATTTGGAAGTGATATAGAATATTCTCAAATGATGAAATTGGTGCCAAATGCTGCAGAATTTGAATTTGCTGATTTTTTTTTCAAATTTTCCAAGTGATAATCGATTACCCATATAGTGGTAATCGGTTACTTCAGTGAAAAATGGGAAAATTGCCTTTTGATTGCACTGTTGTGGCTTTGGCTCGATTCTTTTTGCTTGTCAAAGAAGACATGGAAATAAACACATGAACCTTGGAGTTTCTTGAATAATAATCAATTAAATCTTAGAAACTCTTGATCAGATGATTTTGAATTGTTCGCAGATCAACTTTGACTTTGTTCAGATGAATTCACACGAGTTGAGGAACTGACATTTAATATCCTTGATCCAAATCCTTCCTGAAAAAGTTAGTAAAAGGAAAACAAGCATATTTTTGGATTTTGATTAAAGGTCAGTAAACATAAACAAATAAAGAAAAATAAGAAACACACAGATGCTCAGTGATCCTTGCGAGGCATAAACCCAAAGAAGAGAGGGATAAAGGAACCAAAGCATGTTCTTGTTTGTGGTATAGATGCAAAATGAGATGTGCGAAATCTTATGGATAGAAATTGGGGTACAACACCTTTTTCACTTTTTAGCAGAGATCAATGTCTCGACATCTCTTAGGACATCTGTGATCTGCTTGCCAGAATTTCACAAAATTGATCAAAAATCATTTAAATTAATTTTTTATTTATATTTTCTTTTATTTTATCCTAATAATTTTTTAATTAGTTTTCAAAATCTTTATAGTAAAAATATGAAAATTTTAAAATAATTTTTTATCAAAAATTATTTAAATTAATTTTTTATTTAATTTATTTTAGTAACTTTTTTAACATTTTGATATTTTAAAAAATATATAATTTTAGTCAATTATTCCATTGGGAATTACGAAAAAATTAAGTTAATTTATTCTTTTTGTACTTGAAGTGGGCCAGGGGTGTTGCAATTGCAAACTTGGCCCATCTGACTCACGTTTAATCATCTATATAAAGTTCATATAGCTTTTGGGTTTCTCATTTGTTCTAACCGGTTGTAGGTTTGAACCTTAAAGACTAACCGCTCCAAGTTTTTTTAGGAAAAACAATTATCCGCTTCAATCCAGCATTTGGAAGAAAGGCTCACCACTTCTTTTTGTGTTTGCTATCTGATTGAAAGTAAGTCAGAAACTTCAATTTCCTTGTATAAGGAGGATTGAGTGTTTAACCTACTAAAAGCTCTTAAGTTTATTAGATACTCTTAAGATTAATTCTTAGGGACAAAACTAAGTTATTTTGACGGAACCTCTATAATTCACGGCGTCTTCTCTTTTCCCTTAAATTTTATTTTCCACACTTTATATTCTGAATTTTATTTTCCGCTGTTTATTCTTAAAACTTTTCTAAAAATGTTTTCAAACTTTGATTTTGATCCACAAAGTATTTCAAACTTAAATTTTTTTTACACACAACTCACCCTCTTGTGCGTGAAGTCAAATGTCCAACACTCCAGACCTCTTAAAATGGCTAACACACTAGGATCCAAAAAGACATAGGCACCAAAGGTGAAAACTTTATTTGTTTTGCAAGAAATGCTTTGCATCTTTGAATGGGCATATTAAAAATTAGATAAAGTTATGCAAAGTGTAACACCCGAGGTCGAAGAGGGCGGAGAGTGGTTACATGTAACACCCGAGGGCGAGGGAGTGGTTATTGGTGCACAAGACATGACAATGAGATACTCCTAGCAGCTTCTACGGAAAAACCAAATTCACCTCAGAATGAGAGGGATCTAAAGGCTGTGCAGGGATGAGACTGCATGGTTGAAGGAAGGCTTATAAGGATTAATTAATACTACCTATAAAAACAATATGCATCTTCTTTTCGATAGCTCGTTCCATAAGAACTCCACGGTTAAGCGTGCTTGACTTGAAGCAATTTTGGGATGGGTGACCTTCTGGGAAATTTCTCAGAAAGTGTGTGAGTGAGGACAAAGCGTGCTGAAAAGACCCGTGTTGGTTTATGGGGTCAATCGATAATTCTAAAAGAAGTTTGGGACATTACAAATGGTATCAGAGCAGACCTCTCCCAGTATGATGTGGTTCGGGGACGAACTAAGTGGAAGTTGGTGGGCATGAAACACCCAAGGCCGAAGAGGTGGAGAGTGGTTATATGTAACACTTGAGGGCAAGGGAGTGGTTGTCGGTGCACGAGGCATGACAATGAGACACTCCTAGCAGCTTCTAAGGAAAAACCGAATTCACATTGGAATGAGAAGGGTCTAGAGGCTGTGCAGGGATGAGACTGCATGGTTGAAGGAAAGCTTATAAAGATTGATATGTACTACCTATATAAACAAGATGTATCTTCTTTTCAATAACTCGTTCCCTAAGAACTCCATAGTTAAATGTGTTTGACTTGGAGCAATTTTGAGATGGGTGACCTTCTGGGAAGTTTCTCGAAAAGTGTATGTGTAACGCCCCAAGTTTCGTAGAATATTTAATTAATTTGTTTAAATATTATGTTCGTGAATTTCGGTGATTTGTGTGGATGTCGGTGATTTTATGAAGTTTTGGATTATTTAATTAAATAATAGCATATGTTATGGAATATGATGTATTATTATTTAAATTAAATAATATTAGAGGAATTAAGGGCGAAGTGGACATTTGAGGAGAATTAGTGGGGATAAGATAGGAAGAGCACATTTAGGGGTATTTTAAGAGAGAATAGTGAAAGGAGTTTATTATTCGTATTTTTCTTGAGGAAGAGGAAAAGGTGCCCTGAAGAACAAGTGAGAGGGAGGCTAGGGCATAAAAGATTTCCGGTGAAACTTCGATAGAAGATCGAAAGAAGCAAAACTCTAAGGTATGGGGAGTATCGCTTTACAATATTTGTGATATAAATATTAGGTGTTGTGTGTAGTTGGGGTTTTATGGGAAAACTTAGGAATTGAGGTTAGGGATGATGGATCGTGATGATTTACTATGTGATGATTGTTGTTATTGATGTACATATGATAGGTGTCGCGGTGAGAATTGGATACCATAGTTATTGGTTAACTAGGATCACATTTCTTTTATTTCACCACCATCTTTGATTTATCCAAGGGAAGGGAGAAAGATCGAATTACCCACAATGCAATGCAAATGCAACTAAGATTCTAAAGTTCGGGGGTTAGTTATACCTACGGAAGGTGTTAGCACCCTAGATATCTGTAGTACTCTACATGAACCTCTTGTTTTATTATGTTATTTGTTAATGTTTGCTAAGGGTTTAAGGGTAGGTGGCCTAGAATTCTATTCCTAAGCGTGCTCGACAAGATATCGCATCTTGTGCCTACATATCCTGTCGGGAAGGAATCAGAGCACATGTAGTTCCTCTCTGAAGGATACTAAGGTTTGTTTGAAAGTTTATGAGAGAAGATGATGAGTCATCATCTTAAGAAACCACCACAGTTTTGAAAATTGTTTGTATTTGTGGGGTATGGGATTGTTTAAAGGGTTAATTTTAAATATTTTAAGAAAAGAGGAAAAAGGTTTATAGTTTAGAAATTATATCTTAAAAAGAAATTATTTTAAAAAGATTATATTAAGTTTCTACTTATCTTTCTAAAAACTTATTTTCAATTTAAAAGAAAATTAAACAAAAAGGGGGGACCGGTACTATAAAAAAGGTTTTAATTTTTTAATCCTAAAAGTTATTTAGTTTTAATATTATATAAATAGTTTTTGGATTATTTGGATTAATTAAGACAGATTATTGTTTAGAGAAAAGAAAATGAGTTTAATTATTTAAAAAAGTTTTACTGATTAAAAATTAATAAAAAATTCCTAAGTAAATTTTTAGTTATATTTTAGGGTTAAATATGTATAAGGTCCCTGAAAATAACCCAACATTCAAGTTTGGTCCCTATAAAAATTTTCTTCAAGGTTTGGTCCTCCTAAAGTTTTCCGTTTCTAACTGTAGTCCCTCCCGTTAGTTTCCACTAACGGTGGCTTATGTGGCATGCCATGTGGAATTTTTTTGATGACGTGGCATACATGTGGCAATGTCAACGTGTCAAAAATTGTTGACATGTATGCCACGTGGCAAGTTTCAATTTTAATTTTTTTATATTAATATCATAATTGAACCCAGAAATGGTAGCTAATCTGTAGCTACTTCCTGGCTAATTCCTAGCTAATCTGTAGGTAATTTAAACACACCATTTTTGTATCTAATTCATAGCTAATCTCTAGCTAATTTAAACACACCAATTTTATAGCTAATTCATAGCTAATGTCTAGCTAATTTAAACACACAATTATATTAGTAATACACAACTCATTGATTCTCATTATAATTATCTAACATAGTTTTACTGTCATCTTATAACATTGATCAAGTGCATACTAAAAAATATGTGGATGTAATAATATGCATACTTTTACAATTTCAGTCCATATGAGACTTGAAAATGTAGAGCATATGAGTGCAAAGAGCAAGAGATTATGCATTTGTTATAATGCAAATACTGATTTCCTTGATTTCCTTGATATCCTAATGTGGTGCCAATCCTAGGATAAACTCCAGTCCAATATCTAAACTCCAGTCCAAACACAAATTGTGGTACCAATCCTAATGTAAAATACTTGCATTACTTGGGTTGTCAAAATATCAGGAAAACACACTTGGGAGAGTTTCCATATGTGACAAGATATTATCACATAAATTAAAGCTTTTACATAATTGCTTAGTTTAATAGAAAATTATGTTTAAAACAATCCATGATGCATACAAACTACTTTAATAGAAAATTGTTATGAATATTACTTTCTGTAACCCTTCAAGTTCGTCCAAAGGCACAGATCTGAGCTTCTTTAGTAATTCCATGTCCCAGAATAGACTGGTAGCATCAGCTGGAGGTAACGTATCCTGCCAACCCTCAAATACAGTCTTTTGGCACAACAATTCCGATGTAGACAAACAACAAGAAGCTAGACTTTCTGCATAAGTTGAAAGATCTTTGGATCCAGTATTCATTTTCAACTTGTTATGTTCGTGTTCTAACCTTCCTAACAGCGCCTGTAAATCAAGATCAGTAACAGATCAAAGAGAAACACGTGCATTTAAAGTTTTCAATGACAATAGTAAAGATGTGAACCTGATATGCCTCATCTAACTTCTCAATAATATGAGCACCATCATCTTCATGACTCTCTTTCGCTACCATAAAAGAGGAGTTGGAGATATCTACATGGTTACAGAATAAAGAATGAAATAATAGTCATTCTTAAATAAACATATGAGCAATATATCAAAGACAATCAGTGACAGAACCAGAAACATCCGTGCTACATATTTTAAGAGGCTATCACATCTTCCATGGATTTTTATTATCAAAAGCATATATAGGAAGACATAGGTAAAAATAACAATCATAGATGGGTATAACTTTGTAATCCATTGGGCTAAGACTTCTCGAGCGAACTATGATCATCATGATTCGTACAGCACATTGCCATAGAAAGCGTATACGCCAAAAAAACAATTTGTTTGTCTGGTTGACCAAGTCCTGCTCTCACCATGTGTTTGATAGCCTTGCCGGCTATTAGAATAGTCGGTACTCTCCAAATCCTTTCTTGATCCATGCTGCTAAATTACATAGTAAATACACATATATTAACGATACCAAGTTGGTTACAAGGATGCTCTCCACGGCCACGGAACAATCCGGGAGGTTCAACTCTGAAATTTCCAACCTAAAGTGCAGATTTAACAAAAAAAATAGTCATAAGATAAAATTTTACTTTATCAATAAATTTGAAACCAACAAGTTGCAATATGGAATACATAAAAAAGATCCACATCAAAAGGTAACAAATAAATAGGAAAAGAAAATGTGCACCAAACCGGATCAGTCCTCCTTTGAGTTCTCAAACTTTCATCCTCAATCAAAGAATTCAAGCATCTGCAGATTGATTCAAGAAGCAATTCAGAACCTGTAAACTCATAACAAAAGCCAGTAACATAAATCAGAAAAAGAGAACAGATTTGGGGTGGCTTCATCATTCTTCTTCCACTGCGGTCTCTCTCTCTATTCAATTCTTGCGAATTCACAACAACAGAAAAGCTTAAGAGTTCCACAGATTCGTATCGTAATCTAGCATCAATAACAACAACGCATAAGAAACCAAAAAGAAGAAGGAAGGATCCGCGTAGAAGAAAGAAAAGGAAGAAACAGCATACGAACCGTATCCATTGTGGTTTATTTCTCACGTGTTGATACCTTTTATTTTGGGATTCTTTTGTGCTTCGATCTCGTTGTTTGAGTGAGTTTTAGGAAGAATGGAGGTCGGATTCGTGATGAGGAAGAAATTTGGAGAGGGGTTTGTGTAGGAAGTTTTGAGGTTGAAGGTGGTTGACCAGAGAGGGACGGCGGTGGCCACCGCGCGCCACCGCCTTCTCCGGCGAGTAATTAGGGATCTTGGAATTTAATCTGCAGAGAGAGAGAGATGGTTAGAGAGAAAAGAGGGATAGGTAAGAATGAAGAGGCTTTATGTTATCTTGGTTTTTATCCATCGTCCCTTTGTTTTAGATTAGAATTTCTGATGTGGAAAAATTATAATACACCTGGCATGCCACATCATCTTCCGTTAGTGGAAACTAACGGGAGAGGCTAGAGTTAGGGACGGAAAACTTTGGGAGGACCAAAGTTTGAAGGAAATTTTTTTAGGGACTAAACCTCAAAGTTGGGTTATTTTCAGGGATCTAATACTTATTTAACCCTATATTTTATTAAAAAGAAAGTGATATTTTAAAAGAAGTTATTTATTTTTAAGGTTAACAAAAGGTCTACAATCATTTTAGGATTGGTTGTTTTTTTAAAAAAACAAATTAGTTATTATCAAAGATTTAAACCTGAATTACTTAAAAAGGTTACTAATTAACGGAGGGATCCGGTGTTATGAGAGAGAGAGAGAGGGTCCATCGCGGACCCTCAGCTCTCAACCTTGAGATGTGTTTTATCATGATCGAACGCATGAAAAGCACATGGTGCATGGTAGTGTATCGTGGGTGTGCATGTATGTGATTATATGGCAATGAAAACAAGGGAAAGAAAACGAATCTCTCTTCTCTCTACTCCGTCTACTCTCTCGTTCGTTACCTCTCAACATTTAGGGTTTGGGAAACCCTCAATGCGCCGCCGTCAAATCTCTCGTCTTCTCCAATCGATTGAACAAACAAAATCCCTATCCCCATACAGCCCGATACCCCGATTTCACTATGATTGAGAGTATTACATATTACAAATTGATTTAAAGCATGAAAAAGGAATGGTAGATGCCGGTGGCTAAAGGCGAGGAGGATGCGATCGAGCCTTCAAGGATCTTTACTTAGAGATGAGTCTTCTATCTCTTTTTCTTCTCTGCGTTCTCGCTGATCTGTGGTGCTATGTGTGGGTACGATTTGGTTCCGTTCTCCTTCTTTTCTGAATGTGCGCGTATGATTTGAGATTCTGATGTAAATTGGTTCTCTGGTATAATTTCCTGGTTTGAAATTCTGATTTAAATATTGGTGGAATTTTCGGTTTGTTGAGTGGGTTGAATTTGGTGAATGGTATGAATTAGGTGTACGATGTTTGTTTATGGTTTGATTGAATGGAATCCCCTTCTGAATTTTTTGAACCGTGCGTGTATTGTGATTATTGCCTTTGACTCTGCGTGAACTTTTCTCTGGGACTGTGTATGTGTGAGTTTTGGAAATATGAATCAGTGTGTTGATGTTCTGGGGGGTGTTTTGAGGCATTTTGTTGTGAGTTCGTCTGAACTGGTAATTGTGTATTTTTCACTATGTGTTCCCTGAGTCCCTTTGCAAATTTTGTCCTCATTATATAGGCTCAGGTATGACTTCGAATTAATGTTAGATAATGATGATATTTCCGGTTTGGTCCGATTGTGCCGGTTTCTTTTTTGGAAACAAAATATGGTTGCTTTTGATGCTTACCGTTTCCTCTCGATTTCCTGCCATTTTAAATAATCATGCTTGATTGTGTACTGGAAATTGACGTGAACGTGTGATTCTCCCGTCTGAAACTTTGTAAATACATTTCCATTTTTGCTTGGACAGGTTTTGGAAAACGTTGAAAGTAGTGATGTTATTTCCCTTTTAATCCAAACGAACCTGGAAGTACTGATGTGTTTGATTCATTGCCCTTTTTGCTTATTTCTTTTAATGACTCCTTGATGACGGTTATTGTTTTGGGAAAAAATCCGAATCTGTTGGAATCGGTTTTGGAAAGAAACAAGCCATTATGGGCTGTAATTACATGATAGCATATTTTCTATTTTTTTACTCGATCATGTCTGAGAACCATTGAATGACTTTCTGATATTGTGTGATATGTTTGCGGATTGTCTTGGAATAAAAATCGTATCTTTAAATTTATCTGACTTGATTCCTTTCCTTCCTTGTATCTCTTGTTATCTGTGTTTTCCAATTTTGGTTGTGGTCCTAAAACCAACAGTGATGGCAATACAAGCAATTATCAGGGTATGATTAACTTCTGTAACTAATGCTTCTATTCCTGTTGTACAGAGAGCAATGCCGCCAAGAGAAATCCGAGCATTCTTTATTACAATCCCAGCGATGAGGGCAAACCACATACAGGTTATGGGAGCAAAACTAAAACCAGTTTTAATAGTTCCAGATTTTTGAGTTATGGGAAAGTGTGGAAACGGTTTCTTATGTTAATTTTGGAAGAGGATGGCGAAGGTTCCTGTATTTAAAGGTTGTGATAGTGAAACACGTAGAACAAATGGTGCAAAGGTATTTTGGCTCATGAATTTTAGAAATTCTTTTCAACTTTCCAACTTGCCTAATAGTTCTTAATATGCGATATTATCGTTGCAGGCTACGGTTGTTCTTTGATGCACGTTTTCCTTTTGATTCCCCAGCTATGATGATGTTGGCATAATTGGCTGATGGAGTTTTTCCTTGAGAGCCATTCCGGATCTTCGTGACTTCTTTGTGGGAATTTCAGCGACTGTGTCCGCCATTGTTAGAGCTAGAGAGGAAATGGAACAGATAGATTCCTAAATGCTACAGAGATGCAGGAGCACGGTTTGCGTTGGATTTCAACGGGTTCGGATTTAGTTCCACTGAGGTATACTCAATGGTCTTGATTGTTCACATCAGCAACAAAGGTAATATTGCTAAGGCTTTAATACCTGATGCACAAATTCGGCTAACAGCAGTGTATACTGCAGACCTATATTTAGCTTTGAGATTAAGTTTGCACTAATTGTTACGTTTATGCTTGTAGTGCTTTTCCTTTGATAGCTTATGCCCGTTCGTGCATATCTTTCTATGAAGTGACCGACTTTGCATACTAAACTTGAATTTGCTGCTTTTTGTTTTTGCTTGTCGATCAATTCAAGTACTACCGTAATAACTTGTCTTTTATTTCTCATCAATTCCAACTTGGTTGCTCATAAACGGACGGCATGCTGGGAGTGGTGATCAACATCACGAGGGATTCCGTATTGCTACTCCAAGAATTGTTGTTGTTGTAACTCTTAAAGCATCACCAATATAGAAGTCCTTGCAAGCAAAGTGACACGGGTGAAGGCTCGTTTTAAGTTAAATCACCAACATTATTTTGGCAAGTGGTGTATCAAACTAGCAATTTTCTTTTTCTTAAGATAATCCTGATTCTATATGGTTGTAACATGTAGAACAATTCACTTTCTAAACAAATCTTTTCACGGCACGCTCCTTAATTGTAGCGGCGTTGATGCGTTGTATGAGACC
This sequence comes from Lathyrus tuberosus, assembly GCA_022829125.1. NCBI lineage: Eukaryota > Viridiplantae > Streptophyta > Magnoliopsida > Fabales > Fabaceae > Lathyrus > Lathyrus tuberosus. The sequence goes on along the minus strand of JALAZF010000270.1, from coordinate 8,448,460 downwards.
ATACGCATGGGACTTAACTCAGCTGTTGACTTCATTTTAAAACATGTACTTGATTCCAATCAAACAGGTGTGAATTCAATGTGGAAGTTCAATGATGAACGTGACACCTTAATAATTCTTGGAACTTGAATCGAACGGGCCTGACATTTGGAGCGATGGACAATCATACCATAATACTCTAGCGCATCTTTAGTCACAGTAATCGATTTCTCATGAAAAGGACATAAAGAATCAAATCTCTCCATTTGAAATAGTTGCAATTGAAGACCATAATCAATTGTATGACCAAAATACAGTTTAAGCTTTTGAAAACGTGTGTGCTTCTTGTACGTTTAATGCCAATTGCCATATGTAGTAATGACTTTCATATGTGGGCCTTAGTTTGTAAATATTGTACTTTACTATATACAACATTCTTGGAATAGCCTTGCACTCACAAATCTTGAATTGCCATCTTGTAGTAGCTTAAAACTATATAACTTCCTTTGGTTTAATTTAAATAGCTCGGTCTTGACCGAAAGAAACTCCGAGTTATTTTGAAAGTTAAATTTGAAACTAGTGAGCCATCCCTTTGGCACTATTTTTGAAGGGGAGAGACCGATTTATCACAATGTTTCGAAGTGGCCTACGACTTGTGAAAACTAGATAAAACGGTTAGTTATGCACAAATGATCGACCTAATATGCTATGCACAAGGGAAAGCAGGGATCTTAGGGTCAAAAATTAGGGTGTGACAATAGGTATAGGTTATAATAACATAATCTGTGATGATTTGAGGAAAAATCTGGGTTCTAGAGGGTGGAATCATAGATGGGGAAGTGCTGTTATCGCAGGGTTTTTCTGCAGAAATCGCAGAGCCCGCTTAGCGCGGTCTAGCGCGCTTAGCGTGGTCAAGGAAAATTTCGCCTCTTCGAGGCAGTGAGCAGCGCGCTTAGCACGGATGGGGTGCGCTTAGCCCGACCTGGGACTGAAAATATTATTTTTATTGAATTAAAATTCATGAAAAATATCTGTCTTGTGTTATATTGATGCTGCGATGTTGTGGTGAATTTCTGCTATGTGTTGACGTGTTATATGTGATGAAAATGATGTTTGATGCTTATATGATGATATGACGTTATTGATGCTTATTAGATGTTTGTATGTGATGTTTGATGATAAAATGATGATGTGAAGTACCATGAGTATATTGACGATTATGAGATGACGATTCATGATGTTTTGATGATTAAATGATGATGTGGATTAACATGATATTTGATGAATGATGATACACTTAATAACTTTTGTTGATGATGATGATTATGATGTTGTGCATCATGCATTCATAGCATTTTGACTTCGGTCTATTGATGATGTTAGGACTTCGGTCCAGTGACGATTTAGGACTTCGGTCTAGTGGTGGCTTCAATCCCATTATACGGATTGGAGTATTTTGTGATGTGCTCCCTTGTGGAGGGTTGATGGCCTAGTGTCCATTATTATGACGATTTGGTACCACATGCATTCTATGACGTTCCATTTCATCCTTGGTGGCATTGCATAATTGCATATGAGTGATATTGGTGATGTGATGTTTTATGTGATGTTTTATATGATGTTTAGGGCGAGAAGCTGTAGTATGTGATGAAAATAACTGTTGCCTTGTTAATGTCATTTCTTTATATGATTATATTGAATTGTGATTACTCACCCTGCCTGTTTGAATGTTGCCTCCACGTGGGTAACGTGCAGGTGATCAGGTTTAGCCGTGGACGTCTTCGAGGACTTGAAGTTTATTTGCTTTGGTCGATTTAGAGGGTCTTGCTCTGATAGTGTAACATCGGGTTGGGGTCATTTGAGTCAAACTATGTTGTTTCTTTATTTTGGTGTTATTTGATGAAGTGGTTTTATTTGAATTATTATGACGTTTGTTGAAAACCGTTTTAATTGGAAGTTTTGAATTCCGCTGCCATGTGAAGGCTTTTGATTAAATTTTGATGGAAGTCCCTTGCTGTATAGGGCAATTGTGTTATTTTGAGTTTTTTGAGAAATGTGCATCCTTTGAGGTGATTATTACTCAGATATTTTGCGTATTTTTTCGTGTTTATTCGTGGGGTAGAAAAGGGTGTTACATTAGTGGTATCAGAGCAGGTCGGTCCGTCCGGCCAGGTTTTTACTTGATGTATGTCCCTGTCAGTCGACGAGTGTGTGTACACTGTCGATGTTTTAGTTCTTCTAACCTTGTTGGTGGTGTACAGGATGGCTGGAAGAAATGATCGTGTGGTTGCTGATGCGTTGGAGTCGGTTGCTAATGTGGTGGCGCAGCTGAATCCAAATGGTGGAGCTCCTTATGAGTTTCGAGCTTTGGGTAAGTTCCAGAGGAACAATCCACCGACTTTTGTGGGTACGCATGATCTAGCAAGTGCACACAAGTGGCTGAAGACGATCGAGAAGATCTTCCGGGTGATGGGGTGTTTTGATGAGCAACAGGTTCAGTTCGGAACGCATATGCTAGAAGAGAAGGCTGAGGACTGGTGGGATAACACCCGTCAGAGGCTCATTGATGTTGGCGCTGTGATAATTTGGGTTGTGTTTAAGTAGGATTTTCTGCGCAAGTATTTCCCAGAGGTTACTCGTGGTAAGAGAGAAATGGAATTCCTTGAGCTGAAGCAAGGAGATATGACTGTGGCAGAGTATGCCGTGAAGTTTGAGAAGTTGGTGAATTTTTGTCCGCACTACAATCGTGTTGATGCTGAGATGTCTAAGTGTCTCAAGTTTGAGAATGGGCTGAGACCGGAGATTAAGCAGGGTATTGGGTATCAGCAGATCCGCAGGTATGCTGAGTTGGTTGACAAGAGCAGAATCTACGACGAGGATAGCCGAGCTCGATCTGCTCACTACAAGCAGTTGATTGAGAAGAAATGTCAGTATAGGGGTAAGCCTTATACAACTTCAGCGGACAAAGGAAAGCAAAAAGCTTCGGAGGGGAAAAAGACAAGTGGGGGAGCAGCTCCCGCTTCTGGAAAGTGTCATAAGTGTGGTGAGCAGGGTCACCGTGCTGATGCGTGTACCAACAATGTAGTGAGGTGCTATCGATGTGGTAAGAAGGGGCATATGGCTACTGACTGCAAAGATGAAGGTCCGACCTGTTTCAATTATGGTGATAAAGGTCATATCAGTACTCAATGTCAGAAGCCAAAGAAGACTGCTATTGCTGCCCAGACCAGTGGTCGTGTGTTTGCCTTGAGTGGTGCAGAAGTTCCAGAGAAGGACAACCGGATCCGAGGTACTTGTTTTATTAATAATATCGAGTTGGTTGCTATTATTGATACTGGTGCTACTCATTCTTTTATCTCGCTTCAATGTGCTAATAGATTGGGCTTGAAGTTATCTGATATGAATAGTAATATGGTAATAGAAACTTCAGCTAATGGTTATGTTACTACTACCCTTGTGTGTTTGAGATGTCCGGGGACGATTTTTGAGAAGAGTTTCGTGATGGATTTGGTGTGCTTACCCTTGCACCAGATCGATGTGATCTTTGGGATGAATTGGTTAGAGTTCAACCGTGTTCACATCAATTATTATACCAAGGCTGTAGAGTTTCCTGAAATTGATGACAGCGGAGATTTGATATTCTTGTCTGCTAAGCAAGTAGGGGAACTTCAAGACGACGAAGCTTTGGTGTTTGCGATGTTTGCATCATTGCACATTGATCGTGAGGCTGCAAGTGTGGAGTTGCCAGTTGTCTGTGAAATCCCAGATGTATTTCCAGATGACATCAGTGATTTTCCTCCTGAGCGTGAAGTAGAGTTTGCAGTGGACTTAATACCAGGTACAAGTCCATTGTCAATGGCTCCTTATCGGATGTCGGCCTCTGAGCTAAGTGAATTGAAGAAACAACTGGAAGAGTTGCTTGAGAAGAGGTTTGTTCGACCAAGTGTTTCTCCGTGGGGTGCTCCTGTGCTGTTAGTGAAGAAGAAAGATGGAAGTATGAGGTTGTGTGTTGATTACCGGCAGCTGAATAAAGTGACTATCATAAATAAGTATTCGCTATCGAGAATCGACAATTTGATGGATCAGCTAGTAGGTGCCTGTGTGTTCAGCAAGATAGATCTGAGGTCGGGTTATCATCAGATCCGAGTTAAGCCTGATGATATTCTGAAGACGACTTTCAGAACGAGATATGGACACTATGAATACACTATGATTCCGTTTGGTGTATCTGATGCACCTAGTGTGTTCATGGAGTACATGAATCGGATTTTCCATGAGTATTTGGATAAGTTTGTGGTGGTGCTTATCGATGATATCTTGATATATTCTAGATCTGAAGAAGAGCATGTTGAGCATTTGAGAACTGTGTTGCAAGTGTTGAAAGAGAAGAAGTTTTATGCAAAGCTATCGAATTGTGAATTCTGGTTGAAGGAAGTGAGTTTCCTTGGTCATGTGATTTCAAGTGGCGGGATTGCTGTTGATCCTTCTAAAATTGATGCCGTGTTACAATGGGAGACTCTGAAGTCTGCTACCGAGATACGAAGTTTCCTGGGGTTAGCGGGTTATTACTGCAAATTTATTGAAGGCTTTTCTAAGTTGGCATTACCTTTGACTCAGTTGACTTGAAAGGGTCAAGCTTTTGTGTGGGATGTAGCTTTTGAAGAGAGTTTTGTGGAATTAAAGAAGAAGTTGACGACTGCTCCAGTGATGATCTTTCCTAATCCGAGCGAATCTTTTGTGGTGTATTGTGATGCGTAGAAGATGGGTCTTGGTGGAGTATTGATGCAGAATGGACAAGTGGTTGCCTACGCTTCGAGACAATTGCGAGTTCATGAGAGGAATTATCCTACACATGACTTGGAATTGGCCGCTGTGGTGTTTGTGTTGAAGATTTGGAGACATTATTTGTTTGGCTCTAAATTTGAGGTGTTCAGTGATCATACGAGTCTGAAGTACTTATTTGATTAATATGAGGCAGAGAAGGTGGTTAGAACTGTGGAAGGATTTCGATTTCGATTTGAGTTATCATCCGGGCAAAGCAAATGTAGTGGCCGATGCGTTGAGCAGAAAGTCACTGCATATGTCGATGCTTATGGTGAAAGAGTTGGAACTAATTGAGCAATTCAGAGATCTGAGTCTAGTGTGTGAAGCGACTCCTGACAGTGTCAAGTTGGGAATGTTGAAGTTGACTAGTAGTATTCTAGAAAAAATCAGAGTGGGACAGCAATCTGATTTAAAGTTGGTTGACCAATTGACTTTAATCAACCAAGGTAACGGAGGAGATTTCCGAATTGACGGGAATGGTGTAATGATGTTCAGAGATAGGGTGTGTGTCCCAGAAGTCCCAGATATTAAGAAGAGCATTCTTGAAGAAGGACATCAAAGTAGGTTAAGCATTCATCCCGGTGCTACAAAGATGTACCAGGATCTGAAGAAGTTATTTTGATGGTCGGGTATGAAGAGGGATGTTGCAGAATTTGTTTATGCGTGTTTGACTTACCAGAAGTCGAAGGTTGAGCATCAGAATCCTTTAGGTATGATGCAACCGTTGAGGATTCCAGAATGGAAATGGGATAGTATTTCCATGGATTTTGTGGTGGGATTGCCGAAGACTGTTAAGGGAAATGATTCAATTTGGGTGATCGTGGATAGATTAACTAAGTCGGCTCATTTCTTAACGATGATGATTAATCATTCCTTGCAGAAGTTGGCGGAGTTGTACATCGATGAAATTGTGAAGTTACATGGGGTACCTTCGAGTATTGTGTCGGATAGAGATCTGAGTTTTACATCGAGGTTTTGGAAGAGTTTGCAAGATGCTTTGGGTACTAAGTTAAGGATAAGTTCTGCCTACCATCCACAGACGGACGGTCAGACAGAAAGGACTATCCAATCTTTAAATGATTTGCTGAGGGCTTGTGTGTTAGATCATGGAGGATCGTGGGATAGCCATTTGTCATTGATTGGGTTCACGTACAATAATAGTTTTCATGCTAGTATTGGAATGGCACCTTATGAAGCTTTGTATGGGAGAAGGTGTAGGACTCTGTTGTGTTGGTATGAGTCGGGCGAGAGTGTTGTACTCGGACCTGAAATTGTGTAAGAGACGACCGAGAAGATTAAGAAGATCCAAGAAAGAATGAAAGCTTCGCAGAGTCGTCAGAAGAGTTACCATGATAAGAGGAGGAAGGCACTTGAATTCCAAGAGGGAGATCACGTGTTTCTGAGAGTGACGCCAGTGACTGGTATGGGTCGAGCTTTGAAGTCTAGGAAGCTCACTCCACGTTTTGTTGGTCCATATCAGATATCGCAGAGGATAGGAGAGGTAGCCTATGGAAATGCTTTACTACCGTCACTTGCGAATTTGCATGAAGTGTTCCATGTGTCTCAATTGAGGAAGTACATTCCGGATCCGTCGCATGTGATTCAGATGGATGATGTACAAGTGAAGGATAATCTGACTGTGGAAGCATTGCTGGTGCGTGTTGAGGGTCGAGAGACGAAGCAACTGCGGGGTAAAGACATAACTTTGGTGAAGGTGTTGTGGGGTGGACCAGCTGGTGAGAGTTGGACTTAGGAACGTGAAGATCAGATGAGGGAGTCGTATCTGACTCTATTCCCTAGAGGTAATTTTCTAGGGCGAAAATTCTTTAAGTGGGGGAGAGTTATAACGCCCCAAGTTTCGTAGAATATTTAATTAGTTTGTTTAAATATTATGTTCGTGAATTTCGGTGATTTGTGTGGATGTCGGTGATTTTATGAAGTTTTGGGTTATTTAATTAAATAATAGCATATGTTATGGAATATGATGTATTATTATTTAAATTAAATAATATTAGAGGAATTAAGGGCGAAGTGGACATTTGGGGAGAATTAGTGGGTATAAGATGGGAAGAGCACATTTAGGGGTATTTTAAGAGAGAATAGTGAAAGGAGCTCATTATTCGTATTTTTCTTGAGGAAGAGGAAAATGTGCTCTGAAGAACAAGTGAGAGGGAGGCTAGGGCATAGAAGATTTCCGGTGAAACTTCGAGAGAAGATCGAAAGAAGTAAAACTCTAAGGTATAGGGAGTATTGCTTTACAATATTTGTGATATAAAGATTAGGTGTTGTGGGTAGTTGGGGTTTTGTGGGAAAACTTAGGAATTGAGGTTAGGGATGATGGATCGTGATGATTTACTATGTGATGATTGTTGTTATTGATGTATATATGATAGGTATAAGTTATAATAACATAATATGTGATGATTTGAGGAAAAATCTGGGTTCTAGAGCGTGGAATTGTAGATGGGGAAGTGCTGTTATCGCAGGGTTTTTTTGTAGAAATCGCAGAGCCCGCTTAGCGCGGTCTAGCGCGCTCAGCGCGGTCTAGGAAAATTTATCCTCTTCGAGGCAGTGATCAGCGCGCTTAGTGCGGGTGGGGCGCGCTTAGCGCGACCTGGGACTGAAAATATTATTTTTATTGAATTAAAATTCATGAAAAAATATCTGTCTTGTGTTATATTGATGATGCGATGTTGTGGTGAATTTCTGCTATGTGTTGACGTGTTATATGTGATGAAAGTGATGTTTGATGCTTATATGATGATATGACGTTATTGATGCTTATTAGATGTTTGTATGTGATGTTTGATGATAAAATGATGATGTGAAGTACCATGAGTATATTGACGATTATGAGATGACGATTCATGATGTTTTGATGATTAAATGACAATGTGGATTAACATGATATTTGATGAATGATGATGCACTTAATAACTTTTGTTGATTATGACGTTGTGCATCATGCATTCATAGCATTTAGACTTCGGTCTATTGATGATGTTAGGACTTCGGTCCAGTGACGATTTAGGACTTCGGTCCAGTGGTGGCTTCAATCCCATTGTGCGGATTGGAGTATTTTGTGACGTGCTCCCTTGTGGAGGGTTGATGACCTAGTGTCCATTATTATGACGATTTGGTACCACATGCATTCTATGACATTGCATTTCATCCTTGGTGGCATTGCATAATTGCATATGAGTGATATTGGTGATGTGATGTTTTATATGATGTTTAGGGCGAGAAGTTGTAGTATATGATGAAAATAATTGTTGCCTTGTTAATGTATTTTCTTTATATGATTATATTGAATTGTGATTACTCACCCTGCCTGTTTGAATGTTGCCTCCGCGTGGGTAACATGCAGGTGATCAGGTTTAGCCGTGGACGTCTTCGAGGACTTGAAGTTTATTTGCTTTGATCGATTTAGAGGGTCTTGCTCAGATAGTGTAACATCGGGTTGGGGTCCTTTGAGTCAAACTATGTTGTTTCTTTATTTTGGTGTTATTTGATGAAGTGGTTTTATTTGAATTATTACGACGTTTGTTGAAAACCGTTTTAATTGGAAGTTTTGAATTCCGCTGCCATGTGAAGGCTTTTGATTAAATTTTGATGGAAGTCCCTTGGTGTATAAGGCAATTGTGTTATTTTGAGTTTTTTGAGAAATGTGCACTCTTTGAGGTGATTATTACTCTGATATTTTGTGTATTTTTCCGTGTTTATTCGTGGGGTAGAAAAGGGTGTTACAGTATGAGTAAGGACAAAACATGCTGAAAAGACTTGTGTTAGTTTCTGGGGTCAGTCAATAATCCTGAAAGCAGTTTGAAGCATTACACAAATCATATTGTAGTGTGTGTATACAAGAGCATTTGGAAGATTCGTTAAAATTTTGTTTCAAACTTGATGGTGTTTATGGTGTGTATTCAATACTGGTTGATGATCCTAAGATAATTTGATCAAGTTGTTAGCTTTGATGGTGGTGCTAAAAGTTTGACTTAGTATTTCATTAGCATTGATTGAGGTGCTCAATAATCGTGATGGTTATGATATTCATGAAGTCTAAGGATCTTTGATGATCGTATCATTCTTGACTATGTTTTCGACAACTCTCGTATCAAGTGATTCGTAGAGATGAAATTTTGGTAATGGTTCTTCGTTTCCTCATGAGGGGGAGTTTTCTCAAGATATCTTAAGATTCACTTGGTGGAAATTAAATTGGAAAACTTTGAGGAAATTGTCTAGCAAGTGGTCTTTTTTATGCATAGGGAATATTATTTTATTACTGACATATTTTTTGGCTTGAGCTATTTATGCCTTTAGCAAGTGTGTAGATAAAATTTTGAAATATGTAGGAAAAAGGGGTGAAATGTTGAAGTGTAAGGATGCCAAAATCAATCAATAAGGCCTAGACTCCTACCAATGCTCAAGAGAAATAAAAAATACTGAGAATTTCCTAAATAATTGATTAGACATGGGTATAATCAATTAGAGGACATTTGAATTTCAAATTTCAAACTTTCGCTCCACATAATCGACTAACCATAAGTATAACTAATTATATCCTCTAAAATTGTGTTCTTCCTACAATCAAATAAAGAAATAGTCTGCTATTTAATGATCTAATAGATTTTCACGACAAATTATCAATTAGAGGCAGACCTTATATAAAGTTACTCAACCTCTCTCTTTTTCTCATCCCTTATTGCCTTATTCTTCTACTTCTTCTTTTGTTTGCTCTATTCTTGCCATATCCATCACCATCATGACTCCAAAAACGATGCATAAATCTGAAAGTTCTTCATCAATAGCTCACTTCTCATAGCTTCTTTCATCTCAAGATCAAGAGGATCAGTTCAACCAATATTATACAAGAAGAATGAGCTTCCATCCGTACCACTTGGAAGATAAGATTTTTAAAGATTATACGTTTTTGAAGTTTTTTAATGAAGACCCACTAAGGTGCTTAATTTGTAATATCCCTAAAGATAAGACTCCAAATTCGATGAGGGTGCTTTTTCTAACCTCAAGTATATCGGGGGTATCCTTACCAGTAAAGTGAAGAAGCAAAAGATCATATTATCTCTTGAATAATTCACAAAGATTTGCAATATATATTTTTTCCAATTCAAAATACAAAGATGATGAAAATGCATGAACACAACTTTGGGCAATTATCTAGAATCGATGTTGTTATGGTCTTGCGAATTGCTAAAAATGTAGAAATAGTTTGGGCCAATGTCGTGATCCATCATATAATGGATAGCAAACAAAAGAATAAGTGGTTACTTTTTGGTGGGATAATAAAGGAAATCTTGTAGCACATCAGGTTCAATCTTGAGGATGAAGAGTCTGACCAAGATTACATTGGGAAAGGAAGTAATATAATAGGTCTAATGAGAATAGTCATTAATAATGAAATGTTGTCCCACATGACTTCCAAGGAAAAATAAAGCTCTTCAAGTCATCCAGCTCCACCTCAACAAGGAGAGCCATTCCTTCTAGAAGAGTTCAATTATGAGATCCGAAAAACTACTTTAACTGAAGCTCTTCTCAACACCATCATTAAGAGGCATAAGAATAATGAAAGAAAGATTAACATTTTGATTTGTATGCTTGCACATACTGGATTTCATATGCCTCATGGATTATTCATTGATGATGACGAGGAGGATTTTGATTAGTTTTTGCTTAGTTATTCTTTGTTGCATTTTTTTCTTTGTGATCATTTTCCTATTGTACTCGAATTCCATTTTTCAATTAATGGAGTATTTGGTGTTTTAAATGTTTGTTCCTATTTTATTTGGTGATATATGTGGTTGAATATCTTTAATATGCATTTATCGTTGTTCCTGCCATTTTGATAATTCTAGAGGGAGAGAAGTATACTATTAGGGGGAGCAGGGTATAATCTATATATTTGTTAGGGGGAGTTTTACTACTTCATTCTATCATCTTTGTTTTATTTTTTTTGTCCACCTTCCTGAGAGATGTGTTGCCATCATAAAAAAGGGAAAGAACATGGATTTATGTGCATGAAGGTATAATGATTGCAAAAATCTTGTGACCTATTTTGTTTTTAAGAAGACCACACTCTAAAAATAAGTATCCATCTAGAGTGTTTACTAAGGATAACTGGTTTTGATGATGACATCACTATGAGGTGAAATCTTCATCTGATGTGATGATTAAGTTGTTTTACTTGAAGATCAAGTTGTCTAATCTTATCTCTAGAGGACAAAACCTAATTTCAAGCGGCGTTCGGTGGAGTCAGCGAAGATCTCTGATCAAGCAATCTCTCTAATGATTATGCCTATGAAGAAGAGTTATCAAACTTCATCATATAGAAGAAGTCAAGTAAGTCCCAGATGAAATTCTAAATTAATGTTGAATCAAGAAAGTGATGATGTATCTTTAGAGTTATGAAAGATAAGTAGTGTGAAATCCCGCCTTGTCCATGTTGAGTGATCTATATCTATAAAGGTATAAGATAAGCTTTTGAAATAACTAAGACAAATGATAGACACTTTCAAATGATTAGAAAGTATCTCTAATTTTATTAAAACATCAAGATAATGTTTTTGTGCCTACTAAATGGATTAGAGACTCATTCTAATTAATTAAAAAGATATGTTTACATGGCATAATTGAATAGCCTATTAGGGTTAATCAATTATAAATTTTGTATCCCTAATAATTGGTAACTTAATTTGATTATATACAAAGCCTTTAAAAAACCTTTCTTTTTTATATCACATAATCAATTATGTGATACACACAAAGAATGGTTCATTTCTCTCTCTCTCTCTCAAAGCTATTTTCTCTCCATTTTTAAATGATAGTTCATCTTCAGTTTGAGACAATTAACCTAAATAGAGCAACAACACAACAACCACCCTTTCACTAACAACTCAACCATAGAAGAAATCTGTTGATTCAACTGCAGCAAGAAGAAAACCCAAACAATCATTGATAAAGCCATCAGATCTGCAACTGCTTTCAGCATAACCACCAGATCTAAAATCGAAATCACCAGAACCACCTTATTTCTTATGAAGTATCAAAAGAAGAAGAGGAAACATGTTTCTGTAACGAAAAAAGTGAAGTGTTGAAAATGTTGAATTTTACAATTTTTTTTTAATTTTCTCCATTGTTCCTTGCTCGAGCTTTGAAGAAAGTCTTTATTTTCATTTCAACTATGTGTTTGCAATAATAATGTTTTTGTTTGATTGTTTATAAGATTAATATCTTTTTTTTTTCTTTTCTAAGTAAAACCAGGACCTTATATATGTAAATGTTTTGATATGGTATTCTTTTAACTTTCTATTTTTTGATATCACTATGCCAAACAAGACATTAGACAGCGCTTTTTTAGGCCTTAGACAGTGCTTAAAAGCGCTGCCTAAGGTAGCGCTGTCGTAGGTAAAGACAGTGCTTTTGATTTATGGAAAAACGCTGTCTAAAGTATACATTAGACAGCGCTTTTTCCTTAAAAAGCGCTCTCTAAAGTGGGCCTTTAGACAGCGCTTTTGCAAAAGCGCTGTCTATTGTATACGTATAAAAATTTAATAAATTTTTTTATATACCTTTAGAAAGCGCTTTTTCAGGAAAAAGCGCTGTCTAAAGGCCCCCTTTAGAGAGCGCTTTTTAAAGTGCTGTCTAATGTATGCCTATAATTTTAGTTATCAATTTTTCTATACCTTTAGAGGGCGCTTTTTAGGAAAAGCGCTTTCTTTTGTGAACTATAGACAACGTTTTTTCTAGAAAGTGCTGTCTTTTCTCTACATATAATTTTAATGATTTTTAAAAAAAATCCCATTTTAACCGTTTTTTTATGCAGAAACCTGTATAATTCAAGTCATTTCAATAAACCTGTATATTTCACATTTCCATTAACAATTTCTAGTATGGTTCATTAACCATTTCCACTAATCCCATAAATCACATAAACCACATAAACCATTTCCATTATAATTCAAGTTATTTACATTAACTATTCACAAAACTATACAATTACAATCCAAAAACACATAAAGGGCATAAACCATTCACAAAACTATACAATCCCATAAAATAAACCATTCACAAAACTATACATTCACATAATCCCATAATCCTATACCTTATATAGGATTCTTTTTTCAATAAGGTATTCGCACAATTCCTCCTTATTTTCTTGCAATTTATCCTTCGTGTAATGAGAACACACGTATTCATCAAAGTACTACATAACAAAACAAAATATGCATGATTTAGTTAAAAATAATAAATTATATGACATATCCGATAAATATTAAAATAAATCCTAAGTTATAAATCCATGCATACCGTAATAGGAACCTCTAATCGATCCATTTGATGGATTTCTCTCATAAACCTCAAAACGAAATACCCGCAGTCTATGCCATTACGCTGACGAGGGCACTACACATAGACAAACAAATAAGACTTAATATATAGTTGTTTTGTGTTATCAAGTAGCATCACTAATAAGCAACATTGTGAAAATTAATATACCTCCACTTTGACCCATGTAACGTTGGTTGCTTTAGCCCGTGCTACTCGAGATTCTCTTTGTGCTCGGTATACTTCTCTTTGTTTCTCTACATCGCTTACCAACCTCTCAAACATTTTGGGACAATCCTTAAGATCTTCTTCAAGTGCTTCTGCAATCTCTTCGACTCGATCAGAATCGTATGTATTTGTGCCATTGTCGTTTGAAGTATAGGTCGTATTATCCCCCGGTTCAACATTCCCGTTAATTTTCTCACCATGCAAATTCCAACATGTATAACTTCTATCAATTCCAATCCTCATTAAATGCGATGCCAACTAAACCGCGTCAACCCGACTCCCAAAACAACAACCCAAGCAAGGACATCTCATTCGACTAGGGTCTTTGGCGTGCGCAACAGCAAACTTAACGAATTCCGATACCCCATTCTCGTACTCTTTCGACAATCGACTTGAAGCCATCCATTTCTTATCCATAGTTATACTAATTAAACTAAACAAAAACAAAATTAAAAATTATTTACCTGTAGAGATGTAAACAACTTCTAGACCCACACAGTGTCCAGATAGGTTAGAATTACCAAGATCCACGTATCATAAAAAAATATGTATTAGAGATTTGTTGAAAAAATAGTGTTTGTAACATAAAGTGGTAATTGTAACACTTTAAATCTTAATTCATTCAAGTAATAATAAGAAATTGTAATAGTTGTAGGCATAGTCATTGACGAAAATGCGTTTAGTGTCCAACAATTTATCATTTTTTTTCTTTTCTCTAACTTTTTTAATAGCAAAATGTTATATTAATAAAGAGGTGAAAATCACCATAATACAAAATAGAAAAAATTAATAGCATAAAGAGTGTTGAACAAATCTCCTAAAGGAGATACAAAAATGCAGAAAAAGAATCAATACAAGTTGGTCCAACAAAAATGCCTAAAGGGAACCAAACAACAAGAACAACAATGATGGAAAAAGTATCAACAATGATGGAAAAAGTTTCAATGGTAAGGCGCAAGAACAACAACAAGAACGTACCTCTTCGTTTTCGTCTTCTCCTTCACGAATGCGAGGGTTTCAGAATGGCGGCAACCGTGACAGAAAAAGTATCAGAACGACGGCAACAGTGACTGAAAAAGTATCAGAACGACGACAATGGCAAGGTTTCAGAACGCATGCAAGAACGATTGAAAGCAAGGGTTTCAGACCGCATGAAAGCAACGGTCGAGAGAAGAAAATGAAAAGAGGTTTCTAAAAATGAATAGAAATTGTTTTATAATTTAATTCATAATTGACCTTAGAGAACGCTTTTTATAAAGCGCTTTCTTAAGTGCCACATATAAGAGCGCTTTTCTGAAAGCGCTTTCTAAGGTTAATACCTATAGCAGCGCTTTCTCCAAAAAGTGCTTTCTAAGATGGCTACCATTTAACAGCGCTTTTAAAAAACGCTTTCTAAAGTCTGTCTTTTACAGCGCTTTTTTTAGCGAAATTTTTTTATTCTTTTTAGCAGCGCTTTGTGCAAAAAGCGCTTTCTAAGGTGGCTTCCATTTATGGCATTTAACAGCGCTTTTAAAAAGCGCTTTCTAAAGGCTGTCTTTTACAGCGCTTTTTTTTTAGCGAAATTTTTTTATTCTTTTTAGCAGCGCTTTTTTATAAAAGCGCTGTCTTTTTAGTGCTGTCTAATCCTATTTTTGGCGTAGTGTATGCTATTTTTATCAATTTACAGATTTGATTTGCAAAAATGGTACTGGAAAAATCAAAACAATCTGAAAATTTTATTATTTTTTTTAATTTTTCAAAGTCTCTTTCTCTTGGCATGCAAAAAAGCAAAGAGCAATATATTACTCCATTCGTTTCAAAATGACTGTCGTTTAAGGTTTTTGCACACAAATTAAAAAATGCAATGATATTGTCATAAGATATTGCTCTTTTACTAAATTAGTCTTATTAATGTATTGAAAATAGTGTTCAAAGCAATGTTTTAAAAACCGGACCGAACCGGTCGGTTCAACCGGTTGAACCAGGAACCGGAGGTGAATCCGGTTGGGTCAACCTTGCAAAACCGCTAGTGGGTAAAAACCGGAGTTAAACCGGAAAAACCGGATTGAACCATCCAAAACCATTTGAACCAAAGAACCGGAGCCGGTTTTGTAAAACCGCCCGGTTCCCAAAAATTCATCAAATTGACCATTTTTTAATTTTTTTTTAAAAAAGGCTTAAATAGTGTTTTCGTCCCTGTAAGTTGGCGAATTTTTGGTTTTGGTCCCTGAATCTTTTTTTTTTTCGGTCCAAGTCCTTAACATTTGATTTCTTTTTGCGATTAGTCTCTGACGTTAAACTTCCGTTACAAAAATGATGATGTGGCTAACGTCGCTGACGTGGCATAGCTGTTTTGATTCTGGTCCCTATTGTTTAAGAAGGCAAAAATAGAAATTTTGGTCCCAAGAGGACTTGAACCCATGACATTTGGGTCCACAACATGCTTTTTAGTCACTAGACCATTTAACTCACTTGTGTTTTTATTTGCAACAAATTTATATATTACATAAATCCAATATTTACTATTTAATACTTATATTTAAAATACTGCACTTATTTAATACAATTAGTATAAATTATTTAATACTGATAATATAAATTATTTTATAGAGTTTAATATTTAATACTTATTATTATAAATAAAAATTATTTAATATAAATATTTATATATACTGTTAGTATAAATTATTTAATATAATTAGTATAAATTATTTAATATAGTTAATATAAATTATTTAATACAGATAGTATAAATTATTTAATATAATTTAATATTTAATACTTATTAATTTAAATATAAATTATTTTTATAAATTAGTATAAATAATTAGTTTATTAAATATTTCATTAATTTAATATTCCAAATATTTAATATTTCAATTATTAATTATCATAATTATTTATTATTTAGTATCATAATTATTTACTATTAACTAATAATACAATATTATTTACTAATAATTATTTATTATTTATTATCGTAATTATTTATTATTTATTATCGTAACTAATAATTATTTATTATTTAAATAACTAAATAATTTTAATATTAATAATCATAATTATTTAATATCTCATTTATTTAATTTACTGTAATTAATATTATAATTATTTAATAAATTAAACTATTATTAATAATTTACTGTAATTAATTAATACTCTAATTATTTAGTAAATTAAACTAAATAAATTTACTGTAATTATTTAGTTTAATTTACAGTAATTATTTAGTGTTCCATCACCCACCTTGTTAAACTAAATAAATTATGCATGGTGTTCCATCACCCACCTTGTTTTCGATGAAAAGTCTTTCCCTATCCCTTGTGATTACGACGACCGACAACTCTTTCAGGAAAAAGTTGTCAAGTTTATCTCCACAGTGTTATCTCTTCACCAAAGACCGATTCATAAGTTCCAAATTACACATAGAAGCTTGCTGAGCTTCCCTGAAATCGATCAAAGGATTCTTTTTCTATCCAGGAATGATGTTAAAGATTTGAGTCTTGAGTTAGGAGGAGAATTCTTTAAAATGCCTTCCTGTTTTTTCGATTGTGAGAAATTGATTCGATTGGAGCTCTCGCACTGCGACTTGTATTTGCCTGTTAGTTGAGGCTCGTTTTGATTTGCCATCTCTTGGAGAGTCTATCACTTATCTGCTGTTATCGTTTAGCTCTTACTATTTCTGCTCCGAAACTCAAGTACATGCATGTCTACGGTGAATTCAACGACATTCGTCTAGTAGATATGCCGCTTTTGTTTGAACTATTTGTTTCTATATATATGCCTGATGATGATGATCTTTCGGAGCATATTGAACAGAGTTCAAATTGCAATTTTGTTAAGTTTCTTAGTGATGTGCCAAATCTTAAGAGACTTGATGGATTTGTGCACTTCACAAAGGTAACATTTTGTTCTTATATATATTTTTAAGTTTATCTCGAGATCAAGGATTTGGTTAGAAGCATAGTTATTGATATAATATTATGACGAATGCTGATCCATGTAGCCGATCCCAGGAAGATAAGACTTAGTAGTAGTTGTTGTATATATTTTTTAAGTCGATTCATCCTCATTTTGCTTCTAGTTTCACCATCATTATTATTAACAAATGAATGGGGTTATAATGTGATACATATGGCTAACCTGTTGCTCATTTTTGTATGTTCTTCAAGTATTTGAGCATAGGTAAATGACCTAAGGTATCTTGCAGTCATGTACAACAATTTGGAGTGTATTCAAATGCGTCCGGTAAGTTTTATGGACATGAAAGAGATACTCGTAGTTCTTCGCTTGATTAAATGCTCTCCCAATCTAAAGGAACTTCACATTTCAGTAAGTTCTAAGGATATGATCAATACCTGTTCTGTACTGTTATTAACTTTTACTATCGTCTCTATAATAAAATATTTATGGGTTATTGTTTATTTGAATTTGGCAGAGTATATCCGACATACAAGCTTCTGCATATACAGAAGATTAGGATTTTTGGGAAAAAGAATGCCACTCAGATTCTATACCTTAGCAAGCTTAAAGTTGTGAATTTGGAAGAAATGAGCGGTGTTCCACATGAGATTGAATTTATCAAATTTTTGCTTGGTTCTTCACCGGTCCTTGAAAAAATGTTTATCATTCCATATATAAGTAATAAAGAATATCGGTTGAAAATGTTGGCCGAATTGATGAAAATTTGAAGAGCTTCTTCTAAAGCCGAAATTTATTTCACCTGCCTAGAGTATCCAATCTGTGTTTCTCCAGGTTTTCGAGACTAGGGAGAACGAACACCACTTGTCCTCCAAAGAAAGTTTATTATGCAATTTGGAAGAAGGGAATGCCAGATTTCCTGTTCAACAAGAATCTACAAGTCTAAGGTAGCTGCTGTGTTCTCTCACCCTCCAAGATATTGTAAAATATATTTTATATTATATAAGATTATTTAAATCATTAGAGTATCACTTAAGATTACATTTATATTACTTATTATTGATATGGTTTGTTCTTAATTTATGATTTGTTCTTACCATTATGTGAAACAAATATTTTGATTTTCTATGCAGATCAAAAACATGTGTATGGTTAAACGATTGACAATGTTTTGTCTCTAATCCCAAGATAATAGAAAAAGACAAGTAAATATAGTAGAGTTAAAACTTACCACCAGTGAAACAAATCTAAAAAAAAAGGTTAATACCATTTTATCTTCTGCAATATAGGCGACTTCCGGTTTATCCCTGTAAATTCTTTTGCTGCAAATGCCTCCTTACCATTTTAAGATTCCATCAATATACACCTTTGAGAGATCTGACACATGCCAAGTGCATATGTCTTAAGCTGAGTAACATTTTTTTTAAATGACACCTAAGCTTATTTTTGCCACATCAGTAATTGCCATATATAATATTACATTTGCAATGTTCGTTTTAGCCCTCCCCATTTGACCTAAGTGAGAACCACCATTGAAGATGTGCATGCAATCTCATTGAAGCATTTTGTGCCCAGAATCACTCAAGGAATCAGCTGAACATCTCGTCATCCATCACTTCGAAATGGATTCGCGTCCAAAGATATGACCATTTCATCCCCTTTTTTCCATTTTGTAATTTCGTGCATTAGGTTTAGTCTGATGTTAGGGTTTCCGTTACAGATTATGGGTAAGTTTAGTGTTGTTATTCATCATGGAGGGGAGTTTGTTAAGGAGAAGGATTTGTTTTATAGGGGTGGGGTTCAATCTACTGTGTCTAATCAAGATATCGAAGAATGGGGTATAGATGAAGTGATGGAACAGGTACTTGGATGAGGATACATTAGAGATGAATTTAGGGTTTGGAGCAAAATAGAAGGTATAAATGAAAATTTTGTTGAAATTAACACTGATCACCGTGCATCGGATGTTGCTAATTATGCTTTAGGTAATAACACTGAAAGGCACATTTATGTTGAACATAACGTGAAGGACATAAAAGATAAGGTTGTTGAGCCTAAATATATTGAGATGGGGGTGGGAACCGATTCAAGTGATACAGAAAGTGTTGATGAAGCAGCAAATGTTAGGTTTGATGACATAGAGGATGAGAGGACAACTGCAGTGGGTGATGGATTTGAATGTTTTGAAGTAGAGAAAACCAAACATTCTTCACGTAGAATTGTAGTTGATGGGAAATCCTATAGTTATAAGAGGTGTGCCAGTAAATCACCCATGAAGAAGATGACACCAAAGAAAAAGCAGAAGATGACACCAAAGAAAAAGAAGAAGATGACACCAAAGAAAAAGGAACCTGTAGAGATAGATGAGGAACAATATGTAAGTGATGAGTTGGGTAGCTCTGATCCAGATGCATCCGGTGATGAAAAAATGCCAAGGTATGAGAAGTTTATGAAGGAGCAGCTTGGGAAGGATTATGAGTTTAAGTTGGGAATAGAATTTAATTCCTTGGCTGATTTCAAATATGCCATAATTGAATGGTCAGTTTTGAATGGAAGGGAAATTACTTTTGTGAAGAATGAAAAAGATAGGGTAAGGGTAGAATGTAAGGGTAAATGTGGATTTTTGGGTCTATGTTCTAAAGTGGGTTCCAGCAAGGCTTATCAAATTAAAACATGGGTGGGGACCCACAGTTGTGCTAGGATTTTAAACAATAGATATGTCAAGTCCAAGTGGTAGCAAATGCTATGGTAAACAAGATGCAGACAAGTGAAAAAGTGAGGATTGCTGACATCATTCAAGACATGAGGAAGACTTACTCAATAGGGATTACACGAAGTAGGGCATGGAAAGCAAAGGAGATTGCAAAAGATATTGTTGAAGGGGATGATGTTAGACAACATGCAATGGTTTGGAGGTATGCAGCTGAATTAAGAAGAGCATGTGCAGGGAATACAGTGAAGATTAATGTAGAAAGACCTAATTCATCTATTCAACCAAGATTTGGGTCTTTCTACTTCTGTTTGGATGGCTGTAAAAGGGGTTTCATTCAGGGGTGTAGACCATTTATTGGTGTGGATGGATGCCATTTGAAGACTAATTTTGGTGGTCAGTTGTTGATAGCAGTAGGAAGGGATCCAAATGACCAGTACTTTCCATTGGCATTTGGAGTGATTGAGACTGAAACCAAAGATAGTAGGAGGTGGTTCTTACAACTGTTGATGGAAGAAATTGGTCAAGACAGAAGATATGTCTTCATCTCAAACCAACAAAAGGTATTTGCAAGTTTTTCTTTATGACTACTTATGAAAAAAATTTACTTTATAATCTGATTTCTGAGTTGTTAATATTTACAGGGTTTGGTAAGTGTTTTTGAAGACATCTTTGAAATAATTGAACATAGATTGTGCCTTAGACATCTGTATGCAAATTTCAAGAAGAAATTTGGTGGAGGCCCTTTGATTAGAGACCTAATGATGGGAGTAGCTAAGGCAACCTATTATCAAGCTTGGGAGGAGAAGATGACTGAGCTAAAGAAAGTGGATCCAAATTCTTGTGAGTGGTTGATGAAGGTCACTACTAAAATATGGTGTAAGCATGCTTTTAACATATACCCTAAATGTGATGTGTTAATGAATAACATTTCAGAATCATTTAATGCAACAATACTATGTGCTAGAGATAAACCAATTTTAACAATGTGCAAATGGATTAGAAACTATCTCATGAACATAATTTCATCTACTGTAATTAAGCTTGAAAGATGGGAACATACGATTATGCCTATTCCTAAGAAGAGACTAGATAAGGAGGTATTCATGAGTGGGCAATGGAATCCATCTTGGTGTATGGATGACCAATGGGAGGTCAAACATGCATATAATTCTGAACAATTTGTTGTTGATGTGGGAAAAAGAACATGTTCTTTTGGGTTTTTGGATTTAGTTGGGATTCCATGTAGGCATGCTTGTGCAGCATTGGCTTATAGGCAACTTAAACCTGAGGATTATGTGGATGATTGCTACTCTAGAGAAAAATATGGACTGTCATATAGTGTTGCAGTTAGCCCAATAAATGGGATGAATATGTGGCCATCAGTTGAAGAAGATGAATTACTTCCTCCTTTATACAAGAAAGGACCTGGCAGACCCAAGAAGCTAAGATTCAGGGAACTAGGTGAGGGAGGTTCAAGAATGAGGAGAGTTGGAGTTACCTATAGATGCACTAAGTGTGACAAAATTGGTCATAACTCAAGAAAGTGTAAGGCTACAATTCAGAATCCAGATGCTTTGAAAATAAAGGTACATTAACTTATTCCTATTGCAATATATTTTGAAATGTTCATATTAATATCCTGTTGTTGATTTGGCTTCCATTTTCAAATGTAGAGGAAGGATCCTAGGAAAAAGTCCGGAGTAGCACCAGTTGCTGACCAAGGAGATGTACCAATTGATGACCAAGGAGATGCACCCGTTGCTCAACAAGGAGATGTACCAGTTGCTCAACAAGGAGATGTACCAGTTACTGACCAAGGAGATGTACCAGTTGCCGACCAATGAGATGTACCAGTTGCTGAAGAACAAGTTGATGACACTACTGCAATCCCAAAGGAGATGAACAAGCTCAAGGGCAAGAAAAAAGTGAAACTTGTTGGACATAAAAGATCAAGTGACAGGTTGACAATAAGGGACCTGGAACAACTATTGTTGAACCACTGGTCATTCAAGAGGATGACGAGGGTACATTAACTCAAGAGCATGCTGAAGTTGGCTTAGATCCTAAGCTAGGGATATGTGTCAGGGCAATGAAGTCTTGGAGTAACATCTCAAGGGCTTAGTGAAATCTTGATTAGTTTTCTATTTTTTGTGTATTGTAATGACAGTTGCACTTCAAGTGCTTTTGATTATGTTTAGGTCCTGCTAATATGCACTTAGTGTGCTTTTGATTATGTTTAGGTCCTGCTAATATGCACTTAGAGTGCTTTTGATTATGTTTAGGTTCTGCTTATGACAGATGCACTTAGAGTGCTTTTAATTACAGTTATGGTATGATAGTTGCACTTCAAATGCTTTTGGTTATGTTGAATTTGTTATGTTGAATGACTTATGTTAAGATTTGGTTATGTTATACCCGTTATGCCTTTAAGCTATGTTATGACAATTATGCTTTTAACCAAACTTTGTAAAAAAAAAAATTAACCAAACTTTATATGTAATTCATCCCCTTCATTCATTACACCAAAATGGTACATTACATGGTAAACAAAAAACATTACATTAAACACATTTTGTAGACAACAGAAAACAACATCCATGACACTATCAGGGCCATCATCAACCATAAATGTTTTTCCTTTTCAAATTTCAACATCTTTTTCAACCTTCTTTGAACATGTCTCCTTCCCATATTCTTTGGCAAACTCGATTCTAAACTCTTTCCCACATTCTTTAGAAAAACCTTTAAGATGCCCAATTGTGAACTCACAGTTGTTACACTCCATCTCTTTACCTCTGAAAACTTCTGTGTTTCGACTGCTCATAAGGAGGTCATCCACTTCATCGTCCCAAACGAACAAATTGCATGCTACCTCACTCTACAATTAGAAATTTTCAGATGAATCAGACATGTTACTATACTATAATTAGAACCAACAAATGGAAATTACCTTTTCACGACTTTTGCATCTCCAAAACTTCCTCCTAGGATTTTCGTGGGTATTTGACACGAACATCTTCATTGGAATGTTGCAACCACATCTGGGTATTTTCCTACCGGTTGAATTGGCAATGGAAGAACTTCTACTACCACCCATTTTCATGCCCTAATTTGAAGCTTTAAGAGTACAAACATGATTTGGAGAAGAAGACAATGTAATAATATTATATACCTTAATAATTACTGATGTGACAAAAATAAGTTTAGGTGTCATTTAAAAAAAATGCCACTCAACTTGACACATATGCACTTGACTTGTGTCAGATCTCTCAAAGGTGTATATTGATAGAATCTTGAAATGGCAAGGGGGTATTTGCAAAAAAAAAAAAATTACAGGGGATAAATCGAAAGTTGCCTATATGACAGGGGTAAAATGGTACTAACCCTAAAAAATAATATCAAGGTTTGAGTACAAACTACTTTATTAACATTATTCCAACAACCTAAAGGACTCAGAATAAACATTTTCCATAAAAGTATTTTCCCCATAAAGGATCAAAAACACATAACAAACAAACATCTACACGTGAGTGTCTCCGATCAGACAATCTACAGTCACAAAATTAGCATAATAAAGGTCTTGAAAAACTAGAGTTTGTATGTTATCTTGGTCCAGAAAGTTCCATTGCTTGTGCAAGCAATGAAGAATCATCAGTAAGATCAGAATAACGCTCTGAAGACGAGAGTTCATTTCCTCTACTTCTTGTTGATTCAGCTCTCTGCGAAGCTTCCCATTTCTCTGCAAGTCCATCTCCTTCAAGCATTCTAACTACTTCTGACATTTTTGGTCTGTGGCTCGGAAGGTACTGAGTACATAGAAGAGCAACTTGAACTATTTCATCTAACTCTATCCTGTCATAGTTGTTTTTCAAATCCTTGTCAACTAACACATCAATCTTCTTCTCTTGATGTATTTTCTTCACCTGCAAGCAATTATAGTCACACGTGTAAAATGAAAGTTAAAAAAATAGAAGTTACATGTGTGCAAAATTTATTAGTATTCAAAGTTTCTTTCAAGTGTCTGACATGAGCACGAGACTAGTGATTTGAAGTAACTGTGAGTGCATAGTTGTCTATAAGTTAAATAAAAGTAACAAAGACAACAAAAAGAAAGGACAAATAAACCGATTCTGTTTAACTTACCCAATCAAGCATAGCTCCTTTCTGGTTTGCAGCTTTTCCAAATTCAAGAGCTCTCTGTCCAGAAATCAGTTCAAGTAGAAGAATTCCAAACCCAAATACATCTGTTTTCTCTGAGGATTGTCCTGTTGATAGGTACTCAGGGGCTATGTGTCCTACAGTTCCTCTCACTGCTGTTGTCACATGTGAATCTCTGTGGTCCAACAGCTTTGCCAACCCAAAGTCTCCTACTACAGCTTCACAATAATCATCAAGCAAGATATTTGCTGCTTTAACATCTCTGTGAATAATCTTTGGATCACACTGTTCATGTAAATATAGTAACCCTCTTCCTGCTCCTAATGCTATCCTCTTTCTTGTACTCCAGTCCAAAGATGGTTTGCCTGTATATATCATGAAAAATAAAATTAGTACTCATACTTCATAAACTAAATTGTACATTTCGTTACTCGAAATACATCAAGCTCTCAACATTTTTTGTATTTGGGTTTTATGTAAATCGGAAATAGGAAAATGACTCCGCGACTGGGTCTCTGGCCGTTTCCTACGTATTAGACGATAATGCAACCGCGATTAAAACCACTTCATTTGTATTTACAATAAGTCATACTTAATATGTTACTCAAATACGGCTAATTATCAACACTTTTCCTATTGTAAATTGGAACTAGAGTTTTAAAAAGGGTCTGCGACAATGATCTTCACCGTGTCATTAAAGATTTTTATGTCTCCGGGGCCGCAACGAGACTATAATGGCGGTCATATCATACATATTTGACCACAATTATCAACAACGTAAAGGATCTCAGCGCGGCTTCAACAGAGACTGCAACTTAAAACTTGCTAGTGACTGCATCAAACTTGAAACTTGCTAGTTTTTCATTAATTTTCTTCTACTACTAATAGAGATAGATAATTTCTGTTACCTTTGAGACGAGAAGCAACACTACCATTTGACATATATGGATAAACCAAGAGCCTTTCCGTAGTTGTCATACAAAATCCATACAGGCGAAGAAGGTTTCTATGAACAGCTAAGCTGATCATTTCGAGTTCGGTTTGGAACTGGATTTCACCGCCAATTGCATTACCATCTTTAAGCCTTTTTACAGCTATAACTGTACCATCTCGGAGACAACCTTTGTAAACATTCCCAAATCCGCCTTTTCCAACTAAGTTCTTGCTGCTGAAGTTATTCGTAGCAACCTGAAGTTCTCTGAAATGAAACTTCTTCAGGTTTCCAAGGCAAATGTCCTCGCGGTACTGTTCTGAAAAAAATTTAGAAAGAAAAAATTGTAATCATACGCATACCAGATTGGTCTATGTTTGAGTTTAATTTGATTCAATCATTAACTAACCATTCGTGTCAAAGAATATTTGTTTGTTATATCTTTGTCTCCACCAGAGAAGAAAGCCAAATCCCAGAATTAGTAAGCAGATGCAGCTTAGGCTTGAAGCAAAAGCCAAAGCAGCTTTGTGACTTTTTGGTCTATTAGAAGCTTGTAAATCTTGAGAAGGATTAAGGAAATTGTGTTAGGCTCCGTTTGGATAAACAACTTAATTCAACACGTATATAATATAATTGCTTATATAAACTTTTTCTATGACAAATTAAAATAAAGTCAAATTATTTTCATATAAGCTATAAATTGTTTTTATAAGCTTGTGGAAATAAGTTGAAAACAGCTTATGGACATGTGCTACTGCTTATTCAATAAGTTAATTTTCTTCTTAAAAAAAGTAAAAGTTAACTTCATGCTAACAAATAAATAAATATAGGAGTGAAGAATGATGGAAGTAATGATTATAAATACATGAAAACAACTCAAGAAACTGAATAGTTTTGGACAGGAACTCATAAAATAGATTCGAATTCAAAAAGCACTAGCTTAGACTTAGACCATCATGAACAAAACTTTAAGTCAAATTAAAAGTACTTCGTGAGAGATAAAGAACCAAAGCTTCAAATGAAAACATCATGAGTTTGGAGAAAGTACAACAAAACTATGATTACCTTGAGTGTTATTATTCACAGCAGAAGAAATTAATGTTGTTCTAAAACAGTTTTGTTCAACTCCAGTGACACATATCTGGTGATTACCCACAATACTGTAACAAAAGAAGGAAAACATAAAGTTATACAATTATTTAGAACAAAATTTAGTTTTTTTTTTTCAAATTCAAACGAGGAAATAAAAAAAGACCAAAGAACTTACTTGAATGTTTTAGCATTTAATCTAGGTACAGGTCCACTCAAGTTATTATAAGAAAGATCCCTAAGAAAAATTCAGAAAAAGACAAATTAATGATCGAAAAAAAAATGATGAAAAGCTCAAAAGAGAAACTTACAGAAAAACTAGCTGAGACATGTTAGCCACTGAAGAAGGAATTGGTCCAGAAAGAGTGTTATTGTTTAGCCTCCTGATTTCAAATTTTCAATTCAAATTCTTATTATCAAATTCTGAAGTTTCCATTTTAACAATATAAGATACAAAACTATATCATTCTTGAACTTACAAATAATGGAGACCTTTCATATGTGAAAGAGAATCTGGAAGTTGACCAGTGAAGAAATTGTCAGAAAGATCAAGTGTTTGAAGCTTTTGAAGCCTTCCAATCTCAGACGGAATTGGTCCGGTTATATTATTGTCCTGCAAAAGCCTGCAACACAATTTTAAATAAGAAAATTTTTCATACCATGATAAATTTTCTCACAGAAATAACTATAACAGGTTGTTAAATACATACACAGTTTGAAGATTTGGTAAGGAACCTATGGTTGATGAGAGTGTACCAGATATATTCTGGCTTGGAATTCCACTAACATAAAAGGATGAAAGAAGGAGTTAAAGAAAATTTTAAAGAAAAGAAATGAAAAGTTTATACAGAAAGAAATAGAAATAAACGAGCAACAAACTGTGCGCTGCTACTCTTGTTGTTGTAAGTTTTACTTACAGTGCAATGACAAAATGATCAGGAGAACAAGTAACCATAGCCCAGTTGCAAGGATCCACAGATTCAGCATCCCAATTATTTAAAGCTGAATGAGGATCCATCAAAGAGTTCTTAATTCCCATCAAAGCTTGAACTGCATGTTCACCAAAGATAAGTTTATAATGTTTTTTAGTATTAGTACTAGTTTTTGAATAAATTGCTTACTAGTCACCTTCATAGTTGACACCTTTAGAAGAAAGCAAACCAGTAACTGACGTCCACATGAAGAACAAAGCCAAAAAACAAAACAAAACTGCATCTTTTTTTCCTTCCATTCAATGAAAACTTTGTTACCAAAACACAAAACTTGGTGAAGTTCTTCAAGTTCTACCTTAAAGAACTTAAGTAAGTAAGTAGAGGGTAGGTTTTGAATGATTCAGTTCAACTTGGTCATGCATATCACTCCAATCCTTGTTTGTGTCAGAGTTGAAGTTGAAAAAAGAAGAATCTTTATCAATGGTTCAAAATAAGAAAGCAAAGCAAAGAATATATATATATATATATATAAAGCAATGAGTCACTACACCATTAACCTATTTCTAGATAAATGTAAAAGAAAATTCCATCAATCTTGTATTGGTATACACACATTAATTAGTACTAGTTTTATTCTATTCCTTTACTTTTTGAAATAAATTAAATAATATTAGTAGCAAGTGAAGTGTCATCTGTTAAGCACTGTAAAAAAGTGTCTCAATTTGATTTGTTAGTTACTGTCGAAATGAGAATCCAAACATTCTTTTGTCCTAAGGATATGCCATTATCTTTAATACCATAAACCAAACTCCACCTTCTTCTGCTTTCTTCTGCTTTCTTCACTGTTCCTTTGTATTTTCTTTGCTTTCTTCTATTTTGTGATTAGTTAGATATATTCTTTTGTCCTTTGGAGTAATTTATTACTATCATGTACTTTAATTAATTAATCTTAGTTGAATTAGCTTTATTGATTCTCAATCACTCATTTTGTCTCCAAATGATTTACATTCAACAGACAAATCCTCTAATAAACTAGCCAAAAGCAGCTTACTTTTAAAAGTAAAAGCTGTTTCTCACATTATTTTGAATTCTCTCAAACTATTCTTTAGTTTTTACTATCATTGCTGTGATATGAAGGATATAGAGTTTGTAATGTCCATTTCACTCCCGCTTTCATAGCAACTTTTATCTTCTTTTTTTTAAACAAAAAATTTACTAAACCAACCTAACATGTCCTATATCTAACTAATCACAAAATAGAAGAACAGTGCTATGTGTAATAGCAAGTTGTCATTTTTGCTAATATGTTGCACACAATTTTTTTTTTTTTTTTTAAATTTGTTTTAGTCCTCCAATTCATATTAAAGACAAAGGACCTTAGAGCATCTCTAATGGTGCAACCCATTTTTGAGTTCTTTATGGGACCCATTTAAAACACATCATTTTTAAACAACTCATTTAATTTTCACTCCAATGGTGCAACTCTAAAAAATTTATATTGGGTCCCACCATTTTATCTCATTATTAATATTTTATAACAATTATAATACTAATGTTAAAGTTAATACACTATAAGACAAAAATAATAAATAAATTTAATGAAAAAAACTCTCTCCGTACGGTTGCTTCAGAGGTTTCAAAGTTGCATTAGACCACCTCCACTGGTGGGTTTCTCAAATGGTTCGCCAGCGTGGCAACCAATTTTTTCTCTTTTTCATGCTCCAGCTGGTCAACGGATGAATTAGAAGCAACGGATAAATGGCATTGGAGTGGGACCCAATATGAATAAAATAGGTCCTAATATGAGTAAAATATTAATATATAAAGTAAAGTTGTGGGACCCAATATGAGTTCTTCAGAGTTGCACAATTGGAGTAAAAAACTAGTTGAGTTGCTTCAAACTGACGTGGCTTAATAGGTCGCACAAAGAACCCAAAAATGAGTTCACGGTTGGAGATGCTCTTAGGATGCAACCGTAGCGCCATGCTGGCATTTTTTCAATGACAAATTGTAAGAAAATACTTGACATGCTGGCGAACTATTAAAAAAACAACCACCAGAGATGCTCTTATAATTTAGATGTTGATTATGGATCACATAATTCTAAGACAGGGAGTTTTATATGGTTACACGTGTTAACATAGATGTATGATCTCAAGATGATGGTTGAGAATGTTGAATAAAAATAATTTGAAGAACAATAATTTTTAAGTGGATATTTTGATGATAACAACATAATTGAGAATAATGAGTACTTTAATGTGTTTGTTTTCATGTGTGGAATAATTTATAATTATTTGGCTAAAATACAGTTTTGGTCCCCTGTTTGTGAAAATTCACGGTTTTAGTCCCCCCATTTTATTTTTTAACAGTTTTGGTCCCCCACCCTCACTGTTCACGTACTGTTCATGTACGGACGTGTACTGTTCATGTACGGACATGTACTGTTCATGTACGGACCAGTTCCTGTTCATCATTTTTTTGGGCCAAAATTGGGGTGGGGGACCAAAACTGTTAAAAAATAAAATGGGGGGACCAAAACCGTGAATTTTGACAAATAGGGGGATCAAAGGTTATTCAAAGGAAAAGGGCTATATGTAAACATATCGACCATTATCCTTCTACAAACTTTGAATTCTGGACATCCTGAGCTTTTGTCGAAGGTGACCTTGACTGGAATTTTTTCGACAAACAGTGTTACCGCTGGGGATTTAACCTTGTTGGACGTAGTTACTTGCCATGAATCCCTAACTTTTTCCTGGATTGTGTTTTGAGATTTCCAATCCACTGGGATTTTTTTTTGCTTGTGATCAATCCACCGAGACGTTTTTTTGTTTAGGCGAAGTATTTCTTGACTACGTCAGCATTCATGGGATAGGTAAACTCTTCTCCATCCATGGTTGCGAGTCTCAAGGCGCCGCCTGAGAAGGCTTTCTTGACCACATAGGGGCCATCGTAATTCAGAGTCCATTTACCCCGGGAATCAGTGAGAAATGATTGTATCTTCTTGAGCACGGGGTCTCCTTTCCTGAAGACATGGGGTCGAACCTTTTTGTCAAACACTTTCTTCATTCTTTGCTGATACAACTACCGTGGCATAGTGCCGCTATTCATTTTTTCCGATCAGATTCAGTTCGTCGTGCCTGTTTTGGCACCATTCAGCCTCTGCTAGCCTAGCTTCCATCAATACCCGGATTGATGGGATCTCTACTTCTATAGGGAGCACTGCTTCCATGCCATATACTAGAGAGAAAGGGGTTGCCCCTCTTGAAGTGAGGACAGACGTGCGATACCGTGAAGAGCAAATGGTAGCATCTCATGCCAGTCTTTGTAGGTTTCAACCATCTTTTGAACAATCTTCTTGATGTTCTTGTTAACCGCTTCTACCGCTCTGTTCATCTTAGGTCGGTAGGGAGATGAGTTATGGTGTTCGATCTTGAACTCATCACACAACTCTTTCATCATCTTATTGTTCAAGTTAGATTCATTATCAGTAATGATCTGGCTTGGAACACCATAACGGTAGATGATATTGTTTTTTATAAAGCGGACCACCACTTGTCGGGTTACATTGGCGTATGACGCTGCTTCGACCCACTTTGTGAAGTAGTCAATGGCTACCAGGATGAACCGATTTCCGATCGAAGCCCTGGGTTCGATCATGCCAATCATGTCAATTCCCCATATAGAAAAAGACCATGGGGGAAGAAAGAACTTTGAGATGTGTTGGCGGTACATGGATTTTGTCAGCGTATATCTGACACATGTGACACTTCCTCATATACTTGTAGCAATCGGATTCCATTGTCAACCAATAGTACCCTACTCTCAGAATTTTTCTCGCCATTGTGTGTCCATTGGCATGAGTGCCAAAGG
This sequence comes from Lathyrus tuberosus, assembly GCA_022829125.1. Taxonomy (NCBI): domain Eukaryota; kingdom Viridiplantae; phylum Streptophyta; class Magnoliopsida; order Fabales; family Fabaceae; genus Lathyrus; species Lathyrus tuberosus. Next base: position 8,417,487 of record JALAZF010000270.1, on the reverse strand, counting down.
ATCCTTCATGAATTTCCTTCATTAACATGTTTGCTTCTGGTCTGTCTACGCATCGGAGCAAGACCATGTCAAAGTTTCTCTTATAAAGTGTATCACCGCTTAGGAAGAAGTTGTCTGCCAATCTTCTGAGAGTCTTCGTGTATTTCCTGGATGCCCCAGGTGGGTACTCTTGTTTTTGAAGGAAGCATTTGATATCGTGATACCAAGGTTTGTCGTCTATGACTGCTTCGACCGTGAAGATGTAGGCGGGCCGTTCTAGGCACATTATGTCAATCTTAGGTACGTCGTTCCATTGACCTACACTAATCATAGAGGATAGGGTGGCTAATGCATCAGCCATGTGGTTCTCTTCACGAGGGATGTGATGAAACTCAATTCTGTTGAAGAATGGTAACAACCTTCTCGGGTATTCTTTGTAAGGAATCAACCCTGATTGGTATGTGTTCCAATATCCTTTGATCTGATTGATAACCAGGGCTGAGTCTCCATACATATCCAAGTTCTCGATCCTTAAGTCAATTGCTTCTTCAAGACCCATGAAACAAGCTTCGTATTCGGCCTCTTTGTTTGTGCATTTTAATGTCAATCTGGCAGTGAAAGGAATGTGGGTACCCTGAGGTGTTATGAAGATTGACCCAATTCCGTTTCCATAATAACTGACAGCTCCGTCAAAGATTAATCCCCATTGGGAACTTGGTTCTGGCCCTTCATTGGGTAGCGGTTCATCGCAATCTTTCATTTTCAAGTACATGACATCTTCGTCTGGGAAGTCAAATCTGACTGATTCCTGATCGTCAATCGTTTAATGAGCCAAATGATCGGCTAAAATACTTCCTTTGACAGCTTTTTGAGCATGATATTCTATGTCATATTCTGATAACAACATCTGCCAACGGGCGATCCTTCCCGTGAGAGCAAGTTTTTCAAAGACGTACTTGATCGGATCCATTTTGGAGATTAACCAAGTAGTGTGACAAATCATGTACAAGCGAAGACGTTTGGCTACCCAAGCCAGAGCACAACAAGTTTTATCAAGCATAGTGTACCGAGTTTCACAGTCGGTAAATTTCTTGCTTAAGTAGTGTATGGCAGACTCTTTTCTTTTTGTGTCGTCTTGTTGGCCAAGTACACAACCCATGGAGTCTTCCAAAACTGTTAGGTAAATGATCAGCGTCCTTCCCTCACTGGAGGTGACAGGATAAGTGGGTTCAACAGGTATTCCTTGATACTGTCGAAGGCGATTTGGCAGTCTTCCTGAGCGGACACCGAACGTGCACTTGTTAGGATTCAAGCGGAGTTTGTACTTTCTCAGACGCTCGAATAGTTTTGACAGGTGGGTCACATGCTCATCTTCTATTTTAAATTTGGAAATCATGTCGTCGACATACACTTCTATTTCTTTGTGTATAATGTCGTGAAACAGAGTTGTCATGGCCCTTTGATAGGTTGCCCCGACGTTCTTCAAACCTAACGACATTACCTTGTAACAAAAGGTGCCCCTTGGGGTGATGAATGAAGTTTTATCCATGTCTTTCGGCGCCATTTTGATTTGATTATAGCCCGAGAATCCATCTATAAAGGAGAAGAATTTAAACTTTGTTGTAATGTCTACCAGCATGTCAATGTGCGGTAAGGGAAAGTCATCCTTCGGACTGGCTTTATTCAGATCCCTGTAGTCTGCACACATTCTGACTTTTCCGTCCTTTTTTGGAACTGGCACTATGTTGGCTAGCCATTGAGGATATTCTGATGTGGCGAGGAAACCTGCGTCAATCTGTTTCTGTACTTCCTCCTTGATTTTGATGGCCATATCAGGATGAGTCTGTCTTAGTCTTTGTTTCACTGGCAGATATTCTGATCTTAACGCTAGATGATGTTCCACGATGCTGGTATCCAACCCTGGCATGTCCTGATAAGACCAAGTGAGTACATCGGGAAATTATTTGAGAAGTTTTATCAAGTCTTCTTTGACAGTCAAACTGAGCAGTGCCCCAATCTTGACTTCTTTTCTCTCTTCTTCTGAACCCAAGCTTACTGTTTCCAACAGCTCTTTGTGAGGTTCAATGGATCTTTCCTCTTGTCTGAGTAATTGGGAGATCTCTTCTAGAATTTCTGCGTCCTCTTCTTCTTCAGCTTCAAATACCGGGAATTCAAAGTTGGGAGAAGGCATTGGATTATATGTTTCAACGGGGTTTAAAACAAGCAATCTGCATGACGTGATGATTGTCTTTTAGAAGAGATAGAGAAATGCAAGAGTGTATGCAGTGTATTTTCTAAAAAAAATGCTTGTTTTTATTTTTAAGTTGTTTTTAGGATTACCATTTTCTGAAAAAGCGAAAAGTGAAAACAACAATAAATGCGGAAATTACAGAACCATGTTATTTTATTTATGATTTGGTCGATTCTTAAAACTACAGTCCTATTAAACAAACTCTGTCGCTTTGGGCGAAGCGAAGAGAGACATTTACAGAAAGTGAGCCCTATCAAAACATTCGTTTCACTTGGGCAGGGCGAATGGTTAAAACAAAGATGGCAATTACTTAGACTTATGGACGACTTTCAGGACATCGACAGCAACCCATTGGCGACGAACTCCTCGGTGAATCACAAAGTTTGGTACCTTCTGTCTTGGTTTGTCCTCAGAAATGACGCTGATTTCTGGAGGAGCAGGATCATTGGAGTCTTCCTCCCATGCAGAGTTGTCGTAAACGAACTCTTCTATTGTATCTTGCACATTATTTTCACTCTCAGGCGGATCTTCCCATCCAGTTGGCTGGATGTCTTTGAGCCTGATACGAGAGCTTTCAGGAGCGGTGTACTTGACCAAGAAGTCGTACTTGTCACTCGGTTGTCCTAAAGTGTCCCATACTTCAATGGAACTGGAGAAGTCATCCCTCTCGATGACGTTGACCTCGGGAAAAGCTTAGTTGATGAACTTTTGTCCTGTAATCTTTGCAGATTCATCGTTGTGCTGGATATCTTCTGAATTCCCTGAGTAATGATCCCAAGATTTGGTGGGGACGCAGGTATTCTTTTCAATGATGCTCAGCTGACATGCATCGTTTGGCTGACTCTTTTGCCCCAAGTATTCTGGGTACAGCTGCCAGATAGGCAAGTCATCCATTAGGTCATAATAGTCATAGTCAAAATTGTCTTTCATCAGAGTGTCTTCTTCTAATGAATTGGGTGGAGCACGACATCCATCCGGATCACAATCTCCGTACATCATCTTGACATCTGATTTCGGTATATATCTCAGACTCTGCGTGGGATAGCAAAATGGCATATGCGTTTCTTCCTGAGACATATAACCGTCCTCATTGAGATAGGACTTCCATTCTTCATCTGTGTCGGAGGAATCACCCTCATTGATGGTATGTACTTCTTGAGACACCGGGTGAAGAAAGCCTCCACTGTGGAAGAAGTCCTGAATGGGATGAAAACTTTCATTGTTGGTAGTAGTCTGGGTACAGGTTGAGGAAAAACCAAGACCTTTCTTTGTCTTGTTATCCGTAGGAATGACAAGTTGTCCCCACCCTTTTGCATCGTTACTTTTGATTACTTCGAGAGCATCTTTATAGGAGGAAATCGACGTCCCTTTTTCTGATCGATTCTCATTGCTCATCGAAAGTGCTTGGAACTGGGTTCCAACAACCTCTTCCGGTTCTACACAGGATGATGATGATAAGTTACTCACGATTAAGGCCTGTGTAGCGCGAATTTTTGCGTGGTTGCGAAGCACTATTGCTTTGGGGTACTACAGTTTGATTCATTTTTTATCCTGTTAAGCTGATTAAGGAAGGGAAATAGATGTCTCCAATTAACCCTGCTTGCATACTGAGTTTAAACAGGTGACGGTTGGTTTACAGATGCTATTAAGATTGTGGGTCTCTCTTAGGTTATTTTGTTAAAAAAATAGAGTGCCTGGACTATTTGTGAGGTAAGATGTTAATGTGTTTAGATTTGATGCTTTTGGGTTGATTTGGTGGAGATACTGGGTTTTGGGTTTTTGATTAGTATGCTCGCTAAGATTTTTCCAATCTTATACCTACGCATTCCCGTTTAACGAAACAGGGAAATCAGAGCGATCGTAGTTCCTCCTATTCTATGGGAGGAAAAAAAGGTTGTTTTGGTGTCTTGTTCAAAGCCCAAGATGTGAAGCTAAATGTGGTTTGTATCTTATTCAAAGCCCAAGACGTGAAGCCTAAGATGTGAAGCTAAAGGGTTTATTGATGAGAGAGAATTTGTCATCTCTAAAAGGGGATATTTGGTCTGTTTGTCACAACTGTTGGGTGACTGATTATAAAGGAGAATTACTTTAACTGGGATATGTGAATCCAGCAATGCCATAATTTCCTTTATAGGGGATTTTCAACCTGAAGGAGAAGACTTTAACTCAGTTTAGAGCAATGCCATCTTTCCTTAGGAATTTCTCATGCTAAAAGAGGGACAGTGGCGTGGATGTAAATAATCCAGAGGCTTGCCGCTTACAGCAATTAGATGAAGGAAAAGGAGTTGTTGATGTTTATATACTGTGAGCAAGGCACAAATTTTGATGCTAAAATGTTGATTGACTCAACCGGGGTTTTCTTATACAAAGCCTAAGAGGAGGCTATTGACCCAACAAGAGGATGTTTTTATATGTCTCGTACGAAGCCCAAGAGAGAGGCTAAAAAGGGTTGACTCAACAAGAGAGTACTAACAAGTGACTGACTCAACAAGAGAGGACTTTTATATGTGTCTTGTACGAAGCCCAAGACGGAGGCTAAAAGGTTTTGACTCCACATGAGGGTCTTTTATACTCAACAAGAGAGTGATTTTGTGTCTCGTACGAAGCCTGAGATGGAGGCTGAGAGGGAAGTGACTCAACAAGAGAGTTTTTTATACTCAACAAGAGATTGATTTTTATCTCGTACGAAGCCTGAGATGGAGGATAAACAGGTTTGACCCAACAAGAGAGTCTTTTATACTCAACAAGAGAGTGTGAAAAGGTTAGCTCCGCTGGGGAGAATCATTGTACAAAGCCCAAGATGAGGCTATTGTGCTAGTGACTGTTTCATTTTAGTGACAGGTCCAATATGTTGGATAAAAGAGAAAACTAGTTCTTATAAAGGGAACGATTAAAGGTATTGTTGTGCTTTGGAATTGATCAGAGGATCAGGGTTATTTCCTGTTCTTTAAGGAAATGGAAAATCCAAAGGGTATTGAGACTGTCCAAGTCTACTGGTGTTTTGAGAAATCGATTCTCAGGTAGTGAATGATCTTTGTATGATGCCCAAGAGAAGGCTGGTATGTTAAGGGATGAAGGTCAACTCATTAACAGGTTTGACACTTGACTCAGAAAGACAACTCTAGCAAATTGATGACTAGGTTCTGTTCCTATACCTGTAGAGGTCTCTGGGTCCTTGCACTAAGCCCAAGAGAAGGCATGAGAGCTATTAAGAAGCCGAAGGGTCCTTGTACAACGTTCAAGAGGAGGCGGGGATGGTTTTAAGAAGCCTGTGGGTCCCCAAACCCCGAGAAGTTCAAGACAAAGGAGGGGAATGAATGCAAAAAGAAGAAGGATGGCAATGAATGAAAAAAGCAAAAAGAATTCTATGACGAATGCGAAATTATTGACTCCGAATTTTGGTTTTTTTTCAAACATAGATGCATATAAGAAGAATCTGTGGATCTTACCACTAAATTTCTTGTTTATGCCGTTTTATGGAAAGAATAACATTACTGATCAAGTCAAGTTAGCGTTACAAAAGAAAGAATACGAGATTCACAACAATCTAAAATTATATCTCGACAAGTATTATCCGGTCCGTCGTTTTCCGGTCCCTTGTCGTTATGATTTAAATAGATTCAGGAAGAATATATCTGTAGAAAAGAATTTCTTAATAAAGAAATATTGGGATGGTTTTTATATCCGCTCTCCGGATGATAACTTCGAAGACATTCACCGAGAATAGATCAAGCCAGGAAAGTCAGAGAATTTGGAAGAAACTCAAGAGATGCCATTCACGGAGAAAAGATCATCCCTGGGGAGTAGAGTCTCTTTGACGATTTCTAAGAGTGACGGTCTGAGAAAGGGTTCACCGAAAATGCTGCCTTTCACGTCTCCATATTGTTTAACCCCAAGAGGAGGGAAGACTGTGTCTGGTAATCCTATGGGGATCTAGTTTTGTTTATATTTAAGAGTGACCAACAGGGCTTTACCTAGTGCTAGACGTAGTTGCCGGGGAAAACTCTAAATAACTATACTAGTATTACACAGTGGATATTTGACAAATATATAAAATTTTGTGAAAGAAGACTTACAGTGAGCAGCCCTACAATACAGTTATATATATATGAAAGCGGATAAAGAAAGCAGGTAAACACTTACTCGGTTGTAGAGCTTCCATGCTGTTTTATAAGTTTGTTCAACAAAGAAAGCTTTGATAACAATATTATATTCAAAATCAAAGGAGTAAGTGCTTTGAAAAGGTTGTTGGGGCTTAAAGCTCAAGGAGAGGCCCAAGGATTTATCAGTGATTGCACTGTTGTTTGAAATTGTACAGGGACTTATACAAGTGACTGAGGCCCAAAAATGTTTTCTGTACAAAGGGATGGGTCTTACACTCTCTCAAGAGGCCCAAAGGTGTTTAAAGAAAAAGAATGGGGCTTATAACATGAGGGTAGGCCCAGATGATTTGTTTTTTAAATTGGCGATCGCACCGAGATTTCTTTAACATACTGGGTCTTATACAATGCATTGAGGCCCAAAAAGTTTTGGTTAAAAAAGGAGTTGGGTCTTACACTCTATTAGAGGCCCAATGATTTATTTTTGTACAAGTGGTGGGGCTTACAGCTCAAGGAGAGGCCCAGATGATTTTGCTAAAAAAGACGACGATCGTGCCGTTGTTTTTGAAAATACAGTGGGACTTATACAATGACTGAGGCCCAAAAAGTGGTGTATTTACAATGGGGATGGGTCTTACACTCTAATAGAGACCCATGAGTGTTTGAAAATGATTTGCGAGGGTGAAAATCAAAGAAACCCTAATTTTGTTTTCCTTTAGAAGTAAATATTTAAAGAAAATCAAATAAAATGATAAAAATACCAAATAAATTTGAATAAACCACTTGTTATTTTTGTTTAAGGTTTGAAAAATGAGGTTTTAATCACAAGATGAATTAAACTCATTTGGTTTTGATTTTCAAAGTAAATATTCACTTATAAATGTTTAAAAACAATTAAAAAGTGGAAAAAATAGCAAAAAGAGGATCTGGGGCGAGGGGGTTTCGAACCCCAGACCTCTTGTGTATAGGGCGCGCGTCTTACCACTGGGGTGGTGATACATCCGTTAATTGAAATACAACCACAAATCTACAAGGCTTGCCTTGTTTTTGGCCTGGCCCAAGGCAAGGCAAGGCAAGATTTTGGTTGAAAACGTGAAGGCCATAACTTTCTCATTTCTCCATGGATTGGGACAAAATTTAGGTCTATCCTGCCTAGAATTTCACAAGGAATCCAATGGTGGTGGTGTTTTTTTTTCAGATCATGCTCCTATTGAAAAACCCGATAGTGGTTTTGAAATAGGCCATGATTTGCATTTTCTGTGCCATCTCTTGGTACAAGCATGAATTACATGATAAATTGGTGCAAACACAACACATATAACATGTATAACAGATGCATGATCAGTGGACATCAAAAGAAAGCATGATTCAAAGAATCCAAGTTGTGATGCTTACCTCTTTTTGGAGCTTTTGTGCAATCTGCCAAGGGCCTTGTTCCAGAATGGTTTGATGCTTTGAACAACCTCAAATGATCCCTTAGAAGCTTTTAGGATGGTTGGAATCAGCTGGAAACCTCAGGAGCAAGTTTGAGCTCTTTCTTGCAAAAGGGGCAAAAGTGGCCAAAATAACAACTATCTCAAATGGTGTTCCAGATGGGGGGGACCATTTGGGACAGTTCAGGGTTGATGTTTGGAGTGTGTTTGAGGTTTTATCTGGTTTGGAAAGTGACTGAATCAAGACATGGCTTGAAAAATGCACAAAAGTCCTATTTTTGAGGTTTTGAGAGGTGACTTTGTGATTTTTGTGTTACAGGTCACTTGTGAGAGTTTGGATAGCTTAGATATGACATATTGGATGTGTTTGAATCATGAGCTGTGGTGGAATTTCTCTCTAACTCAAAAACTCAGAGTTACCTTGCTAAAGAAGGTATTTTTGCCTAGAGAAAGAGATTTTGAGGAAAACAAGTGTTGTAGTGTTTTGGTGTACTCAAACTGAACACAATTGAGCTTTATTTATAGTAGAGCAAGTTTGTTTTGGCTGCAATAGTGAAAGGCAACTGCAGCAGAGGTTTGGCCAATGTTGATCAATGAGAATCCAAGTCTCCTCTAGCCATTGACTAGAGGTTAGGGTGTAACGACCCAGTTTTTGTGTGCATTTTATTTAATCGAGTCGTTTGATTATTATATTATTATTTTATTTTATTTTCGACTTTTATCTGAAAATATGTTATTTTTCAATGTTGTGATATTTTATCGGGTTTTGGGAACGTTTGTGAGATATTTGAGTGTGGGGGTATTTTGGACATTTCACAATATTTTGTTAAGTTAGAATAGAAAGGAAAATAGAAAGAGAGAAAAGTAGAAAAAAAGAAAGGGGAAAGAAAGAAAAAGAGGAGAAAAGAGAAGAAGAAAAGAAATAGTAAGAAAACTTGGAAAAATCAAAGAGAAATCAACTTCTAGAATCGATTTAATCGGGTAAGGGTGCGAAACTCAATTAATTGTATGATTGTGTATGATTATGTATGTATATTTGTGACGTTTGTTGGATTGAAATGAAGAAATTTAGTAAAACCCATTTTTAGTAAAATTGATTAGAAAGTGAGTAAATGTGTTGAAAATCATATGTTAAGTGTTCATTCTTGTTGATACATGATAGATACTTGTTGCAATTCATTGTATTGGTAATTTTTCTGGGTGTAGGTGAAAATTGGAGGATTTTTGAGTGGAAAACGCAGAACCACGTTCTGCAGAAATTTTTCTGAGATTTCCAGGTCATACGTGTATGGGGCATGTTCATACGCGTGTGAACCTTGGAAATACGCGTATGGTGGGCGAGCCATAAGGCCAATACGCATATAGGTTGCTTGTTTCCTCGGCCATCTGCCCATTTGTGTATGATACGTGTAGCATTGCAGGGCATTACGCGTATAGGTTTGGTCATTACGCGTACGGACATTTACACGTGAACTTTGGGAAAAATGAGTCTCTGCTCATACGCGTATGGATCATGGTGATACGCGTATGAACAGGACTTTTGCAAAATGGGACTTTTCAAAATATCGTTTTTCGTTTTCTTTCGTAACTTGAGTTCCGTTTGTCCGATTTTTACATTCTTGGTATCGTTGTGTAGCTATTGAACTGTACTTTCTTGTTATGATGATTTTGGAATTTGTTAGCCGATTTAATTATGTCGAAAAATTGGGAATAGTGTCGGTTGTCGACTTTTGTCGTTATAATTGTGCGTAATTGACGTGTATTATGCAAGGTGCTATTGTGTGACGCAAATGTATGTGTTTAGATGATGTTGTGACGAGTTGTGGCCGTATGGCAATTAAATGCATTGTTTTGGGCATAAGTGCAAAGTGTGATTTTATCGATGTAAATGAATGTGTGTGTGTGTATATATTAAATGTTATGGGTCTTTGTATGCCAAGCATCATGATATGCATTGTGGAAACATCTTGAGTGACGGTTTGGATTCCAGAGGGAATTCGCTATAACTTCGTGTGCCCATGTGGGGTGTGAGCGATGATTATAGACGATCGTGTGCCCATGTGGGGTGTGAGCGACCGGGTCGTGTGCCCGTGTGGGGTGTGAGCGATCCATAAGCACTGTGTGCCCGTGTGGGGTGTGAGCGGTGGGGAACATCGTAGGCCCGACGGGGAGTTACAGTGATGTAACGAGCGATGGTTCCAGCAGAGTTCCTGAGTAAACTAGTGATGAGAAACAATGGAAGTCGGTACCGCATGTGCATATGCATAGAGTCGTTGTGTCGGTCTCTTGCATTTGCATAAATCATTTATGGTTGGTTATATGTGGATTTATGGATAAATTGATATATGGATATGTGTTGGTGATGGAAATATGTATTGTGTCTGGTAATGTCTTGTGTTTTGAATTATGGCGTGAGTTGTGGTGAGAACCGTATACATGTGTATTTTTGTGTTATATATATAATTGTATGCAATTATATTATGGTTGTTTTTCTCACCCTTCTGCTGTTTTATAATGGTCTATGAGGCATTGCAGATTAGAGTAGCTGGAGGTATTTTTGTGAAGCTTTGCGTCTTCATTCTTTTGTCGGTCGGCTCTGATATGTGACACCAGGTAGTTAGGGAGGCCGTTTGTGATAATTGTATATTATGTATATGTATATCTTTTGGCTTGTGCATGTATAACCTGATGTATGACAAACTTCTCATGATATATATATATATATATATATATATATATATATATATATATATATATATATATATATATATATATGTATGTTATTCAGTTTTAGATTTTCCGCTTTTATTCTAAATTCTGAAATGTGGGTGTAAGGAACTAAGATCCTCTGTTGATTGCTACCCCACTGTTGCATATCTTTATGAGCAGATGTTGTATGTATTGTTTCAATTTGATGTGACCCTCCCGGTCTATGCCATGATAATTTAAATATACTCTGACGAAATTTTGAATTTTCTTTTACTGCTTTTTATTAATTGGGGGTATAGATTAGGGGTGTTACATTAAGTGGTATCAGAGCCAGTTTGAGTCAGTTTGTGTCAGTCCGTGTCAGTGTGTCAGTCCTTGTTGGTCGTTGTGGTTGGATGAGCTGTTTGTTTAACCATAGTTTCTGTTATTGGAAATGAACAGAATATGGCTGGTAGGAATGATGCTGCTTTGGCTGCGGCTATGCAAGCTATGGCTCGTGCCGTGCAGGGTGCACCTAATGCTGCGGGTAATGATGAGTTCAGGAAGAACAAACCGCATGTCTTTAAAGGAAGATATGATCCGGATGGCGCACAGATTTGGCTGAAAGAGATTGAAAGGATTTTCCGAGTGATGGATTGTGATGAAGACTAGAAGGTGAGACTGGGTACTCACATGTTATTGGAAGAAGCTGATGATTGGTGGGTTAGTACTCGACGTGTGTTGGAAGCTGCAGAAGAGGAAGAAATTACGTGGGAAGTTTTTAGCCGGGAGTTCTTGAGGAGGTATTTTCCTGAAGATGTGAGAGGGAAGAAGGAAATTGAGTTCTTGGAGCTAAAGCAAGGTAATATATCTGTAGTCGATTATACTGCTAAGTTTGTGGAACTTGTGCAGTTTTATCCTCATTATGCTGAAGCGACTGTTGAATTCTCTAAGTGTGTGAAGTATGAGAATGGCTTGCGTCCTGAGATAAAGCAGGCGATTGGATATCAGAGGATTCGGAGGTTTTCTGATTTGGTAGATTGTTGTAGGATTTATGAAGAGGACAGTAAGGCTCGTTCTACTCATTACAAGAGTGTGAGCGAGAGGAAAGGGAAGCAACAGTTCTGTGGTGGTCCGTATGTGACACCAGCTGATAAAGGTAAACAAAGAGGGAATTTTGAGAAAAGGTCAGGTGGAGGAGGTATGTCTGGTCCTATGAGGTGTTATAAATGTGGTGAGTTGGGGCATCGTCAGTTTGAGTGCAGGAAAGATTTGAGGAAGTGTACTAATTGTGGAGGTGTAGGACATGTTGCTGCTGATTGTGCAAGGAAGAATGTGGTGAAATGTTACAACTGTGGTGAACCTGGTCATATTAGTACCAAGTGTCCGAAACCGAAACAAGCTCCAGCTGGTGGAAAAGTGTTTGCATTATCGGGGACTCAGGCTTCAAGTGCATATCGTCTGATTCGAGGTACTTGTTTTATTAATAGTACTCCTTTGATTGCTATTATTGATACTGGAGCGACTCATTCGTTTATTTCGTCTGAGTGCGCGAAGCGTTTGAATCTTGTGTTGTCTGTGATGTGTGGTGAAATGGTTATTGATACTCCAGCAATGGGGTCAGTAACTACGTCTTTGGTTTGTCTAAGATGTCCTTTGACCATTTATGGTAAAGACTTTGAGATGGATTTGGTGTGTTTACCGTTGGAGGGATTAGATGTGGTTTTGGGTATGAATTGGTTGCAATTCAATCGGGTTCATATTGATTGTTATCATAAGCTGGTAAGGTTTCCTTCTCTTGAGGAAGACGAAGACTCGAGTTTCTTATCTACCAAAGAGTTGAAGGAACTTTTGGCGGAGGAAGCTCAGTTGTTTGGATTGTTTGCATCTTTAACTGTGGATAGTCAAGTTTCACTTGACGTGTTTCCTGTTGTGTGTGAATTTCCGGAAGTGTTTCCTGAGGATATTTCAGACTTGCCGCCGGAGAGAGAGGTGGAGTTTTCTATAGATCTAGTTCCTGGTACTAGACCTGTTTCTATGGCACCTTATCGTATGTCGGCATCTGAATTGGTGGAGTTAAAGAGACAGTTGAATGAGTTGTTGGAAAAGAGGTTCGTGAGACCAAGTGTTTCTCCTTGGGGTGCTCCAGTTTTATTGGTGAAAAAGAAGGATGGAAGTATGAGGTTATGTATTGATTATCGCCAGTTGAATAAGGTGACGATCAAGAATAAGTATCCTCTTCCAAGGATTGATGATCTGATGGATCAGTTGGTTGGTGCGTGTGTGTTCAGTAAGATTGACTTGAGGCCAGGGTATCATCAGATAAGGGTGAAGGAGGAAGACATTCAGAAGACGGCCTTTAGGACACGTTACGGTCATTATGAATATTCTGTGATGTTGTTCGGGGTTTCTAATGCGCCAGGTGTGTTTATGGAATACATGAATCGTATTTTTCACGAGCATCTGGATCGTTTTGTCGTGGTGTTTATTGATGATATCTTAATTTATTCTAAGTCTCGGGAGGATCATGCAGAACATTTGCGTATTGTTTTGCAGGTTTTGAAGGAGAGGAAGCTTTTTGCTAAACTATCCAAGTGTGAATTCTGGTTGTCGGAGGTGAGTTTTCTGGGACACGTAATTTCAGGTAATGGTATTGCTGTGGATCCATCTAAAGTAGAAGCAGTTCTACAATGGGAGGCTCTGAGATCTGTTACTGAAATTCAAAGCTTTTTGGGTTTGGCTGGTTATTATTGCAGGTTTATTGAGGGTTTTTCGAAACTAGCACTTCCTTTGACCCAGTTGACTTGTAAAGGGCAAGCATTCATTTGGGATATTCGGTGTGAAGAGAGTTTTACTGAGCTGAAGAGAAGATTGACGACAGCTCCGATCTTGATTTTGCCGAATCCTAGTGAACCATTTGTGGTTTATTGTGATGTTTATTTGATTGGTCTAGGTGGTGTTCTGATGCAGGAAGGTAAAGTGGTGGCTTATGCTTCAAGGCAGTTAAGAGTTCATGAGAAGAATTATCCTACTCATGATCTTGAGTAAGCGGCTGTGATTTTCATGTTGAAGATTTGGAGGCATTATCTCTACGGTGCAAGGTTTGAAGTCTTTAGTGATCACAAAAGTTTGAAATATTTGTTTGATCAGAAAGAGGTAAATATGAGGCAACGTAGATGGTTGGAATTCTTGAAGGACTACGACTTTGGCTTGAATTACCATCCTGGTAAAGCTAACGTGGTAGCCGATGCATTGAGCCGGAAATCGTTACATATGTCTGCTTTAATGGTTAAGGAGTGGGAACTTTTGGAATCGTTTAGATATTTGAGTTTGGTTTGTGAAGTGACGTCGGATAGCGTTAGGCTTGGTATGCTAACGATTACTAATGATTTTCTGATGACTGTTTGTGAGAAACAGAAGTTAGACGTGAAATTTGTGGATTTGATGTTGGTTGGAGGAAAAGTTGCGAATAGTGATTTTCAAGTGGATATTAATGGTGTTTTGAGATTCCGAGGTAGGATTTGTATTCCAGATGATGCGGAGTTGAAAAAGATGATTTTGGAGGAAGGACACCGGAGTAATTTGAGTATACATCCGGGAGCGAATAAGATGTACCAAGATTTGAAGAAGATTTTCTGGTGGTCTGGATTGAAAAGAGATGTGGCTCAGTTTGTTTATGCATGTTTGACTTGTCAGAAATCGAAGGTGGAACATCTGAGGCCTAGTGGTTTGTTGCAACCGTTGGATATTCCTGAGTGGAAGTGGGATAGTATTTCCATGGATTTTGTAACAGGGTTACCGAAAACTCAGCGTGGGCATAATGCTATTTGGGTGGTTGTTGATAGACTGACTAAATCGGCTCATTTTATTCCGATTAACATCAGTTTTACTTTGGAGCAGTTAGCGGAGATTTACATCAGTGTGATTGTGAAATTGCATGGAGTTCCATTGAGTATTGTTTCTGATCGAGATCCTAGATTTACATCGAGATTTTGGGAAAGTTTACAGAAGGCTTTGGGTTCTAGATTGAGATTGAGTTCGGCTTATCATTCGCAGACGGATGGTCAGACGGAGAGGACGATTCAGTCTTTGGAGGATTTGTTGAGAGCTTGTGTTTTGGAACAAGGTGGTGCGTGGGATAGTTATCTTGCATTGATTGAGTTTACGTATAATAACAGTTTCCATTCTAGTATTGGAATGGCACCGTTTGAAGCATTGTATGGGCGAAGGTGTCGAACACCTTTGTGTTGGCACGAATATGGTGAAAGAACGGTGGTTGGACCAGAGTTGGTGCAACAGACGACAGAGAAAGTGAAGTTTATTCGTGAGAAGATGAAAGCTTCTCAGAGTAGACAAAAGAGTTATCATGATCGAAGACGGAAGGATCTTGAGTTCCAAGAGGGCGATCATGTATTCCTGAGGGTTACGCCGGTAACAGGTGTGGGTCGTGCTTTGAAATCGAAGAAACAAACTTCTCGGTTTATTGGTCCTTACCAGATATCCACGAGAGTGGGTGCTGTGGCTTATAGGGTGGCGTTGCCGCCGAATCTGTCGAATTTGCATGATGTGTTTCATGTTTCACAGCTTTGGAAGTATGTTCCGGATCCGTCGCATGTGATTCCGATGGATGAGGTTGAGGTAAGGGAGAATCTTACAGTTGAGGCATTACCAGTTAGGGTTTTGGATCGCGAGGTGAAGAGGTTGAGAGGCAAGGATATTGCACTTGTGAAAGTGGCGTGGGGCGGCGCTGCTGAGGGCAATTTGACTTGGGAGTTGGAGAGTCGGATGCGGGAGTCGTATCCAGATTTGTTCATCTCAGGTAATATTTTCGAGGACGAAAATTTCTAAGTGGGGGAGAGTTGTAACGACCCAGTTTTTGTGTGCGTTTTATTTAATCGAGTCGTTTGATTATTATATTATTATTTTATTTTATTTTCGACTTTTATCTGAAAATATGTTATTTATCAATGTTGTGATATTTTATCGGGTTTTGGGAACGTTTGTGAGATATTTGAGTGTGGGGGTATTTTGGACATTTCACAATATTTTGTTAAGTTAGAATAGAAAGGAAAATAGAAAGAGAGAAAAGTAGAAAGAAAGAAAGGGGAAAGAAAGAAAAAGAGGAGAAAAGAGAAGAAGAAAAGAAATAGTAAGAAAACTTGGAAAAATCAAAGAGAAATCAACTTCTAGAATCGATTTAATCGGGTAAGGGTGCGAAACTCAATTAATTGTATGATTGTGTATGATTATGTATGTATATTTGTGACGTTTGTTGGATTGAAATGAAGAAATTTAGTAAAACCCATTTTTAGTAAAATTGATTAGAAAGTGAGTAAATGTGTTGAAAATCATATGTTAAGTGTTCATTCTTGTTGATACATGATAGATACTTGTTGCAATACATTGTATTGGTAATTTTTCTGGGTGTAGGTGAAAATTGGAGGATTTTTGAGTGGAAAACACAGAACCACATTCTGCAGAAATTTTTCTGAGATTTCCAGGTCATACGCGTATGGGGCATGTTCATACGCGTGTGAACCTTGGAAATACGCGTATGGTGGGCGAGCCATAGGGCCAATACGCGTATGGGTTGCTTGTTTCCTCGGCCATCTGCCCATTTACGTATGATACGCGTAGCATTGCAGGGCATTACGCGTATGGGTTTGGTCATTACGCGTACGAACATTTACATGTGAACTTTGGGAAAAATGAGTCTCTGCTCATACGCGTATGGATCATGGTGATACGCGTATGAACAGGACTTTTGCAAAATGGGACTTTTCAAAATATCGTTTTTCGTTTTCTTTCGTAACTTGAGTTCCATTTGTCGGATTTTTACATTCTTGGTATCGTTGTGTAGCTATTGAACTGTACTTCCTTGTTATGATGATTTTGGAATTTGTTAGCCAATTTAATTATGTCGAAAAATCGGGAATAGTGTCGGTTGTCGACTTTTGTCGTTATAATTGTGCGTAATTGACGTGTATTATGCAAGGTGCTATTGTGTGACGCAAATGTATGTGTTTAGATGATGTTGTGACGAGTTGTGGCCTTATGGCAATTAAATGCATTGTTTTGGGCATAAGTGCAAAGTGTGATTTTATCGATGTAAATGAATATGTGTGTGTGTGTGCATATTAAATGTTATGGGTCTTTGTATGCCAAGCATCATGATATGCATTGTGGAAACGTCTTGAGCGACGGTTTGGATTCCAGAGGGAATTCGCTATAACTTCGTGTGCCCATGTGGGGTGTGAGCGATGATTATAGACGATCGTGTGCCCATGTGGGGTGTGAGCGACCGGGTCGTGTGCCCATGTGGGGTGTGAGCGATCCATAAACACCGTGTGCCCGTGTGGGGTGTGAGCGGTGGGGAACATCGTAGGCCCGATGGGGAGTTACAGTGATGTAACGAGCGATGGTTCCAGCAGAGTTCCTGAGTAAACTAGTGATGAGAAACAATGGAAGTCGGTACCGCATGTGCATATGCATATAGTCGTTGTGTCGGTCTCTTGCATTTGCATAAATCATTTATGGTTGGTTATGTGTGGATTTATGGATAAATTCATATATGGATATGTGTTGGTGATGGAAATATGTATTGTGTCTGGTAATGTCTTTTGTTTTGAATTATGGCGTGAGTTGTGGTGAGAACCGTATACATGTGTATTTTTGTGTTATATATATAATTGTATGCAATTATATTATGGTTGTTTTTCTCACCCTTCTGCTGTTTTATAATGCTCTATGAGGCATTGCAGATTAGAGTTGCTGGAGGTATTTTTGTGAAGCTTTGCGTCTTCATTCTTTTGTCGGTCGGCTCTGATATGTGACATCGGGTAGTTAGGGAGGCCGTTTGTGATAATTGTATATTATGTATATGTATATCTTTTGGCTTGTGCATGTATAACCTGATGTATGACAAACTTCTCATGATATATATATATATATATATATATATATATATATATATATATATATATATATATATATATATATATATATATATATATATATATATATATATATGTTATTCAGTTTTAGATTTTCCGCTTTTATTCTAAATTCTGAAATGTGGGTGTAAGGAACTAAGTTCCTCTGTTGATTGCTACCCCACTGTTGCATATCTTTATGAGCAGGTGTTGTATGTATTGTTTCAATTTGATGTGACCCTCCCGGTCTATGCCATGATAATTTAAATACACTCTGACGAAATTTTGAATTTTCTTTTACTGCTTTTTATTAATTGGGGGTATATATTGGGGGTGTTACATTAAGTGGTATCAGAACCAGTTTGAGTCAGTTTGTGTCAGTCCGTGTCAGTGTGTCAGTCCTTGTTGGTCGTTGTGGCTGGATGAGCTGTTTGTTTAACCATAGTTTCTTTTATTGGAAATGAACAGAATATGGCTGGTAGGAATGATGCTGCTTTGGCTGCGGCTATGCAAGCTATAGCTCGTGCTGTGCAGGGTGCACCTAATGCTACGGGTAATGATGAGTTCAGGAAGAACAAACCGTCTGTCTTTAAAGGAAGACATGATCCGGATGGCGCATAAATTTGGCTGAAAGAGATTGAAAGGATTTTCCGAGTGATGGATTGTGATGAAGACTAGAAGGTGAGACTGGGTACTCACATGTTATTGGAAGAAGCTGATGATTGGTGGGTTAGTACTCGACGTGTGTTGGAAGCTGCAGAAGAGGAAGAAATTACGTGGGAAGTTTTTAGCCGGGAGTTCTTGAGGAGGTATTTTCCTGAAGATGTGAGAGGGAAGAAGGAAATTGAGTTCTTGGAGCTAAAGCAAGGTAATATGTCTGTAGTCAATTATACTGCTAAGTTTGTGGAACTTGTGCAGTTTTATCCTCATTATGCTGAAGCGACTGCTGAATTCTCTAAGTGTGTGAAGTATGAGAATGGCTTGCGTCCTGAGATAAAGCAGGAGATTGGATATCAGAGGATTCAGAGGTTTTCTGATTTGGTAGATTATTGTAGGATTTATGAAGAGGACAGTAAGGCTCGTTCTACTCATTACAAGAGTGTGAGTGAGAGGAAAGGGAAGCAACCGTTCCGTGGTGGTCCGTATGTGACACCAGCTGATAAAGGTAAACAAAGAGGGAATTTTGAGAAAAGGTCAGGTGGAGGAGGTATGTCTGGTCCTATGAGGTGTTATAAATGTGGTGAGTTGGGGCATCGTCAGTTTGAGTGCAGGAAAGATTTGAGGAAGTGTACTAATTGTGGAGGTGTATGACATGTTGCTGCTGATTGTGCAAGGAAGAATGTGGGGAAATGTTACAACTGTGGTGAACCTGGTCATATTAGTACCAAGTGTCCGAAACCGAAACAAGCTCCAGCTGGTGGAAAAGTGTTTGCATTATCGAGGACTCAGACTTCAAGTGCAGATCGTCTGATTCGAGGTATTTATTTTATTAATAGTACTCCTTTGATTGCTATTATTGATACTGGAGCGACTCATTCGTTTATTTCGTCTGAGTGCGCGAAGCGTTTGAATCTTGTGTTGTCTGTGATGGGTGGTGAAATGGTTATTGATACTCCAGCAATGGGGTCAGTAACTACGTCTTTGGTTTGTCTAAGATGTCCTTTGACCATTTATGGTAAAGACTTTGAGATGGATTTGGTGTGTTTACCGTTGGAGGGATTAGATGTGGTTTTGGGTATGAATTGGTTGCAATTCAATCGGGTTCATATTGATTGTTATCATAAGCTGGTAAGGTTTCCTTCTCTTGAGGAAGACGAAGACTCGAGTTTCTTATCTACCAAAGAGTTGAAGGAACTTTTGGCGGAGGAAGCTCAGTTGTTTGGATTGTTTGCATCTTTAACTGTGGATAGTCAAGTTTCACTTGACGTGTTTCCTGTTGTGTGTGAATTTCCGGACGTGTTTCCTGTTGTGTGTGAATTTCCGGAAGTGTTTCCTGAGGATATTTCAGACTTGCCGCCGGAGAGAGAGGTGGAGTTTTCTATAGATCTAGTTCCTGGTACTAGACCTGTTTCTATGGCACCTTATCGTATGTCGGCATCTGAATTGGTGGAGTTAAAGAGACAGTTGAATGAGTTGTTGGAAAAGAGGTTCGTGAGACCAAGTGTTTCTCCTTGGGGTGCTCCAGTTTTATTGGTGAAAAAGAAGGATGGAAGTATGAGGTTATGTATTGATTATCGCCAGTTGAATAAGGTGACGATCAAGAATAAGTATCCTCTTCCAAGGATTGATGATCTGATGGATCAGTTGGTTGGTGCGTGTGTGTTCAGTAAGATTGACTTGAGGCCAGGGTATCATCAGATAAGGGTGAAGGAGGAAGACATTCAGAAGACGGCCTTTAGGACACGTTACGGTCATTATGAATATTCAGTGATGTCGTTCGGGGTTTCTAATGCGCCAGATGTGTTTATGGAATACATGAATCGTATTTTTCACGAGCATCTGGATCGTTTTGTCGTGGTGTTTATTGATGATATCTTAATTTATTCTAAGTCTCGGGAGGAGCATGCAGAACATTTGCGTATTGTTTTGCAGGTTTTGAAGGAGAGGAAGCTTTTTGCTAAACTATCCAAGTGTGAATTCTGGTTGTCGGAGGTGAGTTTTCTGGGACACGTAATTTCAGGTAATGGTATTGCTGTGGATCCATCTAAAGTAGAAGCAGTTCTACAATGGGAGGCTCCGAGATCTATTACTGAAATTCAAAGCTTTTTGGGTTTGGCTGGTTATTATTGCAGGTTTATTGAGGGTTTTTCGAAACTAGCATATTCAGTGTGAAGAGAGTTTTACTGAGCTGAAGAGAAGATTGACGACAGCTCCGATCTTGATTTTGCCGAATCCTAGTGAACAATTTGTGGTTTATTGTGATGTTTATTTGATTGGTCTAGGTGGTGTTCTGATGCAGGAAGGTAAAGTGGTGGCTTATGCTTCAAGGCAGTTAAGAGTTCATGAGAAGAATTATCCTACTCATGATCTTGAGTTAGCGGCTGTGGTTTTCATGTTGAAGATTTGGAGGCATTATCTCTACGGTGCAAGGTTTGAAGTCTTTAGTGATCACAAAAGTTTGAAATATTTGTTTGATCAGAAAGAGCTAAATATGAGGCAATGTAGATGGTTGGAATTCTTGAAGGACTACGACTTCGGCTTGAATTACCATCCTGGTAAAGCTAACGTGGTAGCCGATGCATTGAGCCGGAAATCGTTACATATGTCTGCTTTAATGGTTAAGGAGTGGGAACTTTTGGAATCGTTTAGAGATTTGAGTTTGGTTTGTGAAGTGACGTCGGATAGCGTTAGGCTTGGTATGCTAACGATTACTAATGATTTTCTGATGACTGTTTGTGAGAAACAGAAGTTAGACGTGAAATTTGTGGATTTGATGTTGGTTGGAGGAAAAGATGCGAATAGTGATTTTCAAGTGGATATTAATGGTGTTTTGAGATTCCGAGGTAGGATTTGTATTCCAGATGATGCGGAGTTGAAAAAGATGATTTTGGAGGAAGGACACCGGAGTAATTTGAGTATACATCCGGGAGCGAATAAGATGTACCAAGATTTGAAGAAGATTTTCTGGTGGTCTGGATTGAAAAGAGATATGGCTCAGTTTGTTTATGCATGTTTGACTTGTCAGAAATCGAAGGTGGAACATCTGAGGCCTAGTGGTTTGTTGCAACCGTTGGATATTCCTGAGTGGAAGTGGGATAGTATTTCCATGGATTTTGTAACAGGGTTACCGAATACTCAGCGTGGGCATAATGCTATTTGGGTGGTTGTTGATAGACTGACTAAATTGGCTCATTTTATTCCGATTAACATCAGTTTTACTTTGGAGCGGTTAGCGGAGATTTACATCAGTGTGATTGTGAAATTGCATGGAGTTCCATTGAGTATTGTTTCTGATCGAGATCCTAGATTTACATCGAGATTTTGGGAAAGTTTACAGAAGGCTTTGGGTTCTAGATTGAGATTGAGTTCGGCTTATCATTCGCAGACGGATGGTCAGACGGAGAGGACGATTCAGTCTTTGGAGGATTTGTTGAGAGCTTGTGTTTTGGAACAAGGTGGTGCGTGGGATAGTTATCTTGCATTGATTGAGTTTACGTATAATAACAGTTTCCATTCTAGTATTGGAATGGCACCGTTTGAAGCATTGTATGGGCGAAGGTGTCGAACACCTTTGTGTTGGCACGAATATGGTGAAAGAACGGTGGTTGGACCAGAGTTGGTACAACAGACGACAGAGAAAGTGAAGTTTATTCGTGAGAAGATGAAAGCTTCTCAGAGTAGACAAAAGAGTTATCATGATCGAAGACGGAAGGATCTTGAGTTCCAAAAGGGCGATCATGTATTCCTGAGGGTTACGCCGGTAACAGGTGTGGGTCGTGCTTTGAAATCGAAGAAACTAACTTCTCGGTTTATTGGTCCTTACCAGATATCCGCGAGAGTGGGTGCTGTGGCTTATAGGGTGGCGTTGCCGCCGAATCTGTCGAATTTGCACGATGTGTTTCATGTTTCACAGCTTTGGAAGTATGTTCCGGATCCGTCGCATGTGATTCCGATGGATGAGGTTGAGGTAAGGGAGAATCTTACAGTTGAGGCATTACCAGTTAGGGTTTTGGATCGCGAGGTGAAGAGGTTGAGAGGCAAGGATATTGCACTTGTGAAAGTGGCGTGGGGCGGCGCTGCTGAGGGAAATTTGACTTGGGAGTTGGAGAGTCGGATGCGGGAGTCGTATCCAGATTTGTTCATCTCAGGTAATATTTTCGAGGACGAAAATTTCTAAGTGGGGGAGAGTTGTAACGACCCAGTTTTTGTGTGCGTTTTATTTAATCGAGTCGTTTGATTATTATATTATTATTTTATTTTATTTTCGACTTTTATCTGAAAATATGTTATTTATCAATGTTGTGATATTTTATCGGGTTTTGGGAACGTTTGTGAGATATTTGAGTGTGGGGGTATTTTGGACATTTCACAATATTTTGTTAAGTTAGAATAGAAAGGAAAATAGAAAGAGAGAAAAGTAGAAAGAAAGAAAGGGGAAAGAAAGAAAAAGAGGAGAAAAGAGAAGAAGAAAAGAAATAGTAAGAAAACTTGGAAAAATCAAAGAGAAATCAACTTCTAGAATCGATTTAATCGGGTAAGGGTGCGAAACTCAATTAATTGTATGATTGTGTATGATTATGTATGTATATTTGTGACGTTTGTTGGATTGAAATGAAGAAATTTAGTAAAACCCATTTTTAGTAAAATTGATTAGAAAGTGAGTAAATGTGTTGAAAATCATATGTTAAGTGTTCATTCTTGTTGATACATGATAGATACTTGTTGCAATACATTGTATTGGTAATTTTTCTGGGTGTAGGTGAAAATTGGAGGATTTTTGAGTGGAAAACGCAGAACCACGTTCTGCAGAAATTTTTCTGAGATTTCCAGGTCATACGCGTATGGGGCATGTTCATACTCGTGTGAACCTTGGAAATACGCGTATGGTGGGCGAGCCATAGGGCCAATACGCGTATGGGTTGCTTGTTTCCTCGGCCATCTGCCCATTTACGTATGATACGCGTAGCATTGCAGGGCATTACGCGTATGGGTTTGGTCATTACGCGTACGAACATTTACACGTGAACTTTGGGAAAAATGAGTCTCTGCTCATACGCGTATGGATCATGGTGATACGCGTATGAACAAGACTTTTGCAAAATGGGACTTTTCAAAATATCGTTTTTCGTTTTCTTTCGTAACTTGAGTTCCGTTTGTCTGATTTTTACATTCTTGGTATCATTGTGTAGCTATTGAACTGTACTTCCTTGTTATGATGATTTTGGAATTTGTTAGCCAATTTAATTATGTCGAAAAATCGGGAATAGTGTCGGTTGTCGACTTTTGTCGTTATAATTGTGCGTAATTGACGTGTATTATGCAAGGTGCTATTGTGTGACGCAAATGTATGTGTTTAGATGATGTTGTGACAAGTTGTGGCCTTATGGCAATTAAATGCATTGTTTTGGGCATAAGTGCAAAGTGTGATTTTATCGATGTAAATGAATATGTGTGTGTGTGTGCATATTAAATGTTATGGGTCTTTGTATGCCAAGCATCATGATATGCATTGTAGAAACGTCTTGAGTGACAGTTTGGATTCCAGAGGGAATTCGCTATAACTTCGTGTGCCCATGTGGGGTGTGAGCGATGATTATAGACGATCGTGTGCCCATGTGGGGTGTGAGCGACCGGGTCGTATGCCCATGTGGGGTGTGAGCGATCCATAAACACCGTGTGCCCGTGTGGGGTGTGAGCGGTGGGGAACATCGTAGGCCCGACGGGGAGTTACAGTGATGTAACGAGCGATGGTTCCAGCAGAGTTCCTGAGTAAACTAGTGATGAGAAACAATGGAAGTCGGTACCGTATGTGCATATGCATAGAGTCGTTGTGTCGGTCTCTTGCATTTGCATAAATCATTTATGGTTGGTTATGTGTGGATTTATGGATAAATTCATATATGGATATGTGTTGGTGATGGAAATATGTATTGTGTCTGGTAATGTCTTGTGTTTTGAATTATGGCGTGAGTTGTGGTGAGAACCGTATACATGTGTATTTTTGTGTTATATATATAATTGTATGCAATTATATTATGGTTGTTTTTCTCACCCTTCTGCTGTTTTATAATGCTCTATGAGGCATTGCAGATTAGAGTTGCTGGAGGTATTTTTGTGAAGCTTTGCGTCTTCATTCTTTTGTCGGTCGGCTCTGATATGTGACACCGGGTAGTTAGGGAGGCCGTTTGTGATAATTGTATATTATGTATATGTATATCTTTTGGCTTGTGCATGTATAACCTGATGTATGACAAACTTCTCATGATATATATATATATATATATATATATATATATATATATATATATATATATATATGTATGTTATTCAGTTTTAGATTTTCCGCTTTTATTCTAAATTCTGAAATGTGGGTGTAAAGAACTAAGTTCCTCTGTTGATTGCTACCCCACTGTTGCATATCTTTATGAGCAGGTGTTGTATGTATTGTTTCAATTTGATGTGACCCTCCCGGTCTATGCCATGATAATTTAAATACACTCTGACGAAATTTTGAATTTTCTTTTACTGCTTTTTATTAATTGGGGGTATAGATTGGGGGTGTTACATTAAGTGGTATCAGAGCCAGTTTGAGTCAGTCTGTGTCAGTGTGTCAGTCCTTGTTGGTCGTTGTGGTTGGATGAGCTGTTTGTTTAACCATAGTTTCTGTTATTGGAAATGAACAGAATATGGCTGGTAGGAATGATGCTGCTTTGGCTGCGGCTATGCAAGCTATAGCTCGTGCTGTGCAGGGTGCACCTAATGCTGCGGGTAATGATGAGTTCAGGAAGAACAAACCGCCTGTCTTTAAAGGAAGACATGATCCGGATGGCGCACAGATTTGGCTGAAAGAGATTGAAAGGATTTTCCGAGTGATGGATTGTGATGAAGACTAGAAGGTGAGACTGGGTACTCACATGTTATTGGAAGAAGCTGATGATTGGTGGGTTAGTACTCGGCGTGTGTTGGAAGCTGCAGAAGAGGAAGAAATTACGTGGGAAGTTTTTAGCCGGGAGTTCTTGAGGAGGTATTTTCCTGAAGATGTGAGAGGGAAGAAGGAAATTGAGTTCTTGGAGCTAAAGCAAGGTAATATGTCTGTAGTCAATTATACTGCTAAGTTTGTGGAACTTGTGCAGTTTTATCCTCATTATGCTGAAGCGACTGCTGAATTCTCTAAGTGTGTGAAGTATGAGAATGGCTTGCGTCCTGAGATAAAGCAGGCGATTGGATATCAGAGGATTCTGAGGTTTTTTGATTTGGTAGATTGTTGTAGGATTTATGAAGAGGACAGTAAGGCTCGTTCTACTCATTACAAGAGTGTGAGCGAGAGGAAAGGGAAGCAACCGTTCCGTGGTGGTCCGTATGTGACACCAGCTGATAAAGGTAAACAAAGAGGGAATTTTGAGAAAAGGTCAGGTGGAGGAGGTATGTCTGGTCCTATGTGTCGCTCCCGGGATTTTCATCCAAGTACAAACGCGAAAGTGGCACCGAAACAGAGTCGCCAGCAATGTGTATTTATCCCAAGAGAGGGAAAGGAAACACCGCGTAAACCTGAGAGAAAGGAAAAGCATGGTCTTGCGACCAAGAGAAATGGGTTCGGGAGTCGGTTACGCGAGAGGAAGGTATTAGCACCCCCTCGCGTCCATCGTACCCGATGGGATCCACGCTTGCTTGTCTCGATCAAAGGGTGATAGAAAAGAATACTGGAAAAGGAACGAAAAGAGAACTGGAAAAGGAACGAGAAACAAATGTAGGGAAAATAAAAGAAGTGCTCGCATGGGCCCTACCCCACTGCCTACGTATCTCATCGGGAACATGAGAATCAGAGCGACGTAGTTCCCCTCACTAGGGATGGATTGTCTGTGTTTTTTAGAGAACGGCTTACGTCCTAGCTCAGGTGTTGCAGGCTCGCTGGTCCGAGTGCGTTACCATCTTGCAAGAGAACGAGTAGAAGCGCGTTCGTGCGTTGAGAATGAATGAGATGAGAAAAGAATTCCCGAAGGAAAGACGTTATTGTTTGTTTTTGTCTTTTAGAAGTGTTTTGGATTTGTTTGCATACGACAGTGTATCTGGATCTTAGTCATTGGAATGTGTACCTTCTCACATTCCAAGATGGAATGGGTAAGAAAGAACACTAAGGGTGAAGAAGACCCTCACACTTAGTTCCAATTATCAAGGTTCAAACACACTAGCATACTTGTGTTTATTAAGTGTTTTGTTGATTATGAAGTGAAGAAGTGTTTTTTATTATTTGCACCTTCAACAAGTATTGCATTTAAGTCCCTCATACAAGATCAAATATGTAACACATTGACCTAAGATGGGCCATATGCTACACATCTTAAGATTATAAGAGAAGACCCCTTATAATCTTTTCTTTATATGAAAGGCCTAAATGCAATAAATGCCTACCTTTATTAGATATTTTGAATTTTCTTTGAGATGAGAAAAGAGACTCAAGGGAGGATAAAGGTAAAAATCTATATGGACTAAGACTCAATCCTAATTGATTAGTTAAGGGAGTGATCCTAAGGTTTGTGAGGTTTCAACCTAAAGTCTAAAGAAAGAAAGAATTAAACAATTCACTTCCAAAGTAGAAGATGAATTGTAATTCAAAAAGGGAAAGTAATGAGTTATTAAAAGAAAGCACATAAGTGCTTAGCAAAACACAAAATGGAATTGTAAAAGAGAAAGGATAGAAGTTGAATGTGGATTCCTTATCCACACTCAATTGAAACTTACCGAAGCCCCTACATGGTTAGTAAACATGTATAAGATGTATAAGAAGTAAAAGAACATGTAATGCATCATAAAACTCACAAGAATTAAATGAGAAAACAAATCCTAGAACCACAACCAGAATGGGCATCATATGGAAACCAATGGTTATTATCATACAAGTGCAAGTGAATAAGCAACCATCATCACCCATTAGCATTTAAACATGTTACAAGAAGAAGGGGTAGATGAAAGATGGAAAGAAATGAAGAGGACATGCATAAATGGAACATGTAAATCAACAACCAGAATTGAAACTAAATGGAAAAGGGTTTATAAACATCTCAAAAGTATTTATGAGGTAACTTCAAGACATTCAAGAAGTAATATAAGAAGAATTGAAATGAAAGTTCAAAAAGAAAGGGCAAACAATACATGTTAATGATGCACAAAGTTCAAATTGAAATGAACATGTAAAGATGACCTATAATGTGTATCAAAGACCTATAATATCATATGAATGGCTCATAACATATGCAAATGCTCATACAAATGTGCACAAAAGAATTCATATAAACATGCACTAAAGTTGTAATGACATGCCATGGATTATACATCCAATGTGATGCATCAAACAAAGACCAAATGGATTCATGAAAATTATGCCAGCATATCATTGGAATGCCTAGGTCAGAAATGCATCATACATCAAGATAGCATGTAAAAATTCAGAGCAAAATGACTTCAAACAAAGCAATTAGGTCAAATTGAAACATCATGCAAAGTGGAGCAAATATAGGCATCAAGACATATGATAAAGTGACCTAAAAAATCAAACAAAAATCATCTAACATGCTTCAATGTATTAGTGAATCAATGCAAAAAGAATCATGTCAAAATAGTTGGTAATGAGCAAGAACAAAATTAAACAAATTCATGTATCATGCTTAGAATGCATCTAAGTGGAAATTCAAAGAAAATTATGGAACAGGGGCAAAAAGGTTATAAAATCAGAAAATAAAATCATGAAAAATTTCCTAAATGTTTTAAGAATACACATGAATTTTTGTAGAATTTTCCAATATGTTTTGGTATTTTTAAAAATTAATTATGAAACGTGTAGCAAAAATGAGAAATAAAATGAAATGGAACTAAAGAAGGGGGTGCATGCATAGCAAATTAACAGTTCAAAATCATTGGGCCTTGAAAACATGGGGTGTGGATATCAACCTGGCTTAGGTCCAGTAAGCACGCAAAACACCATAACTAGCATGTACCATCAGTCAACCATTTTGACTCACTCACAACCATCAGATTAGGTCAGGTCAATGTAAAAGTCAAGGTAATCAAATCAAGCATCTCACATTGCTAGTACACACTAATAACCATGTACACACGCGCATGCTAATCATCAGATGGAAAAAATGAAGCACGTGACACACACCCTCTCCATTTATTCGCTGGCACCACCACCACCCTTGGATCAAAACAAATCAACGGACACGACTTAATCTGGCATATAAACCCTAATGAAACCTCACCGGCCGGAGAGGGACCTCCGGTCACCTTCTCCGGCCACTCTCCGGCACTGCAATCAATCAAACATTCCAGAAATTTATGCAATACACATCAAAATGTTCAGGAAGTCACATAGATCATGAATCTAGGCTTATTTTTCACAAACAACACACAAACAGAGAGAATCGAAGCAATGAAATTAGCCCTAGGTTTTGGATCTAAGCTTCTAAGAAGCTCTATCAACTAACCGGTTTCATATAGCTTCTAATAAGCTCAAATAACACATCAACCAGTTAAAATAACATCAAATCGTGCAAGCAAAGTTTGAGAACTTTTGGAACCTGAAACTTGAAGATCTTTGGATTTTTGAGAAAACCAGAGATGAGAACTTGTTCTTGAACTTCTAGAACTTCAATTTGAGCAAAATAAATGCTATTTGATCTTGAGAATAAGAGGAAATCTGAATCTGAAATTGGAGATAACTGTGCTATTCCATGCTTCAGTGATGTCTTCTTGCTTGATTGTGAAGGTTGAAGAAGAACTTGAGGAGTTCGTGCAGGTAGAGAGAAAATTCAGAGAGAAAGTTGAGAGTGCTTTTGGAGTGAGAGTGAAACAATCAGAATCTCTCTTTCCAAATCTGTTAGAATTGTTTATATAGGCGTGGTTATGATTTGACCCTGGTGGTTGATGGTTAGAACTATAGTTAACTGAGTTAGTTAACTGAGTTCGAGTTAACAGAATGAGTCATGACAGTTAGTGACACGAGTTGGAGAGGTTTTGTTTTAGTGTGGAAGAGCTCATGGTCACTTATGGTGAGGATAATGGTGAGGTGGTGTTCTGCAGCAGTAGCTTGTGGTGGAAGTTTTGCAAGTTTCCCTTCTCATGTAAGAAGTAACAAAGAGAAAGCACGTGCAAGAATGTTTGGGCAAATGAGGAAAAGAAATCAGCTGGTGATGATGAAGTGTTTGTGGTGTGACTGAACCAAAAAAAAAATGTGTGAACTGCTACACATGGCAGTCAATGCATCAATGCAGATGGTGATGTTTGAACATGGATTTCTTTATGACCAAGGCACGAAAATGAATCATCTTGGTGTCAATGGATTGAGGAAGCATCATAGGACAATTTTGGTGTTGGACTTGAGTTGAAAAGGTACCTCAAACATGTCTAAAAATCATCATAAACAGATGGAAAAACGACTGGTGCATGGGCGAGCAATTTGTGGCATGGCATGGCAAGGTGTGCATGGCATGGATTTTCAGTTGTGTTGACCAATCTTTGAGCTATCATAACTCCTTGTCCTTTGATCAAATGAAAAAATCATGAACATCAATCTTGAAGATCTCACATAGGGGAACAACTTTGATGTTGCAAGATTTTTCATTTGAAGCCTTTAACCATGAGTAAAATGAGTGGACATTTGGCCCACCACATGTTTGTTAAAATGACTGCGCGCGTGCCCTGAAAATCTTGGTCATGACCTAGTTTTGAACCTACTTTGCTCAAACTTTGATCAATCATATCTCCCTCATTTTTTATCCAATGGAGATGTTCCACACATGGATTTGAAGCTTAAAGCAAGGCCTTTCATTGAGGCAGAGTGGAATTTTCATTTGGTACTCCAAATTTGAATGGCCTTGGTTCAAATTCTGATGCAAAATGGCCAAAACTTGCTATTTTTAGTAACCCTTCCTCTTCCAAAAATGGCAACTTTCCACATCTTGATTTTTTCATGATTCCTTTGGAGTTTCTTGACCAAATTTTGTACATTGGACATATGTAACATGAATTTCATGAATTTGGCCTCAAAAAGTCAAGAGTTGACTTTTTCCTCTGATTATTTGACTTGGCCCCAAATTCCCTGATTTTTTATCTTTCTTCCAATTGAAACACTTCCAAAACCAATTGAGAGGCAATTTTCCATACACATACACTTAAGAACATGTAGAATATCATGACAACAAGCTTTGTCCAAAAAATCAGAGATATCCTGATTTTATTAGAAACCCTAATTTTGACCCTCTCTGGTTAGGAGGAAATTGCACATCTTCCAAATCCAAATTCCTCAGAGTATGTTGTGTATCCTCTTAAAGGATGATGAGAAATGCCACTTGAGAATGATTTTGAATCAATGAGCTATCTCTTTTGAGGGTTTTCCTTCAATTTTTGAACCTCTTGCATAGTGAAAGATGTAGTGCTTCAATCTCCCATTGAATCTCACTTCCTTGAGGTTTTGGAAGATCAATTGAGATAGTATGAGACATGAGAGACCTCTTGGCTTGCCTAGAGCCAACTTGATTGACCTTTTTGTGCTTTGAATGATTCCTTGATTGTCCACCTTCCACCTGATCACATGCCCTGATGGTAAGAAGGATGCCATGCTTCATTTTTCTATGTTAAATGCAATGTAATGTTAATGAGGTGGATATGATATGATAAATGATAATGCCATGCTATGATGACAAAAGGGGAGAGCAAATTTTGGGGTATTACAGCTGCCCCTATTCAAGCGCTGTAGACCTGAATGCCTGAAAGCAAATGCTTTCGGACTTTCAAGGTATATAGTGATTGAATACCAAAAATAACCAAAAATTTGCTCTGGGTGAAGAAGAAAAGGGATATAAACCCAACGAGACTGCTGGATTGAATCCTCGATGAAACGTCGGAGAGATCTGTCTTTTGAACGATGCCAGACGACTACTGGCTTGCCACGCTGATGGTGGACTTTAATACTGTCTTTTATGCAATTCCAGACGACTACTGGCCTGCCACACTACTGGTGGACTTTGGAAATGTCTTTTGAACGACGCCAGACGACTACTGGCTTGCCACACTACTGGTGGACTTTAATAATGTCTTTTATGCAATTCCAGACGACTACTGGCCTGCCACACTACTGGTGGACTTTGATAATGTCTTTTATGCAATTCCAGACGACTACTGGCCTGCCACGCTACTGGTGGACTTTGCAGCTTCGTGCCACCCGAAGACGGACTTCTGCCAATCCACTGTTGGACTTTTGCCACCCGAAGACGGACTTTTGCCAATCCACTGTTGGACTTTTGCCACCCGAAGACGGACTTTTGCCAATCCACTGTTGGACTTTTGCCACCCGAAGACGGACTTTTGCCAATCCACTGTTGGACTTTTAGCTGCTTTGCCACCCGAAGATGGACTTTTGCCAATCCACTGTTGGACTTTTGCCACCCGAAGACGGACTTTTGCCAATCCACTGTTGGACTTTTGCCACCCGAAGACGGACTTTTGCCAATCCACTGTTGGACTTTTGCCACCCGAAGACGGACTTTTGCCAATCCACTGTTGGACTTTTAGAATTTTAAAATCGAATTACTCTCTGCCTCTGCGCCAGACATCTCTGCCGACTCTGCTGAGGAACCACAATCAATGATTTAATCTCGGAGACTCCTAAAAGGATAATATCTCTGCCGGCGAATGGATGAACAATCCGTCTGCTTCGAATTGTCAAGCTTGCCAAAAATAAATTGGACTTTAAGATATGAGGGAATGACGACTCTGCCAGGAATTATTCCATCTGTTTGGGGGAATGAATTCTGGTCACAGCGATTCCGCTGGGGATGAGAATTTTTAAATGACGTCCTGCTGGGGAAATGAGCCATTAAAACTCCGCTTGGGGATTTATTCAACCCAAGATCCTTTATAGGGATTATCAACCTTCTGACCCGGCTGGGGAAAGGCTGTACCATCCTTGTTGAGGAATAGATTCTGTCGATCTGATAAACCTCTGCGGAGAGAACAACAACTCAGCTGGAAGTTGCTGACAAGATTCGATGCTGACCTCTGTGGGGATACCATGACCAGAGATACGATCTTGCTGGGTATCAGGGCTACTCTGCCAGGGATATGCAAATCCTGGTTAGAACATTCCACTGCAACTTGCTAGAAAGAGTCCTTAGAGATCTGTTGGGGAAACCCAAAGCAAATCCACAGTAGTCTGCTGAAGAATGTGACTGTCGAGCTTAGGATAAGTACTACAATGCCCCATGTTAGGCGAGCTTCCCTTTAGACAATTCCGTTAGGGATGACGGGTTTATAACAAACTCTGCTGGAGAAAACTGCTTTAAAGCGTCTCGTGTTGGGGAATGCCTTTTGAGAGGATTTTACAGAAGACCAACTGTCCTCAAACTCTACTGGGGATGATCAACACTTCATGCTGGGGAACCAAACAATTTGTCCCCGAAGAGGATGTCATAAGAGGATCTTACAGAAGATTTAGCTTCTTCAAACTCCTGCGACTTCGCTGGGGATAATGACCATCAGTTTCGGTGTCGACGAGACCACCCTTTTGGGGAACCTGTGACCGTTATCGACACAGAAAAGCTTGTAGTTGTTGGAAGTACTGAATGAGAGAATCGACTTAATAAGATACAACGGTACCCAGTTGAACTTAATTCACTGAGATCGACCCGATGAACGCCGATCTCCTTACCCATAATTGCCCCAGTCTTTTGCGTGGGGTGATTTATTGCTAGTCTTGTGCTTAAAATCATCTGCACCTGCTACCTGCAACAAAAGAATATGCCCACATGCCCCGAATATTGCGTGGCTAGAATCCACCATCCGGGAGTATTCAACATTCGAAGTAATTTCAAATATTTTTTCTGCGCATGTTATTGCAAGGCTGCCATGTTTTCAAATGCAATGTTTTATCAACAATTAGGACGTTTTTGCAAACAAAGCAATAAAACAAAAATAGAAAGCTTTTTATTGAAATTCAATTTATTGACTGAGAGCCCAGAATAGGCAATTACATCTGGAAGCAATCCCTGGAAAGAGGTGATCGCTGAAAATTGAGAAAAGAAACTATCCTAATGGCAATGTGAAAACGGAATTCCACTGAGTTTCCATTCTGTTATGACCAGTATGTCTTCAAAACTCCCCGACCTTGCCTTCTGAGGAATGATCAGACCGATTCCTATTCTTCAGAACGTCAGTTGTTCAAACGGTAATGGGTACAGATAACTCAGACTGTAGTCATTCGCTTAAATCCCTCTTTTGTGTGGACCGCCCTTTCAGGTTTTCGATCCACCAGGATACCCTTTTTTGCCTAAGTTGCCCTTTCGGGTTTTCAACTTACCGGGTGTACAATTTTTTTTCAATCATATCCCTAATTTTTGCCCGAACCTTATTCTGTCTTTGGTTCGCCGGGATGCCCTTTTTTGCCTGGATTTTTTTATTTTTATTATCCAGCGGGTCTATTCATGCGAAGTATTTTTTGACTACGTCCGAGTTGACAGGGGATGAAAAGTCTTCGCCATCCATGGTTGTAAGCAATAAAGCTCCGCCCGAAAAGACCTTTTTAACCACGAATGGACCTTCATAATTAGGAGTCCATTTGCCCCTGTGGTCTGTATTGGGAGGAAGGATCCTTTTGAGTACCACATCTCCGACTTTGTAAACCCGAGGACGCACCTTTTGGTCAAATGCCTGCTTCATTCTGCGCTGGTATAGTTGCCCATGACATACAGCCGCCAATCGCTTTTCCTCAATAAGGCTCAACTGATCAAATCTGGCTCGTACCCATTCAGCTTCATCTAGCTTAACATCCATCATGACTCTGAGGGACGGAATCTCTACTTCAACCGGTAGCACTGCCTCCATACCATATACAAGTGAGAATGGGGTTGCCCCAGTGGACGTGCGTACCGACGTTCGATACCCATGCAAAGCAAATGGTAACATCTCATGCCAATCTTTGTACGTGACAACCATCTTCTGTACAATCTTCTTGATATTTTTGTTGGCCGCTTCGACCGCGCCATTCATCTTTGGGCGGTACGGAGAAGAATTGTGGTGTTCGATTTTGAAGTCCCGGCATAACTCAGCCATCATCTTATTGTTCAAATTAGAACCATTATCAGTAATGATTCTTTCGGGAACTCCATATCGGCAAATGATATCCCGTTTTAAGAAACGAGCGACCACTTGTTTTGTAACATTGGCATAGGATGAGGCTTCAACCCATTTGGTGAAGTAATCAATTGCCACCAAGATGAAACGATGACCATTGGAAGCTGTAGGCTCAATCTTTCCGATCATATCAATGCCCCACATGGCAAACGGCCAAGGCGACGACATGATACTCAACGGATTTGGAGGCACATGCACCTTGTCTGCATAGATCTGGCATTTATGGCATTTGCGGGCATATTTGCAACAATCTGACTCCATAGTCAACCAATAATATCCCGACCTTAACAACTTTTTAGCCATTGCCTGCCCTCCGGCATGAGTACCGAAAGAGCCTTCGTGCACTTCAATCATCAACAAGTCTGCTTCATGTCTATCCACACATCTAAGCAGGACCGTGTCAAAATTTCTTTTATACAGCACGCCATCTTTGTTCAGGAAGAAACTACCAGCTAACCTTCTCAACGTCTTCCTGTCTTTGGACGATGCCCCGGACGGGTACTCTTGACTTTTCAAGAAACACTTAATGTCATGAAACCATGGCTTGTCATCAGACGTTGCATCGACCGCAAACACAAATGCTGGTCTGTCAAGGCGGGATACCTCAATCTTAGGTACATGGTTCCATCCTTGCACTTTGATCATGGAAGACAAAGTGGCCAAGGCATCAGCGAACCTATTCTCATCTCGAGGAATGTGGTACAGTTTCACTGTTGTGAAAAATGTCAGCAATCTCCTCGTATAATCTCTATACGGCACTAGATTTGCTTGGTGCGTGTACCAACTCCCTTTCACTTGATTGATTACCAAAGCTGAATCACCGAATATATCAAGGGTTTTAATCCGTAGATTAATCACCTCCTCGATCCCCATTATACAAGCTTCGTACTCTGCTTCATTGTTGGTGCACCCGAAAGTTATTCGTGCAGTGAAAGGCATATGAACACCTTCCGGCGTGATAAGAACTGCTCCAACTCCGCACCCATTCATATTGACAGCCCCATCAAACATCAGACTCCATTTGGATTCAGGGTCTGGCCCCTCCTCCGGGAGTGGTTCCTCACAGTCTTTAGCTTTGAGAAACATGATGTCCTCATCAGGGAAGTCAAACTTCATGGGTTGGTAATCATCCATTGGCTGTTGCGCAAGATAATCGGACAAGATACTTCCTTTGATGGCCTTTTGTGAAGTGTACTGAATGTCATACTCTGTCAAGACCATTTGCCACCGTGCAACTCTGCCTGTCAATGCTGGTTTCTCGAAAATATACTTGATAGGATCCATTTTTGAAATCAACAAGGTCGTGTGCCTAACCATATATTGCCTCAATCGCTTAGCGGCCCATGCAAGCGCACAACATGTCTTTTCAAGCATTGAGTATCGGGACTCACAATCATTGAACTTTTTGCTCAGGTAGTAAATAGCATGCTCCTTCCTACCTGTCTCGTCATGTTGACCGAGAACACAACCCATGGCACCTTCAAGCACTGTCAGATACATTATCAGCGGTCTCCCTTCAACTGGAGGTATTAGAATCGGAGGTTCCTGCAAGTATTCTTTTATCTTATCGAATGCCAATTGGCAATCGTCATTCCACCTGACCGTTTGATCTTTCCTTAACAATTTAAATATTGGCTCACACGTGGCTGTTAGGTGAGATATGAACCTTGCAATGTAGTTCAATCTACCCAAGAAACCACGAACCTCTTTTTCTGTTCTCGGTTCAGGCATTTCTTGTATTGCTTTCACCTTGGCAGGATCAACCTCGATTCCTCTTTCGCTCACAATGAAACCCAGTAACTTTCCAGAACGCACCCCAAACGTGCACTTGTTTGGATTTAATCTCAGACGGAACTTTCTCAACCTTTCAAACAGCTTTTTCAGGTTAACCAGATGTTCCTCTTCTGTTCTCGACTTGGCAATCATATCATCTACATAACATTCGATCTCCTTATGAATCAAGTCATGAAACAATGTCACCATCGCCCGCTGGTACGTTTCCCCTGCGTTTTTCAACCCAAAAGGCATTACTTTATAACAATATGTACCCCACGGAGTAATGAACGTGGTCTTCTCCATGTCTTCAGGTGCCATCTTGATCTGGTTGTACCCGGAGAAACCGTCCATAAATGAGAACACTGAAAACTGAGCTGTATTATCGACCAGCACATCAATATGAGGTAGTGGAAAATCATCTTTCGGGCTAGCTTTATTAAGATCTCGATAATCCACACACATTCTCACTTTTCCATCTTTCTTCGGTACTGGCACGATGTTGGCTACCCATGGAGGATACTTTGTCACAGCAAGAAAACCAGCGTCCCACTGCTTCTGGACTTCCTCCTTAATCTTTAAGGCCATGTCGGGGTGAGTCCGACGAAGTTTCTGCTTGACTGGCGGACATTCTTCTCTCAATGGTAGCCTGTGCACGATAATATCCGTATCCAACCCCGGCATGTCTTGATACGACCAGGCGAAGATGTCAACATACTCGCGCAACATTTCCGTCAAAGTTTGCTTCACATCTGCTTGCAAGCTGGCACCAATCCTGATCTCTTTCTTGGCGTCCTTGGTACCAATATTGATGATTTCTACAGTCTCCTGATGAGGCTGGATGACCCTTTCCTCTTGTTTCAACAATCTGGCCAGTTCTTCAGAAAGTTCACAATCTTTCCCATCCCCTTCTTCGGCTTGATAAATCGGATTGTCAAAGTCATACATGGCCATATCAAAATCGTTATCAGTGGTATCCGGAGGATCAAGTCTGCATGAACGGGTTCATGCCTTATTTTAGAATTTATTTTTAAGCAAAACAAAAGAAAATGAAACATTGCCATTTTATATTTTTTGTGCAAAAATAAAAACTGAAAGACAGAGAACAAAATTTGATTGCAAAACGTCCTTTATTAATGATTAAACATTGCAAATGCAACCATGGTGGCCCTACAAATGAATCTATACGCCTTGGGCAGAGCGCAAGATTTTGTCATGCATTATGGTTAGAAAAAACAAAGAAAAATTACTCTGTCTGAAGAGTAACCCGGATGACTTCTTCAACGAACCAGTTTTGCACTTGTTGTCCCGGAACATGAGGGCGTACCCAGTTGTCCAGGTCACAATCACTGTCAACACTATCCTCCGTGGCTGCACAAGACTGGTCCATGTAGATAATTCCCCCACTATTGAAAGTAATGGGTCCCCTGCTCCCCGCATCTGAAGTTGTAGAGGGATGATAACCAATACCAAATTTGTCTTCCTTCATTGGGGTCTCTATCAACCTGCCCCAACCTTGGGCGTTGCCTGCCCTGACGACTTCGACAGCTTGTTTGTAAGATGAAATGGAGGTACCAGCCCCAACTGGTACAGAAGAAGACTCAGGTGCATCGTCAATATTGACTGCTTCAAATGATTGGCACAGCATCTCATGAATTTCCCCATCCATTTCAATGTACTTGAATGTGGACAAGTGACTCACAAAGATGTCTTCCTCCCCACACACTGTCACAACCTGCCCTTCAAACTCATACTTCAGCTTTTGATGTAGAGTAGAAGTAACAGCCCCGGCTCCGTGAATCCAAGGGCGTCCCAATAGGCAGCTATATGCAGGTTGTATGTCCATTACATGGAACGTGGATTTGAATACCTGTGGTCCAATTTGTACGGGCAATTCCACCTCACCAAACACAGATCGTCTGGTCCCATCGAATGCTCTGACCACCAATTCACTAGGCCTTAAGATCAAACCATCAACTTCCAGCTTCATCAATGCCTTCTTGGGCAAGACATTAAGTGATGAACCAGTGTCTACCAGTACATGAGATAACACTGCGCCCTTACACTCCATCGTGATATGCAAAGCCTTATTATGGTTTCTTCCTTCAACAGTCAAATCTCTACTTGTAAAGCCCAAGCCATGGCTGACATTAACATTGGAGATTACGCCCTCGAGCTGATTAACAGTAATTTCTTGTGGCACGTATGCACTCTTCAACACTTTCAACAACGCCTGCCGGTGCGCATCAGAGCACATCAATAGTGACAAGATTGAAATCTTTGAAGGGGTCTGATTCAGTTGGTCCACAATCTTATAATCGCTTTTCTTGATTATCTTCATAAATTCTTCCATTTCCTTATCAAAAATAATCTTTGTCTCTGCTTCAGGTGTAGGCGCACTTTCAACCACCTGTTTACCCTTAGCCTTTGCTGCAGCTTCTACCTCCTTATCACTTCTCAAGGTTTGGGGAGCGAACAACCTTCCACTCCTTGTAAAGCCCCCTACACCCCCTACATTATCAATATTTGGGCTGACTGACGGCTCAACTTCCTGCTTTTTACCTTCGTAATATACATCTGCCCCATAGTGCCATGGGATAGCTTTCGTAGATGTGAACGGAATTGGTCCTGGCACCGTGATAGTGACAGGACTGGGCCCTTCTGGCGCAACACTCGCCACGGGAACTGCATTGACCGGCATTTGAATCTCAGTGGGAGTGTAATAGATGGTCACGGTTGATATCTCATCAGTGTCTTTCACGACTCTGTCGAACTGTAGACATCCTTCATCGATCAGATTCTGTAAACCCATCTTCAACTTATCACAGCCGTTCTCCTGATTCATACACTCAGAGCAATCTTGATTACAGCCCGGGAACACCTGTCCCTTCAATAAACGATCTTTTACAACCAACAAAGAAGTTTTCACTTGATGAACGTCTAACACCAAATTCAATCTCCTCCCATCTTCAATAGCGTACACATTTGCTGCGCTATGATCAGGCATGGGATGCTGAGTAATATTAGGAGCGGGAGAGAAATTGATGGCTTTAGCATCAATCAAATCTTGTACTTTATGATGGAAAGCCCAGCATTTTTCAATGGAGTGCCCCTGAGCACCTGAGTGGAACTCACAACGAGCATTAGCATCGAAGTTAGGTGGCAGGTTTCCAGCAACCGGAGCTTTCATAGTACGGAGTTCTACCAACTTTAACTCGAGTAGCCGGGGCAACAGCGCGGCATAAGTCATAGGGAGAGGATCCATCTTACGATCCCTCTGTCTAGACCTTTGCTGGAAAAAAGGTTGTTGCTGTTGAACTTGTTGTTGGGGTTGTTGTTTCTGAACAGACGGTGTGGGGATTGTCACAGCATCTACCTGATAATAAGCTCGAGAACGCCCTCTGCCTCGTCCTCTAAACACAGCATTCGTATCACCTTCTCTTCTTTTCTGGTTACTAGCGAACGGTTTCTTCGTCCCCGAAGAGCCAGCCCCACTCACATCCTGGATCTTTCCAAGCTTTAACAGACTTTCTATTCTTTCTCCCGCAATCACAATATCAGCAAATCCAGTTGACGGACAAGCAGCTAATCTATCCAGATAGGCCCCTTGCAAGGTGCCCATGAACATATCTGCCATTTCTCTGTCTGACAAGGGAGGTTGAACCTGGGCAGCCATTTCCCTCCACCTCTGTGCATATTCTTTGAAACTCTCCTTGGCATTTTGTGACAATCCCTGCAATTGGGTGCGGTTGGGCGCCATGTCAATATTATATTGGTATTGGTTCAGGAACGCTTCTGCCAGATCTTTCCAATTCTTCACAGCAGCTCTACTCAACTTCATGTACCAGGTCAAAGACGCCCCCGCCAGACTGTCCTGAAAATAGTGCATCCATAGCTTCTCGTCATCCGTATGGGCTGAAATCTTCCCAAAGTAAGCTTGAAGATGCGTTTGGGGACACGCATTGCCGTGATACTTATCAAAAGTGGGAGGTTTGAATTTAGGGGGAATTCTGACTCCTGAGACCAGCCCCAAGCTGGTAACATCAATACCCATAGAGTTCTTGCATTCTATGGCCCTGATCTTCTCTGCTAACTCATCATACCTTCGATCCCCTTGATTACCCACATCAGCATCCAGCAGAGTAAATTGGTCTTCCAGAGTATCTTCA
This sequence comes from Lathyrus tuberosus, assembly GCA_022829125.1. NCBI lineage: Eukaryota > Viridiplantae > Streptophyta > Magnoliopsida > Fabales > Fabaceae > Lathyrus > Lathyrus tuberosus. The sequence goes on along the minus strand of JALAZF010000270.1, from coordinate 8,377,320 downwards.
AGAGTAACACCAGCCTGCCTACTATTTCCATTACCCCGATTGTTACCACCAGGAGGAGGGTTGCCACCGGGAGGAGGAATGCCGTGTCCCTGTGAATTGTCATGATGATCACCTTCGGGCCCATTGTCGGGACGCTCTACCAGAAGCCTCAGTCTCTCCTGATTTTGCGCCATGCCAGTCATGAGGGTCATGAACTGGTCCATACGCGCCCTCATTTCCGCCAAATCACTTTGCACTTGATCCATGATTCTTACTTGATTCCTTCGCGTCGAATATCGGTGAATATGACTCTCCGCTATACTGCCTGAAACCAAATAAAGGTTAGAGACCCTGCAACGAGTACCTGAAAAGCAAGTAACAAAAAATGCAAAATGATATGCAATGCCATGCAATGCCATGTTTGTCATTTCCGAGGTGCTTTATACCCTGATTCCAATCCAACCACAGAAATCTGAAGACCAGAAATTGTGATATAAAGAGACGTGTCGTGGTCATGTGCTTGTGTGCAGCTATCTGATAAGGAATAATTCTGAATAAAACTGCTCATACTCATTCAACAAAGTATTCAAGTACATTTAAGAAAGGCTCATCCGCAAATGCAATACAAGGAAAAATGGATCCATCAACAAGCCTGATGGTAACCATTAATAACAAAATATAAGGAAAAGAACATCAGTCTGACAATTCCACACCCTTCAGCTTATCACTTGAGTATTTGATCTCCTCAAAAAGTATACGGGTACGCTGGTGATTCGGCTTTTCAATCATTTCTTTGATCAAGACATCCCTTTTCTCAAGAGCTTCAGTTAAAGAACCCATGTGCAGCATCAGAGCCTCGTCATCACACACTCCTTTGTGTCTCTTTATGCCGGCTTGCGTCTTGAGTATCTCCCTTTCTATCATGACTTCTTCAAGCTCTTTCTTGGTATTCCTCAGCTCACCTCTAGCTTCTTCTAGCTGTTCTTGACTCTTACCGAGGCTTTCCCGATACTTTCTCCTTTTTCAGTATGCTACCCCAGCTTTCAGAAGCTTTCTGTGCTGCTTCCCATCCTTCTGATGTATGAAAATAGAGGGACTCCTCCACATCTCTCTTAATAGGCGGACCTGTCAGGGCATACCCAAATTGTCGAATGGCCAAAGAAGGATTGTAGTTAATCCCACCCAGTCTTCCTATCAGTGGAACGTTAGGGAACTTACCACAGCTGTGGATAATATTCTTACCAATCAGCCCATGATCTACCCATACGATGTCCTTGGCCACCAATCCCATTAAACGCTGTTTCCACTCTAGAGAATCTTTGGAATCCACAAAAGCCCCTGATTGTGGTAAACGGCCCGCAAACCACTTATAGAACAAGGGTGCACAACAACGAATTATCCCTCCTCTTTTCTTTTCATTTCGGTTGTACAATGAGTAGTGAAGATCTCCCAGTAGCGTTGGCACCGGGTTCTTCATCATGAATATTCGTATAGCGTCCGTATCAATAAAATCCGGCTCGTTGGGAAACAACACTATGCCGTATATACAAAGGGCTAGCAAAGCATTAAAAACAAGCCAATTCTCGCCTTTAGCTGCTTCCTGGGCCTTCTTAATCAGATATTCCAGCTTGTAACCACGAATCTTTCCTTTGTTGGAGACATTGTCACTTAGCTCTGATTTGCTCAAATATAGAGCACCAGCCAACTTCCCAAAGTCAAGATCCCCCACTGATCCAAAGAAAGGGGGCTCCTCCTTGATAGCAATCCCCAACATTGGAATACTCCTCCAGGGTAGGAACCAACACATAGTCTGGAAATACAAAACATCTCAGAGGCGGATCATAGAACTGCATCAACGTATGGAGACCTCTGGCTTCATAATCACTGACATTACGAACCATAGATAAAATCCACCCATATTTCTCTTCAAAAGCTTCTCGTGCTGCCGGGCTCGCCATTCCCTTCAGCACAACAATAGGGCCCAAAGTAGGCGTAAGGAACTTATAGCTGATGATATTCTTCCTCTCTTTAGTGTTCATCTTTGCAGGGACCTGATGACTGGAATCAAGGGTAATATATGCACCTGGAAATGAATAAACATGTATGTTAGGATATGATAATGCAATGCAAAGGGCAATGTGATCAGGTAATCAGGTGTCTGTGCTGAACTGTGAACGGTGTCAGTGTAGCTCTGAGACTAATATAGAACCATAGATAAGAACCATCTGAATACAATAGGATGAAACTTCCTTTTTGTGCAATGATGATAGAAAACCGGGTATGTAGGAGGTCATGGTTACCTGCAGACCTGTAAACAACCCGCCCTTCTCACATGTGGGTACTAGGATGTTCAATATCCCGGGCTCTCAGGTCGAGAAATGATGATACGTTCACCATTTCTGGTTTGGCATCATCATCAATCGAGGAGGCCTCAACTGATTCTCCAAAACAAAAAGGTCCTCAGCTTCTGGCACTGAGGTCGAGAAGCAATAGTACATTCATCCCTCAGGGTACAGTACTACCGCCAATCGAGGAGTGCCTCCGCTGATTCTCTTTCAAAAAGGGATGTCCTATAGCAAGTTCCCAGCATTGGGTCCTCGGATCGAGAATGTGCAATGGGTTTGCCACGGAATGTGGTCTGCCACTGTCACAACTCGGGAGGAGTGCCGCAACTGAGTCCTCGGGAATGGTCACCAGAGTCGACAGTTCCTCAAGAGAATAACCACTGGCCTGCATAACATGCAGTAGCAGAAAGCTCCTGATAGAACCTCGTCTGGTTGTGGGTCTCATGAACAACAATACGTGGTCACCACCACGCAAGCGTCATGACTATCCACTCTAATACCTACGTATGTACTCAAGCCTTGGTAGTGGGCTTATCTCTCAGAACACCCATCCCGCCAAACAGACAAAACAGTGCAACACAATATAATATATGATATGTAATGCTAAAATGCGGTAAATACAGTAATGTACAGTAAAACAGTAAATAACCATACAATAAAACAGTAAATACAGCACAACAGTAAACACCCAATGAAAGAAAAGCAGACAAGCGCTAGGATTGACTTGCTTAGGATGGACCAGCAATAGGTCAACCTCTTTTCCCCAGCAGAGTCGCCAGCTGTCGCTCCCGGGATTTTCATCCAAGTACAAACGCGAAAGTGGCACCGAAACAGAGTCGCCAGCAATGTGTATTTATCCCAAGAGAGGGAAAGGAAACACCGCGTAAACCTGAGAGAAAGGAAAAGCATGGTCTTGCGACCAAGAGAAATGGGTTCGGGAGTCGGTTACGCGAGAGGAAGGTATTAGCACCCCCTCGCGTCCATCGTACCCGATGGGATCCACGCTTGCTTGTCTCGATCAAAGGGTGATAGAAAAGAATACTGGAAAAGGAACGAAAAGAGAACTGGAAAAGGAACGAGAAACAAATGTAGGGAAAATAAAAGAAGTGCTCGCATGGGCCCTACCCCACTGCCTACGTATCTCATCGGGAACATGAGAATCAGAGCGACGTAGTTCCCCTCACTAGGGATGGATTGTCTGTGTTTTTTAGAGAACGGCTTACGTCCTAGCTCAGGTGTTGCAGGCTCGCTGGTCCGAGTGCGTTACCATCTTGCAAGAGAACGAGTAGAAGCGCGTTCGTGCGTTGAGAATGAATGAGATGAGAAAAGAATTCCCGAAGGAAAGACGTTATTGTTTGTTTTTGTCTTTTAGAAGGAAGTGTTTTGGATTTGTTTGCATACGACAGTGTATCTGGATCTTAGTCATTGGAATGTGTACCTTCTCACATTCCAAGATGGAATGGGTAAGAAAGCACACTAAGGGTGAAGAAGACCCTCACACTTAGTTCCAATTATCAAGGTTCAAACACACTAGCATACTTGTGTTTATTAAGTGTTTTGTTGATTATGAAGTGAAGAAGTGTTTTTTATTATTTGCACCTTCAACAAGTATTGCATTTAAGTCCCTCATACAAGATCAAATATGTAACACATTGACCTAAGATGGGCCATATGCTACACATCTTAAGATTATAAGAGAAGACCCCTTATAATCTTTTCTTTATATGAAAGGCCTAAATGCAATAAATGCCTACCTTTATTAGATATTTTGAATTTTCTTTGAGATGAGAAAAGAGACTCAAGGGAGGATAAAGGTAAAAATCTATATGGACTAAGACTCAATCCTAATTGATTAGTTAAGGGAGTGATCCTAAGGTTTGTGAGGTTTCAACCTAAAGTCTAAAGAAAGAAAGAATTAAACAATTCACTTCCAAAGTAGAAGATGAATTGTAATTCAAAAAGGGAAAGTAATGAGTTATTAAAAGAAAGCACATAAGTGCTTAGCAAAACAAAAAATGGAATTGTAAAAGAGAAAGGATAGAAGTTGAATGTGGATTCCTTATCCACACTCAATTGAAACTTACCGAAGCCCCTACATGGTTAGTAAACATGTATAAGAAGTATAAGAAGTAAAAGAACATGTAATGCATCATAAAACTCACAAGAATTAAATGAGAAAACAAATCCTAGAACCACAACCAGAATGGGCATCATATGGAAACCAATGGTTATTATCATACAAGTGCAAGTGAATAAGCAACCATCATCACCCATTAGCATTTAAACATGTTACAAGAAGAAGGGGTAGATGAAAGATGGAAAGAAATGAAGAGGACATGCATAAATGGAACATGTAAATCAACAACCAGAATTGAAACTAAATGGAAAAGGGTTTATAAACATCTCAAAAGTATTTATGAGGTAACTTCAAGACATTCAAGAAGTAATATAAGAAGAATTGAAATGAAAGTTCAAAAAGAAAGGGCAAACAATACATGTTAATGATGCACAAAGTTCAAATTGAAATGAACATGTAAAGATGACCTATAATGTGTATCAAAGACCTATAATATCATATGAATGGCTCATAACATATGCAAATGCTCATACAAATGTGCACAAAAGAATTCATATAAACATGCACTAAAGTTGTAATGACATGCCATGGATTATACATCCAATGTGATGCATCAAACAAAGACCAAATGGATTCATGAAAATTATGCCAGCATATCATTGGAATGCCTAGGTCAGAAATGCATCATACATCAATATAGCATGTAAAAATTCAGAGCAAAATGACTTCAAACAAAGCAATTAGGTCAAATTGAAACATCATGCAAAGTGGAGCAAATATAGGCATCAAGACATATGATAAAGTGACCTAAAAAATCAAACAAAAATCATCTAACATGCTTCAATGTATTAGTGAATCAATGCAAAAAGAATCATGTCAAAATAGTTGGTAATGAGCAAGAACAAAATTAAACAAATTCATGTATCATGCTTAGAATGCATCTAAGTGGAAATTCAAAGAAAATTATGGAACAGGGGCAAAAAGGTTATAAAATCAGAAAATAAAATCATGAAAAATTTCCTAAATGTTTTAAGAATACACATGAATTTTTGTAGAATTTTCCAATATGTTTTGGTATTTTTAAAAATTAATTATGAAACGTGTAGCAAAAATGAGAAATAAAATGAAATGGAACTAAAGAAGGGGGTGCATGCATAGCAAATTAACAGTTCAAAATCATTGGGCCTTGAAAACATGGGGTGTGGATATCAACCTGGCTTAGGTCCAGTAAGCACGCAAAACACCATAACTAGCATGTACCATCAGTCAACCATTTTGACTCACTCACAACCATCAGATTAGGTCAGGTCAATGTAAAAGTCAAGGTAATCAAATCAAGCATCTCACATTGCTAGTACACACTAATAACCATGTACACACGCGCATGCTAATCATCAGATGGAAAAAATGAAGCACGTGACACACACCCTCTCCATTTATTCGCTGGCACCACCACCACCCTTGGATCAAAACAAATCAACGGACACGACTTAATCTGGCATATAAACCCTAATGAAACCTCACCGGCCGGAGAGGGACCTCCGGTCACCTTCTCCGGCCACTCTCCGGCACTGCAATCAATCAAACATTCCAGAAATTTATGCAATACACATCAAAATGTTCAGGAAGTCACATAGATCATGAATCTAGGCTTATTTTTCACAAACAACACACAAACAGAGAGAATCGAAGCAATGAAATTAGCCCTAGGTTTTGGATCTAAGCTTCTAAGAAGCTCTATCAACTAACCGGTTTCATATAGCTTCTAATAAGCTCAAATAACACATCAACCAGTTAAAATAACATCAAATCGTGCAAGCAAAGTTTGAGAACTTTTGGAACCTGAAACTTGAAGATCTTTGGATTTTTGAGAAAACCAGAGATGAGAACTTGTTCTTGAACTTCTAGAACTTCAATTTGAGCAAAATAAATGCTATTTGATCTTGAGAATAAGAGGAAATCTGAATCTGAAATTGGAGATAACTGTGCTATTCCATGCTTCAGTGATGTCTTCTTGCTTGATTGTGAAGGTTGAAGAAGAACTTGAGGAGTTCGTGCAGGTAGAGAGAAAATTCAGAGAGAAAGTTGAGAGTGCTTTTGGAGTGAGAGTGAAACAATCAGAATCTCTCTTTCCAAATCTGTTAGAATTGTTTATATAGGCGTGGTTATGATTTGACCCTGGTGGTTGATGGTTAGAACTACAGTTAACTGAGTTAGTTAACTGAGTTCGAGTTAACAGAATGAGTCATGACAGTTAGTGACACGAGTTGGAGAGGTTTTGTTTTAGTGTGGAAGAGCTCATGGTCACTTATGGTGAGGATAATGGTGAGGTGGTGTTCTGCAGCAGTAGCTTGTGGTGGAAGTTTTGCAAGTTTCCCTTCTCATGTAAGAACAAAGAGAAAGCACGTGCAAGAATGTTTGGGCAAATGAGGAAAAGAAATCAGCTGGTGATGATGAAGTGTTTGTGGTGTGACTGAACCAAAAAAAAAATGTGTGAACTGCTACACATGGCAGTCAATGCATCAATGCAGATGGTGATGTTTGAACATGGATTTCTTTATGACCAAGGCACGAAAATGAATCATCTTGGTGTCAATGGATTGAGGAAGCATCATAGGACAATTTTGGTGTTGGACTTGAGTTGAAAAGGTACCTCAAACATGTCTAAAAATCATCATAAACAGATGGAAAAACGACTGGTGCATGGGCGAGCAATTTGTGGCATGGCATGGCAAGGTGTGCATGGCATGGATTTTCAGTTGTGTTGACCAATCTTTGAGCTATCATAACTCCTTGTCCTTTGATCAAATGAAAAAATCATGAACATCAATCTTGAAGATCTCACATAGGGGAACAACTTTGATGTTGCAAGATTTTTCATTTGAAGCCTTTAACCATGAGTAAAATGAGTGGACATTTGGCCCACCACATGTTTGTTAAAATGACTGCGCGCGTGCCCTGAAAATCTTGGTCATGACCTAGTTTTGAACCTACTTTGCTCAAACTTTGATCAATCATATCTCCCTCATTTTTTATCCAATGGAGATGTTCCACACATGGATTTGAAGCTTAAAGCAAGGCCTTTCATTGAGGCAGAGTGGAATTTTCATTTGGTACTCCAAATTTGAATGGCCTTGGTTCAAATTCTGATGCAAAATGGCCAAAACTTGCTATTTTTAGTAACCCTTCCTCTTCCAAAAATGGCAACTTTCCACATCTTGATTTTTTCATGATTCCTTTGGAGTTTCTTGACCAAATTTTGTACATTGGACATATGTAACATGAATTTCATGAATTTGGCCTCAAAAAGTCAAGAGTTGACTTTTTCCTCTGATTATTTAACTTGGCCCCAAATTCCCTGATTTTTTATCTTTCTTCCAATTGAAACACTTCCAAAACCAATTGAGAGGCAATTTTCCATACACATACACTTAAGAACATGTAGAATATCATGACAACAAGCTTTGTCCAAAAAATCAGAGATATCCTGATTTTATTAGAAACCCTAATTTTGACCCTCTCTGGTTAGGAGGAAATTGCACATCTTCCAAATCCAAATTCCTCAGAGTATGTTGTGTATCCTCTTAAAGGATGATGAGAAATGCCACTTGAGAATGATTTTGAATCAATGAGCTATCTCTTTTGAGGGTTTTCCTTCAATTTTTGAACCTCTTGCATAGTGAAAGATGTAGTGCTTCAATCTCCCATTGAATCTCACTTCCTTGAGGTTTTGGAAGATCAATTGAGATAGTATGAGACATGAGAGACCTCTTGGCTTGCCTAGAGCCAACTTGATTGACCTTTTTGTGCTTTGAAGGATTCCTTGATTGTCCACCTTCCACCTGATCACATGCCCTGATGGTAAGAAGGATGCCATGCTTCATTTTTCTATGTTAAATGCAATGTAATGTTAATGAGGTGGATATGATATGATAAATGATAATGCCATGCTATGATGACAAAAGGGGAGAGCAAATTTTGGGGTATTACACTATGAGGTGTTATAAATGTGGTGAGTTGGGGCATCGTCAGTTTGAGTGCAGGAAAGATTTGAGGAAGTGTACTAATTGTGGAGGTGTATGACATGTTGCTGCTGATTGTGCAAGGAAGAATGTGGTGAAATGTTACAACTGTGGTGAACCTATTAGTACCAAGTGTCCGAAACCGAAACAAGCTCTAGCTGGTGGAAAAGTGTTTGCATTATCGGGGACTCAGACTTCAAGTGCAGATCGTCTGATTCGAGGTACTTGTTTTATTAATAGTACTCCTTTGATTGCTATTATTGATACTGGAGCGACTCATTCGTTTATTTCGTCTGAGTGCGCGAAGCGTTTGAATCTTGTGTTGTCTGTGATGGGTGGTGAAATGGTTATTGATACTCCAGCAATGGGGTCAGTAACTACGTCTTTGGTTTGTCTAAGATGTCCTTTGACCATTTATGGTAAAGACTTTGAGATGGATTTGGTGTGTTTACCGTTGGAGGGATTAGATGTGGTTTTGGGTATGAATTGGTTGCAATTCAATCGGGTTCATATTGATTGTTATCATAAGCTGGTAAGGTTTCCTTCTCTTGAGGAAGACGAAGACTCGAGTTTCTTATCTACCAAAGAGTTGAAGGAACTTTTGGCGGAGGAAGCTCAGTTGTTTGGATTGTTTGCATCTTTAACTGTGGATAGTCAAGTTTCACTTGACGTGTTTCCTGTTGTGTGTGAATTTCCGGAAGTGTTTCCTGAGGATATTTCAGACTTGCCACCGGAGAGAGAGGTGGAGTTTTCTATAGATCTAGTTCCTGGTACTAGACCTGTTTCTATGGCACCTTATCGTATGTCGGCATCTGAATTGGTGGAGTTAAAGAGACAGTTGAATGAGTTGTTGGAAAAGAGGTTCGTGAGACCAAGTGTTTCTCCTTGGGGTGCTCCAGTTTTATTGGTGAAAAAGAAGGATGGAAGTATGAGGTTATGTATTGATTATCGCCAGTTGAATAAGGTGACGATCAAGAATAAGTATCCTCTTCCAAGGATTGATGATCTGATGGATCAGTTGGTTGGTGCGTGTGTGTTCAGTAAGATTGACTTGAGGCCAGGGTATCATCAGATAAGGGTGAAGGAGGAAGACATTCAGAAGACGGCCTTTAGGACACATTACGGTCATTATGAATATTCTGTGATGTCGTTCGGGGTTTCTAATGCGCCAGGTGTGTTTATGGAATACATGAATCGTATTTTTCACAAGCATCTGGATCGTTTTGTCGTGGTGTTTATTTATGATATCTTAATTTATTCTAAGTCTTGGGAGGAGCATGCAGAACATTTGCGTATTGTTTTGCAGGTTTTGAAGGAGAGGAAGCTTTTTGCTAAACTATCCAAGTGTGAATTCTGGTTGTCGGAGGTGAGTTTTCTGGGACACGTAATTTCAGGTAATGGTATTGCTGTGGATCCATCTAAAGTAGAAGCAGTTCTACAATGGGAGGCTCCGAGATCTGTTACTGAAATTCAAAGCTTTTTGGGTTTGGCTGGTTATTATTACAGGTTTATTGAGGGTTTTTCGAAACTAGCACTTCCTTTGACCCAGTTGACTTGTAAAGGGCAAGCATTCATTTGGGATATTCGGTGTGAAGAGAGTTTTACTGAGCTGAAGAGAAGATTGATGACAGCTCCGATCTTGATTTTGCCGAATCCTAGTGAACCATTTGTGGTTTATTGTGATGCTTATTTGATTGGTCTAGGTGGTGTTCTGATGCAGGAAGGTAAAGTGGTGGCTTATGCTTCAAGGCAGTTAAGAGTTCATGAGAAGAATTATCCTACTCATGATCTTGAGTTAGCGGCTGTGGTTTTCATGTTGAAGATTTGGAGGCATTATCTCTACGGTGCAAGGTTTGAAGTCTTTAGTGATCACAAAAGTTTGAAATATTTGTTTGATCAGAAAGAGCTAAATATGAGGCAACGTAGATGGTTGGAATTCTTGAAGGACTACGACTTTGGCTTGAATTACCATCCTGGTAAAGCTAACGTGGTAGCCGATGCATTGAGCCGAAAATCATTACATATGTCTGCTTTAATGGTTAAGGAGTGGGAACTTTAGGAATCGTTTAGAGATTTGAGTTTGGTTTGTGAAGTGACGTCGGATAGCGTTAGGCTTGGTATGCTAACGATTACTAATGATTTTCTGATGACTGTTTGTGAGAAACAGAAGTTAGACGTGAAATTTGTGGATTTGATGTTGGTTGGAGGAAAAGATGCGAATAGTGATTTTCAAGTGGATATTAATGGTGTTTTGAGATTTCGAGGTAGGATTTGTATTCCAGATGATGCGGAGTTGAAAAAGATGATTTTGGAGGAAGGACACCGGAGTAATTTGAGTATACATCCGGGAGCGAATAAGATGTACCAAGATTTGAAGAAGATTTTCTGGTGGTCTGGATTGAAAAGAGATGTGGCTCAGTTTGTTTATGCATGTTTGACTTGTCAGAAATCAAAGGTGGAACATCTGAGGCCTAGTGGTTTGTTGCAACCGTTGGATATTCCTGAGTGGAAGTGGGATAGTATTTCCATGGATTTTGTAACAGGGTTACCGAATACTCAGCGTGGGCATAATGCTATTTGGGTGGTTGTTGATAGACTGACTAAATCGGCTCATTTTATTCCGATTAACATCAGTTTTACTTTGGAGCGGTTAGCGGAGATTTACATCAGTGTGATTGTGAAATTGCATGGAGTTCCATTGAGTATTGTTTCTGATCGAGATCCTAGATTTACATCGAGATTTTGGGAAAGTTTACAGAAGGCTTTGGGTTCTAGATTGAGATTGAGTTCGGCTTATCATTCGCAGACGGATGGTCAGACGGAGAGGACGATTCAGTCTTTGGAGGATTTGTTGAGAGCTTGTGTTTTGGAACAAGGTGGTGCGTGGGATAGTTATCTTGCATTGATTGAGTTTACGTATAATAACAGTTTCCATTCTAGTATTGGAATGGCACCGTTTGAAGCATTGTATGGGCGAAGGTGTCGAACACCTTTGTGTTGGCACGAATATGGTGAAAGAACGGTGGTTGGACCAGAGTTGGTGCAACAGACGACAGAGAAAGTGAAGTTTATTCGTGAGAAGATGAAAGCTTCTCAGAGTAGACAAAAGAGTTATCATGATCGAAGACGGAAGGATCTTGAGTTCCAAGAGGGTGATCATGTATTCCTGAGGGTTACGCCGGTAACAGGTGTGGGTCGTGCTTTGAAATCGAAGAAACTAACTTCTCGGTTTATTGGTCCTTACCAGATATCCGCGAGAGTGGGTGCTGTGGCTTATAGGGTGGCGTTGCCGCCGAATCTGTCGAATTTGCACGATGTGTTTCATGTTTCACAGCTTTGGAAGTATGTTCCAGATCCGTCGCATGTGATTCCGATGGATGAGGTTGAGTTAAGGGAGAATCTTACAGTTGAGGCATTACCAGTTAGGGTTTTGGATCGCGAGGTGAAGAGGTTGAGAGGCAAGGATATTGCACTTGTGAAAGTGGCGTGGGGCGGCGCTGCTGAGGGCAATTTGACTTGGGAGTTGGAGAGTCGGATGCGGGAGTCGTATCCAGGTTTGTTCGTCTCAGGTAATATTTTCGAGGACGAAAATTTCTAAGTGGGGGAGAGTTGTAACGACCTAGTTTTTGTGTGCGTTTTATTTAATCGAGTCGTTTGATTATTATATTATTATTTTATTTTATTTTTGACTTTTATCTGAAAATATGTTATTTATCAATGTTGTGATATTTTATCGGGTTTTGGGAACGTTTGTGAGATATTTGAGTGTGGGGGTATTTTGGACATTTCACAATATTTTGTTAAGTTAGAATAGAAAGGAAAATAGAAAGAGAGAAAAGTAGAAAGAAAGAAAGGGGAAAGAAAGAAAAAGAGGAGAAAAGAGAAGAAGAAAAGAAATAGTAAGAAAACTTGGAAAAATCAAAGAGAAATCAACTTCTAGAATCGATTTAATCGGGTAAGGGTGCGAAACTCAATTAATTGTATGATTGTGTATGATTATGTATGTATATTTGTGACGTTTGTTGGATTGAAATGAAGAAATTTAGTAAAACCCATTTTTAGTAAAATTGATTAGAAAGTGAGTAAATGTGTTGAAAATCATATGTTAAGTGTTCATTCTTGTTGATACATGATAGATACTTGTTGCAATACATTGTATTGGTAATTTTTCTGGGTGTAGGTGAAAATTGGAGGATTTTTGAGTGGAAAACGCAGAACCACGTTCTGCAGAAATTTTTCTGAGATTTCCAGGTCATACGCGTATGGGGCATGTTCATACGCGTGTGAACCTTGGAAATACGCGTATGGTGGGCGAGCCATAGGGCCAATACGCGTATGGGTTGCTTGTTTCCTCGGCCATCTGCCCATTTACGTATGATACGCGTAGCATTGCAGGGCATTACGCGTATGGGTTTGGTCATTACGCGTACGGACATTTACACGTGAACTTTGGGAAAAATGAGTCTCTGCTCATACGCGTATGGATCATGGTGATACGCGTATGAACAGGACTTTTACAAAATGGGACTTTTCAAAATATCGTTTTTCATTTTCTTTCGTAACTTGAGTTCCGTTTGTCCGATTTTTACATTCTTGGTATCGTTGTGTAGCTATTGAACTGTACTTTCTTGTTATGATGATTTTGGAATTGTTAGCCGATTTAATTATGTCGAAAAATCAGGAATAGTGTCGGTTGTCGAATTTTGTCGTTATAATTGTGCGTAATTAACGTGTATTATGCAAGGTGCTATTGTGTGACGCAAATGTATGTGTTTAGATGATGTTGTGACGAGTTTTGGCCGTATGGCAATTAAATGCATTGTTTTGGGCATAAGTGCAAAGTGTGATTTTATCGATGTAAATGAATATGTGTGTGTGTGTGTGTATGCATATTAAATGTTATGGGTCTTTGTATGCCAAGCATCATGATATGCATTGTGGAAACGTCCTGAGTGACGGTTTGGATTCCAGAGGGAATTCGCTATAACTTCGTGTGCCCATGTGGGGTGTGAGCGATGATTATAGACGATCATGTGCCCATGTGGGGTGTGAGCGATCGGGTCGTGTGCCCGTGTGGGGTGTGAGCGATCCATAAACACCGTGTGCCCATGTGGGGTGTGAGCGGTGGGGAACATCGTAGGCCCGACGGGGAGTTACAGTCATGTAATGAGCGATGGTTCCAGCAGAGTTCCTGAGTGAACTAGTGATGAGAAACAATGGAAGTCGGTACCGCATGTGCATATGCATATAGTCGTTGTGTCGGTCTCTTGCATTTGTATAAATCATTTATGGTTGGTTATGTGTGGATTTGTGGATAAATTGATATATGGATATGTGTTGGTGATGGAAATATGTATTGTGTCTGGTAATGTCTTGTGTTTTGAATTATGGCGTGAGTTGTGGTGAGAACCGTATACATGTGTATTTTTGTGTTATATATATAATTGTATGCAATTATATTATGGTTGTTTTTCTCACCCTTCTGCTGTTTTATAATGCTCTATGAGGCATTGCAGATTAGAGTTGCTGGAGGTATTTTTGTGAAGCTTTGCGTCTTCATTCTTTTGTCGGTCGGCTCTGATATGTGACACCGGGTAGTTAGGGAGGCCGTTTGTGATAATTGTATATTATGTATATATATATCTTTTGGCTTGTGCATGTATAACCTGATGTATGACAAACGTCTCATGATATATATATATATATATATATATATATATATATATATGTAAGTTATTCAGTTTTAGATTTTCCGCTTTTATTCTAAATTCTGAAATGTGGGTGTAAGGAACTAAGTTCCTCTGTTGATTGCTACCCCACTGTTGCATATCTTTATGAGCAGGTGTTGTATGTATTGTTTCAATTTGATGTGACCCTCCCGGTCTATGCCATGATAATTTAAATATACTCTGACGAAATTTTGAATTTTCTTTTACTGCTTTTTATTAATTGGGGGTATAGATTGGGGGTGTTACATAGGGCACAGGCTGCTGGTTCCCTTAGTCTTGGATAAGTCTTGACTCAATTCAGTTGGAAATGGCTCAGTCCATGCCACGTTGGTGCATCCATTAAATGCTCCAAACCAAAATTGGAGTCTTGTCCCTCTTTTAGGCATTTCTAGGTTTGGCATGCTACTTTTGTTTCCAAAGACTTGGGAGGTTGATGGATCAGTGTTTGTCCCTCCTTGGTCCCCCCCTTGAGGTGTTCAGATGGATATATTTGCTTGCCCTTTGCAAAATTTATGCAAATCGAGCAAAACTCCCAAATCTGCCTTGCCATGACAGTTTGCAGCAAGGCATATTGGCATGGTCATATCTCATGGCCCAAGTGGAATTTGATGGAGTTCTTGGCCATTTTGGAAAGCCCTCATATGATACAACAACTGTTTGATCGTGATTGGTTTTGATACTTTTTGGATCCAAGTGAAAAATGCCCCTACATTTTGAAAAAAGTAAGACAGATTCTGACTTAGTGAAAATTTCACTAAGTGTTGGAAGAAAGTGACATTTTCACTTTTTGTGATTTTGATCATTCCATAACTTAAAATCCATGAGGAATTGGAATGAGTTGTGTTTTGAAGCTTTTGTAGAGGGCCATGAGAGCTACAAATCCAGCGTTGAATGGGGAAAAATGACCTTGTGGTTTAGGATTTATGATCCTCCAAAGTTGGTACCCTAGCCACTTTGTTTCATAACTTAGTAAAATTTCTAAGTTTTTATGGTTACCCCTTTTATAAGTTATCCCAATTTTCTTGATTTTTCTTGATGGATGATGATTCGAATCTCACATTAACATCATTTTAGGGTTAAGGAACCATAATTGACCAAAAAAATCAAAAAGTCAAACTTTGACTTTTTATCAGATGAATTCCAAACTGTGCGATCCTCTATGAAATCAAGTCCTTGACCTAAATCAAACTTGATGGATTGATTTCATAGGTGTTATAGGGTGTATTGAATCATGTCCTAGGGTTTGGGAGCATGTCCTGGTCAAAAGTCAAAGGTACAGTTGACTTTTTCCGCGAAACCCTAACTGTGGTAATGATGAACCTGAAACTTGGGAACCAAGCTTGTTGGATCAATCCATTGTTGTAAATGGATAAAGGTGGTTTATTAGAGACCCTAAAATCCTCTCTTGAGGTCTTGGCTCATGATTTGTCCCAAAAGTCAACTTGGGGGGGGGGGTTGAATTAGGTCAAGAAACCCTAATTCCTGGTTTTTGATGAATGCATCCCCTGAGGTCAAAATTGACTTTGTGATTGGGTCCATGATGTCCCATGGAGCATATTAGGTTATGCTTTGAAGCATTGGCTCATGCCTAGAGGAAAATTTCCATCTGGAGGCCCTGGTCGACCAAACTCTAATTTGGTGACACTGGCGATCTTAAGGCTTAATCCACCTGGAATGCTGCAACATTGTGCTTGATTCTTGATGTGGGAGTCCTCTTGATCCATTGTGGATGTTTGAGAGGTTAGACAAGTTGAAGATCATGTCATTCCTTGATTGATCCTTTGTCTAAGTCTCAAAGAGGGATTGAAACCCTAATTATTGTTTGTAGTGAGTGCTCACCCATCTTTGGGGAGACTGATGGTTCATTCATATTGTGATGATGATTTGCACAATGATGGGAAATCTTAGTGGTTAAAATTTGGGGTATGACAGATGCCCCTATTTAATCTTCTTGGACCCGAAGGTGTGAATGGCGAAGGTATTCGGGCATTCAGGGTGCAAAAGGAATAAATATCGGAATACCCGAAATTTTGATGGTGGTTATGAATGGTAGTTCACTCATCCATATTTTTTGCTAAGCGATGATGCTTAGAAAAGGTAAAAACTTCCCCTCGATCCTGGTTTCTTACCAAGGAACTGGTCTCAGTTTTGATACAAACTTCCCCTCGATCCTGGTTTCCTACCAAGGAACTGGTCTTAGTTTTTTATGTAAACTTCCCCTCAATAATGCATGATGCATGTATATATATGCTGACAAAACTGACACGACATACAAACTAGTAGATGAACACGACTGGATACTCGGCCACAGTGGGAGATAAAAAGTATCGCTGGTTCAAGATAGCAATTCTGCCTTGCTTAGGAGAAGTAGTCCCTGTGGGGGAACAACTGTTGATCGGGCTTAGGAGGTAAGAACTCGGTCGAAGATGTCAGATGGAGTATTCGCATCTGACATAACTGATCCTTCATTCAGGCGCACTAGTTTAGAAGGAGTACTTTGATTCGGCACTTTGAAGTTCGATTACTTCTGGTGAAGCGATCGATGTTCTTTCGATGTTTAACAATCAAAAGAAATTGCCATCTTTATTTTAAAAGCAGAAAAGTTTGACAAGTAAATTCATTTTTGTTTCGTTTCAAGAATCGTTGATCATGTTAAAATTTCGTTCTGTAAAGCTAAAACAAATAAGAATTGCAAACAAAAGCACAAGGGCTCAAATTTTATTGATAGGATGGAAATCACCCAAACGCGTGATTCCATAGAGTATTTACAAAGTTTAGAAAATGGTAATTTAAGGGAAGAGGGCTGCATTGAAACATAACGACTGCTATCCTTCTACCAACTTTGAATTCTGGACATTCTGAGCTTCCGTCGAGGATGACTTTGAATGGAGTTTTCCTGATGGATGCCATGACTGCCGCTGAGGGATTTGCCCATGTTGGACGTAGTTACTTGCCATTATCCCTAACTTTTTCCTGGATTTTACTTTGAGATTTCCAATCCACCGGGATGATTTTTTTTATTATGTCTCTAATTTTTGCCTGGACCTCCCTTTCGGGTTTTCAATCCACCGAGACATTTTTTAATAGTTTTTTTAGTTTAGGCAAAGTATTTCTTGACTACATCAACATTTGTAGGGTAGGAAAATTCCTCGCCGTCCATGGTTGTAAGTCTCAAGGCACCGCCTAAGAAAGCTTTCTTGACCACATAGGGGTCGTCATAATTCAGAGTCCATTTGCCCCGGGAATCAGCGAGAAATGATTGTATCTTCTTGAGCACAAGGTCTCCTTTTCTGAAGACACGAGGTCGAACCTTTTTGTCGAACGCCTTATTCATTCTTTGTTGATACAACTGACCATGGCATAGTGCCGTGATTCGCTTCTCTTCGATTAGGTTTAATTCGTCGTGTCGACTTTGACACCATTCAGCCTCTGTTATCTTAGCTTCCATCAATACCCGGATCGATGGGATCTCTACTTCGATGGGGAGCACTGCCTCCATGCCATATACTAGAGAGAAAGGGGCTGCCCCTGTTGAAGTGCGGACAGATGTGCGATAACCGTGAAGAGCAAAGGGTAACATCTCGTGCCAATCTTTGTAGGTTACGACCATCTTTTGAACAATCTTCTTGATGTTCTTGTTAGCCGCTTCTACCGCTCTGTTCATCTTGGGTCGGTAGGGAGATGAGTTATGGTGTTCGATCTTGAACTCTGCGCACAACTCCTTCATCATCTTATTATTCAAGTTAGATCCATTATCAGTAATGATCTGGCTAGGAACACCATAACGGCAGATAATATTGTTTTTGATAAATCAGACTACCACTTGTCGGGTTACATTGGAGTACGACGCTGTTTCGACCCACTTGGTGAAGTAGTCAATGGCTACCAGGATGAACCGATGTCCATTCGAAGCTTTGGGTTCAATCATGCCAATCATGTCGATTCCCCATATGGAAAAAGGCCATGGGAAGAGAGAACTTTGAGATACGTTGGCGGTACATGGATTTTGTCAGAGTATATCTGACACTTGTGACACTTCCTCATGTACTTGTAGCAGTCGGATTCCATGGTTAACTAATAGTACCCTGTCCTTAGAATTTTTCTCGCCATTGTGTGTCCGTTGGCATGAGTGCCAAAGGATCCTTCATGAATTTCTTTTATCAGCATGTTTGCTTCTAATCTGCCTACACATCGGAGCAAGACCATGTCAAAATTCCTCTTATAGAGTGTATCATCGCTCAGGAAGAAGCTGCCTGCTAGCCTTCTGAGGGTTTTTCTGTCTTTTCTTAGTGCCCTAGGTGGGTACTCTTGTTTCTGAAGGAAGCATTTAATATCGTGATACCAAGGTTTGTCATCTATGACTGCTTCAATCACGAAGATGTAAGCGGGCCGTTCAAGGCGTATTATGTCGATCTTAGGTAAGTCGGTCCATTGACCTACACTAATCATGGAAGAAAGGGTGGCTAATGCATCAGCCACGTGATTCTCCTCACGAGGGATGTGATGAAACTCGATTCTGTTGAAGAAAGGTAACAACCTTCTTGCATAATCTTTGTAAGGAATCAATCTGGATTGGTATGTGTTCCAATCTCCTTTGATTTGATTGATAACCAGGGCTAAGTCGCCATATACATCCAAGTTCTTAATCCTCAAATCAATCGCTTCTTCGAGACCCATAATACAAGCTTCGTATCCGGCCTCGTTGTTTGTGCACTTGAATATAAGTCAGGCAGTGAAAGGAATGTGGGTACCCAGAGGTGCTATGATGATTGCCCCAATTCCGTTTCCGTAATGGTTGACAGCTCCGTCAAAGATTACTCCCCATTGGGAACCTGGTTCTGGCCCTTTACTGGGTAGCGGTTCATCGCAATCTTTCATTTTTAAATACATGACATCTTCGTCTGGGAAGTCAAACCCAATTTATTCCTGATCATTAATCAGTTGATGAGCCAAATGATCAGATAAAATACTTCCCTTAACAGCTTTCTGAGCGTGGTACTCAATGTCATATACCGATAACAACATCTGCCAACGGGCAATTCTTCCCGTGAGAGCAGGTTTTTCAAAGATATACTTGATTGGATCCATTTCTGAGATTAACCAAGTAGTGTGACGAATCATGTATTGGCGAAGACATTTGGATGCCCAAGCCAAAGCGCAGCAAGTTTTCTCAAGCATAGTGTACCGAGTCTCGCAGCAGGTGAATTTCTTGCTCAAATAGTAGATGGCAGACTCTTTTCTTTTTGTTTCGTCTTGTTGACCAAGCACACAACCCATTGAGTCCTCTAGGTCTGTGAGGTAGATGATCAGTGGTCTTCCTTCCACTGGAGATGATAGAATCGGTGGGTTCAACAGGTGATAAAATCAGTGGTCGAAGGCGGTTTGGCTGTCCTCTGTCCAAACGCAGTCCTGATTCTTTTTGAGTAATTTGAAAATTGGCGCACATGTTGCTGTCATGAGGAATATGAATCTGGAGATGTAGTTCAAACGTCCCAAGAATCCCTTGACTTGTTTTTCAATTTTCGGGGAAGGCATTTCTTGAATGGCCTTGACCTTGTCAAGATCAACCTCAATTCCTTTTTGGCTGACGATGAACCCTAAAAGTTTCCCTGAACAGACACCGAAGGTGCACTTGTTGGGATTCAAGCGGAGTTTGTACTTTCTCAACCGCTTGAATAGTTTTGACAGGTGGGTCACATGCTCGTCTTCTGTCTTAGATTTGGCAATCATGTCATCGACATATACCTCGATTTCCTTGTGTATCATGTCATGAAACAGAGTAGTCATGGCCCTTTGATAGGTTATCCCGACGTCTTCAAACCGAACGACATTACCTTGTAACAAAAGGTACCCCATGGGGTGATGAAGGAAGTTTTCTCCATGTCTTTCGGCACCATTTTGATTTTATTATAGCCTGAGAATCCATCCATGAAGGCAAAAACTTTGAACTTTGTTGTACTGTCTACCAGCATGTCAATGTGCGGCAAAGGAAAGTCATCCTTTGGACTAGCCTTGTTCAGATCTCTATAATCGACACATATTCTGACTTTTCTGTCCTTTTCTGGAACGGGTACGATATTGGCTAACCATTGAGGATATTCTGATGTGGCGAGGAAACCTGCGTCAATCTGTTTTTGTACCTCCTCTTTGATTTTGACGGCCATGTCCGGGTGAGTCCGTGTCAACCTCTATTTTACAGGCGGAAATTCCGATTTCAATGGTAAATGATGTTCCACGATGCTGGTATCCAACCCTGGCATGTCCTGGTAGGACCAAGCAAACACATCGGGAAATTCTCTGAGAAACTTTGTCAAACTCTCTTTGGCAGTTGGACTGAGCAGTGCCCCAATCCTGATTTCTTTTCTCTCTTTTTTTGAACCCACGTTGATCGTTTCCAACGGCTCTTTGTGAGGTTCAATGGACCTTTCCTCTTGTCGGATTAATCGGGAGATCTCTTCTGGAATTTCGTTGTCAACTTCTTCTTCAGCCCCAAATACCGAGAACTCAAAGTCGGGAGAAGGCATCAGATCGTATGTTTCAACGGGGTTTAAAACTAGCAATCTGCATGACGTGATGATTTGTGTTTAGAAGAGATAGAGAAAATGCAAGTGTGTGCAGTGTATTTTTTTTAAAAAAATTGCTTGTTTATTTTAAATTGTTTTTTAGGATTACCATTTTCTGAGAAAAGCAAAAAGAGAAAACAACAATTAATGCGGAGATCACAGAACGACGTTATTTTATTTATGAACAAGTCGATTCTTGAAACTACAGCCCTATAAAACAGAACTCTGTCGCTTTGGGAAAAGCAAAGAGGGACATTTACAGAAAGTGAGCCCTATCAAAACATCCTTTTCACCTGGGCAGGGTGAAAGGTTAAAGACGACAATTACTTTGACTGATGAACAATCTTCGGAACATCGACAGCAACCCATTGGTGGTGAACTCCTCGGTGAATCACAAAGTCTGGTACCTCCCTTGATTTGTCTTCAGAAATAACGCTGATTTCTGGTGGAGCAGGATCATTGGAATCTGTCTCCCAGGAAGAGTTGTCGTAGGAGGATTCCTCTGTTGTATGTTGCATAGTATTTGTGCTCTCAGGTATATCTCCCAATCCAGTTGGCTGGATATCTTCGAACCTGATATGAGAGCTTTCGGGAGCGGTGTACTTGACCTGAAGTCGTATTTTCCACTCTGTTGTCCCAAGGTGTCCCACACTTCTTTGGAACTGGAGGAGTCATCTCTTTCGATGATGTTAACCTCGGGAAAAACATAGTTGATGAATTCTTGTCCGGCAAACTTTGTGAATTCATCGTCATGCTGGATAGGTTCTGAATACCCTGAGTGTTGATCCCATGACATGGTGGGGACGCAGGTATTCTGTTCAATGACGCTCAGCTGATTTTCATTGTTCGGCTGATTTTCTTGCCCCAAGTCTCCTGGGTACGGCTGCCAGATAGGCAGGCCATCCATTGGGCCATAATAGTCGTGGTCAAAGTTGTCCTTCATCAGAGTGTCTTCCTCTAATGAGTTTGGTGGAGCCCGACATCCTTCCGGATCACAATCTCCGTATATCATTTTGACATCTGACCTCGATATAAATCTTGGACTCTGTGTGGGATAGCAAAAGGGCGTAGGCACCTCTTCCGGAGACATACAACCGTCCTCATTGAGATAGGACTTCCATTCCTCATCCGTATCGGAGGGATCTCCCTCGTTGATGGTATGGACTGCTTGAGGCACTGGGTGAAGGAAACCTCCACTGTGGAAGAAGTCCTGAATGGGATGAAGACTTTCATCGTTAGCAGCTGTCTGGGTGCAGGTTACAGAAAAACCAAGACCCTTCTTTGTTTTATTATCAGTATGAATGACAAGCTGTCCCCATCCTTTTGCATTGTTATTCTCGATCACTTCGAGAGCATCTATGTATGAGGAAATCGAGGTTCCTTTCTCTGATTTATTCTCATTGCTCACCGAAAGTGCTTGGAACTGAGTCCCAACAATCTCCTCGGGTTCTACACAAGTAGATAATGACAGGTTACTCACGATCAAGGCTTGTTCTCCACAGACCGTGACGAGTTGGTCGTTCTTGACAAACTTCAGCTTCTGGTGCAGTGTCGAAGTGACTGCCCCAACCTGGTGTATCCAAGGTCTTCCTAATAAACAACTGTACACTGCCCGGACATCCATGACCTGGAAAGTGATTAGGAAAGTGTGAGGACCGATAGTTATAGGAAGGTCAACTTCGCTGATAACTACTTTCCGAGACCCGTCAAATGCTTTGACGATGACCTCACTGCCCCTCATCGGGGACCCTTTGAATGATAGTCACATTAAAGTGGACTTCGACATAACGTTGATGGCCGATCCTATGTCTACCAGTACGCTGGCTAAAGCATCGTCCTGGCAGTTAACTATAATATTGAGCGCCATGTTGTGACTTTTTCCCCCCTCTGGCAAATCCTCATCACTGAATCCTAAGTTGCTGCAGGAAGTGATGTTAGAGATGATGTTATCAAACTGTCGTATTGACACATCCTGCTCCACAAAGGCCTGCTCTAAGACTTTCTGTGGAGCCTCTATGTGGGCTTCGGAACTGAGTAAAAGTGATAGCACTGAGATCTTTGAAGGGGTTTGTAACAGCTGATCAACAATGTTGTATTCACTCCTTTGGATGAGCTTCAGCATCTCATCATTGTCCTTTGAAAGGTCGGGATTACTGGATTGACTGACTGGTGGATCAGGAGCATCTCTCGGAAGTTCCTTTTCTTTGTTAGGTTCTCCAACTCCTCGGTTAAAGATTCGACTGCTCCGTGTTACTCGACTGATGTCTGCAATATTCACGACGGAGGGTAATGGAATTTCCTTTCCATTCTCAATTATTGTTGCACCGTATTTGTAAGGGATCGCCTTAGCTGATTCATACGGTAACGGTCCCGATAGATAGATAACTACAGGAGCCTTCTGATTTTTTTGACTATAGTAAGTAACTTCAATCAGTTCCTGGCTAAGAACCTTTGATTCGTCCAGTAGAGGGATGATGGTACAAACATCCTTGTTTTGTTGATGATCAGAGATTACAACCATATCTTTATTTGATCAGCGAAATAGTCTGGCGTCCAGTTGATTGGCTCAGAGCTCGGACACGGGTGAATCTCTGTACGTTCCAACTGACCTTGAAGGGCTGCCCGCACAAGGTAGCATCCTTGGTTATTCTCTGAGCAGACTCTACAACGTTCATAGTTATGTGGTGGCACCTGGCCACGCCCGCTTTGAATGCAGTGCAACCTTACCAGGTTTGTTTCCATAGATCGGACATCCTGACTTTGACGCCAAGTAGGGTTTCCATTAAGCACACTAATTTGTTGCTTGTCTTCATCCAGATAGATTGGAAGCCACCAGTGGTTTAATAAGTGTTGTCAAGTTCTCTGAACGAGAGCACACCCTTGGTTACTCTCACAACATTCTTTACAACTCATATAATAATGTGAAGTGAGAAAACCGAGTTGGACCTACCTGGCATGTAACTCCACCAAGCTGGTATTCATCAGACGAATATCAAAGATTTGAATCATGTTGATCTGATAAGGATTTCTATCATGGTAGTCCTAAATCCATCCAAGATCCATCTGACGCTGGAGGGCCTCTTGTACAAAAGAGCATCCCTGTTTGTTTACCGAGCAGGTCAGACAAGAATTATAATCGTGCTGCGGCAGATTATGATACTGGCTTTGCCTTGAGTGCATCGCCACCAAGTTGTTATTCATTGCACGGATTTCGTGGTTCTGAATGATGTTGGAATTCGTATAGGTCATGTTGACTCCACAAACTCGATGCTCTTGGATCCATCCGAGATCCAATTGTTCCTGTAGAGCTGCTTGCACCACAAAACATCCTTGATTGTTTTTAGAGCAGATATCACACTGGTGATAATTATAAGGTGGCACATGTCCATATCCTCTCTATCTACAATGCATCTTGACCAAGTTGGCTCTTAACAAGAGTACATCATGAATTTGATAGGTGTTGTTAGACTCTCCCTCTATCAAATTGACTGCAGTTTTCTCATGTTGAGGCAGCTGGTTTGTGAGAACATTAGGATTCGTATCCTTGAAAGATAAGACCCCGCTCCTAACAAGCTTTTGTACGTCGGATTTGAAACTGAGACAGTTTTCTATGTTATGCCCTAGTCCTCCTTGATGGTAAGGACACGTCTGATCCGTTTTGAACCAAAAAGGCAGGTTTTCCAGTACTGTAAGAGGAGACTTAGCTCGAACATGCCCCTTGACCAGTAATAATGGAAGCAGCTCTGCGTACAACATGGGTATAGGGTCAAACCCTGGTGGTCGCGTTGTACGGTTGTTGTTGTACCGAGGACGAGCCTGCGGAAGTGAATGTTATGTCCTTTGCTGAAGTTACTGTTGATTAGGTTAGCTCTGAGCAACCTGAGGTTGATACGTAGGAACAGGCGTGGGATTAATAGCAGGAGTTACAGCTGCTACTGGTTGATATCGTCGCCTTTGCTTTCCGAGAGAGAATTCCCGATATCTTGCTCTTTTTTCTTAGGGAGAGCACTACCGTATCGTTTTGTACTACTTGATGATCCAGCGTCTTTAACCAAACGTCCTTCCCGGACCGCTTCCTCAAGACGAACTCCCATGCCCACCATCTCGGTGAAGTCACTGGGCACACTGGCGACCATTCTCTCATAGTAAAATGAGCCCAAGGTCTTTAAGAAGATTTTTGTCATCTCTTTTTCCTCAAGTGGTTGACAAATCTGGGCGGCAATTTCATGCCATCTCTGAGCGTACTCCTTAAAGGTTTCCTTGTCCTTTTGTGACATTGATCTGAGTTGATCTCTGTCCGGTGCCATGTCCAAATTGTATTTATATTATTGAACGAAAGCAGCGCCATGATCTCTGAACGTGCCAATCGTAGCGCAGTTTAAACCCATGTACCATTTTAATGCGGTACTGGTTAAACTATCTTGAAAGTAGTGAATCAGTAGCTCCTGGTTCTTTGTCTGAGCTGACATTCGCCGAGCGTACATCACCAAATGGCTCTGAGGGCAAGATTTACCCTTGTACTTTTCCAAGTCGGGCACTTGGAACTTGTGTGGAACTTTCACATTGGGGACCAAGCAGAGGTCCGCAGCGTCCTTTCCAAATAGATCCTGACCACGAAGTGCCTGCAGTTCTTTCTGTATCTCCAGGAATTGTTCCTGGAATTCATTCATTCTGTAGATCATGTTGTCGTTTCCACCAGAGGGTATCTGTGGAACCTATCCTTCCGGGACAGTGTGTACCACGGGCGGTGGTATAGTTATTATGGCCGAGACTCTCGGTGTCTCCTGAAGTTTGTAACCTTCAGGAGTTGCTGTCATGCCCTTGGCATCTTCGCTTTCCCGAAGTTTGTAACCTTCTGGCCCAGCTGTTCCTGCTGCGGTTCCCTGATCCTCAGCGATCGGCGGAACATATCCTTCTGGGATATAGTTAATAGCATGCCCCAGGGACGATATTTTGGCATTTTGTACCTAGGATCATACTTCTCCACTATGGCCGTAGATGTGATCTCTGAAATCACAGTCCTTTGTTGTTGCATTTGAGCTTCTGCTAGAGCTTGCATGTCGTTATAAAGCTTTCTCAGATCCTCTTTCAGAGTGTCGATCTCTTCTCTCAACTCTCTGTTCTCTTCCTCGAGATCATCCATCTTTTTCTGACGATTGGCCCGAGTATTGTACGAATGAGACAATTTTACTCTAGAATCGAGACGCAAACGTGAGATTCTTAGGTAAGCAGAATGCGTTTATGAGAATGATGAATGCAATGATTATTAATTATTTTTGTTTATTCAAATTAAACTTCGACAATTGGATTGCAAATATCAAACAGTGGGGAAACCCCATTTTATTGAATTCAAAGGATTGCGGAAATGGAAATACAGTAGATTACAAAGTGATGAAAAAGGAAATCTAAACTAATGGATCCTGAGTCCTCTCTGAAGTGAGCTCAGGTGCTGGTTCGGGTGCTTTCCTTTTCTTTGACCGGGGCTCTTGGGCCGTTGTCGGGTTGTCATTCCTTTGCCAAGTGAAAGGAGGGAGCAAATTCCTTTGGTCATCCTGATTTTCTACAGCATGCTGCTCTAAAATCTCAATCAGAGCATCTTTTTCTCTTAATAGCTGTTGTATTTTCTTACATTCCACATTGAGAATACGGTACTTGTTCCTCCAAGACCTCTTCTCCTGCTGAACTTTCCTGAGAGTAACCTGAAGTTTTTCCGTCTCAGACATGAAATAAAGGGCAGAGTCCCTTAATGGAAGAACTTCTTGACGAGGGTAAGGCATCCTCAGCTTGAGAGCTCTAGTTTATACCTAGTGGAGATACGGCTCCATCGAGACACAGTCTGGTTTTCCTAGAGACTCTCGTCCTTTCCTATGAACGTGTTTCCAAGCGTGCACTATTTTCGTCTTTAGTGCCCTATCATTTTCTCCTTCCTTGAAGAAAAGACCTTCCAGATGAGCATTGCGCGGGACATGCCTCATTGGGTATCCAAATTGACGACGAACTAACACTGGATGATAGTTGATTCCCCCCTTAGTTCCTATAAGGGGTACATTTGGGAAATTTCCACAACGGTCAATGATTCTGATCCCGTCGTAGATTTGATTGTACCAATTGATGTTAGAGTTGGTAAGAGACATAATTCTCTACGACCAACGTAAAGTATTTTTTTTAATCCCAAAATACAGCAAACTTGGGAAAATGGGAAGTGAACCATTTATAAAGCAAGGCTACACAGCACGTGATCATTCCTCCGCTGTATAAATTCCTTAAATGTACCGAATGATACGCATCTGCGAGTAAGGTTGGTACGGGGTTTCCGATCAGGAAAATCTTAATGGCGTTAATATCTACAAAGTTATCTATGTTGGGAAACAAAAATAACCCGTAGGTGAGCAAAACAAAGATGCTCTCGAAAGCGACCACGTTCCCTATACTAGCAAAGTATAGGGCTTTCTTTATCAAGAATTGGGCTGGCAAACCCTGGATGCCACCCTTAGTGGTCATGTGAGTCCTGACTTCTGACTCGTCCAAATAAATTACTCTTTTAATGGTCTGATCCTTTGGAATTTCTTCCAGTCCAGAAAAGGGAGCTTGATTAGTAATATGTAAATCAGTCATGTGAGAATACTCCTCCAACGTTGGTGCAAGCTTATAATTCGGGAATGTGAAACAGTGATAGACTGGATCATAGAACTGGATTAGTGTGGACAGGATTCCTTCGATTACATGGACCCTTAATAGAGACAGTAGTCCTTCATTCTTGGCTCTGAAAGCCTCGTGGTTGGTGATCATTCTCGCCAAACCTCTTAAATCCTCTAACTTTGGAACCTTGAAGGTGTACTTATGAGTTTTCCTTCTACCGAAATCCATTAGCGCAATCTCCTTTCTCTGATATTTGTAATCATTGTCTCAGTTTAATTTGAAAAAGAGAGACTAGAAGAGAAGATTTTTTTTTTGGTTTTAATGTTTTTTTAAATGAACGTATGAATGCAGTACACAAAAACATAGAAAAAACACGGGGTCAAAGGGTCGGTGTCATGAAGTCAAGACTCTACCCCCCCCCCCCCAAAGGTTTATACTGGTGATTTTTTGTACCTGTCCATAAAATCATTGACCCCTTTTGGGATAACAATAGCAAGCGGATCGCCAGCGAGCTGATGTATCCTAGAGTGATCTCAGATGAGGGTAGAATCGCGTGACAACTATTTCCGATAGCTTCCGCACTACAAAATGGCTTTAGTCTACTAAAAACCTCAGCTTCTCAGATAACCCAGTCGACCACACTACTTTCAACAACCAAAGTCGTATAGGCAATGTATCTGTAAAGGGAGTCTCCACTGAGTTTTATGGTCGATCGGGGGCTCTTAACTGGGATTCACTCCCCGCAAAATTACCTGCATTGCCATCACCTATCTTAGGTGTATACTCAATCTTTCCGCATGCGGCATCACACGCATTCCCATTAGCAGAAAAATAAACACAGATATCAATTAGGAAAAGCAGTATATATATTTGTCTTAGTCATCCTAGACCTCTAGTCTTATGGTCCTATACAGACAACGACTCCCCAGCCGAGTCGCCATTTCTGTGACATTTCGAGAACTCAGGGCTTTCTACCATAAGGATTGTAGGAAAGAGAAGACGGGCCCCACGGTGGGCGCCATTTTTTCCTATGGCACTTTCTTAAGGTTTCTACCTAAGAGATGGGAAGAGAACAAGATCTCGCGCTCCCCAGCAGAGTCGCCATTTTTTTGTAGCGCGAATTTTTGCGTGGTTTCAAAGCGCTATCGCTTTGGGGTACTACAATTCGATTCATTTTTTATCCTGTTAAGCTGATTAAGAAAGGGAAATAGATGTCTCCTATTAACCCTGCTTGCATACTGAGTTTAAACAGGTGACGGTTGGTTTACAGATGCTATTAAGATTGTGGGTCTCTCTTAGTTTATTTTATTAAAAAAATAGAGTGCCTGGACTATTTGTGAGGTAAGATGTTAATGTGTTTAGATTTGATGCTTTTGGGTTGATTTGGTGGAGATACTGGGTTTTGGGTTTTTGATTAGTATGCTCGCTAAGATTTTTCCAATCTTATGCCTACGTATTCCCGTTTAACGAAACAGGGAAATCAGAGTGATCGTAGTTCCTCCTATTCTATGGGAGGAAAAAACGATTATTTTGGTGTCTTGTTCAAAGCCCAAGACGTGAAGCTAAATGTGGTTTGTATCTTATTCAAAGCCCAAGATGTGAAGCTGAAGGGTCTATTTGTATCTTGTTCGAAGCCCAAGATGTGAAGCTAAAGGGTTTATTGATGAGAGAGAATTTGTCATCTCTAAAAGGGGATATTTGGTCTGTTTGTCACAACTATTGGGTGACTGATTATAAAGGAGAATTACTTTAACTGGGATATGTGAATCCAGCAATGCCATAATTTCCTTTATAGGGGATTTTTAACCTGAAGGAGAAGACTTTAACTCAGTTTAGAGCAATGCCATCTTTCCTTAGGAATTTCTCATGCTAAAAGAGGGACAGTGGCGTGGATGTAAATAATCCAGAGGCTTGCCGCTTACAGCAATTAGATGAAGGAAAAGGAGTTGTTGATGTTTGTATACTGTGAGCAATGCACAAATTTTGATGCTAAAAGGTTGATTGACTCAACCGGGGTTTTCTTATACAAAGCCTAAGAGGAGGCTATTGACCCAACAAGAGGGTGTTTTTATATGTCTCGTACGAAGCCCAAGAGAGAGGCTAAAAGGGGTTGACTCAACAAGAGAGTGCTAACAAGTGACTGACTCAACAAGAGAGTGCATTTATATGTGTCTTGTACGAAGCCCAAGACGGAGGCTAAAAGGTTTTGACTCCACATGAGGGTCTTTTATACTCAACAAGAGAGTGATTTTGTATCTCGTACGAAGCCCGAGATGAAGGCTGAGAGGGAAGTGACTCAACAAGAGAGTTTTTTATACTCAACAAGAGAGTGATTTTTATCTCATACGAAGCCCGAGATGGAGGCTAAACAAGTTTGACCCAACAAAGAGTCTTTTATACTCAACAAGAGAGTGTGAAAAGGTTAGCTCCGCTGGGGAGAATCATTATACAAAGCCCAAGAGGAGGCTATTGTGCTGGTGACTGTTTTAGTTTAGTGACAGGTTCAGTATGTTGGATAAAAGAGAAAATCAGTTCTTATAAAGGGAATGATTAAAGGTATTATTGTGCTTTGGAATTGATCAG
The DNA here is from genome assembly GCA_022829125.1 of Lathyrus tuberosus. Lineage (NCBI taxonomy): Eukaryota > Viridiplantae > Streptophyta > Magnoliopsida > Fabales > Fabaceae > Lathyrus > Lathyrus tuberosus. The sequence continues at coordinate 8,347,383 of JALAZF010000270.1, read as the reverse complement.
AGGATCAGGGTTATTTCCTGTTCTTTAAGGAAATGGAAAATCCAAAGGGTATTGAGACTGTCCAAGTCTACTGGTGTTTTGAGAAATCGATTCTCAAGTAGTGAATGATCTTTGTATGATGCCCAAGAGAAGGCTGGTATGTTAAGGGATGAAGGTCAACCCATTAACAGGTCTGACACTTGACTCAGAAAGACAGCTCTAGTAAATTGATGACTAGGTTCTATTCCTATACCTGTAGAGGTCTCTGGGTCCTTGTACTAAGCCCAAGAGAAGGCATGAGAGCTATTAAGAAGCCGAAGGGTCCTTGTACAATGCCCAAGAGGAGGCGGGGATGCTTTTAAGAAGCCTGTGGGTCCCCAAACCCCGAGAAGTTCAAGACATGCCATTCACCGAGAATAGATCAAGGCAGTAAAGTCTGAGAATTTGGAAGAAACTCAAGAGAAGCCATTCACGGAGAAAAGATCATCCCTGGGGAGTAGAGTCTCTTTGAGGATTTCTAAGAGTGACAGTCTGAGAAAGGGTTCACCGAGAATGCTGCCTTTCACGTCCCCATATTGTTTAACCCCAAGAGGAGGGAAGACTGTGTCTGGTAATCCTATGGGGATCTAGTTTTGTTTATATTTAAGAGTGACCAACAGGGCTTTACCTAGTGCTAGACGTAGTTGCTGGGGAAAACTCTAAATAACTATACTAGTATTACACAGTGTATATTTGACAAGTATATAAAATTTTGTGAAAGAAGACTTATAGTGAGCAGCACCACAATATAATTATATATATGAAAGCGGATAAAGAAAGTGGGTAAACACTTACTCGGTTGTAGAGCTTCCATGCTGTTTTGTTAGTTTGTTCAACAAAGAAAGATTTGATAACAATATTATATTCAAAATCAAAGGAGCAAGTGCTTTGAAAAGGTTGTTGGGGCTTACAGCTCAAGGAGAGGCCCAAGGATTTATCAGTGATTGCACTGTTGTTTGAAATTGTACAGGGACTTATACAAGTGACTGAGGCCCAAAAAGGTTTTTCGTACAAAGGGATGAGTCTTACACTCTCTCAAGAGGCCCAAAGGTGTTTAAAGAAAAAGAATGGGGCTTATAACACGAGGGTAGGCCCAAATGATTTGTTTTTTGAATTGGAGATCGCGCCGAGATTTCTTTAACATACTGGGTCTTATACAATGCATTGAGGCCCAAAAAGTTTTGGTTAAAAAAGGGGCTGGGTCTTACACTCTATTAGAGGCCCAATGATTTATTTTTGTACAAGTGGTGGGGCTTACAGCTCAAGGAGAGGCCCAAATGATTTTGCTAAAAAAGGCGACGATTGCTCCGTTGTTTTTGAAAATACAGTGGGACTTATACAATGACTGAGGCCCAAAAAGTGGTGTATTTACAATGGGGATGGGTCTTACACTCTAATAGAGGCCCATGAGTGTTTGAAAATGATGTGCGAGGGTGAAAATCAAAGAAACACTAATTTTGTTTTCCTTTAAAAGTAAATATTTAAAGAAAATAAAATAAAATGATAAAAAAACCAAATAAATTTGAATAAACCACTTGTGATTTTTGTTTAAGGTTTGAATAAACGAGGTTTTAATCACAAGATGAATTAAACTCATTTGGTTTTGATTTTCAAAGTAAATATTCACTTTTAAATGTTTAAAAACAATTAAAAAGGAATTTATTCACAAAAATACTAATTATATTAAATAACTAATATAAATTTAATTTTTTTGTGGAATAAAATATTTCAACATTTGTTGGATTTTTTTGCAAAAAGAACCAATAAAAAATAATTAAAATTGAGAGAGTTATTAATTTTTCAAATCATTAAAAATAATAAGAAAAACAATAAAAAGTGGAAAAAATAGCAAAAAGAGGATCTGGGGCGAGGGGGATTCGAACCCCAGACCTCTTGTGTATAGGGCGCGCGCCTTACCACTAGGGTGGTGATACATCCGTTGATTGAAATACAACCACAAATAGACAAGGCTTGCCTTGTTTTTGGCCTGGCCCAAGGCAAGGCAAGGCAAGATTTTGGTTGAAAACGTGAAGGCCATAACTTTCTCATTTCTCCATGGATTGGGACAAAATTTAGGTCTATCCTGCCTAGAATTTCACAAGGAATCCAATGGTGGTGTTTTTTTTCAGATCATGCTCCTATGGAAAAACCTGATAGTGGTTTTGAAATAGGTCATGATTTGCATTTTCTGTGCCATCTCTTGGTACAAGCATGAATTACATGATAAATTGGTGCAAACACAACACATATAACATGTATAAGAGATGCATGATTAGTGGACATCAAAAGAAAGCATGATTCAAAGAATCCAAGTTGTGATGCTTACCTCTTTTTGGAGCTTTTGTCCAATCTGCCAAGGGCCTTATTCCAGAAATGATTTGATGCTTTGAACAACCTCAAATGATCCCTTAGAAGTTTTTAGGATGGTTGGAATTTGTTGGAAACCTTAGGAACAAGTTTGAGCTCTTTCTTGCAAAAGGGGCAAAAGTGGCCAAAATAGCAACTCTCTCAAATGGTGTTCCAGATGGGGGGAACCATTTGGGACAGTTCAAGGATGATATTTGGAGTGTGTTTGAGGTTTTATGTGGTTTGGAAAGTGACTGAATCAAGACATGGCTTGAAAAATGCACAAAAGTCCTATTTTTTAGGTTTTGAGAGGTGACTTTGTGATTTTGGTGTTACAAGTCACTTGTGAGAGTTTGGACAGCTTAGATATGACATATTGGATGTGTTTGGATCATGAGTTGTGGTGGAATTGCTCTCTAACTCAAAAACTCAGAGTTACCTTGCTAAAGAAGGTATTTTTGCCTAGAGAAAGAGATTTTGAGGAAATCAAGTGTTGTAGTGCTTTGGTGTACTCAAACTGAACACAATTGAGCTCTATTTATAGTAGAGCAAGTTTGTTTTTGCTGCAATAGTGAATGGCAACTGCAGCAGAGGTTTGGCCAATGTTGATCAATGAGAATCCAAGTCTCCTCTAGCCATTGACTAGAGGTTAGGGCACAGGCTGCTGGTTCTCTTGGTCTTGGATAAGTCTGGACAGAATTCAGTTGGAAATGGCTTAGTCCATGCCACCTTGGTGCATCCATTAAATGCTCCAATCCAAAATTGGAGTCTTATCCCTCTTTTAGGCATTTCTAGGTTTGGCATGCTACTTTTGGTTCCAGAGACTTGGGAGGCTGATGGATCAGTGTTTGTCCCTCCTTGGTCCCCCTTGAGGTTTTCAGATGGATAGATTTTCTTGCCCTTTGCAAAATTTGAGCAAATCGAGCAAAACTCCCAAATCTGCCTTGCCATGGCAGTTTGCAGCAAGGCATATTGGCATGGTCATATCTCATGGCCCAAGTGGAATTTGATGGAGTTCTTGGCCATTTTGGAAAGCCCTCATATGATACAACAACTGTTTGATCATAATTGGTTTTGATACTTTTTGGATCCAAGTGAAGAACGCCCCTACATTTTGAAAAAAGTAAGACAGATTCTGACTTAGTGAAAATTTCACTAAGTGTTGAAAGAAAGTGACATTTTCACTTTTTGTGATTTTGATCATTCCATAACTTAAAATCCATGAGGAATTGGAATGAGTTGTGTTTGAAGCTTTTGTAGAGGGCCATGAGAGCTACAAATCTAGCTTTGAATGGGGAAAATGGCCTTGTGGTTTAGGAGTTATGATCCTCCAAAGTTGGTACCCTAGCCACTTTGTTCCATAACTTAGAAAAATTTCTAAGTTTTTATGGTTACCCCTTTTATAAGTTATCCCACTTTTCTTGATTTTTCTTGATGAATGATAATTCCAATCACACATTAACATCATTTTAGGGTTAAGGAACCATAATTGACCAAAAAATCAAAAAGTCAAACTTTGACTTTTGGGCACAGTTGACTTTTTATCAGATGAATTCCAAACTTTGCGATCCTCTATGAAATCAAGTCCTTGACCTAAATCAGACTTGATGGATTGATTTCATAGGTGTTATAGGGTGTATTAAATCATATCCTAGGGTTTGGGAGCATGTCCTGGTCAAAAGTCAAAGGTACAGTTGACTTTTTCTGCGAAACCCTAGCTGCGGTTCTGATGAACTTGAAACTTGGGAACCAAGCTTCTTGGATCAATCCATTGTTGCAAATGGATCAAGGTGGTTTATTAGAGACCCTCAAATCCTCTCTTGAGGTCTTGGCTCATGATTTGTCCCAAAAGTCAACTTGGAGGGGGCAGGGGGTGAATTAGGTCAAGAAACCCTAATTCCTGATTTTTGATGAATGCATCCCCTAAGGTCAAAATTGACTTGATGATTGGGTCCATGATGTCCCATGGAGCATATTAGGTTATGCTTTGAAGTATTGGCTCATGCCCAGAGGAAAATTTCCATCTGGAGGCCCTGGTCGACCAAACCCTAATTTGGTGACACTGGCGATCTTAAGGCTTAATCCACCTGGAATGCTGCAACATTGTGCTTGATTCTTGATGTGGGAGTCCTTTTGATCCATTGTGGATGTTTGAGAGGTTATACAAGTTCAATATCATGTCATTCCTTGATTGATCCTTTGTCTAAGGCTCAAAGAGGGCTTGAAACCCTAATTATTGTTTGTAGTGAGTGCTCACCCATCTTTGGGGAGACTGATGGTTCATCCATATTATGATGATGATTTGCACAATGATGGGAAATCTTAGTGGTCAAAATTTGGGGTATGACAACCTGCTCTCCACAGACTGTGACTAGCTTGTCATTCTTGACGAACTTCAGCTTCTGGTGAAGTGTCAAAGTGACTGCCCCAGCCTCGTGTATCCAAGGTCTTCCTAACAAACAACTGTATGCTGCCCGGATGTCCATGAGGTGGAAAGTGACTTGGAAAGTGTGAGGACCGATAGTTATGGGAAGGTCGACTTCGCCGATAACTGTTTTTCTGGATCCGTCAAAGGCTTTGACGATGACCTCACTGCCTTTCATCGGAGATCCTTGAAATGAGAGTCGCATCAGAGTTGGTTTTGGCATAACATTTAGAGCTGATCCTGTGTCTACCAGTACGCTGGCTAAAGCATCGTCCTGTCAGTTGACTGTAATGTTAATCGCCATGTTGTGATTTTTGCCTCCTTCCGGCAGTTCTTCATCACTGAATCCTAAGTTGTTGCAGGAAGTGATGTTGGAGATGATGATGTCAAATTGTCTTATGGTCACATCTTATTCCACAAAGGCTTGCTCTAAGACTTTCTGTAGAGCTTCTTTGTGAGCTTCGGAACTGAGCCAAAGAGATACCACAAAGATTCTCGAAGGAGTTTGCAACAGTTGGTCTACAATGTTGTACTCGCTCTTTTGGATGAGCTTCACATCTCATCATTATTCTTTGAAAGGCCGGGATTACTGGATTGCCCGACTGGTTGATTGAGAACTTCTGTTTGAGGTTCCTTTTCCTTGGTGGGTTCTCCAACTTCTCTGTTGAAGATCCGACCACTCTGTGTTACTCGACTGATGTCTGCAATATTCACGACGGAGGGTAATGGAGTTTCCTTTCCATTTTCGATTGTTGTTGCACCGTATTCGTAAGGGATAGCCTTATCGGATTTGTACGGTATTGGTCCCGGCAGATAGATAACCACAGGAGCCTTTTGATTTTTCTGACCGTCATAGCCGGCCTCAATTGGTTCGAGGTCGAGGATCTTTCTACTGTCAAGAGGAATTCTTAATTCATGGAGTAGAGGGATTATAGCGCATACATCTTTGGTCCTTTCATGATTAGAGATTAAGACAACATCTTTGCCTTGATCAGGAAGACATTCTTGTATTACGTTAATCGAACCAGAACTTGAACATGGTGGATCTCTTTCCGGTCCAATTGATTTTGAAGAGCTGACCGTACGAGGTAGCATCCTTGGTTATTCTTTGAACAAACTCTATAGCACATGTAGTTGTGTAGTGGCACCCGGCCACGCCCGCTTTGTATGCGGTGCATATTTACTAGATCAGTTTCCATTGAGCGAACATCTTGACTTTGATGCCTAGTAGGATTCCCGTCAGTCATGCTGATCTGTTGGGTAGCTTCATCCAAGTAGATTGGAAGCCACCAGTGGTCCAACAAGTGTTGAAGTGTTCTTTGGACAAGTGCACATCCTTGGTCGTCCTTACGACACACTTTACAGTTCTGATAATCATGTGATGCCAGAAAATCGAGTCTGACCTATTTAGCATGTAATTCCACCAGGCTGGTACTCATCAGGCGAATATCAAAGATTTGAATCATATTAACTTGATAATGACTTCTATCACGGCAGTCCTGAATCCATCCGAGATCCATCTGACGCTGGAGGGCCTCTTGTACAAAAGAGCATCCCTGATTGTTTATTGAGCAGATCGGACAGGAATTGCAATGGTGCCGTGGCAGATCATGATGTTGGCTTTTCCTTGAGTGCATTGCCACCAAGTTGACATTCATTGCCAGAATGTTGTGGTTATGGACAATGTTAGGATTTGCATGGGCCATATTGACCTCACGGATTCGATGATCTTGGATCCATCCTAGATCCATCTGTTCTTGTAGAGCTGATTGCACTACGGAACATCCTTGATTATTCTTTGAGAAGATATCACACTGGTGATAATTGTGAGATGGTACATGACCGTACCCGCTCTGTCTGTAATGCATCTTGATCAGATTGGTTCTTAATAGGAGTACATCGTGAATTTGATAACTGTGGTTAAACTCTTCCTCTATCAAATTTACCGCAGCCTTCTCATGTTGAGGTAACAGGTTCGTATGAACATTTAGATTTGTATCCTTGAAGTATAGGACCCCGTTCCTGACAAGCTTTTGTACATTAGATTTGAAGCTGAGACAGTTTTCAATGTTATGCTCTGATCCTCCTTGATGGTAAGGGCAAGTTTGATCTACTTTGAACCAAAAGGGCATATTTTCCAGTACTGTAAGAGGAGGCCTGGTTTGGACGTGCCCTTTGACCAGTAAGAGTGGAAACAGTTCTGCGTATAACATTGGTATAGGGTCAAACCCTGGTAGTCGTGTCGTACGATTGTTATTGTACTGTGGACGAGCCTGCTGAAGAGGTTGTTGTGTCCTTTGCTGATACTGTTGTTTACTTGGTTGGCTCTGGGAAACCTGAGGTTGATACGTTGGAGCAGGCGTAAGGTTGATAGTGGGAGTTACCGCTGCTACTGGTTGATACCTTCGCCTTTGCTTTCTGAGAGAGATATTACCAATATCTTTCTCTTTTTTCTTTGGGAAAGCACTACCGTATTTTTTGGTACTGCTAGATGGTTCTGCACCTTTGACCAATCGTTCTTCTCAGACTGCTTCTTTAAGGCATACTCCCATGTTTACCATCTCAGTGAAGTCACTAGGCGCACTGGCGACCATTCGGTCGTAATAGAATAAGCTCAAGGTTTTCAAGAAGATCTTTATCATCTCTTTTTCCTCGAGAGGGGGACAAATCTGGGCGGCAATTTCACGCCATCTCTGAGCATATTCCTTAAAGGTTTCCTTGTCCTTCTGCGACATTCCTCTGAGTTGATCTCTGTCTGGTGCCATTTCCAGGTTATATTTATATTGTTGAATGAAGGCTGCCCTAAAATCTCTGAAAGTAATGATATTGGTGCAGTTTAAACCCATGTACCATTTGAGTGCGGCACCAGTTAAACTATCTTGAAAGTAATGGATCAGTAGCTATTGATTTTCAGTCTGAGTTGACATCTTTCGAGCGTACATCACTAAATGACTTTGAGGGCAAGAGTTGCCTTTGTATTTTTCAAAGTCAGGTACCTTGAATTTGTGCGGGATTTTCACATTAGGGACTAAACAAAGGTCGGCGGCATCCTTTCTAAATAAATCCTAACTGCGAATGGTATGCAATTCCTTCTGCATCTCCAGGAATTGCTCCTGGAACTCATTCATCCTGTCGTACATTTATGCGTTTCCACCAGAGATTACTTGTGGAATCTGTCCTTCCGGGACAATGTGTATCATGGGTTGTGGTACAGTCATTACGGCGGTGACTCTTGGTTCTTCTATTCCCCAAAGTTTGTAACCTTCAGGAGTTGCTACCATCACTCTTGGGTCTTCGCTTTCCCGAAGTTTGTAACCTTCAGGCCCAGCGGTTCCTGCTGCAGTTTCTGGGTCTTCCGTGATCAACGGAATATATCCTTCAGGGATAAAGTTGATAGGCATGCCCCAGGGACGATCTTTAGGCCTGTTGTACCGAGGATCATACGTCTCCACTATGGGGGTAGATGTGATCTCTGAGATCACAATCCTTTGTTGTTATCTCTGAGCTGTTTCCAGGTATTGCATGTCACTGTGGAGTTTTTTCAGATCTTCCTTCAGAACGTCGATCTCTTCTCTCAGCTCTCCGTTCTCTTCCTCGAGATCGTCCATTTTCTTTGTCAATTGGCCCGAGTATTGTACGAATGAGACAGTTTGACTCTAGAATCGTGACACATACGTGAGATTTAAAGATAAGAAGAACGCGTTATGCGAGAATGATGGGTGCAATGATATATATATATATATATATATATATATATATTTGCTTTAATAAGAAAGAAACTTCAACAAATAGATTGCAAATATCATACAGTGGGAAGATCCCATTTTATTGAATTTGAAAGATTGTAGAAAGGGAAATACAGTATTTTACAATGTGCTGTAAAAGGAAATGTCTAAGCTTATGGATCCTGAGTCCTCTCCGAAGAGAACTCAGGTGCTAGTTCTGGTATTTTCCTTTTCTTTGACCGGTGCTCTTGAGTAGTTGTCGGGTTGTCACTGCTTTTGCCAAGTGAAAGGAGTGAGCAAGTTCCTTTGATCTTCTATAGCATGTTGTTCTAGAATCTCAATCAGAGCATCCTTTTATTTTAACAGTTCCTGAATTTTGGTACACTCCACATTGAGGATGCGGTATTTGTTTTTCCAATATTTCTTTTCCCGTTGAACTTTGTTAAGAGAGACCTGGAGTTTTTCCGTATCAGACATAAAGTAAAGGACAAATTCCTTTAACGGAAGAACTTCTTGACGAGGGTATGGCATCCTCAGCTTGAGGGTTCTAGTTTGTACCCAGTGGAGATAAGGTTCCACAGAGAAACAATCTGGTTTTCCTAGAAACTCTCTTCCTTTCCTGTGAACATGTTTCCAGGCATGCACTATTTCTGTCTTTAGTGCCCTGTCATTTTTTCCTTCCTTGAAGAAAAGACCTTCCAGATGAACATTACGCGGGATATGTCTCATCAAGTATCCAAGTTGATGACGAACTAAAACTGGATGATAGTTGATTCCTCCTTTAGTTCCTATGAGGGGTACATTAGGGAAGTTTCCACAACGGTCGATGATTCTTATCCCGTCATAGATCCGATTGTACCAGTCTATGTCAGAGTTGGTAAGAGACATGATTCTCTGTGACCAACGCAGAGTACTCTTATGATCCCAAAAAGTAGAAGACTTGGGTAAATGGGAAGTGAACCATTTGTAAAGCAAGGGTACACAACATGTGATCATTCCTCCGCTGTACAAATTCCTGAAGTATACAAAATGATAAGCATCTGCGAGCAGGGTTGGTACGGGGTTTCCAATCAAAAATATCTTAATGGAATTGGTATCGACGAAGTTATCAATGTTGGGAAAAAGGAACAACCCGTATGTGAGTAGGACAAAGATATCTTTGAAAGCAGTAATGTTTCCTATACTGGCAAAGTACAAGGCTTTCTCTACCAAAAACTTGACCGGTAAACCTTGGATTCCATCCTTAGTGGTCATGTGAGTCCTGACTTCTGACTCGTCCAAATAGATTGCTCTTGCAATGGTTTGATCCTTTGGAATTTCTTCCAGTCCAGAAAATGGAGCTCGATCAGTGATAGATAAATCAGTCAGTTGAGAGTACTCTTCTAGCGTTGGTATTAGTTGATAATCCAGGAATGTGAAACAGTGATAAATCGGATCATAAAACTGAATTAGTGTAGATAGGATTCCTTTAACTACATTGACTCTTAACAGAGACAGTAGTCCTCCGTACTTAGCTCTGAAAGCATCAGGGTTGGTGATCATCCTTGCCAGCCCTTTTAAATCCTTTAGTTTCAGAGTCTTGAAGGTGTACTTGTGCGTCTTCCTTCTACTGAAATCCATAACGCAATCCTTTTCTGATATTTGCAATCATTGTTTGAGTTTATTTTGAAAAAGAGAGAAGAGAAAAGAAAATTTTTATTTGTTTAAGAGTTTTTTAAATGAATGCATGAATGCAGCACACAAAAACATTGAAAAAACATGGGTTCAAGGGTTCAACGTCACGAGCATGGAGTCATGGATCTACCCATCCCCAAAGGTTGTATTCTGGTGAATTTTTGTACCTGTAGAACGGGTTAAAATTTCCCAAAATCATTGACTCCCTAGGGATAACAACAGCAAGCTAGTTCACCCGAGCGAGCTGTAGCATCCTAGGATAATCTCAATTGAGTGTAGTATCGCGTGTCAACTATTTCCGATAGCTACCGTACTACCAAAAGGCCACACAGTTAATGTCTATTAAATCCTCAGTTTCATGGATAACACAATAGGACAATCTGCTTTCACAACCGAAGTCGTTAGACATTGAATCCGCAATGGGTATCTCCATTGATTTGATGGTCTACCGGGACAGCTTATTCGGGATTCACTCCCTGTAAGACCGCCCGTCTATGCCATCACCTATCTTAGGTATCACTCAAACTTTCCACATGCGACATCACTCGCATTCCCATTAGCAGAAAAATAAACACGGATATCAAGTAGGAAAAGCAATATATATATATATATATATATATATATATATATATTCATTCCTAAAACTAACATCCTATACCTCTTAAGAATTTTAATCTTAGTCCTAGACAGATCAAAGACGCCCTCCCCAGCAGAGTCGCCATTTTCCTGTAGCGTACGAATTTTGTCGGTGACGCAACCACCTTATCGCAGAATGGGTTCCTCCTCACCGCAATGGCAGGAGGAGGAGTGGGGTGCTACTTTCTGATTTCTTATTTATCCCGTGAAGTTGGAAGGAAAAGAGAAGCTATCTAAAACTAACCTTGCACGCGAATGTTTAACTGAACAAACGCTTAAAGAGATTCAGGGAGTTCGGGGTTAGGTTATACAATGGGGAGTTGTCAATTACCCATCCTATATGTGGTTATCCACAGGTTGTTAGCAATAGGTTCCTCTTTAATACTTGATGGTGTTTATCTGTTGATGGGTTGGGAAAGTTTCTTCTTTGGGAGATATGAGAGAGAGTTTTTGATGATTTTGGTGAGGTATTGGACCTCAGTTTTGATTGGTGTGAAGGTACTGGACCTAGAGTTTTTGATTGGCATGCTCGCTAAGATTTCACAATCTTATGCCTACGTATTCCCGTTTAAAGAAAAAGGGAAATCAGAGCAATCGTAGTTCCTCCTATTCTATGGGAGGAAAAGATGATGGTTTAGTGTCTTGTTCAAAGCCCAAGATTGAAGCTAAAAGGTTCATTTGTGTCTTGTTCAAAGCCCAAGATTGAAGCTAAAAGGTTTGTTTGTGTCTTGTTCAAAGCCCAAGATTGAAGCTAAAAGGTTTGACTGAGAGAGAACATGTCATCTCTAAAGGGAGACATTTCGTCTGTTTATCACAACTGTTGGATGACTGTTTATAAAGGAGGATTACTTTAACTGGAATATGTGAATCCAGAAATGCCATAATTTCCTTTATGAGGGATGTTATCCTGGAGGAGAAAACTTTAACTCAGTGTAGAGCAATGCCATTTTGCCTTAGGAGCATTCATGCTAAGAGAGGGACATTGGCGTGGATGTAAATAATCCATAGGCTTGCCGCTTACAACAATTAGATGAAAGAGAGGATTTGCCAGGATAAAAGATGGACGACAACTTGGATATTTGGATCAACAAGTGTGCCACTTACAGCGATTATCTGGGATTAGGGTTTGTTTTGAATGTCTGTTTTGATATGTGATAACACAAAGAAATGTCTTCCTGTAGAGAGATTTTTATTTCCTCTGAGGGGATGTTGATTTTTGTGTGCCTTGATCAAAGCCCAAGGTTTAAGCTAAGAGATTAATTGACTCCACTGGGGAAGTCCTTATATAAAGCCTAAGAGGAGGATGGAGAAGACTGACTCAACAAAAGAGTGTTTATCTGTCTTGTACAAAGCCCAAGATTGAGGCTAAAAAGAGACTGACTCTTTTGGGGATATCATTATACAAAGCCTAAGAGGAGGCTAAAAGTTTTACTTTTCTGGGGAAAATATTTTGTCTGTCTTGTACAAAGCCCAAGATTATAGCTAAAAGGGATTTTGACTCCGCTGGGGAGGGTTTGTATGTGTCTTGTACAAAGCCCAAGATTGAGGCTGAAAAGAAGACTGACTCTGTGGGAAAGAAATCTTTATCTGTCTTGTACAAAGCCCAAGATTCAGGATAAAATGAGGCTGACTTAACCGAGGATTTTTAGGTGTCTTGTACAAAGCCAAAGATTGAGGCTGAAAGAAGTTTGACTCTGTGGGAGAGTATTATTTGTCTTGTACAATGCCCAAGATTGAGGCTGACTAGAGGATTGACTCTGCTTAGGGAAATTTATATGGTGTCTTGTACAAAGCCCAAGATTGAGGCTGAAAAGGGTTGACTCCACAAGAGAGTGTTGAAAAGGGCAATTGACTCAACAAGAGAGTCTAAAAAGGTTAACTCAGCTGGGGAAAATCATTGTACAAAGCCCAAGAGGAGGCTAACTATGCTGAGGAAAGGAAGGATCATTATACAAAGCCTAAGAGGAGGCTAGCTTCTGCTGAGGATTATTGAGATCCAGGGGAAGGTCCAAAATGGGGAATTAACTCTTGCTGAGGGTTACAGAAGAGTTGAGGTATCAGATGCCTTGAGGTTCTGATTTGGGATAATGTTATACTGATGGTAAGCTAACCCTGGCTGGGGAATTTTAGGACAAAGACTGGGGTTTAGAACCCATGGGTTTTAACTCTACTTAAGATTGATAAAAAATGTCCAGGGTTTCTCCTATGTTTGTAAGGAACTTGAGAATGTCTTTGAGATTCAAGAGGAGATTTAGACTCTCCAAGTCTACTGGTATGGAAGAGTTTATCTTTGTATGATGCCCAAGAGGAGGCTGGTGTTTTAAGGGATAAGAATCAACCCTAAAGTTGGTCTGAGGTTTTGACTCTTCAGAAAGACTGCTCTAGCAAAGGATGACTAAGTTCTGTCCTATACCTTTAAGAGGTCTTCAGGGTCCTTGTATTTGGCCCAAAAGAAGGCATGAGAACTTCTAAGAAGCCGGAGGGTCCTTGTACAAAGCCCAAGAGGAGGCGGAGATGCTTTTAGGAAGCCTGTGGGTCCAAACTTAAGAAGAGTTCAAGAAAATTTTCACCGAGAATAATCTTTTCTTTAGTGAACAGTTCTAAGGTTTGAAGAAATTCAAGAGAGGTTTCACCGAGAATTAATCCTCTCTGGGGAAATGAATTTCTTTGACAATTTATAATAGTGACAGTCTGAGAAAAGTTTCACCGGGAATAATGCCTTTCTCTTTGTTCCATATTGTTTAAGCCCAAGAGAAGGCAAAACTGTATCTGGAAATTCCTATGGGGAACTAGTTTTGACTGTATTTAAGAGTGACCAACTGGCTTTACCTAGTTCTAGACCTAGTTGTTAGGGAAAACTCTAAGAAGATATACAAGTATATATACAGTTGATATATGACAGGTATTTAAAAGGATATGAAAGAAGGACTTACAGGTGAGCAAGCTTCCAGCAATACAGTTATATATATATATAAGCATGTAAATGAAAGCTGATAAAAACTTACAGGCGAGCAAGCTTCCATTGTAACAGTTGTATGGTTAGTTGTTCAAGTAATTAAAGAAAGTTTTGATAACAACTATGAGTTTAAACCTAAATCAAAAGAAAAGATTGGGGCTTATACTCAAGGAGACGCCCAGATGAAAAACCGTAATCGTACCGTTGATCTGAAGATTGTATCGGGACTTATACAATGACTGAGGCCCAAAAAGGTTTATTTACAAAGAGACGGGTCTTACACTCTATCAAGAGGCCCAAAAGTGTTATTTACAAAGAGGTTGGGTCTTACACTCTATTAGAGGCCCAATAAAAGTTTATTTTTGTAGAAGAGATGGGTCTTACAATTCAAGGAGAGGCCCAGAAATAACAGTGATCGCACTGTCGTTTTGAAAACTGTACTGGGACTTATACAATGACTTAGGCCCAAATTATTTATGTACAAAATAGGATTGGGTCTTACATTCTATTAGAGGCCCAAAAGTGTTTAAAAAGAAAATAAATGGGGCTTACAACTCAGGGAGAGGCCCAGATGATTTTGTTTTGAAAAGCGACGATCGCGCCGAGATTTTGAAAACACAGTGGGACTTATACAATGACTGAGGCCTAAAAAGGTTTATATTTACAAGGAATGGGTCTTACACTCTATTAGAGGCCCAAAAAGTGTTATGAAAATTTAAAATCGAGAGGAAACCCAAATTTTAAATTAAAATGTCATTTTTCAAAGGAAATTAAGTGGAAAAAGATATAAAATACCAAATATATTCAAAAACAAGTTGTATACTTTGAAAAATATTTTGAAAAATCATGTTTAATCACATGAAAGTTTGAAATTCAATTGGTTTTGAAAGATAAAAGTGGGAATTTCATTAAAAAATGTTTAAAAACAAATAAAATAAAATTAATTACAAAAATTCTAACTATATTAAAAAAATAATATAAATTGGATTTTTTTGTAAATTAAAATATTTGAACATTTTTGTGAATTTTGAGAAAAAGAACTAATAAAAAATGATAAAAAATAAGTGAGAATAGTTTTTGAAATCATTTAAATAAAATATCAAAATTTCAAATATTTCAAATATTTGAAAAATGGCGCCAACGGTCACTTTCTTCTTCCTCGTGACCGCGCCATGGCTGATTTGCGTTTTCTCACTTTTCTCTCTGATTACTCAATGGTTTTGCATGATTCAAACACCAATCTTGTTCGTTTTTGAACAAGGATCACAACCATATAGATTAGTTGCATTTATATTAAGCATGAAGGAAGAAATCAACATAAAACCTCAAGAACCCTAATTTCAGCATGAACACAATGAAATTCCATACACGATAGTTTCATGGCAATTGATTGAGGGTTATTACTCTACAAACATGAATAAACAAGATGGTAACTCAAAAATTCATTCATGATGCATGGATCATAGAGTTTGAAGGGTTCAGGCCTACCTCTTGCAGCTGGTGATCGAGTTTGATGGTGGAGGTGTTGCAGCTAGGTTCCAATGATCTGGACAACTTCCTTAGGTGCCAAGGAATGTGTTTGAATGCTTGGAGTGGATTGAAATGAGCTGGAACTGGTTGTGGTACCTCAACTGCAACTCTATCAAAAACTTGAGCAATTGGCTGGTGATTTTAAGAATCTGATGATCCAGATGTGATTTTGTTTGTGTTATGGCTGGTGATATATGATGTTTATGAGGTGTGTGTGTGTGATTGGTTTGGTTGGAATTGCTCTTAAACTCAAAACCCGATAGTGACTTGAGTTAGAAGGCAAAAATTAGAGTGAAGGAGAGATTTTGAGTAAAGCATTAGTTTGGATGCTTTGGTGTACTCAAACTGAGCACAAATGAGCTCTATTTATAATAGAGCAAGTTTGTTTTGGCTGCAATAGTGAATGGCAACTACAGCAGGTCTGTTGCACATTGTGGATCAAATGGAATCTCAAGTCTCCTCTAGCCATTGACTTGAGGTTAGAGAACATGCCTATGGTCTTTTGGTTCAGAGATAAGGCTTGACTCATTTAGTTAAACTTGCCTCAGTTCATGCCACCTTGATGCATCCATTGAATGCATTGAAACAAAATTGGAGTCTTGGCACTTTGTAGCTCTTTTAGGTTTGGCATGGATATATGTAGATTTTTGGACTTGGGAGGCTTGGGGATCAGATCATTCTCCTTTTGTTTTATCCTCAGATGTGTCCAAATGGATGACAAGGCTTGGAGTTGTCCAAATTTTCCAAATCGAGCAAATGCACAAAATCTGCCTTGCTTAGGACAGTTGGAAATGATGATTTTGAGGGATTCATATCTCCTTGCTCAGGTTGAGTTATGGGAGGCTCTTGTTCTTTTTAGAAAGCCCTCATATGATACAAAACATGTGTGATCATAGTTTGTTTTGAAAATATTTGGATCCCATTAAAAAATCATCATGAACATTGATGTTCAAGGCTGGTAACTTAGGCAGATTTTCACTAAGTGTTGGAAAAAGTGTCATTTTCATGTTTTTGTCACTTTGATCACTCCATAACTCAAAATCCATAAAGAAATGGAGTTGGAGGTAGTTGAAGCTTTTGTAGAGTGTAGCAAGATCTACAAATCCAGCTTTGGATCACCCAAAATGGTTGCTTGGATCTCAAGTTATGGTCCTTGGAAGTTGGTACCAAAACCACTTTTATTCCATAACTTAGAAAAATTTTGGTTTCTCAAGGTTGTCCCTTTTGCAAGAAACCTCACTTTTTTTGATTTTTCTTGATGGATGATGATCAATATCATACATTAACATTATTTTTGACTTAGGGGAACCACATTTGTGAAAAATTCCAAAAAGTCAAACTTGATTTTGTGCACGGTTGACTTTTTATCGGATAAAATCCAAACTGTGCAATCCTTTGTGAAATCAAGTCCTTGACCCAAATCAAACCTAATGGATGGATTCCATAGGTGTTATAGGGTGTATTGAATCATGTCCCAAGGTTTGGGAGCATGTCTTGGTCAAAAGTCAATTTTTCCTCAAAACCCTAATTGTGGTCCTAATGAAATTGAAACTTGTGAGCCAAGCTTCTTGGGCCAATCCATTATTGTAAATGGATCAATGTGGTGTATTGGAGGCCCTCAAATCATGTCTTGAGTTCTTGGCTCAGGTTTTGTCCCAAAAGTCAACTTAGGGGTGAATTAGGTCAAGAAACCCTAATTCCTGATTTTTTGGTAAATGCATCCCTTGAGGTTAAATTGACTTGATGTTTGGGTCCATAAGGTCCCTTGGAGTACCTTAGATTGTGTTTTAAAGCATTGGTTCATGCCCAGAATAAAATTTCCATCTGGAGGCCTTGGTCGACCAAAACCCTAATTTGGTGACACTGGCGATCTTGAGGCTTGATCCACTTGGAATGTTGCAACTTTGTGCTTGATTCTTGACGTGGGAGTCCTCTTGATCCCTTATGGGTGTTTAAGAGGTTAGAAAAGTTGAAGATCATGTCATTTCTTGATTGATCCTTTGTCTAAGTGCTCTGAGAGGGCTTAAAACCCTAATTCTTGATTGTGGTGAATGCTCGACCATTTTTTAGGAGATTGATGAGGCATGGAAGTATATCCACATTGTGGTAATGATCTTCACAATGATGGGAAATCTTGGTGGTCAAAATTTGGGGTATGAGATCCTTCACAAAAGGATGAGGACATTAATCAAGATAAAAAGGAAAGCTTACATGAGGATGGCAAACAAGATACCTCGAACCAGCTGCCTCAAGATTGGAAAATCGCAAAAGATCATTTGTTGGATCAAATTCTGGGAGATATCAAAAGAGGTCATTGAAAAATTTATTGAGGATGCCAAAGAACATTAATTCTTCTTTTCAGATTAGGAGGATGAATGTTGATGTTGTAGGATTTTAAGACGATGAACTTGATCATCGAGGCTCCTGCAGTTTTCTTGAAGCTATTCCCAACCAATTTTACAAAGTCAATAATATACTTGATGTTATTCTTACATAGGGTATAAACATCCACGACATGATCAATCATATTCTAACCCATCTTAACATGTTATAAAGTTACAATCAGGACATAAAAATCATATGCAATGGTTTATAATTGATCACAATGAAACTTATCATGTTAATTAAACATCCAAGAACACATAACATGCATTTTTCAAGAATAAAATTCCCATAAATCCACTTGCATCTTCCTACAGCTAAATCCCAATTTAAAACCTAAATTAGAACCCACCTTAAGTGAAGAGATTCTAACTTGGTGGATTGAAGGTGAAGAGATGATGATCAAGAGATTTGTTAACATATGTTCCTTCCAGAAATCAAAGATGCTTCTACATGAAAGCTTGACCTCATAAGAACTCTCCTCCTTTTTTCCAAATCGTGTCCCCCATCTCTCTCTCTCTCTCTCTCTCTCTCTCTCTGGATTCTTCAATTATGATTTAGGAAAAGAATAGAAAAATAATAATTGAGGGAAGAAAGCTCAACTTTTGGAACAAAATCCTGGTTTGGCAAAAAAAACTAAACTGCCCATGACTTAACCTCCTAAATACTAACCATGCCATATCTTGGTTAGTAAGATCATTAACATACTAAATCATCTAATAATCATACTAATGTGCCATTAGAATTTTAATTAGATCTTTTAGTAGGTAAGGCATTACAACTTAGTTCTCTTGTAATATTGTAAGTGATATAAACATTGCAAGCTTAACGTATATAAAATTGTGGTATATGAAGGTTTTTTAGCTGAACATGGTGTAAAGGCTCAAAACTGTTATTAGTGGAAATCTTAAGGGAAAACTCTTGGAGACTGGATTAGGTTGTGTGATTTAAGGCTAAACCAATTTAAATCTTGGTGTCATCTCTTTATCTTTTATCTTTTTATTATTTTTTTAATTTTATCTTTCACTCTTATTTCTTAAACTTGACCAACCTTAGTATTAACATTTTACAAAAAAAAATCAAAAAACAAATAACACAATTCATCCCACATCTTGTGTTTGAAGTCACTTGGTCAACAAAACACACATTTTTCAACTACAAACTTGTTAAGACAATTCACACACACACACACACACACACACACACACACTTATGGCCGTTTGGGTTACAAATCAATTGTCTAAGATCTTATAATCATATTGATTAAATATTTATTTGTGATCTGTTTTACATACAAATGGCCAGATTGAACCAAGTATACGACATTGACACACCTGAATAGGGAATGCTAACCAAGACGCTAATAAGAAAAATGACCCAATGAATAATGATATAGTTCAAGACTAGTGCCAAAATAACAATATCAATGTAAATGACAACAAATATTGTTTGCAACCTTGAGATTATAAATACGTGAACTTATTGTAAAAGAATGACTTAGGCGATTACCTAAATCCTACAATAGTGGTATTATAATAAAATATTGTTATGGATTGTTTCATTCCAGACAAAGGCCTAATTATATGAGGCCCATTTAACTAGCCTGATCGACCGATCCCAGGGTATAAATATTTTCATAAAGGATTTTCAAGTACACAATCTATAATCTACTTTCACTATCCTTATTTTGATCCCCAAATAGACATGGGCATTGGAGTGTTAACCATACTGGTATCCTCCCTCTGATTTGTCATATCGATGAGTAACTACAATGATTCAAGATCAACGTCTATGGTTCAATAAGCACCGTGATCCCAACCTTTAATCTATGAAGTCTCATCACCATAGTGCTCAGGATACCATGCTCCACAGTGATTTCCGTAATCTCTTCTATTTCTAGTTCCTCAACGTAACAATGGCTCCGTATGTGAAAATTGATTTCCGATTCCTATGATTTCCACAATTTCAGATCCACATCTTGACGTCGATTCGCAACGCTTGTAAAACGTCTAATTGGAACTGCGTTCAGCCTTCTGATCCAAACAATCTCTATAGATCTGCTTGACCCGCTTAATTTCTTCGCTCACACCTATCCTGATCTCAAAAATGGCAGCATTCTAAAGAAGACACAAAGATTTATCGCAAATGATCTGGTCGGTCACCGCCTCAACTATATCTTTGTCGTCATGACTGAAGGTGCGAGAAAGACACAAGAAATGGGGGTTTGAATTGTGAATTTACTCTTTTAAATACTTTTCGCATCTTGTTAAAGAGACGCTCAAGAACCTTCAAAGTTCGTTGAGAGATTCTGATCTCTTAACTATGGAGCATGAGAACCATATAGGTTCTGATCATAAGATACGATACTCAGAACTTGCAGTGCGGAAGCTTAACAGAGATAGGCTGCAAGGTTCTGACTTTGCTTAATATGAGGTTCTGATATTCAATGCAGAAACATAAATAGAGATACTAAGAAAGAGAGTAAAGGACACACGATATATCCTGGTTCACCACGCGGGCTAATCCAGTCCACCCTCCTTAGGTGATTTCGCCTTGAACTCAAGGTCTTAATCCACTATAACCAAATCATGATTACACTTGCACGGGCCACGCCGGTGACTAACAACTTGCACAGCCGCACTGTGACTAACAACCCAATGAATCGTTTAGGGATCCAACAGGATATAACGTTCATTGACCGAGCATACCCACTGCTGGGATTTCACAGCTAGCCGTTCAGGGATTCATCACAATGAATATAACGCTACTGACCATATTTCAGGATTTTCCACAATGACACCCAGCCATTGTTATCTCAAGTCTTTGATCACCGCGTGATCTACTCAAGGTCCTCAACTCACAGCTGAACCATTCAGGGATCCCATCAGGATATAACGCTCACTTAAGGAGTCTCAATTCATTTAGTTCAATTGGCAAACTGGATATTACAAATTGTGCTTCTTAATAAGCAAGTTTCTCCTAAGTTTCAGTATAAAGAACACATAAGTGTTCAAGCAAGATTTGAGCAACAGCTCCTTGCTTTCCTAAGAAACTACAAGGATGTATTTAGATATTACAATTGTTGACATCTTGTAGATCTTCTTCTGCTTCGTCATCTTGGTTGAGCAAGCTTTGAGCAGCAACTCCTTACTTCAGATCTTCAATGTAGTCCTGATGAGAAGGTAGGTTGATGACTTGACAGATCTTCAATGTTGTCTTCTTCATCAACAACTTCTGTTCTTGATTGTTGTTATTGTGTTGATTTGTCTTTTTTGAGTTTCAACAACAATTGCCATTAGTGAAATAATGATAGCTTTTGAATATTCTAAGTGTTACAACTAGAACTCATCGTTGTGGCTATCTTTACAATGACTTGGTCAATTTTGTAGATGAACATTCAGTTCGTGATTCTGCAAGTGATCGACACATCAGAAGCAAAAACTCTTTCCATTAAAGAGCCAGTAGAAATATAGCCGTTGAGAATACTATTGGCTGTTTTGAAAAGAGACGTTGTGATATAATGAGTTGTACTGACACATCTCCTTTTAGCAGAGGGAGAAGTGACCAGACATCTTTTCTTGGGCAGTGTGTACATTTAACTCACAACGGTAATATTTAGACTTCAAAACTTCAGTGACTTCTGAAGTTAATTTGATGATGCATGAGTAGAGTCTTCTTAGCAGAATATCTGATGCTTCAAGTCTTCAGTCGTTTGAAGAAGTCCATTAGGAATCAGTCTTCAGAACTTCAGCACTTGGTCTTTAAGAACGTTATTCTTTTCTGCTTCAAGTCTTCCGAATATTCAGAACCTGTCTTCAGAGTCTTCAGAACTTGACATTTGAAACCTTGATCTTTAGAACTCATAAGTCTTCAGATTTTTTCTGTACTTGGTCTTCAGCGCCTTCAGCCATCAGAACTTCAAGTCATAGGAGTCTTCCGCACTTTGGTTCTTTCAGAGTGTACTTCTTCAGAAGCTTCGCTATCTTCAGAATCTCAATCACTTTCAGAGAGCATCCTCAAGAGCATTGCAACAGCAATCTTGGCATCCTTGGATCTGGCATATCATGACTAGATAAAGAAGCGTTCTTGATTCTCGTGACTTTAGTCACACATAGTAACTTCGCATATGTATATATTCAATCACATTACATCTAGCTGGTGCATGTTGGTTCTGATGTCTTTAGTTCTTATGATCTGCACACAACACACATTAGACCATAAAATGGTTCTTTCACAAATACTTATTGTTATCACAATTCTTGCTCTCACAACATAGATTGACTTGTAGAGACAATTCTTGCTCTCACAATCTCCCCCTTTTTGATGATGACAAAACCAAGTATTTTGATTGAACATTTTATACAAGGTAATCACCAAAGCAAACAAATTCAGAGTTTGGAACAACAGCTCCCCCTGAATGAGTTATCCTCAAAGCTTCATCTGAGGTCATCTAGGATTTTATGTAATCCAAAGATATACAGAGTAACAACTTGAGTTGTCAGAACAGGAATAGAAAAGAGTTACTTCTCTATCTTGTCTTCAGGAAAACAAAGAGTCTTTAGCATCTGGACTAGTTCATCAGAACTTCCATCTTCAGATCTTCATAACTCAGTTTTCTTTATTGTCGTATCAGAGCTTATTATCTTCAGAGACATCTGAAGCATTTCTACTTTTCAGCAGATTCCATTAAGCATAAGATCAAAACAGTTCTTAACTGATAGTCATAGCCTTGCTATCTATCAGAGACAGACACCGTCTTTAAAGGAAACTCCCCCTGAGTTTCAGACTATATGAATATTTTTTATTTTATATTTTCATCTTCTGGGTAGTCTCCCCCTAATTACCATAAGTCATATATTGGGATCTTCAGAATCGAGATTCAGAGTTGTAAGATTTTAATCACCAATGTGGAGCATGACTTTTCAGAGTTTGAAATTTGACCATAGGTTCTTATCTTTTTAATGTCACAGCTCAGTGGTTTATCAAAGCTTGATTTCTGATCAGATACCAATTTTAGGTTAATTTATGTGATCGATCAACGCTTGATTTTGAATCTGGTACACCTTGTTTTGTGCTGATATAAAGTGATGTGCTGACTGAAGAAGTTCTTTTGACTTGAAGAATAGTTTCTTGATGTGCAGGGAATGGATACCAATGAAGGTATATAATGCTTCTCACATCTTTGTCCTGATTGATATTGCAGACCTAGTCTGATACCAATCTTTGGTTTGAGACCAAATTATTACTTTTATATTGGTTCTTGGTAATCAACATAATTACTTGTTCTTGAATCTTCAATCCGGATTTTTACTTCTGATTCATTCGTTCAGTCTGTAGAAACTTAACCTGTTCTTAAAATGCCTAGTGAACTTGTTTAGAGTTCCTCGGATAATCAAATAATTGTCAGTAATAACTGTAACACCCCCAATCTATACCCACAATTAAATAAAATAGTAAAAGAAAATTCAAAATTTCATCAGAGTTTATGCAGAAATTCACAGCATAGACCGATGGGTCACATCAATTTGAAACAAACACAATAAACCTGCCCATAAAGATATGCAACACTCGCAGGTTCCAAATAAACAGAGGAACTTAGTTCCTACTACCCACAATTCAAATACAAAATAAAGCGGAAAAATCTGTACTGAATCTCATATATATATATATATCATAAAGAGTTTGTCATACATCAAGTCATACATGCACAAGCCAAAAGATATATACACATATACACGTCAAACTACAAAACGATCCCCGGCCCTGACTACCCGGTGCCACATATCAGAGCCGACCGACAAAAGAATGAAGTCCTAAGCTTCACAAAAAGACCTCCAGCATCTAATCTGCAATGCCTCATAGAGCATTATAAAACAGCAGAAGGGTGAGAAAAACAATCATAATATAATTGCATACAAATATATATATAACACAAAAATACACATATATACGGTTCTCACTACAACTCACACCATAATTCAAACACAAGACAACACAATGTATAATCATATTTCCATCACCAAGGTATACCATCCATACACAATACCATATATCAATTTATCAATTTTATCCACAATTCCACACATAAACAAACCATTAATGATTTATGAAAATGCAAGAGACCGACACAACGACTCTATGCATATGCACATACGGTACCGACTTCCAATGTTTCTCATCACTAGTTCACTCAGGAACTCTGCTGGAATCATCGCTCGTTACATCACTGTAACTCCCCGTCCAGCACACGATGTTCCCCGTCGCTCACACCCCACACGGGCACACGGCATTTATGGATCGCTCACACCCCACACGGGCACACGACCCGATCGTTCACACCCCACATGGGCACACGATCGTCTATAACCATCGCTTTCGGTCCTCTTATTTTTAAGGCGATTCAAACCTCTTATTTTTAAGGTTCACGACGTTATAACATATTCCCTCTGGAATCCATCCGTCACTCAGGATGTCACAACAATGCATATCATGATGCTCAGCATACAATGACTCATGACATTCAAATGCATACATATAGGCAACCATCTCACTTAACATTAATCATGCCTTGCAATCCAAGCCCAAAACAATGCATTTATTTGCCATACGGCCACAAACCATCATTACCCCATCTAAACACATGCATTTATATCATATAATCCGCACACAAGTCATACAACTATATCTCAAGTATGTTGCGTAATAACGCCTCAAATACACACAGTTAAAACGGTAAAAGTCGACACACAACACATTTCCAGATTCCTGACATAATTAAATCAACTAAGAATCTCAAAACCATTACAATAATAAAGAACATTTCACAAGCTTTCTAATGCATCAAACCACGCCTCAAACTGACTCACGGATCAAAAGTTATAAGGAAAACAAATTGGGAAAAGCTGTCATGTTCGCAGTGCGAAGCTCCTAGCGAGTCCTTCGCTTCTTCATTCGCAGTGCGAATGTCCCAGCGAACAGTGGCAGAAGCAAAATAGCCTAGAAAATTCCCAACGTTCGCAGTTCGAACCATCCAGCAAATGCTCGCTACCCCATTTGCAATGCGAATCCTCCAGCGAACAGTGGCAGAATGAAAAATAATACAACGTTCGCAGTGCGAACCTCACGCGAACGCTCGCCACCTATTCGCTGGCCATTCGCAGTACGAACCTGCGATTTCAGCAAAACCCAACAGCGCACCAGATCACCCAAAAATGATATTTTCCCAATCAAAACATTTCCAAACCAACATATAACAATTAGAACATAACTCAATCATGGTAGCAAGTATTCTACTACGTTTACACCGATTTTTTACCGTGAAACCATCGATTTCTCATTATATTTCTCATTTCAACCTAGAATCCAAAACTAGAGAAAGACAATAGCATATGCAAACACATACATACATAATCATACACAAGCATAAGATAATTGAATTTCACACCCTTACCCGATTTAACCGTGTTCTAGAAAGTCGGGTGATTGATTTCCAAGTTTCTCAAATTCTCTCTTTTTCTTCTCTTCTCCTCTTCTTTTCTTTCTCTTACTATTTTTATTTTTCTCTCTTTCTATCCTATTATATTCTAACTTAACAAAATAAATCAAAATGCCCAAAATACCCCTACACTCAAATATCTCGCAAATGTTCCCAAAACGCGATAAAATATCACAACATTGAAAAATAAGATATTTTCACATAAAATTCAGAATTAAAATAATATAATAATAAAATAATCAAAAACGACTCAATTAAATAAAAATACTAAAACTGGGTCGTTACAACTCTCCCCCACTTAGAAATTTTCGTCCTCGAAAATATACCTGAGACGAACAACTCTGGATACAACTCCCGCATCCGACTCTCCAACTCCCAAGTCAAATTGCCCTCAGCAGCGCCTCCCCACGCCACTTTCACAAGTGTAATATCCTTGCCTCTCAACCGCTTCACCTCGCGATCCAAAATCCTAACTGGAAATGCCTCAACCCTAAGGTTCTCCCTTACCTCAACCTCGTCCATCGGAATCACATGTGACGGATCCGGAACATACTTCCGAAGCTGTGAAACATGGAACACATCGTGCAAATTCGACAGATTCGGCGGCAACGCCACCCTATAAGCCACAGCACCCACTCTCGCGGATATCTGGTAAGGACCAATAAACCGAGAAGTAAGTTTCTTCAATTTCAATGCACGACCCACACCCGTTACCAGTGTAACTCTCAAAAATACATGATCGCCCTCTTGGAACTCAAGATCTTTTCGCCTCCGATCATGATAACTCTTTTGCCTACTCTGAGAAGCCTTCATTTTCTCATGAATAAGCTTCACTTTTTCCGTAGTCTATTGCACCAACTGTGGTCCAACCACCGAACTCTCACCAGATTCGTGCCAACACAAAGGTGTTCGACATCTTCGTCCATATAATGCCTTAAACGGTGCCATTCCAATACTTGAATGGAAACTGTTATTATACGTAAATTCAATCAACGCAAGATAACTATCCCACGCACCACCTTGTTCAAGAACACAAGCTCTCAACAAATCTTCCAACGACTGAATCGTCCTCTCCGTTTGACCATCCGTCTGCGGATGATAAGCCGAACTCAATCTCAATTTAGAACCCAACGCCTTCTGTAAACTTTCCCAAAATCTCGAGGTAAACCTAGGATCTCGATCCGAAACAATACTCAACGGAACCCCATGCAATTTCAAAATCACACTGATGTAAATCTCAGCTAACCTCTCCAAAGAAAAACTGATGTCAATCGGAATGAAATGAGCCAATTTAGTCAGCCTATCAACAACCACCCACATAGCATTATGCCCTCGCTGTGTATTCGGCAACCCTGTTACAAAATCCATGGAAATGCTGTCCCACTTCCACTCAAGAATATCCAACGGTTGCAAAAAACCACTAGGCCTCAGATGTTCTACCTTCGATTTCTGACAAGTCAAACATGCATAAACAAACTGAGCCACATCTCTTTTCAATCCAGACCACCAGAAAATCTTCTTCAAATCTTGGTACATCTTATTCGCTCCCGGATGTATACTCAATTTACTCCGGTGTCCTTCCTCCAAAATCATCTTTTTCAACTCCGCATCATCAGGAATACAAATTCTACCTCGGAACCTCAAAACACCATTAATATCCACTTTAAAATCACAATTCGCATCTTTTTCTCCCACCAACATCAAATCCACAAATTTCACATCCGTCTTCTGTTTCTCACTAACAGTCATCAGAAAATCATTAGTAATCGTTAGCATTCCAAGCCTCACACTATCCGACGTCACCTCACATACCAAGCTCAAGTCTCTAAACGATTCCAAAAGTTCCCACTCCTTAACCATTAAAGCGGACATATGCAACGATTTCCAACTCAATGCATCGGCTACCACGTTAGCTTTACCAGGATGGCAATTCAAGCCAAAGTCGTAGTCCTTCAAAAATTCCAACCATCTACGTTGCCTCATATTTAGCTCTTTCTGATCAAACAAATATTTCAAACTTTTGTGATCACTAAAGACTTCAAATCTTGCACCGTAGAGATAATGCCTCCAAATCTTCAACACAAAAACCACTGCCGCTAATTCAAGATCATGAGTAGGATAATTTTTTTCATGCACTCTCAACTGCCTCGAAGCATAAGCCACGACCTTACCGTCCTGCATTAGCACACCACCTAGACCAATCAGAGACGCATCACAATACACCACAAATGGTTCATTAGGATTCGGTAAAATCAAAATTGGAGCTGTCGTCAATCTTCTCTTCAGCTCATTAAAACTTTCCTCGCACCGAATATCCCAAATAAACGCTTGCCCTTTACAAGTCAACTGGGTCAAAGGAAGTGCTAGCTTTGAAAAACCTTCAATAAACCTTCGATAATATCCGGCCAAACCCAAAAAGCTTCGAATTTCAGTAACAGATCTCGGAGCCTCCCATTGTAGAACTGCTTCTACTTTAGATGGATCCACAGAAATACCATTACCTGAAATCACGTGCCCAAGAAAACTCACTTCTGACAACCAAAACTCACACTTGGACAATTTGGCAAAAAGATTTCTTTCTTTCAAAACCTGCAAAAAAATACGCAAATGCTCCGCGTGCTCCTCCCGAGACTTAGAATAAATCAAAATGTCATCAATAAACACAACAACAAATCGATCCAAATGCTCGTGAAAAATACGATTCATGTACTCCATGAACACACCTGGCGCATTAGAAACCCCGAACGGCATCACAGAATATTCATAATGACCGTAACGTGTCCTAAAAGTTGTCTTCTGAATATCTTCCTCTTTCACCCTAATCTGATGATACCCTGACCTCAAGTCAATCTTACTAAACACACACGCACCAACTAACTGATCCATCAGATCATCAATCCTTGGAAGAGGATACTTATTCTTAATCGTCACCTTATTCAACTGGAGATAATCAATACACAACCGCATACTTCCATCTTTCTTTTTCACCAATAAAACTGGAGCACCCCAAGGAGAAACACTTGGTCTCACAAACCTCTTCTCCAACAACTCATTCAACTATTTCTTTAACTCAACCAACTCAGATGCCGACATATGATAAGGTGCCATAGAAACAGGCCTAGTACCAGGAACTAGATCTATAGAAAACTCCCCTCTCTCTCTGGCGGAAAATCTGAAATATCCTCAGGAAACACTTCCGAAAATTCACACACAACCGGAAACACATCAAGTGAAACTTGACTGTCCATAGTCAAAGATGCAAACAACCGAAATAACTGAGCTTCATCCGCCAAAAGTCTCTTCAACTCTTTGGTAGATAAGAAACTCGAGTCTTCGTCTTCCTCAAGAGAAGGAAACCTTACCAGCTTATGATAACAATCAATATGAACTCGATTGAATTGTAACCAATTCATTCCCAGAACCACATCTAAACCCTCCAACGGCAGACACACCAAATCCATCTCAAAGTCTTTACCATAAATGGTCAAAGGACAACTTAAAAAAACCAAAGAAGTAGTTACTGACCCCATTGCTGGAGTATCAATAACCATCTCACCACCCATCAAAGACAACACAAGATTCAAACGCTTCAAACACTCAGACGAAATAAACAAATGAGTCGCTCCAGTATTAATAATAGCAACTAAAGGAGTACTATTAATAAAACAAGTACCTCTGATCAGACGATCTGCACTTGAAGTTTGAGTTTCTGCCAAGGCAAAAACTTTCCCACCAGATTGAGCCTGCTTCAGCTTCGGACACTTCGTACTAATATGACCAGGTTCACCACAGTTGAAACACTTCACCACATTCTTCCTGGCACAATCAGCTGCAACATGTCCTAAAACTCCACAATTAGTACACTTCCTCATATCTTTCCTGTACTCAAACTGATGATGTCCCAACTCACCACATTTATAACACCTCAAAGGACCAGACATCCCTCCTCCACTTGACCTTCTCTCAAAATCCCCCCTTTGTTTACCCTTATCAGCTGGTGTTACATACGGACCACCACGAAACTTTTACTTCCCTTTCCTCTCGCTCACACTCTTATAGTGAGTAGAACGAGCTTTACTATCCTCTTCATAAATCCTACAACATTCCACCAAATCAGAAAACCTCAGAATCCTTTGATAACCAATTGCCTGCTTTATCTCAGGACGCAATCCGTTCTCAAACTTTACACACTTAGAAAATTCCGCAGTCGCTTCAGCATAATGAGGATAAAACTGCACAAGCTCCACAAACTTAGCAGTATAACCAATAACAGACATATTACCTTGTTTTAACTCCAAGAACTCAATTTCCTTCTTTCCTCTTACATCTTCAGGAAAATACCTCCTCAGAAATTCAGTGCTAAACACAACCCAAGTGATCTCCTCCTCTGCAGCTTCCAACACATGACGTGTACTAACCCACCAATCATCAGCTTCTTCCAGTAACATGTGAGTACCCAGTCTCACCTTCTGATCCTCAGCACGATCCATCACTCAAAAAATCCTTTCAATCTCTTTCAGCCAAATCTGAGCACCATCAGGATCATATCTTCCTTTGAAGACAGGCGGTTTGTTCTTCCTGAACTCATCATTACCAGCAGCATTAGGTGCACCCTGCACAGCCCGAGCCATAGCTTGCATAGCAGCAGCCAAAGCAGCATCATTCCTACCAGCCATATTCTATTCATTTCCAATAACAGCAACTATGGTTAAACAAACAGCTCACTCCCAACACCAAGACCGACA
Source organism: Lathyrus tuberosus (assembly GCA_022829125.1). Lineage (NCBI taxonomy): Eukaryota > Viridiplantae > Streptophyta > Magnoliopsida > Fabales > Fabaceae > Lathyrus > Lathyrus tuberosus. The sequence goes on along the minus strand of JALAZF010000270.1, from coordinate 8,317,451 downwards.
AGGACTGACACAACTGACACGGACTGGCTCTGATACCACTTAATGTAACACCCCCAATCTATACCCCCAATTAAATAAAATAGTAAAAGAAAATTCAAAATTTCATTAGAGTATATGCAGAAATTCACAGCATAGACCGATGGGTCACATCAATTTGAAACAAACACAATAAACCTACCCATAAAGATATGCAACACTCGCAGGTAGCAAATAAACAGAGGAACTTCGTTCCTACTACCCACAATTCAAATACAGAATAAAGCGGAAAAATCTGTACTGAATCTCATATATATATATATCATAAAAAGTTTGTCATACATCAAGTCATACATGCACAAGCCAAAAGATATATACACATATACACGTCAAACTACAAAACAATCCCCCTGACTACCCGGTGCCACATATCAGAGCCGACCGACAAAAGAATGAAGTCCTAAGCTTCACAAAAAGACCTCCAGCATCTAATATGCAATGCCTCATAGAGCATTATAAAACAGCAGAAGGGTGAGAAAAACAATCATAATATAATTGCATACAAATATATATATATATATATAACACAAAAATACACATATATACGGTTCTCACCACAACTCACACCATAATTCAAACACAAGACAACATAATGTATAATTCATATTTCCATCACCAAGGTATACCATCCATACACAATACCATATATCAATTTATCAATTTTATCCATAATTCCACACATAAACAAACCATTAATGATTTATGCAAATGCAAGAGACCAACACAATGACTCTATGCATATGCACATGCGGTACCGACTTCCAATGTTTCTCATCACTAGTTCACTCAGGAACTCTGCTGGAATCATCGCTCGTTACATCAGTGTAACTCCCCGTCGAGCATACGATGTTCCCCGTCACTCACACCCCACACGGGCACATGACGTTTATGGATCGCTCACACCCCACACGGGCACACGACCCGATCGCTCACACCCCACATGGGCACACGATCGTCTATAACCATCGCTTTTGGTCCTCTTATTTTTAAGGCGATTCATACCTCTTATTTTTAAGGCTCACGATGTTATAACATATTCCCTCTGGAATCCATCCGTCACTCAGGATGTCACAACAATGCATATCATGATGCTCAGCATACAATGACTCATGACATTCAAATGCATACATATAGGCAACCATCTCACTTAACATTAATCATGCCTTGCAATCCAAGCCCAAAACAATGCATTAATTTGCCATACGGACACAAACCGTCATCACCCCATCTAAACACATGCATTTATATCATATAATCCGCACACAAGTCATACAACTATATCTCAAGTATGTTGCGTAATAACGCCTCAAATACACACAGTTAAAACGGTAAAAGTCGACACACAACACATTTCCAGATTCCCGACATAATTAAATTGGTTAACAATCTCAAAACCATTACAATAATAAATAACATTTCACAAGCTTTCTAACGCATCAAACCACGCCTCAAACCGACTCACGGATCAAAAGTTATAAGGAAAACAAATTGGGAAAAGCTGTCATGTTCGCAGTGCGAAGCTCCTAGCGAGTCCTTCGCTTCTTCATTCGCAGTGCGAATGTCCCAGCGAACAGTGGCAGAAGCAAAATATCGTAGAAAATTCCCAACGTTTGCAGTGCGAAACATCCAGCGAATGCTCGCTACCCCATTCGTAATGCGAATCCTCCAGTGAACAGTGACAGAATGAAAAATAATACAACGTTCGCAGTACGAACCTCACGCGAACGCTCGCCACCCATTCACTGGCCATTCGCAGTTCGAACTTGCGATTTCAGCAAAACCCAACAGCGCACCAGATCACCCAAAAATTATATTTTCCCAATCAAAACATTTCCAAACCAACATATAACAATTAGAACATAACTCAATCATGGTAACAAGTATTCTACTACGTTTACACCGATTTTCGACCGTGAAACCATCGATTTCTCATTATATTTCTCATTTCAACCTAGAATCCAAAACTAGAGAAAGACAATAGCATATGCAAACACATACATACATAATCATACACAAGCATAAGATAATCGAATTTCACACCCTTACCCGATTTAATCGTGTTCTAGAAAGTCGGTTGATTGATTTCCAAGTTTCTCAAATTCTCTCTTTTTCTTCTCTTCTCCTCTTCTTTTCTTTCTCTTACTGTTTTTATTTTTCTCTCTTTCTATCCTATTATATTCTAACTTAACAAAATAAATCAAAATGTCCAAAATACCCCTACACTCAAATATCTCGCAAATGTTCCCAAAACGCGATAAAATATCACAACATTGAAAAATAACATATTTTCACATAAAAGTCCGAAATAAAATAATATAATAATAAAATAATAAAAAAACGACTCAATTAAATAAAAATACTAAAACTGGGGCGTTACAATAACCGCATAAGCATTTTTCCACAGAGATTTCTTTCAATCAAAATCATTTAATTTCTCCCCCCTTTTGACATCATCAAAAAGTGTCAGGGCATATGAGCATATATCTTTCAATCAATTAAAATCAAGTATATGAATGATATCAATTGAAGGTAATGGAAGGCAATTGTGAAGATCGTGAAACTAGTGTTCAGGTATTTTAAAAGCAATTAGGTTCATTTTACTAATTTTTCGTTATGGCATAATTAATCTGAAGGACAATTATAAATAACCAACAAGGAGCTCATTAAAAAGATTAACTGCATTTAAACATAGAAGTTCATATATTAAATTAAAGAAAAACATAGATTGCATTAGAGAAATACTTAAACAAAAACACATAGATTGTATTACGGACGGATTTCATCAAAACATACAAATCTAGACTAGACGAAACTGGTTCTTATAGGTTAGACTGAAAGGAGCTTAGGGATGTTGAAGAAGATGAGGAAAGACTTTCAAAGTCATTTGAGCTTGAGGGAAGTGATGTTTCTTCTGTTTGAGCCATTGCAAGCTTCTTGTGTTTTACTATTTCTTCTGAGATCTATTCATGGAACTCTTTCCAGACATTTCTTACTTCCATAGGGTTTACACAAGAACTAGAAGCATCGACGAGGGTTTGAATCCTTGAGATTGCATTGTCTTTGAACGGTGCAAGAACGCTATTCGTGGTTCTAAATCTCTTGGATGAATGTTCTTCCTTAATAACCGCTTTTCTTCCTACATTCCAATCTGAGAGTTCTTGAAGAACATCAGTGATATTTTTCATGTTAATCCAAACACTGATATCTTCATCCTTGATTTTTCTAAGATAGTTTCCGAATTCTGCCTCATTGTAGGTAGCAAATTTTGGAAAACCTATAACCGGAACTCTGGGGGTTAGAGTCAGTTCTCTAAAACGTGAATTATCTAAACTGGCGTCTTCCTTCAAAAGGTTCTTAAACCTAAGAATCTTTCCAGCGCTTTTAAGAAGCTTCCAAGATTCTCCTTCATTAATTAGAATGTCGTCAACTAATCCTGATTCAACTAAAATGTATGAGATAAGTCTTCCATGGGAATGAGACCACATTCATGATCAGAACAAATTTCGGAGCTTCTGATGGCATCCTTGAGAAGCTTGAAGAGGATTGAGGGAATGTGCATTTTAATTCCTTTTAGTAGAAGGAATAGAACACATTTTTTAGTATCGTTCAACTGTTCTGAAGAGAGATGATGGAAAACATTCTCTTGCAGAATTTTGAACCAGACTTGAAGTGAGTTTTTCAAGTTTGAGAAGGTTTGGTTTTCAGATAAGGCTTCATCTTTGAAGATAGAGGACACCACCTTAGCCTTATTCTCTTCATTCAGTAAGTTTCTAGAGATTCTGAATCCGTCATTTTCATGCAGCAAGAGATCTGTGATAGTCTTTTCAGTGATGTAGATTTTTCTTCCGAAAACGAAAGAGACAATGAGATTTTTGGATGTATTTGCATGAATCCAGAAATCTTTGATTAGATGACCATAAGTTGGTCCTTCCAATCTTTTGAAGTAGTTTTTCCAACCTTGGGTTTCCAATGAGGGAGTAATGTCGCATCCATTTGATTTCAGATTGTTGAAGTTAACTATAGTTTCTGACAGAACCTTGAGATTGTTAACTGGGATTTGTGTGGTTGTGGGAATTGAGACGTAAGCCATTTTGAGAGAGAGGAGGATACAGGGTGAGAAACTATTGAATGGAGGTTGTTTTGTTCTCTTCGGGTTTGATGCTTTTATAGAGGAAGCAGACTATTTTTGAGGAAGATGGAACCACAACGGTTGATTTTCCTAGGAGCACTAAATAACGTGGAAAAGGGGATAAATAATTAATTCCTTTAATCAAGGTCATGATGTGGTTTAGTAAGAGGTAAAGGAACGGTTACCTAATCTTAATTTATTAATGATTTATTATTAAAGTTTAACCTTTTAAGGAGTTTCAAGCATTGTTTTTAATTTGGTTATTTGAGTCTGGGTAGTTAGAATGTTCGTTTAAGAACACTGATAATTTTTAAGATAACTTGGCCCTAATTATTTAGACATTAATATTTGAAATAAGATTTATCTAAACAAAAACATTAATTAATCAAAGAAAGATACAAGAATCCTATCTTAGACTAGGAATGTCACTAGTTGACAAAGCTCAGGAATAGTCTTCTCAGCCATACCATTTCTTCTGCAGTGATTAACAATTCCCTGGAGATCGAGAATGTGGGAGATGACTCTGTATAATGGGATCTGATAGACTGTGTCTTCCCTGGACACACGGATTTCTTCTTTGAGGTGATTGTACATAGACTGAGGAAGGTTTATTTTGACTCTACCAACCAAGAAGAAAATAAATAGCCTTTCCTTGTCAGAAAGCCATCCTCCACCTCTTTCTCTTGGTCTTAGGTTTGTCACCATTATCTTGTACCAATCCTTGGCTAAAGAATTGAGAGTACAAGGTTGATTGGGGTAACCTAGGGTTTCGAAGATTGTATGCAAGTGTCTGTCCAGACAGACTTGGTCAAATTTATCTTCCACTGTTAGACCATCGTTAATACAGCCAATGGCCGTAGAGATGGTGGTGGGATTAATCATGACTGGGCAACCAGCCACAACAGATAAAATAACATCCTTGCGAGCAGCATATTCTAGAGACCGAGCATTTGCCCAGAATTCGGTTACCAGCTTGGGATAAATTGGTCCATCAAGCATGGAGAAATAGTTCTCCCAGTTTTGAAATTTAAGTCCTGAGAAAAGACTTGACTTGTGAAGAAGAGGTAGTTGATTTATGGAGAGATTTTGTTCCTTTAGAAGTTCAAGGTCATCAATTTCTCCACGGATATTGTGTGAGGACATCCTGGATAGAAGGATGATTGAAGAAGGAGAGTCTAACTAGATTATGATTCTTCCTAACTAGACTAAATTATGATAGCTATTTATAACGCCCACAAGTTTTATTAGTTCCAAGGCTAGCAGTAAATGTGTTGACGGTACAGTTGAAAAGACGTATTAGAATTTTAACTCGCTCTAGACTTAAGGTTAGAGTTATGGACACTGACACACGTAATTATGATTATTTAAAAAAAATGTCTAGCTTAAATCCTGTACCGTTCAGACTTTTATATGAATTAGGAAAGATGCTAATGAAGAAAAGTAAAAGGCCATACCTTAAGGATGCATAACTTTTTGACGAGAATCTTTTAGCTAACTCTTTTCGTGAAAGCATTCCTTTCTGAGTCTTTGAGCATCTTTCTGATTCTGCCTATTTCCGAGTAAGCTACAGAGATTTCTTAGGTTCTTCAAGATACGCTTGTGTTCTGACTTCTGAAGAAAATGACTATTTTCTTGGAATGTGATCCTGGTTGAATTACAACTTTCTCTCTTTTCTTGTTCAACCTTGTCCATCAACTCTCTAGGTTATAATAACCGAGATTAAGACTTAACATGATCAGAGTGACCACTTCATCTGAACTTAGCCAATTACATGCAATCCTTTTTGTAAGGCGATGTAATGAATGTTCTGAAGGAAAATTGACACTCATATGCTTGGGAACAGTACTGAGTGAATAATAAATTCTATTTGATGACCCAATTCATAAGCAACAGATTACATCTATTTTTGATTGCTTCTCACTTCTCATTTCCTTGATCCATAGAACCTATTTGGTTTCGATACAGTTCTTAAGTTATGGATCTGAATCTTAAATGACAACCTTTGAGAATTGGTTGAGTTCTCCTTTCATAGCTTGAATTCAGTTTGCGTTTGTGAGAATTTATTTTCTTCGAAAGATGGTTGATCTCACAAGATTAGTGAGAACCTTTGAGAGGTTATACAGTGAAGAATTAACACATTAGCTTCTGACTTTGTTTCAAAACTTGTTCAGAACAAAGCATTATCACATAACTCAAATGTACGACACAGGACATGGTTTGCATGAAGCCTCTTATTTTCACAATGCTGATCAACTTATTTGGGTTGGTCACGTATATCTATGAGTTAACTGATTTCTTCAAAAGAACATCATTAACGTCATGTTTTAAGGCATCAGTTAGAGAACCTAGATGTCTGGATTGATAGCTTCTAATTTCATAGCTCAAGTGGTTCTGAGAACACTTGATCTGACGAAAATCAGATTATCAACATTTGATTCCACTAGGATAATCTCAAGTTGTTAGAGATTGATTTCTGAATCAATTAAGGCTTAAGAGTTCGTTCAGAATCTTTTCTAATAATTTGAATTTTTCAAATTCTGGCTTTAACAGATTTCATTCTGAAATTCAAAGTCTTAGAACAACAATCTTTCTTCTTTACATGAAGAGATTCAGAATGAGTTTCAAACGAGAAAGTCAAGGGTAGACCTAATCCGTTTCTTGAAAGCATCTCAAAAACTCATAAAGAATTAATCTTCAGCAACCAATATTTCTTGCTTTCTGATGATTCATCTTTTAAGCATATACGTGGTTTTATCCACACGTATTTTCCAGGATGAGCATTCAACAGATACAGTTTCTTATCTGATGAATTTATCTTATCAGCTGATTCTTCAATTTTTAATGAGACTTCGTCTAGAATCAGTGAATTGCTTAAGAAGTAATCAGATTGATTACAATTTTGTACACAGTCAACTGCTGAACTGTTACAGAAATTGTAAGTGGATTTCAATCTCACCCAGAGTACTTCTACGCACCACATCTAGATCTTTTTCTGACACTGTTAAGTGTTGGATGTAAATCAATAACAGAACCAGGGTCTGATACCAATTGAAGGTGTAAGAAAGACACAAGAAAGAGGGGTTTGAATTGTGAATTTACTCTTTTCAATACTTTTCGTATCTTGTTAAAGAGACGCTCAAGAACCTTCAAAGTTCATTGAGAGATTTTGATCTCTTAACTATGGAGCATGAGAACCATATAGGTTCTGATCATAAGATACGATACTCAGAACTTGCAGTGCGGAAGCTTATCAGAGATAGGCTGCAAGGTTCTGACTTTTCTTAATATGAGGTTCTGATATTTGATGCAAAAACATAAATAGAGATACTAAGCAAGAGAGTAAAGGACACACGATATATCCTGGTTCACCACGTGGGCTAATCCAGTCCACCCTCCTTAGGTGATTTCGCCTTGAACACAAGGTCTTAATCCACTATAACCAAATCATGATTACACTTTCACGGGCCACGCTGGTGACTAACAACTTGCACAGCCGCATTGTGACTAACAACTTAAACAGCCGCACTGTGACTAACAACCCAATGAACTATTCAGGGATCCAACAGGATATAACGTTCATTGACCGAGCAGACCCACTGCTGGGATTTCATAGCTAGCTGTTCAGGGATTCATCACAATGAATATAACGCTACTGACCATATTTCAGGATTTTCCACAATGACACCCAACCATTGGCATCTCAAGTCTTTGATTACCGCGTAATCTACTCAAGGTCCTCAACTCACAGCTGAACCGTTCATGGATCCCATCAGGATATAACGTTCACTTGAGGAGTCTCAATTCATTTAGTTGAATTGGCAAACTGGATATTACAAATTGTGCTTCTTAATAAGCAAGTTTCTCCTAAGTTTCAGTACAAAGAACACATAAGTGTTCAAGCAAGATTTGAGCAACAGCTCCTTGCTTTCCTAAGAACCTACAAAGATGTATTTAGATATCACAATTGTTGACATCTTGTAGATCTTCTTCTTCTTCGTCTTCTTGGTTGAGCAAGCTTTGAGCAGCAACTCCTTGCTTCAGATCTTCAATGTAATCCTGGCGAGAAGGTAGGTTAATGACTTGACAGATCTTCAATGTTGTCTTCTTCATCAACAACTTCTGTTCTTGATTGTTGTTGTTGTGTTGATTTGTCTTCTTTGAGTTTCAACAACAATTTCCATTAGTGAAATAATGATAGCTTTTGAATATTCTAAGTGTTACAACAAGAACTCATCATTGTGGCTATCTTCACAATGACTTGGTCAATTTTGTAGATGAACATTCAGTTTGTGATTCTACAAGTTATCGACACATCAGAAGCAAAAACTCTTTCCATTAAATAGCTAGTAGAAATATAGTCGTTTGAGAATACTGTTGGCTGTTTGGAAAAGAGACGTTGTGATATAATGAGTTGTACTAACACATCTCTTTTTTACAGAGGGAGAAGTGACCGGACATCTTTTCTTGGACAGTGTGTACATTTAACTCACAACGGTAATATTTAGACTTCAAAACTTCAGTGGCTTCTGATGTTAATTTGATGAAGCATGAGTAGAGTCTTCTTAGCAGAATATCTGATGCTTCAAGTCTTCAGTCGTTTGAAGAAGTCAATTAGGAATCAGTCTTCAGAACTTCAGCACTTGGTCTTTAAGAACGTTATTCTTTTCTGCTTCAACTCTTCCGAATCTTCAGAACCTGTCTTCAGAGTCTTCAGAACTTGACATTTGAAACCTTGATCTTCTGAACTCATAAGTCATCCGATTCTTTCTGCACTTGGTCTTCAGCGCCTTCATCCATCAGAACTTCAAGTCATAGGAGTCTTCCACACTTTGGTTCTTTCAGAGTGTACTTCTTCAGAAGCTTCGCTATCTTCAAAATCTCAATCACTTTCAGAGAGCATCCACAAGAGCATTGCAACAACAATCTTGGCATCCTTGGATCTGGCTGATCATGACTAGATAAAGAAGCGTTCTTGCTTCTCGCGACTTTAGTCACACATAGTAACTTCCCATATGTATATATTCAATCACAGTACATCTAGCTGGTGCATGTTGGTTCTGATGTCTTTAGTTCTTATGATCTGCACACAACAAACGTTAGACCATAAAATGGTTCTTTCATAAATACTTATTGTTATCATCAAAACATAGTTTGACTTGTAGATACAATTATTGCTCTCACAATGACCTGCAACTTCTTCAATGATTTTGAATTTCGGTGGGGAAAATGAGTTTGGATGCAATTCTGGGATTGTATCAGCTTTTAATCGAAATCTTTAGAAAATTCGGGCATAAATCTTTTCGAACGCCAGTCAAACAAAGATACCAACGCTTTCCGCCATGACCGAGATAATTTTGTAGTCAGCATCAAGCAGGTGTCACAAGTTTGCAATTAATGGTTCTAGGGTGGTGCAAGTTCATAGTTAACTTCAGGTGGCGAGAAAGTACTGAGATGCATCTTGTGGATACTATAAGATTTCCACTGAATGCATCTAGGGCTTCCACCAACCGGATAACAAATCAAGGGGAACCTAGGGCCATCTAGTGGTAGACCTACCAGATGTCAGTCAGTAGGAGACTTGTCAGTATCCACATCCGATAAAATTGTGCGACACTACCATTAGACACAAACCAGGTTTTGTTTGTGATGGGATTGAGCAACACGAAATGCACCATCCTCATATTCTCACATCATCTAAGCATCCCAAATATCTCAAAGCGACTCGAAGTCCAAAGATGCCAGTCCACCTGAACCTCATGAAGCAAACTCAGAAATGCACAATACAGGTCGGACATCTCCCAAGCCAAGGACCTAGTCCTCCAGTTCAGCCGACTATCAAGCAACCCAGACAATACATTCGTGGGAGAGTGATCAGTATATACTCGTGGACGGCTACAATATTTAATTAATGTATTTGTAAATTGACTATATAATAGTGAAATATATATAAATAGACACAGACACATTGCTACTATACTCTTGATGTTCTGCTTTCTGACTTAGTCCTCTTTAGGAAACCAAAAACGCAAATGCACGTAACTGCAATTTGGAGAACAACCAATGTAGTTGATGCCCGAATTAAAGATTCTAGTGGTCCTATCAGAGACGCTTTGCACGTCTGATCAATGTAATCAAATTGCCTCAGTGCCCTGCTCACCTTCAAAGTTTAGGGGTGCTGTCAGAGACGCTTTACATGTCCGACTACAGCAATCAATTCTTCACATCGCCTTATGCATCTTCATAATCCAGGGGAGCTATCAGAGATGATTTGCACCTCTGACTACAACAACTAATTCCCCTAGGGGTGCTATCGAAGAAGCTTTACACGTCCGAATACAACATTTAAATACACCTGTCAAATAAATACACGCATTTACGCATAGCTGGCACACCCACTCTTTAAGATCTAACCAATACAAAGGGTGCACGTGGTGAAACCTGGAGACGTCCGCCTCAAACTAAGCTAGAACCTCGAAGGAACGTGGATCCTCTACCCTTATCCAAAAATGATAATCTGTGACATGGAGCACAGTTTAAAACATGTCCACATCTAGCCGTTTTCACGTCCCTCGTCTATATGTATAATTTGAAACATAACCACAATTATCCGGACTCATGCGTTATTTATATAAATGTGATTAAGGCATAGTTGCGCCTTACTAGTTCTACGTGAAATACTTATGGGTACAATCCAGAGCATAAATGCCCAGAGCCGAGTTCATGTTTCACCAGTTCTGATCTGGCATGTGTACAAATGAAAATATTCCAATGCTTCCCTATCACAAGCACTTTCTGATTATAGCCACATGCTACTATCTCGACATTATGCCAAGGTAATGCGTACATCTTAATGCAACTCAAGAGAAACAACCATACATGGCTTTTCAAAAGGCTTAAGGTCATTAAAACTTTAAGCAAATAGTATTTACTGGTCTCTGCAACAAACAAATCATGCAAATTATAGGGCTAAAAAAGAAAATCCTGGATATTCTTAGATCCTAGTTCTCAGATCCTTTCTGACCAATAATCACAATATTCCATGAAAGCATTGCATACATCTTAACGTAACACACTCTCAAATGAAGCAGCCATACGTGAATTCGCGAAAGACTTAAGGTCATTTACACTTTGAGCAAATTTTATTTACTACTCTTTGTAAATAAATTGTGTAACTATAGCCGAACAATAATAAAGGTTAATAAAAAAGCACAATACAAAATCAAAATGTATAAGCAAGCTAAAGGTAACAAATATATAAACTCACCTGCTCCACCGAGCTCCAGGTATATATACATTCATAAAGGGTTTAAGGTACACAATCTATAAAGTTCACTTTCACTACCACTATCTTGATTCCTAAACTAACTTGGGTGTTGGAGAGCTAACTATTCAGGTACTCCCCCTTTGATCCATTGTATCGGAGAGTAACGAATAATGATTGCAACCTTAGTGATTGCAACCTTTGATCCACGACATCTCATCACCGTAGTGCTTAGGAAACCACGTTCCATCACGACTTCTATATTCCACTCCATTTCTAGTTTCGCAATGAAACATACTTCATAAATAGAGGTGCTAAAATCTCGAATTTAGAAATGGGTGAATTTAAATTCTTATTTTACTTAAAATTACTACATCAAAAGTACATTTAAACCTTATTTTATTTCAAAGTTTATATCAATTAAAATATTCTGTTATTATTTACTAGTAACTTTTTTTTTTGATATATTGGTATCCAGCCATTTTTTGACTGACTAATCCAATAGGACCCCTACCGTCCACCAGTGAGGGCAACCCATTTTACTCCAGAGCAAGCTCTGTGTGGACTGGCCCAATCAAGGATTGTTTGTACCACAGCGGTTTCAAACTCAGGACCCCAAAGGAAGCATGCCCTTGGAACCCAAGCTCTCTGCCGCTAGGCCAACCCCAATGGGTTATTTACTAGTAACTTTCCATACCGGCTGCTCTTTCAAATGCAATGTAAGTGAGTGGTGCTATATTTCAACAAGAATATTACTTTGGTATTGGAATACGTCTAAAATATAAGCATGATCATTTTGTTCTGATTATAATAGATTAGTCTCATATGAATCTTCAAGAAATAAAGTGTAAAGTTTAGGACTTATATAATGTGTTATTATGAATTTTGACAACATGTCTTAAATTTTTGTTTTAGTTAAATTATAAAAAAGCCGTTGATAATATTTGTGATGTAATTTTCAATAAACTAGAATATGACTTTATTATTGATTATTATATAGTTATTATTAAGAGGCACACCAACTTTCTAGTAAGAAGAATCAGAAGCAATCTTGGTCAGAGGCCAAGAAGAGACATGGTGGTGGTTATCAGAAGTCAGAAGCCTCGAATTCTAATGAAAAGAAACATCAAAAGGAAAAGGAAAAGTTTGACAAGAAGAGGATTCAGTGCTACTATTATAAGAAGTTTGGTCACTTTGCTACTGACTGTTGGTCAAACAAGGAAAGGAAATAAGAAGAAGAAAACATAGCCAGAGGAGAATCTGATGATGAACCTATGCTATTAATGGCTTCTGAATCTGATAGTGGATATTTGGTAGACTGGTGGTATATGACCACTTGCTGCTCAAATCACTTAATTGGAAACAAATAATGGCTGATTAATTTTGACTCTAGAAAGAGGACAAAGATCAGATGTGCTGATGATAAGTATTTGAATGTTGAAGGAATGGGAAATGTAAAGGTTAGAGTGAAGAATGGGAAAACTGTTCTGATCAAGGATGTTTGATATATTCCTAGCATGAAGAGCAATCTGATGAGTGTAGGTCATCTAATTGAGAAATGGATCTTAGTTACTATGAAAGACAATCTCTTGAAGTTGTATGATTCAGATCAGAAGCTGATTATGCAATCTGAACAGGGAAGCAACAGAACATTCAAGGTGAATGTTGAAACAAGTAAAACTAAATGCCTTAGTGTAAAAGGTACTGAATGTGATAGTAAGTTGTGGTACAAGAGATTGGGGCATCTAATCTTCAGAATCTTAGGACATTTGAGTTCTAAGAAGCTGGTACATGGCATTCCAAAGATTGTGAAGCTTGAGAAGTCATGTGAGATATGCATTAAAGGCAAGCAACCTAGATTTCCATTTGCATCAAAAGTGACCTCAAGAGCAAAACATGCTTTGGGAGTAGTACATTTTGATGTATGTGGACCATTTGAAATACTTTCACTTAGAGGAAAAAAGTATGTTTTATCATTTTTGAATGAGTTCACAAGAATGATATGGGTGGAACTCATCAAGTTTAAGCATGAGGTGTTTGCTGAGTTTCTGAAGTTCAAGATGAGGGCTAAAAATCAAAGTGGTCTGAAGCTAAAAATTCTCAAAACTAATGGTGGAGGTGAGTACAACTCTTCAAAGTTCAAAAGGTTTTGTGAGAGAATGGAATTGAACATGAGGTGATTGCTCCATATACTTCACAACACAATGGTCTTGCTGAAAAAAGAAATAGTACTTTGCTTGATATGACAAGGAGCATGCTGAAGGAGAAGAAGATCCCTCACACCTTGCGGGGAGAAGCTATTACCACTGCAACATATGTGCTTAATAGGTGTTCAACCAAGAAGCTAAAGGAAATTGTTCCTTTAGAGAAGTGGACTAGAGATAAGAAAAATGTGAGCATTCTGAAGATGTTTGGTTATGTTTTTTATAAACATGTCCCAGATGCTAAGAGAAGGAAGTTAAATGACAGAAGCAGAGTCATGTTGCTTGTAGGGTACCACAGTACATGTGCTTATAAGCTCTATTTTCGTGTCACTAACAAAGTTGAATTCAACTGAGATATTATTATGGAGGAAAAAAAAGCATGGGATTGGAACAAGTCTCAGTCTAACTCTGGTGCAGTGTTAACACCCGAGTTAACTTCTGGAGACATTTTAGTCTCTGAAGGAGAATCTGCCTCTGAAGGAGATTCTGTAACACCCTAAACCACAAAAATATTAATTTATAAAAGAAACGCATTTCTAGGATGTTACCTCGTCACAAAACCCAGTAAATAACATATATTATTAAAAATCACAGGGAAAGTAAAGTTAAACATGTAATTAATCTGAATAACATCTTAAAAAAAACAAATCCATAAGAGGATTGCAATCCAATACATGAAAATAAACACAAGCGCCCCAAACCCCTAGTGTTACAGTTCAAAGCATTTTATTCCTCTAAATAAAACTGAAAAGATAAATGCCAAGAGTGCCATATTGTAGTATTCACGATACTATCACTCCTACTGGTTACCTGTATTAAAATAATAAGGAAAACACCAAACAAGAGAAAGGAGGGTTGAGAATACATTTAAATGTATTAACGGTGAACTTAAGCATACAGGATGATAGTTTAAATACACAACCACCAATCACACTAAAAAACAATATCGAGGAAATGCTTATGCAATGCAATGTACACCAACACCATCACCTAAATGCATGTGGTTCCAAGTTATTATGGATATATAATCCAACGGTCTTCAGTTTTTCCACCAAACCGACGATCCCCACCAATGGATCTAAAACCCGCCTCTGGTCTTTCCCACCGAGACCAACGATCCCCATCAATAGATCTGAGACCACCAAATAGATCGAAGTCTCACCTAAACTCCAAAATATATGAATGCATGAATGGAATGCACAATCACCAAAATAAATCATCACAATCACCAAATTCTCCTAAGGGATATCACCAAAATAGGTTCCACGACTGAACCACAATTCACTCGCATATTATCCTTATAATTTCGTTATGTAAGTTTATAAGAATTATATTTATATAATATATAATTCACCAAAAGTTTAATTAAACAATTCTTTACCCAAAAATTTAATTAAACAATTATTCACCCAAAAATGTTCCACCAAAAATATTACCACACCATAATATATATATTTTTATTATAGCGTACCCTTATTATCTACTTCCAAATTTATTTATATAACTAAATAATTATACTTTTCAAAAATAACTTAGTTAAGTCTTTTATTATTGTTCAAAGAATTTCATTTTTTTTTTTAATTTTAAAATCTAAATCCAACATATCTCTTAATTGGCCAATTGTTTTAATACACTAATATAAATTATACTAGAAATTTTGAAAGTATCGTTACAAATGAGATGAATACTGGTATTAATTTATTATTATATTTAATAAAAAAAAATATGATCTACATAGAATAATTATAATTATGTAAAGATATCTATTAGGTTGGGTAACTATAACCAATTTTTTTTCTTTATAGTAACATAACTCGCTAATGCCGTAATACTCTATTACAGTAACATATCACAATAACCCTTACAACTCTAAATAAATATATGTTTTAATTTATCATTTTTCACAAACTCTATTTATCTATTATTGTTATGATTATTCTAGACAATAAAATCTGTAAGTATTATTTTATAAAATTAAAACTTAGGCTTAAATTCACTTTTGGTCCCCCTAGTTTGGCGTTTTTAAACTTTTGATCCCCCTATTACAAAACCTTCGATTTTGGTCCCTTTAGTTTGGTGCGCTTTGCATTTTGTTGGTCCCCCTCCACTTTTGCTTGCGTGGCAGTGATGATTAGGATAAAAAAATTATTTTTAATTATATGGCAAGGATGACTAGGATATTTTATTATTTAATAATATTTTTAATTGATTTAATATTTAATAATTTTTTAATTATTTAATAATTTATTTTAATTATATGGAGTACTTTTTGCATTTGGGTTTACACAATACTCCCTGAAATGAAATTATAAGCAAAAAGGGTATATGAAAAGTTGAAGATGTTAGTCTCATGTCTTCTTGATTTCTGATGGTATTATTCTTAACACAGGTTGTAGCCCAAACAATCATGTCTTCTTGATTTCTGATATTATTGTTCTTGAAGGTTTGTACTTTGTAGTATTATTAGCAATAGTACATTACCACTGTAAATGTGTATATGTTTCCCTCATTTGGTAATGATTTGCACTAAACATTCTGTGTATAACGTATGGAATGCAAGAGAAGATGGAGAATTATAGTTGCATCATATCATGGAAGAGCAGTGGAATCTGGAATCAATGGCTTATGAAATTGAGAAATAAAGTCAGATTAGAAAAAATCATGGCTATCTGTGAAATTGAGAAATTAATAATGAACTAGAATAGGAAATAATGGCAAGAATATAACAAATTAATAATGATGGCATATTTAGCAAATTAATAATGAATTGGAATATGAAATGATTGCATGAATATAAAAAATTAACAATGATGGCATATTTAGCAAATTAATAATGGAAGGAAATTAATAATGAACTGGTAATATAACAAATTACAACATATGGAATATTTAGCAAATGATTGTAGGGATTCTATTTAAAATTATACTGGTTTCTTGTTGCTTTTCAGAATCTATTTTAACTTGTTTTTTAACCATTCTTAATAGGAATTCTGGGAAAATAAATGGGAATTCAAGTAAAATAAATGGGTGTTGGGTTTATGGCAGAAAAATAGAGTAACTGAGATGAAATGGGTGTTGGGTTTATGGCAGGAAGAAGAAGGTGGTGCCACGGGTCCATAAGACAAATCATGCTTCATGCTTCAAAGTCTATTCAATGTTTTATATTTAAGTCCCACATCGATTTTCTAAAAGATAACACAAGTGTTTATATAGCTTATCAATACCTGAACACTTGAAATCATAGATACAAGGATGGTAATGCAGCAGCATGGGGTTCATGGTCTATAATTCCAAAAAGTAATATAAAAGTTTTAATTAATTTAATTTCTAAAAAATTAATTAAAATTATTATTTAATTTAATTAAAATAATTAATTAATTATTTAAAAAAATATCCTAGTCATCCTTGCTATATAATTAAAAATAATTTTTTTATTCTAATCATCACTGCCACGTAAGCAAAAGTGGAGGGGGACCAACAAAATGCAAAGCGCACCAAACTAAAGAGACCAAAATCGCAGGTTTTGTAATAGGGGGATCAAAAGTTTAAAAACACCAAACTAAGGGGGACCAAAAGTGCATTTAACCTAAACTTATATGTAGTTTTGTTAATTTTGCTATTTTTATAGAAAATTCAATATTTGGGTTTTGTGTCTTAGATTAACTCGATCAAAAATTTTATCGATAAATAGTTATCAGTCACCAATACGATCAAATTCATAGAAATTCTAAATCTAACCTATGACTCATTTTAGCATGAGATATTATCATACAAACAATATCCTTAGGGATTGGGGAAAAACCCATAAGGTCAAAACACATAATCATACATCAATAACACGATACTATATTAGGAGAAGAAAAATCAATGAAATAAGTTTAAGACCAAATGGGGTTTATCCCAAATCCTATTTGATCGTAATGTCAAATATACAGAGAAATAATATTTACCCCAAAAATAGTGCTGATGTGAGGGTAAGGGAACCCTCATCATCCTGCTGCCTAAAAATTCACCCCACATTCAAACCCACGCACCTTCACTCATATTCCACTATCCTTACCATTGGAACAAGCTTTCACATTCGAAATAATTATATAAATAAATCCTGAAATATAATAATTATAACTATTATTATTATTATTATTATTATTATACTTAAATAATTATTTAATAAAATATGTCTAACTAATTGTCATACCTATTATTTAATTAAATAATTCATTTTAAATATTCTACTCCCTTTTAATTTACTTAATTAAATTAAATATCTAACGCTCTCAGACACAATTATTTTAGTAATTATTAAATTGCCAAAATACCCTTATAATACCAAAAATCACCAAAACACCACAATAATTCAAATGAATCACTGCACAAGTCATTGTAATATTCTAATAAAATAATAAAACTAAATTAGGGGTGTTACAACTCTCCCCCACTTAGAATGATTTTCGCCCTCGAAAATTATCTGGAGAAAATAACTCCGGATAGGATTCCTTCATCCGGCTCTCCAGCTCCCAAGTCATGCTACCTCCAGCAGGTCCTCCCCAAACAACCTTCATAAGAATAATCTCTTTACCACGTCGCTGCTTCACCTCTCGATCCACAACCCGAATAGGCAACGCTTCAACAGTGAGATTATCTCGAACTTGCACATCATCCATCTGGATTACGTGGGATGAATCATGAATATACTTCCGAAGCTGCGATACATGGACAACATCATGCAGGTTCGAAAGCGATGAGGGTAAGGCCACACGGTAAGCAACAACTCCAAATTTCTGTGTGATCTGATAATGTCCAATGAAGCGAGGAGTAAGCTTCTTAGACTTCAAGGCTCGTCCAACACCGATCACAGGAGTGAATTTTATAAAAACATGGTCACCATTTTGGAATTCAAGGTCCTTCCTTCGCTTATCATGATAGCTCTTCTGCCTGCTTTATGAAGCCTTCATCTTCTCTTGAATCATTTTGACTTTCTCAATCGTCTGCTGCACAATCTCTGGTCCGAGCAAAGTATTCTCACCAGACTCGTACCAACATAGGGGAGTCCTACACCTCCTACCACACAGAGCCTCAAATGGTTCCATTTCGATACTAGAATGGTAGCTTTTATTATATGTAAACTCGATCAATGGTAGATAGTTGTCCCAAGCACCTCCTTGTTCCAAAACACAAGCCCTCAATAAGTCTTCAAGAGACTGGATGGTCCTCTCAGTCTGACCATCTGTCTGAGGGTGATAGGTAAAACTCAATCTCAATTTAGTACCCAAAGCCTTTTGCAAGCTATCCAAAAATTTGGAAGTAAATCTCGGATCTCTGTCAGAAACTATACTCGATGGAATCCCATGTAGCTTCACAATCACATTTATATAGATCTCTGCCAATCTCTGCAATGAAGAACTGATCTTTATTGGTATAAAATGAGCTGATTTCGCCAGCCTATCCACAATCACCCAAATTGAATGATTTCCCCTTGGAGTATTTGGCAACCCGGTCACAAAATCCATCGAGATACAGTCCCACTTCCATTCAGGAATATTCCCTGGCTGCATCAGTCCCTACGGCTTCTGATGTTCAATCTTTGACTTCTAACAAGTCAAGCAAGAATACAAAAATTGTGCGATATCTCTCTTCATTCCTGGCCACCAGAACATCTTTTTCATATCTTGGTACATTTTGGTAGCTCATGGATGAATACTCAAACTGCTCCGATGACTCTCTTCTAAAATCATTTTCTTCAGTTCCGATGCATTAGTACACAAACTCTGCCTCGAAACTTTAGAATACCGTTGTCATCAACTCGGAAATTATCATCAGTTCTCTGGTTAACTGAAGATAAGCGGTCAACCAAAGCCAAATCCATTTTCTGCTTTTCCCTAATATCATCAAGGAAACCACTAGTTAGCTTCAACATGCCCAATTTCACACTACTAGTAGCACCTCGCACACCAAACTCAAATCTCTGAACTGCTCGATCAAATCTAACTCTCTCTCACCATTAAAGCAGTCATGTGCAATATCTTCCTGCTCAAAGCATCTACTACAATGTTAGCTTTATCGGGGTGGTAATTTAAGCCAAAGTCATAGCCCTTCAAGCAATCTAACAATCTCCTCTGTCTCATGTTAAGTTCCTTCTGATCAAATAAATAACTCAAGCTTTTATGGTCGCTAAATACTTTAAATCTGGAACCATACAAATAGTGTCTCCAAATCTTCAGTACAAAAACTACAACCGCTAACTCCAAATCGTGAGTCGGGTAATTCCTTTCATGAATCTTCAACTGTCTAGATGTATAAGCCACCACTTATCCATTCTGCATAAGCACACCGCCGAGACCCATCTTAGATGCATCACAGTACACAATAAAAGGTTCCTTCAGATATGGTAAAATCAGGACTGGTGCTGTCGTCAACCTCTTCTTTAATTCTCTGAAGCTCTCTTCACACTGCATGTCCCATACAAAAGCTTGACCCTTACGAGTCAACTGAGTAATGGTAATGCCAATTTTGGGAACCCTTCAATA
This sequence comes from Lathyrus tuberosus, assembly GCA_022829125.1. Taxonomy (NCBI): domain Eukaryota; kingdom Viridiplantae; phylum Streptophyta; class Magnoliopsida; order Fabales; family Fabaceae; genus Lathyrus; species Lathyrus tuberosus. The sequence goes on along the minus strand of JALAZF010000270.1, from coordinate 8,297,294 downwards.
AATCTCCGATAGTAACCAGCTAGCCCAAGAAAACTTCTAATTTCAGTAACTGTCTTTGGCCCTTCCCACTGTAACACTACATCCACTTTTGAAGAATCAACCGCTATGTCACCACTGGAAACCACATGAACCAAAAAGCTGACTTCACGCAACCAGAACTCACATTTGGATAAATTAGCAAACAACTGTTTTCACCTTCAGAACCTGAAGAACAATACAAAGATGCTCTGCATGCTCTGCTTATGTCTTCGAGTAGATCAGGATGCCATCAATGAAAAATACAACAATTTATCCAAGTAGGGATGAAAGATTCGGTTCATATATTCCATAAATACACCAGGTGCGTTAGAAAGTCTGAACGACATCACCAAGTATTCTTAGTGTCCATACTGAGTTCTGAAAGCAGTCTTCGAAATATCTTCATCTCTCACCCAAATCTGATGATAGTCAGATCTCAAATCAATTTTACTGAATACGCATGCACCCACCAACTGGTCCATGAGATCATTAATTCTGGGAAGAGGATATTTATTTTTAATAGTAACTTTGTTCAGCTGACGATAATCAACACACAATCTCATACTGCCATCTTTCTTCTTAACTAACAATACTGGAGCTCCCCAAGGCGAGACACTTGGTCGTAAGAATTTCTTCTCAAGCATATCTTCTAGTTGTTTCTTTAGTTCACCCAATTCTGCTGGAGACATTATGTATGGTGCCATAGAAATAGGTCTCGTGCCAGGTATCAGATCAGTAGAAAATTCAACTTCTCTTCTTGGAGGAAAATCAGTAATATCATCTGGAAAAACTTCAGGGAATTCATTCACCACCGGTAGATCAGCCACTGATGTCTTACTTCCAATTTGTAAAGAAGCAAACATCGTAAATACCTGAGCATCATCTTCCACGAATTCTTTCACCTTTCTGGCATATATAAATAGCGGTTCTTTTTTTTCTACAAACTCAGGAAATAACACTGCCTTTATATAACAGTTGATATACATACGATTGAACTCTAGAAAGTTCATTCCCAAAATAACATCAAGCTGACTCAACAGTAAACATACTAAGTCGACACCAAAGTCCCAACCATATATTGTCAAAGGGCAATTCAAATAAACTAAAGAGGTAGTCACATACCAATTAGCCGGAGTATCAATTATCATACTTCCACCCATAGGAGACACAATAAGATTTAACCTCTTCACACAATCAGTAGCTATAAAAGAATGAGTAGCACCTGCATCAATTATAGTAATTAAAGGAATACCATTAATAAAGCAAGTATCTCGAATCAGATTATCAGGCTCCGAAGTTTCTGCACCACTGAGAGCAAAAACTTTTCCACTTGATTTGGCTTCTTGGGTCTTCTTAGGTTTCTGACAGTTGGTACTGATATGACCAGTATCTCCACAATTAAAGCATACTACTCCAGAACTGTTACACTCATTAGCCTTATGACCAACCTTTCCACATCTGTAACATGTCACCGTAGTACACTCTGAAGCACGATGACCAAGCACACCACATTTGAAACACTTGATCAGATTAGCAGCACCTATACCTCCCCCACTTTGACTCTTCCCACTACCATTCTTAGACTGAAATTTCTGTTTGCCTTTACCATCTGGAACAACATAGGGCTTCCCACAATTCTGGTTACCATGCTTCTTATCATTGACACTTTTGTAGTAAGTAGATTTGGCACGGTTGTCCTCATCAAAAATACGACACTTATTAACCAGTGTTGGAAAGTAATGAATCTCCTAGAATCCCATCATTTGCTTAATCTCTGGGCGAAGTCCACTCTTAAATTTGATACATTTGGATCCTTCCGCTTCCACTGCATTGTAATAAGGGTAGAAACGAGACAACTCTTCAAACTTGGAAGCATATTCAACAACTGACATATTACCTTGCTTCGGTTCTAGAAATTCAATCTGCTTCTTACTGCGCACATCATCTGGGAAGTATTTCTCCAAAAATGAAGTCTTGAAAATGACCCAAGTAATCTGACTACCAGCTACTTCCATTCTCTGACGAGTGTTATCCCACCAATATTCAGCTTCTTCTGGCAACATATAGCTACCATACAACACCTTCTGAGCATCTACACATGCCATCACTCAGAATATTTTATCGATCTCTTGTAACCACACCTGAGCAACATCTGGGTTATGTTTCCCTTTGAATATTGGAGGTTTGTTCCCCATGAATTTGTCCAACCCACGAGATCCTCCATCATCACCTTGCTAATTCTGTTGCATTTGTCCCATCACATTGGCCAAGGCTGCCAATGCATCAGCGATAGCACGACCGTTTCTTCCAGTCATTTCTCTCTATATAGGAAAACAACTGTTAGAAGAAACATTGTATCGACAATGTCCAACCACTTGTCGCACATAAGGAAATAAATTAATTAATAAAATCCTAGTCAGATGAACCGACCTGCTCTGATACCACTATGTAACACCCTAAACCCTAAAAATATTTATTTATAAAAGAAATGCATTTCTAGGATGTTACCTCGTCACAAATCTCAGTAAATAACATATATTATTAAAAATCACAGCGGAAGTAAAGTTAAACATGTAATTAATCTGAATAACATCTTAAAAAAACAAATTCATATGAGGATTGCAATCCAATACATGAAAATAAACACAAGCGCCCCAAACCCCTAGTGTTACAGTTCAGAGCATTTTATTCCTCTAAAGAAAACTAAAAAGATAAATGCCAAGAGTGCCATATTGTAGTATTCACGATACTATCACTCCTACTGGTTACCTGGATTAAAATAATATACAAAACACCAAACAAGAGAAAAGAGGGGTGAGAATACATTTACATGTATTAACGGTGAACTTAAGCATACAGAATGATAGTTTAAATACACAACCACCAATCACACTAAAAAACAATATCGAGGAAATGCTTATGCAATGCAATGTACTCCAACAGCATCACCTAAATGCATGTGGTACTAAGTTATTGTGGATATATAATCCAACGGTCTCCGATTTTTCCCCCAAACCGACGATCCCCACCAATGAATCTAAGACCGACCTCTGGTTTTCCCACCGAGACCAACGATCCCCACCAATGGATCTAAGACCCACCTCTGGTCTTTCCCACCGAGACCAACGATGCCCATCAACAGATCTGAGGCCATCAAATAGACTAAAGTCTCACCTAAACTCCAATATATATGAATGCATGAACGGAAAGCACAATCACCAAAATAAATCATCAGAATCACCCAATTCTCCTAAGGGATATCACCAAAATAGGTTCCACTACTGAACCATAATTCACTCACATATTATCCTTATAACTTCGTTATGTTAGTTTATAAGAATTATATTTATATAATATATAATTCACCAAAAGTTTAATTAAACAATTCATTACCCAAAAATTTAATTAAACAATTATTCACCCAAAAATGTTCCACCAAAAATATTACCACACCATAATATATATATATATATATATATATACCTATTATCTACTTCCAAATTTATTTAAATAACTAAATAATTATAATTTTAAAAAATGACTTAGTTAAGTCTTTTATTATTGTTCAAAGAATTTTTTTTTTATTTTGAAATCTAAATCCAACATATCTCTTACTTGGCCAATTGTTTTAATACACTAATTTAAATTATACTAGAAAATTTGAAATTAGCGTTACAAATTAGATGAATACTGGTATTAATTTATTATTATATTTAATAAAAAAATTAATATGATCTACATAGAATAATTATAATTATGTAAAGATATCTTTTAGGTTCGGTAACCGTAACCTTTTTTTTCTTTACAGTAACATAACTCGCTAATGCCGTAATACTCTATTTAGAGCTGTCAAATGGGCTGGCCCGGCCCACCCCGCATCAGCCCGGTGGGCCAATAATTATAAATGAGCCGGAGTGGACTGCCCCGATTACTTTATGGGCTATCAAAATTGAGCCTAACCCAGTTCTTTATGGGCTGTGCAGCCCGATGGGCCAGACCCGCCTATATATTTCAATATTATAATTATAATTTTTAAATTTAGAGGCAATAAAATACAATCATACATAACAAAATAATTACTCATCTAACCGTTCAAAATAGATATAAAAATAAATTATAAAGTAGATAATTTTTTGGCCAAGTCCCATGAACACTTGGTGAATCAAACAATTGTCACATAGTATAACTTTAGAGACAATAGAATACATTCACACATACATAACCAAATAACTATTCACCTAAAAATTCAAAATATATAACAAAATAAACTTTAAAGTAAACAATGTTGTGACCTAAGTCTCTTGAACACTTGGTGAATCCAACAATTGTATCTCCCCCACTTCTACTATGACAATCTTTTTAAGCCTATTTTCTAGGAATGATTATATTAACAAATGGTAAAACAATTATGTTTTTATATGCTTTTGTCTCTCTGTTCGGTCCATTTATTTATATTGCAATAGATGAACATTAAATTACCACCTTGTGGTGAATGCATGCCCTTGTTAATGTTACAACATAACTGACAACTCAATAACTTGAAAACAAATGTAAATTGAAAATAAAACACAAAGACTATTAATTATAATTTAAAAACTCACTAGAAGGTCCAATATCTTTAAAATCATACAACCAATTACGCGTACAAATTAATGCTTGCACAGTTTCAGGGAGTAAGCAATTCCTATACTTATGCAAAATACGACCCGGCCCGGCCCATAAAAAACACTGGCCCGATGGGCTGGCCCAAAAAGATAGGGTTGTATTTTTTAATACTTTTTTATGGTCTGGCCCGTGCTAAAATTTAGGACTTATGGGTTGGGCCAATGGGCTGGGCCCATTTTGACAGCTCTAACTCTATTACAGTAGCATATCACAATAACCCTTAAAACTCTAAATAAATATATGTTTTAATTTATCATTTTTCACAAAATCTACTTATCTATTATTGTTATCATTATTCTAGATAATAAAATTTGTAAGTATTATTCTATAAAAATAAAACTTATATGCAGTTTTGTTAATTTTGCTATTTTTATAGAAAATTCAATATTTGGGTTTTGTGTCTTAGATTAACTCGATCAAAATTTTTATCGATAAATAGTTATCATTCACCAAAAAATATCTACATGGGATTATTCCATTTGGAAACAAATCCTAAAATACGATCAAATTCACAGAAATTCCAAATCTAACCTATGACTCGTTTAACATGAGATATTACCATACAGACAATATCCTTAGGGATTGGGGGAAATCCCATAAGGTCAAAACAGATATCAATAATACATCAATAACATGATAATATATTAGGAGAAGAAAAATCAATGAAATGAGTTTAAGACCAAATGGAGTTTATCCCAAATCCCGTTTGATCGTAATGTCAAATATACAGAGAAACAATATTTACCTAAAAATAACGCTGATGTGAGGGTAAGGGAACCTTCATCATCCTGCTTCCTAAAAATTCACCCCACAGTAAACAATTCTCCCTCTTACCTTAATCGTAGCTTTCACAAAAAAATCTTGACGTTCCTCCCTCTCCAGTTTGTGATGATAGCTCCCTTTTTCCCAAAATTCTAGTTTTTCAATTGTTTTTCCTTTTTCTCACGTTAATCTCAGATAAAGGGAAATAAAATAACGTTATACCAATTCGGTTTCATTGTTATTAATAAAATTAATAAATCCCCATAATACCTGTTACCGTTAAGAGACATGTGAAACGTAAAAATGTTACGACTCCAAAAACGTTAAACTACTTGTCCCAATTAAAATATTTCAAAATAATAAAAATCAAATATATCCCTTCTCAAGGATTCAAAGCCATACATGCTTCACTCATATTCCACTATCCATACCATTGGAACATGCTTTCACATTCGAAATAATTATATAAATAAATCCTGAAATATAATAACTCTAACTATTATTATTATTATTATTATTATTATTATTATTATTATTATTATTATTATTATTATTATACTTAAATAATTATTTAATAAAATATGTCTAACTAATTGTTATACCTATTATTTAATAAAATAATTCATTTTAAATATTCTACTCCCTTTTAATTTATTTAATTAAATAAAATATCTAACGCTCTCAGACACAATTATTTTAGTAATTATTAAATTACCAAAATACCCTTATAATACCAAAAATCCCCAAAACACCACAATAATTCAAATAAATCACTGCACAAGTCATTGTAATATTCTAATAAAATAATAAAACTAAATTAGGGGTGTTACAGATTCTGCCTCTGAAGATGAGTCAGAGTCTAAAGGTGACTCTGATACTGAAGATGAGTCAGAGTCTGAAGGCGACTCTGATGTTGAAGTTGAGTCTGGAGGAGAATTTGACTCTGAGGGTGAATCTGATTCTGATCCAAATTCTGATGATAATCCAAACTCTGGTGGTAATCATGCCTCTGAAGGTGGTTCAGCCTATGAAAGTAGTCCAACATTTGATACTGTTTTAGCTTCCGAAGAAGATTCTGAACAAGTTCAAAGGCCACAAAGAATTAGACAAATATCAATAAGATTTGTAGAGTATGACATGTTGTAAGATACTAAGATAGACCTTGAAGGGAAAGTCAATAGTGTGATGTTGGTAGACTCTGAACCAATCAGTACTGAATAAGATCTCAAGAAGAAAGTGTGGCTGAAGGCCGTGAAAGAAGACCTTGAGGCTATAGAAAGAAACAAGACTTGGGAGTTGACTGAGCTTCCAAAGAACAAGAAAACCATCAGTGTGAGATGGGTTTACAAGTTTAAACTGAAGCCAGATGGATCAATTGGAAAACACAAAGCAAGGATAGTAGCTATAGGATTTCTATAGAAATATGGATTAGATTACTTTGAAGTGTTTGCTCATGTAGCTAGACAAGAAACAATCAGACTGGTGATTGCTATAACTGCTAATTAGAAATTGGTCTCTAATGCATTTAGATGTGAAATATGCATTTCTGAATGGTCTTTTACAAGAAGAAATTTATGTGTCACAACCTTCTGGATTTGTAAAAAATAATCAGGTAGGGGTGGTGTACAAGTTGCATAAAGTCTTATATGGACAAAAACAAGCTCCAAGGATTCAAGAAAATGTGAAATGGAGTATGATGTTTGCAGCGAGCGATTTTGGACGTGGTTCTTAAGCACCGTCGCTCTGGGGTACTACAGGTCGATTCATTTTTTATCCTATTGAAGCTGATGAAGGAAGGGAAATAGATGTCTCCAACTAACCCTGCTTGCAAACTGAGGTTAAACGGTCAAAACTGTTGGTTTACAGATGCGGTTTTAGTTCGTGGGCCTCTCTCTGCTTATTTTGTTCAGAACGAAATACCGGGACTGTTCATGGGAAATTTGTTGGGATACTGCGCTAGATTGGCTGGAGGTAGGGGACTTTGGGGTTTTTTGATTAGTGTGCTCGCTAAGATTCTTTTTCAATCTTATGCCTACGTATTCCCGGGATAGGGAAATCAGAGCGATCGTAGTTCCTCCTATTCTATGGGAGGAAATTGTGTTTTGGTGTCTTGTTCAAAGCCCAAGACATGAAGCTAAAGGTGGTTTATATCTTGTTCAAAGCCCAAGATGTGAAGTTGAAGGGTCTATTTGTATCTTGTTCGAAGCCCAAGATGTGAAGCTAAAAGGGTGTTGACTTTAGAGAGAATTTGTCATCTCTAAAGGAGAATATTTGGTCTGTTTGGCACAACTGTTGAGTGACTGATTATGAAGGAGAATTACTTTAACTGGGATATGCGAATCCAACAATGCCATAATTTCCTTTATAGGGGATTTTCAACCTGAAGGAGAAGACTTTAACTCAGTTTAGAGCAATACCATCTTTCCTTAGGAATTTCTCATGCTAAAAGAGGGACAGTGGCTTGGATGTAAATAATCCAGAGGCTTGTCGCTTACAGCAATTAGACGAGGGAAAAAGAGTTGTTGATGTTTGTATGCTGTGACCAAAGCATGATTTGATGCTAAAAGGTTGATTGAATCAAACGGGGATTTCTTTATACAAAGCCTAAGAGGAGGCTATTGACCCAACAAGAGGATGCTTTTGTGTCTCGTACGAAGCCCGAGATAGAGTCTAAAAGGGTTGACTCAACAAGAGAGTGTTTTTATATGTGTCTTGTACGAAGCCCAAGATGGAGGCTAAAAGGGTTTGACTCAATAAGAGAGTCTTTTATACTCACCAAGAGAGTGATTTGTATCTCGTACGAAGCCCGAGATGGAGGCTAAAGGTGATCGACTCAACAAGAGAGTCTTTTTATACTCAACAAGAGAGTGTTTTGTATCTCGTACAAAGCCCGAAATGAAGGCTAAAAGCGGATTGACTCAACAAGAGAGTCTTTTATACTCAACAAGAGAGTGTTTTTGTATCTCGTACGAAGCCTGAGATGGAGGCTAAAAATGTTTGACTCAACAAGAGAGTCTTTTATACTCAACAAGAGAGTGATTTTGTATCTCGTACGAAGCCCGAGATGGAGGCTAACAATGTTTGACTCAACAAGAGAGTCTTTTATACTCAACAAGAGAGTGATTTTGTATCTCGTACGAAGCCCGAGATGGAGGCTGCAAAGGTTAACTCTGTTGGGGAGAATCATTGTACAAAGCCCAAGAGGAGGCTAGGGTTACTGTTTCAGTTGAGTGACAGGTCCAGTATATTGGTTAAAAGAGAAAATCAATTCTTATATAGGTAATGTTGTACTCATGGATTTGATCTGAGGACCGGGACTATTTCCTGTTTTTTAAGGAAATGGGGAATCCGAAGGGTATTGAAACTACCCAAGTCTCCGGGTGTTTTTTCCTATTTTTGAAAGGAACTTAAGAATGTCTTCGAGACTCAAGGAGATTAGACTGTCCAAGTCTAGAGTTTTAACTTTTGTACTATGCTTAAGAGAGAACAAGAGACAGTATGTTCGCCGTAGGAAGATCTAGGCTCTTTGAAAGACTGTTCTATTAAGATGACTAATTTCTGTTCCTATACCTTTAAGAGGTCATCGGGACAATTTGTACGAAGCCCAAGAGGAGGCGAGAAAAACTTTTAAGAAGCCGAATGGACAATTTGTACGAAGCCCAAGAGGAGGCTATCTTCCCGGAAGAAGAATCATTATACGAAGCCTAAGAGGAGGCTGTGAAAACTTCTAAGAAGCCGACGGGTCCTTGTACAACGCCCAAGAGGAGGCGGGGATGCTTTTAGGAAGCCTGTGGGTCCTTGCACTAAGCCCATATGGAGGCTGATGAACAGTTCCAGATAGGGTTTCACTTGGAACATTGGCCTTCTGTATATGAACTGTTCAAGGGGGAGATTTCTTAGATCTAGTTATCTAAAATTGTTGTAAAAGAAAATTCTCATGGTTTAGGTTATGTTGAAATATCCGGGAGATCGTCGGAGGGAAGGAGACGAGGTTTTGTCTAGTTCTAGACGTAGTTGCCGGGGAAACTCTAAATAATTATACTAGTATTACACAGTCGATATGAGTTTATGAAAGAAGACTTGCAGTGAAACAACCCCATAGTACAATTATATACATATGAAAGCGGGTAAACACTTACTCGGTTGTAGAGCTTCCATACTGTATTGTTAGTTGTTCAACAAAGAAATTGAAAATAACAGTATGTTACAAAATCAAAGGAGAAAGTGCTTTTGAAAGGAAAATTGGGGCTTACATCTCAAGGAGAGGCCCAGGGTTTAATCAGTGATCGCACTATCGTTTTGTACAAGGACTTATACAAGTGACTGAGGCCCAAGAAAGGTTTTCTGTACAAGGGGACGGGTCTTACACTCTCTCAAGAGGCCCAAAATGATTGAAAGTGAACAAAGATGGGTCTTATAGCTCAAGGAGAAGCCCAGGGTTTATTTTGAAAAGGGCAACGATCGCGCCGAGATTTTGAAAACGCCGTGGGTATTATACAATGACTGAGGCCCAAAATTTTTTGGTTTCAAAAAGGGATTGGGTCTTACACTCTATTAGAGGCCCAAAGTGATTTTGAATGAGTCTTATAGCTCGAGGAGAGGCCCAAATGGTTTGTTTTAAACAGGCGATGATCGCGCCAAACTTTTGAAATACAATGGGACTTATACAACATTTGAGGCCCAAAATAGGTTTGTATTTACAAAGGATTGGGTTTTACACTCTATTAGAGGCCCATGAGTGTTCGAAAAAGTTTGTTAGGGTGAAAATCAATAAAACCCTAATTTCATCAGTTTTTAATATAATTATTCAAAGAAAATTAATACTAATGATAAAAATTCCAAATAAGTTTGAATAAACAACTTCTGATTTTGGTTTTAGGTTTGAAAAATGAGGCTTTCATCACAAGATGAATCAAAACCTACTTGGTTTTGATTTTCCAAAATGGATATTTATTTTTAAAAGGTTTAAAAACAAATAAAAGACATTTATTCACAAAAATACTAATTATATTAAATAAATAATATAAATCTAATTTTTTTGGGGAATAAAATATTTCAACATTTTTGTGATTTTTTGCAAAAAGAACCAATAAAAAATAATTAAAATTGAGAGAGTTATTAATTTTTCAAACTATAAAAAATAATATGGAAAATAACAAAAAGTGGGAAAAATAGCAAAAAGAGGATCTAGGGCGAGGGGGATTCGAACCCCAGACCTCTTGTGTATAGGGCGCGCGCCTTACCACTGGGGTGGTGATACATCCATTGATTGAAACACAACCAGAAATATACAAGGCTTGCCTTGTTTTTGGCCTGACCCAAGGCAAGGCAAGGCAAGTTTTGACAAGACATGGGAAGATCCATAACTTTCTCATTTCTCCATGGTTGGGGACAAAATTTATATGCATCTAGCCTAGAATTTCACAAGGAATCCAATGGTGGTGGTATTTTTTCAGATCATGCTCCCTCCTCAAAATCCGATAGTGGTTTTGAAATAGACCATATTTTGCATTTTATGTGCTACATCTTGGTACAGGTATGAATTACATGATAAATTAATGCAAACACAACACATATGACATGTAGAAGATATGCATGATCAGTGGACTTCAAAGCAATGCATATTTTGGAAAGTTCAAGTCATGACGCTTACCTCTTTTTGAGCTTTTGGAGTCTTTTGTGCAATCTGCCAAGTTTCTTGTTCTAGAAATGGTTTGATGCTTTGGACACTCTCAAATGATCCCTTAGAAGCTTTTAGGATGATTGGAATCAGCTGGAACCTGAAAAAAACAAAAACTGGCCCTTTCTTGCAAAAGGGGTTAAAATAGCCAAAATAGCAACTCTCTCAAATGGTGTTCCAGATATTGGGAGCCATTTAGGACAGTTCAAGGATGATATTTGGAGTGTGTTTGAGGCTTTATCTGGTTTGGAAAGTGACTGAATCAAGACATGGCTTGAAAAATGCAAAAAAACCTATTTTGAGGTTTTGAGAGGTGATTTTGAGATTTAAGGATTACAGGTCACTTGCGTGAGTTTGGACAGCTTAGATATGACATATTGGATGTGTTTGGATCATGAGATGTGATGGAAATGCTCTCTAACTCAAAAACTCAGAGTTACCTTGCTAAAGAAGGTATTTTTGCCTAAAGAAAGTGATTTTGAGGAAAGCATCTGTTTGATGGCTTTGGTGTACTCAAACTGAGCACAAATGAGCTCTATTTATAGTAGAGCAAGTTTGTTTTGGGATCAATAGTGAATGGCAACTGCAGCAGAGGTTTGGCCAATGTTGATCAATAGGAATCCAAGTCTCCTCTAGCCATTGACTAAAGGTTAGAGCACAGAGCTGTGGTTCCCTAGTTGTTGGATGAATCTTGACAGAATTCAGTTGCAAATGTGTCAGTCTATGCCACCTTGGTGCATCCATTAAATGCTCAAATCCAAAATTGGAGTCTTGTCCCTCTTTTAGGGATTTCTAGGTTTGGCATGCCACTTCTTGTTCCAAAGACTTTGGAGGCTTGGATCAGTGTTTGTTCCTTTTAGATTTGATCCTCAGATGTGTCCAAAGTGATGACAAGGCTTGGAATTATCTGATTTTTCCAAATCGAGCAAAAGTGCAAAATTCTGCCTAGCCTTGACAGTTTTCAGCAAGGCATATTGCCATTGTCATATCTCATGGCTCAAGTGGAATTTGATGGAGTTCTTGGCCATTTTGGAAAGCCCTCATATGATACAATAACTGTTTGATCATAATTGGTTTTGATACTTTTTGGATCCAAGTGAAAAATGCCCCTACATTTGGAAAAAAGTGAAGGCAGATTCTGACTTAGTGAAAATTTCACTAAGTGTTGGAAAAAAGTGACATTTTCACTTTTCTTAATTTTGATCATTCCATAACTTGAAATCCATGGGGAATTGGAATGAGTGGTAGTTGAAGCTTTTTTAGAGGGCCATGAGAGCTACAAATCCAGCTTAGGATGGGAAAAAAATGGCCTTGTGGTTTAGGAGTTATGATCCTCCAAAGTTGGTACCCGAGCCACTTTGTTCCATAACTTAGAAAATTTTCTAAGTTTTTTATGGTTACCCCCTTTTACAAGTTATCCCACTTTTCTTGATTTTTCTTGATGAATGATGATTCCAATCATACATTAACATCATTTTGGGGTCAAAGAACCATAATTGTGAAAAATCTCAAAAAGTCAAAGTTTGACTTTTGTGCACAGTTGACTTTTTGTCAGATGAATTCTAAACTGTGCGATCCTCTATGAAATCAAGTCCTTGACCTAAACCAAACTTGATGGATTGATTTCATAGGTGTTATAGGGTGTATTGAATAATGTCTTAGTGTTTGGGAGCATGTCCTGGTCAAAAGTCAAAGATACAGTTGACTTTTTCTGCGAAACCCTAACTGTGGTTCTGATGAAATTGAAACTTGTTGCTCAAGCTTCTTGGATCAATCCATTGTTGCAAATGGATCAATGTGATGTATTTGAGACCCTCAAATCCCCTCTTGAGGTCTTGGCTCATGTTTTGTCCCAAAAGTCAACTTAAGGGTGAATTAGGTCAAGAAACCCTAATTCCTGATTTTTTTTATGAATGCATCCCCTGAGGCTAAATTGACTTGATGATTGGCTTCATGAGATCCCTTGGAGCATCATAGGTTTATGCTTTGAAGCATTGGCTCATGCCCAGAGGAAAATTTCCATCTGGAGGCCCTGGTCGACCAAACCCTAATTTGGTGACACTGGCGATCTTAAGGCTTGATCCACCTAGAAGGGAGAAGCCTTGTGCTTAATCCTTGAAGTGGGAGTCCTCTTGATCCTTTATGGATGTTTGAGAGGCTAGAAAAGTTGAAGATCATGTCATTTCTTGATTGATCCTTTGTCTAAGATCTCTGAGAGGGCTTGAAACCCTAAGTCTGATTGTAGTGGATGCTCACCCATCTTTGGGGAGACTAATGGTTCATCCATATTGTGATGATGATTTGCACAATGATGGGAAATCTTAGTGGTCAAAATTTGGGGTATGACAGATTCCCCTATTTAATCTTCTTGGACCCGAAGGTGTGAATGGTGAAGGTATTCGGGCATTCGGGGTGCAAGAGGATTAAATATCGGAATACCCGAAATTTTGATGGTGGTTATGAATGGCAGTTCGGGCATCCTTCCTCTTTTTCTAAGCAATGATGCTTAGAAAAGGTAAACTTCCCCTCGATCCTGGTTTCCTGCCAAGGAACTGGTCTCAGTTTCTGATTTAAACTTCCCCTCGATCCTGGTTTCCTACCAAGGAACTGGTCTCAATTTCCGATATAAACCTCCCCTCGATCCTGGTTTCCTACCAAGGATCTGGTCTCAATTTTTGAAATAAACTTCCCCTCGATCCTTGTTTCTTAGCAAGGAACTGGTCTTAGTTTCCGATATAAACCTCCCCCCGATCCTGGTTTCCTACCAAGGATCTGGTCTCAATTTCTGAAATAAACTTCCCCTCGATCCTAGTTTTCTACCAAGGATCTGGTCTTGGTTTCTTTTGTCAATAAACTTTATTGACAAGGGACGCTATTTGTAGCGGTTCTCCTCAAACTTCTCGCCGAATTTTCCTGGGGAGATGTCATTTGATGGAAAAAGTTTTGATTGTAGAGAAGCACAAACTTCTCTGTTTGAGATGCCATTTGTTGACTCTACTGGGGAAAACGAGTCTTCTTGAGAGTCTACTTTCGTTTGGGGATATTACATCATACTTTTCTCGAGATCTTCTCAGAGAAATGCCATACGATGTACCCCAATTTTGAGGTGCCGATGACTTTGTTGACATTCACATTCTGGAGAGAATGACCAATGTGTTGCTGAAAGTCTTTAGTTGAGAGGCTTTCTCTAGGGATTTTCCTTAATCCGAGAAAGCGAGTATATTATCTTCCATGGCGAAGAGTGATGTTGGCTGCGGGTTCTCTGGTTTTTCAGAGGTTCAAGTTATCAAAGTGGTCAAAGGCCGACTTCATCCCAGAAATAATCTGGAGGAGAGAGGTAGTTCAGATGCAACATTTCCTGACGAGGAAAGAACTGACAACTCAATTGAGAGGACTATTATCACTAGGGGATAAGACCGACCAGAGTGATAGTGATGCAACATGAATATGAACGCAAAGTAGTAATGCATGATGTATGTGTGTATATGCTGACAAAACTGAAACGACATACAAACTAATAGATGAACACGACTGGATACTCGACCACTGCTGGGGACGAAGAGGTATCGCTGGTTCAAGATAGCAATTCTTCCTTGCTTAGGAGAAGTAGTCCTCATGGGGAGCTACGTTGGTCGGGATTAGGAGATAAGAACTCTGCTGGGGGTGTCAGATGAAACAATGGTCTCTGACACAGCTGATCCTTCATTCAGGTGCACTGGTTTAGAAGGAGTACTTTGATTCTGCACTTTGAAGCTTAACCGCCTTTGGGAGAAGCCATCGATATTCTTTCGATGTTCAACAGTCAAAAGAATTTGCAATCTTTATTAAAAGCAGAAAAATTTTACAAGTAAATTCATTTTTGTTTTATTTCAAGAATCGTTGATCATATTAAAAACATCATTCTGTAAAGCTAAAACAAATAAGAATTACAAACAAAAGCACAAGGGCTCAAATTTTATTGATAGGATGGAAATCAGCCAAACGCGTGGTTCCATAGAGTATTTACAAAGTTTAGAAAATGGTAATTTAAGGGAAAAAGGGCTACATTGAAACATAACGACCACTATCCTTCTACCAACTTTGACTTCGGGGCATCCTAAGCTTCTGTCGAAGATGACCTTGACTGGAGTTTTCTGACGGATGGCATGACTGCTGAGGAGCTGAACTGATCAGATGTAGTTACATGCCATTATCCCTAACTTTTGCCTGGATTGTACTTTGATGTTTCCAATCCACCGGGATGATTTTTGATTATGTCTCTAATTTTTGCCTGGACCGCCCTTTCGGGTTTTCAATCCACCGAGACGTTTTTTATTTATTTATTTTTTTTTAATTTAGGCGAAGTATTTCTTGACTACGTCAACATTTGTGGGGTAGACAAATTCCTCTCCATCCATGGTTGCGAGTCTCAGGGCACTGCCTGAGAAAACTTTCTTGACCACATAGGGGCCGTCATAATTCGGAGTCCACTTGCCCCGGAAATCGGTGAGAAATGATTGTATCTTCTTGAGCACAAGGTCTCCTTTTCTGAAGACGCGAGGTCGAACCTTTTTGTCGAACGCCCTCTTCATTCTTTGCTGATACAACTGACCGTGGCATAGTGCCGTGATTCTCTTTTCTTCGATCAGATTCAGTTCGTCGTGTTGACTTTGACACCATTCAGCTTCTATTAGCTTAGCTTCCATCAATACCCAGATTGATGGGATCTCTACTTCGATAGGGAGCACTGCTTCCATGCCATATACTAGAGAGAAAGGGGTTGCGCCTGTTGAAGTGCGGACAGATGTGCGATAACCATGAAGAGTAAAGGGCAGCATTTCATGCCAGTCTTTGTAGGTTACAACCATCTTTTGAACAATCTTCTTGATGTTCTTGTTAGCCTCTTCTACCGCTCCATTCATCTTGGGTTGGTAGGGAGATGAGTTATGGTGTTCAATCTTGAACTCTGCTCATAACTCTTTCATCATCTTGTTGTTTAAGTTAGATCCATTATCAGTAATGATCTGGCTCGGAACACCATAACGGCAGATGATATTGTTTTTGATAAATCGGACAACCACTTGTCGGGTTACATTAGTGTATGACGCTGCTTCGACCCATTTGGTGAAGTAATCAATGGCTACCAGGATGAACCGATGTCTGTTCGAAGCCTTAGGTTCAATCACACCGATCATGTCGATTCACCATATGGAAAAAGGCCACGGGGAAGAGAGAACTTTGAGATGTGTTGGCGGTACATGGATTTTGTTGGAGTATATCTGACACTTGTGACACCTCCTCATGTACTTGTAGCAGTATGATTCCATGGTCAACCAGTAGTACCCTGCTCTCAGAATTTTTCTCTCCATTGTATGTCCGTTGGCATGAGTGCCAAAGGAGCCTTCGTGAATTTCTTTTATCAGCATGTCTGCTTCTGGTCTGTCTACGCATCGGAACAAGACCATGTCAAAGTTTCTCTTATAGAGTGTATCACCGCTCAGGAAGAAACTTCCTGCTAGCCTTCTGAGGGTTTTTCTATCTTTCCTGGATGCCCCAGGTGGGTACTCTTGTTTCTGAAGGAAGCATTTGATATCGTGATACCAAGGTTTGTCGTCGATGACTGCTTCAATCGTGGAGATGTAAGCGGGCCGTTCAAGGCGCATTATTTCGATCTTAGGTAAGTCATTCCATTGACCTACACTAATCATGGAAGAGAGAGTGGCTAATGCATCAGCAATGTGATTCTCCTCACGAGGGATATGATGAAACTCGACTTTGTTGAAGAAGGGTAACAACCTTCTTGCGTAATCTTTGTACGAAATCAATCCTGATTGGTATGTGTTCCAATCTCCTTTGCTCTGATTGACGACCAAAGCTGAGTCGCCATATACATCCAAGTTCTTGATCCTCAAATCAATCGCTTCCTCGAGACCCATGATACAAGCTTCGTATTCGGCCTCATTGTTTGTGCACTTGAACGTAAGTCTAGCGAGGAAAGGAATGTGGGTACCCTGAGGTGTTATGATAATTGCCCCAATTCCGTTTCCGTAATGATTGACAGCTCCGTCAAAGATAAGTCCCCATTGGGAATCCGGTTCGGGCCCTTCACTGGGTTGCGGTTCATCGCAGTCTTTCATTTTTAGATACATGACATCTTTGTCTGGGAAGTTAAATCCGACTAATTCCTGATCGTCAATCAGTTGATGAGCCAAATGATCGACTAAAACACTTACTTTAACGGCTTTCTGCGCGTGGTACTCTATGTTATATTCTGATAACAACATCTGCCAACGGGAAATCCTTCCCGTGAGAGCAGGCTTTTCAAAGACATAATTGATTGGATCAATTTCAGAGATTAACCAAGTGGTGTGACGAATCATGTACTGGCGAAGAAGTTTGGCTGCCCAAGCCAGAGCGCAGCAAGTTTTCTCGAGCATAGTGTACCGAGTCTCGCAGTCGGTGAATTTCTTGCTCAAATAGTAGATGGAAGCCTCTTTTCTTTTTGTTTCGTCTTGTTGGCCAAGTATACAACCCATTGAGTCTTCCAAGACTGTTAAATAGATGATCGGCGGTCTTCCTTCCACTGGAGGTGATAGAATCGGCGGGTTCGATAGGTATTCCTTGATACTGTCAAAGGCGGTTTGGCAATCTTCTGTCCAAACGGAGTCCTGATTCTTTTTGAGTAATTTGAAAATCGGCGCACATGTCGCGGTCATGACGAATATGAATCTGGAGATGTAGTTCAAACGTCCCAGGAATCCTCTGACTTATTTTTCAGTCCTTCGAGAAGGCATTTCTTGAATGGCCTTGACCTTGTCAGGATCAACCTCAATTCCTTTCTGGCTGATGATGAACCCTAAGAGTTTCCCTGAACGGACACCGAAGGTGCATTTATTAGGATTCAAGTGGAGTTTGTACTTTCACAAATGCTCGAATAGTTTTGATAGGTGGGTCACATGCTCCTATTCTGTTTTAGATTTGGCAATCATGTCATCGACATACACTTCGATTTCTTTGTGCATCATGTCGTGAAACAGAGTAGTCATAGCCCTTTGATAGGTTGCCCCGGCGTTCTTCAAGCCGAACGGCATTACCTTGTAACAAAAATTACCCCATGGGGTAATGAACGAAGTTTTCTCCATGTCTTTCAGCGCCATTTTGATTTGATTATAGCCCGAGAATCCATCCATGAAGGAAAAGACTTGGAACTTTGTTGTACTGTCTACCAGCATGTCTATGTGTAGCAAGGGAAAGTCGTCCTTTGGACTTGCCTTGTTTAGATCTCTGTAATCGACACACATTCTGACCTTTCTGTCCTTTTTCGGAACTGGTACTATATTGGCTAACCATTGAGGATATTCTGACGTAGCGAGGAAACCCGCGTCAATCTGTTTCTGTACCTCCTCTTTGATTTTGACAGCCATGTCTGGATGAGTCCTTCTCAACTTTTGTTTTACCGGCGGACATTCTGATCTCAATGGTAGATGATGTTCCACGATGCTGGTATCCAACCCTGGCATATCCTGATAGGACCAAGCGAATACATCGGGAAACTCTTTGAGAAGTTTCGTCAAACTTTCTTTGACAGTTGGACTGAGCAGTGCCCTAATCTTGACTTCTTTTCTCTCTTCTTTCGATCCTAAGTTGACTGTTTCCAGAAACTCTTTGTGAGGCTCAATGGACCTTTCCTCTTGTCTGAGTAGTCGGGGGATCTTCTCTGGAATTTCGTCATCATTTTCTTCTTCAGCCTCAAATACTGGGAACTCAAAGTTGGGAGAAGGCATTGGATCGTATGTTTCAACAGGGTTTAAAACAAGCAATTTGCGTGACGTGATGATTTGTGTTTAGAAGAGATTGAGAATGCACGAGTGTGTACAGTGTTTTATATATTTTTTTAACAATGCTCATTTTTATTTATTTTTTTGTTTTTTAGGATTACCATTTTCTGGAAAAAGCAGAAAGAGAAAACAACTATAACTGCAGAAATTACAGAACGACGTTATTTTATTTATGAACAAGTCGATTCTTGAAACTACAGCCCTATAAAACAAAACTCTGTCGCTTTGGGCGAAGCGAAGAGGGAAATTTACAGAAAGTGAGCCCTATCAAAATATCAGTTTCACCTGGGCAGGGTGAAAGGTTAAAGTAAAGATGGCAATTACTTAGACTTATGAACAATCTTCGGGACAATGACAACAACCCATTGGCGGCGAACTCCTCGGTGAATCACAAAGTCTGGTACCTTCCTTGATTTGTCTATAGAAATAACGCTGATTTCTGGTGGAGCTGGATCATTGGAATCTGTCTCCCAGGCAGAGTTGTCGTAGGAGGATTCCTCAGTTGTATTTTGCATAGTATTTGTACTCTCATCTGTATCTCCCCATCCAGTTGGCTGGATGTCTTCGAGCCTGATACGAGAGCTTTCAGGAGCGGTATACTTGACCTTGAAGTCGTATTTTCCACTCGGCTGTGTCGCTCCCGAAAAGATTCGCATCCAACGGTACAAACGCGAGAGTGGCACGGAAAACAGAGTCGCCAGCAATGTGTATTTATCCCAAGAGAGGGAAAGGAAACAGTGCATAAACCTAAAAGAAAGGAAGGAAAGAGCATGGTCTTGCGACCAAGAGAACTGGATTCGGGAGTCGGTTACGCGTGAGGAAGGTATTAGCACCCCCACGCGTCCATCGTACCTGATGGGATCCACGCTTGCTTGTCTCGATCAAAGGGTGTCGTCAACTGGAGATCCGCTGCTACTGGAAAGGAAAAGGAACTGCTAGCTAGAGAACCGGAAAAAAAGAAGGGAGAGAGAAAGAAAAACAAATGTAGGGAAAATAAAAGAAGTGCTCGCATGGGCCCTACCCCACTGCCTACGTATCTCATCGGGAGCATGAGAATCACAACGACGTAGTTCCCCTCACTAGGGGTGGGTTGTGTTTTTTAGGGAACGGCTTATGTTCTAGCTCAGGTGTTGTAGCTCGCTGAATCGAGACTTAGGCGTTACCGTCTTGCGAGAGAACGAGTAGGAGCACGTTCGTACGTCGAGAGTGATTGAGATGATAAGAGAATTCCCGAAGGAAAGACGTTGTTGTTTGTTGAAGTTTTTTAGACATAAGTGTTTTTTTTAAGTTAGTTGTAACTTGTATTGCACCAAAGTATATCATGCGGGAACAAATGAATCGCATGGTCGCCCCCAAATGGAACGTATGCTAAACACTCTAGAAGAGTAGGGGGGACCCCTCGTTCTTCATTTCCTACACTTAAGGGTCGAACGCAATACACGTTAACCTTTATTAAGTGTTTTTTTTTACTTTTCTTTTGAGATGAGAAGAGAGAAAACACAAAGGAAACTCTAAAGGGAGACTAAGGGTCCTAATGTTATCATGCATGGACATCCTATGGTTAG
Source organism: Lathyrus tuberosus (assembly GCA_022829125.1). Classification (NCBI taxonomy): domain Eukaryota; kingdom Viridiplantae; phylum Streptophyta; class Magnoliopsida; order Fabales; family Fabaceae; genus Lathyrus; species Lathyrus tuberosus. The sequence continues at coordinate 8,276,787 of JALAZF010000270.1, read as the reverse complement.
TGAGGTTTAGGAGAAAAGACTAACTAACACCTAATGCTAATCCTACTCCAAGCTTAATCAAAATTTAAGTTGGACTAGGAAGCTCTAAGGGGAAAGGAATCCAAGACTTGAATAAGTCTTGAGATTCATGGGATGAGAAAGAGTGAAAGAGAAGAAAAGAGAAAAGAAGAATGAGAAAAAGAGATGGGGCAGCAAGCACACCATAATCATCATATCCAAATCAAAACATAGAACATGCTTCAAAGATCATACAAGCACATATCAAGTATACAAGTGAAGGCACACAAGAAAGGATGCAAGTAAACTTGCACAAGATTCCCAATTTCACACACTAAGGCCTCATACAAAGATGACATGAACAAGATAAGATGAAAGTGAAACCAAGTCAGAATTCAATTCACATCATGATCATCTAACCCAAACATGCAAGAATGTTTCACATTATGATGCATTATGAGCCAAAGAAACCACAAAACCAATGATGATGATATGCATCATACAAATCAAACCATGATGATCAAGTGAGATGAAAACCAAGTAATGAACTCAAGGGGCAGTAGCATAAGTATCAACATCATACCAAAATCAAATTCAAGTCATGCAAGATGAATCCTTAAGCAACACATTCAAAACATGCATCAAAGTTAATCAAAACATCCACTTAATTCAAGTCAAAATAACATCAACTTAGAAAATCAAGAACAAATTGAAAAATTATCAAATGAGGATGATTCCAAAGCCACAAGTAAGCTCAAACAGAACATGATCATACCATTAAAACATCTCAAGCATCATTCCATTACAAGTAAGCAAATGCATTCAAACTAAATCATGCATCAAAGTATACCTTAATCAAACTTGCATCACAAACAAAATTCAACAAAAAATAGCAAAGTGGATCAATAAAATCCCAAAAAATATCCAAACAGAAGTTAACTCAGTCATGTAACATGTGCAAAAAGATCAAACCAAAATTCACAAACTAAGTATCCCAAACAATTGGGCAAAGATCACATAAGAACAATGATTCAACATGCAAAAGAAAGGGACCAAGATGCAATATGGAAAAGTTTTAAAAATGAAACAAAAATGTTTTTATGCAATTTAATATGTCACCTAATAGATGCAAAAAGAATGGATTAAAAATGTGTTGTAGATGAAGAGAAATAAAATTTGCAAGTTGGAGTGTGCAAGTGAAACAAATAAGAAAAGAAAATTAATGCAATTAATTAAATCAGATGCCAAAATAAAAATAAAATGAGAAAATAAAATATGGAAATATTTGAGAAAACTAAAAATGAGTTCCATGATTTTTTGTATGATTTTTAAATGCATAAAAGTAATTTTAGAAATTAAAAACAAAACAAATAATAAAAATAAAATAAAATGAAATGAAAGAAGCAGGGGGTGTAAACAGAAGGAATTCACGTTGGAAATAAAACAGGCCCAGAGGAGGGGGGTGGAAATAGCAAGGCCCAGCCAAAGGAGCCCAAAGCGAAGTCAACAAAAAAACAAAAGGAAAAAGTCAAAACGCAGGGGAAATCTGGACCACCCAATCGATCCAACGTTCCAAAACACATCAAACCAAAACCACAAGATCAAAATAAAATGAAACCAACGGTCCAGATTTAAAGGCCCATGATAGTCAAACGCACACACAACCGGTCAGCTCACCATACACACCCCACATGCAAGGCACATGTCTTCATTTATTCGTTGTCACAATCTCAATCGCAGGATGAATCAAACGCCCAGGATTAGATCATACGTTCAAAAATTAATTAAATCAAATGGCCATGATGAGGACGCACGGTAACCTACATGAGATGGCATGCACACAATCATAAAATAAAACATAAAAAAAACAAGACATGTGGCATGATAATGGACGTTAGATCCAATAATGAACGGCTATGATTCCTTCTTCTCCACTTGTCTTCCTCGCCGGACTGGTTCTCCAGCAGCCGTCGGAGCTAGGGCTCCTGCCACCCTCTCCGGTGAGCTGTAGTCCAAAAGTTTCCAAAAAATGCGTTTGGGTACACTATCTTGACCAAAAAAATGCAAGGATCTCAAATATGCAGTCCATTTTCACAAATAACCAACCAATAAGGAGAATCGAACAAAAACATAAATAGATCTAAAACTTTAAATCAACATATCTCACAAACCACACGTCCAAACTCCAAACGCTTATCTCTTTGAACCATCAAACGCTTTCACCACTAGATCACAAGGTCTGAGTATCACCCCTTCCACATCCAGCTTGGCTAATGCTTTCTTAGGCAGCACATTGAGGGATGAGCCAGTGTCCACCAATACATGGGATAACATGGCACCTTTACATTCCATCGATATGTGGAGAGCCTTATTGTGATTCCTTCCTTCTGGCGTTAAGTCAAAATCTGTGAACCCTAGACCGTTTCCATCATTAACATTGGAGATCACACCTTCAAGCTGGTTCACTGATATTTCTTGCGGTACGTACGCCATATTCAAAATTTTGAGCAGAGCATTTTGATGAGCTTCGGAACATAGCAACAATGACAAAATGGAAATCTTAGAAGGAGTTTGATGAAGATGATCAACGATCTTATAATCGCTTTTTCTGATTATTCCCATGAATTCTTCAACATCTTTCTCAAATGATCTATCAGATTCTGCCTCGGGCACCGGTTCAGCCCCTGGCGTTGGTTCATCATTCAGTACCCGCTTCCCTTTGGCCCTTTCTAATGCTTCAGTATTGTCTTTCCTGAGTGTCTGAGGAGCGAAAAGCCTGCCACTGCGAGTAAAACCACCTACTCCTCCAACATTTCCGACACTTGAACCACTTTCTTTAGGAGTCTGCACCTCCTGCCTCTGTCTTTGACTATTAGTCCCATAGTACCACGGGATAGCAACCTTATTCTCATTTGGGACGTAGCTAGGAACATTTACAGTTATAGGAGCCACTCGTTCAGGCGCAGATATCTGTATAGGAGCAGGCACCGGAATTTCCACAGGATCAAAGTAGATTGTAATAGTAGAAACCTCATCATCATCCTTTTTCAACTGATCAAATTGCAAACATCCTTGATCTATCATACTCTGAAGGCCAGTTCTCAACTTTACACAACCATTATCAGCAGTCAAGCAATCTTCACAACTCTCTGAACAACCAGGAAATACAGCCCCTTTCAGCAATCGTTCCTTCACAACTTTCAGCGGAGTCCTGACATCATTAATATCCCTTACCAGATTCAGCCCTCTATCCTCTTCAATGGCATGCACCCCCGGTCCACTATACGGAGGCATGGGATTTTGAATTACATTAGGCCTCGGAGCAAAATTAATAGCTTTTGAATCAACAAGGTCTTGTACCACATGCTTGAAAGCCTTGCAGTTTTCCACATTGTGTCCTGGCGCATTGGAGTGAAACTCACACTTTTCATTTGCATCATATCCATCAGGTAACCTGCCCACTGGTGGAGCCAAAGTCCTCAACTGTACCAAATTTAAATGAAGTAAATTCTGTAGCATCTGTGAACAGGTCATAGGAAAAACATCAAAATGTCTGTCATTCATTCTCTTTCTTGGGTGATACTGCCTCTGAGCTGCAGTTTGAGCCTCATTACCCGGAGTTGGAATAGTTATAGATGCTGCCTGGTGATGTGCACCCTGTTGTCCTCTACCTCTCCCCCTTGTGAATACACAGCATTAGTGTCACCTTCACGCTTTCTGTTATTATTGCCAAAACACTTCTTTGCAGGAGCTGAACTTGTACCACTTCCGTCCTGAATTTTCCCCATCTTTAACAAACTCTCAATTCTCTCTCCAGCAATTACTATGTCAGCAAATCCAGTAGATGGACAAGCGGCCAGCCTGTCAAGATACGGACCTTGCAAAGTATTCATGAACATGTCAGCCATTTCTCTGTCTGCCAATGGAGGTTGCACCTGAGCAGCAAGTTCACGCCACCTCTGGGAGTACTCTTTAAAACCTTCCTTGGGGTCCTGTGTCATGCTTTGTAACTGAGTGCGATTCGGTGCCATGTCAATGTTATATTGGTATTGCTTTAAGAAAGCCAAGCACAAATCTTTCCAGCTTCTGACGCGGGCTCTGTCCAACTTTACATACCATTCCAGTGAGGCTCCAGACAAGCTGTCCTGGAAAAAATACATCTACAACTTCTGATCATCAGAATAAGCTGCTATCTTCCAGTTGTAAGCCTGGAGATGAGTTTTGGGACAAGTACTACCATTGTACTTGTCGAAAATAGGTGGTTTAAACTTCGGGGGAATATTGACACCCTGTACCAGTCCCATATCCTCGACATCAATTCCCAAAGGATTCTGACTTTCTATAGCTTTCACTCTCTCAGCCAATCCCTCGTATTTCCTTTCCTCATGGTAGAATCCCATATCAGCATTAAGTACAGAAAACTGGTCATCTTGACGATCTTCCACCAGCCCAGTGTTGCCAGGAACAAAACCCACATTAACCCCAACCGGAGGAGGAGTAACCACAGGAGGATTGACCACAGGAGGGTTGACCACATGAGGGTTAACCCTAGGGGGATCAACATGACCACCAGTAGGAATCTCAGTCTCCAACCTCTGGATGGTAGCTCTCATGTCTTCTTGCCCAGCTCTCAGGTCCTGCTGCCCCTGAGCAACCCCTTGCATCAGATTTATAAATTGTTCCATACGTGCCCTTAGCTCAGCCAACTCTGTCTGCATTTGACCCATAGCTCTAGTCTGGTTTCTTCTGGTTGCATACTGGTGAATAGGAGATTCAGCTATCGTGCCTGAAACCAAATAAAGGTTAGAGAGCTCCTGCAGCAAGTACCTGTTATGCAAAAAATGCTTATGCTTATGCAAATGCAAATGCAAACATGTTTGTATATTCACATGGTGATCCACCCCTTGATTCCAGTTTAAAGATGAAATAGGATAAAACTGCTGCTCATATAAATCAGAGTGAATTATAACCCAAGGTACCATAAATAGCCTGAAACAAAAATAAGCAAAGGTCCCAGCCAATAATTCAAGTGGTGACCCAAAATACAAAGAAAGAACAAAGTACAAACTACCGAGTAGAGTTCCCTTCAAGGATCTTGCACCGTATGAGGGCCACTGCCTGAGCTAGAGCACTCCCACTTAGACCTCTTCACTCCTGCTTGTATTTTCAGCTCTTCCATGGTTGCTATGGCTTCTTTGAGCCGTTCCTCGACTGCGTGTCTTTGGAGCGTCCCTGACAAGATCTCCTCGTCCTTCTTTCTGAGCTTCAACTTCAGCCTCTCAATCTGCTCCAAATGCTCATCTACTTTCTGCTTGTTGGCCGTGATTGTAGTATCTCGGTAAGCATTGAACCTGTGAATCTTCGCCCAAGCCTTGGCTAAGTCATCCTTCTTGGATTTGAGAGTCTTACAAACGCCTTTTAGAGCTTGTCCTACCCTTTTCCTAGCTGCTATCTCTTCAATCAACTCCTTTTCTTTCTCAGCGAGACATTCTGTCTTCAGCTTGGCAATATGAACAGCCTCACCTTGCTCATGTTTCAACTGGTAGATTTCCTTTTGCAACTCACGGTTCTCCTCTCGAAATTTCTCCTTTTCAGCCCATAATTTGTTATACTTCTCCATCTCAATCATGGTTGGAGGTTCAATCAGCAAAGGGTAAGATGGAGGCTCCATGCAGAATGGCAAAAGTACACTCTCTACTCTGCTCTGAATCCAGTCTTCGTACGCAGGAAAAGCTTTGTTGTTACACTTTCCAAAAGAAGTTTTCCCTTTCTTATGGCGATCTTTCCAAGCGTTTGCAGCTTCTTTCAACACCTCCAGATTGGCTTCCTCACCCAAAAATAGAGACTCTTGCACATCTTGGACTCTTGGCGGCTCTTTTAAAGCATACCCAAATTGCCTAATAGCAAGAATGGGGTTGTAGTTAATTCCCCCCTTCCTTCCTATTAAAGGTACGTTTGGGTAACCTCCGCAACTGACCAGGATCTCTTGGCCCAACAAATCACGATTGATCCAAATCAAGTTGTCAGCCCTTAACCCCATTAATCTCTTTGCCCAATCTAAAGTTCCTTTAGTGTCTTCGAATGCCCCAGATTTGGGAAGACGATCAGCAAACCACTTATAGAAAATTGAAGCACAACAATAAAGAGGTCCACCTCTCATTTTCTCATTCTTATAGTGCATTGAATAATACAGATCCCCGAGCAAGGTAGGTACCGGATTCTTCGTGGTGAATATCCGGACAGCATGCGCTTCTACAAAATCCTTCACATTAGGGAATAACGCCGTTCCATAAACACACATAGCCAGAATTGCTGTTCGATCAAAAACTTCGTGTGAAAACCCTGATAACCCCCTTTACTAGCAATATTTTTCTTCAACAGTGACTGATCCAAACGTAAAGCAGCAACAACCCTTTCCAGATCAGGAAACTCCTTAGAAGGATAGAAGGGAGCTCCTTCTTTGACTGAAACATCCAAAATAAGAGCAAATTCCTCCAACGTAGGAGCCAAAAGATAATCAGCAAATAGAAAACACCGGAGTTGAGGGTCATAGAACTGTGCCAGAGTGTACAGGGCCCTGAACTCATAGTTGGTAACATTCCGGGCGAAACTTAGAATCCTCCCATATTCTCCTCTGAAATCTGCCAATACTTCAGGTTTTTCCATAGCCGAGATCTTGTGCACAGCATCTAGATGAAGATCTGGGAACTTGTACAGGATGATGTTCTTTCTTTCTGTAGTGCTAATACTCATCATGGACAGTCTTCAGACAACCGGAATCAAAGTTAGGATGCAACCCTACAAATGAACAAACATGTCAGAATGCAAAAAAGATGATGCAAAATGCAGACATGGGATCAAGGTATCCAAAATGCTCAAACTGCTGTTGTTCTGCTGACTGAATAAGACCCGGAATACCAGAAACCCAGAAATCCAGAATAACAACCCAATCAAACTGCCAGAATGCCAGGATAATAATAGTACACTGATGAGAAACCCAGAAACCAGGTAGGTTGAAGGTCTCGATTACCTGCAAACCTGCAAACACCCATCCCCTCTCACATGTGGGTTCTAGAAAGGTGAGGATCCTCAATATCTCGGGCTCTCAGGTCGAGAAATAATGATACGTTCACCATTTCTGGTTTGGCATCATCACCAATCGAGGAGGCCTCAACTGTTCCCCTCAAAAGAAAACATCCTATGGCAAGTCTTCAGCTTCGGCACTAAGGTCGAGAAGCAACAGTACATTCATCCCTCGGGGTACAGTACTATCGCCAATCGAGGAGTGCTTCCACTGATTCCTTTCCAAAAGGAAACCCTATAGCAAGTTCCCAGTATTGGGTCCTCGGATCGATAAGCGTAATGGATTTGCCACAGAGCGTGGTCTGCCATTATCACGTCTCGGGAGGAGTGTCGTTACTGAGTTCTCGGTAAGCGGTCGCCAGAGTCAACAGCTTTCCAGGTTATATTCCATCGTCTACTCCAAATGGACAGGACAGAATATTACTAAGAAAACCTCGTCTGGATGTGGAGTTTTCATGTATACTTCGTCTGGCCAAATGCCAAACAAGTCACACTACTTTCCACGCTAATCATAGGTGTATGCTCAAGCCTGGGTATTGGGCTTTTCTCTCATGAATCCATCCCACCCTACAAACAGAAAAACCAGCAGCAAAACAACACATCAATATCCAGTATAACAGTAATAATATGAAATGCAATGCAATAAAAGCTGTAAAAATAGTAAAGCAGTAAAGCAAAAATATAGTAAACAACAATACAGTAATATACAACAAAGCAAAGCACCACAGTAAAACACCCTATGAGAGAAAACAAACAAGCGCTAGGATTGACTTGCTAAAGGGGATGGACCAGCAAGAGGTCGACCAAATTCCCCAGCAGAGTCGCCAGTTGTCGCTCCCGAAAAGATTCGCATCCAACGGTACAAACGCGAGAGTGGCGCGGAAAACAGAGTCACCAGCAATGTGTATTTATCCCAAGAGAGGGAAAGGAAACACTGCATAAACCTGAAAGAAAGGAAGGAAAGAGCATGGTCTTGCGACCAAGAGAACTGGGTTCGGGAGTTGGTTACGCGTGAGGAAGGTATTAGCACCCCCACGCGTCCATCGTACCCGATGGGATCCACGCTTGCTTGTCTCGATCAAAGGGTGTCGTCAACTGGAGATCCGCTGCTACTGGAAAGGAAAAGGAACTGCTAGCTAGAGAACCGGAAAAAAAGAAGGGAGAGAGAAAGAAAAACAAATGTAGGGAAAATAAGAGAAGTGCTCGCATGGGCCCTACCCCACTTCCTACGTATCTCATCGGGAGCATGAGAATCAGAGCGACGTAGTTCCCCTCACTAGGGGTGGGTTGTGTTTTTTAGGGAACGGCTTACGTTCTAGCTCAGGTGTTGCAGCTCGCTGAATCGAGACTTAGGCGTTACCGTCTTGTGAGAGAACGAGTAGGAGCACGTTCGTACGTCGAGAGTGAGTGAGATGAGAAGAGAATTCCCGAAGGAAAGAGGTTGTTGTTTGTTGAAGTTTTTTAGACAGAAGTGTTTTTTTTTAAGTTAGTTGTAACTTGTATTGCACCAAAGTCTATCATGCGGGAACGAATGAATCGCATGGTCGCCCCCAAATGGAACGTATGCTAAACACTCTAGAAGAGGAGGAGGGACCCCTCGTTCTTCATTTCCCACACTTAAGGCTCGAACGCAATACACGTTAACCTTTATTAAGTGTTTTTTTTTACTTTTCTTTTGAGATGAGAAGAGAGTAAACGCAAAGGAAACTCTAAATGGAGACTAAGGGTCCTAATGTTATCATGCATGGATATCCTATGGTTAGTGAGGTTTAGGAGAAAAGACTAACTAACACCTAATGCTAATCCTACTCCAAGCTTAATCAAAAATTAAGTTGGACTAGGTAGCTCTAAGGGGAAAGGAATCCAAGACTTGAATAAGTCTTGAGATTCATGGGATGAGAAAGAGTGAAAGAGAAGAAAAGAGAAAAGAAGAATGAGAAAAAGAGAAGGGGCAGCAAGCACACCATAATCATCATATCCAAATCAAAACATAGAACATGCTTCAAAGATCATACAAGCACATATCAAGTATACAAGTGAAGGCACACAAGAAAGGATGCAAGTAAACTTGCACAAGATTCCCAATTTCACACACTAAGGCCTCATACAAAGATGACATGAACAAGATAAGATGAAAGTGAAACTAAATCAGAATTCAATTCACATCATGATCATCTAAACCAAACATGCAAGAATGTTTCACATTATGATGCATTATGAGCCAAAGAAACCACAAAACCAATGATGATGATATGCATCATACAAATCAAACCATGATGATCAAGTGAGATGAAAACCAAGTAATGAACTCAAGGGGCAGTAGCATAAGTATCAACATCATACCAAAATCAAATTCAAGTCATGCAAGATGAATCCTTAAGCAACACATTCAAAACATGCATCAAAGTTAATCAAAACATCCACTTAATTCAAGTCAAAATAACATCAACTTAGAAAATCAAGAACAAATTGAAAAATGATCAAATGAGGATGATTCCAAAGCCACAAGTAAGCTCAAACAGAACATGATCATACCATAAAAACATCTCAAGCATCATTCCATTACAAGTAAGCAAATGCATTCAAACTAAATCATGCATCAAAGTATACCTTAATCAAACTTGCATCACAAACAAAATTCAACAAAAAATAGCAAAGTGGATCAATAAAATCCCAAAAAATATCCAAACAGAAGTTAACTCAGTCATGTAACATGTGCAAAAAGATCAAACCAAAATTCACAAACTAAGTATCCCAAACAATTGGGCAAAGATCACATAAGAACAATGATTCAACATGCAAAAGAAAGGGACCAAGATGCAATATGGAAAAGTTTTAAAAATGAAACAAAAATGTTTTTATGCAATTTAATATGTCACCTAATAGATGCAAAAAGAATGGATTAAAAATGTGTTGTAGATGAAGAGAAATAAAATTTGCAAGTTGGAGTGTGCAAGTGAAACAAATAAGAAAAGAAAATTAATGCAATTAATTAAATCAGATGCCAAAATAAAAATAAAATGAGAAAATAAAATATGGAAATATTTGAGAAAACTAAAAATGAGTTCCATGATTTTTTGTATGATTTTTAAATGCATAAAAGTAATTTTAGAAATTAAAAACAAAACAAATAATAAAAATAAAATAAAATGAAATGAAAGAAGCAGGGGGTGTAAACAGAAGGAATTCACGTTGGAAATAAAACAGGCCCAGAGGAGGGGGGTGGAAATAGCAAGGCCCAGCCAAAGGAGCCCAAAGCGAAGTCAACAAAAAAACAAAAGGAAAAAGTCAAAACGCAGGGGAAATCTGGACCACCCAATCGATCCAACGTTCCAAAACACATCAAACCAAAACCACAAGATCAAAATAAAATGAAACCAACGGTCCAAATTTAAAGGCCCATGATAGTCAAACGCACACACAACCGGTCAGCTCACCATACACACCCCACATGCAAGGCACATGTCTTCATTTATTCGTTGTCACAATCTCAATCGCAGGATGAATCAAACGCCCAGGATTAGATCATACGTTCAAAAATTAATTAAATCAAATGGCCATGATGAGGACGCACAGTAACCTACATGAGATGGCATGCACACAATCATAAAATAAAACATAAAAAAAACAAGACATGTGGCATGATAATGGACGTTAGATCCAATAATGAACGGCTATGATTCCTTCTTCTCCACTTGTCTTCCTCGCCGGACTGGTTCTCCAGCAGCCGTCGGAGCTAGGGCTCCTACCACCCTCTCCGGTGAGCTGTAGTCCAAAAGTTTCCAAAAAATGCGTTTGGGTACACTATCTTGACCAAAAAAATGCAAGGATCTCAAATATGCAGTCCATTTTCACAAATAACCAACCAATAAGGAGAATCGAACAAAAACATAAATAGATCTAAAACTTTAAATCAACATATCTCACAAACCACACGTCCAAACTTCAAATAAAATATATCAACATGCTCAGGGAAGTTCACAGATCATTATGCATATCAAGTTCTGTGAGTATGAAAAATTCACCAACCTGAACCTTGTAGAACTTGAAAACCTCCAAGAAATCCCTCCAAAAACTGCAGATCCACTCCTTAGAACCTCTAGATGCAAAATAAATGCAACTGCAGCTTGAAATCGTGCTAGATCTTGAGATTTAAGTTTGAACCCTCTTGAATGGCACTTGATGAAATCTTCAGTATGAGCTCAAAACAGCAGTGGATTCTTGCTCTATTCTCTTCACTGATCAAGAATGTGAAGAGAAAACTCAGAGAAGCTCCAAGAAGAATGAGATTCAATGAGAGGAAGTGTGAGAGCAAAAAACCACAAGTGTGCAAATGAGAGCCTCTACCCTAGCTGTGAGGGCATGAGTAAGCATATATACCCTTCATTAGTTCACTGATTAGGATTAGGAAGTGATTAGAACTCTTGTTAATGAGATTTGGGTGAAATTGCAAAAATGCATTTTACACCACCACCACTAATTTACACGTGGGAAACCCTTGTACCCAGCATAATTCACCTCCAATTTACTCATGTATCACTTCTGAATTGATTTTAGGCCTTGTACTTTCTTGGTTTGCAAGTTTTGAATTAATTTGGGAATTTTGCACTTTGTGAGAATAATGAGAAACATGGCATGGCATGAATTGATTCAAAAGCCACAAATGATCTTCTTGACTTGTATTTTGATGTTGTAATATGGCATGAAGCAATTAGGAACATTACAAGTCCATTTGTGCAAAAATGCTAAAGGTGGAAAATTTGACATATAAGGAATCCATGAAAAGCACCTTGCCTTGTTTTGACAATAACTAGAGTTCCACAAATGATATGGAAATGTTCTAGTACTTTTTGGAAATGGGAGAGAAAGATCTTCAACTTTCACGTTGGAGGAAAATTCATTTGGAGCTTCTTTGATGATGAAAAGTCAAGTTGAATGTGGAAGAAAAATTGCCAAAAATGGAAAGTTTGTATTATAGGTCACTTTCCAAATTTAGTATCTTTTGCACAACCTCTTGATTCTTGATAAATGGCATGAAACTTGACCATTGAAGACCATACGAGGATGTGAAACTTTGAAAACCATGAAAAAAACCTAAAAAATTCCACAGTTGACTTTCTCCTTTACAGTTGACTTTTGCTTATTTCACCAGCAACTAATCCACTGAACAGTCTTCACCATGAACCATCAACCAAATCCCCATCCATGAACACTTGTGAGCATATGGAAGCCATAAAACATGCTTGAACCCCCAAAGTCTTCAAGAAACTCTCTTGAAACCAAAAACCCTGATTGGCCTCCCTGGTTAGGAGGGAGAGATCCACTTGCAATCTTTTGCCATGCTTGATCTTAAGAAGATATGATGAACCCCTTGAGCCACCTTGAAGCTTGAGACTTGAGAATATGGACCAAGTGCCTTGATCCCATGCCCTATGCTGAATGCCATGCTATGCAATCTATGACCTACTATGGAATGCAAATGAGTAAAGCATAGACCAATTATTGAGAAAAATAAGAGGGTAAATTTTGACGTATTACAGGCTGTCCTAAGGTATCCCACACTTCTTTGGAACTGGAGGAGTCATCTCTCTCGATGACGTTGACCTCGGGAAAAGCATAGTTGATGAATTCTAGTCCGGAAAGCTTTTCCAATTCATCATCGTACTGGATAAGTTCGGAATGACCTGAGTGTTGATCCCATGACATGGCAGGGACACAGGTATTCTGTTCAATGATGCTTAGCTGATTGTTCGGCTGATTTTCTTACCCCAAGTCTCCGGGATACGGTTGCCAGATAGGCAAGCCATCCATTGGGCCATAATAGTCGTGGTCAAAGTTGTATTTCATCGGAGTGTCTTCCTCTAATGAATTTGGTGGAGCACAACATCCTTCAGGATCACAATCTACGTATATCATTTCGACATCTGACGTCGGTATAAATCTCGGACTCTGTGCGGGATAGCAAAAGGGAGTATGCATTTCGCCCAGAGACGTATAACCGTCCTCGTTGAGATAGGACTTCCATTCTTCCTCCGTATCGGAGGAATCATCTTTATTGATGGTATGCACTTCTTGAGTCACTGGTTGAAGGAAGCCTCCACTGTGGAAGAAGTTCTGAATGGGATGAAAACTTTTATTGTTCGCAGCCGTCTGAGTACAGGTTGAGGAAAAGCCAAGACCTTTCTTTTTCTTATTGTCAGTAGGAATGACAAGCTGCCCCCATCCTGTTTGTATTGGTATTCTCGACCGCTTTGATAGCATCTTTGTACGAGGAAATTGAAGTTCCCCATTCGGATTGATTGTCCTTGTGTAGCGAAAGCGTTTGGAACTAGGTTCCGATTACCCCCTCCGGTTCTACATAAGTGGATGACGATAAGTTGCTTACGAGCAAGGCCTGTTCTCCACAGACTGTGACGAGTTGGCCGTTCTGCACGAACTTTAGCTTTTGGTAGAGGGTTGAAGTGACTGCCCCAGCCTGATGTATCCAAGGTCTTCCTAATAAACATCTGTATGTTGCCCGGATGTCCATGACCTGGAAAGTGACTTGGAAAGTGTGAGGACCAATAGTTATGGGAAGGTCGACTTCTCCGATAACCATTTTTCTGGATCCGTCAAATGCTTTGACGATGACCTCACTGCCTCTCATCGGAGATCCTTGAAATGATAGTCGCATTAGAGTAGATTTTGACATAACATTCAGGGCTGACCCTATGTCTACTAGTACGCTGGCTAAAGCATCGCCCTGGAAGTTGACTGTAATGTTGAGCGCCATGTTATGATTGCGACCTTCTTCAGGTAATTCCTCATCATTAAATCCCAAGTTATTGCCGGAAGTGATGTTAGAGACAATGCTATCGAACTGTCTGATTGTTACATCCTGTTCTACAAAGGCTTGCTCCAAGACTTTCTGTAGAGCCTCCTCGTGCGCTTCTGAACTAAGTAACAGTGATAATACCGAGATCTTTGAAGGAGTTTGTAACTGCTAATCAACAATGTTGTATTCACTCCTTTGGATGAGCTTTAGCATCTCATCATCGTTTTTTGAAAGGTCGGGATTACTGGATTGACCGACTGGTGGATTGGGAACTTCGGTTTGAGGTTCCTTTTCTTTGCTGGGTTCTCCAACTCCTCTGTTGAAGATTCTACACTCCGTGTTACTCGACTGATGTCTTCAATATTCACGACGGAGGGTAACAGAATTTCCTTTCCATTCTCAATTGTTGTTGCACCGTATTTGTAAGGGATAACCTTAGTTGATTCATACGGTAGCGGTCCCGGTAGATAGATGACTATGGGAGCCTTCTTATTTTTCTGACCATCGTAAGTAATTATGATCCGGTCCCGGTTGGGAACTCTCGATTCGTCAAGTAGAGGGATGATGGCACAAACATCCCTAGCCCTCTGATGATCAGAGATTGCGACAACGTCCTCGATTTGATCAGCAAAATAGATAATTGATCCAGAACTTGACCATGGTTGAATATCTTTGCGGTCCAACTGACTTTGAAGGGCTGCTCGCACGAGGTAGCATCCTTGATTATCCACTGAGCAAACTCCACACTGCTCATAGTTGTGTAGTGGCACCTGGCCACATCCGCTTTGACATCTAGTAGGATTCCCGTTAGTGATACTAATTTGCTGGGTGTCTTCATCCATATAGATTGGAAGCCACCAGTGGTTCAACAAGTGCTGAAGTGTTTCCTGGACAAGGGAACAACCCTGGTCGTCTTCGCAACCCGCTTTATAGCTCTGATAATCATGTGATACCAAGAACCCGAGCCAGACCTGTTTAGCATGTAACTCCACCAGGCTGGTATTCATCAAGCGAATATCGAAGATTTGAATCATGTTGATTTGATAATGATTCCTATCATGATTGTCTTGAATCCATCCAAGATCCATCTGACGCTGGAGGGCCTCCTGTATGAAAGAGCATCCCTATTTGTTTACCGAGCAAGTCAGACAAGAATTGTAATCTTGACGCGGCAGATTATGATACTGGCTTTACCTTGAGTACTGCATTGCCACCAGGTTGACATTCATCGTACGAATATCGTGATTTTGAATGATGTTGGAATTCGTATAAACCATGTTAACTCCACGAACTCGGTGCTCTTGGATCCATCCGAGACCATCTGTTCCTATAGAGCTGATTGCACCACAGAACATCCTCAATTGCTTTTAGAGTAGATATCACACTGGTGATAATTATGAGGTGGCACGTGGCCATATCCACTCTGTCTACAATGCATCTTGACCAAGTTGGCCCTTAACAAGAGTACATCATGAATTTGATAGATGTTGTTAGACTCTCTCTCTATCAAATTGACTGTAGCCTTCTCGTGTTGAGGCAGCGGGTTCGTGAGAACATTCGGATTCGTATCTTTGAAAGATAAGACTCCGCTCCTAACAAGCTTTTGCACGTCGAATTTGAAACTGAGACAGTTTTCTATGTTATGCCCTGGTCCTCCTTGATGGTAAGGGCAAGTCTGATCCACCTTAAACCAAAAAGGCAGATTTTTCGGTACTGTAAGAGGAGACTTGGTTTGGACATGCCCCTTGACCAGTAGTAACGAAAATAATTCTGCGTACGATACGGGTATAGGATCAAATCCTGGTGGCCGCGTTGTACGGTTATTGTTGTATTGAGGACGAGCCTGCTAAAGAGGTTGTTGTGTCCTTTGCTGAAATTACTGCGAATGCGGTTGGATTTGAGCAACCTGAGGTTGATACGTAGAAACAGGCGCAGGGTTCATAGCAGGAGTTACAGCTGCTACTGGTTGGTACCATCGCATTTGCTTTCCGAGAGAGATATTCCCAATATCTTGCTCCTTTTTCTTTGGGAGAGCACTACCGTATTTTTTAGTAGCGCTTGTCGACCCAGTGTCTTTGACTAGACGTCCTTCTCGAATGGCTTCCTCGAGACGCACGCCCATACCGACCATTTCGGTGAAGTCGCTGGGCGCACTGGCAACCATTCCGTCGTAGTAAAATGAGCTCAAGGTCTTTAAGAAAATCTTTGTCATCTCTTTTTCCTCAAGAGGTGGACAAATTTGAGCGGCAATTTCACGCCATCTCTGAGCATATTCCTTAAAGGTTTCCTTATCCTTTTGCGACATTGATCTGAGTTGATCTCTGTCTGGTGCCATGTCCAAATTGTATTTATATTGTTGGACGAAGGCGGTGCCAAGATCTCTGAAAGTGCTAATCGTAGCGCGGTTTAAACCCATGTACCATTTTAATGCGGCACCGGTTAAACTATCCTAAAAGTAGTGAATCAACAGATCCTGGTTCTCTGTCTGAGCTGACATACGCCGAGCGTACATCACGAAATGGCTTTGAGGGCAAGAGTTACCCTTGTACTTTTCAAAATCAGGTACTTGGAACTTGTGCGGGACTTTCACATTGGGGACCAAACAAAGGTCTGTGGCGTCCTTTCCAAATAAATCCTGACCGCGAATAGCCTACAGTTCCTTCTGCATTTCCAGGAACTGCTCCTGGAATTCATCCATTCTATCGAACATACTTTTCTTTCTACCAGAAGGTATATGTGGAATCTGTCCTTCCGGGACAGTGTGCACCACAGGGGGTGGTACCGTTACTACGGCAGTGAATCTTGGCGTTTCCCGAAGTTTGTAACCTTCAGGAGTCCTCATTATGCCTCTGGCATCCTCGCTTTCCCGAAGTTTGTAACCTTTAGGGCCAACGGCTTCTACTATGATTCCCTGATCTTTAGTGATCGGCGGAACATATCCTTCTGAGATATAGTTAACAGGCATGCCCCAGGGACGATCTTTCGGGATTTGATACCTAGGATCATACTTCTCCACTATGGGCGTTGAGGTGATATCTGAGATCACATTTCTTTGTAGCTGAGCTTCTGCCATGGCTTGCATGTCGTTACGAAGCTTTCTCATATCCTCTCTCAGAGCGTCGATTTCTTCTTTCAACTCTCTGTTCTCTTCCTCGAGATCATCTATCTTTTTTCTGACGATTGGCCCGAGTATTGTACGAATGAGACAGTTTGACTCTAGAACCGAGACACAAACGTGAGATTCATAGGTAAGAAGAATACGTGATGTGAGAATGATGAATGCAATGATTATATTAATTATTTTTTGGTTTAATCAAAATAAACTTCGACAATTAGATTACAAATATCAAACAGTGGGGAAACCCCCATTTTATTGAATTCAAAGGATTGTGGAAATGGAAATATAGTAAATTACAAGGTCCGGAAACAGAAACCTAAGCTAATGGGTCCCGAGTCCTCTTTGAGGAGAACTCAAGTGCTGATTCTGGTACTTTCCTTTTCTTGGACCGGGGCTCTTGGGCCGTTGTCGGGTTGTCATTCCTTTGCCAAGTGAAAGGAGCGAGCAAATTCCTTTGGTCATCCTGATTTTCTACAACATGTTGCTCCAAAATCTCAATTAGAGCATCCTTATCTTTCAGCAGTTGTTGTATTTTGGTACACTCCACATTGAGAATGCGGTACTTGTTCTTCCAAGACCTCCTCTCCCGTTGAACTTTGTTGAGATTAACCTGAAGTTTTTCCGTTTCAATCATGAAGTACATGACAGGTTCCCTTGGCGGAAGAACTCCGTGACGAGGATAAGGCATCTTTAGCTTGAGAGCTCTAGTTTGTACCCAGTGGAGATAAGGCTCCACCGAGACACAGTCCAGTTTTCCTAGAGACTCCCATCCTTTCTTATGAACGTGTTTCCAAGCGTGCACTATTTCCATCTTTAGTGCCCTGTCATTTTCTCCTTCCTTGAAGAAAAGACCTTCCAGATGAGCATTACGCGGGACATGCCTCATCGGGTATCCAAATTGACGACGAACTAAAACTGGATGATAATTGATTCCTCCTTTAAATCCTATGAGGGGTACGTTGGGGAAGTTTCCACAACGGTTAATGATCTCGATCTCGTCATAAATCCTATTGTACCAGTCTATGTCAGAGTTGGTAAGAGACATGATTTTTTGTGACCAACGTAAGGCACTCTTATGATCCCAAAAAGCAGCAGACTTAGGCAAATAGGAGATAAACCACTTATATAGAAGGGGTGCACAACACGTGATCATTCCTCTGCTGTATAAATTACTTAAGTGTACAGAATGATACGCATCTGCGAGCAAGGTTGGTACGACATTTCCAATGAGAAAAACCTTAAGGGCGTTGATATCGACGAAGTTATCAATGTTGGGAAACAAAAATAACCCGTAGGTGAGTAAAACAAAGATACTTTCAAAAGCAGTCATGTTCCCTATACTAGCAAAGTATAGAGCTTTCTTTACCAGAAACTTGGCTGGTAAACCTGGGATTCCTCCTTTGGTGGTCATGTGAGTCTTAACTTTTGACTCATCCAAATAGATTGCTCTTGCAATGATTTGATCCTTTGGAATTTCTTCCAGTCCAGAAAAGGGAGCTTGTTCAGTAATGGGTAGATCAATCAGATGAGAATACTCCTCCAGCGTTGGTGCGAGCTGGTAATCCGGGAATGTGAAACAGTGATAGACCGAATCGTAAAACTGAATGAGTGCCTCCAGGATTCCTTCAATTACGTGGACCCTTAACAGAGGTAGCAGACCTCCGCACTTGGCTCTGAAAGCGTCAGGGTTAGTGATCATCCTTGCTAATCCTCTCAAATCCTCTAGTTTTGGAACCTTAAAGGTATACTTGTTAGTTTTCCATCTACCGAAATCCATGAGTGCAATCCTTTTCTCTCTGACATTTGCAATCCTTGTTTTAGTTTAATTTGAAAAAGAGAGACTAGAAGAGAAAATTTTTCTTTGCTTAATGTTTTTAAAATGAATGCATGAATGCAACACACAAAAACATTGAAAAAACATGGGGTCAAAGGGTCGGTGTCATGAAGTCAAGGCTCTACCCATCCCAAAGGTTTATACTAGTGATTTTTGTACCTGTCTCTCAAAATCATTGATTCTTGTCGAGATAACATCAGCGAGCCGGGAACCGTGCTAGGTGATGTATTTCGAAGAATCTCAGAAGAGGGTAGTATCGCGTGACAACTATTTCCGATAGCTTCCGCACTACTGAAAGAGGTTTTTCCTAGGTGTATACTCAATCTTTCCACATGCGGCATCACACGCATTCCCATTTGCAGAAAAATAAACACATATATCATTTAGGAAAAGCAGTATATATATTTGTCCTAATGTCCTAGACTTTTTAAGAGCTATGAATCCTATGATCCTAACAGAAAATGGCTTCCCGGCGGAGTCGCCATTCTGTGGTACCTTCCTAACTTAAAAGTTTTGACCTAAGATCCTAGTGAGGGCCGATCCTAGCAATAATGACATTCCCCGATGGAACTGTCATTCGGTGATACCTTGTGAACCCAAGGACTCGTCCTAAGATAAGGTTTCAACTAGAGAGATAAGAGAGACAAGATTCCTTTGTTTGGCCCCACGGTGGGCTCCATTTTTCTGTGGCGGCCACCGCCATGAAAATGACTTGTCCAAGGTTTTCACCTTAAATTGTAAGAAATAAAGATGAGAAGGCCCCACGGTGGGTGCCATTTTTCTGTAGCGAGCGGTTTTGGACGTGGTTCTTAAGCACCGTCGCTCTAGGGTACTACAGGTCGATTCATTTTTTATCCTATTGAAGCTGATGAAGGAAGGGAAATAGATGTCTCCAACTAACCCTGCTTGCAAACTGAGGTTAAACGGTCAAAACTGTTGGTTTACAGATGCGGTTTTAGTTCGTGGGCCTCTCTCTGCTTATTTTGTTCAGAACGAAATACCGGGACTGTTCATGGGGAATTTGTTGGGATACTGCGCTAGATTGGCTGGAGGTAGGGGACTTTGGGGTTTTTTGATTAGTGTGCTCGCTAAGATTCTTTTTCAATCTTATGCCTACGTATTCCTGGGATAGGGAAATTAGAGCAATCATAGTTCCTCCTATTCTATGGGAGGAAATGGTGTTTTGTTGTCTTGTTCAAAGCCCAAGACATGAAGCTAAAGGTGGTTTATATCTTGTTCAAAGCCCAAGATGTGAAGCTGAAGGGTCTATTTGTATCTTGTTCGAAGCCCAAGATGTGAAGCTAAAAGGGTGTTGACTTTAGAGAGAATTTGTCATCTCTAAATGGGAATATTTGGTCTGTTTGGCACAACTGTTGGGTGACTGATTATAAAGGAGAATTACTTTAACTGGGATATACGAATCCAGCAATGCCATAATTTCCTTTATAGGGGATTTTCAACCTGGAGGAGAAGACTTTAACTCAGTTTAGAGCAATGTCATCTTTCCTTAGGAATTTCTCATGCTGAAAGAGGGACAGTGGCGTGGACGTAAATAATCCAGAGGCTTGCCGCTTACAGCAATTAGACGAGGGAAAAAGAGTTGTTGATGTTTGTATGATGTGACCAAAGCATGATTTGATGCTAAAAGGTTGATTGAATCAAACGGGGATTTCTTTATACAAAGCCTAAGATGAGGCTATTGGCCCAACAAGAGGATACTTTTGTGTCTCGTACGAAGCCCGAGATAGAGGCTAAAAGGGTTGACTCAACAAGAGAGTGTTTTTATATGTGTCTTGTACGAAGCCCAAGACGGAGGCTAAAAGGGTTTGACTCAACAAGATAGTCTTTTATACTCACCAAGAGAGTGATTTGTATCTCGTACGAAGCCCGAGATGGAGGCTAAAGGTGATCGACTCAACAAGAGAGTCTTTTATACTCAACAAGAGAGTGTTTTGTATCTCTTACAAAGCCTGAGATGAAGGCTAAAAGCGGATTGACTCGACAAGAGAGTGTTTTTGTATCTCGTACGAAGCCCGAGATGGAGGCTAAAAATGTTTGACTCAACAAGAGAGTCTTTTATACTCAACAAGAGAGTGATTTTGTATCTCGTACGAAGCCCGAGATGAAGGCTAACAATGTTTGACTCAACAAGAGAGTCTTTTATACTCAACAAGAGAGTGATTTTGTATCTCGTACGAAGCCCGAGATGGAGCCTGCAAAGGTTAGCTCTGCTGGGGAGAATCATTGTACAAAGCCCAAGAGGATGCTTGGGTTACTGTTTCAGTTGAGTGACAGGTCCAATATGTTGGATAAAAGAGAAAATCAATTCTTATATGGGTAATGTTGTACTCATGGATTTGATCTGAGGACCGGGATTATTTCCTATTTTTTAAGGAAACGGGGAATCCGAAGGGTATTGAGACTGCCCAAGTCTCTGGGTGGTTTTTCCTATTTTTGAAAGGAACTTGAGAATGTCTTCGAGATTCAAGGAGATTAGACTGTCCAAGTCTAGAGTTTTATCTTTTGTATTATGCTTAAGAGAGATCAAGAGATAGTATGTTCACCATAGGAAGATCTAGACTCTTTGAAAGACTGTTCTATTAAGATGACTAATTTCTGTTCCTATACCTTTAAGAGTTCGTCGGGACAATTTGTACGAAGCCCAAGAGGAGGCGAGAAAAACTTTTAAGAAGCCGAAGGGACAATTTATACGAAGCCCAAGAGGAGGCTATCTTCCCGGAGGAAGAATCATTATACGAAGCCTAAGAGGAGGCTGTGAAAACTTCTAAGAAGCCGACGGGTCTTTGTACAACGTCCAAGAGGAGGCTGATGAACAGTTCCAGAAGGGGTTTCACTTAGAACATTGGCCTTTTGTATATAAACTGTTCAAGGGGGAGATTTCTTAGATCTAGTTATCTAAAATTGTTGTAAAAGAAAATTCTCATGGTTTAGGTTATGTTGAAATAACCAGGAGAACGTCGGAGGGAAAAAGATGAGGTTTTGTCTAGTTCTAGACGTAGTTGCTGGGGAAACTCTAAATATCTATACTAGTATTACACAGTCGATATGAGTTTATGAAAGAAGACTTACAGTGAAACAGACCCACAGTACAGTTATATACATATGAAAGCGGTAAATGAAAGCGGGTAAACACTTACTCGGTTGTAGAGCTTCCATACTGTATTTTTAGTTGTTCAACAAAGAAATTGAAAATAACAGTATGTTACAAAATCAAAGGAGAAAGTCCTTTTGAAAGGAAAATTGGGGCTTACAGCTCAAGGAGAGGCCCAGGGTTTAATCAGTGATCGCACTGTCATTTTGTACAGGGACTTATACAAGTGACTGAGGCCCAAGAAAGGTTTTCTGTACAAGGGGATGAGTCTTACACTCTCTCAAGAGGCCCAAAATGATTGAAAGTGAACAAAGATGGGTCTTATAGCTCAAGGAGAAGCCCAGGGTTTATTTTGAAAAGGGTGATAATCGCGCCGAGGTTTTGAAAACGCCGTGGGTCTTATACAATGACTGAGGCCCAAAAGTTTTTGGTTTCAAAAGGGCATTGGGTCTTACACTCTATTAGGGGCCCAAAATGATTTTGAATGGGTCTTATAGCTCGAGGAGAGGCCCAGAAGGTTTGTTTTAAACGGGCGATGATTGCGCTGAACTTTTGAAATACAACGGGACTTATACAACATTTGAGGCCCAAAATAGGTTTGTATATACAAAGGATTGGGTCTTACACTCTATTAGAGGCCCATAAGTGTTCGGAAAAGTTTGTTAGGGTGAAAATCAATAAAACCCTAATTTCATCATTTTTTAATATAATTATTCAAAGAAAATTAATACAAATGATAAAAATTCCAAATAAGTTTGAATTAAGAAATTGTGATTTTGGTTTTAGGTTTGAAAAATGAGGCTTTCATCACAAGATGAATTAAAACCTACTTGGTTTTGATTTTCCAAAATGGATATTTATTTTTAAAAGGTTTAAAAACAAATAAAAGACATTTATTCACAAAAATACTAATTATATTAAATAAATAATATAAATCTAATTTTTTTGGAGAATAAAATATTTCAATATTTTTGTAATTTTTTGCAAAAAGAACCAATAAAACATAATTAAAATTGAGGGAGTTAATAATTTTTCAAACTATTAAAAATAATATGGAAAATAACAAAAAGTGGGAAAAATAGCAAAAAGAGGATCTGGGGCGAGGGGGATTCGAACCCCAGACCTCTTGTGTATAGGGCGCGCCCCTTACCACTGAGGTGGTGATACATCCGTTGATTGAAACACAACCAGAAATATACAAGGCTTGCCTTGTTTTTGGCTTGGCCCAAGGCAAGGCAAGACAAGTTTTGACAAGAAACAGGAAGGTCCATAACTTTCTCATTTCTCCATGGTTGGGGACAAAATTTATATGCATCTGGCCTAGAATTTCACAAGGAATCCAATGGTGGTGGTATATTTTTTCAGATCATGCTCCCTCCTCAAAATCCGATAGTGGTTTTGAAATAGACCATATTTTGCATTTTCTGTGCTACATCTTGGTACAGGTATGAATTACATGATAAATTAATGCAAACACAACACATATGACATATAGAAGAGATGTATGATTAGTGAACTTCAAAGCAATACATATTTTGGAAAGTTCAAGTCATGACGCTTACCTCTTTTTGAGCTTTTGGAGTTTTTTGTGCAATCTGCCAAGTTTCTTGTTCCAGAAATGGTTTGATGCTTTGGAAACTCTCAAATGATCCCTTAGAAGCTTTTAGGATGATCGAAATCAGGTGGAACCTGCAAAAACAAAAACTAGCCCTTTCTTGCAAAAGGGGTTAAAATGGCCAAAATAACAACTCTCTCAAATGGTGTTCCAGATGTTGGGAGCCATTTGGGACAGTTCAAGGATGATATTTGGAGTGTGTTTGAGGTTTTATCTAGTTTGGAAAGTGACTGAATCAAGACATGGCTTGAAAAATGCAAAAAAAAAAGCTTATTTTGAGGTTTTGAGAGGTGACTTTGAGATTTAAGGATTACAGGTCACTTGTGTGAGTTTGGACAGCTTAGATATGACATATTGGATGTGTTTGGAGCATGAGTTGTGATGGAAATGCTCTCTAACTCAAAAACTCAGAGTTACGTTGCTAAAGAAGGTATTTTTGCCTAAAGAAAGTGATTTTGAGGAAAGCATCTGTTTGATGGCTTTGGTGTACTCAAACTGAGCACAAATGAGCTCTATTTATAGTAGAGCAAGTTTTTTTTGGGATCAATAGTGAATGGCAACTGCAGCAGAGGTTTGGCCAATGTTGATCAATAGGAATCCAAGTCTCCTCTAGCCATTGATTAGAGGTTAGAGCACAGAGCCGTGGTTCCCTAGTTGTTGGATGAATCTTGACTGAATTCAGTTGCAAATGTGTCAGTCCATGCCACCTTGGTGCATCCATTAAATTCTCCAATCCAAAATTGGAGTCTTGTCCCTCTTTTAGGGATTTCTAGGTTTGGCATGCTACTTCTTGTTCCAAAGACTTTGGAGGCTTGGATCAGTGTTTGTTCCCTTTAGATTTGATCCTCAGATGTGTCCAAAGTGATGACAAGGCTTGGAATTATCTGATTTTGCCAAATCAAGTAAAAGTGCAAAATTCTGCCTAGCCTTGGTAGTTTTCAGCAAGGAATATTGCCATTGTCATATCTCATGGTTCAAGTGGAATTTGATGGAGTTCTTGGCCATTTTGGAAAGCCCTCATATGATATAATAACTGTTTGATCATAATTGGTTTTGATACTTTTTGGATCCAAGTGAAAAATGCCCATACATTTGGAAAAAGTGAAGGCAGATTCTGACTTAGTGAAAATTTCACTAAGTGTTGGAAAAAAGTGACATTTTCACTTTTCTTGATTTAATCATTCCATAACTTGAAATCCATGGGGAATTGGAATGAGTGGTAGTTGAAGCTTTTGTAGAGGGCCATGAGAGCTACAAATCCAGCTTTGGATGGGGAAAAAATGGCCTTGTGGTTTAGGAGTTATGATCCTCCAAAGTTGGTACCCTAGCCACTTTGTTCCATAACTTAGAAAATTTTCTAAGTTTTTTATGGTTACCCCTTTTACAAGTTATCCCACTTTTCTTGATTTTTCTTGATGAATGATGATTCCAATCATACATTAACATCATTTTGGGGTCAAAGAACCATAATTGTGAAAAATCTCAAAAAGTCAAAGTTTGACTTTTGTGCATAGTTGACTTTTTGTCAGATGAATTCCAAACTGTGCGATCCTCTATGAAATCAAGTCCTTGACCTAAATCAAACTTAATGGATTGATTTCATAGGTGTTATAGGGTGTATTGAATCATGTCTTAGGGTTTGGGAGCATGTCCTGGTCAAAAGTCAAAAATACAGTTGACTTTTTCCGCGAAACCCTAACTGTGGTTCTGATGAAATTGAAACTTGTTGCTCAAGCTTCTTGGATCAATCCATTATTGCAAATGGATCAATGTGATGTATTTGAGACCCTCAAATCCCCTCTTGAGGTCTTGGCTCATGTTTTGTCCTAAAAGTTAACTTAGGGGTGAATTAGGTCAAGAAACCCTAATTCCTGATTTTTTTGATGAATACATCCCCTGAGGCTAAATTGACTTGATGATTGGGTTCATGAGATCCCTTGGAGCATCATAGGTTATGCTTTGAAGCATTGGCTCATGCCTAGAGGAAAATTTCCATCTGAAGGCCCTGGTCGACCAAACCCTAATTTGGTGACACGGGCGATCTTAAGGCTTGATCCACCTAGAAGGGAGAAGCCTTGTGCTTAATCCTTGTTTGTGGATGTTTGAGAGGCTAGAAAAGGTGAATATCATGTCATTTCTTGATTGATCCTTTGTCTAAGAGCTCTGAGAGGGCTTGAAACCCTAAGTCTGATTATAGTGGATGCTCACCCATCTTTGGGGAGACTAATGGTTCATCCATATTGTGATGATGATTTGCACAATGATGGGAAATCTTAGTGGTCAAAATTTGGGGTATGACAGTGTTCATGCTCAACATACATCTGATAGCAATATGATTTTTGTGTGTCTCTATGTTGACATATAGCTAATAGGGAGTTGTTCATATGAGATAGCTAAGTCCAACAAGGTGTCGATGAATGAGTTTGAGATGTCTGATCTAGGAAATATGGTGTATTTTATAGGGATGGCGATTTTGTAGTATAATAAGGGTATAATTTTGCATCAACTGAAGTATGAAATTGAGCTTCTGAAGATATTTGAGCTAAAAAATTGCAAGTCTGCAATCACACCTGCTGAAATAAATCACAAGATAGATTCTGATGTTGAGGGTGATGATGTAGATGTTACAACTTTTAAAAAGTTGGTATGCTCGTTTAGATATCTCTGTAAAACTAGACCTGACATCTGATATGCACTTGGAATGGTGAGTATGTTTATGAACAAACCAAAATGGTCACATTACCAAGCTGTTGTTAGGATACTGAGGTATATTTAAAGGACTCTGAAGTAGGAGTTTTCCCCCTCTGATACTAAATATGAATCACAACTAATATGCTATTTAGACTCTAATTGGTGTGGAGACAAAGTCGACAGAAGAAGTACTTTTAGATATTTCTTCAAGCATCTGGGAATCCCATTTTTTGGTGCTCTAAGAACCAACTAGTGGTTGCATTGTCAACCTGTGAAGCTGAGTACATTTCAGGTGCATTGTCTGCTTGTCAAACTGTTTGGATTTGTAACTTGTTGTAGGATCTAAAGATCAAAGTGAGCAAGCCTGTGAAGTTGATGATTCATAACAAATCAGCTATAAGCCTTGCCAAGAATCCAGTGCTGCATGGAAGAAGCAAGCATATTGACACATCGTTTCACTTTCCAAGAAATCAAGTTCAGAGTGAAGTGCTTGAAGTTGTTCACTGTAGCACTCAGAAGCAACTTGCAGATGTTCTGACTAAAGCAATCAAGATTTAACACTTTATCCATTTGAGGGAAGGAATTGGTGTTGTTGATTTTGATTAGCTGAATATGAATTAAGGGATGATGTTATATATACTTCTGATTCATTAAGTTGCATTTAGGATTCATTTTCATTTCATTTTGTGAGACTCAGATTGTATAACACTGAAGGTTAGTTCACTTTGTGTTAAGAATTCATTTGTAACAAATTCCAATTTTGTTAGAGAAAGTTAATTACAGATTCAATTTTTCTCTCTTCTCTCTTCCATCATCTTCAACCATGTGCACCAACATTAGGGATATTCTTTGGGGATCACACTTCACTTCTATTTGTAGCTTGAAAATTATGTAAGAAGTAACTTGTACTATTTCAAGAAAATTTGCAAAGGAAGGATTAAGTTATGCTTCACGTGGAGATGTTGATAGTGCTTACAATTACTTGAAGCCATTTGATTTTATATTGATATTGCATCCGATGAAAGAAATTATGGGGATCACATTTATCCTTTTTCAAGCCTTACAACAACAATTCGTAGATGTTTGTAATGTTATGCATTTCATTTGTAAACCAAAAGCTCTTAATAAAGAATTGAGAGAAAATGGTTGGGATAAATATTTTACTTCAATGAAGTCTTTTTTGTGAAAAACATGATATAAAGATTCTTGATCTTGATGATATTCATTCAACAATAAGATTTGGGCGTTCTCGTCTCGAAGATAAAAACTAGGTAACCATTGAGCATTATTTTATAGTTGAAATATATTTCACTGCCATTGACAAACAATTATAATAGTTGAATAACATATTTAGTGAGCAAGCGATTGATTTGTTAACTATAAGTTTTGCATCGACTCCCAAGGATATTACAAGGATATTAATCTTGATATTATTTACAATCTAGTTGAAAAATATTATCCTATGAACTTCAATGTGCAAAAGAGTACTAATTTACAATTTCAACTTCGGCATTTTATTATTGATGCTCGTCAAGCATCAAGTTTGAGCAATTTGTACACTATTCAAGACTTATGTTCATCTTTGGTTGTAATTGAAAAGAAGGAAATTTTCTATTTAATTGATACATTGCTCTGCTTTATCATGAATCCCCTTGTATCTCAATGATGAGACTAAGGATTGAAAGCTTTCTTATGGAACAAATAATATTCAAAGTCAATACAAGTAAGATTGTTAAACATGAATAACAATGTTCTGACATTGTTTACCGGTATTTTTGGTAAACAATCAAGAGTTTAGAAAGTCTGTGAGAATAACTCGAAAAATCTCCAAAGCAATTTGTGCAAATAATTTGTGTGAACACACGTGCGTGTGAATAGAATGCAGTCATCTCGTGAACATTATTGGCGTAGAAAAAAACTTTAAATGAAGTCAAGTTGTGATGAAGGACAAGGTAAAATACAATAAATGACACTGAACAAAGCAAAATTACAAATAAATGTTTCATTCAAGGAATCCAAAAACTAATGAAAATATTAGATGCAGACGCATGCATGTTTCTTGCTCAACTGTTTCGCTCTTTGACTCGGGTTATCCGGTGGTATGGAAAGTATGTATGAAATTTTGTGACCCTTGATCCCATGTATGAGTCTGCTATTTATTTTATTTACAAGGTAATCAACGATGATGGTTATGGCCACTAGGGGACTGCTGTATTCACTTCACGTTCGATCCTTAAGCTCCCACTAGCGTGCTTATTGAAGATGGTTGGTTTATACTTGAGTGAATCGCACACTCAAAGATAACACAGAGTCGCCACCGAACTTTATTTAGTCCCAAAGGACAGGGAAAATATCGATAAAACCCAAGGGGAAGAGAAACGGGAATGAGGGTCGGTTATGCGAACGGAAGGTACTAGCACCTTACACATCCGTCGTACTCGACGGGAACCATTTCGCTTGCTTCTAGGCTTGGATGGGTTATCTATCTAAAAGCTTCTAGCTAAAAGAATAGAGGAGAGAGAAGAGAAAAGAGAAAGGAAAAGAAAGTGAAAGAAAGAAAGAAAGTGGAGAAAGAAAGTAAGAAAGTGCTCGCGGAGGATTGGGGCCCTCGTGCCTACGTACCTTCATAGTGCAATGAGGAAATAAGAGCGCCGTAGTTCAGAGGAACCAGGAAAAGGGAAGAAGAATGGAAGAAGGATGGAAGGGTGAAAGTGTGCTCGCCAAGATCATCGTGATCTCGTGCCTACGTATCATACATTCGAAAGAATGCAAAATCAGAGCTTCCGTAGTTTGTGGAACTAAGACGGAAAAGGAAAAGGAAAGTGGTATCAAAACCAAGAGCAAAAGAATGAGAGGAAACTCCGCTGGGGAGGCAAGAGAAATGGTGTTAAAACCAAGAAAGGAGTGCAAAGGAAAAGATAGTAACCATGCTGAGGATAAAGTGCAAGAGTGGTGTCGAAACCAGGAAGATAAAGGAGCAAAAGAGTAATAGAGACTCCATTAGGGAGTGAGAAAAGGGGTGGTGTTGAAACCAGGAGAACGGGTGTGAGACCAAGCGAAGGTCGTGACCCAAAGGACGGGTGTGGGACCAAGCGAAGGACGTGACCCAAAGGACGGGTGTGGGACCAAGCGAAGACCGTGACCCAAAGGACAGGTGTGGGACCAAGCGAAGGTCGTGACCCAAAGGACGAATGTGGGACCAAGTGAAGGTCGTGACCCAAAGGACGGATGTGAGACCGAGTGAAGGTCGTGACCCAAAGAATGGGTGTGGGACCAAGCGAAGGTCGTGACCCAAAGAACGGGTGTGGGACCAAGCGAAGTTCGTGACACAAAGAATGGGTGTGGGACCAAGCAAAGGTCGTGACCCAAAGGACGGGTGTGGGACCGAGCGAAGGTCATGACCCAAAGGACGGGTGTGGGACCAAGCAAAGGTCGTGACCCAAAGGACGGGTGTGGCACCAAGAGAAGGTCGTGACCCAAAGGACGGGTGTGGGACCAAGCGAAGGTTGTGACACAAAGAACGGGTGTGGGACCAAGCGAAGGTCGTGACCCAAAGGACGTTCGGTACACTGACTGAACAAATAGTACCTGACCGAAGAAAGGGTATTTGAACCAAAGAAAGGTTACTAACCCAAGTGTGCATGTATTCGAACCAAGAGAAGGTTGCTAACTGCTGGGGATTCGGTTTTAACAGAAAGACTATGATTAACCGAGAAGAATGAGTGATTAACCAAGAGAAGGTGATTAACTCAAAAGGAGCTCAGTGTTAACAGATGGATTGTGATTAACTGAAAAATGGGTGATTAACCAAGAGAAGGTGATTAACCCAAGAGGAACTCAGTATTGACAGATAGACTGTGATTAACTGAGAAGACACGTAAATTGGTGTTTTAACTGACAGACAGTGGTTAACCAATCAAAGGAAGAAGAACCAAGAGAAGGTTGCGAACTCCGCAAGGGTTTCGGTGTTTAACAGGAAAACTGTGTTTATCCGAAGAAGTTGTGATTGTTGAGGGAATGAGAGCAATGGGGTTAACAGTATGACGGTGATTAACCAAGGAGGCAAATGATCATGACTCCGATGGGGAATCAATGAACAACGATTGATCAGAAGAGAGGTGTCGAACCAAAAGATGGTTGCTAACCCAAGAGACCAAGATCTTTAACCAAGAGAATGGTGATTGATCAAGAGAGAGATTGAAAGGGGTTGGAGTGATCAAGGATTGACTCGGCTTGGGAAGGAGATACACTACCGCTTGGAGATAGAGATGACTAAGCCAGGCATAGGGTCATTCGTCCCCTACCTGAAGTGGTCAGAATGAGAGTGGGAATTCTCCATTCTCATTCCTTGTTTAACACACAGGGTGTAGTGCAGAAGTTGAAACTGACAGCGTCACAACTCCAAGTTATACAGTGCTCCAATGTCACGCGAAACTCTAACTCTGCGGGGGAAGAAAGAAAGAAAGCTCTAAAGGAAACCTAAAGAGAAATGCCAAAGGGAGGATCAATAATCGAAACGAAGTTTTGATTAATTAATCAAAAGGGAGGAGTATGCTAATAATTTTCCAAAATGGAATGAAAAATTATTAAAGCGAAAGGGTGCATTATTGATTATACAAGATTAAGCTTATCCTTTGAAGACTAACTTAATTTAAACATGAATGGAAAGTGAAAAACAGTACTAAAGGTTACTTAAAATGCATCACAAATCATGTTATTATGTGAATAAAAATGTTCAAGAAGGAGCATGTGCATGCAATGTCAAGAATGAGCATAATTATGAAATCGAAAGATCGGTAAATTAACAATCATGCTTTAAACTGAAGCGTAACAGCACCTAAAACATCCATAAAAATTGATCATATTAATCCATGGAAGTTAAATGAAGAAAACATGGCAAACAAGCTTTAAAAAACACTAAAAATGGCTTCTGTCACAGTGGTAACCGGTAACTTCAAAGTGAGTAACTGGTTACTTGCTTAAAAAACATCAAATCTGGGGAAAATTGTGAAGGGTAACCGGGTTACCTTATATTGAGTAACCGGTTACTCAAATGAAAAAGGCAGCGCTGGTGCAAATTTGTGAAGAGTAACCGGTTACTCTATATTGCGTAACCGGTTACCACTGTAACAGTGGCAAAAACAACTTTTGAAAAAGCACTTAAAGCATCCAAATCATTTGCTTAAATCACCATATGCTAGGGTATGAATTTGTGCACGAAAATCAAGTTCCAAAATAGCAAATAACAGCAATGGAACTAATTAAATCATCAAGATCGAGGATCAAGTAATGTTATAATTAATTCACACACCAAAGCATCGAAACTGCATCGCGAATGATGCGAAAACGTTCGAAACAGTACAATGAGTGAGAACTACCAACCTACAGGCCGGAGAATTGGCCTGGTAACTATTGCAAATGAATCTTGATGAAGATAATTAAAGAAAACCAGAGGAATCTTCAATTATAGCCGAAACATATCGAAACTGAGCAAATTGCGACGAAACTTCGAAATACGAATTCGAACCGTTGAATCTTGAAGCAAACACTTGAAATGAATCCAAAAGCTAATAAAATTCCAGAAATCCAAGTATAATTGCAATGTGATGAAGGTTAAGCTCAAGAAATAATCACTTCCAAGGTGAAAAGTGATTATTCTTCAATGGTGAAGAGCTATAGTGAAGTTTGGGAAGAAAATGTAGGTGAAGATGTAGAAGTTGTAGAAAAATTCAGAGAGAATGTGAGAGAATTGAGAGTGAAGTGTGTGAAATGGTTGAGAGATTATGGAGAGTTTGTGAAAATGATTGAAGGTTTGTTTACATAGAGTTTTAGTTTGGAGTGTGAGAGGTTTGGAATTAGGCTAGGAGCTAGCTTTGGGTGGTTTGGAATTAGGCTAGGAGTTAGTTACACTTGACTCACCGAGTCAAGCGGTTAACTCGGTTAGTTAGGAAGTTAACTCGCTAGCAATCCAATGTAAGCTTCACATCCAAGGGTTGACATGCTTGGAAATCAAGGAACATGGTGCACTTAATTTCAAGTGATGCATTGGAGTAAATGTAAGTGGAGTGTCTTGAATAGTCTTGAATGTCTAGAGATGTCTAGAATGTTCCACATGCTGCTAGAACTATGTAGAATTCAAGAATAAATAGAGTGCATAGTTGTTGTCCCAAAAATGCAGCAAAATATGCAAATCTGTACTGAGTAATCGGTTACCCTATATTGAGTAACCGGTTACTCTAGGCAAAATTTGCCCAGATTGCTCAGGAACAAGTGCTAAAGTCCCGGTTTCGATTTTCCACCTCTTGTTTTGATGAATAAGCATGGAAACCAATATTGTGTGCTTGTTTTGATGATGTGATGATCTTGTGAGGATGCGATTAGTTGGGTTTGGAAAACCTAAATATTCCCGCAACAAAATCAAAGAGAAAATGTGCTAATATGTATGCTGGCGATGCGAATGCAAAAGAAAAAGAGGAGGTCATGTTTTGGGTTACGACACTTATGTGTTGCCCACGTCGATTTGTATTTGTTTCTAACTTCTTTGCGAACCCTTGATGGTAACCACTCCAACGTGATATCGACGCTGCCTACCAAGGACTCAAGACTTGTGAATTTACTAAGTCTTTCAATCTTACACGGTTTGGTTGTCCGGTCTTTCTGCTGTACTAAAGGCACCTGTCGACTACCCTTTTCAAGATTCTGGACATGTTTCCCAATGATCCTGGTCTTATGAATTCATCCTTGATATTCCTCCAAACCATGTTTCCCTACATAGACAACTTGGTCGATCTCTTGTTATTAAATTATCGACGCTTTATCACTAATTCTCTTTAAGAAACTTCATTAACACTTCATTGATGTTTTCTCACAACAAACGTCTTTTCACTAACATTTTTGTTGATTTTCTACTAGCTGAAAAATAAAAGTGTAACAGACGTCCCCCCAAAAAATATCACTGTCGACCCATACCTAAAGGTAGAAAGGTGGCATTGTTTGTAACCAATTTATCATTATTCACCTATGTACACGTTACAGACATACGTGCAAATTTTCTATGATTATCTCCAATTTCCCAGGAGAATTAAACGAAATGGAATCATTTACAATTGCTCTAACTTTTCATTTCATCCCTCCCTATGGCTTTTATATGCCATTTGTCGTGTTAACCACCACGTGGCCGATTTTTGTTGGGAAAAACTGAATCATTTTTCCTCTTTTTTTTCTGTTTAAATGTTTTTACTCAAACACTTTTCTTCTTCTTTCCTATTTCTGCAACTCACCTTACAGAAAAACTAAAACCCTAGATTTCACTTCCTTCTTACTTAAGCTCTTCCTCATAAAACCCATATCTTTCAATGGTGCTCCCAGAACAACACTGTCATACCCCAAATTTTGACCACTAAGATTTCCCATAATTGTGAAAATCATTACCACAATATGGATGAACCATCATGCCTCATCAATCTCCTCAAGGATGGTTGAGCATTCACTACAATCAAAGATAAGGGTTTAAAGCCCTCTCAGAGCACTTGGACAAAGGATCAATCAAGAAATGACATGATCTTCAACTTGTCTAAACCTCTCAAACACCCATAAAGGATCAAGAGGACTCCCACATCAAGAATCAAGCACAAAGTTGCAACATTCCAAGTGGATCAAGCCTCAAGATCGCTGTTGTTACCAAATTAGGGTTTTGGTCGACTAAGGCATCCAGATGGAAATTTTACTCTGGGCATGAGCCATTGCTTCAAAGCACAACTTAAGATACTCCAAGGGACCTCATGGGCCCAATCATCAAGTCAAGTTAACCTCAGGGGAATCATTCATCAAAAAATCAGGAATTAGGGTTTCTTGACCTAATTCACCCCTAAGTTGACTTTTGGGACAAAACCTGAGCCAAGACCTCAAGACATGATTTGAGGGTCTCCAATGCACTACATTGATCCATTTGCAATAATGGATTGATCCAAGAATCTTGATCCATGAGTTTCAATTTCATCTGGACCATAATTAGGGTTTCGAGGAAAAAGTCACTGTACCTTTGACTTTTGACCCAGACATGCTCCCAAACCTTGGGGTATGATTCAATACACCCTACAACACCTATGGAATATGTCCATTAGGTTTGATTTAGGTCAAGGACTTGATTTCACAAAGGATCACACAGTTTGGATTTCATCCGATAAAAAGTCAACTGTGCACAAAATCAAGTTTGACTTTTCGAAATTTTTCACAATTATGGTTCGTTGACCCTAAAATAATGTTAATATGTGATTTTAATCATCATTCATAAAGAAAAATCAAAGAAAATGAGTTAACTTGTAAAAGGGGTAACCATAAAAAACTTAGAATTTTTCTATGTTATGGAACAAAGTGGCTAGGGTACCAACTTCCAAGGACCATAACTTGAGATCCAAGCAACCATTTTGGATGGTCCAAAGCTGGATTTGTAGCTCTCATTACACACTTTAAAAGTGTCAACTACACCTCATTCCAATTCCTCATGGATTTTAAGTTATGGAGTGATCAAAATGGTTGAAAACATGAAAATGACATTTTTCCAACACTTAGTGAAATTTTCACTAAGTCAAAATCTACCTTGCTTTTTCCCAAATGTAGGGACATTTTTCACCTTGATCCAAGTCAAACCAGGTCTAAGGGTGGACATCAAAGTTAAAGTATGCCATGAGAGCTTTCCAACAAGTACTAGATCATCTCCAAATTCCATTTGAGCAAGGAGATACAACCCTTGGAACATCGCATCCTGAACTGATTTTTACAAGGCAGAATTTGTACCTTTGGCTCGATTTGTCAAAATCTGATCAATCCAAGCCTTGTCATCAATTTGGACACATCTGAGGATAAAACAAGAAGGGAATGATCTGATCCCTAAGCCTCCAAAGTCAAAGAATCTACAATAGTCATGCCAAACCTAAAAAGGCTACAAAGATGCCAAGATTCCAATTTTGCTTTCAAGCATTCAATGGATGCACCAAGGTGGCATCAACTGAGTCTATTTCAACTGAATTCAGTCCAAGTTTATCTCTGAACCAAAGCTACAAAGCATGTGCTCTAATCTCAACTCCATGGCTAGAGGAGACTTGAGATTCCTTCTGCATAACATTGGCCAAAGGCCTGCTGCAGCCTCCATTCACTATTGATGCCAAAAAAACTTGACACACTATAAATAGGCCTCAATTTTGATCAGTTTGAGTACACCAAAGCACTCAAACTGATGCTTTCCTCAAAATCCCTCTATTTAGGCCAAAATGCCTTCTTTTACAAGGTATCTCTGAGTTTTTGAGTTAGAGAGGAATTCCATCACAGCTCATGATCCAAACACATCCCATATGTCATATCTAAGTTGTCCAAACTCTCATATGTGACCTATAACACCAAATTCACAAAGTCCCATCTCAAAACCTCAAAATTAGACTTTTTGCATTTTTCAAGCCATGTCTTGATTCAGTCACTTTCAAAACCAGATAAAACCTCAAACACACTCCAAATATCATCCTTGAACTTTCCCAAATGGTTCCCCACATCTGGAACACCATTTGAGAGAGTTGCCATATTGGTCACTTTTGCCCCTTTTGCAAGAAAGAGCTCAAACTTGATCCTGAGGATTCCAGCTGGTTCCAACCATTCTAAAAGCTCCTAAGGGATCATTTGAGAGTGTCCAAAGCATCAAATTGTTTCTTGCCCAAGAAACTTGGCAGATAGCACAAAAAGCTCCCAAAGAGGCAAGGATAACAACTTGAACTCTTTGAAATATGCATTGCTTTGAAGTCCACTGATCATACACCTCTCATGCATGTTGTATATGTTGTGTTTGAACCAATTTGCCATGTAATTCTTGCCTGTAACATGAGGTAGCATAGAAAATGCAATTATAGGCCTATTTCAAAAACACCATCTGGTTTTAAAATGGGGACCTCATCTGAAAAAACCAAGGGCACCATTGGATTCCTTGTGAAATTCTAGGCAAGATAGACCTAAGTTTTGTCCCAATCCATGGAGAAATGAGAAAGTTACAACCTTTATGTTTTTGTCCCAAAAGCTGGCCTTGGCTTGCCTCGCCCAGGCCTAAAACAAGGCATCCCTTATGTATTCATGGGGTGGTTTTGATACACGGATGTATCACCACCCTAGTGGTAGAAGGCGCGCGCTGTGACTTGGAGGTCTGGGGTTCGAATCCTCCTCGCCCCAGACCCTTTTTTAACACTTTGTTCCATTTTTTTAATATTTGTCATATTATTTTAAATGATTTGGAAAATTAATTTCTCTCTCAATTTTAATTATTTTTTATTGGTTCTTTTTGCAAAAATCACAAAAATGTTAAAATATTTTATTTCACAAAAAAATCAGAGTTATATTATTTATTTAATATAGTTGGTAGTTTTGTAAACAAATTCATTTTTATTGTTTTTAAACCTTTTAAAAATGAATATTCATCTTAAAAATCAAAATCAAATGAGTCATAAATCATCTTGTGATTAAAACCTCATTTTTCAAACCTTAACCAAAAATCACAAGTAGGTTATTTAGACTTATTTGGTATTTTTGTCATTTTTATTCATTTTTATTAAAAGGATTACTTTTAAAAGAAAACGAAATTAGGGTTTCTTTGATTTTCACCCTAACAAATCTTTTTCAAACACTCATGGGCCTCTTGATAGAGTGTAAGTCCCACCCCTTTGTAAATAAAACATTTTTGGGCCTCACACATTGTATAAGTCCCTCTGTATATTGTCAAAAGTTTGGCGCGATCGTCGCCTTTGTAACAAAATCAACTGGGCTTATCCTTGAGCTATAAGACCCATCTTTATTCATTTTTTAACTTTTTGGGCCTCTAATAGAGTGTAAGACCCAATCACTTTTTGAAACCAAAATAACTTGGGCCTCAGTTATTGTATATGACCCACTGTGATTTCAAAATCTCGGCTCGATCGCCGTTCTCAAAACATTTTCATCTGGGCCTTCCCTCGTGTTGTAAGTCTCATTTATTTTCCTTTTTAAAATAATTTGGGCTTCTCCTTGAGTTGTAAGACCCATCCCTTTGTACAAAAACCTCTTGGGCCTCAGTCGTTGTGTAAGTCTCGATACAATTTTTAAAACAACGGTGTGATCACGGCTAAACCTTGAGCCTCTCTTTGAGTATAAGCCCCAACGGTCTTTTCAAAAACAACTTCCCTTTTGATTTAGATTCAAATATACATGTTGTTATCAAAACTTTCTTGAATTTCTTTGAACAACTAACAATACAACATGGAAGCTTGCTCACCTGTAAGTTTTAATAGCTTTCATTTACTCGCTTTCATATGTATATAACTGTATTGTGGGAAGCTGCTCCTCTGTAAGTCTTCTTTCATACCCTTTTAGATACTTGTCATATATCCGCTGTATATATACTAGTATAGCTATTTAGAGTTTTCCCCGGCAACTGGGTCTAGAACTAGGTAAAGCCATGTTGGTCACTCTTTAAATACAGTCAAAACTAGATCCCCATAGGATTTCCAGATACAGTCTTGCCTTCTCTTGGGCTTAAACAATATGGAACAAAGAGAAAGGCAGTATTCTTTGTGAACCTTTTCTCTGGCTGTCACTATTAGAAATCTTCAAAGAAATTATACTCTCCAGAGTTGATCTATTCTCGGTGAATAGCATCTCTTGAGTTTCTTCAAACCTCAGAACTTTCACTAAATGATCTATTCTTGGTGAATAGCATTTCTTGAACTTTTCTTGGTTTGGGACCCACGAGCTTCCTAAATGCATCCCCGCCTCCTCTTGGGCTTTGTACAAGGACCCTCCGGCTTCCTAGAAGTTTTCATGCCTTCTCTTGGGCTTAATACAAGGACCCTGAAGACCTCTTAAAGGTATAAGCCAGAACTTAGTCATCCTTTGCTAGAGCAGTCTTTCCAGTGCCAAATCACATACCAATTTAGGGTTGATTCTCATCCGTTGAAAACACCCGCCTCCTCTTGGGCATCGTACAAAAGATAAAATTCTTTCGCACCAGTAGACTTGGACAATCTAAATCCCCTTGAGTCCCAAAGAGATTCTCAAGTTCCCTACGAGCGTAGGAGGAACCCTGATCATCCGATCAATTCCCAGCTGAGTTAAAACCCATTCTCTCTCCTAAAAATTCCAAAACTAGGGTCAGTATAACACTATCCCAAATCAGAACCTCAAGGTATCTGATATCTCAACTCTTCTGTAAACCTCTACAAGAGTCGATTCCCCACTTGGACCTGCCTAGGGATCTCAATAATCCTCAGCAGAAAGCTAGCCTCCTCTTAGGCTTTGTATAATGATCCTTCCTCAGCGAAGTTAGCCTCCTCTTGGGCTTTGTACAAATGATTCTCCCCAGCGGAGCTAACCTTTTCAGACTCTCTTGTTGAGTTAATCACTTTTCAGACTCTCTTGTTGAGTCCACCAACTTTTCAGACTCTCTTGTTGAGTCAATCACTTTTTAGACTCTCTTGTTAAGTCAATCAACTTTTCAGACTCTCTTGTTGAGTCAATCACCTTTTAGCACTCTCTTGTTGAGTCAACCCTTTTAGCCTCAATCCTGGGCTTTGTACATGACAGATAAAAACACTCTCTTGTTGAGTCCGTCTTTTCCAACCTCCTCGTAGGCCTGGTATAAGGATTTCCCTAGCAGAAGTCAAATTCGTCTTAGGTATGATCATTTCTCCAGCTTGTTTAGCCACAATCCCGGGCTTCGTACATGACAGAAAATAACACCCTCTTGTTGAGTCAAAACCTTTCTTGCCTCAATCTTGGGCTTTGTACAAGACATAAATCTTCAAAACCTTCTCTTAAGCCTGGGACACACATCTTCCCCAGCGGAGTCATTTCCTCCCAGCCTTCTTTTAGGCTTTGAGGAATGATTTCCCAAGCAGAGTCAAACTCATTTCAGCCTCAATCTTGGGCTTTGTACAAGAAACATAAAAATATCCTCACCCTGAGTCAGTTAAATTTCCCATTTCAGCCTCAATCTTGGGCTTTGTACAAGACACATACAAACCTCCCCGGCGGAGTCAAAATCCCTCTTTAGCCTCAATCTTGGGCTTTGTACAAGACAGATAGAACATTTTTGCCGGAAAAGTCAAACTTATAGCCTCCTCTTAGGCTTCGTATAATGATATCCCCAAAGAGTTAGTCTCTTTTTAGCCTCAATCTTGGGCTTTGTACAAGACAGATAAAACACTCTCTTGTTGAGTTGGTCATTTCCAGCCACCTCTTAGGCTTTGTATAAGGACTTCCCTAGTGGAGTCAATCAACCCCTTAGCTTCAACCTTGGGCTTTGATCAAGGCACACAAAAATTAACAATCCCCTCAGAGGAAGTCCAATCCCTCTTTAGAGATGACAAATTCTCTCTCAGTCAGACCTTTTAGCTTCAATCTTGGGCTTTGAACAAGAGACAAATACCCTTTTAGCTTCAATCTTGGGCTTTGAACAAGACACCAAAACATCATTTTCCTCCCTTAGAATAGGAGGAACTACGATTTCTCTGATTTCCCTGTTTCTTTTAAATGGGAATACGTAGGCATATGATTGCGAAATCTTAGCGAGCATACTAATAAAAAACTCTAGGTCCCGTACCTTCACACATCCATCAAAACTTAGGTCCAATACCTTACTAAAAGCATTGGGAGTAACCCGAACATCAACAAAAACTCACTCACTCACTCATATTTCCCAAGAAACTTTCCCAACCCATTAATGGATAAACACCATCATGTAAAAAGCGAAACCTAAAGCTAATATCCTGTGTATAACCACATATAGGATGGGTAATTGACAACTTCCCATTGTATAACTTGACCCCGGACCCCCAATCTCTTTTAAGCGTTTGTTCAGTTAAACACTCGCGTGCAAGGTTATTTTTAGATAGCTTCCCTTTCCCTTCCAGCTTCGTGGGATAAATAAGAAATCAGAAAGTAGCACCCACTCCTCCTCATTACGGTGAGGAAAACCCAGTGATAAGGTGGTCGTGTCACCGACAAAAATCGCTCGCTACAAGAAAATGGCGACTCTGCTAGGGAGTCATTGTTTGTATAGGACTAGGATTATAGCTCTTAAGAGGTCTAGGATGTTAGTTTTAGGAATATATATATATATATATATATCGCTTTTCCTAATTGATATCCGTGTTTATTTTTCTACTAATGGGACTGCGGGTGATGCCACATCTGGAAAGTTTGAGTGACACCTAAGATAAGTAATGGCATTAGACGGGTAATCTTACAGGGAGTGACTCCCAAATAAGAGATCCCGGTAGACCATCGAATTAGTGGAGATACCCTTTGCGGATTCAATGCCTATACGACTTTCGTTGTTGAAAGCATATTGTTCGATTGTGGTATCTATGAAACTGAGGATTTAGTAGGCTAAGGCCATGTTACTATTTTGTAGTGCGGAAACTATCGGAAATAGTTGTCATGCGATACTACCCTCATTTGAGATTACTCTAAGATATTGC
The DNA here is from genome assembly GCA_022829125.1 of Lathyrus tuberosus. Classification (NCBI taxonomy): domain Eukaryota; kingdom Viridiplantae; phylum Streptophyta; class Magnoliopsida; order Fabales; family Fabaceae; genus Lathyrus; species Lathyrus tuberosus. Next base: position 8,236,034 of record JALAZF010000270.1, on the reverse strand, counting down.
AACTCGCTCGGGTGAACCAGTCTGTTGTTGTTATTCCAAGGGGGGTCAATGATTTTGAGGACAGGTATAAAAAATCACCAGTACAACCTTTGGGGATGGGTAGAGCCATGACTTCATGACACCGAACCTTTGACCCCATGTTTTTCTATGTTTTTACGTGCTGTATTCATGCATTCATTTCATTAAAAAACTTTAAACAAAGAAAAATTTTCTCTTCTAGTCTCTCTTTTTCAAATTAAACTAAGACAATGATTGCAAATGTCAGAGAAAAAAGATTGCGTTATGGATTTTGGTAGAATAAAGACTCACAAGTACACCTTCAAGGTTCCAAAACCAGAGGATTTGAGAGGGTTGGCAAGGATGATCACCAACCATGATGCTTTCAGAGCTAAGTACGGAGGACTGCTGTCTCTGTTAAGGGTTCATGTAATTGAAGGAATCCTGTCTACACTGATTCAGTTTTAGGATCCGGTCTATCACTGTTTCACATTCCCGGATTACCAACTGGCACTAACACTAGAGGAGTATTCTCACCTAACTGATTTACCCATCACTGACCAGGCTCCCTTTTCTGGACTGGAAGAAATTCCAAAGGATCAAACCATTGCAAGAGCAATCTATTTGGATGAGTCAGATGTCAGGACTCACATGACCATTAAGGGTGGAATCTAAGGTTTACCAGCCAAGTTTTTGATAAATATGGCTCTGTACTTTGCTAGTATAGGGAATGTGATTTCTTTTGAGAGCGTCTTTGTTATGCTCACCTACGGGTTATTTCTGTTTCCCAACATTGATGACTTCGTTGATATCAATGCCATTAATATTTTTCTAATTGGAAACCTTGTACCGACCTTGCTCCCAGATGCTTATCATTCTGTACACTTAAGGAATTTGTACAGCGGAGGAATGATCACATGTTGTGTACCCCTGCTATACAAATGGTTCATTTCCCACTTACCTAAGTCTACTGCATTTTGGGATCATAAGAATACTTTACGTTGGTCACAGAGAATCATGTCTCTTACCAACTCTGACATCGATTAGTACAATCGAATCTATGACGGGATAAGAATTATTGATCGTTGTGGAAATTTCCATAATGTACCCCTCATAGGAGTTAAAGGGGGAATCAATTATCATCCAGTTTTGGTTCATCGTCAATTTGGATACCTGATGAGACACGTTCCACGTAATGTTCATCTGGAAGGTCTTTTCTTCAAGGAAGGAGAAAATGACAGGGCACTAAAGACAGAAATAGTGCATGCCTGGAAACATGTTCACAAGAAAGGAAGAGAGTCTCTAGGAAAACCGGGCTGTATCTCCGTGGAACCTTATCTCCACTGGGTGTAAACTAGAGCTCTCAAGCTGAGGATGCCTTACCCTCGTCAAGGAGTTCTTCCGTTAAAGGAATTTGTCCTTTATTTTATGTCAGATACAGAAAAGCTTCAGGTTGCTCTCAGCAAAGTTCAACAGGAGAAGAAGTCTTGGAAATACAAGTACCGCATCCTAAATGTGGAGTGTAACAAAATACAGAAACTGTTTAAAGAAAAAGATGCTCTGATCGAGATTTCAGAGCAACACGTTGTAGAAAATCAAGATGACCAAAGGAATTTGCTCGCTCCTTTCACTTAGCAAAGGAATGACAACCCGACAACGGCTCAAGAGCCCCGGTCAAAGAAAAGGAAAGCACCAGAACCAACACCTGAGCCCTCCTCAGAGAGGACTCAGGATCCATAAGTTTAGACATTTCCTTTTACAACACTTTATAAATTACTGTATTTCCATTTCCGCAATCTTTGAATTCAATAAAACGGGGTTTCCCCACTGTATGATATTTGCAATCCAATTGTCGAAGTTTCTTTTGATTAAAAAAAATTATTAATATAATCATTGCATATCATTCATCATTCTCACATAACGCATTCTTCTTACCTACGAATCTCATGTTTGTGTCTCGATTTTAGAGTCAAATTGTCTCATTCGCACAATACTCAAGCCAATCGACAAAAGAAAATGGATGATCTCGAGGAAGAGAACAGAGAGTTGAGAGAAGAAATCGGCGCTCTAAAAGAAGATCTGAGAAAGCTTTACAATGACATGCAAGCTCTGGCAGCAGCTCAGATGCAACAAGAAAGGACTGTGATCTCGAAGATCACATCTACGCCCATAGTGGAAAAGTATGATCCTCAGTATAACATGCCTAAAGATCGTCCCTGGGGCATGCCACTTAACTATATCACGGAAGGATATATTCCGCGGATCACGGAAGGTCCGGAAACCACAGCAGGAACCGCTGGGCCTGAAGGTTACAAACTTCGGGAAAGCGAAGATGCAAGGGGCATGACAGCAACTCCTGAAGGTTACAAACTTCGGGAGAGGGAAGCACCAAGAGTCACTGCCATAATGACTATACCACCACCCGTGGTACACAATATCCTGGAAGGACAGATTTCCCAGATACCTTCTGCTGGAAACGAAAGTATGTATAACAAAATGAATGAGTTCCAGGAACAATTCCTGGAGATGCAGAAGGAACTGCAAGCCATTCGCGGTCAGGATCTATTCGGAAAGGACGCCGCAGACCTTTGTCTGGTCCCCGATGTGAAAGTTCCACACAAATTCAAGGTGCTCGAATTTGAAAAGTACAAGGGTAACTCTTGCCCTCAAAGCCACTTGGTGATGTATGCTCGGAGGATGTCAACTCAGACAGAGAACCAACAGCTGCTGATCCACTATTTCCAAGATAGTTTAACCAGTGCCACACTCAAATGGTACATGGGTTTAAACCGCACTAAGATCATCACTTTCAGAGATCTTGGCGCTGCCTTTGTTCAACAATATAAGTATAACTTGGACATGGCACCGGACAGAGATCAAATCAGAGCCATGTCGTAGAAAGACAAGGAAACCTTCAAGGAATACGCTCAGAGATGGCGTGTAATTGCCGCCCAGATTTGTCCACCTCTTGAGGAAAAAGAGATGACAAAGATCTTCTTGAAAATCTTGAGCTCATTTTACTACGACAAAATGGTTGCCAGTGCGCCCAGTGACTTCAATGAGATGGTGGGCATGGGAGTTCGTCTTGAAGAAGCAGTCCAAGAAGGACGTTTAGTTAAAGACGCTGGACCATCAAGCAGTACCAAAAGATACGGTAGTGCTTTCCCTAAGAAAAAAGAGCAAGATATTGGTAATATCTCTCTCAGAAAGCAAAGGCGACGATATCAACCAGTAGCAGCTGTAACTCCTGCTATCAGTCCTGCGCCTGTCTTAACGTATCAACCGCAGGTTGCTCAGAGCCAACCGAATCAACAACAATATTAGCAAAGGACACAACAGCCTCTTCAGCAGGCTCGTCCTCAGTACAACAACAACAACCGTACAACGTGACCACCAGGGTTTGACCCTATACCAATGTTGTACGCATAACTATTTCCGTTACTACTGGTCAAGGGGAACATCCAAACCAGGTCTCCTCTTACAGTACCGGAAAATCCTCCTTTTCGGTTCAAAGCGGATCAGACTTGCCCTTACCATCAAGGAGGACCAGGGCATAACATAGAAAATTGTCTCACCTTTAAATCCGATGTGCAGAAGCTTGTTAGGAGCGGGGTCTTATCCTTCAAGGATACAAATCCAAATGTTCAGACGAACCCGTTACCTCAACACGAGAAGGCTGCAGTAAATTTGATAGAGGAAGAGTCTAAGCACAACTATCAAATTCACGATGTACTCTTATTGGGAATCAACCTGGTCAAGATGTATTGTAAACAGAGCGGATACGCGCATGTACCGTCATACAACTATCACCAGTGTGATATCTGCTCTAAAAAATTCAAGGATGTTCTGTGGTGCAATCAGCTCTGCAGGAACAGATGGATTTCAGATGGATCCAAGATCATCGAATTCGTGAAGTCAACATGACTTATATGAATTCCAACATCATTCAGAACCACGACATCCGTCCGATGAATGTCAACTTGGTGGAAATGCACTCAAGGCAAAGCCAACATCATAATCTGCCATGACACAATTACGATTCTTGTCTGATTTGCTCGGTAAACAATCAGGGATGCTCTTTTGTACAAGAGGCCCTCCAGCGTCAGATGGATCTTGGATAGATTCAGGATTACCGCGACAGAAGTCATTATCAAGTGAATATGATTCAAATCTTTGATATTCGCTTGATGAATACCAGCTTGGTGTAATTACACGCTACACAAGTCCAGCTAGGTTTCCTGACTTCGTACGATTATCAGAACTGTAAAGTATGTCGTGAGAGTGACTAAGGATGTGCGCTCGTTCAGAGGACACTGCAACATTTGTTGAACCACTGGTGGCTTCCGATCTATCTAGATGAAGACACACAACAAGTCAGTATGATTAATGGGAACCCTACTAGGCATCAAAATCAGGATGTTTGATCAATGGAAACAGATCTAGTGAGGTTACACTGCATACAAAGCGGACGTGGTCGGGTGCCACCACACAACTACGATCACTGTAGAGTTTTCTTAGAGAATAATCAAGAATGCTACCTCGTACGAGCAGCCCTTCAAGGTCAGTTGGACCACAAAGAGATTCAACCATGGTCAAGCTCTGGTTCAATGTCAGACTATCATCCTAATCAAGGCAAAGATGTTGTCTTAATCCCTAAAAGAGAAGTGGCCAAAGATGTGTGCGCCATAATCCCTCTACTCCTTGAATCAAGAATTCCTCTTGATGGTGGAAGGATTCTCAACCTCGAACCAATCGAGGCCGACGATGACGGTCAGAAAAATCAGAAGGCTCCTGTAGTTATCTATCTGCCGGGACCAGTACCATACAAATCCGATAAAGCTATCCCTTACAAATATGGTGCAACAAGAATTGAGAATGGAAAGGAAACTCCATTACCCTCCGTCGTGAATATTGCAGACATCAGTCGAGTGACACGGAGCGGTCGAATCTTCAACCGAGGAGTTGGAGAACCCAGCAAAGAAAAGGAACCTCAAACAGAAGTTTCTGATCAACCAGTCGGTCAGTCTAGTAATCCCGACCTTTCAAAGAACAACGATGAGATGCTGAAGCTCATCCAAAAGAGTGAGTACAACATCGTTGATCAACTGTTGCAAACTCCTTCAAGAATCTCTGTGCTATCTCTTTTACTCAGTTTCGAAGCCCACAGAAAGGCTCTACAGAAAGTCTTAGAGCAGGCCTTTATGGAACAAGATGTAATAATAAGACAATTCGACAACATCATCTCCAACATCACTTCCTGCAACCACTTGGGGTTTAGTGATGAGGAACTGCTGGAAGAAGGCAAAAGTCATAACATGGCGCTCAATATTACAGTCAACTGCCAGGACGATGCTTTAGCCAGCATACTGGTAGACATCGGATCAGCTCTGAATGTTATGTCGAAGTCCACTCTGATGCGACTATCATTTAAAAGATCTCCGATGAGAGACAGTGAGGTCATCGTCAAAGCATTTGACGGATCCCGAAAAACAGTTATCAGCGAATTCGACCTTCCCATAACTATTGGTCCTCACACTTTCCTAGTCACTTTCCAGGTCATGGACATCCGGGCCGCATACAGCTATTTGTTAAGAAGACCTTGGATACACGAGGCTGGGGCAGTCACTTCGACACTTCACCAGAAGCTGAAGTTCGTCAAAGACGACCAACTAGTCACAGTCTGCGGAGATCAAGCCTTGATCGTAAGTAACTTATCGTCATCCACTTGTGTAGAACCTGAAGAGGTTGTAGGAACCCAGTTCCAAGCACTTTTAGTGAGCAATGACAATCAATCAGAAAGAGGAATGTCAATTTCCTCGTACAAAGATGCTCTCGAAGCGATAAAAAGTAACAATGCAAAAGGATGGGGACAACTTGTCATTCCTACTAACAACAAAACAAAGAATGGCATTGGTTTTTCTTCAACCTGTACCCAGACTGCTACTAACGATGAAAGTCTTCATCCCATTCAGAACTTCTTCCACAGTGGAGGTTTCCTTCACCCAGTATCTCAAGAAGTACATACCATCAACGAGGGTGACTCCTTTGATACAAATGAAGAATGGAAGTCCTATCTCAACGAGGACGGATATATGTCTCAGGAAGAGGTGCCTACACCATTTTGCTATCCCGCACAGAGTCTGAGATATATACCGAGGTCAGATGTCAAAATGATATACAGAGATTGTGATCCAGAAGGATGTCGTGCTCAACCAAACTCATTAGAGGAGGACACTCTGATGAAAGACAACTTTGTCCATGACTATTATAGCCCAATGGATGGCCTGCCTATCTGGCAGTCGTACCTAGGAGACTTGAGGCAAAAGAGTCAGCCGAACGATGCATATCAACTGAGCATCATTGAAAATAATACCTGCGTCCCCACAGAATCATGGGATCATTACTCAGGGCATTCAGAAAATATCCAGTACAATGATGAATTCGCAAAGATTGCAGGACAAGAGTTCCTTAACTATGTTTTTCCTGAGGTCAACGTCATTGAGAGAGATGACTCCTCCAGTTCCGAAGAAGTGTGGGACACCCTGGGACAACTGAGTGGAAATTACGACTTTATGGTCAAGTACATCGCTCCTGAAAGCTCTCGCATCAGGCTCGAAGACATTCAACCAACTGGATGGGGAGATCCACCTGAGAGTGCAAACACTGTGCAAGATACAACTGAAGAATCCTCCTACGACAACTCTGCCTGGGAGACAGATTCCAACGATCCTGCTCCACCAGAAATCAGAGTTATTTCTGAAGACAAATCAAGAAGGAAGGTACCAGACTTTGTGATTCACCGAGGAGTTCGCCGCCAATGGGTCGCTGTGGATGTCCCGAAAGTCGTCCATAAGTCTAAGTAATTGTCGTCTTTATGTTAACCTTTCACCCTGCCCAGGTGAAATGGATGTTTTGATAGGGCTCACTTTCTGTAAATGTACCTCTTTGCTTTGCCCAAGGCGACTGAGTTCTGTTTTATAGGGCTGTAGTTTCAAGAATCGACAAGATCATAAATAAAACAACGTCGTTCTGTAATTTCCTCATTTATTGTTGTTTTCTCTTTTCGCTTTTTCAGAAAATGGTAATCCTAAAAACAACTCAAATAATAAATACAAGCATTTTTCAGAAAAATACAATGCACACACTCTTGCGTTCTCTCCATCCCTTCTAAAATAAATCATCGCGTCATGCAGATTGCTTGTTTTAAACCCTATTCAAACATATGATCCAACGCCTTCTCCCAACTTTGAATTCCCAGTATTTGAGGCTGAAGAAGAAAATGACGAAGAAATTCCATAAGAGATATCCCGATTACTCAGACAAGAGGAAAGTTCCATTGAACCTTACAAAGAGCCGTTGGAAACGGTCAACTTGGGTTCAGAAGAAGAGAGAAAAGAAGTCAGGATTGGGGAACTGATCGGTCCAACAGTCAAAGAAATTTTGATAAAGCTTCTCAAAGAGTTTCCCGATGTATTCACTTGGTCCTATCAGGATATGCCAGGGTTGGATACCAGCATCGTGGAACATCATCTACCGTTGAGATCAGAATGTCCGCCGGTAAAACAAAGACTAAGACAGACTCATCCAGACATGGCCATCAAAATCAAAGAGGAAGTACAAAAATAGATTGACGCAGGTTTCCTTGCTACATCCGAATATCCTCAATGGTTAGCCAACATAGTACCAGTTCCGAAAAAGGACAGAAAGGTCAGAATGTGTGTAGACTACAGAGATCTGAACAAGGCCAGTCCAAAGGATGACTTTCCCTTACCACACATTGACATGCAGGTAGACAGTACAACAAAGTTCAAAGTATTCTCCTTCATGGATGGATTCTCGGGCTATAGTAAAATAAAAATGGCGTCGAAAGACATGGAGAAAACTTCCTTCATCACCCCATGGGGCCCGTTTTGTTACAAGGTAATGCCGTTCGGTTTGAAGAACGCCGGGACAACCTATCAAAGGGCCATGACTACTCTGTTTCAAGACATGATACACAAAGAAATCGAGGTATATGTCGATGATATGATTGCCAAATCTAAGACAGAAGAGGAGCATGTAACCCACCTGTCAAAACTATTTGAGCGTCTGAGAAAATACAAACTCCGCTTGAATCCCAACAAGTGTACATTCGGTGTTCGCTCAGGGAAACTGCTAGGATTCATCATCAGCCAGAAAGGAATTGAGGTTGATCCTAACAAGGTCAAGGCCATTCAAGAAATGCCTTCTCTAAAGACTGAAAAACAAGTCAGGGGATTCTTGGGACATTTGAATTACATTTCCAGATTTATATTCCTCATGACCGCGACATGTGCGTCGATCTTCAAATTACTCCAAAAGAATCAGGACTGCATTTAGATAGAAGATTGCCAAACGGCCTTCGATAATATCAAAGAGTATCTGTTGAACCCACCTATCCTGTCACCTCCAGTAGAGGGAAGAACGTTGATCATCTATTTAACAGTTTTGGAAGACTCCCTGGGTTGTGTACTTGGCCAACAAGACGAAACAAAAAGAAAAGAGTCTGTCATTTACTATTTGAGCAAGAAATTCACCGACTGTGAGACTCGGTACACTATGCTTGAGAAAGCTTACTGTGCTCTGGCTTGGGCAGCCAAACGTCTTCGCCAGTATATGATTCGTCACACTATTTGGTTAATCTCCGAAATGGATCCAATCAAGTATGTCTTTGAAAAGCCTGCTATCACAGTAAAGATAGCCCGTTGGCAGATGTTGTTATCGGAATATGACATTGAGTACCACGTTCAGAAAGCCATAAAAGGAAGTGTTTTAGCCGATCATTTGGCTCATCAACTAATTGACGATCAGGAATCAGTCGGGTTTGACTTCCCAGACGAAGATGTCATGTACTTAAAAATGAAAGACTGGGATGAACCGCTACCCAGTGAAGGGCCAGAACCAGGTTCCCAATGGGGACTTATCTTTGACGGAGCTGTCAATCATTATGGAAACAGAATTTGGGCAATCATCATAACACCTCAGGGTACCCACATTCCTTTCACCGCCCGACTGACATTCAAGTGTACAAATAACGAGGCTGAGTACGAAGCTTGTATCATGGGTCTCGAAGAAGCGATCGACTTAAGGATCAAGAACTTGGATGTATATGGTGACTCAGCCCTGGTTATTAATCAGATTAAAGGAGATTGGAACACATACCAGTCAGGACTGATTCCTTACAAAGACTACGCAAGAAGGTTGTTACCATTCTTCAACAGATTCGAGCTTCACCATATCCCTCGTGAAGAGAATCACATGGCTGATGCATTTGCCACTCTCTCTTCCATGATTAGTGTAGGTCAATGGAATGCCATACCTAAGATCGACATAATGCGCCTGGAACGGCCCACTTACATCTTCACGATTGAGGCAGTCATAGACGACAAGCCTTGGTATCACGATATCAAATGCTTCCTTCAGAAACAAGAGTACCCACCTGGGGCATCCAAAAAAGACAGAAAGACCCTCAGGAGGTTGGCAGGAAGCTTCTTCCTAAGCGTTGATACACTCTATAAGAGAAATTTCGACATGGTCTTGCTCTGATGCGTAGACCGACCAGAAGCAAACATACTGATAAAAGAAATTCACGAAAGATCCTTTGGCACTCATGCCAACGAACACATAATGGCGAGAAAAATTCTGAGAGCAGGGTACTACTGGTTGACCATGGAGTCCGATTGCTACAAGTACTTGAGAAAGTGTCACAAGTGTCAAATATACTCATACAGAATCCATGTACCGCCAACGCATCTCAAAGTTCTTTGTTCCCCACAGCCTTTTTCTATATGGGGAATCGACATGATTGGAATGATCGAACCCAAGGCTTCGAACGGACGTCGATTCATCCTGGTAGCCATTGATTACTTCACCAAGTGGGTCGAAGCAGCGTCATACGCCAATGTAACCCGACAAGTGGTGGTCCGATTTATCGAGAATAATCTCATCTGTCGTTATGGTGTTCCAAGCCAGATCATTACTGATAATGGATTTAACTTAAACAACAAGATGATGAAGGAGTTGTGTGTTGAGTTCAAGATCGAACACCATAACTCATCTCCCTACTGACCCAAGATGAACGGAGCGGTAGAAGCGGCTAACAAGAACATCAAGAAGATTGTTCAAAAGATGGTTTTAACCTACAAAGACTGGCACGAGATGTTACCCTTTGCTCTTCACGGTTATTGCACATATGTCCGCACTTCAACAGGGGCAACCCCTTTCTCTCTAGTATATGGCATGGAGGCAGTGGTCCCCATAGAAGTAGAGATCCCATCAATCCGGGTATTTATGGAAGCTAAGTTAACAAAGGCAGAATGGTGTCAAAGTCGACACGACGAACTCAATCTAATCGAAGAAAAGCGAATAACGGCAATATGCCATGGTCAGTTGTATCAGCAAAGAATGAAGAAAGCGTTTGACAAAAAGGTCCGACCCCGTGCCTTCAGTAAAGGAGACCTTGTGCTAAAAAAGATACAATCATTTCTCACTGATTCCCGGGGCAAATGGACTCCGAATTATGATGGCCCCTATGTGGTCAAGAAAGCATTCTCAGGCGGCGCCTTGAGACTCGCAACCATGGATGGAGAAGAATTTTCCTATCCCACAAATGTTGACGTAGTCAAGAAATACTTCGCCTAAATAAGAAAAAACGTCTCGGTGGATTGAAAACCCGAAAGGGCGGTCTAGGCAAAAATTAGAGACATAATAAAAAATCATCCCGATGGATTGGAAATCTCAAAACATAATCTAGGCAAAAGTTAGGGATTCATGGCAAGTAACTACGTCCGACAAAAGGGCGAATCCCTCAGCAGCAGTCATGCCATCGATCAGAAGAAACTCCAGTCAAGGTCAACTTCAACGGAAGCTCAGGATGTCCAGAGTTCAAAGTTGGTAGAAGGATAGTGGTCATTATGTTTCAATGTAGCCATTTTCCCTTAAATTACCATTTTCCAACTTTGTAAATACTCCATGGAATCACGCGTTTGGCTGATTTACATCCTATTAATAAAATTTGAGCCCTAGTGCTTTTGTTTGTAATTCTTATTTATTTTAGCTTTACAGAACAACATTTTAATATGATCAACGATTCTTGAAATGAAATAAAAATGAATTTACTTGTCAAAATTTTTTTGCTTATAAAATAAAGATGGCAATTTCTTTTGACTCTTGAACATCGAAAGAACATCATCGCTACTCCAAAGGCGATTAAGCTTCAAAGTACAGAATCAAAGTACTCCTTCTAAGATCAGTACGCCTGAATGAAGGATCAGCTGTGTTAGATGCGAGTATTCCATCTGATATCCCAGACCGAGTTCTTATCTCCTAAGCCCGACCAACGATTTTCCCCACGGGTACTATCTCTCCTAAGCAAGGCAGAATTGCTATCTTGAACAAATGGCATTTCATCATCCCCTGTAGTGGCCGAGTATCCAGCCGTGTTCATCTATTAGTCTGTATATCGTGTCAGTTTTGTCGGTATAAACGTACATACATCATGCATTATTAATTTACATTCATATTCATGTTGCATCATTATCACTCCAGTCGGTCTTATCCCCTAGTGATAAAAGTCCTCTCAATCGAGTTGTCAGTTCTTTCCTCATTAGGAAATGTTTTGTCTGAACAATCTCTCCTCCAGTTTATTTCTGGAACGCGGGGACGACCCTTGACCACTTTGATAACTTAAACCTCTGAAAGACAAGAAGACCTTCGACAAGTGTCACTCTTCACCATTGAAGATGATATCTTCGCTTTCCCGGATTAAGGAAAATCCCCAGAGAAAGCCCCTTTATCAAAGATTCGGCAATACAATAGTTCTCCCCAGAGAATTCGCTGACGAAAAGGTCATCAGCACCTCAAAATTAGAGTACATCACATGGCGTTTCTTCGAGAAGATCTCGAGGAAAAGTATGATGTAATATCCCCAAGCAGGAAACTGTCTCTCAAGAGACTCGTGTTCCCCCAGTAGAGTCAACAAATGGTGTCTCCAATAGAGAAGTTTGTACACCTCTACAGCTCATACAAACGGGATTCCCCAGCAAGTCTGACATCAAAACCTTTTCCATCAAATGGCATCACCCCAGTAAACCCGGCGAGAAGTTTGATGAAAACCGCTACAAATAGCGTCCCTTGTCAAGAAAGTTTATTGACAAAAGAAACTGTGACCAGTTCCTTGGCTGAAGACCCGGATCGAGGGGAAGTTTATATCAGAAACTGAGACTAGTTCCTTGGCTAAAGACCAAGATCGAGGGGAAGTTTATATCAGAAACTGAGACCAGTTCCTTGGCTGAAGACCAGGATTGAGGGGAAGTTTATTTCAGAAATTAAGACCAGTTCTGTGGCTAAAAACTAGGTTCGAGGGGAGGTTTTTACCTATTTTAAGCGCAATTGTGTAGCGCGCGATTTTTGTCGGTGACGCGACCACCTTATCACAGAATTTGGGCTTTCTCCTCAATGAAGAATAGGGGGTGCTACTTTCTGATTTCTTATTTATCCCATGAAGTTGGAAGGGAAAGGGAAGCTATCTAAAACTAACCTTGCACGCGATTGTTTAAATGATCAAACGCTTAAAGAGATTTGGGGGTCCGGGTTCAGGTTATACAATGGGTAGTTGTCAATTACCCATCCTATATGTGGTTATCCCAGGATGTTAGCTTTAGGTTTCGCTTTGTAATTGATGGTGTTTATCCTTTAATGGGTTGGGAAAGTTTCTTGGGAAATATGAGAGAGTGAGTGAGTTTTTGTTGAGGTTCGGGTTTTCCCGATGTTTTTGGTAAGGTACTGGACCCAAGTTTTGATTGGTATGAAGGTACTGGACCTAGAGTTTTTGTTTAGTATGCTCGCTAAGATTTTGAAATCTTATGCCTACGTATTCCTGAAATAGGGAAATTAGAGCGATCGTAGTTCATCCTATTATATGGGAGGAAAGAGATGTTTTGGTGTCTTGTTCAAAGCCCAAGATATGAAGCTAAAGGTGGTTTGTATCTTGTTCAAAGCCCAAGATGTGAAGCTAAAGGGTTTTGGACGAGAGAGAATTTGTCATCTCTAAAGAGGAGTTGTTGATGTTTGTATGTTGTGAGCAAGGCACAAATTTGATGCTAAAAGGTTGATTGATTCGACCGGGGGTTTCTTTATACAAAGCCTAAGAGGAGGCGGGAAGTTTGACTTTTCCGGGGAAAATGTTCTTTCTGTCTTGTACAACGCCCAAGATTGAGGCTAAAAGGGATTTTGACTCCGTTGGGGAGAATGTATCTTATGTAAAGCCCAAGATGGAGGCTGAAATGGGTTGACTCAACAAGAGAGTACTTTTATCTGTCCTGTATAAAGCCCAAGACAGAGGCTAAAAAGGTTGACTCAACAAGAGAGTCTTGAACAGGTGATTGACTCAACAAGAGAGTCTGAAGGTTGATTGACTCAACAAGAGAGTCTTTTATACTCAACAAGAGAGTGTTTTACTGTCTCGTACGAAGCCCGAGATTGAGGCTAAAAGGAGATTGACTCAACAAGAGAGTCTTTTATACTCAACAAGAGAGTGTTTTATATGTCTTGTACGAAACCCAAGACGGAGGCTAAAAGTGGTTGACTCAACAAGAGAGTCTTTTATACTCACCAAGAGAGTGGGTTTTTATATGTCTTGTACAATCCCAAGACGGAGGATAAAGGTGTTTGATTCAACAAGAGAGTCTGAAAAGGTTAGCTCCGCTGGGGAGAATCATATATACAAAGCCCAAGAGGAGGCTGACTTTGCTGTTGAGGATTATTAAGATCCTGAAGCGGGTCCAAATGTGGGGAACTATCATGAGAGAGATCGGGTTTCTGCTGGAGATTGATCCAGAGTGATCGGTGTTTTTCCTTTGTTTGAAAGGAACTTGAGAATGTCTTTGAGACTCAAGAGTTTTAGACTGTCCAAGTATAGAGTTTTATCTTTTGTACAATGCCTAAGAGGAGGCGCGGGCATTAAGGGATGAGTATCAACCCTACAATGGCTGGAGTTTTGACGCGGGAAAGACGGCTCTAGCAAAGGATGACTAACTTCTGTCTTATACCTTTAAGAGGTCGTCAGGGTCCTTGTATTAATCCCAAGAGAAGGCATAAGAACTTCTAAGAAGCCGGATGGTCCTTGTACAATGCCCAAGAGGAGGCGAGGATGCTTTTAGGAAGCCTGTGGGTCCCGAAAACAAGAGAAGTTCATGAAATTCAATTCACAAAGAAGATATTATTCCAACAAAGTTCGAGAATTTGGAAGAAACTCAAGAGACGCCATTCACGGAGAAAAGATCATCTCTGGGGAGTTAAAGTTTCTTTGACAATTTCTAAGGGTGACAGTTTGAGAAAAGGTTCACCGAGAATATTGCCTTTCTCTTTGTTCCATATTGTTTAACCCCAAGAGAAGGAAAAACTGTATCTGGAATCCTACGGGGGATCTAGTTTTGTTTGTATTTAAGAGTGACCAACAGGGCTTTACCTAGTGCTAGACTTAGTTGCCGGGGAAAACTCTAAATAACTATACTAGTATTACACAGTGAATATGTGACAAGTATATAAAAGGATGCGAAAGAAGACTTATAGTGAAGCAGCCCCACAATACAGTTATATATATGAAAGCGGTAAATGAAAGTGGATAAACACTTACCCGTTGTAGAGCTTCCATGCTGTTTTATTAGTTGTTCAACAAAGAAAGTTTTTATAAAAACATATATTTGAATTCAAAGTCAAAGGAGAAAGTGCTTTGAAAAGATTGTTGGGGCTTACAGCTCAAGGAGAGGCCCAAGTTTTAACGATGATCGCACCGTTGTTTTGAAAACTATACAGAGGGACTTATACAATATATGAGGCCCAAAAAGTTTTTATGTACAAGGGGATGGGTCTTAAGAGGCCCAAAGATTTATTTTAAATAAAAGAAATGGGAGTTACAACACGAGGGTAGGCCCAGGGTTATTTAAAAAGGCGACTATCGCGCCGTTATTTTTGAAAATACAGTGGGTCTTATACAATGACTGAGGCCCAAAAAGTGGTGTATTTACAAAGGGGATGGGTCTTACACTCTAATAGAGGCCCAAAGAGTTTATTTAAATAAAAGGAATGGGACTTACAACACGAGGGTAGGCCCAGATGAATCTCGTTTTGAAGTGGCGATCGCGCCGAGATTTTTGAGATCGCGGTGGGTCTTATACAATAACTGAGGCCCAAATTATTTTTGGTTTCAAAAAGGATTGGGTCTTACACTCTATTAGAGGCCCATGAGTATTTGAAAATGATTGAAGAGGGTGGAATCGATCAAAACCTTAATTTCATCATTTTTTAAGAGTGAATTCTTAAAGAAAATGATAAAAAATGATAGAACACCAAATAAGCTTGAATAAACAACTTGTGATTTTTGGTTAAGGTTTGAAAAATGAGTTTTTAATCACAAGATGAAATAAAACTCATTTGGTTTTGATTTTTCAAGATAAATATTCACTTTTAAAATGTTTAAAAATAATTAAAAAGGAATTTATTCATAAAAATACCAACTATATTAATAAATAATATAAATTTGTTTTTTTGTGGAATAAAATATTTCAACATTTTTGTGATTTTTTGCAAAAAGAACCAATAAAAAATAATTAAAATTGAGGGAGTTATTAATTTTTCAAATCATTAAAAATAATAAGAAAAATAATAGAAAATGGAAAAAATGATAAAAAGAGGATCTAGGGCGAGGGGGATTCGAACCCCAGACCTCTTGTGTGCAGTGCGCACCTCCTACCACTGGGGTGGTGATACATCCATGTATCAAAACCACCCCATGGATATATGAGGGTGACTTGGCTTTTAGGCCTGGCCAAGGCAAGGCAAGATTTTGGCCAAAAATGTGAAGCTTGTAACTTTCTCATTTCTCCATGGATTGGATAAAAATTTAGGTATATCCTGCCTAGAATTTCACAAGGAATCCAATGGTGGTGGTGTTTTTTTTTCAGATGAGGTCCCCATTTTAAAACCCGATTGTGATTTTGAAATAGGCCTCCATTTTCATTTTCTGTGCTACCTCATGGTACAGGCATGAATCACATGATGAATTGGTCCAAACACAACATATATAACATGTATGAGATGTGTATGATCAGTGGACTTCAAAGCAATGCATATTTTAAGGAGTTCAAGTTGAGATGCTTACCTCTTTAGGAGCTTTTTGGGCAATCTGTCAAGGGCCTTGTTCTAGAAATGTTTTGATGCTTTGAACACTCTCAAATGATCCCTTAGAAGCTTTTAGGATGATTGGAATCAGCTGGAAACCTCAGGAATGGAAACTGGCCCTTTCTTGCAAAAGGGGCAAAAGTGACCAAAATAACAACTCTCTCAAATGGTGTTCCAGATGTGGGGAAACATTTGGGATAGTTCAAGGATGATATTTGGAGTGTGTTTGAGGCTTTATCTGGTTTTGAAAGTGTCTGAATCAAGACATGGCTTGAAAAATGCAAAAAGTCCTATTTTGAGGTTTTGAGGGGGGACTTTGTGATTTTGGTGTTACAGGTCACTTGTGAGAGTTTGGACAGCTTAGATATGACATATTAGATGCGTTTGGATCTTGAGCTGTGATGGAATTGCTCTCTAACTCAAAAACTCAGAGTTACCTTGCTAAAGAAGGCATTTTTGCCTAGAGAAAGAGATTTTGAGGAAAGCAAGTGTTGTAGTGCTTTGGTTTACTCAAACTGAGCATAAATGAGCTCTATTTATAGTAGAGCAAGTTTGTTTTGGCTGCAATAGTGAATGGCAACTGCTGCAAAGGTTTGGCAAATGTTGATCAATAGGAATCCAAGTCTCCTCTAGCCATTGACTAGAGTTTAGAGCACAGGCCTTTGGTTCCCTAGTTCAGAGATCATCCTTGACTCATTCAGTTGGAAATGGCTTAGTTCATGCCACCTTGGTGCATCCATTGAATGCTCTAAAACAAAATTGGAGTCTTGTCCCCTCTTTAGGGTTTTTTAGGTTTGGCATACTATTTTTAGTTCCAAAGACTTGGGAGGCTTATGGATCAGTGTTTGTCCCTCCTTGGTCTCTCCCTGAGGTGTTCAGATGGATAAACTTGTCTGTCATTTGCACAAATTGCCCAAATCTAGTAAAATGCACAAATCTTCCTAGTTATGACAGTTGCAGCAAGGCATATTGCCACTGTCATAACTCTTAGCTCAAATGGAATTTCATAGGGTTCTTGGCCATTTTGGAAAGCTCTCATATGATACAACATATGTGTGATCATAGTTTGTCTTGACACTTTTTGGATCCAAGTTAAAAATGCCCTTACATTTTGGAAAAAGTGAAACAGATTCTGACTTAGTGAAAATTTCACTAAGTGTTGGAAAAAGTGGCATTTCTTGTTTTAAGCCATTTTGATCCAACCATAACTCAAAATCCATGAGGAATTGGAATGAGTAGTAGTTGACACGTTTAAAGTATACCATGAGAGCTACAAATCTATCTTTGGATCAGCCAAAATGGTTGCTTGGATCACAATTTATGATCCTTGGAAGTTGGTACCCTAGCCACTTTGTTCCATAACTTAGCAATTTTGTAAGTTTTTTATGGTTACCCCTTTTTCAAGTTATCCCACTTTCTTTGATTTTTCTTGATGAATGATGATTCCAATCACACATTAACATCATTTTAGGGTTAAGGAACCATAATTGTGAAAAAAACTCAAAAAGTCAAACTTTGACTTTTGGGCACAGTTGACTTTTTATCAGATGAATTCCAAACTGTGGGATCCTCTATGAAATCAAGTCTTTGACCTAAATCAAACTTGATGGATGGATTTCATAGGTGTTATAGGGTGTATTGAATCATGTCCCAAGGTTTGGGAGCATGTCCTGGTCAAAAGTCAAAGGCATAGTTGACTTTTTCCGCGAAACCCTAATTGTGGTTCTAATGAACTTGAAACTTGTGAATCAAGCTTCTTGGATCAATCCATTATTGAAAATGGGCCAATGTAGTGTATTAGGGACCCTCAAATCATGTCTTGAGGTCTTGGCTCATGTTTTGTCCCAAAAGTCAATTTAGGGGTGAATTAGGTCAAGAAACCCTAATTCCTGATTTTTTATGAATGCATCCCCTGAGGATAAATTGACTTGATGATTGGGTTTATGATGTCCCTTAGAGTATCTTGGGTTGTGCTTTGAAGCATTGACTCATGCCCAGAGGAAAAAATTCCATCTGGAGGCCCTGGTCGACCAAAACCCTAATTTGGTGACACTGGCAATCTTGAGGCTTAATCCACTTGGAATGTTGCAGCCTTGTGCTTGATCCTTGATGTGGGAGTCCTCTTGATCCTTTGTGAATGTTGGAGAGGTTTGGACAAGTTGAGGATCATGTCATTCCTTGATTGATCATTTTCCTAAAAGCTCTGAGAGGGCTTGAAACCCTAAGTCTGATTGCAGTGGATGCTCACCCATCTTTGGGGAGACTAATGAGGTACGATGGTCCATCCATGGGGAGACTAATTAGGTACGATGGGAAATCTTAGTGGTCAAAATTTGGGGTATGACAGATGCCCCTATTTAATCTTCTTGGACCCGAAGGTGTGAATGGCGAAGGTATTCGGGCATTCGGGGTGCAAGAGGATTAAATATCGGAATACCCAAAATTTTGACAGTGATTATGAATGGTAGTCTATACATTCATCTTATTTTGCTAAGAAATAATGTTTAGAAAAGGTAAAAACTTCCCCTCGATCCTGCTCTTCAGCCAGGGAACTGGTCTCAGTTTCCTTTGTCAATAAACTTCCCCTCGATCCTGGTTTCCTTCCAAGGAACTGGTCTCAGTTTTTGAAATAAAATTCCCCTCGATCATGGTTTCCTACCAAGGAACTGGTCTCAGTTTCTGATGTAAACTTCTCCTCGATCCTGGTTTCCTACCAAGGAACTGGTCTCAGTTTCTTTTGTCAATAAACTTTTCTTGTTGTTAAGCCGTGTATCGAGTCATACGAAGCTTGCATCGATTCATGATTAGATTTACTTTCTGAAATTAAACTAAGTTACAGTATGCATCGATGCATACATCTGTGTGTCGACTCATGTATGTTATATAGCTACCATGTATCGACTCATACGAGTTTCGTATCGATACATAAAGTTGTTTTCTTTCTCTAACCGTTTATGTTTCACATATAAGAAGGCTTTGACAGTTCAGTTGAAGACAAGAATTTGTTAGTGTGAAAATTGTATAATCACAGCAAAAGCAAGTTTGGTGAGCATCAATTTTGTGAGCAGTTTTAGAGACCTGAAAGATACTTTATCTTCATCATCTTCTCAATCACTTTAATTCAAAAACATCAACACATAATCATTCTTGTTCATCGGATTAAAGGATTATCGAGATAACGTTCAGTGGTACGATCAAGGATCTAGCTGAGTTGAAGATTCAAAGGGGGTTTCGAGGAAAAACCATCTGGTTTGTCCTTCAAGAACTGGTGTGTTCTTGAGGGTTTGTTAGTCACGTTTGCAGAACATATTCAGCCGCAGCGTAGGGTTTGGAAATTTGGTAATTTCGCAAACAGGTCGTGGAACCGGTGAATTGTTTGTAATTCTTGCAGGGGAAATTCTTGATTAAGCTCATATCAAGTGAAGGTTCATACAAGAGAAAGATCTTGGGATTTAGATTTCTGGCTTTGTATTGTAACCTTGTAAACAACGAATTCAGCATTATTGATATAACAGGTCTCAATTTCAGTTTGAAATTGAGAGGGAGACGTACCCACACGCGAGGACGAAAGTGGGGAACTTCCTTACCAAATCTCTGCGTATTGTATTTTGTCCTTATCTCTTTTTACGTTTTCAACAATTTTGTGATTCATTTGGTGTATTGTGTCTTAACGTTTTATGATACAATAGTGGTAAGAAAACTTTTATCAAATCACCATTATTGTTAATCATTGAACGCTCACACGCCAAGTGTTTGACAAAACTGTCAGCTGAGTTTTTGTTCATTGGAAATAGTATTTGTATGATAAGTGCATTTGATTCGATCCTAATCTGGTGTTAATAAATCTTTGTCATCCTATTATAAATCCAG
Source organism: Lathyrus tuberosus (assembly GCA_022829125.1). Taxonomy (NCBI): domain Eukaryota; kingdom Viridiplantae; phylum Streptophyta; class Magnoliopsida; order Fabales; family Fabaceae; genus Lathyrus; species Lathyrus tuberosus. The sequence goes on along the minus strand of JALAZF010000270.1, from coordinate 8,215,970 downwards.
CATAAATTCGTGTGTCCGGTTTTCTAGTAGCTGGTTCAGAATAGACGGAAGTCGATTCGGGATCGTAATTTTCCGCTAACTTTCAAAAACTCTGATAAGTAATTTTAAATCCTTGAGTTTCAAGGAGGTGATCTATTCACCCCCCTCTCGATCACTAGCCACACCGTCTAACAATAGTGATGCAATATGAATATGAATGTAAATCAATAATGCATGATGTATGTATGTTTATGCTGAAAAAACTGACACGACATACAGACTAATGGATGAACACGACTGGATACTCGGCCACTGTAGGGGATGAAAAGTATCACTAGTCCAAAAGTAGAAATTCTGCCTTGCTTAGGAGAGAGATGGTCCCTGCGGGGAACAAAGTTGATCGGGCTTAGGAGATGAAAACTCGGCCGGGGATGTCGGACGGAACAAGGCATCTGACACAGTTGATCCTTCACTCAGGCGTACTGGTTTAGAAGGAGTACTTTTATTCTGCACTTTGAAGCTCGATTACTTTGGGAGAAGCGATCGATGTTCTTTCGATGTTCAACAGTCCAAAGAAATTGTCATCTTTATCTTAAAAGCAGGAAAAATTTTGACAATTAAATTCATTTTTGTTTTATTTCAAGAATCATTAATCATGTTAAAATGTCGTTCTGTAAAGCTAAAACAAATAAGAATTGCAAACAAAAGCACTAGGGCTCAAATTTTAATGATAGGATGGAAATCGGCCAAGCACGTGATTCCATAGAGTATTTACAAAGTTAGAAAATTGTAATTTATAGGAAAATGGCTACATTGAAACATAACGACCACTATCCTTCTACCAACTTTGAATTCGGGGCATCCTAAGCTTCTGTCGAAGATGACCTTGATTGAGATTTCTGACAGATGGCACGACTGCTGAGGAGTTAAACTGATCAGACGTAGTTACTTGCCATGAATCCCTAATTTTTGCCTGGATTGTACTTTGAGATTTCCAATCCACCGGGATGATTTTTGATTATGTCTCTAATTTTTGCCTGGACCGCCCTTTCGGGTTTTCAATCCACCGAGACGCTTTTTTTTATTTAGGCAAAGTATTTCTTGACTACGTCAACATTCGTGGGGTAGGCAAATTCTTCTCCATCCATGGTTGTGAGTCTCAAGGCACTGCCTAAGAAAGCTTTCTTGACCACATAGGGGCCATCATAATTCGGAGTCCACTTGCCCCGAGAATCAGTGAGGAATGATTGTATCTTCTTGAGCACAAGGTCTCCCTTCCTGTAGACGCGAGGGCGGACCTTTTTGTCAAACGCCTTCTTCATCCTCGATTAATACAACTGACCATGACATAGAGCCGTTATTCGCTTTTCTTCGATCAGATTCAGTTCGTCGTGTCGGCTTTGACATTATTCAGCAACTGTTAGCTTAGCTTCCATCAATACCCTAATTGATTGGATCTCTATCTCTATGGGGAGCACTGCTTCCATGCCATATACTAGAGAGAAAGGGGTTGTCCCTGTTGAAGTGCGGACAGATGTGCGATAACCGTGAAGAGAAAAGGGTAGCATCTCGTGCCAGTCTTTGTAGGTTACAACCATCTTCTGAACAATCTTCTTGATGTTCTTGTTAGCCGCTTCTACCGCACCGTTCATCTTGGGTCGGTAGGGAGATGAGTTATGGTGTTCAATCTTGAACTCAGCGCATAACTCTTTCATCATCTTATTATTCAAGTTAGATCCATTGTCAGTAATGATCTGGCTCAGAACACCATAACGACAGATGATATTGTTTTTGATAAATCGGACCACCACTTGTCGGGTTACATTGGCTTACGATGCTGCTTCGACCCACTTGGTGAAGTAAGCAATGGCTACTAGGATGAACCGATGTCCGTTTGAAGCCTTGGGTTCGATCATACCAATCATGTCGATTCCCCATAAGGAAAAAGGCCATGGGGAAGAGAGGACTTTGAGATGCGTAGGCGGTACATGGATTCTTTCTGAGTATATCTGACACTTGTGACACCTCCTTATGTACTTGTAGCAATCAGATTCCATTGTCAACCAATAGTACCCGGCTCTAAGAATTTTTCTCGCCATTGTGTGTTCGTTGGCATGAGTGCCAAAGGATCCTTCATGAATTTCTTTTATCAGCATGTTTGCTTCTGGTCTGTCTACACATCGGAGCAAGACCATGTCAAAGTTTCTCTTATAGAGGGTATCACCGTTCAGGAAGAAGTTTCCGGCCAGTCTTCTGAGGGTCTTTCTGTCCTTTCTGGATGCCCCAGGTGGGTATTCTAGTTTTTGAAGGAAGCATTTGATATCGTGATACCAAGGTTTGTCGTCTACGACTGCTTCAATTGCGAAGATGTAAGCGGGCCTTTCAAGGCCCATTATGTCGATCTTAGGTATGTCGTTCCATTGACCTACACTAATCATGGAAGAGAGAGTGGCTAATGCATCAGCCATGTGATTCTCTTCACGAGAGATGTGATGAAACTCAATTCTGTTGAAGAATGGTAACAACCTTCTCGCGTAGTCTTTGTAAGGATTCAGTCCTGATTGGTATTTGTTCCAATATCCTTTGATCTGATTGACAACCAGGGCTGAGTCACCATATATATTCAAGTTCTTAATCCTTAAGTCGATCGCTTCTTCGAGACCGACGATACAAGCTTCGTATCGGCCTCGTTGTTTGTACACTTGAATGTTAGTCTGGTAGTGAAAGGAATGTCGGTACCCTGAGGTGTTATGATGATTGCCCCAATTTCGTGTCCATAATGATTGACAGCTCGGTCAAAGATTAGTCCCCATTGGGAACCTGGTTCTGGCCCTTCACTGGGTAGTGGTTCATCGCAATCTTTCATTTTTAAATACATGACATCTTCGTCTGGGAAGTCAAATCTGACTGATTCGTGATCGTCAATTGGTTGATGAGCCAAATGATCGGCTAAAACACTTCCTTTGATGGCTTTCGGAGCGTGGTACTCGATGTCGTATTCTGATAACAACAATTGACAACGGGCAATCCTTCCCGTGAAAGCAGGTTTTTGAAAGACGTACTGGATCAGATCCATTTCGGAGATTAACCAAGTAGTGTGACGAATCATATACTGGCTAAGCAGTTTGGCTGCCCAAGCCAGAGCACAGCAAGTCTTCTCAAGCATAGTATACCAAGTTTCACAGTCAGTGAACTTCTTGCTCAAATAGTAAATGGCAGGCTCTTTTCTTTTCTTTTCGTCTTGTTGGCCAAGCACACAACCCATTGAGTCTTCCAAGACTGTTCAGTAGATGATCAGTGGTCTTTCTTCCACTGGAGGTGATAGAATTGGTGGGTTCAACAGGTATTCCTTGATACTGTCGAAGGCAGTTTGGCAGTCTTCCGTCCAAATGCAATCCTGATTCTTTTTGAGTAATTTGAAGATTGGCGCGCATGTCGCGGTCATGAGGAATATAAATCTGGAGATGTAGTTCAAACGTCCTAGGAATCCCCTGACTTGTTTTTCAGTCTTTGGAGAAGGCATTTCTTGAATGGCCTTGACCTTGTCAGGATCAACCTCAATTCCTTTCTGGATGACGATGAACCCTAAGAGTTTCCCTGAACGGACACAGAAGGTGCACTTGTTGGGACTCAAGTGGAGTTTATACTTCCTCAACCGCTCGAATAGTTTTGATAGGTGGGTCACATGCTCCTCTTTTGTCTTAGATTTGGCAATCATATCATCGACATATACCTCAATTTATTTGTGTATCATGTCATGAAACAGAGTAGTCATGGCCCTTTGATAGGTTACCCAGGCGTTCTTCAAACCGAACGGCATTACCTTGTAACAAAAAGTGCCCCATGGGGTAATGAATAAAGTTTTCTCCATGTCTTTTGGGCCATTTTTATCTGATTATAGCCTGAGAATCCATCCATGAAGGAGAAGACTTTGAACTTTGCTGTACTGTCTACCAGCATGTCAATGTGTGGTAAAGGAAAGTCGTCCTTTGGACTAGCCTTGTTCAGATCTCTGTAATCCACACACATTATGACATTTCTGTCCTTTTTCAGAACTGGTACGATGTTGGCTAACTGATCGGAAAAATAGCAAGTGTACTATTTTAACGATGTAGTAATAAGTGGGGTTATCCCCAGAATCGATCTCTCGAGGACTGCGTATAATTTGTAAGTGCAGATGTTATTTCAATTAGACAAAAGTTCCTTTTGGGGGTTTTGATTTTCAAACTAATTCTAATGACAGAAAGAAATAAGAAGAATAATAAAATGACTTTAACAATTATGAGAAATTATGCTAGGAAAGGTGTATGAATTGCTCAGCAAGAACCCAAAATTATCCTCAAAGAGATATTCCTCTAAACCTTAATTTTACTGACCCTCAAATATTTTTCTGAAATTCATTAACCGAAAAACCTTTGATATTCCCCCTTGACCCTAATTCCTTAGCAGTCAAGAGAGAACATCAAGCAATAGTTCTGACAAGGTGTTTTAGTCACTACGGGGTATCCCTATTCCTAGGCAATATCTACCGTACTGTATTATGCAAAAACAATAGATTGGTTTTTCAGGCCAAATCCCTAACCGTAAATCGTTCCCAATATGTGCGATCGAAAAAAGTATTAATTTATTTGCATAACAAAAGATTAAGGTAAGAAAGTATAAAATCATCAAATAATTCAACAACGGTTCATTACATCACAATTCAGGGACACCCCCTAGCATTGGGGGGTTTAGCTACTCATAATATTCAAAGAAAACAAAATACAAAATAAAGACATTAAAAGAATTGGTGATAAAAGTCGATCTTCAATTTCTTCCGATCATGAAAATCTCGTATTTTCCCAATCCTCCAGAGCTCTATCTTTCTTCTGTCATTCTTTCGTACGATCCAAAAGTGCCCCTTTTTCTCTCTCCATACAGCCTAAGTAGTTCCAAATCACTAAAACAGTACGAAATTCCAAGAATACCCCTCAGAGCACTACACTCAGAAAGTATAAAAAATCACAAAATTTTCTCTCCCAGGCTTCCTGACACAGGCCGTGTCGGGCGACACTGGCACCCGTGTCAGACCTCTGTTTCTCTGCGCAAACTTTCCCCACTCCAGGTGTGCTGACACGGGCCGTGACAGATGACACGGGCACCCGTGTCAACTCTCTGACTTCCTCCCAAATCTTCAATTTCAAATGCGTGTTGCTCCAGGCCTTCTGCCACGGGCCATTTCAGCCCAATGTCCTCATTCCAATTTCATTCCAAATTTTGCGATTTTTCTCGATTTTTCGCTCCGATTCTTCCTGAATCTTTATGTGAACCTGAAAACACAAAAGAACATAACCAAGGCATAAAATGCGGTAAACGAGATGTAAAACAAATAAACAATAACAAAAATATAACTAAAACAAATAGTGAAATAACGTATGAAAACGACCGATCAAACTCCCCAAACTTAAACCGTTGCTTGACCTCAAGCAACAAGCTTGCAGAAATATTTTTCAGATCAAACGGAACATATCAAATGAAAGACTTGTGAAGGTAAGGTGTGTCGATACTCATACGTGAGTATTTGTTCCGATCGGCTAAAACTAGTTCTCTTGGTAATTGTCCGTTAACAAAGGTATTACACAAACACATACCGCGGTAAAACCACGGACCCAAATCCCCATTTCGGTTACCTCTCCAACTATGCTTTGGGCTTAAGTCTTTTCTTCAATTTTCTACCCCTTTCATTCGGATAATTAGATTAAGGCAAATTTTCATTTTCCCTCACATGTACAAGATTGATCGAAACTTTTTCTAGGCACCATTATCTCTTTTTCTCGCTCATTGGCATTTATTAGTCCACTTTGGGAAGAAAATTGAGACTCAACCACCGTTAGGCTAAGTAACCGGGTGAGGGTTACCCAACTTAGAAGGACAAGTTGTCTTTATCGCCATTATTCATTTTTTTTTCGGTGCCTTAGGTCATTCTCTCAATCAACCCTGTACATGCAATTCTTTTTGTAGGACTATCACTATGAACTAATCGGGGAATACTTCTCAAATCCAAATACTATGGCACAAATCTACACGTTGGACTCGTTTCCTTACTCCAGGGAATCTAGGGTGATCGGGTCATTCCTAAGTTTTCAAACTTTCCCAATGTCCCTAATTCTAACTCCTCTTCCCTCAAACTCTATATACTTTCTTGACCACCTCAAAATCACAGTATTCACAAGAAAAAATTTAATGGTTCAAATTCAGGGAGAATTTAGAATGGTTTTCAACACACAAAACAGACATGACCCTTACAAAAAGGAAAAACTAAAAGCAGTAAATCCTCCCCCAAACTTGAACTACACATTGGCCCCAATGTGTTAGAACAAGAGCGAGAGAGGTCACTCACAGAGATCCTTCTCAGGATGCTGACGGTAATGCAACACCACTGCTACATCATCGTTTGCACATGTAGGATCCAGATTATTTCCTACAACCAAAACAAAACAAACAGCAAAAAGAAAGAAATTAATCAGACAAGCGTGGGTTGCCTCCCACGTAGCGCTTCGTTTAACGTCGCATGGCTCGACGGGTTACTCCCCAAAGCTATGGGGGATACTTCAGCTTACACACCTTGTCTCTTGACTTTTCTGCCACAAAAAACCAGTCAGGTTCAGAGATAAGAGCTACTTTGTCCCTTAAGTCACCTCCAACCTCCATATGCTTCCGTTGATGTTTCTTTTTCTTTCTCTTCTTGATTTCATGAATAGACCTTGAAGTGTTGCCATGTGCAATAGATGACCAAGATACTGCAACCTTAGAGATTATGCCCGAGACTTTTTCAGGTGGTGGTCTTGCACTTCTGCTTTTTCCCACTATTTGGATCATTCCAACTGAAGCTTGATTTCCTTCACCTACACCCTGCTTCTTGATATCCAACACTTTTAAAGTTATTTCCTCGTCAAAAGATTTCAATGTCAGAGTACCTTTTTCAATGTCCACATTGCATCTACTAGTGAGCAAGAATGGTCGACCAAGAATGATGGGAGTCTCTTCATCCTCAGGAATATCCATGATCTCAAAATCAACTGGAAAGACGAATTTATCAATCATCACCAACACATCTTCATCTAACCCATATGATTGCTTAGTTGTGTGGTCAGCAAATTTAAGATCTGTTCTCTCATCACTCACCTTTCGAATTCCCAACTTTTTAAAAATGGATAATGGCATGAGACTTACACTCGCACCTGAATCAATGAAGACCTTCTTGAAATTTATGTTTTTTATGGTGCAAGGTATTGCGACCGACCCGGGATCCTTCTGCTTGATTGGGATCTTCCTTTTCGGCCAGATTGCACTGTACCTTTCCTTTGGAACAACCGGCTTATCTCCAATAGGTCTTTTATTAGTTATCACTTCTTTCATGATTTTTGATACAAGGGCATTTGGTTGAGTGCTTCAAAGAATGGCATATGGACTTCTAAGTTTTTGAACATTGAGATAAATTTCTCAAAGTTCTTCTCTTTAGGATCTTTCTTCGTCACTCTCTAAGGGTAAGGTAGCTTAATCTGTGGTTTAGCCTCCTCTTTCTTTTTCTCTTCAGTTGGTTTCACTGGTGGTAAAGCTCTTTCTAGTTCTTTCTTGTTTTCTCTCACTTCTAAATCCACCTCTATACATTGATAATCATTTGTTTCCATTTCTTCCTCTTCTTCCACAACTCTCTGACTTCTCGTTGTGACAACATTAACATTCTCATGATTTTTTGGATTTGGTATTGTTGCACTCGGGAGGGATCCTTGAGCATGCATGGAGAGTTGTTGTGTTATTTGTCCCAACTGAACTTCAAGATTTTTTATAGAAGTTGTATTATTCCTTTGATTATTTCTGGTCTCTTCTTGGAATTGCATACTGTGAGTTGCCATCTTCTCAATTGTTATCTCCCATTGTGCTTTTTGGGGAGCCTGTTGTTGGAATTGTTGTTGAGGTTGTTGATATTGTTGCTGGTATGGTTTGTGATATTGGATGGGTCCTTGCTTCGGAATATTCCCTTATTGATCCGTCCAGGAGAAATTTGGATGATTTTTCCACCCCGGATTATAAGTATTGGTGTAGGGATTGTTCTGCCTCAAAATTTTAATTTCTTCTACCTGTTGTGCTGTAGCAACACATTGCATGGCGAAGTGAGGTCCCCCACAAATTTCACAATTGACTGCTTGAACTGGTTGAACCTGAGCCACAGTCTGAGTACCAAGATTCATCTTCTTAAGTCTTCTCTCGACTTCGGCTGCAACCTGGTCTTCCATCTTTACTACTTGCTCAGTAAGTTTCAAATCAATCATCCTTTCTGGTTTGCTCACAGTGCGATCATACAACTCCAAATGCTCATTTGTGGCTATGGCTTCAATGATCTTTTTGATACCAGTGGCTGTTGTAAAATTAGATGAGCCACCGGCAGCTGTATCAATTAGTTGCTTGGTCTTCAACTGGAGGCCATTGATGAAGTTTTACATTTGTTCGTTTGCATCCATGTTATGAGTAGGACATGCAACCAACAACCTCTTAAATCTCTTATATGCATCTCCGAGTAACTCTCCCTCCTTCTGCTTAAAACTTACTATATCATACCTTTTTCGAATGTACACCGAGGCGGGAAAGTACTCATTCAAAAATGTTGTCTCCATCTCTGGCCAAGTGGTGATACTCCCGACAGGTAAGGAATAAAACCACTCTTTTGCATCATCTGACAAGGTAAAACGGAACATGGCCAGCTTTTTGGCTTCTTCAGAATGTCCTTCAATTTTTAGTGACGTGCTCATAGTTAGAAACCTTTGGAGGTGCTTATTGGAATCTTCATTAATTTTTCCCATAAAAGGTCTCCTCTCGAGCTGTCGGATGGTGGATGGATGCAACTGAAAGTGGTCAACATTAACCGGTTAATTTACGATGGTCAACCGGCTTATTGGAGCATTTTCACTTCCATAGTCCCCCATAAGTCTCTCTACTAGAGGTGGATCAGCAGCCATGATAAGAGTTTTCGGCGCTGAATCTGTGCCAGAATCTGTTTGCTCTGAGTGCCCTAAAACTGACTCTTCTTTCTCTTGCTAAAAAATAATTGATTCTGAACTCGACGCGGCCAGTCTTTCTAGTCTAGCTTGACGACGTCTGGCGTGCAAAGATCTCTCTGGTTCTGCGTTAAAAGAAAATTCAGCTGAGGCTTTACCTCGCATACACAGGTTAGGAAATTATTAGTACTAAAAAAAATAACAGGAAAATAAGATTAATAAAAATTTTGGTCACAGAGTGACAAAATTCCAATTGAATTAAAATCAACACTTATAATTTGGAAGTCCCCGGCAACGGCGCCAAAAACTTGATTCGAAAAATAGCAAGTGTACTATTTTAACGATGTAGTAATAAGTGGGGTTATCCCCATAATCGATCTCTCGAGGACTGCGTATAATTTGTAAGTGCATATGTTATTTCAATTAGACAAATGTTCCTTTAGGGGGTTTTGATTTTCAAACTAATTCTAATGACAAAAAGAAATAAGCAGAATAATAAAATGACTTTAACAATTATGAGAAATTATGCTAGGAAAGGTGTATGAATTGCTCAGCAAGAACCCTAAATTATCCTCAAAGAGATATTCCTCCAAACCTTAATTTTACTGACCCTCAAATATTTTTCTGAAATTCCTTAACCGAAAAACCTTTGATATTCCCCCTTGACCCTAATTCCTTAGCAGTCAAGAGAGAACATCAAGCAATAGTTCTGACAAGGTCTTTTAGTCACTACGGGGTATCCCTATTCCTAGGCAATATCTTCCGTACTGTGTTATGCAAAAACAATAGATTGGTTTTTCAGGCCAAATCCTTAACCGTAAATTGTTCCCAATTTGTAAGATCGAAAAAAGTATTAATTTATTTGCATAACAAAATATTAAGGTAAGAAAGTATAAACTCATCAAATAATTCAATAACGGTTCATTACATCACAATTCAGGGACACCCCCTAGCATTGGGGGATTTAGCTACTAATAATATTCAAAGAAAACAAAATACAAAATAAAGACATTACAAGAATTGGTGATAAAAGTCGATCTTCAATTTCTTCCGATCATGAAAATCTCCTCTTTTCCCAATCCTACAGAGCTCTATCTTTCTTCTGTCATTCTTTCGTACGATCCAAAAGTGCCCCTTTTTCTCTCTCCACACAGCCTAAGTAGTTCCAAATCACTAAAACAGTACGAAATTCCCAAAATACCCCTCCGAGCACTACACTCAGAAAGTATAAAAAATCACAAAATTTTCTCTCCCAGGCTTCCTGACACGGGCTGTGTCAGGCGACACGGGCACCCGTGTCAGACCTCTGTTTCTCTGCGCAAACTTTCCCCCACTCCAGGTGTGCTGACACGGGCCGTGTCAGATGACACGGCCACCCGTGTCAGCTATCTAACTTCCTCCCAAATCTTCAATTTCAAATGCGTGTTGCTCTAGGCCTTCTGACATGGGTCGTGTCAGGAAAAACGGGCACCCGTGTCAGCCCACTGTCCTCATTCTAATTTCATTCCAAATTTTGTGATTTTTCTCGATTTTTCACTCCGATTCTTCCTGAATCTTTATGTGAACCTGAAAACACAAAAGAACACAACCAAGGCATAAAATTCTGTAAACGAGATGTAAAACAAAAAAACAATAACAAAAATATAAGTAAAACAAATAGTAAAATAACGTATGAAAATGACCGATCACTAACCATTGAGGATATTTTGATGTGGCGAGGAAACCCGTGTCAATCTGTTTCTGTACTTCCTCTTTGATTTTGATGGCCATGTCTGGATGAGTCCGTCTTAACCTCTGTTTTACTGGCGGACATTCTGATCTTGACGGTAGATGATGTTCCATGAAGCTGGTATCCAACCTGGCATATCCTAATAGGACCAAGCGAATACATCGGGAAAATCTTTGAGAAGCTTTGTCAAACTTTCTTTGACAGTCGGATTGAGTAGGGCTCTAATCTGGACCTCCTTTCTCTCTTCTTCTGAACCCATGTTGACCGTTTCCAATGGCTCCTTGTGAGGTTTAATGGACCTTTCCTCTTGTATGAGTAATCGGGAGATCTCTTCTGGAATTTCTTCATCATTTTCTTCTTCAACCTCAAATACCGGGAATTCAAAGATGGGAGAAGGCATCAGATCGTATGTTTCAACGGGGTTTAAAACAAGCAATCTGCATGACGTGATGATTGTTTTTTAGAAGAGATAGAGAGAATGCAAGAGTGTGTGCAGTGTATATTTTTTTTACTGCTTGTTTTTATTGTTCATTTTTTAGGATTACCATTTTCTGAAGAAAGAGAAGAGAAAACAGCAATAAATGTGAAAATTACAGAGCGACGTTATTTTATTTATGATTTTGTCGATTCTAGAAACTACAGCCCTATAAAACAAAACTCTGTCGCTTTGGGCGAAGCGAAGAGGGATATTTACAGAAAGTGAGCCCTATCAAAACATCCGTTTCACCTGGGCAGGGTGAAAGGTTAAAACAAAGATGGCCATTACTTTGACTTATGAACAGTCTTTAGAACATCGACAGCAACCTATTGGCGGCGAACTCCTCGGTGAATCACAAAGTCTGGTACCTTCCTTGATTTGTCTTCAGAAATAACGCTGATTTCTGGCGGAGCAGGATCATTGGAATCTGTCTCCCAGGCAGAGTTGTCGTAGAAGGATTCCTCAGTTGTATTTTGCATAGTGTTTATGCTCTCAGGTATATCTCCCCATCCACTAGGCTGGATGTCCTTGAGCCTGATACGAGAGCTTTCCGGAGCGGTATACTTGACCATGAAGTCATACTTACCACTTGGTTGTCCTAAGGTGTCCCACACTTCTTTGGAACTGGAGGAGTCATCTCTCTCGATGACGTTGACCTTGGGAAAGGCATAGTTGATGAACACTAGTCCTGTAAACTTTGCAAATTCATCGTCGCCTTGGATATTTTTTGAATGACCTGAGTAATGATCCTATGACATGGTGGGGACGCAGGTATTCTTTTCAATGATGCTCAGCTGATTTTCATTGTTCGACTGATTTTCTTGCCCCATGTCTCCTGGGTACGGCTGCCAGATAGGCAGACCATCCATCGAGCCATAATAGTCGTGGTCAAAGTTGTCTTTCATCAGAGTGTCTTCCTCTAATGAGTTTGGTGGAGCACAACATCCTTCCAGATCACAATCTCCGTATATCATTTCGACATCTGACCTTGGTATAAATCTCGGACTCTGTGCGGGATAGCAAAATGGCATAGATACTTCTTCCTGAGACATATAACCGTCCTCGTTAAGATAAGACTTCCATTCCTCATCTGTGTCAGAGGAATCTCCCTCGTTGATGGTATGTACTTCTTGAGACATTGGGTGAAGGAAACCTCCACTATGGAAGAAGTTCTTAATGGGATGAAGACTTTCATCGTTAGTAGCGGTCTGGGTACAGGTTGCGGAAAAACCAAGACCCTTCTTTGTTTTATTATCAGTAGGAACGACAAGCTGTCCCCATCCCTTTGCATCATTACTTGTGATCACCTCGAGAGCATCTTTGTATGAGGATATTGATGTTCCCTTATCTAATTGATTCTCACTGCTTACCGAAAGTGCCTGGAACTGAGTTCCAACAACCTCTTCTGGTTCTACACAAGTGGACAACGAAAGGTTACTCACGATTAAGGTTTGTTCTCCATAGACCGGGACAAGTTGGTCATTCTTAACGAACTTCAGCTTCTGGTGAAATGTCGAAGTGACTGCCCCATCCTGGTGTGTCCAAGGTCTTCCCAACAAGCAGTTGTATGTTGTTCGGATGTCCATGACCTGGAAAGTGACTAGGAAAGTGTGAGGACCGATAGTTATGGGAAGGTCAACTTCGCCGATAACTGTTTTTCTGGACCCGACAAATGCTTTGACGATGAACTCACTGCCTCTCATTGGAGATCCTTTGAATGATAGTCGCATTAGAGTGGACCTCGGCATCACATTTAGAGCTGATCTAGTGTCTACCAGTACGCTGGCTAAAGCATCATCTTGGCAGTTAACTGTGATATTGAGCTACATGTTGTGGCTTTTGTCTTCTTCTGGAAATTCCTTATCGCTATACCCCAAGTTATTGCAGGAGGTGATGTTAGAGACTATGCTATCGAACTATTGTATTGACACATCCTGTTCCACAAAGGCCTTTTCTAAGACTTTCTGTAGAGCCTCTCTGTGGGCTTCGGAACTGAGCAAAAGCGATAACACTGAGATTTTTGAAGGAGTTTGTAACAGTTGATCAACAATGTTGTATTCACTCCTTTGGATGAGCTTCAGCATCTCATCTTCATTCTTTGAAAGGTCGGGATTACTGGATTGACCGACTGGTGGATTGGGAACTTCCGTTTGAGGTTCCTTTTCTCTGTTAGGTTCTCCAACTCCTCGGTTGAAGATTCGACCACTCCATGTTACTCGACTGATGTCTGCAATATTCACGATGGAGGGTAATGGAATTTCCTTTCCATTCTCAATTGTTGTTGCACCGTATTTGTAAGGGATAACCTTATTTGATTCATACGGTACTGGTCCTGGCAGATATATAACTACAAGAGCCTTCTGATTTCTCTGACTGTCGTAAGTAACTTCAATCAATTCCTGGTTAAGAACTTTTGATTCGTCAAGTAGAGGGATGATGGTACAAACATCCTTGGTCCTCTCAGGATCAGAGATTACAACAACATCTTTGATCTGATCAGCGAAGTAGTCTGGTGTCCAGTTGATTGATCCAGAACTTGGACACGGTCGGATCTCTTTGTGGTCCAACTGACTTTGAAGAGCTGCTTGCACGAGGTAGCATCCTCGATTATTTTCCGAGCAGACTCTACATCGCTCATAATTGTGTGGTGGCACCTATCCATGCCCGCTTTGAATGTAGTGTAACCTCACTAGATCTGTTTCCATTGATCGAACATCCTGACTTTGATGCCTAGTAGGGTTCCCATTAACCACACTGATTTGTTGCGTGTCTTCATCCATATAGATCGGAAGCCACCAGTGGTTTAACAAGTGCTGTAAAGTTCTTTGAACGAGAGCACATCCTTGATCACTCTCACGACACACTTTACAGTTATGATAATTATGCGAAGTCAGGAAACCAAGCTGGACTTGTGTAGCGTGTAACTCTACCAAGCTAGTATTCATCAAGCGAATATCAAAGATTTGAATCATATTCACTTGATACTGATTTCTATCGCAGTAATCCTGAATCCATCTAAGATCCATCTGATGCTGGAAGGCCTCTTGTACAAAAGAGCATCCCTGTTTGTTTACCGAGCAAATCAGACAGGAATTATAATCGTGCCGCGGCAGATTATGATACTGGCTTTGCCTTGAGTGCATTGCCACCAAGTTGACATTCATTGCACGGATGTCGTGGTTCTGAATGATGTTGGAACTTGTATAAGTCATGTTAACTCCACGAACTCGATGCTCTTGGATCCACCCGAGATCCAACTGTTCCTGTAGAGCTTATTGCACCACAGAACATCATTGATTGTTTTTAAAGTAGATATCACACTAGTGATAATTGTGAGATGGTACATGCCTGTATCCACTCTGTCTACAATGCATCTTGACCAAGTTGGTCCTCAATAAGAGTACATCATGAATTTGATACCTGTTGTTAGACTCTCCTTCTATCAAATTTACTGTAGTTTTTTCGTGTTTAGGCAGCGAGTTCATGAGAACATTAGGATTCGTATCCTTGAAGGATAAGACCCGCTCCTGACAAGCTTTTTCACATCGGATTTGAAACTGTGACAGTTTTCTATGTTATGCCCTGGTCCTCCTTGATGATAAGGGCAAGTCTGATCAGCTTTGAACCAAAAGTGCGGATTCTCGGGTACTGTAAGAGGAGACCTGGTTTGGACATGCCCCTTGACCAGTAGTAGTGGAAACAGTTCTGTGTACAACATCGGTATAGGATCAAACCCTGGAGGTCGAGTTGTACGGCTGTTGTTATATGGAGGACGAGCCTGTTGTGTCCTTTGCTGAAATTGTTGTTGATTTGGTTGGCTCTGAGCAACCTGAGGTTGATACGTCAGAATAGACGCAGGGTTAATAGCAGGAGTTACAGCTGCTACTGGTTGATACCGTCGCCTTTGCTTTTTGAGAGAGATATTACCAATATCTTGCTTTTTTTTTCTTAGGGAGAGCACTACCGCATCGTTTTGTACTACTTGATGATCCAACGTCTTTAACTAAACGTCCTTCTCGAACTGCTTCCTGAAGACGAACTCCCATGCCTACCATTTCAGTAAAGTCACTGGGCGCACTGGCAACCATTCTGTCGTAGTAAAATGAGCTTAAGGTTTTCAAGAAGATCTTTGTCATCTCTTTTTCCTCAAGAGGTGGACAAATCTGAGCGGCAATTTCACGCCATCTCTGAGCATATTCCTTAAAGGTTTCCTTGTCCTTCTGTTACATGGCTCTGAGTTGATCTCTGTCCGGTGCCATGTCCAGGTTATACTTATATTTTTGAACAAAGGCAGTGCCAAGATCTCTGAAAGTGCTGATCTTAGTGCGGTTTAAACCCATGTACCAATTGAGTGCGACGCCGGTTAAACTATCTTAAAAATAGTGAATCAGTAGCTCCTGATTCTTTGTCTGAGTTGACATTCGCCGAGCGTACATCACCAGATGGCTTTGAGGGCAAGAGTTACCCTTGTACTTTTCAAATTCGGGCACCTTGAATTTGTGCGGAACTTTCACATTGGGGACCAAACAAAGGTCTGCGGCGTCCTTTCCAAATAGATCCTGACCACGTATAGCTTGCAGTTCCTTCTGCATCTCCAGGAACATTTCATGGAATTCCCTCATTCTCTTGTCCATACTTTCGTTTCCACCAGACGGTATCTGGGAAATATGTCCTTCAGGGACAGTGTGTACCACGGGTGGTGGTATAGTCATTATGGCAGTGACTCTAGGTCCTTCCCTCTCCCGAAGTTTGTAACCTTCAGGAGTTGCTGTCATGCCCCGGGCATCTTCGCTTTCCCGAAGTTTGTAACCTTCAGGCCCAGCGGCTCCTGCTGCGGTTCCCTGATCTTCAGTGATCGGCGTCCTTCCGGGATATAGTTAATAGGCATGCCCCATGGACGATCTTTCGGCATTTTGTACCTAGGATCATACTTTTCCACTATGGGCATCGATGTGATCTCTGAGATCACAGTCCTTTGTTGTTGCATTTGAGCTTCTTCCAGAGCTTGCATATCGTTGTGAAGCTTTCTCAGATCCTCTTTCAGAGTGTCGATCTCTTCCATCAACTCTCTGTTCTCTTCCTAGAGATTATCCATCTTTTTCTGTCGATTGGCCCGAGTATTGTACGAATGAGACAGTTTGACTCTAGAATCAAGACGCAAACGTGAGATTCGTAGGTAAGAAGAATGCGTTATGTATGAATGATGAATGATATGCAATGATTATATTAATTCTTTTATTTAATCAAAATAAACTTCGACAATTGGATTGCAAATATCAAACAGTGGGGAAACCCCATTTTATTGAATTCAAAGATTGCGGAATGGAAATACAGTAATTTACAAAGTGCTGTAAAAGGAAATCTAAACTTATGGGTCCCGAGTCCTCTCTGAGGGGAGCTCGGGTGCTGGTTTAGATATTTCCCTTTTCTTTGACCGGGGCTCTTGGGCCGTTGTCGGGTTATCATTTTTGTGCCAAGTGAAAGGAGCGAGCAAATTCCTTTGGTCATCCTGATTTTCTATAGCATGTTGCTCTAAAATCTCAATCAGAGCATATTTATCCTTCAATAGTTGCTGTATTTTCTTACACTCCACATTGAGAATACGGTACTTGTTCTTCCAAGACTTCTTCTCATGTTGAACTTTTTTGAGAGTAACCTGAAGTTTTTCTGTATCAGACATAAAATAAAGGACAGGGTCCCTTAATGGAAGAACTTCCTGGCGAGGGTAAGGCATCCTCAGCTTGAGAGCTCTAGTCTGTACCCAGTGGAGATAAGGTTCCACCGAGACACAGTCTGGCTTTCCTAGAGACTCTATTCCTTTCCTATGAACGTGTTTCAAGGCATGCACTATTTCTGTCTTTAGTGCCCTGTCATTTTCTCCTTCCTTGAAGAAAATACCTTCCAGATGAGCATTTCGCGGCACCTGCCTCACCGGGTATCCAAATTGACGACGAACTAAAACTGGATGATAATTGATTCCTCCCTTAGTTCCTATGAGGGGTACATTTGGGAAATTTCCACAACGATCTATGATTCTGATCCCGTCATAAA
This sequence comes from Lathyrus tuberosus, assembly GCA_022829125.1. Classification (NCBI taxonomy): domain Eukaryota; kingdom Viridiplantae; phylum Streptophyta; class Magnoliopsida; order Fabales; family Fabaceae; genus Lathyrus; species Lathyrus tuberosus. The sequence goes on along the minus strand of JALAZF010000270.1, from coordinate 8,198,698 downwards.
TCTGATTGTACCAATCGATGTCAGAGTTGGTAAGAGACATGATTCTCTGTGACCAACGTAAAGTATTCTTTTGATCCCAAAATACAGCAGACTTTGGTAAATGGGAAGTGAACCATTTGTATAGCAGGGGTACACAGCATGTGATCATTCCTCCGCTGTACAAATTCCTTAAGTGTACAGAATGATAAGCATCGGCGAGCAAGGTTGGTACAGGGTTTCCAATCAGAAAAATCTTAATGGCATTGATATCTACAAAGTTATCGATGTTGGGAAACAAAAATAACCCGTAGGTAAGCAAAACAAAGATTCTTTCGAAAGAGGCCATGTTCCCTATACTAGCAAAGTACAGAGCTTTCTTTATCAAGAACTAGGTTGGCAAACCCTAGATTCCACCCTTAGTGGTCATGTGAGTCATGACTTCTGACTCGTCCAAATAGATTGCTCTTGCAATGGTTTGATCCTTTGGAATCTCTTCCAGTACAGAAAAGGGAGCTTGATCAATAATATGTAAATCAGTCAGCTGAAAGTACTCCTCCAGTGTTGGTGCTAGCTGATAATCCGAGAATGTGAAACAGTGATAAACCGGATCATAGAACTGAATGAGTGTGGACAAGATTCCTTCAATTACATGGACCCTTAACAGAGACAGTAGTCCTCCATACTTAGCTCTGAAAGCCTCAGGGTTGGTTATCATCCTTGCCAACCCTCTTAAATCCTCTAGTTTTGGAACCTTGAAGGTGTACTTGTGAGTTTTCCTTCTACCGAAATCCATTAGCAATCTCCTTTTCTGAAATTTGCAATCATTGTCTTAGTTTAATTTGAAAAAGAGAGACTAGAAGAGAAGATTTTTCTTTGTTTTTTAATGTTTTTTATGAAATGAATGCATGAATGCAGAACACAAAAACATAGAAAAAACATGGGGTCAAAGGGTCAGTGTAATGAAGTCAAGGCTCTACCCATCCCCAAAGGTTTATACTGGTGATTTTTGTACCTGTATCTCAAAATCATTAATTCCTCTTGGGATAACAACAGTAGGTTGGAATCACCCGAGCGAGCTGATGTATCTTAGAGTAGTCTCAAATGAGGGTAGTATCGCGTGATAACTATTTCCGATAGCTTCCGCACTACAAAATGGTTTCAGTCTACTAAAATCCTCAACTTTTTAGATAACCCAATGGAACAATCTGCTTTCAACAACCGAAGTCGTATAGGCATTAAATCCGCAAAGGGCATCTCCACTGATTTGATGGTCGACCGAGACCTCTTATCTGGGATTCACTCCCTATAAGATTGCCTGTATAATGCCATCACTTATCTTAGGTGTATACTCAATCTTTCCAGATGCGGCATCACACATATTCCCATTAGCAGAAAAATAAACACGGATATCAATTAGGAAAAGAAGTATATATATTTGTCCTAACATCCTAGACCTCTTAAGAGCTATAATCCTAGTCCTAGACAGATCAAAGACGTCCCCAGCAGAGTCGCCATTTTTCTGTTGGAAAATGAGGACGATGCCCCAAAGATCATTCTAAGGACTCCCCAGCAGAGTCGCCATTTTTCTGTAGCGCGTAATTTTTGTCGATGACGCGACCACCTTATCGCGGAATTTGGGTTTTCTCCTCAATGAAGAAAAGGGGGTGCTACTTTCTGGTTTCTTATTTATCCCATGAAGCTGGAAGGGAAAGGGAAGCTATCTAAAACTAACCTTGCACGCGATTGTTTAAATGAACAAACGCTTAAAGAGATTGGGGGGTTCGGGGTCAGGTTATACAATGGATAGTTGTCAATTACCCATCCTATATCTGGTTATCCATAGGATGTTAGCTTTAGGTTTTTCTTTGTAATTTATGGTGTTTATCCGTTAATGGGGTGGGAAAGTTTCTTAGGAAATATGAGAGAGTGAGTGAGTTTTGGTTGATGTTCGGGTTTTCCCGATGTTTTTGGTAAGGTACTGCACCTAAGTTTTGATTGGTATGAAGGTACTGGACCTATAGTTTTTGTTTAGAATGCTCGCTAAGATTTTGCAATCTTATGCCTACGTATTCCCGAAACAGGGAAATCAGAGCGATCGTAGTTCCTCCTATTCTATGGGAGGAAAGAGATGTTTTGGTGTCTTGTTCAAAGCCCAAAACATGAAGCTAAAGGTGGTTTGTATCTTGTTCAAAGCCCCAGATGTGAAGCCAAAGGGTTTTGGACGAGAGAGAATTTGTCATCTCTAAAGAGGAGATGTTGATGTTTGTATGCTGTGAGCAAGGCACAAATTTGATTCTAAAAGGTTGATTGACTCGACCGGGGGTTTCTTTATACAAAGCCTAAGAGGAGGCGGGAAGTTTGACTTTTCTGGGGAAAATGTTCTTTCTGTCTTGTACAACGCCCAGGATTGAGGCTAAAAGGGACTTTGACTCCGTTGGGGAGAATGTATCTTGTGTAAAGCCCAAGATGGAGGCTGAAATGGGTTGACTCAACAAGAGAGTACTTTTATCTGTCTTGTATAAAGCCCAAGACAGAGGCTAAAAAGGTTAACTCAACAAGAGAGTCTTGAACAGGTGATTGACTCAACAAGAGAGTCTTTTATACTCAACAAGAGAGTGTTTTGCTGTCTCGTACGAAGCCCGAGATTGAGGCTAAAAGGAGATTGACTCAACAAGAGAGTCTTTTATACTCAATAAGAGAGTGTTTTATATGTCTTGTACGAAGCCCAAGACAGAGGCTAAAAGTGGTTGACTCAACAAGAGAGTCTTTTATACTCACCAAGAGAGTGGGTTTTTATATGTCTTGTACAAAGCCCAAGACGTAGGCTAAAGGTGGTTGACTCAACAAGAGAGTCTGAAAAGGTTAGCTCCGCTGGGGAGAATCATTTGTACAAAGCCCAAGAGGAGGCTGACTTTGCTGCTGAGGATTATTAAGATCCTGAAGCGGGTCCAAATGTAGGGAACTCTCATGAGAGAGACCGGGTTTCTGCTGGAGATTGATCCAGAGTGATCGGTGTTTTTCCTATGTTTGAAAGGAACTTAAGAATGTCTTTGAGACTCAATAGTTTTAGACTGTCCAAGTCTAGAGTTTTATCTTTTGTACAATGCCCAAGAGGAGGCGCGGGCATTAAGGTATGAGTATCAACCCTACAATTGCCAGAGTTTTGACGCGGGAAAGACTGCTCTAGCAAAGGATGACTAAGTTCTGTCTTATACCTTTAAGAGGTCGTCAGGGTCCTTGTATTAAGCCCAAGAGAAGGCATGAGAACTTCTAAGAAGCCGAAGGGTCCTTGTACAACGCCCAAGAGGAGGCGGGGATGCTTTTAGGAAGCCTGTGGGTCCCCAAACCAAGAGAAGTTCAAGAAATGCAATTCACAGGGAAGAGATCATTCCAGGAAAGTTCAAGAATTTGGAAGAAACTCAAGAGATGCCATTCATAGAGAAAAGATCATCTCTGGGGAGTTAGAGTTTCTTTGACAATTTCTAAGGGTGACAGTCTGAGAAAAGGTTCACCGAGAATACTGCCTTTCTCTTTGTTCCATATTGTTTAACCCTAAGAGAAGAGAAGACTGTATCTGGAATCCTACGGGGGATCTAGTTTTGTTTGTATTTAAGAGTGATCAACAGGGCTTTACCTAGTGCTAGACGTAGTTGTCGAGGAAAACTCTAAATAACTATACTAGTATTACACAGTGGATATGTGACAAGTATATAAAAGGATGCGAAAGAAGACTTACAGTGAAGCAGCCCCACAATACAGTTATATATATGAAAGCGGATAAACACTTACCCGTTGTAGAGCTTCCATGTTATTTTATTAGTTGTTCAACAAAGAAAGTTTTGATAACAACATATATTGGAATTCAAAGTCAAAGGAGAAAGTGTTTTAAAAAGATTGTTGGGGCTTACAGCTCAAGGAGAGGCCCAAGTTTTAACGATGATCGCACTGTTGTTTTGAAAACTATACAGAGGGACTTATACAATATATGAGGCCCAAAAAGTTTTTATGTACAAGGGGATGGGTCTTAAGAGGCCCAAATATTTATTTTAAATAAAAGAAATGGGACTTACAACACGAGGGTAGACCCAGGGTTATTTAAAAAGGCGACGATCGCGTCGTTATTTTTGAAAATACAGTGAGACTTATACAATGACTGAGGCCCAAAAAGTGGTGTATTTACAAAGGGGATGGGTCCTACACTCTAATAGAGGCCCAAGGAGTTTATTTAAAGAAGAGGAATGAGACTTACAACATGAGGGTAGGCCCAGATGATTCTCGTTTTGAAATGGCGATCGCGCCGAGATTTTTGAGATCGCAGTGGGTCTTATACAATAACTGAGGCCCAAATTATTTTGGTTTCAAAAGGGATTGGGTATTGCACTCTATTAGAGGCCCATGAGTGTTTGAAAATGATTGAAGAGGGTGGAATTAATCAAAACCCTAATTTCATCATTTTTTAAAAGTGAATTCTTAAAGAAAATGATAAAAAAATGATAGAACACCAAATAAGCTTGAATAAACAACTTGTGATTTTTGGTCAAGGTTTGAAAAATGAGGTTTTAATCACAAGATGAAATAAAACTCACTTGGTTTTGATTTTTCAAGATAAATATTCACTTTTAAAATGTTTAAAAACAATTAAAAATGAATTTATTCATAAAAATAGCAACTATATTAAATAAATAATATAAATTTGATTTTTTTGTGGAATAAAATATTTCAACATTTTTTTGATTTTTTGCAAAAAGAACCAATAAAAAATAATTAAAATTGAGGGAGTTATTAATTTTTCAAAGCATTAAAAATAATAAGAAAAATAATAGAAAATGGAAAAAATGATAAAAAGAGGATCTGGGGCGAGGGGGATTCGAACCCCAGACCTCTTGTGTGCAGTGCGCGCCTCCTACCACTGGGGTGGTGATACATCCATATATCAAAACCACCCCATGGATATATGAGGGTGACTTGGTTTTTAGGCCTGACCAAGGCAAGGCAAGGCAAGATTTTGGCCAAAAACGTGAAGCTTGTAACTTTCTCATTTCTCCATGGATTGGGACAAAATTTAAGTTTATCCTGCCTAGAATTTCATAAGGAATCCAATGGTGGTGGTGTTTTTTTCAGATGAGGTCCTCATTTTAAAACCCGATAGTGGTTTTGAAATAAGCCTCCATTTGCATTTTGTGTGCTACCTCATGGTACAAACACGAATCACATGATGAATTGGTCCAAACACAACATATATAACATGTATGAGACGTGTATGATCAGTGGACTTCAAAGTAATGCATATTTTAAGGAGTTCAAGTTGAGATGCTTACCTCTTTAGGAGCTTTTTGTGCAATTTGTCAAGGGCCTTGTTCTAGAAATGTTTTGATGCTTTGAACACTCTCAAATGATCCTTAGAAGCTTTTAGGATGATTGAAATCAGCTGGAAACCTCAAGAATGGAAACTGGCCCTTTCTTGCAAAATGGGCAAAAGTGACCAAAATAACAACTCTCTCAAATGGTGTTCCAGATGTGGGGAACCATTTGGGACAGTTCAAGGATGATATTTTGAGTGTGTTTGAGGCTTTATCTGGTTTTGAAAGTGACTGAATCAAGACATGGCTTGAAAAATGTAAAAAAAAAGTCCTATTTTGAGGTTTTGAGAGAGGATTTTGTCATTTTGGTGTTACAGGTCACTTGTGAGAGTTTGGACAGCTTAGATATGACATATTGGATGTGTTTGGATCATGAGCTATGATGGAATTGCTCTCTAACTCAAAAACTCAGAGTTACCATGCTAAAGAAGGCATTTTTGCCTAGAGAAAGAGATTTTGAGGAAAGCAAGTGTTGTAGTGCAATGGAAACTGCTGCTGAGGTTTGGCAAATGTTGATCAAGTTTATGCCACCTTGGTGCATCCATTGAATGCTCCAAAACTAAATTGGAGTCTTGTCCCCTCTTTAGGGTTTTTTAGGTTTGTCATGCTATTTTTAGCTCCAAAGACTTGGGAGGCTTATGGATCAGTGTTTTTCCCTCCTTGGTCTCTCCCTGAGGTGTTCAGATGGATATAACTTATCTGTCATTTGCATAAATTGCTCAAATCGAGCAAAATGCACAAATCTGCCTAGTTATGACAGTTGCAGCAAGGCATATTGCCACTGTCATAACTCTTAGCTCAAATGGAACTTCATGGGGTTCTTGGCCATTTTGGAAAGCTCTCATATGATACAACATATGTGTGATCATAGTTTACCTTGACACTTTTTGGATCCAAGTGAAAAATGCCCTTACATTTTGGAAAAAGTGAAACAGATTCTGACTTAGTGAAAATTTCACTAAGTGTTGGAAAAAGTGACATTTCTTGTTTTCAGCCATTTTGATCCAACCATAACTCAAAATCCATGAGGAATTGGAATGAGCTGTAGTTGACACTTTTAAAGTATGCCATGAGAGCTAAAAATCCATCTTTTGATCAGCCAAAATGGTTGCTTAGATCACAAGTTATGATCCTTGGAAGTTGGTACCCACTTTGTTCCATAACTTAGAAAATTTGTAAGTTTTTTATGGTTACCCCTTTTACAAGTTATTCCACTTTCCTTGATTTTTATTGATGAATGACGATTCCAATCACACATTAACATCATTTTAGGGTTAAGGAACCATAATTGTGAAAAAAACTCAAAAAGTCAAACTTTGACTTTTTGGCACAGTTGACTTTTTATTAGATGAATTCCAAACTGTGCGATCCTCTATGAAATCAAGTCCTTGACCTAAATCAAACTTGATGGATGGATTTCGTAGGTGTTATAGGGTGTATTGAATCATGTCCCAAGGTTTAGGAGCATGTCCTGGTCAAAAGTCAAAGGCACAGTTGACTTTTTTCCGCGAAACCCTAACTGTGGTTCTGATGAGCTTGAAACTTGTGATTCAAGCTTCTTGGATCAATCCATTGTTGCAAATGGATCAGTGTAGTGTATTAGGGACCCTCAAATCATGTCTTGAGGTATTGGCTCATTTTTTATCCCAAAAGTCAATTTAGGGGTGAATTAGGTCAAGAAACCCTAATTCCTGATTTTTTATGAATGCATCCCCTGAGGCTAAATTGACTTGATGATTGGGTTTATGATGTCCCTTAGAGTATCTTGGGTTGTGCTTTGAAGCGTTGTCTCATGCCCAGAGGAAAAAATTCCATCTGGAGGCCCTGGTCGACCAAAACCCTAATTTGGTGACACTGGCAATCTTGAGGCTTAATCCACTTGGAATGTTGCAGCCTTGTGCTTGATCCTTGAAGTGGGAGCCCTCTTGATCATTTGTGGATGTTGGAGAGGTTTGGAAAAGTTGAGAATCATGTCATTCCTTGATTGATCCTTTGCCTAAAAGCTCTGAGAGGGCTTGAAACCCAAAGTCTGATTGTAGTGGATGCTCACCCTTCTTTGGGGAGACTAATGAGGTACGATGGTCCATCCATATTGTGATGATGATTTGCACAATGATGGGAAATCTTAGTGGTCAAAATTTGGGGTATGACACATTGCTTAGCAAAAGAAAATGGATAAGGAAACCGCCATTCATAACCACCATCAAAATTTTAGGTATTCTGATATTTAATCCTCTTGCACCCCGAATGCCCGAATACCTTCGCCATTCACACCTTCAGGTCCAAGAAGATTAAATAGGGGCATCTGTCTTACCCCAAATTTTGACCACTAAGATTTCCCATCATTGTGCAAATCATTACCACAATATGTATGAACCATCATGCCTCATCAATCTCCTCAAGGATGGTTGAGCATTCACTACAATCAAAGATAAGGGTTTCAAGCCCTCTCAGAGCACTTGGACAAAGGATCAATCAAGAAATGACATGATATTCAACTTGTCTAAGCCTCTAAAACATCCATAAAGGATCAAGAGGACTCCCACATCAAGAATCAAGCACAAAGTTGCAACATTCCAAGTGGATCAAGCCTCATGATCGCCGGTGTCACCAAATTAGGGTTTTGGTCGACTGAGGCCTCCAGATGGAAATTTTCCTCTGGGCATGAGCCATTGCTTCAAAGCACAACTTAAGATACTCCAAGGGACCTCATAGACCCAATCATCAAGTCAATTTAACCTCAGGGGAAGCATTCATCAAAAATTCAGGAATTAGGGTTTCTTGACCTAATTCACCCCTAAGTTGAATTTTAGGACAAAACCTGAGCCAAGACCTCAAGACATGATTTTAGGATCTCTAATGCACTACATTGATCCATTTACAACAATGTATTGATCCAATAAACTTGATCCACAAGTTTCAATTTCATCTAGACCACAATTAGGGTTTCGAGGAAAAAGTCAACTGTACCTTTGACTTTTGACCCAGACATGCTCCCAAACCTTGGGGCATGATTCAATACACCCTACAACACCTATTGAATATGTCCATTAGGTTTGATTTAGGTCAAGGACTTGATTTCACAAAGGATCGCACAATTTGGATTTCATCCGATAAAAAGTCAACTATGCACAAAATCAAGTTTGACTTTTTGGAATTTTTCACAATTATGGTTCCTTGACCCTAAAACAATGTTAATATGTGATTTGAATCATCATTCATCAAGAAAAATCAAATAAAATGAGTTAACTTGTAAAAGGGGGTAACCATAAAAAACTTAGAATTTTTCTAAGTTATGGAACAAAGTGGCTAGGGTACCAACTTCCAAGGACCATAACTTGAGATCCAAGCAACCATTTTGGATGGTCCAAAGCTGGATTTGTAGCTCTCATTACACACTTTAAAAGTGTCAACTACATCTCATTCCAATTCCTCATGGATTTTAAGTTATAGAGTGATCAAAATGGCTAAAAACATGAAAATGACTTTTTTTTTCCAACACTTAATGAAATTTTCACTAAGTCAAAATCTGCCTTACTTTTTCCCAAATGTAGGGACATTTTTCACCTTAATCCAAGTCAAACCAGGTCTAGGGGTGGACATCAAAGTTAAAGTATGCCATGAGGGCTTTCCAACAAGTACCAGATCATCTCCAAATTCCATTTGAGCAAGGAGATACAACCCTTGGAACATGGCATCCTGAACTGATTTTTACAAGGCAGAATTTGTACCTTTGGCTCGATTTGTCCAAATCTGATAAATCCAACCCTTGTCATCAATTTGGACACATCTGAGGATAAAACAAGAAGGGAATGATCTGATCCCCAAGCCTCTAAAGTCCAAGAATCTACAATAACCATGCCAAACCTAAAAAGGCTACAAAGATGCCAAGACTCCAATTTTGTTTTCAAGCATTCAATGGATGCACCAAGGTGGCATGAAATGAGTCTATTTCAACTGAATCCAGTCCAAGTTTATCTCTGAACCAAAGCTACAAAGCCTGTGCTATAATCTCAAGTCAATGGCTAGAGGAGACTTGAGATTCCTTTTGCATAACATTGGCCAAAGGCATGCTGCAACCTCCATTCACTATTGATTCCAAAACAAACTTGACACACTATAAATAGGCCTCAATTGTGATCAGTTTGAGTACACCAAAGCACCCAAACTGATGCTTTCCTCAAAATCCCTCTCTTTAGGCCAAAATGCCTTCTTTTGCAAGGTATCTCTGAGTTTTTGAGTTAGAGAGAAATTCCATCACAGCTCATGATCCAAACACATCCCATATGTCATATCTAAGCTGTCCAAACTCTTATATGTGACCTGTAACACCAAAATCACAAAGTCCCCTCTCAAAACCTCAAAATTGGACTTTTTGCATTTTCCAAGCCATGTCTTGATTCAGTCACTTTCAAAACTAGATAAAACCTCAAACACACTCCAGATATCATCCTTGAACTATCCCAAATGGTTCTCCACATCTGGAATACCATTTCAGAGAGTTGCCATATTGGTCATTTTTGCCCCTTTTGCAAGAAATAGCTCAAACTTGTTCCTGAGGGTTCCAGCTAGTTCCAACCATTCTAAAAGCTCCTAAGGGATCATTTGAGAGTGTCCAAAGCATTAAATTGGATTCCTTGTGAAATTTTAGGCAGGATAGACCTAAATTTTGTCCCAATCCATGGAGAAATGAGAAAGTTACAACCTTTAAGTTTTTGGCACAAAAGCTGGCCTTGCCTTGCCTCGCCCAAGCCTAAAACAAGGCATCCCTTATGTATTCATGGGGTGGTTTTGATACACGGATGTATCACCACCCTAGTGGTAGAAGGCGTGCGCTGTGACTTGGAGGTCTGGGGTTCGAATCCCTCTCGCCCCAGACCCTTTTTTAACACTTTTTCCATTTTTTTAATATTTGTCATATTATTTTAAATGATTTGGAAAATTAATTCCTCTCTCAAATTTAATTATTTTTTCTTGGTTCTTGTTGTAAAAAATCAAAAAATGTTAAAATATTTTATTTCATAAAAAAATCAGATTTATATTATTTATTTAATATAGTTGGTATTTTTGTAAATAAATTCATTTTTATTGTTTTTAAACCTTTTAAAAATGAATATTCATCTTAAAAATCAAAATCAAATGAGTCCTAAATCATCTTGTGATTAAAACCTCATTTTTCAAACCTTAACCAAAAATCACAAGTAGTTTATTTAGACTTATTTGGTATTTTTGTCATTTTTATTCATTTTTATTAAAAGGATTACTTTTAAAAGAAAATGAAATTAGGGTTTCTTTGATTTTCACCCTAACAAATCTTTTTCAAACACTCATGGGCTTCTTGATAGAGTGTAAGTCCCACCCCTTTGTAAATAAAACATTTTTGGGCCTCACACATTGTATAAGTCCCTCTGTATATTTTCAAAAGTTCGGCGCGATCGTCACCTTTGTAACAAAATCAACTGGGCTTCTCCTTGAGCTATAAGACCCATCTTTATTCATTTTCAAACTCTTTGGGCCTCTAATAGAGTGTAAGATCTAATCCCTTTTTGAAACCAAAATAACTTGGGCCTCAGTTATTGTATAAGACCCACTGTGATTTCAAAATCTCGGCGCGATTGCCGTTCTCAAAACATTTTCATATGGGCCTCCCCTCGTGTTATAAGTCCCATTTCTTTTCCTTTTTCAAATAATTTGGGCTTCTCCTTGAGTTTTAAGACCCATCCCTTTGTACAAAAACCTTTTGGGCCTCAGTTGTTGTATAAGTCCCGATACAATTTTCAAAACAACGATGCGATCACTGTTAAACCTTGGGCCTCTCTTTGATTATAAGCCCCAAAGGTCTCTTCAAAAACAACTTCCCTTTTGATTTAGATTCAAATATACATGTTGTTATCAACACTTTTTTTAATTTCTTTGAACAACTAACAATACAGTATGGAAGCTTGCTCACCTGTAAGTTTTAGTAGCTTTCATTTACTCGCTTTCATATGTATATAACTATATTGTGGGAAGCTGCTACTCTGTAAGTCTTCTTTAATACCCTTTTAGATACTTGTCATATATCTATTGTATATAGACTAGTATAGCTATTTAGAGTTTTCCCCGACAACTAGGTTTAGAACTAGGTAAAGCCATGTTGGTCACTCTTTAAATACAGTCAAAACTAGATCCCCATAGGATTTCCAGATACAGTCTTACCTTCTCTTGGGCTTAAACAATATGGAACAAGAGAAAGGTAGTATTCTTCGTGAACCTTTTCTCAGGTTGTTACTATTAGAAATCGTCAAAGAAATTCTACTCCCTGGAGTTGATCTATTCTCGGTGAATAGCATTTCTTGAACTTTTCTTGGTTTGGGACCCACAGGCTTCCTAAAAGCATCCCCGCCTCCTCTTGGGATTTGTACAAAGACCCCCCGGCTTCCTAGAAGTTCTCATGCATTCTCTTGGGCTTAATACAAGGACCATGAAGACCTCTTAAAGGTATAAGACAGAACTTAGTCATCCTTTGCTAGAGCAAACTTTCCAGTGTCAAATCACAGACCAATTTAGGGTTGATTCTAATCCCTTAAAAACACCTACCTCCTCTTGGGCATCGTACAAAAGATAAAACTCTTCCACACCAGTAGACTTGGACAGTCTAAATCCCCTTGAGTCTCAAAGACATTCTCAAGTTACCTACGAGCGTAGGAGGAACCCTGATCATCCGATCAATTCCCAGCTAAGTTAAAACCCAGTCTCTCTCCTAAAAATTCCCCAACTAGAGTCAGTATAACACTATCCCAAATCAGAACCTCAAGGTATCTGATATCTCAACTCTTCTGTAAACCTCCTCAAGAGTCGATTCCCCACTTGGACCTGCCTAGGGATCTCAATAATCCTCAGGAGAAAGCTAGCCTCCTCTTAGGCTTTTGTAGCGAGCGATTTTGGACGTGGTTCTTAAGCACTGTCGCTCTGGGATACTATAGGTCGATTCATTTTTTATCCTATTGAAGCTGATGAAGGAAAGGAAATAGATGTCTCCAATTAACCCTGCTTGCATACTGAGTTTGAACAACGGTCTGTTAGGTTACAATGCGGTTTAGAATGTGGGCCTCTCTCTGCTTATTTTGTTAAGAATGAAATGTCTGGATTATTTGTAAGATGTTAGGACTGATGCTTTTCGATTGATGTATGAAGGTACGGGATTTTGGGTTTTTGATTAGTGTGCTCGCTATGATTTTTCAATCTTATGCCTTCGTATTCCCGAAACAGGTAAATCAGAGCGATTGTAGTTCCTCCTATTCTATGGGAGGAAAAAGGTTGTTTTGGTGTCTTGTTCAAAGCCCAAGAAGTGAAGCTAAAAGTGGTTTATTTGTATCTTGTTCGAAGCCCAAGATGTGAAGCTTAAGGGTTTTGACTTTAGAGAGAATTTGTCATCTCTAAAGGGGGTCTGTTTGTCACAACTGTGGGTGATTGATTATAAAGGAGAATTACTTTAACTGGGATATGTGAATCCAGCAATGCCATAATTTCCTTTATAGGGGATTTTTAACCTGGAGGAGAAGACTTTAACTAAGTGTAGAGTAATACCATCTTTCCTTAGGAATTTCTCATGCTAAAAGAGGGACAGTGGCATGGATGTAAATAATCCAGAGGCTTGCCGCTTACAGCAATTAGATGGGGGAAAAGGAGATATTGATGTTTGTATACTGTGAACGAGGCACAGCTTTTGATGCTAAAAGGTTGATTGACTTAACCTGGGTTTCCTTATACAAAGCCTCAGAGGAGGCTATTGGCGCAACAAGGGGGTGTTTTTATGTGTCTCGTACGAAGCCCGAGAGAGAGGCTAAAAGGGTTGACTCGACAAGAGAGTGCTTTTGTATGTGTCTTGTACGAAGCTCAAGATGAAGGCTAAAGGTGTTTGACTCAACAAGAGAGTCTTTTATACTCAACAAGAGAGTGTTTTGGTATCTCGTAAGAAGCCCTAGATGCAGGCTAAAAATGTTTGACTCGACAAGAGAGTGTTTTTGTATCTCGTACGAAGCCCGAGATGGAGGCTAAAAATGTTTGACTCAACAAGAGAGTCTTTTATACTCAACAAGATAGTGTTTTTGTATCTCGTACGAAGCCCGAGATGGAGGCTAAAAAGGGGGTTGACTCAACAAGAGAGTGTTTTATACTCAACAAGAGAGTGATTTGGTATCTCGTACGAAGCCCGAGATGGAGGCTAAAGGTGTCTGACTCAACAAGAGAGTCTTTTATACTCAACAAGAGAGTGTTTTTGTATCTCGTACGAAGCCCGAGATGGAGGCTAAAAGGGTTTGACTCAACAAGAGAGTCTTTTATACTCAACAAGAGAGTGAATAGGTTAGCTCCACTGGGGAGAATCATTGTACAAAGCCCAAGAGGAGGCTAGTGTGCTGGTAACTGTTTCAGTCGAGTGACAGGTCCAGTATGTTGGATAAAGAGAAAATCGGTTCTTATATGGGTAATGTTGTGCTCAGGGATTGATCGGAGGATCAGGGTTATTTCCTGTACTTTAAGGAAATGGGAAATCCCAAAGGGTATGGAGACTGTCCAAGTCTACGGGTGTTTTGAGAAATCGATTCTCGGGTAGTGAATGATCTTTGCATGATGCCTAAGAGAAGGTTGGTATGTTAACGGATGGAGGTCAACCCATTAACAGGTCTGACACTTGACTCAGAAAGATAGCTCTAGCAAATTGATGACTAGGTTCTGTTCCTATACCTATAGAGGTCTCTGGGTCCTTGCACTTAGCCCAAGAGAAGGCATGAGAGCTTTTAAGAAGCCAAAGGGTCCTTGTACAATGCTCAAGAGGAGGTGAGGATGATTTTAAGAAGCCTGTGGGTCCCCAAACCCCGAGAAGTTCAAGACATGACATTCACCAAGAATAGATCAAGCCAGGAAAGTTCAAGAATTTGGAAGAAACTCAAGAGATGCCATTCACGGGGAAAAGATCATCTATGGGGCGTAGAGTTTCTTTGACAATTTCTAAGGGTGACAGTCTGAGAAAGGGTTCACCGAGAATGCTGCATTTCCCGTCTCCATAGTGTTTAACCCCAAGAGGAGGGAAGACTGTGTCTGGTAATCCTATGGGGATCTAGTTTTGTTTGTATTTAAGAGTGACCAATAGGGCTTTACCTAGTGCTAGACGTAGTTGCCGGGGAAAACTCTAAATAACTATACTAGTATTACACAGTTAATATTTTACAAGTATATAAAAGTTTGTGAAAGAAAACTTACAGTGAGCAGCCCCACAATACAGTTATATATATATATATATGAAAGCAGATAAAGAAAGTGGGTAAACACTTACTCGGTTATAGAGCTTTCATGTTGTTTGGTTAATTTGTTCAACAAAGAAAGCTTTGATAACAATATTATATTCAAAATCAAAGGAGAAAGTGCTTTGAAAAGATTGTTGGGGCTTACAGCTCAAGGAGAGGCCCAAGGTTTTATCAGCGATTGTACTGTTGTTTTGTACATTGTATAGGGGATTATACAAGTGATTGAGGCCCAAAAAGGTTTTTTGTACAAAGGGATGGGTCTTACACTCTCTCAAGAGGCCCAAAGGTTTATTTTTGTACAAGTGGTGGGGCTTACAACTCAAGGAGAGGCCCAAAAGTTTTGTTTTAAAAGGCGACGATCACGCCGGACTTTTTGATGGTATAGGGACTTATACAATAAGTGAGGCCCAAATTATTTTGGTTTTCAAAAAGGGTTGGGTCTTACACTCTACTAGAGGCCCAATGATTTTTAAAGAATGGGGCTTATAACACGATGGTAGGCCCAAGGGTTTGATTTTTCAACTGGCGATCGCGCCGAGGTGTTCTTTTAAAGCAGAGGGACTTATACAATATCTGAGGCCCAAATTTGTTTTGGTTAAAAGGGGATTGGATCTTACACTCTATTAGAGGCCCAATTATTTTGAATGGGTCTTTTAGCTTGAGGAGAGGCCCAGATGATTTGTTTTAAACAAGCGATGATCGCGCCGAACTTTTTGAAAATACAGGGGGACTTATACAATGACTGAGGCCCAAAAGGTGGTGTATTTACAAAGGGGTTGGGTCTTACACTCTAATAGAGGCCCATGAGTGTTTAAAAGTTTTGTTTGAGTGAAAATCAAGGAAACCCTAAATTTGTTTTCTTTTAAAAGGAAATACTTAAAAATACTAAATAAGTTTGAATAAACCACTTGTGATTTTGTTGAGGGTTTGAAAAATGAGGTTTTAATCACAAGATAACTTAAAACTCATTTAGTTTTGATTTTTATAGTAAATATTCACTTTTAAATGCTTAAAAACAATTAAAAAGGAATTTATTCACAAAAATACTAATTATATTAAATAACTAATATAAATTTAATTTTTTTGTGGAATAAAATATTTCAACTTTTTTTGTGATTTTTTGCAAAAAGAACCAATAAAAAATAATTAAAATTGAGGGAGTTATTAATTTTTCAAATCATTAAAAATAATAAGAAAAACAATAAAAAAAAGTGGAGAAAATAGAAAAAAGAGGATCTGGGGCGAGGGGGATTCGAACCCCAGACCTCTTGTGTATAGGGTGCGCGTCTTACCATTGGGGTGGTGATACATCCGTTGATTGAAACACAACCACAAATATACAAGGCTTGCCTTTTTTTGGTCTGCCCCAAGGCAAGGCAAGGCAAGATTTTGGTTGAAAACGTGAAGGCCATAACTTTCTCATTTCTCCATGGATTGCGACAAAATTTAGGTCTATCCTGCCTAGAATTTCACAAGGAATCCAATGGTGGTGGTATTTTTTTCAGATCATGCTCTATTTGAAAAACCCGATAGTGGTTTTGAAATAGGCCATGATTTGCATTTTCTATGCCATCTCTTGGTACAAGCATGGATTACATGATAAATTGGTGCAAACACAACACATATAGCATGTATAAGAGATGCATGATTAGTGGACATCAAAAGAAAGCATGGTTCAAAGAATCCAAGTTGTGATGCTTACCTCTTTTTGGAGTTTTTGTGCAATCTGCCAAGCCACTTGTTCCAGAAATGATTTGATGCTTTGAACAACCTCAAATGATCTTTTTGAAGCTTTTAGGATGGTTGGAATCAGCTGGAAACCTTAGGAACAAGTTTGAGCTCTTTCTTGCAAAAGGGGCAAAAGTGACCAAAATAGCAACTCTCTCAAATGGTGTTCCAGATGTGTGGAACCATTTAGTACAGTTCAAGGATGATAGTTTGAGGTTTTATCTGGTTTGGAAAGTGACTGAATCAAGACATGGCTTGAAAAATGCACAAAAGTCCTATTTTGAGGTTTTGAAAGGTGACTTTGTGATTTTGGTGTTACAGGTCACTTGTGAGAGTTTGGACAGCTTAGATATGATATATTGGATGTGTTTGGATCATAAGCTGTGGTGGAATTGCTCTCTAACTCAAAAACTCAGAGTTACCTTGCTAAAAAAGGTATTTTTGCCTAGAGAAAGAGATTTTGAGGAAAGCAAGTGTTGTAGTGCTTTGGTGTACTCAAACTGAACACAATTGAGCTCTATTTATAGTAGGGCAAGTTTGTTTTGGCTGCAATAGTGAATGGCAACTACAGCAGAGGTTTGGCCAATGTTGAGCAATGAGAATCCAAGTCTCCTCTAGCCATTGACTAGAGGTTAGGGCACAGGCTGCTGGTCCCCTTGGTCTTGGATAAGTCTTGACTGAATTCAGTTGTAAACGGCTCAGTCCATGCCACCTTGGTGTATGCATTGAATGCTCCAATCCAAAATTGGAGTCTTGTCCCTCTTTTAGGCATTTCTAGGTTTGGCATGCTATTTTTGGTTCCAAAGACTTGGGAGGCTTAGGATCAGAGTTGGTTCCTCCTTGGTCCCCCCTTGAGGTGTTCAGATGGATAAAGTTGCTTCCCCTTTGCAAAATTTGAGCAAATCGAGCAAAACTCCAAAATCTGCAATGCCATGACAGTTTGCCGCAAGGCATATTGGAATTGTCATATCTCATGGCTCAAGTGGACTTTGATGGAGTTCTTGGCCATTTTGGAAAGCCCTCATATGATACAACAACTGTTTGACCATAATTGGTTTTGATACTTTTTGGATCCAAGTGAAAAATGCCTCTACATTTGGAAAAAAGTAAGGCAGATTCTGACTTAGTGAAAATTTCACTAAGTGTTGGAAAAAAGTGATATTTTTACTTTTTGTGAATTTGATCATTCCATAACTTAAAATCCATGAGGAATTGGAATGAGTTATGTTTGAAGCTTTTGTAGAGGGCCATGAGAGCTACAAATCCAACTTTGGATGGGGAAAAATGGCCTTGTGGTTTAGGAGTTATGATCCTCCAAAGTTGGTACCCTAGCCACTTTGTTCCATAACTTAGAAAAATTTCTAAGTTTTTATGGTTACCCCTTTTACAAGTTATCCCACTTTTCTTGATTTTTCTTAATTAATGATGATTCCAATCACACATTAACATCATTTTAGGGTTAAAAAACCATAATTGTGAAAAATCTCAAAAAGTCAAAGTTGACTTTTGTGCACAGTTGACTTTTTATCAGATTAATTCCAAACTGTGTGATCCTCTATGAAATCAAGTCCTTGACCTAGATCAAACTTGATGGATTGATTTCATAGGTATTATTGGGTGTATTGAATCATGTCCTAGGGTGTGGGAGTATGTCCTGGTCAAAAGTCAAAGATACAGTTGACTTTTCTCGCGAAACCCTAACTGTGGTTCAGATGAAATTGAAACTTGTTGCTCAAACTTCTTGGATCAATCCATTATTGCAAATGGATCAATGCGGTGTATTAGGTCTTGGTTCATGCTTTGCCCAAAATGTCAACTTAGGGGTGAATTAGGTCAAGAAACCCTAATTCCTGATTTTTTGTGAATGCATCCCCTGAGGTTAAATTGACTTGATAATTGGGTCCATGATGTCCCTTGGAGCATCATAGGTTATGCTTTGAAGCATTGGTTCATGCCTAGAGGAAAATTTCTGTCTGGAGGCCCTGGTTGACCAAACCCTAATTTGGTGACACTGGCGATCTCGAGGCTTAATCCACTTGGAATGTTGCAGCCTTGTGCTTTATCCTTGATGTGGAAGCCCTCTGGATCCATTGACATTGTGGATGTTTGAGAGGCTAGACAAGTTGAAGATCATGTCATTCCTTGATTGATCCTTTGTCTAAGAGCTCTGAGAGGGCTTGAAACCCTAAGTCTGATTGTAGTGGATGCTCACCCATCTTTGAGGAGACTAATGAGGCATGATGATACACCCACATTGTGATGATGATTTGCACAATGAAGGGGAATATTAGTGGTCAAAATTTGGGGTATGACAGATGCCCCTATTTAATCTTCTTGGACTCAAAGGTGTGAATGGCAAAGGTATTCGGGCATTCGGGGTGCAAGATGATTAAATATCAGAATACCCGAAATTTTGATGGTGATTAAGAATGGTAGTTCACGCATCCTTCTTCTTTTGCTAAGCAATGATGCTCAGAAAAGGTAAAAACTTCCCCTCGATCCTGGTCTTCAACCAAGGAACTGGTCTAAGTTTCTGAAATAAACTTCCCCTCAATCCTGGTTTCCTACCAAGGAACTGGTCTCAGTTGATTTTGAAATAGACTTCCCCTCGATCCTGGTTTCCTACCAAGGAACTGGTCTCAGTTGCTGAAATAAACTTCCCCTCGATCCTAGTTTCCTACCAAGGAATTGGTCTCAGTTGCTTTTGAAATAAACTTCCCCTCGATTCTGGTTTCCTACCAAGGAACTAGTCTCAGTTGTTGAAGTAAACTTTCCCTCAATCCTGGTTTCCTACCAAGGAACTGGTCTTAGTTTATGTTGTAAACTTCCCCTCGATCCTGATTTCCTACCAAGGAACTGGTCTTAGTTTCTTTTGAAATAAACTTCCCCTCGATCCTGGTTTCCTACCAAGGAACTGGTCTCAGTTTCTTTTGTCAATAAGCTTTCTTGACAAGGGACGTTATTCGTAGCGGTTTTCCTCAAACTTCTCGCCGAATTTTCCTGGGGAGATTCCATTTGATGGGAAAAACTTTTGATGTCAGACTTGCAGGGAAACCCATCTGTCTGAATTGTATAGGGGTGCAAACTTCTCTGTTGGAGATGTCATTTGTTGACTCTATCTGGGGAAAATGAGTCTCTTGAGACACTACTTCCGCTTGGAGATATTACTTCATACTTTTCTCGGAGATCTTCTTGGAGAAATGCCATATGATGTGATCCAATTTTGAGGTGCTAATGACTTTATTAACATCGACTCTCCAGAGAGCAAAATCAATGTGTTGCTGAATGTCTTTAGTTATGAGGCTTTCTTTGGGGATTTCCTTAATCCGGGAAAGCGAAGATATCATCTTCAATGGTGAAGAGTGACATTTGCGGAAAGTTCTCTGGCCTTTCAGAGGTTCCAGTTATCAAAGTGGTCAAGGGCCAAGATTTTTGAGATTGTAGTGGGTCTTATACAATAACTGAGGCCCAAATTATTTTGGTTTCAAAAAGGATTAGGTCTTGCACTCTAATAGAGGCCCATGAGTGTTTGAAAATGATTGAAGAGGGTGGAATCAATCAAAACCCTAATTTCGTCATTTTTTAAGAGTGAATTCTTAAAGAAAATGGTAAAAAATGATAGAACACCAAATAAGCTTGAATAAACAACTTGTGATTTTTGGTTAAGGTTTGAAAAATGAGGTTTTAATCACAAGATGAAATAAAACTCATTTGGTTTTGATTGTTCAAGATAAATATTCACTTTTAAAATGTTTAAAAACAATTAAAAATGAATTTATTCATAAAAATACCAACTATATTAAATAAATAATATAAATTTGATTTTTTTTGGAATAAAATATTTCAATATTTTTTTGATTTTTTGCAAAAAGAACCAATAAAAAATAATTAAAATTAAGGGAATTATTAATTTTTTAAATCATTAAAAATAATAAGAAAAATAATAGAAAATGGAAAAAATGATAAAAAGAGGATCTGGGGCGAGGGGGATTCGAACCCTAGACCTCTTGTGTGCAGTGCGCGCCTCCTACCACTGGGGTGGTGATACATCCATATATCAAAACCACCCCATGGATATATGAGGGTGACTTGGTTTTTAGGCCTGGCCAAGGCAAGGCAAGGCAAGATTTTGGCCAAAAACGTGAAGCTTGTAACTTTCTCATTTCTCCATGGATTGGGACAAAATTTAGGTATATCCTGCCTAGAATTTCACAAGGAATCCAATGGTGGTGGTGTTTTTTCAGATGAGGTCCCCATTTTAAAACCCGATAGTGGTTTTGAAATAGGCCTCCATTTTCATTTTGTGTGCTACCTCATGGTACAGGCATGAATCACATGATGAATTGGTCCAAACACAACATATATAACATGTATGAGACGTGTATGATCAGTGAACTTCAAAGCAATGCATATTTTAAGGAGTTCAAGTTGAGATGCTTACATCTTTAGGAGCTTTTTGTGCAATTTGTCAAGGGCCTTGTTCTACAAATGTTTTGATGCTTTGAACACTCTCAAATGATCCTTAGAAGCTTTTAGGATGATTGGAATCAGCTGGAAACCTCAAGAATGGAAACTAGCCCTTTCTTGCAAAATGGGCAAAAGTGACCAAAATAACAACTCTCTCAAATGGTGTTCCAGATGTGGGGAACCATTTGGGACAGTTCAAGGATGATATTTTGAGTGTGTTTGAGGCTTTATCTGGTTTTGAAAGTGACTGAATCAAGACATGGCTTGAAAAATGCAAAAAAGTCCTATTTTGGGGTTTTGAGAGAGGACTTTGTCATTTTGGTGTTACAGGTCACTTGTGAGAGTTTGGACAGCTTAGATATGACATATTGGATGTGTTTGGATCATCAGTTGTGATGGAATTACTCTCTAACTCAAAAACTCAGAGTTACCTTGCTAAAGAAGGCATTTTTTCCTAGAGAAAGAGATTTTGAGGAAAACAAGTGTTGTAGTGCAATGGCAACTGCTGCAGAGGTTTGGCAAATGTTGATCAAGTTTATGCCACCTTGGTGCATCCATTGAATGCTCCAAAACTAAATTGGAGTCTTGTCCCCTCTTTAGGGTTTTTTAGGTTTGGCATGCTATTTTTAGTTCCAAAGACTTGGGAGGCTTATGGATCAGTGCTTTTCCCTCCTTGGTCTCTCCCTGAGGTGTTCAGATGGATAAACTTGTCTGTCATTTGCACAAATTGCTCAAATCGAGCAAAATGCACAAATCTGCCTAGTTATGACAGTTGCAGCAAGGCATATTGCCACTGTCTTAACTCTTAGCTCAAATGGAATTTCATGGGGTTCTTGGCCATTTTGGAAAGCTCTCATATGATACAACATATGTGTGATCATAGTTTGCCTTGACACTTTTTGGATCCAAGTGAAAAATTCCCTTAAATTTTGGAAAAAGTGAAACAGATTCTGACTTAGTGAAAATTTTACTAAGTGTTGGAAAAAGTGACATTTCTTGTTTTCAGCCATTTTGATCCAACCATAACTCAAAATCCATGAGGAATTGGAATGAGTTGTAGTTGACACTTTTAAAGTATGCCATGAGAGCTACAAATCCATCTTTGGATCAGCCAAAATGGTTGCTTGGATCACAATTTATGATCCTTGGAAGTTGGTACTCTAGCCACTTTGTTCCATAACTTAGAAAATTTGTAAGTTTTTTATGGTTACCCCTTTTACAAGTTATTCCACTTTCCTTGATTTTTCTTGATGAATGACGATTCCAATCACACATTAACATCATTTTAGGGTTAAGGAACCATAATTGTGAAAAAACTCAAAAAGTCAAACTTTGACTTTTTGGCACAGTTGACTTTTTATCAGATGAATTCCAAACTGTGCGATCCTCTATGAAATCAAGTCCTTGACCTAAATAAAACTTGATGGATGGATTTTGTAGGTGTTATAGGGTGTATTGAATCGTGTCCCAAGGTTTAGGAGCATGTCCTGGTCAAAAGTCAAAGGCACAGTTGACTTTTTTCCGCGAAACCCTAACTGTGGTTCTGATGAGCTTGAAACTTGTGAATCAAGCTTCTTGGATCAATCCAATGTTGTAAATGGATCAATGTAGTGTATTAGGGACCCTCAAATCATGTCTTGAGGTATTGGCTCATTTTTTGTCCCAAAAGTCAATTTAGGGGTGAATTAGGTCAAGAAACCCTAATTCCTGATTTTTTATGAATGCATCCCTTGAGGCTAAATTGACTTGATGATTGGGTTTATGATGTCCCTTAGAGTATCTTGGGTTGTGCTTTGAAGCGTTGGCTCATGCCCAGAGGAAAAAATTCCATCTGGAGGCCCTGGTCGACCGAAACCCTAATTTGGTGATGCTGGCAATCTTGAGGCTTAATCCACTTGGAATGTTGCAGCCTTGTGCTTGATCCTTGATGTGGGAGTCCTCTTGATCCTTTGTGGTTGTTGGAGAGGTTTGGAAAAGTTGAGGATCATTTCATTCCTTGATTGATCCTTTGCCTAAAAGCTCTGAGAGGGCTTGAAACCCTAAGTCTGATTGCAGTGGATGCTCACCCATCTTTGGGGAGACTAATGAGGTACGATGGTCCATCCATATTATGATGATGATTTGCACAATGATGGGAAATATTAGTGGTCAAAATTTTGGGTATGACACATTGCTTAGAAAAAGAAGATGGATGAGGAAACCGCCATTCATAACCACCATCAAAATTTCGGGTATTCCGATATTTAATCCTCTTGTACCCCGAATGCCCGAATACCTTCGCCATTCACACCTTTAGGTCCAAGAAGATTAAATAGGGGCATCTTTCATACCCCAAATTTTGACCACTAAGATTTCTCATCATTGTGCAAATCATTACCACAATATGGATGAACCATCATGCCTCATCAATCTCCTCAAGGATGGTTGAGCATTCACTACAATCAAAGATAAGGGTTTCAAGCCCTCTCAGAGCACTTGGACAAAGGATCAATCAAGAAATGACATGATATTCAACTTGTCTAAGCCTCTCAAACACCCATAAAGGATCAAGAGGACTCCCACATCAAGAATCAAGCACAAAGTTGTAACATTCCAAGTCGATCAAGCCTCAAGATCGCCGGTGTTACCAAATTAGGGTTTTGGTCGACTGAGGCCTCCAGATGGAAATTTTCCTCTGGGCATGAGCCATTGCTTCAAAGAACAACTTAAGATACTCCAAGGGACCTCATGGACCCAATCATCAAGTCAATTTAACCTCAGGGGAAACATTCATCAAAAAATCAGGAATTAGGGTTTCTTGACCTAATTCACCCCTAAGTTGACTTTTAGGACAAAACCTGAGCCAAGACCTCAAGACATGATTTGAGGATCTCCAATGCACTACATTGATCCATTTGCAATAATGGATTGATCCAAGAAGCTTGATCCACAAGTTTCAATTTCATCTGGACCACAAAATCAAGTTTGGCTTTTTGGAATTTTTCATAATTATGGTTCCTTGACCCTAAAACAATGTTAATATGCGATTTGAATCATCATTCATCAAGAAAAATCAAAGAAACTGAGTTAACTTGTAAAAGGGGTAACCATAAAAAACTTAGATTTTTTCTAAGTTATGGAACAAAGTGGCTAGGGTACCAACTTCCAAGGACCATAACTTGAGATCCAAGCAACCATTTTGGATGGTCCAAAGCTGGATTTGTAGCTCTCATTACACACTTTAAAAGTGTCAACTACATCTCATTCCAATTCCTCATGGATTTTAAGTTATAGAGTGATCAAAATGGCTAAAAACATGAAAATGACATTTTTTTTCCAACACTTAATGAAATTTTCACTAAGTCAAAATCTGCCTTACTTTTTCCCAAATGTAGGGACATTTTCACCTTAATCCAAGTCAAACCAGGTCTAGGGGTGGACATCAAAGTTAAAGTATGCCATGAGGGCTTTCCAACAAGTACCAGATCATCTCCAAATTCCATTTGAGCAAGGAGACACAACCCTTGGAACATGGCATCCTGAACTGATTTTTACAAGGCAGAATTTGTGCCTTTGGCTTGATTTGTCCAAATCTGATCAATCTAAGCCTTGTCATCAATTTGGACACATATGAGGATAAAACAAGAAGAGAATGATCTGATCCCCAAGCCTCTAAAGTCCAAGAATCTACAATAGCCATGCCAAACCTAAAAAGGCTACAAAGATGCCAAGATTCCAATTTTGTTTTCAAGCATTCAATGGATGCACCAAGGTGGCATGAAATGAGTCTATTTCAACTGAATCCAGTCCAAGTTTATCTCTGAACCAAAGCTACAAAGCCTGTGCTCTAATCTCAAGTTAATGGCTAGAGGAGACTTGAGATTCCTTTTGCATAACATTGGCCAAAGGCATGCTGCAGCTTCCATTCACTATTTATGCCAAAACAAACTTGACACACTATAAATAGGCCTCAATTGTGATCAGTTTGAGTACACCAAAGCACCCAAACTGATGCTTTCCTCAAAATCCCTCTCTTTAGGCCAAAATGCCTTCTTTTGCAAGGTATCTCTGAGTTTTTGAGTTAGAGAGCAATTCCATCACAGCTCATAATCCAAACACATCCCATATGTCATATCTAAGCTGTCCAAACTCTCATATGTGACCCGTAACACCAAAATCACAAAGTCCCCTCTCAAAACCTCAAAATTGGACTTTTTGCATTTTCCAAGCCATGTCTTGATTCAGTCACTTTCAAAACTAGATAAAACCTCAAACACACTCCAAATATCATCCTTGAACTGTCCCAAATGGTTCCCCACATCTGGAACACCATTTGAGAGAGTTGTCATATTGGTCACTTTTGCCCCTTTTGCAAGAATAGCTCAAATTTGTTCCTGAGGATTCCAGCTAGTTCCAACCATTCTAAAAGCTCCTAAGGGATCATTTGAGAGTGTCCAATGCATTAAATTGGATTCCTTGTGAAATTTTAGGCAGGATAGACCTAAATTTTGTCCCAATCCATGGAGAAATGAGAAAGTTACAACCTTTACGTTTTTGGCCCAAAGTTGGCCTTGCCTTGCCTCGGCCAGGCCTAAAACAAGGCATCCCTTATGTATTCATGGGGTGGTTTTGATACACGGATGTATCACCACCCTAGTGTTAGAAGGCGCGCGCTGTGACTTGGAGATCTGGGGTTCGAATCCCTCTCGCCCCAGACCATTTTTTAACACTTTTTCCATTTTTTTAATATTTGTCATATTATTTTAAACGATTTGGAAAATTAATTCATCTCTCAAATTTAATTATTTTTGATTGGTTCTTGTTGTAAAAAATCACAAAAATGTTAAAATATTTTATTTCATAAAAATTTAATTTATATTATTTATTTAATATAGTTGGTATTTTTGTAAATAAATTCATTTTTATTGTTTTTAAACCTTTTAAAAATGAACATTCATCTTAAAAATCAAAATCAAATGAGGCCTAAATCATCTTGTGATTAAAACCTCATTTTTCAAACCTTAACCAAAAATCACAAGTAGTTTATTTAGACTTATTTGGTATTTTTGTCACTTTTATTCATTTTTATTAAAAGGATTACTTTTAAAAGAAACTGAAATTAGGGTTTCTTTGATTTTCACCCTAACAAATATTTTTCAAACACTCATGGGCCTCTTGATAGACTGTAAGTCCCACCCCTTTGTAAATAAAACATTTTTGGGCCTCACACATTGTATAAGTCCCTCTGTATATTTTCAAAAGTTCGGCGCGATCGTCACCTTTGTAACAAAATCAATTGGGCTTCTCTTTGAGCTATAAGACCCATATTTATTCATTTTCAAACTATTTGGGCCTCTAATAGAGTGTAAGACCTAATCCCTTTTTGAAACCAAAATAACTTGGGCCTCAGTTATTGTATAAGACCCACTGTGATTTCAAAATCTCGGCGCAATCGCCGTTCTCAAAACATTTTCATATGGGACTCCCCTCATATTGTAAGTCCCATTTCTTTTCCTTTTTCAAATAATTTGGGCTTCTCCTTGAGTTGTAAGCCCCATCCCTTTGTACAAAAACCTTTTGGGCCTCAGTTGTCGTATAAGTCCCGATACAATTTTCAAAACAACGGTGCGATCACTGTTAAACCTTGGGCCTCTCTTTGAGTATAAGCCCCAACGGTCTCTTCAAAAACAACTTCCCTTTTGATTTAGATTCAAATATACATGTTGTTATCAACACTTTCTTTAATTTCTTTGAACAACTAACAATACAGCATGGAAGCTTGCTCACCTGTAAGTTTTAGTAGCTTTCATTTACTCGCTTTCATATGTATATAACTGTATTGTGGGAAGCTGCTCCTCTGTAAGTCTTCTTTCATACCCTTTTAGATACTTGTCATATATCCACTGTATATATACTAGTATAGCTATTTAGAGTTTTCCCAGACAACTAGGTCTAGAACTAGGTAAAGCCATGTTGGTCACTCTTTAAATACAGTCAAAACTAGATCCCCATAGGATTTCCAGATACAGCCTTGCCTTCTCTTGGGCTTAAACAATATGGAACAAGAGAAAGGAAGTATTCTTTGTGAACCTTTTCTCAGGCTGTCACTATTATAAATCGTCAAAGAAATTCTACTCCCTGGAGTTGATCTATTCTCGGTGAATAGCATCTCTTGAGTTTCTTCAAATCGCATAACTTTCACTAAATGATCTATTCTCGGTGAATAGCACTTCTTGAACTTTTCTTGGTTTGGGGCCTACAGGCTTCCTAAAAGCATTCCCGCCTCCTCTTGGGCTTTGTACAAGGACCCCCCGGCTTCCTAGAAGTTCTCATGCCTTCTCTTGGGCTTAATATAAGGACCATGAAGACCTCTTAAAGGTATAAGACAGAACTTAGTCATCCTTTGCTAGAGCAGTCTTTCCAGTGTCAAATCACACACCAATTTAGGGTTGATTCTCATCCCTTAAAAACACCCGCCTCCTCTTGGGCATCGTACAAAAGATAAAACTCTTCCGAACCAGTAGACTTGGACAGTCTAAATCCCCTTGAGTCTCAAAGACATTCTCAAGTTCCCTACTAGCGTAGGAGGGACCCTGATCATCCGATCAATTCCCAACTGAGTTAAAACCCAGTCTCTCTCCTAAAAATTCCCCAACTAGAGTCAGCATAACACTATCCCAAATCAGAACCTCAAGGTATCTGATATCTCAACTCTTCTGTAAACCTCCGCAAGAGTCGATTCCCCACTTGGACCTGCCTAGGGATCTCAATAATCCTCAGGAGAAAGCTAGCCTCCTCTTAGGCTTTTGTAGCGAGCGATTTTGGACGTGGCTTTTAAGCACTGTCACTCTGGGATACTACAGGTCGATTCATTTTTTATCATATTGAAGCTGATGAAGGAAGGGAAATAGATGTCTCCAATTAACCCTGCTTACATACTGAGTTTGAACAACGGTCTGTTAGGCTACATATGCGATTTAGATTGTGGGCCTCTCTCTGCTTATTTTGTTAAGAATGAAATGTTTGGATTATTTGTAAGATGTTAGGACTGATGCTTTTCGATTGATGTATGAAGGTATGGGATTTTGGGTTTTTTATTAGTGTGCTCACTAAGATTTTTCAATCTTATGCCTACGTATTCCCAAAACAGGGAAATCAGAGCGATCATAGTTCCTCCTATTCTATGGGAGGAAAAAGGTTGTTTTGGTGTCTTGTTCAAAGCCCAAGAAGTGAAGCTAAAAGTGGTTTATTTGTATCTTGTTCGAACCTCAAGATGTGAAGCTAAAGGGTTTTGACTTTAGAGAGAATTTGTCATCTCTAAACGGGGTCTATTTGTCATAACTGTGGGTGACTGATTATAAAGGAGAATTACTTTAACTAGGATATGTGAATCCAGCAATGCCATAATTTCCTTTATAGGGGATTTTTAACCTGGAGGAGAAGACTTTAACTCAGTGTAGAGTAATGCCATCTTTCCTTAGGAATTTCTCATGCTAAAAGAGGGACAGTGGCGTGGATGTAAATAATCCAGAGGCTTGCCGCTTACAGCAATTAGATGGGGGAAAAGGAGTTGTTGATGTTTGTATACTATGAACGAGGCACAAATTTTGATGCTAAAAGGTTGATTGACTTAACCTGGGTTTCCTTATACAAATCCTAAGAGGAGGATATTGGCCCAACAAGAGGGTGTTTTTAAGTGTCTCGTACGAAGCCCGAGAGAGAGGCTAAAAGGGTTGACTCAACAAGAGAGTGCTTTTGAATGTGTCTTGTACGAAGCTCAAGACGAAGGCTAAAGGTGTTTGACTCAACAAGAGAGTCTTTTATACTCAACAAGAGAGTGTTTTTGTATCTCGTACGAAGCCCGAGATGGAGGCTGAAAATGTTTGACTCGACAAGAGAGTCTTTTATACTCAATAAGAGAGTGTTTTTGTATCTCGTACGAAGCCCGAGATGGAGGCTAAAAATGTTTGACTCAACAAGAGAGTCTTTTATACTCAACAAGAGAGTGTTTTTATATCTTGTACGAAGCCCGAGATGGAGGCTAAAAAGGGGGTTGACTCAACAAGAGAGCCTTTTATACTCAACAAGAGAGTGATTTGGTATCTCGTACGAAGCCCGAGATGGAGGCTAAAGGTGTCTGACTCAACAAGAGAGTCTTTTATACTCAACAAGAGAGTGTTTTTGTATCTCGTTCGAAGCCCGAGATGGAGGTTAAAAGGGTTTGACTCAACAAGAGAGTCTTTTATACTTAACAAGAGAGTAAATAGGTTAGCTCCGCTAGGGAGAATCATTGTACAAAGCCCAAGAGGAGGCTAGTGTGCTGGTAACTGTTTTAGTCGAGTGACAGGTCCAGTATGTTGGATAAAGAGAAAATCAGTTCTTATATGGGTAATGTTGTGCTCAGGTATTGATCGGAGGATCGGGGTTATTTCTTGTACTTTAAGGAAATGGGAAATCCCAAAGGGTATGGAGACTGTCCAAGTCTACGGGTGTTTTGAGAAATCGATTCTCGGGTAGTGAATGATCTTTGCATGATGCCCAAGAGAAGGGTGGTATGTTAAGGGATGAAGGTCAACCCATTAACAGGTCTGACACTTGACTCAGAAAGATAGCTCTAGCAAATTGATGACTAGGTTCTGTTCCTATACCTGTAGAGGTCTCTAGGTCCTTGCACTAAGCCCAAGAGAAGGCATGAGAGCTTTTAAGAATCCGAAGGGTCCTTGTACAATGCCCAAGAGGAGGCGGGGATGCTTTTAAGTAGCCTGTGGGTCCCCAAACCCCGAGAAGTTCAAGACATGCCATTCACCAAGAATAGATCAAGCCAGGAAAGTCCGAGAATTTGGAAGAAACTCAAGAGATGCCATTCACGGAGAAAAGATCATCTATGGGGAGTAGAGTTTCTTTGACAATTTCTAAGGGTGACAGTCTGAGAAAGGGTTCACCGAGAATGCTGTCTTTCATGTCTCCATATTGTTTAACCCCAAGAGGAGGGAAGACTGTGTCTAGTAATCCTATGGGGATCTAGTTTTGTTTGTATTTAAGAGTGACCAACAGGGCTTTACCTAGTGCTAGATGTAGTTATCGGGGAAAACTCTAAATAACTATACTAGTATTACACAGTTAATATTTTACAAGTATATAAAAGTTTGTGAAAGAAGACTTACAGTGAGCAGCCCCACAATACAGTTATATATATATATATATATATATATATATATATATATATATATATATATATATATATATGAAAGCGGATAAAGAAAGCGGGTAAACACTTACTCGGTTGTAGAGCTTAATATTATCGTTATGATGTAGTGTTTCTATGAGAATAATGTGAAGATATTCTGTTTTGGGTTAGGAATAGTGAAAACTAGAAATTTTGGTGCGAAATTCATCGTCGCGAAAATTAGTTTGTATGCTACCAATGAGTTCTGATAGGTATAACTAAGTTAAAATAAGAGTCTCGCGAATTAAATCGAAGTTTCGGATGGATTTTTGGGCAAAAAGTGATCAAACCCGTAGCTATGTTAGTGCAGAATTTTGGAAACTTAGAAAATTCGTAACTTGTGTTCCGGAAGTCCGATTCGTACGCCGCTCGAAGCGTTGGAAAGATAACGAGACGAGCTATCTTATAATAATAGTTTCTGGCCCAGGGGTGAGTTATCTTGTGTGGAATAACTGAAATGGAATTATAGTGTTAAATTCTAATTTTTGGCGAAGTGAAAGTTTGAGTTTTAGCGCGATTTCGAAATTGAAAATTTTCCATATTGTGAAATGAATTCAGAACGTGATTCCTTGTATTTAATGATGAATTTAGGTGTATTTTAATAATTATTTCGTCATGGCCTTGAGCTGCTTTTGAAGCGTTTTCGATTAAAGTATACATGCTTGGGTTTTGTAATTATAAGTGTGTGAATGAAATTATTGTTTATTTGCGAAGAATAATGTTGATTAATTGTGAAGTTGTGATGCGAAGTTGTAGTCGTATAGCGAAGAGGCCGAGTGCCTATGTTGATTTGCGAAGTTGATGTTGTTGTTGTTGTATTTTAATTGTATCGTTGCATAATCATTTCATTTTAACTACGATGGCCTGGAATGGCACCACGATGGCATGAATGGGCAATTTGTTAAGCGAAGGGGGTTGTAGCCTGTCAAAGCCGACTCACGGCATTAGTGAAGGGAGCTGCAGCTCTGTTGGTACCACATGCATGATTGCACTGCATTGCATCCGTTGAGTCGTGTTGTTGTATTGTTGAGCGAAGTTATGTGATGATTTGTTGTTGGACTTATGCGAAGTATTGATAATGATGAGTTGCATAGTTATATGATGTTATGTGTTGCTAATTCCTTTATACGAGTTATTGCCTTGTATTATTGAATGTTAAATCTCATCCCTTCTGTTTGAATGTTGCCTCTACGTGGGTAACGTGCAGATATTCCGCTGTAGGAGCTCAGGTGTGAGTGGAAGTTGAAGTATTCCGTTTATTCTTTTAGTTTGGCGTCAGCTCTGATATGTAACATTGGGAGTCAGGAACGCTTTTATATGATTTTATTTGTTGAAGAATTATTAGTTATTTTTCTAATATGAAAACTAGTTTCTTTAGTTAATTGAAATCGTTATAATTTGTCGATTGAAATGAATAATTTTCCGCTGCGTAATAAAGGTTATTTTGTTGGATTAAAGTTGTGTGATTTCCAAAAATGTCATTTATATGTTACATGTCTATTTATGAGCAAATGCTAAGTTGGAAGTAGCATCCTTTATTTTTGTTTCTTATTGTTTTACTCTGATTATTTTAATTAAATAGCGCGGGGAAATTTAGGGTGTTACAGTGAAGGTTTCCGGTGTATCTCTCAGAAAAAATTCCTAAGGATACTGTTGTGAAAAATGATACCGGAATAACAAAGTATATTTGGTTTCTTGAACACCAAGAAATCCATAAGGGTAGAAACGAAGGAAAAAAACTTGAACAAACAAACGAAACCATATTAGGGTTCACAAAGGAAGAGAAAAGAGGAAGAAGAATAGAGAATTTGGTTAAATCTATTTTACTATTCACTTTCTCAATAGGGTTCAAAGATTACAAGTGAATACCAACAATTAACCTCTCTCAACCTAATACGGTTTTGTCACACCTTAGGAAGAGAGACTAGTATGCTATTTATAATAAACCTAACATACTAAACTAATGGGCTTTTTAACAATTATCCATTACAAGCTAACTTAGGGTACAAGCTAACTTAAACAATTAGATCCATAACACAAGGCCCAATTCGATCTCCTACATACTAGAACACAATTCGACTACAGCATGTAGGTATTCGACAACAGCATGTGAGCAGACTTCGACGACATGCTAAAACTAGAGTTCGATCCAATATCTCACAAATATCCACCTTGGATCTAACTCTAAATCCTCAAGAAATAAACTAGTTTTCTTCATGCAGCTTTATCAACTGCATACAGTGGAAAAACTTGCAACTGGACAACGTCTTGGTGATCATATCAGCGGCATTATGATTTGTCGAAACCTTCAGCACTTGGACTTCTCCATGCTCGATTACCCCTTTGACGAAATTCAGCCTCACATCAATATGCTTGGTTCACTAATGATAGGCTGAATTCTTTGACAGGTGTATTGCACTTTGACTATCACATTTAACAGTGATAGCTGGACCTTGAAGTTTCAGCTCCTTTGCAAAACCTTCAAGCCACAATGCTTCCTTTACAGCTTCAGTTAGGGCGATATATTCCGCTTCAGTGGTTGATAAGGCAACAACCTTTTAAAGTGTTGCTTTCCAATTGATTGTTGTCCCAAACATAGTGCACATATCTAGAAATAGATTTTCTGGAATTCATACAACCTGCATAATCAGAGTCGACATATCCTTCGATTGCTGCTTTACTATCTTCACCCAAGGCTCCACCATAAATTAGGACTCTATTCAGAGACCCATTTATGTACCTTAAAATCCACTTCAATGCTTGCTAGTGAGCCTTTACAAGATTCACCATGTACCTGCTTACAAGACTTACTGCATATGTTATGTCAGGTCTAGTACAGACCGTAGCATACATCAAAGAACCCACTATATCAGCATATGGAATGCTATTCATATAAGCTCTTTCGACATCAGTACTAGGACACTAATCTATACTCAGCTTGAATTGAGGGTTTGTCGGAGCCACAACAAGCTTTGAATTCGACATACCATACTTTTCAAGAATCTTCCATAGGTATGCATCTTGAGATAAGCATAATTTCGACTGCTTTCTATCTCTTCGGATGCCAATCCCAAGAATCCTAGACGCAGCTCCTAGATCCTTCACGTTGAACTCCTTATTGAGTCCAGCCTTCACCCTCATTACATCTTCGACATTGTTGCTTGCTATTAGAATATCATCCACATAAAGCAAAAAAATAACAAATGAATTACTTGGGCGAAATCTGAAGTAAACACAGTGGTCGAACTGACTTCTAATGAAAATTATGCGTGCCGTGAACTTGTCAAACCTTTTGTTCCACTGTCGAGGAGATTGTTTCAGTCCATATAAAGATCTCTTCAGTTTGCACACATAATCTTCCTTCCCCTTTTCGACATACCCTTCAGGTTGCCTCATCAGGATTGTTTCATCTAGATCACCATATAAGAATGCAGTCTTCACATCCATCTGTTCCAGTTCAAGGTCGAACTGTGCCACCATGGCAAGCAACATTCTAATGGACCTGTGCTTCACAATAGGAGAGAACACATCATTGAAGTTGACACCTTCTTTTTGAGTGAACCCCCTAGCGACCAATCTTGCCTTGTATCTCTTCGACGCCACTCCTTCAATTCCTTCCTTAACTTTGAAAATCCATTTACAACTGACTAACCTGGCTCCAACAGGTTTCTTGATCAGTTCCCATGTGTTGTTATCATGAAGAGATTTCATCTTATCATCCATGGCCTTCAGCCATTCAGTCTTCTTTCGACTCCTTATAACTTTCTTATAGTCTCTAGGTTCTTCGTTGAGAACCTCACTTGCAGAGATTAAGGCATAAGCTATAAGATCTGCATACCCAAGTCTCTGAGGTGGCTTGATGACTCTCCTCGACCTGTCTCTTGCTAGCAGGTAGTCATTATCAGTCTCCTCATCTTCGACAACATCTTCTGCTTCTTCTTCGACTTCATCTGGGGTATGCAATTCAGCATCAACATGCTCCACCTCAACAGGAATCTCTCCTTGTTCCAGCTCTTCATCAACATCATCAGTTTTCTTGAAAGCCATCTCAACTTCATTGAAAACTACATCTCGACTGGTGATACACCTCCTGTGACCTGCCTCTAGGCACCATAGCCTATAAGCTTTGACTCCTTCAGGGTATCCTATGAACATGCATTTCAGACCTCTAGGTTTGACCTTGTCTTACCTAATATGAGCATATGCCACATAGCCAAATACTCTCAGTCTGTCGAGACTAGGTGGATGTCCCGACCAAAATTCTTCAGGTGTCTTCATTCCCAAGGCAGTCGAAGGACATCTATTTATCAGATAAGCTGCTGTCGAAACTGCCTCCGCCCAAAACACCTTCTTCAATCCAGCACTAACCAACATGCATCTAACCCTTTCAAGGATTGTTCGATTGAATCTCTCAGCTAATCCATTTTGTTGAGGAGTACCTGCTACAGTCTTATGCCTTGCAATCCCAGACTCAACACAATAACTGTCGAACGCTTTGTTGCAGAACTCAAGGCCATTGTCGGTTCTCAACCTCTTAACCTTTCTGCCAGTTTGAGTTTCGACCAGAACCTTCCAACTTTTGAAATTCTCAAAAGTTTCATCCTTCGTCTTTTGAATGAATACCCATAACTTTCCGGAATAGTCATCAACGATGGATAGAAAATACCTTGCACCTGAGTGTGAAGGATTCCTTGCAGACCCCCAAAGATCAGCATGAATGTAATCCAGGGATCCATGTGTTCTTTACTTTCCTTTGTTAAACTTCACCCTACAGGATTTACCAAATACACAAGATTCACAAAACTCCAACTTTTCGACTTGGTCACCACCTACCAGGTTCTGCTTCCCCAATTCGACCAGGCCTCTTTCACTGACATGGCCCAATCTCATGTGCCATAATTATGTCTTCGACACAGGTTTCGTGGATGGAATATTTGTCGAACCACTTACAACCTCAGCCTCAAGGGTATACAAGCCTTGTTTCTTCACACCTCTCAAGACTTCCTTCGACCCCTTCATGACTCTTAGGATACCTTTCTCTCCTTGAAAAACATATCCCTTCCTGTCGAATTCACCAAAAGAAATTAAATTTCTCTTCAAATCAGATACATACCTGACTTCATTCAATAACCTTATTGACTCATCATGGAGCTTGAATCTCACAGATCCAATACTTGCAATTTTGTAGGATTTGTTGTTTCCCAGCAGCACCGATCCACCATCTTGATCACATAGCTCCTCGAACAATTATCTGTTTGGATTCATGTTCCAAGTACAACCTGAATCCATAATCCACTATTTTCTTGAGTCGCTGCTTGAAACTACAAGGACATCAGATGAGTCGAAGTTATCTTGAACAATGGTTGTGTTGCCATTATCCTCACCTCCATGATCGTTCAGCCATTCAGGGCACACCTTTCTTGTGTGACCCTCCTTCTTACAGTGATAACATCGAATACCAAATGTTTCGCCACTATAAGACTTCTGTTGACTTTTACCTTTCTTTTTGTCGAACTTACCATCCTTTCGCAAGAATTTTCCCTTAACGGCCAAACCTTTACCAACCGTCGAAGGTTTATGCTCCTTTCGTTCGTTCAGGTCCTTAGAATACAAGGCTGATTGAACTTCTTCAAAGCTCAGGGACTCCCTTCCATACAAGAGAGTTTCTTTAAAGTGAGCATGTGTTCTGGGCAAAGCACACAACAACAACAGTGCTTGATCTTCGTCATCGATCTTCACATCAATATTTTCAAGATCAAGAATCAGCTTGTTGAACATATCCAACAGCTCAGCCAAAACTTTGTCTTCACTCATGTTGAATGAATACAAAGCTTGCTTCAGGTAGAGTCGATTCACCAGAGATTTGGTCATGTATAAACTTTCAAGTTTCAACCATAACCCCGATGTCGTAGTCTCCTTTGATACATGTCAAAGAACCTTATCACCAACGCTCAACAATATTGCGATGTGGGCTTTCTCTATCATGGCCGTCTTTTCTTTTGTCGTTAACACGCATTCCATGGCTGCCTCTTCCTTTAACGCTTCCAAACAACCCTGCTGAACCAGTAGGGCTTTCATATTCAAGCGCCACAGACCAAAATCGTTCACACCGGTGAACTTTTCAATCTCATACTTTGTTGAAGGCATATTCTCCACGCTCACCGCACCAATCTGTTGTGAAAAATGATACCGGAATAACAAAGTATATTTGGTTTCTTGAACACCAAGAAATCCACAAGGGTAGAAAAGAAGGAAAAAAAACTTGAACAAACAAATAAACCCTATTAGGGTTCACAAAGGAAGAGAAAAGAGGGAGAAGAATAGAGAATTTGGTTAAATCTGTTTTACTATTCACTTTCTCAATAGGGTTCAAAGATTACAACTGAATACCAACAATTAACCTCTCTCAACCTAATAAGGTTTTGTCACGCCTTAGGAAGAGAGACTAGTATGCTATTTATAATAAACCTAACATACTAAACTAATGAGGCTTTTTAACAATTACCCATTACAAGCTAACTTAGAGTACAAGCTAACTTAAACAATTGGATCCATAACACAAGGCCCAATTCGATCTCCTACATACTAGAACACAATTCGACTACAGCATGTAGGTCTTCGACAACAGCATGTGAGCGGACTTTGACGGCATGCTAAAACTAGAGTTCGATCCAATATCTCATAGATACTTTAAGCAAGGTGCATATAAACAACAATCTATGTTATGTTTTTTCTAGCTATGTTTGCTCGTAGCTGTCTTAACTTAGATTTTGTTCATGTGACTTTGCGTAATGCTGCAATTCGTATTTTTGATACTCTTTTGATTTATCGGCTATGCTTGGAGGATCTAATTGTTGTTATTGTGTCTTAGAAACACTAAAGGATTTTCCTCAATCTTCACTACCTCTAATAGAAACTCTTCTTGCAATCGATCCTGATGGCCGTAGCACTGCATCAGCTACTCTAAATCATGAAGTAAGTGATCCCTGTGAATTAACCTGACATCTGAGAATTTATATGCAACACATTTCATATCTGTTTTCTATCTGCAATTATTTTATTTATGTTGAAAGTGATAAGCCTTTGAAGTTTAATTCCTGCATGTCAATAGTAGTCGATATCAACATGTCTAAATCAATTTTATGTGTTTGGAATCACTTTTTGCCTGATATGATTCTTTCACTTTTTTTGTTAGTCCTTCAACTTGGAGGTTCTCCAGGCTATAGGCAATAATATCAAAGTTTCAGGAATGGGGGATCGAGACAGTTGGTAGAGGGTTCCCATCTTTTTTATTTAGTGAAGGTTCAAGGTGAAAGAATGAAACTTGCATTCTTTGGAACACTTAGAAACACAGTTATTGCTAAGGATGTTGACTAGGTCAGTTCTACCTCCATAGTAGAAAACTTTGTTCGGTTATAAATTCAAGATTTATTAACATTTGATTTTACTTTTTCTTCTTAAATTATAAAACTCATCTATATTGTTGGACAATATATTACTTTGGTTTGATATAATTAATTTGCCACTATTTTATATCAAAAAAAGAAGCAATTAAATAGCAACTTTGTTTTCACTCCTATCAGTTTTAGGTAGCACAAATATCACTCTGTCGAAATAATTAATTTTGGTCAGTTGTTACTTTTGATGGTGAACTCTTATAAAAATCTGGAACAATAAGTGGTGGGGGTGATAAGCCCAAAAGTGGGAAAATAAAATGAACCATTATTAAGGATGCATGAGGGCTATTAGAATATTTAAAATCAGTATACTAATTAAAATCAGTATACTAATTATTTGTTAGTTCTAATTTATTGACTCACATATTCTTCTTATGTTCTTTGTTGATTGTTTATTTTAATTTATTGATTCTTTTTTTTTTATGTTTGTAAAACCAGTGAACTATTTCATTATTTACGATTATGTTTAAATTTTAATATCGATAACAGGTTGAAGCTACCTTTCTTGATGGAACAAAATTAGTAACAGATATCTTGGACAAACATTATATGGTTCCTTTGTTTTTTAAAATTTGCTTCTACTTTGATTTGATGCCACAAAGTAGTATGGTAGTTGTTGCAACATCTATTCCTGCCCAATTATATAGGTTGTCCTATAGAGATAGTTATATCAAATTGTATATCACTTCTTACAATAAAGTATATACTAATGTCAACACTTTGATACATTTAGACAATGAGATTTATATTAATATAATATAGTTCCCCATATTTTGATGCATGTGAAGATAGAAAAGTAGAAACCCATCCTATCAATTTGTCCATTATGTACGGTTTTCTAGAAAATGTCCAACACAATATTGTATTGGAAACTACAATTGTTAATTAACCGGCTGAGACTATCTAACTAGACCAACCATGAGTTATTGGAAACATTTTAATAATAGGATTATAGCTATTTAAAAATTAATTCTATTATATATCATTTTGGAAATTGTATTTAAAAATTAATACTATTTGTCATTTTAGAAATTAACTATATTTTGCATTTATATATCACAATTTACTTAACTTTTTTATTAATTAATATTTATTATTAACCAAAATATTTTACTCTCATTTTATCATTGAAATCAATGTATTAAATGTTTAAATAGTAATAAATTGATTTGTTTAAATAGTAATAAATTGATACTAAGGCCTAAATGAGAGTTTGCTTTGCTTTAAATTTTATGATTCAAATATTTTTTTTATCTAAAAATGGTATACGGGAAAATTTTTTATTATCATCTAAATATTTTTATATACGAAAATTTACTATTGATCCAGATATTTTTGTAAACGATAACTAAACAAAAATAATAGTTACGAAAAAAATTTATTAGTGATTTTCGTTTAATGCTTTTTTAGCTTAATTTTTTATAATATTTATTGACAAATTTGAGAAAAGTACATGATAAAATTTTGAGGTTGGAATGATTATGATAGATTTTCTAGACAAATAATAGGTCTACTAGGCAAGACATTTGCCTATATCATATATGGTTAAGGCAATAATCATTACTTTTATATTTTAATAAAAAAATAATTATATGTTTCTAAATTTTTTTTTAGAATAACCATGTTATTCAAAAAAATTCCAAAATAACATAAGATTCGGAACAATTACCAAAATGACGTGTTTTTGAAAAACCATAAACCTGCTGGCGCTATATGGTATGGCGCCACAAGCAAAAAAAAGTTCAAAATATTGCCAAACGCCATTTGGAATGGCGACTCAGTACAAGAGGTTGTGCCCTAATTTTAAAGTTCAGAGGAGGCGCCATATGCCTCAGTTCAATTTCTTTTTTTTTAAGCCATTTATATGTTTTTTTTTAATTTATAATTTTTTTTAAATGGGTAGATACATAATTTCTAGGGGCTATAAATAAGACTGCACCCTCATTTATTACTCCACAACACTTGTCACCAATACCCTAATCTCTCCCCTTCCACTATGTCTGAGTGGTTAAATCGGCGTCCATCATCATCGTCGGAGGAACCGCTTCCAACATTTCCATTTATGAAAAGAAATGCCCTAGTTGTATTCTCAGCAACCAAGCCTCCGATGAAGGTCCTACTCTGGAACACGCAAACCTTGGAGCATTTGCATAGGGAACTGTATCGCTGGCTAGAAGGAGAATTTGCTGCAGGTGAAACGATCAGGAAGATTGAGAGGCTGGTTGAGGAGTCTAGTCCAAATGGAGTTACCCGTTCTTGAAGAAAAGTGGAAAATGATGATGTGTCCTTATGATGATGTTAACACCAAAGAAAATTAGCTTAATGGTTGTAATATCCTAGATAAGTTGATTCATTGAGTTGTTTCTTTTGGGTATGTTGTTGTTATTTTCTGATTTGGTATTAGGTTATGTCGTTGTTAATTGTTGTTGTTGTTAAGCTATTAAGTTATGCTTTGTTAGGTTATGTCGTTGTAATCGCTTAGGTATGCTATCAATGAAATGAAATTTGTTGGTTACATTTTAAACTATGATATTGTGCTTGATCCCACATTGGGACACTTGGTACGATTGTGTCCCGACTGATGGCACGAACCACACAACCTCACCATTTTGTTTGCTGCATCCATCTCCGTTCGAATACGGGTGCTATTAGGGCGACAATTTTTCTTTCGTCGCATCAAATCATTATGCCATACTATTTCGCCTTCGTATGGAGGTCAGTAGTCCTCCTTTGCTATCACCTGAAAGCTAGTGTTGTAGACATTGCATAGAGTATGACTTGGTGAAGAACAGAAAGATAGTTGGTTGGGTTCAGTCGAGCCTTCGAACATGCTGCTATAACATGAGAGCAAGGCATACGAAATTCCTGAAACTTTCCACAATCACACCAACTCCTATCCAGTTCCACTTGGTAACATCCCCTAGGCCTCCCTTCATTGTGATCAATAGACTCTGCAACACTGAACTAACCTTTAACATGGTTGAAGACCGTGACCACATGTGTGTTGGCTTTTGCAGCTTCGTCCTTCATGAATGTCATTGGACTATTACTGATACGCCGAGACCATCTCAACAGATGCCTCTTCCACAGGTCAACACGCAAAGGCCAGAGACACCTCAACAAAATCGTGGTAGACCTAGACGCCGCGCAAATGCCCTGGCATGTGGAACCGGTGGACGTTTCGATAGGGTCGGCCATTAAATTTTTGTTTTCCATCAATTGTACAAATTTTTATATTGTGAACATTGTTATATAATTTTTGCTAGCCTTTTTTTTCTATTTAATTTATCAATTTCCAAACTAAAATAATAATTAAAAAACATGAACTGAGGCGCCATAGGGTATGGCGCCTCCCCTGTCCGTAAAAATGAAAAAATTAGGGCAAAGTGGATTTTCTTGAGGCGCCATTTGAAATGGCTTTTGGCTATTTTTTTTGCCTGAGGTGCCATATGATATGGCGCCAACAGGTTGGTTGTTTTTGAAACATGGCCACTTCCGTAATTTATTTGAAATAGGTGTTATTTAGGTAATTTTTTTGAATAGCGGTGTTATTCTAAAAAAAATCGTTTCTAAACATAGTGAACTTTTTTTATTGAATGACATATATACACTAGAGTCTAAAACTACCTTCGCGATGTTCGCTATATATAGCAATGCTCTTTTTTAAATTGAATTGAAAGACACAAAATAACAATAACAATAATTACAATTATTATAAAATAAAATTAACCATTTAAATTAATGGTGTGTTATATCTAATAAATTGAAGTTATTCTTTTTCATTAGTGGATTGGACCAACCATTATAATTTTTTACAACACCCCATTATTATTTCTCTCATACAAATTATTTAATTTTGGAATAAGTTACTAATATATTTATAAACGGGAATAACTTACTACTATATTTATAAATGCGAAAAATCTATTGTTTATATAACTATTTATAAAAACGGAAATAAGTTACTAAATTTTTTATAAACAGGAAAAAAGTTTATCGTTGATACATTATTTTTATAAACGGTAATAACTTACAAATATTTTTATAAGCGAGAAAATTCTATTGTTGATATAATTATTTTTATAAACAGAAATAACTTACAAATATTTTTATAAACGGGAAATCATTAATTTTCAATTAAAATAAATTATAAAATATAAGTAAAAGTGTTTGTCATTGAACAAAATAATATTTACTTACAGGAAAAAATACATTGTTGAATTAAATAATTGTGTATAGATTTAAATATATAAGTAATTGTTGGAATTAACCCAAAACCTATGAGAATTCCGACCCTATCTTGATAAAGAAGAAGGGTTCATAGCACAACAATACCAACGAAAAGAAGAAAATAGAGAAAGAAAGGAAATTAGGATTCTAAGAGAATTTGGAGAAGAAGGTTGTTACCCACAAACTGTGAGATTTTTCTATTTCTATTCACTTGCAACTGCAAACCGTGTATTACAATGTGTTGTAATTCTCTACAAAAATAAGGGTTACTCCCTATTTATAGATTTAGGTTTACTTGTTCTCCATACCAAAGCCCAAAACTATAAAAGCCCAAAATACATATTTTGGAACTATATCAAATCAAATCTAAATCAAATATGTGTGAAACAACTGTTTCGACACACCCTTGCTTCGACACTTCGACACAAGGAATTACAATTTAACACACCACCTAATTCATTGTGTCTAAGCTGTCTACATTCATCATGGCTCTTAGTCTTCTGAAAACTTCGACCTGCACTCCCTTCGTCATGATATCTGCAATCTGATTCTCAGTTCTGTAGTGTTCCAAGTTCATCTTCCCTTCTGCTACCTACTCTCGAAGATAATGGAACCTCATTTCGATGTGCTTGCTTTGACCGTGTGCTATTTGATTCTTCGCCAAATTTATAGCTGACATGCTGTCGATCTTCATGATAATTGCTCCATGACTCTTCCCTATAATCTCTTCGACCAAGTTTACCATCCAGGTTGCTTGACATGCACAAAGAGAAGTAGCTATATATTCTGCTTCGCATGATGACAATGCCACTATTGGCTCATTTCTCGAACTCCAAGCAACTGGTGCACCACCTAACATATACACATACCTAGCTGTGGATTTTCTATCCTTAACATCACTACACCAGCTAGAGTCTTTGTATCCCACTAAATTGCATTCTTTCCCTTTATCAGTTGCAGGAAACAAAATGTCGTAGTCGATAGTTCCTTTCAGATACCTCAGTATCCTCTTCGTTGCTGCTAGGTGTGATACCTTTGGCTTCTGTATGAATCTACTTACCATACCCACACTGTA
Source organism: Lathyrus tuberosus (assembly GCA_022829125.1). Classification (NCBI taxonomy): domain Eukaryota; kingdom Viridiplantae; phylum Streptophyta; class Magnoliopsida; order Fabales; family Fabaceae; genus Lathyrus; species Lathyrus tuberosus. The sequence continues at coordinate 8,155,910 of JALAZF010000270.1, read as the reverse complement.
TGCTAAGTCAGGCCTTATGTGACAAAGGTATCTAAGTGACCCAATAAGTCTTCTGTATTGGTTTGGGTCGACATCATCTTCATCTGAGTCCTTCGATAGTTACTGTCAGGTCTCAGCTGGAGTCGAAGTTGGGTTGCAATCTTGCATCTCAAATCTCTTGAGTATTTCGCCTGCATATCTTTTTTGGTGCATCATCAAATCTCTACTAGTCTTGTAGAATTCGATGCCAAGGAAATATGAGAGATTTCCCAAGTCTGACATTTCAAACTCCTCACTTAGGTCATGTTTGAAATCTTCGATCTTCTTCTTGCAACTCCCTGTTATCAACAAATCATCAACATAGAGGCATAGTATAAGCAATTCATTATTGCTTCTCCTTACATACACTCCATGCTCAGTCGTACACTTCATAAATTCCTTCTCCCTTAAGAAGCTGTCGATTTTCTTATTCCAAGCTCTTGGAGCTTGCTTAAGTCCATACAGGGCTTTATGCAGCCTGTACACCTTTCCTTCTTCGCCTCGTTTCACATACCCAGCTGGTTGTGTGACATAAACTTCTGCATCTAAGGGGCCATTAAGGAATGCACACTTCACGTCCATCTGACATGTGTGCCAATTGTTTATATTTGCTAGACCAACAACCAACCTGATTGTTTCGATCCTAGCAACAGGTGTGAACACTTCATCGAATTCGATTCCTTCCTTCTGTAGAAATCCTTTCGCCACAAGTCTCACCTTGTGTTGAGTTACCTCTCCTCTAGGATTCACCTTCACCTTGTAAACCCACTTCACATCAATTGCCTTCTTGCGTTGAGGCAATTCAACAAGTGACCAGATATTGTTGACTTCGATGGACTCTAACTCCTCATTTATTGCTTTCACCCACTTCGAATCTTTCAATGCCTCAACTGCATTGACTGGTTCGACATCTGCATAGAAAGCATAATGTACCAGCTCACCCTCTTCATCAACCACATCATCTGATGTAATTACACATTCTTGCAACCTTGCAGGCATGTGTCTTATTTGTCGAGGTCTGCTTTGGCCTGCTTCATCTCTGACTTGTTCTTGTCGAACTTCTCTTTCGACTTCAGTGGCTGGTTCTTCACAAGATATTCTCACTGAATCCTTCTTGGCATTCTCAGTCCAGTCTCATTCTTTAAGCTCATCTATGATCACGTCCCTGCTGATCACTACCTGCTTATTTACTGGGTCGAACAGTTTTTAACCTCCAGTCGAATGATATCCTATCAAGATCATCTGATTCGACTTGTCATCAAGCTTCCTTCTCAACTAATCTGGCACATGTCTATGTGCTATAGATCCAAACACCTTCAAGTGACTGAGGCTAGGCTAGACACCAGACCAACATTCTTCTGGTGTGATTCCTTCAAGCTTCTTCGTTGGACATCTATTCAAAATATATGTTGCTGTCGAAACCGCTTCTCCCCATATTTCTTTGGGTAAGTGCTTTCCATTCAACATACTTCTCACCATGTTCATGATGGTTCTGTTCTTTTGTTCTGCAACTCCATTTTGCTGTGGAGTATAGGGTGGCACCACCTTATGCACACTCCCTTCTTTTTCACATAATACATTGAACTCTTTCGAAACATACTCTCCACCACCATCAGTCCTCAGAATTTTCAACTTTCGACCACTTTGTCTTTCTACCGTGGATTTGAATCTGGCAAATACCTCGATCACATCACTTTTCTTCTTGATGAGGTAAGTCCACAACTTTTGACTGTAATCATCTATGAACGTGACAAAGTATCTGTTGCCACCAATTGAATCCACCTAGATTGGACCACATACATCAGAGTATATGACTTCCAGAATTGCCTTCGACTTCCTTCCTACATCCTTGCTGAAGCTATTCTTGTGTTGTTTCGACTGAACACACTATTCACAGACTTCACTTGGAATGTCGATTTCTGGTAATCCTGAAACCATATTTCTTCTCTTTAGCTCTCTGATGTCATTGAAGTTGAGATGCCAAGTCAAAAATGCCATAACCATTCATCTCTGCTGGCTGCAGTTGCTAGACACTTGTGCTCCATCACCTTGAGCTCAATCTTAAAGGTCATATTCTGAGACATTGGAGCCTTCAAGATCAACCTATCACATGCGTCGAGAACTCTCATCATCTTATCTTCGACAACTACCTTGTAGTTCTTTTCGACAAGCTGCCCTATACTGAGCAAATTACTCTTCATGCCTGGTATGTACAACACATTGGAAATTGTTGACCTCTTGTCATCTTTCCTCATAATCAGAACATCACCAACACCTTCAGCTGCTAGAGTGTTGTCATTTGCAAACTTTACCATGTTCTTCGACGAGGGCTTCATATTGACAAACCAATATTTCCTTCCAGTCATGTGTGATGAGCATCCTGAGTCCAAGTACCACTGATCTTGGAATCTTTCTTCATCTCTTGTTATGACCATCAGCAACGTCTCTTCTTCTTCATGTTTCGCCAGCTTTGCATCAGTTTCTTGATTTTTATTCTTTTCTGGACAGTCACTAAAATAATGGCCATACTTCTGACAATTGAAACACTGAATGTGACTTTTGTCAGATTTTCGACCACCACCTCTTCCTTTACCTGCAGCACCGCCTCTTTGGTTGCCTTGATTCCAGGGTTTTTTCTAATTCGACCATTTTCCTTCATTCTGATTTCGACCAGTCGAATTGTTGTAGCCTCCTCTACCTTTGTTGTCATTCCCGTTTCCTTTGCCTTTCCTTTCCTTTTCTGACTGCGCCTGCAATACCATATCACTCTTCGACTTTCCTGCAGCTCTTTCAGCCATCCTTTGTTCATGAGACTCAAGTGTCCCTTGAAGTTATTCCTTCGTCAATACTGACAAGTCTTTCGACTCTTCTATGGCTACTACCACGTGGTCGAACTTTGGATCCAATGCCTCAAGATCTTTGCAACAACTGATCTTGATGTCAACACCTCTCCACATACCTTGATTTGATTCACCAGCTTTGTAACTCTGGTAAAGAAATCTGTTATATTTTCATTGTCTTCCATCTGAAGTAACTCATAGGTTCTCTTGTGAGTTTGTAACCTCGCCTCTTTCACCTTCTCTGAGCCTCCAAACGACTTTTCAAGAATCTCCCACGCTTCCATCGCAGACTCTACATCACTAACTTTTTCAAAGTTATCTGGATCTACACACTGATGAATTATAAAGAGAGCTTTATAATATTTCTTCTTCAACTCTTTGTGTGCAGTCTTTTCATGATCCGTCGCGTTCTCTGCAAGCTGTGTTACTCCTTCCTTCACAAGATCCCAAATATCTTGATAACAGAAAACCACCTTCATCTGCTTGTACCAATTCTCATAATTATTTTTCTTGAGAATCAGAAGACTCGCCGGAAAGTGCACGTTCGGATAGTTCACTGCCATCACGATTTTCCTTCCTTGAATCGCAACTGGAGCTCTAGATACAGATGTTGGAATTAACCCAAAACCTATGGGAATTCCGACCCTATCTTGATAAACAAGAAGGGTTTGTAGCGCAGCAATACCAACAAAAAGAAGAAAATAGAGAAAGAAAGGAAATTAGGATTCTAAGAGAATTTGGAGAAGAAGGTTGTTACCCACAAACTGTGGGATGTTTCTATTTCTATTCACTTGCAACTGCAAACCGTGAATTACAATGTGTTGTGATTCTCTACAAAAATAAGGGTTACTCCCTATTTATAGATTTAGGTTTACTTGTTCTCCAAGCCAAAGCTCAAAACTATAAAAGCCCAAAATACATATTTTGGAACTATATCAAATCAAATATGTGTGAAACAACTGTTTCGACACACCCATGCTTCGACACTTCGACACAAGGAATTACAATTTAACAGTAATGTCAAAACAAAAACAATATTTATATACGAGAAATAATACATTGTTGATTAAATTATTTATATATATGAGAAAAAATATTATTGTTATAAACAAGAACAATTCTAATTGTTTCAAATATTAAATATATAAATTACATCCACCAAATAATATTTTTGGTTTAAAGAAATCATAAAATTTTAATTAAATTAAATTATAAAATATTAATAAAAGTGTATCTCATTGAACAACTTAATATTTACTTATGGGCAAAAATATATTGTTGATTCAAATATTTTATATAAATTCAAATATATAAGTAATGTCAAAACAAACTTAATATTTATATACAGAATCAAATATGTTGTTGATTAATTTAGTTATAATTTACGGGAAAAATGTCATTGTTATAAACGGGATCAATTTTAATTGTTCCAAATAGTGAATAATATCTTAAATGAATTATGGACACTAATTTATTATTTCTATAAAAAATAATAATTTTTTTGGTTGAACAATTTAATTTTTTTAATATCATTTTTATTATATTTTAGAAAAAATACGCATACCATACGAGTATCCGTTCGAACGCAGGGGTATCCCACTAGTTATATAATAATATTTAAATTTTTATAAATTCTCTCTTTAAAATAATAATTTTCTAATTTTAAAAATATTGTTAGAAATTACTCCATTTTAAAGTATACAATATCTTCTATAGAAATACATGAATTACCTGCGAAATTACCTGCGGAAATTTATTCGCAGGTATACCTGCGAATTTAGCTGCGGTTTTTTATTTTAAGAACTTGTTTCCTGCGAAAAACAAAGTCGCAGCAAAATTCGCAGGAATTCCTGAGCCTTTACCTGCGATTTCGGATTTTAAAATAATATTTCTATTTTCCTGCGGATTTTACTGCGATTTGGTTCGCAGGAATTAGCTATCCATTGAAAATTTAAAATTCTCAGTAAATGTCGCAGGAATTGATGCGGCTTTTGCTGCGATTTTTTCTGCGAATTTTACTGCGATATTTGCTGCGAAATGTTATTACTAATTTTTTTTTAAATTTATTTATATTTTTAGTATTAATATAAATAAAATTATAAAATATAATTGACATATTGATTCTAATGATATGTTTTTGAGATATTTTATTTTATATTAAATCTTATTTTTTTACTATATTAATTGGATTTTTATAATTATTTTTTAAAGAAAATTTATTTATTTAATAATTTTTTATTATTGTGAAAATTAGAAAGAAATAAAATTATAAAATATAATTGACATATTGATTCTAATGATATGTTTTTGAGATATTTTAATTTTATATTAAATCTTATTTTTTCTAAAAAAAATTTTCCTATATTAATTGGATTTTTTATTTATTTCTTAAAGAAAATTTATTTATTAAATAATTTTTTTATTATTGTGAAAATTAGAAAAATAAAAAATATTTATCAAGGAATAATTGAATTATACAGTTGAGCCAAAGAACCAATGGTGGATTGGTGAATAATGACTATAGAGTCTAATTCTAGCCAAAGTTAAAAAATATATATCTATATTTTTGAATCAAAGTGATTAAATATAATAAAAATTATTATTTTTAATTATTTTGAAAAAAAATAAAAGAGTTTTTTTACTTTAATTTGAGACGGATGAAATATTAATATAATATAAATTAGTCCATTTTTATAATAAATAATATAATAAAATGACAAGTGTTATTATTATTACTAGCGTTCAAACGAGCACTCTCGTACTCGTTTGTCCGCATTTGTATGTTTGCACACGCGTCAAAATAAAAACAAATATTTTTTTTTTAATTTTTTATTTAAATTTAAATTATTTGTATCATCAAATGACCATTTTTCTCATTTCAAAATAAAATAAAATAAACCAAAAAAACACACACACAAATTAATGTTCCACGACCGTTATTGTCAAATTTATTTATTCTTGATCAGCACAACAAATTTTAAATCTTATCATTGAAAATAACTATAATTAATTGACATGCTAAAAGAATGTGTAAAAAATAAAAAGGCTAAAATACAGTTTTAGTCCTCTTGTTTGTCAAAATTCACGGTTTTGGTCCCCCATTTTGTTTTTTAAAAGTTTTGGTCCCCCACTCCAATTTTGGCCCAAAAAAGTGATGAATAATACCTGGTCCGTACATGAACAGTACATGAATAGTGAGGGGTGGGGGACCAAAACTGTTAAAAAACAAAACGGGGGGACCAAAACCATGAATTTTGACAAACAGGTGGACCAAAACTGTATTTTAGCCAAATAAAAAAAAGAGATGGAGAATTGGAAATATGTCATGGATGAGGATATTTTTGAAAAAAATTAAGGTGAGTCAAAAATTGTCTATCCTCTTTATATATAGTTATGATATATTATTATTATTATTATTATTACTAGTATGATACCCGTGCGTTCGCACGGGTACACGTCGGTGACGCGTATTTGTTTTCAGAATGTATTTATTTTTATAATGTATTTTTTTTTCAGAATGTATTTGTTCTTAGAATGCATTTATTTATATTTAAAATTAAAAAAAAAACAAAATATAATAAAAATTAGTAAATTTTTTATTTACTAAAAATTAATATGATATCCGTTCGTTCACACGGGTACCAGTCAGTGATGCATATTTGTTTTTATTTAAAATTTTGAAAAAAAATACAATTAATAAATATCAGTAAATATAAAAAAAAATATAATTTATATTTAAAAAAAGTAGAATCAATACCCATAGACATCGGTTGGTTGATTTAGTTTTATAAATATCAAATAATAACATAGTATTTGTAAATATTATTTTAATTTTAGAAATAAATATTATTAATATAAATAAATATATTTTATGTAAGTATTATTACAAATATTTATTTCGTGCCCGATACCAATATCAGTACCCATGTGTGTTATGCAGATTTGTTTGTATTTTTTTAAAATTAGAATTAATAAAAATTAATAAATACAAAAAATATAATTTATATTTAAAAAAAATCAATACCCGCAAGCATCGTTTGATATTTTTTATAAAAATATTTATGTAATGATTTAGTTTTATAAATATCAAATAATATCATAATATTTGTTTAATTTAATAAATAAATATATATTTTGTGAGATACTCATATCAGTACCCATGTGTGTGACGCCCCCTTTCTATACCCCCAATTAACACGCAATTAAAGCGGTAAAAAGAAAATTCGAAAATTGATCAGAGTATATTTGAAACATCATGGCATAGAAGGGAGAATCACATCAAAGAAGCCAAACATACACATAACATGCAACACCTGCCCATAATGATATGCAACTGTGGGGTAGCAATCATACAGAGGAAACTTTGTTCCTTACATCCACTTTTCAGAAATTAGAATTAAAGCGGAAAATCTAAAATCTGATTAACATATATACATATACACATATAAACAGTTTGTCATACATCAGGTAGCATATGTACAACCAAAATATATCATCAGATATTCAAAATAATAGCGCGCGGCCACCCTAACTACCCGGAGTCACATATCAGAGCCGACCGACCAAAATAATGAAGACGCAACGCTTCACAAAAAGGAATACCTCCAGCAGCTCTAATCTGCAACGCCTCATAGAGCGTTATAAAACAGCAGAAGGGTGAGAAAAACAATCATAATACCGTTGAGTAAAATTATGTATTAACACAAACATACACAAGTATAAAGTTCTCACCACAAATGCACCACAATCGAATAAAACATAACACAGTACAATTATCAGGTATTCATCACCAATGCACGTCAATCACCCATAATACACTCCTCATCAACACAATTATACATACTCCATCACATTATCACATTCACAATTAACATACACATTTAATCCATGATTATACAAATACACAGAGACCGACACAACGACTCTATGCACATGCCATGCGGTACCGACTTCCATTGTTTCTCATGTCTCATCACCAGTTCACTCAGGAACTATTGGAACCATCGCTCGTTACTGAGAATCTCAAGTAACACCCCGTCGGGCCTACGATGTTCACCCGTCGCTTTAGGTCCTCAGGCATCGCCTCATATTTTTTAGGCACACGACGTTATGGATCGCTTTAAGTCCCATCACGGGCACACGATCGTCTACAACCATCGCTTTAGGTCCTCAGGCAGCGCCTCATATTTTCGAGGCACACGATGTTATAGCAAATTCCCTCAGGAATTAAACCGCCACTCAGGACGTTTCCACAATACATATCATGATGCTTGGCATACAATGACTCATGACATTCACATTGCATACATACACACATTCATGATCATGCATTTATCATCAAATATCACACATAGTATTTTCTTGCCCTTAGGCCACAAGTTATCATCGACACATAGTATTCTTATCCCAACACAGTACACAATCCATACAACGTTCATATTAACAGTACGGTGTACCTTACACATCCAATTCACATAATTATAACAGCAAAAGTCGACAAAACGACACTATTCTCGATTTTTCGACATAATTAAATCGGCTAACAATTCCAAAATCATCATCATCCAAAAGTACATTTCATAAGCTTTCCAACGATATAAATATCACTCAATTCGGGAATACGGTTCGAAAGATATGGATTTAAAAAAAAAAAGAAAAATTGTTCTCAAAAACAACCAACCGCCCGGCGGAGCATGCTCACCGCCCGGCGAAACGCACTTCGCCTCCGCTTCGCCGGCGAAACACAGGCGATACCAATCCCCCAAAATAATTCAAAGAGGCAGAAGCTTGGCACCTCTGCGCCTCTCGAACCGCCCGGCGAAAAGAACGCATCGCCCGGCGCTCAGGGCCTTTCGCCCGGCGCTCTGCACCAGAAGCAGAAAAATTCTGCTGCGTGAACACTGTTCCATACCTCCAATTTTTCCCATTTTCTTCCCCAAATCATTTCCAACAGCAAAACAATTACTAGCAATGGTTCATACACATACATAGATCATACAACACAAATTATATCGAATTCCGTCCGTGAAAACATCGATTTCTACTCGATTACACGATTTCGACCTATATCCGAAAAACTACCGAACGAGACAATACAACATACAACCACACATACATAATCATACACAACAATAAGATAATCGAGTTTCACACCCTTACCCGATTTAATCGATTCCTAGAACTTGTTCTCTTGATTTCCCAAGCTTTTTCTCCAATTTCTCTCTTTTCTCTCTTCTCCTCTTTTCTTCTCTTTTCTTCTTTTCTTACTTTCTTTCTCTTCTACTATTTTTCTCTCTATTTCTATTTTTCTTTTCTTTACTAACTTAACAAAATACACCCAAATGCCCAAAATACCCTTACACTCAAATATCTCGCAAACGTTCCCAAAACCCGATAAAATATATTCACGACGAAAAATAACATATTTTCACATAAAAGTCAGAAATAAAATAATATAATAATAAAATAATAAAAAACGACTCAATTAAAGTAAAAGACCTAAACTGGGGCGTTACAACTCTCCCCCACTTAGAAATTTTCGTCCTCGAAAATCTCACCTGAAACAAACAACTCTGGATACGACTCCCGCATCCGACTCTCCAATTCCCACGTCAAATTACCCTCAGCAGCGCCTCCCCACGCCACTTTCACAAGTGCAATCTCTTTGCCCCTCAACCGCTTCACCTCGCGATCCAAAATACCAATCGGTAATGCCTCGACCGTAAGGTTATCCCTTACCTCAACCTCGTCCATCGGAATCACATGTGAAGGGTCTGAAACATACTTCCGAAGCTGTGAAACATGAAAAACGTCATGCAAATTCGACAGATTCGGCGGTAACGCCACACGATACGCCACAGCACCAACTCTCGCAGATATCTGGTAAGGACCAATAAATCGAGAAGTAAGCTTCTTAGATTTCAAAGCACGACCAACACCCGTTACCGGCGTAACTCTCAGAAATACGTGATCACCCTCTTGAAACTCAAGATTCTTATGTGTCCGATCATGATAACTCTTTTGTCTACTCTGAGAAGCCTTCATTTTCTCACGAATAAACTTCACTTTCTCTGTCGTCTGTTGCACCAATTCCGGTCCAACCACAGAACTCTCACCAGTTTCGTGCCAACACAACGGCGTTCGACATCTTCGCCCATATAAAGCCTCAAAAGGTGCCATTCCGATACTAGAATGAAAACTGTTATTATACGTGAACTCAATCAAAACAAGATAATCGTCCCACGCACCACCTTGTTCCAAAACACACGACCTCAACAAATCCTCCAACGACTGAATAGTTCTTTCGGTCTGACCATCTGTCTGCGGATGATAAGCCCTGACCATCTGTCTGCGGATGATAAGCCGAACTCAACCTCAATTTAGAACCCAAAGCCTTCTGTAAACTTTCCCAAAATCTCGATGTAAACCTAGGATCTCGATCAGAAACAATACTCAATGGAATCCCATGCAATTTCACCACCACACTGATATAGATCTCAGCTAACCTCTCCAAAGAAAAACTGATGTCAATCGGAATAAAATGTGCCGATTTAGTCAGCCTGTCCACAATCACCCAAATAGCATTATGCCCTCGCTGAGTGTTCGGTAATCCCGTCACAAAATCCATCGAAATGCTATCCCATTTCCACTCAGGAATATCCAACGGTTGCAACAAACCACTAGGTCTCAAATGTTCCACTTTCGATTTCTGACAAGTCAAACACGCATACACAAACTGAGCCACATCTCTTTTCAAACCAGACCACCAGAAAATCTTCTTCAAATCTTGGTACATCTTATTCGCACTCGGATGAATACTTAAATTACTCCGGTGTCCTTCTTCCAAAATCATTCTTTTCAACTCCGCATCATCAGGAATACAAATACGACCACAAAACCTCAAAACACCAAAATTATCAACCTTGAAATCCACATTCTCATTCCTCATCAAATCAACGAATTTCAAATCCAGCTTTTGTTTCTCACTAACCGACAACAAAAATTCATTAGCAACCTTCAACATTCCAAGCCTTACACTAACCGAAGTCACTTCACATACCAAACTCAAGTCTCTAAACGACTCCAAAAGTTCCAACTCCTTCACCATCAATGCGGACATATGCAACGATTTCCGGCTCAATGCATCGGCTACCACATTAGCTTTACCAGGATGGTAATTCAAGCCAAAGTCGTAGTCTTTCAAGAATTCCAACCATCTCCGCTGCCTCATGTTCAACTCTTTCTGATCAAATAAATATTTCAAGCTTTTATGATCACTAAAGACCTCGAACCTTGCACCATAGAGATAGTGCCTCCATATCTTCAACACAAAAACTACAGCCGCTAATTCAAGATCATGAGTAGGATAGTTTTTCTCATGAACTCTTAACTGCCTTGAAGCATAAGCTACAACCTTACCTTCCTGCATCAAAACACCACCCAAACCAATTAAAGAAGCATCGCAATACACAACAAAGGGTTCATTAGGATTAGGTAAAATAAGAATCGGAGCTGTCGTCAATCTTTCCTTCAGCTCACAAAAACTCTCTTCGCATTGAATATCCCAAATGAATGCTTTGCCCTTATAAGTCAACTGCGTCAAAGGAAGAGCTAGCCTAGAAAAACCTTCAATGAACCTCCGATAATAACCAGCCAAACCTAGAAAGCTTCGAATTTCAGTAACGGATCTAGGAGCCTCCCATTGTAGAACTGCTTCTACTTTAGATGGATCCACAGCAATACCATTACCTGAAATTACGTGCCCAAGAAAACTCACCTCAGACAACCAGAATTCACACTTGGACAATTTGGCAAAAAGCTTCCTTTCCTTCAAAACCTGCAAAACAATACGCAAATGCTCTACATGTTCTTCCCGAGACTTAGAATAAATTAAAATATCATCAATAAACACCACCACAAAACGATCCAAATGCTCATGAAAAATCCGATTCATGTATTCCATAAACACACCAGGCGCATTAGAAACCCCGAACGGCATCACCGAATATTCATAATGACCGTAACGTGTTCTAAAGGCCGTCTTCTGAATATCCTCTTCTTTCACTCTTATCTGATGGTACCCCGATCTCAAATCGATCTTACTAAATACGCAAGCACCAACCAACTGATCCATCAGATCATCAATCCTTGGAAGCGGATATTTGTTCTTAATCGTCACTTTGTTCAACTGGCGATAATCAATACATAATCGCATACTCCCATCCTTCTTTTTCACTAACAAAACTGGAGCACCCCAAGGAGAAACACTTGGCCTCACGAACCTCTTTTCCAACAACTCACTTAACTGCTTTTTCAACTACACCAATTCAGATGCCGACATTCGATAAGGTGCCATAGATACAGGTCTAGTACCAGGAACTAGATCAATAGATAATTCAACTTCTTTCTCTGGCGGCACATCTGAAATATCATCAGGAAACACCTCAGGAAATTCGCACACAACAGGAAACACCTCCAATGAAACTTGACTATCCACAGTCAAAGATGCAAATAATCCAAACAACTGAGCTTCATCCGCCAAAAGTTTCTTCAACTCTTTGGTAGATAAGAAACTCGAGTCTTCGTCTTCCTCAAGAGAAGGAATCCTTACTGACTTATGATAACAATCAATATGAACCCTATTAAATTGCAACCAATTCATTCCCAAAACTACATCCAAACCTTCCAACGGTAAACACACTAAATCCATCTCAAAGTCTTTACCATAAATGGTCAAAGGACAACTCAAACACACTAAAGAAGTAGTTACTGACCCCATCGCTGGAGTATCAATAACCATCTCACCATCCATCGAAGACAACCCAAGATTCAAACGTTCCGCGCACTCAGACGAAATAAACGAATGAGTCGCTCCAGTATCAATAATAGCAATTAAAGGCGTATTATTAATAAAGCAAGTACCTCTTATCAGACGATCAGCACTTGAAGTCTGAGTTCCCGCCAATGAAAACACTTTCCCACTAGTTGGAGCTTTCTTTTAATTCGGACACTTCGAACTAATGTGACCAGGTTCTCCACAGTTATAACACTTCACCACATTCTTCCTTTTACAATCAGCCACAACATGTCCTTCACCTCCACAGTTAGAACACTTATCCAAATTCTTCCTACACTCGGACTGACGATGTCCCAATCCACCACATCTAAAACACCTCGGGGTATTAGACATACCACCTCCACCTGACCTACGATCAAACGTACTCCTTTATTTACCCTTATCAGCCGGTGACACATACGGTCCACCACGGAACTGTTGCTTCCCTTTCCTGTCACTTACACTTTTATAATGAGCAGAACGAGCCTTACTGTCCTCATCATAAATCCTACAGCATTCAACCAAATCAGCAAACCTTCTAATCCTCTGATAACCAATCGCCTGCTTTATCTCAAGACGCAAGCCACTTTCATACTTCACACACTTTGAAAATTCAGCTGTCGCTTCCACATAATGAGGATAAAACTGCACAAGTTCCACAAACTTAGCAGTATAGACAATAACCGACATATTACCTTGTTTTAGCTCTAAAAACTCAATCTCCTTCTTTCCTCAGACATCCTCGGGAAAATACTTCCTTAGAAACTCTCGGCTAAACACCTCCCAAGTGATCTCTTCTTCCTCCTCACCAGCTTCCAACACCTGACGAGTACTGACCCACCAGTCATCAGCCTCTTCGTGTAGCATATGAGTGCCCAGCCTCACCTTATCATCCTCATCATCACAATCCATTACCCTAAAAATCCTCTCAATCTCTTTCAACCACAACTGCGCACCATCCGGATCATGTTTCCCTTTAAAAACCGGCGGCTTATTCTTTCTAAACTCATCATTTCCGGCAGCATTCGGTGCACCCTGCACAGCTCGTGCAATCGCTTCCATCGCAGCAGCCAAAGTAGCATCATTACGACCAGCCATATTCTGTTCGGCTAAACACAGAAACTATGGTTAAACAACAACTTGTTCAACACAACTCGCCCAATATGCCAGACACAACAGACACAAACTACACAACTGACACGGACTGGCTCTGATACCACTTAATGTGACGCCCCCTTTCTATACCCCCAATTAACACGCAATTAAAGCGGTAAAAAGAAAATTCGAAAATTGATCAGAGTATATTTGAAACATCATGGCATAGAAAGGGAGAATCACATCAAAGAAGCCAAACATACACATAACATGCAACACCTGCCCATAATGATATGCAACTGTGGGGTAGCAATCATACAGAGGAAACTTTGTTCCTTACACCCACTTTTCAGAAATTAGAATTAAAGCGGAAAATCTAAAATCTGATTAACATATATACATATACACATATAAACAGTTTGTCATACATCAGGTAGCATATGTACAACCAAAATATATCATCAGATATTCAAAATAATAGCGTGCGGCCACCCTAACTACCCGGAGTCACATATCAGAGCCGACCGACCAAAATAATGAAGACGCAACGCTTCACAAAAAGGAATACCTCCAGCAGCTCTAATCTGCAACGCCTCATAGAGCGTTATAAAACAGCAGAAGGGTGAGAAAAACAATCATAATACCGTTGAGTAAAATTATGTATTAACACAAACATACACAAGTATAAAGTTCTCACCACAAATGCACCACAATCGAATAAAACATAACACAGTACAATTATCAGGTATTCATCACCAATGCACGTCAATCACCCATAATACACTCCTCATCAACACAATTATACATACTCCATCACATTATCACATTCACAATTAACATACACATTTAATCCATGATTATGCAAATACACAGAGACCGACACAACGACTCTATGCACATGCCATGCGGTACCGACTTCCATTGTTTCTCATGTCTCATCACCAGTTCACTCAGGAACTATTGGAACCATCGCTCGTTACTGAGAATCTCAAGTAACACCCCGTCGGGCCTACGATGTTCACCCGTCGCTTTAGGTCCTCAGGCATCGCCTCATATTTTCGAGGCACACGACGTTATGGATCGCTTTAAGTCCCATCATGGGCACACGATCGTCTACAACCATCGCTTTAGGTCCTCAGGCAGCGCCTCATATTTTCGAGGCACACGATGTTATAGCAAATTCCCTCAGGAATTAAACCGCCACTCAGGACGTTTCCACAATACATATCATGATGCTTGGCATACAATGACTCATGACATTCACATTGCATACATACACACATTCATGATCATGCATTTATCATCAAATATCACACATAGTATTTTCTTGCCCTTAGGCCACAAGTTATCATCGACACATAGTATTCTTATCCCAACACAGCACACAATCCATACAACGTTCATATTAACAGTACGGTGTACCTTACACATCCAATTCACACAATTATAACAGCAAAAGTTGACAAAACGACACTATTCTCGATTTTTCGACATAATTAAATCGGCTAACAATTCTAAAATCATCATCATCCAAAAGTACATTTCATAAGCTTTCCAACGATATAAATATCACTCAATTCGGGAATACGGTTCGAAAGATATGGATTTAAAAAAAAAAGGAAAATTGTTCTCAAAAACAACCAACCGCCCGGCGGAGCATGCTCACCGCCCGGCGAAATGCACTTCGCCTCCGCTTCGCCCGGCGAAACACAGGCGATACCAATCCCCCAAAATAATTCAAAGAGGTAGAAGCTTGGCACCTCTGCGCCTCTCGAACCGCCCGGCGAAAAGAACGCATCGCCCGGCGCTCAGGGCCTTTCGCCCGGCACTCTGCACCAGAAGCAGAAAAATTCTGCTGCGTGAACACGGTTCCATACCTCCAATTTTTCCCATTTTCTTCCCCAAATCATTTCCAACAGCAAAACAATTATTAGCAATGGTTCATACACATACATAGATCATACAACACAAATTATATCGAATTCCGTCCGTGAAAACATCGATTTCTACTCGATTACACGATTTCGACCTATATCCGAAAAACTACCGAACGAGACAATACAACATACAACCGCACATACATAATCATACACAACAATAAGATAATCGAGTTTCACACCCTTACCCGATTTAATCGATTCCTAGAACTTGTTCTCTTGATTTCCCAAGCTTTTTCTCCAATTTCTCTCTTTTCTCTCTTCTCCTCTTTTCTTCTCTTTTCTTCTTTTCTTACTTTCTTTCTCTTCTACTATTTTTCTCTCTATTTCTATTTTTCTTTTCTTTACTAACTTAACAAAATACACCCAAATGCCCAAAATACCCTTACACTCAAATATCTCGCAAACGTTCCCAAAACCCGATAAAATATATTCACGACGAAAAATAACATATTTTCACATAAAAGTCAGAAATAAAATAATATAATAATAAAATAATAAAAAACGACTCAATTAAAGTAAAAGACCAAAACTGGGGCGTTACAATGTGTTCGTTCGGGTATTGATTAACCTACAACACTACCATCCTAATTTATAAAAAAAAAACTATTTTTTTTTCATGCGGCCGTATATAAAATATTTTAATCAACCATAAATTTTTTTCCCGTATATTAATATTATTTTTTATTTGAAATTAGTTATACAAATATTTGAATCAATATTAAATACATATTTTGGATTTAGATTAATCTATTTAAAAAAATAATAAAACTCATAAAAAATCAAATATACGACTTTAAAATTATTTTAATTTTCTTAAAATATAAATTAAATATACACTTATCAACAATCATATGTTTAATAGAAAATAAGAAATTATTATTATTTACCCAATAAATTACTCAATTAATGATAAGCATATAATAAATTACTATTATTTAATATGATATTAAAACAATAATTTGTTGTCACTTTAAACAATAAATTACTATTATAATATATATTTTTGTTATTTACATCAATGAAAAATATTTCTTCAACACACGAGGCTGCTGTCCATAGAAGCTTCATAGTCTGCAGACAAAAATAACCATTAAGATCTTAAAATGTATAATATATTACTCACTAATCTGCTAAGGAATAAAAAATAACTATGGCTAATGTTGTCAGAATCTCTAATGGCTAGTGACTACACGTACACTACCCTCAGTACCACCATGAACTGAAAAAAATTAATTTTCAGTGATTTTGACTATTTGAGGGAGCAAATGGAATAGCACCACCAGCAGTTACATTAGCATAATCTAAGGTTGGTTAGTACTTCATTACCAATGTTATATCTTATAAGGATCAAGATCTAACATAAGTATGCAGACTTGGTTAATAAACTTATCTAAGAAAAAGTGTTGTAGTTTTATTCTTCCTCGGGAGGTAGATTTAGATCGGGCAGCAGGAATGGTAATTCTTGGTTGTTAACCACTTGATGAATCTCTCGTTGCACAGATGAGGAAGTCCCTTCTGTAATGACAGCTGATTCCTTCTCTTGGACTGTATGAGGCTGGAATAATTTAGATGATGAAGCACCTTCTGTAATGACAACTGATTCCTTCTCTTGGACTGTCTGAGGCTGGACTAATTTAGACAATGAAGCATGGTTTGCATCCGTAACCTGTGGTGTGTCGAGAACAGCTTTTCCAGAAACCAGAGAGATTATGGCTGTTTCTGTGTTCTTTTCTGACACCAGAGAGATTCTGTCTGTTTCTGTGTTATTTTGTGACACCAAATCAAGCTGTTACAACAAATCAAAGACATGATTAGATAAACACACCAATACAAATAGTCTTTAATTAAGCATAAGTTTTACTTTGGCAGTATATAACAAAAGCACAACTTAATTTTGAAAACATAAAGGTCTTATAAAGTAATCTCATGTCAACTACATTCAAACATTGCAACAAAAACCCATTTACTAACACTTCCAGCCCTAGTCAACTTTAGATTTAGTTACATAGCAATTCAAGTTAACAACTGATTCAAGATAATCAATCCAACATTAACAACCTGTTAACTAACAGCAATAGCAGTTACACCAATTCAATCTTAACATTCTAATAACTCAAACTAATTCACTAACTAATTTTTCTCCAAACTAACTATTACATTCAATGAGTTTCCTGGCAGTCCCTATTTCTAACTGTCAACCTAACTTTAACTAATTTCATATAATGCTTCACTATCTAATTGATTCCAAACTAACCTAGTTTTTTTTTTCACATTCAATTCATTTAACTGATTCAACATCTAACAACTCCTATCCTTCATATCACTTCTAATTAATCAGTTCACAACCTCTAACATAACTAACCTTGATTCGAACTTAAAACCAAATAACTCTAACAGTGCTAACTCATTTTTACAGTAGAACTAACACCTAACTGAACTTAACCATTCTTCTCATTTAAAATTACATAATAGCTTACTTCATTAACATTTTTCTAACTAACTAACTCAAACTATTTTTCTAATTCTAACATCTTTCCTAACTAACCTAATTCAACTGTGATAACAAATACACTAACAGTTTTAACAAAGAATTAACTAACTCCTTCTCAACTACACTAACTGAACATCTTCACTAACAGAAATTCAAACCAACACTTAACAATTCTAACAATTACTTAACAGTGTTAATAACATCTAACAAAAATCCTCCTCAATTTCCCTAAAACTAAACCCTGCCCTAGCAGAACTGACCAATGGCCCGAATTAGTTAGGATTCACACTCTATATTCATCACCATTCTTTAATCTTCAGGATCGATCACACTCTACCAATCACAATCTCCAAACTCATTGAGAATTCTCCCAAATTCTCTCTGTTTTCTCTTTGAATCTCTCAATCTATTTGCATTTTCCTCTTTACTCCCTCACTCTCACATGCAAGAACACAACAACATCAAAAAATTCGATTTGTTTATCCAAAGAAGCTAACATATCTAGATTCAAGTGTTTAACAATAACTGATTAAATAGTGACTCGACACATATCAGACTCAGACAAACCTTCAATATAAAGTGTTGGTACTACATAATTTAGCATGAATAAATTGCATCTAATGTTTAGTAAACCATAACTATTATAAGAATCCATGATTTGAAACAACGAAAATGAATTTTAAAACTACGGGACTACACATACATAATAGATTTTAACACACCTCATAAGCCATATTGTCAGGATCAATGTTGTCTTGCCATATGACCTACAGCAACGCATACGCAACACAATGATTAGAAACCTCGGGATAAATTTTGTAACTTTCTGATCACCAAGTTACAGTTTGAAAACAGCATATAGAAGTTAAGGGTAAACTTGTTGAAGTTAAGCAATTAAAATGCAGTGTGATCCCATGTCCAAACACCATTTTAGAGCATTCATTTCAAATATGAGAATTCCCAATATAAAGAGATTATGGAAAAAACAGTAATTAGATATAGTATATGAAATTAAATTTAAAGTATTAAACTTTAAAATAAATCTGTGACTTATATGTTTTGAAAAAAAAATTTTTTTTTATTTATTTTTTCTTCCAAATGATTTCTATATTCAATTCGGCCTCTGCTGCTTTAACTATGAACTCTTCAAAACCATTATCAACTCAGACACAATAGCAGTTTGTTTAAATTCCACTATACTATAGTTTTATAGTGCACCACTATATCCGCTATATGACAACATTTAAAATAATTAATTAGAAAACAGAGATGATGAACCAGAGGTACCTATTTGTTGCACCAATCACAAAAACACCCTTATGGTTCTATGCACCATCTAACTCAATAAGCAACTGCAATGTAACAGTTTAAAAGAGAGAAAAGTCAATATGAAAATTTCTTTCAAACTAAAAAGTAGAATATGTTTTACCTGGTTCAACACTCCTTCAATATTCTGACCACCTTCTTTACCACGCTCCTTTGCCAAAGCATCAATCTGAAAAACGGGAAAAAATAGCATGTTGTCATACAATTCTAACAAACTTGACTTGCTCAAAATTCACATATGCCCTTCATAGACTGAATATATTAATAACAGATAAGATAACCATATGTGCCTTGTACATGCTTACTGAGCAAGCAAAAAAACCACTTTTCCAAAAATGTACATTCATATAAGCCCTTCATAGAGTGATAATGTTAATGAAAAATAACATGTCTCATTCAAAAATGCAAATTGATCATAGTAAGTGCACAAGCCGATGGAGGTTTACTAAAGCATTGAAAAAACAGCAAAGATACTGTGATGGCAATACATGATAGTATCATGTATTATGATAGAGTTAACCAACATTCTTTATCTTCATATTATATTAAAGTAATGAGAAAACCAAAACTAATGAGAAAAAAGCTGGAAAATTTAAACAGACCTTAACATGAATAAAATTAGCTCCTGCTTTGTTGGCAACAGCTTTAACAATTAGTGTTTTTCCACAACCTGGAGGCCCAAATAGTAGAAATCCTGTTTCAAGTGACAAGTGATCTTGTGATTGTAATACAACTCTAGATACTTAGGACTTGACACAAAGTTGAGCTCGTTATGTCAACAGATTTAGACCAATTATATAAACATACAATTACAACGTTACGTTTATACATACCAGAATTTGCAGGGCCCATTCCATCAAGTATCTGCAATGCAGATTCCAAGCATAAAGATCAACCAAATGGCCAAACGTGCATGCACTATAATAGGGAATTGAATGAATAAGTGTAGTGAAAAGATAACCATCTTATACTTGGTACCTCTATTGCATCAAGTCCTTTTTCTTAAGTATGAATGATTTGCCGACAAAACTCAGACCCGCCAATTCGATGGGCACATATTTTACGACTTTTATGCACAATGCCGAAAGCAGAAGCACCGCCAAGTCCTTATAATAAAGGATTTGTCATCCATCTCATCTGGTACATGTAATTTCTCAATGGCAGATGCCTTGAATTGTTCAATCAAAGAAAGAATATGCGGACTTTCTAAATTTGCAAATGTCAAGGAATAACCAATACGTTTAACAAAATTGGCATGCATATTTGTACCATATTTCAACTATCGATCCAAACTATGAAAAAACCAAATGTATAATGAAGAAATATACCTCACGTAGAACATCAGTCATGGCAGTTTCTGAGGGTCCAACTCTAAGCTTCCGTAAATGGGACTTATGAAAGGCCTATATTCAGAAAATTTTCAGCTCAATAAATAAGCAATTGCATCATTAAATACAACCCTGTAATGGCCATATTTCCTATCATAAACTAATCTATCTTTCCAAACTTTAAGAAAAAAATATCTTACCTTAATTGCATAGTGTTTTCCATCAACCGAGCTTCGATGAAGAGACTGCCAAACATTCAAGGAAAGAGGGTCAAGTGAACTGTTTTCCTTGAGATAGAGAAAAAGCATAAAATTAATCCTATGCTTACCACTTTCCCATAGCTACCCGAACCAATCTTACACTCACGAACATACTCATTTATCATCTTGTTTCCGTTTTCATCCTGAACACAATTATTAAATAAATAACCATTCAGATAAGTAGAGACATATAACATACAACATCATTAATTTAAAAAAACACAAATAAACTTATATATAGGAATAAGTTTTCGTCCCAATTACCTCAGCGCGATAAACTTTGTTAGTCTCTTTAACAGGAAACTGTCTACAAATCATACCATTCTCTACTCTGAAAACCAAAATATCCTCTGATCGCTTAGGACGACTTTGCTCCTCACTATCATCTCCACTGGTGGTGCTAGTAACCTCATCATTACAGAAGGACTCTTCTTCATCATCATCATCATCCAACAACAGCTCTTGGGAGAGATTACTATGGTAAATGGCAGGCTTAACCTTCTGAGGGTTTTGTTTCTTAACAAACCCAAAGCAATTAAAACACCACATAGCTTTCACATAAGTTAGAGTCTTATCAAACATCTTTAGCTTAGATCTTAAGTTGATTGAAAAATCTCCCAGAAAATAAATTGAAAATCTGTACAAAAACATTTCATAATGTCAAAAACAATTCAACTTCATAGACCCCTGATATTCAAATTTGCAGCATTATGAAAATCAATAAAGAATATTCTTTTCTTACCTGATTTCAGAGGAAGTGGGCTTCAAGCCCTAATCAAGCTGCTGCTACTCTAAAGCTTTAAAGGGTGCCATTGAGCTAATTGACGAAAACGGCATGAGATATTGAATCCATTAGTACAATTCACACCCAACATTGTGATAACTCCAGGTCAAAATAATGGCCCACTTTGAACTCGCCTGCAGTCACCACTGTGGAAATAACTGGCTTCAAGTGATGGCAGTGGTAATGGTACTGCAAAGTCATTAAATGAAGGATTTTGCCTCTATATATGAAACAAAAAGCACAATTTGAAAAACACCAACAGTTCAACAGACTCAATTCAAGAAAAAGAAGAATAACACAAAACCAAACTGAGAATAATAATAATAATTCAAACAAATTAGAATTTCAACCAACTCCATTGAACTATGATTACTGACATTGAACCAATCAAACCTATTGGTATATCCTTCGGTGGATTTTTTGTTTCTTCAGCCATTGTTGCAAGACTTTCAAAACCACCATATGCAAAATAAAGAATTGCTGATGCTTCTCCCTTTCTCACCTAAATATCCCAAAAAAACCCTAAAATAATTTCTTAAGGTTAAAATATGCTTTTAGTCACTGCAAGTATTATATTTTGCTTTTGAAGAACTATGATCAAAGAAGTTGCAGACCATCCATATTAATTCCAGAAGCTAGGTTAATGTGATTGAGACACTAAACTAGAACGGCAAGAATTCTCCAGGTTCCATCAGGCTCAACACTAAGGAATGTTAAGATCGCATACTGTATGAAATCACAAGCTATGTGAACATGCTGTCTCAAAACAATGTTGTTTGTCACAACTATTAGCAGCAACATAGTATAATACAATCTTTTAACAGACCATGAAAAATAGACTCAAATGGCACATTGAAACAGGACAACATATATGCAGAATTGCAGCAGTTTGAGCTAATGTTATATCCAAAGCAATTTGGTATATACACAAATTGATATGTCGATCTAATGCAGAGAAATTATACCAGTTCCATTTAAGCGTACCAGTTCAAAATGTTCAAAACTTATAACTGCAAAAACCGATTAACATACAGGTATACAACAACATTGCTGATAATAACTTCAATGTAAAAGAAAACTCACAACAACTAAATCGAATCGGATGCGTGAGTTTGTGTTGCAGCTGCTAAAACCAAATGTTAACCGCAATGCTGTTGTTGCAAGTAAAATACCTGTGAAAAACAAACCGGCATAAAATCTAGTCATAAAGCAATGAAAAGAAAATAAAGAATACATTTGAATAATTTTTGTTTACGTATCCTGCATCCGAATAAATTCCAAGCTTAAGACTGTGAACATAATCTGTTAGAGCTTTAATACCAGAAGGAAATGTTGAGTTCTTTGCCACCAAATTACCCTATAGTACATCAATGTTTGTTACAACAATATTTGCCAGAAACAATTTAATTTATACTTGACTGTTTCCATAATTTAAGAAATTACTTGTTTCACAAATAAATATCAGCATCATGGGTAACATTAACAAAGAAATCCAGAAGAAAGAAATCATACACACAGTTGAGAAACCCTAAAAAAATGAAAGAGAATCACCAAAATCATACCCACCGCCCGGTTTTCCGCAAGCTTGTTCACATCATTCTTCAAAACATTGGCTTATCCGTCGAAACTCGGATCAAGGCTTTTCTGACTTCATCTTTTATCTGCAAAATGAATTGAAACAACAATTTCAACTTCAGCTAAAAAATATTTTCCAGATTTATATTGTATGAATCAACAAATAAAGCAAAGTACATAAATAATGAATAACGTTTAATAACACAGAAATGTATAGAAGACAAAACAGGTCCCATTTCACGGTTCCACCAAAAAAAAATTATTTGTCCCTGAACACATAACCCATGAGAGAGGTGTACCTGCAGAAATCTCTTCGTATGCGTCAATTATAGTGATGGTTTACCTGAAGCTTTAAATTATAATACCTATAGAAGCATAAACTGACCTTGGTGCCTTCAATTCGACCGACATGCTCAATTATAGTGATGACATCAGCCATTATCTGACAGGGGTGATTGTAATCTGTCAATGCATTGATGACAGGTACAAAGACCAATCTCCTAGAAAAGTCAAATAACCGAAACAAAAGTCAATTTTTCAAACTACATTCACATCAAAAATATACAAAGACCAATCTCATTATGTCTAATAATATTTTTTCATTCTCATGTATACAGATAGCATAACATCAATTTAGAGGATCAAATTACAATGCCCCAATATCATTGCAGCTAGCATACAACTTTAAGAAAACAATGTCATTTTAATTTACAACTGTTCCGGAGACGAAACTCTTATGAATGAGATGACACATCACATACATCTACCATGTAGACATTATCTCCCAGTTTCTTGAGAGATATTTTCTTGAGAGAAATTATCTCCCAAATCCACGACTCCTGTCAGTGTCCCTATTATAAATCACCTGAAACCACACCACAAACTTATACATTACAAACCGCGCAATAAACATTTAACAAATCTCTACAACAGCATCACAAGTCAGCGTATCCTCTACCATAAAAGAACATCAATAATACACAATTGCAGATTAAGACCATTCATCGATGAAATAGTACCAAATGACGCCTCTTGCGGCCTGAGAAATGAGTTGTTCTGGTGCTGAGAAACTCCACTCAATCTTCGAAACTACAATCCATATTTCGGTAACAACAAAATAAAAATGAAAATGAACGTTATGTCCATTAAGTAATAATCATAGTATTGGCATATATGACCACAAGAAGATGTAGGGATATAAAATTTAACTTGAGCTGTTTCTGAAGTACATGGTGGATAACAGTATGATACCTGCAGGTGGCTAGCAACATTTTCTCCGGTGAGCCCTAGAACATTCATCAATTCCAGAATTTTTTTAGGAATAACCTCTGTATACAGATATTAATTTGAATCAGGTAAGACACAAAAACACCACAATACTTCAAAGCTAAGATATTCAAGCAAACTATGTTATCCATAAAAATCAAATCCGGAACTGTGTAACATCATGTATCGAAAAAGAAAATGCCAAAATATGGAAGCATGAGTAAATGCAGGAGGATGGTTAACCGTTAACACCATACAACTTACCTTCTCATCAGTTGCTCCACTTTGCATCACAACCGATTCTTGAGCAGCGCAACCGATTCGTGAAATCGTTGGCGGAACTTGAAGAAGGCGGTGAAAGCCGCGGCTGTGCGAGGGTTTGCGGAGAAAATAAAGAGAAAAGAGAAAAGGGTGAAATGAAGCTACGGTAGAGAGACGAGGGAGAAGAGGGAGGGACGCCGAGAAAGAGAGGGAAAGAGAGAGATCGGAGACGAGAAAGAAGGGAAAAGAGAGAGAAAAGGGGCAGACAAGAAAGAGGGAGAAAGGGAGGGAAAGGGTAAGAAAATTTCAAAAAAAATTTGCCACTTGACAATAAGGGTGAATTTGATTGGATGGTGAATTAATAGTTAGTAAATTACAATTTAAAGGTTATTATTAGTGGAAAGTGTGATTAAATGAAAGGGTATATTAGGGAGAATGGTGGTAGTTTCCAATTATATGTAGTTAGTTGATTAGTGGAAAGTGTGATTAAATGAAAGGGTATATTAGGGAGAATGGTGGTAGTTTCCAATTATATGTAGTTAGTTGATTTCACAAAACTCAATGATTTCTCTCTCAAAGCTTGCTGAGATCACACGTCTTTCTCTCGATTGTTATTGAAATTGTTTCATTGTTTCCAAACCCTAAATTGCTCCCAAATCTTCAATCCCTCCACTCTTGTTCTCAAAACATGTCATTGCCGTTATAATTTCATCTCCATCATCGTCGAATTTTCCATCTTTTATTCACCGTTTTATTCTCTATTCACTAATTTTCTCCACCATCGTTGTTCTCGTTTCCTCTAGATCTCTGTTTTCGTGAAGACTCACCAATCTCGCTATTTATCACAACCTCCATTTTCGTTACCTTCTGCACCATCTTCAGAAATAGCAATTTAGGGTTTAATGTTTGTGTTATGTGTTTATACCTTCAGTGATAGTGAAAATGAGTTAGGATTTAGTGTTTTTGTGTTTTATTGATGATTTTTTTAATGAATATCTCTGGTTTAAAGCTGATTTATCTAATTTGTATGTTCATTTTAAAGATTTCTTTGAAGCCAATATGTTATCCATTGCTCTGTTTTCCTTTCTCTATTATTCATTATAAATTACATTATTTTGTTCCCTTTTCACATGCTTAATTGAACTTGAATCTTGTGTTGTTGCAGGTTACAAGTATATAAAAATATTTGAAGGTAATATCTATCTTAAGATTAAGTTTGTGATTAATTTTGAGTCTTCTAGTCTTATCATAACTTTGCATGTTGTTATGTTAACATGCTTAGGTAATTGTGAGAGTTGGAGTTGTTGATCACTGTTTCTTGTAATTACAAATTGTGTATGTTTTTACTTGATGGTGTTTAATAAATACTTATTTTTTTCTTAAAGGATGATTCACCTAGGTGATTTTTGTAAACAAGGTGTTTGTTGAAATGCCACAGTGATTTTACTTATGTAGATTGTTAGTGTAGGACTGAGCTATCTTGAAACCAAATAGGATAGTTGTATGCTAAATGTGATGGATCGATTGTTCGATTATGGGAATCGTTTAACAGCTGAACTGATATTGTATAACTTTGTAGGTGTAACCTGTTAATCACTTTGGTTAACCGGTTACCAACACGACCTCTTACATGAGCTGCAATACATTGCTATTAGAACTGTTAGGTAATGGATAGGTCAGTCATGCTGGATATGGTTGTATTGCTATGAAAAATGGACTGTTATGGATTCGATCAGGAATCTACTTTAGTGAATCTGCATGGCTTCCTAGTTGGTCTTAAAGGATAATATGCTGGAGTAAGTGTTAGATTAATGAACTTTTTTATGTCCTTTAGTTAGAAATACATTAGTAGCTTCAATAGCTTTAGTTAATAATGCAGTAGCTTTTCTTTTTTCTTTTAATCCATCAGTTTGTTTAAGTAGCTGACAACTTGGGTATTCTTGGCGGTATTAGCATAGATCACGTGTTGTTGGTTTTATGAGTCAACTTTTGAATGGATGGATGTCTATAAAATAACTCAAGGCTATATATAATTATGCAGAATTTAAAGATTAAAATAGATGATGTCTAAAAGAAAACTAGATAGATTATAATGTCTAAGAAAAGAAATTAGTCATTTGTTATATAAAACATGATAAGTACTGTAAAAGTTTAGACTGTACATTCCTATGGTTTGTAGATTATGAAGCAGTGGAAGATGGTTTTGAATACGTGTACTAAGATTGGTAGGGGTTTTGCAATCCTTATCTTGTTTAACTTTTTTTTTTATTTTTATATTTAATAAAAATGCATAAATTAATGTCCTATTGAAATTATGGTGACGTCTAAAGTGAGCGTCACCGGTGAGACAGAACAACTATACCATTAGATTTAATGTATTTAGTTATTAAACTCTAGTAAAATTATTTTCAGTTAATATCATAATCAACCCAATATTAGATGTCACAACCCAATAAGGTTGGCCTGGTTGTTAAGGAGGTGACTTCCCCATTTTGTGTGTCTTGACTACTGAATCTCGGTTGATATAGAAAACTAATAAGAGGATTCCATTATGCTGGAACCAAAAACATAAAACTCCTGATTCTTATGAACAAGTTTTCCTTATTTTAAAAATTACTTATTCCTGTTTTTAACGGAGAAGCCTGGAATATCTTATTTGAAAGAAAGGTTAGTAAAGAGCTCTTCCATTTTGGCCTTATAATTTTGTCCCAATAAGATAAGCCTTTGCTAATTGTATAATGTTTACCTAATTGTATAATTTTGTCCAGAGCTTTCCATTCCTCCTGCCTTATGCTTTGCTTCATTTCTTGGTCGATTCTCGTTTCAGCCACTTGAACAGAACTATCTCCTTGGTCCTTCTTCTTATCCGTGGGTTTTTTTCTTCATTTCTCATTTTCTATGTCTGATCACTTCTTTTCAAAGGAATCTATTACATTTCAGCTCAAATATAGCTCATTAATCAAGTTATGATAGCAATAAATAACATTATCTTATTATATGTGTGTTTATGAATCATATCAACTCATATGTTAATCTCTCAGTTTGTTCACTTTTTATCCTTATTCAAAATAGAGACCACTCTTCCAAAATGCAATATTAGAGAAATTAAAATTACAATTAAAATCCATATAATGTAAAGTATTTGATTTAGATTAGCACTCATAGCTTCCAACACTAGCAAATTTCTATATAAATTTTTATATATGAATCTGTTCGTGTCATATACAGAACTGCTGACCTTTCTATCAAACTTTGAAGGCTTACATTTCAGCAATGTATTTTGACTCAACTGCAGTTAATCCAAATGTGTATGTTATTCTGACATATGTTTATTTTTCAGGCTAATAAAGATGGGTGCTCTACATGTGGACAAACTGGTTCATATTCACCGGGCTTGGCGCCAATTCACATCTATATGGTTGCATCGAGGGGTTATCGATTTGGTTTTTAACACATTGTTTCTTGTAATCATTAGAATTCCTCTTGAGAATGTCTTTGGATCTGGTAAAGTTCTGTTTATGTGCCAATTTTGAATATGATAACAGTTTTACCTTACTTGTTTTTTTTTTTTGTAGTTCGAATTGGATTAGTGTATGTGATATCTGGTATGGGAGGAATTTTCCTGTGTGTTTTATTCCTTCGATCGATCATCTATGTTGGTGCATCTGGTGCAATATCGGGTTTACTAGGATTGGTACTATCATATTTTTTAACAAAATCGAGAATACATACTCATAAGGTAAATAAATAAGCTAACGATGTTGTCTAATAAATATAGTCTACTTTATACTTATGCCACAGAACAGATATTTCTTATTTTCATTTTTGTTTTTGTTTTGCAGTTTGTTAAGTTGTTGATTCTTTCTCAGGGAAGTCTGCAAGGACTAAGTCATACGACCTCAGGCTTGGAGGTCAGTGGGAGGCGGTATTTTATGATAGTAGAACAGGCCCGAAGACGTGCTTAAATAGCCAGGTACATTTAGTTTTGCCTAGTTAGTTATCATCTTCTGGATTTTTTAAGCAGTAGAGGTAATGCTTTGAATCTTAAAATTATGCAGATCATCCCCACACAATTTGTATTTGTTACATAAAAATCTAGGCTTTGCTTCCATAAAAAACTAGGCGTTGTTATACTGAATGATTATATTTCTTTTTCAGCTGCTGTTTTTTTAATGGATCATGTTATGGTGATCTTGATTTACTGCTTTAACTTTTTAGGGTCTTAGAAGATAAGGTAGCTAAAGTTCCTCTTGTTGGTACAAGATTTCAATACCGTCGACATGGAATGTGCCGTATCTTTAACATCCTTTTTTCCCTTTTTTCCTTCTGATAACGCCCTCTTATCCTTTTTAACATCCTAATATGTGTGTTTTGTAACAACATAGGTTTTAAAACATGTGTCTAGGCACAGATTCCGAAGAACTGACAATAAGAAATGGTGTTGCCAATACATAATTAATCTATAACCCAGCTGAGGAATAGGCAATCGGGTCCATTGGTAAGACAAACTCCACCAGGAACCGACATTGTTGAAACTTCAAGAATAAGAAAAGGAAAGGAGTCCCATTTACTTTTCTTGCCAATACAATTAGATACCCAAGGACAGTGATGGTCAAATTGCTCTACACTGCATCCACCCGTTGAACTAAGTTTTGCTTGCAGAGGCTCGAAAATCGTACATGCAGCATAAAGTCGAGGCCAATTTCCAGCTATTCCGTGAGACGTTATGAACAACACACCTCCCCTCTAACAAGATAGTCAGCACGCGTTATTGCATTGAGAAAACCAGCAGGTAAAGACTTTTGTACTCTTTCTTGGTTGAAAGTAATGTTCTTTTGCAAATTCTACTGAGACTTTAAGCATTCCTAAAACAATTCTAACACTGTCAATACTGGTTTTTTGTCATCTTATTTGAGAAGCAGCAAGTTGAGAAGTCATAAATGTCATTAGATTTTGTCAAACTTTGGTGCTCCTTCAAGTAGACGTCGATGGCTCAGTATAACCCACCATGATTTGGTCGAGCAAACTTTGGAATCGACTGTGATAATCAACAAAACTAGATAGGCTGAGGTTTGGATCAGTTGCACATAAGACCTACTCATGGAGCTTTGGCAGTTTCGCATACTAGAGAAAACTGGGCTAGTGAAGATGATGATGAATCAGATGAAGATATTAGTGAACACATTAGTAGTGAATTTTGATTGTTTTTTCATGTTAACTAATTAGAAATTTGCATTGTTTTTCTTATTAATTTGGTTGTACAAGTGATTATTAGTAACTTGATTGTGTCATTTTTAGTAATGTTAACTCTAGAAGTACTTGTTATTGACTTTATAGTAATGTTTGGTTGCTTTATATACTTGAATGTGATTATTGTTGCATTGTCTTATTCAAATTAGAATTTATTTTTATATTATTATTCAACATTAAGTATAATATTTTAAATATGAAATAAACACAATTAATAAATAAAAATTAATAAACTAAATTAATAAACGGAGAGAAACTACCTGCGAATTTACCTTCGGATTTTTAATTTGCTGCGACTTTTTCTGCGAAAATTTCATTTACCTGCGGTATTTTCTGCGATTTTAGCTGAATTACCTGCGACTTTTTCCTGCGACTTTTTTCTGCGACTTTACCTGCTAAATTAGTTACCCACGAAGGTTTTAGCTGGGAACAGAAAATAGCAGGAAGAATCGCAGGTAAAAAGTTTCCTGCGGAAATTTTGTCAAAATCCGCAGGTAAATCCGCAGGAAACCTGAGTATTTCTTGTAGTATACTACAAAAGTATTATATTTCTCATTGCTAGAATGCTAGGAGAAGCACAACAAAAATATATTTAGCCATTTCTTTGACAATTAAATTTATAATTACAAACAAAAATGCATTAAAAATGACTCGCTTTTATAATTGATTACAATTTATATACAAAAGTTGTAGGGTGATTCTTGATAAATTTAAAATGAATGAGATGCCAAATATATAAAGTTAAGAATTTTAAGCAAATGGAAGTGTGATTAAAGAAAAACATCTGAAATTATGGTTTTTAATGTCGGTAATTTTAATGCTACTGATTTCAATAGGGGCATAATTATAGAAAATAAGCCATCTTAAACGTGCTTCTATTTTAAATTGTGCATATTTTTCAGTGCAATACTCATTATTGTTTCCAAGAAGGGTAGATATACTCCCTCCGGTCACAATTATAAGTCAAAATAACTACTTTCACACGTATTAAGAAAGTTATTTAAGTGTAATTAATTTTCTTGATTTCATGTACAATCAAAGTAAAATTTACGATAATATCCTTAGTTTATTTGATGAATCAACTTTCAACATTAAATGCTTTTGAATTAAATTAAGGGTATAATAGTAATACAAGTATTAATTAGTCTAAAATTTAATGACTTTTGCTTATAATAGTAACCAAGATTTAAGGTGTTTTTTTTGCTTATAATAGTGACCAGAAGAAGTATATTGAGATGATAGATTTAAATTAGAGATTGCATAAAGCGTCAAACAAAAGATATAAATTATCGATTAGAGAGTTTTTTTGTTTATAGAATTTAACAAAGAGAACTTGAAAGTTCAACTTTATTGTTCTCTAAAAGATTTTTTAACTATTTTTGATCGAGGGATATAACATGATAGAGTCTTTGCGTCTGCACTTGATAAAGACACATTAGAAAGAGTTATGAGCAAATATGTATAGTTCTCTTACATCTTTGATACTTAGGAGAGAAGCAATCCTTCAATATCAAAAAAGATAATTGTAATACCCTCATTGTTTAACAGTGAAACACGTTATAAACTACAAAATTATCAAGATGCAATGACAATTTGTAAGTGGTTAGATATCCAAATTTGTTTATCACATTTACTTGCAATAAAAGATGACTAGAAATGCATAGAGTCGTAAACAGAACATTGTACAATCAATAGTTCTTCAAGAACATCGTACAATCAAGATTTGTTCATAATCAGAATATCGTACAATCAAGAGTTCAAGTAATGAGAGCCAGAAACAAGACACTCAGTCAAGTGCACCAAACCTAAATGTAATATCTTCTAAGTGAAGGTGCAACAAACTTTTAAAGCTTCCAAAATTAGGCAGAACTTACAAGTTAAAGTTGCAAATTCGAACGTAGGTCAACTTTTGACAAGAGAAGAGATAAGATTGCATTCGATAGGTTCGACTTTTACTCTCAAGCTAAATATATTTAACACTTTTTCTTGACAAAAACAAAATCTACTTAATGAGATATCCTACTATGATGTCAAAGGCACAAGGGATGGAAAGTGTAAACTTATATATCAGCCCATTGTGGGGGAAAAGGATTTTTGTGATAATTCTAGAAACCTCAGAGCCATGGTCTTCAAAATCCTCGTTGTCATATAAATCGAAAAATTCTTTGTCAAACTAAAGTTGTGAGAATGAAATCCATATATCCCTCCACCTTCTAGATAGAATATTGGTCCTAACTATGTCTAAGATGTTCAAGTCACTAGTGCAAAGTGACGACTATAATTTTAAAATTTACATCTATTATACGGAAAACGGGTGTAAATAAGAAATATGGTGACAAATTTATAAATAAAATGTCATTTTAAGTATTAGCAGGTGACAATAGACACCCTATTTTAAAAAAATGTGTAAATTAAAAATATTATTATAATAAATTAAAATTATTATTATAGTCAAATCTCTATTACTCCCGTTAAAGGTAAAACGGGTGTAAATTTAGATTGACTAGAAAAATTATTTATTTTAATAACATTAAATATTAATCTTAAACATATTAATAAACCACAATATATTTTATGAGTTTAATTGGTATTAGCATATCCTATTTTCTCATGAATTAATAGGTGTAAATCTATTAAATTAATATTATGTAAATAAAATAATGAAAAAACATCACAAATATTGGATAAATCAAAATCCTTTTCTGAAACCCAATTTCTCTAAACGCATTCTCAAACCCCAACCCCATTCCTCTCATCGCACATCAAATTCCAGATTTCCATCAAATCTTAGATTTCTATCGATAATTCCAGATTTCCAACGCTCATCCATCCTCTCATCTCATATGAGAAACCCTGATATCCACGATCAGAGGACAGTCTTTCTCATCTCTCATTATCGCACGACCATTTTCTTTAAACCTTTATTTTATTTCAATGTGGTAATTCAATTTTAGGGTTTTCTTTTTACCTTGATGAGTTCAATGGCGAAACACGAACAAAATCGCATTCTCAGAAACAATGTTGACACTGAACCATTCGATGATTCCTCTTCACACTCAAGTAAATCTCTCTACGATTCATCGATCTATTTTATTAGCATTTTTTGTGTTCTAACTGATTGATTCACAGGCGAAGAGGAGAATGACAAAGAAAACCGATACTTTGAAGATACAGTGCCATTTGACGACGACGACGGTGACGTTTGAAGATACAGGCGAAGAGGAGAATTGGTAAGGTAATTTAATAGTAAAACATCTTTAGTATTGAATCAATGAGTAATGGAGACTTACATTAAAAAATACTTAGGTTGCTTCACTTGTTTGTAAAGCATTTTCTAATAACTTTTCAAAAGAAGCATTGGAGATGAGGAAAAAATGCTACTCTTGTATTATAATCGAGTAAGATGTTCATCTTTCGTCTGATCTAATGTATAGGGGAGAAAGCATGTTTATTGGTAGTTTTTGGTTGTTTTCTTCATTGCAAACATTACTTATGTCATATTCTGCAGTCATTGTCTTTAACAGATTGGGCGCCCTTCGTCATTACCCACAAATGAGAAGGGACTCTTCACAAAAAGTGTTATACTGGAAAAGGTGAGCGTTCTTACACTTGGTCTTGATGAATTGTATACTTCTAATGTTTAATATTTATTAAAAAAAATTAATGTGATTTTGGTTTTTAGGGGAAAGGGGCCCTAGTAATCTAGAGTTCGGCCTGAGAGGTCATAAGCCTGACCAAGTATTGTTTCCACCAATAATCGAACTCGGTATTCTTTGAATCTTCGTTCCTTAATAGGAGCTCATTTACCACTCGAGCCCAAGTGCTTCGTTTAATTAATGTGATTTTACTTAAACCGTGAATGCTCTCTTTATAATGAAAATCCATTACTATAGTTTTGGTGTATAAATGCCCAACTAATATCACTAATTTTTGGAAATTTACACTGCATTTATATCCTTTATACACTCCAAAACTATAGTAGTTAGAAAAACCTTTTTCTTTTGCTATTTCAAATATTTAATGGAGTATTTTGTTGTTAGACTGAAAAGTTTGTCCATTGTTGACCAGTTTGATAAAAAAAAGTTATATTATTTTTTGTTTAGAAATTTAAAGCGACCTTTTCACCTGCAACAATTAATTTGAAAATATATTGTACTTGGATGATTAGTTTGTTTGAAGCTTCTATTTAGAGTTGATAATATATGAAGACTTAGAAATGAAGACAACTACACCAACAACAACCTAATCATGAGTTTCCCTTTAATATTATTACACAAGTTTTTTAATGGAAAAGAGCATTTTTTTAATGGCCAACTAGTTTAATGTACATAGGCAAACAAAGGAACTGCTATGAGGAAGACTGGCTTAAGAAATAGAGATCATTAATATGGATATTAGTAGTAGAATCAACCTCAATGGCAAAAACCAAACTACTTGTATTTCATAATTCAGATTGACTGCTTAATGTGGAAACAAAACACCTTATTTTCAGATGTGGGGCAGGTCAAATAAATTTGGATTAGATATAGACCTGTAATTAGGAACGAATCATTTTGACTAGATATCTTACATTGGTTTTCAAGATGAATCTTGAACTCCGAGGGGAGAAAATCAAGCTGAAGAATTTTGATTATGGATTCGTTTTGGTCATATAAATGTGTTGGAATTTTCCATTGAAGTGGTAGGAGATGTTCTATTGCTATTTATGATCCGTGTAATTGTATATATTCATAATTAATCCTTTGTGAAGGTGTGAGAAAACACAAGAAATGGGGGTTTGAATTGGGTTTTCAAAATAAAAGCTTTTTGTGAAACTCAAACAAAGATCACAAATAAACTAGCAATAGAGAAAGACACACAATATATCCTGGTTCACTTGAAAACTATCAAGTTAATCCAGTCCACCCGCCAAGTTGATTTTGCCTTATACACAAGGACTTAACCCACTATAATCAACTGATTACACTGTACTAGCAACTGCTGGTGACTAACAATCAAAGACTAACCGTCTCTTCTTAAGGATTCTGACCTAACTGGTCCCTTAAGGAATACAAACAACTGTTTGAACAAAATTAATGTTTACAATGAATTGCTTCTACACAAGCTGATATAAACACTATGAATAACTCAAATAACTTAAAGAAAATCTATACAGTATGAACACTGTTTCTTGCTTTGTATTGTGGTGCTTTACTGTTCACGCATGTGTCTCTCTTGATTTTCTTCAAATGATTTATATAGCCAGAAAGAGATCCGTTGGAGGGCAGATCAGGAATATCATGAAAATTGTTGGCGACTTGAAATAATGTCGTTATGCAAGGATGAAAATCGTACATAAAAGTTGTCCTTTGTACCACCAAATCAGGGTAGTGGAATGGTAGTGGAAAAGAACGTGTTTGATATGTACTATGTACTATTTTCCCTAGCAAACATTTCATCTTCTTCTGTTCATCAGAGGCTTCTGAATAGAGATGATTGAAGCATGAGTAGAAGAGTTGATTATTGGGTCTTCAGAGTCTTGAGTCATCAGAGTCTTCAGAACTTGTTCACCAGAACCTTGTCTTCAGAGTCTTTAGCACTCGGTCTTCAGAACCCTTGGTTATTAGAAACTTCACTGCAAAAAAACGCGTAAATTATGGCAGTTAAATTATGGCGTTTAGTGTAAAACACCACAATTTACGGTTGATTACGACAGTTTTCTTAAACGCCGTAATAATAATATTAAAATGACGGTTTCAACCGCCACTATTTACTGAAAATGTTGGCCCAAATGTGTCGCATCTTTATTCACTCTACCCTTTTTTTCATTCTTATATATATATATATATATATATATATATATATATATATATATATATATATATATATATATATATATATATATATATATATATATATATATATACACATATATACATATATATATATAATTTTTTTATTGTTAAATAATAATAATATTAGTTTAAAAATAATGATAATAATAATAATAATAAGGCTTAAATAGGTTTTTCGTCCCTGTAAGTTGGCGATATTTTGGTTTTCGTCCCTGTATCTTTTTTTTTTCGGTTTTAGTCCCTATATCTTACTTTTTGTTGGTGTTTAGTCCCTAAAGCCAAAATTCGCAGGAAAATCCGAAGGTTTCCTGCGGATTTTCCTGCGGATTTTCCTAAAAATAAAATTCCGCAGGAAAATCCGCAGGAAAATCCGCATGAAAATCCACAGGAAACCTCTTTAAGGACTAAACACCAGCAAAAAGTAAGATACAGGGACTAAAACCGAAAAAAAAAAAGATACAGGGACGAAAACCAAAATCTCGCCAACTTATAGGGACGAAAAACCTATTTAAGCCTAATAATAATAATAATCTTACGTTACTGTACGACTTAAAGAGAAGAAAAGAAAATCACATTCATCTTATCCTTCGCGGATTCAACCTTTTCACTTCAACAAAATTGAATCTGATTCCTTCCTTCCATTCAGGTTCCATAAACCCTTTTGATTTCAATTCGCTCATTTAATTCAAATTCAAACCCTAACAATGATTTGAAATTAGAATTGTCAATATCAATATATAACCCTAATAATCAACCCTACAAATCATTTGAACCCTCATTTTCGCTTCGTTCAATTGCAAGTCCTCAATTCCGCAATCAGGTTTTCTGCTGCTCTGTTCTGCTACTACGCAATTTACAGTTTCACAATCGGTCGTTGCTTGATTCTACTACTCGACAATTAACAATTCTACAATCCACCAATTTCAAGGTAACACTGTGCTTTGATTTTTCACAAAATGATTTCTGATATGCCTTTGCTTGTTGTTGTATCTCATCATGTTGTTTCCTTTTAACTTGTATGAATCTTATTCTAATATTTGTTGTTGTTGTGGTTGTTTATTGACAGACGCGCAACTGTTTCTCCAACTAAAATTTTGGATTCATAACTCTATTTGCTAGTTGGTTAGTCATTCCTTATCTTCGTAACTGTTTGATGCATAAGTATATAACCTCAATTTGCGATGCACATCAGTTGTTCGATGAAATGCCATATTTGACTATGTTTGACTTATATTCTCTTTTCAGGAAAATCTTGGTTGAATCACAAGTATCTCACTGACTTCACCCGCTTGAACCACTGGGTGGTTAACGTCTACTTCCATTTTGAAGTAAGTTCTCTCACCATGTTCATATTGGGTTGTTAATTTCTTTCTAAATAGTTACCTGATATATGCGTATTTGAGTATAGGTTTAGATTCGATGTTTTCCCATCTCTCTCCTTATTTGTAAATTTGATCAAAATTGGTTTTAGGTTTTCGGATAGCTATAGTAATTTGATCAAAATTGATTCTTGGTTTTAGGATACAATACTAGGGGATTTACGAAACGTTTTTGCTCGGTTTGCATCGGGGAAATACGTGTTTGTTCCAGCTAGAAGAGATAGATGAAGAAATGGTTTCGGGTTTGTTTGGTTTAACGAGGTCTCAAATTCTTGAGGTTTAATTAGGAAAGGTTTGGGTGGGGTTTTAAGCTTAGGGTGAACAAACCTAAGCTTGATCATAGAGGTGGTGGGGTGGGAATGGTTCAGCCAGATCTTGGTAGAACAAAATCTTGTCCAGAACTCGGTCGGTAGTGCTAAACCTCGGGTTGATACTAGTTTTGTATTGAGTAACCTGTTGGTTGGAAATTTAGTTGCATTATTTCTCTATTTTTAAATCCTTTTTTCAAACTGCATCTTTAATCACTTAATGTACTGGTTTGAAAAATAAAAAGTAGTAATAATGTTAGATCATTACTATCATGAATCATCTTCAAATGCTTAATTTCATATAGTTTGTGATTTTAACTCTTGGGAATTTAATCAAATGTAAAAACCTGTGCCAAGGATTGAAATGCTACTCTATAGATATTCTACTTCTTTCTTTGATGACCTCAAAGTAGCTAATCTAAGTACACGATAAAGAAAATTGGATATTACTACTTTTCATTTTAAGCATAGCCATAATGACATAGTTTAAACAAGTGAGTCTGGACAAAAGTTTCGGATACCATGGGTTGGTAATTGATAGAAATTGGATAGAATCAGTAACATTGATCTAAGAGAATATTAGATTTGACTTAGTAATGACCCCTCCTAGAAAGACTTTAGAAACATAAAATTTTGATAAGGTTGAAAAGGTTTGAGTTTTTTATAAACTAATAGTGGTTACTCTAAATGTGTTGATCACATAAATACTAATGCACTTATTTTGTTTTCTTTATCTCAAATAGGGTTTCCTTTTTTAATTAAAGGTCATTTATTTAACGAAAGCTAATATATCATACAAAATGCTAGTTATAATATATATCCTCATGTAGAAGCAAAAATGAAGGTAGTAAAAAAAACCGTAGAATAAATGAATTTAATAGGCTCTTGGAAGGAAAACTCTTAATACACCCCTTAATTTGATTGACAATAACTTGTCAACAAAAACACTTCCATAAAACTCTCATAACAAAGTGATTAAGTGATTGAGTCAGAACAAACCATTACTGAATATTAGAAAATATATTTCCTAAATTTACTGTCTTAGTTTATAGCAGTTGGCTTAACTCCTTTTGTTTCCTACATGAGATTTAAATTGAACTGTAATTCAGTTTCAACATTTATATACTCTGTTCTATATCATTTTGTATAGCAGTGGCACTACAGCTAGTAAACAAATATGAAAATGGTGTAGTGGGGCTCTAAAATAATGGCCATTATAATTGAGAATTGAGAATTGAATGCAGGTATTATATACCATCACAACTTCGCCAATGTATCTTAGACTCATAGATAATGAAATAGAGGGCGGATTGAATAAATGTGTTTCTACATAGATACCGTCTTTTGCTAATGATTTTTCGACATGAAGTGCGAAACTAGCTCCTAATGAATGTCCTGCTACACAAACATTGCTACTTCCATATGCATTGGAAACTTCTATTAGTGTCTCTGATGCTACTTTAAATCTAATGAAACCTTTTAAGCTTTCTCAAGCGAGGAACCGAAGGTTGTCTTCGATGTCTCTTCGTATTGTGAGGCTTTTGAGTAATGTTCCTTTGAGTGCTAATACAACTTTCGGCGCACCACTTGGTCTGATTAATACTAAATCGGACATTTCCCCGGATCTGTCCCATTCAAGTATTGCGCCGAAAATTGAACCGTCTCTTTTGTCTATTAGTGTTTTTGTTAGGTTGTGTCTAATATATATAGATAGTGTGCCATGGGTGTCATTCAATGCAGTAGTACTTTTTCAAAGAGTAGTACATAAAAGTATTGTAAAGAATACAAGTTAAGCTTAACTTTGTTGCCTTAATAAATTGGTATTTCTGTATAATTTGTGTTGTAAAAGAAACCAATATATCACTTTCAATTATCATCCTCTGTAGTTTGAAACTTGGTTATTAACTAATAATTGGGTTTATAACAGCTAGTTGCGAAATCAAAATGTCTGTAATTTATTAGATCTAGTGTTCATGACATAATTGGAACATCGCATTTTTACTTATTAACCCATAAATGATTCATAATAAGGAAGATACTTATGGTTGTAGTTCATCATATAGTTGTCATAGCCATAAAGAACTCATTCATAATTGAATCCTGACAAAGCTTTTGAATAAATATTACATTCTACATCTCTGATTGAAAATCCTAAGTTTAGCCATAAGTTGAGTTACTGCAAGGTGCCTTTTTACTTCCCAGTCACAATTAGGCACATGGAGAGGGAATCTGACAGTCTAAATGTCTAGAATTTTAATATATGCTAATAAACTTAAAGTAGTGAAATGATTTGTAAAATATTAATAATTATTTATATTTATATAAATAGGGGATTTGACAGTCTTATGAATATTTTCTTTGACAGCTTGTAGTTTGATTTAGTTATAAATAGATTTCTTAATGAATGGTAGTCTCTATTGGAAAAAAAGTGCTTAAACCCAAATATTGTAGGTATTCCAATTCTAAAGTAGAGTAGTTTACTATGGAAAAATAGTGG
This sequence comes from Lathyrus tuberosus, assembly GCA_022829125.1. NCBI lineage: Eukaryota > Viridiplantae > Streptophyta > Magnoliopsida > Fabales > Fabaceae > Lathyrus > Lathyrus tuberosus. The sequence goes on along the minus strand of JALAZF010000270.1, from coordinate 8,115,623 downwards.
ATTCTTAAAGTTGATCATATGACATACTTGCCTATGTTATATGGTGTTCATTTGAGTCTCACAAACAGGTCATCCCATTTGATGATATATCTCATTTAATAATTCTATATTTTTATAGTAATTAGTTTTAATCTAATTATTGTTCTGTTTTTTGTAGGTTTCTGAAGCAGGAAGTGAACCTTCATCACCTTGTGACATAAAGACATAAAGAAAATCAGATGCAAGCAATACACAAGAAGAAAATGATCAAAGTCCTTCAAATTACATGATTTTTATGGCAATTTTATGCTCTAAAACTTGTTTATTGAGAATAACTTAAGATATTGGATACACAAATTGTTATTCGTTTTTATGTTTTAATATTTCAGGAATAGATTGTGATACATATATCAAACATCTAAAGTTTCAATGTAATTTTTAAAATGTTAGACAATTGCACCGACTTATAAATCTTTGGTCCTTTTAATATATATTTTTAAATATTTTTTACAAAAATGCACAAATATAGATTTATTATAGATATTTTAATTTGCTTTTAGTCTTGGTGTTAAATTGTGACAGAAAGATTAAATTTATTTTAGCATTTTTTTTTCAAATTAATTAGAAAATTGTGGCGGTTTATAAGATGTTGTTTTGGCAAATATCATAAATAAATTAGGGCGGTTTTAACCGACGTAAAATTCAAAGATATTTATTTATTATGTGAACAATGCGACATTTGAAACGACCACTATTTTCAAACAGAAACCGCCAATTCACACTGTGTAAGATACGACGGTTTGCACGGCGTTTAATTTTAAACCGCTGTTATTTTCCTTGCGGCAGCCAAATTTACGGCGTTTTTAAAAACGTCGTATTTGTAAATTGTGTAAGTTCAAACCGCCACAATTTTCTTGAACTAACCGCCACAATTTACGCATTTTTTTTGTAGTGCTTATGTCTTCAGAGTCTTCAGAACGTTCAACAGAACCTTGTCTTCAGAGTCTTCAGCACTTAGTCTTCAAAAACTTAAGTCTTCAGAGTCTTCAGAACGTTGTTCAACAGAACCTTGTCTTCAGAGTCTTCAACACTTAGTCTTCAGAAGATAATTATCAGAGTCATATTCAGATCCAGAATCCAAGAGAACATTGCAGCAACAACATATTGTCTTCTTAGAATCTTTCTGAAATTGAGTAGATCAGAAGCAGACTTGCTTCTTTGGCGCAAACGACTTTTGGTCAAATAAGAGTGATGTTGCATATGATCTCTATCAGAGTCAGAGCTTTCTTTATCAGAGTCAAATCCTGTTTGTTAATTCTTCTGAAAACAAACATTAGAGTACCAAAATTGTTCTCACACAAATACTACTTTGTTATTATCAAAACTTAGAGTTATCTGGCAGAACCAAATCTTGTTCTAACACTTTGATGTGTGTGTTCTAGGAAATGCTTTATTCCTATTTATGATTCATGTAATTGTATATTCATAATTAATTCTTTGTGTGTGTTTTTTATATCCCAATAACCTATTTTTTCTTTTACTCCCATTGATAATAAGATGGCTTTAAAGTGAGATGACAAGAACTTGTTAACCATCCTATTTAACTCTTTATCACAAATTGGCAGGAAAAAGCTTTGGAAGAGTTTGTGACCTTAACTACGTCTAAATGCAATGAGGCATCAAGACTTTCAATATCATTCTTCGTCTATGTATACCACTTCATGTGTTTCTCTACTTTTCTTTAACTGACTTTAAGTTCTTGATATTTATAGATTTTATGCGGATGAGGTAGTGATTGCATTGGAGTATCTTCATTGTCTAGGTAGGTTCTTATTCCAAATACACATACACTTGGGATAGTTGCTTCTTTGGTAGCAAGAAACTTTGCTACTTTAGAATTTTTAATGTGTAGGCTTAAATACCTAGAAAAATAAAATTTAGAATGACATTGTTTGGCGATAATTAGCAGGCATAATTTACCGGGATTTGAAGCCAGAAAATGTGTTGATCCAGAGCAACGAACATGTCACTACTACGAAAAACCCATTTAACAATGGTTGGAAATGACATATAATGACAGGGGCGAAGGCGTTGTTATGTAGATGTTGTTGTATATGAGGTATGTACAATGACGGTCCTGGGACCGTTGTTGTATTCCAGTATGCGCGCACCATTTCACGATGGTTAGTTTAGTCAACCGTTGTGATATAACTAAACTGTGATCTGGTTTGATTCTCAGCAACAACATTTTTTATTTGTATTAGCGTTTGACATACAACTACAGATAGGTTTATAACCGCTGCCAAAAACAGCCTGTTTTAAATATAAAATTTATCTGCTTATCAAATTATTCCTATAATTTATCCTGTCAAAACAGCTTCTGTTTACATGCAAACACAATATGTGCATCAAACACAATTATTCCTATATTTTATCCTTATAAATAAATCAGAGAATTTACATCAAAAGAAATTTACATCAAAAGCTAAATGAATCAGAGAATTAAATTGATAACATTGTTTAAATCAAAAGCCAATATTATTGATTTCATTATATGCATCAAAAGCCAAAATTATTGTTCACATTATGTGCATCAAAAGCAAAAAATATGTGCATCAAAAAATGTTGCCGATATATCATAATGTAGGAGCAGAACCCTTAGGCGCATTGTGGATATACGCCCAACGTTTACGAAGATCCACAAAGTCCTCACCGGGGAATGGGGTTTCGTCGTTAAACATCTACATAAGAGCTAAAAATTGAAGATCATGCATGATAATAATTCAATAGTCAACTTATATATTAATATATGTAAATATTTTATGGCATATATTACCGTATCCCATGAATCAACAGTGCCGGCAAGGACAATGTTTAACATGTGTTTCATGATAAAATACCCACACTCGTAACTCCTACGTTGTTTCCTCGTCTACAAATTACATGAATATAAAAACATGAATACAACCACACATGCATGAATGTAAATGAAATAAACAGGTAATCGGGCCACTTACTTTAGGAGCAAGGTATGTGGGCTTTTTTCTAACATTATTCAATATATTAACTTGCTCCACAATACTGCACATTGAAAATTGAATTAAACATATTACATGATAAACTAATTATAATTAATGCCAAAGAAAATGATATTAAACAAAGACACTTACCTTAATACAAGATCTTTCATTGGTTTGTGGAGCGGATCGTACAAGAAACACAGTAATGTCACCGTATTTGTCCTAAACGATATTACGATCAATTGCCAATGACCACTGAATAAACACGAGAATATATATATATATATATAATTAGTAGTTACTAAAACAAAACTAAATATAAAATATAGAAATAAATTACAACAATACTAACCTACATAGGAATGGTACAAGGTAACATTCTTTTTCTCCGTCATTTAGCCGGCTTTTCAAGTACTTTTCTCTGATATTTTTATCATTATACGCCCAAGCAATAAAACTTGGGTCCAAGATTCCATAGGTACTTGATTTATTCAATTCTATACAAACACGGTGAATGTACCTAAATGGTCAAAGAAAATGAATAAATTAAGGGAGAAAATACAAAAAATTATAATGTTCTATAATGACATGTATATTCGACTATATACTTACGTGCACCAAACTTGCAAAATAGATATGTCAAGCCACTTATATCCTGCCAAAAAATCTCTCACATCTTCAGGAGTGTAATACACTAAATCCAATTTAGGGCAATGTTCTAGCGGGAGAGCTTGCGCAAGGTCTGTTGTTGAAATGGACAAGTATAAACTTGTTATTTAATTTGGACTAGGGTCCAATATCCCATTGCGGTTATCTACAGGGGGAAGGGCTGTACAATTACTCCCTTTTGTAGAAGCGTGATTTACGACATTTCTACTTGGAGTTTGATCATCACCAACGCAACGATGATCTTCATTAGTTTGTTGTTCGAGGCTTTCACTTAATCTCTACATCATAACATTCAATTAGAACATAAAACAAAAATAAGCACAATATATTCAATTAGAACATACAATATATATCATACAAAAATAAGCGCGATTTACGACACATACCGAATACAACTCTTGTAACCTTTCCACTTCTTTCTCCCTTTTTTTCCTCTCCTCTTCAAACAGCCTCCTTTGCTCCGCCAATTGCTTCTCAACATTCTCAATCTTTTGTCGTTGAGCAAGAAATTCAGCGGTTTCGGTGCTTCTTCTTTGAGATCCAAAGTATGACCTCAAGCCGACACCATCTCCAACACCATGGACACGACCTCCATGCTCAGCTGTTCTGATAACTTTGACTAATATGTCATGTCGTGCTTCCGGAACAAATGTGCCTTCACGGGCCACCACAACCAAATTATCCTACCCAACATGAGCAACTTACATAAGCAAACGCATTTAAATAACAACTCATGAGCAACTTACATAAGCAAACACATTTAAACAAAACATATATATACTTACAATTTTCTCAGCAACTACTCTTGAAGCCTCAGAGGTGTACTCTCCATTAGGTCTTAATCGGGCCCTCTTCCATTTCTCATGTCTCGAAGGTGGAGATGGAATGTCACCATCTCCTCCTTCTTGTAGTTTTTCCTGCAGGATCCTCTTCTCAAGTTTCCTGTAACCCCCACGAGACAATCTATGAGGGTACATGTTTTTCGCCTTGTTCTGAATTCCTACTTCGCTTTTAGCCTGTTATTAACATAGTGAAAAATGTGTATGATTAGTATCTATAACTCATTATCATAACATTATAGGTTACATAAGACTAGTACTAACCATGAATTCCTCAGAACGCTGTTTCTTCGCAAACTTGTGCCACACATTCTTCGATAAAAAACTATACCGAATCTATGGAGGTTGAAGACCGCTCTTAGGAACAAATTAAATATACACATCGTTTCAAAGGAACAACTTAAGTTTTTTTTCATAAATGCGAAGAGCTACAGGTGCCAGTATACGCATCTTTTCGAAGGAACAAATTAAGTTCATTTCTCACAACGAAGAAGTTGTGCAGGTAATTTGCACAATTAAGTACATGCGTTTTTTATGCTATGTAAATAAAAACTTGATGGTATGCTGCTAGGAAATATAATAAAGTAATGATGCAGCTTCTGCAGCAAGAGTGAGGTTTGCGAAGGAGATTCATGGCTATGCTTTGGTGATTGGTGTGGAGGAAGGTGTATATGTAAGGAATGCTTTGGTTGACAATGATATGCAAAATGTAGGTACTCATAGAGTATTGTTATACATCTTATAATTGTCTATATATCTTATATCTTATTGTTTAGACAAAATTAACGTCAGACTGGTATGATTTTTAGCGATGAAGAAGAAATAGTAGATACGAGGTAATGAGGTAATCTCTTATGTACACTCATATATTATTCTACGGTTTTGATTTCATCGATCTTTCGTAATCAACTATTCAATTCACATGTTTCATTTCTTAATTTGTTCTTTTAATTGCTGTAAGACCCTAATTTTTGACCACTAAGATTTCACATATCATTCATGTAACACCCCCAATCTATCCCCCGATTAAATAAAGCGATAACAAATAATCAGAGTATAATTAAAACATTCATGGCATAGACGGAGGCGTCACATCAATTGAAACAAAGTACAATAACTTGCTCATAAAGATATGCAACAATCAGGTAGCACATAACAGAGGAACTCAGTTCCTAACACCCACAATTCAGATATAGAATAAAAGCGGAAAATCTGCAACTGAATCTCAAATATATATATATCATAAAAGTTTGTCTGTCATATACCGAGCCATACGTATACAATTAAAAAAGAACATATACATATACACATAATCACACACGATCTCCCCGACTACCCGGTGCTACATATCAGAGCCGACCGACAAAAGAATGAAGACCTAAGCTTCACAAAAAGACCTCCAGCATCTAATCTGCAATGCCTCATAGAGCATTCAAAACAGCAGAAGGGTGAGAAACACAATCATAATATAATTGCATACAAATATATATTAACACAAAAATACACATATAAAACATTCTCACCATAACTTACACCATAATTCAAAAACAAAACAACACAATTCATATCTCATACATCCATCACAAAGGCATATCCATCATGCACAATACAATTATCACCAACATATATATATATATATATATATATATATATATATATATATATATATATATATATATATATATATATATATATATATATATATATATATATATATATATATATATATATATATATATATCTCAACTCATCAATTCAATTCACAATTCCACACAAAATCAATCCATTCATGATTTATGCAAATGCAAAGAGACCGACACAACGACTCTATGCAAATGTAATACGGTACCGTTCCATCCATCATTCTCATCATTAGTCCACTCAGGAACTATTGGAATCAACGCTTGTTACTTAGTGTAACTCCCTGTCGGGAAAACGATGTTCCCCGTTGCTCACACCTCTTTGTATAAGGCACACGACGTTTATGGATCGCTCACACCTCTTTGTATAAGGCACACGACCCGATCGCTCACACCTCTCTGTATTAGGCACACGATCGTCTATAATCATCGCTCACACCTCTTTGTATAAGGCACACGATGTTATAGCGAATTCCCTCTGGAATCGTTTCGTCGCTCACACCCACTAGGGCACACGACATCACAAGAATGCATATCATAATGCTTGGCATACAATGACTCATGACATTCAAATGCACACATATACACATCCATAATCATGCATATACCATCAAATACAACAACATGCATTTTCTTGCCCTTAGGCCACAAACCATCATCACAACATTTCATCATATGCATTTATCTCATACAACAGCACACAAGTCGTACGGTATATATCAAAAGCACATTGCATGATAACACATCAATTACACGCAATTAAAACGGTAAAAGTCAACAAAACGACACATTTCCAAATTCCCGACATAATTAAATCGGCCAACAATCTCAAAAACATTTTAATAAGAAAGAACATTGTATAAACTTTCCAACGGTACCAAGAACGCATCGATCCGAGTTACGGATCAAAAGTTATGAATTTTCAAAGAAAATAATTTATTGAGAAACAGCCAGATTCGCCCGGCGACTTAGGATTTCGCCTGGTAGATCCCCCTTCGCCAGCACTTCGTCTGGCGAACTAGTGGCGAACCACAACTATAGAAAACTCCATGATTTACAGAAGCTAACCCATTTCTGTCTTTCCGATTTCACCTAGCGACTTACGATTTCTCTTGGCGAATCCCCCTTCACTAGCACTTTGCCTGGCGACTTAGTGGTGAGACCTAATTCGCCTGGCAAATTTCCAATTCTCCTGGCGAATCGTACCAGAACCAGAATTTTCTGCTGCGGGTTACATGGTTCCAAAACCCCCAAAAATCCCATTTTTCATCCCAAATCATTTCCAACAGCAAATCTAATATCAGCAATTGCTCATAAACACAATTCCTAATCATTTCCAAGTGTGATCATACAACGCAATTTATATCGATTTTCGACCGTGAAAACATCGATTCCTAATCATTTTCTCATTTCCAACCTAGAAGTGAAAACTATGGAAAGGCAAGAGAACATTCAAACACACACATACATATTCATACACAAGCATAAGATAATTGAGTTCACACCCTTACACGATTTAATCGTGTTTGAAAAGTCGGTTGGATCAATTTCTTTCTCTCCAAGTTTTTTCCCTTTTTCTTCTTTTCTTTCTCTTTTCCTTCTTCTCTTTTTCTTTCTCTCTATTTTTCTCTCTTTCTAACCTCTAAGTTCCATTTTAAATGAAAAACATAATATCTACCCATCAAAAGACCTAAATACCCCTACACTCAAATATCTCGCAAACGCTCTCAAAACACGATAAAACATAATCACGACGAAAAATAATATATGGCCAAATAAAAGTCAAAAACAAAATAATATAAAGACCAAAAATAATTAAATCGACTCAATTAAATAAATCTAACAAAACTGGGGCGTTACAACTCTCCTCCACTTAGAGATTTTCGTCCTCGAAAATATTACCTGAGACGAACAACTCCGGATACGACTCCCGCATCTGACTCTCCAACACCCAAGTCAAATTTCCCTCAGCAGCGCCTCCCCACGCTACTTTCACAAGCGTAATATCCTTGCCTCTTAACCGCTTCAACTCGCGATCCAAAAGTCTCACTGGTAATGCCTTAACCTAAGGTTCTCCCTTACCTCAACCTCATCCATCGAAATCACATGCGACGGATCCGGAACATACTTCCGAAGCTGTGAAACATGGAACACATCGTGCAAATTCGAAAGACTCGGCGGCAACGCCACCCGATAAGCCACAGCGCCCACTCTCGCGGATATCTGGTAAGGACCAATAAACCGAGAAGTAAGCTTCTTCGACTTCAATGCACGACCAACACCCGTCACCAGTGTAACTCTAAAAAATACATGATTGCCTTCTTGAAACTAAAGATCTTTCCTCCTTCGATCATGATAACTCTTCTGCCTACTCTGAGAAGCCTTCATTTTCTCACGAATAAGTTTCACCTTTTCCGTAGTCTGTTGCACTAACTCCGGTCCAACCACCAAACTTTCACCAGATTCATGCCAACACAAAGGTGTTCGACATCTTCTTCCATACAATGCTTCAAAAGGTGCCATTCCAATACTCGAATGGAAATTGTTGTTATACGTGAATTCCACCAACACAAGATAACTATCCCAAGCACCACCTTACTCAAGAGCACATGCTCTCAGCAAATCTTCCAATGACTGAATAGTTCTATCGGTCTGACCATCCATCTGCGAATGATAAGCAGAACTCAATCTCAACTTGGAACCTAAAGCCTTTTGCAAACTCTCCCAAAATCTGGAAGTAAACCTCGGATCTCGATCTGAAACAATACACAACGGAACACCATGTAGCTTCACAATCACACGGATATAAATCTCAGCTAATCTCTCCAAGGAAAAACTGATGTCAATCGGAATGAAATGCGCCGATTTAGTCAGCCTATCCACAATGACCCAAATGGCATTATGTCCTCTCTGTGTATTCGGCAACCTTGTCACAAAATCCAAAGAAATGCTGTCCCATTTCCACTCGGGAATATCCAACGATTGCAATAATCCACTAGGCTTCTGATGTTCTACCTTTGACTTCTGACACGTCAAACACGCATAAACAAACTGAGCCACATTCCTCTTCAATCCGGACCACCAAAAGATCTTCTTCAAATCTTGATACATCTTATTAGCTCCCAGATGTATACTCAAATTACTCTGGTGTCCTTCCTCTAAAATCATCTTTTTCAAGTCCGAATCATCAGGAATACAAATTCTACCATGGAATCTCAAAACACCCTTACTATCCACTTTAAAGTCACCATTCACACTTTGATCCCCAACCGTCATCAAATCAACAAATTTCACATCCAACTTATGTTTCTCGCTAACGGTTAACAGAAAATCATTAGCGACCTTTAACATTCCAAGCCTCACGCTGTCAGATGTTAATTCACACACCAAACTTAAATCCCTAAATGCTTCCAAAAGTTCCCACTCTTTAACCATCAAAGCAGACATATGCAAAGATTTTCGGCTTAACGCATCGGCTACCACATTAGCTTTACCAGGATGGTAATTCAAGCCAAAATCGTAGTCCTTCAAAAATTCCAACCATCTCTGTTGCCTCATATTCAACTCTTTCTGATCAAACAAGTATTTCAAACTCTTATGATCACTAAATACTTCGAATCTTGCACCGTAGAGATAATGCCTCCAAATTTTCAACACAAAAACCACTGCCGCTAATTCCAAATCATGAGTAGGGTAATTCTTCTCATGAATCCTCAATTGCCTCGAAGCATAAGCCACAACCTTACCTTCTTGCATCAACACTCCACCAAAACCAATCAAAGACACATCACAATACACCACAAACGGTTCAGTAGGATTCGGTAAGACCAAAATCGGAGCTGTAGTCAATCTTCTCTTCAGCTCACTAAAACTTTCCTCACACTGAATATCCCAAATGAACGCTTTACCTTTACAAGTCAACTGGGTCAAAGGAAGTGCTAACTTGGAAAAGCCTTCAATGAATCTTCGATAATATCCAGCTAAACCCAAAAAGCTTCTAATTTCAGTAACAGATCTAGGAGCCTCCCATTGTAGAACTGCATCTACTTTAGATGGATCCACAACAATACCATTACCTGAAATCACACGCCCAAGAAAACTCACTTCTGACAACCAGAACTCACACTTGGACAACTTGGCAAAAAGTCTCTTCTCCTTCAAAATTTGCAACACAACACGCAAATGTTCCGCATGTTCCTCCCGGGACTTAGAATAAATCAAGATATCATCAATAAACACAACAACAAATCGATCCAAATGCTCATGGAAAATACGATTCATATACTCCATAAACACACCGGGCACGTTAGAAACCCTTAACGGCATCACATAATATTCGTAATGACTGTATCATGTCCTAAAAGCCGTCTTCTGAATATCTTCCTCTTTCACTCTAATCTGATGATAACCCGACCTCAAATCAATTTTACTAAACACACACACACACCTACCAACTGGTCCATCAGATCATCAATTCTTGGAAGAGGATACTTATTCTTAATCGTCACCTTATTCAGCTGGCGATAACCAATACACAACCGCATATTTCCATCTTTCTTTTTCACCAACAAAACTGGAGCACCCCAAGGCGATACACTCGGCCTCACAAACCTCTTTTCTAACAATTCATTCAACTGCTTCTTCAACTCAACTAACTCAGATGCCGACATACGATATGGTGCCATAGATACAGGTCTAGTACCAGGAACTAGATCTATAGAAAACTCCACCTCTCTCTCTGGCGGCACATCTGGAATATCCTCTGGAAACACCTCTGGAAATTCACACACAACTGGATACACATCAATTGTAACTTGACTATCCACGGTCAGCGATGCAAATAACCCGAATAACTGAGCTTCATCCGCCAAAAGTTTCTTCAACTCTTTGGTAGATAAGAAACTCGATTCCTCGTCTTCCTCAAGAGAAGGAAATCTTACCAGCTTGTGATAACAATCAATATGAACCCGATTGAACTGCAACCAATTCATTCCCAGAGCCACATCTAAACCCTCGAACGGCAAACACACCAAATCCATCTCAAAATATTTACCATAAATGGTCAAAGGACAACTTAGACAAACCAAAGAAGTAGTTACCGACCACATTGCTAGAGTATCAATAACCATCTCTTCACCCATCGAAGACAACAAAAGATTCAAACGCTTTGCGCACTCAGACGAAATAAACGAATGAGTCGCTCCGGTATCAATAATAGCAACTAAAGGCGTACTATTAATAAAACAAGTACCTCTGATCAGACGGTCTGCACTAGTATTCTGAGTTCCTGCCAATGCAAATACTTTCCCTCCAGCCTGAGCTTGCTTTGGTTTCGGACACTTCGTACTAATATGACCAGGTTCACCACACTTGAAACACTTCACCACATTCTTCTTACAATCCGCTGCGACATGTCATATACCTCCACAATTGGAACACTTCCTTATATCCTTTCTACATTCAAACTGACGATGCCCTAAGTCACCACACGTAAAACATCTCAGAGAATTAGACATACCTCCTCCACTTGGCCTTTTATCAAAACTACCCCTTTGCTTACCCTTATCAGCTGATGTCACATAAGGACCACCACAAAACGGTTGCCTCCCTTTCCTTTCGTTCACACTCTTATAGTGAGTAGAACGAGCTTTGCTATCCTCCTCATAAATTCTACAACAATCCACCAAATATGAAAACCTTCTAATCCTTTGATAACCGATTTCCTGCTTGATCTCAGGACGCAATCCGTTCTCAAACTTCACACACTTGGAAAACTCCGCAGTTGCTTCATCATAATATGGATAAAACTGAACAAGCTCCACAAACCTAGCAGTGTAATCCACAACAGACATGTTACCTTGTTTCAACTCCAAGAACTCTATCTCTTTCTTTCCTCTAACATCTTCAGGAAAAAACTTCCTCAAAAACTCCCTGCTAAACAAAGTCCAAGTGACCTCTTCACCTGTAGCTTCCCACACATGACGCACACTAACCCACCAATCATCAGCCTCCTCCAGCAACATGTGAGTACCCAGTCTCACCTTATGTTCCTCAGCACAATCCATCACTCGAAATATTTTTTCCATCTCCTTGAGCCAAATCTGAGCACCATCAGGATCATGTCTCCCTTTGAAGACAAGCGGTTTGTTCTTCCTGAACTCATCATTCCCACCAGCATTAGGTGCACCCGCACAGCCTGAGCCATGGCTTGCATAGCAGCAGCCAAAGCAGCTTCATTCCTACCAGCCATATTATGTTCATATCCAATAAAAGCAACTATGGTTAAACAAACAGCTCACCCAAACACCAAGACCGACATAGACTGGCACGAACTGACACAAACTGACACGGACTGGCTCTGATACCACTTAATGTAACACCCCCAATCTATCCCCCGATTAAATAAAGCGATAACAAATAATCAGAGTATAATTAAAACATTCATGGAATAGACGGAGGCATCACATCAATTGAAACAAAATACAACAACCTGCTCATAAAGATATGCAACAATCAGGTAGCACATAACAGAGGAACTCAGTTCCTAACACCCATAATTCAGATACAGAATAAAAGCGGAAAATCTGCAACTGAATCTCAAATATATATATCATAAAAGTTTGTCTGTCATATACCGATCCATACGTATACAATTCAAAAAGAACATATACATATACACATAATCACACACGATCTCCCCGACTACCCGATGCTACATATCAGAGCCGACCGACAAAAGAATGAAGACCTAAGCTTCACAAAAAGACCTCCAGCATCTAATCTGCAATGCCTCGTAGAGCATTCAAAACAACAGAAGGGTGAGAAACACAATCATAATATAATTGCATACAAATATATATTAACACAAAAATACACATATAAAACATTCTCACCATAACTTACACCATAATTCAAAAACAAAACAACACAATTCATATCTCATACATCCATCACAAAGGCATATCCATCATGCACAATACAATTATCACCAACATATATATATATATATATATATATATATATATATATATATATATATATATATATATATATATCTCAACTCATCAATTCAATTCACAATTCCACACAAAATTAATCCATTCATGATTTATGCAAATGCAAAGAGACCGACACAACGACTCTATGCAAATGCAATGCGGTACCGTTCCATCCATCATTCTCATAATTAGTCTACTCAGGAACTATTGGAATCATCGCTTATTACTTAGTGTAACTCCTTGTCGGGAAAACGATGTTCCCCGTCGCTCACACCTCTTTGTATAAGGCACACGACATTTATGGATTGCTCACACCTCTTTGTATAAGGCACACGACCCGATCGCTCACACCTCTCTGTATTAGGCACACGATCGTCTATAATCATCGCTCACACCTCTTTGTATAAGGCACACGATGTTATAGCGGATTCCCTCTGGAATTGTTTCGTCGCTCACACCCACTAGGGCACACAACATCACAAGAATGCATATCATGATGCTTGGCATACAATGACTCATGACATTCAAATGCACACATATACACATCCATAATCATGCATATACCATCAAATACAACAACATGCATTTTCTTGCCCTTAGGCCACAAACCATCATCACAACATTTATCTCATACAACAGCACACAAGTCATACGATATATATCAAAAGCACATTTCATGATAACACATCAATTACAGGCAATTAAAACGCTAAAGGTCGACAAAATGACACATTTCCAAATTCTCGACATAATTAAATTGGCCAACAATCTCAAAGCCAATTTAATAAGAAAGAACATTTTATAAACTTTCCAATGGTACCAAGAACGCCTCGATCCGAGTTAAGGATCAAAAGTTATGAATTTTCAAAGAAAAGAATTTATTGAGAAACAGCCAGATTCGCCTGGCGACTTAGGATTTCGCCTGACGGTTTCCCCTTCACCAGCACTTCGCCTGGAGAACTAGTGGCGAACCACAATTATAGAAAACCCCAAGAGTTACAGAAGCTAACCCATTTCTGTCTTTCCGATTTCACCTGGCGACATACGATTTCGCCTGACGAATCCCCCTTCGCCAGCACTTCGCCTGGCGACTTAGTGGCGAGACCTAATTCGCCTGGCGAATCGCACCAGAACTAGAATTTTCTGCTGCGGGTTACGTGGTTCCAAAACCCACAAAAATCCCATTTTTTATCCCAAATCATTTCCAACAGCAAAACAAATATCAACAATTGCTCATAAACACAGTGTGATCATACAACGCAATTTATATCGATTTCCAACCGCGAAAACATCGATTCCTAATCATTTTCTCATTTCCAACCTAGAAGTGAAAACTATGGAAAGGCAAGAGAACATTCAAACACACACATACATATTCATACACAAGCATAAGATAATCGAGTTTCACACACTTACCCGATTTAATCGTGTTTGAAAAGTCGGTTGGATCAATTTCTTTCTCTCCAAGTTTTCTCCCTTTTTCTTCTTTTCTTTCTCTTTTCCTTCTTCTCTCTTTCTTTCTCTCTATTTTTATCTCTTTCTAACTTCTAAGTTCTATTTTAAATGAAAAACATAATATCTACCCATCAAAAGACCAAAATACCCCTACACTCAAATATCTTGCACACGCTCTCAAAACACGATAAAACATAATCACGACGAAAAATAATATATGGCCAAATAAAAGTAAAAAATAAATAATATAAAGACCAATAATAATTAAATCGACTCAATTAAATAAATCTAACAAAACCGGGGCGTTACAATTCACATCTCATTTTGCATCTTTACCACAAACAAGATCGCACATTGGTTCCCTTGTCCCTTTCTTCTTTAGGTTCATGCCTTGCAGGGATCACAGAGCATCCGTGTATTTCTTATTTGCCTTTATTTTTTTATGTTTACTAACCTTTAATAAAAATCCAAAAAATATGTTTGATTTTTTTCTAAATTTTTCAGGAAGGGAATCAAGGATAACAAACAGTCCCTCAGCTCGAATGGATTTCATCTGATAAAGTCAAAGTTAATCTGTACATAACTCAAAATTCATCTGATCAAGAGTTCTCAAATTTTTTATTGATTATTATTCAAGAGACTCCAAGGTTCATGTGTTTATTTCCATGCCTTCTTTGACAAGCAAAAGAATCGAGCCAAACCGCAGTGCACTAAAAAAAGGTATTTTTTCAAAATTTACACTGAGTAACCGGTTACCTCAATCAGAGTAACCGGTTACCCTCGTGAAAATTTGAAAAATGGCAGCAAATTTAAATTTTGCAGCAATTGGCACCAATTTTCATCATTTTAATCACATGTGGAATATTGTAGATCACCTCATTTTAATTCCCCTACATCATCACAATTAATTCCCACCATGTACCTTCACTAATCACCACTCTCTTGATAATTTCCCTCCAAATTCAAATTCCAAGCCTAATTTTCATTTCCAAACCAAATTCCAATCCACCAAAATTTCCAAGCCTAAACTCTATAAAGAGAACCCTCATCTCATTCATTCTTGAAGCTTTTGACAGCCATGAAATCTCTTGCAAATTCTCTTCACAACTACTAAATTCACTCAAAAGCTCTTTCTTCCATTGAAAGTTAGTAAGTTCATCATTAGAACTTACTAATCTTTGAGCTAAACCTTCATCCATTCACCTTTTCATCACCAATTTCTATAGATCAAGGCTTTAGAGATTGGATCTTGGAGCAATTTGAAGGAATTTTTAGATTTGGAGTGGTAATCTCATTTTCCACCATTGTTGTTCTTGATTCATCTTCCATAATGTAGATCTTTGGTGATCCTTGTCACTTGATCCTTGGGATCTTGTAATTGTGTTTAATTGCTGGTTTTTGCTGTTGTTTTACTAAAAAATTCGTGCCATTTCAATTCCATGATCATAAGGTGTTTGAAAAAAGCCTTGAAAGATGATCATGCTGAATTTTTCATCTTTTTTTGATTCTGCGTGCAGAGTAACCGGTTACCCTATATAGAGTAACAGATTACTCTGAGTCAGAATACAATTCTTGGCTTGTTTTTGGGACTGTTTAGGTTCCTTTTCCATTTTTCCCCCTCCCTTTGTTCTTAGCCTTAGATCACATAATTTTGTGGTTTAATTTGGCTTTCTCTTCATCTATTTCTCTTTTATTTGGATCGATGAAAGTCTTATGGATCTTAGAATTTCTTTGTTGAATTCTTGATCAAGACTAGATCATTACCTATTTTCTTTTCGTGCGGTATTGCTTTCGGATGACGATTTACATATCGTTCATCTAGCATGCATTAGCACAAAGATCACTATTGATCGGCCTCGAGTAGGGTGACTTCTTTATAAGTCACTTGGCGATTGCTTAACATAGCGCTACATTTGTCCCTCTCCGAATCGGAACTTGATCTTTCGTGGCCCAAACCTTTTGGTTGTGTAAGCCCAATGATGGTTAATCTTTTGTATTAGGTTCAAAATCTTTGGAGCTTGTTGTTGTAGAGGCTTTGATTCTATCAATCTTCTTACAAGTCTTCATCAACCTTGACCTAAGTATATTGTTTAATCATTGTAGTTCAAGACGTGAGACGGAATAATCGGTGATACTATTATGTATATGCTACTAATCACTAACTTCTAACTTTACTTTTATGCTTCCTCCTTGCTCCCTATCTCTCTTTATTTCTTTATGCTTTATGTCATTTTATCATCGCATATCATGTTTATGCTTCTGCAATTTTTCCTTTGTCCGTTGGACATATGTTTATGCTTCCGTCATTTTGACTTTGTCCACTTGGACACATGTTTATGTTTATGCCTTTTTCTCTTTGTCCACTTGGACCAAAAACATTAACAAAGGCCAAAACCTCTAAAAACTTGTGCTTCTAATCTTGGACTATGGTTACTATCCTTTGCATTGGATATGGAGTTTTATACCTAGACCATGGACTTCAATGCTATTCTTGGATCCTTGGACTTAGAACTATGACCTTTTCCCTTTGCTATGAAATTATGGTTCGAAGACTATGGAGCTTGCTTGTGTGGTTAGACCATTCTTATCCTTAACTTTTACTTTATGCTTTAAGATAGTCTCTTCTTCTCTACCCATTCTTCAATTTTCAAAATCTTCCCCCTTTTTCAAAACTTTCTTGTTTTCAAACTATCACCTCTTTCATAATTAAACCTTGACTTTGTCAAGTGATTTTACTCTTTTTTTCTCTCTTTCATTTCTTAATAAATGCTAAACTACATAAGCATATTAACACCTTTTTCAAAGGACTTTAAAAAACATTCAAACTCTTTTTGTGCCTTATGCACTTTTTTCCTTTAACTTTTTCATAAGTTTAGGCATTATTCACTTCTTTAAGCGGAATTATTCATTTGGAAATAACGACTTGTCTTTACATTTAAAATCAATCAAAACAAACAAATTTCATTCTTTGTACCACGAACTACGGGGTTTTGATCCTATATTGCACTTTGTGGGTACGTAGGCATGAGACGACAAGTCTCTCCAAACACAAAATATTAAAAAATATTTCTCCTCTCATCTCTCCCAATCTCTTTCAAGCAAACCATTTTCAAACCAAAAGCGATAGATATTTCAAAGGGCTCCTATAGAGTACTATAGACGTTTTGGGTGCTAATACCTTCCCTTAACGTAACCAACCCCCCTTACCCAGACTCTATGCACTTGTTCTTGTTTTAGAGCTTGTGTAGGTTTTGTTCGGTCTTTTTTCTTTCCTTCTTGGATAAAATAAAAGTGCGGTGGTGACTCTTACTTTTTTTTGTTAAGTTAATCAATAACTTATACTCACGATTTTGCCGCTACAAAAAGTGGCGACTCTGCTGGGGACTTTAACTCCCTTGATGGGTTTAGCCTACTTTGATTTATTTACGGCTTTTCATTTGATTTGCTTGTTACTTGTTTGTTCTGTTTGGGATTTCTTCTTTGTGTGTGAGATAGGTCCTATACCCGGACCAGAGTGTACTTTGAGATAGGAGGATGGTATAGTCAAGGGAGCTTTGAGGTAGTCGAATCCCGAAAAAGCAGAACTTGAGAATCTATCCACTCGGTGGTTGCCTCTTTGGAATTACTGATGCCAATCGAGCGATCGTTGAAGCCATTACTTTTTCCTTAGAAGCCTCAAACACTGAGGACCGTAGTAACCCTTAACCTATCTTAGCCTTTTTAGGATCGTGGCGTGGAATCTATGAGGATACAAATCCGATTTAGCTGTTACGCGATGCCACACTCAGGTTAGATTCTCTTGAGGATAACTACTAACCTCCGAGTTATCGGTGCGCTAGTCTGTCTTATAGAGGATTGTGGACCCTGGGCACTATGTGTTAGAACCGCTATTTTCTGCAGGTACAATGAAGACAAAACCATGGTGCACACCTTTGTGGGT
Source organism: Lathyrus tuberosus (assembly GCA_022829125.1). Classification (NCBI taxonomy): domain Eukaryota; kingdom Viridiplantae; phylum Streptophyta; class Magnoliopsida; order Fabales; family Fabaceae; genus Lathyrus; species Lathyrus tuberosus. The sequence continues at coordinate 8,097,083 of JALAZF010000270.1, read as the reverse complement.
TGGTTCTTAACCTTGACTTCATGCTCGTGACTCGAACCTTTGAACCCGTGTGCTTTGAGTGATCTTGTTTGTGGTTGTTGCATCCATGCACTCTTGCATCCATGAGCATACATCTGCATTCTTCCTAGTCGCCTCAGAAACTCATTTCAACTGTCTCCTTCTCCAGTTATCTGTTCACCGTCAAGCTATTTCCTCGACACAACTACGAAACTAGAGCTGCTGTGAGATTGAGAATGGAAAACTAAGAACAACACAATGCCGAAGTCAGAATGGAAATTGATGAGTTGAAAGCCAGCATAACCAAGCTCACAGAAATGATGCAAGTTCTGATTGCTAGAGGTGAACTACCTCAGGGGACCGTGATCTCTGAAATCTCAACTGCTGCTGTTGACCCTCCACTGACTCAGCAACCAGCTTCTACTTGGCCAGAATTTGGGTTACCTCTGAATTACTCACCACCCTTTGCAACTACTCATGTGGTTGTCCCGTCTGTTCTGCAAGTATTTTCAGTTCCATTGTTCACTGAACCTCAACCTGTCGTGCATTCTGTTGCTCAAGTTACTCCTTAGAATCCTCCTTTCGTGTACCATGCTGCTGGTCCACAATTTGAAAGTCAAGGAGAACCTGGATACGTTGAAGAAGTCAGAGAGCAATGGCAAACTCTGGACAAAAGGATAAGAGCCATAGAAGGAAATGATGTCTTTGGCGCTGCCGTAATGGACATGTGTTTAGTTTCAGACTTGGTTATGCCTACCAACTTTAAAACTCCTGATTTTGAGAAATACAAGGGGCATACATGTCCCATAAGCCACTTGGTGATATACTGCCGCAAGATGGCTGCCTATACAAACAACGACAAATTGCTTATTCACTGTTTCCAAGATAGCCTGGGCGGGGCTTCACTGAAATGGTATATGGGGCTTGAGAAGAATCGTATCCAAAGTTGGAAGGAATTGGTTGATGCTTTCTTAAAGCAATATAAGTACAACTTGGACATGGCACCTGACCGGTGCCAATTGCAAAATATGTCTCAGAAAGAAAAAGAATCCTTTAAGGAGTACGCTCAACGCTGGAGGGAGTTAGCTGCTCAAGTGGAGCCACCATTGGCTGAAAAGGAATTGACTGGATTGTTCATGGATACTCTTCAGCCACTCTTTTGGGAAAAGATGATAGGCAGTGTATCATCTGGTTCTGCTGACTTAGTCACTATTGGAGAAAGACTAGAAGAGGGTATCAAGAAAGGAAAGATTACCAATGCTGAAGCCTTTAGTGGTGCTAAAAGGTCCGCTGGGAATTTTCAAAAGAAAAAGGATGGTGATGCCATGTTGTTTCAGTTGAAGGGAAACCTCGTCGAAGGCAACAATAATATGTAGTTGCAGTTGCTCCTGTTGTCAATGCTCAACCAGTTCAAGCTCCTCGTTAGGCTGTTAGACAAAATCAGAATCGCAGTAGGGTTAACTATGATCCTATCCCGATGTCCTACACTAAGTTGTATCCATGTCTTGTAATGAAAGGTTTGATTACAACGAGGGCTCCACCTCCTCCTCCAAATCCCCTCCCAGCCGGCTATAGGGCTGATCTTCACTGTGAGTTCCATCAAGGTGGGGCAGGCCATAACTTGGAAGGTTGCTATGCATTGAAAGCTAGAGTACAAGAATTGGTGAAAGCAAATATTCTGACTTTTCTTGATGATAATCCCAATGTTGTCAACAATCCTTTGCTAGAGCATGCCAAGTGAAGTTTGAGTCAGTTCAGACGGATCATCTCCTAAAGCCAGTGTTTCAGACTGGACAACTCATCCTTGTTGCTGATTAGTCACTAGGTCTTGTTTCTTTCTGTTTGCATTTTTCTTTGATCGTATTGACTGTTTGCTTTCGAACTTTATTTGTACTTACATGGTAATTTCAATGAAATGAGTATTACAATGTTTTGATTCAATTCATTTATATCCAATGTGTGCATCTTTATGCTTCCTTTTTCACAAAACAAAATATATCTCCTATTCACTTTCTTTATCAAGCTTTTGTTTATGCAAATATTTGAGGGAGGATGATGAAAACGAAATACCTGAAATTGCCGGATTATATGCTTTTAATTGAAACTTGGTTGATGATGTACATGTATTGTTTCAACTCCCAAACACTGGAGAAATAAGGAAGTTAATCCCTTGTCAACCCCTTTGAGCCTAGAAGTTGGAGTTTCTTTCTGTACGAAAAAACCCCAATCTTAACCTGGGGATGGGTAGTTCTCAGTTAATTTGGTTGTGTATTTAAACACAAGAGAATCATTACAATCACAAGTTTTCCTTCGTACACATCAAAGAAGTGTCTAAGATGTCTTCCAAATCAAAATCCAATTATGGTTCATCGTAATCATTAAGCCAGACATTCACTATCTTTAAAAAAAAAAAGAATGAAAAAATCAAAAGGAAAACCCGCTAAGTCAAAACCTATGAAGGAGACTTAGGAAAAAAATGGGGCATCCCGCTGACTGTAAGCTCAAATGACACAGTTCAGGCAAAAGTTAGGGATAACAAAAGAAAAAATCAAGAGGTTACAAAAATCCTCAAAGACTAAACGAGTTGACTAAAGTCCTCATCAAAAAAAAAAAAACAACAACAAAATGTTGTAAGTGACTGCCATCTCAAAAATCCCTTGGCCCTTGAGTCATCATCACAACGGTGCTGCAATTCCAAAATCACTTGGAACCTGAATGCATAGTTTGAATTGACTGAGCATAGGAATGAAGGTCATCACGAAGAATGGGTTGGGTAGAAATAAACTTTGAGCCTATATCTTTTATTTTTTTTTTAAAATGTGAACCAGACCACGTTACAACCCTCAAAAGACCTAATTGAAGCCATGGTTCTTTTGAAAGTATACTATAGCAAGGTTGCGTAAGTTGACTCCTAAGTTTGTTGCCAATCATTTGCTTTGAGGTCATACCTTTGCTTTCTCTTTCATTTTGAATGTCTAAATCACCGTGTTTTGACAAGTGATTCATTTTGATTTACATCAATAAAATCATTCCAAAAATGATTTTTGATTTCAAAATTGCATGAGCTTTGCATTAAAATTACCATGAATGAATGATTTTATTTGCAGACAAACTTTCCTCATCAAGAATTTTCAAACAGTTGAGAAACTTGGTTAGTGATCCTATCAGGGGCACATTACTTCCAGATCTTGTTGTGAATCGGTTCAAGATTTGTTGCCCAGTGCAAGTTATTCTCAAAATTGGTCAACCAAAAGACCTCTTTCAAGACCCATACTAAGGCTCGCCTTCTCAACAGTCATTTCAAGAACTGAAGCCATGATCAGTTCATCCCCAGCAATAGTTAAGCTGAAGCCATGATCAGTTTATTCTCCGCATTCATTTCAAGAATTGAAGCCATGATCAATTTTCCCTTACAGCAGTCAAACTGAAGCTATGATCAGTTTATCCTCATCAGTCAATCAATCTGGGGTAGACTTCTTCAAGAATCCTCAAGATGTCTTTCCTCAAAAGGCCATCGGCCTAATACAATTCATAAGTGTGACAGAGATATGTTCAACATCTTCTCTCCGAGCAGAGTGGGCAGTGTTCCCTGTGTTGAGGAATCAGAGTTCCATTCTTCCCTCACAAAAGAGTCTATCTTGGTTGTCCCTATCATTTGCATTGCATACATAAATTATTTATCTACCATACATAGAAAGATTTTCATAGCTCGAAGTGTGTTTCGTGCTCATGTGCATTTCCCGAGGTCCTGTTGCTGTCAACATCTTACCTTGAGATTGAAGTCCAACTTACTTGGAGCCTACCAAAAATAGTTTTCTGTCTTTTCATTCAGTGCCATTCCTGAGTGTTGATGTCTCTCTGTGCATCTAGTGCTGTTGTTAGATGTTTGTATTCTTTCATTCCAGTTCTATTCCTGGATCTTTGTTCCCTTTCACTCCAGTGTCATTCCTGGATGTCTGCCTCTTGTTTCTCCAGTGCCATTCCTGGATTCCTATCTCTTTTGACCTCCAGTGCCATTCCCGGATATCTTGTTCCTCTTGTTTTTCCTAGTGCTATTCCTAGAAGTTTTGCCTCTCTTCTATAATCCCCGACAGATTTTCTTGGATATCTTTTAGTGCCATTCTTGAAAGTTTTGTCTGTTCATTCAGTGCCATTCCTGGATGAATTTTCTCCTTTACTTTCAGTGTCATTCCTGAAAGTTTTATCTGTTCATTCAGTGCCATTCCTGGATGATTTTTCTCCTTTGCATTCAGCATCATTCCTGGATGTCTCTCTCACTATCATTCAGTGCCATTCCTGAATGTAGTGATTTACCTTTACTTTCAGTGCCATTCCTGAAAGTTTTATCTATTCATTCAGTGCCATTCCTGAATGTAGTTTCTACTTTCAGTGCCATTCCTGAAAGTCCTTTCTCTTTATCCAATGCCATTCTTGGATATCTCTTCCTCAATGGAGTCCAATGCTATTCTTGGATATCTTTGATGTTTACCCTTTTTTGTCCAATGCCATCCTTGGACACCTTTTCCCCAGCCAAGTCCAATGCTATTCTTGGATACCTCTAATGTTTACCATTGTCATCCAATACCATTCTTGAATTTTGTAGTTCCTCTCATTCAATGCTATTCTCGGATGTATTATCCCCAATAGAGTGTTTTTTCACCTCCATCCAATGCTATTCTTAGATGACGATGTTGTTTTTACCAAAAACTTTCTTGTTGTTGTCCAATGCCATTCTTGGACATCTTTTGGCATATCTTTTGTCTCATTCGTAGTTTCCATCCAATGCCATTCTTGGATGTCACTACTTGTCTTCCCAGGGTTTTGTCCCTCTATTTCCAACTATTGATGGATACTTCTTGTCACCTTGACAGATCTCCAGAAATAGCTTGTGTTCCCAAGCGTGTCTTTTCATGTCATCTCTCTCAATTTACCGTAAATCCTTTGTTTTAAGTTTTCCCGCAAGGTTGTTTATCCTTTGCATTCATATCATCTTGTGGCATCTTAGGGCTAAAATATATAGCCTTTTGTATTTAAGTATCTTCATATCTCCCGATATAAGAGACTTAAATAGGGGCAGCTGTAAGACCCTAATTTTTGACCCGTAATATTTCACATATCATTCACATCTCATTTTGCATCTTTACCACAAATAAGATCACACATTGGTTCCCTTGTCCCTTTCTTCTTTAGGTTCATGCCTTGCAGGGATCACCGAGCATCCGTGTATTTCTTATTTGCCTTTATTTGTTTATGTTTACTAACCTTTAATAAAAATCCAAAAAATACGTTTGTTTTTTTTCTAACTTTTTCAGGAAGGGAATCAAGGATATCAAACAGTCCCTCAACTCAAATGAATTTCATCTCATAAAGTCAAAGTTGATCTGCACATAACTCAAAATTCATCTGATCAAGAGTTCCCAAGTTTTTGATTGATTATTATTCAAGAGACTCCAAGGTTCATGTGTTTATTTCCATTCTGTAGCGAGCGATTTTGGACGCGGTTCTTAAGCACTAGTCACTCTCTGCGGTTGAGTTTACTACAGGTCGATTCATTTTTTATCCTATTAAAGCTGACGAAGGAAGGGAAATAGATGTCTCCAATTAACCCTGCTTTGCATACTGAGTTTAAACAGCGGTCTGTTAGGTTACGGATGCGATCAATGTGGTGGGGCCTTTCTTGTGTTATTTTAACAGACAAGTTTCTGGCGGGGAACAAGGATTAGGATGTTAGGACTGATGCTTTTGGATAGATACATGAGAGTATGGGATTTTGGGTTTTTGTTTAGTGCTCGCTAAGATTTTTCTTTCAATCTTATGCCTACGTATTCCCGTTTACCGAAACAGGGAAATCAGAGCATTCGTAGTTCCTCCTATTCTATGGGAGGAAATTGGTTGTTTTGGTGTCTTGTTCAAAGCCCAAAACGTGAAGCGAAAAGTGGTTTGTATCTTGTTCAAAGCCCAAGATGTGAAGCTGAAGAGTTTATTTGTATCTTGTTCGAAGCCCAAGATGTGAAGCTAAAAGTGTTGACCTTAGAGAGAATTTGTCATCTCTAAAGAGGGGTTTGTCTGTCACAACTGTTGGGTGACTGGTTATAAAGGAGAATTACTTTAACCGGGATACGCGGATCCTAGCAATGCCATAATTTCCTTTATAGGGGGTTTTTAACCTGAAGGGGAAGACTTTAACTCAGTGTAGAGCAATGCCATCTTTCCTTAGGAATTCCTCATGCTAAAAGAGGGACAGTGGCATGGATGTAGATGATCCAGAGGCTTGCCGCTTACAGCAGTTAGATGGAGGGGAAGGAGTTATTGAAGTTTGTGTACTGTGAACGAGGCACAGTTTTGATGCTAAAAGGTTAATTGGATTAACCAGTGGTTTTCTTATACAAGGCCTAAGAGGAGGCTATTATGTGTCTCGTACAAAGCCCGAGAGAGAGGCTAAAAGGTTTTGACTCAACGAGGGAATCTTTTGGTATCTCGTATAAAGCCCGAGATGGAGGCTATTTGACTCAACAAGAGAGTTTTTGTATCTCGTACGAAGCCCGAGATGGAGGCTGTTGTTTATTTGGCTTAATAAGAACCTTTTTGTATCTCGTATAAAGCCCGAGATGGAGGCCAAAGGGGTAATTGACTCAACGAGGGAGTCTCTTATGTGTCTCGTACAAAGCCCGAGAGAGAGGCTAAACGTTGTTTACTCCGCTGGGGAGAATCATTGTATAAAGCCCAAGAGAGAGGCTAACTTCACGGGAGAAGGATCTTTATACAAAGCCTAAGAGGAGGCTATGGCGCTGTTCAGTTAAGTGACAGGTCCAGTATACTGATTTTGAAAGAGAAAATCAGTTCTTATATGAGCAACACTGTACTCATGGGTTTGATTCAAGGATCAGGGATATTCCTATTCTTTAAGGAAGCGGGAAATCCGAAGGGTATTGAGACTGTCCGAGTCTACAGGTTTCCTTCCTATTTAACGAAGGGGTCACTTGAGAATGTCTTTGAGACTCAAGGAGATTAGACTGTCCAAGTCTAAAGTGTCATCTTTGTACTATGCTTTGAGAAATAATAGTAGACTCTATGAAAGGACTGTTCTATGAAGATGACTAGGTTCTGTTCCTATACCTCTTGGAGGTCGTTGAGACAATTTGTACGAAGCCCAAGAGGAGGCTGGAAACTTTTAAGAAGCCGACGGGTCCTTGTACAAAGCCCAAGAGGAGGCTATCATTCCCGGAGGAAGAGATCATTATACGAAGCCTAAGAGGAGGCTGTGAATACTTCTAAGAAGCCGTAGGGTCCTTGTACTAAGCCCAAGAGGAGGAGGGGTTGCTTTTAGGAAGCCTGTGGGTCCTTGTACGATGCCCAAGAGGAGGCCGATTGCTTTTAAGAAGCCGATGGGTCCCCAAACCCCGAGAAATTCAAGGCAAGCTATTCACAAGGAATAGATCAAGTCAGGAAAGTTCGAGAATTTGGAAGAAACTCAAGAGATGCCATTCACGGAGAAAAGATCATCTCTGGGGAGTAGAGCTTCTTGACAAGTGCTTTTAAGAAGCCTGTGGGTCCCCAAACCCCGAGAAGTTCAAGACATGCCATTCACCGAGAATAGATCAAGCCAGGAAAGTCCGAGAATTTGGAAGAAACTCAAGAGATGCCAGTCACGGAGAAAAGATCATCTCTGGGGAGTAGAGTTTCTTGACAACTTCTATGAGTGACAGTCTATGAAAGGGTTCACCGAGAATGCTGCCTTTCATGTCTCCATATTGTTTAACCCCAAGAGGAGGGAAGACTGTGTCTGGTAATCCTATGGGGATCTAGTTTAGACTATTTCTAAGAGTGATTGAAACGGCTTTACCTAGTGCTAGACGTAGTTGCCGGGGAAATTCTAAATATCTATACTATTATTACACAGTTGATATGAGTTTATGAAAGAAGATTTACAGCGAAACAGCCCCACAATACAGTTATATGTATATGAAAGCGGTAAATGAAAGCAATAACCACTTACTCGGTTGTAGAGCTTCCATGCTGTTTGGTTAGTTGTTCGACAAAGAAAGATTGAAAACAACAGTATATTCAAATTCAAAGGAGAAATTTCTTTGAAGAAGAAAGGTTTGGGGCTTACAGCTCAAGGAGAGGCCCAGGGTTTTATCAGTGAGCGCACTGTTTGAATTTGTACAGAGGGACTTATATAAGTGACTGAGGCCCAAAAAGGTTTTCTGTACAAAGGGATGGGTCTTACACTCTCTCAAGAGGCCCAAAAAGTTTTAAAGAAAAGAAATGGGTCTTACTACACGAGGGTAGGCCCAATTGATTTTTCGTTAAAAAATGGCGATTGCGCCGAGGTTTTCTTTTAACGCAGAGGGACTTATACAATAAGTGAGGCCCAAAATGTTTTGGTTAAAAGGGGATTGGGTCTTACACTCTAATAGAGGCCCAAAAGTTTTGAATGGGTCTTATAGCTCAAGGAGAGGCCCAAAAGGTTATTTTTCAAAAGGCGATGATCGCGCCGTTTGTTTTTGACGATATCGGGACTTATACAATACACTGAGGCCCAAAAATGATTTGGTCAAAAAAGGATTGGGTCTTACACTCTATTAGAGGCCCAAAGTGTTTGAAAATGATTTATGAGGGTTGAATTAATCCAAAAACCCTAATTTGTTTTCAAAAATGTATTTAATTGAATAAAAATTCAATTAAAATGATCAAAATTGTTTAACATATGAAAAACAAATTGTGATCTTGGATTAATGCTTAAAAAATTAAGTATTGACCTACAAAATAATTAGAAAGCATTAAAAGTTGCAAAATCAATGTAGAAAAAATATTTTAAATGTTAAAAATAATTAAAACATTAATTCTTTGCAAAAATATCAATTATATGAAATAAATAATATTTTTGGGATTTTTTGATAAAATAAAATATTTTAACATTTTTGTGAATTATTAAAAAAGAATCAACTCAAAATCATTAAAACTCAGAGAGAAATTAATTTTTGAGTCAATTAAATAAAATCACAAAATTCAAATATTCAAATTTCTAAAAATGGCGCCAAGAACACACCAAGAACACGCGCGTGTTCTGGCCAGATTTGCATTTTCTCTCCAATCTCACTGAATACTTGATTATAACATGCAATCCACATACCATTATGCTCGTCTCAACCTCACGATCATGTCTATAACACTTAATTTCATTTAAATTAAACACAAAACATGAAATCACGAAGAAACCTCAAGAACCCTAATTTCTGCATGAAGGCTAGGATTTTTGATACACGATTCAAACAAAGCAATTAATTGAGGGAAAACATTCCATGCATGATTATGAACATATGGCCAAATTATTGTGCAGCAAAAATTGCATGGATCATAGAGTTAGAAGAGCTCATGCTTACCACTTGCAGCTGGTGATCGTGATTTGTGTTGGAGGTGTTACAACTAGGTTCCAATGATGTGGATAACTTCCCTAGGTGCCAAGTGATGTGTCTGAGTGCTTGGAATGGATTGAAATGGTTTGGAGTTGAAGATGGCACCTCAACTGCAAAACTGTCAAGAACTTGAGCAATTGGTTGGTGATTTTGTGAAATCTATGTTCCAGATGTTATGTGAGTGTTTGGATCACTTCTATATGATGTATGTGAGGTGTGTGAGTGATTGGTTTGATTGGAAAAGCTCTCAAACTCAAAACCCGATAGCTACCTTGCTAAGAAAGGCATTTTTGCCAAGAGAAAGAGATTTTGAGGAAAGCATATGTTTGATGGCTTTGGTGTACTCAAACTGATCACAATTGAGCTCTATTTATAGTAGAGCAAGTTTGTTTTGCAAGGAATAGTGAATGGCAACTGCTAAGTAGGTTTGGCCAATGGCTAGAGGTTAGGGCACAGAGCTTTGGTCCCCTTGGTCTTGGATAAGTCTTGACTGATTTCAGATGAGAATGGCTCAGTCCATGCCACCTTGATGCTTCCATTGAATGCTTCAATCCAAATTTGGAGTCTTGTCCCTATTTTGGCCATTCTAGGTTCAACATGCTATTTCTTGTTCCATGGACTTTGGAGGCTTGGCTCAGTGATTGTCCCTTTTAGATTCAATCCTCAGATGTGTCCAAGTGGATAGGAGCATTTGGATTTGGCTGATTTTGGTAAATCGACCAAAGTTGCAAATTCTGCCTTGCCTTTGACAGATTTCAGCAAGGCAACTTGCCAATGTCATATCTCATAGCCCAAATGGAATTTGGCAATGTTCTTGGCCATTTTGGAAAGCCCTTACATGATACAACAATTGTTTGAACATGTTTGGTTTTGATCTCTTTTGAATCCAAGTGAAAAATCCCCCTACATTTGTCAAAAAGTGAAGGCAGATTCTGACTTAGTGAAAATTTCACTAAGTGTTGGAAAAAGTGACATTTTCATTTTTCAGCCATTTTGATCACTCCATAACTCAAAATCCTTAATGAATTAGACTTAGGTCTAGTTGAAGTTTTTGTAGAGGGTAATGAGGGCTACAAATCCATCTTTGGATGAGAAAAAATGGCCTTGTGGTTTAGGAGTTATGATCCTCCAAAGTTGGTACCCTTGCTACTTTATTTTTAACTTAGAAAATTTTCTAAGTTTTTATGGTTACCCCTTTTACAAGTTATCCAACTTTTCTTGATTTTTCTTGATGAATGATGATTAAAATCATACATTAACATCATTTTAGGGTTAAAAATCCATTTTGGTGAAAAATCTCAAAAAGTCAAAGTTGACTTTTGTGCACTGTTGACTTTTTATCAGATGAATTCCAAACTGTGCAATTCTTTAGGAAATCATGTCCTTGACCTAAATAAAACTTGATGGACATGTTTCATGGATGTCATAGGGTGCATTGATGCATGTCATAGGGCTTGGGAGCATGTCCTGGTCAAAAGTCAAAGTTACAGTTGACTTTTTCCTTAAAACCCTAATTGTGGTGCAGATGAAATTGAGATTTGTTGCTCCAACTTCTTGGATTAATCCATTGTCCCAAATGGATCAATATGGTATATTAAAGACCCTCAAATCATGTCTTGAGGTCTTGGTTCATGATTTATCCCAAAAGTCAACTTAGGGGTGAATTAGGTCAAGAAACCCTAATTCCTGATTTTTGATGAATGCAACCCCTGAGGCAAAATTGACTTGATGATTGGGTCCATGAGGCTCCATGTAGTATATTAGGTCATGTTTTGGATCCTTGGCTTATGCCCAGAGGAAATTTTTCATCTGGAGGCCCTGGTCGACCAAAACCTTAATTTGGTGACACTGTCGATCTTGAAGTTTGATACACCTAGAAGGGAGCAGCCTTGTGCTTAATCCTTGAAGTGGGAGTCCTCTTGATCCATTGTGAATGTTTGAGAGTGTAGACAAGTTGAAGATCATGTCATTCCTTGATTGATCTTTTGTCTAAGCACTTAGAGAGGGCTTGAAACCCTAATTTTGATAGTAATGAATGCTCACCCATCTTTGGGGAGACTGAAGAAGTATGATGGTTCCTCCATATTGTGATGATGATTTGCACAATGATAGGAAATCTTAGTGGTCAAAATTTGGGGTATGACACATGCCTTCTTTGACAAGCAAAATAATCGAGCCGAACCACATCAGTGCACTCAAAAAGGGCATTTTTTCAAAATTTACACTGAATAACTGGTTACCTCAATCAGAGTAACCGGTTACCCTCGTGAAAATTTGAAAAATGGCAGCAAATTTAAATTCTGCAGCAATTGGCACCAATTTTCATCATTTTGATCACATGTGGAATATTCTAGATTACCACATTTTAATTCCCCTACATCATCACAATTAATTCCCGCCACGTACCTTCACTAATCACCACTCTTTTGATAATTTCCCTCCAAATTCATATTCCAAGCCTAATTTTCATTTCCAAACCAAATTCCAATCCACCAAAATTTCCAAGCCTAAACTCTATAAATAGAATCCTTATCTCATTCATTCTTGAAGCTTTTGATAGCCAAGAAATCTCTTGCAAATTCTCTTCCCATCTACTAAATTCACTCAAAAGCTCTTTCTTCCATTGAAAGTTAGTATGTTCATCATTAGAACTTACTAATCTTTGAGCTAAACCTTCATCCATTCACCTTTTCATCACCAATTTCTGTAGATCAAGGCTTTGGAGCTTGGATCTTGGAGTAATTGAAGCAATTTTTAGATTTGGAGTGGTAATCTCATTTTCCACCATTGTTGTTCTTGATTCATCTTCCAAAATGTAGATCTTTGGTGATCCTTGTCACTTGATCCTTGGGATCTTGTAATTGTGTTTAATTGTTGGTTTTTGCTGTTGTTTTACTAAAAAATTCGTGCCATTTCAATTCCATGATCATAAGGTGTTTGAAAAAAGCCTTGAAAGATGATCATGCTGAATTTTGCACTTTTTTTGACTATGCGTTTAGAGTAACCGGTTACCCTATATAGAATAACCGATTACTCTGAGTCAGAATGCAATTCTTGGCTTGTTTTTGGGACTGTTTTGGTTCCTTTTCCATTTTTTCCCTTTCCCTTTGTTCTTAGCCTTAGATCACATAATTTTGTGGTTTAATTTGGCTTTCTCATCATCTATTTCTCTTTTATTTGGATCGATGAAAGTCTTATGGATCTTAGAATTTCTTTGTTGAATTTTTTATCAAATCTAGATCATTACCTATTTTCTTTTCATGCGGTATTGCTTTCGGATGACGATTTACATATCGTTCATCTAACATGCATTAACACAAAGATCACTATTGGCCGGCCTCGAGTAGGGTGACTTCTTTATAAGTCACTTGGCGATTGCTTAACATAGCGCTACATTTTCCCCTCTCCGAATCGAAGCTTGATCTTTCGTGGCCCAAACCTTTTGGTTGTGTAAGCCCAATGATGGTTAATCTTTTGTATTAGGTTCAAAATCTTTGGAGCTTGTTGTTGTAGAGGCTTTGATTCTATCAATCTTCTAACAAGTCTTCATCAACCTTGACCTAAGTATATTGTTTAATCATTGTAGTTCAAGACGCGAGACGGAATAATCGGTGATACTATTATGTACATGCTACTAATCACTAACTTCTAACTTTACTTTTATGCTTCCTCCTTGCTCCTTATCTCTCTTTATTTCTTTATGCTTTATGTCATTTTATCATCTCATATCATGTTTATGCTTCCGCAAATTTTCCTTTGTTCGTTGGACATATGTTTATGCTTCCGTCATTTTGACTTTGTCCACTTGGACACATGTTTATGTTTATGCCTTTTTCTCTTTGTTCACTTGGACCAAAAACATTAATAAAGGCCAAAACCTCTAAAAACTTGTGCTTCTAATCTTCGACTATGGTTACTATCCTTTGCAATGGACATGGAGTTTTATACCTAAACCTTGGACTTAAATTCTATTCTTGGATCCTTGGACTTTGAACTAGGACCTTTTCCCTTTGCTTTGGAATTATGGTTCGAAGACTATGGAGCTTGCTTGTGTGGTTAGACCATTCTTATCCTTAGCTTTTACTTTATGCTTTAGGATAGTCTCTTCTTCTCCACCCATTCTTCAATTTTCAAAATCTTCCCCCTTTTTCAAAACTTTCTTGTTTTCAAACTATCATCCCTTTCATAATTAAACCTTGACTTTGTCAAGTGATTTACTCTTTTTTTTCATTTCTTAATAAATGCTAAACTACATAAGCATATTGACACCTTTTTCAAAGGACTTTAAAAAACATTCAAACTCATTCAAACTTCTTTTGTGCCTTATGCACTTTTTTCCTTTAACTTTTTCATAAGTTTAGACATGATTCATTTCTTTAAGCGAAATTATTCGTTTGGAAATGACGACTTGTCTTTACATTTAAAATCAACCAAAACAAACAAATTTCATTCTTTGTACCACGAACTACGGGATTTTGATCCTATATTGCACTTTGTGGGTACGTAGGCATGAGACGACAAGTCTCTCCAAACACAAAATATTAAAAAATATTTCTCCTCTCATCTCTCCCAATCTCTTTCAAGCAAACCATTTTCAAACCAAAAGCGATAGATATTTCAAAGGGCTCCTATAGAGTACTATAGACGTTTTGGATGCTAATACCTTTCCTTAACGTAACCAACCCCCTTATCCTGACTCTGTGCACTTGTTCTTGTTTTAGAGCTCGTGTAGGTTTTGTTCGCTCTTTTTCATTTCCTTCTTGGATAAAATAAAAGTGTGGTGGCGTCTCTTGCTTTTTTTTAGTTAAGTTAATCAATATCTTATACTTACAATTTTGCCGCTACAATTGCATCCGATTTTTAAACTTTGCGGCTCACTGTCTGAGGACTATTGACTCTCGGTTCAGGCAGGTCAAGGGCCATAGGCTGAGGAAACTAATGAAAAGTGAAGCCAAGGGAAGTTTCTTAGTGTTTGACCTTTCATTATGAGTTTAATTTCTCTCATTCTATTTTCTTGCAATTTTTCTATGTTGCATTTCTCTCACAAAATGATAAGTTTAACTGCATATAATGGCTGTTTGGCTGTTTGGCTTATTCCTCTCAAATAGCTCTTGGTATGACATGAAATTTTAACTATATCTTCATGCCTTCATAGATTGATTAATCCCAATGACTTTAATTTGGAGTAACTAATAAGTTGAACTCAAGCTTAAAAAGTAAATTTGTATGTTATAGGAATAATTTAACTACTGTTTAATGTTTATTCTTAAAATTAAGGTCTTAGTTAATTTCATTTTTTTATTCTATATAATACTACAGTTATGAGTAATTGTGACATCACTGTATGTGAGAATTGGTTTCTCAGCAACTACTGAATTATCTAAAGGCTTTGTAGAGTCCTACTCTATTTTTCTGAGTCTTTTAAATCAAATTTTCCAGGTAGAAAGGTTGTTGCAATCTTTAGTTACCATTGGATTCTTTTCATTTTACATAGCTGATGTTAATGTGAAAAAAAAATTTTGTTCCAAGATGTGTTTTACAAAATTAACTGATGTTCTGTTTCACAATGACAAGAACTTAGCTGCAATTTTTCTTTATTTTCTCTTGGTAGTTTCAATGATGTTGATGGTTCATATGAGATTGGTATACTTCTTCCAGAGGGTGAATGAGCAGTAGTACCTTCGAAAAAGTGAAAGCCTAGAAAAGGGGAAGATTTTACATTTTTGGAGGCATTGGTTAAGGCTAATTTTTGGATTTTATTTTTTGTTTACTTTCCTGGTGTTGGAATGACTGTTATTGCTACCAATAATTTGGCTCAGGTAGGTGTTGCTCAAGGTGTTGAAGATTTTGTCAAGGTAATTTTACCACTAACCATTAAGCTCATATCAAATAAAATTTGATTAAGTATATAATCATTTATATTAACATGATGTTATACGTTTGTTCACGACATAATCCTTGATATTGCAAACGATATCGCGGTCAAATGCAATTGATGCAACCTCAATCACGGGCGTGTTGCGTTGCGGTGGTAGAGGTGTATGTGATTTTTGTTTTATAACAAAAAATTGAAATCATGTAAATGTTCAATACTGATTCCAACAATTTCAATGCTTTTCAGTTTGAATCACTTTGGATTATTTTTCAAATTCATGTCATTAGGTAAATCTGCTTGGTGCATTAATTTTCTTAGCGTTTCAAGCAAAACGTATATACGACAGTGAGTTGGCAAAGCAACAAGCTTTTAGTCTCATTGCTTCAACTTTTGTGGCAATATTTGATGCAAATTTCAAACCAAATCCAGATTTTCTTTGGAAGGCTTACATTCTTGAGAACCCTAAGTTGGGTTTAGTTCAGGCAAGATGGAAATTTGGTAAGTTAAGTTGTTGTAACCATATCAGTACTTTCGCAATAACAACATTTCATATTTTTGAAAAATGATGCATTTAGTACTTGAATTTTATTTCAAATTATAGAAAACAAGTTATAGTCCTCATTGATTTATTGATAATCGATTTACTGTTTCATCATGCTTTGATTGGGTAAAGGAAGGTTTTTATTCCTTAATCCACATTGTAAATGGTCAAAGTTAGTTAATTGTTAGTAATTGCATATGGCAGTGGAATCAAACTTGTTTTTAAGGTTAAGGCTCATGACTTTACATAAATCGATTAGTTCTTTGCAATGTGGTGATTTTTACCATGTTTGATTCATCTTATTTGTTGCATCTGCAGGAGATTTTAATGATGAAAAGCGGCGATGTACAAAACTCTCCTCCTGAAAAAGTCCTGAATGAACCGAACCCTTGGTCAACAGTAGGTCTATTCGTTAGTATCTAGATTTGATTCAAATTCTAAGCGTAAAATTGTTTTGCAATCTCACTTGGTCGTGTATAATTTCTATGAATTCAATCTCATTTGTTTGTATAATCTCATTTATTTGCAATCTCATTTGGGTTTCATGGGTCCAAACTATTCTATTTCCACTGCTTGTGCTACTTCAAATTATTGCACCTATGTCGTTGCCAATCATATTCGTAGGGGTGAGGCAGATTTTATGATAATAGGTGGGACTGCAGCTGCTATTATTCCTATTAGTTTGGGGAGTTTTGTTGCTTGCAGGGCACTATCTCAGAGAAATGATGACCCTAGAACTGTTTCCAGGCCTTGGGATAAAGACTGTGATGGTTTTTTATGGGTGAAGGTTCTGGAGTTCTGGTAAGGAGAAATGTTGGTCATTTAGTGTCATTGGTTATTACCTAATTTCAACTGAATTGCTTATCAATATCCTATTTAAATTCTACTAGGCATTGAACAAATCCTCAAGAACGGGGGAGCCAAGTCATTGTTCAAGGGAGCTGGTGCTAACATCCTCCGTGCTTTGGTTGAAAAGTTGAAATTGAAAGCATGATTTATTATAGTGGCAGGATAAGTTACTGTCACATGTAATTTCTATTTTTTAAGATTTTGAATATCTCCATCTATACTCAAGTAAATGATGCTTGCTGGTTATGACAATTGCAGGTTATTATTTTCTGCAAGAAATATGGATCTGGTGGTGCTTAACTATTTTAGTGTCTTTAAGTCAAATTTATTGTTTTTAGATGAAGATGAAAATCATTTATGTTTCTAGAGTTAGACTAATTGCTACAACAAATTCTCGCTTCTTGCGAGTTTACAAAGTCACAGACACCTCCCAACTTGCCAAATTTTGTGCATCTGTTTGCACCTAAATACACTTTTAACAGTGCAATCCTTATTGTTATTATTGTTGTGTTGTATGTATCCATAATTTGATATTTCTCTTAGTTATATTCTCATTTTGATAAATGTGTTCCCATTTTTATAATGAATGTTGGATATCTTAACATGACAATATTTCTTTTAATTATATATTACCATGTTTAGAATTTGTAAACAATTATATCATAAATTTTTGAATTAATTTTATAACAACTAATAAAATCAAAGTAATTACATAAATTTTGAATGGGATAGTTCTAATTGCAATTAATTTTACATGCGGATTGAATTAATTGCATAAATTTTGAAAACAATTGTATATTTTCTTTTCATAGCATTTCTTTTAGAAATTTACTTACCTAAACAAGACATCCTGTGATAATTCTAATTACAATAAAATAAAATTACTAATTACATTAATTTTAAATGTTTAAGCATAAATTCCCTCCATCTCTTTTAATATTAAAATATATTTTTAACATTTTACTTTTATAGAGGACACTAACACTCCATTATTATTTTTGTTATTTATAAATAAGAGATCTAAAATGTTGTAATATTTAATAAATGATATTTAAATTTATTCTCAATTATTTTTATATAATATTTACATAATTTTTTATCTTAAAAATGTGATTGGAATATTTTATAAAGTCGCACGGGACACAACCCATTAGATTCCGCCAAGAAAACAAGTATATATATTGCTTTCAATGATGTGACACGGAAGACAATCAATTAGATTATATTTTTTTCACTATTACATAAAAAAGGTTTATGAAGTGACACATGACACAACAAAAATTAAATTCAAACAAGAAACCATGAATAAATATTACTCTCAAAAATGAAAAGTCTAAAATCTTGATTATTATGTATTTCAATCTATTCACTTTAATGTTTAAAATGTGATTTAAACACTCCATAAAATCATACAGGATACAATCAACTAGATCCAAACAAAAAAAACATACGTAAATATTGCTTTTAATGTACATTTGAATATAATTTAACTATTAATATGTCTAATAGTAAATCTCACTATTACTACAATACCTTTTTTATTTTAATCAACAAAATATCTGTATATATTTATAACTATCAGTGATATTTGTATATATTTATAGATAGTTATTAGAACTATTGGATTTATTATGTTGGTGATTTGCTACATTTAAAAAAAATAGTTATTAGAAATTTATAATAACAAATATATATCAGTAACAACCAATCCTTATCGAATGATCTAACATATGAATGGACTTACCCGTGCGGACGAACGGATCTTCTACTAGTGGGTATAAAAAGGAAGATGTTGGACGGGAGACCAAATTGTTAGTAGGCGACACATGTCCTGTCATTTTTTTGTTTTTATTAAAAATAAATAGGAAATAGTAGGCGACACATGTCCTATCATTTTTTTTTGTTTATGTTAAAAATAAATAGGAAATAGATTAGTAGAAGAATAAAATAGTGTCTCTTTTAAATGTCTACAATAGACTTGTTTACTTGTTCGATCATGTTAATTAATTGCGTGGATTGGTATCAACCTCAGTCTTGGCTCATCTTTTCCACAAATAGAAAACATAAGTACTTAAAATTTGTTGCTATTGTTGGAGATAACAGTGCAGTCAAATACTGGCGCTGTAGCGCAGCGGAAATTTAACTAACTAATATTGTTCCGCGATGATTCATGATTTTATAAAAAGCGTTGTCAAATAGCAGCTATAACTTAACGGAGTTTGAACAACCAACTATTTTTCACATTCTGCAGTTTATCACCCTAAGATATATCAAATAAAAGAAATACGACTTATTAGTCTAACAAGCGATTCATGGTTGAATCTCCCTTCTTCAAGAGCAGCATCATTATTAGAAATGGGTGCAAAAAAGACTTAGGAAGCAGTGGTACAAACGAATGAGGAATCTGCCAAATCGAAGAATGCAAAAGAAGTTATTAAGTCACTTACAACATGGTTAATTTTCTGCTCTTGAAAGATTATTTTCAAGTATTTTGAAAGATGAATGTGTTTTTTTATTGACATGTCACATTGTTATTTCAGCTCAAAGATCTGGCAGAGAGGCTTCCTCTTGGTGTTTATGATGCCGATGACATGAAACCAGCGTACCTGCCTAATGGTTTCGTCGAGGCAAATGACATCCATCACCGAGACTCAAACCAGGACCCACACCACTCAAGGGCAGAGTCGATCAGTGGCTCCAATTTGGCATCCATTGGACTTGAATCTTCTCTGATGAATAGAACCGATAGGAATTCACCTGGAAGCTATGCAACTAATCTTTACCAGCAGAATCAGGGATTTGTGACCTCTAACGGGACAGATGATTACTGAGATGTTAACTTGACATATGGCGGTAGCATAATCAAGAAAGTCAGCAATAGTGTGCCGGATACAATTGACAGCAGAGATTCTGGAAACTTCCGAGATGACGGGAATGGTTTGAGATCAAGAAATGATATGTCGCTTACTAATAGTAATAATCAAGTTGATGCATAATGGATTGAACAGTATGAAGCTAGTGTCAATATAACTCTGGTTTCCATGCGAGATGGAACAATAGATCTAAGAAGAGTGCATTTCAGGTAATAAAAGAACTAAACACATGATTATTATTGCTTTATTAAACTAGGAATTCCATATTATCTATCACATGTCATCTTGCGAAGCGGCCAGCGAACCTTACATAAAACACACTTAACACCAGAAACACAACCATCTGTCATACTCGCTGGTTGACTCGCCTAGTGAACCCACTCGCTGGTTCCTTCGCTTAGTGAAACTCCCAGCGAAGCCCACCTTTCCTCTCCAGAATCACCTCTATATACACACTCATGTTATCGCGCATTCGCTGCGCTGCTCGCCTAGCGAGCCTTGGCGAATATTCGCCTAGCGAACCTGCGATTACAGCAAATCGCTGCTACGTATCAGTAGCTCCACAACCTCCAAGGTACTTGCGTTTACAGCCTAAAATGACCTAAAATCATCTCTAAAACAGTCCTAACATATCACAGAAATTAAAGGCCTAAAACCTACGTCTGTTATGTCGATTCAGGACACTACGGGAAACCTTAATTTCCCTAAACCTCCAAAACTCTCAAACTTCGTATGAACTCCATAAATCCTTCGCCACAAGGTTAAAACTACAACAACGACGGGGAATTCAGTCCCAAGGTCTACTCTACTGATTATTTCAACTCTTAATAATCGATCTCACAACATGCCCTCAAGGTCATCAATTTACCTCAAAACCTATAAACCCTCAAAACCCCAAAATCCACTTCAATCAATCGAATCCTATAATGAAAACAATGAAAGGCAATTACTCCCCATACCTTAGATTGTCGATCCGATGAGTTCTCTCTTGAGCCTTTGGAAACCTTCACGAAAATCCTCGCCTTTTCCCGTTTTCCTCAGAGCTCTGCACTTTCTCCTTATTTTCACGATCTCCACAAATGAATCCTAATTCTCCTCAATTCCTCCTTTTGGTTAATTTAACTCTTGGGCCTCAAATATGGGCTTTCTCCATAATACCCTCACTAATTCTCTTCAAATGTCCGTCTTACCCTTAATTCCTCGAATATTATTTTAAATTAATAATACTACTAATATATTCATATTATATACTATTATTTAATTAAAATAACCAAAACTTCACAAAAACACTGACATCGACACAATCCACCAAAAATCACAGAAATTCATGAATATAATATTTAAATAAATATTCTTACGAAATTTGGGGTGTTACAACTCTCCCTTACTTAAAGAATTTTCGCCCTCGAAAATTACCTCAAGGAAACAAAGTCGGATACGACTCCCTCATCTATTCTTCACGTTCCCAAGTCCAACTCTCGCCAGCTGGTCCACCCCAGAATACCTTCACCAAAGTTATGTCTTTACCCCGCAGTTGCTTCATTTCTCGACCATCGACACGCACAGGCAATGCTTCCACATCAGATTATCCCTTACTTGTACATCATCCATCTGAATCACATGCGACGGATCCGGAATGTACTTCCTCAACTGAGACACATGGAGCACGTCATGCAAATTTGCAAGTGACGGAGGTAAAGCAATTCGATAGGCTACCTCTCATATCCTCTGCGATATCTGATATGGACCAACAAAATGTGGAGTGTGCTTCCTAGACTTCAAAGCTCAACCCACACCAGTCACTGGCGTCACTATCAAAAACACATGGTCTCCCTCTTGGAATTCAAGTGCTTTCCTCCTCTTATCATGATAGCTCTTATGACGACTCTGTGAAGCTTTTATCCTTTCTTGGATCTTCTTAATCTTCCCAGTCGTCTCTTGCACAATTTCAGGTCCGAGTACAGCACTCTCGCCCGATTCATATCAACACAACGGAGTCCTACACCTTCTCCCATACAAAGCTTCATAGGGCACCATTCCAATACTAGCATGAAAACTGTTATTGTACGTGAACTCAATCAATGGTAAATGGCTATCCCACGATCCTCCATGATCCAACACACAAGCCCGCAACAAATCCTCTAAAGATTGGATAGTCCTTTCTGTCTGGCCGTCCGTCTGCAGATGATATGCAGAACTCATCCTCAACTTGGTACCCAACGCATCTTGCAAACTCTTCCAGAACCTCGATGTAAACCTCGGATCTCGATCCGACACAATACTTGAAGGTACCCCATGTAACTTCACAATCTCCTCAATATACATCTCGGCTAGTTTCTGCATGGAATGATTAATCTTCATCGGTAAGAAGTGAGCCGACTTAGTTAATCTGTCCACGATCACCCAAATTGAATCATTCCCCTTAACAGTCTTCGGCAATCCCACCACAAAATCCATGGAAATACTATCCCATTTCCATTCTGGAATCCTCAACGGCTGCATCTTACCTAAAGGCTTCTGATGCTCAACCTTCGACTTCTGACAAGTCAAACACGCATAAACAAACTCCGCAACATCCTTCTTCATACCTGGCCACCAAAACAACTTTTTCAAATCTTGGTACATCTTCGTAGCACCGGGATGAATACTCAACCTACTTCGATGTCCTTCTTCAAGAATGCTCTTCTTAATATCTGGGACATCTGGAACACACACCCTGTCTCTGAACATCATCACACCATTCTCGTCAATTCGGAATTCACCTCCGTTACCTTGGTTAATCAAAGTCAATTGGTCAACCAACTTTAAATCAGATTGCTGCCCCACTCTGATTTCTTCCAGAATACTACTAGTCAACTTCAACATTCCCAACTTCACACTGTCAGGAGTCGCTTCACATACCAAACTCAAATCTCAGAATTGTTCAATTAATTCCAATTCTTTCACCATAAGCATCGACATATGCAATGACTTTCTGCTCAACGCATCGGCCACTACATTTGCTTTGCATGAATGATAACTCAAATCAAAATCGAAATCCTTCAACAGCTCTAACCACCTCCTCTGCCTTATATTCAATTCCTTCTGATTAAATAAGTACTTCAGACTTTTATGATCACTGAACACTTCAAATTTAGAGCCAAACAGATAATGTCTCCAAATCTTCAACACAAACACCACCGCGGCCAACTCCAAGTCATGTGTAGGATAATTCCTCTCATGAACTCGCAAT
Organism: Lathyrus tuberosus; assembly: GCA_022829125.1. Lineage (NCBI taxonomy): Eukaryota > Viridiplantae > Streptophyta > Magnoliopsida > Fabales > Fabaceae > Lathyrus > Lathyrus tuberosus. The sequence goes on along the minus strand of JALAZF010000270.1, from coordinate 8,074,297 downwards.
TGTCTCGAAGCATAGGCAACAACCTACCCACTATGCATCAATACTCCACCAAGACCCATCTTCGACGCATCACAATACACCACACAATATTCACTCAGATTAGGCAAAATCAACACTGGAGCAGTAGTCAGCCTCTTCTTCAATTCCACAAAACTCTCTTCACAAGTTACATACCACACAAAAGCTTGACCCTTTCGAGTCAACTGAGTCAAAGGTAATGCCAACTTAGAAAAGCCTTCAATAAACTTGCGGTAATAACCCGCTAATACCAGAAAACTCCATGTCTCAGTAGCAGACTTTGGAGTCTCCCACTGTAACACGGCATCAATCTTAGAAGGATCAACAGCAATCCTGCCACTTGAAATCACATGGCCAAGGAAACTCACTTCCTTCAACCAGAACTCACACTTCGACAGCTTTGCATACAACTTCTTCTACTTCAACACTTGCAACAAAGTCCTCAAATGCTCAACATGCTCTTTTTCAGATCGAGAATATATCAAGATATCATCGACAAACACACCACAAACTTATCCAAATACTCATGAAAAATCTGATTCATATACTTCATGAACACACCAGGTGCATTGGATACACCAAACAACATCACAGTGTATTCATAGTGACCATACCTCGTTCTGAAGGCTATCTTCAGAATATTATCAAGCTTAACTCGAATCTGATGATAACCAGACCTCAAATCAATCTTACTAAACACACAAGCACCTACTAGCTGATCCATCAAGTCGTCGAATCTCGAAAGTGGATACTTATTCTTGATCGTCACTTTATTCAATTGCCGATAATCAACACAGAACCTCATACTTCCATCTTTCTTCTTCACTAGCAACACCGGAGCACCCCACGGAGAAACACTCGGTCGAACAAAACTCTTCTCAAGCAATTATTCCAGTTGTCTCTTTAATTCAGTTAGCTCCGAAGTTGACATCCGATAAGGAGCCATTGACACTGGACTCGTACCTGGTATTAAGTCCACTGCAAACTTTACTTCACGCTCTGGAGGCAAATCACTAATGTCCTCTGGGAACACATCTAGAAATTCACAAACAACAGGAAACTCCACACTCGCAGCTTCACGATCAATTTGCAATGATGCAAACATTGCAAACACCAAAGCTTCGTCTTCTAAAAGTTCGTCTACTTGCTTAGCGGATAAGAACATCAACTCCTCACTATCATCAATCTCAGGAAACTATATAGCCTTGGTATAACAATTGATGTGAACACGATTGAACTCCAACCAGTTCATTCCAAAGATCACATCGATCTGGTGCAAGGGTAAGCACACCAATTCCATCACAAAGCTCTTCTAAAAAATCGTCACAGGACATCTCAAACACACAAGGGTAGTAGTAACAAAACCATTAGCTGGAGTTTCTATTACCATATTACCATTCATATCAGATAACTTCAAACCCAATCTATTAGGACATTCAAGCGAGATAAAAGAATGAGTAGCAGTCGCATTCTCTGGCACTTCTGCACTACTCAAAGCAAACACTCTGCCACTGGTCTGAGCAGCAGTCGCAGTCTTCTTCGACTTTTGACATTGAGTACTGATATGACCTTTCTCCCCACAATTGAAACAGGTCGGACCCTCATCTTTGCAATCAGTAGCTCGATGACCCTTCTTACCGCATCTATAGCACCTCAGCACATTATTGGTACACACATCAGCACGGTGACCTTGCTCGCCACACTATTGACACTTTCCAGAAGCGGAAGCTACTCCCTCACTTGTCTTTTTCCTATATGAAGCCTTCTGCTTCCCTTTGTCAGCTGAAGTTGTATAAGGCTTACCCCTATACTGCCCTTTCTTCTCACTCAACTGCTTGTTGTGAGAAGATCGAGCTTGGCTGTCCTCATCGTAGATTCTGCTCCTGTCAACCAACTCAGCATACCTGCGGATCTGCTGATACCCAATACCCTACTTAATCTCTGGTCTCAACCCATTCTCAAACTTGAGACACTTAGACATCTCCGCATCAGCGCGATTGTAGTTTGGACAGAACTTCACTAAAGCCTCAAACTTTGCGGCATACTCTGCCACAGTCATATCTCCTTGCTTCAGCTCAAGGAATTCCACTTCTCTCTTGCCACGAGCATCCTATGGAAAATACTTCCCCAGAAATTCCTGCTTAAACACAATCTAAGTTATCACAGTGCCCACATATGCAAGTCTCTGACGGGTGTTATCCCACCAGTCCTCAGCTTCCTCTTCCGGCATATACGTTCCGAACTGAACCTGTTGCTCATCAGAACACCCCATCACTCGGAAGATCTTCTCGATCGCCTTCAGCCACTTGTGTACACTTGCTGGATCATGTGTACCCACAAAAGTCGGTGGATTGTTCCTTTGAAACTTCCCCAAAGCACGAAACTCATCAGGAGCTCCACCATTTGGATTCAGCTGCGCCACCACATTAGCAACCGATTCCAAAGCATCAGCAATAGCACGATCGTTTCTTCCAGCCATCCTGCACACCACCAACAAGGTTAGAAGAACTAAAACATCGACAGTGTACACACACTCGTCGACTGACAGGGGACTGACAACACGTAAAAACCTGGCCAGACGGACCGACCTGCTCTGATACCACTAATGTAACACCCTTTTCTACCCCCCACAAGTGTTACAGTAGAAACAACTCAAATATCAGAGTAAAGCATCAAAATCACCTCAAAATGGTGCACATTTCTCATTTAAATCAAATTAATACACTTTCCCTGTAAACAAAAGGGGTTTTCCTCAAAATAACTCAAAAGCCTTCACATAGCAGCGGAACTCAAAATTCTCAATTAAAAGGTTTTCAACAAACATCGTAATAATCCAAAAAGGTTTTTCAACATATAAAACTGTGAGGGATATTCTTCTATCTACCTTGTTTTAATGATGTCAACAAACATGTAAGAAATTAGATTGTAATTTGAGTGGTATCACTTCACGTGTCGGGCATTTTGCGTCTAATCATTATCGTTCATGTGTCTAGATGCATAGGACCTTGTCTTTTCCATAAATAAATGTCCATCATCATTTTAGTAGGGTCTATTATGTGTTTCTGAACATGGTCAGGTGAAAATACTCAGAAAAATTAAATTTCCTGAAAAAATGCAGTTCATGCGCTGACCCTCCCAGTTCATGCGCTAACCTCCAAATTCATGCGCTAACCCACAAATCCTGCGGGAAAGCGCACAACTTGATTGACACAAAAAATTGTTTCTATGCGTCGACGCATAGAGTGGGTAGGTCGACGCATGACTTCAAAAATATGTGTTTTTCACTTAATTTTCTTTCTGTTATTTCTGTCATTATTTTTTCTGGGTCATTTAATTTTCCTATAAATAGTTTGGTCATCACATATTCAACATAACAAGAAACGTGAAAGATATATGTCATTTCTCTCTTCATCTTCATCTTCTTCATTGAGTAAACAAACAATCACACATAATCATCTTTGTTTGTGTCGCCCATTGATCGAAGTGATAATGTTCAGAATTTAGGAAGTGTGATCTTCATCTTCTGGGTTGAGAGTTTGGCAGGTGTTTCTTGAATCAAACCAGTTGGTTTTGTCCTCCAAGAATCAGATAGATTTTGGGGGTTTTTGCACAAACTGTTCTTTCTACAGGGATTCGGCTGGGAACATTATTTTAAACGGTCCCATGTAAATTACTATGACAAATGCGGAAGGCATTGTCGTTCCTAAACCCGAAGACCAATGGACTGAGGAGGACGAGAAAAAGTACAACTATGATTGAAAGGCTCGTAATATGATCATCTCCTCCTTGGGAGTTGATGAGTATTATCGAGTCTCCCATTGTGAAATGGCCAAAGCCATGTGGGATGCTTTATAAGTAGCCCACGAAGGCACTAATGATGTTAAGATGGCTCGTATTAATACACTAACGCAAGAGTTTGATTTGTTTTACATGAAGCAAGGGGAAACCATTGCAGATATGCAAAAACGATTTACTCACATTATCAACAAATTGAATGTTCTTGGTAAACCAATTCCAAATGAGGTTTCTACTAATAAAATTCTGAGGTGTCTTAACAGGGAATGGCAACCGAAGGTCACCGCTATCAAGGAGGCCAATGATCTTGCTACACTAGACCTCACAACACTCTTTGGTAAACTTGATGAGCATGAGCAAGTGCTCATTAGCTTGGATAAACATGAAAATAGTATCAAGAAAGATAAGGCAAAAGATATGGAGAAGAAGTCGATAGCTCTTAAGGCGTCTTGTTCAAAGTCCACACATCAAGAGCTAAGTGATGATGAAACCAATAATGACAAAGATGAAGAATCCGGTGATGATATGGGCTTATTTGTTAAGAGATACAATAGATATGTTCGTAAGAACGATATTCAACACTCGAATAGAAATCTAGTCAAGTTTAGGAAGCAATCTAGAAGCGAAGGAAATAAAAATGGCAAGGTAAAAGGGACGTGCTACAATTGTGGAAAATCCGGGCACTACAAGTCGGATTGTCTATCTCTAAAGAAAGACAAAGATAAGGATAATGACAAGAGTCGCTCAAACAAAAAGTCCAACAAGTCTCGACGAGCATACATCGCTTGGGAAAGCGATAGTGAGTCCAAGAAAGATGATTCCTCAAGTGACGAAAGTGAATTCGTTAACTTTTGTCTTATGGCACGCCACAATAAAGCAAAAGTGGTAAAGCATTCTAAATATGATCATGTTAATACTATGTCGCATTTAGAGTTACAAAAGGCTTTTGACATGTTACACTATGAGGCTAAGGAAGCATTTCAATGTTTAGCCTCAAATAAAAGAATTTTCACGTATTTGGAGAAGAAGGTTTCTGATTCCGAAAAAGAATTGGAAGCCCTCAAAAACTATATAGTGGACACATCAAAAGCCAAGGTTGAAGATGATCCTACCTCTTGGTTCAATTGGGGCTGTGACACTTGTCATATTTGGCAACAAGAGGTGAGAACCCTCAAGGCCAAATTGGACAAGGCTCTTAAGCCAAAAGTTACGTTTGCTATTGAGCGATCACATTTTCGTGAGAGCATGAATAATCCATATCAAAAGTATACCTATGTGATTCGAGATAGTGATAGCAAAAGTAAATTCCAAATGAACCGTAATTGTCTTTACTGTTGTAAGCCTGGTCATACTATTAAGAAATGCCGCTTCAGAAGGTTTCTTGTTCCGAAAGGCATCTACCAATGGTTGCCCAAGTGCGGTCTTGGTTTCACTCACCTTAAAGGACCCAATGAGAATTGGGTACCTACTCTCCCTTGATTGTTTTTGTAGGTACAAAGTCTTGAGAGCACCGAAAGAAGATGGGTTCTAGATAGTGGCTGCTCGAGACACATAACCGGAGACATATCTCTTTTTATCAACTTTGTGGCGAAGAAAAAGGGGTTTGTCACCTACGGAGATAACAACAAGGGACAGATACTTGGTAAAGGTAGTATAGGTAACCCCTCATCTATTACTATTTCTGATGTACTTCTTGTGGAAGGCCTTGGACACAACCTTTTAAGCATTAGTCAACTATGTGACAAGAATTATAAAGTATCTTTTTCAAAGGATTGTTGCATAGTTGAAGATAGCGACAAAAAGAATGTGTTTAAGGGCTTGAGGGCGAACAACATCTATATGATAGACTTAAATGAGGTATCGTTGAATGGAGACAAGTGTCTAGTTGCTATGAATGAAGATTCATGGTTGTGGCATAGACGGTTGGCTCACATCAACTTTGATTTACTTAACAAAATTGTCTCTAAAGACCTAGTCATCGGGTTGCCCAAAATTAAATTCACAAAGGATCACCTTTGTGATGCGTGTCAAATGGGGAAGCAAACAAGGATCTCATTTAAATCTAAAAACATCGTTTCAACTATGAGACCCCTTGAGCTCCTCCACATGGACCTCTTTGGACCATCTAGGGTTAAAAGTCTAGGTGGTAACTATTATGGGTTTGTTATAGTCAATGATTTTTCTAGGTTTTGCTGTACCATTTTCTTAGGAAATAAGAGTGATACCTTTCGGCCTTTGAACGATTTGCTAAGTTATCTCAGAACAAGTTAAACACAAACATTGGGTCAATTAGAAGTGACCATGGGGGTGAGTTTGAAAGTCATTTATTTGAAGCATTTTGTGATTCCAACGGAATTGATCATAATTTTTCCGCACCACGTACCCCTCAACAAAATGGGGTAGTGGAACGTAAAAATAGAGTTTTGGAAGAACTTGGAAGGACTATGATCAATGATGGTGGATTACCAAAATACTTTTGGGCCGACACCATAAGTACGACTTGTTATGTTTTGAATAGGGCGCTCATCCGGCCTATTCTAAACAAGACACCGTATGAGCTTTTAAAAGGGCGTAAGCCAAACATCTCTCACTTTCATGTATTTGGTTGTAAATGTGTTGTGTTAAACAATGGGAAAGAGACTCTTGGTAAATTTGATGCCAAGGCAGACGAGGGTATTTTTCTTGAATACTCTCAATCAAGTAAAGCGTATAGAATTTATAATAAGAGGTTACGTGTAGTTAAAGAGTCAGTTCATGTTACCTTTGACGAGTCTTATCCGAGAAATGTCGGAGAAGGTAGTTCTTTTCATAGTGCAGGTGTACCTACTGAAGACATACTCAAGGACACTGATAAGGGAATTGATCAGCCTGAAGCAGTGCGTATTGAGGAGGAAAAGGATCACCAACCAGTGAAAAGTGAGGATGAACATCATGCTGATAAAGATGAACTTCCTCCAGCTTGGAAGTCTTCAAAAGACCATCCAATTGACAAAATTCTCGGTGATATCTCTAAGGGAGTAACTACTCGCTCTAAACTTAGTAACTTTTGTTATTACTCTTCTTTTGTCTCCAAAGTTGAACCTAAAAATTCTAAGGAGGCATTACTCGATGAGGATTGGTTTCTATCAATGCAAGATGAACTAAATCAATTCAGGAGAAATGAGGTTTGGGACCTTGTCCCCCCTCCGCGAGATAATCGAGTAATCGGCACCCGATGGGTGTTTAGGAATAAACTTGATGAAAATGGAGTAATAACACGTAACAAAGCTAGACTTGTAGCGCAAGGCTATAACCAAAAGGAAGGAATCGACTATGAGGAAACTTATGCGCCGGTTGCCCGACTCGAGGCCATACCCCTTCTACTTGCCTATGCTTGCACAAAGAACTTTAAATTATTCCAAATGGATGTTAAAAGTGCGTTCCTTAACGGATACATAAATGAAGAGGTTTATGTAGCCCAACCTCTAGGTTTTTAATCTCACAAATATCCTGATCATGTCTATAAACTTAAACGAGCTTTGTACGGACTTAAACAAGCCCCTAGGGCTTGGTATGAACGTCTAAGGAAATTTCTACTTGATCAAGGGTATTCAAGAGGAAAGGTTGACACAACCCTCTTTATTAAACATCAAGGAAAACACTTAATTTTGGTACAAATTTATGTTGACGATATCATATTTGGGTCTACTAACATGACCTTGGTCAAGGAGTTTTCTAGTTTGATGCAGGGGGAGTTTGAAATGAGCATGATGGGGGAGCTCAACTATTTCCTCGGATTGCAAATCAAACAACTTGAAGAGGGCACATTCGTGAGTCAAACGAAATATTGTCTTAAGTTACTAAAACGTTTTGATATGCTGAACTGCAAAGCAATAGACACTCCTATGCCTACAAGTGCTAATCTTGATCGTGACGAAAAGGGTAAGGATGTTGAGGTAAAGAAGTATCGAGGTATGATAGGGTCTCTTCTTTATCTTACTGCATCACGTCCCGATATAATGTTTAGTGTATGCATGTGTGCGAGGTATCAGGCACATCCCAAGGAATCCCACCTAAAGGTAGTTAAGCGCATACTTCGATACCTCTCTGGTACTCCAAAGTATGGGCTGTGGTATTCCAAAGGTAGTGTTTGTTCCTTAGTTGGCTACTCCGATTCCGACTTTACCGGGTGCAAGTTGGATAGGAAAAGTACTAGTGGCACATGTCACTTTTTCGCAAATTCCTTGGTGAGTTAGCATAGCAAGAAACAGGTTTCCGTTGCTTTGTCAACAGCCGAGGCGGAATACGTTGCCGCCGGTAGTTGTTGTGCTCAAGTCTTATGGCTTAAACAACAATTACTTGATTTCAACTTAAAACTTGAACGTATTCCAATTTTGTGCGATAACACTAGTGCGATTAATCTAACTAAGAACCCCGTATTGCATTCACGCACCAAGCATATCGAAATACGCCATCATTTTCTTAGGGATCATGTAGAGAAAGGTGATGTTATTTTTGAGCATGTTGACACTAAGAATCAACTTGCTGATATTTTCACAAAACCGTTAGCTACAGAGCCTTTCTTTCACATCCGTAGGGAACTTGGCATTCTCGATATCTCGGATCGTGCTTAATAATCCTTTAAGGTAGTGATCTTCACATATATACATGCTTGTTTATTATTTTAACTAACAATACAAAGAGATAATTAACTATATGTGAGGGATCTTATCGTCATGATGATCAAGGTAATATCGTTCCGATTTATAGATGTTTATCAGTATTTTGTGCCATATTAATTACTCTAATCTTGATGTTCATTGAATTTTGAGCACTTATCGTTCATGTGGATGTTTTGTTCTGTATGTGTATATGTCTATTTATCTGGTTGGAACTTAAAAATTGCAAAATTTCACTTCTGTATGTTCATGCGTCGACGCATGATTTGTGCGCTGACCTAGTGAAAACTTTCGGGATAGCGCAAAACCAAATGTTCAACTTTTTAAGAAAATTCATGAATCATGCGCCAACGTACAAATTCATAGGTCGGTGCATAAACCAAACGTCCAGACTTCCTACTTTACTGGGACGCGTGCGCCGACCTAGTGTTGCCTATTTTCCCTACATATTCTCATTGCACATTGATTTATGGTTATTGCATGTCATCTCATTAGACTTTGTGGTCAATCTCTCCTTATCTTCCTCCATTAAACCTCATCAATAACCATTATGCTCCACTAAATCCTCATCAAAAACCCTAAAAATCTAAAACCCACCAAGAGAAAATTATCTATATTACTGCTACAAGGTTTTCTAAGGGCTGCACATATCTCCTCTTCACTCTCTGCGAAAATCAAGTGTCATCATCCTCTTCCAACTCTTCTTCAACCATGGCTTCAAGAAGAAATCCTAGTAGAAGGGGAACAAGAGGCTCATCTTCACAACCAACACCAACCAGAACATCATCTTCACAACGGGTAACCTTTAAGTCTTTAATTTCTGAAAGGCTAGCTATTCCTTTTGAGGAACTATTTTGTAACCATGCGGTTATAAGACAACATGGCTTTTATCCTCTGATGGGTCCAGATTTTCACATTCCTGAGGTTTCTGAACTTATAAATTTTCAAAATCTTGGTGAATTTCTAGAATGTGATGATAAGTATAGTGAAGATTTGACTCTGTTGTTCTACTGTGGGATCAAGGGTAAATTTCATGGGGCTGAATTTAAATTCTCTATGAATAATGCAGAATTTGAAGTGACCAATAATGTATGGTCTACACTGTTTGTATTGGACACTGGTGACACTCACCCAAAGGTTATTGATAAAACTTTTGTTAAGGACTATGAGTTCAAAACTGCTCTGAATTCGATGTTGCGGGAACCGTATCCAGATGATGTTGTGGCGAGTGGATTATTTCCTAAAAGTGTCACTACCGGCCATTTAAAATTTAAAGACCGTATTCTTCAGTGGATTATTGCTCGCATCTTGAGGCCTAAGAAAGGAGGGTACTCAAGAGTTGAGCAGGCAGAGGTTCATCTCATCTATATCCTCAAGAATAAGATCAAAATTAACTGACCTTATTATTTTGCTTATAGGATGTTTGTTACTCGCAGCTCCAGCAAATTTCCGGCACTTGGTTATGCATCTGTTGTTGCAAACATTTTGAATCACTTTGATATTCCTGTTCCGCAGATTTGTCACATTCATATTACCGCTGAACAACAATTTCTTGCCAAAACCCTTTCCATGATGGGTTACTTTTGGCATTCACGTGAGAACAAGTTCATTTATCGACCACGATCCACCTATCCTGAACCTGATGAACCTGTTCACCTTGAAGGAAGTGATGATAAGGGCATTCCAGAAAATGCAAATCAAGCTGTTAATGATGAAGATGTGGTCATGCAAGAAGATGTGGTTATGCAAGAAAATATGGTTATGCAAGAAGAGGATAATGAGGCGTGGATGGGCTATCAACCTGAAGAACCTTCTGAAAATCAGGGCTGGGGTCAGTGGCAACAAAATTGCTGGACTGTTTCTGGAAACGCCTATGTTCCTCCAACCTATGGTGAGGACTATGAATGGCAGCAACCTGACAATTTTGCTCCTCCTACTCCCCCGTCTCAGCATGATCCGCAGGCTTCTGAAGAAATTCTGGCTAGGTTGAACGAATTGACTCTTCAGCATCAAGAATTTCAAGCTCTGCAAGATGCTCGCTACTCTGCTCAGGAAGAACGGTTCACCAATCTGTCTGATCAAGTTTCATCCCACATTACCAACTTCAACAATTTTTCTAACGCCGCTATGAATTGTTTCACTCAAATGGACGCCAACTTGACTCAACAAAACCAGAACCTGGAAAATAGTCTTGGAAACCTAAACAGCACGTTGCTTGAACTCAACCTACATCTAGAGGACCTCCCACCACCAAGCCAATGCTATAGGCGAATAGGTCATCCATTTAGGGGGAGAAGGTCATAGAGTTTAGGGCATCATATTTCATTTGTGTTTGCATTTATGTGTGGTTTTTTTTGTTTTCTACTGTGGCTGAACTTTGACTGTTACTTCCGTTTGTTTGAGCTCTATCTGATTGAATGTATTGCATTTAAGTTTTTGTTCCTTATTTAAGTTTTTTATAATGTTTGTATGTTGCAAATTTGTGATGATCCATTACATATTATAGTGTTCTATTTTGACCACCGTCTTTTCTTCTTTTTGATGTTATCAAAGGGGGAGAAGAATAACAACAAGCAGAAATTTTATTAACCAAGTGTCAAAGACAAGGGGAGCTTTGTTCATGTTGCTCAGTCTCAAATTACAAATCTCATGACAGCTAAGAAAGTGTTGTCATCATAAAAAAGGGGGAGTATGTGAGGGATATTCTTCTATCTACCTTGTTTTAATGATGTCAACAAACATGTAAGAAATTAGATTGTAATTTGAGCGGTATCACTTCACGTGTCGGGCATATTGCGTCTAATCATTATCGTTCATGTGTCTAGATGCATAGGACCTTGTCTTTTCCATAAATAAATGTCCATCATCATTTTAGTAGGGTCTATTATGTGTTTCTGAACTTGGTCAGGTGAAAATACTCAGAAAAATTGAATTTCCTGAAAAAATGCAGTTCATGCGCTGACCCTCCCAGTTCATGCGCTAACCTCCAAATTCATGCGCTAACCTGCAAATCCTGCAGGAAAGCGCACAACTTGATTGACACAAAAAATTGTTTCTATGCGTCGACGCATAGAGTGGGTAGGTCGACGCATGACTTCAAAAATATGTGTTTTTCACTTAATTTTCTTTCTGTTATTTCTGTCATTATTTTTTCTGGGTCATTTAATTTTCCTATAAATAGTTTGGTCATCACATATTCAACATAACAAGAAACGTGAAAGATATATGTCATTTCTCTCTTCATCTTCATCTTCTTCATTGAGTAAACAAACAATCACACATAATCATCTTTGTTTGTGTCGCCCATTGATTGAAGTGATAACGTTCAGAATTTAGGAAGTGTGATCTTCATCTTCTGGGTTGAGAGTTTGGCCGGTGTTTCTTGAATCAAACCAGTTGGTTTTGTCCTCCAAGAATCGAATAGATTTTGGGGGTTTTTGCACAAACTGTTCTTTCTACAGGGATTCGGCTGGGCGAAGGTAACCGTAAATTGGCGCAATTGTTCGGTTTAGTAGCTGTAATCAGAGGATCGTAGAAGAGTGGTTTGGGTTTGAATTCTTGGTAGATTGCAATTGATCGAGTGAAGGTAACCGAAGAACGGTGGGTTCTTTCGGTTTAGTAGCGTGGGACGGTAATTGAATCAACCATATTCGAAGCACTTGATTCATCTTGAATCAAGGGAAGAGAAAATTCTGCATCAACAATCGAAGACGTTCGAGGGTTTGGATGTTCATAGTTTTCTCTTGTAATAAACAATTTGCAACAACTATATATATACATATCTTAATTCCATTTGTGGAGATAGGGACAGACGTACCCAAAGCGAGGACGATTGGGGAACTGCCTAATCAAATCGTGTTTGTTCTCTCTCTCTCTCTCCTTAACTCTTTTACAATTCAGTTCTTTCGAATTTGTTAAGTCGCAAGTTATTGAAATTTCTGTCGTAGAGTAATTGCAAGCTGATAAACTGTTTTGTTAAACTGATACAATTCCTTGAATTGTATCTTGGAGCAGCTTTACATTACACTCCATAGAAATTCTTCACTTAGTGTGTTTACGCACACTAGGTGTTTGATAATTTGTTTCAAAGCATAATTCGAACACATTGCTTTAAATTGCTTATCACTTTACCTCATTGGATTGGAATAAACATCAAGCAAGTGATATTTTGTTGACTGCGTTTTTAAGTGTAGTATTCAAAACTGAATTTTTCTCTTCCATACTCATCCGTGATATATTCGCGCATATCCGATCCTTTTGGTAGAAGGTTCGTTGTAGACGTTCTATCCAGTGGTAGCTTCCGTTAAATAATTTTTTAAAACAGAATTTTTGTAAACCATTTGCGTGTAAAACTCAAGGGATCTATTCAACCCCCCTTCTAGATCCATAGCCATCGTCTAACAAAAACCATATCATCAAATGACAGCAAAATAAGAAGAAAACATAGTTAGACTCAAAGGACCCCAACCCGATGTTACACTATCAGAGCAAGACCCTCTAAATCGACCAAAAGCAAATAAACTTCAAGGTCCTCGAAAGCGTCCACAGCTAAACCTGATCACCTGCATGTTACCCACGTGGAGGCAACATTCAAACAGGCAGGGTGAGTAATCACAATTCATAATAATCATTATAAAACAAGATATACATAAAATGGCATTATCTTCATATACAACATCTTCAGGGTCATCATAAGGAAACATCAAAATAACGAACAACATCATAAAATACAGCAATGCCAATTAAATGCAAATGCATAACAAGACTCATGCATGTGGTACCAATCGTCATAATAGATGGACACTAGGCCATCAACCCTCCAAAGATCCCCGTCAATTGGATTGATCCCGCATTTGGAACCGGAGCACGTCATAATTACCTCATATCCGCACAATGGGAATGAAGCGTCGTCACAGAGTATGTATATGAATGTATGATACACAAACGTCAATAATTCATCATCATCAAGTAAACATCATCATGTGCATCATCATTCATCAATCCTCATATACATCATATCATCACATATTCGTCAAACAATCATCAAAACATCATCATATAATCATCAGTAACATCATGAAAAATCATCATAAAAATCAAAGCATCGAAACATCACAACAGCACAATAGCATAAACAAAAATTTGCAAACGGCAGACGTTCGCTCCAGGGTTCGCCTAGAGAACCTGTTCGCTGTGGCCTTCGCTTAGCGAAGCAGCCAGCGAACCTCACAGACAACACACTCAACACCAGAAACAAAACCATTTGTCATACTCGCTGGTTGACTCGCCTAGCAAACACACTCGCTGATTCCTTTGCTTAGCGAAACTCCCAGCGAAGCCCACCTTTCCTCTCCAGAATCAGCTTTGTATACACACTCATGTTATCGCGCATTCGCTGCGCTGCTCGCCTAGCGAGCCTTGACGAACATTCGCCTAGCGAACCTGCGATTACAACAAATCGCTGCTACACACCAGTAGCTCCACAACCTCCAAGGTACCTGCGATTACAACCTCAAATGACCCAAAATCATCTCTACAACAGTCCTAACATATCACAGAAATCAAAGGCCTAAAACCTACATCTGTTATGTCGATTCAGGACACTACGAGAAACCTTAATTTCCCTAAACCTCCAAAACTCTCAAACTTCGTATAAACTCCATAAATCCTTCGCCACAAGGTTAAAACTACAACAACGACGGCGAAATCAGCCCCAAGGTCTACTCTACTGATTATTTCAACTCTTAATAATCGATCTCACAACATGCCCTCAAGGTCATCAGTTTACCTCAAAACCCATAAACCCTCAAAACCCCAAAATCCACTTCAATCAATCGAATCCTATAATGAAAACAATGAAAGGCAATTACTCCCCATACCTTAGATTGTCGATACGATGAGTTCTTTCTTGAGCCTTTGGAAACCTTCACGAAAATCCTCGCCTTTTCTCGTTTTCCTCAGAGCTCTGCACTTTCTCCTTATTTTCACGATCTCCACAAATGAATCATAATTCTCCTCAATTCCTCCTTTTGGTTAATTTAACTCTTGGGCCTCAAATATGGGCTTTCTCCATAATACCCTCACTAATTCTCTTCAAATTTCCGTCTTACCCTTAATTCCTCGAATATTATTTTAAATTAATAATACTACTAATATATTCATATTATATACTATTATTTAATTAAAATAACCAAAACTTCACAAAAACACCGACATCGACACAATCCACCAAAAATCACAGAAATTCACGAATATAATATTTAAATAAATTAAATAAATATTCTTACGAAATTTGGGGTGTTACACCCCGTCTTAATATCCACCTCCGATACTAATACCAAAACACCCTCGTCCAAGATTATCATCATGGCCGCTCAAGATCACGTCAAAGATACTCTCCAGTCAGCTGTCCTCCCCGTCAACAAGACTGACGTTGACGGTCCTTCATCCTCCTCGGAGACCCCCGTTTTCTGAGAGACGGGGCCATAACATCTCCTTCCCCTACTCCCGCTGACCACGACAACGGTTAGCCCTCGCTGGCCATCCAGCCCATCCCTGCTCCACCCAACGTCGATCCGGCCGTGGTGGCCCTTCTTGAGGCAATCAACAAAACCAACCTCCTGATCCTTCAGCAGAGCGAAAGGATCGGGGCATTAGAGGAATCTGCTCGTCCAAGGTCCCCCCCCCTCCGAGGAAAAGCCATCGACGATCCAAGAGCCCGCAAGCCCGGCGAGAAGTCGACCGAAGGCCGCGCCAAGAACCAGAATCTCATGCTGCCCGAAAACGCGACCATATTTCCCCGCGAAACCAAAACTCTCCCGGTCACAAGAGAACTCGGAGGGACATGCAAACACCCCCGGTCAGGACAAAAGACCGGGAACGTACACCTTCTCCCCGCAGAAGTCGCCGTTACGAGCGAGTCGTCCGGTCCCCGTCACTAACCAGTTCCAGCAGCGATGATGAGCCTCACGGCCCGTTGTCCCAAGAAATATTGGCAACACGTCTCCCCAAGGGTCTGGAGAAACCCCCAGCTTTGGGCACGTACGACGGTACAACTGACCCCGACGAGCACATCGATGCATTGTTGGATTACCGTGGCGTCCGTGGCGCTATCAAATGCCGTCTGTTCCCGACCACGCTCCAAAAAGGAGCAATGACTTGGTACAAACAGCTGCCCGAAGAGTCTATCACTTCGTGGAAGCAACTAGGCAGAATGTTCTCCCGACATTTCACGGCGTCACACCGTCACCCCAAGACTGAAACCTCCCTCGGGGCCATAATCCAAGGGAAGGACGAACCTCTCCGAGCATACATCGAGAGGTTTAACAAAGAAGCGGTACAGGTCCCTACAATGGACGATATGAAAAAATTTCAGCTCAAACAGGGACTCCGCCCGCACTCAGAGTTTTCCAAAGCTGTCGGCCTCGCACCTTCGAGGAACCTAGACGCCTTCCTCCTCAAGGCGTATTTGTACACTCAGTACGAGGAAAAGGAAGCGGCCAACTCCGCCCGAGCCTCCCGCCACCAGGAGAACGCCTAGGCCTCCAAAGGCGAAGAGCCCTCGACATCTCGTCGAGGAGAAAGGAAGCGCGAAGACCGTCCTCGGGACTCCCGGGACAGCAAGGGACCGTCCGGACGATTTCACGACTACACACCCGTGACCGTCTCCAGGGAAAAAATACTGTCCGAATGCGAGAATTCGGAATTCAAGCAAGCAGGGGTCCGCTTCCCTAAACAAATATAGGCTAAACCCAACGCCGACAAATCAAAGTACTGTCGTTTCGATAAGAGTCACGACCACACCACCAAGGATTGCATCCATTTGAAGGATGCTATCGAGATACTGATCAGGGATGGCCACCTGAAACAATTCACGAAAAAGAAAGATACTCCCCGGCAAGACGCCCAGGAGTCAAAAAAGGTACAGGAAGAGGTGCCTTCCTTGGAAGAGGCCAACATCTAGGTCGCCATGTCCGTATCGCGACCAGAAGATTTCTACGTCCCAGATGAGCTCAGGGCTCCTGCCTACTTCGCTGCCCACAGCTCGTGGGAGATGTTCCCCTCCGCCATGGTCATTTCGGGGGGAGGCTTCAATAAAGTCACAGTGGGCTCCGTGAAAAGGAAATTTGAGCACCTGATCAACACAAGCTCTAGCAAGGTGACCACCCTCGATCAAGCCCAGAAGGGCTCTATCCCTATCTCCTTCTATCAGGAAGAGCTCCTCAGAGGATCTCCAAACTCAAGCATTCCGCTGCTCGTCAGAGGTCGGATGGAGAACTTCGACGTTCGCAGAATTCTCGTCGACCAAGGCAGCTCGGTCGACATTATGTACTCCCAGCTATTTTCATCGCTCCAGCTGGACGAGTCAAACCTCACCCCCTATGTGGGTTCTGACTTGCAAGGATTCAATGGGTCGGTGACCAAACCCTAGGGATATGTAGAATTGATCATAACTTTTGGATCAGCAGAGACAGCCAGATCCGTTAAGGTGCAGTTTCTGGTAATCGACTGCTCGTCTCTGTACCAGTACATCTTCGGAAGACCAACCTTGGCCAAATTAATACATGTGCCTTCAATCGTCCACCTCAAGATGAAGTACTACACTTCAAAGGGGATGGTCACCACCCTCCACGGTGACATCGAAGCCGCGCGACGATGCTTCGAAGCAGCCACGAAGGGGCTTAACACCATCACATCCAAGCCGAAGGTATCCAACAAGCCAACCTTACCCAGCAGCTCCGAGGAGGCCAAGCCGCTACTTCAGGTCGACTCCATCGACCTCGACAGCCGCTTCCCCGAAGAGGACCAGAAGGAGGACCAAGTAGCCTTGAGCAGCTCATCTGCCATGACCAGCAGCAGCTCCCATCCGATGCGTCCCATCCCGGATGGCGACTTCGAGCTCGTCTTGTTCGGCGACGACCCCCAGCAGGGATTAATGATTGGAGCGGATCTCCCCGACATCACAAGGAAGCAACTCAAAGCCTGCCTCCGTGAGAACGCTAATCTGTTCGCCTAGAGCGTCGCCGAGATGCCCAGCTTGGACCCATCCGTCGCCTTCCATCAACTCACGATTGACCCAGCCGTCAAAGCAATAGCACAACGTACGAGGAAGCAGTCTCCGGAGAAAACAGAGGCTGCAGAAAAAGCTGTAAAGGACCTCCTCGAGGCCAAATTTATCTTAGAGGCCAAGTACACCACTTGGCTGTCCAACGTTGTACTTGTAAAAAAATCTAATGGCAAATGGCGAATGTGCATTGACTATACCAATCTTAATAAGGCATGCCCGAAGGATGCCTACCCCCTCCCCAATATTGATAAACTTGTTGATAACTCTGCCGGTTTTAAACTTTTATCATTCATGGATGCCTATTCGGGCTATAATCAAATACCAATGGCAATGAACGATAAAAAATACACGACCTTCATGACCAAATAGGGCAACTATTACTACAACGTAATGCCCTTCGGCCTGAAGAACGCCGACCCAACCTATCAAAGGATGATGAACATGGTCTTCCGGGGAGAGATAGGCGGCATGCTCGAAGTCTATATGGACGACATGATCGTAAAATCCCACGAGGAAACCGATCATACTGCCCATCTGAGAAAGGTCTTCGAACGGGCCAGGAAATACCAGATGCGTTTCAACCCGGAGAAGTGCACGTTCGGTGTCCGGGCAGGAAAATTCCTCGGCTTCTACCTAACAGAACGAGGAATCGAGGCCAACCCTATTAAGTGCCAGGTAGTCTCCGAGTTTCCAATGCCCAAATCGAAGAAATCCATCCAGTCCCTCAACGGGATGCTCGCATCTCTATCCCGTTTCGTGGCTAAATCTGCCCAGCACACCTTACCCTTCTTCAAACTCCTCTGCAAGGAGGCAACGTTTGAATGGACGGAGGAATGTGACCAGGCTCTCCTCCATATAAAACGGGCACTCTCAGAGCCGCCGGTCCTCTCTCGCCCGGACAACGGCGAGACTCTGTATCTGTATCTCGCCGTAGTGTCTGAGGCAGTGAGCGTCGCTCTTATCCGCGAAACATCTGACGGGAAAAAGCCCATATATTTCACGAGCAAAGCACTGCAGGGACCAGAGCTGAGATACCAACAGATAGAAAAAGTAGCACTGGCCCTCATCAACGTAGCTAGAAGATTGAGACACTACTTCCTGGCCCACACGATCGTAGTCCGGACAGATCAACCTGTGAAGCAGCTGTTAGGATGACCAGACATGGCCGTCAGAATGCTCAAATGGTCGCTAGAACTTTCCGAATTCGACATCCAGTATGAAAGCAGAAAAGTCCTCAAAGCCCGAGATTTGGCTGACTTCGTCGTAGAAATGACGTTCACAGATTCCCCGACCGGCAGGGCATGCAAATGGACCATTTTCGTAGATAGAGCATCCAGCTCGGCTGGAAGCAGGGTAGGCATCATGTTGGAGAACGACGAGGGAATCATCGTCGAAGTATCGCTGAACCTATCCTTCCCCACCTCCAACAACCAGGATGAGTACAAAGCCTTCCTCGCCGGCTTACGCCTAGTCGAAGATCTCGGCGCGGAAGAAAACGTCATCTGCACAGATTCGCAACTCGTGGCCCTCCAAGTTCGAGGAGAATATCAAGCCAAAAACGACAACCTGTCCGAATACTTTTCTTTGGTCAAGGAGAAGATGACGAAGTTCACAGCGAGAGAGGTAAAGCATGTTCCCCGCGAACATAACATTCGGACAAATGTTTTGTCTAAACTGGAAAGCACGAAGAAGGAGGGCGGAAACAAGTCCGTCATCCAGGAGGTACTCCCTCGACCCAGCATCGAGAAAAATTCCTCGACCCTTGACGTATAAATGATCGGTGACAGAAACTGCTGGATGACCCTCGTATACAATTATCTCGCTAAGGATGAACTTCCGTCCGACCCCAAAGAAGCCAGCGTAGTTAGGCGAAGAGCCTGCTCCTACGTCCTGGTCGAAGATAAACTCTACAGGCGAGGGTTCTCCATCCCGCTGTCAAGGAAGAAATGGTCGCCCACATCTTGCACGAAATTCATGAAGGAATCAACGCCCAATATCTCGGGGGAAGGTCCCTTGCCCAGAAGGCCCTTCGAGCGGGATACTACTGGCCAACCATGCAGCAAGACGTTAAGGAACACTTGAAGAAATGCAATAAATGCCAACGACACGGGGACATGGACCTAGCTCCACCTAACGAGCTCAAGGCTATGTCCTCCCTGTGGCCATTTTCCTGATGGGGCCTATACATCATGGGACCATTTGTGGTAGGATCAAACCTGAACAGATACTTAATAGTAGGCGTGGACTACTTCACAAAATGGATAGAAGCGAAGGCTCTGGCCAAGATAAATGCCCTTAACATACTGCATTTCTACAAACAAAACATCCTTGCACGTTTTGGCATCCCCCGAGCGATAGTCACAGACAATGGGACATAATTCACGGATAGGAAGTTCCAGGACTTCGTTGCCCAGCTGGGCACGAAGCAACACTTCGCATCCATCGAACATCCCCAGACAAACGAGCAGGCTGAAGCGGCGAACCGAGTCATCCTTCGAGGCCTCAAATGAAGGCTGGACGAAACGAAGAAAGCTTGAGTAGAGGAGTAGCACAACGTCTTATGGGCATACCGCACAACTCCACACTCTTCGATCGGGGAAACACCTTTTCGCCTGGCCTACGGGACCGAAGCCGTAATTCCCATCAAACTTCACGTACCCTCCAGGCAGACAGAATCGCCCCTAGACGAGGATACGAACGACGAAGCATTAAGGGAGGAACTCGACCTCGTCAAGGAAGTACGAATAGGGGCAACCCTCCATGAAGCCTCGTTAAAGCAAAAAATTACCATCAGGCACAATGTCAGAGTTATACGACGAGAATTCAACGTAGGCAGCCTCGTCCAACGAAGAAACCATAAAGACTCTCGCGAAGGCAAACTAGCCGCTACCTAGGAAGAACCCTGTCATGTCCGGGAAAAAATGGAGAATGAGACCTATTACCTAGAACATCTCAACAGGGAAGAACTTGCTCGACCATGGAACGCCGAAAAGCTAAAGCAATACTACAGCTAAGGCCTTAACTGTCGGTTTGATCCGTCAGAAAGACGAGCATCGCCCACCGACCATGATGCGCGCCTAGGTACAAGCGTCGCATGCTAGTAAAGCAGAACCCCGCTCAGGAACAAGCCAGGTCTCTACTCGACAGCGGTCCCTCAATGGAGCACCGTCGTCGCCAAAGTACCACGACAGGAAGAATACCCAGCTCGCGATGGGAGGTTCACACTGCGAACTCAGGCCTCAAACACGACCTGAGCTCCGCTCTCTCGCCCGGACACTCCCTGGCCGTTCGACCAGTACCCCTCACTGCCGAACACATCTGCAACGAGCAATTCCCCAAAACTTAAAGCAAAACAAAATAATCCCTATTACGGGCATACATGCATGACGAGCATAAATACAAACACTTAGCAGAATTTAAAGTAGATAAAACCATGCAAATAACAAAACCGGCCACGAGGACCTGGCACATACATAATTAAAAGTAATTAGTGGCCTCAAGGACCACAATTGTGCTTGTTACATAAACCGGGGGCCACGCCCCCATTCAAAATAAATTACATCGAGCAAACACGGCACGCAGGCCGGACAAATTACAACAAGATAAAAAGAAGTCATTCATCCATCCTCTCTGGCTGGTCCTAGACGAACTCTGGCTGCTCGGCGACAGACTGCGGCGACTGGGTCTCCTGAGGGCGGGCATGCTCAGGACCAAGGTTGAGAAAGTCAGGAAGAGTTATCTTGCCATCCTTCACTTGGCCGAGAAAATTGGTACCCTCGGTGGAGATCTGGACGTCGGGGTTCACCAACCTGAGCTGGGCAACATCATTGTCAAACGATTCCTCCCCAATGGAAAACATGTCCTCTTCCGCCTGAAGCATACGAGCAACTATCTCCTCCCTGGTCTTCAGTGCCTTCACGTCTGCAGGCTCATCCTCGGTCGGAGCGCTTGCTTTTCTCAGCTGACCAATCAGCTCTTTGGCTGTCGTCTTCTCCGCTCTAGCTTGGCAGTCTCCCCCTTCAACTAGGTAGCCTCCTCATCCGCCTTCTTCTGGGCCTCACTAGCTTCCATGGCTTCTTCCTTAGCCTTCCTCGCCGTCTCCTCCGGAGATGCTATGGTAGCCCGGGCAGCTCGAAGTTTGGACTCAGTTACAGAATCCCCCTCGGCATAGATCGCCGCCATTTCCAGAAGTCTAACCAATGCAGAGGCATCCTGCGCCACCAGCGCCCTCTTGGTCGGGCGATCCATGCCCTCCAATTGGAGAGACTCTGCCCGCGGGACAACCAAGGATGTCCCATCGAAGAATTTTCTATCAAGTATACAAAGAGGAAGTTCGAACTTCCTTTTCTCTGATGCCCGGCTAAGATCCACTCCGCCGCTTAGACCTGGAGGCCAGGGGCAAGGGGGATCCTTGAGCGGGAGTAGGCGAGGAGCTCCCCACAACTGGCTGAGAAGGACGAGGAGCACGCTGGGCAAATCGACTCTTTCGAGTAGCCGTCCCGGGCGCATTCCTCGCAACAGCATTTCACACCATTCTTTCGTGGGCGGATGGCATGTCACCTGCGGAAACACAACAAACATATTAGACAAAGAAGAAAATATAGTTCGGGTAAGTTAAAATAACTAAAACTACCGAGCAGCTTATAAGCGTCCGAGAGGGTCTTGCACTCCAAAAGCGCCTTGGTGTTAATGAAACGATACTCCACCCTCTGGCCATCATCCTCCTCGAAAATCGGGGACCCTTTCTTCATCCAGCATTCAGCGAGCCGAAAGAAGTTAACATATTTCACTAGCTTTTCATAGCCAACCGCATCTTGCCCGTCCAGCATGTGCGGCTGAGCAACATACTCGCTGGGCTCCTTAGAAAAGTGGTCGGCACTCCAGTGGAAGGGAAACTTGAATTCTCTATCCCAGATCAGCTTCCCATTTTTGTCGCACATGTCGTTACCGTTCTCATCGACCGACACCGTCCAGACGTACGTACTGTCTTGGGCCCTCTCCGACACAGGCTCTATGACGTAGAACCTTTCTTTGAACGTCCGGATTGACTCCGAAGAGGGCTTAAATAACTTACAGGGATGTTTCAACGACACCCAGCCATATCTCTTCCCCGTCAACTGCCGCTGGAGATGAAAGATGGTGAAGAACAGAGGAAGAGTGGCTCATATCTCCAGATACTCGCACGTCAACTCGAAGGCGCGGATGAATGCCAATGAATTGGGATGCAACTGCGACGGGGCTAAGTCCAGGTGTACGAAGATAGACTGCTGGAAATCAGTGAAGGGCAGCCTCAACCCTAACTCTTTAAAGGCATATTCGTACATAGCAAATCTCTCTCCGAAGTCTGAACAGAACCGACCATCTTGGGAGGGGAAATGCACCTTCCACTCCCCCTCCGGTCCAACATCCGTGAAGACATCCTCGGTGAAAGTAGCAAAGATGGATTCGTGCTCGGAAGGTTCAGTCACCGACCACTCCTCGGCAGGGTTCTCTTTGAGCTCCTCCCCGACTTTGCTGGGGACGGTTGATGCTTTCGTGCTACTGCTCTCCGAGGAGCTCTCCTTGGATAAATCTATTATAATCTCCCCGTTTGACCCTGTCACCATATCGATCACTTGAAAAACAGAGAAAAAAGTGAATTCGATGAAAAATCAAATCCACGCTTCCACTGCTAGTCAAGTGAAAGGGCGCGCAAAGGGCTAAGGACGACGTCCCCGACCTAAGCCCTAACATCAAACAAAAACTCAAGAGTCTCCCACGAGGAGACGCTCGGGACAAACGACTCCCGCACGAGGAACTTCCTCGAGCCACTCGCCAGTTTCCGTTTGAAGCTTCACAGGAAACTGCAAAGCTTCACCGGAAACTGCAAACACTCATCGGAAACTTCGTTAAAGCATCGGAATCTGAGTAACTGTGACGGCTACACATGCATCATCATCGCGGCGACGCCGGAAACCGCCCTACTCACGAGATATCCAAAAGGTCCAGCAGCCTCGTCGGAGGCAGAAAACGGCTTAGCCACCGTCCACCACCAACAACCACCAGAAAAGCTACCCTATGTCATCTAAACCTAGCCTAGCCACTTGTAATATACAAACAACCATAAAAGAGGCAAGGAAACACAAGATCAGTGGACTTACTTGGTCAGAAAGCTGAAAAACGGTTGCTCGGGACTGGTGACGGAGGTCGGAGCAGCGAACGACGGTGGCGGGCAAGTGCTTTAAGGAAGACAAAGAAGAGAGAGAAGCAAAAGTTCCAAATGGCCTGAGCCTCTCTCCTTTTATACTGAGGGGCACGTGCAATGGCATGCCCTCGTAGGTCATAATGGCTATAGACTAGCCATCATTGCCTAGTAACTATGGCACAGGGCTCGAGGCACACGTGGCGCCATAAGATTTCAATTCCTCATAACCGTTGGTCTTCTCGCACTAGACAACCCCCTCCGTCACCAAATGACGACTCCGCACTGGTTCCCCGGAACCCCGGGCTGTCCTTAAGTCATTACTCCCATGCTCGGGAGCAACGACTTGGGGGGCTCCTGTTCTGGACTGGACCAATGGCTAGGCATGGCCCAATCCATGTCTGCTCCCAGAACGACCCAATTGCCTAAATCCAATCCACAAAGGGGCAAAAGTTACCTTTCTGCCCCTACAACCGGGCAATGCATTGCTCCTCCTCGGAACCGCTGCATGTTCCGCACGACTTCATCACTCCCCGAACAGCTAAGGGCATGTGCCCGAAACTACGCCTTTGCCCGACATAACGGCTAGTTTTGGGCACCCTGCCCGACATAACGACTAGTTTTGGGCAGTTACCTATTCTTTGGGAAAACGGTTATTTCGCCCCGAAAATAGGACCGTTGGCCACGCGCTGGGGACACTATATAAACCCTCTCACTTGAGAGGGTCAGGTATCCAATAATCACTCTGAAAACTCATACTTTGTACTTGCTCCTTTTCTCTGACCCTTTCTTACTTGAGCGTCGGAGTGCCTTGCAGGTACACCCCCTCCTCCTCATCTCACGTCCAGCATCTCAGACTTACTTGGTGGCCCACATCACATGATCTGATCAAACCTTCACGATCACTTTTCCTTATGCAAAATTTTTTGAACAATTTGAAAGGATCACAGTTAAACATTAGCTGTAGGTGATCACCATATTAACACACCTTTAGGCACCAAAAAAGAGAATGTCTGCATAGATTTATTTGAAATGCCATTGTGGAGTTTTGTTCATTTTTATGGGGAAAATCATATGATACAAATACACCAATTTCTTTAAAATCCAAAACTAACAAAAGCTATCTATTTAGTAAATAAGAATTCATGCTTAAAAAATTTACTTAAGACCAAATTTCAAAGACAAAAATGAAGAGCTAAACTTAAATTAAATCACAAGGTAATCAAATTATGTTGTATCTCTATCATTGAAAAGATACTTTAATTTATTACTTTACTAATTTCTCCAAACTAATCAATCAGTTCATCAATTGAAAAGAATGTGAATTCAAGAAGTGAGCAAACTTAAAGAATGCCTGATCCTATATTGTGATCATAACAATTCTTGTGTTTATAACTATGAGACATCCTTCAGATTATTATATGTCTGAATATCACAAAAATGCTTAAAGTTTGTAAATAAGGTTTTGGGGCCTTCTTGAAAAACAAGTGTTTTCATTTGACTTTAAAATACTTGAATCATAATACAAAGACTTTAGTAAAACTTCGTAAAAATTTTGAATTATTATTTAAGTATTAGAAGTTTCAAAACCAACCACTAAAATTTTTGAAGAGTTATTATAAGAAAAACAGAGAGACACTTAAAATTATTAGAAGATTCTGATATAAGAATATAGGAACTTCCGAGAAGTCATACTAACACTTAAATAAATCAGAACAATGTTTTTTTTAAAAGAAAAAAGAATTTATAACTAACTCATTCCAGAAGCATAAGTCATGCTGCAGAATGGGGATAACAAAATTAGCATAACAGTATCACACCAGTCTTAAAGCAAAGGAAAGAAAAGATGGAAAATGCCTTTCAATCCCCACACAAACAACACTAAACAAATTTAAAACTACCACAACTCAGCCCCCAGTCCTGAAGCCACCAAACCAGGACCACATTAAAAGTGAAACACAATAAAAATCGAAAAAAAAAAAAAACCTCTTTGAGGAAAAAAAACAGTGCAAAATCAACACCTTCAACTTACAAGTCCCTGTATGTTGGAAAAAAAGAACTCTAATATGCCTTCATCGGACACCCCATCTTGAAAGCAAAGGCGGCCACACTATAACCGAATAAATACACTGATGCTCTAGGAACAATAAACGAGATATCTCACACTAATATTTCATGGAATTTAAGACTTAATCACACTTGACAGTAGCAATTCGAAAGTGCCTAATCTCTTCTAAAATTCACACCAAATTCATTCAATCCAATTTTTACACTATGAGTTAATATAAAAGATGCAATGATAAGTAATCGGATGAATACTAAAATCCAAAGCATAATTTAAATTGCAGTTTGCAACGACACTATTGTTGATACGATTTGTTAGACAATACGCTTCGATTTAGAGGGGGTGAATAGATCACAAATTTAAAACCAAAAATTCTTGACAAAAATTTGTTTTCAAAACGTATGGCACAGCAGAAACAACCTGAATCGAATCGTCTAACCGAACCTACTATCGAAAAACTCGGATATGCGTAATAAAAACCGATGGAATGATAATGAATACAAATTGTTCAATCAAAAATTAATTCACGGATCAATGAAATGCAACACTATTCGTAATTCTTATTTCCAATGAACACAAAGCGATAAAAATACTTAAAGGCAATTTATCGAACACTTTGCGTGCGATTGATCACGTTTGAAAATTCGATTTATTTTGTTGATGTAAAAAGCCAATCACAATCAAAGTGATTGTGATTATATCAACAACAACAATTTAAAAGATAGTTGAAAACAAATTTCAATCGAATTAATCGAAACAACAACGAAATCGATAATTTTCAAAAACAACAATTAAAGAAAAAATAAAGCGATAAAGAGACACAAAGATTTGTTTAGGAAGTTCCTCAATCGGCCTCGTTATGGGTACGTCTGCCCTTAATCTGAAATCGAATTGAGATACTTGCAATTTACCTTATCTTTGCAAAAATGTTTATACAAGAGGTAGGGGTGGCAAACGGGCATGCCCGCCTTATATAGGTCCGCCCCGCAAATGCCCGCAAAAAAACGGGGCGGGGCGGGGCGGGGCGGTCATAGTTGATGAAGCGGGCCTAAATCCTATGCCCACCCCGCAAAAAGATGAGGGCGGAGCGGAGAAAGCCCGCGGGCACTGCACCTTTTAAGCCTAAAAATGCAAAATTTTATGTAAATACTCGTGTCCGCAAAAGCCCGCGAAGAAAACGGGGTGGGGCGGGGCGGACACATTAGAGGGTGAGGGCCTAAACCTTTGTCCCACCCCGCACTAAAGTGCGGGTAAAATGGGCATGCCCAACGGGCCGAGCCCGTTTTGCCACCCCTAACAAGAGGTGAAGAATTCTAACCCCACAAAGCTTAATCAAGTCACCAACAATGCGGCTATAATTCTCCAATTATCCTGAGCACACACTTGTTGAACCCAAAATTCCCAAACACGATTCACCTTCTCGTGCTACTCCCTTGCAAGGAAACCACCTTGTCCCAAGGCCTTCACTCGGTCAAATCCGTGTTGACGTGATCTTGTCCAAAACCTTCAAATCACACCGATCTTGAAGGAAAACCCCACCTTGGTTTTCTTATTTGAAACACACAAAGATCTCAATCCAATATTCTCGATTACACCAATCTAATTGGACGTTAATAATCTTAATCTAGATGGTCACCCAATTGAAAAATGATTATGTGTAGTTCAATTGTGTGTATGCATAAAATAGATGTTGAAGATGATGTGAATGCTTTGTAATCTGGTTTCGTATAGGTAACTCACTAGTACCTTGCTAGAAAAAGGTGCATGTATGAGTATGTATGTATATATATGTGTGTGTGTGTGTGTGTGTGTGTGAAATTTAGGCAAAAGGAATGCAAGAAAAAATAAGATGCAAAATAAAATTTATGTTTTTGAAAGCTATAGGTCGGCCTATAAAAGCAATCGGTCGACCTGTCAAGGTGTTCAGGTCGGTCTGAATAAGGCAACCTATGGACACAATCCACATGGTTTATTATTGGAGTGTGGGAGCTGACCTATAACCGTATGTGTTAGTTTGTACTGAAGCAAAAGCTTCTATAGGTCGGCTTATGCAGTTGTGTTTACACATATAACTTGATTTTTGATGTGTATGGCATGCCTAAGGCTTTTCAAAAACATTTGTATGCATCCTAGGTCTAAAATGATGCAATGCACATCTAAATTTTGGTTGATACCGTCCAATATACAAAAACGATAAGTCTAAGTCATATTCCTAGTTTTGAAATCATTCAAAACATTGCTAAGTTGAAGAATGCACTCACATACTCCCCCTTTTTTATGATGGCAAAACTTGAATCTCATAGCAATATAGCTATTGTGTTTTTCTTCGGTACACTGAATAGCTCCCCCTAAAGTTGTGCATAATTCTCAATAACTCCCCCTGAATTTGTGCATGATCCTCATGATCCTTTTCATAATCTTCTCCCCCGTTGACAACATCAAAAAGAGAAAAAAGAAGTAATCTGTTAGAAGCATCACGTAGATGCACAATTCACATATAATATATACTACATAAAGGCAATTGCAAAGAATAAGAGGTGCACTCACTTACATCACATATTTAAAGAACACAAGCTTAATAAATCACACAACAACACTCATATTTTATTAATCTTGATTAATCACAATACAAGCATTACATCATTACATAAGTCAAAGCAAACATCAAAATAAACCAAATGAAAATGCATGGAAACAAACAACAAGCGAAAGACTGAATGCATGACAAAAAAAACTAAGACACATTATAGAAGTAATCCAATATCTGCACATCACTGCCTTCCGCGACCTCCAGGTCTTACTCCATGGAACCAGCCTTGACCATCGCTTTTGAACTGAGGGTCCAGGAAGTCACACATTTCCTGATAGAATTGTGTGTAGTGATGATGCTCTTCATTTTGGGCAGTAATCATGTGATTGACCCTTGAAATGGTGGAGGTTGTGTTTGCATCCATCTCATCCTTCAAAGAGACCAGTTTCTCTGTGACAAGATGCAAAGGCTTCAAAGTTAGCATCTTGGGTCTTCATATGTTCTTGCATATTTCGAATCTGAGTCGTTTGAGCATCTTGCTTGATCAACAGATTTTGAAGAAGCGAAGTGATGGAAGATTGATCTTCATGAGCATCATTATTACTTTGAGCAGCTACATGTTCAACATCTTGCATGGGCTCATCATCTCCAACTTATTGCTCAGTAGTGGAGACAGTAAATTCTTTTGGATCGTCAAAATTGTACACCTTCCGTCCATGTTTTCCTAACCTGAGGTAATACGCTTGACGTTCTTCATCCCAGAAGTACCCCATATTTGTTAAGGTGTGTTGGGAGAGTTCTTGAACTAGGCCAGGCGAGATGAGCAACAGGTTTGGAAAATCGATGTTGAAGAAGTTTAGGATTTTAGAGATCACAAATGTGTAGTAGAAGGATGCACCTTTATTACATTCCTTGATGGTGAACATTCTAGATATAAAGTAGTGTGGCCAGTTGATGCGAATCTTGTGCATAAGGATATACACAAGATGGAATTATGCATTGTCCACTCTTGAGTATCCTCCTTTCTTAGGGCGTAAAATATGTGAAACTAGCCATAATAAAATCCTTGGAACCATCTTGAGTTGGCTGACAACTATAGCCTCATGACAGTCTTCTGGCCTTAGAGCTTTGAGCATTTCATTGAGATGGGTATTCCACTCGAAATCCCTATGAATGTGGACATCTATTACCAAATGATCAGGTTCATCCCCAACATTAGGATCACTAATGGTGATGTCAAACAACCTATTTCAAATATCATCAGTAACCTCATAAACCTTGTTCCCAATAGTGAATTTGAAAGCAAATATGTTCTTATCATGTCGTCCGAAGTAGAACACCTGGATGAGATCTTCGTTGTAGTCTTGCGATAATTGCAGGAAATAGTTAATCTGCTGGTGTTCAACAATTCGAACCACTGCAGGAATTTCCAGAGATCCGACTACTGCAGAATTCTATACATGTTGTTTCATGACAAGGCAATGCAGAAAACTTTTCTTCAAATTCTGCCACGCAATTGTCTGAAACTAGTGACACCACATTTTCTGGAATGGTTGAGGATGCGACAACTTTTCCCTTATCACTTTTGTTTCTTATAATTTTGGGAGCCATTTGGATGTGCTAAGAGAAATTTGACAATGATGTGATATTTGGAGAATGAAGAGAAATAATGGCAATTTATAAGGAATGAGGAATGCAGAAAATTTAAGGTTTCAAGAACATGGAAGGTTGAATGACTTAATGGAATGAATTGAATAGCAATAGTGGAGAGTTAAGGATACTAAAAGGAGTTATAATGGTTGACTGGAAGTTAACTAGCAATTGAAACAAATTCATGAATCAACCATAAATGCAAGAAGATGAAGAATTCTGGTCAAATATGCAACAATTCGTCCACTTACTGTCATAGGTTGACCTATACGAAAGGTGTGCCAACCTATACTGTAAGTTAAGAAAAAAAATTATTTTGCATAAGACGACCTGTACGAGATTAGGTCAACCTGTACTGTACCAGTCATCATAAAGACTAAACTGAATTGACATAGGTCGACCTGTACGACTACGTGTCAACCTGGAGACTTCACAAGTTAAGAAAATGACTCAAATGAACTCATGCACACTAACTTGATTAGAAACACATGCATATGATAATTTTTGATGGTTTGTTTGCTAGAATCATGCAATGTACCAA
The DNA here is from genome assembly GCA_022829125.1 of Lathyrus tuberosus. Taxonomy (NCBI): domain Eukaryota; kingdom Viridiplantae; phylum Streptophyta; class Magnoliopsida; order Fabales; family Fabaceae; genus Lathyrus; species Lathyrus tuberosus. Next base: position 8,043,792 of record JALAZF010000270.1, on the reverse strand, counting down.
CATGCAAGCATGACTTGGTTTAAGATATAGATAACATATGAAGACAATTATGTGTAGCTACTATAAATATATAAAATGCAACATACAACAGTCACATTTAAATTTTTGGAAGTAAACATACATCACAAATTTTACACACAGAGTTCATCACATATCTTTACTAAATAAACGGGTAAAAGAAATACTTACGCACGTGACAAGAAAAAAGATTAAAACGATATTACTTCACCATACACATGACGGAGGATGCACTTGCATTCCACGAAGAAATTTCGAACCAAAGTTAAGATAAATGCAACACGTGCCACAAAACACAATCGAGACCAAAACACTTTTACCACTTTTCTTCTTGTACAAGTATTTGAAAGTGTGACCAATAATGTATCCACTATGTAATTGACTTGATGATTATCCTTGATGTTGGACTCTCAATCTTGTTCAATCATGATAATTATCTTACTCCTCCTCATGTTTCATCATCTTAGGTTGATCACTCCCAATTTGATGCACTTGAGTATGTCTTCTTGAAGATAAACCTACATTATTGAACATAATACCTTTCCGAAACTTCTTGGATAGATCATTAGTAATCACTCACACACTTTTACCACTTAAAAAAAGACACGAGTTAACCTGATTGGCAACACAATCTGTTTTGTTAGTCATAAAGATCAAAAAATAAGGACATGTCACCGTGTTGTGCCTTGATGCTCCACAAACAAGATCTCATGCTCTCTTTCATAGAGTCAAGACATTTTACCTACATGATTAACAAATAATTCTAGGTACCCAATCTTCATTGGGTCCTTGGGGATTAGTAAAACTTTGGTTACATCTAGGCAACCATTGAAAGGCACCATTAGGAACCAAAAGTTTCCTAAATTTGCACTTAGCAATGATGTAACCCTTTCTGCAACAACAGTGACAATACAAGTTAAGAGAAGATAATCTTTTACTATTTGGTTCCTTTTTAACGTTACTATACATTCAATAAGGATTATAAGATAGTAAGTCATATTTGAAAGTATCTATAGCAAAAGTAACCTTAGGTTGCAAAGCCTTATCTAATTTAGCTTTAAGAGTCCTTGACTCCTTTTGCCAAATGTGACAAGTTTCACAACCAAACCACAAGGATTTAAGATCCTCATCTTGATCCTTTAGAATATCTAACATGGATTTCCTTAGTGCTTCCATATTCTTTTCATTTTCTAAAATCTTAGCTTCTAAATGCGAAATAATACATTTATTTTAAGCTAATATTTTGAAAGCATTTATGGCTTCCCTTTTTAGATTTTCAAAAGATTCTTGAAGTTGAGAAAAAGTTAAATCATGAGAAGCTTGAAGTTTAGAGTGACTTAAAAACTTTTTATTTTTGTTGTTTGCCATATAGAAAAGCTTGGCCGATTCATCACTTGAGGTAGAGCTATCATCACTTGATGAATCACTTTCGCTCTCCCAAGCGGCATATGCTCTTCTAGATTTTCTAGACGAGTTGTGACGACCCCTTTCCTTTTCTTTCTTGGTTTTAGGACACTCAGGTTTGAAATGAGCGGGTTTACCACAGTTGTAACAAGTACTTCGAGACTTCCCCTTTTTGTTCTCATCTTCTTTTGAGGAACTTGATAACCTTCTTGATTTGTCATGGTATTTGTCAGGATATTTGCTACCATGTTTCAACATGTATTTGTTAAATATCTTTATAAACATCCCATATCTTCTTGTCGGATTTGTTGTCATCATTAGATTCACAACCCCTTTGCTCATTATGAGAAAGGCCTTGAACTAGAAGTATTTAGAGCTATGAACTTCTTCCCTTCTTCTTTGTCTTTCCCTTTCTCTTTCTTCACTTTCTTTTCACATTTTTTTTTCGTATTTTACTAAACAAGTGAGCTCTTGCTCATGCTCTTCTAACTTACCAAACAAACCCGTAAGATTAAGCGACTTAAGATCATTTGGTTCCTTGATGGAGGTGACCTTGGGCTGTTATTCCCTACTTAAACACCTCAAAACTTTGTTAGTAGAAAGTTCATTGAAAACAGGATTATCTAGCGCATTTAACCGATTTATGAGATGTGTGAATCGTTTTCGCATATCCGCAATGGTTTCACCATGCTCAATACGGAACAACTCAAACTCTTAATTTAATGTGTTGATCCTATATTGTTTGACATCATTAGTTCCCTCATGGGAAATATCTAATGCGCCCCACATAGCTTTGACGGTCTCACAATGAGAAATGTGATAAAACTCATCAAGACCCAAAGCGGATGTAAGGATGTTTTTCGCTTTCCAATCATGTGACCACAATTTCAAATCATCAGCATCCCATTGTGCTTCTAGTTTAGTTAATGTAACACCCTCCGTATTGGTTGTAGTTATTTCATTCGAACCATTTTGGATAACATCCCATATACCTTTGTCAACGGAGTTGACGTGAATACGCATAAGAGCTTTCCAATAACCATAATTTTTGCCGGTGATAATTGGTTATCTATTGTACGCTCCCTTAGGTTCAGTAGTCATTATTCTAAAGAGTAAATCTCAAGCACGGAATTAACCGGAGCTCTTGATACCACTTGTTAGACGATAGGCTTCGATCTAGAGGGGGTGAATAGATCACAAATTTTAAAACAAAAACTCTTGGCAAAAATTTTCTTTCAAAAAGTATGGCACAACAGAAACAACCCGAATCGAATCGTCTAACTGAACCTAATATCGAAAAGTTCAGATATGCATAATGAAAACCAATGGAATGATAATGAACATAAATTGTTTAATCAACAATTAATTCCCGGATCAATCAAATGCAATGCTATTCGTAATGCTTATTTCCAATGAACACAAAGCGATAAAAATACTAAAAGACAATTTATCAAATATTTTGTGTGCGATTGATCGCGTTTGGAAATTTGATTTATTTTGTTGATGTAAAAATCCAATCACAATCAAAGTGATTGTGATTATATCAACAATAATAATTTAAAAGATAGTTGAAAATAATTTTCAATCGAATTAATCGAAACAACAACGAAATCGACAATTTTTAAGAACAACAATTAAAGAAAAAATAAAGTGATAAAGAGACACAAAGATTTGTTTAGGAAGTTCCCCAATCAGCCTCGCTATGGGTATGTCTACTTTCAATCCGAAATCAAATTGAGATACTTGCAATTTACCTTATCTTTGCAAAAATGTTTATACAAGAGGTGAAGAATTCTAACCCCACAAACCCTATGGTGTGTTGTTGATTCAACCACCTCCAAACCCTTGATCAAATCTTGATCAAGTCACCAACAATGCGGCTACAATCCTCCAATTATTCCAAGCACGCACTTAAAGAACCCAAGATCCCGAACATGATTAACCATCTCACGCTACTCCGTTGTAAGGAAACCACCTTTCCCCGAGGCCTTTACTCGGTCGAATCCGTGTTGACGTGATCTTGTCCAAAACCTTGGTTTTCTTATTTGAAACACATAGATCCCAACCCAATATTCTTGGTTACACCAACCTAATTGGACGTTATCAACCCTAATCTAGATGGTCACCCAATCGAAAAATTATTATGTATAATTCAATTGTGTGTATGCATAGAAGAGAGGTTGAAGATGATGGGAATGCTTTGTAATCTGGTTTCGTATAGGTAATTCACTACTACCTTGCTAGAAGAAGGTGCATGTATGAGTATATGTATGTGTATGGAATTTAGGAAAAAGGAATTCAAGAAAAAATAAGATGCAAAACAAAATTTGTGTTTTTGAAGGCTATAGGTCGGCCTATGAAAGCAATAGGTCGGCCTGTCAAGGTGTTTAGGTCGGCCTGAAGAAGGAGACCTATGGACAGAATCAACAGGCTTCATTATTGGAGCGTGGGAGTGTTACAATTGTAGTGTAGGTGGGTTTTTGTTATCGTCTCCATAGGGATTGTACTGATATCTGATGCTTTCAATTCAATAGTTTACCATTTCAAGAAAAAGGGTTTTCAAAGTTTGGTTCATAAATTGTCACGATTTTTAGTAGCAAAGCTTATAAATTTTAAAGTGTTTGATTAACAAAGTATATCAAAATTAGTTTTTATCTACCCTAATTTATACGTATTCTTTCAATCTTGCATGTGAAGTCGGGTATGATTAATATCATCGCGTATTCTCTCAAAACCGTCTATCTCTATAGCGGCGTCGTCAGAAATACCGTATTCATCGCTAGACGATCTCTCCATATAACAACCAATATAGTAAGCTTTAAGTTCAATACAAAGCAAATATCAACCATAGACCGATCTCTCCAATCTATGAATTGATAGATGAATATTTTAGGTCAAGTTCCACAAAATCTATGTCTAGAGTTTTACAAAATAAGAATGGATCATTAAGAACAAAAATATTCATCATATATTAATCATCACTTGTTCACATACAAGGCCAATAAAAAGAAATACATAAAGCTAAGGTAGACTACCTCTACCTTTGATAAAAAGGAAATTAGCTACCCATAACCATGGTAGCTTGCTTTACAAGTAATGAGAGAAATTGAATGAGCATCCACGTCGAAGAATCGAACTCGGATGCGAATCCAACTTCTATTTGCAAAATATGACCCTTTGGTGAAGAAATGCAGAAAATATAAGTTTCTATGTGAAAAATGGGTTATGATCCCTAAAAAGTGTGAAAAGTACTTATATAGTACAACTAGAATCTGTCAAGTTCGCCCAACGAACTCATTCTTCGCCCAACAAACACTACTTTATGGCACCTGAAGTGCTTCTGAAAAGTTAAACCGCCCTTGAGGAATTTACAAAGTTCGCTGTACGAACACTTCTTCGCCCAACGAACTCCTTCGCTACAAGTTCGCACAACGAACTTATGGTCCTTTAGCTACTACCTCAAATCTAGGATGGTTCGCTGGTCCTTCGCTGCAACCTCGCCCAACAAACATTCGCTTCAAGTTCGCCCAGCGAACTTAGTGCCATTTTCTTACTGCCATCATTCTGATATGGTTCACTGGGGCTTCGCTGGTTGTTCGCCCAGCGAACATGCTGGATCTCTTCTTTTCCTTTGGCTTTATTGTCCATTTACTTGTGTCTTACACTTTGATGTTTTATACCTAATTCCTGCACAATAACACACAAATCAAAGCAACCAAACGAATTTTCAACATAATTGAAGAATAACATGAAAACGTAGAGTAAATCCAACAAAATATAACAAATGAGATGAAAAATGCTAATAAATATGGATCAATTTAAAGCATGTTTAACATTCAACAAACTCTCCCCAACTAGATCTTTGCTTGTCCTCAAGCAAAGTATGCCTCTCATTGAAAACAAGAGGATTTGCTCAAGCATTTAATTCAACCAAGAATGGATTTATGGCTTAAATAAACAAACAAATGCGCACAAGCAATGTTCACCACTTCCTAGAATCGAACAATGAAAAAGAATTTAGTTCTTAAACAAATATCATGCAATGTTTCAATTAATAACTAAATTCGCATGCTTGAATCACTCTAACACTCCTCTTTGAATAAAAATGAAGAAATTAACGCGTTTGCAACCGCGGGCCAATTTCGCTCACCTGACAAACAATGCAATTGCAATCCAATTCATACATTCATCTAATAAATCGTCACAGAATTCATGGAAGCAAGAAGATCACTAAGGTCTTTAAAGGTTGTAGCTTGGTTAGGTTCACAATAAAGGGACATTTATAAGGCCATGGATTCAAAGTTGCCAGTGCAAAAGAAACATTCACTATAAAAGGATATGTACACACTACAACTTCATCCAACACTTTCTTTTCTCAATTATTCTCCCTTCCAAACTTCCTTTATGCACCTTATTCATTTTCTATTTTTCTCATTCAAACAAGCATGCTTTTCTTTTTCTTTTTTTTTCTCATATTCACAATTTTCTTTTCAATGCTTGTTTGAAAATTTTCAAAATTTTTTAGTAACCTACCACTTTTCTTTTCACTCTCCCCAACGTGAACTCAACCAAATCTCAAGTGAATGCTCCTTACTTTTTATGGCAAGGAAAACAATTTAGAACATTATTCAAAGGTTCAATAATTTTTTTTAGAATCCTACACTATTCAATGATGAACTAACTTTTGATTTATGTACAAACACCAAGTTCATCACTAAATTAGGATCTAAACTATTAAGCTCAAAGGGGTTAGTAAATTCTTACTACTCACAGGTAAGTTACTTTTTTGGGATATGGTTGTGCTCAATATCAACAATTGCCTTGATCATTTATAATGCTTCCACAAAATCAAAATAATCACAAGATTAAGCATGAATGAAATGTATTAAACCAAATTTATCATTCATTCTATGCATTTAGTAAACAATGGAGGTTTCTCACAAATTTGTGGCTATTGGAACCTAAGTGAAACAAGCATTCAAACAAAGTTGCAAAATGAAACAAAATTACATTTGCACAAAGAAAAAAAATTCTTAAGAATTCTAGCATCTTAGAAAGAGGTAACCATGTACCTTGCTTGCATTTTTATGATTAAATACTATCATCACCATCCAAACTTGGGAGAATCTTCATTGGATACTTTTAGCAAATAGCAACCAATCTAGAAGTTCTCACATTCAATCACCAAAGAAATAAACATTAAATAGCAAAACAAACTACCAACAACCATAAAAACACTACTAGAGTTGAACATTCCTAGCTGAAGAATTCAACTCTTAAACAACATAAAAAAAAGAAAGTTGAACATTCGTGAACTGAAGAATTCATTTGATATAACATTAAATTGTTATGGTGTAAAAACACCAACAAAAGTCAGGGTACCCAAAAGTGGTACAAACATACATTATCAAAATAATCCACCAAGTGGATAATATACAATAGAAAAGAGAATACAATCAAAATAATACAAATATAGCAATGATCTAAGCTAAACAGAAAACTTCACTTTGTAACAACCAAAGGAAGTAGCCTAAGATCATGCTCAAAATATAAAAAAACTAGTCCTCCTCAGACTCGGTCTCCTCATCCAAATCGACCTCCTCTCCAGATCTAGAATCGGCATCAGTACCAGTATCCTAATCATCACCAGCCTCCTCAGCATCATCAACTTCATTAGTATCAGCTACACCTGCCCCCTCTCCAAAGTTTGGCCTGGCCTCTGGCCAACCAGCATGACCTATGAACTATTCCCTAGTCATCATCGATCGCTCCACGGAAGGCTCGCGGTACTGTAGCTGTAACACCTGCATAGAGTCATGTATATCAATCATGGCACGCTTAGTAGCCGCCATATAATCCCAGTTGTAGTTGCAAATCTCCCTGTGAAACGGGTCAAAGCCCTTAGAGCCTGCAACTCCAGAGCCATAAGCTTCTCCAACTCCTACACCTGTACCAGTTCTAGCACCAGAAGTCTATCCTCATCTCATGCTCTTGGGCTTGCAAAACTTATCCACATAATTGTCATCAATTGCAGCCGAAATGGTCACCTGACGGTGGAAGGGTTTTTTCACCCTTGAATGTGATAAGTGCAAATTGTAGCTATTTTTGTATATAAGTTTTGTTGCACTTATCAGTTCTTTTTGCGAATAAACCCCGCTTTGTTTGTAAATACGTTTACTTTACGTTATAGTGTATATATTGCGTATTGTGTAAATATCATTGAGTTTAATTGATTTTCATTTATTTTTACAGGTATTCCAGCAATGGGATCTTTCCATATTCATAAAGAGCATTGAATAAGCTTTCCAACGCTTCAAACCGTGCGTCAATCGGAGTTACGGTTCAAAAGTTACGAATAAAACAGTGCAGAATTTTCTGGTGTGATTCGCCCCTGCTGCGCCGGGCGAAAATTCCGTCGGGAAACACTCAGAAGGCACAGCTGTGTCAAAGCACTGGAACTTGCAAAAATAAACCGCCTTTCGCCGCCGGGCGACCCAGAATTCCGCCGGGCGAAACTGGGCGGACAGAAACTCCATTAAAGGCCCAAAAACACAATTTTTAGGAATGAGGTTTGATATTTTTAGTTCCAAATCCATCCAATAGCATTTTTTGAGTAGAATTAGGCTAGAAAACACATTGGGGCATGCATTAGGATGATCCGGAGTCGAATCCTTCATCAATCGGAGCCGACAACTCATGAAATGTTTGGTTTTTCTCCATTTCTTCTCTATGTATTTCTCTATTTGTTGGGTTATGTTTGTATTGTTACTCTAAACCTATGTACATGTATTGATCATGGTTGTATAATATATATGCTTTACAAATCATTATCGATGTCTTCCTTGATCTTTTTGCATTTATGTTTGGATTTGTGTTGTGTTAGAGATAAACATCACAAATCTTGATTAAGGATGGATATCTATTGTCTAGATGCTAGAGATAGATTTAGATAATAATCTTTATGATGTCGGAACTTAATGTGTTCCGTGTTTCGAGGCGTCGTGCTCGAGAGTGACGACGAGAGTGATACGGTTGCTCTCTCAGCTCAGTGTGCCAGAGATGGACACTGTTGTGAGCGATACGTGATGATTTTAATGAGTATTGTATGTTGAATGCGACCGGTCGATAGGTTTACGTTTGTTCTGAGTAGTGTATATTCATGCTTGATAGGTTTCTTCTCTTCAAAGAATGTACTCTTTTTATGTTCATATTTACTTTTCCGCATTTACGCTTTAAACAATTTAAAACCCAAACTCATTAACAATTAAATTGTCGAACGGCAGTTCAGTAGCACCGATCTCTGTGGACACAATAAATTCCCGGAAAAATACTTCCAAAACATTTTGTTTGCTTGCCCTATACCGCATTCAACAGAATGGCGCCGTTGTCGGGGATTGGTATTTTTATTGAATCGCATTGCGATAGTTTCTTTGTTTTTGAGTTTTGTAGATATCGTATATATTGTCTATTTTCAATTGTTTATATTGATACTTTTATATGTTTACCATATTTGTGAATTTTACATGTCTTGTATACTTGTAAATTTAGTGTATTTGTTTGTTTCTCTTCACGTTTGCTAAGTGTTTGGTTAGGTTTCATCGTCGGTGAGCACTAACCGTGTAAAGAGGCAACTTGGAGAAGTGTGTATAAATAATAGGCGTCGAGCTTACGACGTAAAACAAGCATGTTTTATTACTTTCTTTTGTTGTTGTTTAGCTTAGGTAGTGTGGTGAACTTTTATTAAACAAGTTGTACTCGGATTGTTCGTAAAATTCTCAAATCTTCACTTTACAACTTGTTTAATGAATTTTCTACCGGTTTTTTTTAGTTTGTTTATATTAATGGTCTTTGTGTTTGTCAATGAGCTTGTTTTGAGTTGCTTGAGGAACTTTTGGTGATGTTCCATTTTTTATCGTTTCAACTTGCGAATGCGTGGTAATGATCTTGTTATGTTTTGTACACGTCCGAGGTATGGATTTATCGCTTTCTATACTTTAGCATATTCATGATACTTAGGCTTTTTACAACTTTTATGCCATTCATTCTTTTGTATACTTGTTCTTGTTGTGAATCACTTTAGTTCCCAACCTTTTTGTGAGGAAGCCTTCCATTGTTCATATATGCTCGGAGTTCCAACATTCTTGTTCTAACTGGATTTTATTATGTTGAATCTGTTGTTTGTGTTGTGTATATGAATGCATGAAAAGGATCAAGGCAATTGTTTCATATTTGAGCACAACCACCTTAGCCAAATAGTCAATTCACCTTGTGAGTGTGTGAGAATTTGTAACCCCTTTGAGCTTTTTTATTCATGTTTCTATTTGAACTTAATGCTTGTCTATGAGTGTTTAGTTCACTTATTTTTGAATGGATTTTGTTTTTTCTTGGACCTCAATTTTGTGTTGTTGTATGGATTTTTTCCTTGCCTTAGAAAGTAGGGAGTATTCACATGATAATGCGGTTGAATTCAAGATGGGGAGAGAATGATTGTGTACTCATTGGTTGGATTCTATGAGGATTGAAAAAGAAAAGAAGAAAAAAGAGAAAAATATGACAAAGAAAAGAAAAGAAAAAAGTGAAAAAGGAAGAAAAAGAAAAATCCTTGAAAAAGGAAACAAAAAGAGTTCAAATAATGGTGCTGAATAAGTATTGTGTGTTGTGTAACACTTGGGATTGTGGAAGAAGTTGATTGGAATTTGGTGTTTGAGTCTTTGTGAGTTGACCGCTCCCTTAGGTTTAGGCAAGTTTTTGTTTCAATTACCTTTAGAAATTTCCCCTTGTTTGTTTACCCGACCACGTTACAACCATGAAAGTCCTTGTGATTCTTGCCTTTGTATTTTCAATGTGAATTTGTGGATGTATGCATAATTTAGTCTTTTGTTTGCATGAGTGTTGTGTGAGTGTAAAGTACCTCATTTTGTGTTTTTCATCTACCGATGATTGTTTTTGCTAGGTGTGATTCACATTTGAACTTGTGTTGTTTTAGAATTTTTGGCATGATTTTTGTATTTTGCATTTGTTTCGTGACTATGTTATCGTTGTAGTTTAGTGGTAAGTATTTACTTTGTGTGTACCATTTTCATTTGAACCATACATTTGTTTTCCATTTTCAAAACCTGTTGATTCGTAATTCTTTGGTTATTGCTTTTGTTTCTTTGAGTCGCTTGATTTTTGTTTGAGGACAAACAATTAGGTAAGTTGGGGAGAGTTTTATAAGTGCAAATTGTAGCTATTTTTGTATATAATTTTTGTTGCACTTATCAGTTCTTTTTGCGAATAAACCCCGCTTTGTTTGTAAATACGTTTACTTTACGTTATAGTGTATATATTGCGTATCGTGTAAATATCATTGAGTTTAATTGATTTTTATTTATTTTTACAGGTATTCCAGCAATGGGATCTTTCCATATTCATAAAGATCATTGAATAAGTTTTCCAACGCTTCAAACCGTGCGTCAATCGGAGTTACGGTTCAAAAGTTACGAATAAAACAGTGCAGAATTTTCTGGTGTGATTCGCCCCTGCTGCGCCGGGCGAAAATTCCACCGGGCGAAACTTCATAAGCGCCGGGCGAAGCCAAAATTCTGCCGGGCGAAACTCAGAAGGCACAGCTGTGTCAAAGCACTGGAACTTGCAAAAATAAGCCGCCTTTCCCCGCCGGGCGACCCAGAATTCCGCCGGGCAAAACTGGGCGGACAGAAACTCCATTAAAGGCCCAAACACACAATTTTTAGGAATGGGGTTTGATATTTTTAGTTCCAAATCCATCCAATAGCATTTTTTGAGTAGAATTGGGCTAGAAAACACATTGGAGCATGCATTAGGATGATCCGGAGTCGAATCCTTCATCAATCGGAGCCGACAACTCATGAAATGTTTGGTTTTTCTCCATTTCTTCTCTATGTATTTCTCTATTTGTTGGGTTATGTTTGTATTGTTACTCTAAACCTATGTACATGTATTGTTCATGGTTGTATAATATATATGCTTTACAAATCATTATCGATGTCTTCCTTGATCTTTTTGCATTTATGTTTGGATTTGTGTTGTGTTAGAGATAAACATAACAAATCTTGATTAAGGATGGATATCTATTGTCTAGATGCTAGAGATAGATTTAGATAATAATCTTTATGATGTCGGAACTTAATGTCTTCCGTGTTTCGAGGCGTCGTGCGCGAGAGTGACGACGAGAGTGATACAGTTGCTCTCTCAGCTCAGTGTGCCAGAGATGGACACTGTTGTGAGCGATACGTGATGATTTTAATGAGTATTGTATGTTGAATGCGACCGATCGATAGGTTTACGTTTGTTCTGAGTAGTGTATATTCATGCTTGATAGGTTTCTTCTCTTCAAAGAATGTACTCTTTTTATGTTCATATTTACTTTTCGGCATTTACGCTTTAAACAATTTAAAACCCAAACTCATTAACAATTAAATTGTCGAACGACAGTTCAGTAGCACCGATCTCTGTGGACACGATAAATTCCCGGAAAAATACTTCCAAATCTTTTTGTTTGCTTGCCCTATACCGCATTCAACAGAATGCACACAAAAGGCCATGATCAGACATGGGAAAACTAGAGGACAATTAGCTCGCGCCCCCGATTTTATACCGCTCTCAACAACTGCGTGCATCTCATCAGCAATAATCCTAGCCATATAAATCTGTGTATTAATCAAGATGCTGTGGATCAAGTGTGCAACTGGAATGGGCACAGTGGAGGTATACGACTTTGGCTTAATGTTCGTCAACACCAAGTGAAGCACCAGTTGTGCTAGAGGATGCATATCCTCCCTGTGATATCTTCTTGGAACCCCAGATGGGTTCAATTCCATCGATTTGCCTTCCATTAACAAGGCACCAAAAATCTCCTCAATGTTTCTGTTCAGCCTCAAAGTCCTATGATACTCATCCAATTCATCTTCCCCCAAGGTGAGAGGTCTACCCATAACATGGTTAATAATATCCCTATCAAACCTCACCTCTCTTTCACAAATTTGTGTAGTCCAAGAAAAAATCTCATTGTCGTCTGGAAGGGCATTAGCATAAAACTCCCTCACGAGCTCCACGTTATAACTATCACCTGGGGTAATTAGCTTATCCCACTTTTTTGCGTGAAGAATCATGGCTACCGCTCGGTAGGAGCCTTGGGGGTTGATATTAAAGCTTTTCTTAGGAAAGACACTCCTTTTCTCCAGAGCAACATATCTTGCAGTCTACTTTGTTTCTTTGAACCGATCGATATCAAATGAAATTCGTTGCAGATGGGATGAGCTTCTGACCTTTCTTTTCTTGGACGGAGTTGTTCTCGGAGGTGCCATCTGCACAATCCCCAAACATAACCAGCAACAAAACACATGACACATTAGTTACAAAGCAAGGCACAAGAATCAGAACAAGAAATCTCAGCACAATTCAAAAATTAAAATTGTTTTCATGTTCGCCTTGGGTTCGCCTAGCGAGAACCAGCGAACACTCGCTCCAGGTTCGCCTAGCGAAGTCGAGGAGAACCTGCGAATTTGAAAAATTCCAAGTTCTGCCTATTCAATCTTAACACAACAACAATGCAATTTTTGTCCATTCAATCAGTGCTATTAAGTTTGTAAAATAAGTATTAATTAAGCAACAACAACCAAGCCACATTGTTCATGCATAGATTCAAATTTCTCAAAATTAATTCATACCAATTTCAACTTTACCCTAAGCAAGAACACCTCAACTCTAAAAAATTCTTAAAGCTCAATACCCAAACAAGCATATCAATGCAAACCGATACAAATGAACATGCAAAACAGATTCACAAAGCCTAGAAGAAAGTGTCTAACAACTTCTCACATCAACCCAAACCACATGTTTCTAATAAGAACAAGGAATGGATAAAAGAACTCAAACCTGATATGAATTGGATAGAGAGAACGGAGATTAAACTGAAACTTGGAAAAATTCTTCACTTGCACAGATACGGTTGAGAGAGAAGAGAATGTGTGTTGTGTGTTTTGGAAAGTGAAAGAGACAAGAGGAAAAGCAATGACAAAAGGGGAAGTGGGGAAAAGCTTGCCCCACAAAATCAGCAAAAAGGGTCCTTGGGCCCACAAATTTTTGGTCCATACCAAAATGTAACTTAAGTGATGTGGCAGAAAATTGTCATTTTTCTCTGTCTCGCTCAGTTCGCACAGCGAACTTCTCCCCCTAGATTTTCCTAGCAAATTCAAGGCGAATGAGACAAATTTTTGAATTTTGTTTCTTTTCTTCACTTTCTACCACATAACTTCCTATACTAAATTAACACTACAAAAGCATTAAAGATGAAAGGGTACTTACAATGTTGGGGTGCCTCCCAACTAGCACTTTGTTTAATGTCATTTGAGCTCGATGGCCCGAAGGTTGAAACCTCGGAGCTAAAAGCACTTGAATTAGCTTCCGGATGAAACTACTCTACCACAAAAGTCCTCAACCATTGCCATGGCCAGTTCTTGGTCCACTTTTCCTAAAAAATGAAAAATCCCAACATGACTTCATCATAGCCTCCTTGGCCTCTTCAACCATCTTTTTGAACACCGCTTCCATCTTTGCATCTTCTTCCTTCTTGTTCATCATCCCAGCTCTAACATCTTACTTTCTCACATAATCATCAACCTCCACTTGATTTGAATACACCACACCTTTGAAAAGTGTAAAACACACTTCTTCATCATTAGTCCTCACCTTCATTATACTTTCATCAACATCAATTAACATTCTAGCGGTCTTTATGAAGGGTCTTTCAATGATTATTGGTGTATCCTCATCTTCTTCCATGTCCATGACTACGAAATCAAACGGAAATAAAAATTTGTTAACTTTCAATAACACGTCTTCAATAACACCATGCGGACGAGTCCTTGACTTGTCCACTAGTTGCAAAGTCATTTTGGTTGATTTCATCTCCATGCTCTCGAGTCTTTTGACCACAGATAAAGGAATCAAATTAATACTAGCTCCCATTACGACCAAAGCCTTGCATTTGAAATCACTACCTATAGTTATAGGTAGAGCTACTCTTCCCGGATCTCTTTCCTTCTGCGGAAGAATGCTTTGGACGATAACACTACATTTTGCATTGAGCTCAATGGTTTCTTTATTTATATACCTCTTATTCTTTGTAAGTAAATCCTTCATGAATTTTGCATACTTTGCCATTTTCTCTAGAGCCTTGGAAAATGGAATGGTTATTTGCAACCGGCTAAATATGTCAAAGAATCTAGCATAATGCTTATCATTGCCTTTTTTCGTCGGAGCATTTGAATACGACAACTTTTTCATTGGAACTTCATTATCATGCTCCTTTCCTTTCTTACTTTTTTTCTCCTTCTCCTCCTTCAACTTCTTTTCTACATCCTCCTTTTTCAACTTCAACATTTTTCTCAACTCCTACACCAATTGTTCTCCCACTCCTAGTAAAGATGGCTTTCCAAGATTCCTTTGGATTCACTTGAGTATTTGCCGGAAATGTTTCTTTATGTTGGTCGGCTAGTTGCTTAGACAATTGTCCAACTTGAGTTTCAAGGTTTCGAATTGCCGCATTTGTACTCTTTTGAGTGGAGATAGACATTTGCATGAATTGGTTAAAAGTTCCTTAATCTTTAAACTTTCTCCTTGGTTTTGTTGCGGTTGGTTGTAAATTTGGTAAGGTTGACGGGTAGAAGATCCCGATTCTTGCCTCCACCCTTGTTGGTAAGCTTGGCTATTACCTCTCGGTTGGTAGCCTTGGTTATTGCTTTGATACGGTGGTCTTGGTTGATAGCCTTGATTTTGGTTTCCCGCATAGTTGGCTTCTTCAACGACCGATGGACAATAGCCGGTAGGATGATGATCACCTTTGCAAAGTTCACAACTTGCTACATATTGATTTTTGTTGGGACTTCTTGCATCTCTTTGATTTGTTGTGGAAGCTTTGACATTTGCTTTGTCAACAACTCCACTTGTTGCGAGAGTAATTTATTTTGAGCAAGAATAACATCATTCGTTCCCAACTCGATAATTCCCGATTTTCTTTATAAAGTGCCACGGTTGTGTTGACCTTGATGATCATTTAGTGCCATCCTATCAATGATGGACACTGCATCTTCTGTGCTCTTTGACATTAGAGAACCACCCGCCGTAGCATCCAAAAGAGTTTTATGAATGGGTTGAAGTCCGTTGCGAAAAATGTGCACTTGAGTCAAGTCATCAAAACCATGGCCCTTGCACTTTCTCAGCATAGATTTGAATCTCTCCCAAGCTTCGTTGAGAGATTCGCTTCCTCCTGCCGCAAATACCGAAATCGTCGTCTTGGCCTCCATAAACCGATTGTGAGGGAAGAATCGTTCAAGAAACTTCTCCTCTAATACATTCCAATCTGTCATCACAAGAGTAGATTGGTCAAGATACCATTTATTCCCCTTCCCAATTAAGGAATGCGGTAATAGTCTCTTGAACAAAGGTTCTGCTATTGAGCCTACGAGCAGTTCTCTCAATCTCAGGATCGAAAAGAAGTTGGTTTACTGGTACACTCCCTCACATAAACAAAATCTGCACACTTAACCAAACAAATTAAACAACACAAGAAAAATAAACAGAGGTAAGAAATCACAATACAAAGATCTTAAAATTAATAAACTATTGCAATGCTTGTAATATCAACAACAATCCCCGACAACGACGCCATTTTGTTCCAATTGTAGTGTAGGTGGGTTTTTGTTATCTTCTCCACAGGGATTGTCCTGATATCTGATGTTTGTCGTTCAATAGTTTACCGTTTCAAGAAAAAGGGTTTTTAAAGTTTGGTTCATAAATTGTCATGATTTTTAGTATATCAAAAATAGTTTTCATCAACCCTAACTTATACGTATTCTTTCAATCTTGCATGTGAAGTGGATCCGATTAATATCATCGCGTATTCTCTCAACACCGTCTATCTCTAGAGCGGAGTCGTGACAAATACCGTATTCATCGCTACATGATCTCTCCATATAACAACCAATATAGTAAGCTTTAAGTTCAATACAAAGCAAATATCAACCATAGACCGATCTCTCAAATCTATAAATCGATAGATGAATATTTTAGGTCAAGTTCCACAAAATGTCTAGAGTTTTACAAAACAAGAATGGATCATTAAGATTAAAAATATTCATCATATATTAATCATCACTTGTTCACATACAAAGCCAATCAAAAGAAATACATAACGCTAAGGTAGACTACCTTTACCTTTGATACAAAGGAAATTAGCTACCCATAACCATGATAGCTTGCCTTATAAGTAATGAGAGAAGATAAATGAGCATCCACGTCGAAGAATCAAACTCGGATGCGAATCCATCTTCTATTTGCAAAATATCACTCTTTGGTGAAGAAATGCAGAAAATATAAGTTTCTATGTGAAAAATGGGTTATGATCCCCAAAAGTGTGAAAAGTACTTATATAGTACAACTAGGATCTATCAAGTTCGCCCATCGAACACTACTTTATAGCACTTGAAGTGCCTCTGAAAAGTTAAACCGCCCTTGAGGATTTTACAAAATTCGTTGTGTGAACACTTCTTCACCCAGCAAACTCTTTCGCTACAAGTTTGCACAGCGAACTTATGGTCCTATAGATAGTGCCTCAAATCTGGGATGGTTCGCTGGTCCTTCACTGCAACCTCGCCCAGTGAACATTCGCTTCAAGTTCGCGCAGTGAACTTTGTGCCATTTTCTTGCTACCATCATTCTAATATGGTTCGTTGGGGCTTTGCCAGGAGCTCACCCAACGAACATCCGATGCTCTCCTCGCTGGTTATTTGCCCAACGAACATGCTGAATCTTTTCTTTTCCTTTGGCTTCCTTGTCCATTTACTTGTGTCTTACACTTTGATGTTTTATGCCTAATTCCTACACAATAACACACAAATCAAAACAACCAAAGGAATTTGCAACATAATTGAAGAATAGCATGAAAACATGGAGTAAATCCAACAAAACATAACAAATGAGATGAAAAATGCCAATAAATATGGATCAATTTAAAGCATGTTTGACATTCAATAGGGAGCCGACCTGTAATCCTATGTGTCGGCCTGTACTGAAGCAAAAGCTTCTATAGGTCGGCTTGAGCTCATATAGGTTGGCCTATGCAGCGGTGTTTACACATATAACTTGGTTTTTGATGTGTATGGCATGCCTAAGGATTTTCAAAAACATTCGTATGCATCATAGGGCTAAAATGATTCAATTCACATCTAAATTTTAGTTGATACCATCCAATATACAAAAACGTTAAGTCTAAGTCATACTCCTAGTTTTGACATCATTCAAAACATTGCTAAGGTGAAGAATGCACTCACACGATAATCTCCACAACAACATCGGACCATAATTGTGGTGTGAATTAAAACCATAATTGTTTTTTAATAGTATAAACACCTCTAATTAAAATTCACGTCGCAGCGACCAGAATGCACATTGGAGCAATCACAATGCCCATAATTGCAATACTCGCAACCGCAATGTAAAACCATGATCTAAAGTTTTCAATGGCCAAACTCTACAAATAGAATGCCCTATAAATTACTAAATTCTTACATGTATGGTATAAAAACTAAAGAGTGATAAGAAAAGAATAAGTCCCTATTTGTGATTGTGAAGACTTACAGTTGAGAGTGAGTGAGAAGATTTTCACTATTACTGCAACTAGTGACTAGGTATTCTATTTAAAGGTGGTGTTTATTGTAAAATACAGCATTGAAATAAAAGTATAACTTGATACAAATATTCAACTTTGCGATGAAATATATAACTTGTGTAACTTTTAAAGCATTACATAACCCTATTGCTCAATTAGGCTAAAAAAACCAATACATAGATCCTATCTTGAAAAATAAAATCAATGTTGAAGCTATACAATAAAGCAAAAACAAGAATTGAAAGCTAAAATCAAATACATTTCACAGTTAAATAAACTATCTAATCAAGAATGAATTCAACGTGTGCCTTTTGCGACGCTCGTTCCATCGATAACAAGTCTTGCGAAATGCTTGACAATATAGATGCATCTGGTTTTGTACAAAATCTAAAATCAAAAGTAAGAGTTTTTAACGTTGGGGAATTCGCAAGAATGAACCGTGCCAAACTCATTGCATGTTTAGTGTTGGTTCCAACTCTAATGTTCACCTTTTGAAAATCACTAAGGCAACAACCACTGAACTCTAACTTTTCTGAAGGGGTGTCTTATAAACATTGGCTTCATAAGTTTACATTATAAGAAATAGAGTCAAGATATGACAATAAAAAGACAAGATAACTTAGCTAAGAATCATAAGGTGTTACCATTATATCAAGTTCCACGAGGTTAAAAGCACTTTTGAGTACACTAACAATGTATAAAAGTTCTTCTCTTTTATCCAAATTCACACCATCTAAACAAAGATACTTTAAGCTCGTTATCAGCTGTGACAAAGGAAAGACATCGGCATAGCAACATCTAGGCAAAAAATAAAGCTATAAGATATATTTGTACCACATTTCAAATAGATATAAGACAACTTTAAAAGTAAATATATGAATGGATAAAATTAACCGACCTTTCCAAGTAATTCCAAAGTAAGCCTCTGAAATTTTGAGAAACTTTTATTCAAACCAAATGCACATTTTTGTGGAAGTGAGAGTGTGATATCAACTAGAGCAGAAGAATAAGAAAGATCAATACATTCACAACCAGAACAGTGCTCAATGATGAGTTTTTCAAGTAATGGGCAGCCAGAAAGAAGTCTTTCAAGTGCACCCAACTCAAATGTCACAAATTCTAAGTGAAGGTGAAACAAACTCTTAAAGCCACAGAAACTAGGCGGAACTGACAACTTAAATCTGTACAATTTAAAATAAATCAATCCCTGGCAAGAGAACAGATGAGATGAAGTTGGAAGCCGATCATCCTCATCGGTAACAAGATAAATAGATTTAACACTTTTCCTTGACAAAAATAGAATCCACTTATTAAGATACTCAAATGTGATTTTATGCTTGGAAATGCAAGGGAGTAGAAGAGTAAACTCATCTATTGGCCCATTATGGAGGAAAATAATTTTCGTGATAATTTTAGAAAACTCAGGGTCATTTGTTAGGGGAGATTTTTACTAGGCAGCATTGAACATTCTCCTTCAAGTGTGAGTCTATCCACAACACTCTTCAACAAGACACTCTACCCACGACTTGTGAGGATACTAAAATGTGATTTTATGCTTGGAAATGCAAGGGAGTAGAAGAGTAAACTCATCTATTGGCCCATTATGGAGGAAAAGAATTTTCGTGATAATTTTAGAAAACTCAGAGGCAGGGTCATTTGTTAGGGGAGATTTTCACTAGGCAGCATTGAACATTCTCCCTCAAGTGTGAGTCTATCCATAACACTCTTCAACGAGACACTCTACCCACGAGTACAAGTGAGCCGGTCCCTTCCTCGAATCAGGCTTTGATACCACTGTTAGGGGAGATTCTCACTAGGCAGCATTGAACATTATGGAACTTTCTTTCTAGAGCAACCCCTTTGTGAGAGACAAACCACATACTCACCCAAAATCTTAAGGTGATAGGTGGGTGGGTTCTCTCACTTATAAATGCTCAAGTCACCACATTCTTATCCAATGTGGGACTATTATCCATACTACTTATACTTGTAATACTTAACATCGTTAAAATTCTCAAACAAATCATAAAATTTGTCATCAAACTTAAGTCGTGGGACTGAAATCCACATATACCTCCACTTTCTAGACAAAATACTGGTCCTAACTAGGTCCTAGCTAAGTCTATGACGATCATGTGTTGTAAGATGCAATCAATCACATTACCAGCTAATTCACTAATTTTATAACTGATGGAGACGTCACGGTATTAGCCTGTGCATGCATAGGGGATTCAGGTGATGGTGATGTGCCAAAGATTTTAGGTACGTTACCTTGTGATACTCCCATTATCGATGAAACACGTGTGGAAGTAGGTGGACTTTTGGAGAATTTCTCTGAACAACCTAGTACCATCCGTAGAAGCAAAAGACAATTAGCTTTGTTACATAAAGCAAACAAAGACACGTTGGTTAATGGTGAACATCAACTTTTTGAGGGAAGTACCTGTAAGAAGTGTTTAGTTTCTAAACCTAGTACTAACAAAAAGTTGTTGGTTAAGGGGATTGGAACTAGCAAGGATGGGCCGGTTTTGAATCCAGAGGGTACTGTTGGGCTTAATAATTCAGGCCCATTAGCATCTACTCATCAGAACCGAAAAAAAAAGTTTATTGAAGAGATTTACAATAATATCAAGATCCCTTTTTCTCCTTCGTATTATGCCACATTGTTGCACTCTGAGAGTTTATTCCAAGTTAACACAAATCCAGTTACCCCTACAGTGGCGAAGGGTAGATTCGAAGGAGAGATACCAGATGGTGATACTATTTCTGGATTCTCAGATAAGTCTAGTTCTGGGAATGGATTTATTGATGATAAAGTTGTGAGTCGAAGTTATTCGAGATTTAAAAAAAAGCTTGGTGACATCCCGGTGAGGATTTGGGAATCCATCAAGATGTTAGGAATTGAAGTTGATGAAGATGACGAAGCTTTCAAAGGTGTTCTTCGTAACATGGATGTGGAGGATAGAGCTTGATCAAAGGGTATGAAGGCGGCAACTAAAGGTTTTTTATGAATTTTGTCTCATATAATATAAGAGGGTGTGGTAGTGCAATCAAAAGAAGTAAAATTAGATCCTTGCTTCACAAACTGGGAGTAGATGTGTGTTATCTTCAAGAGACTAAGTGCTCTCTAATGACTGATGTTTTAGTCCACAGTATGTGGGGTGATTCCAATTGTGAATGGTCTGCCTCAAATTCTGATGGTCTGGCTGAGGACATTCTAACAATTTGGAGGAAAGGGGTAGTCATTCCTATCTGTAGCTATTTAGGCAAAGGGTACATAGGTCTGCAGGCTTTGTGGAAAGGGAGAGTTTGCTTTTTCTTCAATATTTATTCCTCTTGTTCCTTATCCAAGAAGAAAGATTTGTGGTGTAATTTGCTGAGGTTGAAATTAAATTTGGATGGTGGTGAGTGGATTATTGGCGGGGACTTTAATGCGGTTAAGTGTGCGGGGAAAAATTGGCAGAGGTGTTCACAGTAGAAGGAGTATGGAGGCTTTTGGAGATTTCATAGGTTTGTCAAGTTGCATTGATCTCCCGGTAATAGGCAACAAGCTCACATGGTACAATTCTTCCAATAATGCTTGTAGTAGGTTGGATAGATTCATCATTTCTCTGGGGCTATTCAACGATTGGAATATGGTATCTCAGAGAGTGGGAGACAGGGACATTTTCGATCACCGGCCGGTGTGGATTTCAGCTAGGAATATCAACTGGGGTCCAAAACCTTTTAAGGTTCTAAATTTTTAGTTTGAGCATTCTAGTTTTGATGCTTTTGTGAAGAATGAGTGGGAGTCCTTTGAGGTGCGAGGGAAAGCTTTGTTCATCCTGACTAAAAAGCTCTAACTTTTGAGAGATAGGTTACATTGGTGGAACGTTAACGTTTTTAGTTGGATTGACACCAAGATAGCGGAAGAGGTAGGTATAATTAATGGTGTAGAAGATGCCATAGCTGAAATGTCGCAAACATATCTTCTCATAATCTTAATAGTAGAAACAAGGCGGTGGATGAAATGTGGAAACACCTTAGGATCAAAGAGAATTTTTTGAAACAAAAGGCGCGTTCTAAGTGGATTGTTCAAGGTGATCATAATACCAAGTTCTACCATGCTTCTATCAAACATAGGATAAACCTTAATACTATTTCCTCTGTTATCGTTGGTGATCAAGTGGTGGAGGATGTGGCTGGTATTAAGGAGATGGTGGCGTCTCACTTTGAAAAATTCTTTTCAGCAGATCATCGTCCTTTTCCTTCTATAGGCTGTGGAGATTTTAAAAAATTGCAGCCAGCTGATAGCAGGTTTTTAGAGCGCAGGTTAGAGAAAGAGGAAATTAAGGACACGATTTTTATGTGCGCGGGTGACCGGAGTTCGGGGCCGAATGGTTTCAGTATCCAATTTTTCAAACATTGCTGGTAGATAGTTGGTGAAGACTTCTCAAATTGTATACAAGAATTCTATGAGGAAGGCACCATTCCTAAGGTAATTTCCTCCTCGTTTCTTGTTTTGATTCCTAAAGTAGATGCACCTTCGAATCTTGATGAGTATAGGCCGATATGTTTGATTGGGAGTATTTATAAAGTATTGGCTAAACTTTTAACAAATAGAATCAAAGGGGTTATCAGTAAGATTATTTCAAAATCTCAAACGACATTTATTAAAGGGAGGCATTTATTAGATGAAGTTCTAGTGCTAAATGAAATTGTTGATTTTGCTAAGAGAAGTAAGTGTAATGGTTTGCTTTTGAAAGTTGATTTTGTGAAAGCATATGATTGCGTGGAGTGGAGCTATCTTAGTAATATCATGAGAGGAATGGGTTTTGGAGAGAGATGGATGAGTTTGATGGAGGGGGGAGTGATGAATAGTTTTCTTTCGGTGCTTATAAACGGTAGCCCCACCAGAGATTTTAAGATATCTAGAGGCCTTAGACAAGGGGATCCTTTATCACCCTTTCTCTTTTTTATTGCGGCGAAGGGTTTGGCTGTTCTTATGAATAGAGCGGTGGAGGAGGGGGTTTTTAAAAATTTCAAGATAGGCCAACATGTCTTTTTCAGCTTGTTACAATATGCGGATGATACGGTTATCGTTGGAGAAGGATCTTGGAGTAATTTGTCGGCAATTAAAATGATTCGTAAAGGTTTTCAACTTGTGTCCGGTTTAGAAATCAATTTCAGCAAGAGTTCTTTCTTTGGATTTAGTTTAGAAGATTCGTTTTTAAAGGCGGCTGAGAATTTTTTGGCGTGCAAGATTGATGTGTGTCCGTTTAAGTTTCTTGGAATCTCAGTGGGAGGAAACCACAAATTGGTTTCATTTTGGAAGTCAGTGACTGAGAAATTTCATTCGAGATTGGCGTCGTGGAAGGGTAGGTTTATGTCCTTTGGAGGTAGATTAACGCTCATCAAGTCGGTTCTTTCAAATTTACCTATCCACTTCTTGTCTTTTTACAAAATTCCATCTAAAGTGAGTAGGATTTTATCATCAATTCAAAGGAGATTTTTTTGGCATGGATCTACTCGCAAATCGGGAATCTCTTGGATTAGTTGGAATGTAATTTGCAAGCCTATAGAAGAGGGAGGCCTTAACATTAAAGACATTAAAATCTTTAATGCAGCTTTAATTGCCTAATGGATATGGAAATTCCTCAGTTTTAAAGATGGTTTGTGGATCAATATTCTCAAAGGAAGATATGAGAACTTTGTTCACTCTTTAACTATGGGCAACATTCCTAAATACAAAGTCTCTCCATCCCTTTGGTGGAGAGATTTGTTCAAAATCTCACAATATTCCAGTCCTACCATTTTTGCTGACTTATGCAGGTACAAAATTGGTGATGGTGCCAATACGTTTTTTTGGGATTCCGCCTGGTTGGGACAGTTTAGTTTAAGTTCAGTTTATCCTGAATTATGGCAGGCGGCTGCATTAAAGACGTGCAGAATTATTGATTATGGTAGCTGGCAGGGCGGGTTGTGGGTATGGACTGTCGATTTCAGTTCGCACCTTGATAATTCTACCTTGCTGCAAAAGGTTGATGAGTTGCATGAGAACATGGCCGCAGTTTCGCTGGAACCATTGTTTTCGGATAGGCTTATCTGGCCCTTTGGTAAGGAGCAGGTTTATTCGGTTAATTTGGGTTATCACCGGTTACTTGAGCATAGCGGTGGTGCTGAGTTGGATCCTGTCATTCAAGCCGGTTTTAAGTTGTTGTGGCTGGCTAAAGTTCTGCTGAAAACCGTCTTATGCGGTTTGAGAGTTTTGTTTAATAGGCTCCCTACTCGCGATAATTTATATATCCGCGAAATTATTGTGAATTCTCATGATAGAGTGTGTCATATTTGTTTTTTGGATATGGAGTCTGTTGTCCATTTGTTCTTTCAGTGTAGCAAAAGTTGTTTAGTTTGGAAGAATTTGGAGATGTGGTTAGGCATTGAGGCGTCTCCGTTCGACAATACGTTGGATCATCTTCAAATTTGGATCAATGCGTTGAAGTCTATAAAGGTTAGCATAGAGAGTGTTGTTGGTTTGTGGCTTACCATCCTTTGGGTTTTGTGGAACAATAGGAATTGTATTATGTTTAAGGACATAATTTGGGATGAGGAAGAGGTTACCCATTCTATCATCATGTTTTCTTGGTGGTGGATTGGAAAGCGTTTTGACAAATTTTATACTTGTAACTATTATGAATGGGTGAAAAATCCTTGTGATTTCATGTAGAGATTAGTTTAGTGGGTGTTTTTTGGTGATTTGTACATGGGTTGGGATACCCCTTTATATCCCTTTTTATTGATGCTTTTCTTATTAAAAAAAATCAATGTGATCCTCATAATTGGCCTTCTTGTTGGACTGAACCATAATTGAATTACATATTGAAATTCAATAAAAATAGTAAATATTATGGAATAATATAGTATTATTAGTAGATTAAATATATATTCAACTGCCTAATCCTTAATTGATTAAGCTTACTGTTGAGTTGAGACTGGGCATTGCCTTTGCTGTATTATGAAAGGCAGTAGTTGAGACTGGAGAAGTATAGAAATTTAGGGTTTATGAAAGGTGATAGTGGAGTAGAGAAATTTAGGGGTTAGAAGATCTCATACATCCTATTTATAACTTCATAAAACTAGATTTTTCCTCAACAACTCTCCTTCTCGCCACTATCCAATTGAAACTATTTTGCGCTTTATGTTTTTTAAAGACTAAAAGGTGCTAGTATTATTTTTTTCAATGACCAAATTGAATCTCACAAATTCTTTTAAACTAAAATAATTTTTCATTATTTTTATAATTATTAATCAATCACAGTATTCAAGTTTATACAACACGTATATACCTTGCGGCTTGCACACTAATTACTACTTGTGACGGATACTAGTGGTCTACTAGCTCAAACAAAATCAAGTAATCAACTACCTATATAAGATTGGAACATGCCACTAATCACCCAAATCTACCCTTTCATTTATTTTCACTTTACACTACTATTGAGCCCTTTATTGTAATTGACTAACTAATAATTCATCACCCAATCAAAAGCACCCCTATGGCCAAGTGGCAGAAATTATTTGAAAATTTCTTAGCCTTTCCCTCTCACTCTTGTCTTCTCTCTTTCTCACACATTCTCTCTCTTTCTTGCTCCCTCTTTCACCGTCTTTCTCTCTTCCTTCTTCCCTCAGTATCTCTCTCTTTTCTCATCTCCTTCCTTTCCCTCTTTCCCCCACCTTCTTTATGCCTTCTTCCCTCACTGATGCGCTGCCAAGAGTTATAGAGAATGAATGTTCTGGTGTTCATTGAAATCTTGGTTTGCACATATCCAAGGTAAATCATACAAACGCATTCCCTTGACCACTAACACTGTATATGTTGTATCTGCAAGTTATTTGTTTACGATTGTGTACGTATGTAAATCTATGTTTTTCGATATCATTTTCAATCTTTTATTTTGACTATAAATCTGTGTTTTTCTTCCAGCCTCAGGATATCTGAATCCAGTTTAGGGTTTGGGAAAAATATTGATTTTGTGAGAGTTTTTGATTTGAAAAGAACAAGATCTGCAAGGGTTTTGTGAGAGTTTCTTATCTGAATCCGGTTTAGGGTTTGAAAAAGGTATCTGACCCTGATATTGCTCATTTTTTTTTATATGCACAGGGGTTGATGTCAAGAAGAATGTTGTTATTACTGTTTCTTCAGACAAAGGTCTTTGTGGTGGAATCAACTCCACCTCTGTAAAGATAAGTAGAGTGTTGACCAAGTTGAATTCTGGTAAGTTTTGTACTTTGTTGTGTGTGTATTGTGATGGCTATAATTAGTGTTATGATTACTTGTCCACATCCACATTGTATCAATTACATTTACTTTACCCACAAGTTTCTGCAAGTTTCGAGGATTATATCATGATTGTATCCCTACCAAAATGTAGAACTTTTGCAATGCAAAGTGATATTTTCGTTTGTCTAAACTGTTTGCAAGATATTGAACCGACACTAAATTTTTTATGTTGAAAGATTTTGAGATAGAATTTCATATAATAATGATTCAAAACCTTTTTGCTACTATAGGATCTGATAAAGAGACCCTGATTTGCAATTGTACTATCAGATTTCCTAAACAGAGTATTTGACTTGCAAGAACTAATGTAAAGATTGCTACAACTCCATCTATTGTAGTGGTGCTAACACCTAAAAACTTCAACGAAGTTGTATTCGATGAAACCAAAGATGTTTTGATTGAGTTTTATGCACCATGGTTACTTGGTAAAACTATTGTTACTTAGTAATGTTTTGGCCCTACGGTTTCATTCAATCGTGGAGTGTTTGTGAAGACTCTCAATTACTTCTATATCTTATGAACTTTTATTAATTTGCCAGGTGTGGACATTGCAAAAGTCTTGCTTCTGTAAGTTAATATCATTACAGTTTCCTTTTTATCAATTTAAAGTTGATGTATTTCTTTTTTGAAATATATGTTTGACTTGGTTGGGCTCTTTTTTTCCCACCAGATTTATGAAAAAGTAGCCGCAGTTTTTAGATCGAAGGACGATGTAGTGATTGAAAATTTGGATGCCGATAAATATAGGGACCTGGAGATGAGGCATGGTATAAGTAGCCGCGGATGTTGGTTAATTATGCATTCATTTTAATAGGGAGGATATGGATCTTATTGGTTTATTGTAGTTCTGACACTCTGCATTACAAGCCACTGCTGCTAGTCCTGTTGTTGGTTCCCAGGTTTGGGTGGAGGACTCTGATGTCGCTTGGATGGATGGCGAGGTCTTGGAGGTTAATGGGGAAGAAATAAATGTCCTTTGCACTTCAGGAAAGAAGGTGAGAATGTTTTGTATAGTTTTATTAAAATCCCTTCATTTCTCTAAGCAAGTTATTTTCATGCTCTTTGAAACTACCACTTCAGGTTAATGGTTTGCTATGAATGATTTAAAACCTTACACATTAATGATTTTGATTAGTGGGAAAATTTTAAGAGTAGAATAATGAAAATAGGGCAGCTTAGTACTTGCAGTATCCTGTAGCTAATTTGGAGTGCTAGATATAAATTTATGAGGTCAATTCACAGCTGGGCACTTTCTGATGTTTTAACTTTATGAATCTTGGTCACCTCATTTTTTTATAATTTGTAGGTTGCTGTTAAAGCTTCCAGTATTTATCATAAAGATACAGAAGCCCCACCATGTGGAGTGGATGATATGACAAAGCTTGCTTACCTGCATGAACCTAGTGTTCTAGATAATCTGAGATCGAGATATGATATCAATGAAATTTATATGTGTATTCCATATGCTAACTGTTTAAATGTTGTATCCCTTGTATTGTATCTTAATGTTTTTATACTTACTTGGTATTTTCTTATGGTGAATTTTGCTAACAGACTTACACTGGGAATATATTGATTGATGTGAACCCTTTCATAAGGCTTCCTCATTTATATGATAGCCATATGATGGCACAATATAAAGGAGCATGCTTTGGTGAGCTAAGTCCACATCCTTTTGCTATTGCTGACTCGGCATATAGGTATATCTTAGTCTGACCATGCGCCTTATGAGAAAAAGCTTTCAATATTGGTTGTTTTAGTCTGACTGTATAAATTATTGTGGATGTACACTTATGATCAACGAGGGAATCAACCAGTCAATATTCGTTAGTGGTGAGAGTGGGGCTGGTAAAACAAAAAGCACAAAGTTACTTATGCGCTATCTTGCTTACATGGGAGGGAGAGCTAATGTTGCTGAAGGTAGAACTGTCGAGCAGAAAGTCCTGGAGGTAAATGAATTAATCCTTAATAGAATTGGTATTTCGGCAAGCTTTTTGACTACCATTTATTCATGTTGTTTTTCAACCCTTTCCTGCATCTAAATTTGTGGAAACCTTGTCATATCCACTTAATTGGCCTCATTTCCCCCCTTTTCTGATTATTTCCAGTCCAATCCTGTTCTAGAAGCCTTTGGAAATGCAAAGACTGTTAGAAACAATAATTCAAGGTATGGTTTTTTTGTAAGCTTTTCCCCCTTATATTGGTGCATTGCAAATTGTACGTCTCCACCTTTTTTGTATTATTTTTTCATTTTCACTTGCATGACTTCTGCAGTCGTTTTGGTAAGTTTGTGGAGATTCAATTTGATCAGAAAGGAAGAATTTCTGGTGCTGCTATCAGAACTTACCTGCTAAAAAGATCACGCGTGTGCCAGTTGTCGGATCTAGAGAGGAATTATCACTGTTTCTATATGCTTTGTGCTGCACCACCAGAGGTAATTGAATTTCATTTGTGCTAAATTAAAATTAATGTGACAGAATGATTGGAATGAATCAAGTTGTAAATGTAAAAGCAATTTTTTGTGCACACATTAATTGATTCCTGAATTGAATCATAAATATAAGTAACTGACAATCAGAGTGATATGTAGCAATGGACCTGTATAGTGGTTTGGTAGAAAACAATAAAAGGTAATTGAATTTCTTTTGCGCTGAATCAAAATTAATGTGACAGAAAGATTGGAACGAATCAATATGTAAATGTAGAGCAATTGTTTATGCATACATAACTTGATTCCTGGATTGAATCATAAATATAAGTGACTGATAATCAGAGTGATATGTGGCAATGGACCCGCATAGTGGTTTGGTAGAAAACAAAAGACGGTTTCTTTTCCTTTCTTTATTTTTCTATACTATTTAAAACACTTAGTGGTAAAACACATGATTTTTGATATTTTTGTTTTTATTTATCTTTGGCAGGTTATTCAGAAGTATAAATTAGGAAACCCAAGAACATTTCATTATCTATATCAAACAAATTGCTATGAGATAGAAGGGCTTGGTGAGTCTAAAGAATATTTCGATACAAGAAGAGCAATGGATGTTGTTGGAATAAGTTCTGAGGAGCAGGTATTTTATAGGGAGCTTTTTTACGATCATAATGCAGTTCTTAAAGTATGATCTATGTTTCATTTCTTCTTTTTCCTGTCCTGCCTCCCAATCACCATTCAGATAGCAATATTTCGAGTGGTTGCTGCAATTTTACATCTTGGCAACATTGAATTTTCAAAAGGAGAGGAAATGGACTCATCTATGCCCAAAGATAAAAAGTCTCAGATTCATCTACAGACCGCATCTGAACTTTTCATGTAGGCTAACATTGCAAGTTTGCATTTCTTATTCTCTCAATAAGGTTTACATTTCATCTCCTCTTCATGTGAAATCCTTGGTTTACTATTTTTTATCCAGGTGTGATGCAAAGGCACTCTAAGATTCTCTTTGCAAGCGTGTAATTGTAACTTGTAACACCCCACTGCTCATAAATTTGTTTACATAAAAATGCAAAGGCACTCTAAGATTCTCTTTGCAAGCATACAAATTTATTTTTCCGACAGAAACAAGGATGCCACAATTAAGGAAAGAAAACACAATCATTGCTCATAAATTTGATACATAACACAAAATGGAATAAACCTTAAAGGGAAACTTTTACCAACAAAAGGAAAGTCAATTATGGAATAAACGGAAGATCCATAACTGAATTGTTTTACAAAATAAATTGTTTTATAACATCAAAATATTTATACAAAGGTAATACAAAATAATCCAAAAAATGTATACATATATAACAAAAGCGTTCCCCGACTCCGGTGTTACGTATCAGAGCAGACAAACCGACAAAAGGATGGAGAACTAATCTTCACAAAAGCCTCCAACACACAAATCTGCAATTGCCTCAAAGAGCAACAAACCACAGCAGAAGGCTGAGAAATAGCAACTAAATCAAGATTGCATAATAATATGCAAACACATAAAAATTCACATGCATAGCTATTCTCACCACACGCATCACATACCAATAGATATAGCAAGCCACAGATACATATCATATTTCTAACGATCCAACAACATAGCATATATCAATTATACCAACATAATCACCTATTCACACATAAGGCATACCACAGTTATAACATATGGAAACACACCACCACATCACATAGCATATGTCTATACATAAAACATATCATCCATAACCACTGCATTTATCACGTATGCACATCAATTCACCAATCCAATCATAAATCTCAACACATACTCAATCAATTCACAATTTTCCATACATAATCAATCCATTCATGATTTTCCACACATAATCAATCCATTCATGATTTATGTAAATGCAAAGAGACCGACACAACGACTCTATGCAAATGCAATGCGGTACCATCCATCCATCAATCTCATCATCAATTCACTTAGGAACTATTGGAATCATCGCTTGTTACTTAGTGTAACTCCCCGTCGAGCAAACGATGTTCCCTTTCGCTTTAGGTCCTCTTGGTATAAGGCTCACGATGTTTATGGATCGCTTTAGGTCCTCTCGGTATAAGGCTCACGATCCGATCACTTTAGGTCCTCTTTGTATAAGGCTCACGATCATCTATAATCGTCGCTTTAGGTCCTCTTGGTATAAAGCTCACGATGTTATAGAGGATTCCCTCGGGAACCGTTTCATCGCTCACACCCACTAGGGCACACGACATCACAAGAATGCATATCATGATGCTTGGCATACAATGACTCATGACATTCAAATGCACACATATACACATCCATAATCATGCATATACAATCAAACACAACACAACACATTTTCTTGCCCTTAGGCCACAAACCATCATCACAACATTTCATCACATGCATTCACATCATATAACAGCACACAAGTCGTACGATATCTATCAAAAGCATATTGCATGTTAACACATCAAATACACACAGTTAAAACGGTAAAAGTCGACAAAACGACACATTTCCAAATTCCTGACATAATTAAATTGGCCAACAATCTCAAAACCATTTTAATAAGAAGGAACATTTAATAAGCTTTCCAACGGTACCAAGAACGCCTCGATCCGAGTTACGGATCAAAAGTTATGAATTTTCAAAGAAAAGAATTTATTGAGAAACAGCCAGATTCGCCTGGCGACTTAGGATTTCGCCTGGCGGATCCCCCTTCGCCAGCACTTCACCTGGCGAACTAGTGGCGAAACCCAATTTTAGAAAAACCCCAAGAGTTACAAAAGCTAACCCATTTCTGTCTTTCCGATTTCGCCTGGCGACTTATGATTTCGCCTGGCGAATCCCCCTTCGCCAGCACTTCGCCTAGAGAACTAGTGGCGAGACCTAATTCGCCTGGCGAATTTCCAATTCGTCTGGCGAATCGCACCTGACCCAGAATTTTCTGTTGCGGGTTACATGGTTCCAAAACCCCTAAAAATCCCATTTTCCACCCCAAATCAATTCCAACTGCAAAACAAGTATCAACGATTGTTCATAAACACAATGTGATCATACAACGCAATTTA
Source organism: Lathyrus tuberosus (assembly GCA_022829125.1). Taxonomy (NCBI): domain Eukaryota; kingdom Viridiplantae; phylum Streptophyta; class Magnoliopsida; order Fabales; family Fabaceae; genus Lathyrus; species Lathyrus tuberosus. The sequence continues at coordinate 8,011,827 of JALAZF010000270.1, read as the reverse complement.
TATCGAATTTCGACCCTGAAAACATCGATTTCTATCAATTGTTCATCAATTTATCAATGAAAAAAAGTTGTGAAACTACCAAAACAATTACAACAAACAACACATATACATTCACAAGCACGATATAATTGAAACTTCTCACCCTTACCCGATTAATCGTGATTGAAACGGAGATTTCCTCGATTTTCCTCTTTCTCCTCTTCTCTCTTTCTTTCTTCTCCTTTTCCTTCCGTCTTTCTTTTCTTTTTCTTCTTTTTCTTTTCTCTCAATTTCTCTCTAATCTCTATTTATATAAAAATATCTAAACCCCTAAAAGACTATTTTACCCCTCAGCTCAAATATCTCACAAACGCTCTCAAAACGCGATAAAACATAATAACGACGAAAAATAATTTATTGTCAAATAAAAGTCAAGAATAAAATAATATAAAAATGAAAATAATTAAATCGACTCGATTAAATAAATAAGACAAAACGGGGCATTACATTCTCCCCCACTTAGACATTTTCGTCCTCGAAAATATAACTGATACGAACAACTCGGGATACGACTCTCGCATCTGACTAACAAACTATCATGCCAACAAAAGGCACACCACAAATAACACAACTGACAAACCACCTGCTAACAGCAGCTATAACAACGACACGACAACGATGACAACTACCACGACAAGATGTAGTGCCCATACAATGCACTTGACGACCAACTCACAACTCAAAGAAAACCATGTCACCAACACCCATGTAACACTCCCCTAATCTCCCACACAGGGATTATCTACTCGCACTCGACCCAACACAATAGGAACGAAGCAACAACACAAACAAGAACACCAGTTCCACGACCCAACATCGATTCAACAACCTCTACATAACCATAATACCAACATCCTTGTCACACAACAATATTGCCACAATGCTACGATTCCCCAATCGAACATATAACCAAAACATCCATCTACAAAGTAGCCCATGAATAATATTTAAACTTTTCACCTAGCACTTCCATTTTGAAACGTCCAATAGTCTCATCATTCCTACATGTTTCCAATATTGAACCTATGAACTCTTGCAAGTCAACACGCATATACAAATGTGCCACATCACGCTTCCGCTGCGAACTCTGATTACTCGCAACAATCAAATCCACCAATTTTATATCCAAAGTCTAACTCTTCCTCATATTCACCAAAAATCACTGTCCACTGTTAATATACCCAACCTCACACTCGACTATGTTATCTCACACACCAGACACAAGTCTTTGAACTGCTCAAATAATTTTAATTCTCTGACCATCAAAACAACCATATGCCACGACTATCGACTTAACTCTTCAGGCACAACCTTAGCTTTTCCCCGAAGGATAATCCAAGCGAAATTCATAACTCGTCACGAATTCTAACCCTCCTCGTTGTCTCATACTCTATTCCTTCAGACCAAACAAGTACTCAATATTCTTGGGATTACTAAACACTTCGAACCTAGAACCATAAGGATAATACCTCCAAATATTCCAACACAATACAACCACAACCAATTCCAAATCCATAATAGTATAGATCCTTTTATGAATCCTCAATTGTCGTAAAGCATAAGACACGACTTTACCCTCTTGCATTAACACACAGACCAAACTCCTCAAAGACACATCCCAATACCTCATAAACGGTTTATCAGGATCACACAGAATCAAAACTGGAGCCGTAGACAACTTCTACTTCAGCTCACCAAACTTACTCCCAACGAACATCCAAAGCAAACGACTTACCCTTTGCAAGTCAACTTAGATAACAGAAGTACGAACTTAGCAAAGTCTTCCCTAGCCTGTAGTAACAACCAACTAAGCCCAAAAATTTCTAATCTCCTTAACCAACTTCAGAGCCTCTCATTGTAGAACTGCATCTACTTCCAATGGATCCATTAACCATACTCTCATCTGAAATAACATATCCAAGAAAAATAACCTTTTTCAACCCAAATTCTCATTTGAATAACTTAGCATAAACTTCGTCTCTTTTCAACACTTGTAATTCAAATCTCAAACACTCTACATGTTCTCCCTCTGAGTTTTATAACAGATCCGAATACCCTCAATCAAAACCACTACGAACTTATCCAAACTTGTCCATACTCACACAAATTCACCACTCTTATCAAACATTCCAAACAATTATAATTTCAATCAAACTCAACCAAACCATTCCGGTCATCTATTCTTAAAAGTGGAAACTTATTCTCAATAGTCACCTTATTCAACTGTCAGTAATCCATACACAATTTCTTCTCTTGACCGTCCAATTCCACAAATTCCAACATGTATCAACAACTAACCAAAAAGAACTCTAAGTTTTGCTTTCCAAATCTCAATACCATTATACACATCATGCTTGTTATTCCGTTCAATCATCCTTCCTTTTTGTTACTAACAATACTGGAGCTCTCCAAGATGACACAACCTCATAATTCTCCTTTCCAGTAAATCTTCCAACCGCTCTTTCAATCTGAGTAATTCTAACGCTAACATCCAATATTCCATCTGGAAACACATCTGGAATCAAGCACAACTGGGAGCCCAACACTGTGGCCTTTCTGCTAATTTCTAGAAAACTGTCATCACAAACATGACAAACATCTGAGTTTCACTTCCTAAAAGTTCTCCTACTTACTTAGCAGATCCAAACCTCAAATCTTCCCCTTCATCAAATTTGAGTTCACCCTCTACTCGCTGAGAACAACCATTAACGATACCCAATCGTTCTCTCTCAATGACTTCCCAACTGGACCGACATACCAAAACCTCGAATCCGTCTCATCTTCTGATATTAGAATCTTCATCAACTCAACAAAACAATCTGTAATCCTTTTCTCAATTCCAACCAATTCATTACACACACTATCAAAGCCGAAAAGACACGTCTATTCCATCCAACATAATTCCGTCTATTATCAAAAAAAGATTAAGGGTGATCAGCTCCTCAATTTGTCAATAGACAGCCGACAATCATGATGGGACGTAGACCGTCTTTACCAAACTATAATAGCATTCCTTGCATCTTGTGCACAAAACTACCGAAGGCACAAATCCTTAGTAGACATAAACCTTACTTCTGCATTCCCTCCGGAACCGGGAACCACACTGTCCAAACAACACTTACAATCTTGCAACCAACGGCACACTGAGCCAACACTCCACAACTGAAGCAACTTGGAGAAGCACCAGCTTCTCCCCCACTTATCTCATTCTCAATCCTGCAGACAAAGGATTAAAACAACCAGAAAGTACTGACAGTGTTTCACACACATATCACATACTAAGGGACAAACAACATCGACAGTATTCAACTCTCACACCAACTGACTCAACAACTTAGCCGGACAGACCGACCTGCTCTGATACCACTGTTGTAACACCCCAATTCCCATCTAGAATAAATAATACATAATTAAATCAGAGTAAATAAAAAATTATTTTTCCGACAGAAACAAGGATGCCACAATTAAGGAAAGAAAACACAATCCTTGCTCATAAATTTGATACATAACACAAAATGGAATAAACCTAAAAGAGAAACTTTTACCAACAAAAGGAAAGTCAATTATGGAATAAAGCGGGAGATCCATAACTGAATTGTTTTACAAAATAAATTGTTTTATAACATCAAAATATTTATACAAAGGTAATACAAAATATATCCAACAAATGTATACATATATAACAAAAGCGTTCCCCAACTCCCGTGTTACGTATCGGAGCAGACAGACCGACAAAAGGATGGAGAACTAATCTTCACAAAATCCTCCAAGACACAAATCTGCAATTGCCTCAGAGACCAACAGACCACAGCAGAAGGGTGAGAAATAACAACTAAATCAAGATTGCATAATAATATGCAAACACATAAAAATTCACATGCATAGCTATTCTCACCACACGCATCACATACCAATACATATAGCAAGCCACTGATACATAACATATTTCTAACAATCCAACAACATAGCATATATCAATTATACCAACATAATCACCTATTCACACATAAGGCATATCACAGTTATAACATATGGAAACACACCACCACGTAACATAGCATATGTCTATACATAAAACATATCATTCATAACCACTGCATTTATCACGTATGCACATCAATTCCCCAATCCAATCATAAATCTCAACACATACTCAATCAATTCACAATTTTCCACATATAATCAATCCATTCATGATTTTCCACACATAATCAATCCATTCATGATTTATGCTAATGAAAAGAGACCGACACAACGACTCTATACAAATGCAATGTGGTACCATCCATCCATCAATCTCATCATCAGTTCACTCAGGAACTATTGGAATCATCGCTTGTTACTTAGTGTAAATCCCCGTCGGGCAAACGATGTTCCCCGTCGCTTTAGGTCATCTTGGTATAAGGCTCATGACGTTTATGGATCACTTTAGGTCCTCTCGGTATAAGGCTCACGATCCGATCGCTTTAGGTCCTCTTTGTATAAGGCTCACAATCGTCTATAATCATCGCTTTAGGTCCTCTCGGTATAAGGCTCACGATGTTATAGCGGATTCCCTCGGGAACCGTTTTGTCGCTCACACCCACTAGGGCACACGACATCACAAGAATGCATATCATGATGCTTGGCATACAATGACTCATGACATTCAAATGCACACATATACACATCCATAATCATGCATATACAATCAAACACAACACAATGCATTTTCTTTCACTTAGGCCACAAACCATCATCACAACATTTCATCACATGCATTCACATCATATAATAGCACACAAGTCGTACGATATCTATCAAAAGCATATTGCATGTTAACACATCAAATACACACAGTTAAAATGGTAAAAGTCGACAAAACGACACATTTCCAAATTCCTGACATAATTAAATCGGCCAACAATATCAAAACCATTTTAATGAGAAGAAGCATTTCATAAGCTTTCCAACGGTACCAAGAATGCCTCGATCCGAGTTACGGATCAAAAGTTATGAATTTTCAAAGAAAAGAATTTATTGAGAAACAGCCAGATTCGCCCGAAGACTTAGGATTTCGCCTGGCGGATCCCCCTTCGCCAGCACTTCGCCTGGTGAACTAGTGGCGAAACCCAATTTTAGAAAAACCCCAAGAGTTACAGAAGCTAACCCATTTCTGTCTTTTCGATTTCGCCTGGCGACTTACGATTTCGCCTGGCGAATCCCCCTTCGCCAGCACTTCGCCTGGCGAACTAGTGGCGAGACCTAATTTGCCTGGCGAATTTCCAATTCGCCAGGCGAAATCGTACCAGACCCAAAATTTTCTGTTGTGGGTTACATGGTTCCAAAACCCCTAAAAATCCCATTTTCCACCCCAAATCAATTCCAACGGCAAAACAAGTATCAACGATTATTCATAAACACAGTGTGATCATACAACGCAATTTATATCGAATTCCGACCGTGAAAACATCGATTTCTATCAATTGTTCGTCAATTTATCAATGAAAAAAAGTTGTGAAACAACCAAAACAATTACAACAAACAACACATATACATACACAAGCACGATATAATTGAAACTTCTCACCCTTAGCCGATTAATCGTGATTGAAACGGAGATTTCCTCAATTTTCCTCTTTCTCCTCTTATCTCTTTCTATCTTCTCCCTTTCCTTTTTTCTTTCTTTTCTTTCTCTTCTTTTTCTTCTCTCTATTTCTCTCTAATCTCTATTTATATAAAAATATCTAAACCCCTAAAATACTATTTTACCCCTCAACTCAAATATCTCGCAAACGCTCTCAAAACGCGATAAAACATAATAACGATGAAAAATAATATATTGTCAAATAAAAGTCAAGAATAAAATAATATAAAAACGAAAATAGTTAAATCGACTCAATTAAATAAGTAAGACAAAACGGGGAATTACAATTCTCCCCCACTTAGACATTTTCGTCCTCCAAAATATAACTGATACGAACAACTCGGGATACGACTCTCGCATCCGACTAACAAACTATCATGCCAACAAAAGGCACACCACAAATAACACAACTGACAAACCACCTACTAACAGCAGCTATAACAATGACACGACAACGACGACAACTACCACGACAAGATGCAGTGCCCATACAATGCACTTGACGACCAACTCACAACTCAAAGAAAACCATGTCACCAACACCCAGGTAACACTCCCCTAATCTCCCACACAGGGATTATCTACTCGCACTCGACCCAACACAATAGGAACGAAGCAACAACACAAACAAGAACACCAGTTCCACGACCCAACATCGATTCATCAACCTCTACATAACCATAATACCAACATCCTTGTCAGACAACAATATTGCCACAATGCTACGATTCCCCAATCGAACATATAACCAAAACATCCATCTACATAGTAGCCCATGAATAATATTTAAACCTTTCACCTAGCACTTCCATTCTGAAACGTCCAATAGTCTCATCATTCCTACATGTTTCCAATGTTCAACCTATGAATTCTTGCAAGTCAACACGCATATACAAATGTGCCACATCACGCTTCTGCTGCGCACTCTGATTACTCGCAACAATCAAATCCACCAATTTCATACCCAAAGTCTAACTCTTCATCATATTCACCAAAAATCATTGTTCACTGTTAATATACCCAACCTCACACTCGACTATGTTATCTCACACACCAGACACAAGTCTTTGAACTGCTCAAATAATTTTAATTCTCTGACCATCAAAACAACCATATGCCACGACTATCGACTTAACTCTTCAGGCACAACCTTAGATTTTCCCCGAAGGATAATCCAAGCCAAATTCATAACTCGTCACGAATTCTAACCCTCTTCGTTGTCTCATACTCTATTCCTTCAAACAAAACAAGTACTCAATATTCTTGGGATTACTAAACACTCCGAACCTAGAACCATAAGGATAATACCTCAAAATATTCCAACACAATACAACCGCAACCAATTCCAAATCCATAATAGTATAGATCCTTTTATGAATCCTCAATTGTCGTAAAGCATAAGCCACGACTTTACCCTCTTGCATTAACACACTGACCAAACTCCTCAAAGACACATCCCAATACCTCATAAACGGTTTATCAGGATCACGCAGAATCAAAACTGGAGCCGTAGACAACTTCTACTTTAGCTCACTAAACTTACTCCCAACGAACATCCACAGCAAACGACATACCCTTTGCAAGTCAACTGAGATAACAGAAGTACGAACTTAGCAAAGTCTTCCCTAGCCTGCAGTAACAACCAACTAAGTCCAGAAATTTCTAATCTCCTTAACCAACTTCAGAGCCTCTCATTGTAGAACTACATCTACTTCCAATGGATCCATTAACCATACTCTCATCTGAAATAACATATCCAAGAAAAATAACCTTTTTCAACCCAAATTCTCACTTGAATAACTTAGCATAAACTTCGTCTCTTTTCAACACTTGTAATTCAAATCTCAAACACTCTACCAGTTCTCCCTCTGAGTTTTATAACAGATCCAAATACCCTCAATCAAAACCACTACGAACTTATCCAAACTTGTCCATACTCACACAAATTCACCACTCTTATCAAACGTTCCAAACAATTATAATTTCAATCAAACTCAACGAAACCATTCCGGTCATCTATTCTTGAAAGTGGACACATATTCTCAATCGTCTCCTTATTCAACTGTCAGTAATCCATACACAATTTCTTCTCTTGACCGTCCAATTCCACAAATTCCAACATGTATCAATAACCAACCAAAAAGAACTCTAAGTTTTGCTTTCAAAAGTCTCAATACCATTATACACATCATGCTTGTTATTCCATTCAATCATCCTTCCTTTTTGTTACTAACAATACTGGAGCTCTCCAAGACGACACAACCTCATAATTCTCCTTTCCAGTAAATCTTCCAACCGCTCTTTCAATCTGAGTAATTCTAACGCTAACATCCAATATTCCACATCTGGAATCACGCACAACTGGCAGCCCAACACTGTGGCCTTTATGCCAATTTCTAGAAAACTGTCATCACAAACATGACAAACATCTGAGTTTAACTTCCTAAAAGTTCTCCTACTTACTTAGCAGATCCAAACCTCAAATCTTCCCCTTCGTCAAATTTGAGTTCACCCTCTACTCGCTGAGAACAACCATTAACGATACCCAATTGTTCTCTCTCAATGACTTCCCAACTGGACCAACATACCAAAACCTCGAATCCGTCTCATCTTCTGATATTAGAATCTTCATCGACTCAACAAAATAATCTATAATCCTTTTCCCAATTCCAACCAATTAATTGCACACACTATCAAAGCTGGAAAGACACGTCTATTCCAACAAACATAATTCCGTCTATTATCAACAAGAGATTAAGGGTGATCAGTTCCTCAATTTGTCAATAGACAGCCGACAATCATGATGGGGCATAGACCGTCTTTACCAAACTATAATAGCATTCCTTGCAAATTGTGCACAAAACTATCGAAGGCACAAATCCTTAGTTGACATAAACCTTACTTCTGCATTCCCTCCGGAACCGAGAACCACACTGTCCAAACAACACTTACAATCTTGCAACCAACGGCACACTGAGCCAACACTCCACAACTGAAGCAACTTGGAGAAGCACCAACTTCTCCCCCATTTATCTCATTCTCAATCAGGCAGACAAAGGATTAAAAGAACCAGAAAGTACTGACAGTGTTTCACACACATATCACATACTAAGGGACAAACAACATCGACAGTATTCAACTGTCACACCAACTGACTCAATAACTTGGCCGGACAGACCGACCTGCTCTAATACCACTGTTATAACACCCCAATTCCCATCTAGAATAAATAATACATAATTAAATCAGAGTAAATAAAAATTTATTTTTCCGGCAGAAACAAGGATGCCACAATTAAGGAAAGAAAACACAATCCGTGCTCATAAATTTGATACATAACACAAAATGGAATAAGCCTAAAAGGGAAACTTTTACCAACAAAAGGAAAGTCAATTATGGAATAAAGCGGAAGATCCATAACTGAATTGTTTTACAAAATAAATTGTTTTATAACATCAAAATATTTATACAAAGGTAATACAAAATATATCCAACAAATGTATACATATATAACAAAAGCGTTCCCCGACTCCCGTGTTACGTATTAGAGAAGATTGACCGACAAAAGGATGGAGAACTAATCTTCAAAAAAAGCCTCCAAGACACAAATCTGCAATTGCCTCAAAGAGCAAAAAACCACAGCAGAAGGGTGAGAAATAACAACTAAATCAAGATTGCATAATAATATGCAAACACATAAAAATTCACGTGCATAGCTATTCTCACCACACGCATCACATACCAATAGATATAGCAAGCCACATATACATAACATATTTCTAACAATCCAACAACATAGCATATATCAATTATACCAACATAATCACCTATTCACACATAAGGCATACCACAGTTATAACATATGGAAACACACCACCACATCACATAGCATATGTCTATACATAAAAGATATCATCCATAACCACTGCATTTACACGTATGCACATCAATTCACCAATCCAATCATAAATCTCAACACATACTCAATCAATTCACAATTTTCGACACATAATCAATCCATTCATGATTTTCCACACATAATCAATCCATTCATGATTTATGCAAATGCAAAGAGACCGACACAACGACTCTATGCAAATGCAATGCGGTACCATCCATCCATCAATCTCATCATCAGTTCACTCAGGAACTATTGGAATCATCGCTTGTTACTTAGTGTAACTCCCCGTCGGGAAAACGATGTTCCCCGTCACTTTAGGTCCTCTTGGTATAAGACTCACGACGTTTATGGATCGCTTTAGGTCCTCTGGGTATAAGGCTCATGATCCGATCGCTTTAGGTCCTCTTTGTATAAGGCTCACGATCGTCTATAATCATCGCTTTAGGTCCTCTCGGTATAAGGCTCACGATGTTATAGTGGATTCCCTCGGGAACCGTTTTGTCGCTCACACCCACTAGGGCACACGACATCACAAGAATGCATATCATAATGCTTGGCATACAATGACTCATGACATTCAAATGCACACATATACACATCCATAATCATGCATATACAATCAAACACAACACAATGCATTTTCTTGCCCTTAGGCCACAAACCATCATCACAAAATTTCATCACATGCATTCATGTCATATAACAGCACACAAGTCGTACGATATCTATCAAAAGCATATTGCATGTTAACACATCAAATACACACAGTTAAAATGGTAAAAGTCAAAAAAATGACACATTTCCAAATTCCTGACATAATTAAATCGGCCAACAATCTCAAAACCATTTTAATAAGAAGGAGCATTTCATAAGCTTTCCAACGGTACCAAGAACACCTCGATCCGAGTTACGGATCAAAAGTTGTGAATTTTCAAAGAAAAGAATTTATTGAGAAACAGCCAGATTCGCCCGGCGACTTAGGATTTCGCCTGGCGGATCCCCCTTTGCCAGCACTTCGCCTGGCGAACTAGTGGCGAAACCCAATATTAGAAACACCCCAAGAGTTACAGAAGCTAACCCATTTCTGTCTTTCCGATTTCTCCTGGCAACTTACGATTTCGCCTGGCGAATCCCCCTTCGCCAGCACTTCGCCTGGCGAACTAGTGGCGAGACCTAATTCGCCTGGCGAATCGCACCAGACCCAGAATTTTCTGCTGCGGGTTACATGGTTCCAAAACCCCTAAAAATCCCATTTTCCACCCCAAATCAAATCCAGCAGCAAAACAAGTATCAACGATTGTTCATAAACACAGTGTGATCATACAACGCAATTTATATCGAATTCCGACCGTGAAAACATCGATTTCTATCAATTGTTCATCAATTTATCAATGAAACAAAGTTGTGAAACAACCAAAACAATTACAACAAACAACACATATACATACACAAGCACGATATAATTTAAACTTCTCACCCTTACCCGATTAATCGTGATTGAAACGGAGATTTCCTCGATTTTCCTCTTTCTCCTCTTCTCTCTTTCTTTCTTCTCCTTTTCCTTCTTTCTTTCTTTTATTTCTCTTCTTTTTCTTTTCTCTGTATTTCTCTCTAATCTCTATTTATATAAAAATATCTAAACCCCTAAAAGACTATTTTACCTCTCAGCTCAAATATCTCGCAAACGCTCTCAAAACGCGATAAAACATAATAACGATGAAAAATAATATATGTTCAAATAAAAGTCAATAATAAAATAATATAAAAACGAAAATAATTAAATTGACTTGATTAAATAAATAAGACAAAACGGGGCATTAAATAACTCGTGATGAAAATATGAAAATATTGCAACCTTGTGAGTTTGGTATTTGAACAATGATTATAGTCTTTATCTTCTTCCATCATTATAAACGACTGGTGCATGACGTGCTAATAATTTGTTTCAGAGCATTTTGTGAGTTTGAATTTGAACATGATTGAAAACATGGCAAGCAATTCATCATGCACCCGAAATAAACTTTTGCTTTGACAGAGTTCTTATTTTTATCAGCTTAGATAATTTGTTGTGATGATTTTTACAGCGTTAAATGTATTAATCCATAGATTGCATTAGATTCTCTTTTTGGCAAATATCTATCTGGATCAATTCCTGTTCTCGCACCACAGGAAACCTTTATTATTTGATTTGCAATTTTTTTAGATTACTTTAACCTTCCCATATTGCTGATTCTTTAGGTCTTACTCCCAATTATTTGCTCCAAATTAGAGCTGTTTGTTGATTCTAAGAATGTACTGAAGATAAAGGCTTGTTTATTTTCAATCTGCACATCCCTGATGGTAATTGTTTTCTTCCATCAATATTTAGTATGTCATGTTCGGCTTTTTAAATGTTTGTTTCAGTGTCTAGCATTATCCTTTTTCAAGCTATGTTGCAGTGAAGCACCTTTTTTTTTTGGATTTATAGATCAGAGGCTGGGAGTCACTTTCTCATCCTTTGATGCATGCAATTAAAAGGATGGTTGAAACAGTGTTGTTATGTCCTTGTCTGAATGCTGATTCAGGTCTGAAGCTATTTAGTTTCTTCATTCCTTTCAAATTTATATGAACTAAAACTAATTTTGACAAACACACTTTTTTTTTCAGTTTCTAAGGTACAACATGGATGTATTGATTGTCTAGCACTGATGATATGTGTCGAACTACAAGCTGAGGAATCTATCACAGACTCCACATCAGATAGAATTAGGGTTATTGGAAAGAAAGGTATCATTGAGTTGTATGATATGAGAATTTTAAGTATATAATTGTAGTTGAATGTGGCTTCTTCGTAAACCTGTTGAGTCTGCAGCTGCAGGAGATTCCATTATCACCTATGTGATGAATCAGTTCTTTAACGATAGGAAGGAACAAACTTCAAATCCCGAGTTTGGTGAGGAAAACTGTGAATCTGTGGCTGCAGTTCCTCTCTCTTTTCGCTTGTGCATGGGAAATGTTCTCATCAATACTTGCTAGAAGATTTCAGAATCTTGCAAGAAGCATTTTGCAGCCCAAGTTCTTCCTTTTCTCATCGATTCTCTTAAGGTACCACTGTAAATATTTCTTAGGCATCATGTGAAAATACTTAAATGCCCCCAGATTTCGGAGATGCATCTCCAGACGCACCTTGAAATGTTAAATGATCTGAAGATGCATCTTTGTAACAATTTAAAACTTATACCATGCATCACATTCAGAAGTTATTTTACAAGCTTATTGTACCGAAGATACATCTCCGTTTATTTTAGAAGTTCATATTATATTTTGTTTATGTGTATTCAAATGAAGATTTATAAGTGTTATGTATCATGTTATGTGACAAGATTTAAACCATACAATCGATATGCAAAAAATGACATACATAAATTCAGATGGTCCAAAAATATCATATATAAATAAAGTTGAGAACAACGATAAAGTAGCATGATGTGAAAATAAAATACAATTCATAGTACTACTACTATATACTAATGCACTAATGTGTATGTCAGATTACATCTCCTCTGGATCCTCTAACTCCTTGGGCTCCTCGGCCATTAATCCCCTCTCCCTCTGGCGCTGTCTCCAGTACATCAATGCCCCTCGTGCCTCCATCATGATGGCATATAGGACCTGCCTCACATCAGACCCATTAGGGCAAGACATCCTTAGCATGATCTAACTGTGTATGCTTCTCCTCTAGTATCTCTTGATGAGTTGGCCTAGACGGATCTCCTGGAGCAACATGCAGCATATACGGATGTTCACCCTAAAGAACCACCTAATATACTTATCGACGTAGCTCCGGTCACTCACAGATATGGTACTTTATGTCTCCTCCGGTACCAGATGACTCTCATAATCATCAAACATGACATCCATTTGTCTATCTGTCAAAGCAGGAGGAGCAGAGACCACAGGGTGTCTGGGAATGTTCTGAGTGTAGTCGAACTTCCGCATGACGTGCTCGGGCAGATGAGGAGCAGTGAGATGTGATCCTTAAGCCAACCATTCAGAGTATAGCACTATCTCGTCAAATGGTTGCGTCTCACGATGATCAAAATAGTTGTTAAAGTGCATGTACTCAGCAACCAAGCGGTCAAGATACACTCTGAACGACTCTATCGCCTGGTTCCCTCTAAGCGGAGAAAATGCAGTAGCACGCGACATATCCTTAGTGTAAGTCGGTGCACTCGCCCAACTGGAGATGCGCTGGAAGTGCTAGAGAATCCAAGCCTGAAAATTTTGGAACACACGTATCATTAGTAATGGTGTTGTAAAGATGAAATGAAAATGACACAAAGAATAAAATACCAATAAATATTACCGTCAGTAGTGTGATGTTTCCTGTGACCTGCTTCTTCTTCCACCTACAACCCTCTAATAACTTCGAGTACATGTAGACCATATAAGCGGCTCCCCAGTTGTACTCATGGATCTACTCGAAATCCTCGAAGTAACGTAGGTAGATGACATCTGTATAAGTGGCACTCTTGCCCATAAAATCGTAGTGCCAACCAAATATACCAGGTATGCTCTCATAGCATGCACTCTGTAGAACCCCACATGTTCATCATCACCTATAGCCTGATGTGCTCTCTGGAGCTCATATGTATATACCTTTTTCAAGGATTCAAACCTAGCATGAGCCCCCTGGTTCTATTTAACTCCTCCATCGCCTTGTTATACGAGAGAAACGATCTAGAACGGGGGGTTGAATAGATCGCTAATAAAATTTTCTTCAATTAAAATTCTGTTTTAAAAATTATTTACTATGGCAAGCGAAAGCAATTCTGGATCGACACTCGCCTATCCCAAACTGTTATTGAAAGAATTGGATATGTGTATTAAACTGTAACAAAAGGTATTAGAATGATGAGAAACAAATCAATATGTTTTTCAAAATAACGTTTGAACTATATCACACTATGATAATCAATTTCCAATGAAATAGGAAACAAAAATTGACTAAGACATTTTATCAAACACTTGGTGTGCAATAAACGCCAAGTTGATTTTCCTTTGTGTTAATGATATGAAAAACCAATTGCTAATTGTTTAGATTGCAAGTATCTTACAAAATAGTTTGAATTACTTCAACACAAACATAATTTTTAGTATATGAACTTGCATACTATATGAATTATCAAACTGGAGAGAGAGAGAGAGAGAGAGAGAGAGAGAGAGAGAGAGAGAAACAAGGATTTGTTTAGGCAGTTCCCCAATTGTCCTCACTATGAGTACGTCTTCCCCCAATTCCAAATGGAATTGGGATATTCAATTAACCTTTGCAAATTTTGTATACAAAAGAAAAAGTAGCAATCCAAACCCTCAAACCCTAAGTTTGATGTTGATCCTATCTTCTTCTCTTCCCTTGATCTTAAACAAGATCAAGTGACCCAAGATTTCCCAGTCGGTCCTCTGTTTACCGCTACTCCTTTGACAGAACCCCACTCTTCAAAGCTTTTATAACACTATCCTCTTCAAGGTTGATTTTCGGGTTTTTGCACAAGATTTCACAATTAGGATTTAGCCGATAAAACATTTCCTAAGAGGATAATGCACTCACATACTCCCCCTTTTTGATGATGGTAAAACTTACAAAGTATTTGTCGTCTTAATCATAGCTCCCGTTGAATATGTGCATCTTAAGACCTTGTTCTTGCATGAATTTTCCCCCTTCAAAAACATCAAATTGAGACTAAACGACAAAACGTGAGAAGTATCATGGAAAATTCACAACAACATATAAATCACTCACATGCGTTGCAAAGATAAAATATTCAATGATAACGTGCACTCATATAGAATTACGTTAAGGTGAAGAATGCCTAAACATAAATAAACATTCAGTTCAGATAAAAGATATGAGATTCATTACAAATTCACCATAATAAAGTCAGAATAGAACAACATAATAACGAAACAAAAAAATGAACATGAAAATAGAATGCATGCAAAAGAGATTTTGTCCACAATGAAACTCAACTAATGCCTACAACCCCTATTATGCTGATGACTACCCCTTGGTTTTGGTCTCCTTCCCCGGTACCATGCCCCATCTTGGTTACCATACTCAATATCCATAAAATTACACATCTCCCTGTAAAATTGTTGATAATGATGGTGATTATAATTTTAAAACCTAATGATGATGTTGATACCGGTTTGAGTGGCACCATGGTTAAATGCCATGTCTTGACGGATTTGATTAAACTGCTCAGTAGAATACGTGGCAAAATTGTTGAAGTTGGTGTCTTGGGCATCCATATGTTCATGAACCAATCTGAAGCACTCCTCTTGAGCAGCTTCAAATACGTCACCCCTACGTGACTCCTCTTGGTGGCACTCCTGTTGCTCAACACGCATGTTTTCCAACAACGTGATAGTTGAAGATTCTTCACCATTTAAGCCAACTCGAGTGTTGTTACCATAAGTCATGCCATGTTGGTTCCAAGAATTCTATTTCCATTGACCCCATTCTTGTGTATCTTCATATTGCTCGGCATCATGTAGCCATGTGAAATCATCATCATGGTGAGTATCAGCCATTTTTGTATCCACATGCTGATCTTGGTCTTCCATTTTAGTTGTAAATAACCTTACCTGGCCCCTTCATGCAATAAAAGTAAGCCTTGAGATTATTATCCCAATGGCACCCCATGTGTGTCATTGTGCTCTTGTTAAACTCTTGAGTTTGACCGGGTGTGATGCATGGAAGATTTGGCACACCAATACGAAAGTGCTTAGTAATATTTGCAATCATTGAAGCGTAACTTAAAAGGACCCTTTGTTACAATCTCTAACAGCAAACATTCTTGATACAAAATAGTTTGGCCAATTAATCTTAAATTTATTCTGAAGAATATACATGAGATGTACCTCAACTTGGTTAATTCGAGAATGACCTATTTTCCTTGGATGCACACATGAGTGACAATCCATTGAAGAATATGAGGATCTCTCTTCAAATAGCCCGTTGACAATTTATCCAAGTTGTCTTTTGGCCTTGGTACTTTTAGACATGAGTTTAGGTAACTTTTCAAATCGAAATCAGGATCAAAGGCATGATCAGACAAAGTTACTTCATGAGAGAGCACAAAAATTCTAAACACTTCCTTCCATGAATCGAAAGTGGTATGAAATATTTCCCATCTTAAATAGAAAAAAGTATCCTTCCCTTGATTCCAACCCAACATAAAATACTCTTATTAGATATTTATTGTAGTTGTTTGAGAGCTTCAACAAAGTACTAATTTCTTGATGCTCAATCATATTTAGAATTTTCGGAATGTGTAACTGAGCCACAACCTTATGATCATAGACATGTTGTTTCACAAGAATCCTATTTCTAAAAATTTTCTCAAACTCTTCAACACAAGTAGGATGTAGGAGCGAAAGAGCACTTACTGGTTTGGATGAGGATGTACTCACAACATTCTTGCCTTTGTTTACCTTGGGATCCATGAAATTCTTATTCAAGGATATGCAAGCAAGGTGTTTGATAAAATGTGTGAAAGAGAATGTTAGAATTTAGAGTGATATAAGAGAAACCAACTAACCCAACCTATGAGAATTTGTTTCTAATCACACAAATAAGAAGAGATTAGATGAAGGAAAGTGATTTTTGGAAATGAGGGATGAAAAGATTTTTCTAGGAAAGGGATAAAGTTAACCTAGGTTTACTTGGAAACGAGAAGTTTGAATTTTTTTTTAGTAAATGAGTAGTTAAGAGGAGTCAAAACGCGTGCAGAGAGAAAAAGAATCTCTAGGTATCACATGGATCGACCCATGGACCTAGGGAGTCGACTTCAGAGGTCTGAAAATGAAAAAAATGAAAAAATCTCAAATGTATCGACCCATACGCATTGGGAGTCGATACATACTGAACATAAAGTTTGAAGATGTGAAAACTTAAGCTATGTATCAACCCATACGATCTAGGAGTCGATACATACTATCTATGTATTGATACATACTGAATAGAGAGAAAAATACTTGAACAATGAAGTCATTTGGTCGACCTAAGATAGATTTAGTTGAGGCATACATTGTAGACTTAGAAAAAATCATGCAAAAATGTCATTTTTCATGTAAGAGTAAATAAATAACATGCTCAAATACTAATAGCATCAAATGTGAAGAAATAATAGCATGAAATACATATGATGATGAAATAATAACATGAAGTCACTATAAACATATAAATTGAAACACTTATGGGTTAACAATGCGATTTTTGGAAGTGATCAAACACGAGATGTATCATACATCAAATAACACACTTTTTTGAACATAAACATGCAATCAAATACAAGAGACATAAATAAGCAACACATTATATAAAAGCTTATGAAAAAGGAGATAAGTGAAATGATATTACCCCATAGGATGAAAGACGAAGGATGCACTCACATGAGATGGAACTTTTGAACGAAAGTTGAAACAAATATTAAACGTTCATGCAACAAAATATTTGGGCACGATTTGAGATATCGAGATTTCCTAATTCCCGTCGAATATTGAAAAACGGCCCAGTCGTAAGAGGTTTTGTGAAAATGTCTGCAAGTTGATTTTTGCTATCAACATGTTCAAAAACGACATCGCCTTTTTCAACATGGTCGCATAGGAAATGGTGACGTATCTCAACATGTTTACTACGAGAGTGTAGCACTATATTTTTGGTTAAGTTAATCGCACTAGTATTAATTCACATTATTGGAATATGTTGAAGTTTAATATCGAAGTCAATTAGTTGTTGCTTAAGCCATTGAATTTGAGCATAACAACTACCGGCTGCAACGTATTTCACCTCGGCAGTTGACAAAGTAACGAAGAGTTGCTTCTTGCTATGCCAACTAACTAAGGAGTTTGAAAACAAGTGACAAGTTCCACTAGTACTTTTCCTATCCGATTTGCAACTGGAAAAATCAGAGTCGGAATAACCAACCAAACTACAATCGCTACCTTTGGAAAACCAAAGCCCATGCTTATATGTACCATGAAGGTATCTAAGGATGCGCTTTACAGCTTTTAGATGTGATTCCTTAGGAGTGGATTGATACCGAGCGCACATACACACACTAAACATAATGTCAGGCCTAGATGCATTAAGATATAAAAGTGATATGATCATACCTCTATACCTTTTGACGTAAACACCCTTACCATTTTTATCCATGTCCAAGTTCGCATTAGTGGGCATTGGAGTGTTGATTGGCTTTGCATCTACCATTCTGAAGCGTTTAAGCAACTGTGGTTTGTATTTTGTTTAACACACAAATGTCCCTTCTTTGACCTGCTTGATTTGGAGTCCGTGAAAGTAATTTAACTCACCCATTAGACTCATATCAAATTCACCTTGCATTAGCTTTGAAAACTCTTTAACCAATGGCATGTTAGTAGAACCTAATATGATTTCATCAACATAAATTTGAACAATAAGAATGTGTTTTCCTTGATGTTTAATGAAAAGTGTTGTATCAACCTTTCCTCTAGAGTATCCTTGTTCAAGTAAGAACTTGCTAAGTCGCTCATACCAAGCCCTTGGGGCTTGTTTGAAACCATACAAAGCTTGTTTAAGTTTAAAAACATGGTTAGGATACTCATGATTTTCAAAACTGGGAGGTTGTGAAACATACACTTCTTCACTTATATAACCATTCAAGAAATCATTTTTCATGTCCATTTGAAATAATTTGAAATCTTTAGAGCATGAAAAAGCTAGTAAAAGGCATATAGCCTTGAGGTGGGCAGCTTGAGCATAAGTTTCCTCATAATATATGCCCTTCTCTTAGTTATATCCTTGAGCCACTAGTAGGGCCTTGTTCCTTGTTATCACTTCATTACGTCTAGTTTATTCCTAAAAACCCACTTAGTGTCTATAACTTGATGATCTCGCGGAGATGGGACAAGGCCCCACACATCATTTCTTTTAAATTGATTTAGCTCATCTTGCATGTCCATAAGCCAATGCTCATAAATTAAGGCTTGTTTTTGCATTTTAGGTTCTACTTGTGATACAAATGTAAAGTGATAACAGAAATTACTTATCTTAGAGCGTGTAATCACGCCTTTGGTGATGTCTCCAAGAATGTTTTCGATTGGGTGGTCCTTGGAAGTCCTCCAAGCCAAGGGAATATCATCCACTTTAGTTGGACTCTCATCCATCTCTTTTTCAGGTTTGTCATCTTCCTCCTTCTCAGGTTTCACTACTTCAGGTTGATCAATTCCTTCTTCAGTGTCTTTTGAAGATACACCTGCATCATGAAAATAAATACCTTTCCCGACATTTCTCGGATAAGATTCATCAAAAGTGACATGCACAGATTTTTCAATAGTAAGTAATCTCTTATTATACACTCTATAGGCTTTGCTTGATTGAGAGTATCCAAGAAAGATACCTTCGTCAGCTTTCGAATCAAAATTGCCAAGGTTGTCCTTACCATTATTTAATATAAAACACTTGCAACCGAAAACATAAAGATATGATAAATTTAGTTTTATACCTTTTAGAAGTTCATAATGTGTTTTGTTTAAGATAGGACGAACAAGTATCCTATTTAAAACACGTTGTACTAAATGCATCGGCCCAAAAATATTTAGGTAGACTACTCTCATTGATCATAGTTCTTGCCAACTCCTCCAAATTCTGTTTTTGCGCTCCACAACACCATTTTGTTGTGGAGTTCTTGGAGAGGAAAAATTATGTTCAATACCATATTTATCACAATAATCCTCAAAGAGCTGGTTTTCAAATTTACTTCCATGGTCGCTTTAAATTACAACTATGTTTAAACTCATTTTATTTCGGGACAACTTTGCAAACTTTGTGAAAGCTGAAAAAGTCTTGTCTTTAATATGCAAAAAGATGGTCAAACAAAATCTAGAATAATCGTCTACAATTACAGAACCATAATAATTACCTCCTAAGCTTTTTATCCTTAAGGACCAAAAATATCCATATGGAGAAGCTCAAGAGGTCTAGAAGTTTAAACAACATCTTTTGATTTAAAGGAGACTCTTGTTTGCTTTCCCATTTGACATGCATCACATAGGTGGTATTTTGAAAACTTAATTTTAGGTTGACCGTTAACTAGATCCTTTGAGACCACTTAGTTTATTAAATCAAAGATGACATGAGCTAATTGTCTATGCCATAACCAAGAGTCTTCACTCATGGTTACTAAACACTTAGTATTTGTCAATGATACATCATTCAAGTTAAACATATAGATGTTATTTGCCCTCAAGCCCTTAAATGAATGATCTTTCTTCTCATTATGTTCAATCATACAATAACTATTTGTAAAAGTTATTTTATATTCTTTGTTACATAGTTGACTAATGCTAAGAAGATTATGTTTAAGACCTTCGACAAGTATAACATCCGAGATAGTAGTAGAAGATGGATTACCTACACTACCTTTACCAAGTATATCACCTTTATTGTTGTCTTCATAGGTTACATAGCCCTTCTTTTTTGTCATGAAGTCAATGAATAGGGAAATGTCACCCGTCATATGCCTTGAGCATCCACTATCACGAAACCACATCCTCTCCATGGAGCTAAGACATTCAACCTACAAGATCAAACAAAGGTGGTAGGTACCCAACTTTCATTGGGTCCTTGAGAGTGAGTGGAAAAATTGTTGCACTTGGGCACCCATTGAAGTACACCTTTAGGAACTAGGTGTCTCCTAAATTTACATTTAACAATGGTATGACCTTTCTTGCAACAATAGTGACAAGTCAAGTGATGATGAGAATGACTTTTTCTATTTGATTCCTTTTCAACAAAATTATACTTTTTGTAAGGTACATTTAAATATCTTTTAAATTTTGTTGGATCAATAGCAAAGGTAACTTTTGGTTCTAAAGCTTTGTTCAATTTGGCCTTTAGAGTTATAATCTATTTTCGCTAAATGTGACAAGTTTCACAACCAAACCAAGAAGACTTATGATCCTCAACATCAACTTTTGGAGCCTCTAACATGGTTTGCTTAAGAGCTTCCATTTGTTTTTCTGTTTCTAAAACCTCAACTTCTAAGTATAAAAATATTCTTTTATTTGAAGCCAATCTTTTAAAAGCTTCTACGACTTCACCATGTATATTTTCAAAAGCAAATTGTAACTCAAAATAAGACATTTTATCAATAGGTTCATATTTAGAATGAATTACATTCTTCTTCTTATTTTGATGAGCCATGAGGAAAAAATATGTCGTTTCATGACTTTCACTTGAGCTATCTTCACTTGAGGATTCATTATCACTTTCCCAAGCAATGTATACTCTTCAAGGTTTTCTAGACCTCTCGTGTTGACCCTTTTTTTATCCTTCTTAAGCAATGGACAATTCGGCTTGTAATGACCAACTTTTCCACAATTATAGCATGAAACTTTAGATTTTTCTTTTTTATTCTCACCTTGCTTTGAGGAATTTTATTTCCTTCTATATTTGATGAGATTCTTGTTGGAGCGCTTCACTCCATTTCTATTGATGTAATTATGGTACCATTTAACAAACAACTTCATTTCTCCATCATCTGAAAATTCATCATCACTAATTCCACTATCATCTTGCTCTTTAGTAGAGGACTTATAACTAGAAGCCATTAGAGAAATTGACTTCTTGTCCACCTCATTTTCTTTGTTCTTCTCTTTCTTAAGCGTTTTTTCAATATTCTCTAAGCATGTGAGCACTTGCTCCTGTTCTTCAAGCTTACCAAACAAAGTATTATTGTCTAATGTCAAGAGGTTGTTAGCTTCCTTGATTGTGGTGACCTTAGATTGCCATTCTCTCTTAAGACATCTCAAAATTTTGTTAGTAGCAATTTCATTGGAAATGGGTTAAACAAGTGCATTAAAATGGTTTACAAGATAAGTGAACCTCTTTTGCATATCGGCAATGGTTTCACCATGCTTGATATGAAAGAGTTCAAACTCTTGGTTCAAAGTATTGATTCTAGATTGTTTGACTTCATTGGTACCCTCATGGGTAACTTGTAATGAGTCCCACATAGCTTTAGCGGTTGTGCAATGAGAAACGTGATAATATTCGTCAACCCCTAAAACCGATATTAGAATATTTCTTGTTTTCCAATCACATGACCACTTTTTCTCATCATCGACATTCCATTGTGCTTCAGCTTTAGGTACTTCAACATCATCCACATTGGTCATAGTAATTTCAAATGGACCATTTTGGATGGAATTGCATACATTTCTATCAATATAATTAATATGGATACGCATACAATCCTTCAAATAGCCATGGTTTTCGCCATTAAAACATGCGCTCCATTATACGCCCCTTTAGGTTCGAAAGCCATAATCTAATAAGCAGTTTTGAAGCACAAGATAAATCGGTGCTCGTGACACCACTTGTTATACAAGGGAAACGATATAGATAGGGGGTTGAATACATCACTAATAAAATTTTCTTTAATTAAAATTCTATTTTAAAAATTATTTACTATGGTAAGCGAAAGCAATTCCAGATCGACACTCATATATCCTGAACTGTTATCGGAAGAATCAGACATGCTTATTAAACCATAACAAAACATATTGCAATAATGAGAAACAAATCAATATTTTTTTCAAAATAACGTTTGAACTATGTCACACTATAATAATCAATTTCCAATGAAATTGACTAATTTTTTTTTTCAAACACTTGGTCTGCATTAAGACATTTCTTTATTATGTTTGTTTTTCCAAAGTGATAAAGTCCCTAGAATAGCTAGTTCATTTAATGAAATATTAAGTGTGACTTAATTATGAGATTCCATTAAACATAAAGACATTATTCTTAAAGTATCCGTAATCGAGCTTTAATGTGAAATGGGATAACCTTAAAGCATTAAGACTATTATGTAGATAGACTGATGATCACATCTCATGGATCATGGATAAGGAGTTATCAAGTCTTAACATAGGTATGAATATTAGGAGTAATATTTATATTGGATTGACCCACTATGAGAGTACTACATAGAATGTTATGCAAAGTGTCATAAGTTACTCTCATGGTGATAGTGGTGTGTACCATCCTTCGACTTGAAACCACTATGGACCATAGATGTAGAGTCAAGTACTTTATTGCTAATCAAATATTGTCTGTAATTGGATGACTATAAAGATAGTTGATGGGTACTTCATAAAGCATGTTGAGGGACACGAGTGACCTAGATGGAATTTGCCCATCCTGCATAACAGGATAAATGTCTAAGGGCCCAATATGGAACTGAACAAGGATGACATGATATATGCCTAGTGTTCAATATAGACATAAGGGCAAAAGGGTAATTGTACACACAAGCACTATCACAAAAGGTTTTGTCAGATCACATGACAATTTCGTGACTTGGGTAGCAGTGATGGGTTGCTAGATACCGCTCATTGTTTATTATGTTAAATGCATGATTTAATATAATTACCAACGTCACGAAATCCTACAGGGTCACACACATAAGGACAGTTTGATAAGAGGTAGAGTAAATAAGGCACACCGTAAGGTACGGTGTACTTAAATAAATATGTAACACCGTAAGGTACGATGCACTTAAGTGGAATACGGATTGTGGTAAGGTACCGCGTCTTAAGTGATACACGGTACATCATAAGATATGGTGTGTGTAATACCCCAAATTTTGACCACTTAGACTTCCCATCATTGTGAAAATCATCATCACAATATGGATGAACCATCATGCTTCATCAGTCTCCCCAAAGATGGGTGAGCATCCAATACAATCAGAATTAGGGTTTCAAGCCCTCTCTGAGTGCTTAGACAAAGGATCAATCAAGAAATGACATGATCTTCAACTTGTCTAATCTCTCAAACATCCACAATGGATCAAAAAGGACTCCCACTTCAAGGATTAAGCACAAGGCTGTTCCCTTCTAGGTGGATCAAGTCTCAAGATCGACAGTGTCACCAAATTAGGGTTTTGGTCGACCAGGTCCTCCAGATGGAAATTTTCATCTGGGCATAAGGCAATGATCCAAAACATGACCTAATATACTTCATGGAACCTCATGAACCCATGCATCAAGTCAATTTTGCCTCAGGGGATGCATTCATCAAAAATCAGGAATTAGGATTTCTTGACCTAATTCACCCCTAAGTTGACTTTTGGGACAAACCATGAGCCAAGACCTCAAGAGATGATTTGAGGGTCTCTAATACACCATATTGATCCATTTGGAACAATGGATTGATCCAAGAAGTTTGAGCAACAAGTTTCATTTTCATCTGCACCACAATTAGGGTTTTAAGAGAAAAGTCAACTGTAACTTTGACTTTTGACCAAGACATGCTCCCAAACCCTAATACATGATTGAATATACCCTATGACACCTATGGAACATGTCCATCAAGTTTGATTTAGGTTAAGGACATGATTTCCTGAAGAATTGCACAGTTTGGAATTCATCTGATAAAAAGTCAACTGTGCACAAAAGTCAACTTTGACTTTTTGAGATTTTTCACCAAAATGGATTTTTAACCCTAAAATGATGTTAATGTATGATTTGAATCATCATTCATCAAGAAAAATCAAGAAAAGTGAGATAACTTGTAAAAGGGGTAACCATAAAACTTAGAAATTTTTCTAAGTTAAAAAATAAAGTGGCAAAGGTACCAACTTTGGAGGACCATAACTCCTAAACCACAAGGCCAATTTTTTCCATCCAAAACTTGATTTGTAGATCTCACTTCCCTCTACAAAAACTTCAACTAGGCCTAACTCCAATTCCTTATGGATTTTGAGCTATGAGTGAGCCAAAGTGGCTGAAAATGTGAAAAAAATACCATTTTCCAACTCAAGCCATGAGAAATCCATGCCCAAAGTCATGCTGCTGCAAGCTGTTTTGGAAAAATCAGTTTGCATGTTTGCTTATCTCACACGATTTTGAGCCAAAGACTGAGGATCAGCATGCCACTTGTGTTCAAACCAATCACGTTGCATCTAATCCAGCTGATAAATCTGAGTCAAAAAGCCAAAGAACCTTCCAACTTGAAATTCATCCACTTTGGCACTTTTTGCCTTGAATTCAAAATGCATTTATGTGGAATAATGCATTGTCAAGATTCTCACTCTCCTCAGTCAAGTTCTCTGATTAAACAACATTAAAAACATCTGAAGAATGTGATTTCAGTCAAGGCATAGCTGATCTATTTGGAGCAGCTGTTATGCCTAGTGCAAGAGGCATTTATGCCAAGCCAATCCAAGCAAATGTGATCTGATCCAGCTGCCATTCACTATTCCTCCAAGACATGAGTTGATCACCTATAAATAGAGGTCTAAATGGATCACTCAACTCACCCCAAAGCCAGTTACAGCACTGCTTTCTCTCATTCTTTCTTGAACTTCAAGTTTTCTTGTTTTTGAGTAACCACTATCGGGTTTTGAGTTGCAGCCATAAGCAATCAATTCCAATTTCTCAAACACATCACATATGATGTATTTGAGGTGTCCAAGTGCTTAAACAACATCTGTAACACTCCCAGCTCAAAATCACTCTTCAACCAAGCCATTTTGCTTCAGTTTTGCAGGTGGAGGTCTCCAACTTGATCCAGAGAATTTCAAAGTTTTCCAAAGCTTGCAACACACTCCATAACATCCATTGAAGCTGTAGGGATCATCAATTCACGACTGGAACACCATCTGGGCAAAGTTCCATTTCAGCTTGCATCAAGGTGAGCTTCAAACTCAAACTCCATGATCCATGCATATTTCCTCGCATGATAATTTTGCCATTTGATTACCATCATATGCTGATTGTTTTGCCTCAATAAATTTGATCATAGACCTCATAACCATGCTTGCGCGATTTCTTTTGCAAATTAGGGTTCATCTGTGTTCATCATGATTATTTCACTCCACACAGAAAATGAATAAAATTGGGTATTGCCATCTTGTTCCTTGTGAAAAAACGCACGAGTTTGGTGTTTGAATCATGTCCAATGGTTGAGAGATGAGTGAGATAGGGTGCTTCATGCACGAGCTCGGGGAAGGAGATGGCCATGGCGCCATTTTCAGAAAACCAACCAAGTTCTCTATATAATTTTCACTTGCCATATATTTAATGAATTGGCATTGCGCCCCAGCGGTTCATCAGCTGGTTTTGTGAGTATTAGCAAGCGATAGGTCTGGGGTTCGAATCCCCCTCGCCCCAGACTTCTTTTTATCACTTTTTTATTTTATTATTTTTCATACTATTATTTTTAATGATTTGAAAAATTAATAACTCCTTCAATTTTTATCATTTTTTATTGGTTCTTTTTGCAATAATTCACAAAAATGTTAAAATATTTTATTTTACCAAAAAATCCCAAAAATATTATTTTATTTTATATAATTGATATTTTTGCAAAGAATTAATATTTTAATTGTTTTTAACATTTGAAATATTATTTCCACAATGATTTTGCAACTTTTAATGCTTTCTATTTATTTTGTAGGTCAATACTTAATTTTTGAAGCATTAATCCAAGATCACAATTTGTTTTCCATGTGTTAAACAATTTTTGATCATTTTAATTGAATTTTTATTCAATTAAATACATTTTGAAAACAAATTAGGGTTTTGGATTAATTCAACCCTCATAAATCATTTTCAAAACTCTTTGGGCCTCTTGAGAGAGTGTAAGACCCATCCCCCCTTGTACAAACACTTTTTGGGCCTCACTCATTGTATAAGTCCCTCTGTACAAGTAAACGGCGTAATCGTCGCCCGTTTAAAAATAAAAATCATCTGGGCCTCTCCTTGAGCTCTAAGACCCATTCAAAACTCTTTGGGCCTCTATTAGAGTGTAAGACCCAATCTCCCTTTGAACCAAAACATTGTTGGGCCTCACTTATTGTATAAGTCCCTCTGCGTTAAAAGAAAACCTCGGCGCGATCGCCATTTTTAAACGAAAAATCATTTGGGCCTACCCTCGTGTTATAAGCCCCACTCTTTTTCTTTAAACCTTTTTGGGCCTCTTGAGAGAGTGTAAGACCCATCCCTTTGTACAGAAAACCTTTTTGGGCCCCAGTCACTTGTATAAGTCCCTCTGTACAAATTCAAACAGTGCGCTCACTGATAAACCCTGGGCCTCTCCTTGAGCTGTAAGCCCCAAATCTTTCTTTTTCAAAGCACTTTCTCCTTTGATTTTGAATATACTGTTGTTTTCAATCTTTCTTTGTTGAACAACTAACCAAACAGCATGGAAGCACTACAACCGAGTAAGTGGTTATCGCTTTCATTTACTGCTTTCATATTATAAACTGTATTGTGGGGCTGCTCACTGTAAGTCTCCTTTCATAAACTCATATCTACTGTGTAATAATAGTATAGATATTTCGAGTTTCCCCGGCAACTACGTCTAGAACTAGGTGACGCCGTTTCATTTATTCGTAGAAATAGACGCCTAGATCCCCAATAGGAGCACCAGATACAGTCTTCTCTTCGGCTGTCCTCCTTAGGAATCGTCAAGAAGCTCTACTCCCCAAGATGAATGTATTCTCTGTGAATGGCATCTTTGAGTTTCTTCCCAATTCTCGAACTTTCCTGACTTGATCTATTCCTTGTGGATAGCTTGCCTTGAATGTCTCGGGGTTTGGGTACCCACTACGGTCATAATCTTGGACCTTAACTAAGGAACCCTCTTTAAAAGCTAAAAGTCGCTGGATAGTAAACCTCGCACGTTTACCAGTGGTTTTTATCTTTAAAAGAGTTATCTCTCCTAATGGAAAGGAGATGATAGACCCACGGGCTTCTTAAAAGCATCGGCCTCCTCTTGGGCATTATTCAAGGACCCTACGGCTTCTTAGAAGTATTGACAGCCTCCTCTTAGGCTTCGTATAATGATCTCTTCCTCTGGGAATGATAGCCTCCTCTTGGGCTTCGTACAAGGACCCGTCGGCTTCTTAAAAGATTCCAGCCTCCTCTTGGGCTTCGTACAAATTGTCCCGACGACCTCCTAGAGGTATAGGAACAGAACCTAGTCATCCTCATAGAACAGTCCTTTCATAGAGTCTACTACTGTTTCTCGAAGCATAGTACAAAAGATAAAACTCTAGACTTGGACAGTCTAACTTCCTTGAGTCTCAAAGACATTCTCAAGCACCCTTCGTTAAATAGGAAGGAAACCCGCAGACTCGGATAGTCTCAATACCCTTTGGATTTCCCGTTTCCTCAAAGAAAAGGAAATATCCCTGATCCTCAAATTAAATCCCTGTGTACAGTGTTACTCATATAAGAACTGATTTTCTCTTTTAAATCAGTATATTGGATCTGTCACTCAACTGAAACAGTTACAATAGCCTCCATCTCGGGCTTCGTACGAGATACCAAAATTCTCCCCAGTGGAGTCAAAACAACCTTTCAGCCTCTCTCTCAGGCTTTGTATGAGACACAAAAGATTCCCTCGTTGAGTCAATCACCCCTTTCTTTTGCCTCCATCTCGGGCCTCGTACGAGATATAAATCCCTTAAGCAAGAGTCGAACTCTTTGCTAGCCTCCTCTTAGGCTTTGTATAACGATATGCCCCACTGGGTCAAAAACCTTTAGCCTCTCTCTCGGGCTTTGTACGAGACACAAAATAGCCTCCTCTTAGGCTTTGTATAATGATTTTCCTAGCGGAAATTAGCCTCCTCTTAGGCTTTGTATAAGAAAACCACTGGTTGATCCAATCAACCTTTTAGCATCAAAGCTGTGCCTCGTTCACAGTACACAAACATCAACAACTCCTTTCCCTTCATCTAATCGCTGTAAGCGGCAGGCCTCTGGATCATCTACATCCATGCCACTGTCCCTCTTTTAGCATGAGAAATTCCTAAGGAAAGATGGCATTGCTCTACACTGAGTTAAAGTCTTCTCCTTCAGGTTAAAACCCTTTCTTCGGAAATTATGGCATTGCTCGGATCCGCGTATCCCAGTTAAAGTAATTTTCCTTCTCCCCTCTTTAGAGATGACAAATTTTCTCTGAAGTCGAGGTCTTTTAGCTTCACGTCTTGGGCTTTGAACAAGACACAAATAGACCTTTCAGCTTCACATCTTGGGCTTTGAACAAGATACAAACCACCTTTCGCTTCACGTCTTGGGCTTTGAACAAGACACCAAAAACCAATTTCCTCCCATAGAATAGGAGGAACTACGAACGCTTTGATTTCCCTGTTTCGGTAAACGGGAATACGTAGGCATAATATCGAAAGAAAAGATCTTAGCGAGCGCAATCAACAAAAAACCTAAATCCCATATCTCCATCAATTAAAAGCAGTATTTCAAAAGCATCAGTCCTAACATCCTAATCCTTATTCCCCGCCAGAAACCCTTTGCCTAGAAAAAATAAAGAAAGAACTGTATTGGCGAAATATGAATAGCCAGTACAAAGACCCCCCACATTGATAGCATCCGTAACCTAACAGACCGCTGTTTAAACTCAGTATGCAAAGCAGGGTTAATTGGAGACATCTGTTTCCCTTCCTTATTCAGCTCACAATAGGATAAAAAATGAATCGACCTGTAGTTTTAAGCTCAACCGCAGAGAGCGACCAACGCTTAAGAACCGCGTCCAAAATCGCTCGCTACAGAAAAGTGGCGCCCACCGTGGGGCCGGTTCTTTCTTTCTTTCTGTTTTCCTTGTAAAATGACGACTCTGCTAGGGATTCCTTGCCAGAGTCATTTTCTGCCTTAGGGCATCATCCCTGTTTTCTACGGAAAATGGGAACTCTACCAAAGAGAAAGATTGACCTATGCTGGTCCATCTCTTAGGCAGGGAACCACAGATTGGGGCTTCCGCCGGGGAACCCATTTCTGTCAGGAACTTAAGATTCATAGCTTTATAAGTCTAGGATGTTTAGGACAAATATATATACTGCTTTTCCTAATTGCTATACGTGTTTATTTTTCCGCTAATGGGAATGCGTGTGATGCCGCATGTGGTGAGAATGAGAATACACCTAGAAAAGCCAAACCCTTTCGTAGTGCGGAAGCTATCGGAAATAGCTGTTACGCGATACTACCCTCATTTGAGGCTAGTGATCTATTCTTGGTGAATAGCACTTACTCTAAGATTGCACACAACTTGCTGGCGATCCGCTTGTTGTCTGCCTTCCTGGGAGGAGCTGATGATAATGGGTACAGGTACAAAAATCACCCTAGTATAAACCTTTGGGGATGGGTAGAGCCTTGACTTCATGACAACGACCCTCTGACCCCATGTTTTTTCTATGTTTTTGTGTGCCGCATTCATGCATTTATTTAATAAAACATTAAAACATTCAAAAAATTTCTCTTCTAGTCTCTCTGTTTTTCAAATTAAACTAAGACTGTGATTGCAAATATCAGAGAAAAAGATTGCAGTAATGGATTTCGGTAGAAGGAGAACTCACCAGTATACCTTCAAGGTTCCAAAACTAGGGGATTTGAGAAAGTTAGCAAGGATGGTCGTTAACCCAGAGGCTTTCAGAGCCCAGCACGGTGGTTTCCTACCACTGTTAAGAGTCCATGTGATTAAGGGGATCATGGACGCGCTCATTCAGTTCTACGATCCGGTTTATCATTGTTTCACATTCCCGGATTACCAGCTGGCACCAACGCTGGAGGAGTATTCTCATCTGGCTGATTTACATATCACAGATCGAGCTCCATTTTCTGGACTGGAAGAAATTCCAAAGAATCAGACTATTGCAAGAGCAATTCATTTGGACGAGTCTGAGGTTAGGACTCACATGACCACTAAGGGTGGCATCCAAGGTTTGCCAGCCCAGTTCCTGACCAAGAAAGCTCTGTACTTTGCTAGTATAGGAAACGAGACTGCTTTTGAAAGCATCTTTGTCTTGCTCACCTACGGATTATTTTTGTTTCCCAACATCAATAACTTCGTCGATATCAACGCTATTAAGGTTTTTCTCATTGGAAACCCTGTGTCGACTTTGCTTGCAGATGCGTATCATTCTGTACACTTGGGAAATTTGTACAGCGGAGGGGAGATCACATGCTGTGTACCTTTGCTTTACAAGTGGTTTATCTCTCACTTGCCCAAGTCTGCCGCTTTTTGGGATTGCAAGAGTGTCTTACGTTGGTCGCAGAAGATCATGTCCCTCACCAACTCTGATATAGATTGGTGTAATAGGATTTATGAGGGAATCAGAATCATTGACCATTGTGGAAACTTCCCCAGCGTACCCATCATAGGAACTAAAGGAGGAATCAACTATCATCCGATATTAGTTCTTCGTCAATTTGGATACCCAATGAGACACATCCCACTGGGTGTTCATCTGGAAGGTCTTTTCTTCAAAGAAGGAGAAAATGACAGAGCACTAAAGATGGAAATAGTGCAAGCTTGGAAACATGTTCATAAGAAAGGACGAGAGTCTCTGGGAAAACCGGACTGTGTCTCGGTGGAGCCTTATCTCCATTGGGTACAAACTAGAGCTCTCAAGCTAAAGATGCCTTATCCTCGTTACGGAATTCTTCCGCCGAGGGAAATTGTCATGTACTTCATGACGGAAACTGAAAGGCTTCAGGTTACTCTCAACAAAGTTCAAAAGGAAAGAA
Organism: Lathyrus tuberosus; assembly: GCA_022829125.1. Taxonomy (NCBI): domain Eukaryota; kingdom Viridiplantae; phylum Streptophyta; class Magnoliopsida; order Fabales; family Fabaceae; genus Lathyrus; species Lathyrus tuberosus. Next base: position 7,979,686 of record JALAZF010000270.1, on the reverse strand, counting down.
GGTCTTGGAAGAACAAGTACCGCACCCTCGACGTAGAGTGTATCCAAATACAGCAATTACTGAAAGAGAAAGATGCTCTGATTGAAATTTTGGAGCAGCATGCTGTAGAGAATCAAGATGACCAAAGTAATTTGCTCACTCCTTTCACTTGGCAAAGGAATGACAACCCAACAACGACCCAAACGCCCCAGTCAAAGAAAAGGAAAGTACCAGAGTCAGCACCCGGTTTCTCCTCAGAGAGGACTCGGGACCCATTAGTTTAGGTTTCTGTTTCTGCACTTTGTAATCTACTGTATTTCCATTTCTGTAATCCTTTGAATTTCAATAAAAAGGGGTTTCCCCACTGTTTGATATTTGCAATCTAATTGTCGAAGTTTATTTTAATTAAACCTAAAAACAATTAATATAATCATTGCATTCATCATTCTCACATCGCGTATTCTCCTTACCTACGAATCTCACGTTTGTGTCTCGATTCTAGAGTCAAACTGTCTCATTCGTATAATACTCTGGCCAATCGTCAGAAAAAGATGGATGATCTTGAGGAAGAAAGCAGAGAGTTGAAGGAAGAGATCGACACTCTGAGAGAGGATATGAGAAATCTTCGTAACGACATGCAAGTCATGGCAGAAGCTCAGCTACAAAGAACTGTGATCTCAGAGATCACTTCAATGCCCATCATAGAAAAGTATGATCCTAGGTATCAGATGCCGAAAGATCGTCCTTGGGGCATGCCTGTTAACTATATCCCGGAAGGATATGTTCCGCCGGTCACTGAAGATCAGGGAATCGCAACAGAAGCCGCTGGGCCTGAAGGTTACAAACTTCGGGAAAGCGAAGATGCCAGGGGCATACTAAAGACTCATGAAGGTTACAAACTTCGGGAGACGCCAAGATTCAACGCCGTAGTTACGGTACCACCCCCTGTGGTGCACACTGTCCCGGAAGGACAGATTCCACCAACACCTTCTGGTAAGAAGGAAACTATGTTTGACAGAATGGAGGAATTCCAGGAACAGTTCCTGGAAATGCAGAAAGAGCTGCAAGCCATTCGCGGTCAGGATCTTTTTGGAAAGGACGCCGCAGACCTCTGCTTGGTCCCAAATGTGAAAGTCCCGCACAAATTCCAAGTGCCCGACTTTGAAAAGTACAAGGGTAACTCTTGCCCTCAAAGCCATCTGGTGATGTACGCTCGGTGGATGTCAGCTCAGACGGAGAATCAGGACCTGCTGATTCACTACTTCCAGGATAGTTTAACCGGTGCCGCACTCAAATGGTACATGGGTTTAAACCGTACTACGATTAGTACATTCAGAGATCTTAGTACTGCCTTCGTCCAACAATACAAATACAATTTGGACATGGCACCCGACAGAGATCAACTCAGATCAATGTCGCAAAAGGACAAGGAAACCTTTAAGGAGTATGCTCAAAGGTGGCGTGAAATTGCCGCTCAAATTTGTCCACCTCTTGAGGAAAAAGAGATGACAAAGATCTTCTTAAAGACCTTAAGCTCATTTTACTATGACCGAATGGTTGCCAGTGCGGCCAGTGATTTCACCGAAATGGTCGGCATGGGTGTACGTCTTGAGGAAGCCGTCCGAGAAGGACGTTTGGTAAAAGACACTGGATCGACGAGCGGTACTAAAAAATATGGTAGTGCTCTCCCTAAGAAAAAAGAGCAAGATATTGGGAATATCTCTCTCGGAAAGCAAAGGCGACGTTATCAGCCAGTAGCAGTTGTTACTCCTGCTATCGGTCCCGCGCCTGTTCCTATGTATCAACCTCAGGTTGCGCAGAGCCAACCTGACCAACAAAGGACACAACAGCCTCTTCAGCAGGCTCGTCCTCCATATAACAACAACCGTACAACACGGCCATCAGGATTTGATCCTATACATGTAACGTACGCAGAACTGTTTCCGTTACTGCTGGCTAAGGGGCACATTCAGACTAAGTCTCCCCTTTCAGTTCCGGAAAATCCGCCTTTCTGGTTTAAGGTGGATCAAACATGCCCTTATCATCAAGGAGGTTCAGGGCATAACATTGAGACTTGCCTCAATTTCAAATCCGACGTGCAAAAGCTTGTTAGGAACGGGCTCTTATCTTTCAAAGATACGAATCCTAATGTTCTTACGAACCCGCTGCCTCAACATGAGAAGGCTGCAGTCAATCTGATTGAGAAAGAGACTAACAATGTCTATCAAATTCACGATGTACTCTTATTGGGGGCCAATCTGGTCAAGATGCATTGTAGACAGAGTGGATATGGCCATGTGCCACCTCATAATTATCACAAGTGTGATATCTACTCTAAAGACAACCAGGGGTGTTCTGTAGTGCAAGCAGCTCTACAGGAACAAATGGATCTCGGATGGATCCAAGAGCACCGAGTTCGTGGAGTTAACATGGTCTACACGAATTCTAATGTCATTCAAAACCACGAGATCTGTGCGATGAATGTCAACTTGGTGGCGATGCACTCAAGGCAAAGCCAGTATCATAATCTGCCGCGACACGATTACAGTTCCTGTCTGATTTGCTCGGTAAATAAACAGGGATGCTCTTTCATACAATAGGCCCTCCAGCGTCAGATGGATCTTGGATGGATCCAAGACTACCATGATAGGAACTCCTATCAAATCAATATGGTTCAGATCTTCGATATCCGCGTAATGGATACCAACCTGTTAGAGTTACATGCTGAGTAGGTCCGACTCGGATTCATAATATCACATGATTACCAAAACTGTAAAGCAGGTTGCGAAAATGATCGAAGTTGTACCCTTGTCCAGAAGGCACTTCAGCACTTGTTAAATCACTGGTGGATGCCAATCTATATGGACGAAGATACTCAACGGATTAGTATCAATAACAGGAATCCTACTCGTCGTCAAAGTCAGGATGTCCGATCAATGGAAGATAACCTAGTGAGGTTGCATTGCATTCAAAGTGGGCGTGGCCAGGTGCCACCACACAACTATGACAGTTGTAGCGTCTGTTCGGAAAGTAACCAAGGGTGTTACCTTGTGAGAGCAGCTCTTCAGGGTCAGATCGATCATGGAGAAATTCGTCCATATCTGGGTTCTGGACCCATCATTTGGTCGCCGAACTACCTTGCCGATCAAGTTGAGGATGTTGTCACGATCTCTGGTCATCACCAGATCAGGGATGTTTTTGCCATCATTCCTCTACTTGACGAATCTAGAGTTCCCAACCGGGAACGGATCGAGGTTACTTATGACGGTCAGAAAAATCAGAAGGTTCCCATAGTCATCTATCTACCGGGGCCATTACCATATGAATCAGCTAAGGCAATCCCTTACAAATACGGTGCAACAATAATCGAGAATGGAAAGGAAATTCCATTACCCTCCGTCGTGAATATTGCAGACATCAGTCGTGTAACACGGAGCGGTCGAATCTTCAACGGAGGGGTTGGAGAATCCAACAAAGAAAAGGAACTTCAGGCAGAAATTCCTGATCCACCAGTCGGTCAATCTAGTAGTCCCGACTTTTCAAAAGACAAGGATGAGATGCTAAAGCTCATCCAAAGGAGTGAACATAACATTGTTGATCAATTATTACAGACTCCTTCAAAGATCTCAGTATTATCACTGTTACTCAGTTCAGAAGCACACAGAGAGGCTCTACAGAAAGTCTAGGAGCAAGCCTTTGTGGAACAAGATGTAACAATCAGACAATTCAAAAGCATTGTCTCTAACATCACTTCCTGCAATAATTTGGGATTTAGTGATGAGGAATTACCCGAAGGGGGTCGCCGTCATAACATGGCGCTCAATATCACAGTTAACTGCCAGGGCGATGCTTTAGCCAACGTACTGGTAGACACAGGGTCAGCCCTGAATGTTATGCCGAAGTCCACCTTGATGCAATTATCATTTAAGGGCCCTCCGATGAGAGTCAGCGAGGTCATCGTCAAAGCATTCGACGGATCCAGAAAAATAGTTATCGGCGAAGTTGATCTTCCCATAACTATTGGTCCTCACACTTTCCAAATCACTTTCCAGGTCATGGACATCCGGGCAACATACAGTTGTTTATTAGGAAGACCTTGGATACATCAGGCTGGAGCGGTTACTTCAACCCTCCACCAAAAGGTAAAGTTCGTCAAGAACGGTCAACTTGTCACGGTTTGTGGGGAACAAGCCTTGCTCGTGAGTAACTTATCATCATCTACTTGTGTGGAACCCGAGGAGGTTATTGGAACTCAGTTCCAAGCACTATCGGTGAGCAAGAACGATCAATCTGAAGAAGGAACTTCAATTTCTTCATACAAAGATGCTATCAAAGCGGTCGAGAGTACCGATACGACAGGATGGGGACGGCTTGTCATTCCTATTGACAATAAAACAAAGAAGGGTCTTGGTTTTTCTGCAACCTGTACCCAGACAGCCGCCAACGATGAAAGTCTTCATCCCCTTCAAAACTTCTTCCACAGTGGAGGTTTTCTTCACCCAGTGTCTCAGACAGTTCATGCTATCAATGAGGAAGATCTCTCTGACACAGATGAAGAATGGAAGTCCTACCTTAACAAGGACGGCTATATGTCTCAGGAAGAGGTGCCTATGCCTTTTTGCTTTCCTACAGAAAGTCCGAGATTTATACCAAGATCAGATGTCGAAATGATCTACGGAGATTGTGATCCGGAAGGATGCCGTGCTCCACCAAATTCATTAGAGGAAGACACTCTGATGAAAGAAAACTTTGATCGCAATTACTATGGCCCGATGGATGGTCTGCCAATGTGGCAGCCTTACCCAGGAAACTTGGGGCAAGAAAGTCAGCCGAGTAATGAAACTCAGCTGAGCGTCATTGAACAGAATACCTGTGTCCCCGCCATGTCATGGGATCAACACTCAGGTCATTCGGAAACTACTCAACATGAAGATGAATTCGCAACGTTTGCAGGACTAGAATTCATCAACTATGCTTTTCCTGAGGTCAACGTCATCGAGAGGGATGACTTTTCCAGTTCCAAAGAAGTTTGGGACACTTTGGGACAACCAAGTGGAAAATACGACTTTATGGTCAAGTACACTGCTCCCGAAAGCTCTCGTATCAGGCTCGAAGATATCCAACCAACTGGATGGGGAGATGCAACTGAGAGCACCAATGCTATGCAAAATGCAACAGAGGAATCCTCCTACGACAACTCTGCTTGGGAGACAGATTCCAATGATCCTGCTCCACCAGAAATCAGCGTCATTTCTGAAGACAAATCAAGAAAGGTGCCAGACTTTGTGATTCACCGAGGAGTTCGCCGCCAATGGGTTGCCGTCGAGGTTCCGAAGGTCGTTTATCAGTCAAAGTAATTGCCATCTTTAACCTTTCACCCTGCCCAGGTGAAACGGATGTTTTGATAGGGCTCGCTTTCTGTAAATTTCCCTCTTCGCTTTGCCTAAAGCGACAGAGTTTTGTTTTATAGGGCTGTAGTTTCAAGATTCGACTTGTTCATTAATTAAATAACGTCGTTCTGTAATTTCCGCATTAATTGCTGTTTTCTCTTTTTGCTTTTTCAGAAAATGGTAATCCTAAAAAATATATATTCAATAATAAAAACAAGCAGTAAAATCAAAACACTGCACACACTTGCATTTTCTCTATCTCTTCTAAACACGAATTATCACGTCATGCAGATTGCTTGTTTTATACCCCGTTGAAACATACGATCCGATGCCTTCTCCCAACTTTGAGTTCCCGGTATTCGAGGCTGAAGAAGAGAATGACAACGAAATTCCAGAAGAGATCTCCCGACTACTCAGACAAGAGGAAAGGTCCATTGAACCTCACAAAGAACCGTTGGAAACGGTAAACTTGGGTTCAGAAAAAGAGAAAAATGAAATCAGGATCGGAGCACTGCTCAGTCCAATTGTCAAAGAAAGTTTGATAAAGCTTCTCAAAGAATTCCCCGATGTATTCGCTTGGTCCTATCAGGATATGCCAGGGTTGGATACCAGCATCGTGGAACATCATTTACTGTTAAGATCAGAATGTCCGCCAGTAAAGCAAAGGTTGAGACGCATTCACCCGGACATGGCCATCAAAATCAAGGAGGAGGTACAGAAACAGATCGACGCGGGTTTCCTCGCTACATCTGAATATCCTCAATGGTTAGCCAACATCGTACCCGTTCCCAAAAAGGACGGAAGGGTCAGAATGTGTGTTGATTACAGAGATCTAAACAAGGCAAGTCCAAAGGACGACTTTCCTTTACCACACATTGACATATTTATTGACAGCACAGCAATGTTCAAAGTATTCTCCTTCATGGATGGATTCTCGGGCTATAACCAGATCAAAATGGCGCCGAAAGACATGGAGAAAACTTCATTCATTATCCCATGGGGTACCTTTTGTTACAAGGTAATGCCGTTCGGTTTGAAGAACGCCGGGGCAACCTATCAAAGGGCCATGACTACTCTGTTTATGACATGATACACAAAGAAATCGAGGTATATGTCGATGATTTGATTGCAAAATCAAGAACAGAGGATGAGCACGTTGAACATCTGTCAAAATTGTTCGAACGTCTAAGAAAATTCAAGCTCTGCTTGAATCCCAACAAGTGCGCCTTCGGTGTCTGTTCAGGGAAACTACTAGGGTTCATCGTCAGCCAGAAAGGGATTGAAGTTGATCCTGACAAGGTCAAGGCCATTCAAGAAATGCCTTCTCTGAAAACTGAAAAACAAGTCAGAGGATTCCTGGGACGTTTGAACTACATCTCTAGATTCATATTCCTTATGACCGCCACTTGTGCGCCGATTTTCAGATTACTAAAAAAGAACCAGGATTGCGTTTGGTCAGAAGATTGCCAAACTGCCTTCGACAGTATTAAGGAATATCTGTTGAATCCTCCGATTCTATCACCTCCAGTGGAAGGAAGACCACTGATCATTTACCTCACAGTCCTAGAGGACTCAATGGGATGTGTACTTGGCCAACAAGACGAAACTAAAAGGAAAGAGTCTGCCATTTACTATCTAAGCAAGAAATTCACCGACTGCGAGACTCGGTACACGATGCTTGAGAAAACTTGCTGTACTTTGGCTTGGGCAGCCAAACGTCTTCGCCAGTACATGATTCGTCATACTACTTGGTTGGTCTCCGAAATGGATCCAATCAAGTACGTTTTCGAAAAACCTGCTCTCACGGAAAGGATTGCCCGTTGGCAGATGTTACTATCAGAATATGACATAGAGTACCACGCTCAGAAAGCCGTTAAAGGAAGTATTTTAGCCGATCATTTGGCTCATCAACCGATTGACAATCAAGAATCAATCGGGTTTGACTTCCCAGACGAAGATGTCATGTATCTAAAAATGAAAGATTGCGATGAACCGCTACCCAGTGAAGGGCCAGAACCAGGTTCCCAGTGGGGACTCATCTTTGACGGAGCAGTTAATCATTATGGAAACGGAATTGGGGCAATCATTGTTACCCCTCAGGGTTCCTACATTCCTTTCACTGCCAGACTTACGTTCAAATGTACGAACAACGAGGCCGAATACGAAGCATGTATCATGGGTCTCGAAGAAGCGATTGATTTAAGGATAAAAAACTTGGACGTATACGGCGATTCAGACCTGGTTATTAACCAGATAAAAGGAGATTGGAACACATACCAATCAGGATTGATTCCTTACAAAGACTATGCAAGAAGGTTGTTACCCTTCTTCAACAGAGTCGACTTTCATCACATCCCTCGTGATGAGAATCACATGGCTGATGCATTAGCCACTCTCTCTTCCATGATTAGTGTAGGTCGATGGAATGACTTACCTAAGATCGACATCATGCGCCTTGAACGGCCCGCTTACATCTTCATGATTGAAGCAGTCATAGACGACAGACCTTGGTATCACGATATCAAATGCTTCCTTTAGAAACAAGAGTACCCATCTGGGGCACTCAGAAAAGACAGGAAAACCCTCAGAAGATTGGCTGGAAACTTCTTCCTGAGCGGTGACACTCTTTATAAGAGAAATTTTGACATGGTTTTGCTCCGATGTGTCGACAGACCAGAAGCAGACATGCTCATGAAAGAAATTCATGAAGGATCCTTTGGCACTCATGCCAACGGACACACAATGGAGAGAAAAATTCTCAGGGCCGGGTATTATTGGTTGACAATGGAATCCGACTGCTACAAGTACATGAGGAGGTGTCACAAGTGTCAGATATACTCCGACAAAATTCATGTACCGCCATCACATCTCAAAGTTCTTTCTTCCCCGTGGCCATTTTCCATATGGGGAATCGATATGATTGGTATGATTGAGCCCAAGGCTTCAAACGGACATCGGTTCATCCTGGTAGCCATTGATTATTTCACCAAGTGGGTCGAAGCAGCGTCATTCGCCAATGTAACCCGACAAGTGGTGGTCCGATTTATCAAAAACAATATCATCTGCCGTTATGGTGTTCCAAGCGAGATCATTACTGATAATGGATCTAACTTGAACAATAAGATGATGAAAGAGTTGTGTGCAGAGTTCAAGATCGAACACCATAACTCATCTCCGTACCGACCCAAGATGAACGGAGCGGTAGAAGCGGCTAACAAGAACATCAAGAAGATCGTTCAAAAAATGGTTGTAACCTATAAAGACTGGCACGAGATGTTACCCTTTGCTCTTCATGGTTATCGCACATCTGTCCGCACTTCAACAGGGGCAACCCCTTTCTCTCTAGTATATGGCATGGAGGCAGTGCTTCCCATAGAAGTAGAGATCCCGTCAATCAGGGTATTGATGGAAGCTCAGCTCACCGAAGCTGAATGGTGTCAAAGTCGACACGACGAACTAAACCTGATCGAAGAGAAGAGAATCACGACACTATGCCACGGTCAGTTGTGTCAACAGAGAATGAAAAGGGCATTCGACAAAAAAGTCCGACCTCGTGTCTTCAGAAAAGGAGACCTCGTGCTCAAGAAGATACAATCATTTCTCACTGACTCTCGGGGAAAATGGACCCCGAATTATGATGGCCCCTATGTGGTCACGAAAACTTTCTCAGGCGGCGCCTTGAGACTTGTAACCATGGACGGAGAGGAATTTGCCTACCCCACGAATGTTGATGTAGTCAAGAAATACTTCGCCTAAACTAAAAAAAATGTCTCGGTGGATTGAAAACCTGAAAGGGCGGTCCAGGCAAAAGATAGAGGCATGAAAAAAAAAGAATCATCCCGATGGATTGGAAATCTCATAGTACAATCCAGGCAAAAATTAGGGATAATGGCAAGTAACTATGTTCAACAGAGGCAAGTCCCTCAGCAGCAGTTACAGCATCATCTATCAGAGGAAATCTCCAGTCAAAGGTCATCTTCGACGGAAGCTCAGGATGCCCCGAATTCAAAGTTGATAGAAGGATAGTGGTCGTTATGTTTCAACGTAGCCCTTTTCCCTGTAAATTACCATTTTCTAACCTTGTATATACTCTTTGGAATCACGCGTTTGGCTGATCTCCATCTTATCAATAAAATTTGAGCCTTTGTGCTTTTGTTTGTAATTCTTAACTTGCTTTAGCTTTACAGAACGACGTTGTTTAAACTTAATCAGCGATTCTTGAAATAAAACAAAAATGAATTTACTTGTTAAAACTTTTTCTGCTTTTAAATTAAAGATGGCATTTCTTTTGACTGTTGAACATCAGAAGAACATCGATTGCTTCTCCCGAAGTAAGCGAATTTCAAAGTGCAGAATCAAAGTACTCCTTCTAAGCCAGTATGCCTGAATGAAGGGATCAACTGTGTCAGAGACCTTGTTTCGTCTGACACACCTCGGCCGAGTTCTCATCTCCCAAGCCCGATCAACATAGCTCCCCGCGTGGACTATCTCTCCTAAGCAAGGTGGAATTGCTATTTTGAATCAACGGTACTTCTTCGCCCCGCGATGGCCGAGTATCCAATTGTGTTCATCCATTAGTCTGTATGTCGCGTCTGTTTTGTCAGCATAAACATACATACTTCATGCATTTTATTTGCGTTTGCATTTCGTATTGCATCACTATAACTTGAGTCGGTCTTGTCCCATAGTGATAAACAGTTTTCTCAATCGAGTTTGTCAGTTCTTTCCTCGTCAGAAAGTGTTGCGTCTGCACAATCTCGCCACCTGTGTATCTTTAGATCAGAGTCGGCACTTGGCCACTTTGATAACTTGAAACTCTGAAAGATCAGAGAACCTTCAACAAATGTCACTCTTCGCCATTGAAGATGATATCCTTGCTTTCCCGGATTAAGGAAAATCCACAGAGAAAGCCTCGTGATCAGAGATTCGGCAGTACATCAGCATTTCTCTGAAAAGTCGTTGATGAAAAGGTCATCGGCACCTCAAAATTGGACCCCATCATATGGCGTTTCTCCGGGAAGATCCCGAGAAAAGTATGATGAAAGATCCCAAATGAAAACAGTCTCTCAAGAGAATCGTTTTCCCCAGTAGAAATAAATGGCGTCTCCAACGAAGAAGTTTGTGTACCTCTACAACTCAGACGACTGGGTTCCCCAGCAAGTCTGACATCAAAACTTTTTCCACTCAAATGGCATCTCCCCAGGAAAATTCGGCGAGAAGTTTGAGGAAAGTCGCTATGAATAGCGTCCCTTGTCAAGAAAGTTTATTGGCAAAAGAAACTGAGACCAGTTCCTTGGTAGAAAACTAGGATCGAGGGGAAGTTTATATCAGAAACTAAGACCAGTTCTTGGTAGGAAACCAGGATCGAGGGGAAGTTTAAATCAGAAACTAAGACCAGTTCCTTGGTAGGAAACCAAGAACGAGGGGAGGTTTATTTCAAAAGAAAACTAAGACCAGTTCCTTGGCTGAAAACCAGGATCGAGGGGAAGTTTACCTTTTCTAAGCATCATTGCTTAGCTAAAGAAGATGAATGCGATCCGCCATTCATAGACACCATCAAAATTTCGGATATTCCGATATTTAATCCTCTTGCACCCCGAATGCTCGAATACTAACGTCATTCATACCTTCGGGTCCAAGAAGATTAAATAGGGGCATCTGTAATACCCCAAATTTTGACCACTTAGACTTCCCATCATTGTGAAAATCATCATCACAATATGGATGAACCATCATGCTTCATCAGTCTCCCCAAAGATGGGTGAGCATCCAATACAATCAGAATTAGGGTTTCAAGCCCTCTCTGAGTGCTTAGACAAAGGATCAATAAAGAAATGACATGATCTTCAACTTGTCTAATCTCTCAAACATCCACAATGGATCAAAAAGGACTCCCACTTCAAGGATTAAGCACAAGGCTGCTCCCTTCTAGGTGGATCAAGTCTCAAGATCAACAGTGTCACCAAATTAGGGTTTTGGTCGACCAGGGTCTCCAGATGGAAATTTTCATCTGGGCACAAGGCAATGATCCAAAACATGACCTAATATACTTCATGGAACCTCATGAACCCATGCATCAAGTCAATTTTGCCTCAGGGGATGCATTCATCAAAAATCAGGAATTAGGGTTTCTTGACCTAATTCACCCCTAAGTTGACTTTTGGGACAAACCATGAGCCAAGACCTCAAGAGATGATTTGAGGGTCTCTAATACACCATATTGATCCATTTGGAACAATGGATTGATCCAAGAAGTTTGAGCAACAAGTTTCATTTTCATCTGCACCACAATTAGGGTTTTAAGAGAAAAGTCAACTGTAACTTTGACTTTTGACCAAGACATGCTCCCAAACCCTAATACATGATTGAATATACACTATGACACCTATGGAACATGTCCATCAAGTTTTATTTAGGTCAAGGACATGATTTCCTGAAGAATTGCACAGTTTGGAATTCATCTGATAAAAAGTCAACTGTGCACAAAAGTCAACTTTGACTTTTTGAGATTTTTCACCAAAATGGATTTTTAACCCTAAAATGATGTTAATGTATGATTTGAATCATCATTCATCAAGAAAAATCAAGAAAAGTGAGATAACTTGTAAAAGGGGTAACCATAAAACTTAGAAAATTTTCTAAGTTAAAAATAAAGTGGCAAAGGTACCAACTTTGGAGGACCATAACTCCTAAACCACAAGGCCAATTTTTTCCATCCAAAGCTTGATTTGTAGAACTCACTTCCCTCTACAAAAACTTCAACTAGGCCTAACTCCAATTCCTTATGGATTTTGAGCTATGAGTGAACCAAAGTGGCTGAAAATGTGAAAAAATACCATTTTCCAACACTTAGAAAAATTCTGCCTAAAACAGAATTTTGTTGAAACACCAAAACTTGTGGGATTTTTGCACATAGATGCAAGCTAAATCAATCCCAAAGTTAAACATCAATGTTGTTGCATATGTTGCTAAGAATTCAAAGGGCTCAACAGCATGAATTGATTCAACTCAAGCCATGAGAAATCCATGCCCAAAGTCATGCTGCTGCAAGCTGTTTTGGAAAAATCAGTTTGCATGTTTGCTTATCTCACACGATTTTGAGCCAAAGACTGAGGATCAGCATGCCACTTGTGTTCAAACCAATCACATTGCATCTAATCCAGCTGATAAATCTGAGTCAAAAAGCCAAAGAACCTTCCAACTTGAAATTCATCCACTTTGGCACTTTTTGCCTTGAATTCAAAATGCATTTATGTGGAATAGTGCATTGTCAAGATTCTCACTCTCCTCAGTCAAGTTCTCTGATTAAACAACATTAAAAACATATGAAGAATGTGATTTCAGTCAAGGCATAGCTGATCTATTTGGAGCAGCTGTTATGCCTAGTGCAAGAGGCATTTATGCCAAGCCAATCCAAGCAGATGTGATCTGATCCAGCTGCCATTCACTATTCCTCCAAGACAAGAGTTGATCACCTATAAATAGAGGTCTCAATGGATCACTCAACTCACCCCAAAGCCAGTTACAGCACTGCTTTCTCTCATTCTTTCTTGAACTTCAAGTTTTCTTGTTTTTGAGTAACCACTATCGGGTTTTGAGTTGCAGCCATAAGCAATCAATTCCAATTGCTCAAACACATCACATATGATGTATTTGAGGTGTCCAAGTGCTTAAACAACATCTGTAACACTCCCAGCTCAAAATCACTCTTCAACCAAGCCATTTTGCTTCAGTTTTGCAGGTGGAGGTCTCCAGCTTGATCCAGAGAATTTCAAAGTTTTCCAAAGCTTGCAACACACTCCATAACATCCATTGAAGCTGTAGGGATCATCAATTCACGACTGGAATACCATCTGGGCAAAGTTCCATTTCAGCTTGCATCAAGGTGAGCTTCAAACTCAAACTCCATGATCCATGCATATTTCCTCGCATGATAATTTTGCCATTTGATTACCATCATATGCTGATTGTTTTGCCTCAATAAATTTGATCATAGACCTCATAACCATGCTTGCACGATTGCTGTTGCAAATTAGGGTTCATCTGTGTTCATCATGATTATTTCACTCCACACTGAAAATGAATAAAATTGGGTATTGCCATCTTGTTCCTTGTGAAAAAACGCACGAGTTTGGTGTTTGAATCATGTCCAATGGTTGAGAGATGAGTGAGATAGGGTGCTTCATGCACGAGCTCGGGTAAGGAGATGGCCATGGCGCCATTTTCAGAAAACCAACCAAGTTCTCTATATAATTTTCACTTGCCATATATTTAATGAATTGGCATTGCGCCCCAGCAGTTCATCAGCTGGTTTTGTGAGTATTAGCAAGCGAGAGGTCTGGGGTTCGAATCCCCCTCGCCCCAGACTTCTTTTTATCACTTTTTTATTTTATTATTTTTCATACTATTATTTTTAATGATTTGAAAAATTAATAACTCCTTCAATTTTTATCATTTTTTATTGGTTCTTTTTGCAATAATTCACAAAAATGTTAAAATATTTTATTTTACCAAAAAATTCCAAAAATATTATTTTATTTTATATAATTGATATTTTTGCAAAGAATTAATATTTTAATTATTTTTAACATTTGAAATATTATTTCCACAATGATTTTGCAACTTTTAATGGTTTCTATTTATTTTGTAGGTCAATACTTAATTTTTGAAGCATTAATCCAAGATCATAATTTGTTTTCCATGTGTTAAACAATTTTTGATCATTTTAATTGAATTTTTATTCAATTAAATACATTTTGAAAACAAATTAGGGTTTTGGATTAATTCAACCCTCATAAATCATTTTCAAAACTCTTTGGGCCTCTTGAGAGAGTGTAAGACCCATCCCCCCTTGTACAAAAACTTTTTGGGCCTCACTCATTGTATAAGTCCCTCTGTAAAAGTAAACGGCGCGATCGTCGCCCGTTTAAAAATAAAAATCATCTGGGCCTCTCCTTGAGCTATAAGACCCATTCAAAACTCTTTGGGCCTCTATTAGAGTGTAAACCCAATCTCCCTTTTAACCAAAACATTGTTGGGCCTCACTTATTGTATAAGTCCCTCTGCGTTAAAAGAAAACCTAGGCGCGATCGCCATTTTTAAACGAAAAATCATTTGGGCCTACCCTCGTGTTATAAGCCCCACTCTTTTTCTTTAAACCTTTTTGGGCCTCTTGAGAGAGTGTAAGACCCATCCCTTTGTACAGAAAACCTTTTTGGGCCCCAGTCACTTGTATAAGTCCCTCTGTACAAATTCAAACAGTGCGCTCACTGATAAACCCTGGGCCTCTCCTTGAGCTGTAAGCCCCAAATCTTTCTTTTTCAAAGCACTTTCTCCTTTGATTTTGAATATACTGTTGTATTCAATCTTTCTTTGTTGAACAACTAACCAAACAGCATGGAAGCACTACAACCGAGTAAGTGGTTATCGCTTTCATTTACTGCTTTCATATTATAAACTGTATTGTGGGGCTGCTCACTGTAAGTCTCCTTTCATAAACTCATATCTACTGTGTAATAATAGTATAGATATTTCGAGTTTCCCCGGCAACTACGTCTAGAACTAGGTGACGCCATTTCATTTATTCGTAGAAATAGACGCCTAGATCCCCAATAGGAGCACCAGATACAGTCTTCTCTTTGGCTGTCCTCCTTAGGAATCGTCAAGAAGCTCTACTCCCCAAGATGAATGTATTCTCTGTGAATGGCATCTTTGAGTTTCTTCCCAATTCTCGAACTTTCCTGACTTGATCTATTCCTTGTGGATAGCTTGCCTTGAATGTCTCGGGGTTTGGGTACCCACTACGGTCATAATCTTGGACCTTAACTAAGGAACCCTCTTTAAAAGCTTAAAGTCGCTGGATAGTAAACCTCGCACGTTTACCAGTGGTTTTTATCTTTAAAAGAGTTATCTCTCCTAATGGAAAGGAGATGATAGACCCACGGGCTTCTTAAAAGCATCGGCCTCCTCTTGGGCATTATTCAAGGACCCTACGGCTTCTTAGAAGTATTGACAGCCTCCTCTTAGGCTTCGTATAATGATCTCTTCCTCCGGGAATGATAGCCTCCTCTTGGGCTTCGTACAAGGACCCGTCGGCTTCTTAAAAGATTCCAGCCTCCTCTTGGGCTTCGTACAAATTATCCCGACGACCTCCTAGAGGTATAGGAACAGAACCTAGTCATCCTCATAGAACAGTCCTTTCATAGAGTCTACTACTGTTTCTCGAAGCATAGTACAAAAGATAAAACTCTAGACTTGGACAGTCTAACTTCCTTGAGTCTCAAAGACATTCTCAAGCACCCTTCGTTAAATAGGAAGGAAACCCGCAGACTCGGATAGTCTCAATACCCTTTGGATTTCCCGTTTCCTCAAAGAAAAGGAAATATCCCTGATCCTCAAATTAAATCCCTATGTACAGTGTTACTCATATAAGAACTGATTTTCTCTTTTAAATCAGTATATTGGATCTGTCACTCAACTGAAACAGTTACAATAGCCTCCATCTCGGGCTTCGTACGAGATACCAAAATTCTCCCCAGTGGAGTCAAAACAACCTTTCAGCCTCTCACTCAGGCTTTGTATGAGACACAAAAGATTCCCTCGTTGAGTCAATCACCCCTTTCTTTTGCCTCCATCTCGGGCCTCGTACGAGATATAAATCCCTTAAGCAAGAGTCGAACTCTTTGCTAGCCTCTTCTTAGGCTTTGTATAACGATATACCCCACTGGGTCAAAAACCTTTAGCTTCTCTCTCGGGCTTTGTACGAGACACAAAATAGCCTCCTCTTAGGCTTTGTATAATGATTTTCCTAGCGGAAATTAGCCTCCTCTTAGGCTTTGTATAAGAAAACCACTGGTTGATCCAATCAACCTTTTAGCATCAAAGTTGTGCCTCGTTCACAGTACACAAACATCAACAACTCCTTTCCCTTCATCTAATCGCTGTAAGCGGCAGGCCTCTGGATCATCTACATCCATGCCACTGTCCCTCTTTTAGCATGAGAAATTCCTAAGGAAAGATGGCATTGCTCTACACTGAGTTAAAGTCTTCTCCTTCAGGTTAAAACCCTTTCTTCGGAAATTATAGCATTGCTCGAATCCGCGTATCCTAGTTAAAGTAATTCTCCTTCTCCCCTCTTTAGAGATGACAAATTCTCTCTAAAGTCGAGGTCTTTTAGCTTCACGTCTTGGGCTTTGAACAAGACACAAATAGACCTTTCAGCTTCACATCTTGGGCTTTGAACAAGATACAAACCACCTTTCGCTTCACGTCTTGGGCTTTGAACAAGACACCAAAAACCAATTTCCTCCCATAGAATAGGAGGAACTACGAACGCTCTGATTTCCCTGTTTCGGTAAACGGGAATACGTAGGCATAAGATCGAAAGAAAAGATCTTAGCGAGCGCAATCAACAAAAAACCCAAATCCCATATCTCCATCAATTAAAAGCAGTATTTCAAAAGCATCAGTCCTAACATCCTAATCCTTATTCCCCGCCAGAAACCCTTTGCCTAGAAAAAAGAAAGAAAGAACTGTATTGGCGAAATACGAATAACCAGTACAAAGACCCCCCACATTGATAGCATCCGTAACCTAACAGACCGCTGTTTAAACTCAGTATGCAAAGCAGGGTTAATTGGAGACATCTATTTCCCTTCCTTATTCAGCTCACAATAGGATAAAAAATGAATCGACCTGTAGTTTTAAGCTCAACCGCAGAGAGCGACCAGCGCTTAAGAACCGCGTCCAAAATCGCTCGCTACAGTGTGCATGCACTTAAGTGGGCTTTTTAGCTTGCAGCTCACACAAGTGGTTCTATAAATATAACCCTTGTGCAAAAGCATAAACACTTGATGAAAATTCAGCTGTGAAACCCTAGCCGTATTTTCCTTCTATCTACCTCTCACTCAAAGCCTTCAATCGTAGCAGCTAGCACTGAGACTGAAGGAAGCTGTTCGTGTGGACTGAGTAGAGGCGTTGTTCATCGTACATCGCTCATGATCATTCCTTCGATTCAGAATCAAAGGTTTCATCGCCACAAGAGGTAACCATTCTATCACTAACCATGATCTTTCGTAAGGATCGCTAAAGGGAAATTTTAATTTCCGCTGTGTTTTGAATTGCGATTTCCCTTCAATAG
Organism: Lathyrus tuberosus; assembly: GCA_022829125.1. Lineage (NCBI taxonomy): Eukaryota > Viridiplantae > Streptophyta > Magnoliopsida > Fabales > Fabaceae > Lathyrus > Lathyrus tuberosus. Next base: position 7,962,178 of record JALAZF010000270.1, on the reverse strand, counting down.
AAGGGGGGTTGAATACATTGCTAATAAAATTTAATTCAAAAAATTATGTTTTAAAAATGATTTACTATGGTAAGCGAAAGCAATTCCAGATCGACACTCATATATCCTGAACTGTTATCGGAAGAATTAGGTATGCTTATTAAACCATAACAAAACATATTACAATAATGAGAAACAAATCAATATGTTTTCCAAAATAAAGTTTGAACTATGTCACACTATAATAATCAATTTCCAATGAAGTTGACTAAAAAAAATTTTCAAACACTTGGTGTGCAATAAACACCAAGCCGATTTTCCTTTGTGTTGATTACATGAAAAACCATTTGCAATTGCCTAGATTGCAATTATCTTATAAAATAGTTTGAATTACTTCAACACAAACAAAGTTTTTAGCATATGAACTTGCACACTAAATGAATTATCAAATTGTAAAGTGAATGAGTGAGTGAGTGTGTGTGTGTGTGTGAGAGAGAGAGAGAGAGAGAGAGAGAGGGAGAGAGAGAGAGAGAGAGAGAGAGAGAGAGAGAGAGAGAGAATGTAACACCCTATTTTCCTAGTGCATAAATATACAATAAAATCAGAGTATTCACACCATCAAATAGTCACATATTGTCTTTTCAAAACATACATGCCATGTAACACTTTATCAAATAAAAACAACAATAAACACCTTCACTTATGGTGTCATCGCATGCTCACCTTCACTTAAGGTATCATTGCAGCGAAAATTCTCATAGTAAAGCATGCATTAACTAAATCATTTAAACTTTAAATGCACTTTAAGGAATTATCACACCCTCATTTTCACCTTATCCCTACATTTCACGCATTTATAATTATCATCACATTTTGGTGCATATCAAGCATAGGTGATGCAGAAGAGGTCTCAAGGAGGGTTTGTGGCTTCAAATCAAGTATTTGAGATTGGCTTAATTGGTTCTCCATCCGCGACCCATGAGGAAGGTTGACACCAACATGATCATACCTGAGCAAGGAGGGTGTGCACCTACTAGTAACCTTCTATCATGGGCCAGTTTATAAACAAGCGTTGTTAGAAACCATCAAGTGGTTAAGGCTTATGATTTTGATGATGGAACAAGATAATGCTCAAGATTGGTTAAAAGTTTGTCCTCAGAGGTGTGGTTCTTTTTGGCTCATAATTCTTTACTTTGGGCCATTTAAAGCAATGAGATTTAAAGAAATAAATCGCTTAGGCAATAAGAAATGCTCGAACATTTTTTCCAAGTTTCAATTAGATTTTGGGGAGCAATATGCTCTTGTAGGATGTGATGTTATTAAGAATTCAAAAGATGCAAAAGGTTTTCAAATTCATGAGTTCCAAAATAAGGCAAAGTGAGGAAAAAAGCGCCAAGGTTCGGTTTGCTGGATGTATGTGACACAAATCTTAAGCTTGCAATTTTTCAAGTTATTTCGGCTTGGACTCATGAAAAGCTCGTGAATAGGTAGGCACGCTTGACTAACCTATGACATCTTAAATTTCATAGAGTACATTTGAAACAAGAAATTTACTAAGTGGGATTCATGGTTGCAATTCATTTCAATGTCAAGAGGTCAAAGTTGTTCCTTTGTGTTCATCAATGATGGCAAGGAATGTTTGTTAGAGATGTGGGGCAGAGACAAATTTAATTCTTCAGCAAGGACATTGCTTGGTGTAAACACATGGTTTTTAGAGATTTTGAACATAGCAAATTGATACTAGTCTGTTATTGATAGATGTCTCAAGTTCCATTCAATGTCAAGACATGTACAAATGAGTTCTTTTCATATTACAAATTTAAGTCCATCATCTGAGAATTATTTACAAGAAATATTAAAAAAAACAATGAGATAAAATACAAAGTCACGGCTGGATCACTTTACAACCTTTTGAGAAGTGGAATTGATTTTTTTTAAAGAACTCCTCCATATCTTGAAGCAAGAGCTCTCCATGTTGACATGCAGCAGTTGTAGCCTGTGATTTCTGTCGGTGACGCGACCACCTTGCCGCAATGGAATTTGGGTGCTACTTTCTGATTTCTTATTTAACCTATGAAGCTGGAAAGGAAAGGGAAGATATCTAAAACTAACCTTGCACGTAAATGTTTTCTTTAACAAATGCTAGGAGATTGGGGGGTCGGGGCCAGGTTATACAAAGGGAAGTTGTCAACACCTGGTGTATATATGGTTATCTATAGACTTTTTATTGCATATTTCTCTGTTAATTTAAATACTTTCTGGTGTTTATCTGCTACGGTTTGGGAAAGTTTCTCCTTTGGGAGTGTTGAGAGAGTGTTTTTGTTGTTTTCGGGTTTTTCGTTGTTTTTGGGAAGGTACTGAACCTAAAGTTTTTTATTTGTGTGCTCGCTAAGATTTCGCAATCTCCTGCCTTTGTATTCCCGTAAAGAAAACTGGGACATCAAAGCAATCATAGTTCCTTCTATTCTATGGGAGAAAAAATGTTTGGTGTCTTGTTCAAAGCCCAAGATTAAAGCTAGTTGAGTATTGTTGTCTTGTTCAAAGCCTAAGATTGAAGCTAAAAGGGTGACTGAGAGAGAATTTGTCATCTCTAAAGGGAGAATATCTCACCTATTCATCACAAAATGTTGATTAATTGGTTATAAGGGAAAATTACTTTAACTGGGATATGTGAATCCAGCAATGCCATAATTTCCGTTATAAGGGTGATGTCCTGAAGGAAGAAGCTTTAACTCAGTGTAGAGCAATGCCACTTTTCCTTATGAATATTTCATGCTAAGAGATGGACATTGGTTTGGATGTATGAAATCTAGAGGCTTTCCACTTATAGCTGTTAGATGAAAGATGATTTTTAACCAGGATAAAGGAGGGACTCCAGCTTGGATTTTGAATCAACAAGTGTGCCACTTACAATAATTATCTAGGAAAAGGTTTTGATTATTTGTTTTGATATGTGATGTATAGAGGGGATATCTTCCTGTAGAGTGGACTCATGGTCTCATCTGAGGGGATGTTGATTTTTGTGTGCCTTGATCAAAGCCCAAGGTTGAAGCTAAAAGGTTGACTCTACTAGGGGAGTTTTATATTTGTCTTATACAAAGCCTAAGATTGAGGCTGAAAAGAGATTGACTCCACTGAGGAGGGATTTATTTGTCTTGTACAAAGCCCAAGATTGAGGCTGACTGACTCCACTGGGGGAAGTCCTTAAATGAAGCCTAAGAGGAGGCTACTTCTTGATGTGGATTATTGAAATCCAAGAGCAGATCCAGATTGTGTTGGGGAATCCCAAAAGTTTTACTCTTGCTAAGAATCAGGGAAGAGTTAGAGTATCATATGCCATGAGGTTCTGATACTGCTGGGGGGGTTTGTTGATTGTAAATTGACCCTGATTAGGGATTTTTAAGGTGAAGCTTAACGGTTCAGTTTGAAAACCTATGGTTTTAACTCTGCTGGAGGTTGATGTATTGGGATATTGATCAAGGTTTTTCCTGTGTTTTTAGGAAACTTGAGGGTCTCTATGAGATCTAAGATGAGATGAGACTTTCCAAGTCTACTTGAATGAAGAGGTTGACTCATAGCTGGAGAATGATCTTTGTATGATGCCCAAGAGGAGGCTGAGACTGTCCAAGTCTGCTTGTATGAAGCCCAAGAGAAGGCTGTTGGTTTAAGGGACAACCCTAAAATGGTTTGATGTTTGGGAATTCTGACTCTCTTGAGGATTGAACTAGCAAAGATAACTAATTTCTGTCCTATACCCGTAGGAGGCCTTTGGGTCCTTCTACTAAGTCCAAGAGGAGGTTGTCGAACTTCTAAGAAGCCTGAGGGTCCTTGTACTAAGCCCAAGAGGAGGCTAGGGATGCTTTTAGGAAGCGTGTGGGTCCAAGCCTAAGATAAGTTCAAGAAAGGTTTCACCGGGAATTAATCATTTCTTTGCTGAATAATTCTAGGGTTTAAAGAAATTCAAAAGACGTTTCACCATGAATTAATCCTCTCTGAGGAAATGAAGTTCTTGTACAAATATATTTATAAGTTTGGACAGTCTTGAGAAAAGTTTCACCGGGAATAATACCTTTCTCTGTTCCATATTGTATAAGCCCATGAGGAGGCAAGACTATATTTGAAATTTCCTATGGGGGAACTAGTTTTTGACTATGTTGAAAGTACCTTCTGGTTTGATCTTAAACCTAGACCTAACTGCTGGGGAAACTCTAAGCAAGATATGCACCAGTATATACAGACAATTATATTGACATATATATATATATATATATATATATATATATATATATATATATATATATATATATATATATATATATATATAAGTAAATATGCATTGAAAAAAAAGACGTGGGGACTTACCTTCTGAGAAGAAGCCTAAGCATAAAGTGATATGTTGTATTCACTATAATTGTATTCCCTCTTTTAGGGTTTCAAGATATTGAAGAAAGTTTTGAAAACATATTGAATTTGAATTTTAATTAAAAGAAAGTTGTTAAAAAAAAAGATTTGTTTGGGGCTTATAGCTCAAGGAGAGGCCCGAATGACTTATTTGATAACATTGATCACACTGCGATACCGACAGACGTGGTGGGACTTATATTACAGTAGAGGCCCAAATATTGTTTTTTGTATAAAAAGGGGTTGGGTCTTACACTCTGTTAAAGGCCCAAAAGTGTTTGTGAAAAAAGAAAAATGGGGCTTATACTCAAGGAGATGCCCAGATGATTTATTTGAAAAGGCGACCATCGCGCCGTGATTTTGAAAACCACAGAGGGACTTATATAATGACTGAGGCCCAAAATTATTTATGTACAAAGGGATGGGACTTACACTCTATCAAGAGGCCCAAAAGTTTATTTTTACACAAGAGATGGGGCTTATAACTCAAGGAGATGCCCAGATGAAAACAGCGATCGCACTGTTTATCGTATCGGGAGTTATACAATTACTGAGGCCCAAAATGGTTTATTTACAAAGGGAATGAGTCTTATACTCTATTAGAGGCCCAAAAGTTTATTTTTACACAAGATATGGGGCTTATAGCTCAAGGAGATGCCCGTATGAAAACAGCGATCACACCGTTTATCGTATCGGGACTTATACAATGACTGAGGACCAAAATGGTTTATTTACAAAGGGAATGGGTCTTACACTCTATTAGAGGCCCAAAACTGTTTGAAAAATTAAAATTAAGAGAAACCCTAATTTTAATTTAAAAAATATAATTTTTTAAAGGAAATTAAATATAAAATGATACAAAATATCAAATATATTCAGAAACAAGTTATCAACTTTAAAAAATATTTTGAAAAATCATGTTCAATCACATGAAAGCTTGAAATCCAGTTGGTTTTGAAAAATCAAGGAGAGAATTTCATTTAAAAATGTTTAAAAACAAATAAAAATGAAATTAAATTAAAAAATCAAACTATATTAAATAAATAATATAAGTGTGATTTTTTTGTAGAATAAAATAATTTAACATTTTAAAAAAAAGAACCAATAAAAAATGATAAAAAATGAGAAAGAAATTAATTTTTGAAATCATTTAATAAAAATATCAAATATTAAAAAATTCAAAATTTTTGAAAATGGCGCCAAGGTCATCTTCTTCTTCCTCACGAATACCCGCCATGGTCGTTTTGCAAAACCTCTCATATCTCTCTGATTACTCAATGAAAATGACTTTTGTAAACATGAAAGTTGTGTGTTTTTGAACAAGGATTTCAGTCATATAAATTAATTGCATTTATATTAAGTGTGGAGTGAGAAATCAAGTGATGAACTCAAGAACCCTAGTTTCTGCAAGAACTCTATGAAATCTTATACGCGAAAGCTACAAAGCAATTGATTGAGGGGAATAACTCTACACAAGTGCAGAAACATGTTTGTAAATTGAAAACACATTTATGATACATGGATTATAGAGTTTGAGAGTGTCAGGCTTACCTCTTGCAAGAAGAATTCGAATTCTATGTTGGAGGTGTTACAGATGTTGTGTAATGATCTGGACAGCTTCAATGGACCTCAAGTAATGTGTTTGAAAGCTTGGAATGGATTGAATCAGCTTGGAACTTGTTGTGGCACCTCAACTGCAAACAGGCCAAAAAGCTTGAGCAAATGGGGGGTGACTTTGTGATTCTTATATTCCATATGAGTTTTAAGGTTATGGATCACTCATATATGATGTATGTGAGGTGTTGGCATGATTGGTTTTTATTGAATTGCTCTCAAATTGAAAATTCGATAGTGACTTGAAAGAAAAGCAAAATCTGGTTTTTTTAGTGAGATTTGGAGGAAATCATGTATTACTATGCTTTGGTGTACATGAATTAATCATAAAGAGGCTCTATTTATAGTAGATCAAGTTTGTTTTGGGAGCAATAGTGATTGGAGGCTGGATCACTCCAATATCCATTGAACTTTGTCATGTAGCCAAAGTCTCCTCTAGCCATTAACTTGAGTCAATCTTGCAGGCTATGAGTCTTTTGTTGCAGGGGATAAGGCTTGACTCATTTGGTTGATCATGGACTGATACATGCCAGCTCTATGCATCCCTTAAATGCCTCATGACAAAATTGGAGTTTTTGGATTTTGAACTTTGAATATCACATGCCAAATGATGAGGTTTTTGACTTGCAAGGCTCTATGGTGTTGCAGCTCTGCCGAGATCATGTTCATTGCACTTTATAAACTTGTCTTGTATGGTGACAATGCTTTCCAAGTCATGGAAATGAAAAAATCGTGTGGCATGTACAAGACTGTCATGTAAAACCAGTATTGGAGGTGTCATGTTTCCATACTTATAACTCCCTACTCAAGTTGAATTAGGATGAGTTCTGGTACTCTTTGGAAATCTTGTATATCCTTCTTTAACTTTGATGTCCAACATTGGTCTTGAATCAACTTGGATCATGGTGAAAAATGGCCTCAAAGTTGGAAAACCCAAGACAAATTCTGTTCAAAATTTTCACTAAGTGTTGGAAAAAATGTCCATTTTCATGTTTTTGTGATTTTGATCAATCCATAACTCAAAATCCATGAGGATTTGGAATCTGATGTAGTTGACAATTTTGAAGTATGTAATGAGAGCTTTCATTTGAACTTGGAATGGGAGAAAAAGACCTTGTGGTTTAGGAGTTATGACCTTGCAAAGTTGGTACCAAATCACTTTTGTTCCATAACTTATAAAATTTTAAGTTTCTTATGGTTGCCCCTTTTTCAAGTAACCTCACTTTTCTTGATTTTTATTGATAGATGATGATACAAACCATGAATTAAAATTATTTTTGACTTCGGGAAGACTTGTTTGTCAAGAAATTCAAAAAGTCAAACTTGGTTTTTTGGCACAGTTGACTTTTTGTCAGATGAATTCCAAACTGTGTGATCCTCTATGAAATCAAGTCCTTGACCTAATTCAAACCTAATGGATGGATTACATAGGTGTTATAGAGTGTCTTGAATCATGTCCCAAGGTTTGGGAACATGTTTTAGTTAAAAGTCAAAGATACAATTGACTTTTCATCAGGAAACCCTAATTGATCCAAATGAATTTGAATCCTTGTACTGCTTATGAACCAAGTTCTTTGAATCAACCCAATCTTGTGAATGGATCAATATGATGTATTTGAGGTCTTCAAAACACTTCTTGAGGTCTTGGCTAATGTCCTGCTCCAAAAATCAACTTAGGGGTGAATTAGGTCAAGAAACCCTAATTCCTGATTTTTGATGAATTCATCACCTGAGGCTATTTTGACTCTATGATTGGGTTCATAAGGTCCCTTTGAGCTTCATGACTCATGTTTTGAAGTATTAGCTCACGCCCAGATGAAATTTTCATCTGGAGGCCTTGGTCGACCAAAACCCTAATTTGGTGACACTGGCGATCTTGAGGCTTGATCCACTTGGAATGTTGTAACTTTGTGCTTGATCCTTGATGTGGAAGACCTCTTGATCCTTTATGGGTGTTTGAGAGGCTATACAAGTTAAAGATCATGTCAATTATTGATTGATCCTTTGTCTGAGTGCTCTGAGAGGGATCAAAACTCTAATTCTTGGTTGTAGTGAATGCTCAACAATCCTTGAGAAGATTGATGAGGTATGAGGGTACATCCATATTGTGCTGATGGTTTGTACAATGATGGGAACTATTTGTGGTCAAAATTTGGGGTATGATAGATGTCCCTATTTAATCTTCTTGGACCTGAAGGTGTGAATGGCGAAGACGTTCAGACATTCAAGGTAAAAGAGGATTAAATATCAGAATACTCAAAATTTTGACTGTGGTTATGAATGGTAGAGATTTGCTCATCCATCTTCTTTTGCTAAGTAATGTTACTTAGAAAAGGGTAAAACTTCCCCTCGATCATGGTCTTCCGCCATGGAACTAGTCTCAGTTTTGTTTTGAAATAAACTTCCCTTCGATCCTGGTCTTCAGCCATGGAACTGGTCTCAGTTTTCTTTTGAAAGAAACTTCCCCTCGATCCTGGTCTTCAGCCATGGAACTGGTCTCAGTTTTCTTTTGAAATAAACTTCCCCTCGATCCTGGTCTTCAGCCATGGAACTGGTCTTAGTTTTCTTTTGAAATAAACTTCCCCTCGATCCTGGTCTTCAGCCATGGAACTGGTCTCAGTTTTCTTTTGAAATAAACTTCCCCTCGATCCTGGTCTTCAGCCATGGAGCTAGTCTCAGTTTCTTCTTGTCGAGTTTCTTCCTCGACAAGGAATGCCATCTGTGATGGTTTTCACCAAACTTCTCACTGGGGAGAGGCCGTTTGATGGAAAAAGATTTGATGTTAGACTTGCTGGAGAAACCATTTGTTTGAATTGCAGAGGTGTGCAAACTTCTCTGTGAGAGATGCCATTTGTTGACCTACTGGGGAAAACGAGTCTCTTGAGAGACCGCTTTTTGTTTCGCGAGGTTACATCATACTTATCTTCGAGACCTTTTCGGAGAAATGCCATGTAATCTAATTTTGAGGTGCCAGTGACTTTATTGACAACCATTTTTTTGGGGATAAATCGCCGTATTGCCAAGAGTCTTCGGTTAAGAGGCTTTCTCTGGGGATTTTCTTTAATCCGGGAAAGTAAAAGTATCATCTTTAATGGTGAAGAGTGATGTTCCAAAGGTGTCTGTTGAGTGTCTTCTTGCCTTTCATAGGTCCAAGTTATCAAAGTGGTCGAGGAAAGTCACCAATCCAGAAATAAATTGGGGAGAGATTCCTCAGACAATACATTTTCGAACGAGGAAAGAACTGACAACTCTATCGGTGAGAGGACATTTATCACTTGGGGACGAAAATGACCAGAGTGATATTAATACAACATATGTATGAATATGAATCAATCATGCATGATGTATGTATATTTATGCTGACAAAACAGACGCGACATAGAGACAGTGAATGAACACGACTGGATACTCGGCCACTGCGGGGATAAAAAGTATCATTGGTTCAAGATAGCAATCCTTTCCTGTTTACGAGGGGTAGACCCTACTGGGGAAAACAGACCAATTATCGGTTCCCGGAGGTAACACATCTACCAGGGATGTCAGATGGGACATTACATATGAAATAGTTGATCCTTCATTCAGAGTGTACTGGTTAAAAGGAGTACTTTGATTCTGCATTTTGTGGCTTAATCACTACAAGAGAAGCAGTCGATATTCCTTTTTATGTTCAATAGTCAAGAGGAATTGCCAACATTATTTTAAAAGCAGAAGAAAATTTGAAAGTTTAGTTTTGAAAACAAAAGTAAGTTCGTTTTTGTTTCAAGAATGTGTAGCGAGCGATTTTGGATGTGGTTGCGAAGCACTATCGCTTTGGTACTACAGTTCAATTCATTTTTTATCCTATTGAAGCTGATGAAGGAAGGGAAATAGATGTCTCTAATTAACCCTGCTTGCAAACTGAGTTTGAACATATAACTGTTGGTTTACGGATGCTACAAAGATTGTGGGTCTCTCTTAGGTTATTTTGTTAAAATAGTGCTAGGGCGGTTGGTGGGAGATTAGGACTGGTGCTTTTGAGATGTGAGGGTACGGGATTTGGGTTTTGGATTAGTGTGCTCGCTAAGATTTTTCTTTCAATCTTATGCCTACGTATTTCCGTTTACCGAAATAGGGAAATCAGAGTGATCGTAGTTCCTCCTATTCTATGGGAAGAAATGGTGTTTTGGTGTCTTGTTTAAAGCCCAAGATGTGAAGCTGAAGGTGGTTTGTATCTTGTTCAAAGCCCAAGATATGAAGCTGAAGAGTCTATTTGTATCTTGTTCAAAGCCCAAGATGTGAAGCTAAAAGTTTCGTCTTTAGAGAGAATTTGTCATCTCTAAAGGGGTCTGTTTGTCACAACTGTTGGGTGACTGACTATAAAGGAGGATTACTTTAACCAGGATATGTGAATTCTAGCAATGCCATAATTTCCTTTATAGGGGTTTTTGACCTGAAGGAGAAGACTTTAACTCAGTGTAGAGTAATGCCATCTTTCCTTAGGAATTTCTCATGCTAAAAGAGGGACAGTGGCATGGATGTAGATGACCCAGAAGCTTGCTGCTTATAGCAATTAGATGAAGGGAAAGAAGTTGTTGATGTTTGTATACTGTGAATGGGGCACATTTTTTATGCTAAAAGGTTGATTGGTTCAACCGGGGTTTCCTTATACAAAGCCTAAGAGGAGGCTATTGACCCCACAAGAGGGTGCTTTTGGTGTGTCTCGTACGAAGCCCAAGAGAGAGGCTAAAAGGGTTGACTCTACAGGAGAATCTTTTATATGTGTCTTGTACGAAGCCCAAGACGGAGGCTAAAAGGGTTTGACTCAACAAGTGAGTCTTTTATACTCAACAAGAGAGTGATTTGTATCTCGTACGAAGCCCGAGATAGAGGCTAAAGGTGATCGACTCAACAAGAGAATCTTTTTATACTCAACAAGAGAGTGTTTTGTATCTCGTATAAAGCCCGAGATAGAGGCTAAAAGGTTTGACTCAACAAGAGAGTCTTTTATATGTGTCTTGTATGAAGCCCCAGACGGGGGCTAAAAGTTTGGACTCAACAAGAGAGTCTGAAGAGGTTAACTCCGCTGGGGAGAATCATTGTACAAAGCCCAAGAGGAGGCTAGGGTTACTGTTCCAGTTGAGTGACAGGATCAGTATGCTAATTTAAAGAGAAAATTAGTTCTTATATGAGTATTGTTTGCACACAGGGATTTGATTCGATGATCAGGGTTATTTCCTGTTCTTTAAGGAAATGGGAAATCCAAAGGGTATTGAGACTGTCCGAGTCTAAGGGTTTCATCTCCTAGCTTTGAGAGTAACTTGAGAATGTCTTTGAGACTCAAGGAAATTAGACTGTCCAAGTCTAGAGTTTCATCTTTTGTACTACGTTTAAGAAACAACAGTAACAAGATCTAGACTTTTTGAAAGACTGTTCTATTAAGATGACTAATTTCTGTTCCTATACCTCTAGGAGGTCGTCGGGACAATTTGTACGAAGCCCAAGAGGAGGCTGGAAACTTTTAAGAAGCCGAGGGACAATTTGTACGAAGCCCAAGAGGAGGCTATCATTCCCGGAGGAAGAAATCATTTATACGAAGCCTAAGAGGAGGCTGTGAATACTTCTAAGAAGCCGACGGGTCCTTGTACAACGCCCAAGAGGAGGCGGGGATGCTTTTAAGAAGCCTGTGGGTCCCCAAACCCCGAGAAATTCAAGACAGGCTATTCACAGAGAATAGATCAAGCCAGGAAAGTTCGAGAATTTGGAAGAAACTCAAGAGATGCCATTCACGGAGAAAAGATCATCTCTGGGGAATTGAGTTTCTTCGACGATTTCTAAAGGTGACAGTCTGTGAAAGGGTTCACCGAGAATGCTGCCTTTCACGTCTCCATATTGTTTAACCCCAAGAGGAGGGAAGACTGTATCTGGTAATCCTATGGGGATCTAGTTTTGTCTATTTAAGAGTAATCAACAGGGCTTAGTGCTAGACGTAGTTGCCGGGGAAACTCTAAATATCTAACTATTATTACACAGTCGATATGAGTTTATGAAAGAAGACTTACAGTGAAACAACCCCATAATACAGTTATATGTATATGAAAGCGGTAAATGAAAGCATATAACCACTTACTTGGTTGTAGAGCTTCCATGCTGTTTGGTTAGTTGTTCAACAAAGAAAGATTGAAAACAACGGTATATTCAAAATCAAAGGAGAAAGTGCTTGGAAATGAAAGATTGGGGCTTACAGCTCAAGGAGAGGCCCAAGGTTTTTATTAGTGATCGCACTATCGTTTTATACAGAGGGACTTATACAAGTGACTGAGGCCCGAGAAAGATTTTCTGTACAAAGGGATGGGTCTTACACTCTCTCAAGAGGCCCAAAAGATTTAAAGAAAAAGAGTGGGGCTTATAACATGAGGGTAGGCCCAAATGATTTTTTCGTTTGAAACGGCGATCGCGCCGAGATTTTTAGAAAACGCAGTGGGTCTTATACAATGACTGAGGCCCAAAATGGTTTGGTTTTCAAAGGGGGTTGGGTCTTACACTCTAATAGAGGCCCAAAAGATTTTGAATGGGTCTTATAGCTCGAGGAGAGGCCCAGGGTTTGTTTTTCAACGGACGATGATTGTGTCAAACTTTTTGAAATACAACGGGACTTATACAATAAGTGAGGCCCAAAATAGGTTTGTATTTACAAAGGATTGGGTCTTACACTCCATTAGAGGCCCAAAAGTGTTTGAAAAAGTTTGATGAGGGTTGAATTAATCAAAACCCTAATTTGTTTCCAAAATGTATTTTAATTGAATAAAAAATTCAATTAAAATGGTCAAAATTGTTTAATATGTGGAAAAAAAATTGTGATCTTGGATTAATGTTTCAACAATCATGTTTTGACCTACAAAATGATTAGAAATCATAAAAATTTGTAAAATCAAGAAGGAAAAGATATTTTAAATGTCAAAAACAATTAAAATATTAATTCTTGGCAAAGATATCAATTATATGAAATAAATAATATTTTTGGGATTTTTGGGTAAAATAAAATATTTTAACATTTTTTTGAATTATTAAAAAAAAGAATCAACTCAAAATCATTAAAACTCAGAGAGAAATTAATTTTTGAATCAATTAAATAAAATCATAAAATTCAAATATTTGAATATTCAAAAAAGGGCGCCAAGAACACCCAAAACACGCGCGTGTTCTGGGTTTTGCCCAGATTTGCATTTTCTCCCCAATCTCACTGAATACTTGATTATATCATGCAATCCACATATCAATCTGCTCGTTTCAACCTCACGGTCATGTCTATGGTCTTTAATTTCATTTATTTTTAACATGGAATAAGAAATCAAGACAAAACCTCAAGAACCCTAAAATTTGCATGAAGGCTGAGAATTTTGATACACGATTCAAACAAAGCAATTAATTGAGGGGAAACATTCTATGCATGATTATGAACATTTGGCAAAAGTATTGTGCGAGGAAATATGCATAGATTAAGAGATGACCAAGTTTAGGCTTACTTGAAGGTCGTGACAGCAAGAGCAATGTGATTTTTGAGTTGGAGGTGTTACAGATGAGTTGTGATGATCTGAACAACTTCCCTACACCCTATGGAGTGTGTTTGAAGGCTTGGACTTGATTGGAAATGGATGGATCATTTCATGGCATCTCAGCTACAACTTGGTTAAAACCTTGAGCAACTGGCGGGTGATTCTGAGAAATCAGTGTTCCAGATGTTGTTTAAGTGTTTGGATCACTTCTATATGATGGTTATGAGGTGTGTGTGTGTGATTGGTTTGATTGGAAAAGCTCTCAAACTCAAAACCCGATAGTGACTTGCCTTAGAAGGCAAAATTGGAGTGAAAGAAGAGATTTTGAGGAAAGCATCTATTTGATGGCTTTGGTGTACTCAAACTGATCACAAATGAGCTCTATTTATAGTAGAGCAAGTTTGTTTTGGATGGAATAGTGAATGGCAACTGCAGCAGAGGTTTGGCAATGTTGGCAAATGAAAATCCAAGTCTCCTCTAGCCATTGACTAGAGGTTAGAGCACAGAGCTTTGGTTCCCTACTTGTTGGAGGAATCTTGACTGAATTCAGTTGCAAATGTGTCAGTCCATGCCACCTCTAAGCATCTATTAAATGCTTTAATCCAAAATTGGAGTCTTGTCCCTCTTTTAGGCAATTCTAGGTTTGGCATGCTACTTCTTGTTCCAAGGACTTTGGAGGCTTGGCTCAGTGATTGTCCCCTTTAGATTTGATCCTCAGATGTCTCCAAGATGATGACAAGGCTTGGAATTTACTGATTTTGGAAAATCGACCAAAAATGCAAAAGTCTACCTTGCCTTGGCAGTTTTCAGCAAGGCACTTTGCCACTACCATAACTCTTAGCTCAAATTGAATTTGGTGATGTTCTTGGCCATTTTGGAAAGCCCTTATATGATACAACAACTATTTGATCATATTTGGTTTTGATACCTTTTGGATCCAAGTGAAAAATCCCCCTACATTTGGAAAAAAGTGAAGGCAGATTCTGACTTAGTGAAAATTTCACTAAGTGTTGGAAAAAAGTGACATTTTCACTTTTTGTGATTTTGATCAATCCATGACTCAAAATCCATGAAGAATTGGAATGAGGCCTAGTTGAAGTTTTTGTAGAGGGCCATGAGATCTACAAATCAAGCTTTGGATGGGGAAAAATGGCTTTGTGGTTTAGGAGTTATGATCCTCCAAAGTTGGTACCCTTGCCACTTTGTTTATAACATAGAAAATTTTCTAAGTTTTTATGGTTACCCCTTTTACAAGTTATCCCACTTTCTTTGATTTTTCTTGATGAATGATGATTCAAATCACACATTAACATCATTTTCGGGTTAAAAATCCATTTTTGTGAAAAATCTCAAAAAGTCAAAGTTGACTTTTGTTTACAATTGACTTTTTATCCGATGAATTCCAAACTGTGCAATCCTTTAGGAAATCATGTCCTTGACCTAAATCAAACTTGATGGACATGTTTCATGGGTGTTATAGGGTATATTGAATCATGTCTTAGGGCTTGGGAGCATGTCCTGGTCAAAAATCAAAGTTACAGTTGACTTTTCTCGCGAAACCCTAACTGTGGTTCAGATGAAATTGAGACTTGTTGCTCAAGCTTCCTGGATCAATCCATTGTTGCAAATGGATCAATGTGGTATGTTGGAGACCCTAAAATCCTCTCTTGAGGTCTTGGCTCATGATTTGTCCCAAAAGTCAACTTAGGGGTGAATTAGGTCAAGAAACCCTAATTCCTGATTTTTGATGAATGCATCCCCTGAGGAAAAATTGACTTGATAATTAGGTTCATGAAGTTCCATGGAGCATATTAGGATATGCTTTGAAGTATTGGATCATGCCCAGAGGAAAATTTCCAACTGGCGGCCCTGGTCGACCAAAACCCTAATTTGGTGACACTGGCGATCTTGAGGCTTGATCCACCTAGAAGGGAGCAACCTTGTGCTTAATCCTTAATGTGGGAGTCCTCTTAATCCATTGTGGATGTTTGAGAGGTTAGACAAGTTGAAGATCATGTCATTTCTTGATTGAACATTTGTCTAAGAGCTCTGAGAGGGCTTGAAACCCTAATTTTGATAGTAGTAAATGCTCACCCATCTTTGGGGAGACTAATGAAGCATAATGATTCATCCATATTGTGATGATGATTTGCACAATGATGGGAAATCTTAGTGGTTAAAATTTGGGGTATGAAAGAATGTTAATCATATAAACATGTCATTTTGCAAAGCAGAATAAATGAGATTTGCAAACAAAAGTACTAGGGCTCAAATTTTATTGATAGAATGGTAATCAGCCAAGCGCGTGATCCCATGGAGCATTACAAAGTTTAGAAAATGGAAATTTTAAAGGGAAAGGGGCTACATTGAAACATAACGACCGCTATCTTCCCACCAACTTTGAGTTTTGGACATTCTGAGCTTCTGTCGAAGGTGATCTTGAGTGAAGTTTTTCTGATGGATGGCGTCACCGCTGGGGATCTAATCTTGTCAGACATAGTTACTTGCCATGAATCCCTAACTTTTTCCTGGATTGTCTTGTCAGGTTCCCAATCCATCGGGATGATCATTGTTTATGTATCTAATTTTTGCCTGGACCGCCCTTTTGGATTTTCAATCCACCGAGACGTTTTTTTATTTAGGCGAAGTATTTCTTGACTACATCAACATTTGTGGGGTAGGTAAACTCCTTTCCATCTATGGTTGCGAGTCTCAAGGCACCGCATGAGATGGCTTTCTTAACCACATAAGGGCCATCATAATTCGGAGTCCATTTTCCCCTGTAATTAGTGAGAAATGATTATATCTTCTTGAGCATGAGGTCTCCTAATATAAAGACACTGGGTCGGACCTTTTTGTCAAACATTTTCTTCATTCTTTGCTGATACAAATTGACCATGGCATAAAGTCGTCATTCTCTTTTCTTTGATCAGATTCAGTTCATCATATCGGCTTTGACACCATCCAACTTCTTTTAGCTTGGCTTCCATCAATACCCTGATTGATGGGATCTATACTTCTATGGGGAGGACTGCTTCCATACCATATACTAGAGAGAAAGGGGTTACCCCTGTTGAAGTGCGAGCGGATGTGCGATAACCGTGAAGACCAAAGGGTAGCATCTCATGCCAATCTTTGTAGGTTACAACCATCTTCTGAATGATCTTCTTGATATTCTTGTTAGTCGCTTCTACCGCTCCACTCATCTTAGGCTGGTAGGGAGATGATTTATGGTGTTCGATCTTAAACTTGGCACACAACTCTTTCATCATCTTGTTGTTCAAGTTGGATCCATTATCCGTAATGATCTGGCTTGGAACACTATATTGGCAGATGAGATTGTTCTTGACAAAATCGGACCACTACTTGTCGGGTTACATTGGTGTATGATACTGCTTCAACCCATTTGGTGAAGTAATCAATGGCTACCGGGATGAACCTGTAACGACCCGAAAATCTAAATCAATTATTTAATTATTTATTTAATTAATTTAGAAGGAATTAAGAGATTTTTTGAGAATTTTGGAGAAAGAAGGCACTTTTGAATAATTTAATAAAATAAATGAGCATGTGTTATTTATATTATTATTATTTAAAATAAAATGAGAAAGGGCGAGGTGGTCTTATTGGAGAATAAGTAAGGATAGGATGGGAAGTTCATAAACTGGAATATATGACTAAAAGAGAAAAGGAACGATCATTCTAACTGATCGTGTTTTGGTGAAGGAAACTGAAGCAGAGAAGAGGAAGAGGAAACCTAAGGGGCTGAGGAACTTCGAGAAGAATCTTGAAGAAGGAAAAGAAAGGTTTCTGATTACTCTAAGGTATGGGGAGAATTCCTAATTCCTTGTAGTTTATGAAATTGGGGATTGAATAGATTAGGATTGTGTGGAATTTTGTTTGATTTTGATGATTTTGATATGAAATGTATGATATGATGATAATATGAGGAACTTCACTGGTATGTGTTGATATATGTGTGTCTTATGAGTATTTTGATCAAATTTCGTGTAGAACACTGGTTTTGGGGATATGGGGATCAAAATTGTAGAAAAATCAAATTTTTGGAAAAATGGGTTTTGTCGCACTCTGACACGGGCCGTGTCACAGGACACGGGCGGCCGTGTCAGCTTTCTGGTCTCGTATAAAAATTGATTTTTGGAAAATTGGTCCCAGACTTTCTGACACGGGCCGTGTCAGGCTGCTGACTTGCTATTTTTTTTTATGTTTTGGAATCGTGTCTCAGGTCTTCTGACACGGGCCGTGTCACAGGACACGGGCGGCCGTGTCAGACTGTGGTTATTTGATATTTTGCTGTTTTCTTGAAGTTTCTCGATGTTTTCTCGTGTTGTTTACTTGGAGTCGAGGTGTTGATGATATATAATTGAAGAAACATGATTTTATGATGAATATTGTTGAGATGAAATGAATGATGCACATGTTGATAATTGAATGGAATAAGGAGTTTAGCATCATTGCATTTCATGGCATATTTTATGTTGGGGCTTCGGCCTATTGGTAGCTTCAATCCCATAGTGCGGATTGGAGTGATATGTTGTTATGTTGTGCTCCCATTGGGGAGGGTTGATGGTCAGTGTCCATCACATGGAGAAAAGTTGGTACCGCATTGATACGTTGCATTTTCATTGAAGTTGACATTGCATTTTCTTATGAAGTAATTGTGATGAGTCGTATTATGAATTTTAAGTTGATGATGATGTGAATGAAGGCGGATGATGGTCTGTTGTTGTTGCTGCTTAATTTATTTAATTTAATTTCCATGTCTTGTATTACTATATCGAATTATGTTTTCTCACCCTGCCTGCTTGGAAATGTTGCCTCTTATGTGGGTAACTTGCAGATAACCCAGAGTAGCTTCAAGGTGACGAAGGAGGTAGCTTTGGAGTGTCTTGTTTATGTTGTTTAAGTTTAGAGGTGTCCTGCTCTGTGTCATGTAACATCGGGTTGGGATGAATTGCGAACTTCGTGTTCTTTTGATTCATGTTGGAATTTTATACTGAGGATGTTGTTCTAGATTGGATAAGTTTCTTATGAAGTGTTTAATTGAATTTAAAATGACAAGTTGATTCCGCTGCGAGATTATGATTTCTTTTGGCGATGTTTGAGCAACCCGTGTTACAGGACAGGACTATGAGGATTATATGATGTTTTTGAATATGTATACCCTTGGTTGTGGATTTTACTCTGATAATATGATTTATTTCTTTAAAACTGATTGTGGGGTAGAAGGGTGTTACATTAGTGGTATCAAAGCAGGTCGGTTTGTCCGGCCAAGTTTTGTGTTGTCAGTCTGTTGTCAGTCGTTACTTGTTAACGATTATTTGTTTCTTTCTGACGTGGTGAGTGTTGTACAGAATGGCTGGAAACAACACGCGTGCTCTTGCTGATGCTATTGCAGCTCTTGCTCGGAACCATGCTCCTGATGAGTTTCGTGCATTGGAGAAGTTTCAGAGGAACAGCCCACCGAAGTTTGAAGGAACTCATGACCCGGCGAGCGCACAAAAGTGGCTCAAGGCGATTGAGAAGATTTTTAGAGTGATGGGGTGCTCTGATCGCAACAAGTGCAGTTCGGAACGCATATGCTGAAAGAAGAGGCCGAGGACTGGTGGGATAACACCCGTCAGCGGTTGGAAGATGTTGGCACCGTGGTGACTTGGAATGTGTTCAAGCAAGAGTTTCTGGGCAAGTATTTTCCTGAAGATGCTCGTGGTAAGATGGAAGTGGAATTCATTGAATTGAAACAGGGAAATATGACTGTGGCGGAGTATGCTGCCAAATTTGAGAGGCTTGTGAAGTTTTGTCCTCATTACAACCGTGCAGATGCTGAACTTTCTAAGTGTCTCAAGTTTGAGAATGGGCTAAGACCAGAGATTAAGCAAGGGATTGGATGCCAACAAATTCGTAGGTATGCGGAACTGGTGGATAAGAGTAGGATCTATGATGAAGATAGCCGAGCTCGATCTGCTCACTACAAATAGCTAAGTGAAAAAAAAGATAAGGGTCAGTTCAGAGGAAAACCTTATGCGACCCCAGGTGATAAAGGGAAACAGAAGGTATCAGATGAGAAGAAATCAAGTAGGGGAGTCGTTAATACACCTACTAAGTGCTATAAGTGTGGAGAGGCAGGTCACAAAGCTGATGTGTGTACTAACAAAGTTCTGAGATGTTACCGTTGTGGTAAGACTGGGCATAGAATTGGTGATTGTCC
Organism: Lathyrus tuberosus; assembly: GCA_022829125.1. Taxonomy (NCBI): domain Eukaryota; kingdom Viridiplantae; phylum Streptophyta; class Magnoliopsida; order Fabales; family Fabaceae; genus Lathyrus; species Lathyrus tuberosus. Next base: position 7,942,423 of record JALAZF010000270.1, on the reverse strand, counting down.
GAATGAGGGTCCAACCTGTTTCAACTGTGGTGAACAGGGGAATATCAGTACTCAATGCCAGAAACCAAAGAAGGCTACTACTGCTGCCCAGACTACTGGAAGAGTGTTTGCTTTGGCTGGCTCAGAAGTTCCCAAGAAGGACAACTTGATTCGAGGTACTTGTTTTATTAACAATGTTGAGTTGATTGCTATTATTGATACTGGAGCTACGCATTCATTTATCTCTCTTGAGTGTGCTACTAGATTGGGTTTGAATTTGTCTAACATGAATGGTAGTATGATAGTAGAGACTCCGGCTAATGGTTCGGTGACTACCATGCTTGTTTGTTTGAAGTGTCCTTTGACAATCTTTGAGAAGGATTTTGTGATGGATTTGGTGTGCTTACCTTTGCACCAAATCGATGTTATCCTTGGTATGAACTGGTTGGAGTTCAACTACGTTCATATTAATTGTTATAGTAAGACTGTGAGGTTTCCAGAGTTAGGAAAGGATGGTGAACTGATGTTCTTATCTGCTAAGCAAGTGGATGAACTTTTATTAGATGAAGCATTGATGTTCGCAGTGTTTGCATCGTTGCCAGTCGGTGGTGAAGCCGTCAGTGCTGAGTTGCCTGTGGTTTGTGAGTTTCAATATGTGTTTCCTGAGGATATAAGTGACTTACCTCCGGAACGTGAAGTCGAGTTTGCTGTGGACTTAATACCACGTACGAGTCCAGTATCGATGGCTCCTTATCGAATGTCTGCTTCAGAATTGAGTGAGTTGAAGAAACAACTAGAAGAATTGTTAGAAATAAAGTTTATTCGTCCTAGTGTTTCTCCGTGGGGTGCTCCGGTGTTGCTTGTTAAGAAGAAAGATGGTAGTATGAGTTTGTGTGTCGATTATCAGCAGTTGAATAAGATGACGATCAAGAATAAGTATCCGCTTCCGAGAATCGACGATTTAATGGATCAACTTGTAGGTGCTTGTGTGTCCAGTAAGATTGATCTGAGGTCTGGTTATCATCAGATTAGAGTTAAAGCCGATGATATTCCGAAAATAGCTTTCAGAACGAGGTATGGTCATTATGAATATACAGTGATGCCATTTGGAGTTTCTAACGCGCCTGGTGTGTTCATGGAGTATATGAACCGAATCTTTCATGACTATCTTGATAAGTTTGTGGTGGTTTTCATAGATGACATCTTGGTATATTCTAAATTAGAAGAAGAACATGCGAAACATTTAAAGATTGTGTTACAAGTGTTGAGGGAAAAGAAATTGTATGTTAAGTTGTCAAAGTGTGAGTTCTGGTTGAGGGAAGTTAGTTTCCTAGGCCATGTGATTTCAAGTGGTGGAATTTCTTTGGATCCCTCAAAGATTGATGCGGTGTTGCAGTGGGAGACTCCGAAGTCTGCTACAGAGATTCGTAGTTTTCTTGGATTGGCTGGCTATTATCGTAAATTCATTGAAGTTTTTTCTAAGTTGGCTTTGCCGTTGACGCAATTGACTCGAAAGGGGCAAGCGTATGTATGGGATGTCGCTTGTGAGGAAAGTTTTGTGGAACTAAAGAAAAAGTTGACAACTGCTCCGGTGTTGGTTTTGCCAGACCTGAATGAGTCCTTTGTGGTTTATTGTGATGCTTCAAAGATGGGCCTTGGTGGAGTTTTGATGCAAAATGGTAAAGTGGTCTCTTATGCTTCTAGGCAGTTAAGAGTCCATGAGAGGAATTACCCTACACACGACTTAGAGTTGGCTGCTGTAGTATTTGTGCTGAAGATTTGGAGACATTATCTTTTTGGTTCGAAATTTGAGGTATTCAGTGACCATAAAAGTTTGAAATACTTGTTCGATTAGAAAGAGTTAAACATGAGGCAGAGAAGGTGGCTAGAATTATTAAAGGATTTTGAATTCGATTTGAATTATCATCTCGGTAAAGCAAATGTAGTGGCTGATGCTTTGAGTAGAAAGTCATTGCATATTTCAATGCTTATGGTGAGAGAACTTGAAATGATTGAGCAATTCAGAGACATGAGTTTGTTGTGTGAGACGACCGCTGATAGTGTGAAATTGGGCATGCTAAAGCTGACTAGTAGAATTTTGGAGGAAATTCGGGAAGGTCAGAAATCTGATTTGAAATTGGTTGATCAGTTAATGAAGATTAATAAAGGTAATGGAGGTGAGTTCCGAATTGATGAAGATGGAGTTTTGAGATTTCGAGATAGAGTATGTATTCCGGATATTTCTGGAATAAAAAAGAGTATTTTGGAGGAAGGACATAGAAGTCGATTGAGTATTCATCCTGGTGCTATGAAGATGTATCAAGACCTGCGTAGATTGTTTTGGTGGCCAGGTATGAAAAGGGATATCGCTAAATTTGTGTATGCATGTTTGACTTGCCAGAAGTCCAAGATTGAACATCAGAAGCCTTCAGGTATGATGCAGTCGTTGAGTGTTCCTGAATGGAAATGGGATAGCATTTCCATGGATTTTGTGACTGGGTTACCGAAGACTGCAAGAGGTAATGACTCGATATGGGTGATTGTGGATAGGTTGACTAAGTCGGCGCATTTCTTGCCGATGAGGATTAATTATTCTATGAAGAAGTTAGCTGAGATTTATATTGATGAAATTGTGAAGTTACATTGAACACCTTTGAGTATTGTATTGGATAGAGATCTGCGGTTTACGTCGAGGTTTTGGAAGAGTCTACAGGACGCTTTGGGTACCAAGTTGAAGGTGAGCTCCGCTTATCACCCGCAGACAGATGGTCAGACGGAAAGAACAATCCAATCTTTAGAAGATTTGTTGAGAGCTTGTGTGCTGGATCAAGGAGGATCTTGGGATAGTCACTTGCCGTTGATCGAGTTTACATACAGTAACAGTTTTCATGCTAGTATTGGAATGGCTCCATATGAGGCGTTGTATGGTAGACGTTGTCGAACTCCATTGTGTTGTATGAGTCGGGAGAGAGTTCTGTACTTGGACCTGAGATTGTGCAAGAGACAACGGAGAAGATTAAAATGATTCGGGATAAAATGAAGACGTTGCAGAGTCGTCAGAAGAGTTACCATGATAAGAGAAGAAAAGTACTGGAATTCCAAGAGGGACACCACGTGTTCTTAAGAGTTACTCCGATGACTGGTGTGGGACGAGCTTTGAAGTCTAGAAAGCTCACTCCGCGCTTTGTTGGTCCGTATCAGATTATACAGAGGATAGGAGAAGTTGCCTATCGGGTGGCCTTACCACCGTAACTTGCAAATTTGAACGATGTGTTTCATGTGTCGCAGTTGAGAAAGTATATTCCGGACCCGTCGCATGTGATTCAAATGGATGATGTGCAGGTAAGGGATAACCTGACAGTGGAAGCTTAGCCTGTGAGGATTGATGGTCGAGAGTTGAAGCAACTGCGAGGTAAAGAGATTGCTTTAGTGAAAGTACTGTGGGGCGGACCAGCTGGTGATAGTTGGACTTGGGAGCGTGAACATCAGATGAAGGAGTCGTATCCGACCCTGTTTACTTCAGGTAATTTTCGAGGACGAAAATTCTTAAAGTAGGGGAGAGTTGTAACGACCCGAAAATCTAAATCAATTATTTAATTTATTTAGAAGGAATTAAGAGATTTTTTTGATAATTTTGGAGAATTTTGGAGAAAGAAGGAACTTTTGAATAATTTAATAAAGTAAATGAGCATGTGTTATTTATATTATTATTATTTAAAATAAAATGAGAAAGGGCGAGGTGGTCTTATTGGAGAATAAGTAAGGATAGGATGGGAAGTTCATAAACTGAAATATATGACTAAAAGAGAAAAGGAACGATCATTGTAACTGATCGTGTTTTGGTGAAGGAAACTGAAGCAGAGAAGAGGAAGAGGAAACCTAAGGGGCTGTGGAACTTCGAGAAGAATCTTGAAGAAGGAAAAGAAAGGTTTCTGATTACTCTAAGGTATGGGGAGAATTCCTAATTCCTTGTAGTTTATGAAATTGGGGATTGAATAGATTAGGATTGTGTGGAATTGTGTTTGATTTTGATGATTTTGATATGAGATGTATGATATGATGATAATATGAGGAACTTCACTGGTATGTGTTGATATATGTGTGTCTTATGAGTACTTTGATCAAATTTCGTGTAGAACACTGGTTTTGGGGATATGGGGATCAAAATTGCAGAAAAATCAGATTTTTGGAAAAATGGGTTTTGTCGCACTCTGACACGGGCCGTGTCACATGACACGGGCGACCGTGTCAGCATTCTGGTCTCGTATAAAAATTGATTTTTGGAAAATTGGTCCCAGACTTTCTGACACGGGCCGTTTCACAAGACACGGGTGGCCGTGTCAGGCTGCTGACTTGCTATTTTTTTAATGTTTTGGAATCGTGTCTCAGGTCTTCTGACACGAGCCGTGTCACAGGACACGGGCGGCCGTGTCAGACTGCTGGTTGTTTGATATTTTGCTGTTTTCTTGAAGTTTCTCGATGTTTTCTCACGTTGTTTACTTGTAGTCGAGGTGTTGATGATATATAATTGATGAAACATGATTTTATGATGAATATTGTTGAGATGAAATGAATGATGCACATGTTGATAATTGAATGGAATGAGGAGTTTAGCATCATTGCATTTCATGGCATATTTTATGTTGGGGCTTCGGCCTATTGGTAGCTTCAATCCCATAGTGCGGGTTGGAGTGATATGTTGTTATGTTGTGCTCCCATTGGGGAGGGTTGATGGCCAGTGTCCATCACATGGAGAAAAGTCGGTACCGCATTGCATACGTTGCATTTTCATTGAAGTTGACATTGCATTTTCTTATGAAGTAATTGTGATGAGTCGTATTATGAATTTTAAGTTGATGATGATGTGAATGAAGGTGGATGATGATCTGTTGTTGTTGCTGCTTAATTTATTTAATTTCCATGTCTTGTATTACTATATCGAATTATGTTTTCTCACCCTGCCTGCTTGGAAATGTTGCCTCTTATGTGGGTAACTTGCAGATAACCCAGAGTAGCTTCAAGGTGACGAAGGAGGTAGCTTTGGAGTGTCTCGTTTATGTTGTTTAAGTTTAGAGGTGTCCTGCTCTGTGTCATGTAACATCGGGTTGGGATGAATTGCGAACTTCGTGTTCTTTTGATTCATGTTGGAATTTTATATTGAGGATGTTGTTCTAGATTGGATAAGTTTCTTATGAAGTGTTTAATTGAATTTAAAATGACAAGTTGATTCCGCTGCAAGATTATGATTTCTTTTGGCGATGTTTGAGCTACCCGTGTTACGGGACAAGACAATGAGGATTATATGATGTTTTTGAATATGTACACCCTTGGTTGCGGATTTTACTCTAGTAATATGATTTATTTCTTTAAAACTGATTGTGGGGTAGAAGGGTGTTACAGAACCGATGTCTGTTTGAAGCTTTGGGTTCAATCATGCCGATCATGTCGATTCCCCATATAGAAAAAGGCCATGGAGAAGAAAGAACTTTGAGATGCGTTGGCGGTACATGGATTTTGGCAGTACATGTATCTCGTACAAAGCCTGAGATGAAGGCTGCAAAGGTTAACTATGATGGGGAGAATCATTGTACAAAGCCCAAGAGGAGGCTATGGTTACTGTTTCAGTTGAGTGACAGGTCCAGTATGTTGGTTAAAAGATAAAATCAGTTCTTATATGGGTAATGTTGTACTCATGGATTTGATTTGAGGACCAGGATTATTTCCTGTTCTTTAAGGAAACGGGGAATCTGAAGGGTATTGAGACTGCCCAAGTCGACGGGTGTTTTTTCCTATTTTTGAAAGGAACTTGAGAATGTCTTTGAGACTCAAGGAGATTAAACTGTCCAATCTAGAGTTTTATCATTTGTACTATGCTTAAGAGAAATTAAGAGACAGTATGTTCACGGTAGAAAGATCTAGACTCTTTGAAATACTGTTCTATTAAGATGACTAATTTCTGTTCCTATACCTTTAAGAGGTCGTCGGGACAACTTGTACGAAGCCCAAGAGGAGGCGAGAAAAACTTTTAAGAAGCCGAAGGGACAATTTGTACGAAGCCCAAGAGGAGGCTATCTACCCGGAGGAAGAATCATTATACGAAGCTTAAGAGGAGGCTGTGAAAACTTCTAAGAAGCTGACGGGTCCTTATACAACGCCCAAGAGGAGGCGGGGATGCTTTTAGGAAGCCTGTGGGTCCTTGCACTAAGCCCAAGAGGAGGCTGATGAACAGTTCTAGAAGGGGTTTCACTTGGAACATTAGCCTTCTATATATGAACTGTTCAAGGGGGAGATTTCTTAGATCTAGTTATCTAAAATTGTTGTAAAAGAAACTTCTCATGGTTTAGGTTATGCTGAAATATCCGGGAGAACGTCGGATGTAAGGAGACGAGGTTTTGTCTAGTTCTAGACGTAGTTGCCGGGGAAACTCTAAATATCTCTACTAGTATTACACAGTCGATATGAGTTTATGAAAGAAGACTTACAGTGAAACAGCCCCACAATACAGTTATATACATATGAAAGCGGGTAAACACTTACTCGGTTGTAGAGCTTCCATGCTGTTTGGTTAGTTGTTCAACAAAGAAATTGAAAATAACAGTATGTTACAAAATCAAAGGAGAAAGTGCTTTTGAAAGGAAAATTGGGGTTTACAGCTCAAGGAGAGGCCCAGGGTTTAATCAGTGATCGCACTGTCATTTTGTACAGGGACTTATACAAGTGACTGAGGCCCAAGAAAGATTTTCTGTACAAGGGGATGGGTCTTACACTCTCTTAAGAGGCCCAAAATGATTGAAAGTGAACAAAGATGGGTCTTATAGCACAAGGAGAAGCCCAGATGATTTTTGTTTTGAAATGGTGATTGCGCCGAGATTTTTGAAAACGCAGTGGGTCTTATACAATGACTGAGGCCCAAAAGTTTTGGTTTTCAAAGGGGTTGGGTCTTACACTCTAATAGAGGCCCAAAATGATTTTGAATGGGTCTTATAGCTCGAGGAGAGGCCCAGATGGTTTGTTTTAAACGGGCGATGATCGCGCCGAACTTTTGAAATACAACGGGACTTACACAACATTTGAGGCCCAAAAAATAGGTTTGTATTTACAAAGGATTGGGTCTTACACTCCATTAGAGGCCTAGAAGCTTGAAAATGTTTTGTGAGGGTGAAAATCAAAGAAACCCTAATTTTTGCTTTTCTTTAAAAGTAAATATTTAAAGAAAATCTAATAAAAATACCAAATAAATTTGAATACACCATTTGTGATTTTTGTTTAAGGTTTGAAAAATGAGGGATTAATCACAAGATGAATTAAAAATCATTTGGGTTTTGATTTTCGAAGTAAATATTCACTTTCAAATGTTTAAAAATAATAAAAAGGGAATTTATTCACAAAAATACTAATTATATTAAATAAATAATATAAATCTAAATTTTTGTGTAATAAAATATTTTAAAATTTTTGTGATTTTTTGCAAAAAGAACCAATAAAAAATAATTAAAATTGAAGGAGTTATTAATTTTCCAATTAATTAACAAAACATGAAAATATTGGAAAAAATAGCAAAATGTTAGAAAACACAAAATGGTCTGGGTGGGGTTTGAACCCACGACCCCAAGGTTATAGGGCGCGCGCCTTACCATTGGGGTGGTGATACATCCGTTGATTGAAACAAACCGACAAATACACAAGGCTTGCCTTGTGTCCTAGGCCTGGCCAAGGCAATGCAAGGCAAGTTTTGGCTCAGAAACGTGAAGGCCATAACTTTCTCATTTCTCCATGGATTGAGACAAAATTTAGGTCTATCCTGCCTAGAATTTCACAAGGAATCCAATGGTGGTGGTGTTTTTTTCAGATCATGTCCCTATTTTAAAACCCGATAGTGGTTTTGAAATAGGCCTCTAATTGCATTTTCTGTGCCATCTCATGATACAGGCAAGGATTGCATGACAATTTGGTGCAAACACAACGCATATAACATGTACAAGATGTGCATGATCAGTGGACTTCAAAGCAATGCATATTTTGGAAAGTTCAAGTCATGATGCTTACCTCTTTTTGAGCTTTTGGAGTTTTTTGTGCAATTTTCCAAGTTTCTTGTTCCAGAAATGGTTTGATGCTTTGGACACTCTCAGATGATCCCTTAGAAGCTTTTAGGATGATTGGAATCAGTTGGAACATGCAAAAACAAAAACTGGCCCTTTCTTGCAAAAGGGGTTAAAATGGCCAAAATAACAACTCTCTCAAATGGTGTTCCAGATGTTGGGAGGCATTTGGGATAGTTCAAGGATGATATTTGGAGTGTGGTTGAGGCTTTATCTGGTTTGGAAAGTGACTGAATCAAGACATGGCTTGAAAAATGCAAAAAAGCCTATTTTGAGGTTTTGAGAGGTGACTTTGAGATTTAAAGATTACAGGTCACTTGTGTGGGTTTGGACAACTTAGATATGACATATTGGATGTGTTTGGATCATGAACTGTGATTTAAATGCTCTCTAACTCAAAAACTCAGAGTTACCTTGCTAAAGAATGTATTTTTACCTAAAGAAAGTGATTTTGAGGAAAGCATCTGTTTGATGGCTTTGGTGTACTCAAACTAAGAACAAATGAGCTCTATTTATAGTAGAGCAAGTTTGTTTTGGGATTAATAGTGAATGGCAACTGCAGCAGAGGTTTGGCCAATGTTGATCAATGAGAATCCAAGTCTCCTCTAGCCATTGACTAGAGGTTAGAGCACAGAGGTGTGGTTCCCTAGTTGTTAGATGAATCTTGACTGAATTCAGTTGCAAATGTGTCAGTCCATGCCACCTTGGTGCATCCATTAAATGCTCCAATCCAAAATTGGAGTCTTGTCCCTCTTTTAGGGATTTATACGTTTGGCATGCTACTTCTTGTTCCAAAGACTTTGGAGGCTTAGATCAGTGTTTGCTCCCTTTAGATATGATCCTCAGATGTGTCCAAAGTGTTGACAAGGCTTGGAATTATCTGATTTTTCCAAATCGAGCAAAAGTACAAAATTCTGCCTAGCCTTGGCAGTTTTCAGAAAGGCATATTGCCATTGTCATATCTCATGGCTCAAGTGGAATTTGATGGAGTTCTTGGCCATTTTGGAAAGCCCTCATATGATACAATAACTGTTTGATTATAATTGGTTTTGATACTTTTTGGATCCAAGTGAAAAATGCCCCTACATTTGGAAAAAAGTGAAGGCAGATTCTGACTTAGTGAAAATTTCACTAAGTGTTGGAAAAAAGTGACATTTTCACTTTTTGTGATTTTGATCATTCCATAATTTAAAATCCATGGGGAATTGGAATGAGTGGTAGTTGAAGCTTTTGTATAGGGTAATGAGAGCTACAAATCCAGCTTTGGATGGGAAAAAATGGCCTTGTGGTTTAGGAGTTATGATCCTCCAAAGTTGGTACCCTAGCCACTTTATTCCATAACTTAGAAAAATTTCTAAGTTTTTTATGGTTACCCCTTTTACAAGTTATCCCACTTTTCTTGATTTTTCTTGATGAATGATGATTTAAATCACACGTTAACATCATTTTAGGGTTAAAAAACCATAATTGTGAAAAATCTCAAAAAGGCAAAGTTTGACTTTTGTGCACAGTTGACTTTTTATCAGATGAATTCCAAACTGTGCGATCCTCTATGAAATCAAGTCCTTGACCTAAATCAAACTTGATGGATTGATTTCATAGGTGTTATAGGGTGTATTGGATCATGTCCTGGGGTTTGGGAGCATGCCCTGGTCAAAAGTTAAAGCCACAGTTGACTTTTTCATCAAAACCCTAATTGTGGTTCAGATGAAACTGAAACTTGTGAATCAAGCTTCTTGGATCAATCCATTGTTGAAAATGGATCAATGTAGTTTATTAGAGACCCTCAAATCCTCTCTTGAGGTCTTGGCTCATGTTTTGTCCCAAAAGTCAACTTAGGGGTGAATTAGGTCAAGAAACCCTAATTCCTGATTTTTTATGAATGCATCCCCTAAAGCCAAATTGACTTGATGATTGGGTTCATGATGTCCCTTGGAGCATCATAAGTTATGCTTTGAATCATTAGCTCAAGCCCAGAGGAAAATCTCCATCTGGAGGCCCTGGTCGACCAAAACCTTAATTTGGTGACACTGTCAATCGTGAGGCTTGATCCACTCAGAATGCTGCAACCTTGTGCTTGATTCTTGAAGTGGGAGTACTCTTGATCCATTGTGGATGTTTGAGAGGCTAGAAAAGTTGAAGATCATGTCATTCCTTGATTGATCCTTTGTCTAAGAGCTCTGAGAGGGCTTGAAACCCTAAGTCTGATTGTAGTGGATGCTCACCCATCTTTGGGGAGACTAATGGTTCATCCATATTGTGATGATGATTTGCACAATGATGGGAAATCTTAGTGGTCAAAATTTGGGGTATGACAGATGCCCTTATTTAATCTTCTTGGACATGAAGGTGTGAATGGCGAAGGTATTCGGGCATTCGGGGTGCAAGAGGATTAAATATCGGAATACCCAAAATTTTGATGGTGGTTATGAATGGCAGTTCGCGCATCCTTCCTCTTTTGCTAAGCAATAATGCTTAGAAAAGGTAAACTTCCCCTCGATCCTGGTTTCCTACCAAGGAACTGGTCTCAGTTTCTGAAATAAACTTCCCCTCGATCCTGGTTTCCTACCAAGGAACTGGTCTCAGTTTCCGATATAAACCTCCCCTCGATCCTGGTTTCCTACCAAGGAACTGGTCTCAGTTTCCGATATAAACCTCCCCTCGATCCTGGTTTCCTACCAAGGATCTAGTCTTGGTTTCTTTTGTCAATAAACTTTATTGACAAGGGATGCTATTTGTAGCGGTTCTCCTCAAACTTCTCGCCGAATTTTCCTGGGGAGATACCATTTGATGGAAAAAGTTTTGATGTCAGACTTGCTGGGGAACCCATCTGTCTGAATTGTAGAGGTGTACAAACTTCTTTGTTTAGAGACGCCATTTGTCGACTCTACTGGGGAAAACGAGTCTCTTTGAGAGACTGTTTCTTGCTTGGGGTATTTCATCATACTTTTCTCGGAGATCTTCTCGGAGAAATGCCATATGACGTGATCCAATTTTGAGGTGCCGATGACTTTGTTGACATTGACATTCTGGAGAGAATGACCAATGTGTTGCTGAAAGTCTTTAGTTGAGAGGCTTTCTCTAGGGATTTTCCTTAATCCGGGAAAGCGAAGACATCATCTTCAATGGCGAAGAATGATGCTGGCTGAGGGTTCTCTGATTTTTCAAAGGTTCAAGTTATCAAAGTGGTCAAAGGCCGACTTCATCCTAGAAATAAACTGGAGGAGAGAGGTAGTGCAGACGCAATATTTCCTGACGAGGAAAGAACTGACAACTCGACTGAGAGGACTGTTATCACTAGGGGATAAGACCGACGAGAGTGATAGTGATGCAATATGATTATGCATGTGAATCAATAATGCATGGTGTATGTATGTATATGCTGACAAAACCGACGCGACATACAGACTAGTAGATGAACACGACTGGATACTCAACCATAGTGGAGGATGAAAAGTATCATTGGTTCATGATAGCAATTCTACCTTGCTTAGGAGAAGTAATCCTCGTGGGGAGCTACGTTGGTCGGGCTTAGGAGATAAGAACTTTGTCGGGGGTGTCAGATGAAACAATGGTCTATGACACAGCTGATCCTTCATTCAGGTGCACTGGTTTAGAAGGATTACTTTGATTCTGCACTTTGAGGTTCGATTACTTCTGGAGAAGCGACCGATGTTCTTTCGATGTTCACCAGTAAAAAGAAATTGCCATCTTTATTTTAAAAGCGGAAAAAAGTTTAACAAGGAAATTCATTTTTGTTTTATTTCAAGAATCGTTAATCATATTAAAACGTCGTTCTGTAAAGCTAAAACAAATAAGAATTGCAAACAAAAGCACAAGGGCTCAAACTTTATTGATAGGATGGAAATCAGCCAAATGCGTGATTCCATAGAGTATTTACAAAGTTAGAAAATGGTAATTTAAGGGAAAAGGGCTACATCGAAACATAACGACCAATATCCTTCTACCAAATTTGACTTCGGGGCATCCTGAACTTCTTTCGAAGATGACCTTGACCGGAGCTTTTCTGACGGATGATGTAACTGCTGCCGAGGGACTTACCCCTTTGTCGAACGTAGTTACTTGCCATTATCCCTAATTTTTACCTGGATTGTAATTTGATGTTTCCAATCCACCGGGATGATTTTTGATCATGTCTCTAATTTTTGCCTGGACCTCCCTTTCGGGTTTTCAATCCACTGAGACGTTTATTTATTTATTTATTTAGGCGAAGTATTTCTTGACTACGTCAACATTTGTGGGGTAGGCAAATTCCTCTCCGTCCATGGTTACAAGTCTCAGGGCACCGCCTGAGAAAGCTTTCTTGACCACATATGGGCCGTCATAATTCGGAGTCCATTTTCCCAGGGAATCAGTGAGAAATGATTGCATCTTCTTGAGCACGAGGTCTCCTTTCCTGAAGACGCGAGGTCGGACCTTTTTGTCGAACGCCTTCTTCATCCTTGGCTAATAAAACTGACCATGGCATAGTGCCGTGATTCGCTTTTCCTCGATCAGGTTCAGTTCGTCGTGTCGACTTTGACACCATTCAGCTTCTGTTAGCTTGGCTTCCATCAATACCCGGATTGATGGGATCTCTACTTCTATGGGGAGTACTGCTTCCATGCCATATACTAGAGAGAAAGGGGTTGCCCCTGTTGAAGTGGGGACAGATGTCCGATAACCATGAAGAGCAAAGGGTAGCATCTCGTGCCAATCTTTATAGGTTACGACCATCTTTTGAACAATCTTCTTGATGTTCTTGTTAGCCGCTTCTACCGCGCCGTTCATCTTGGGTCGGTAGGGAGATGAGTTATGGTGTTCGATCTTGAACTCTGTGCATAACTCTTTCATCATCTTGTTGTTTAAGTTAGATCCTTTATCAGTAATGATTTGGCTCGGAACACCATAACGGCAAATGATATTGTTTTTGATAAATCGGACTACCACTTGTCGGGTTACATTAGCGTACGAAGCTGCTTCGACCCACTTGGTGAAGTAATCAATGGCTACCAGGATGAACTGATGTCCATTCGAAGCTTTAGGTTCAATCATGCCAATCATGTCGATTCCCCAAATGGAAAAAGGCCATGGGGCAGAAAGAACTTTGAGATGTGTAGGCGGTACATAGATTTTGTCGGAGTATATCTGACACTTGTGACACCTCCTCATGTACTTGTAGCAGTCAGATTCCATGGTCAACCAGTAGTACCCTGCTCTCATAATTTTTCTCGCCATTGTGTATCCGTTGGCATGAGTGCCAAAGGATCCTGTGTGAATTTCTTTTATCAACATCTCTGCTTCTGGTCTGTCGACGCATCGGAGCAAGATCATGTTAAAGTTCTTCTTATAGAGTGTATCACTGCTCAGGAAGAAACTGCCAGCCAGCCTTCTAAGAGTTTTTCTGTCTTTCCTTAGTGCCCCAGGTGGGTACTCTTGTTTCTGAAGGAAGCATTTGATATCGTGATGCCAAGGTTTGTCATCTATGACTGCTTCAATCGTGAAGACGTAGTGGGCCTTTCAAGGTGCATTATGTCAATCTTAGGTAAGTCGTTCCATTGACCTACACTAATCATCGAAGAGAGAGTGGCTAATGCATCAGCCATGTGATTCTCCTCACGAGGGATATGATAAAAGTCGACTCTGTTGAAGAAGGGTAATAACCTTCTTGCGTGATCTTTATACGGAATCAATCCTGTTTGGTATGTGTTCCAATCTCCTTTGATCTGATTGATGACCAAAGCTGAGTCGCCATATACATCCAAGTTTTTTATCCTTAAGTCGATCGCTTCTTCGAGACCCATAATACAAGCTTCGTATTCGGCCTCGTTGTTTGTGCACTTGAATGTAAGTCTGGCGGTGAAAGGAATGTGGGTACCCTGAGGTGTTATGATAATTTCCCCAATTTTGTTTGCATAATGATTGACAGCTCCGTCAAAGATAAGTCCCCATTGGGAATCTGGTTCTGGCCCTTCAATGGGTAGCGGTTCATCGCAATCTTTCATTTTTAGATACATGACATCTTCGTCTGGGAAGTCAAATCCGACTGATTCCTGATCTTCAATCGGTTGTTGAGCCAAATGATCGGCTAAAACACTTCCTTTAACGACTTTCTAAGTGTGGTACTCTATGTCATATTCTGATAACAACATCTGCCAACGGGCAATCCTTCTCATGAGAGCAGGCTTTTCAAAGACATACTTGATTGGATCCATTTCAGAGATTAACCAAGTGGTGTGACGAATCATGTACTGGAAAAGACGTTTGGCTGCCCAAGCCAAAGAGCAACAAGTTTTCTCAAGCATAGTGTACCGAGTCTCACAGTCGGTGAATTTCTTGCTCAAATAGAAGATGGCAGTCTCTTTCCTTTTTGTTTCGTCTTGTTGGCAAAGTACACAACCCATTGAGTCTTCCAAGACTGTTAAATATATGATTAGTGGTCTTCCTTCCACTAGAGGTGATAGAATCGGTGGGTTCAACAGATATTCCTTGATACTGTCGAAGGCGGTTTGGCAATCTTCTGTCCAAACGAAGTCCTGATTCTTTTTGAGTAATTTGAAAATCGGCGCACATGTCGCGGTCATGAGGAATATGAATCTGGAGATGCAGTTCAAACATCCCAGGAATCCTCTGACTTGTTTTTCAGTCTTTGGAGAAGGCATTTCTTGAATGGCCTTGACCTTGTCAGGATCAACCTCAATTCCTTTATGGCTGACGATGAACCCTAAGAGTTTCCCTGAACGGACACCGAAGGTGCACTTATTGGGATTCAAGCAGAGTTTGTACTTTCATAAACGCTCGAATAGCTTTGACAGGGGGGTCACATGCTCCTCTTCTGTTTTAGATTTGGCAATCATGTCATCGACATACACTTCGATTTCTTTGTGCATCATGTCGTGAAACAGAGTAGTCATAGCCCTTTGATAAGTTGCCCCGGCATTCTTCAAGCCGAACGACATTACCTTGTAACAGAAGGTACCCCAGGGGGTAATGAACGAAGTTTTCTCCATGTCTTTTGGCGCCATTTTGATCTGGTTATAGCCCGAGAATCCATCCATGAAGGAGAAAACTTTGAACTTTGTTATACTGTCTACCAGCATGTTAATGTGTGGTAAGGGAAAGTCATCCTTTGGACTTGCCTTGTTCAGATCTCTGTAATCGACACACATTCTGACCTTTCCGTCCTTTTTCGGAACTGGTACTATGTTGGCTAACCATTGAGGGTATTCTGACGTGGCGAGGAAACCCGCGTCAATCTGTTTCTGTACCTCCTCTTTGATTTTGACAGCCATATCTAGATGAGTCTGTCTCAACCTTTGTTTTACCGGCAGACATTCTGATCTCAACGGTAGATGATAATCCACGATGCTGGTATCCAACCCTGGCATATCCTGATAGGACCAAGCGAATACATCGGGAAACTCTTTGAGAAGTTTCGTTAAACTTTCTTTGACAGTTGGACTGAGCAAATCCCCAATCTTGACTTATTTTATCTCTTATTCTAATCCTAAGTTGACTATTTCTAGCAACTCTTTGTGAGGCTCAATGGACCTTTCCTCTTGTCTGAGTAGTCGGGAGATCTCCTCTGGAATTTCGTTGTCATTTTCTTCTTCAGCCTCAAATATCGGGAACTCAAAGTTGGGAGAAGGCATTGGATCGTATGTTTCAACGGGGTTTAAAACAAGCAATCTGCATGACGTGATGATTTGTGTTTAGAAGAGATTGAGAATGCACGAGTGTGTGCAGTGTATTTCTTTTACTGCTTATTTTTATTATTGAGTTGTTTTTTAGGATTACCATTTTCTGAAAAACGAAAAGAGAAAACAACAATTAATGCAGAAATTACAGAACGACGTTATTTTATTAATGAACAAGTTGATTCTTGAAACTACAGCCCTAAAAAACAAAACTCTGTCGC
The DNA here is from genome assembly GCA_022829125.1 of Lathyrus tuberosus. Classification (NCBI taxonomy): domain Eukaryota; kingdom Viridiplantae; phylum Streptophyta; class Magnoliopsida; order Fabales; family Fabaceae; genus Lathyrus; species Lathyrus tuberosus. The sequence goes on along the minus strand of JALAZF010000270.1, from coordinate 7,926,427 downwards.
TTTGGGCGAAGCGAAGAGGGAAATTTACAGAAAGTGAGCCCTATCAAAACATCCGTTTCACCTGGGCAGGGTGAAAGGTTAAAGTAAAGATGGCAATTACTTAGACTTATAAACAATCTTCGGAACATCGACAGCGACCCATTGGCGGCTAACTCCTCAGTGGATCACAAAGTCTGGTACCTTCCTTGATTTGTCTTCAGAAATGACGCTGATTTCTGGCGAAGCAGGATCATTCGAATCTATCTCCCAGGCAGAGTTGTTGTAGGAGGATTCCTCAGTTGTATTTTATGTAGTATTTATACTCTCAGCCGTATCTCCCCATCCAGTTGGCTGGATGTCTTCGAGCCTGATACGAGAGCTTTCAGGAGCGGTGTACTTGACCTTGAAGTCGTATTTTCCACTCGGCTGTCCTAGAGTATCCCACACTTCTTTGGAATTGGAGGAGTCATCCCTCTCGATGATGTTGACCTCGGGAAAAGCATAGTTGATGAATTCTAGTCCGACAAGCTTTGCCAATTCATCATCGTACTGGATAAGTTCGGAATGACCTGAGTGTTGATCCCATGACATGGCGGGGACACAGGTATTCTGTTCAATGATGCTAAGCTGATTTTCATTGTTCGGCTGATTTTCTTGCCCCAAGTCTCCTGGATAAGGCTGCCACATTAGCAGGCCATCCATCGGTCCATAGTAGTCGTGGTCAAAGTTGTATTTCATCGGAGTGTCTTCCTCTAATGAATTTGGTGGAGCACGGCATCCTTCAGGATCATAATCTCCGTATATTATTTCGACATCTGACCTCGGTATAAATCTTGGACTCTGTGCGGGATAGAAAAATGGCATAGGCGCCTCTTCCTGAGACATATAACCGTCCTCGTTAAGATAGGACTTCCATTCCTCATTTGTATCGGAGGAATCTCCATCGTTGATAGTATGCACTTCTTGAGTCACTGGTTGAAGGAAGCCTCCACTGTGGAAGAAGTTTTGGATGGGATGAAGACTTTCATCGCTAGCAGCTGTCTGGATGCAGGTTGTAGAAAAACCAAGACCCTTCTTTGTTTTGTTATCAGTAGGAATGACAAGCTGTCCCCATCCTTTTGCATTATTATTTTTGATCACTTCGAGAGCATCTCTGTATGAGGAAATCGAGGTTCCTTTCTCTGATTGATTCTCATTTCTCACCTTGGAACTGAGTCCCAACAACCTCCTCGGGTTTTACACAAGTAGATAATGACAAGTTGCTCACTAGCAAGGCTTGTTTTCCACAGACTGTGACGAGTTGGCCGTTCTGGACGAACTTTAGCTTTTGGTGGAGGGTCGAAGTGACCGCCCCAGCCTGATGTATCCAAGGTCTTCCTAATAAACAACTGTAAGTTGCCTGGATGTCCATGACCTGGAAAGTGACTTGGAAAGTGTGAGGACCAATAGTTATGGGAAGGTCGACTTCGCCGATAACCGTTTTTCTAGATCCGTCAAATGCTTTAACGACGACCTCGCTGGTTTTCATCGGAGGTCCTTTGAATGATAATTTCATCAAAGTGGACTTCGGCATAACATTCAGGGTTGACCCTGTGTTTACCAGTGCGCTGGCTAAAGTAATGTCCTGGCAGTTGACTGTAATGTTGAGCGCCATGTTATGACGACGGCCTTCTTCAGGTAATTCCTCATCACTAAATCCCAAGTTATTGCAGGAAGTGATGTTAGATACAATGCTATCGAACTGTCTAATTGTTACTTCCTGTTCCACAAAGGTTGCTCCAAGACTTTCTGTAGAGCCTCCCTGTGGGCTTCGGAACTGAGTAAAAGTGATAATACCGAGATCTTTGAAGGAGTTTGTAATAGCTGATCAACAATGTTGTATTCACTCCTTTGGATGAGCTTTAGCATCTCATCATCGTTTTTTGAAAGGTCGGGATTACTGGATTGACCGACTGGTCGATCAGAAACTTCTGTCTGAGGTTCCTTTTCTTTGCTGGGTTCTCCAACTCCTCTGTTGAAGATTCTACCACTCCGTGTTACTCGACTGATGTCTGCAATATTCACGATGGAGGGTAACAAAATTTCCTTTCCATTCTCAATTATTGTTGCATCATATTTGTAAGGGATGGCCTTGGTTGATTCATACGGTAGCGGCCCCGGTAGATAGATAACTATGGGAGCCTTCTGATTTTTCTGACCATCATAAGTAATTTCGATCCGTTCCTAGTTGGGAACTCTCGATTTGTCAAGTAGAGGGATAATGGTACAAACATCCCTAGCCCTCTGATGATCAGAGATTACGACAACGTCCTCGATTTGATCAGCAAAATAGTTAACTGATCCAGAACTTGACCATGGTTGAATCTGTTTGTGGTCCAACTAACTTTGAAGGGCTGCTCGCACGAGGTAGCATCCTTGATTATCCACTGAGCAAACTCCACACCGCTCATAGTTATGTAGTGGCACCTGGCCACGTTCGCTTTGAATATAGTGTAACCTTACTAGATCTGTTTCCATCGACCAAACATCCTGACTTTGATATCTAGTAGGATTCTCGTTAGTAATGCTAATTTGCTGGGTGCCTTCATCCATATAGATTGGAAGCCACCAGTGGTTCAACAAGTGCTGAAGTATTTTCTGGACAAGGGCACAACCCTGATCGTCTTTGCAACCCGCTTTACAGCCCTGATAATCATGTGATACCAGGTACCCGAGCCGGACCTGTTTAGCATGTAATTCCACCAGGCTGATATTTATCAAGCGAATATCGAAGATTTGAATCATGTTGATTTGATAATGATTTCTATCATGGTAGTCTTGAATCCATCCAAGATTCATCTAACGCTGGAGGGCCTCTTGTACAAAAGATCATCCCTGTTTGTTTACCGTGCAAGTCAGACAAGAATTGTAATCGTGTCGTGGCAGATTATGATACGGGCTTTGCCTTGAGTACATTGCCACCAAGATGACATTCATGGCACGGATATCGTGGTTTTGAATGATGTTGGAATTCTTATAAGCCATGTTAACTCCACGAACTCGGTGCTCTTGGATCCATCTGAGATCCATCTGTTCCTGTAGAGCAGATTTCACCACAGAACACTCTTGATTGCTTTTAGAGCAGATATCACACTGGTGATAATTATGAGGTGGTACATGGACATATCCACTATGTCTACAATGTATCTTGACCAAGTTGGCCCTCAATAAGAGTACATCGTGAATTTGATAGGTGTTGTTAGACTCTCCCTCTATCAAATTAACTGTAGCCTTCTCGTGTTGAGGCAGCGGGTTCGTGAGAACATTCGGATTCGTATCTTTAAAAGATAAGACCCCGCTCCTAACAAGCTTTTGCACGTCGGATTTGAAACTGAGACAGTTTTCTATGTTATGCCCTGGTCCTCCTTGATGGTAAGGGCAAGTCTGATCCACCTTAAACCAAAAAGGCGGATTTTCCGGTACTGTAAGAGGAGACCTGGTTTGGACATGCCCCTTGGCTAATAGTAATGGAAATAATTCTGCGTACGATACGGGTACAGGATCAAATCCTGGTGGCCGCATTGTACGGTTGTTGTATTGAAGATTTGGAGGCACTATCTCTATGGTGCGAGGTTCGAAGTCTTTAGTGATCATAAAAGCTTGAAATATTTATTTGATCAGAAAGAGTTGAACATGAGACAGCGGAGATGGTTGGAATTCTTGAAAGACTACAACTTTGGCTTGAATTACCATCCTGGTAAAGCTAATGTGGTAGCCGATGCATTGAGCCGAAAATCGTTGCATATGTCCGCATTGATGGTTAAAGAGTGGGAACTTTTGGAGTCATTTAGAGACTTGAGTTTGGTATGTGAAGTGACTTCGGTTAGTGTAAGGCTTGGAATGTTGAAGGTTGCTAATGAATTTTTGTTGTCGGTTAGTGAGAAACAAAAGCTGGATTTGAAATTCGTTGATTTGATGAGGAATGAGAATGTGGATTTCAAGGTGGATAATTTTGGTGTTTTGAGATTCCGTGGTCGTATTTGTATTCCTGATGATGCGGAGTTGAAAAGAATGATTTTGGAGGAAGGACACCGGAGTAATTTAAGTATTCATCTGGGTGCGAATAAGATGTACCAAGATTTGAAGAAGATTTTCTGGTGGTCTGGTTTGCAAAGAGATGTGGCTCAGTTTGTGTATGCATGTTTGACTTGTCAGAAATCGAAAGTGGAACATTTGAGGCCTAGTGGTTTGTTGCAATCGTTGGATATTCCTGAGTGGAAGTGGGATAGCATTTCGATGGATTTTGTAACGGGATTGCCGAATACGCAAAGAGGTCATAATGCTATTTGGGTGATTGTGGACAGGCTGACTAAATCGGCGCATTTTATTCCGATTGACATCAGTTTTTCTTTGGAATGGTTAGCTGAGATCTATATCAGTGTGGTTGTGAAATTGCATGGGATTCCATTGAGTATTGTTTCGGATCGAGATCCTAGGTTTACATCGAGATTTTGGGAAAGTTTACAGAAGGCTTTGGGTTCTAGATTGAGGTTGAGTTCGTCTTATCATCCACAGATGGATGGTCAGACCGAAAGAACGATTCAGTCTTTGGAGGATTTGTTGAGAGCGTGTGTTTTGGAACAAGGTGGTACGTGGGACAGTTATCTTGCTTTGGTTGAGTTCACGTATAATAACAGTTTCCATTCTAGTATTGGAATGGCACCTTTTGAGGCCTTATATGGACGAAGATGTCGAACGCCGTTGTGTTGGCACGAAACAGGTGAAAGTTCGGTGGTTGGACCGGATTTGGTGAAACAAACGACGGAAAAGGTAAAGTTTATTCGTGAGAAAATGAAGGCTTCTCAGAGTAGACAAAAGAGTTATCATGATCGGAGACAGAAGGATCTTGAGTTTCAAGGGTGATCACGTATTTCTGAGAGTTACGCCGGTAACGGGCGTTGGTCGTGCTTTGAAATCTAAGAAGCTTACTTCTAGATTTATTGGTCCTTACCAGATATCTGCGAGAGTAGGTGCTGTGGCGTATCGTGTGGCGTTGCCGCCGAATCTGTCGAATTTGCATGATGTTTTTCATGTTTCACAGCTACGGAAGTATGTTTCAGACCCTTCACATGTTATTCCAATGGACGAGGTTGAGGTAAGAGATAACCTTACGGTCGAGACTTTACCGGTTAGTATTTTGGATCGCGAGGTGAAGCGGTTGAGGGGTAAAGAGATTGCACTTGTGAAAGTGGCGTGGGGAGGCGCTGCTGATGGTAATCTGACGTGGGAGTTGGAAAGTAGGATGCGCGAGTCGTATCCAGAGTTGTTTGTATCAGGTAAGATTTTCGAGGACGAAAATTTCTAAGTGGGGGAGAATTGTAACGCCCCAGTTTTGCCAATTTTATTTTATTGAGTCTTTTGATTATTTGATTATTATTTTATTTTATTTTCGACTTTTATGTGAAAATATGTTATTTTTCGTCGTGATTATATTTTATCGCGTTTTGGGAACGTTTGCGAGATATTTGAGTGTGGGGGTATTTTGGACATTTCATAGATATTTTTACTAAGTTAGTAAGAAAAGAAAATAGAAAAGAAAAGGGAAAGAAAAATAGAGAGAAAGAAAGAAGAAAGAAGGGAAAAGAGAAGAAAAGAGGAGAAGAGAGAAAATTGGAGTAAAAGTGTGAAAATCATCAAGATCAATTCCTAGAGTCGAATTAAATCGGGTAAGGGTGCGAAACTCGATTATTGTATAATTGTATATGATTATGTATGTGTGTTTGTGATTGATGTTGGATTGATTTGGAGAAAATTAGTAAAGATCATTTTTGGAAAAATTGAGTAAGAATTGATTTAAATGTGTTAGAACTTGTGTTGAATGTGTTTAGATTGTCTATACATGTTTGATAGGTATTATTACACTTCCATTTGCTGTTTTTCTGAGATTTGGATGATGAATTGGAGGTTTTTGGGTGGAAAATCGTGGAACAAATTATGCAGGAATTTTTCTGGTTTTTCTAGGTCATACGCGTATGGGGCATGTTCATGCGCGTATGGACCTTGGCAATACGCGTATGGGGGGCGAGTCATGGGCCAATACGCGTATGAGATGTTGTTTTTCCCGGCCATCTACCCATTTGGGTAAGATACGCGTAGCATTTCATGGCAATACGCGTACGGGAGAGGGCATTACGCGTATGGGTTTTTACACGTGATCATTGGGAAAATGAGCCTCTGCTCATACGCGTATGGCTCATGGTGGTACGCGTACGGGCAGAGCTTTTGCAAAATGTGACTTTTCAAAATATCGTTTTTCGTTTTCGTTCGTAACTTTTGATCCGTTTGTCCGATTTTTACATTCTTGGTATCGTTGCGTAGCTATTGAGCAGTACTTTATTGTTATGATGATTTTGGAATTGTTAGCCGATTTAATTATGTTGGAAAGTCGGGAATAGTGTCGATTGTTGACTTTTGTCGTTATACTTGTACGTAATTGAGGTATATTGTGCAAGGTGGTATTGTATGATGTAAATGCATGTGTTTAGATGATGTTGTGGTGATTTGTGGCCGTATGGAAATTAAATGCATTGTTTTGGGCATAAGTGCAAAGTGTGGTTTTATCGATGAATGAATGTATGTATGCGTGCATATTGAATGTCATGGGTCATAGTATGCCAAGCATCATAGTGTGCATTGGGGAAACGTCACGAGTGACGGTTTGATTCCCGAGGGGAATATGCTATAACATCGTGTGCCTCGAAAATATGACGCGCTGCCTGAGGACCTAAAGCGGTGGTTATAGACGATTATGGGCTCCTTTGGAGACTTAAAGCAATCTTTAACGTCGTGTGCCTCGAAAATATGAGGCGATGCCTGAGGACCTAAAGCGACGGGTGAACATCGTAGGCCCGACGGGGAGTTACTTGAGATTCTCAGTAACGAGCGATGGTTCCAATAGTTCCTGAGTGAACTGATGATGATACATGAGACATTGGAAGTCGGTACCGCATGGCATGTGCATAGAGTCGTTGTGTCGGTCTATGTGCATTGCATAAATCATGAATTAAAAATGTGTGAGTTTGTGAATGTGATTGATGATTGTATGGTATATGTGTGGTGTGTAACGGTATTCGATGCTTGAGAATTATGCGGTATTATGTTATATGTGGTTGTGGTGAGAATGTGTTACTCGTACATTTTTGTGTTTATATATATAATTTTATTCAATTATATTATGGTTGTTTTTCTCACCCTTCTGCTGTTTTATAACGCTCTATGAGGCGTTGCAGATTAGAGCTGCTGGAGGTATTCCTTTTTGTGAAGCGTTGCGTCTTCATTATTTTGGTCGGTCGGCTCTGATATGTGACTCCGGGTAGTTAGGGTGGCCGCGTGCTATTATTTTGTATATCTGATGATATATTTTAGTTGTACATATGCTACCTGATGTATGACAAACTGTTTATATGTGTATATGTATATATGTTAATCAGATTTTAGATTTTCCACTTTAATTCTAATTTCTGAAAAGTGGGTGTAAGGAACAAAGTTTCCTCTGTGTGATTGCTACCCCACAGTTGCATATCATTATGGGCAGGTGTTGCATGTTATGTGTATGTTTTGTTACAATTGATGTGATTCCTCCCTTTCTATGCCGGGAATTCAAATATACTCTGACAAATTTTCGAATTTTCTTTTACTGCTTTAATTGCGTGTTAATTGGGGGTATAGTTTGGGGGCGTCACATTAAGTGGTATCAAAGCCAGTCCATGTCAGTTGTGTCTGTTGTGTCTGTTGTGTCTGGCATATTGGGCGAGTTGTGTTGGACGAGTTGTTGTTTAACCATAGTTTCTGTGTTTGGACGAACAGAATATGGTTGGTCGTAATGATGCTGCTTTGGCTGCTGCGATGGAAGTGATGGCACGAGCTGTGCAGGGGGCACCGAATGCTGTAGAAAATGATGAGTTTAGAAAGAATAAGCCGCTGGTCTTTAAAGGGAAGCATGATCCGGATGGTGCGCAGTTGTGGTCGAAAGAGATTAAGAGGATTTCCAGGGTAATGGATTGTGATGACGATGATGTTAAAGTGAGGCTGGGCACTCATATGTTACACGAAGAGGCTGATGACTGGTGGGTCAGTACTCGTCAGGTGTTGGAAGCTGAGGAAGAGGAAGAAGAGATCACTTGGGAGGTGTTTAGCCGAGAGTTTCTAAGGAAGTATTTTCCGGAGGATGTCCGAGGAAAGAAGGAGATTGAGTTTTTAGAGCTAAAACAAGGTAATATGTCGGTTATTGACTATACTGCTAAGTTTGTGGAACTTGTGCAGTTTTATCCTCATTATGTGGAAGCGACTGCTGAATTTTCAAAGTGTGTGAAGTATGAAAGTGGCTTGCGTCCTGAGATAAAGCAGGCTATTGGTTATCAGAGGATCCGAAGGTTTGCTGATTTGGTGGAATGCTGTAGGATTTATGATGAAGATAGTAAGGCTCGTTCTGCTCACTATAAAAGTGTAAGTGACAGAAAAGGGAAACAACAGTTCCGTGGTGGTCCGTATGTGTCACCGGCTGATAAAGGTAAACAAAGGGGTAATTTTGATCGAAGGTCAAGTGGAGGAGGTATGTCTAATGCTCCTAGGTGTTTTAAATGTGGTGAATTGGGTCATTGCCAGATGGAATGTAGGAAGGTAGTGGATAAGTATTCTAATTGTGGTGGTATCGGACATGTTTTAGCTGATTGTAAAAGGAAGAATGTAGTGAAGTGTTATAACTGTGGGGAACCTGGTCACATTAGCTCGAAGTGTCCGAATCAGAAGAAAGCTCATACTAGTGGGAAAGTGTTTTCATTGGCGGGAACTCAGACTTCAAGTGCTGATCGTCTGATAAGAGGTACTTGCTTTATTAATAATACGCCTTTAATTGCTATTATTGATACTGGAGCGACTCATTCATTTATTTCGTCTGAGTGCGCGGAACGTTTGAATCTTGGGTTTTCTTCGATGGATGGTGAGATGGTTATTGATACTCCAGCGATGGGGTCAGTAACTACTTCTTTAGTGTGTTTGAGTTATCCTTTGACCATTTATGGTAAAGACTTTGCGATGGATTTGGTGTGTTTACCGTTGGAAGGTTTAGATGTGGTGTTGGGAATGAATTGGTTGCAATTCAATCGGGTGCACATTGATTGTTATCATAAGCTTGTAAGGTTTCCTTCTCTTGAGGAAGCCGAAGACTCGAGTTTCTTATCTACCAAAGAGTTGAAGAAACTCTTGGCGGATGAAGCTCAGTTGTTTGGATTATTTGCATCTTTGACTGTGGATAGTCAAGTTTCATTGGAGGTGTTTCCTGTTGTGTGCGAATTTCCTGAGGTGTTTCCTGATGATATTTCAGATGTACCGCTAGAGAGAGAAGTTGAATTTTCGATAGATCTAGTTCCTGGTACTAGACCTGTTTCTATGGCACCTTATAGAATATCGGCATCTGAATTGGTGGAGTTGAAAAGGCAGTTAAATGAGTTGTTGGAAAAGAGGTTCGTGAGACCAAGTGTTTCTCCTTGGGGTGCTCCAGTTTTGTTAGTGAAAAAGAAAGATGGGAGTATGCGATTATGTATTGATTATTGCCAGTCGAACAAAGTGACGATTAAGAATAAGTACCCGCTTCCAAGGATTGATGATCTGATGGATCAGTTGGTTGGTGCTTGTGTATTTAGTAAGATCGATTAGAGATCGGGGTACCATCAGATAAGAGTGAAAGAAGAGGATATTCAGAAGACGGCCTTTAGAACACGTTACGGTCATTATGAATATTCAGTGATGCCGTTCGGGGTTTCTAATGCGCCTGGTGTGTTTATGGAATACATGAATCGGATTTTCCACGAGCATTTGGATCGTTTTGTGGTGGTGTTTATTGATGATATTTTAATCTATTCTAAGTCTCGTGAGGAACATGCAGAGCATTTGCGTATTGTTTTGCAGGTTTTGAAGGAAAGGAAGCTTTTTGCCAAATTGTCCATGTGTGAATTCTGGTTATCTGAGGTGAGTTTTCTTGGGCACGTAATTTCAGGTAATGGTATTGCTGTGGATCCATCTAAAGTAGAAGCAGTTCTACAATGGGAGGCTCCTAGATCCGTTACCGAGATTCGAAGCTTTTTGGGTTTGGCTGGTTATTACCGGAGGTTCATTGAAGGGTTTTCTAAGCTAGCTCTTCCTTTGACGCAGTTGACTTGTAAGGGCAAAGCATTCATTTGGGATATTCAATGTGAAGAAAGTTTTTGTGAGCTGAAGAGAAGATTGACGACAACTCCGATTCTTATTTTACCTAATCCTAATGAACCATTTGTTATGTATTGTGATGCTTCTTTAATTGGTTTTGGTGGTGTTTTGATGCAGGAAGGTAAAGTTGTAGCTTATGCTTCAAGGCAATTAAGAGTTCATGAGAAAAACTATCCTACTCATGATCTTGAATTAGCGGCTGTAGTTTTTGTGTTGAAGATTTGGAGGCACTATCTCTATGGTGCGAGGTTCGAAGTCTTTAGTGATCATAAAAGCATGAAATATTTATTTGATCAGAAAGAGTTGAACATGAGACAACGGAGATGGTTGGAATTCTTGAAAGACTACGACTTTGGCTTGAATTACCATCCTGGTAAAGCTAATGTGGTAGCCGATGCATTAAGCCGGAAATCGTTGCATATGTCCGCATTGATGGTGAAAGAGTGGGAACTTTTGGAGTCGTTTAGAGACTTGAGTTTGGTATGTGAAGTGACTTCGGTTAGTGTAAGGCTTGGAATGTTGAAGGTTGCTAATGAATTTTTGTTGTCGGTTAGTGAGAAACAAAAGCTGGATTTGAAATTCGTTGATTTGATGAGGAATGAGAATGTGGATTTCAAGGTGGATAATTTTGGTGTTTTGAGATTCCGTGGTCGTATTTGTATTCCTGATGATGCGGAGTTGAAAAGAATGATATTGGAGGAAGGACACCGGAGTAATTTAAGTATTCATCCGGGTGCGAATAAGATGTACCAAGATTTGAAGAAGATTTTCTGGTGGTCTGGTTTGAAAAGAGATGTGGCTCAGTTTGTGTATGCATGTTTGACTTGTCAGAAATCGAAAGTGGAACATTTGAGGCCTAGTGGTTTGTTGCAATCGTTGGATATTCCTGAGTGGAAGTGGGATAGCATTTCGATGGATTTTGTAATGGGATTGCCGAATACGCAAAGAGGTCATAATGCTATTTGGGTGATTGTGGACAGGCTGACTAAATCGGCGCATTTTATTCCGATTGACATCAGTTTTTCTTTGGAATGGTTAGCTGAGATCTATATCAGTGTGGTTGTGAAATTGCATGGGATTCCATTGAGTATTGTTTCGGATCGAGATCCTAGGTTTACATCGAGATTTTGGGAAAGTTTACAGAAGGCTTTGGGTTCTAGATTGAGGTTGAGTTCGGCTTATCATCCACAGACGGATGGTCAGACCGAAAGAACGATTCAGTCTTTGGAGGATTTGTTGAGAGCGTGTGTTTTGGAAAAAGGTGGTACGTGGGACAGTTATCTTGCTTTGGTTGAGTTCACGTATAATAACAGTTTCCATTCTAGTATTGGAATGGCACCTTTTGAGGCCTTATATGGACGAAGATGTCGAACGCTGTTGTGTTGGCACGAAACAGGTGAAAGTTCGGTGGTTGGACCGGATTTGGTGCAACAAACGACGGAAAAGGTAAAGTTTATTCGTGAGAAAATGAAGGCTTCTCAGAGTAGACAAAAGAGTTATCATGATCGGAGACGGAAGGATCTTGAGTTTCAAGGGTGATCACGTATTTCTGAGAGTTACGCCGGTAACGGGCGTTGGTCGTGCTTTGAAATCTAAGAAGCTTACTTCTCGATTTATTGGTCCTTACCAGATATCTGCGAGAGTAGGTGCTGTGGCGTATCGTGTGGCGTTGCCGCCGAATCTGTCGAATTTGCATGATGTTTTTCATGTTTCACAGCTACGGAAGTATGTTTCAGACCCTTCACATGTTATTCCAATGGACGAGGTTGAGGTAAGAGATAACCTTACGGTCGAGACTTTACCGGTTAGTATTTTGGATCGCGAGGTGAAGCGGTTGAGGGGTAAAGAGATTGCACTTGTGAAAGTGGCGTGGGGAGGCGCTGCTGATGGTAATCTGACGTGGGAGTTAGAAAGTAGGATGCGGGAGTCGTATCCAGAGTTGTTTGTATCAGGTAAGATTTTCGAGGACGAAAATTTCTAAGTGGGGGAGAATTGTAATGCCCCAGTTTTGCCAATTTTATTTTATTGAGTCTTTTGATTATTTGATTATTATTTTATTTTATTTTCGACTTTTATGTGAAAATATGTTATTTTTCGTCGTGATTATATTTTATCGCGTTTTGGGAACGTTTGCGAGATATTTGAGTGTGGGGGTATTTTGGACATTTCATAGATATTTTTACTAAGTTAGTAAGAAAAGAAAATAGAAAAGAAAAGGGAAAGAAAAATAGAGAGAAAGAAAGAAGAAAGAAGGGAAAAGAGAAGAAAAGAGGAGAAGAGAGAAAATTGGAGAAAAAGTGTGAAAATCATCAAGATCAATTCCTAGAGTCGAATTAAATCGGGTAAGGGTGCGAAACTCGATTATTGTATAATTGTATATGATTATGTATGTGTGTTTGTGATTGATGTTGGATTGATTTGGAGAAAATTAGTAAAGATCATTTTTGGAAAAATTGAGTAAGAATTGATTTAAATGTGTTAGAACTTGTGTTGAATGTGTTTAGATTGTCTATACATGTTTGATAGGTATTATTACACTTCCATTTGCTGTTTTTCTGAGATTTGGATGATGAATTGGAGGTTTTTGGGTGGAAAATCGTGGAACAAATTATGCAGGAATTTTTCTGGTTTTTCTAGGTCATACGCGTATGGGGCATGTTCATGCGCGTATGGACCTTGGCAATACGCGTATGGGGGGCGAGTCATGGGCCAATACGCGTATGAGATGTTGTTTTTCCCGGCCATCTGCCCATTTGCGTATGATACGCGTAGCATTTCATGGCAATACGCGTACGGGAGAGGGCATTACGCGTATGGGTTTTTACACGTGATCTTTGGGAAAATGAGCCTCTGCTCATACGCGTATGGCTCATGGTGGTACGCGTACGGGCAGAGCTTTTGCAAAATGTGACTTTTCAAAATATCGTTTTTCGTTTTCGTTCGTAACTTTTGATCCGTTTGTCCGATTTTTACAATCTTGGTATCGTTGCGTAGCTATTGAGCAGTACTTTATTGTTATGATGATTTTGGAATTGTTAGCCGATTTAATTATGTCGGAAAGTCGGGAATAGTGTCGATTGTTGACTTTTGTCGTTATACTTGTACGTAATTGAGGTATATTGTGCAAGGTGCTGTTGTATGATGTAAATGCATGTGTTTAGATGATGTTGTGGTGATTTGTGGCCGTATGGAAATTAAATGCATTGTTTTGGGCATAAGTGCAAAGTGTGGTTTTATTGATGAATGAATGTATGTATGTGTGCATATTGAATGTCATGGGTCATTGTATACCAAGCATCATAGTGTGCATTATGGAAATGTCATGAGTGACGGTTTGATTCCCGAGGGGAATATGCTATAACATCGTGTGCCTCGAAAATATGAGGCGCTGCCTGAGGACCTAAAGCGGTGGTTATAGACGATTGTGGGCTCTTTTGGAGACTTAAAGCAATCTTTAACGTCGTGTGCCTCAAAAATATGAGGCGATGCCTGAGGACCTAAAGCGACGGGTGAACATCATAGGCCCGACGGGGAGTTACTTGGGATTCTCAGTAACGAGCGATGGTTCCAATAGTTCCTGAGTGAACTGATGATGATACATGAGACATTGGAAGTCGGTACCGTATGACATGTGCATAGAGTCGTTGTGTCGGTCTATGTGCATTGCATAAATCATGAATTAAAAGTGTGTGAATTTGTGAATGTGATTGATGATTGTATGGTATATGTGTGGTGTGTAACGGTATTCGATGCTTGAGAATTATGCGGTATTATGTTATATGTGGTTGTGGTGAGAATGTGTTACTCGTACATTTTTGTGTTTATATATATAATTTTATTCAATTATATTATGGTTGTTTTTCTCACCCTTATGCTGTTTTATAACGCTCTATGAGGCGTTGCAGATTAGAGCTGCTGGAGGTATTCCTTTTTGTGAAGCGTTGTGTCTTCATTATTTTAGTCGGTCCGCTCTGATATGTGACTCCGGGTAGTTAGGGTGGCCGCGTGCTATTATTTTGTATATCTGATGATATATTTTGGTTGTACATATGCTACCTGATGTATGACAAACTGTTTATATGTGTATATGTATATATGTTAATCAGATTTTAGATTTTCCGCTTTAATTCTAATTTCTGAAAAGTGGGTGTAAGGAACAAAGTTTCCTCTGTGTGATTGCTACCCCACAGTTGCATATCATTATGGGCAGGTGTTGCATGTTATGTGTATGTTTTGTTACAATTGATGTGATTCCTCCCTATCTATGCCGCGAATTCAAATATACTCTGACGAATTTTCGAATTTTCTTTTACTGCTTTAATTGCGTGTTAATTGGGGGTATAGTTTGGGGGCGTCACAGAGCTGACATTCGCCGAGCGTACATCACCAAATGGCCTTGAGAGCAAGAGTTACCCTTGTATTTTTCAAAATCGGGTACTTGGAACTTGTGCGGGACTTTCACATTGGGGACCAAGCAGAGGTCCGCGGCGTCCTTTCCAAATAAATCCTGACCGCGAATAGCTTGTAGCTCCTTCTGCATTTCCAAGAACTGCTCCTGGAATTCATCCATTCTATTGAACATATTTTCCTTTCTACCCGAAGGTATCTGTGGAATTTGTCCTTCCGGGACAATGTGCACCACAGGGGGTGGTACCGTTATTACGGCAGTGAATCTTGGCGCTTCCCAAAGTTTGTAATCTTCAGGAGTTCTCATTATAACTCTGGCATCCTCGCTTTCCCGAAGTTTGTAACCTTCAGGCCCAACGGCTTCTGCTATGATTCCCTGATCTTCAGTGATTGGCGAAACATATCCTTCCGTGATATAGTTAACAGGCATGCCCCAGGGACGATCTTCCGGCATTTGATACCTAGAATCATACTTCTCCACTATGGGCGTTGAGGTGATCTCTGAGATCATAGTTCTTTGTAGCTGAGCTTCTTCCATGGCTTGCATGTCGTTACGAAGCTTTCTCATATCCTCTCTCAGAGCGTCGGTCTCTTCTTTCAACTCTCTGTTCTCTTCCTCGAGATCATCCATCTTTTTCTGACGATTGGCCTGAGTATTGTACGAATGAGAAAGTTTGACTCTAGAACCGAGACACAAACGTGAGATTCATAGGTAAGAAGAATACGTGACGTGAGAATGATGAATGCAATGATTATATTAATTATTTTTTTGGTTTAATCAAAATAAACTTTGACAATTAGATTGCAAATATCAAACAGTGGGGAAACCCCCGTTTTATTGAAGTCAAAGGATTGCAGAAATGGAAATACAGTAAATTACAAGGTGCGGAAACAGAAACCTAAGCTAATGGGTCCCGAGTCCTCTCTTAGGAGAACTCGGGTGCTGATTCTGGTACTTTCCTTTTCTTGGACCGGGGCTCTTGGGCTGTTGTCGGGTTGTCATTCCTTTTCCAAGTGAAAGGAGCAAGCAAATTCCTTTGGTCATCCTAATTTTCTACAGCATGTTGCTCCAAAATCTCAATTAGAGCATCCTTATCTTTCAACAGTTGCTGTATTTTGGTACACTCTACATTGAGAATGCGGTACTTGTTCTTCCAAGACCTCCTCTCCTGTTGAACTTTGTTGAGAGTAACCTGAAGTTTTTCCGTTTCAGTCATGAAGTACATGACAGATTCCCTTGGCGGAAAAACTCTGTGACGAGGATAAGGCATCTTTAGCTTGAGAGCTCTAGTTTGTACCCAGTGGAGATAAGGCTCCACTGAGACACAGTCCGGTTTTCCTAGAGACTCCCGTCCTTTCTTATGAACATGTTTCCAAGCGTGCACTATTTCCATCTTTAGTGCCCTGTCATTTTCTTCTTCCTTGAAGAAAAGACCTTCCAAATGAGCATTACGCGGGGCATGCCTCATCGGGTATCCAAATTGACGACGAACTAAAACTGGATGGTAATTGATTCCTCCCTTAGTTCCTATGAGGGGTACGTTAGGGAAGTTTCCACAACGGTCAATGATCCTGATCCCGTCATAGATTCGATTGTACCGATCGATGTCAGAGTTGGTAAGAGACGTGATTTTATGCGACCAACGTAAGGCACTCTTATGATCCCAAAAAGCAGCAGACTTAGGCAAATGGGAGATAAACCATTTATATAGCAGGGGGTACACAGCACGTGATCATTCCTCCGCTGTATAAATTCCTTAAGTGTACAGAATGATACGCATCTGCGAGTAAGGTCGGTACAGGGTTTCCAATCAGGAAAATCTTAATGGCGTTGATATCGACGAAGTTATCAATGTTGGGAAACAGAAATAACCCGTAGGTGAGCAAAACAAAGATGCTCTCGAAAGCAGTCACGTTCCCTATACTAGCAAAGTACATATCCTTCTTTACTAGAAACTTGGCTAGTAAACCTAGGATTCTTTCCTTGGTGGTCAGGTGAGTCCTGACTTCTAATTCGTCCAAATAAATTGCTTTTGCAATGGTCGGATCCTTTGGAATTTCTTCCAGTCCAGAAGAGGGAACTTGATCAGTAATAGGTAGATCAATCAGATGAGAATACTCCTCCAGCGTTGGTGCGAGCTGGTAATCTGGGAATGTGAAACAGTGATAGACCGGATTGTAAAACTGAATGAGTGCCTCCAGGATTCCCTCAATTACATGGACCCTTAACAGAGGTAGCATACATCCGTACTTGGCTCAGAAAGCATCAGGGTTAGTGATCATCCTTGCTAATCCTCTCAAATCCTCTAGTTTTGGAACCTTGAATGTATACTTGTGAGTTTTTCTTCTACCAAAATCCATTAGCGCAATCCTTTTCTCTCTGACATTTCCAATCATTGTCTTAGTTTAATTTGAAAAAGTGAGACTAGAAGAGAAAATTTTTCTTTGCTTAATATTTTTTTTAAAATGAATGCATGAATGCAGCACACAAAAACATAGAAAAAACATGAGGTCAAAGGGTCGGTGTCATGAAGTCAAGGCTCTACCCATCCCAAAGGTTTATACTAGTGATTTTTGTACCTGTCTCTCAAAATCATTGATTCTTGTCGAGATAACATCAGCGGGCCGGGAACCGTGCTAGGTGACGTATTTCGAAGAATCTCAGAAGAGGGTAGTATCGCGTGACAATAATTTCTGATAGCTTCCGCACTACTGAAAGAGGTTTTTCCGAGGTTTATACTCAATCTTTCCACATGCGACATCACACGCATTCCCATTAGCAGAAAAATAAACACAGATATCAATTAGGAAAAGCAGTATATATATTTGTCCTAATGACCTAGACTTTTTAAGAGCTATGAATCCTATGATCCTAACAGAAAATGGCTCCCCGGTGGAATCGCCATTCTGTGGTACCTTCCCAACTTAAAGGTTTTGACCTAAGATCCTAGTGAGGGCCGATTCTAGCAATAATGACATTCCCCGATGGAACCGTCATTCGGTGATACCTTGTGAACCCAAGGACCCGTCCTAAGAGAAGGTTTCATGCAGAGAGATAAGAGAGACAAGATTCCTTTGATCAGCCCCACGGTGGGCGCCATTTTTCTGTGGCGGCCACCGCCATGAAAATGACTTGTCCAAGGTTTTCACCTTAAATTGTAAGAAAGAAAGATGAGAAAGCCCCATGGTGGGCGCCATTTTTCTATAGCGAGGGATTTTGGACGTGGTTCTTAAGCACTGTCGCTCTAGGGTACTATAGGTTGAATCATTTTTTATCCTATTGAAGTTGATGAAGAAGGGAAATAGATATCTCCAACTAACCCTGCTTGCATACTGAGGTTAAACAGTCAAGACTGTTGGTTACTGATGCGGTTTTAGTTCGTGGGCCTCTCTCTGCTTATTTTGTTCAGAACGAATTACCGGGACTGTTCATGGGGAATTTGTTGGGATACTATGCTAGATTGGCAGGAGGCAGGGAACTTAGGGGTTTTTTTTATTAGTGTGCTCGCTAAGATTCTTTTTCAATCTTATGCCTACGTATTCCTGGGATAGGGAAATCAGAGCGATCGTAGTTCCTCCTATTCTATGGGAGGAAATGGTGTTTTTGGTGTCTTGTTTAAAGCCCAAGACATGAAGCTAAAGGTGGTTTATATCTTGTTCAAAGCCCAAGATGTGAAGCTGAAGGGTCTATTTGTATCTTGTTCGAAGCCCAAGATGTGAATCTAAAAGGGTGTTGACTTTAGAGAGAATTTGTCATCTCTAAGGGGGTATTTGGTCTATTTGTCACAACTGTTGGGTGACTGATTATAAAGGAGAATTACTTTAACTGGGATATGTGAATTCAACAATGCCATAATTTCGTTTATAGGGGATTTTTAACCTGAAGGAGAAGACTTTAACTCAGTGTAGAGTAATGTTATCTTTCCTTAGGAATTCCTCTTGCTAAAAGAGGGACAGTGGTGTGGATGTAAATAATCCAGAGGCTTGCCGCTTATAGCAATTAGACGAGGAAAAGGAGTTGTTGATGTTTGTATACTGTGAACGAGGCACAACTTTTGATGCTAAAAGGTTGATTGAATCAAACAGGGATTTCTTTATACAAAGCCTAAAAGGAGGCTACTGACCGAACAAGAGGATGCTTTTGTGTCTCGTACAAAGCCTGAGATAGAGGCTAAAAGGGTTGACTCAACAAGAGAGTGTTTTTATATGTGTCTTGTACGAAGCCCAAGACGGAGGCTAAAAGGGTTTGACTCAACAAGAGACTCTTTTATACTCACCAAGAGAGTGATTTGTATCTCGTACGAAGCCCGATATGGAGGTTAAAGGTGATCGACTCGACAAGAGAGTCTTTTTATACTCAATAAGAGAGTGTTTTGTATCTCGTACAAAGCCCGAGATGAAGGCTAAAAATGTTTGACTCAACAAGAGAGTCTTTTATACTCAACAAGAGAGTGATTTTGTATCTCGTACGAAGCCCGAGATGGAGGCTGCAAAGGTTTGACTCAACAAGAGAGTCTTTTATACTCAACAAGAGAGTGTTTTGAATCTCGTACAAAGCCCGGGATGAAGGCTGCAAAGGTTAACTCTGCTGGGGAGAATCATTGTACAAAGCCCAAGAGGAGGCCATGGTTACTGTTCCAGTTGAGTGACAGGTCCAGTATGTTGGTTAAAAGAGAAAATCAGTTCTTATATGGGTAATGTTGTACTCATGGATTTGATCTGAGGACCGGGATTATTTCCTGTTCTTTAAGGAAATGGGGAATCCGAAGGGTATTGAGACTGGCCAAGTGTACGGGTGTTTTTTCCTATTTTTGAAAGGAACTTGAGAATGTCTCCGAGACTCAAGGAGATTAGACTGTCCAAGTCTAGAGTTTTATCTTTTGTACTATGCTTAAGAGAAATTAAGAGACAGTACGTTCGTGGTAGAAAGATCTAGACTGTCCAAGTCTAGAGTTTTATCTTTTGTACTATGCTTAAGAGAAATTAAGAGACAGTACGTTCGCAGTAGAAAGACCTAGACTCTTTGAAAGACTGTTCTATTAAGATGACTAATTTCTGTTCCTATACCTTTAAGAGTTCGTTGGGACAATTTGTACGAAGCCCAATAGGAGGCGAGAAAAACTTTTAAGAAGCCGAAGGGACAATTTGTACGAAGCCCAAGAGGAGGCTATCTTCCAGGAGGAAGAATCATTATAGGAAGCCTAAGAGGAGGCTGTGAAAACTTCTAAGAAGCCGACGGGTCCTTGTACAACTCCCAAGAGGAGGCGGGGATACGTTTAGGAAGCCTGTGGGTCCTTGCACTAAGCCCAAGAGGAGGCTGATGAACAGTTCCAGAAGGGGTTTCACATGGAACATTGGCCTTCTGTATATGAACTGTTCAAGGGGGAGATTTCTTAGATCTAGTTATCTAAAATTGTTGTAAAAGAAAATTCTCATGGTTTAGGTTATGTTGAAATATCCGGGAGAACGTCGGATGTAAGGAGACGAGGTTTTGTCTAGTTCTAGATGTAGTTGCCGGGGAAACTCTAAATATCTATACTAGTATTACACAGTCAATATGAGTTTATGAAAGAAGACTTACAATGAAACAACCCCACAATACAGTTATATACATTTGAAAGCGGTAAATGAAAGCGGGAAAATACTTAATCGGTTGTAGAGCTTCCATGCTGTTTGGTTAGTTGTTCAACAAAGAAATTGAAAATAAC
This sequence comes from Lathyrus tuberosus, assembly GCA_022829125.1. NCBI lineage: Eukaryota > Viridiplantae > Streptophyta > Magnoliopsida > Fabales > Fabaceae > Lathyrus > Lathyrus tuberosus. The sequence continues at coordinate 7,906,091 of JALAZF010000270.1, read as the reverse complement.
AGTATGTTACAAAATCAAAGGAGAAATTGCTTTTGAAAGGAAAATTGGGGCTTACAGCTCAAGGAGAGGCCCAGGGTTTAATCAGTGATCGCACTATCGTTTCGTACAGGGACTTATACAAGTAACTGAGGCCCAAGAAAGATTTTCTGTACAAGGGGATGGGTCTTACACTCTCTCAAGAGGCCCAAAATGATTGAAAGTGAACAAAGATGGGTCTTATAGCTCAAGGAGAAGCCCAGATGAATTTTGTTTTGAAATGGCGATTGCGCCGAGATTTTTGAAAACGCAGTGGGTCTTATACAAAGACTGAGGCCCAAAAGTTTTGGTTTTCAAAGGGGTTTGGTCTTACACTCTAATAGAGGCCCAAAATGATTTTGAATGGGTCTTATAGCTCGAGGAGAGGCCCAGATGGTTTGTTTTAAATGGGCGATGATCGCACCGAACTTTTGAAATACAACGGGACTTATACAACATTTGAGGCCCAAAAAATAGGTTTGTATTTACAAAGGATTGGGTCTTACACTCTATTAGAGGCCCAGAAGTTTGAAAATGTTTTGTGAAGGTGAAAATCAAAGAAACCCTAATTTTTGCTTTTCTTTAAAAGTAAATATTTAAAGAAAATCTAATAAAAATACCAAATAAGTTTGAATACACCATTTGTGATTTTTGTTTAAGGTTTGAAAAATGAGGGATTAATCACAAGATGAATTAAAACTCATTTGGGTTTTGACTTTCCAAGTAAATATTCACTTTCAAATGTTTAAATACAATAAAAAGGGAATTTATTCACAAAAATACTAATCATATTAAATAAATAATATAAATCTAATTTTTTTGTGGAATAAAATATTTTAACATTTTTGTGATTTTTTACAAAAAGAACCAATAAAAAATAATTAAAATTGAAGGAGTTATTAATTTTCCAATTAATTAACAAAACATGAAAATATTGGAAAAAATAGCAAAATGTGAGAAAACACAAAATGGTCTGGGTGGGGTTTGAACCCACGACCTCAAGGTTATTGGGCGCGCGCCTCACCACTGGGGTGGTGATACATCCGTTGATTGAAACAAACTAACAAATACACAAGGCTTGCCTTGTGTCCTAGGCCTGGCCAAGGCAAGACAAGGCAAGTTTTGGCTCAGAAACGTGAAGGCCATAACTTTCTCATTTCTCCGTGGATTGAGACAAAATTTAGGTCTATCCTGCCTAGAATTTCACAAGGAATCCAATGGTGGTGGTGTTCTTTTTTTAGATCATGTCCCTATTTTAAAACCCGATAGTGGTTTTGAAATAGGCCTCTAATTGCATTTTCTGTGCCATCTCATGATACAGGCAAGGATTGCATGACAATTTGGTGCAAACACAACACATATAACATGTACAAGATGTGCATGATCAGTGGACTTCAAAGCAATGCATATTTTGGAAAGATCAAGTCATGATGCTTACCTCTTTTTGAGCTTTTGGAGTTTTTTGTATAATTTGCCAAGTTTCTTGTTCCAAAAATGGTTTGATGCTTTGGACACTCTCAAATGATCCCTTAGAAGCTTTTAGGATGATTGGAATCAGCTGGAACCTGCAAAAACAAAAATTGGCCCTTTCTTGCAAAATGGGTTAAAATGGCCAAAATAACAACTCTCTCAAATGGTGTTCCAGATGTTGGGAGCCAATTGGGACAGTTCAAGGATGATATTTGGAGTGTGTTTGAGGCTTTATCTGGTTTGGAAAGTGACTGAATCAAGACATGGCTTGAAAAATGCAAAAAAAGTCTATTTTGAGGTTTTGAGAGGTGACTTTAAGATTTAAGGATTACAGGTCACTTGTGTGGGTTTGGACATCTTAGATATGACATATTGGATGTGTTTGGATCATGAGCTGTGATGGAAATGCTCTCTAACTCAAAAACTCAGAGTTACCTTACTAAAGAAGGTATTTTTACCTAAAGAAAGTGATTTTGAGGAAAGCATCTGTTTGATGGCTTTGGTGTACTCAAACTGAGTACAAATGAGCCTTATTTATAGTAGAGCAAGTTTGTTTTGGGATCAATAGTGAATGGCAACTACAGCAGAGGTTTGGCCAATGTTGATCAATGAGAATCCAAGTCTCCTCTAGCCATTGACTAGAGGTTAGAGCACAGAGCTGTGGTTCCCTAGTTGTTGGATGAATCTTGACTGAATTCAGTTGCAAATGTGTCAGTCCATGCCACCTTGGTGCATCCATTAAATGCCCCAATCCAAAATTGGAGTCTTGTCCCTCTTTTAGCGATTTCTAGGTTTGGCATGCTACTTCTTGTTCCAAAGACTTTGGAGGCTTGGATCAGCGTTTGTTCCCTTTAGATATAATCCTCATATGTGTCCAAAGTGATGACAAGGCTTGGAATTATCTTATTTTGCAAAATCGAGCAAAAGTGCAAAATTCTGCCTAGCCTTAGCAGTTTTCAGCAAGGCAAATTGCCATTGTCATATCTCATGGCTCAAGTGGTATTTGATGGAGTTCTTGGCCATTTTGGAAAGCCCTCATATGATACAATAACTGTTTGACCATAATTGGTTTTGATACTTTTTGGATCCAAGTGAAAAATGCCCCTACATTTGGAAAAAAGTGAAGGCAGATTCTGACTTAGTGAAAATTTCACTAAGTGTTGGAAAAAAGTGACATTTTCACTTTTTGTGATTTTATCATTCCATAATTTAAAATCCACGGGGAATTGGAATGAGTGGTAGTTGAAGCTTTTGTAGAGGGTAATGAGATCTACAAATCCAACTTTGGATGGGAAAAAAATGGCCTTGTGGTTTAGGAGTTATGATCCTCCAAAATTGGTACCCTAGCCACTTTATTCCATAACTTAGAAAAATTTCTAAGTTTTTTATGGTTACCCCTTTTATAAGTTATCCCACTTTTCTTGATTTTTCTTGATGAATGATGATTCAAATCACACATTAACATCATTTTAGGGTTAAAAAACCATAATTGTGAAAAATCTCAAAAAGTCAAAGTTTGACTTTTGTGCACAGTTGACTTTTTATCAGATGAATTCCAAACTGTGCGATTCTCTATGAAATCAAGTCCTTGACCTAAATCAAATTTGATGGATTGATTTCTTAGGTGTCATAGGGTGTATTGGATCATGTCCTAGGGTTTGGGAGCATGCCCTGGTCAAAAGTCAAAGCTACAGTTGACTTTTTTATCAAAACCCTAATTGTGGTTCAGATGAAACTGAAACTTGTGAATCAAGCTTCTTGGATCAATCCATTGTTGCAAATGGATCAATGTAGTTTATTAGAGTCCCTCAAATCCTCTCTTGAGGTCTTGGCTCATGTTTTGTCCCAAAAGTCAACTTAGGGGTGAATTAGGTCAAGAAACCCTAATTCCTGATTTTTTATGAATGCACCCCCTAAAGCCAAATTGACTTGATGATTGGGTTCATGATGTCCCTTGGAGCATCATAAGTTATGCTTTGAATCATTGGCTCATTCCCAGAGGAAAGTCTCCATCTGGAGGCCCTGGTCGACCAAAACCCTAATTTGGTGACACTGTCGATCGTGAGGCTTGATCCACTCAGAATGCTGCAACCTTGTGCTTGATTCTTGAAGTGGGAGTCCTCTTGATCCATTGTGGTTGTTTGAGAGGCTAGAAAATTTGAAGATCATGTCATTCCATGATTGATCCTTTGTCTAAGAGCTCTGAGAGGGCTTGAAACCCTAAGTCTGATTGTAGTGGATGCTCACCCATCTTTGGGGAGACTAATGGTTCATCCATATTGTGATGATGATTTGCACAATGATGGGAAATCTTAGTGGTCAAAATTTGGGGTATGACAAGGCTTAAAGGTGATTGACTCAACAAAAGAGTCTTTTATACTCAACAAGAGAGTGATTTTGTATCTCGTACGAAGCCCGAGATGGAGGCTAAGAATGTTTGACTCAACAAGAGAGTGATTTTGTATCTCGTACGAAGCCCGAGATAGAGGCTAAAGGGAGGTTGAATCAACAAGAGAGTCTTTCATACTCAACAAGAGAGTGTGAAAAGGTTAGCTCCGCTGGGGAGAATCATTCTACAAAGCCCAAGAGGAGGCTATTGGTGCCAGTAACTGTTTTAGTTGAGTGACAGGTCCAGTATGTTGGTTAAAAGAGAAAATCAGTTCTTATAAAGAGGCTGATTCCAGGTGAGGTTGTACTTTGGTATTGATCAGAAGATCGGGGTTATTTCTTGTTCTTTAAGGAAATGGGAAATCCAAAGGGTATTGAGACTGTCCAAGTCTAGAGTTTCATCTTTTGTACAATGCCCAAGAGGAGGCACAGGCGTTAAGGGATGAGTACTAACCCTCAAATGGGCAGAGTTTTGACACTGGAAAGACTGCTCTAGCAAAGGATGACTAAGTTCTGTCTTATACCTTTAAGGGGTCGTCAGGGTCCTTGTATTAAGCCAAAGAGGAGGCATGAGAGCTTTTAAGAAGCCGAAGGGTCCTTGTACAACGCCCAAGAGGAGGCGGGGATACTTTTAAGAAGCCTGTGGGGCCCCAAACCCCGAGAAGTTCAAGACATGCCATTCGCAGAGAATAGATCAAGCCAGTAAAGTCTGAGAATTTGGAAGAAACTCAAGAGATGCCATTCACGGAGAAAAGATCATCTCTGGGGAGTTAGAGTTTCTTTGACAATTTCTAAGGGTGATTTTAAGAAGCCTGTGGGTCTCCAAACCCTGAGAAGTTCAAGACATGCCATTCACAGAGAATAGATCAAGCCAGGAAAGTCTGAGAATTTGGAAGAAACTCAAGAGATGCTATTCAAGGAGAAAAGATCATCTCTGGGGAGTAGAGTCTCTTTGACAACTTCTAAGGGCGACAGTCTGAGAAAGCGTTCACCGAGAATACTGCCTTTCACGTCTCCATATTGTTTAACCCCAAGAGGAGGGAAGACTGTGTCTGGTAATCCTATGAGGATCTAGTTTTGACTGTATCTTATAGCGATCAACGGGGCTTTACCTAGTGCTAGACGTAGTTGTCGGGGAAAACTCTAAATAACTATACTAGTATTACACAGTTGATATTTGACAAGTATATAAAAGTTTGTGAAAGAAGACTTACAGTGAGAAGCCCCACAACACAGTTATATATATATATATATATATATATATATATATATATATATATATGAAAGCGGATAAAGAAAGCGGGTAAACACTTACTCGGTTGTAGAGCTTCCATGCTGTTTTGTTAGTTGTTCAACAAAGAAAGCTTTGATAACAATATTATATTCAAAATCAAAGGAGAAAGTGCTTTGAAAAGATTGTTGGGGCTTACAGCTCAAGGAGAGGCCCAAAGTTTTATCAGTGATTGCACTATGGAATTTGTGTAGGGACTTATACAAGTGACTGAGGGCCAAAAAGGTTTTTTGTATAAAGGGATGGGTCTTACACTCTCTCAAGAGGCCCAAAGGTTTATTTTTGTACAAGTGGTGGGGCTTACAGCTCAAGGAGAGGCCCAAAGTGGTTTTTGAACTGGCGATCGCGCCGAGATTTTCTTTTAACGCAGAGGGACTTATACAATATCTGAGGCCCAAAATAGTTTTGGTTAAAAGGGGGTTGAGTCTTACACTCTATTAGAGGCCCAAAATAGTTTAAATAAAAAGAATGGGGCTTATAACACGAGGGTAGGCCCAAGGGTTTGATTTGTTAGAAAGGCGATGACTGCGCCGAATTTTTTGACGGAGTCGGGACTTATACAATACACTGAGGCCCAAAAGGTTTTGGTTTTCTAAAAGGGTTGGGTCTTACACTCAACTAAAGGCCCAAAGGGTTTGAAAAAGTTTGATGAGGGTTGAATTAATCAAAAACCCTAATTTGTTTCCAAAATGTATTTTAATTGAATAAAAATTCAATTAAAATGATCAAAATTGTTAAACATGTGGAAAACAAATTGTGATCTTGGATTAATGTTTCAAAAATCAAGTTTTGACCTACAAAATGATTAAAAGTCATTAAAATTTGCAAAATCAAGAAGGAAAAAATATTTTAAATGTCAAAAACAATTAAAATATTAATTCTTTGCAAAAATATCAATTATATGAAATAAATAATATATTTGGGATTTTTTTGGTAAAATAAAATATTTTAACATTTTTGTGAATTATTAAAAAAAGAATCAACTGGAAATCATTAAAACTCAGAGAGAAATTAATTTTTGAATCAATTAAATAAAATCACAAAATTCAAATATTCAAATATTTGAAAAAGGGCGCCAAGAACATGGCAAGAACACGCGCCCTTCATCTGTTTATGCAGATTTGCGTTTTCTATCCAATCTCACTGAATACTTGATTATATCATGCAATCTACATATCAATCTACTCGTTTCAACCCCAAGATCATGTCTATGGTCTTTAATTTCATTTATTTTTAACATGGAATAAGAAATCAAAGAGAAACCTCAAGAACCCTAAAATTTGCATGAAGGTTTAGAAATTCCATACACGATTCAAACAATGCAATTGATTGAGGGAAAACACTCCATGCATGATTATGAACATATGGCCAAATTATTGTACAACAAAAATTGCATGGATAATAGAGTTAGAAGAACTCATGCTTACCACTTGCAGCTGGTGATCGTGTTTTGTGTTAAAGGTGTTACAGCTTGGTTCCAAGGTTATGGACAGCTTCTCTAGGTGCTATGGAGTGTGTCTGGATGCTTGGAGTAGATTGATTTGAGCTGGAACTTGATTTGGCACCTCAAATGCAAATCTGTCAAAAGCTTGAGCAGTTGGCTGGTGATTTGGTGATTTTGGTGTTCTAGATGTTATGTGAGTGTTTGGATCACTTCGATATGATGTTTATGAGGTGTGTGTGTGTGATTGGTTTGGTTGGAATAGCTCTCAAACTCAAAACCCGATAGTGACTTGCCTTAGAAGGAAAAATTGGAGTGAAGAAGGAGATTTTGAGGAAAGCATCTATTTGATGGCTTTTGTGTACTCAAACTGATCACAAATCTGCTCTATTTATAGTAAAGCAAGTTTGTTTGGCAAGGAATAGTGAATGGCAACTGCTGCATAGGTTTGGCCAATGTTGAGCAATGAGAATCCAAGTCTCCTCTAGCCATTGACTAGAGGTTAGGGCACAGGCTGCTGGTTCCCTTGGTCTTGGATAAGTCTTGACTGAATTCAGTTGGCAATGGCTCAGTCCATGCCACCTTGGTGTATGCATTGAATGTTCCAATCCAAAATTGGAGTCTTGTCCCTCTTTTAGGAAATTCTAGGGTTGGCATTCTATTTTTGGTTCCAAAGACTTGGGAGGCTTGGGATCAGAGTTGGTTCCTCCTTGGTCCCCCTTTGAGGTGTTCAGATGGATAGAGTTGCTTGCCCTTTGCAAAATTTGGGCAAATCGAGCAAAACTCCAAAATCTGCCTTGCTTTGGCAGTTTTCAGCAAGGCATATTGCCATTGTCATATCTCATGGCCCAAGTGGAATTTGATAGAGTTCTTGGCCATTTTGGAAAGCCCTCATATGATACAACAACTGTTTAATCATAATTGGTTTTGATACTTTTTGGATGCAAGTGAAAAATGCCCTTACATTTGGAAAAAAGTGAAGGCAGATTCTGATTTAGTGAAAATTTCACTAAGTGTTGGAAAAAAGTGACATTTTCACTTATTGTGATTTTGATCATTCCATAACTCAAAATCCATGATGAATTGGAATGAGGTGTAGTTGAAGCTTTTGTAGAGGGTAATGAGAGCTACAAATCCAGCTTTGGATGGGGAAAAATGGCCTTGTGGTTTAGGAGTTATGATTCTCCAAAGTTGGTACCCTAGCCACTTTGTTCCATAACTTAGAAAAATTTCTAAGTTTTTTATGGTTACCCCTTTTAAAAGTTATCCAAATTTTCTTGATTTTTCTTGATGAATGATGATTCCAATCACACATTAACATCATTTTAGGGTTAAGGAACCATAATTGTGAAAAATCTCGAAAAGTCAAAGTTAAGGAACCATGAATTTCAAACTGTGCGATCCTCTATGAAATCAAGTCCTTGACCTAAATCAAACTTGATGGATTGATTTCATAGGTGTTATCGGGTGCATTGAATCATGTCTTATGGTTTGGGAGCATGTCCTGGTCAAAAGTCAAAGATACAGTTGACTTTTCTCGCGAAACCCTAATTGTGGTTATGATGAAATTGAAACTTGTTGCTCAAGCTTCTTGGATCAATCCATTATTGTAAATGGATCAATGTGATGTATTAGGGACCCTAAATCATCTCTTGAGCTCTTGGCTCATGATATGTCCCAAAAGTTAACTTAGGGGTGTATTAGGTCAAGAAACCCTAATTTCTGATTTTTAGTGAATGCATACCCTGAGGCTAAATTGACTTGATGATTGGGTCTATGAGGTTCCATGGAGTATTTTAGGTTATGCTTTGAAGCATTGGCTCATGCCCAGAGGAAAATTTCCATCTGGAGGCCCTGGTCGACCAAACCCTAATTTGGTGACACTGGCGATCTTAAGGCTTAATCCACTTAGAAGGGAGCAGTCTTGTGCTTAATCCTTGATGTGGGAGTCCTCTTGATCCCTTGTGGATGTTTGAGAGGTTAGACAAGTTGAAGATCATGTCATTCCTTGATTGATCCTTTGTCTAAGAGCTCTGAGAGGGCTTTAAACCCTAAGCTTGATTGTAGTGTATGCGCACCCATCTTTGGGGAGACTAATGAGGCATGATGGATTACCCATATTGTGGTGATGATTTGCACAATGATGGGGAATCTTAGTGGTCAAAATTTGGGGTATGACAGGTTGCAAGTGGTGTAATTATTCCGTGACGAAAATGTATCAACTTCTAGTATTTTTTGTGTACTATTTCATTAAATTTGTAAGTTTCCTAAATATTTGATGATGTTATAGATTTTTTATATAAATTTAAACTTCAATTGAGTATTTTTTGAATTAGACTTTCTAATGTGTCTCTTGAAAGTTGTGTAATTTTTGAATTAATATATTTTTGAAACAAAGTTAAATTCCATACTCATAACTTTTATTTTATTTCAATATTTAAAAAAAAACATTAATTTAAAATGTCAAATAGATAAAAATAAAATAGACTTTAAAAAATGGCTTTTAAATCCGTGAAGCAAGTGAGCTGAACATAACAAGATGAACCTAATGAGATGAACCGAATAGTTCATGAACTTTTAACGAGTCGAGTTTGAGCTTAAAAAACAGTTCGTGACGAACTCGAACCGAGATTTGAGCTGAACCAATTCTTAACGAGTAAAGCCGAGCTAAGGCGAGTTCGACTCGACTCGACTCATTTCCAGCCCTATCTGCCAGGATTCCCATCAGTCATGCTAATCTGTTATGAATCTTCATCTAAGTATATTGGAAGCCACCAGTGGTCCAGCAGATGTTGAAGAGTCTTTTGCACAAGCGCACAACCTTGGTCGTTTTCATAGCATTCTTTACCGTTTTGATAATCATGTGAAGCTAGAAAACCAAGTCTGACCTGCTTAGCATACAATCCCACTAGACTAGTATTCATCAAGCGTATGTCAAAGATTTGAACTATATTGACTTGATGGTTACCTCTTTCATGGTAGTCTTGGATCCATCCGAGATCCATTTGACGTTGGAGGGCCTCTTGTACAAAAGAGCATCCCTGGTTGTCTGTTGAGCAGATCGGACAAGTGCTGTAATCGTGCCACGACAGATTGTAATAATGACTTTGTCATGAATGCAATGCCACCAGATTTACATTCATTGTACGGATGTCGTGGTTCTGAACAATGTTGGGATGTCCATGGGCCATGTTTACTTCACGAATCCTGTGATCCTGAATCCAGCCCAGATCCATTTGTTCTTGCAGAGTTGCTTGTATTATGGCACACCCTTGATTGTCTTTAGAGCAGATATTACACTGATGATAGTTGTAATATGGCATGTTGTCGTACCTGTTCTGTTTGCAATGCATTTTCACCAGATTGGTTCCCAATAGGAGTACATCGTGAATTTGATAACTGTTGACATGTCCTTCTTCTATCAGGTTTACCATAGTCTTTTCATTTTGCGGTAATGGGTTCGTCTGAACATTTGTATTAGTATCTTTGAAAGATAAATCCCCATTCCTAACAAGCTTCTGTACATCGGACTTGAAGCTGAGACAATCCTCAATGTTATGTCCTGTTCATCCTTGATGGTAAGGACAAGTTTGATATGCTTTGAACCAAAAAGGTGGATTTTCTGGTACTGTAAGAGGAGTCCTGGTTTGAACATGCCCCTTGGCCAGTAGAAGTGGAAATAACGCTGCGTACAACATTGGTATAAGGTCGAACCCTGATGGTCGTGTTGCACGATTGTTGTTAGTATACTTCAGGCGAGCCTGCTGAAGAGGCTGTTGCGGCCTTTGCTGATACTGTTGTTGACTTAGTTGGCTTTGAGCAACCTGAGGTTGATAAATCGGAGCCGGCGCCGGGTTGATAGCGGGAGTTACCGCTGCTACCGGTTGATACCTTCGCCTTTGCTTTCCCAGAGAGATATTACTAATATCTTGCTCTTTCTTCTTTTGGAAAGCACTACCGTATCTCTTAGTACCGCTAATGGCTCTGCATCTTTCACCAATCGTCCTTCTCGGACTACTTCTTCAAGGTGTACTCCCATGTTCACCATTTTAGTGAAGTCACTGGGCGCACTAGCTACCATCCGGTTGTAATAAAATGAACTCAATGTTTTTAGGAAGATCTTTGTCAATTCCTTTTCCTCGAGATGAGGACAGATCTGGGCGGCAATTTCACGCCATCTCTGAGCATATTTTTTGAAGGTTTCTTTATCCTTTTGTGACTTTGCTATGAGTTGATCCATATCTAGTGCCATGTCCAAGTTGTATTTATACTGTTGAACGAAGGCTGCCTCAAGATCTTTGAAAGTACTGATCTTGGTGCGGTTTAAACCCATGTACCATCTGATTGCGGCACCGGTTAAATTGTCTTGGAAGTAATGCATCAGTAGCTGTTGATTGTCTGTCTGGGTAGAGATTTTCTGAGCGTACATCACCAGATGACTTTGAGGGCAAGAGTTGCCTTTGTATTTTTCAAAGTCAGCTACCTTGAGATTGTGCGGGATCTTTATATTAGGGACCAAACATAGGTCAACGGCGTCTTTTCCAAATAAGTCTTGATCGCGAATGGCGTGCAGTTCCTTATGCATTTCCAAGAATTATTCCTGGAATTCATTCATACTTTCGTACACGTCTTCGTTTCTGCCAGAAATTGCTTGCGGAATCTGTCCTTCTAGAATAGTGTGTACCACTGGCTATGGTATAGACATTATAGCGGTGACTCTTGGTGCTTCAGTGACCTGAAGTTTGTAACCTTCAGGAGTTTCGGTTGTAACCTTTGCATCTTCATTTCCCTGAAGTTTGTAACCCTCAGGTCTGGCTGTTCTTGCTACGACTTCTGGGTCTTCAGTGACCGGTGGGATGTATCCTTCAGGTATAAATTTGTGAGGCATGCCCCAGGGAAATCCTTTAGGCATGTTGTACTGAGGATGACTGCCAGGTGTCTCAAATGCTGGTGTAGACGTACTCTCTGAGATTACAGTCCTTTGATCCTGTTGCTCCTGGGCTGCTGCCAGGATTGCATGTCATGGTGGAGTTTCTCCAAACTCTCCTTCAGAGTGTTGATTTCTTCTCTCAGCTCTCTGTTTTATTCCTCGAGATCGTCCATTTTCTTTTGTCGATTGGCCCGAGTATTGTACGAATGAGACAGTTTGACTCTAGAGTGCGACACATAAGTGAGACTCAAAGACAAAGATGTTTAATGTGAGAATGATGAATGATATGCAAAGACTGAAAATGATATATTTTTTAGTTTTTGTTTAAAAGAACTGTTAACAATTATATTGCAAATATCACACAGCGGGGGAGACCCCTTTTATTGAACTTGAAATATTGCAGTATTTTACAAAGAAAAGTAAAGTATTTTACAAAGTGTTGATAAGGAAAATTAGGCCTATGGATCCTGAGTTCTCTCTAAGGAGAGCTCAGATGGTGGTTCCTAAACTTTTCTTTTCTTTGATTGGGCTCCTTCAGTCATTGTCGGGTCGACGACTCTCTGCCAAGTGAAACGAGTGAGCAAATTCCTTTGCTCTTCCTGACTTTCCATTGCATGCTACTCTAATATCTCAACTAGAGCAGCCTTCTCCTTTAGCAGTTCCTGAATCTTGGTACATTCCAAATTAAGGATCTGATATTTGTTATTCCAAGAGTTTTTCTCACGCTGGACTTTGTTGAGAGCGACCTAGAGTTTTTCCGCATCAGACATGAAATAAAGGACAAATTCCTTTAAGGGAAAAACTTCTTGACGAGGGTAAGGCATCCTCAGCTTGAGGGCTCTGGTTTTCACCCAGTGGAGATAAGGTTCAGAAGAGGAACAATTTGGTCTTCCCAGGGATTCTCTCCCTTTCATGTGAACATGTTGCCAGGCATGCACTATTTCTTTCTTTAGTGCCCTGTCATTTTCTCCTTCCTTGAAGAAAAGATCTTCCAGATGAGCATTATGTGGGATATTCTTCATCGGGTATCCGAGTTGACGGCGAGCTAGAATTGGATGATAGTTGATCCCTCCTTTAGTACCAATGAGGGTTACATTGGGGAAATTTTAGCATCTGTCGATGATTTGTATCCCTTCGTAAATTCGATTGTACCAATCAATGTCTGTATTGGTGAGAGACATAATCTTCTGTGACCATCGTAGATTACTCTTGTGATCCCAAAAAGCAGCAGACTTGGGCAAGTGGAAAATAAACCATTTGTAGAGTAATGGTACACGTCATGTGATCATCCCTCCACTGTACAAATTTCTTAAGTGTATAGAATGGTAAGCATCCGCGAGTAAGGTTGGTACGGGGTTTCCAATCAAGATAATCTTAACAACATTGGTGTCGACGAAGTTGTCGATGTTGGGAAAAAGGAATAACCCATATGTGAGCAGGACAAAGACATCCTCGAAAGTAGTTATATTTCATATACTAGCAAAGTATAGAGCTTTCTCCATCAGGAATTTAGCTGGTAAACCCTGGATTCCTCCTTTGGTGGTCATGTGAGTCCTGACTTCTAACTCATCCAAAGAAATTGCTCTTGCAATGGTTTGTTCTTTTGGAATTTCTTCCAGTCAGGAAAATAGATCTCGAACAGTGATAGGTAAATAAATCAGGTGGGAGTATTCCTCCAGTGTTGGTGTGAGCTGATAATCTGAGAAAGTGAAGCAATGGTAAATCGGATCGTAGAACTGAATCAGCGTAGGCAGGATCCCTTCAACCATGTTGATCTTCAACAGAGATAACAATCCTCCGTGCTTTGCTCTAAAAGCCTTGGGATTAGTAATCATCCTTCCCAATTTCCTTAAATCATCCGGTTTTGGAACCTTGAAGGTGTACTTGTGCGTTTTCCTTCTTCCGAAATCCATAACGCAACCTCTCTGATATTTGCAATTATTGTTTTAGTTCTTTTGGAAAAAGATTTTTTCCGTTTTGAAAATAGTTTTTTAATGAATGCATGAATGCAGCAAACGAAAACATTTGAAAACATGGGTTTAGGGGTTCATTGTCATGAGCATGAAGTCATGGATCTATCCATCCCCAAAGGTGTGAACTAATTGGTCAATATTTTGTACCTGTAGAACGGGTTCTAAAAGGTTCCCAAAATCATTGACCCCTCTGTTCGCCGCCGCGAACAACCGCTGGCCTTCCGTCGCAGGTTTGCTCGCAGGATCGGCCACACAAATCCCAGAACAAGGAATTGGGAGCGTACATTTATGCTGCATTTGAGTTTCTCGGTTTTTTAGTGCAAGTTGTCACTCTGAGGTGACTTTGGTGACGCAAAGAGTTTCTTAACGACCACGAGTTTGGATACAAAGCGAAGAAATAAAGAAAAGAAAGGCTGAGCAAAAGTAAAAAGGCAATAATTTAAATTAGATGCTGAAAGTAAATTGCATTAAGTAAATTTGGACGCAATTATACATTTTCGCGGGAGTGAACTCGTTTCTCTCTAAGCTTGGTACTTTGAGTGTTTTCCCTTTACAATGTGAAAAAATGCGACCCTTGAAAATGGAAAATACAGTGCCTTATATAGGCCTAGAATGTAACTGTTTGTCTACCCAAATGTCTTATGAAGCTGACACGTGGCACCCCACTTTCTTTTCAACTTCCCATAGTCTTGGAAGTTTCAAACTTTTCCCGCCTAATCATTTATCCTTGAAGTTGGGATCAGCTCTTCGCCTTATTTTCCTCCGACGCCGAGGCTTATCGCCACCTCTCCGACGCGCCTCTCTACTAGTGTCGAATCGACACCTTGATGTGCCATTTGTCCCGACACGTCATGAGAATCCTCGTTCCCCACCTATGGTCGAAATCTAGTGTAAACAAATTTCCCCCCCAAAAGGCCAGTTTCGACTGAATACTGTGTCGATGGAGAAATCTGGCTTTTTTGGTTTCTTGCAGGATTTCGACGGGTTTTCTTCCGACGCACTTGCCCAACGTTTTGTCTTTTCTCACAACACGTGGCAAGCGCCGTCTGACATGATGATGACAATCTCATCCCATGATTTCCAAGAAAAACACCATGATGGCTAGTCTCGTCCAAGTTATGGGCCTCGAAACCAAACCCCACTTACTCTCAGAAGTTGAAAAGTCTTGATCCCGCACCTTTCTGCATGCGCCCTATAAATAGACTTTCTCAGGAAACCTTGCTATTTTCCATAACTCCTTCTTCACAAACTTGCTATTTGCTCTGAGACCTATACTTTGACTTCCTCTTCCTAAAGCATTTATCGCTTCAGAGCACCCTTTGTATTTCTTTCTCCCCAATGGCTTCATCAAATACCATTACAACTCCCATTCCTCAAACCACTAGTAACAATCCGGTTGCGTACGTACTCTCTAAAACGGAAACACTCCATCCTCTTCCTCAACCATCCTCCGCTGACGAGACGGTGGCGGCCAACTGGTGCCGCCAAATGGTTATCCCATTCGCGGTGGAGAACAAGCTCTGTGGTTTTCACGGCCCCCTTCCGGACAACAAGCCTAATCCACAAGAACTCCAGAAGTTCTTTCCTTGCTTCGACCAAATGATCCCACCTGCTTTCGAGAAAGGTGGCACCTTAGACCTCAAATACATGGCCCCCAAATCTCGAGTTTTCAGGTCCATGCCTACTACAGGCAACAAAGACTACCTTGCCTGGCTTGACAGAGTCGAGGGGCAGCGCCAAAGGCAATGGAAGGAATACGGTATCTTTGACGCCATCCAACTCTCCAGAACCACACACAGGTTCAACCCTTGTTTGCTGCTGGCGTCGATGCATTTTTTGAAAGGATCGACAAATACGTTCCATCTTCCCTGTGGGATGTTCACGCCAACACTTTTCGACGTGGCAGCCATCACTGGCCTTTCGCCAGTAGGCGAGATGTTCGACCCGACATTGGAGAAGGACAACGCTTTTGACTTCGAGCGTGCGAGCTTCCAAAACTACATCGAAGACCATCACGACAGACGCTCTAATGAAGTCTCTGATGAGGAGCATATTGCCTTCCTGACCCTATGGATGTCGTATTATATGTTTTTCCCTGGCTCCTTGCAAATAGCCAAAAGTTTCATCAGTTTGGCCATTCAGATCCATGAAGGTCGACATATATCTCTGGACAAATTGCTGTTGGCTTCCCTCTACCATTCTCTTGGCCTGTCGGCTATGAGGCTGAAACTCCTCCACCAAACCACTAAGGCTTTAAACATCTCAGGGCCTATGTGGCTGTTGCAGCATTGGCTCAACGCCACTTTTGAGCACAAATTGGGATATCTAGCCTCTGCGACGATGGAGCGTCTAAACAAAGAACGTTCTGTTGAGGGAATGTGACTTGCCCTGATGACCACCCAAGAAGCTCCAAGACAGGCCCTCTTTACGAGGTATCTCAGTACGTTCGTGGAAACCACCTCTTTCGTTCCTGACATGGCTCCATTTGTGGAGCGTAAGTTTGGCCCCGACTGGTTTAGAAGCCCATTCCCTGGGGTCTCACCTAAATCTGCGGCGCAGTTGAATGCTATATGGAGGGCATTTCTTACTCCCACCATGATCTCTTTCCGCATCGAAACGGGAAACAATGGTTATGGTTTCATGAACTCTGTCCAAATTTGGTGGCCCGACAATTTGGCCTGAGCCAGATGTTGCCAAAGTCCTTAGTGAGGCATCCTGATGACATAGTATGGTCCGGCCGACACTTGACTCAAGTAGGTCATAGGGCTTGTATGAGGTTCATCAGGGCCTCTCAACACTTGGAGCTTCTGGTTTTTTCCTTCCAGCCTTCCTTTTTCACCACTCAAGAATTTGATGCTTGGTAGTTGGAGTATCAAACTCAAACCTTCACTCCAAATCTTTTCTTAGCAAACGTGGTCGACGCTTTTGCCTCCATGGCTGGTGACATCCCTAAACCATCGACTACGGCCACTGTCATAGATATTGACCCTGCAGAAGATCCTTCGACAAAGGTAAAACTTGGACTTTGATTTTGTTTGCCCATAGGTCTGAACTAAATAGTTTCAGCTTTGTTTTCAGGGGCGCAAACAAGAAATGGTTGCTGCGTCGACTTCCACTAGACCTGCCAAAAAACCCAGGACCAACCCTCTACAGGTATTCTTATTTTTCCTGTCCTGCGTCCTTGTCTTTCCTTTGTTCTGACATTATTTCTGCGCAGGTTTTTGAGAAAGTACCTTCTCCAGAAAGGACTGAATCAAATGAGAGTACTCACTCTCGAGTCTTCACCGCAGCCGCTCCAGCGTCTCCTCCAT
Source organism: Lathyrus tuberosus (assembly GCA_022829125.1). Lineage (NCBI taxonomy): Eukaryota > Viridiplantae > Streptophyta > Magnoliopsida > Fabales > Fabaceae > Lathyrus > Lathyrus tuberosus. The sequence continues at coordinate 7,889,272 of JALAZF010000270.1, read as the reverse complement.
CCACCCCTTTGGCGAGGAAGAAAAAGGCTTTAACGCGGAGGACACCTTCAAAAGTCGGCGTTTCGACGGTGGCCCTAGTCGTCCCAAGAAATCTCGAAGACGTTTTCGAACCAATTCCTTCTGTCGCCCTTCCCAAGACAACAACTCATCCTGTGCAGGTACTTCCACTTTCACTTGCGTCCTAGATGACCTTGGGGTGACGAAGCTCACTGGCATTTTGTTTTTTGCAGGAAAATGTGGTTACTTCGATCACTGTTGGTGATGGCGATACCGAATCAACCGCAGATTCCACCATTACTGGCGTCGCCATTACGCCAAGTCCTCTGAAAATCGATGAATTCCAAACACTCATGCCCGAGGAAAACTTGGCGAAGACGCATCCTGCTGCAACCGACAACTTTGAGCATAATGATGTAGCTCTTGGGGCGACTATCAATCCTTCGCCTGCCGTCACCACTACTGAAGTCAGAGAGGACTTCCAACCCCCTGAACACAACCCAGAGAGGGTTTCACCTATGGTCGAGGAATCTCTTACTCCGAAGGCAATCTTAGCAGCCAAGGCAGCAAATCCAGCATCGACTCTGAAAGAGTTGCACAAACTTCGTCAAGCAGCTGAAGAGATTCAGCCCACCAGTTCGACCACAATCCCAACTCCAGAAGTGGATGCTTCCTTCAATCTCAAACTTCAACATTTGCGGTCCTATCTTTTTGAGGAACAGTTTCTAGCAGCTGTCGCCGAGGACTCCACCATAGCCAACGACGTCTTCAAACTTCTGAATGAACTTTCTGAATTCCAGCTTCCTCCCCCCATGGCCACATACCTGATCGAGTTTGAAGCCTTCTTCACTCAATTGGCCAAAGATCTTGCTATGAATCACCAGGCCGACGCCCAAATCCGGTTCCGCCACAACGACATGAAACGTGAGTGGCACCTTAGCTCAGTCTGTGAACAAAAGCTTGGGGACTATGAAACTAAAAAGCAGGAGCTCTCCAACAAACGCCAGGCTTTCGACCAATTGATATTTGAATATCAAGCCCAGATAATGGAGCTGACAAAAAAGATTGCTGATGTCGAACGACGAAAAGCCTCCTTAGACTCAGCGGAGCCTCTACCTTCTCAGGAAGCCATCGATCACGAGGTAGCTCAAGGACTTGTTCACGTCGAAGTGGCTATGAAGATCAAAGATGCTATTAGCCGCCTATAGAGACGAAAAGTGATTCTTGAGAGCAAGATTGTTCATGAGAAGACCCTCTTTGACGACTTTAAGGCTAGATTTCCTGAGTTTCCTTAGTTTGTATGTCGAACTGATGTAAACATTTTGTAATCCATTTGTGGCCCCCTTAGCCTATTTTGGCCTTTAATTAATGAGAAAGCTATGTTTTGATGTGAATCTCTTGTAGCATAGGTCTATACTTCTTTAAATATTTCCCATTTACTCTTAAGATTCGTTGATCCATTCCTAACTCTTGTACTTCATACGCGTTATTACTAAATACTCGAGTCACTCGAAATGGTCCCTCCCAGTTTGGTGACCATTTTCCCATTGTCCGATCTCGTCGATCCAAGGGCAACAATGTTTTCCAAACATAGTCATTCACGCCGAAGGTTCTCTTCTTAACCTGTTTGTTGTATGCCTCTAATAGAGTGTAAGTCCCATCCCTTTATAGAAAACCTTTTTGGGCCTCAGCCATTGTATAAGTCCCTCTGCGATTCTTAAAACGACGGTGCGATCACTGTCTTTCATTGGGCCTCTCCCTGAGTTATAAGTCCCATTCTCTTTTCTTAAAATAAACTTTTGGGCCTCTTTGTAGAGTGTAAGTCCCATCCTTTTGTAAATAAAATAAATTTGGGCCTCAGTCGTTGTATAAGTCCCGATACGATTTTAAAAATCTCGGCGTGATCGCTGTTTTCAAAACAATTTTCATTTGCGCCTCCCTTTGGTTGTAAGTCCCATTTTTCTTCTTTTTTTCAAATACTTTTGGGCCTCTAATAGAGTGTAAGACCCCACCTCTTTGTAAATCTAATAATTTGGGCTTCAGTCATAGTATAAGTACCGATACAATTTTCAGATCAACAGTACGATTACTATTTTTCATCTGGGCCTCTCCTTGAGTATAAGCCCCAATCTTCTCTTTAAACAACTTTCCCCTTTGATTTAGATTCAAATTCATAGTTGTTATCAAAACGTTCTTTAATTTCTTGAACAACTAATCATACAGCTGTTACAATGGAAGCTTGCTCACCTGTGAGTTTTAAAACAGCTTTCTTTTACATACTTGTGTATATATATATATATATATATATATATATATATATATATATATATATATATATATATATATATATGTTTGTAATGCTGGAAGCTTGCTCACCTGTAAGTCCTCCTACCCTCTCTTACATACTTGTATATATATATATATATATATATATATATATATATATATATTATCTGCTTAGAGTTTTCCCCAGCAATTAGGTCTAGGATTAGATCAAACCAGTGGTCACTCTTTCAACACAGTCAAAACTAGTTCCCCATAGGAATTTCCAGATACAGTCTTGCCTCCTCTTGGGCTTATACAATATGGAACAGAGAAAGGCATTATTCCCGATGAAAATTTTCTCAAGACTGTCACTACTAGAAATTTGTCTAAGAAATTCATTTCCCCTAGAGAGGATTAATTCCCGGTGAAACCTCTCTTGAATTTATTCAAACCCTAGAACTGTTCACTAAAGAAAGGATTATTCCCGGTGAAACCTTTCTTGAAATTTTCTTAGGTTTGGACCCACAGGCTTCTTAAAAACATCCCCAGCCTCCTCTTGGGCTTTGTACAAGGACCCTCAGGCTTCTTAAAAGTTCTCATGCCTTTTTTTGGGCTTAGTACAAGGACCCAAAGACCTCTTACAGGTATAGGACAGAACTTAGTCATCCTTTGTTTGAGCATTCTTTTCAAAGAGTCAAAACCTCAGACAATTTAGGGTTGATTCTCATCCCTTAAAACACCTGCCTCCTCTTGGGCATCATACAAAGATAAACCCTTTTATACTGGTAGACTTGGACAGTCTCATCTCCTCAAGGAAAAAAGAGAAACCCTAATCATTTCATCAATCACCAATAGAGTATAAACTTTTCGTTCCTAAATTTCCCCATCTAGGGTCAGCTTGCTATCAATACAACACTATCAAAACTTCAAGGTATCTGATATCTCAACTCCTCTGTAATCCTCAGTAAGAGTTGATTCCCTATTTTGGACCAGTCTCTGGATCTCAATAATCCTCAGCAGAAGATTAGCCTCCTCTTAGGCTTTGTATAAAGATCTTTCCACACTCTCTTGTTGAGTCGGTCTCTTTTCAGCCTCAATCTTGGGCTTTGTACAAGACAGATAAAAAACACTCTCTTGTTGAGTCAGTCTCTTTTCAGCCTCAATCTTGGGCTTTGTACAAGGCAGATAAAAAACACTCTCTTGTTGAGTCAGTCTCTTTTCAGCCTAAATCTTGGGCTTTGTACAAGATAGATAAAAACACTCTCTTGTTGAGTCAGTCTCTTTTCAGCCTCAATCTTGCCTTTGTACAAGACACCCATAAATATCTTCAGCTGAGTCAGTCAAATATATTTTAGCCTCAATCTTGGGCTTTGTACAAGAAACATATAAAATCTCCCTAAGCAGAGTCAATACTCTTTTCAACCTCAATCTTGGGCTTTGTATAAGACAAATCATACTCTCCAGCAGAGTCAATCTTCTTCTAGCCTCAATCTTGGGCTTTGTACAAGAAAGATAAAACCTCTCACCAGTAGAGTTAGTTTCCCATTTTAGCCTCAATCTTGGACTTTGTACAAGACACATACAAATATTCCCCAGTGGAGTCAAAAAACCCTTTTTAGCCTCAATCTTGGGATTAGTACAAGACAGACAAAATATTTCCCCAGAAAAGTCAACTTTTAACCTCCTCTTAGGCTTTGTATAATGATCTCCCCAAAAGAGTCAGTCTCTTTTCAGCCTCAATCGTGGGCTTTGTACAAGACAGATACAAGATTCCCTAAATAGAGTCAATCTTTTAGCTTCAACCTTGGGCTTTGATCAAGGCACACAAAAACCAACCTCCCCTCAGAGGAAATCAAAAATCTCTCTGTAGGAGGATATTTCTCTGTACATCACATATCAAAACAGACAAATCAAACAAACCTTATTTCCAGATAACTGCTATAAGTGGCATACTTGTTGATTCAAATATCTAAGCTGTAGTCCATCTCTTATCCTGGTAAATCTCCATCTTTCATCTAATTGCTGTAAGTGGCAAGCCTCTGGATTATCTACATCCAAGCCAATGTCCCCCTCTTAGCATGAAAGATTCCTAAGGAAAAATGGCATTGCTCAACACTGAGTTAAAGTTTTCTCCTTCAGGATAAATCCCTTATAAAGGAAATTATGGCATTGCTAGATTCACATATCCCAGTTAAAGTAATCCTCCTTTATAATCAGTTACCCAACAACTGTGATGAACAAATAAGATATATCTCTTTAGAGATGACAAATTCTCTCTCAGTCAAACCTTTTAGCTTCAATCTTGGGCTTTGAACAAAACACAAATAACCTTTAGCTTCAATCTTGGGCTTTGAATAAGACACCAAACATCTTTTTCATCCCATAGAATAGGAGGAACTACGATTGCTCTGATTTCCCTGTTTTCTTTAACGGGAATACGTAGGCATAAGATTGTGAAATCTTAGCGAGCACACGAATCAAAAACCTTAGGTCCAGTACCTCACCAAAAACATCGAAAAACCTAAAATCAACAAAAACTCTCTCTCTCAAACACTCCCAAAGGAGAAACTTTCCCAACCTCGACAGATAAACACCAATAAATAGAAAACAGTAGAAATTGCTAACGATCTATGGATAACCATATATAGGATGGGTAATTGACAACTCCCCATTGTATAACCTGACCTCGAACTCCCCAATATCTTAAGCATTTGTTAAAGAAACCATTTGCGTGCAAGGTTAGTTTTAGATAGCTTCACTTTCCTTTCCAGCTTCATAGGATAAATAAGAAATCAGAAAGTAGCACCCAATTCCAACCATGGCGATAAGGTGGTCGCGTCACCGATAAAATTCGCACGCTACACCCAGATGAAATTTTCATCTGGAGGCCTTGGTCGACCAAAACCCTAATTTGGTGACACTGGTGATATTGAGGCTTGATCCACTTGGAATGTTTCAACTTTGTGCTTGATCCTTGATGTGGGAAACCTCTTGATCCTTTATTGGTGTTTGAGAGGCTAGACAAGTTGAAGATCATGTCAAATCTTGATTGATCCTTTGTTTGAGTGCTCTGAGAGGGATCAAAACCCTAATTCTTGGTTGTAGTGAATGCTCAACAATCCTTGAGAAGATTGATGAGGTATGAGGGTACATCCATATTGTGGTGATGGTTTACACAATGATGGGAAATCTTTGTGGTCAAAATTTGGGGTATCACAGCAGTCACAACGTGAGATTATTTTGAAAGGTTTGTCAATATTTTCTTGTATAATTCAGCACATCTGCAAGCATAAATAAAGGTGCTATTGGATGGCCAAATAATCCCATACAAGGTGGATTAAATCTCATAAAGTTAATTCAGTGAGTTTCCCTCAAGTGCCATTTGGAATTCAGCAGCAAAGGACGACACTGCAAAATCAACTCACTTTAAGCATAGAAAATCAAAATTCAGCATCATACAAAAGCAGGTTCATCATTATGTTCTAAAAAATTCATCATACAAGAACAAGTTCAAACAATTCCATGTCATAGTCATACATCAAATTCAATTAAGCCAAATCATATTTCCAAATCATAAAGTCATACCAAAATCAACTCTTGCCGAATAATCATAAACCAATGCATTTCACCACCCAACAGCAGTAAGAACACGATGTTACACATTGCAACCAAACATTTTTGTTCGCACAAATCATCACCACCACTCAAGATTGAAGCTTGGTCAGCAGTTCACCTCGTTCTCTACGTCTTCATGGTTGAGATGTTATTCCCACAATAGTTACTGCATCTTGAAACGTAGCTTAAAATCCAAGACATTCCACATCAAATATAAGACCTGTATCAAAACCAACCAATTCATGTCTCTTGTCATGTTTCATCAAGATTAATACACAAATGCAATCCACTCCAAACTCAAGCTATCATGATCTAATCCATTTAACAAAACTCCAAGTTTAATTCATGACATATCACAAACTAAGTTTCATGACATGCCACAGCCCTTTCCAAATTCATCATGCCAAACCAAAATCGAATTCACATCGAATACCATCAAAACATATTCATGTCAGTCTATATAACCATGTTCAATGCATAGCAAATTCAAACATTTCAAAAATCATAGCATATTCATCAGGTCAGAAAAATAAGACAAGTTCAATTCACCATCAAAATTCCAAGCCTTGTCATGTTACAACAAGCCCAAATTCAATCAAGACTTCAAAAACAAGTTTCATTTTTCAAGCCAAAACACATACATGTCACACTTCACATCTCAATTTCAAAATTCTTAGTTCAATACAATTTTCATACCCAATTCATTTCACAAAGTCATGATTCATTGTGTAACATATTCCGACATTTCAAATTCAATGTTCCCACAATTCATATTCATTTTCATCAAAGTCATAGCACAAGACAAATTTAGTGGGGACCAAAAGGAGGCAAAAATTCAGAATAGACAGAATTGGCAAAGACAAGTAAAAGCAGCAAAACACGCAAGGATGTACAATAGCCTGAAAAAGGAAAAGGCAAGACAAGAACAAAATTTTTCAGTTTGCAAATTAGAAATCCTTCACATGGTTTTTTCCAGAAACCCTAATAAAACCAGTATAAATGGGGATTCAATTCAGAGAACAAAAAAACTCTAAGTTACTACACACTAAAAACCCTAGAGTGGCTGCTTTAAACCATCATCGGAGTTACAATAACAACAACGACATAGTAGCAAAAGAACAAGAAGGAAAGGAAGGAGGAACGAAAGAAAGATTTGATACCTGCGATTTGGGAGCTCCGAGGGTAAGTCTTCCAATTTAGAGCTCACTTTACTTGAATCCTTGATAGCTTGAGTGTGGTGCGCCTCCCGTTTGTTCTCTCGCCGTGTTTTTTTGAAGTTCTTAGGCCTAGGTTTTTGAAAAGGGGGAGCTTCGATTTGACAGTTTCTTTAGGTTTTTGGTGAAATCAATGGCAGAATCGGGTTCAGGATAGTTTTTTAGTGGGGGTTAGTGTTTGAGTTGAGGCGAGGTGAGGTACCGCCGCTGGAGAAGACAGCGGTTTTCGCCGTGAGTCTTCTTCTCCGGCAACCTTTTTTTAATTTTCCAGCCATCAATTTGTTTCAGATAGAGAGAGAGATGAAAGCGAGGATAGAGAGTAAGGGATTACTTTTGGTTTGTCTTTTTTCTGATACATAATGATATCATGTATTGCCTTCATCAATGTAATTACCATGCTGGCTGATGGCTGTAGGGACAACTGTCCCACCGTGGACACTTGTCATAAGAAGGTATCTGATATTTTTTGATCACACGGGCAGCCTTCCTCGTTAATACGGTGCACCTTCCATTTTTGAGTGTTAGATCTGGTCAAAGTCCTTGACGTTCAGGATTCAATGCTCCAGATCTTTTCCAGAGTCAACTCATGTTGACTTAGACCATGTTGGAACTGGCTCGCCTGGGCCCCTTGAGCTTTTGGGCATGGTTCTTTCCCAAATGCACCCTCCTTTTACTTTTTGGTACAAGCCCATTAAGTTTGTTTTGTTTGTTTTATTTTTATTATTAATTTTAATCTATTTTATTTCCACTTCTTTTTATTATTGTTTGATTCATAAAAAAATATTATAAAAATATGTGTATTGTTAATTATCTTAAATATATTTATTTAATATTAATTTATTAAATTATTAATTAATTTTATTAAATATTCATATTTAATTTAGTTAATAATTTTGTGTGTTATTTAGTTTGGTTTAGTTGTGTAATTCTCGATTATTATTTCTAGTATGCGACTTTCTCACATGATATGTTTATATGTTGATAATATTTGATTAATCTCTTACATACCCATTCAAAACCATTTTCAAAATAAATTCTCGATTCAATATCCAGCCATCTTTTACACCTTGTAAGTCGACTGCCTCATACATCGCCATCGACCTTACCCTAATCAATTAGGTCCTCCATCCCATTTAGTTCACACTTAATCATTTTGAACGCAAATTTAAACCTCGATCCATATCGAGTATCTACTTCAAATAAAATTAAAGCACTTAATGACTATGAAATACTTTTCTCCAATAAAAGATGAAAAGAGGGTTGGACTGGAGTCTTCGAGTTCTCTTTTCAATTGCTTAAGTATGAGGAGTCTTCTTCACGCCCGAATAATCGTCTTCTATAAAAGATTATAATCCGTCTCACATCAAACTTTTTCTCCTAAAATATTTGAATCAAAACTATTTTCTCAATCACTTAGGTGAAAAAGAGAGAGAGTCGAGTCTTCGATTCACTCTCCCGATTACTTGGGCCCGAGAAGCCTTTCTTAAGCTTCAAGTAATCGTCATCCGCTTCAAATACTTTAACTCATATTAAACCCTTTTTCACAACTAATGTTGAAAAAGAGAAAGAGTCGAGTCTTTGATTCACTCTCCCGATTATTTGTATCGGAGGAGTCTTTCTTAAGCATTCAAGTAATTATCATCCAAATAAAACATCAACACATTAATTCAACTCCTCGCCTCCGTGCGATCAAAACTCTTTCTTAAAAGAACATGTTACGTCCATTCTACAGCAAACAGGTAACGAATAAGAATCCACGAGCGAGCTGCAATATACCTAACTGCTAAAATGCGAACGTTAACATCGTCCATAAAAAACACCAACCAACCGTAGTCCAAACTACAGACGCTCTGATTTCTCATACGTATTGAGAATACATAGGCATAGGATTGCGAGATCCTTGCGAGAAACCTTCTTTCTTTTTCCTCGTAGTCTCAAGAACCATGGACGCTCTGATTCATCGCTTGTTCAAGTAAAGATACATATGCACAAGGGCCCGAATCCTTGGCGAGCACCCTAATAAAAAACCACCAATTTCTCCACTAGAAAACAATACTCTTTTCCTAACCTTTTGTAGCACGCAATTTTTGTCGGTGACGCGACCACCTTATCGCCATGGGTTTTTCCTAACCACAATGGTAGGAGTTGGGTTCTACTTTCTGATTTCTTATTTATCCTATGAAGCTGGAAAGGAAAGGAAAGCTATCTAAAACTAACCTTGCACGCAAATGTTTAACTGAACAAATGCTTAAGGGATTGGGGGGTCCGGGGTCAGGTGATACAATGGGGAGTTATCAATTACCTATCCTATATGTGGTTATCCACAGGTCGTTAGCAGTTATACTTACTGTTTTCTACTTACTGGTGTTTGTCTGTTGATTGGGAAAGTTTCTCCTTTGGGAGTGTTTGAGAGAGAGAGTTTTTGTTGATGTCAGTTTTGTTCCGATGTTTTTGGTATGGTACTGGACCTAAGGTTTTTTATTAATGTGTGAAGGTACTGGACCTAAAGTTTTGGATTGGTGTGCTCGTTAAAATTTTGCAATCTTATGCCTACGTATTCCCGTTAAAGAAAATAGGGAAATCAGAGCAATTGTAGTTCCCTCCTATTTTATGGGAGGAAAAAGATGATGTTTGGTGCCTTGTTCAAAGTCCAAGATTGAAGCTAAAAGATGTATTTGTGTCTTGTTCAAAGCCCAAGATTGAAGCTAAAGGTTTTGATTGAGAGAATTTGTGATCTCTAAAGGGAGACATCTCGTCTATTTATCACAACTGTTGGGTGACTGATTATAAAGAAGAATTACTTTAACTGGGATATGTGAATCCAGCAATGCCATAATTTCTTTTATAAGGGATTTTGTCCTGAAGGAGAAAACTTTAACTCAGTATAGAGTAATGCCATTTTTCCTTAGGAGTCTTTCATGCTAAGAGAGGGACATTGGCTTGGATGTAAAAAATCCAGAGGCTTGTCACTTATAGTTGTTAGATTAAAGGAGGGGTTTACCAGGATAAGAGATGGACTACAGCTTGGACTTTTGAATCGACAAGTGTGCCACTTATAGCAGTTATTTGGAATTAGGGTTTGTTTTGATTTTCTGTTTTGATGTGATGTACAGAGAATGTCCTCCTTCAGAGAGGTTTTTGATGTCCTCTGAGGGGATTTTGGTTTTTTGTATGTGCCTTAATCAAAGCCCAGGGTTGAAGCTAAGATATTGATTGACTCCAATGGAGAGGTCATTATACAAAGCCTAAGAGGAGGCTGGAAAAGACTGACTCATCAAGAGATTATTTATCTGTCTTGTACAAAGCCCAAGATTGAGGCTAAAAGAGAATTGACTCTTTTGGGGATATCATTATACAAAGCCTAAAAGGAGGCTGAAGGTTGACTTTTCCGAGAAATATTTTGTCTGCCTTGTACAAAGCCCAAGATTGAGGCTAAAAAAGGATTTTTTTGACTCCACTGGGGAATATTTGTATGTGTGTTGTACAAAGCCCAAGATTGAGGTTGTCGCGGCCGGCAAAATTTTTTGAGTCGCCACCATATTTTTTAAGGGAAATAAATGATAAACCTAAAAATCCTTAATCCCAAGGGTGGAGATTCCTAAGGTTCGGGAGTCAGTTAAGTGAGGGGAAGGTGTTAGACACCCCTCACTTCCATTGTACTCAACGGGATCCTCCTTAGATTTTAGGGCATGCTTGTTTGTTTGTCTAAATGATTTATTTACAAAAGAAACCTAAGTTTTTTATTATTGTACTCGCTAGGGTTTACAACCCTATGCCTACGTACCTTCAATTTTGAAGGATCAGAGTAATCGTAGTTCACCTCCCCTATTCCTACCCCCTAATCCTATTCCTAACCTTAATCCCAAACTTAATCCACTATTTATACTCTTGGATAAAGAGTTTTATCCCCGCATCTATTATTTATACTCCTAGATAAGGAGTTTTATCCCTTTATCTATATTTATACTCCTAGATAAGGAGTTCTATCCCTTAAATCTATTATTTATACTTCTAGATAAGGAGTTCTATCCCTTAATCTATATTTATACTCCTAGATAAGGAGTTTTATCCCTTAAATCCCGATCATTTTATTTATACTCTCAGAGGAAGAGTTTTATCCCTTATCCATTGTTTATACTCTCGGATGGAGAGTTCTATCCCTTATCCATTGTTTATACTCTCGGATGGAGAGTTCTATCCCTTAACCATTGTTTATACTCTCGGATGGAGAATTCTATTCCTTATCCATTATTTATACTCTCGGACGGAGAGTTCTATCCCATATCTATTATTTATACTCTCGGACGGAGAGTTTTATCCCTAATCCATTTACTTATACTCTCGGATATCAAGAGTTCTATCCCTAATCCATTTATTTATACTCTCGGATATCAAGAGTTCTATCCCTAATGCATTTATTTATACTCTCGGATATCAAGAGTTCTATCCCTAATCCATTTATTTATACTCTCGGATATCAAGAGTTTTATCCCTTATCCTATCCTTTATTTAGACTCTCGGACCAAAAGCATTATCCCAAATTTAAATCCCTAGAAAAATTCCTTTATGTCCTTTATTTAAGGAAGAACAAAAATCCTTGAATTCCATAAAATTCAACAAGACCCCAAAATACCCTCTATGCTAAAATATAGCAAAAACGATTTCCCCAAATTATCCCAAAAATGATTCTTAAAACCAATATGAACCCTCAATTAAACTAAAATTATTTTTCGCCCCCAAAACCCAAATTTCCAAATAAAGCCACATCAATTCCCATTTCCTTCAAAAAAAACCCAAATATATTGAATATGTGAAATATGAATTTCAACCCAACCCCAAAAATTCCTTAATAAAGGTCTCCAATTTATATCCCCATTTAAAAAGTAAATTGTTTTCAATACATTAACCTTGCTAACAACCTAATTAACAAATTAAGTTAAAAAACCCTAAAAACCCTAACTAAACAATTAAATTAAGTGATTAATTTAATTGATAAAAAATCTAATAAAACCCTAATTAACCAGTTAAATTAATTAATTAATTTAATGGATAAAAAAATCTAATAAAACCCCAATTAACCAATTAAATTAAGTAATTAATTTAATTGATAAAAAAATCTAATGAAACCCTAATTAACCAATTAAATTAAGTAATTAATTTAATGGATAAAAAACTAATAAAACCCCAATTAACCAATTAAATTAAGTAATTAATTTAATTGATAAAAAAAATCTAATAAAACGCTAATTAACGAATTAAATTAAGTAATTAATTTAATGGATAAAAAAACTAATAAAACCCCAATTAACCAATTAAATTAAGTAATTAATTTAATTGATAAAAAAATCTAATAAAACCCTAATTAACCAATTAAATTAAGTAATTAATTTAATGGATAAAAAACTAATAAAACCCCAATTAACGTAATTAATTTAATTGACAAAAAAATATAATAAAACCCTAATTAACCAATTAAATTAAGTAATTAATTTAATGGATAAAAAACTAATAAAACCCCAATTAACCCATTAAATTAAGTAATTAATTTAATTGATAAAAAAATCTAATAAAACCCTATAATTTATAAATCCTAATTAGTATTAAATTAAGTTATTGAGAAAAAATCCTAAATAATAATAAAATTAACCCAATTATATAATTTACTTAAGTTATTAAGTTAGTTAGTTAAAAAAACCCTAAACCCTAATTAAAAATTATCCTAATTAAATAATTAAATTAAGTCATTAATTTAATTAATTAAAAACCCAAAACCCTATTCCTTAAAAATCCTAAATAACTATTAAAAACCTGATTAACAATTAAATTATGTTGAATAATGTAATCATCTACATTCAAATCCAGAGGGGGTGTACTTTGAACCAAACCCGTAAATGGGATAAACGAATGGGGGTTCCAATAGCATTGGGGCGCAAGGCCCAAAAGCTGAAACCCAATTCAGCAAGCCAAAGAAAAAAAAAACAAAACGTTAGAGAGGGAGTCTGCTCGCTGACCCTCCCACCATCGCTTGATCACGGTCCTACAGGCTAAAACCTGAGTAATCTCAGCCCTTGATTTTATTAATCAGACTAGGTAATCCAAGCGAACGACCCAGATGAAAAGTTATCGTAAACCTTCAAGGGCCCGCGTGTGTAGGATGTTAGTTGACTCCAACGGTCAACCTGATCCAACGGCCTGGAATGTACCACTTGGCCACGATCCTCAGCCACACGGAGGGAGTATATGACTTTAATCTCTCTCAAATCTCCTCCATTTACAATTTTCTTTCTCTCTCTAATTCACTCCCTCTCTCTAAGTCTCTCACACGCTCTCACCTCTCTCTTCTTTCTTCCCCGCCGGTGGGCCTTTCGACCACCGTGTGCCCCCCCAGAATCCCTCAAAAACCCAGAATCCGGTTGAGTTTCAACCGCAAAACTCATCCCTAAGAACCCTAACACCCCTTCAAACCCCAAAATAAACCCAGTTCTCTAGGGTTCGTGAAGAACCCTAGGAACCCTAACCCCCTCTTCATCCCCAAAACCCAGAAGTTACATAAACCCCAAGAACCCTAAGGGTTCTAGGAGGAACCCTAGCCCACGAGATGAACCCTAACCCTATCCTTTAGAACCCTAACCCTAAAAATTCCAGAAAACCCTAAAAAACCATAAATCGCAACAATCAACAGCCAAGCAATACCAAAGCTAAGTGGATTTTGTGTTTACCTCCCTCGCCGTGACCGATTAAGCTGCGTTCCTTCCCCTTTATTTTCTCTTTCAGATTCGCTAATCCTTTTCTTTTTGCTCGGAGGTAATCAAGGAGATTTGGGATTTGCCGCTACCGTGTTGGTTTTTCCTAGGGGTTTCGTCCATGCAACCTCATCTGTTAAATTCTACCTTAGTTTTTTATAGGAAAAAATAGGTCTTAGAGATTAATTAGGTTGATTTGTATTTAGGAAATTTTGATCTCATTTTTATTTAATTTGATTCAGTGATTGTACGAATTAGGGTTTTGATTTGTACCAAATGTAATTTTTGGATCTAATTTGATTCCATCATGTAATTTGATTGAAAAAAAATACAATTATGAGATTGATTTTGTTTGATCCGTTTTCATCCAATGTCTGCGCAAATCTAGGGTTTCCCTTTGGGGAAGACGACCCCTTTTTGGGTCAACCATTTTGACCGAAATAATAATTATAATAAAAGAAAATAAAATAAATAATAATAATAATAATAAGATAAATAATTGCATAACTAAATAGCCATAAAATGAACACGGGAATTCTATTATCAATGACCCAATTAATTAGTAATAATAATAAGAAAATGATAATCTAAAAACCATATTAGTAAATTAACCATCATATTAATAAATAAGATACTAATAATAATTAATCCACCGAATTAAAACGTAATTAATAATAATCATGAAAACCTTAATAGCCATATCACTAGATGTCCTAATAAAAAAAATCCTTAACTTCTAAAAATCAATTAATCCTAATGACCCTTAAAGCAAATATAAAAATCCCTTCAAAATGATCCAAAAATAATACTAATTATTTAATAAATTTTATTATTAAAAATATTAACTCTAAAATAAAAACCTAATTAATTCTAAAAAAACTTTTCTTCTTAATATTCTAGAAATAATTAACCATAAAACTAGAATTCTAATTACTATCTAATAACAAAAAAAGACAAAAAAACCCTTAATTGCTAACCCAATGATAAGAACCCTTTACATAAAACCAAACCCAAAATGAGTCCAGAAGTCCAATGACCTATAAACGATATCCCTGGTAGCACAAAAAATCCAAAAATAGTAACAAGCCCCTGGTCAAAATTTAGGGTACTATAGAGGCTAAAAGAGAATTGACTCCACTGGGGAGTGTAGTGTCAGATTTTTATCGATGACGCGACCACCTTATCGCAGAGAATGGTTTCCTCCACAAAGAGGAGGAGTGGGGTGCTACTTTCTGATTTCTTATTTATCCCTTGAAGCTAGAAGGGAAATGGAAGCTATCTAAAACTAACCTTGCACGCGATTGTTTAACTGAACAAACGCTTAGAGATAATTTGTCATCTCTAAAGAGGAGACATCTCATCTGTTTATCACAACTGTTGGGTGACTGATTATAAAGGAGGGTTACTTTAACTGGGATGTGAGAATCCAGCAATGCCATAATTTCCTTTATAGGGGTGATATCCTGAAGGGGAAAACTTTAACTCAATGTAGAGCAATGTTATTTTTCCTTAGGAATTTCTCATACTAAGAGAGGGACAGTGGCATGGATGTAAATAATCTAGAGGCTTGCCACTTACAGCAATTAGATGGAAGAAAGGGATTTACCAGGATAAGAGATGGACCACAGCTTGGATATTTGAATCAACAAGTGTGCCACTTACAGCAGTTATTTGGGATTAGGGTTTGTTTTGAGTTATCTGTTTTGGTATGTTATAACACAGAGAAATGTTTTCCTACAGAGATTTTGATTTCCTCTGAGGGGATGTTGATTTTTGTGTGCCTTAATCAAAGCTCAAGGTTGAAACTAGGAGGTTGATTGACTCCACTAGGGAAGTCCTTATACAAAGCCTAAGAGGATGCTAGGAAAGACTGACTCAAACAAGAGAGTGTTTATCTGTCTTGTACAAAGCCCAAGATTGAGGCTAAAAGAGTTGACTCTTTGGGGATATCATTATACAAAGCCTAAGAGGAGGCTAAAAGTTTGACTTTTCCGGTGAAATATTTTGTCTGTCTTGTACAAAGCCCAAGATTGAGGCTAAAAGAGATTTTGACTCTTCTGGGGAGGGTTTATATATGTCTTGTACAAAGCCCAAGATTGAGACTGAAAAGAAGAATGACTCTGTGGGAAAGAAATCTTTATCTGTCTTGTACAAAGCACACGATTGAGGCTAAAATGAGACTTTACTGACTCGGCTGAGTATATTTTAGGTGTCTTGTACAAAGCCCAAGATTGAGGCTGAAATGAGTTTGACTCTGCGGGAGAGTATTATATGTCTTGTACAAAGTCCAAGATTGAGGCTGAAGAGAGGATTTGACTCTGCTTAGGAAATTTATATGGTGTCTTATACAAAGACCAAGATTGAGGCTGACCAAGCTGGAGAAATCATTATACACAGCTCGAGAGGAGGCTAACTTCTACTAGGGGAAATCATTTTACCATGCCTAAGAGGAGGCTGAAAAAGATTGACTAAACAAGAGAGTAGTGAAAGGGGATTGACTCAACAAGAGAGTCTGAAAGATGATTGACTCAACAAGAGAGTCTGAAAAAGTGATTAACTCAACAAGAGAGTCTGAAAAGGTTATCTCAGCTGGGGAAAATCATTTGTACAAAGCCCAAGAGGAGGCTATCTTTGCTGGGGAAGAACAAAGAAAGACATCTTTATACAAAGCCTAAGAGGAGGCTGACTTCTGCTGAGGATTATTGAGATCAAGAGGCAGGTCCAAATGGGGAATCAACTCTCATTGAGGGTTTACAGAAGATTTGAGGTATCAGATACCTTGAGGCTCTGATGATAAACTGAACCTGGCTGGGGAAGTTTAGGATAAAAGACGAAGTGTTAGAACTCACGGGTTTCGACTCTACTGGAGATTGATTAAATGACCAGTGTTTTTTCCTGTGTTTATAGGGAACTTGAGAATGTATTTGAGACTCAAGAGGGGATTAGACTGTCCAAGTCTACTAGTATGAAAGAGTTTATCTTTGTATAACGCCCAAGAGGAGGCTGACTCTTTTAAGCGATGAGTATCAACCCTAAAATTGGTATGAGGTTTTGACTCTTTTAGAAAGACAGCTCTAACAAAGGATGCCTAAGTTCTGTCTTATACCTTTAAGAGGTCTTCAGGGTCCTTGTATTAAGCCCAATAGAAGGCATGAGAACTTTTAATAAGCCGAAGGGTCCTTGTACAAAGCCCAAGAGGAGGCGGGGATGCTTTTAGGAAGCCTGTGGGTCCAAACTTAAGAAAAGTTCCAGAAAGGTTTCACCGAGAATTAATCCTTTATGTAGTGAACAGTTCTAGGGTTTGAAGAAATTCAAGAGAGGTTTCACCGAGAATTAATCCTCTCTGGGGGAAATGAATTTCTTTGACAGTTTTCTAATAGTGACAGTCTGAGAAAAGTTTCACCGGGAATAATGCCTTTCTCTTTGTTCCATATTATTTAAGCCCAAGAGAAGGCAAGACTGTATCTGGAAATCCTATGGGGATCTAGTTTTGACTGTATTTAAGAGTGACCAACTGGCTTAACCTAGTTCTAGACCTAGTTGCCGGGGAAAACTCTAAGCAGATATACTAGTATATATACAGTTGATATATGACAAGTATTTAAAAGGATATGAAAGAAGGACTTACAGGTGAGCAAGCTTCCAACAATACAGTTATATATATTTGACATGTATTTAAAAGAATGAAAGAAGGACTTACAGGTGAGCAAGCTTCCCACAATACAGTTATATATATAAATGCAGGTAAAAGAAAGCTGATAAAAACTTACAGGTGAGCAAGCTTCCATAGCTGTATTGTTAGTTGTTCAAGAAATTAAAGAAAGTTTTGATAACAACTGTGTATTTGAACCTAAATCAAAAGGGAAGTTGTTTTTGAAAAGATTGGGGCTTATACTCAAGGAGAGGCATAGATGAAAAAAACAGTAATCGTACCGTTGTTTTGTAAACTGTACTGGGGCTTATACAATGAATGAGGCCCAAGAAGGTTTTCTGTACAAAGGGATGGGTCTTGCAACTCAAGGAGAGGCCCAAAGTTTATTTTATATACAAGTGACGGGGCTTACAACTCAAGGAGAGGCCCAAAGGTTTTTGTTTAAAAACGCGACGACCGCGCCGAGATTTTAAAATTGTATTGGGACTTATACAATGACTGAGGCCCAAAAAGGTTTATGTACAAAGGGGGTTGGGTCTTACACCCTATTAGAGGCCCAAAAGTGTTTAAAAAAAGATTTGTTAGGGTGATAGTGATCAAAACCCTAATTTTTGGTTTTTAAATGTATTTTAATTGAATAAAAATTCAATTTAAATAATCAAACATGTTAAAAAAAGGTTTTGATCTTGGATTTATATTTGGAAAATCATGTTTCATTCATGGGATGATTTAAAAATCATTTGAATTTTTGCAAAAACCAAGAGAAAGGAATATTTTTAATGTTTAAAAATAAATAAAAAATATAATTCTTTACAAAAATACCAAATATATGAAATAAATAATATTTTTGTGAAATTTTCATGGAATAAAATATTTTAACATTTTTGGGAATTTTCAGAAAAAGAACCAGTAAAAAATAATTAAAATTGAGAGAGAAATTAGTTTTTTAATTAATTAACAAAACATGAAAATAACGACAAATAGCATAAAAGTGAAAAATGGCAAAAAATGTCTGGGTGGGGTTTGAACCCACGACCTTGGCAACAAACACACATGCGCGCTACCACTGGGGTGGTGATACATCCGTGTATCAAAACCACCCCATTAATTCATAAGGCATGCCTCGTTTCTAGGCCTGGGCAAGGCAAGCTTTTGGGCAATTTACGTGAAGCCTCTAACTTTCTCATTTCTCCATGGATTGGGACAAAATTTAGGTGTATCTGACCTAGAATTTCATGAGGAATCCAATGGTGCCCTTGGAATTTTCAGAAAATGTTTCCTCCTCAAAATCCGATAGTGATTTCAAAATAGGCCTACTTTTGCATGTTCTATGCTATCTCATGGTACAGGCAAGAATTACATGGAAAATTGGTTCAAACACAACATATACAACATGTATAAGATGTTTATGATCAATGGATATCAAAGGAATGCATAATTCAAAGAGTTCAAGTTGTCATGCACTTACCTCTTGGAGCTTTTTGTGCTATCTGCCAAGTTCCTTGTGCCAGAAGTAATTTGATGCTTTGGACACTCTCAATTGATCCCTTAGAAGCTTTTAGAATGATTAGAACCAGCTGGAATCCTCAGGAACAAGTTTTAGCTTTTTCTTGCAAAAGTGGCAAAAGTGACTAATATGAGAACTCTCTCAAATGGTGTTCCAGAAGAGGGGAACCATTTGGGACAGTTTGAGGATGATATTTGAAGTGTGTTTGAGGCCTGGTTTGGTTTTGGAAGTGACTGAATCAAGACATGCCTTGAAAAATGCAAAAAAGTCCATTTTTGAGGTTTTGGAGGTTAACTTTGTGATTTTGGGGTTTCAGGTCACATGTGAGTGTTTGAACAACTTAGATACAACATATTAGAGGTGTTTGGATCATAAGCTGTGGTGGAATTGCTCTCTAACTCAAAAACTCAGAGATACCTTGCAAAAGAAGGCATTTTGGCCTAAAGAACGAGATTTTGAGCAAAGCAAGTGTTGTAGTGCTTTGGTGTACTCAAACTGAGCACAAATGAGCTCTATTTATAGTAGAGCAAGTTTGTTTTGCAAGCAATAGTGAATGGCAGCTGGTACAGGCCTTTGGCCAATGTTGATCCAAGGGAATCTTTAGTCTCCTATAGCCATTGACTTGAGGTTAGGGCACATGCCTATGGTTCTTTGATTAAGTGCTGATTCTTGACTCATTCGGTTAGGAATGTGTCAGTCCATGCCACCTTGATGCATCCATTAAATGCATTGCAACAAAATTGGAGTCTTGGCACCTTTTTAGCCTTTTTAGGTTTGTTATGGCTAATGTAAATTCTTGGACTTTGGAGGCTTGGGGATCAGATCATTCCCTTCTTGTTTTATCCTCAGATGTGTCCAAATTGATGACAAGGCTTGGATTTATCAGATTTGGACAAATCGAGCAAAATGCACAAATTCTGCCTTGTAAAAACCAGTTCATGATGCCATGTTCCAAGGGTTGTATCTCCCTGCTCAAATGGAATTTGAAGATGATCTGGTACTTGTTGGAAAGCCCTCATGGCATACTTCAACTTTGATGTTCACCCCTAGACCTGGTTTTACTTGGATCAAGGTGAAAAATGTCCCTACATTTTGGAAAAACTAAGGCAGATTCTGACTTTTGTTGAAAATTTCACTTAGTGTTGGAAAAGTGTCATTTTCATATTTTTTGCCATTTTGATCATTCCATAACTCAAAATCCATAAGGAATTGGAGTCTGAGGTAGTTTGAGCTTTTGTAGAGTGTAGCAAGACCTACAAATCCAGCTTTGGATCACCCACAATGGTTGTTTGGATCTCAAGTTATGATCTTTGGAAGTTGGTACCAAAATCACTTTTATTCCATAACTTAGAAAGATTTTGGTTTCTCAAGGTTGCCCCTTTTGCAAGAAACCTCACTTTTCTTGATTTTTCTTGATGAATGATGATCAATATCACACATTAGCATTATTTTTTACTTAGGCGAACCATATTTGTGAAAAATTCCAAAAAGTCAAACTTGATTTTGTGCACAATTGACTTTTTATCGGATGAAATCCAAACTGTGCGATCCTTTGTGAAATAAAGTCCTTAACCTAAATCAAACCTAATGGATTGACTGCATAGGTGATATAGGGTGTATTGAATCATGTCCCAAGGTTTGGGAGCATGTCTTCGTCAAAAGTCAAAGGTATAGTTGACTTTTCCCTTCAAAACCCTAATTGTGGTCCTGATGAAATTGAAACTGGTGAACCAAGTTTCTTGGGTCAATCCATTATTGTAAATGGATCGATGTGGTATATTTGAAGTCCTCAAATCATGTCTTGAGGTCTTGGCTCATGCTTTGCCTCAAAAGTCAACTTAGGGGTGAATTAGGTCAAGAAACCCTAATTCCTGATTTTTGGTAAATGCATCCCCTGAGGTTAAATTGACTTGATGATTGGGTCCATGAGGTCCCTTGGAGTATCTTGGGTTATGATTTGGAGCATTGGCTCATGCCTAGAGGAAAAATTCCATCTGGAGGCCTTAGTCGATCAAAACCCTAATTTGGTGACACTGGCGATCTTGAGGCTTAATCCACTTGGAATGTAGCAACTTTATGCTTGGTTCTTGATGTGGGAGTCCTCTTGATCCTTTATAGGTGTTTGAGATGTTATACAAGTTGAATATCATGTCATTTCTTGATTAATCCTTTGCCTAAGTGCTCTGAGAGGGCTCAAAACCCTAATTCTTAATTATAGTGGATGCTCAACCATCTTTGAGGAGATTGATGAGGCATGGAAGTATATCCATATTGTGGTGATGATTTGCACAATGATGGGAAATCTTGGTGGTCAAAATTTGGGGTATGACAGATGCCCCTATTTAATTTTCTTGGACCTGAAGGTGTGAATGGTGAAGATGTTCGGACATTCAGGGTGCAAGAGGATTAAATATCGGAATACTCGAAATTTTAATTGTGGTTATGAATGGCAGTTTGCGGATTCATCTTCTTTTGCTAAGTAATGTTACTTAGAAAAGGGTAAAACTTCCCCTCGATCTTGGTATTTAGCCAAGGAACTGGTCTAAGTCTCTGATATAAACTTCCCCTAGATCCTGGTTTTCAGCCAAGGAAGTGGTCTTAGTTTCTTTTGTCAATAAACTTCCCCTCGATCCTGGTCTTCAGCCAAGGAATTGGTCTCAGTTTCTTTTATTAGTAAACTTCCCCTCGATCCTGGTCTTTAGCCAAGGAATTGGTTTCAGTTTCTTTTGTTAATAAACTTCCCCTCGATCCTAGTCTTTAGCCAAGGAACTGGTCTAAGTCTCTGATATAAACTTCCCCTCGATCCAGGTTTTCAATCAAGGAACTGGTCTCAGTTTCTTTTATCAATAAACTTCCCCTCGATCCTGGTCTTCAGCAAAGGAACTAGTCTCATTTTTCTTTTAATTTTTGACAAGGGACGTTATGTGTAGCGGTTTTCCTCAAACTTCTCGCCGAATTTTCCTGGGGAGATGCCATTTGATGGGAAAAAGTTTTGATGTCAGACTTGTTGGGGAACCCATTCGTCTGAGCTATAGAGGTATGCAAACTTCTCTGTTTGGAGACGCCATTTGCTGACTCTACTGGGGAAAATGAGTCTCTCGATAGACTGCTTTTTTGTTTGGGGATACTACATCATACTTTTCTTCGAAATCTTTTCGGAGAAATGCCATGTGATGTAATCCAATTTGGAGGTGCTAATGACCTTGTTGACAGCAAACCTTTCGGAGAGAAACTGTTGTATTGCCGAGAGTCTTCGGACGAGAGGATTTCTCTGGGGATTTTCCTTAATCCGGGAAAGCGAAAATATCATCTTCAATGGGGAAGAGTGACGTTTGTTGAATGTCTCCTTGTTTTTTAGAGGTTCAAGTTATCAAAGGGGTCGAGAACCGTCTCCAATCCAGTAATAAACTGGGGGGAGAAATTGTTCAGATGATACATTTCCTGACGAGGAAAGAACTGACAACTCGATTGAGAGGACTTTTATCACTTGGGAACAAGACCGACTGGAGTGATAATAATGCAAGGCTAAAATACAGTTTTGGTCCCCCTATTTGTAAAAATTCATGGTTTTGGTCCCCCCATTTTCTTTTTTAACAGTTTTGGTCCCCCTCCCCAATTTTGGCCCAAAACAATAATGAACAGTACCTGGTCCGTACATGAACAGTACATGTCCGTGCATGAACAGTACAAGAACAGTGAGGGGTGGGGGACCAAAACTGTTAAAAAAAAATGGGGGACCAAAACCGTGAGTTTTGACAAACAGGGGGATCAAAACTGTATTTTAGCCATAATGCAATATGAATATGAATGTGAATTAATTATGCATGATGTATGTATGTTTATGCTGAAAAAACTAACGCGACATACAGACCAATAGATGAATACGACTGGATACTCGGCCACTATGGGGAATAAAAAGTATCACTGGTTCTAGATAGCAATCCTGCCTTGCTTAGGAGAGGTAGTCCCCGTGGGGAGAAATAGTTGTTCAATCGGTCTTAGGAGGTAAGAACTCTGTCGGGGATGTCAGATGGGAAAATCACATCTGAAACAGTTGATCCTTTATTCAGGTGTACTAGTTTAGAAGGAGCACTTTGATTCTGCACTTTGAGGTTTAATCACCTTCGGAGAAGCGATCAATGTTCTTTCGATGTTCAACAGTCAAAAGAATTGCCATCTTTATTTTAAATACAGAAAAACTTTGACAAGTAAATTCATTTTTGTTTTATTTCAAGAATCGTTGATCATGTTAAAATGTTATTCTGTAAAGCTAAAACAAATAAGAATTACAAACAAAAGCACTAGGGCTCAAATTTTATTGATAGGATCAGCCAAGCGCGTGATACCATAGAGCATTACAAAGTTTAGAAAATGGTAATTTAAAGGGAAAAGGGGCTACATTGAAACATAGCGACCGTTATCCTTCTACCAACTTTGAATTTTGGGTATCTTGAGCTTCTGTCGAAGATGACCCTGATTGGAGTTTTCTTGATGGATGGCATTACTGCTGGGGAATTTACCCATGTTGGATGTAGTTACTTGTCATTAATCCCTAATTTTTTCATGGATTGTACTTTGAGATTTCCAATCCATCAGGATGATTTTCGCTTATGTCTCTAATTTTTGCCTGGACCGCCCTTTCGGGTTTTCAATCCACCGAGACGTTTTTTTTGTTTAGGTGAAGTATTTTTTGACTACATCAACATTCGTGGGGTAGGCACATTCTTCTCCATCCATGGTTGCGAGTCTCAAGGCGCCGCCTGAGAAGGCTTTCTTGACCACATAGGGACCGTCATAGCACGGAGTCCATTTTCCCCGAGAATCATTAAGAAATTATTGTATCTTCTTGAGCACAAGGTCTCCTTTTGGAAGACACGAGGTCGGACCTTTTTGTCGAACGCTTTCTTCATTCTTTGCAGATATAACTGACCATGGCATAGTGCCGTTATTCACTTTTCTTCGATCAGATTTAATTCTTCGTGTCTGCTTTGACACCAGTCAGCCTCTATTAGCTTAGCTTCCATCAATACCCTGATCGATGGTATCTCAACTTCTATGGGGAGCACTGTAACACCCCATTTTAATTTATTTAATTGTCGTGTGTTATTTTATTTGTTTGGCCTTGTTTAGGGTGGGTGTAGTTGAGCGCATAGGCGTAGTGTCCTTAGCGGAACGGGGAAAATAGAGATGTCGGGATAATAGTAAGGTAGTAATGAATAATTTGGGGACATATTCAATAATAGTATCATGAGGCATATTATTATTATTATTATGTCTAATATTATTAACATTATCATTATTATTATTATGGGTAGCATTATTATTATTATTATTATTATCACTAATAATATTATTATTAAATAATATCAGGGTTAATTTAATAATAATGTTAGTGGGAGGAAAATAGGGAATTAATTCACTAATCTAAGATTAAGGACAAAATTAAGGGGAACTGTATCTTTCACTGAGAGAGGGTTTAGAGAAGGAAGAACAAGAGGAAGAGTTAGGGCATTCTTCTCCATCAATTTTCGCAGGATTTTCTGACCAAATTCGAGGTAAGGGGGAGAATGGGTTCATAATGGGTGATAATTGCATGAGAGGGTAGTGATGGGTCCTTTCCCTCGTAAGAATTTGTATTGATAGATGCTGTCTTGGTGAATCTGTTGATGTATGAATGAAATTGTGATGAAAATTGTGTGAATCAATTTATTCTGTCATGATCTGTGTAAATATATTATGTTGTTGCTGCTATGTGAATGTTGGCATTACAGATCTGGTTTTGGTGGAGGTTTGAGAGAGCGATTGTAGATCTGTAGGTGATGATCTTCTTAGGATAATGAAATAGGATAGTAAGATAAAGTTACAGGTCTTAAAATCAATGTAGAAACCAATTTATAGCAGATATGGATGTTAGAAGTGAGATCACGGTGGTAGAATTTGGACTGATATGAAAAGTTGGAATTTTTCACAGTCTCTGCCCATACGCGTAACAGAGGAGGCGTTACGCGTATGGCATTGCGTGCCAGAGGGTTAATACGCATATTGGCAAGGCGATACGCATATGGGAAGGGTGGATAAGTGGGCAATACGCGTAATAGGCTAGTGATACGCGTAGGAGATCTGGAAATGGTATTTTTGAGAGAAATCAGCCTCTGCTATTACACGTAACCCTTTGGGAAATACGCGTATGGCAAGGCAGCAGGGGGGCAATACGCGTCTAGTATGCAGCAGGATGGGCGAGTGAGCTAGGCATTACGCGTATGACCAGCGAGAGTGCAAAATTTCACTATTTCGCGGTTTCTTTCCCGACTTCGCGTCTGATGTAGGTCCTTTTGGTCTGAGAGGTTGGGATGGGTGTCAGCACTTGTTGAACCTAAGAATGGTAGTAGAAATAATTAAAAATTGAATTTAGGTGGACTATTAGACAATTAGCTAATGTAGGCCACGTGAGGTATTTTCCTTGATTGTGTGTGTTATGCTGAATTGATTGGATATGTGTGGTAATACTATTATGTATTACGGTGAGTATGTATCTCACGTGAGATCAGAAGGATCGTGAAGATGTATAATTGTTATCATACGTGTGTTTTGTGCATAATCGGTGTCATGCATTTCATGATGTGTTTGGTGGAGACAGCTAGGTGGGAATCCATGATGGGTGCCTAGTATTGTCCGGACTCCAATGTGGAGTTGTGATGTAGATAAATCATTGCTCAGTGGGAGTGCATGTGATTTATCCAGATTCTAATAGGAATCGAGTTCGATTGAATGAACCATGGTGTGTTGGTACCACATGGATTGTGTCCATGTCATTGAGTCGCATTGCATTATTATGTGTTTGGTGAATTATAAATGAAATTGACAAGTATCTCGTGACTATGTGTTGTTTTGTGTGAATGTGTGATTACTACTCTTAACATGTATTATACACCGTTAATTATTGAATGTAGTTCTCACCCCTTTGTTGTTTTGTTGTGTCTGTGCTTCTATGGAAGTACAGATAGTCCAGGTACTTGAGTAGTGCATGGAGTGCGTATTGCCTGATCGAGTCTTAGGAGTCGCTCTGATACGTAACACGGGAAGATGGGGATTTTATTATTTGTTATTCTTTCATTTATTTTGTTACGTATCATTATTCATTTTAAAACATTGTGGACCACGAGTTTATGTGGATTTTGATTATGTTGGCAAATTAACGTGAGTTTGGATAAAATAAATATTTCCACTGTTTTAATTCATTTATGAGAAAAGAAGAGAATGAATAAATGAGACTTCATGTTATGCTTGAATGATGTGACATCCTACTTGTAAGGGACCTCTGATTATTTTCGTATTATTCATATATTTTCTAAAATGGGAAAGTGGGGTGTTACAATTGGTATCAGAGCAGGTCGGTCCATCCGGCCAGATGTTGTAGTAGACTCTGTCCTTAGAATAGGAGTGTATTTGGGTGTGTTCTTCTAACCGTGTTTTGATTGTTGAACAGTATGGCAGGGAGGAATGATGCTGATCTAGCTACTACACTGCAGGCTATGGCACAGGCAGTGCAGAACAACAATAAGATTGCTGGGGATGCGTAGTTCCATAACTTAGAGAGGTTCCAGAGCAATAAGCCACCTACATATGAGGGTGGTATTCGTGATCCTGATGCTGCACAGAAATGGCTAAAGGCTATTGAGAAGATCTTCAGGACCATGGGGTGCAATTAAGCTCAGAAGGTACAGTTTGGCACTCATATGCTGGAAGGCGAAGGTGAAGCTTGGTGGAATAATAGTCATTAGAGGTTGGAAGCTGCAAGTACTGATATTACTTGGGCAGTGTTTCAGGCTGAGTTTCTGGAAAAGTATTTTCCGAAAGATGTTCGCAGTGCGAGGGAAATTGAGTTCCTGGAACTGAAACAGGGTAGCATGACTGTTGCTGAATATGCTGCTCGGTTTGAAGAGTTGGTGCAGTATTGTGCTCACTACAATACTGATGAGGCTATGACTTCGAAATGCTTGAAGTTTGAGAACGGGCTGCGTCCCGAGATCAAACAGGGCATTGCTTGTCAGAAGATAAGGAATTATCCAGAACTGGTAAGCAGAAGCCGGATTTATGATAATGATAACAGGTCTCGGATTGCTCATTACAAGGCCGTGAGTGACCGGAAGGGTAAGCAGAGGTATGGGAGTACGCCTTATAGTTCTCCAGCTGACAAAGGAAAACAGAAAGCTGCTGTGGGAAAGAATCCAAAAGAGGGGGGGTGGTTCCCGATACTACCAAGTGTTTCAGATGTGGTGGCACGGGTCACCGTGCTAACAATTTTCTGAATGAGGTGAAGAAGTGCTTCAAGTGTGGACGACTAGGTCATGTTGTGGTAGATTGTAAGACTAATATACCTACCTGTTACAACTGTGGAGAACAGGGTCATACCAGCACTTACTACCAGAAGCCGAAGAAATCTCAGACGAGTGGAAAGGTGTTCGCATTGGTGGGAGCCGAGTCTACCAATGAGGAGCGCTCCATCAAAGGTACTTATTTTATTGATGACATTCCTTTGATTGCTATCATTGACACGGGTGCAACCCACTCGTTCATTTCAGTTGATTGTGTGAAGAGATTAGGGATTGTGACGTCTACCTTAGATCGGAGGATGGCAATTGAAACTCCATCTATTGGTTATGTGGTTACTTCTTTAGCTTGCTTGAATTGTCTGTTGACTATTGTAACACCTCAAAATTTGCCCTCCTTTTTTTAACCTTTTTCTAGCTTTCGCTTCGCGTTCATTTCTGCGTATCTTCATTAGGTCATAAATCATAATCATATCATTGCATTAGTTTTCTAAGGCGTGGGATCAAGGTATTATGTGTAAGCTCATGATTTTCACCATCAAGGGCTGAATTCACATTATCAGGAATGAGTTCTTATTCAGAAGTTCGTCAAGTTTCGAAGTTTTCCTATTTAGAGAAATCATCAGAAGTACTGAGCCAGGGTTTCATTGGTGTGAATCAGGGTGTGCGTCTCAAGGATAGTTAAGGTTTCTCCTTCTTGGTTGAGTACAAGTTTTCTTTGGATCGGAAGTTTGATGTGGATTGAATGTGTTAAGATTGATCATGTGAATTACTCAGAATTTGAGATACAAGTCCATTCTTTCTAACCCATAACCATTTCGTTCACTTTCAAAATCCACACACAAATCACTTTTTTATTGGGATTGAAGGTGTAACAAGAATCACATTGGTCAGGTCGGATACTCTTGCAACTAGTCAGCTTTGATGAGATGCCTTGAATTTACATTCACTTATTAACAGATTGATAGGATGTTCATTCATGGATTTTTATTTTTATGTGACGCATAAGTGGTACTACAAAACGGCGTGGATGCATATTTCCATTCCATTGCTGTTGTACATAGCAATATGCACTTTACGAACTCGCAGGTCACATCATCTTAAAGCAAGTTGTGAAGGTTTCAGTGTTAGCAGAAAATGTTCAACTAAATCCTATCAAAGCCCAAAGGATCCAATTACAAAAGTTGCCAATTCATATTATTACAAAGCTTGAAGGTCTACCCGTTTTGACGGTGAATCAACACATCATAACCAATTTGCAACAGAAAATTATAATAGAAAAACTCCATATCAGAAAAACCAATAACAGAACTAACTGTCATTTTTTCTCCCTAACCATTTTCTAGCTACCTCTAACAATCTCCTAACCAACATAACTGGAACCAAAAAAAAACTTCCAACTGAACCTCTCCTAACCAACTCCATTTCTCTAACTACCAAACGATATCATTTTTTCCCGGACTCAATTCATGACAATCCTCTCCAATCTCTGACAGTTTTCAAGCTAACCAAAACTAACTTCTAACTGAAACTAACAGAACCAAAAAACTCTCTCTTCTCTTTCACCTTCTTCGATCTTCACTCTTCACTCTTGGATCAACCTTCATCTTCACCTTCAATAATCTTCATCAATCTCCAATTTTCTCTACAATATTCATCTTCATCAATCTCCAATTTTCTCTACAATCTTCAACCTTCATTCACCATTGCAATCTTCCTAAACTCTACCGGAATTCTTCAACAATTCATTCATCTTCACCAATTCGGACACGATTTCGCAACCTACAAATTGAAGGACAAACGATAACAACAGAGATCTAACACGTCAATAAGAGTTATCCTGCGGCAAGATTCGACATCACTCAACAATAACAGTGAAGCAGTTAAAGAACCAGGGTGAAAGAATTATACTGGAAAATCGACGATGTCGACAAACACGACTCAAGAACGTAGAATCTCCACGTCAATCACGCACGTATAACCATCATCATCTTCATTGTAAACTCAACAATCACGCAACAGTCGTTCAAATGCTCGCCGGCGGAATCAACGTAACACATCACATGAACATTCGACAACTGGCGACTCTGCTGGGGACCGAACCCAGAATCTCTCGTTTCCTAAGCGAGTCGATCCTAGCGTTTGTCTGTTTTTCTTTCATTAGGTGTTTACTGTGGATCTGTGTTTTGCTATTTTACTGTTTTACTGTATTGCTGTTTACTGTATTATTGCTTTACTGTACTACTATTTTACCGCATTTATTGCATTTTCATTTCATTATTATACTGGATTGTGCTGTGCTCTGTTGGATTTTTTCTATTTGGTGGGCAGGGTGTTCTGAGAGATAAGCCCACTACCCAGGCTTGAGCATACACATAGGTATTAGAGTGGATAGTCGTGACGCCTGCGTGGTGGTGACCACGTATTGTTGCTCATGAGACCCACAACCAGACAAGGTTCTATCAAGAGCTATCTGCTACTGTATGTTTATACAGGCCATTAGTTATTCTCTTGAGGAACCGTCGACTCTGGTGACCATTCCCGAGGACTCAGTTGCGGCACTCCTCCCGAGAGTGATAATGGCAGACCAGAAATGGTAAACCCATTACGCATTCTCGATCCGAGGACCCAATGCTGGGAACTTGCTATACGATATCCTTTTTGAAAGAGAATCAGTGGAGGCACTCCTCGATTGGCGATAGTATTGTACCCCGAGGGATGAATGTAGTATTGCTTCTCGACCTCAGTGCCAGAAGTTGAGGACTTTTCATTTTTGAGGGAAATCAGTTGAGGCCTCCTCGATTGATGATGATGCCAAACCAGAAATGGTGAACGTATCATCATTTCTCGACCTGAGAGTCCGTAATATTGACGATCCTCGCCTTTCTAGTACCCACATGTGAGAGGGGCGAGCTGTTTACAGGTTTGCAGGTAACGTTGACTTTCATCCTACCTGGTATTCTAGTCCTCTTATCAGTGCAAACTTATCAGCCTGGTATTCTGGGATTCTGATTATGCCGATATGCTGGTTATTCTGGTATTCTGGTTATTCGGATATTCTGGTATTCGGGTATTCTCTTCAGAGCAGACCTTTGAACTTATCCATTTAGCAGCACAGTATTATTGAGCATTGTGGAAGCCTTGATCCCATGTCTGTTGCATCTGCATCATTATTTTTGCATACATGTTCTTGTATTTCCAAGGGATATTAACTTTGAGACTTGCTACTGAGCATTTCCATCTATTTCTTGTGGTTAGTGTAAGGAAATTTTTTTGAATCAAAGCATAATGATTCCTTGGAAATATTCGAACATGGCATTCTGCATTTCATTCTCATACTCATATGCATAACAGGTGTTCTGGAGCGGATTTCTCATTCTGACTTGGTATTATCTTCAGGACAGCCAGCTTGACCTGCCACCACTACTCGACCTGTGATAATCAGAGGATAGCCATGAAACAACTCCGTGCAGAAATGACCGAAATGAAGATTCAGATGGGGCAATTTATGGGGAGGATGCAAGCTTTGGTTCAAGACCAGAAACTGATGAAGAAAGAGGTCAACCAACTGAAGACTCAGATGAGTCTGGTTATGGAGGTCGTGAGAGGTGTTCTAAGCAAAGATAATACTCTCATGCCTGAAGCTGCGGCTGGAATTATCTCTCCTCCACTGTTTAAGGGATCCCTCCCCAAAAGTGAGCGGATTGCCACTGTGACCGTCCCGGCTATATCTCAACAGCAAAATCGTACTCCACGCCAGCAGCAATTTACGCCTAAGAAGAATAAGCATTTTGAGACTCTACCAGTGCCATATTCTCAGCTATTCAAGCATCTCCTTCAGTTGCAAATGGTACAGAAAATGACTTTGGCTCCTCTCTCTGGTACTCCCCCACTGGGTTATGACACAAGAGTCCATTGTGACTTCCACTCTGGTGCGTTGGGGCATAATGTGGAAAATTGTAAGGCCTTTCAGCATGCCGTACAGGATTTGGTCGATTCGAGGGAAATTGAATTCACGCCAGCGGCGTAAGCTTTCATGGTGGTTTCATTCCTACTATAGCTGCTGAAAAAGCAGTGGATATCCCTATTGTCTCTCCTAGAGTTGCATCAAGTCAAGGGTATATCTTGCAATCCTTGATCTTAGAATCCTCACATCCACAAATGCTGCCTACGCCTCGACCAAGTCTGAAGAGAAAAGCGCCTGAAAAGATTGTGCGCTCGAATCAGTGTCAACAAGAGAACTGCTCTAGAAAGGGACAACAAAGGCAGAAGAAGCCTGAAAGACAGTTTGATGTTCTTCCCATGCTATATGCTCAGTTACTGACTGATCTACTCAAGTATCAGTTGGTTCAATTAAGGAATCTCACACCATTTCCAACAAAGATACCACCAGGTTGGGACGCAAGTGCAAGATGCGAGTTCCATTCAGGGGCACCTGGCCATTTGATTGAAAATTGCAAAGCTCTGGAACACAGGGTACAAGACTTAATCGACTCAAAAGTCATCATGATCATGCCTGACGGTCTGTACTTGAATTGAAGACTCCTTTCTGGAATGAGCATCCAAATTATGAGAGCATCGTCGGAAACATTAAGTCCAGACGGAGTCAAGTCTCCTTAATAATGGCAATCTTCGGATTCTTTACTGCAGTTTCATATGTAGCTTTCATTTGCTTGTTTAAACAGTGTTTGCATGAAAACTTGTTTATATTTTGAATGTTGATTTTAATGCTATGAATGTGTTTTCCTTGAAGTAATTTACTTTTATGCACTCATATCATGTTTATATGCACAACAATACCAATTTTGTTGCCTAAACTCTTGAGGGAGGATGATGAGGGAAAAACGCAAAATCTTTGGTTGTGTGCTTTCGGATAAAACCCTGTTGAGGATGTACAGACATTGTTTCAAATCCCCAAACACTGGAGATATAAGGGAGATAGACCCTCGCTAACCCCTTTGAGCCTTGAAGTAGGAGTTTCTTTTCGTATGAAAAAACCCTCACATTTAACCCAAGGGCAGGGTAGGAGTCAGTTAATTTGACTGAGCGTTCAAATTTCAAAAGGAGTGTGCATCTGAGGATCCATTACCTTCTATTCCACCGTCAAGAGGTCAAGAGATGTGAAACCACAATAGTTATCCATCAACAATCAAGGAGTGAGGCAGTCACAACCCTTTCAACAAAGTCAAGACAAGCCAGTGTCACACGATTTGTTCCGAAAAAAAAGAAAAAAAAAGGGAAAAAAGCCCGCCAAGTCGAAACTTGAAAACAAGCGACTTAGGCAAAAGTTAGGGCATCCCGCTGGACTTTAAAATCTAAAAATTCAAAAGAGTCAGTCCAGGCAAAATCAGGGAAAACAAAAGAATGAAAAGTGAAAAGCGAAAAGGATTACAAAAGAAAAATCCTCAAACAAGAACAAAGTCGTGTGGCTACAGACACGAAGGACCAAAGGGGTGACTGTTGCTCCAAAACCTCATTAGGTGTCAAACCATCAGTTGCATGGGTTTCTTAAAGATCATAAAACCTTTTGAGAAATGAGCGCTTGTGTCAGATTAGCTGAACGTAGGACTGGAGAAAATCACGAAGAGTGGGTGGGCACCTCTAAATTTTTGGGCTTTAAATCCTTTTTCTCAAAACCGCGAACCAGTCCAAGTTACAACCCTTAAAAGTCCTAATTGAAACAGGGTGTATTCCAAAAGCGTACTTCAGCGAGATAACGTTCCTGACTCCTATGGGTTATGCTAATAAGATTTTTTTTGGTATTGCATGTGCGTATTGTTTTCCATTAAAAAATCAATGTCGCATTCCAGCTAGTGATTTGTTCACAAGGCTTGGCGACACATTTTCAATAAAACTTCAGGTTAACACGAGTGTTGCATTAGAATTATCATTCGCATGTTAAACATTTTCTGCTTGCATGCGTTTGATATCAAAGAAGCTTACATGATGAACATCAGTTGAGAAGCTCGATCATGCCGAGTTGAGATGGTGAAAACTCCGAAGGACAGTAATGTCAAGGGGTATGTGGCCAAGAGACTGTGCGCAGCCTAGAGGTTCCCGATAAATGGTGATAAGAAGCAACCAAACTGGGGCAATCACGCTGAGATTCGATAAATCTCTCCACAAGCGTTCAACATGGGGCAATCAGGTCGATTTGAAAAATCTCTGTAAAATCATTCAGGGGCAAAATTTCTTCAAGACTTGGGGCATGCCACCTCTAGAGTGTGACAAGTTGTCCACTCCTGAAGAAGGTTAATCGAGAGCACCTTTTCAAGGTTAAAAATACGGAGGCAGAGTATTTCAAGTCATTACAAGTCCTCTCGAGGCAAATTCCTTCAAAGATCATACAGTCTGGGGCAGTTACGTCGAGATCCAATAAATTTCTCCAAGAGTTTGAAGACCCTGGGGCAGTGTGAGCGCCCAGTCTTCTATAAAATCCTCTTGAGATGGTTTCTTCCTTTAGACCTGGTGGTCTGGGGCAAATGGAGAGTTCAAGGGGCTGTTTATGACCATGGAAACAGGTCAGGCTGGGTAACAAGAGTTCTCCCCAGTAGAGTTACTCTCCTCAACATCTGAAGATCATCATCCTCAGCAAAGCTTACTCTCCCCTGTAAGCGTACAGAGGATTGTGTCCCCAACCGAAGTCATGGTTAGTCTATTGTTCCCCAGCAAGCAGTCAGAAGTAGATTGCTTCAAGGTAGATGTTGTGGTATCTTCAGCAGAAGACATGTTGGTTGTCTATAGTAAAGATTTTATCATCCCTACAGAGTCTGGTATTTATTTACCTCCGCAGGACAGGAAATGTATGTTTCACTAGCAGCTGTGTGCTCTAATCCCCAGGCAGAACACAGAGGCTTATTTCCCCAGCTAGAGTGGTGGTTGGTCCATTACTCTCTCAGCAAGCTGTCAGAAGTTGATGCTTTCGTGTCCCCAGTAAGAGACTTTTGGAGTATCTTCTTTGGAAAAAGATGTTATTGTCTCCACAGGGTCTGAGCACCCATTTTCCTCAGCTAGTCAGGAAATGTTTTTCTCACCAGCAACGATATGATTTGATCCCCGACCAATGAGTGATCTCAATATTATCCCCTAGCAGAGATGATGCTGTCAACCATCGTCCCCAAGCCAATTTGTGGGTAGTGGCTGGTATTTCCCAACAGGGTGAAGGTGAGGGTGTTTCCTAGCAGCGGGTTAAGATCAGTAATCTCCCCAAGCAGATTCGGTATTATTGACCTGTTCTCCCAAGCAGAGTGTGGTGGTGATCTTCTCAGTGGTTTGTTCAACAACGGTTGATATCCCCCAGCAGGTCTTAAGTCCAATTGTTATTGGTATTCTTCAGATCCAGGTTTGAGGTCTACCTTCGGTAGAAGTCATTGGTAATTCCCAGCGGAGGAAATTTCTCTTTGGGTTCCACCTTCAATATTCGGTTCCATCCCCAATAGAGTGGAACTTCGTTCGGGGTTTTCATCTCCAGCAGAGTTTGTGACCAGGAAGTCGTTCGGTGAAATCTTCCTTAGCAAGATCTCTTAATTCAGAGGACAATTTAGTTTGTCGTCCCTGGTGGAGTTACCTTCGTCTTCAGCATTTATTTTACTGAAGCGTTTCTTTTGCATTACATAAGCATTCTTGCATGGCATCCTCCCAAACGCGTAGCATTTCCATTTCGCATGGAGCATTATGCCATAGAAAAATTCAAACATGCGTATTCGAAGTATACGTCAGGTTTGATTTCTTTTGCCAGTCTCTTTCCCCAGCAGAAAGTGATGTAACTCAAGAGATATTGTTTAACATTACACAGCAACTAGTGGATTCGTCTTTCTTATTCCTTCATATACTCCCCTACAGAGTTGTCTGTCTAGAATTCTCTTTTCCAAGTGGAGTCTTTTTTGTAGATCTGATGATTCTACTAATCTTTGGGTAGAGCGTCTGTGGCAGGTCTTCCTTTTCGAGTTCGTCTGCGGCCGTCCTCGTTTTCTTTTGTTGGGTAGCCCGTCTGTGGTCGGTCTTCCTTTTCGAGTTCGTCTGCAGCCGTCCTCGTATTCTTCTGTTGGGTAGCCCGTCTGTGGAAGGTCTTCCTTTTTGAGTTCGTCTACGGCCGTCCTCGTTTTCTTTTGTTGGGTAGCCCATCTATGGCCGGTCTTCCTTTTCGAGTTCGTCTGCGGTCGTCCTCGTATTCTTCTGTTGGGTAGCCCGTCTGTGGCTGGTGTTCCTTTTCGAGTTCGTCTGCGGTCGTCCTCATATTCTTTTATTGAGTAGCCCATCTGTGGCCGGTCTTCCTTTTCGAGTTCGTCTGTGGCCGTCCTCGTTTTCTTTTGTTGGACAGCGCGTCTGTGGTCGGTCGTCCTTTTTGAGTTCGTCTGCGGCCGTCCTCGTATTCTTTTGTTGGGTAGCCCGTCTATGGCCGGTCTTCCTTTTCGAATTCGTCTTCGACCGTCCTCGTTTTCTTTTGTTGGGTAGCCCGTCTGTGGCCGGTCTTCCTTATCGAGTTCGTCTTCGACCGTCCTCGTTTTCTTTTGTTGGGTAGCCCGTCTGTGGTCGGTCTTCCTTTTTGAGTTTGTCTGCCGCCGTCCTCGTATTCTTTTGTTGGGTAGTCCGTATGTGGCCGGTCTTCCTTTTCGAGTTCGTCTGCGGCCGTCCTTGTTTTCTCTTGTTGGGAAGCCCGTTTGTGGCCGGTCTTCCTTTTCGAATTCGCCTGCGGGCGTCCTTGTATTCTTTTGTTAGGCAGCCCGTCTGTGGCCGGTCTTCCTTTTCGAGTTCGTCTGCGGCCGTCCTCGTTTTCTTTTTGGGGTAGCCTGTCTATGGCCGGTCTTCCTTTTCGAGTTCGTCTGCGGCCGTCCTCGTTTTCTTTTGTTGGGTAGCCCATCAGTGGCCGGTAATCCTTTTCGAGTTCGTCTACGGCCGTCCTCATTTTCTTTTGTTGGGTAGCCCGTCTGTGGCCGGTCTTCCTTTTTGAGTTCGTCTGCGGCCGTCCTCGTGTTCTTTTGTTGGGTAGCCTGTCTGTGGCCGGTATTCCTTTTCGAGTTCGTCTGCGGCCGTCCTTGTATTTTTCTGTTGGATAGCCCCCTGTGGCCGGTCTTCCTTTTCGAGTTCGTCTGCGGCCGTCCACATATTCTTTTGTTGTGTAGCCCGTCTGTGGCCGGTCTTTCTTTTCGAGTTCCTCTGCAGCCGTCCTCGTTTTCTTTTGTTGGATAGCCCGTGTGTGGCCGGTCTTCCTTTTCGAGTTTGTCTACGGCCGTCCTCGTTTTCTTTTGTTGGGTAGCCCGTCTGTGGCCAGTCTTCCTTTTCGAGTTCGTCTGCGGTTGTCCTCGTATTCTTTTGTTGGGTAGTCCATTTGTGGCCGGTCTTCCTTTTCGAGTTCGTCTGCGGCCGTCCTCGTTTTAGCTTCTGTTGGGTAGCCCGTCTGTAGCCGGTCTTCCTTTTCGAGTTCGTCTGCAGCCTCCCTCGTATTCTTTTATTGGGTAGCCCGTCTGTGGCCGGTCTTCCTTTTCGAGTTCGTCTGCGGCCGTCCTCGTTTTCTTTTGTTGGGTAGCCCGTCTGTGGCCGGTCTTCATTTTCGAGTTCGTCCGCGGCCGCCCTCGTATTCTTCTGTTGGGTAGCCTGTCAGTGGCCGGTCTTCCTTTTCGAGTTCGTCTGCGGCCGTCCTCGTATTCTTTTGTTGGGTAGCCCGTCTATGGCCGGTCTTCCTTTTCGAGTTCGTCTGCGACCGTCCTCGTTTTCTTTCGTTGGGTAGCCCGTCTGTGGCCGGTCTTCCTATTCGAGTTCGTCTGCGGCCGTCCTTGTATTCTTTTGTTGGGTAGCCCGTTTGTGGCCGGTCTTCCTTTTCGAGTTCGTCTGCGGCCGTCCTTGTTTTCTCTTGTTGGGTAGCCCGTTTGTGGCCGGTCTTCCTTTTCGAATTCGTCTGCGGCCGTCCTTGTATTCTTTTGTTAGGCAGCCCGTCTGTGGCCGGTCTTCCTTTTCGAGTGCGTCTGCGGCTGTCCTCGTTTTCTTTTTGGGGTAGCCTGTCTATGGCCGGTCTTCCTTTTCGAGTTCGTCTGCGGCCGTCCTCGTTTTCTTTTGTTGGGTAGCCCGTCAATGGCCGGTAATCCTTTTCGAGTTCATCTACGGCCGTCCTCATTTTCTTTTGTTGGGTAGCCCGTCTATGGCCGGTCTTCCTTTTCGAGTTTGTCTGCGGCCATCCTTGTTTTATCTTTTGTTGGGTAGCCCGTCTGTAGTCGGTCTTCCTTTTCGAGTTCGTCTGCGGCCGTCCTCGTTTTCTTTTGTATGGTAGCCCGTCTGTGGCCGGTCTTCCTTTTCGAGTTTGTCTGCGGCCGTCCTCATATTCTTTTGTTGGGTAGCCCGTCTGTGGCTGGTCTTCCTTTTCGAGTTTGTCTGCGAGCGTCCTCGTTTTCCCTGGTTGGGTTGCTCGTCTGTGACCGGTCTTCCTTTTCGAGTTCGTCTGCGGTCGTCCTCGTATTCTTATGTTGGGTAGCTCATCTATGGCCGGTCTTCCTTTTCGAGTTCGTCTGCGGCCGTCCACGTATTCTTTTGTTGGGTAGCGCGTCTGTGGCCGGTCTTCCTTTTCGAGTTAGTCTGTGGCCGTCCTCATTTTCTTTTGTTGGGCAGCGCGTCTGTGGTCGGTCGTCCTTTTCGAGTTCGTCTGCGGCCGTCGTCGTATTCTTTTGTTGGGTAGCCCGTCTATGGACTGTCTTCCTTTTCGAGTTCGTCTTCGACCGTCCTCGTTTTCTTTTGTTGGGTAGCCCGTCTGTGGCCGGTCTTCCTTATCGAGTTCGTCTTCGACCGTCCTCGTTTTCTTTTGTTGGGTAGCCCGTCTGTGGTCGGTCTTCCTTTTTGAGTTTGTCTGCCGCCGTCCTCGTATTCTTTTTTTGGGTAGCCCGTATGTGGCCGGTCTTCCTTTTCGAGTTCGTCTGCGGCCGTCCTTGTTTTCTCTTGTCGGGCAGCCCGTTTGTGGCCGGTCTTCCTTTTCGAATTCGCCTGCGGGCGTCCTTGTATTCTTTTGTTAGGCAGCCCGTCTGTGGTCGGTCTTCCTTTTCGAGTTCGTCTGCGGCCGTCCTCGTTTTCTTTTTGGGGTAGCCTGTCTATGGCCGGTCTTCCTTTTCGAGTTCGTCTGCGGCCGTCCTCGTTTTCTTTTGTTGGGTAGCCCATCAGTGGCCGGTAATCCTTTTCGAGTTCGTCTACGGCCGTCCTCATTTTCTTTTGTTCGGTAGCCCGTCTGTGGCCGGTCTTCC
Organism: Lathyrus tuberosus; assembly: GCA_022829125.1. Classification (NCBI taxonomy): domain Eukaryota; kingdom Viridiplantae; phylum Streptophyta; class Magnoliopsida; order Fabales; family Fabaceae; genus Lathyrus; species Lathyrus tuberosus. Next base: position 7,850,727 of record JALAZF010000270.1, on the reverse strand, counting down.
TTTTTGAGTTCGTCTGCGGCCGTCCTCGTGTTCTTTTGTTGGGTAGCCTGTCTGTGGCCGGTATTCCTTTTCGAGTTCGTCTGCGGCCGTCCTTGTATTTTTCTGTTGGATAGCCCCCTGTGGCCGGTCTTCCTTTTCGAGTTCGTCTGCGGCCGTCCACATATTCTTTTGTTGTGTAGCCCGTCTGTGGCCGGTCTTTCTTTTCGAGTTCCTCTGCAGCCGTCCTCGTTTTCTTTTGTTGGATAGCCCGTGTGTGGCCGGTCTTCCTTTTCGAGTTTGTCTACGGCCGTCCTCGTTTTCTTTTGTTGGGTAGCCCGTCTGTGGCCAGTCTTCCTTTTCGAGTTCGTCTGCGGTTGTCCTCGTATTCTTTTGTTGGGTAGCCCGTTTGTGGCCGGTCTTCCTTTTCGAGTTCGTCTGCGGCCGTCCTCGTTTTAGCTTCTGTTGGGTAGCCCGTCTGTGGCCGGTCTTCTTTTTCGAGTTCGTCTGCGGCCGTCCTCGTTTTCTTTTGTTGGGTAGCCCGTCTGTGGCCGGTCTTCATTTTCGAGTTCGTCCGCGGCCGCCCTCGTATTCTTCTGTTGGGTAGCCCGTCAGTGGCCGGTCTTCCTTTTCGAGTTCGTCTGCGGCCGTCCTCGTATTCTTTTGTTGGGTAGCCCGTCTATGGCCGGTCTTCCTTTTCGAGTTCGTCTGCGACCGTCCTCGTTTTCTTTCGTTGGGTAGCCCGTCTGTGGCCGGTCTTCCTTTTCGAGTTCGTCTGCGGCCGTCCTTGTATTCTTTTGTTGGGTAGCCCGTTTGTGGCCGGTCTTCCTTTTCGAGTTCGTCTGCGGCCGTCCTTGTTTTCTCTTGTTGGGTAGCCCGTTTGTGGCCGGTCTTCCTTTTCGAATTCGTCTGCGGCCGTCCTTGTATTCTTTTGTTAGGCAGCCCGTCTGTGGCCGGTCTTCCTTTTCGAGTTCGTCTGCGGCTGTCCTCGTTTTCTTTTTGGGGTAGCCTGTCTATGGCCGGTCTTCCTTTTCGAGTTCGTCTGCGGCCGTCCTCGTTTTCTTTTGTTGGGTAGCCCGTCAATGGCCGGTAATCCTTTTCGAGTTCATCTACGGCCGTCCTCATTTTCTTTTGTTGGGTAGCCCGTCTATGGCCGGTCTTCCTTTTCGAGTTTGTCTGCGGCCATCCTTGTTTTATCTTTTGTTGGGTAGCCAGTCTGTAGTCGGTCTTCCTTTTCGAGTTCGTCTACGGCCGTCCTCGTTTTCTTTTGTATGGTAGCCCGTCTGTGGCCGGTCTTCCTTTTCGAGTTTGTCTGCGGCCGTCCTCATATTCTTTTGTTGGGTAGCCCATCTGTGGCTGGTCTTCCTTTTCGAGTTTGTCTGCGAGCGTCCTCGTTTTCCCTGGTTGGGTTGCTCGTCTGTGACCGGTCTTCCTTTTCGAGTTCGTCTGCGGTCGTCCTCGTATTCTTATGTTGGGTAGCTCATCTGTGGCCGGTCTTCCTTTTCGAGTTCGTCTGCGGCCGTCCACGTATTCTTTTGTTGGGTAGCCCGTCTGTGGCCGGTCTTCCTTTTCGAGTTAGTCTGTGGCCGTCCTCGTTTTCTTTTGTTGGGCAGCGCGTCTGTGGTCGGTCGTCCTTTTCTAGTTCGTCTGCGGCCGTCCTCGTATTCTTTTGTTGGGTAGCCCGTCTATGGACTGTCTTCCTTTTCGAGTTCGTCTTCGACCGTCCTCGTTTTCTTTTGTTGGGTAGCCCGTCTGTGGCCGGTCTTCCTTATCGAGTTCGTCTTCGACCGTCCTCGTTTTCTTTTGTTGGGTAGCCCGTCTCTGGCCGGTCTACCTTTTCGAGTTTGTCTGCCGCCGTCCTCGTATTCTTTTGTTGGGTAGCCCGTATGTGGCCAGTCTTCCTTTTCGAGTTCGTCTGCGGCTGTCCTTGTTTTCTCTTGTTGGGCAGCCCGTTTGTGGCCGGTCTTCCTTTTCGAATTCGCCTGCGGGCGTCCTTATATTCTTTTGTTAGGCAGCCCATCTGTGGCCGGTCTTCCTTTTCGAGTTTGTCTGCGGCCGTCCTCGTTTTCTTTTTGGGGTAGCCTGTCTATGGCCGGTCTTCCTTTTCGAGTTCGTCTGCGGCCGTCCTCATTTTCTTTTGTTGGGTAGCCCATCAGTGGCCGGTAATCCTTTTCGAGTTCGTCTACGGCCGTCCTCATTTTCTTTTGTTGGGTAGCCCGTCTATGGCCGGTCTTCCTTTTCGAGTTCGTCTGCGGCCGTCCTCGTTTTCCTTTGTATGGTAGCCCGTCTGTGGCCGGTCTTCCTTTTCGAGTTTGTCTGTGGCCATCCTCATATTCTTTTGTTGGGTAGCCCGTCTGTGGCCGGTCTTCCTTTTCGACTTCGTCTGCGAGCGTCCTCGTTTTCCCTGGTTGGGTTGCCCGTCTGTTACCGGTCTTCCTTTTTGAGTTCGTCTGCAGTCGTCCTCGTATTCTTATGTTAGGTAGCCCGTCTGTGGCCGGTCTTCCTTTTCGAGTTCGTCTGCGACCGTCCACATATTCTTTTGTTGGGTAGCCCGTCTGTGGCCGGTCTTCCTTTTTTAGTTCGTCTGCGGCCGTCCTCGTGTTCTTTTGTTGGGTAGCCTGTCTATGGCCGGTATTCCTTTTCGAGTTCGTCTGCGGCCGTCCTTGTATTTTTCTGTTGGATAGCCCCCTGTGGCCGTCCACATATTCTTTTGTTGTGTAGCCCGTCTGTGGCCGGTCTTCCTTTTCGAATTCGTCTGCGGCCATCCTTGTATTCTTTTGTTAGGCAGCCCGTCTGTGGCCGGTCTTCCTTTTCGAGTTCGTCTGCGACCGTCCACATATTCTTTTGTTGGGTAGCCCGTCTGTGGCCGGTTTTCCTTTTCGAGTTCATCTGCGGCCGTCCTCGTTTTCTTTTGTTGGGTAGCCCGTCTATGGCCGTCTTCCTTTTCGAGTTCGTCTGCGACCGTCCTCGTTTTCTTTCGTTGGGTAGCCCGTCTGTGGCCGGTCTTCCTTTTCGAGTTCGTCTGCGGCCGTCCTTGTATTCTTTTGTTGGGTAGCCCGTTTGTGGCCGTTCTTCCTTTTCGAGTTCGTCTGCGGCCGTCCTTGTTTTCTCTTGTTGGGTAGCCCGTTTGTGGCTGGTCTTCCTTTTCGAATTCGTCTGCAGCCGTCCTTGTTTTCTTTTGTTAGGCAGCCCGTCTGTGGCCGGTCTTCCTTTTCGAGTTCGTCTGCGGCCGTCCTCGTTTTCTTTTTGGGGTAGCCTGTCTATGGCCGGTCTTCCTTTTCGAGTTCGTGTGCGGCCGTCCTCGTTTTCTTTTGTTGGGTAGCCCTTTAATGGCCGGTAGTCCTTTTCGAGTTCATCTACGGCCGTCCTCATTTTATTTTGTTGGGTAGCCCGTCTATGGCAGGTCTTCCTTTTCGAGTTTGTCTGTGGCCATCCTTGTTTTATCTTTTGTTGGGTAGCCCATCCGTAGTCGGTCTTCCTTTTCGAGTTCGTCTGCGGCCGTCCTCGTTTTCTTTTGTATGGTAGCCCGTCTGTGGCCGGTCTTCCTTTTCGAGTTTGTCTGCGGCCGTCCTCATATTCTTTTGATGGGTAGCCCGTCTGTGGCTGGTCTTCCTTTTCGAGTTTGTCTGCGAGCGTCCTCGTTTCCCTGGTTGGGTTGCTCGTCTGTTACCGGTCTTCCTTTTCGAGTTCGTCTGCGGTCGTCCTCGTATTCTTATGTTGGGTAGCTCATCTGTGGCCGGTCTTCCTTTTCGAGTTCGTCTGCGGCCGTCCACGTATTCTTTTGTTGGGTAGCCCGTCTGTGGCCGGTCTTCCTTTTCGAGTTCGTCTGTGGCCGTCCTCGTTTTCTTTTGTTTGGCAGCGCGTCTGTGGTCGGTCGTCCTTTTTGAGTTCGTCTGCGGCCGTCCTCGTATTCTTTTGTTGGGTAGCCCGTCTATGGACGGTCTTCCTTTTCGAGTTCGTCTTCGACCGTCCTCGTTTTCTTTTGTTGGGTAGCCCGTCTGTGGCCGGTCTTCCTTATCGAGTTCGTCTTCGACCGTCCTCGTTTTCTTTTGTTGGGTAGCCCGTCTGTGGCCGGTCTACCTTTTCGAGTTTGTCTGCCGCCGTCCTCGTATTCTTTTGTTGTGTAGCCCGTATGTGGCCGGTCTTCCTTTTCGAGTTCGTCTGCGGCTGTCCTTGTTTTCTCTTGTTGGGCAGCCCGTTTGTGGCCGGTCTTCCTTTTCGAATTCGCCTGCGGGCGTCCTTGTATTCTTTTGTTAGGCAGCCCGTCTGTGGCCGGTCTTCCTTTTCGAGTTCGTCTGCGGCCGTCCTCGTTTTCTTTTTGGGGTAGCCTGTCTATGGCCGGTCTTCCTTTTCGAGTTCGTCTGCGGCCGTCCTCATTTTCTTTTGTTGGGTAGCCCATCAGTGGCCGGTAATCCTTTTCGAGTTCGTCTACGGCCGTCCTCATTTTCTTTTGTTGGGTAGCCCGTCTATGGCCGGTCTTCCTTTTCGAGTTCGTCTGCGGCCGTCCTCGTTTTCCTTTGTATGGTAGCCCGTCTGTGGCCGGTCTTCCTTTTCGAGTTTGTCTGTGGCCATCCTCATATTCTTTTGTTGGGTAGCCCGTCTGTGGCCGGTCTTCCTTTTCGACTTCGTCTGCGAGCGTCCTCGTTTTCCCTGGTTGGGTTGCCCGTCTGTTACCGGTCTTCCTTTTGAGTTCGTCTGCAGTCGTCCTCGTATTCTTATGTTAGGTAGCCCGTCTGTGGCCGGTCTTCCTTTTCGAGTTCGTCTGCGACCGTCCACATATTCTTTTGTTGGGTAGCCCGTCTGTGGCCGGTCTTCCTTTTTTAGTTCGTCTGCGGCCGTCCTCGTGTTCTTTTGTTGGGTAGCCTGTCTATGGCCGGTATTCCTTTTCGAGTTCGTCTGCGGCCGTCCTTGTATTTTTCTGTTGGATAGCCCCCTGTGGCCGTCCACATATTCTTTTGTTGTGTAGCCCGTCTGTGGCCGGTCTTCCTTTTCGAATTCGTCTGCGGCCATCCTTGTATTCTTTTGTTAGGCAGCCCGTCTGTGGCCGGTCTTCCTTTTCGAGTTCGTCTGCGACCGTCCACATATTCTTTTGTTGGGTAGCCCGTCTGTGGCCGGTTTTCCTTTTCGAGTTCATCTGCGGCCGTCCTCGTTTTCTTTTGTTGGGTAGCCCGTCTATGGCCGTCTTCCTTTTCGAGTTCGTCTGCGACCGTCCTCGTTTTCTTTCGTTGGGTAGCCCGTCTGTGGCCGGTCTTCCTTTTCGAGTTCGTCTGCGGCCGTCCTTGTATTCTTTTGTTGGGTAGCCCGTTTGTGGCCGGTCTTCCTTTTCGAGTTCGTCTGCGGCCGTCCTTGTTTTCTCTTGTTGGGTAGCCCGTTTGTGGCTGGTCTTCCTTTTCGAATCCGTCTGCAGCCGTCCTTGTTTTCTTTTGTTAGGCAGCCCGTCTGTGGCCAGTCTTCCTTTTCGAGTTCGTCTGCGGCCGTCCTCGTTTTCTTTTTGGGGTAGCCTGTCTATGGCCGGTCTTCCTTTTCGAGTTCGTGTGCGGCCGTCCTCGTTTTCTTTTGTTGGGTAGCCCTTTAATGGCCGGTAGTCCTTTTCGAGTTCATCTACGGCCGTCCTCATTTTATTTTGTTGGGTAGCCCGTCTATGGCCGGTCTTCCTTTTCGAGTTTGTCTGCGGCCATCCTTGTTTTATCTTTTGTTGGGTAGCCCATCCGTAGTCGGTCTTCCTTTTCGAGTTCGTCTGCGGCCGTCCTCGTTTTCTTTTGTATGGTAGCCCATCTGTGGCCGGTCTTCCTTTTCGAGTTTGTCTGCGGCCGTCCTCATATTCTTTTGATGGGTAGCCCGTCTGTGGCTGGTCTTCCTTTTCGAGTTTGTCTGCGAGCGTCCTCGTTTCCCTGGTTGGGTTGCTCGTCTGTTACCGGTCTTCCTTTTCGAGTTCATCTGCGGTCGTCCTCGTATTCTTATGTTGGGTAGCTCATCTGTGGCCGGTCTTCCTTTTCGAGTTCGTCTGCGGCCGTCCACGTATTCTTTTGTTGGGTAGCCCGTCTGTGGCCGGTCTTCCTTTTCGAGTTCGTCTGTGGCCGTCCTCGTTTTCTTTTGTTTGGCAGCGCGTCTGTGGTCGGTCGTCCTTTTCGAGTTCGTCTGCGGCCGTCCTCGTATTCTTTTGTTGGGTAGCCCGTCTATGGACGGTCTTCCTTTTCGAGTTCGTCTTCGACCGTCCTCGTTTTCTTTTGTTGGGTAGCCCGTCTGTGGCCGGTCTTCCTTATCGAGTTCGTCTTCGACCGTCCTCATTTTCTTTTGTTGGGTAGCCCGTCTGTGGCCGGTCTACCTTTTCGAGTTTGTCTGCCGCCGTCCTCGTATTCTTTTGTTGGGTAGCCCGTATGTGGCCGGTCTTCCTTTTCGAGTTCGTCTGCGGCTGTCCTTGTTTTCTCTTGTTGGGCAGCCCGTTTGTGGCCGGTCTTCCTTTTCGAATTCGCCTGCGGGCGTCCTTGTATTCTTTTGTTAGGCAGCCCGTCTGTGGCCGGTCTTCCTTTTCGAGTTCGTCTGCGGCCGTCCTCGTTTTCTTTTTGGGGTAGCCTGTCTATGGCCGGTCTTCCTTTTCGAGTTCGTCTGCGACCGTCCTCGTTTTCTTTCGTTGGGTAGCCCGTCTGTGGCCGGTCTTCCTTTTCGAGTTCGTCTGCGGCCGTCCTTGTATTCTTTTGTTGGGTAGCCCGTTTGTGGCCGGTCTTCCTTTTCGAGTTCGTCTGCGGCCGTCCTTGTTTTCTCTTGTTTGGTAGCCCGTTTGTGGCTGGTCTTCCTTTTCGAATCCGTCTGCAGCCATCCTTGTTTTCTTTTGTTAGGCAGCCCGTCTGTGGCCAGTCTTCCTTTTCGAGTTCGTCTGCGGCCGTCCTCGTTTTCTTTTTGGGGTAGCCTGTCTATGGCCGGTCTTCCTTTTCGAGTTCGTGTGCGGCCGTCCTCGTTTTCTTTTGTTGGGTAGCCCTTTAATGGCCGGTAGTCCTTTTCGAGTTCATCTACGGCCGTCCTCATTTTATTTTGTTGGGTAGCCCGTCTATGGCCGGTCTTCCTTTTCGAGTTTGTCTGCGGCCATCCTTGTTTTATCTTTTGTTGGGTAGCCCATCCGTAGTCGGTCTTCCTTTTCGAGTTCGTCTGCGGCCGTCCTCGTTTTCTTTTGTATGGTAGCCCATCTGTGGCCGGTCTTCCTTTTCGAGTTTGTCTGCGGCCGTCCTCATATTCTTTTGATGGGTAGCCCGTCTGTGGCTGGTCTTCCTTTTCGAGTTTGTCTGCGAGCGTCCTCGTTTCCCTGGTTGGGTTGCTCGTCTGTTACCGGTCTTCCTTTTCGAGTTCGTCTGCGGTCGTCCTCGTATTCTTATGTTGGGTAGCTCATCTGTGGCCGGTCTTCCTTTTCGAGTTCGTCTGCGGCCGTCCACGTATTCTTTTGTTGGGTAGCCCGTCTGTGGCCGGTCTTCCTTTTCGAGTTCGTCTGTGGCCATCCTCGTTTTCTTTTGTTTGGCAGCGCGTCTTAGGTCGGTCGTCCTTTTCGAGTTCGTCTGCGGCCGTCCTCGTATTCTTTTGTTGGGTAGCCCGTCTATGGACGGTCTTCCTTTTCGAGTTCGTCTTCGACCGTCCTCGTTTTGTTTTGTTGGGTAGCCCGTCTGTGGCCGGTCTTCCTTATCGAGTTCGTCTTCGACCGTCCTCATTTTCTTTTGTTGGGTAGCCCGTCTGTGGCCGGTCTACCTTTTCGAGTTTGTCTGCCGCCGTCCTCGTATTCTTTTGTTGGGTAGCCCGTATGTGGCCGGTCTTCCTTTTCGAGTTCGTCTGCGGCTGTCCTTGTTTTCTCTTGTTGGGCAGCCCGTTTGTGGCCGGTCTTCCTTTTCGAATTCGCCTGCGGGCGTCCTTGTATTCTTTTGTTAGGCAGCCCGTCTGTGGCCGGTCTTCCTTTTCGAGTTCGTCTGCGGCCGTCCTCGTTTTCTTTTTGGGGTAGCCTGTCTATGGCCGGTCTTCCTTTTCGAGTTCGTCTGCGGCCGTCCTCGTTTTCTCTTGTTGGGTAGCCCGTTTGTGGCTGGTCTTCCTTTTCGAATTCGTCTGCAGCCGTCCTTGTTTTCTTTTGTTAGGCAGCCCGTCTGTGGCCGGTCTTCCTTTTCGAGTTCGTCTGCGGCCGTCCTCGTTTTCTTTTTGGGGTAGCCTGTCTATGGCCGGTCTTCCTTTTCGAGTTCGTGTGCGGCCGTCCTCGTTTTCTTTTGTTGGGTAGCCCTTTAATGGCCGGTAGTCCTTTTCGAGTTCATCTACGGCCGTCCTCATTTTATTTTGTTGGGTAGCCCGTCTATGGCCGGTCTTCCTTTTCGAGTTTGTCTGCGGCCATCCTTGTTTTATCTTTTGTTGGGTAGCCCATCCGTAGTCGGTCTTCCTTTTCGAGTTCGTCTGCGGCCGTCCTCGTTTTCTTTTGTATGGTAGCCCATCTGTGGCCGGTCTTCCTTTTCGAGTTTGTCTGCGGCCGTCCTCATATTCTTTTGATGGGTAGCCCGTCTGTGGCTGGTCTTCCTTTTCGAGTTTGTCTGCGAGCGTCCTCGTTTCCCTGGTTGGGTTGCTCGTCTGTTACCGGTCTTCCTTTTCGAGTTCGTCTGCGGTCGTCCTCGTATTCTTATGTTGGGTAGCTCATCTGTGGCCGGTCTTCCTTTTCGAGTTCGTCTGCGGCCGTCCACGTATTCTTTTGTTGGGTAGCCCGTCTGTGGCCGGTCTTCCTTTTCGAGTTCGTCTGTGGCCGTCCTCGTTTTCTTTTGTTTGGCAGCGCGTCTGTGGTCGGTCGTCCTTTTCGAGTTCGTCTGCGGCCGTCCTCGTATTCTTTTGTTGGGTAGCCCGTCTATGGACGGTCTTCCTTTTCGAGTTCGTCTTCGACCGTCCTCGTTTTCTTTTGTTGGGTAGCCCGTCTGTGGCCGGTCTTCCTTATCGAGTTCGTCTTCGACCGTCCTCATTTTCTTTTGTTGGGTAGCCCGTCTGTGGCCGGTCTACCTTTTCGAGTTTGTCTGCCGCCGTCCTCGTATTCTTTTGTTGGGTAGCCCGTATGTGGCCGGTCTTCCTTTTCGAGTTCGTCTGCGGCTGTCCTTGTTTTCTCTTGTTGGGCAGCCCGTTTGTGGCCGGTCTTCCTTTTCGAATTCGCCTGCGGGCGTCCTTGTATTCTTTTGTTAGGCAGCCCGTCTGTGGCCGGTCTTCCTTTTCGAGTTCGTCTGCGGCCGTCCTCGTTTTCTTTTTGGGGTAGCCTGTCTATGGCCGGTCTTCCTTTTCGAGTTCGTCTGCGGCCGTCCTCGTTTTCTCTTGTTGGGTAGCCCGTTTGTGGCTGGTCTTCCTTTTCGAATTCGTCTGCAGCCGTCCTTGTTTTCTTTTGTTAGGCAGCCCGTCTGTGGCCGGTCTTCCTTTTCGAGTTCGTCTGCGGCCGTCCTCGTTTTCTTTTTGGGGTAGCCTGTCTATGGCCGGTCTTCCTTTTCGAGTTCGTGTGCGGCCGTCCTCGTTTTCTTTTGTTGGGTAGCCCTTTAATGGCCGGTAGTCCTTTTCGAGTTCATCTACGGCCGTCCTCATTTTATTTTGTTGGGTAGCCCGTCTATGGCCGGTCTTCCTTTTCGAGTTTGTCTGCGGCCATCCTTGTTTTATCTTTTGTTGGGTAGCCCATCCGTAGTCGGTCTTCCTTTTCGAGTTCGTCTGCGGCCGTCCTCGTTTTCTTTTGTATGGTAGCCCATCTGTGGCCGGTCTTCCTTTTCGAGTTTGTCTGCGGCCGTCCTCATATTCTTTTGATGGGTAGCCCGTCTGTGGCTGGTCTTCCTTTTCGAGTTTGTCTGCGAGCGTCCTCGTTTCCCTGGTTGGGTTGCTCGTCTCTTACCGGTCTTCCTTTTCGAGTTCGTCTGCGGTCGTCCTCGTATTCTTATGTTGGGTAGCTCATCTGTGGCCGGTCTTCCTTTTCGAGTTCGTCTGCGGCCGTCCACGTATTCTTTTGTTGGGTAGCCCGTCTGTGGCCGGTCTTCCTTTTCGAGTTCGTCTGTGGCCGTCCTCGTATTCTTTTGTTGGGTAGCCCGTCTATGGACGGTCTTCCTTTTCGAGTTCGTCTGCGGCTGTCCTTGTTTTCTCTTGTTGGGCAGCCCGTTTGTGGCCGGTCTTCCTTTTCGAATTCGCCTGCGGGCGTCCTTGTATTCTTTTGTTAGGCAGCCCGTCTATGGCCGGTCTTCCTTTTCGAGTTCGTCTGCGGCCGTCCTCGTTTTCTTTTTGGGGTAGCCTGTCTATGTCCGGTCTTCCTTTTCGAGTTCGTCTGCGGCCGTCCTCGTTTTCTTTTGTTGGGTAGCCCATCAGTGGCCGGTAATCCTTTTCGAGTTCGTCTACGGCCGTCCTCATTTTCTTTTGTTGGGTAGCCCGTCTATGCCCGGTCTTCCTTTTCGAGTTCGTCTGCGGCCGTCCTCGTTTTCTTTTGTATGGTAGCCCGTCTGTGGCCGGTCTTCGTTTTCGAGTTTGTCTGTGGCCGTCCTCATATTCTTTTGTTAGGTAGCCCGTCTGTGGCCGGTCTTCCTTTTCGACTTCGTCTGCGAGCGTCCTCGTTTTCCCTGGTTGGGTTGCCCGTCTGTTACCGGTCTTCCTTTTCGAGTTCGTCTGCAGTCGTCCTCGTATTCTTATGTTAGGTAGCCCGTCTGTGGCCGGTCTTCCTTTTCGAGTTCGTCTGCGACCGTCCACATATTCTTTTGTTGGGTAGCCCGTCTGTGGCCGGTCTTCCTTTTCGAGTTCGTCTGCGGTCGTCCTCGATTTCTTTTGTTGGGTAGCCTGTCTGTGGCTGGTCTTCCTTTTCCAGTTTGTCTGCGGCCGTCCTCGTATTCTTTTGTTGGGTAGCCCGTCTGTGGTTGGTCTTCCTTTTCGAGTTCGTCTGCGGCCGTCCTTGTTTTCTTTTGTTGGGTAGCCCGTCTGTGGCCAGTCTTCATTTTCGAGTTCGTCTGCGGTCGTCCTCGTTTTCTCTTGTTGGGTAGCCCGTCTGTGGCCGGTCTTCCTTTTCGAGTTCGTCTGCGGTCGTCCTCGTTTTCTTTTGTTGGGCAGCCCGTCTGTGGCTGGTCTTCCTTTTCCAGTTTGTCTGCGGCCGTCCTCGTATTCTTTTGTTGGGTAGCCCATCTGTGGTTGGTCTTCCTTTTCGAGTTCGTCTGCGGCCGTCCTCGTTTTCTTTTGTTGGGTAGCCCGTCTGTGGCCAGTCTTCATTTTCGAGTTCGTCTGCGGTCGTCCTCGTTTTCTTTTGTTGGGTAGCCCGTCTGTGGCCAGTCTTCATTTTCGAGTTCGTCTGCGGCCGTCCTCGAATTCTTTTGTTGGGTAGCCCATCTTTGGCCGGTCTTCCTTTTCGAGTTCGTCTTCGGCCGTCCTTGTTTTATCTTTTGTTGGGTAGCCCATCTGTAGTCGGTCTTCCTTTTCGAGTTCATCTGCGGCCGTCCTCGTTTTCTTTTGTAGGGTAGCCCGTCTGTGGCCGGTCTTCCTTTTCGAGTTCGTCTGTGGCCTTCCTCGTTTTCTTTTGTTGGGTAGCCCGTCTGTGGTCGGTCTTCCTTTTCGAGTTCGTCTGCGGCCGTCCTCGTATTTTTCTGTTGGGTTGCCCGTTTATGGTAGGTCTTCCTTTTCGAGTTTGTCTGCGGTCGTCCACATATTCTTTTGTTGGGTTGCCTGTCTGTGGCCAGTCTTCCTTTTCGAGTTCGTCTACGGCCGTCCTCGTTTTCTTTTGTTGGGTAGCCCGTCTGTGGCCGATCTTCCTTTTCGAGTTCGTCTGCGGTCGTCCTCGTATTCTTTTATTGGGTAGCCCATCTGTGGCCGGTCTTCCTTTTCGAGTTCGTCTGCGGCCGTCCTCGTTTTAGCTTTTGTTAGGTAGCACGTCTGTAGCCGGTCTTCCTTTTCGAGTTCGTCTACGACCGTCCTCATATTCTTTTGTTGGGCAGCCCATCTGTGGCCGGTCTTCCTTTTCGAGTTCGTCTGCGGCCGTCCTCGTATTCTTTTGTTGGGTAGCCCGTCTGTGGCCGGTCTTCCTTTTCGAGTTCGTCTACGGCCGTCCTCGTATTCTTTTGTTGGGTAGCCCGTCTGTGGCTGGTCTTCCTTTTCGAGTTTGTCTGCGGCCGTCCTCGTTTTCTTTTGTTGGGTAGCCTGTCTGTAGCCGGTCTTCCTTTTCGAGTTCGTCTGCGCCCGTCCTCTTATTCTTTTGTGGGGTAGCCCGTCTGTTGCCGGTCTTCCTTTTCGAGTTCGTCTGCGGTCGTCCTCGTTTTCTCTTGTTGGGTAGCCCGTCTGTGGCCGGTCTTCCTTTTCGAGTTCGTCTGCGGCCGTCCTCGTTTTCTTTTGTTGGGTATCCCGTCTGTAGCCGGTCTTACTTTTCGAGTTCGTCTGCGCCCGTCCTCTTATTCTTTTGTTGGGTAGCCCGTCTGTTGCCGGTCTTCCTTTTCGAGTTCGTCTACGGTCGTCCTCGTTTTCTCTTGTTCGGTAGCCCGTCTGTGGCCGGTCTTCCTTTTCGAGTTTGTCTGCGGCCGTCCTCGTTTTCTTTTGTTGGGTAGCCCGTCTGTAGCCGGTCTTCCTTTTCGAGTTCGTCTGCGCCCGTCCTCTTATTCTTTTGTTGGGTAGCCCGTCTGTTGCCGGTCTTCCTTTTCGAGTTCGTCTACGGTCGTCCTCGTTTTCTCTTGTTCGGTAGCCCGTCTGTGGCCGGTCTTCCTTTTCGAGTTTGTCTGCGGCCGTCCTCGTATTCTTTTGTTGGGTAGCCCGTCTGTGGTCGGTCTTCCTTTTCGAGTTCGTCTGCGGCCGTCCTCGTTTTCTTTTGTTGGGTAGCCCGTCTGTGGCTAGTCTTCATTTTCGAGTTCGTCTGCGGTCGTCCTCGTTTTCTTTTGTTGGGTAGCCCGTCTGTGGCCAGTCTTCATTTTCGAGTTCGTCTGCGGCCGTCCTCGAATTCTTTTGTTGGGTAGCCCATCTTTGGCCGGTCTTCCTTTTCGAGTTCGTCTTCGGCCGTCCTTGTTTTATCTTTTGTTGGGTAGCCCATCTGTAGTCGGTCTTCCTTTTCGAGTTCATCTGCGCCCGTCCTCGTTTTCTTTTGTAGGGTAGCCCGTCTGTGGCCGGTCTTCCTTTTCGAGTTCGTCTGTGGCCTTCCTCGTTTTCTTTTGTTGGGTAGCCCGTCTGTGGTCGGTCTTCCTTTTCGAGTTCGTCTGCGGCCGTCCTCGTATTTTTCTGTTGGGTTGCCCGTTTATGGTAGGTCTTCCTTTTCGAGTTTGTCTGCGGTCGTCCACATATTCTTTTGTTGGGTAGCCTGTCTATGGCCAGTCTTCCTTTTCGAGTTCGTCTACGGCCGTCCTCGTTTTCTTTTGTTGGGTAGCCCGTCTGTGGCCGATCTTCCTTTTCGAGTTCGTCTGCGGTCGTCCTCGTATTCTTTTGTTGGGTAGCCTGTCTGTGGCTGATCTTCCTTTTCGAGTTCGTCTGCGGCCGTCCTCGTTTTAGCTTTTGTTAGGTAGCACGTCTGTAGCCGGTCTTCCTTTTCGAGTTCGTCTACGGCCGTCCTCATATTCTTTTGTTGGGCAGCCCATCTGTGGCCGGTCTTCCTTTTCGAGTTCGTCTGCGGCCGTCCTCGTATTCTTTTGTTGGGCAGCCCATCTGTGGCCGGTCTTCCTTTTCGAGTTCGTCTGCGGCCGTCCTCGTATTCTCTTGTTGGGTAGCCCGTTTGTGGCTGGTCTTCCTTTTCGAATTCGTCTGCAGCCGTCCTTGTTTTCTTTTGTTAGGCAGCCCGTCTGTGGCCGGTCTTCCTTTTCGAGTTCGTCTGCGGCCGTCCTCGTTTTCTTTTTGGGGTAGCCCGTTTGTGGCCGGTCTTCCTTTTCGAGTTCGTGTGCGGCCGTCCTCGTTTTCTTTTGTTGGGTAGCCCTTTAATGGCCGGTAGTCCTTTTCGAGTTCATCTACGGCCGTCCTCATTTTATTTTGTTGGGTAGCCCGTCTATGGCCGGTCTTCCTTTTCGAGTTTGTCTGCGGCCATCCTTGTTTTATCTTTTGTTGGGTAGCCCATCCGTAGTCGGTCTTCCTTTTCGAGTTCGTCTGCGGCCGTCCTCGTTTTCTTTTGTATGGTAGCCCATCTGTGGCCGGTCTTCCTTTTCGAGTTTGTCTGCGGCCGTCCTCATATTCTTTTGATGGGTAGCCCGTCTGTGGCTGGTCTTCCTTTTCGAGTTTGTCTGCGAGCGTCCTCGTTTCCCTGGTTGGGTTGCTCGTCTCTTACCGGTCTTCCTTTTCGAGTTCGTCTGCGGTCGTCCTCGTATTCTTATGTTGGGTAGCTCATCTGTGGCCGGTCTTCCTTTTCGAGTTCGTCTGCGGCCGTCCACGTATTCTTTTGTTGGGTAGCCCGTCTGTGGCCGGTCTTCCTTTTCGAGTTCGTCTGTGGCCGTCCTCGTATTCTTTTGTTGGGTAGCCCGTCTATGGACGGTCTTCCTTTTCGAGTTCGTCTGCGGCTGTCCTTGTTTTCTCTTGTTGGGCAGCCCGTTTGTGGCCGGTCTTCCTTTTCGAATTCGCCTGCGGGCGTCCTTGTATTCTTTTGTTAGGCAGCCCGTCTATGGCCGGTCTTCCTTTTCGAGTTCGTCTGCGGCCGTCCTCGTTTTCTTTTTGGGGTAGCCTGTCTATGGCCGGTCTTCCTTTTCGAGTTCGTCTGCGGCCGTCCTCGTTTTCTTTTGTTGGGTAGCCCATCAGTGGCCGGTAATCCTTTTCGAGTTCGTCTACGGCCGTCCTCATTTTCTTTTGTTGGGTAGCCCGTCTATGCCCGGTCTTCCTTTTCGAGTTCGTCTGCGGCCGTCCTCGTTTTCTTTTGTATGGTAGCCCGTCTGTGGCCGGTCTTCGTTTTCGAGTTTGTCTGTGGCCGTCCTCATATTCTTTTGTTAGGTAGCCCGTCTGTGGCCGGTCTTCCTTTTCGACTTCGTCTGCGAGCGTCCTCGTTTTCCCTGGTTGGGTTGCCCGTCTGTTACCGGTCTTCCTTTTCGAGTTCGTCTGCAGTCGTCCTCGTATTCTTATGTTAGGTAGCCCGTCTGCGACCGTCCACATATTCTTTTGTTGGGTAGCCCGTCTGTGGCCGGTCTTCCTTTTCGAGTTCGTCTGCGGTCGTCCTCGATTTCTTTTGTTGGGTAGCCTGTCTGTGGCTGGTCTTCCTTTTCCAGTTTGTCTGCGGCCGTCCTCGTATTCTTTTGTTGGGTAGCCCGTCTGTGGTTGGTCTTCCTTTTCGAGTTCGTCTGCGGCCGTCCTCGTTTTCTTTTGTTGGGTAGCCCGTCTGTGGCCAGTCTTCATTTTCGAGTTCGTCTGCGGTCGTCCTCGTTTTCTCTTGTTGGGTAGCCCGTCTGTGGCCGGTCTTCCTTTTCGAGTTCGTCTGCGGTCGTCCTCGTTTTCTTTTGTTGGGCAGCCCGTCTGTGGCTGGTCTTCCTTTTCCAGTTTGTCTGCGGCCGTCCTCGTATTCTTTTGTTGGGTAGCCCATCTGTGGTTGGTCTTCCTTTTCGAGTTCGTCTGCGGCCGTCCTCGTTTTCTTTTGTTGGGTAGCCCGTCTGTGGCCAGTCTTCATTTTCGAGTTCGTCTGCGGTCGTCCTCGTTTTCTTTTGTTGGGTAGCCCGTCTGTGGCCAGTCTTCATTTTCGAGTTCGTCTGCGGCCGTCCTCGAATTCTTTTGTTGGGTAGCCCATCTTTGGCCGGTCTTCCTTTTCGAGTTCGTCTTCGGCCGTCCTTGTTTTATCTTTTGTTGGGTAGCCCATCTGTAGTCGGTCTTCCTTTTCGAGTTCATCTGCGGCCGTCCTCGTTTTCTTTTGTAGGGTAGCCCGTCTGTGGCCGGTCTTCCTTTTCGAGTTCGTCTGTGGCCTTCCTCGTTTTCTTTTGTTGGGTAGCCCGTCTGTGGTCGGTCTTCCTTTTCGAGTTCGTCTGCGGCCGTCCTCGTATTTTTCTGTTGGGTTGCCCGTTTATGGTAGGTCTTCCTTTTCGAGTTTGTCTGCGGTCGTCCACATATTCTTTTGTTGGGTAGCCTGTCTGTGGCCAGTCTTCCTTTTCGAGTTCGTCTACGGCCGTCCTCGTTTTCTTTTGTTGGGTAGCCCGTCTGTGGCCGATCTTCCTTTTCGAGTTCGTCTGCGGTCGTCCTCGTATTCTTTTATTGGGTAGCCCATCTGTGGCCGGTCTTCCTTTTCGAGTTCGTCTGCGGCCGTCCTCGTTTTAGCTTTTGTTAGGTAGCACGTCTGTAGCCGGTCTTCCTTTTCGAGTTCGTCTACGGCCGTCCTCATATTCTTTTGTTGGGCAGCCCATCTGTGGCCGGTCTTCCTTTTCGAGTTCGTCTGCGGCCGTCCTCGTATTCTTTTGTTGGGTAGCCCGTCTGTGGCCGGTCTTCCTTTTCGAGTTCGTCTACGGCCGTCCTCGTATTCTTTTGTTGGGTAGCCCGTCTGTGGCTGGTCTTCCTTTTCGAGTTTGTCTGCGGCCGTCCTCGTTTTCTTTTGTTGGGTAGCCTGTCTGTAGCCGGTCTTCCTTTTCGAGTTCGTCTGCGCCCGTCCTCTTATTCTTTTGTGGGGTAGCCCGTCTGTTGCCGGTCTTCCTTTTCGAGTTCGTCTGCGGTCGTCCTCGTTTTCTCTTGTTGGGTAGCCCGTCTGTGGCCGGTCTTCCTTTTCGAGTTCGTCTGCGGCCGTCCTCGTTTTCTTTTGTTGGGTATCCCGTCTGTAGCCGGTCTTACTTTTCGAGTTCGTCTGCGCCCGTCCTCTTATTCTTTTGTTGGGTAGCCCGTCTGTTGCCGGTCTTCCTTTTCGAGTTCGTCTACGGTCGTCCTCGTTTTCTCTTGTTCGGTAGCCCGTCTGTGGCCGGTCTTCCTTTTCGAGTTTGTCTGCGGCCGTCCTCGTTTTCTTTTGTTGGGTAGCCCGTCTGTAGCCGGTCTTCCTTTTCGAGTTCGTCTGCGCCCGTCCTCTTATTCTTTTGTTGGGTAGCCCGTCTGTTGCCGGTCTTCCTTTTCGAGTTCGTCTACGGTCGTCCTCGTTTTCTCTTGTTCGGTAGCCCGTCTGTGGCCGGTCTTCCTTTTCGAGTTTGTCTGCGGCCGTCCTCGTATTCTTTTGTTGGGTAGCCCGTCTGTGGTCGGTCTTCCTTTTCGAGTTCGTCTGCGGCCGTCCTCGTTTTCTTTTGTTGGGTAGCCCGTCTGTGGCTAGTCTTCATTTTCGAGTTCGTCTGCGGTCGTCCTCGTTTTCTTTTGTTGGGTAGCCCGTCTGTGGCCAGTCTTCATTTTCGAGTTCGTCTGCGGCCGTCCTCGAATTCTTTTGTTGGGTAGCCCATCTTTGGCCGGTCTTCCTTTTCGAGTTCGTCTTCGGCCGTCCTTGTTTTATCTTTTGTTGGGTAGCCCATCTGTAGTCGGTCTTCCTTTTCGAGTTCATCTGCGCCCGTCCTCGTTTTCTTTTGTAGGGTAGCCCGTCTGTGGCCGGTCTTCCTTTTCGAGTTCGTCTGTGGCCTTCCTCGTTTTCTTTTGTTGGGTAGCCCGTCTGTGGTCGGTCTTCCTTTTCGAGTTCGTCTGCGGCCGTCCTCGTATTTTTCTGTTGGGTTGCCCGTTTATGGTAGGTCTTCCTTTTCGAGTTTGTCTGCGGTCGTCCACATATTCTTTTGTTGGGTAGCCTGTCTATGGCCAGTCTTCCTTTTCGAGTTCGTCTACGGCCGTCCTCGTTTTCTTTTGTTGGGTAGCCCGTCTGTGGCCGATCTTCCTTTTCGAGTTCGTCTGCGGTCGTCCTCGTATTCTTTTGTTGGGTAGCCTGTCTGTGGCTGATCTTCCTTTTCGAGTTCGTCTGCGGCCGTCCTCGTTTTAGCTTTTGTTAGGTAGCACGTCTGTAGCCGGTCTTCCTTTTCGAGTTCGTCTACGGCCGTCCTCATATTCTTTTGTTGGGCAGCCCATCTGTGGCCGGTCTTCCTTTTCGAGTTCGTCTGCGGCCGTCCTCGTATTCTTTTGTTGGGTAGCCCGTCTGTGGCCGGTCTTCCTTTTCGAGTTCGTCTACGGCCGTCCTCGTATTCTTTTGTTGGGTAGCCCGTCTGTGGCTGGTCTTCCTTTTCGAGTTTGTCTGCGGCCGTCCTCGTTTTCTTTTGTTGGGTAGCCCGTCTGTAGCCGGTCTTCCTTTTCGAGTTCGTCTGCGCCCGTCCTCTTATTCTTTTGTGGGGTAGCCCGTCTGTTGCCGGTCTTCCTTTTCGAGTTCGTCTGCGGTCGTCCTCGTTTTCTCTTGTTGGGTAGCCCATCTGTGGCCGGTCTTCCTTTTCGAGTTCGTCTGCGGCCGTCCTCGTTTTCTTTTGTTGGGTATCCCGTCTGTAGCCGGTCTTCCTTTTCGAGTTCGTCTGCGCCCGTCCTCTTATTCTTTTGTTGGGTAGCCCGTCTGTTGCCGGTCTTCCTTTTCGAGTTCGTCTACGGTCGTCCTCGTTTTCTCTTGTTCGGTAGCCCGTCTGTGGCCGGTCTTCCTTTTCGAGTTTGTCTGCGGCCGTCCTCGTTTTCTTTTGTTGGGTAGCCCGTCTGTAGCCGGTCTTCCTTTTCGAGTTCGTCTGCGCCCGTCCTCTTATTCTTTTGTTGGGTAGCCCGTCTGTTGCCGGTCTTCCTTTTCGAGTTCGTCTACGGTCGTCCTCGTTTTCTCTTGTTCGGTAGCCCGTCTGTGGCCGGTCTTCCTTTTCGAGTTTGTCTGCGGCCGTCCTCGTATTCTTTTGTTGGGTAGCCCGTCTGTGGTCGGTCTTCCTTTTCGAGTTCGTCTGCGGCCGTCCTCGTTTTCTTTTGTTGGGTAGCCCGTCTGTGGCTAGTCTTCATTTTCGAGTTCGTCTGCGGTCGTCCTCGTTTTCTTTTGTTGGGTAGCCCGTCTGTGGCCAGTCTTCATTTTCGAGTTCGTCTGCGGCCGTCCTCGAATTCTTTTGTTGGGTAGCCCATCTTTGGCCGGTCTTCCTTTTCGAGTTCGTCTTCGGCCGTCCTTGTTTTATCTTTTGTTGGGTAGCCCATCTGTAGTCGGTCTTCTTTTTCGAGTTCATCTGCGGCCGTCCTCGTTTTCTTTTGTAGGGTAGCCCGTCTGTGGCCGGTCTTCCTTTTCGAGTTCGTCTGTGGCCTTCCTCGTTTTCTTTTGTTGGGTAGCCCGTCTGTGGTCGGTCTTCCTTTTCGAGTTCGTCTGCGGCCGTCCTCGTATTTTTCTGTTGGGTTGCCCGTTTATGGTAGGTCTTCCTTTTCGAGTTTGTCTGCGGTCGTCCACATATTCTTTTGTTGGGTAGCCTGTCTATGGCCAGTCTTCCTTTTCGAGTTCGTCTACGGCCGTCCTCGTTTTCTTTTGTTGGGTAGCCCGTCTGTGGCCGATCTTCCTTTTCGAGTTCGTCTGCGGTCGTCCTCGTATTCTTTTATTGGGTAGCCCGTCTGTGGCCGGTCTTCCTTTTCGAGTTCGTCTGCGGCCGTCCTCGTTTTAGCTTTTGTTAGGTAGCACGTCTGTAGCCGGTCTTCCTTTTCGAGTTTGTCTACAGCCGTCCTCATATTCTTTTGTTGGGCAGCCCATCTGTGGCCGGTCTTCCTTTTCGAGTTCGTCTGCGGCCGTCCTCGTATTCTTTTGTTGGGTAGCCCGTCTATGGACGGTCTTCCTTTTCGAGTTCGTCTTCGACCGTCCTCGTTTTCTTTTGTTGGGTAGCCCGTCTGTGGCCGGTCTTCCTTATCGAGTTCGTCTTCGACCGTCCTCGTTTTCTTTTGTTGGGTAGCCCGTCTGTGGCCGGTCTACCTTTTCGAGTTTGTCTGCCGCCGTCCTCGTATTCTTTTGTTGGGTAGCCCGTATGTGGTCGGTCTTCCTTTTCGAGTTCGTCTGCGGCTGTCCTTGTTTTCTCTTGTTGGGCAGCCCGTTTGTGGCCGGTCTTCCTTTTCGAATTCGCCTGCGGGCGTCCTTGTGTTCTTTTGTTAGGCAGCCCGTCTGTGGCCGGTCTTCCTTTTCGAGTTCGTCTGCGGCCGTCCTCGTTTTCTTTTTGGGGTAGCCTGTCTATGGCCGGTCTTCCTTTTCGAGTTCGTCTGCGGCCGTCCTCGTTTTCTTTTGTTGGGTAGCCCATCAGTGGCCGGTAATCCTTTTCGAGTTCGTCTACGGCCGTCCTCATTTTCTTTTGTTGGGTAGCCCGTCTATGGCCGGTCTTCCTTTTCGAGTTCTTCTGCGGCCGTCCTCGTTTTCTTTTGTATGGTAGCCCGTCTGTGGCCGGTCTTCGTTTTCGAGTTTGTCTGTGGCCGTCCTCATATTCTTTTGTTAGGTAGCCCGTCTGTGGCCGGTCTTCCTTTTCGACTTCGTCTGCGAGCGTCCTCGTTTTCCCTGGTTGGGTTGCCCGTCTGTTACCGGTCTTCCTTTTCGAGTTCGTCTGCAGTCGTCCTCGTATTCTTATGTTAGGTAGCCCGTCTGTGGCCGGTCTTCCTTTTCGAGTTCGTCTGCGACCGTCCACATATTCTTTTGTTGGGTAGCCCGTCTGTGGCCGGTCTTCCTTTTCGAGTTCGTCTGCGGTCGTCCTCGTTTTCTTTTGTTGGGTAGCCCGTCTGTGGCTGGTCTTCCTTTTCCAGTTTGTCTGCGGCCGTCCTCGTATTCTTTTGTTGGGTAGCCCGTCTGTGGTTGGTCTTCCTTTTCGAGTTCGTCTGCGGCCGTCCTCGTTTTCTTTTGATGGGTAGCCCGTCTGTGGCCAGTCTTCATTTTCGAGTTCGTCTGCGGTCGTCCTCGTTTTCTCTTGTTGGGTAGCCCGTCTGTGGCCGGTCTTCCTTTTCGAGTTCGTCTGCGGTCGTCCTCGTTTTCTTTTGTTGGGTAGCCCGTCTGTGGCTGGTCTTCCTTTTCCAGTTTGTCTGCGGCCGTCCTCGTATTCTTTTGTTGGGTAGCCCGTCTGTGGTTGGTCTTCCTTTTCGAGTTCGTCTGCGGCCGTCCTCGTTTTCTTTTGTTGGGTAGCCCGTCTGTGGCCAGTCTTCATTTTCGAGTTCGTCTGCGGTCGTCCTCGTTTTCTTTTGTTGGGTAGCCCGTCTGTGGCCAGTCTTCATTTTCGAGTTCGTCTGCGGCCGTCCTCGAATTCTTTTGTTGGGTAGCCCATCCTTGGCCGGTCTTCCTTTTCGAGTTCGTCTTCGGCCGTCCTTGTTTTATCTTTTGTTGGGTAGCCCATCTGTAGTCGGTCTTCCTTTTCGAGTTCATCTGCGGCCGTCCTCGTTTTCTTTTGTAGGGTAGCCCGTCTGTGGCCGGTCTTCCTTTTCGAGTTCGTCTGTGGCCTTCCTCGTTTTCTTTTGTTGGGTAGCCTGTCTGTGGCCAGTCTTCCTTTTCGAGTTCGTCTACGGCCGTCCTCGTTTTCTTTTGTTGGGTAGCCCGTCTGTGGCCGATCTTCCTTTTCGAGTTCGTCTGCGGTCGTCCTCGTATTCTTTTATTGGGTAGCCCATCTGTGGCCGGTCTTCCTTTTCGAGTTCGTCTGCGGCCGTCCTCGTTTTAGCTTTTGTTAGGTAGCACGTCTGTAGCCGGTCTTCCTTTTCGAGTTCGTCTACGGCCGTCCTCATATTCTTTTGTTGGGCAGCCCATCTGTGGCCGGTCTTCCTTTTCGAGTTCGTCTGCGGCCGTCCTCGTATTCTTTTGTTGGGTAGCCCGTCTGTGGCCGGTCTTCCTTTTCGAGTTCGTCTACGGCCGTCCTCGTATTCTTTTGTTGGGTAGCCCGTCTGTGGCTGGTCTTCCTTTTCGAGTTTGTCTGCGGCCGTCCTCGTTTTCTTTTGTTGGGTAGCCCGTCTGTAGCCGGTCTTCCTTTTCGAGTTCGTCTGCGCCCGTCCTCTTATTCTTTTGTGGGGTAGCCCGTCTGTTGCCGGTCTTCCTTTTCGAGTTCGTCGGCGGTCGTCCTCGTTTTCTCTTGTTGGGTAGCCCGTCTGTGGCCGGTCTTCCTTTTCGAGTTCGTCTGCGGCCGTCCTCGTTTTCTTTTGTTGGGTATCCCGTCTGTAGCCGGTCTTCCTTTTCGAGTTCGTCTGCAGTCGTCCTCGTATTCTTATGTTAGGTAGCCCGTCTGTGGCCGGTCTTCCTTTTCGAGTTCGTCTGCGACCGTCCACATATTCTTTTGTTGGGTAGCCCGTCTGTGGCCGGTCTTCCTTTTCGAGTTCGTCTGCGGTCGTCCTCGTTTTCTTTTGTTGGGTAGCCCGTCTGTGGCTGGTCTTCCTTTTCCAGTTTGTCTGCGGCCGTCCTCGTATTCTTTTGTTGGGTAGCCCGTCTGTGGTTGGTCTTCCTTTTCGAGTTCGTCTGCGGCCGTCCTCGTTTTCTTTTGTTGGGTAGCCCGTCTGTGGCCAGTCTTCATTTTCGAGTTCGTCTGCGGTCGTCCTCGTTTTCTCTTGTTGGGTAGCCCGTCTGTGGCCGGTCTTCCTTTTCGAGTTCGTCTGCGGTCGTCCTCGTTTTCTTTTGTTGGGTAGCCCGTCTGTGGCTGGTCTTCCTTTTCCAGTTTGTCTGCGGCCGTCCTCGTATTCTTTTGTTGGGTAGCCCGTCTGTGGTTGGTCTTCCTTTTCGAGTTCGTCTGCGGCCGTCCTCGTTTTCTTTTGTTGGGTAGCCCGTCTGTGGCCAGTCTTCATTTTCGAGTTCGTCTGCGGTCGTCCTCGTTTTCTTTTGTTGGGTAGCCCGTCTGTGGCCAGTCTTCATTTTCGAGTTCGTCTGCGGCCGTCCTCGAATTCTTTTGTTGGGTAGCCCATCCTTGGCCGGTCTTCCTTTTCGAGTTCGTCTTCGGCCGTCCTTGTTTTATCTTTTGTTGGGTAGCCCATCTGTAGTCGGTCTTCCTTTTCGAGTTCATCTGCGGCCGTCCTCGTTTTCTTTTGTAGGGTAGCCCGTCTGTGGCCGGTCTTCCTTTTCGAGTTCGTCTGTGGCCTTCCTCGTTTTCTTTTGTTGGGTAGCCTGTCTGTGGCCAGTCTTCCTTTTCGAGTTCGTCTACGGCCGTCCTCGTTTTCTTTTGTTGGGTAGCCCGTCTGTGGCCGATCTTCCTTTTCGAGTTCGTCTGCGGTCGTCCTCGTATTCTTTTATTGGGTAGCCCATCTGTGGCCGGTCTTCCTTTTCGAGTTCGTCTGCGGCCGTCCTCGTTTTAGCTTTTGTTAGGTAGCACGTCTGTAGCCGGTCTTCCTTTTCGAGTTCGTCTACGGCCGTCCTCATATTCTTTTGTTGGGCAGCCCATCTGTGGCCGGTCTTCCTTTTCGAGTTCGTCTGCGGCCGTCCTCGTATTCTTTTGTTGGGTAGCCCGTCTGTGGCCGGTCTTCCTTTTCGAGTTCGTCTACGGCCGTCCTCGTATTCTTTTGTTGGGTAGCCCGTCTGTGGCTGGTCTTCCTTTTCGAGTTTGTCTGCGGCCGTCCTCGTTTTCTTTTGTTGGGTAGCCCGTCTGTAGCCGGTCTTCCTTTTCGAGTTCGTCTGCGCCCGTCCTCTTATTCTTTTGTGGGGTAGCCCGTCTGTTGCCGGTCTTCCTTTTCGAGTTCGTCGGCGGTCGTCCTCGTTTTCTCTTGTTGGGTAGCCCGTCTGTGGCCGGTCTTCCTTTTCGAGTTCGTCTGCGGCCGTCCTCGTTTTCTTTTGTTGGGTATCCCGTCTGTAGCCGGTCTTCCTTTTCGAGTTCGTCTGCGCCCGTCCTCTTATTCTTTTGTTGGGTAGCCCGTCTGTTGTCGGTCTTCCTTTTCGAGTTCGTCTACGGTCGTCCTCGTTTTCTCTTGTTCGGTAGCCCGTCTGTGGCCGGTCTTCCTTTTCGAGTTTGTCTGCGGCCATCCTCGTTTTCTTTTGTTGGGTAGCCCGTCTGTAGCCGGTCTTCCTTTTCGAGTTCGTCTGCGCCCGTCCTCTTATTCTTTTGTTGGGTAGCCCGTCTGTTGCCGGTCTTCCTTTTCGAGTTCGTCTACGGTCGTCCTCGTTTTCTCTTGTTCGGTAGCCCGTCAGTGGCCGGTCTTCCTTTTCGAGTTTGTCTGCGGCCGTCCTCGTATTCTTTTGTTGGGTAGCCCGTCTGTGGTCGGTCTTCCTTTTCGAGTTCGTCTGCGGCCGTCCTCGTTTTCTTTTGTTGGGTAGCCCGTCTGTGGCTAGTCTTTATTTTCGAGTTCGTCTGCGGTCGTCCTCGTTTTCTTTTGTTGGGTAGCCCGTCTGTGGCCAGTCTTCATTTTCGAGTTCGTCTGCGGCCGTCCTCGAATTCTTTTGTTGGGTAGCCCATCTTTGGCCGGTCTTCCTTTTCGAGTTCGTCTTCGGCCGTCCTTGTTTTATCTTTTGTTGGGTAGCCCATCTGTAGTCGGTCTTCCTTTTCGAGTTCATCTGCGGCCGTCCTCGTTTTCTTTTGTAGGGTAGCCCGTCTGTGGCCGGTCTTCCTTTTCGAGTTCGTCTGTGGCCTTCCTCGTTTTCTTTTGTTGGGTAGCCCGTCTGTGGTCGGTCTTCCTTTTCGAGTTCGTCTGCGGCCGTCCTCGTATTTTTCTGTTGGGTTGCCCGTTTATGGTAGGTCTTCCTTTTCGAGTTTGTCTGCGGTCGTCCACATATTCTTTTGTTGGGTAGCCTGTGTATGGCCAATCTTCCTTTTCGAGTTTGTCTACGGCCGTCCCCGTTTTCTTTTGTTGGGTAGCCCGTCTGTGGCCGATCTTCCTTTTCGAGTTCATCTGCGGTCGTCCTCGTATTCTTTTATTGGGAAGCCCGTCTGTGGCCGGTCTTCCTTTTCGAGTTCGTCTGCGGCCGTCCTCGTTTTAGCTTTTGTAAGGTAGCACGTCTGTAGCCGGTCTTCCTTTTCGAGTTTGTCTACGGCCGTCCTCATATTCTTTTGTTGGGCAGCCCATCTGTGGCCGGTCTTCCTTTTCGAGTTCGTCTGCGGCCGTCCTCGTATTCTTTTGTTGGGTAGCCCGTCTGTGGCCGGTCTTCCTTTTCGAGTTCGTCTACGGCCGTCCTCGTATTCTTTTGTTGGGTAGCCCGTCTGTGGCTGGTCTTCCTTTTCGAGTTTGTCTGCGGCCGTCCTCGTTTTCTTTTGTTGGGTAGCCCGTCTGTAGTCGGTCTTCGTTTTCGAGTTCGTCTGCGCCCGTCCTCTTATTCTTTTGTGGGGTAGCCCGTCTGTTGCCGGTCTTCCTTTTCGAGTTCGTCTGCGGTCGTCCTCGTTTTCTCTTGTTGGGTAGCCCGTCTGTGGTCGGTCTTCCTTTTCGAGTTCGTCTGCGGCCGTCCTCGTTTTCTTTTGTTGGGTATCCCGTCTGTAGCCGGTCTTCCTTTTCGAGTTCGTCTGAGACCGTCCTCTTATTCTTTTGTTGGGTAGCCCGTCTGTTGCCGGTCTTCCTTTTCGAGTTCGTCTACGGTCGTCCTCGTTTTCTCTTGTTCGGTAGCCCGTCTGTGGCCGGTCTTCCTTTTCGAGTTTGTCTGCGCCCGTCCTCTTATTCTTTTGTTGGGTAGCCCGTCTGTAGCCGGTCTTCCTTTTCGAGTTCGTCTGCGCCCGTCCTCTTATTCTTTTGTTGGGTAGCCCGTCTGTTGCCGGTCTTCCTTTTCGAGTTCGTCTACGGTCGTCCTCGTTTTCTCTTGTTCGGTAGCCCGTCTGTGGCCGGTCTTCCTTTTCGAGTTTGTCTGCGGCCGTCCTCGTATTCTTTTGTTGGGTAGCCCGTCTGTGGCTGGTCTTCCTTTTCGAGTTTGTCTGCGGCCGTCCTCGTATTCTTTTGTTGGGTAGCCCGTCTGTGGTCGGTCTTCCTTTTCGAGTTCGTCTGCGGCCGTCCTTGTTTTATCTTTTGTTGGGTAGTCCATCTGTAGTCGGTCTTCCTTTTCGAGTTCATCTGCGGCCGTCCTCGTTTTCTTTTGTAGGGTAGCCCGTCTGTGGCCGGTCTTCCTTTTCGAGTTCGTCTGTGGCCTTCCTCGTTTTCTTTTGTTGGGTAGCCCGTCTGTGGTCGGTCTTCCTTTTCGAGTTCGTCTGCGGCCGTCCTCGTATTTTTCTGTTGGGTTGCCCGTTTATGGTAGGTCTTCCTTTTCGAGTTTGTCTGCGGTCGTCCACATATTCTTTTGTTGGGTGGCCTGTCTGTGGCCAGTCTTCCTTTTCGAGTTCGTCTACGGCCGTCCTCGTTTTCTTTTGTTGGGTAGCCCGTCTGTGGCCGATCTTCCTTTTCGAGTTCGTCTGCGGTCGTCCTCGTATTCTTTTATTGCGTAGCCCGTCTGTGGCCGGTCTTCCTTTTCGAGTTCGTCTGCGGCCGTCCTTGTTTTAGCTTTTGTTAGGTAGCACGTCTGTAGCCGGTCTTCCTTTCCGAGTTCGTCTACGGCCGTCCTCATATTCTTTTGTTGGGCAGCCCATCTGTGGCCGGTCTTCCTTTTCGAGTTCGTCTGCGGCCGTCCTCGTATTCTTTTGTTGGGTAGCCCGTCTGTGGCCGGTCTTCCTTTTCGAGTTCGTCTACGGCCGTCCTCGTATTCTTTTGTTGGGTAGCCCGTCTGTGGCTGGTCTTCCTTTTCGAGTTTGTCTGCGGCCGTCCTCGTTTTCTTTTGTTGGGTAGCCCGTCTGTAGTCGGTCTTCCTCTTCGAGTTCGTCTGCGCCCGTCCTCTTATTCTTTTGTGGGGTAGCCCGTCTGTTGCCGGTCTTCCATTTCGAGTTCGTCTGCGGTCGTCCTCGTTTTCTCTTGTTGGGTAGCCCGTCTGTGGCCGGTCTTCCTTTTCGAGTTCGTCTGCGGCCGTCCTCGTTTTCTTTTGTTGGGTATCCCGTCTGTAGCCGGTCTTCCTTTTCGAGTTCGTCTGCGCCCGTCCTCTTATTCTTTTGTTGGGTAGCCCGTCTGTTGCCGGTCTTTCTTTTCGAGTTCTTCTACGGTCGTCCTCGTTTTCTCTTGTTCGGTAGCCCGTCTGTGGCTGGTCTTCCTTTTCGAGTTTGTCTGCGGCCGTCCTCGTTTTCTTTTGTTGGGTAGCCCGTCTGTAGCCGGTTTTCCTTTTCGAGTTCGTCTGCGCCCGTCCTCTTATTCTTTTGTTGGGTAGCCCGTCTGTTGCCGGTCTTCCTTTTCGAGTTCGTCTGCGGTCGTTCTCGTTTTCTCTTGTTGGGTAGCCCGTCTGTGGCCGGTCTTCCTTTTCGAGTTCGTCTGCGGCCGTCCTCGTTTTCTTTTGTTGGGTAGCCCGTCTGTGGCTGGTCTTCCTTTTCGAGTTTGTCTGCGGCCGTCCTCGTATTCTTTTGTTGGGTAGCCCGTCTGTGGTCGGTCTTCCTTTTCGAGTTCGTCTGCGGCCGTCCTCGTTTTCTTTTGTTGGGTACCCCGTCTGTGGCCAGTCTTCATTTTCGAGTTCGTCTGCGGCCATCCTCGAATTCTTTTATTGGGTAGTCCGTCTTTGGCCGGTCTTCCTTTTCGAGTTCGTCTTAGGCCGTCCTTGTTTTATCTTTTGTTGGGTAACCCATCTGTAGTCGGTCTTCCTTTTCGAGTTCGTCTGCGGCCGTCCTCGTTTTCTTTTGTTGGGTAGCCTGTCTGCGGCCGGTCTTCCTTTTCGAGTTTGTCTGCGGTCGTCCTCGTATTCTTTTGTTGGGTAGCCCGTCTGTGGCCGGTCTTCCTTTTCGTGTTCGTCAGCGGCCGTCCTCGTTTTCTCTTGTTGGGTAGCCCGTCTGTGACCGGTCTTCCTTTTCGAGTTCGTCTGCGGCCGTCCTTGTATTCTTTTGTTGGGTAGCCCGTCTGTGGCCGGTCTTCCTTTTCGAGTTCGTCTGCGGTCGTCCTCGTATTCTTTTGTTGGGTAGCCCATCTGTGGCTGTTCTTCCTTTTCGAGTTCGTCTGCGGCCTTCCTCGTTTTCTTTTGTTGGGTAGCCCGTCTGTGACCGGTCTTTCTTTTCGAGTTCGTCTGCGGCCGTCCTCGTATTTTTCTGTTGGGTAGCCCGTTTATGGCCGGTCTTCCTTTTCGAGTTCGTCTGCGGCCGTCCACATATTCTTTTGTTGGGTAGCTCGTCTGTGGCGTGTCTTCCTTTTCGAGTTCGTCTACGGCCGTCCTCATTTTCTTTTGTAGGGTAGCCCGTCTGTGGCCAGTCTTCCTTTTCGAGTTCGTCTACGGCCGTCCTCGTTTTCTTTTGTTGGGTAGCCCGTCTGTGGTCGATCTTCCTTTTCGAGTTCGTCTGTGGTCATCGTCGTATTCTTTTATTGGGTAGCCCGTTTGTGGCCGGTCTTCCTTTTCGAGTTCGTCTGCGGCCGTCCTCGTTTTAGCTTTTGTTGGGTAGCCTGTCTGTGGCCGGTCTTCCTTTTCGAGTTTGTCTGCGGCCGTCCTCGTTTTCTTTTGTTGGGTAGCCCGTCTGTAGCCGGTCTTCCTTTTCGAGTTCGTCTGCGCCCGTCCTCTTATTCTTTTGTTGGGTAGCCCGTCTGTTGCCGGTCTTCCTTTTCGAGTTCGTCTGCGGTCGTCCTCGTTTTCTCTTGTTGGGTAGCCCGTCTGTGGCAGGTCTTCCTTTTCGAGTTCGTCTGCGGCCGTCCTCGTTTTCTTTTGTTGGGTAGCCCATCTGTGGCTGGTCTTCCTTTTCGAGTTTGTCTGCGGCCGTCCTCGTATTCTTTTGTTGGGTAGCCCGTCTGTGGTCGGTCTTCCTTTTCGAGTTCGTCTGCGGCCGTCCTCGTTTTCTTTTGTTGGGTACCCCGTCTGTGGCCAGTCTTCATTTTCGAGTTCGTCTGCGGCCATCCTCGAATTCTTTTATTGGGTAGTCCGTCTTTGGCCGGTCTTCCTTTTCGAGTTCGTCTTAGGCCGTCCTTGTTTTATCTTTTGTTGGGTAGCCCATCTGTAGTCGGTCTTCCTTTTCGAGTTCATCTGCGGCCGTCCTCGTTTTCTTTTGTTGGGTAGCCTGTCTGTGGCCGGTCTTCCTTTTCGAGTTTGTCTGCGGTCGTCCTCGTATTCTTTTGTTGGGTAGCCCGTCTGTGGCCGGTCTTCCTTTTCGAGTTCGTCAGCGGCCGTCCTCGTTTTCTCTTGTTGGGTAGCCCGTCTGTGACCGGTCTTCCTTTTCGAGTTCGTCTGCGGCCGTCCTTGTATTCTTTTGTTGGGTAGCCCGTCTGTGGCCGGTCTTCCTTTTCGAGTTCGTCTGCGGCCGTCCTTGTTTTATCTTTTGTTGGGTAGCCCATCTGTAGTCGGTCTTCCTTTTCGAGTTCATCTGCGGCCGTCCTCGTTTTCTTTTGTTGGGTAGCCCGTCTGTGGCCGGTCTTCCTTTTCGAGTTCGTGTGCGGCCGTCCTTGTTTTCTTTTGTTGGGTAGCCCGTTTGTGGTCGGTCTTCCTTTTCGAGTTCATCTGCGGTTGTCCTCGTTTTCTTTTGTTGGGTAGCCCGTCTGTGGCCGGTCTTCCTTTTCGAGTTCGTCTGCGGTCGTCCTCGTTTTCTCTTGTTGGGTAGCCCGTCTATGGCCGGTCTTCCTTTTCGAGTTCGTCTGCGGCCGTCCTCGTATTTTTCTGTTGGGTAGCCCGTTTATGGCCGGTCTTCCTTTTCGAGTTCGTCTGCGGCCGTCCACATATTCTTTTGTTGGGTAGCTCGTCTGTGGCCTGTCTTCCTTTTCGAGTTCGTCTACGGCCGTCCTCATTTTCTTTTGTAGGGTAGCCCGTCTGTGGCCAGTCTTCCTTTTCGAGTTCGTCTGTGGTCGTCGTCGTATTCTTTTATTGGGTAGCCCGTTTGTGGCCGGTCTTCCTTTTCGAGTTCGTCTGCGGCCGTCCTCGTTTTAGCTTTTGTTGGGTAGCCTGTCTGTGGCCGGTCTTCCTTTTCGAGTTTGTATGCGGTCGTCCTCGTATTCTTTTGTTGGGTAGCCCGTCTGTGGCCGGTCTTCCTTTTCGAGTTCGTCTGCGGCCTTCCTCGTTTTCTTTTGTTGGGTAGCCCGTCTGTGACCGGTCTTTCTTTTTGAGTTCGTCTGTGGTCGTCGTCGTATTCTTTTATTGGGTAGCCCGTTTGTGGCCGGTCTTCCTTTTCGAGTTCGTCTGCGGCCGTCCTCGTTTTAGCTTTTGTTGGGTAGCCTGTCTGTGGCCGGTCTTCCTTTTCGAGTTTGTATGCGGTCGTCCTCGTATTCTTTTGTTGGGTAGCCCGTCTGTGGCTGGTCTTCCTTTTCGAGTTCGTCTGTGGCCTTCCTCGTTTTCTTTTGTTGGGTAGCCCGTCTGTGACCGGTCTTTCTTTTCGAGTTCGTCTGCGGCCGTCCTCGTATTTTTCTGTTGGGTAGCCCGTTTATGGCCGGTCTTCCTTTTCGAGTTCGTCTGCGGCCGTCCACATATTCTTTTGTTGGGTAGCTCGTCTGTGGCCTGTCTTCCTTTTCGATTTCGTCTACGGCCGTCCTCATTTTCTTTTGTAGGGTAGCCCGTCTGTGGCCAGTCTTCCTTTTCGAGTTCGTCTACGGCCGTCCTCGTTTTCTTTTGTTGGGTAGCCCGTCTGTGGTCGATCTTCCTTTTCGAGTTCGTCTGTGATCGTCGTCGTATTCTTTTATTGGGTAGCCCGTTTGTGGCCGGTCTTCCTTTTCGAGTTCGTCTGCGGCCGTCCTCGTTTTAGCTTTTGTTGGGTAGCCTGTCTGTGGCCGGTCTTCCTTTTCGAGTTTATCTGTGGTCGTCCTCGTATTCTTTTGTTGGGTAGCCCGTCTGTGGCCGGTCTTCCTTTTCGAGTTCGTCTGCGGCCGTCCTCGTTTTCTTTTGTTGTGTAGCCCGTCTGTGGTCGGTCTTCCTTTTCGAGTTCATCTGCGGTCGTCCTCGTTTTCTTTTGTTGGGTAGCCCGTCTGTGGCCGGTCTTCCTTTTCGAGTTCGTCTGCGGTCGTCCTCGTTTTCTCTTGTTGGGTAGCCCGTCTGTGGCCGGTCTTCCTTTTCGAGTTCGTCTGCGGCCGTCCTCGTTTTCTTTTGTTGGGTAGCCCGTCTGTGGCTGGTCTTCCTTTTCGAGTTTGTCTGCGGCCGTCCTCGTATTCTTTTGTTGGGTAGCCCGTCTGTGGTTGGTCTTCCTTTTCGAGTTCGTCTGCGGCCGTCCTCGTTTTCTTTTGTTGGGTAGCCCGTCTGTGGCCAGTCTTCATTTTCGAGTTCGTCTGCGGCCGTCCTCGTTTTCTTTTGTTGGGTAGCCCGTCTGTGGCCAGTCTTCATTTTCGAGTTCGTCTGCGGCCGTCCTCGAATTCTTTTGTTGGGTAGCCCATCTTTGGCCGGTCTTCCTTTTCGAGTTCGTCTTCGGCCGTACTTGTTTTATCTTTTGTTGGGTAGCCCATCTGTAGTCAGTCTTCCTTTTCGAGTTCATCTGCGGCCGTCCTCGTTTTCTTTTGTTGGGTAGCCCGTCTGTGGCCGGTCTTCCTTTTCGAGTTCGTGTGCGGCCGTCCTTGTTTTCTTTTGTTGGGTAGCCCGTTTGTGGTCGGTCTTCCTTTTCGAGTTCATCTGCGGTCGTCCTCGTTTTCTTTTGTTGGGTAGCCCGTCTGTGGCCGGTCTTCCTTTTCGAGTTCGTCTGCGGTCGTCCTCGTTTTCTCTTGTTGGGTAGCCCGTCTGTGGCCGGTCTTCCTTTTCGAGTTCGTCTGCGGCCGTCCTCGTATTTTTCTGTTGGGTAGCCCGTTTATGGCCGGTCTTCCTTTTCGAGTTCGTCTGCGGCCGTCCACATATTCTTTTGTTGGGTAGCTCGTCTGTGGCCTGTCTTCCTTTTCGAGTTCGTCTACGGCCGTCCTCATTTTCTTTTGTAGGGTAGCCCGTCTGTGGCCAGTCTTCCTTTTCGAGTTCGTCTACGGCCGTCCTCGTTTTCTTTTGTTGGGTAGCCCGTCTGTGGTCGATCTTCCTTTTCGAGTTCGTCTGCGGCCGTCCACATATTCTTTTGTTGGGTAGCTCGTCTGTGGCCTGTCTTCCTTTTCGATTTCGTCTACGGCCGTCCTCATTTTCTTTTGTAGGGTAGCCCGTCTGTGGCCAGTCTTCCTTTTCGAGTTCGTCTACGGCCGTCCTCGTTTTCTTTTGTTGGGTAGCCCGTCTGTGGTCGATCTTCCTTTTCGAGTTCGTCTGTGATCGTCGTCGTATTCTTTTATTGGGTAGCCCGTTTGTGGCCGGTCTTCCTTTTCGAGTTCGTCTGCGGCCGTCCTCGTTTTAGCTTTTGTTGGGTAGCCTGTCTGTGGCCGGTCTTCCTTTTCGAGTTTATCTGTGGTCGTCCTCGTATTCTTTTGTTGGGTAGCCCGTCTGTGGCCGGTCTTCCTTTTCGAGTTCGTCTGCGGCCGTCCTCGTTTTCTTTTGTTGTGTAGCCCGTCTGTGGTCGGTCTTCCTTTTCGAGTTCATCTGCGGTCGTCCTCGTTTTCTTTTGTTGGGTAGCCCGTCTGTGGCCGGTCTTCCTTTTCGAGTTCGTCTGCGGTCGTCCTCGTTTTCTCTTGTTGGGTAGCCCGTCTGTGGCCGGTCTTCCTTTTCGAGTTCGTCTGCGGCCGTCCTCGTTTTCTTTTGTTGGGTAGCCCGTCTGTGGCTGGTCTTCCTTTTCGAGTTTGTCTGCGGCCGTCCTCGTATTCTTTTGTTGGGTAGCCCGTCTGTGGTTGGTCTTCCTTTTCGAGTTCGTCTGCGGCCGTCCTCGTTTTCTTTTGTTGGGTAGCCCGTTTGTGGCCAGTCTTCATTTTCGAGTTCGTCTGCGGCCGTCCTCGTTTTCTTTTGTTGGGTAGCCCGTCTGTGGCCAGTCTTCATTTTCGAGTTCGTCTGCGGCCGTCCTCGAATTCTTTTGTTGGGTAGCCCATCTTTGGCCGGTCTTCCTTTTCGAGTTCGTCTTCGGCCGTACTTGTTTTATCTTTTGTTGGGTAGCCCATCTGTAGTCAGTCTTCCTTTTCGAGTTCATCTGCGGCCGTCCTCGTTTTCTTTTGTTGGGTAGCCCGTCTGTGGCCGGTCTTCCTTTTCGAGTTCGTGTGCGGCCGTCCTTGTTTTCTTTTGTTGGGTAGCCCGTTTGTGGTCGGTCTTCCTTTTCGAGTTCATCTGCGGTCGTCCTCGTTTTCTTTTGTTGGGTAGCCCGTCTGTGGCCGGTCTTCCTTTTCGAGTTCGTCTGCGGTCGTCCTCGTTTTCTCTTGTTGGGTAGCCCGTCTGTGGCCGGTCTTCCTTTTCGAGTTCGTCTGCGGCCGTCCTCGTATTTTTCTGTTGGGTAGCCCGTTTATGGCCGGTCTTCCTTTTCGAGTTCGTCTGCGGCCGTCCACATATTCTTTTGTTGGGTAGCTCGTCTGTGGCCTGTCTTCCTTTTCGAGTTCGTCTACGGCCGTCCTCATTTTCTTTTGTAGGGTAGCCCGTCTGTGGCCAGTCTTCCTTTTCGAGTTCGTCTACGGCCGTCCTCGTTTTCTTTTGTTGGGTAGCCCGTCTGTGGTCGATCTTCCTTTTCGAGTTCGTCTGTGGTCGTCGTCGTATTCTTTTATTGGGTAGCCCATTTGTGGCCGGTCTTCCTTTTCGAGTTCGTCTGCGGCCGTCCTCGTTTTAGCTTTTGTTGGGTAGCCTGTCTGTGGCCGGTCTTCCTTTTCGAGTTTGTATGCGGTCGTCCTCGTATTCTTTTGTTGGGTAGCCCGTCTGTGGCCGGTCTTCCTTTTCGAGTTCGTCTGTGATCGTCGTCGTATTCTTTTATTGGGTAGCCCGTTTGTGGCCGGTCTTCCTTTTCGAGTTCGTCTGCGGCCGTCCTCGTTTTAGCTTTTGTTGGGTAGCCTGTCTGTGGCCGGTCTTCCTTTTCGAGTTTATCTGTGGTCGTCCTCGTATTCTTTTGTTGGGTAGCCCGTCTGTGGCCGGTCTTCCTTTTCGAGTTCGTCTGCGGCCGTCCTCGTTTTCTTTTGTTGTGTAGCCCGTCTGTGGTCGGTCTTCCTTTTCGAGTTCATCTGCGGTCGTCCTCGTTTTCTTTTGTTGGGTAGCCCGTCTGTGGCCGGTCTTCCTTTTCGAGTTCGTCTGCGGTCGTCCTCGTTTTCTCTTGTTGGGTAGCCCGTCTGTGGCCGGTCTTCCTTTTCGAGTTCGTCTGCGGCCGTCCTCGTTTTCTTTTGTTGGGTAGCCCGTCTGTGGCTGGTCTTCCTTTTCGAGTTTGTCTGCGGCCGTCCTCGTATTCTTTTGTTGGGTAGCCCGTCTGTGGTTGGTCTTCCTTTTCGAGTTCGTCTGCGGCCGTCCTCGTTTTCTTTTGTTGGGTAGCCCGTTTGTGGCCAGTCTTCATTTTCGAGTTCGTCTGCGGCCGTCCTCGTTTTCTTTTGTTGGGTAGCCCGTCTGTGGCCAGTCTTCATTTTCGAGTTCGTCTGCGGCCGTCCTCGAATTCTTTTGTTGGGTAGCCCATCTTTGGCCGGTCTTCCTTTTCGAGTTCGTCTTCGGCCGTACTTGTTTTATCTTTTGTTGGGTAGCCCATCTGTAGTCAGTCTTCCTTTTCGAGTTCATCTGCGGCCGTCCTCGTTTTCTTTTGTTGGGTAGCCCGTCTGTGGCCGGTCTTCCTTTTCGAGTTCGTGTGCGGCCGTCCTTGTTTTCTTTTGTTGGGTAGCCCGTTTGTGGTCGGTCTTCCTTTTCGAGTTCATCTGCGGTCGTCCTCGTTTTCTTTTGTTGGGTAGCCCGTCTGTGGCCGGTCTTCCTTTTCGAGTTCGTCTGCGGTCGTCCTCGTTTTCTCTTGTTGGGTAGCCCGTCTGTGGCCGGTCTTCCTTTTCGAGTTCGTCTGCGGCCGTCCTCGTATTTTTCTGTTGGGTAGCCCGTTTATGGCCGGTCTTCCTTTTCGAGTTCGTCTGCGGCCGTCCACATATTCTTTTGTTGGGTAGCTCGTCTGTGGCCTGTCTTCCTTTTCGAGTTCGTCTACGGCCGTCCTCATTTTCTTTTGTAGGGTAGCCCGTCTGTGGCCAGTCTTCCTTTTCGAGTTCGTCTACGGCCGTCCTCGTTTTCTTTTGTTGGGTAGCCCGTCTGTGGTCGATCTTCCTTTTCGAGTTCGTCTGTGGTCGTCGTCGTATTCTTTTATTGGGTAGCCCATTTGTGGCCGGTCTTCCTTTTCGAGTTCGTCTGCGGCCGTCCTCGTTTTAGCTTTTGTTGGGTAGCCTGTCTGTGGCCGGTCTTCCTTTTCGAGTTTGTATGCGGTCGTCCTCGTATTCTTTTGTTGGGTAGCCCGTCTGTGGCCGGTCTTCCTTTTCGAGTTCGTCTGCGGCCTTCCTCGTTTTCTTTTGTTGGGTAGCCCGTCTGTGACCGGTCTTTCTTTTCGAGTTCGTCTGTGGTCGTCGTCGTATTCTTTTGTTGGGTAGCCTGTCTGTGGTTGGTCTTCCTTTTCGAGTTCGTCTGCGGCCGTCCTCGTTTTCTTTTGTTGGGTAGCCCGTCTGTGGCCAGTCTTCATTTTCGAGTTCGTCTGCGGCCGTCCTCGTTTTCTTTTGTTGGGTAGCCCGTCTGTGGCCAGTCTTCATTTTCGAGTTCGTCTGCGGCCGTCCTCGAATTCTTTTGTTGGGTAGCCCATCTTTGGTCGGTCTTCCTTTTCGAGTTCGTCTTCGGCCGTCCTTGTTTTATCTTTTGTTGGGTAGCCCATCTGTAGTCAGTCTTCCTTTTCGAGTTCATCTGCGGCCGTCCTCGTTTTCTTTTGTTGGGTAGCCCGTCTGTGGCCGGTCTTCCTTTTCGAGTTCGTGTGCGGCCGTCCTTGTTTTCTTTTGTTGGGTAGCCCGTTTGTGGTCGGTCTTCCTTTTCGAGTTCATCTGCGGTCGTCCTCGTTTTCTTTTGTTGGGTAGCCCGTCTGTGGCCGGTCTTCCTTTTCGAGTTCGTCTGCGGTCGTCCTCGTTTTCTCTTGTTGGGTAGCCCGTCTGTGGCCGGTTTTCCTTTTCGAGTTCGTCTGCGGCCGTCCTCGTATTTTTCTGTTGGGTAGCCCGTTTATGGCCGGTCTTCCTTTTCGAGTTCGTCTGCGGCCGTCCACATATTCTTTTGTTGGGTAGCTCGTCTGTGGCCTGTCTTCCTTTTCGAGTTCGTCTACGGCCGTCCTCATTTTCTTTTGTAGGGTAGCCCGTCTGTGGCCAGTCTTCCTTTTCGAGTTCGTCTACGGCCGTCCTCGTTTTCTTTTGTTGGGTAGCCCGTCTGTGGTCGATCTTCCTTTTCGAGTTCGTCTGTGGTCGTCGTCGTATTCTTTTATTGGGTAGCCCATTTGTGGCCGGTCTTCCTTTTCGAGTTCGTCTGCGGCCGTCCTCGTTTTAGCTTTTGTTGGGTAGCCTGTCTGTGGCCGGTCTTCCTTTTCGAGTTTGTATGCGGTCGTCCTCGTATTCTTTTGTTGGGTAGCCCGTCTATGGCCGGTCTTCCTTTTCGAGTTCGTCTGCGGCCTTCCTCGTTTTCTTTTGTTGGGTAGCCCGTCTGTGATCGGTCTTTCTTTTCGAGTTCGTCTGTGGTCGTCGTCGTATTCTTTTATTGGGTAGCCCGTTTGTGGCCGGTCTTCCTTTTCGAGTTCGTCTGCGGCCGTCCTCGTTTTAGCTTTTGTTGGGTAGCCTGTCTGTGGCCGGTCTTCCTTTTCGAGTTTGTATGCGGTCGTCCTCGTATTCTTTTGTTGGGTAGCCCGTCTGTGGCCGGTCTTCCTTTTCGAGTTCGTCTGCGGCCTTCCTCGTTTTCTTTTGTTGGGTAGCCCGTCTGTGACCGGTCTTTCTTTTCGAGTTCGTCTGCGGCCGTCCTCGTATTTTTCTGTTGGGTAGCCCGTTTATGGCCGGTCTTCCTTTTCGAGTTCGTCTGCGGCCGTCCACATATTCTTTTGTTGGGTAGCTCGTCTGTGGCCTGTCTTCCTTTTCGATTTCGTCTACGGCCGTCCTCATTTTCTTTTGTAGGGTAGCCCGTCTGTGGCCAGTCTTCCTTTTCGAGTTCGTCTATGGCCGTCCTCGTTTTCTTTTGTTGGGTAGCCCGTCTGTGGTCGATCTTCCTTTTCGAGTTCGTCTGTGGTCGTCGTCGTATTCTTTTATTGGGTAGCCCGTTTGTGGCCGGTCTTCCTTTTCGAGTTCGTCTGCGGCCGTCCTCGTTTTAGCTTTTGTTGGGTAGCCTGTCTGTGGCCGTTCTTCCTTTTCGAGTTTATCTGCGGTCGTCCTCGTATTCTTTTGTTGGGTAGCCCGTCTGTGGCCGGTCTTCCTTTTCGAGTTCGTCTGCGGCCGTCCTCGTTTTCTTTTGTTGTGTAGCCCGTCTGTGGTCGGTCTTCCTTTTCGAGTTCATCTGCGGTCGTCCTCGTTTTCTTTTGTTGGGTAGCCCGTCTGTGGCCAGTCTTCCTTTTCGAGTTCGTCTGCGGTCGTCCTCGTTTTCTCTTGTTGGGTAGCCCGTCTGTGGCCGGTCTTCCTTTTCGAGTTCGTCTGCGGCCGTCCTCGTTTTCTTTTGTTGGGTAGCCCGTTTGTGGCTGGTCTTCCTTTTCGAGTTTGTCTGCGGCCGTCCTCGTATTCTTTTGTTGGGTAGCCCGTCTGTGGTCGGTCTTCCTTTTCGAGTTCGTCTGCGGCCGTCCTCGTTTTCTTTTGTTGGGTAGCCCGTCTGTGGCCAGTCTTCATTTTCGAGTTCGTCTGCGGCCGTCCTCGTTTTCTTTTGTTGGGTAGCCCGTCTGTGGCCAGTCTTCATTTTCGAGTTCGTCTGCGGCCGTCCTCGAATTCTTTTGTTGGGTAGCCCATCTTTGGCCGGTCTTCCTTTTCGAGTTCGTCTTCGGCCGTCCTTGTTTTATCTTTTGTTGGGTAGCCCATCTGTAGTCGGTCTTCCTTTTCGAGTTCATCTGCGGCCGTCCTCGTTTTCTTTTGTTGGGTAGCCCGTCTGTGGCCGGTCTTCCTTTTCGAGTTCGTCTGCGGCCGTCCTCGTATTCTTTTGTTGGGTTGCCTTTCTGTGACTGTTATTCCTTTTCGAGTTCATCTGCGGCCTTCCTCGTTTTCTTTTGTTGGGTAGGCCGTCTGTGGCCGGTCTTCCTTTTCGAGTTCGTCTGCGGCCGTCCACATATTCTTTTGTTGGGTAGCTCGTCTGTGGCCGGTCTTCCTTTTCGAGTTTGTCTGCGGTCGTCCTCGTTTTCTCTTGTTGGGTAGCCCGTCTGTGGCCGGTCTTCCTTTTCGAGTTCGTCTGCGGCCGTCCTCGTTTTCTTTTGTTGGGTAGCCCGTCTGTGGCTGGTCTTCCTTTTCGAGTTTGTCTGCGGCCGTCCTCGTATTCTTTTGTTGGGTAGCCCGTCTGTGGTCGGTCTACCTTTTCGAGTTCGTCTGCGGCCGTCCTCGTTTTCTATTGTTGGGTTGCCCGTCTGTGGCCAGTCTTCATTTTCGAGTTCGTCTGCGGCCGTCCTCGTTTTCTTTTGTTGGGTAGCCCGTCTGTGGTCGATCTTCCTTTTCGAGTTCGTCTGTGGTCGTCATCGTATTCTTTTATTGGGTAGCCCGTTTGTGGCCGGTCTTCCTTTTCGAGTTCGTCTGCGGCCGTCCTCGTTTTCTTTTGTTGGGTAGCCCGTCTGTAGCCGATTTTCCTTTTCGAGTTCGTCTGCGCCCGTCCTCTTATTCTTTTGTTGGGTAGCCCGTCTGTTGCCGGTCTTTCTTTTCGAGTTCGTCTACGGTCGTCCTCATTTTCTCTTGTTCGGTAGCCCGTCTGTGGTCGGTCTTCCTTTTCGAGTTTGTCTGCGGCCGTCCTCGTTTTCTTTTGTTGGGTAGCCCGTCTGTGGTCGGTCTTCCTTTTCGAGTTCGTCTGTGGCCGTCCACATATTCTTTTGTTGGGTAGCTCGTCTGTGGCATGTCTTCCTTTTCGAGTTCGTCTACGGCCGTCCTCATTTTCTTTTGTAGGGTAGCCCGTCTGTGGCCAGTCTTCCTTTTCGAGTTCGTCTACGGCCGTCCTCGTTTTCTTTTGTTGGGTAGCCCGTCTGTGGTCGATCTTCCTTTTCGAGTTCGTCTGTGGTCGTCCTCGTATTCTTTTATTGGGTAGCCCGTTTGTGGCCGGTCTTCCTTTTCGAGTTCGTCTGCGGCCGTCCTCGTTTTAGCTTTTGTTGGGTAGCACGTCTGTAGCCGGTCTTCCTTTTCGAGTTCGTCTATGGCCGTCTTCATATTCTTTTGTTGGGCAGCCCATCTGTGGCCGGTCTTCCTTTTCGAGTTCGTCTGCAGCCGTCCTCATATTCTTTTGTTGGGCAGCCCATCTGTGGCCGGTCTTCCTTTTCGAGTTCGTCTGCGGCCGTCCCCGTATTCTTTTGTTGGGTAGCCTGTCTGTGGCCGGTCTTCCTTTTCGAGTTTGTCTGCGGTCGTCCTCGTATTCTTTTGTTGGGTAGCCCGTCTGTGGCCGGTCTTCCTTTTCGAGTTCGTCTACGGTCGTCCTCGTTTTCTCTTGTTCGGTAGCCCGTCTGTGGCCGGTCTTCCTTTTCGAGTTTGTCTGCGGCCGTCCTCGTTTTCTTTTGTTGGGTAGCCCGTCTGTAGCCGGTCTTCCTTTTCGAGTTCGTCTGCGGCCGTCCTCTTATTCTTTTGTTGGGTAGCCCGTCTGTTGCCGTTCTTCCTTTTCGAGTTCGTCTGCGGTCGTCCTCGTTTTCTCTTGTTGGGTAGCCCGTCTGTGGCCGGTCTTCCTTTTCGAGTTCGTCTGCGGCCGTCCTCATTTTCTTTTGTTGGGTAGCCCGTCTGTGGCTGGTCTTCCTTTTCGAGTTTGTCTGCGGCCGTCCTCGTATTCTTTTGTTGGGTAGCCCGTCTGTGGTCGGTCTTCCTTTTCGAGTTCGCCTGCGGCCGTCCTCGTTTTCTTTTGTTGGGTAGCCCGTCTGTGGCCAGTCTTCATTTTCGGGTTCGTCTGCGGCCATCCTCGAATTCTTTTATTGGGTAGTCCGTCTGTAGCCGGTCTTCCTTTTCGAGTTCGTCTATGGCCGTCTTCATATTCTTTTGTTGGGCAGCCCATCTGTGGTCGGTCTTCCTTTTCGAGTTCGTCTGCAGCCGTCCTCATATTCTTTTGTTGGGCGGCCCATCTGTGGCCGGTCTTCCTTTTCGAGTTCGTCTGCGGCCGTCCTCGTATTCTTTTGTTGGGTAGCCCGTCTGTGGCCGGTCTTCCTTTTCGAGTTCGTCTACGGCCATCCTCGTATTCTTTTGTTGGGTAGCCCGTCTGTGGCTGGTCTTCCTTTTCGAGTTTGTCTGCGGCCGTCCTCGTTTTCTTTTGTTGGGTAGCCCGTCTGTAGCCGGTCTTCCTTTTCGAGTTCGTCTGCGCCCGTCCTCTTATTCTTTTGTTGGGTAGCCCGTCTGTTGCCGGTCTTCCTTTTCGAGTTCGTCTGCGGTCGTCCTCGTTTTCTCTTTTTGGGTAGTCCGCCTGTGGCCGGTCTTCCTTTTCGAGTTCGTCTGCGGCCGTCCTCGTTTTCTTTTGTTGGGTAGCCTGTCTGTAGCCGGTCTTCCTTTTCGAGTTCGTCTGCGCCCGTCCTCTTATTCTTTTGTTGGGTAGCCCGTCTGTTGCCGGTCTTCCTTTTCGAGTCGTCTACGGTCGTCCTCATTTTCTCTTGATCGGTAGCCCGTCTGTGGCCGGTCTTCCTTTTCGAGTTTGTCTGCGGCCGTCCTCGTTTTCTTTTGTTGGGTAGCCCGTCTGTAGCCGGTCTTCCTTTTCGAGTTCGTCTGCGCCCGTCCTCTTATTCTTTTGTTGGGTAGCCCGTCTGTTGCCGGTCTTGCTTTTCGAGTTCGTCTGCGGTCGTCCTCGTTTTCTCTTGTTGGGTAGCCCGTCTGTGGCCGGTCTTCCTTTTCGAGTTCGTCTGCGGCCGTCCTCGTTTTCTTTTGTTGGGTAGCCCATCTGTGGCTGGTCTTCCTTTTCGAGTTTGTCTGCGGCCGTCCTCGTATTCTTTTGTTGGGTAGCCCGTCTGTGGCCGATCTTCCTTTTCGAGTTCGTCTGCGGCCGTCCTCGTTTTCTCTTGTTGGGTAGCCCGTCTGTGACTGGTCTTCCTTTTCGAGTTCGTCTGCGGCCGTCCTCGTATTCTTTTGTTGGGTAGCCCGTCTGTGGCCGGTCTTCCTTTTCGAGTTCGTCTGCGGTCGTCCTCGTATTCTTTTGTTGGGTAGCCCATCTGTGGCTGTTCTTCCTTTTCGAGTTCGTCTGCGGCCTTCCTCGTTTTCTTTTGTTGGGTAGCCCGTCTGTGGCCGGTCTTTCTTTTCGAGTTCGTCTGCGGCCGTCCTCGTATTTTTCTGTTGGGTAGCCCGTTTATGGCCGGTCTTCCTTTTCGAGTTCGTCTGCGGCCGTCCACATATTCTTTTGTTGGGTAGCTCATTTGTGGCCTGTCTTCCTTTTCGAGTTCGTCTACGGCCGTCCTCATTTTCTTTTGTAGGGTAGCCCGTCTGTGGCCAGTCTTCCTTTTCGAGTTCGTCTACGGCCGTCCTCATTTTCTTTTGTTGGGTAGCCCGTCTGTGGTCGATCTTCCTTTTCGAGTTCGTCTGTGGTCGTCGTCGTATTCTTTTATTGGGTAGCCCGTTTGTGGCCGGTCTTCCTTTTCGAGTTCGTCTGCGGCCGTCCTCGTTTTCTTTTGTTGGGTAGCCCGTCTGTAGCCGGTCTTCCTTTTCGAGTTCGTCTGCGCCCGTCCTCTTATTCTTTTGTTGGGTAGCCCGTCTGTTGCCGGTCTTTCTTTTCGAGTTCGTCTACGGTCGTCCTCATTTTCTCTTGTTCGGTAGCCCGTCTGTGGCCGGTCTTCCTTTTCGAGTTTGTCTGCGGCCGTCCTCGTTTTCTTTTGTTGGGTAGCCCGTCTGTGGTCGGTCTTCCTTTTCGAGTTCGTCTGTGGCCGTCCACATATTCTTTTGTTGGGTAGCTCGTCTGTGGCATGTCTTCCTTTTCGAGTTCGTCTACGGCCGTCCTCATTTTCTTTTGTAGGGTAGCCCGTCTGTGGCCAGTCTTCCTTTTCGAGTTCGTCTACGGCCGTCCTCGATTTCTTTTGTTGGGTAGCCCGTCTGTGGTCGATCTTCCTTTTCGAGTTCGTCTGTGGTCGTCCTCGTATTCTTTTATTGGGTAGCCCGTTTGTGGCCGGTCTTCCTTTTCGAGTTCGTCTGCGGCCGTCCTCGTTTTAGCTTTTGTTGGGTAGCACGTCTGTAGCCGGTCTTCCTTTTCGAGTTCGTCTATGGCCGTCTTCATATTCTTTTGTTGGGCAGCCCATCTGTGGCCGGTCTTCCTTTTCGAGTTCGTCTGCAGCCGTCCTCATATTCTTTTGTTGGGCAGCCCATCTGTGGCCGGTCTTCCTTTTCGAGTTCGTCTGCGGCCGTCCCCGTATTCTTTTGTTGGGTAGCCTGTCTGTGGCCGGTCTTCCTTTTCGAGTTTGTCTGCGGTCGTCCTCGTATTCTTTTGTTGGGTAGCCCGTCTGTGGCCGGTCTTCCTTTTCGAGTTCGTCTACGGTCGTCCTCGTTTTCTCTTGTTCGGTAGCCCGTCTGTGGCCGGTCTTCCTTTTCGAGTTCGTCTGCGGTCGTCCTCGTTTTCTCTTTTTGGGTAGTCCGCCTGTGGTCGGTCTTCCTTTTCGAGTTCGTATGCGGCCGTCCTCGTTTTCTTTTGTTGGGTAGCCCGTCTGTAGCCGGTCTTCCTTTTCGAGTTCGTCTGCGCCCGTCCTCTTATTCTTTTGTTGGGTAGCCCGTCTGTTGCCGGTCTTCCTTTTCGAGTCGTCTACGGTCGTCCTCATTTTCTCTTGTTCGGTAGCCCGTCTGTGGCCGGTCTTCCTTTTCGAGTTTGTCTGCGGCCGTCCTCGTTTTCTTTTGTTGGGTAGCCCGTCTGTAGCCGGTCTTCCTTTTCGAGTTCGTCTGCGGCCGTCCTCTTATTCTTTTGTTGGGTAGCCCGTCTGTTGCCGGTCTTCCTTTTCGAGTTCGTCTGCGGTCGTCCTCGTTTTCTCTTTTTGGGTAGTCCGCCTGTG
The DNA here is from genome assembly GCA_022829125.1 of Lathyrus tuberosus. NCBI lineage: Eukaryota > Viridiplantae > Streptophyta > Magnoliopsida > Fabales > Fabaceae > Lathyrus > Lathyrus tuberosus. The sequence goes on along the minus strand of JALAZF010000270.1, from coordinate 7,808,215 downwards.
GCCGGTCTTCCTTTTCGAGTTCGTATGCGGCCGTCCTCGTTTTCTTTTGTTGGGTAGCCCGTCTGTAGCCGGTCTTCCTTTTCGAGTTCGTCTGCGCCCGTCCTCTTATTCTTTTGTTGGGTAGCCCGTCTGTTGCCGGTCTTCCTTTTCGAGTCGTCTACGGTCGTCCTCATTTTCTCTTGTTCGGTAGCCCGTCTGTGGCCGGTCTTCCTTTTCGAGTTTGTCTGCGGCCGTCCTCGTTTTCTTTTGTTGGGTAGCCCGTCTGTAGCCGGTCTTCCTTTTCGAGTTCGTCTGCGCCCGTCCTCTTATTCTTTTGTTGGGTAGCCCGTCTGTTGCCGGTCTTGCTTTTCGAGTTCGTCTGCGGTCGTCCTCGTTTTCTCTTGTTGGGTAGCCCGTCTGTGGCCGGTCTTCCTTTTCGAGTTCGTCTGCGGCCGTCCTCGTTTTCTTTTGTTGGGTAGCCCGTCTGTGGCTGGTCTTCCTTTTCGAGTTTGTCTGCGGCCGTCCTCGTATTCTTTTGTTGGGTAGCCCGTCTGTGGCCGATCTTCCTTTTCGAGTTCGTCTGCGGCCGTCCTCGTTTTCTCTTGTTGGGTAGCCCGTCTGTGACTGGTCTTCCTTTTCGAGTTCGTCTGCGGCCGTCCTCGTATTCTTTTGTTGGGTAGCCCGTCTGTGGCCGGTCTTCCTTTTCGAGTTCGCCTGCGGTCGTCCTCGTATTCTTTTGTTGGGTAGCCCATCTGTGGCTGTTCTTCCTTTTCGAGTTCGTCTGCGGCCTTCCTCGTTTTCTTTTGTTGGGTAGCCCGTCTGTGGCCGGTCTTCCTTTTCGAGTTCGTCTGCGGCCGTCCTCTTATTCTTTTGTTGGGTAGCCCGTCTGTTGCCGGTCTTCCTTTTCGAGTTCGTCTGCGGTCGTCCTCGTTTTCTCTTTTTGGGTAGTCCGCCTGTGGCCGGTCTTCCTTTTCGAGTTCGTATGCGGCCGTCCTCGTTTTCTTTTGTTGGGTAGCCCGTCTGTAGCCGGTCTTCCTTTTCGAGTTCGTCTGCGCCCGTCCTCTTATTCTTTTGTTGGGTAGCCCGTCTGTTGCCGGTCTTCCTTTTCGAGTCGTCTACGGTCGTCCTCATTTTCTCTTGTTCGGTAGCCCGTCTGTGGCCGGTCTTCCTTTTCGAGTTTGTCTGCGGCCGTCCTCGTTTTCTTTTGTTGGGTAGCCCGTCTGTAGCCGGTCTTCCTTTTCGAGTTCGTCTGCGCCCGTCCTCTTATTCTTTTGTTGGGTAGCCCGTCTGTTGCCGGTCTTGCTTTTCGAGTTCGTCTGCGGTCGTCCTCGTTTTCTCTTGTTGGGTAGCCCGTCTGTGGCCGGTCTTCCTTTTCGAGTTCGTCTGCGGCCGTCCTCGTTTTCTTTTGTTGGGTAGCCCGTCTGTGGCTGGTCTTCCTTTTCGAGTTTGTCTGCGGCCGTCCTCGTATTCTTTTGTTGGGTAGCCCGTCTGTGGCCGATCTTCCTTTTCGAGTTCGTCTGCGGCCGTCCTCGTTTTCTCTTGTTGGGTAGCCCGTCTGTGACTGGTCTTCCTTTTCGAGTTCGTCTGCGGCCGTCCTCGTATTCTTTTGTTGGGTAGCCCGTCTGTGGCCGGTCTTCCTTTTCGAGTTCGCCTGCGGTCGTCCTCGTATTCTTTTGTTGGGTAGCCCATCTGTGGCTGTTCTTCCTTTTCGAGTTCGTCTGCGGCCTTCCTCGTTTTCTTTTGTTGGGTAGCCCGTCTGTGGCCGGTCTTTCTTTTCGAGTTCGTCTGTGGTCGTCCTCGTATTCTTTTATTGGGTAGCCCGTTTGTGGCCGGTCTTCCTTTTCGAGTTCGTCTGCGGCCGTCCTCGTTTTAGCTTTTGTTGGGTAGCACGTCTGTAGCCGGTCTTCCTTTTCGAGTTCGTCTATGGCCGTCTTCATATTCTTTTGTTGGGCAGCCCATCTGTGGCCGGTCTTCCTTTTCGAGTTCGTCTGCAGCCGTCCTCATATTCTTTTGTTGGGCAGCCCATCTGTGGCCGGTGTTCCTTTTCGAGTTCGTCTGCGGCCGTCCCCGTATTCTTTTGTTGGGTAGCCTGTCTGTGGCCGGTCTTCCTTTTCGAGTTTGTCTGCGGTCGTCCTCGTATTCTTTTGTTGGGTAGCCCGTCTGTGGCCGGTCTTCCTTTTCGAGTTCGTCTACGGTCGTCCTCGTTTTCTCTTGTTCGGTAGCCCGTCTGTGGCCGGTCTTCCTTTTCGAGTTTGTCTGCGGCCGTCCTCGTTTTCTTTTGTTGGGTAGCCCGTCTGTAGCCGGTCTTCCTTTTCGAGTTCGTCTGCGGCCGTCCTCTTATTCTTTTGTTGGGTAGCCCGTCTGTTGCCGTTATTCCTTTTCGAGTTCGTCTGCGGTCGTCCTCGTTTTCTCTTGTTGGGTAGCCCGTCTGTGGCCGGTCTTCCTTTTCAAGTTCGTCTGCGGCCGTCCTCATTTTCTTTTGTTGGGTAGCCCGTCTGTGGCTGGTCTTCCTTTTCGAGTTTGTCTGCGGCCGTCCTCGTATTCTTTTGTTGGGTAGCCCGTCTGTAGCCGGTCTTCCTTTTCGAGTTCGTCTGCGCCCGTCCTCTTATTCTTTTGTTGGGTAGCCCGTCTGTTGCCGGTCTTTCTTTTCGAGTTCGTCTACGGTCGTCCTCATTTTCTCTTGTTCGGTAGCCCGTCTGTGGCCGGTCTTCCTTTTCGAGTTTGTCTGCGGCCGTCCTCGTTTTCTTTTGTTGGGTAGCCCGTCTGTGGTCGGTCTTCCTTTTCGAGTTCGTCTGTGGCCGTCCACATATTCTTTTGTTGGGTAGCTCGTCTGTGGCATGTCTTCCTTTTCGAGTTCGTCTACGGCCGTCCTCATTTTCTTTTGTAGGGTAGCCCGTCTGTGGCCAGTCTTCCTTTTCGAGTTCGTCTACGGCCGTCCTCGATTTCTTTTGTTGGGTAGCCCGTCTGTGGTCGATCTTCCTTTTCGAGTTCGTCTGTGGTCGTCCTCGTATTCTTTTATTGGGTAGCCCGTTTGTGGCCGGTCTTCCTTTTCGAGTTCGTCTGCGGCCGTCCTCGTTTTAGCTTTTGTTGGGTAGCACGTCTGTAGCCGGTCTTCCTTTTCGAGTTCGTCTATGGCCGTCTTCATATTCTTTTGTTGGGCAGCCCATCTGTGGCCGGTCTTCCTTTTCGAGTTCGTCTGCAGCCGTCCTCATATTCTTTTGTTGGGCAGCCCATCTGTGGCCGGTCTTCCTTTTCGAGTTCGTCTGCGGCCGTCCCCGTATTCTTTTGTTGGGTAGCCTGTCTGTGGCCGGTCTTCCTTTTCGAGTTTGTCTGCGGTCGTCCTCGTATTCTTTTGTTGGGTAGCCCGTCTGTGGCCGGTCTTCCTTTTCGAGTTCGTCTACGGTCGTCCTCGTTTTCTCTTGTTCGGTAGCCCGTCTGTGGCCGGTCTTCCTTTTCGAGTTCGTCTGCGGTCGTCCTCGTTTTCTCTTTTTGGGTAGTCCGCCTGTGGTCGGTCTTCCTTTTCGAGTTCGTATGCGGCCGTCCTCGTTTTCTTTTGTTGGGTAGCCCGTCTGTAGCCGGTCTTCCTTTTCGAGTTCGTCTGCGCCCGTCCTCTTATTCTTTTGTTGGGTAGCCCGTCTGTTGCCGGTCTTCCTTTTCGAGTCGTCTACGGTCGTCCTCATTTTCTCTTGTTCGGTAGCCCGTCTGTGGCCGGTCTTCCTTTTCGAGTTTGTCTGCGGCCGTCCTCGTTTTCTTTTGTTGGGTAGCCCGTCTGTAGCCGGTCTTCCTTTTCGAGTTCGTCTGCGGCCGTCCTCTTATTCTTTTGTTGGGTAGCCCGTCTGTTGCCGGTCTTCCTTTTCGAGTTCGTCTGCGGTCGTCCTCGTTTTCTCTTTTTGGGTAGTCCGCCTGTGGCCGGTCTTCCTTTTCGAGTTCGTATGCGGCCGTCCTCGTTTTCTTTTGTTGGGTAGCCCGTCTGTAGCCGGTCTTCCTTTTCGAGTTCGTCTGCGCCCGTCCTCTTATTCTTTTGTTGGGTAGCCCGTCTGTTGCCGGTCTTCCTTTTCGAGTCGTCTACGGTCGTCCTCATTTTCTCTTGTTCGGTAGCCCGTCTGTGGCCGGTCTTCCTTTTCGAGTTTGTCTGCGGCCGTCCTCGTTTTCTTTTGTTGGGTAGCCCGTCTGTAGCCGGTCTTCCTTTTCGAGTTCGTCTGCGCCCGTCCTCTTATTCTTTTGTTGGGTAGCCCGTCTGTTGCCGGTCTTGCTTTTCGAGTTCGTCTGCGGTCGTCCTCGTTTTCTCTTGTTGGGTAGCCCGTCTGTGGCCGGTCTTCCTTTTCGAGTTCGTCTGCGGCCGTCCTCGTTTTCTTTTGTTGGGTAGCCCGTCTGTGGCTGGTCTTCCTTTTCGAGTTTGTCTGCGGCCGTCCTCGTATTCTTTTGTTGGGTAGCCCGTCTGTGGCCGATCTTCCTTTTCGAGTTCGTCTGCGGCCGTCCTCGTTTTCTCTTGTTGGGTAGCCCGTCTGTGACTGGTCTTCCTTTTCGAGTTCGTCTGCGGCCGTCCTCGTATTCTTTTGTTGGGTAGCCCGTCTGTGGCCGGTCTTCCTTTTCGAGTTCGCCTGCGGTCGTCCTCGTATTCTTTTGTTGGGTAGCCCATCTGTGGCTGTTCTTCCTTTTCGAGTTCGTCTGCGGCCTTCCTCGTTTTCTTTTGTTGGGTAGCCCGTCTGTGGCCGGTCTTCCTTTTCGAGTTCGTCTGCGGCCGTCCTCTTATTCTTTTGTTGGGTAGCCCGTCTGTTGCCGGTCTTCCTTTTCGAGTTCGTCTGCGGTCGTCCTCGTTTTCTCTTTTTGGGTAGTCCGCCTGTGGCCGGTCTTCCTTTTCAAGTTCGTATGCGGCCGTCCTCGTTTTCTTTTGTTGGGTAGCCCGTCTGTAGCCGGTCTTCCTTTTCGAGTTCGTCTGCGCCCGTCCTCTTATTCTTTTGTTGGGTAGCCCGTCTGTTGCCGGTCTTCCTTTTCGAGTCGTCTACGGTCGTCCTCATTTTCTCTTGTTCGGTAGCCCGTCTGTGGCCGGTCTTCCTTTTCGAGTTTGTCTGCGGCCGTCCTCGTTTTCTTTTGTTGGGTAGCCCGTCTGTAGCCGGTCTTCCTTTTCGAGTTCGTCTGCGCCCGTCCTCTTATTCTTTTGTTGGGTAGCCCGTCTGTTGCCGGTCTTGCTTTTCGAGTTCGTCTGCGGTCGTCCTCGTTTTCTCTTGTTGGGTAGCCCGTCTGTGGCCGGTCTTCCTTTTCGAGTTCGTCTGCGGCCGTCCTCGTTTTCTTTTGTTGGGTAGCCCGTCTGTGGCTGGTCTTCCTTTTCGAGTTTGTCTGCGGCCGTCCTCGTATTCTTTTGTTGGGTAGCCCGTCTGTGGCCGATCTTCCTTTTCGAGTTCGTCTGCGGCCGTCCTCGTTTTCTCTTGTTGGGTAGCCCGTCTGTGACTGGTCTTCCTTTTCGAGTTCGTCTGCGGCCGTCCTCGTATTCTTTTGTTGGGTAGCCCGTCTGTGGCCGGTCTTCCTTTTCGAGTTCGCCTGCGGTCGTCCTCGTATTCTTTTGTTGGGTAGCCCATCTGTGGCTGTTCTTCCTTTTCGAGTTCGTCTGCGGCCTTCCTCGTTTTCTTTTGTTGGGTAGCCCGTCTGTGGCCGGTCTTTCTTTTCGAGTTCGTCTGTGGTCGTCCTCGTATTCTTTTATTGGGTAGCCCGTTTGTGGCCGGTCTTCCTTTTCGAGTTCGTCTGCGGCCGTCCTCGTTTTAGCTTTTGTTGGGTAGCACGTCTGTAGCCGGTCTTCCTTTTCGAGTTCGTCTATGGCCGTCTTCATATTCTTTTGTTGGGCAGCCCATCTGTGGCCGGTCTTCCTTTTCGAGTTCGTCTGCAGCCGTCCTCATATTCTTTTGTTGGGCAGCCCATCTGTGGCCGGTGTTCCTTTTCGAGTTCGTCTGCGGCCGTCCCCGTATTCTTTTGTTGGGTAGCCTGTCTGTGGCCGGTCTTCCTTTTCGAGTTTGTCTGCGGTCGTCCTCGTATTCTTTTGTTGGGTAGCCCGTCTGTGGCCGGTCTTCCTTTTCGAGTTCGTCTACGGTCGTCCTCGTTTTCTCTTGTTCGGTAGCCCGTCTGTGGCCGGTCTTCCTTTTCGAGTTTGTCTGCGGCCGTCCTCGTTTTCTTTTGTTGGGTAGCCCGTCTGTAGCCGGTCTTCCTTTTCGAGTTCGTCTGCGGCCGTCCTCTTATTCTTTTGTTGGGTAGCCCGTCTGTTGCCGTTATTCCTTTTCGAGTTCGTCTGCGGTCGTCCTCGTTTTCTCTTGTTGGGTAGCCCGTCTGTGGCCGGTCTTCCTTTTCAAGTTCGTCTGCGGCCGTCCTCATTTTCTTTTGTTGGGTAGCCCGTCTGTGGCTGGTCTTCCTTTTCGAGTTTGTCTGCGGCCGTCCTCGTATTCTTTTGTTGGGTAGCCCGTCTGTGGTCGGTCTTCCTTTTCGAGTTCGTCTGCGGCCGTCCTCGTTTTCTTTTGTTGGGTAGCCCGTCTGTGGCCAGTCTTCATTTTCGGGTTCGTCTGCGGCCATCCTCGAATTCTTTTATTGGGTAGTCCGTCTGTAGCCGGTCTTCCTTTTCGAGTTCGTCTATGGCCGTCTTCATATTCTTTTGTTGGGCAGCCCATCTGTGGTCGGTCTTCCTTTTCGAGTTCGTCTGCGGCCGTCCTCGTATTCTTTTGTTGGGTAGCCCGTCTGTGGCCGGTCTTCCTTTTCGAGTTCGTCTACGGCCATCCTCGTATTCTTTTGTTGGGTAGCCCGTCTGTGGCTGGTCTTCCTTTTCGAGTTTGTCTGCGGCCGTCCTCGTTTTCTTTTGTTGGGTAGCCCGTCTGTAGCCGGTCTTCCTTTTCGAGTTCGTCTGCGCCCGTCCTCTTATTCTTTTGTTGGGTAGCACGTCTGTTGCCGGTCTTCCTTTTCGAGTTCGTCTGCGGTCGTCCTCGTTTTCTCTTTTTGGGTAGTCCGCCTGTGGCCGGTCTTCCTTTTCGAGTTCGTCTGCGGCCGTCCTCGTTTTCTTTTGTTGGGTAGCCCGTCTGTAGCCGGTCTTCCTTTTCGAGTTCGTCTGCGCCCGTCCTCTTATTCTTTTGTTGGGTAGCCCGTCTGTTGCCGGTCTTCCTTTTCGAGTCGTCTACGGTCGTCCTCATTTTCTCTTGTTCGGTAGCCCGTCTGTGGCCGGTCTTCCTTTTCGAGTTTGTCTGCGGCCGTCCTCGTTTTCTTTTGTTGGGTAGCCCGTCTGTAGCCGGTCTTCCTTTTCGAGTTCGTCTGCGCCCGTCCTCTTATTCTTTTGTTGGGTAGCCCGTCTGTTGCCGGTCTTGCTTTTCGAGTTCGTCTGCGGTCGTCCTCGTTTTCTCTTGTTGGGTAGCCCGTCTGTGGCCGGTCTTCCTTTTCGAGTTCGTCTGCGGCCGTCCTCGTTTTCTTTTGTTGGGTAGCCCGTCTGTGGCTGGTCTTCCTTTTCGAGTTTGTCTGCGGCCGTCCTCGTATTCTTTTGTTGGGTAGCCCGTCTGTGGCCGATCTTCCTTTTCGAGTTCGTCTGCGGCCGTCCTCGTTTTCTCTTGTTGGGTAGCCCGTCTGTGACTGGTCTTCCTTTTCGAGTTCGTCTGCGGCCGTCCTCGTATTCTTTTGTTGGGTAGCCCGTCTGTGGCCGGTCTTCCTTTTCGAGTTCGCCTGCGGTCGTCCTCGTATTCTTTTGTTGGGTAGCCCATCTGTGGCTGTTCTTCCTTTTCGAGTTCGTCTGCGGCCGTCCTCGTATTTTTCTGTTGGGTAGCCCGTTTATGGCCGGTCTTCCTTTTCGAGTTCGTCTGCGGCCGTCCACATATTCTTTTGTTGGGTAGCTCGTCTGTGGCCTGTCTTCCTTTTCGAGTTCGTCTACGGCCGTCCTCATTTTCTTTTGTAGGGTAGCCCGTCTGTGGCCAGTCTTCCTTTTCGAGTTCGTCTACGGCCGTCCTCATTTTCTTTTGTTGGGTAGCCCGTCTGTGGTCGATCTTCCTTTTCGAGTTCGTCTGTGGTCGTCGTCGTATTCTTTTATTGGGTAGCCCGTTTGTGGCCGGTCTTCCTTTTCGAGTTCGTCTGCGGACGTCCTCGTTTTCTTTTCTTGGGTAGCCCGTCTGTAGCCGGTCTTCCTTTTCGAGTTCGTCTGCGCCCGTCCTCTTATTCTTTTGTTGGGTAGCCCGTCTGTTGCCGGTCTTTCTTTTCGAGTTCGTCTACGGTCGTCCTCATTTTCTCTTGTTCGGTAGCCCGTCTGTGGCCGGTCTTCCTTTTCGAGTTTGTCTGCGGCCGTCCTCGTTTTCTTTTGTTGGGTAGCCCGTCTGTAGCCGGTCTTCCTTTTCGAGTTCGTCTGCGCCCGTCCTCTTATTCTTTTGTTGGGTAGCCCGTCTGTTGCCGGTCTTCCTTTTCGAGTTCGTCTGCGGTCGTCCTCGTTTTCTCTTGTTGGGTAGCCCGTCTGTGGCCGGTTTTCCTTTTCGAGTTCGTCTGCGGCCGTCCTCGTTTTCTTTTGTTGGGTAGCCCGTCTGTGGCTGGTCTTCCTTTTCGAGTTTGTCTGCGGCCGTCCTCGTATTCTTTTGTTGGGTAGCCCGTCTGTGGTCGGTTTTCCTTTTCGAGTTCGTCTGCGGCCGTCCTCGTTTTCTTTTGTTGGGTAGCCCGTCTGTGGCCAGTCTTCATTTTCGAGTTCGTCTGCGGCCATCCTCGAATTCTTTTATTGGGTAGTCCGTCTTTGGGCGGTCTTCCTTTTCGAGTTCGTCTTAGGCCGTCCTTGTTTTATCTTTTGTTGGGTAGCCCATCTGTAGTCGGTCTTCCTTTTCGAGTTCATCTGCGGCCGTCCTCGTTTTCTTTTGTTGGGTAGCCTGTCTGTGGCCGGTCTTCCTTTTCGAGTTTGTCTGCGGTCATCCTCGTATTCTTTTGTTGGGTAGCCCGTCTGTGGCCGGTCTTCCTTTTCGAGTTCATCTGCGTCCGTCCTCGTTTTCTCTTGTTGGGTAGCCCGTCTGTGGCCGGTCTTCCTTTTCGAGTTCGTCTGCGGTCGTCCTCGTATTCTTTTGTTGGGTAGCCCATCTGTGGCTGTTCTTCCTTTTCGAGTTCGTCTGCGGCCGTCCTCGTTTTCTTTTGTTGGGTAGCCCGTCTGTAGCCGGTCTTCCTTTTCGAGTTCGTCTGCGCCCGTCCTCTTATTCTTTTGTTGGGTAGCCCGTCTGTTGCCGGTCTTGCTTTTCGAGTTCGTCTGCGGTCGTCCTCGTTTTCTCTTGTTGGGTAGCCCGTCTGTGGCCGATCTTCCTTTTCGAGTTCGTCTGCGGCCGTCCTCGTTTTCTTTTGTTGGGTAGCCCGTCTGTGGCTGGTCTTCCTTTTCGAGTTTGTCTGCGGCCGTCCTCGTATTCTTTTGTTGGGTAGCCCGTCTGTGGCCGATCTTCCTTTTCGAGTTCGTCTGCGGCCGTCCTCGTTTTCTCTTGTTGGGTAGCCCGTCTGTGACCGGTCTTCCTTTTCGAGTTCGTCTGCGGCCGTCCTCGTATTCTTTTGTTGGGTAGACCGTCTGTGGCCGGTCTTCCTTTTCGAGTTCGTCTGCGGTCGTCCTCGTATTCTTTTGTTGGGTAGCCCATCTGTGGCTGTTCTTCCTTTTCGAGTTCGTCTGCGGCCTTCCTCGTTTTCTTTTGTTGGGTAGCCCGTCTGTGGCCGGTCTTTCTTTTCGAGTTCGTCTGCGGCCGTCCTCGTATTTTTCTGTTGGGTAGCCCGTTTATGGCCGGTCTTCCTTTTCGAGTTCGTCTGCGGCCGTCCACATATTCTTTTGTTGGGTAGCTCGTTTGTGGCCTGTCTTCCTTTTCGAGTTCGTCTACGGCCGTCCTCATTTTCTTTTGTAGGGTAGCCCGTCTGTGGCCAGTCTTCCTTTTCGAGTTCGTCTACGGCCGTCCTCATTTTCTTTTGTTGGGTAGCCCGTCTGTGGTCGATCTTCCTTTTCGAGTTCGTCTGTGGTCGTCGTCGTATTCTTTTATTGGGTAGCCCGTTTGTGGCCGGTCTTCCTTTTCGAGTTCGTCTGCGGCCGTCCTCGTTTTCTTTTGTTGGGTAGCCCGTCTGTAGCCGGTCTTCCTTTTCGAGTTCGTCTGCGCCCGTCCTCTTATTCTTTTGTTGGGTAGCCCGTCTGTTGCCGGTCTTTCTTTTCGAGTTCGTCTACGGTCGTCCTCATTTTCTCTTGTTCGGTAGCCCGTCTGTGGCCGGTCTTCCTTTTCGAGTTTGTCTGCGGCCGTCCTCGTTTTCTTTTGTTGGGTAGCCCGTCTGTAGCCGGTCTTCCTTTTCGAGTTCGTCTGCGCCCGTCCTCTTATTCTTTTGTTGGGTAGCCCGTCTGTTGCCGGTCTTCCTTTTCGAGTTCGTCTGCGGTCGTCCTCGTTTTCTCTTGTTGGGTAGCCCGTCTGTGGCCGGTCTTCCTTTTCGAGTTCGTCTGCGGCCGTCCTCGTTTTCTTTTGTTGGGTAGCCCGTCTGTGGCTGGTCTTCCTTTTCGAGTTTGTCTGCGGCCGTCCTCGTATTCTTTTGTTGGGTAGCCCGTCTGTGGTCGGTCTTCCTTTTCGAGTTCGTCTGCGGCCGTCCTCGTTTTCTTTTGTTGGGTAGCCCGTCTGTGGCCAGACTTCATTTTCGAGTTCGTCTGCGGCCATCCTCGAATTCTTTTATTGGGTAGTCCGTCTTTGGCCAGTCTTCCTTTTCGAGTACGTCTTAGGCCGTCCTTGTTTTATCTTTTGTTGGGTAGCCCATCTGTAGTCGGTCTTCCTTTTCGAGTTCATCTGCGGCCGTCCTCGTTTTCTTTTGTTGGGTAGCCTGTCTGTGGCCGGTCTTCCTTTTCGAGTTTGTCTGCGGTCATCCTCGTATTCTTTTGTTGGGTAGCCCGTCTGTGGCCGGTCTTCCTTTTCGAGTTCGTCTGCGGCCGTCCTCGTTTTCTCTTGTTGGGTAGCCCGTCTGTGGCCGGTCTTCCTTTTCGAGTTCGTCTGCGGTCGTCCTCGTATTCTTTTGTTGGGTAGCCCATCTGTGGCTGTTCTTCCTTTTCGAGTTCGTCTGCGGCCTTCCTCGTTTTCTTTTGTTGGGTAGCCCGTCTGTGGCCGGTCTTTCTTTTCGAGTTCGTCTGCGGCCGTCCTCGTATTTTTCTGTTGGGTAGCCCGTTTATGGCCGGTCTTCCTTTTCGAGTTCGTCTGCGGCCGTCCACATATTCTTTTGTTGGGTAGCTCGTCTGTGGCCTGTCTTCCTTTTCGAGTTCGTCTACGGCCGTCCTCATTTTCTTTTGTAGGGTAGCCCGTCTGTGGCCAGTCTTCCTTTTCGAGTTCGTCTACGGCCGTCCTCGTTTTCTTTTGTTGGGTAGCCCGTCTGTGGTCGATCTTCCTTTTCGAGTTCGTCTGTGGTCGTCGTCGTATTCTTTTATTGGGTAGCCCGTTTGTGGCCGGTCTTCCTTTTCGAGTTCGTCTGCGGCCGTCCTCGTTTTAGCTTTTGTTGGGTAGCACGTCTGTAGCCGGTCTTCCTTTTCGAGTTCGTCTACGGCCGTCTTCATATTCTTTTGTTGGGCAGCCCATCTGTGGCCGGTCTTCCTTTTCGAGTTCGTCTGCAGCCGTCCTCGTATTCTTTTGTTGGGTAGCCCGTCTGTGGCCGGTCTTCCTTTTCGAGTTCGTCTACGACCGTCCTCGTATTCTTTTGTTGGGTAACCCGTCTGTGGCTGGTCTTCCTTTTCGAGTTCGTCTGCGCCCGTCCTCGTTTACTCTTGTTGGGTAGCCCGTCTGTGACCGGTCTTCCTTTTCGAGTTCGTCAGCGCCCGTCCTCTTATTCTTTTGTTGGGTAGCCCGTCTGTTGCCGGTCTTCCTTTTCGAGTTCGTCTGCGGTCGTCCTCGTTTTCTCTTGTTCGGTAGCCCGTCTGTGGCCGGTCTTCCTTTTCGAGTTCGTATGCGGCCGTCCTCGTTTTCTTTTGTTGGGTAGCCCGTCTATGGTCGGTCTTCCTTTTCGAGTTCGTCTGCGGCCGTCCTCGTTTTCTTCTGTTGGGTAGCCCGTCTGTGGCCAGTCTTCATTTTCGAGTTCGTCTGCGGCCGTCCTCGAATTCTTTTGTTGGGTAGCCCATCTTTGGCCGGTCTTCCTTTTCGAGTTCGTCTTCGGCCGTCCTTGTTTTATCTTTTGTTGGGTAGCCCATCTGTAGTCGGTCTTCCTTTTCGAGTTCATCTGCGGCCGTCCTCGTTTTCTTTTGTTGGGTAGCCCGTCTGTGGTCGATCTTCCTTTTCGAGTTCGTCTGTGGTCGTCGTCGTATTCTTTTATTGGGTAGCCCGTTTGTGGCCGGTCTTCCTTTTCGAGTTCGTCTGCGGCCGTCCTCGTTTTCTTTTGTTGGGTAGCCCGTCTGTAGCCGGTCTTCCTTTTCGAGTTCGTCTGCGCCCGTCCTCTTATTCTTTTGTTGGGTAGCCCGTCTGTTGCCGGTCTTTCTTTTCGAGTTCGTCTACGGTCGTCCTCATTTTCTCTTGTTCGGTAGCCCGTCTGTGGCCGATCTTCCTTTTCGAGTTTGTCTGCGTCCGTCCTCGTTTTCTTTTGTTGGGTAGCCCGTCTGTAGCCGGTCTTCCTTTTCGAGTTCGTCTGCGCCCGTCCTCTTATTCTTTTGTTGGGTAGCCCGTCTGTGGCCGGTCTTCCTTTTCGAGTTTGTCTGCGGGCGTCCTCGTTTTCTTTTGTTGGGTAGCCCGTCTGTAGCCGGTCTTCCTTTTCGAGTTCGTCTGCGCCCGTCCTCTTATTCTTTTGTTGGGTAGCCCGTCTGTTGCCGGTCTTCCTTTTCGAGTTCGTCTGCGGCCGTCCTCATATTCTTTTGTTGGGTAGCCCGTCTGTAGTCGGTCTTCCTTTTCGAGTTCGTCTGCGGCCGTCGTCGTTTTCTTTTGTTGGGTAGCCCGTCTGTGGCCAGTCTTCATTTTCGAGTTCGTCTGCGGCCATCCTCGAATTCTTTTATTGGGTAGTCCGTCTTTGGCCGGTCTTCCTTTTCGAGTTCGTCTTAGGCCGTCCTTGTTTTATCTTTTGTTGGGTAGCCCATCTGTAGTCGGTCTTCCTTTTCGAGTTCATCTGCGGCGTCCTCGTTTTCTTTTGTTGGGTAGCCTGTCTGTGGCCGGTCTTCCTTTTCGAGTTTGTCTGCGGTCGTCCTCGTATTCTTTTGTTGGGTAGCCCGTCTGTGGCCGGTCTTCCTTTTCGAGTTCGTCTGCGGCCGTCCTCTTATTCTTTTGTTGGGTAGCCCGTCTGTTGCCGGTCTTCCTTTTCGAGTTCGTCTGCGGTCGTCCTCGTTTTCTCTTGTTGGGTAGCCCGTCTGTGGCCGGTCTTCCTTTTCGAGTTCGTCTGCGGCCGTCCTCGTTTTCTATTGTTGGGTAGCCCGTCTGTGGCTGGTCTTCCTTTTCGAGTTTGTCTGCGGCCGTCCTCGTTTTCTTTTGTTGGGTAGCCCGTCTGTGGCCAGTCTTCATTTTCGAGTTCGTCTGCGGCCGTCCTCGAATTCTTTTGTTGGGTAGCCCATCTTTGGCCGGTCTTCCTTTTCGAGTTCGTCTTCGGCCGTCCTTGTTTTATCTTTTGTTGGGTAGCCCATCTGTAGTCGGTCTTCCTTTTCGAGTTCATCTGCGGCGTCCTCGTTTTCTTTTGTTGGGTAGCCTGTCTGTGGCCGGTCTTCCTTTTCGAGTTCGTCTGTGGTCGTCCTCGTATTCTTTTGTTGGGTAGCCCGTCTGTGGCCGGTCTGCCTTTTCGAGTTCGTCTGCGGCCGTCCTCTTATTCTTTTGTTGGGTAGCACGTCTGTAGCCGGTCTTCCTTTTCGAGTTCGTCTACGGCCGTCTTCATATTCTTTTGTTGGGCAGCCCATCTGTGGCCGGTCTTCCTTTTCGAGTTCGTCTGCAGCCGTCCTCGTATTCTTTTGTTGGGTAGCCCGTCTGTGGCCGGTCTTCCTTTTCGAGTTCGTCTACGACCGTCCTCGTATTCTTTTGTTGGGTAACCCGTCTGTGGCTGGTCTTCCTTTTCGAGTTTGTCTGCGCCCGTCCTCGTTTACTTTTGTTGGGTGGCCCGTCTATAGCCGGTCTTCCTTTTCGAGTTCGTCAGCGCCCGTCCTCTTATTCTTTTGTTGGGTAGCCCGTCTGTTGCCGGTCTTCCTTTTCGAGTTCGTCTGCGGTCGTCCTCGTTTTCTCTTGTTCGGTAGCCCGTCTGTGGCCGGTCCTCCTTTTCGAGTTCGTCTGCGGCCGTCCTCATTTTCTTTTGTTGGGTAGCCCGTCTATGGTCGGTCTTCCTTTTCGAGTTCGTCTGCGGCCGTCCTCGTTTTCTTTTGTTGGGTAGCCCGTCTGTGGCCAGTCTTCATTTTCGAGTTCGTCTGCGGCCGTCCTCGAATTCTTTTGTTGGGTAGCCCATCTTTGGCCGGTCTTCCTTTTCGAGTTCGTCTTCGGCCGTCCTCATATTCTTTTGTTGGGTAGCCCGTCTGTAGTCGGTCTTCCTTTTCGAGTTCGTCTGCGGCCGTCGTCGTTTTCTTTTGTTGGGTAGCCCGTCTGTGGCCAGTCTTCATTTTCGAGTTCGTCTGCGGCCATCCTCGAATTCTTTTATTGGGTAGTCCGTCTTTGGCCGGTCTTCCTTTTCGAGTTCGTCTTAGGCCGTCCTTGTTTTATCTTTTGTTGGGTAGCCCATCTGTAGTCGGTCTTCCTTTTCGAGTTCATCTGCGGCGTCCTCGTTTTCTTTTGTTGGGTAGCCTGTCTGTGGCCGGTCTTCCTTTTCGAGTTTTTCTGCGGTCGTCCTCGTATTCTTTTGTTGGGTAGCCCGTCTGTGGCCGGTCTTCCTTTTCGAGTTCGTCTGCGGCCGTCCTCTTATTCTTTTGTTGGGTAGCCCGTCTGTTGCCGGTCTTGCTTTTCGAGTTCGTCTGCGGTCGTCCTCGTTTTCTCTTGTTGGGTAGCCCGTCTGTGGCCGGTCTTCCTTTTCGAGTTCGTCTGCGCCCGTCCTCTTATTCTTTTGTTGGGTAGCCCGTTTGTTGGCGGTCTTTCTTTTCGAGTTCGTCTACGGTCGTCCTCATTTTCTCTTGTTCGGTAGCCCGTCTGTGGCCGATCTTCCTTTTCGAGTTTGTTTGCGTCCGTCCTCGTTTTCTTTTGTTGGGTAGCCCGTCTGTAGCCGGTCTTCCTTTTCGAGTTCGTCTGCGCCCGTCCTCTTATTCTTTTGTTGGGTAGCCCGTCTGTGGCCGGTCTTCCTTTTCGAGTTTGTCTGCGGGCGTCCTCGTTTTCTTTTGTTGGGTAGCCCGTCTGTAGCCGTTCTTCCTTTTCGAGTTCGTCTGCGCCCGTCCTCTTATTCTTTTGTTGGGTAGCCCGTCTGTTGCCGGTCTTCCTTTTCGAGTTCGTCTGCGGCCGTCCTCATATTCTTTTGTTGGGTAGCCCGTCTGTAGTCGGTCTTCCTTTTCGAGTTCGTCTGCGGCCGTCGTCGTTTTCTTTTGTTGGGTAGCCCGTCTGTGGCCAGTCTTCATTTTCGAGTTCGTCTGCGGCCATCCTCGAATTCTTTTATTGGGTAGTCCGTCTTTGGCCGGTCTTCCTTTTCGAGTTCGTCTTAGGCCGTCCTTGTTTTATCTTTTGTTGGGTAGCCCATCTGTAGTCGGTCTTCCTTTTCGAGTTCATCTGCGGCGTCCTCGTTTTCTTTTGTTGGGTAGCCTGTCTGTGGCCGGTCTTCCTTTTCGAGTTTGTCTGCGGTCGTCCTCGTATTCTTTTGTTGGGTAGCCCGTCTGTGGCCGGTCTTCCTTTTCGAGTTCGTCTGCGGCCGTCCTCTTATTCTTTTGTTGGGTAGCCCGTCTGTTGCCGGTCTTCCTTTTCGAGTTCGTCTGCGGTCGTCCTCGTTTTCTCTTGTTGGGTAGCCCGTCTGTGGCCGGTCTTCCTTTTCGAGTTCGTCTGCGGCCGTCCTCGTTTTCTATTGTTGGGTAGCCCGTCTGTGGCTGGTCTTCCTTTTCGAGTTTGTCTGCGGCCGTCCTCGTTTTCTTTTGTTGGGTAGCCCGTCTGTGGCCAGTCTTCATTTTCGAGTTCGTCTGCGGCCGTCCTCGAATTCTTTTGTTGGGTAGCCCATCTTTGGCCGGTCTTCCTTTTCGAGTTCGTCTTCGGCCGTCCTTGTTTTATCTTTTGTTGGGTAGCCCATCTGTAGTCGGTCTTCCTTTTCGAGTTCATCTGCGGCGTCCTCGTTTTCTTTTGTTGGGTAGCCTGTCTGTGGCCGGTCTTCCTTTTCGAGTTCGTCTGTGGTCGTCCTCGTATTCTTTTGTTGGGTAGCCCGTCTGTGGCCGGTCTGCCTTTTCGAGTTCGTCTGCGGCCGTCCTCTTATTCTTTTGTTGGGTAGCACGTCTGTAGCCGGTCTTCCTTTTCGAGTTCGTCTACGGCCGTCTTCATATTCTTTTGTTGGGCAGCCCATCTGTGGCCGGTCTTCCTTTTCGAGTTCGTCTGCAGCCGTCCTCGTATTCTTTTGTTGGGTAGCCCGTCTGTGGCCGGTCTTCCTTTTCGAGTTCGTCTACGACCGTCCTCGTATTCTTTTGTTGGGTAACCCGTCTGTGGCTGGTCTTCCTTTTCGAGTTTGTCTGCGCCCGTCCTCGTTTACTTTTGTTGGGTGGCCCGTCTATAGCCGGTCTTCCTTTTCGAGTTCGTCAGCGCCCGTCCTCTTATTCTTTTGTTGGGTAGCCCGTCTGTTGCCGGTCTTCCTTTTCGAGTTCGTCTGCGGTCGTCCTCGTTTTCTCTTGTTCGGTAGCCCGTCTGTGGCCGGTCCTCCTTTTCGAGTTCGTCTGCGGCCGTCCTCATTTTCTTTTGTTGGGTAGCCCGTCTATGGTCGGTCTTCCTTTTCGAGTTCGTCTGCGGCCGTCCTCGTTTTCTTTTGTTGGGTAGCCCGTCTGTGGCCAGTCTTCATTTTCGAGTTCGTCTGCGGCCGTCCTCGAATTCTTTTGTTGGGTAGCCCATCTTTGGCCGGTCTTCCTTTTCGAGTTCGTCTTCGGCCGTCCTTGTTTTATTTTTTGTTGGGTAGCCCATCTGTAGTCGGTCTTCCTTTTCGAGTTCATCTGCAGCCGTCCTCGTTTTCTTTTGTTGGGTAGCCCGTCTGTGGTCGATCTTCCTTTTCGAGTTCGTCTGTGGTCGTCGTCGTATTCTTTTATTGGGTAGCCCGTTTGTGGCCGGTCTTCCTTTTCGAGTTCGTCTGCGGCCGTCCTCGTTTTCTTTTGTTGGGTAGCCCATCTGTAGCTGGTCTTCCTTTTCGAGTTCGTCTGCGCCCGTCCTCTTATTCTTTTGTTGGGTAGCCCGTCTGTTGCCGGTCTTTCTTTTCGAGTTCGTCTACGGTCGTCCTCATTTTCTCTTGTTCGGTAGCCCGTCTGTGGCCGATCTTTCTTTTCGAGTTTGTCTGCGTCCGTCCTCGTTTTCTTTTGTTGGGTAGCCCGTCTGTAGCCGGTCTTCCTTTTCGAGTTCGTCTGCGCCCGTCCTCTTATTCTTTTGTTGGGTAGCCCGTCTGTGGCCGGTCTTCCTTTTCGAGTTTGTCTGCGGGCGTCCTCGTTTTCTTTTGTTGGGTAGCCCGTCTGTAGCCGGTCTTCCTTTTCGAGTTCGTCTGCGCCCGTCCTCTTATTCTTTTGTTGGGTAGCCCGTCTGTTGCCGGTCTTCCTTTTCGAGTTCGTCTGCGGCCGTCCTCATATTCTTTTGTTGGGTAGCCCGTCTGTAGTCGGTCTTCCTTTTTGAGTTCGTCTGCAGCCGTCGTCGTTTTCTTTTGTTGGGTTGCCCGTCTGTGGCCAGTCTTCATTTTCGAGTTCGTCTGCGGCCATCCTCGAATTCTTTTATTGGGTAGTCCGTCTTTGGCCGGTCTTCCTTTTCGAGTTCGTCTTAGGCCGTCCTTGTTTTATCTTTTGTTGGGTAGCCCATCTGTAGTCGGTCTTCCTTTTCGAGTTCATCTGCGGCGTCCTCGTTTTCTTTTGTTGGGTAGCCTGTCTGTGGCCGGTCTTCCTTTTCGAGTTTGTCTGCGGTCGTCCTCGTATTCTTTTGTTGGGTAGCCCGTCTGTGGCCGGTCTTCCTTTTCGAGTTCGTCTGCGGTCGTCCTCGTATTCTTTTGTTGGGTAGCCCGTCTGTGGCCGGTCTTCCTTTTCGAGTTCGTCTGCAGCCGTCCTCGTATTCTTTTGTTGGGTAGCCCGTCTGTGGCCGGTCTTCCTTTTCGAGTTCGTCTACGACCGTCCTCGTATTCTTTTGTTGGGTAACCCGTCTGTGGCTGGTCTTCCTTTTCGAGTTTGTCTGCGCCCGTCCTCGTTTACTTTTGTTGGGTGGCCCGTCTATAGCCGGTCTTCCTTTTCGAGTTCGTCAGCGCCCGTCCTCTTATTCTTTTGTTGGGTAGCCCGTCTGTTGCCGGTCTTCCTTTTCGAGTTCGTCTGCGGTCGTCCTCGTTTTCTCTTGTTCGGTAGCCCGTCTGTGGCCGGTCCTCCTTTTCGAGTTCGTCTGCGGCCGTCCTCATTTTCTTTTGTTGGGTAGCCCGTCTATGGTCGGTCTTCCTTTTCGAGTTCGTCTGCGGCCGTCCTCGTTTTCTTTTGTTGGGTAGCCCGTCTGTGGCCAGTCTTCATTTTCGAGTTCGTCTGCGGCCGTCCTCGAATTCTTTTGTTGGGTAGCCCATCTTTGGCCGGTCTTCCTTTTCGAGTTCGTCTTCGGCCGTCCTTGTTTTATTTTTTGTTGGGTAGCCCATCTGTAGTCGGTCTTCCTTTTCGAGTTCATCTGCAGCCGTCCTCGTTTTCTTTTGTTGGGTAGCCCGTCTGTGGTCGATCTTCCTTTTCGAGTTCGTCTGTGGTCGTCGTCGTATTCTTTTATTGGGTAGCCCGTTTGTGGCCGGTCTTCCTTTTCGAGTTCGTCTGCGGCCGTCCTCGTTTTCTTTTGTTGGGTAGCCCATCTGTAGCTGGTCTTCCTTTTCGAGTTGGTCTGCGCCCGTCCTCTTATTCTTTTGTTGGGTAGCCCGTCTGTTGCCGGTCTTTCTTTTCGAGTTCGTCTACGGTCGTCCTCATTTTCTCTTGTTCGGTAGCCCGTCTGTGGCCGATCTTTCTTTTCGAGTTTGTCTGCGTCCGTCCTCGTTTTCTTTTGTTGGGTAGCCCGTCTGTAGCCGGTCTTCCTTTTCGAGTTCGTCTGCGCCCGTCCTCTTATTCTTTTGTTGGGTAGCCCGTCTGTGGCCGGTCTTCCTTTTCGAGTTTGTCTGCGGGCGTCCTCGTTTTCTTTTGTTGGGTAGCCCGTCTGTAGCCGGTCTTCCTTTTCGAGTTCGTCTGCGCCCGTCCTCTTATTCTTTTGTTGGGTAGCCCGTCTGTTGCCGGTCTTCCTTTTCGAGTTCGTCTGCGGCCGTCCTCATATTCTTTTGTTGGGTAGCCCGTCTGTAGTCGGTCTTCCTTTTTGAGTTCGTCTGCAGCCGTCGTCGTTTTCTTTTGTTGGGTTGCCCGTCTGTGGCCAGTCTTCATTTTCGAGTTCGTCTGCGGCCATCCTCGAATTCTTTTATTGGGTAGTCCGTCTTTGGCCGGTCTTCCTTTTCGAGTTCGTCTTAGGCCGTCCTTGTTTTATCTTTTGTTGGGTAGCCCATCTGTAGTCGGTCTTCCTTTTCGAGTTCATCTGCGGCGTCCTCGTTTTCTTTTGTTGGGTAGCCTGTCTGTGGCCGGTCTTCCTTTTCGAGTTTGTCTGCGGTCGTCCTCGTATTCTTTTGTTGGGTAGCCCGTCTGTGGCCGGTCTTCCTTTTCGAGTTCGTCTGCGGCCGTCCTCTTATTCTTTTGTTGGGTAGCCCGTCTGTTGCCGGTCTTCCTTTTCGAGTTCGTCTGCGGCCGTTCTCGTTTTCTATTGTTGGGTAGCCCGTCTGTGGCTGGTCTTCCTTTTCGAGTTTGTCTGCGGCCGTCCTCGTTTCCTTTTGTTGGGTAGCCCGTCTGTGGCCAGTCTTCATTTTCGAGTTCGTCTGCGGCCGTCCTCGAATTCTTTTGTTGGGTAGCCCATCTTTGGCCGGTCTTCCTTTTCGAGTTCGTCTTCGGCCGTCCTTGTTTTATCTTTTGTTGGGTAGCGCATCTGTAGTCGGTCTTCCTTTTCGAGTTCATCTGCGGCGTCCTCGTTTTCTTTTGTTGGGTAGCCTGTCTGTGGCCGGTCTTCCTTTTCGAGTTTGTCTGCGGTCGTCCTCGTATTCTTTTGTTGGGTAGCCCGTCTGTGGCCAGTCTTCATTTTCGAGTTCGTCTGCGGCCATCCTCGAATTCTTTTATTGGGTAGTCCGTCTTTGGCCGGTCTTCCTTTTCGAGTTCGTCTTAGGCCGTCCTTGTTTTATCTTTTGTTGGGTAGCCCATCTGTAGTCGGTCTTCCTTTTCGAGTTCATCTGCGGCGTCCTCGTTTTCTTTTGTTGGGTAGCCTGTCTGTGGCCGGTCTTCCTTTTCGAGTTTGTCTGCGGTCGTCCTCGTATTCTTTTGTTGGGTAGCCCGTCTGTGGCCGGTCTTCCTTTTCGAGTTCGTCTGCGGCCGTCCTCTTATTCTTTTGTTGGGTAGCCCGTCTGTTGCCGGTCTTCCTTTTCGAGTTCGTCTGCGGCCGTTCTCGTTTTCTATTGTTGGGTAGCCCGTCTGTGGCTGGTCTTCCTTTTCGAGTTTGTCTGCGGCCGTCCTCGTTTCCTTTTGTTGGGTAGCCCGTCTGTGGCCAGTCTTCATTTTCGAGTTCGTCTGCGGCCGTCCTCGAATTCTTTTGTTGGGTAGCCCATCTTTGGCCGGTCTTCCTTTTCGAGTTCGTCTTCGGCCGTCCTTGTTTTATCTTTTGTTGGGTAGCGCATCTGTAGTCGGTCTTCCTTTTCGAGTTCATCTGCGGCGTCCTCGTTTTCTTTTGTTGGGTAGCCTGTCTGTGGCCGGTCTTCCTTTTCGAGTTTGTCTGCGGTCGTCCTCGTATTCTTTTGTTGGGTAGCCCGTCTGTGGCCGGTCTTCCTTTTCGAGTTCGTCTGCGGCCGTCCTCTTATTCTTTTGTTGGGTAGCACGTCTGTAGCCGGTCTTCCTTTTCGAGTTCGTCTACGGCCGTCTTCATATTCTTTTGTTGGGCAGCCCATCTGTGGCCGGTCTTCCTTTTCGAGTTCGTCTGCAGCCGTCCTCGTATTCTTTTGTTGGGTAGCCCGTCTGTGGCCGGTCTTCCTTTTCGAGTTCGTCTACGACCGTCCTCGTATTTTTTTGTTGGGTAACCCGTCTGTGGCTGGTCTTCCTTTTCAAGTTTGTCTGCGCCCGTCCTCGTTTACTTTTGTTGGGTGGCCCGTCTATAGCCGGTCTTCCTTTTCGAGTTCGTCAGCGCCCGTCCTCTTATTCTTTTGTTGGGTAGCCCGTCTGTTGCCGGTCTTCCTTTTCGAGTTCGTCTGCGGTCGTCCTCGTTTTCTCTTGTTCGGTAGCCCGTCTGTGGCCGGTCTTCCTTTTCGAGTTCGTCTGCGGCCGTCCTCGTTTTCTTTTGTTGGGTAGCCCGTCTATGGTCGGTCTTCCTTTTCGAGTTCGTCTGCGGCCGTCCTCGTTTTCTTTTGTTGGGTAGCCCGTCTGTGGCCAGTCTTCATTTTCGAGTTCGTCTGCGGCCGTCCTCGAATTCTTTTGTTGGGTAGCCCATCTTTGGCCGGTCTTCCTTTTCGAGTTCGTCTTCGGCCGTCCTTGTTTTATCTTTTGTTGGGTAGCCCATCTGTAGTCGGTCTTCCTTTTCGAGTTCATCTGCGGCCGTCCTCGTTTTCTTTTGTTGGGTAGCCCGTCTGTGGTCGATCTTCCTTTTCGAGTTCGTCTGTGGTGGTCGTCGTATTCTTTTATTGGGTAGCCCGTTTGTGGCCGGTCTTCCTTTTCGAGTTCGTCTGCGGCCGTCCTCGTTTTCTTTTGTTGGGTAGCCCGTCTGTAGCTGGTCTTCCTTTTCGAGTTCGTCTGCGCCCGTCCTCTTATTCTTTTGTTGGGTAGCCCGTCTGTTACCGGTCTTTCTTTTCGAGTTCGTCTACGGTCGTCCTCATTTTCTCTTGTTCGGTAGCCCGTTTGTGGCCGATCTTCCTTTTCGAGTTTGTCTGCGTCCGTCCTCGTTTTCTTTTGTTGGGTAGCCCGTCTGTAGCCGGTCTTCCTTTTCGAGTTCGTCTGCGCCCATCCTCTTATTCTTTTGTTGGGTAGCCCGTCTGTGGCCGGTCTTCCTTTTCGAGTTTGTCTGCGGGCGTCCTCGTTTTCTTTTGTTGGGTAGCCCGTCTGTAGCCGGTCTTCCTTTTCGAGTTCGTCTGCGCCCGTCCTCTTATTCTTTTGTTGGGTAGCCCGTCTGTTGCCGGTCTTCCTTTTCGAGTTCGTCTGCGGCCGTCCTCATATTCTTTTGTTGGGTAGCCCGTCTGTAGTCGGTCTTCCTTTTTGAGTTCGTCTGCGGACGTCGTCGTTTTCTTTTGTTGGGTAGCCCGTCTGTGGCCAGTCTTCATTTTCGAGTTCGTCTGCGGCCATCCTCGAATTCTTTTATTGGGTAGTCCGTCTTTGGCCGGTCTTCCTTTTCGAGTTCGTCTTAGGCCGTCCTTGTTTTATCTTTTGTTGGGTAGCCCATCTGTAGTCGGTCTTCCTTTTCGAGTTCATCTGCGGTGTCCTCGTTTTCTTTTGTTGGGTAGCCTGTCTGTGGCCGGTCTTCCTTTTCGAGTTTGTCTGCGGTCGTCCTCGTATTCTTTTGTTGGGTAGCCCGTCTGTGGCCGGTCTTCCTTTTCGAGTTCGTCTGCGGCCGTCCTCTTATTCTTTTGTTGGGTAGCCCGTCTGTGGCCGGTCTTCCTTTTCGAGTTCGTCTGCGGTCGTCCTCGTTTTCTCTTGTTGGGTAGCCCGTCTGTGGCCGGTCTTCCTTTTCGAGTTCGTCTGCGGCCGTCCTCGTTTTCTATTGTTGGGTAGCCCGTCTGTGGCTGGTCTTCCTTTTCGAGTTTGTCTGCGGCCGTCCTCGTATTCTTTTGTTGGGTAGCCCGTCTGTGGTCGGTCTTCCTTTTCGAGTTCGTCTGCGGCCGTCCTCGTTTTCTTTTGTTGGGTAGCCCGTCTGTGGCCAGTCTTCATTTTCGAGTTCGTCTGCGGCCATCCTCGAATTCTTTTATTGGGTAGTCCGTCTTTGGCCGGTCTTCCTTTTCGAGTTCGTCTTAGGCCGTCCTTGTTTTATCTTTTGTTGGGTAGCCCATCTGTAGTCGGTCTTCCTTTTCGAGTTCGTCTGCGCCCGTCCTCTTATTCTTTTGTTGGGTAGCCCGTCTGTGGCCGGTCTTCCTTTTCGAGTTTGTCTGCGGGCGTCCTCGTTTTCTTTTGTTGGGTAGCCCGTCTGTAGCCGGTCTTCCTTTTCGAGTTCGTCTGCGCCCGTCCTCTTATTCTTTTGTTGGGTAGCCCGTCTGTTGCCGGTCTTCCTTTTCGAGTTCGTCTGCGGCCGTCCTCATATTCTTTTGTTGGGTAGCCCGTCTGTAGTCGGTCTTCCTTTTTGAGTTCGTCTGCGGCCGTCGTTGTTTTCTTTTGTTGGGTAGCCCGTCTGTGGCCAGTCTTCATTTTCGAGTTCGTCTGCGGCCATCCTCGAATTCTTTTATTGGGTAGTCCGTCTTTGGCCGGTCTTCCTTTTCGAGTTCGTCTTAGGCCGTCCTTGTTTTATCTTTTGTTGGGTAGCCCATCTGTAGTCGGTCTTCCTTTTCGAGTTCATCTGCGGCGTCCTCGTTTTCTTTTGTTGGGTAGCCTGTCTGTGGCCGGTCTTCCTTTTCGAGTTTGTCTGCGGTCGTCCTCGTATTCTTTTGTTGGGTAGCCCGTCTGTGGCCGGTCTTCCTTTTCGAGTTCGTCTGCGGCCGTCCTCTTATTCTTTTGTTGGGTAGCCCGTCTGTTGCCGGTCTTCCTTTTCGAGTTCGTCTGCGGTCGTCCTCGTTTTCTCTTGTTGGGTAGCCCGTCTGTGGCCGGTCTTCCTTTTCGAGTTCGTCTGCGGCCGTCCTCGTTTTCTATTGTTGGGTAGCCCGTCTGTGGCTGGTCTTCCTTTTCGAGTTTGTCTGCGGCCGTCCTCGTATTCTTTTGTTGGGTAGCCCGTCTGTGGTCGGTCTTCCTTTTCGAGTTCGTCTGCGGCCGTCCTCGTTTTCTTTTGTTGGGTAGCCCGTCTGTGGCCAGTCTTCATTTTCGAGTTCGTCTGCGGCCATCCTCGAATTCTTTTATTGGGTAGTCCGTCTTTGGCCGGTCTTCCTTTTCGAGTTCGTCTTAGGCCGTCCTTGTTTTATCTTTTGTTGGGTAGCCCATCTGTAGTCGGTCTTCCTTTTCGAGTTCGTCTGCGCCCGTCCTCTTATTCTTTTGTTGGGTAGCCCGTCTGTGGCCGGTCTTCCTTTTCGAGTTTGTCTGCGGGCGTCCTCGTTTTCTTTTGTTGGGTAGCCCGTCTGTAGCCGGTCTTCCTTTTCGAGTTCGTCTGCGCCCGTCCTCTTATTCTTTTGTTGGGTAGCCCGTCTGTTGCCGGTCTTCCTTTTCGAGTTCGTCTGCGGCCGTCCTCATATTCTTTTGTTGGGTAGCCCGTCTGTAGTCGGTCTTCCTTTTTGAGTTCGTCTGCGGCCGTCGTCGTTTTCTTTTGTTGGGTAGCCCGTCTGTGGCCAGTCTTCATTTTCGAGTTCGTCTGCGGCCATCCTCGAATTCTTTTATTGGGTAGTCCGTCTTTGGCCGGTCTTCCTTTTCGAGTTCGTCTTAGGCCGTCCTTGTTTTATCTTTTGTGGGGTAGCCCATCTATAGTCGGTCTTCCTTTTCGAGTTCATCTGCGGCGTCCTCGTTTTCTTTTGTTGGGTAGACTGTCTGTGGCCGGTCTTCCTTTTCGAGTTTGTCTGCGGTCGTCCTCGTATTCTTTTGTTGGGTAGCCCGTCTGTGGCCGGTCTTCCTTTTCGAGTTCGTCTGCGGCCGTCCTCTTATTCTTTTGTTGGGTAGCCCGTCTGTTGCCGGTCTTCCTTTTCGAGTTCGTCTGCGGTCGTCCTCGTTTTCTCTTGTTGGGTAGCCCGTCTGTGGCCGGTCTTCCTTTTCGAGTTCGTCTGCGGCCGTCCTCGTTTTCTATTGTTGGGTAGCCCGTCTGTGGCTGGTCTTCCTTTTCGAGTTTGTCTGCGGCCGTCCTCGTATTCTTTTGTTGGGTAGCCCGTCTGTGGTCGGTCTTCCTTTTCGAGTTCGTCTGCGGCCGTCCTCGTTTTCTTTTGTTGGGTAGCCCGTCTGTGGCCAGTCTTCATTTTCGAGTTCGTCTGCGGCCATCCTCGAATTCTTTTATTGGGTAGTCCGTCTTTGGCCGGTCTTCCTTTTCGAGTTCGTCTTAGGCCGTCCTTGTTTTATCTTTTGTTGGGTAGCCCATCTGTAGTCGGTCTTCCTTTTCGAGTTCGTCTGCGCCCGTCCTCTTATTCTTTTGTTGGGTAGCCCGTCTGTGGCCGGTCTTCCTTTTCGAGTTTGTCTGCGGGCGTCCTCGTTTTCTTTTGTTGGGTAGCCCGTCTGTAGCCGGTCTTCCTTTTCGAGTTCGTCTGCGCCCGTCCTCTTATTCTTTTGTTGGGTAGCCCGTCTGTTGCCGGTCTTCCTTTTCGAGTTCGTCTGCGGCCGTCCTCATATTCTTTTGTTGGGTAGCCCGTCTGTAGTCGGTCTTCCTTTTTGAGTTCGTCTGCGGCCGTCGTTGTTTTCTTTTGTTGGGTAGCCCGTCTGTGGCCAGTCTTCATTTTCGAGTTCGTCTGCGGCCATCCTCGAATTCTTTTATTGGGTAGTCCGTCTTTGGCCGGTCTTCCTTTTCGAGTTCGTCTTAGGCCGTCCTTGTTTTATCTTTTGTTGGGTAGCCCATCTGTAGTCGGTCTTCCTTTTCGAGTTCATCTGCGGCGTCCTCGTTTTCTTTTGTTGGGTAGCCTGTCTGTGGCCGGTCTTCCTTTTCGAGTTTGTCTGCGGTCGTCCTCGTATTCTTTTGTTGGGTAGCCCGTCTGTGGCCGGTCTTCCTTTTCGAGTTCGTCTGCGGCCGTCCTCTTATTCTTTTGTTGGGTAGCCCGTCTGTTGCCGGTCTTCCTTTTCGAGTTCGTCTGCGGTCGTCCTCGTTTTCTCTTGTTGGGTAGCCCGTCTGTGGCCGGTCTTCCTTTTCGAGTTCGTCTGCGGCCGTCCTCGTTTTCTATTGTTGGGTAGCCCGTCTGTGGCTGGTCTTCCTTTTCGAGTTTGTCTGCGGCCGTCCTCGTATTCTTTTGTTGGGTAGCCCGTCTGTGGTCGGTCTTCCTTTTCGAGTTCGTCTGCGGCCGTCCTCGTTTTCTTTTGTTGGGTAGCCCGTCTGTGGCCAGTCTTCATTTTCGAGTTCGTCTGCGGCCATCCTCGAATTCTTTTATTGGGTAGTCCGTCTTTGGCCGGTCTTCCTTTTCGAGTTCGTCTTAGGCCGTCCTTGTTTTATCTTTTGTTGGGTAGCCCATCTGTAGTCGGTCTTCCTTTTCGAGTTCGTCTGCGCCCGTCCTCTTATTCTTTTGTTGGGTAGCCCGTCTGTGGCCGGTCTTCCTTTTCGAGTTTGTCTGCGGGCGTCCTCGTTTTCTTTTGTTGGGTAGCCCGTCTGTAGCCGGTCTTCCTTTTCGAGTTCGTCTGCGCCCGTCCTCTTATTCTTTTGTTGGGTAGCCCGTCTGTTGCCGGTCTTCCTTTTCGAGTTCGTCTGCGGCCGTCCTCATATTCTTTTGTTGGGTAGCCCGTCTGTAGTCGGTCTTCCTTTTTGAGTTCGTCTGCGGCCGTCGTCGTTTTCTTTTGTTGGGTAGCCCGTCTGTGGCCAGTCTTCATTTTCGAGTTCGTCTGCGGCCATCCTCGAATTCTTTTATTGGGTAGTCCGTCTTTGGCCGGTCTTCCTTTTCGAGTTCGTCTTAGGCCGTCCTTGTTTTATCTTTTGTTGGGTAGCCCATCTGTAGTCGGTCTTCCTTTTCGAGTTCATCTGCGGCGTCCTCGTTTTCTTTTGTTGGGTAGCCTGTCTGTGGCCGGTCTTCCTTTTCGAGTTTGTCTGCGGTCGTCCTCGTATTCTTTTGTTGGGTAGCCCGTCTGTGGCCGGTCTTCCTTTTCGAGTTCGTCTGCGGCCGTCCTCTTATTCTTTTGTTGGGTAGCCCGTCTGTTGCCGGTTTTCCTTTTCGAGTTCGTCTGCGGTCGTCCTCGTTTTCTCTTGTTGGGTAGCCCGTCTGTGGCCGGTCTTCCTTTTCGAGTTCGTCTGCGGCCGTCCTCGTTTTCTATTGTTGGGTAGCCCGTCTGTGGCTGGTCTTCCTTTTCGAGTTTGTCTGCGGCCGTCCTCGTATTCTTTTGTTGGGTAGCCCGTCTGTGGTCGGTCTTCCTTTTCGAGTTCGTCTGCGGCCGTCCTCGTTTTCTTTTGTTGGGTAGCCCGTCTGTGGCCAGTCTTCATTTTCGAGTTCGTCTGCGGCCATCCTCGAATTCTTTTATTGGGTAGTCCGTCTTTGGCCGGTCTTCCTTTTCGAGTTCGTCTTAGGCCGTCCTTGTTTTATCTTTTGTTGGGTAGCCCATCTGTAGTCGGTCTTCCTTTTCGAGTTCATCTGCGGCCGTCCTCGTTTTCTTTTGTTGGGTAGCCTGTCTGTGGCCGGTCTTCCTTTTCGAGTTTGTCTGCGGTCGTCCTCGTATTCTTTTGTTGGGTAGCCCGTCTATGGCCGGTCTTCCTTTTCGAGTTCGTCTGCGGCCGTCCTCGTTTTCTCTTGTTGGGTAGCCCGTCTGTGGCCGGTCTTCCTTTTCGAGTTCGTCTGCGGTCGTCCTCGTATTCTTTTGTTGGGTAGCCCATCTGTGGCTGTTCTTCCTTTTCGAGTTCGTCTGCGGCCTTCCTCGTTTTCTTTTGTTGGGTAGCCCGTTTGTGGCAGGTCTTTCTTTTCGAGTTCGTCTGCGGCCGTCCTCGTATTTTTCTGTTGGGTAGCCCGTTTATGGCCGGTCTTCCTTTTCGAGTTCGTCTGCGGCCGTCCACATATTCTTTTGTTGGGTAGCTCGTCTGTGGCCTGTCTTCCTTTTCGAGTTCGTCTACGGCCGTCCTCATTTTCTTTTGTAGGGTAGCCCGTCTGTGGCCAGTCTTCCTTTTCGAGTTCCTCTACGGCCGTCCTCGTTTTCTTTTGTTGGGTAGCCCGTCTGTGGTCGATCTTCCTTTTCGAGTTCGTCTGTGGTCGTCGTCGTATTCTTTTATTGGGTAGCCCGTTTGTGGCCGGTCTTCCTTTTCGAGTTCGTCTGCGGCCGTCCTCGTTTTAGCTTTTGTTGGGTAGCACGTCTGTAGCCGGTCTTCCTTTTCGAGTTCGTCTACGGCCGTCTTCATATTCTTTTGTTGGGCAGCCCATCTGTGGCCGGTCTTCCTTTTCGAGTTCGTCTGCAGCCGTCCTCGTATTCTTTTGTTGGGTAGCCCGTCTGTGGCCGGTCTTCCTTTTCGAGTTCGTCTACGACCGTCCTCGTATTCTTTTGTTGGGTAACCCGTCTGTGGCTGGTCTTCCTTTTCGAGTTTGTCTGTGGCCGTCCTCATTTTCTTTTGTTGGGTGGCCCGTCTGCAGCCGGTCTTCCTTTTCGAGTTCGTCTGCGCCCGTCCTCTTATTCTTTTATTGGGTAGCCCGTCTGTTGCCGGTCTTCCTTTTCGAGTTCGTCTGCGGTCGTCCTCGTTTTCTCTTGTTCGGTAGCCCGTCTGTGGTCGGTCTTCCTTTTCGAGTTCGTCTGCGGCCGTCCTCGTTTTCTTTTGTTGGGTAGCCCGTCTGTGGTCGGTCTTCCTTTTCGAGTTCGTCTGCGGCCGTGCTCGTTTTCTTTTGTTGGGTAGCCCGTCTGTGGCCAGTCTTCATTTTCGAGTTCGTCTGCGGCCGTTCTCGAATTCTTTTGTTGGGTAGCCCATCTTTGGCCGGTCTTCCTTTTCGAGATCGTCTTCGGCCGTCCTTGTTTTATCTTTTGTTGGGTAGCCCATCTTTAGTCGGTCTTCCTTTTCGAGTTCATCTGCGGCCGTCCTCGTTTTCTTTTGTTGGGTAGCCCGTCTGTGGCCGGTCTTCCTTTTCGAGTTTGTCTGCGGCCGTCCTCGTATTCTTTTGTTGGGTAGCCCGTCTGTGGAAGGTCTTCCTTTTCGAGTTCGTCTTCGGCCGTCCTTGTTTTATCTTTTGTTGGGTAGCCCATCTTTAGTCGGTCTTCCTTTTCGAGTTCATCTGCGGCCGTCCTCGTTTTCTTTTGTTGGGTAGCCCGTCTGTGGCCGGTCTTCCTTTTCGAGTTTGTCTGCGGCCGTCCTCGTATTCTTTTGTTGGGTAGCCCGTCTGTGGAAGGTCTTACTTTTCGAGTTCATTTGCGGCCGTCCTCATATTCTTTTGTTGGGCCGCCCGTCTATGGCCGGTCTTCCATTTCGAGTTCGTCTGCGGCCGTCCTCGTATTCTTTTGTTGGGTAGCCCGTCTGTGGCCGGTCTTCCTTTTCGAGTTCGTCTGCGGCCGGCCTCGTATTCTTTTGTTGGGTTCTCTTTCTGTGGCTGTTCTTCCTTTTCGAGTTCATCTGCGGCCTTCCTCGTTTTCTTTTGTTGGGTAGCCCGTCTGTGGCCGGTCTTCCTTTTCGAGTTTGTCTGCGGCCGTCCACATATTCTTTTGTTGGGTAGCTCGTCTGTGGCCGGTCTTCCTTTTCGAGTTTGTCTGCGGTCGTCCTCGTATTCTTTTGTTGGGTAGCCCGACTGTGGCCGGTCTTCCTTTTCGAGTTCGTCTGCGGCCGTCCTCGTTTTCTCTTGTTGGGTAGCCCGTCTGTGACCGGTCTTCCTTTTCGAGTTCGTCTGCGGCCGTCCTCGTATTCTTTTGTTGGGTAGCCCGTCTGTGGCCGGTCTTCCTTTTCGAGTTTGTCTGCGGTCGTCCTCGTATTCTTTTGTTGGGTAGCCCGACTGTGGCCGGTCTTCCTTTTCGAGTTCGTCTGCGGCCGTCCTCGTTTTCTCTTGTTGGGTAGCCCGTCTGTGACCGGTCTTCCTTTTCGAGTTCGTCTGCGGCCGTCCTCGTATTCTTTTGTTGGGTAGCCCGTCTGTGGCCGGTCTTCCTTTTCGAGTTCGTCTGCGGTCGTCCTCGTATTCTTTTGTTGGGTAACCCGTCTGTGGCTGGTCTTCCTTTTCGAGTTTGTCTGCGGCCGTCCTCGTTTTCTTTTGTTGGGTGGCCCGTCTGTAGCCGGTCTTCCTTTTCGAGTTCGTCTGCGCCCGTCCTCGTTTTCTCTTGTTGGGTAGCCCGTCTGTGGCTGGTCTTCATTTTCGAGTTCGTCTGCGGCCGTTCTCGAATTCTTTTGTTGGGTAGCCCATCTTTGGCCGGTCTTCCTTTTCGAGTTCGTCTTCGGCCGTCCTTGTTTTATCTTTTGTTGGGTAGCCCATCTGTAGTCGGTCTTCCTTTTCGAGTTCATCTGCGGCCGTCCTCGTTTTCTTTTGTTGGGTAGCCCGTCTGTGGCCGGTCTTCCTTTTCGAGTTTGTCTGCGGTCGTCCTCGTATTCTTTTGTTGGGTAGCCTGTCTGTGGCCGGTCTTACTTTTCGAGTTCGTTTGCGGCCGTCCTCATATTCTTTTGTTGGGCCGCCCGTCTATGGCCGGTCTTCCATTTCGAGTTCGTCTGCGGCCGTCCTCGTATTCTTTTGTTGGGTAGCCCGTCCGTGGCCGGTCTTCCTTTTCGAGTTCGTCTGCGGCCGGCCTCGTATTCTTTTGTTGGGTTGCCTTTCTGTGGCTGTTCTTCCTTTTCGAGTTCATCTGCGGCCTTCCTCGTTTTCTTTTGTTGGGTAGCCCGTCTGTGGCCGGTCTTCCTTTTCGAGTTTGTCTGCGGCCGTCCACATATTCTTTTGTTGGGTAGCTCGTCTGTGGCCGGTCTTCCTTTTCGAGTTTGTCTGCGGTCGTCCTCGTATTCTTTTGTTGGGTAGCCCGACTGTGGCCGGTCTTCCTTTTCGAGTTCGTCTGCGGCCGTCCTCGTTTTTTCTTGTTGGGTAGCCCGTCTGTGACCGGTCTTCCTTTTCGAGTTCGTCTATGGCCGTCCTCGTATTCTTTTGTTGGGTAGCCCGTCTGTGGCCGGTCTTCCTTTTCGAGTTCGTCTGCGGTCGTCCTCGTATTCTTTTGTTGGGAAGCCCATCTGTGGCTGTTCTTCCTTTTCGAGTTCGTCTGCGGCCTTCCTCGTTTTCTTTTGTTGGGAAGCCCATCTGTGGCTGTTCTTCCTTTTAGAGTTCGTCTGCGGCCTTCCTGGTTTTCTTTTGTTGGGTAGCCCGTTTGTGGCCGGTCTTTCTTTTCAAGTTCGTCTGCAGCCGTCCTCGTATTTTTCTGTTGGGTAGCCCGTTTATGGCCGGTCTTCCTTTTCGAGTTCGTCTGCGGCCGTCCACATATTCTTTTGTTGGGTAGCTCGTCTATGGCATGTCTTCCTTTTCGAGTTCGTCTACGGCCGTCCTCGTTTTCTTTTGTTGGGTAGCCCGTCTGTGGTCGATCTTCCTTTTCGAGTTCGTCTGCGGCCGTCCTCGAATTCTTTTATTGGGTAGTCCGTCTTTGGCCGGTCTTCTTTTTCGAGTTCGTCTTAGGCCGTCCTTGTTTTATCTTTTGTTGGGTAGCCCATCTGTAGTCGGTCTTCCTTTTCGAGTTCGTCTGCGGCCGTCCTCGTTTTCTTTTGTTGGGTAGCCCGTCTGTGGCTGTTCTTCCTTTTCGAGTTCGTCTGCGGCCTTCCTCGTTTTCTTTTGTTGGGTTGCCCGTCTGTGGCCGGTCTTTCTTTTCGAGTTCGTCTGCGGCCGTCCTCGTATTTTTCTGTTGGGTAGCCCGTTTATGGCCGGTCTTCCTTTTCGAGTTCGTCTGCGGCCGTCCATATATTCTTTTGTTGGGTAGCTCGTCTGTGGCCTGTCTTCCTTTTCGAGTTCGTCTACGGCCGTCCTCATTTTCTTTTGTAGGCTAGCCCGTCTGTGGCCAGTCTTCCTTTTCGAGTTCGTCTACGGCCGTCCTCGTTTTCTTTTGTTGGGTAGCCCGTCTGTGGTCGATCTTCCTTTTCGAGTTCGTCTGTGGTCGTCGTCGTATTCTTTTATTGGGTAGCCCGTTTGTGGCCGATCTTCCTTTTCGAGTTCGTCTGCGGCCGTCCTCGTTTTAGCTTTTGTTGGGTAGCACGTCTGTAGCCGGTCTTCCTTTTCGAGTTCGTCTACGGGCGTCTTCATATTCTTTTGTTGGGCAGCCCATCTGTGGCCGGTCTTCCTTTTCGAGTTCGTCTGCAGCCGTCCTCGTATTCTTTTGTTGGGTAGCCCGTCTATGGCCGGTCTTCCTTTTCGAGTTCGTCTACGACCGTCCTCGTATTCTTTTGTTGGGTAACCCGTCTGTGGCTGGTCTTCCTTTTCGAGTTTGTCTGCGGCTGTCCTCGTTTTCTTTTGTTGGGTGGCCCGTCTGTAGCCGGTATTCCTTTTCGAGTACGTCTGCGCCCCTCCTCTTATTCTTTTGTTGGGTAGCCCGTCTGTTGCCGGTCTTCCTTTTCGAGTTCGTCTGCGGTCGTCCTCGTTTTCTCTTGTTGGGTAGCCCGTCTGTGGCCGGTCTTCCTTTTCGAGTTCGTCTGCGGCCGTCCTCGTTTTCTTTTGTTGGGTAGCCCGTCTGTGGTCGGTCTTCCTTTTCGAGTTCGTCTGCGGCCGTCCTCGTTTTAGCTTTTGTTGGGTAGCACGTCTGTAGCCGGTCTTCCTTTTCGAGTTCGTCTACGGCCGTCTTCATATTCTTTTGTTGGGCAGCCGATCTGTGGCCGGTCTTCCTTTTCGAGTTCGTCTGCAGCCGTCCTCGTTTTCTTTTGTTGGGTAGCCCGTCTGTGGTCGATCTTCCTTTTCGAGTTCGTCTGCGGCCGTCCTCGAATTCTTTTATTGGGTAGTCCGTCTTTGGCCGGTCTTCTTTTTCGAGTTCGTCTTAGGCCGTCCTTGTTTTATCTTTTGTTGGGTAGCCCATCTGTAGTCGGTCTTCCTTTTCGAGTTCGTCTGCGGCCGTCCTCGTTTTCTTTTGTTGGGTAGCCCGTCTGTGGCCAGTCTTCATTTTCGAGTTCGTCTGCGGCCATCCTCGAATTCTTTTATTGGGTAGTCCGTCTTTGGCCGATCTTCCTTTTCGAGTTCGTCTTAGGCCGTCCTTGTTTTATCTTTTGTTGGGTAGCCCATCTGTAGTCGGTCTTCCTTTTCGAGTTCATCTGCGGCCGTCCTCATTTTCTTTTGTTGGGTAGCCTGTCTGTGGCCGGTCTTCCTTTTCGAGTTTGTCTGCGGTCGTCCTCGTATTCTTTTGTTGGGTAGCCCGTCTGTGGCTGTTCTTCCTTTTCGAGTTCGTCTGCGGCCTTCCTCGTTTTCTTTTGTTGGGTAGCCCGTCTGTGGCCGGTCTTTCTTTTCGAGTTCGTCTGCGGCCGTCCTCGTATTTTTCTGTTGGGTAGCCCGTTTATGGCCGGTCTTCCTTTTCGAGTTCGTCTGCGGCCGTCCACATATTCTTTTGTTGGGTAGCTCGTCTGTGGCCTGTCTTCCTTTTCGAGTTCGTCTGCGGCCGTCCTCGTATTCTTTTGTTGGGTAGCCGTCTGTGGGCGGTCTTCCTTTTCGAGTTCGCCTGCGGTCGTCCTCGTATGCTTTTGTTGGGTAGCCCATCTGTGGCTGTTCTTCCTTTTCGAGTTCGTCTGCGGCCTTCCTCGTTTTATTTTGTTGGGTTGCCCGTCTGTGGCCGGTCTTTCTTTTCGAGTTCGTCTGCGGCCGTCCTCGTATTTTTCTGTTGGGTAGCCCGTTTATGGCCGGTCTTCCTTTTCGAGTTCGTCTGCGGCCGTCCACATATTCTTTTGTTGGGTAGCTCGTCTGTGGCCTGTCTTCCTTTTCGAGTTCGTCTACGGCCGTCCTCATTTTCTTTTGTAGGCTAGCCCGTCTGTGGCCAGTCTTCCTTTTCGAGTTCGTCAACGGCCGTCCTCGTTTTCTTTTGTTGGGTAGCCCGTCTGTGGTCGATCTTCCTTTTCGAGTTCGTCTGTGGTCGTCGTCGTATTCTTTTATTGGGTAGCCCGTTTGTGGCCGGTCTTCCTTTTCGAGTTCGTCTGCAACCGTCCTCGTTTTAGCTTTTGTTGGGTAGCACGTCTGTAGCCGGTCTTCCTTTTGGGTTCGTCTACTGGCGTCTTCATATTCTTTTGTTGGGCAGCCCATCTGTGGCCTGTCTTCCTTTTCGGGTTCGTCTGCAGCCGTCCTCGTATTCTTTTGTTGGGTAGCCCGTCAGTGGCCGGTCTTCCTTTTCGAGTTCGTCTACGACCGTCCTCGTATTCTTTTGTTGGGTAACCCGTCTGTGGCTGGTCTTCCTTTTCGAGTTTGTCTGCGGCTGTCCTCGTTTTCTTTTGTTGGGTGGCCCGTCTGTAGCCGGTATTCCTTTTCGAGTACGTCTGCGCCCCTCCTCTTATTCTTTTGTTGGGTAGCCCGTCTGTTGCCGGTCTTCCTTTTCGAGTTCGTCTGCGGTCGTCCTCGTTTTCTCTTGTTGGGTAGCCCGTCTGTGGCCGGTCTTCCTTTTCGAGTTCGTCTGCGGCCGTCCTCGTTTTCTTTTGTTGGGTAGCCCGTCTGTGGTCGGTCTTCCTTTTCGAGTTCGTCTGCGGCCGTCCTCGTTTTAGCTTTTGTTGGGTAGCACGTCTGTAGCCGGTCTTCCTTTTCGAGTTCGTCTACGGCCGTCTTCATATTCTTTTGTTGGGCAGCCGATCTGTGGCCGGTCTTCCTTTTCGAGTTCGTCTGCAGCCGTCCTCGTATACTTTTGTTGGGTAGCCCGTCTGTGGCCGGTCTTCCTTTTCGAGTTCATCTGCGACCGTTTATGGCCGGTCTTCCTTTTCGAGTTCGTCTGCGGCCGTCCTCGTTTTAGCTTTTGTTGGGTAGCACGTCTGTAGCCGGTCTTCCTTTTCGAGTTCG
Organism: Lathyrus tuberosus; assembly: GCA_022829125.1. Taxonomy (NCBI): domain Eukaryota; kingdom Viridiplantae; phylum Streptophyta; class Magnoliopsida; order Fabales; family Fabaceae; genus Lathyrus; species Lathyrus tuberosus. Next base: position 7,773,520 of record JALAZF010000270.1, on the reverse strand, counting down.
TCTACGGCCGTCTTCATATTCTTTTGTTGGGTAGCCCGTCTGTGGCTGGTCTTCCTTTTCGAGTTTGTCTGCGGTCGTCCTCGTTTTCTCTTGTTGGGTAGCCCGTCTGTGGCTGGTCTTCCTTTTCGAGTTTGTCTGCGGCCCTCCTCTTATTCTTTTGTTGGGTGGCCCGTCTGTAGCCGGTATTCCTTTTCGAGTACGTCTGCGCCCCTCCTCTTATTCTTTTGTTGGGTAGCCCGTCTGTTGCCGGTCTTCCTTTTCGAGTTCGTCTGCGGTCGTCCTCGTTTTCTCTTGTTGGGTAGCCCGTCTGTGGCCGGTCTTCCTTTTCGAGTTCGTCTGCGGCCGTCCTCGTTTTCTTTTGTTGGGTAGCCCGTCTGTGGTCGGTCTTCCTTTTCGAGTTCGTCTGCGGCCGTCCTCGTTTTAGCTTTTGTTGGGTAGCACGTCTGTAGCCGGTCTTCCTTTTCGAGTTCGTCTACGGCCGTCTTCATATTCTTTTGTTGGGCAGCCGATCTGTGGCCGGTCTTCCTTTTCGAGTTCGTCTGCAGCCGTCCTCGTATTCTTTTGTTGGGTAGCCCGTCTGTGGCCGGTCTTCCTTTTCGAGTTCATCTGCGACCGTTTATGGCCGGTCTTCCTTTTCGAGTTCGTCTGCGGCCGTCCACATATTCTTTTGTTGGGTAGCTCATCTGTGGCCTGTCTTCCTTTTCGAGTTCGTCTACGGCCGTCCTCATTTTCTTTTGTAGGGTAGCCCGTCTGTGGCCAGTCTTCCTTTTCTAGTTCGTCTACGACCGTCCTCGTTTTCTTTTGTTGGGTAGCCCGTCTGTGGTCGATCTTCCTTTTCGAGTTTGTCTGTGGTCGTCCTCGTATTCTTTTATTGGGTAGCCCGTCTTTGGCCGATCTTCCTTTTCGAGTTCGTCTGCGGTCGTCCTCGTATTCTTTTATTGGGTAGCCGTCTGTGGCCGGTCTTCCTTTTCGAGTTCGTCTGCGGCCGTTTATGGCCGGTCTTCCTTTTCGAGTTCGTCTGCGGCCGTCCACATATTCTTTTGTTGGGTAGCTCATCTGTGGCCTGTCTTCCTTTTCGAGTTCGTCTACGGCCGTCCTCATTTTCTTTTGTAGGGTAGCCCGTCTGTGGCCAGTCTTCCTTTTCTAGTTCGTCTACGACCGTCCTCGTTTTCTTTTGTTGGGTAGCCCGTCTGTGGTCGATCTTCCTTTTCGAGTTTGTCTGTGGTCGTCCTCGTATTCTTTTATTGGGTAGCCCGTCTTTGGCCGATCTTCCTTTTCGAGTTCGTCTGCGGTCGTCCTCGTATTCTTTTATTGGGTAGCCGTCTGTGGCCGGTCTTCCTTTTCGAGTTCGTCTGCGGCCGTCCTCGTTTTAGCTTTTGTTGGGTAGCACGTCTGTAGCCGGTCTTTCTTTTCGAGTTCGTCTGCGGCCGTCCTCATATTCTTTTGTTGGGCAGCCCGTCTGTGGCCGGTCTTCCTTTTCGAGTTCGTCTGCGGCTGTCCTCGTATTTTTCGGTTGGATAGCCCGTTTATGGCCGGTCTTCCTTTTCGAGTTCGTCTGCGGCCGTCCACATATTCTTTTGTTGGGTAGCTCGTCTGTGGCCTGTCTTCCTTTTCGAGTTCGTCTACGGCCGTCCTCATTTTATTTTATAGTGTAGCCCGTCTGTGGCCAGTCTTCCTTTTCGAGTTCGTCTACGACCGTCCTCGCTTTCTTTTGTTAGGTAGCCCGTCTGTGGCCTGTCTTCCTTTTCGAGTTCGTCTACGGCCGTCCTGATTTTCTTTTATAGTGTAGCCCGTCTGTGGCCAGTCTTCCTTTTCGAGTTCGTCTACGACCGTCCTCGTTTTCTTTTGTTGGGTAGCCTGTCTGTGGTCGATCTTCCTTTTCGAGTTCGTCTGTGGTCGTCCTCGTATTCTTTTATTGGGTAGCCCGTCTGTGACCGGTCTTCCTTTTCGAGTTCGTCTGCGGCCGTCCTCCTTTTAGCTTTTGTTGGGTAGCACGTCTGTAGTCGGTCTTCTTTTTCGAGTTCGTCTACGGCCGTCTTCAAATTCTTTGGTTGGGCAGCTCATCTGTGGCCGATCTTCCTTTTCGAGTTCGTCTACGGCCGTCCTCGTATTCTTTTGTTGGGTAGCCCGTCTGTGGCTGGTGTTCCTTTTCGAGTTTGTCTGCGGCCGTCCTCGTTTTCTTTTGTTGGGTAGCACGTCTGTAGCCGGTCTTCCTTTTTGAGTTCGTCTGCGCCCGTCCTCTTATTCTTTTGTTGGGTAGCCCGTCTGTTGCCGGTCTTCCTTTTCGAGTTCGTCTGCGGTCGTCCTCATTTTCTCTTGTTAGGTAGCCCGTCTGTGACCGGTCTTCCTTTTCGAGTTCGTTTGCGGCCGTCCTCGTTTTCTTTTGTTGGGTAGCCCGTCTATGGCCGGTCTTCCTTTTCGAGTTCGTCTGCGGCCGTCCTCGAATTCTTTTGTTGGGTAGCCCGTCTTTGGCCGGTCTTACTTTTCGAGTTCGTCTGCGGCCGTCCTCATATTCTTTTGTTGGGCAGCCCATCTGTGGCCGGTCTTCCTTTTCGAGTTCGTCTACGGCCGTCTTCAAATTCTTTTGTTGGGTAGCCCATCTGTGGCCGGTCTTCCTTTTCCAGTTCGTCTGCAGCCGTCCTCGTATTCTTTTGTTGGGTAGACCGTCTGTGGCCGGTCTTCCTTTTCGAGTTTGTCTGCGGCCGTCCTCGTATTCTTTTGTTGGGTAGCCCGTCTGTGGCCGATCTTCCTTTTCGAGTTCGTCTGCGGTCGTCCTCGTATTTTTCTGTTGGGTAGCCCGTCTATGGCCAGTCTTCCTTTTCGAGTTCGTCTGCGGCCGTCCACATATTCTTTTGTTAGGTAGCGCGTCTGTGGCCGGTCTTCCTTTTGGAGTTCGTCTACGGCTGTCCTCATTTTCTTTTGTTGGGTAGCCCGTCTGTGACCGATCTTCCTTTTCGAGTTCGTCTACGGCCGTCCTCGTTTTCTTTTGTTGGGTAGCCCGTCTGTGGCCGATCTTCCTTTTGGAGTTCGTCTGCGGTCGTCCTCGTATTCTTTTATTGGGTAGCCCGTCTGTGGCCGGTCTTCCTTTTCGAGTTCGTCTGCGGCCGTCCTCGTTTTAGCTTTTGTTGGGCAGCCCGTCTGTAGCCGGTCTTCCTTTTCGAGTTCGTCTGCGGCCGTCCTCATATTCTTTTATTGGGCAGCCCGTCTGTGGCCAGTCTTCCTTTTCGAGTTCGTCTGTGGCCGTCCTCGTATTTTTCTGTTGGGTAGCCCGTCTATGGCCAGTCTTCCTTTTCGAGTTCGTCTGCGGCCGTCCACATATTCTTTTGTTGGGTAGCCCGTCTGTGGCTGGTCTTCCTTTTCGAGTTCGTCTACGGCCGTCCTCGTTTTATTTTGTTGGGTAGCCCGTCTGTGGCCGTTCTTCCTTTTCGAGTTCATCTACGGCCGTCCTTGTTTTCTTTTGTTGGGAAGTCCGTTTGTGGCCGGTCTTCCTTCTGAGTTCGTCTGCGGTCGTCCTCGTTTTCTTTTATTGGGTAGCCGTCTGTGGCCGGTCTTCCTTTTCGAGTTCGTCTGCGGCCGTCCTCGTTTTAGCTTTTGTTGGGTAGCACGTCTGTAGCCGGTCTTTCTTTTCGAGTTCGTCTGCGGCCGTCCTCATATTCTTTTGTTGGGCAGCCCGTCTGTGGCCGGTCTTCCTTTTCGAGTTCGTCTGCGGCCGTCCTCGTATTTTTCGGTTGGGTAGCCCGTTTATGGCCGGTCTTCCTTTTCGAGTTCGTCTGCGGCCGTCCACATATTCTTTTGTTGGGTAGCTCGTCTGTGGCCTGTCTTCCTTTTCGAGTTCGTCTACGGCCGTCCTCATTTTATTTTATAGTGTAGCCCGTCTGTGGCCAGTCTTCCTTTTCGAGTTCGTCTACGACCGTCCTCGCTTTCTTTTGTTGGGTAGCCCGTCTGTGGCCTGTCTTCCTTTTCGAGTTCGTCTACGGCCGTCCTGATTTTCTTTTATAGTGTAGCCCATCTGTGGCCAGTCTTCCTTTTCGAGTTCGTCTACGACCGTCCTCGTTTTCTTTTGTTGGGTAGCCTGTCTGTGGTCGATCTTCCTTTTCGAGTTCGTCTGTGGTCGTCCTCGTATTCTTTTATTGGGTAGCCCGTCTGTGACCGGTCTTCCTTTTCGAGTTCGTCTGCGGCCGTCCTCCTTTTAGCTTTTGTTGGGTAGCACGTCTGTAGTCGGTCTTCTTTTTCGAGTTCGTCTACGGCCGTCTTCAAATTCTTTGGTTGGGCAGCTCATCTGTGGCCGATCTTCCTTTTCGAGTTCGTCTACGGCCGTCCTCGTATTCTTTTGTTGGGTAGCCCGTCTGTGGCTGGTGTTCCTTTTCGAGTTTGTCTGCGGCCGTCCTCGTTTTCTTTTGTTGGGTAGCACGTCTGTAGCCGGTCTTCCTTTTTGAGTTCGTCTGCGCCCGTCCTCTTATTCTTTTGTTGGGTAGCCCGTCTGTTGCCGGTCTTCCTTTTCGAGTTCGTCTGCGGTCGTCCTCATTTTCTCTTGTTAGGTAGCCCGTCTGTGACCGGTCTTCCTTTTCGAGTTCGTTTGCGGCCGTCCTCGTTTTCTTTTGTTGGGTAGCCCGTCTATGGCCGGTCTTCCTTTTCGAGTTCGTCTGCGGCCGTCCTCGAATTCTTTTGTTGGGTAGCCCGTCTTTGGCCGGTCTTACTTTTCGAGTTCGTCTGCGGCCGTCCTCATATTCTTTTGTTGGGCAGCCCATCTGTGGCCGGTCTTCCTTTTCGAGTTCGTCTACGGCCGTCTTCAAATTCTTTTGTTGGGTAGCCCATCTGTGGCCGGTCTTCCTTTTCCAGTTCGTCTGCAGCCGTCCTCGTATTCTTTTGTTGGGTAGACCGTCTGTGGCCGGTCTTCCTTTTCGAGTTTGTCTGCGGCCGTCCTCGTATTCTTTTGTTGGGTAGCCCGTCTGTGGCCGATCTTCCTTTTCGAGTTCGTCTGCGGTCGTCCTCGTATTTTTCTGTTGGGTAGCCCGTCTATGGCCAGTCTTCCTTTTCGAGTTCGTCTGCGGCCGTCCACATATTCTTTTGTTAGGTAGCGCGTCTGTGGCCGGTCTTCCTTTTGGAGTTCGTCTACGGCCGTCCTCATTTTCTTTTGTTGGGTAGCCCGTCTGTGACCGATCTTCCTTTTCGAGTTCGTCTACGGCCGTCCTCGTTTTCTTTTGTTGGGTAGCCCGTCTGTGGCCGATCTTCCTTTTGGAGTTCGTCTGCGGTCGTCCTCGTATTCTTTTATTGGGTAGCCCGTCTGTGGCCGGTCTTCCTTTTCGAGTTCGTCTGCGGCCGTCCTCGTTTTAGCTTTTGTTGGGCAGCCCGTCTGTAGCCGGTCTTCCTTTTCGAGTTCGTCTGCGGCCGTCCTCATATTCTTTTATTGGGCAGCCCGTCTGTGGCCAGTCTTCCTTTTCGAGTTCGTCTGTGGCCGTCCTCGTATTTTTCTGTTGGGTAGCCCGTCTATGGCCAGTCTTCCTTTTCGAGTTCGTCTGCGGCCGTCCACATATTCTTTTGTTGGGTAGCCCGTCTGTGGCTGGTCTTCCTTTTCGAGTTCGTCTACGGCCGTCCTCGTTTTATTTTGTTGGGTAGCCCGTCTGTGGCCGTTCTTCCTTTTCGAGTTCATCTACGGCCGTCCTTGTTTTCTTTTGTTGGGAAGCCCGTTTGTGGCCGGTCTTCCTTCTGAGTTCGTCTGCGGTCGTCCTCGTTTTCTTTTGTTGGGTAGCCCGTTTGTGGCCGGTCTTCCTTTTCGAGTTCGTCTGCGGTCGTCCTCGTTTTCTTTTGTTGGGTAGCCCGTCTGTGGCCGATCTTCCTTTTCGAGTTCGTCTGCGGCCGTCCTCGTTTTCTTTTGTTGGGCAGCCCGTCTGTGGCAGGTCTTCCTTTTCGAGTTCGTCTGCGGCCGTCCTCGTATTCTTTTGTTGGGTAGCACGTCTGTGGCCGGTCTTCCTTTTCGAGTTCGTCTGCGGCCGTCCTCGTTTTCTTTTGTTGGGTAGCCTGTTTGTGGTTGGTCTTCCTTTTCGAGTTCGTTTGTGGCCGTCCTCATATTATTTTGTTGGGTAGCCCGTCTGTGGTCGGTCTTCCTTTTCGAGTTCGTCTGCGGCCGTCCTCATTTTCTTTTGTTGGGTAGCCCGTCTGTGACCGATCTTCCTTTTCGAGTTCGTCTACGGCCGTCCTCGTTTTCTTTTGTTGGGTAGCCCGTCTGTGGCCGATCTTCCTTTTGGAGTTCGTCTGCGGTCGTCCTCGTATTCTTTTATTGGGTAGCCCGTCTGTGGCCGGTCTTCCTTTTCGAGTTCGTCTGCGGCCGTCCTCGTTTTAGCTTTTGTTGGGCAGCCCGTCTGTAGCCGGTCTTCCTTTTCGAGTTCGTCTGCGGCCGTCCTCATATTCTTTTATTGGGCAGCCCGTCTGTGGCCAGTCTTCCTTTTCGAGTTCGTCTGTGGCCGTCCTCGTATTTTTCTGTTGGGTAGCCCGTCTATGGCCAGTCTTCCTTTTCGAGTTCGTCTGCGGCCGTCCACATATTCTTTTGTTGGGTAGCCCGTCTGTGGCTGGTCTTCCTTTTCGAGTTCGTCTACGGCCGTCCTCGTTTTATTTTGTTGGGTAGCCCGTCTGTGGCCGTTCTTCCTTTTCAAGTTCATCTACGGCTGTCCTTGTTTTCTTTTGTTGGGAAGCCCGTTTGTGGCCGGTCTTCCTTCTGAGTTCGTCTGCGGTCGTCCTCGTTTTCTTTTGTTGGGTAGCCCGTTTGTGGTCGGTCTTCCTTTTCGAGTTCGTCTGCGGTCGTCCTCGTTTTCTTTTGTTGGGTAGCCCGTCTGTGGCCGATCTTCCTTTTCGAGTTCGTCTGCGGCCGTCCTCGTTTTCTTTTGTTGGGCAGCCCGTCTGTGGCAGGTCTTCCTTTTCGAGTTCGTCTGCGGCCGTCCTCGTTTTCTTTTGTTGGGTAGCACGTCTGTGGCCGGTCTTCCTTTTCGAGTTCGTCTGCGGCCGTCCTCGTTTTCTTTTGTTGGGTAGCCTGTTTGTGGTTGGTCTTCCTTTTCGAGTTCGTTTGTGGCCGTCCTCATATTATTTTGTTGGGTAGCCCGTCTGTGGTCGGTCTTCCTTTTCGAGTTCGTCTGCGGCCGTCCTCATTTTCTTTTGTTGGGTAGCCCGTCTGTGACCGATCTTCCTTTTCGAGTTCGTCTACGGCCGTCCTCGTTTTCTTTTGTTGGGTAGCCCGTCTGTGGCCGATCTTCCTTTTGGAGTTCGTCTGCGGTCGTCCTCGTATTCTTTTATTGGGTAGCCCGTCTGTGGCCGGTCTTCCTTTTCGAGTTCGTCTGCGGCCGTCCTCGTTTTAGCTTTTGTTGGGCAGCCCGTCTGTAGCCGGTCTTCCTTTTCGAGTTCGTCTGCGGCCGTCCTCATATTCTTTTATTGGGCAGCCCGTCTGTGGCCAGTCTTCCTTTTCGAGTTCGTCTGTGGCCGTCCTCGTATTTTTCTGTTGGGTAGCCCGTCTATGGCCAGTCTTCCTTTTCGAGTTCGTCTGCGGCCGTCCACATATTCTTTTGTTGGGTAGCACGTCTGTGGCCGGTCTTCCTTTTCGAGTTCGTCTGCGGCCGTCCTCGTTTTCTTTTGTTGGGTAGCCTGTTTGTGGTTGGTCTTCCTTTTCGAGTTCGTTTGTGGCCGTCCTCATATTATTTTGTTGGGTAGCCCGTCTGTGGTCGGTCTTCCTTTCCGAGTTCGTCTGCGGCCGTCCTCATTTTCTTTTGTTGGGTAGCCCGTCTGTGACCGATCTTCCTTTTCGAGTTCGTCTACGGCCGTCCTCGTTTTCTTTTGTTGGGTAGCCCGTCTGTGGCCGATCTTCCTTTTGGAGTTCGTCTGCGGTCGTCCTCGTATTCTTTTATTGGGTAGCCCGTCTGTGGCCGGTCTTCCTTTTCGAGTTCGTCTGCGGCCGTCCTCGTTTTAGCTTTTGTTGGGCAGCCCGTCTGTAGCCGGTCTTCCTTTTCGAGTTCGTCTGCGGCCGTCCTCATATTCTTTTATTGGGCAGCCCGTCTGTGGCCAGTCTTCCTTTTCGAGTTCGTCTGTGGCCGTCCTCGTATTTTTCTGTTGGGTAGCCCGTCTATGGCCAGTCTTCCTTTTCGAGTTCGTCTGCGGCCGTCCACATATTCTTTTGTTGGGTAGCCCGTCTGTGGCCGTTCTTCCTTTTCGAGTTCATCTACGGCCGTCCTTGTTTTCTTTTGTTGGGAAGCCCGTTTGTGGCCGGTCTTCCTTCTGAGTTCGTCTGCGGTCGTCCTCGTTTTCTTTTGTTGGGTAGCCCGTTTGTGGCCGGTCTTCCTTTTCGAGTTCGTCTGCGGTCGTCCTCGTTTTCTTTTGTTGGGTAGCCCGTCTGTGGCCGATCTTCCTTTTCGAGTTCGTCTGCGGCCGTCCTCGTTTTCTTTTGTTGGGCAGCCCGTCTGTGGCAGGTCTTCCTTTTCGAGTTCGTCTGCGGCCGTCCTCGTATTCTTTTGTTGGGTAGCACGTCTGTGGCCGGTCTTCCTTTTCGAGTTCGTCTGCGGCCGTCCTCGTTTTCTTTTGTTGGGTAGCCTGTTTGTGGTTGGTCTTCCTTTTCGAGTTCGTTTGTGGCCGTCCTCATATTATTTTGTTGGGTAGCCCGTCTGTGGTCGGTCTTCCTTTTCGAGTTCGTCTGCGGCCGTCCTCATTTTCTTTTGTTGGGTAGCCCGTCTGTGACCGATCTTCCTTTTCGAGTTCGTCTACGGCCGTCCTCGTTTTCTTTTGTTGGGTAGCCCGTCTGTGGCCGATCTTCCTTTTGGAGTTCGTCTGCGGTCGTCCTCGTATTCTTTTATTGGGTAGCCCGTCTGTGGCCGGTCTTCCTTTTCGAGTTCGTCTGCGGCCGTCCTCGTTTTAGCTTTTGTTGGGCAGCCCGTCTGTAGCCGGTCTTCCTTTTCGAGTTCGTCTGCGGCCGTCCTCATATTCTTTTATTGGGCAGCCCGTCTGTGGCCAGTCTTCCTTTTCGAGTTCGTCTGTGGCCGTCCTCGTATTTTTCTGTTGGGTAGCCCGTCTATGGCCAGTCTTCCTTTTCGAGTTCGTCTGCGGCCGTCCACATATTCTTTTGTTGGGTAGCCCGTCTGTGGCTGGTCTTCCTTTTCGAGTTCGTCTACGGCCGTCCTCGTTTTATTTTGTTGGGTAGCCCGTCTGTGGCCGTTCTTCCTTTTCAAGTTCATCTACGGCTGTCCTTGTTTTCTTTTGTTGGGAAGCCCGTTTGTGGCCGGTCTTCCTTCTGAGTTCGTCTGCGGTCGTCCTCGTTTTCTTTTGTTGGGTAGCCCGTTTGTGGTCGGTCTTCCTTTTCGAGTTCGTCTGCGGTCGTCCTCGTTTTCTTTTGTTGGGTAGCCCGTCTGTGGCCGATCTTCCTTTTCGAGTTCGTCTGCGGCCGTCCTCGTTTTCTTTTGTTGGGCAGCCCGTCTGTGGCAGGTCTTCCTTTTCGAGTTCGTCTGCGGCCGTCCTCGTTTTCTTTTGTTGGGTAGCACGTCTGTGGCCGGTCTTCCTTTTCGAGTTCGTCTGCGGCCGTCCTCGTTTTCTTTTGTTGGGTAGCCTGTTTGTGGTTGGTCTTCCTTTTCGAGTTCGTTTGTGGCCGTCCTCATATTATTTTGTTGGGTAGCCCGTCTGTGGTCGGTCTTCCTTTTCGAGTTCGTCTGCGGCCGTCCTCATTTTCTTTTGTTGGGTAGCCCGTCTGTGACCGATCTTCCTTTTCGAGTTCGTCTACGGCCGTCCTCGTTTTCTTTTGTTGGGTAGCCCGTCTGTGGCCGATCTTCCTTTTGGAGTTCGTCTGCGGTCGTCCTCGTATTCTTTTATTGGGTAGCCCGTCTGTGGCCGGTCTTCCTTTTCGAGTTCGTCTGCGGCCGTCCTCGTTTTAGCTTTTGTTGGGCAGCCCGTCTGTAGCCGGTCTTCCTTTTCGAGTTCGTCTGCGGCCGTCCTCATATTCTTTTATTGGGCAGCCCGTCTGTGGCCAGTCTTCCTTTTCGAGTTCGTCTGTGGCCGTCCTCGTATTTTTCTGTTGGGTAGCCCGTCTATGGCCAGTCTTCCTTTTCGAGTTCGTCTGCGGCCGTCCACATATTCTTTTGTTGGGTAGCACGTCTGTGGCCGGTCTTCCTTTTCGAGTTCGTCTGCGGCCGTCCTCGTTTTCTTTTGTTGGGTAGCCTGTTTGTGGTTGGTCTTCCTTTTCGAGTTCGTTTGTGGCCGTCCTCATATTATTTTGTTGGGTAGCCCGTCTGTGGTCGGTCTTCCTTTCCGAGTTCGTCTGCGGCCGTCCTCATTTTCTTTTGTTGGGTAGCCCGTCTGTGACCGATCTTCCTTTTCGAGTTCGTCTACGGCCGTCCTCGTTTTCTTTTGTTGGGTAGCCCGTCTGTGGCCGATCTTCCTTTTGGAGTTCGTCTGCGGTCGTCCTCGTATTCTTTTATTGGGTAGCCCGTCTGTGGCCGGTCTTCCTTTTCGAGTTCGTCTGCGGCCGTCCTCGTTTTAGCTTTTGTTGGGCAGCCCGTCTGTAGCCGGTCTTCCTTTTCGAGTTCGTCTGCGGCCGTCCTCATATTCTTTTATTGGGCAGCCCGTCTGTGGCCAGTCTTCCTTTTCGAGTTCGTCTGTGGCCGTCCTCGTATTTTTCTGTTGGGTAGCCCGTCTATGGCCAGTCTTCCTTTTCGAGTTCGTCTGCGGCCGTCCACATATTCTTTTGTTGGGTAGCCCGTCTGTGGCTGGTCTTCCTTTTCGAGTTCGTCTACGGTCGTCCTCGTTTTCTTTTGTTGGGTAGCCCGTTTGTGGCCGGTCTTCCTTTTCGAGTTCGTCTGCGGTCGTCCTCGTTTTCTTTTGTTGGGTAGCCCGTCTGTGGCCGATCTTCCTTTTCGAGTTCGTCTGCGGCCGTCGTCATTTTCTTTTGTTGGGTAGCCCGTCTGTGACCGATCTTCCTTTTCGAGTTCGTCTACGGCCGTCCTCGTTTTCTTTTGTTGGGTAGCCCGTCTGTGGCCGATCTTCCTTTTGGAGTTCGTCTGCGGTCGTCCTCGTATTCTTTTATTGGGTAGCCCGTCTGTGGCCGGTCTTCCTTTTCGAGTTCGTCTGCGGCCGTCCTCGTTTTAGCTTTTGTTGGGCAGCCCGTCTGTAGCCGGTCTTCCTTTTCGAGTTCGTCTGCGGCCGTCCTCATATTCTTTTATTGGGCAGCCCGTCTGTGGCCAGTCTTCCTTTTCGAGTTCGTCTGTGGCCGTCCTCGTATTTTTCTGTTGGGTAGCCCGTCTATGGCCAGTCTTCCTTTTCGAGTTCGTCTGCGGCCGTCCACATATTCTTTTGTTGGGTAGCCCGTCTGTGGCTGGTCTTCCTTTTCGAGTTCGTCTACGGCCGTCCTCGTTTTATTTTGTTGGGTAGCCCGTCTGTGGCCGTTCTTCCTTTTCGAGTTCATCTACGGGCGTCCTTGTTTTCTTTTGTTGGGAAGCCCGTTTGTGGCCGGTCTTCCTTCTGAGTTCGTCTGCGGTCGTCCTCGTTTTCTTTTGTTGGGTAGCCCATTTGTGGCCGGTCTTCCTTTTCGAGTTCGTCTGCGGTCGTCCTCGTTTTCTTTTGTTGGGTAGCCCGTCTGTGGCCGATCTTCCTTTTCGAGTTCGTCTGCGGCCGTCCTCGTTTTCTTTTGTTGGGCAGCCCGTCTGTGGCAGGTCTTCCTTTTCGAGTTCGTCTGCGGCCGTCCTCGTATTCTTTTGTTGGGTAGCACGTCTGTGGCCGGTCTTCCTTTTCGAGTTCGTCTGCGGCCGTCCTCGTTTTCTTTTGTTGGGTAGCCTGTTTGTGGTTGGTCTTCCTTTTCGAGTTCGTTTGTGGCCGTCCTCATATTATTTTGTTTGGTAGCCCGTCTGTGGTCGGTCTTCCTTTTCGAGTTCGTCTGCGGCCGTCCTCGTATTTTTCTATTGGGTAGCCCGTATATGGCCAGTCTTCCTTTTCGAGTTCGTCTGCGGCCGTCCACATATTCTTTTGTTGGGTAGCTCGTCTGTGGCCGGTCTTCCTTTTCGAGTTCGTCTACGATCGTCCTCGTTTTCTTTTGTTGGGTAGCCCATCTGTGGCCGATCTTCCTTTTCGAGTTCGTCTGCGGTCGTCCTCGTATTCTTTTATTGGGTAGGACGTCTGTGGCCGGTCTTCCTTTTCGAGTTCGTCTGCGGCCGTCCTCGTTTTAGTTTTTGTTGGGTAGCACGTCTGTAGCTGGTCTTCCTTTTCGAGTTCGTCTGCGGCCGTCCTCATATTCTTTTGTTGGGCAGCCCGTCTGTGGCCGGTCTTCCTTTCCGAGTTCGTCTGCGGCCGTCCACATATTCTTTTGTTGGGTAGCTCATCTGTGGCCGGTCTTCCTTTTCGAGTTTGTCTGCGGTCGTCCTCGTATTCTTTTGTTGGGTAGCCCGTCTGTGACCGGTCTTCCTTTTCGAGTTCGTCTGCGGCCGTCCTCGTTTTAGCTTTTGTTGGGCAGCCCGTCTGTAGCCGGTCTTCCTTTTCGAGTTCGTCTGCGGCCGTCCTCATATTCTTTTATTGGGCAGCCCGTCTGTGGCCAGTCTTCCTTTTCGAGTTCGTCTGTGGCCGTCCTCGTATTTTTCTGTTGGGTAGCCCGTCTATGGCCAGTCTTCCTTTTCGAGTTCGTCTGCGGCCGTCCACATATTCTTTTGTTGGGTAGCCCGTCTGTGGCTGGTCTTCCTTTTCGAGTTCGTCTACGGCCGTCCTCGTTTTATTTTGTTGGGTAGCCCGTCTGTGGCCGTTCTTCCTTTTCGAGTTCATCTACGGCCGTCCTTGTTTTCTTTTGTTGGGAAGCCCGTTTGTGGCCGGTCTTCCTTCTGAGTTCGTCTGCGGTCGTCCTCGTTTTCTTTTGTTGGGTAGCCCGTTTGTGGCCGGTCTTCCTTTTCGAGTTCGTCTGCGGTCGTCCTCGTTTTCTTTTGTTGGGTAGCCCGTCTGTGGCCGATCTTCCTTTTCGAGTTCGTCTGCGGCCGTCCTCGTTTTCTTTTGTTGGGCAGCCCGTCTGTGGCAGGTCTTCCTTTTCGAGTTCGTCTGCGGCCGTCCTCGTATTCTTTTGTTGGGTAGCACGTCTGTGGCCGGTCTTCCTTTTCGAGTTCGTCTGCGGCCGTCCTTGTTTTCTTTTGTTGGGTAGCCTGTTTGTGGTTGGTCTTCCTTTTCGAGTTCGTTTGTGGCCGTCCTCATATTATTTTGTTTGGTAGCCCGTCTGTGGTCGGTCTTCCTTTTCGAGTTCGTCTGCGGCCGTCCTCGTATTTTTCTATTGGGTAGCCCGTATATGGCCAGTCTTCCTTTTCGAGTTCGTCTGCGGCCGTCCACATATTCTTTTGTTGGGTAGCTCGTCTGTGGCCGGTCTTCCTTTTCGAGTTCGTCTACGATCGTCCTCGTTTTCTTTTGTTGGGTAGCCCTTCTGTGGCCGATCTTCCTTTTCGAGTTCGTCTGCGGTCGTCCTCGTATTCTTTTATTGGGTAGGACGTCTGTGGCCGGTCTTCCTTTTCGAGTTCGTCTGCGGCCGTCCTCGTTTTAGTTTTTGTTGGGTAGCACGTCTGTAGCTGGTCTTCCTTTTCGAGTTCGTCTGCGGCCGTCCTCATATTCTTTTGTTGGGCAGCCCGTCTGTGGCCGGTCTTCCTTTCCGAGTTCGTCTGCGGCCGTCCACATATTCTTTTGTTGGGTAGCTCATCTGTGGCCGGTCTTCCTTTTCGAGTTTGTCTGCGGTCGTCCTCGTATTCTTTTGTTGGGTAGCCCGTCTGTGACCGGTCTTCCTTTTCGAGTTCGTCTGCGGCCGTCCTCGTTTTAGCTTTTGTTGGGCAGCCCGTCTGTAGCCGGTCTTCCTTTTCGAGTTCGTCTGCGGCCGTCCTCATATTCTTTTATTGGGCAGCCCGTCTGTGGCCAGTCTTCCTTTTCGAGTTCGTCTGTGGCCGTCCTCGTATTTTTCTGTTGGGTAGCCCGTCTATGGCCAGTCTTCCTTTTCGAGTTCGTCTGCGGCCGTCCACATATTCTTTTGTTGGGTAGCCCGTCTGTGGCTGGTCTTCCTTTTCGAGTTCGTCTACCGCCGTCCTCGTTTTATTTTGTTGGGTAGCCCGTCTGTGGCCGTTCTTCCTTTTCGAGTTCATCTACGGCCGTCCTTGTTTTCTTTTGTTGGGAAGCCCGTTTGTGGCCGGTCTTCCTTCTGAGTTCGTCTGCGGTCGTCCTCGTTTTCTTTTGTTGGGTAGCCCGTTTGTGGCCGGTCTTCCTTTTCGAGTTCGTCTGCGGTCGTCCTCGTTTTCTTTTGTTGGGTAGCCCGTCTGTGGCCGATCTTCCTTTTCGAGTTCGTCTGCGGCCGTCCTCGTTTTCTTTTGTTGGGCAGCCCGTCTGTGGCAGGTCTTCCTTTTCGAGTTCGTCTGCGGCCGTCCTCGTATTCTTTTGTTGGGTAGCACGTCTGTGGTCGGTCTTCCTTTTCGAGTTCGTCTGCGGCCGTCCTCGTTTTCTTTTGTTGGGTAGCCTGTTTGTGGTTGGTCTTCCTTTTCGAGTTCGTTTGTGGCCGTCCTCATATTATTTTGTTTGGTAGCCCGTCTGTGGTCGGTCTTCCTTTTCGAGTTCGTCTGCGGCCGTCCTCGTATTTTTCTATTGGGTAGCCCGTATATGGCCAGTCTTCCTTTTCGAGTTCGTCTGCGGCCGTCCACATATTCTTTTGTTGGGTAGCTCGTCTGTGGCCGGTCTTCCTTTTCGAGTTCGTCTACGATCGTCCTCGTTTTCTTTTGTTGGGTAGCCCATCTGTGGCCGATCTTCCTTTTCGAGTTCGTCTGCGGTCGTCCTCGTATTCTTTTATTGGGTAGGACGTCTGTGGCCGGTCTTCCTTTTCGAGTTCGTCTGCGGCCGTCCTCGTTTTAGTTTTTGTTGGGTAGCACGTCTGTAGCCGGTCTTCCTTTTCGAGTTCGTCTGCGGCCGTACTCATATTCTTTTGTTGGGCAGCCCGTCTGTGGCCGGTCTTCCTTTCCGAGTTCGTCTGCGGCCGTCCACATATTCTTTTGTTGGGTAGCTCATCTGTGGCCGGTCTTCCTTTTCGAGTTTGTCTGCGGTCGTCCTCGTATTCTTTTGTTGGGTAGCCCGTCTGTGACCGGTCTTCCTTTTCGAGTTCGTCTGCGGCCGTCCTCGTTTTAGCTTTTGTTGGGCAGCCCGTCTGTAGCCGGTCTTCCTTTTCGAGTTCGTCTGCGGCCGTCCTCATATTCTTTTATTGGGCAGCCCGTCTGTGGCCAGTCTTCCTTTTCGAGTTCGTCTGTGGCCGTCCTCGTATTTTTCTGTTGGGTAGCCCGTCTATGGCCAGTCTTCCTTTTCGAGTTCGTCTGCGGCCGTCCACATATTCTTTTGTTGGGTAGCCCGTCTGTGGCTGGTCTTCCTTTTCGAGTTCGTCTACCGCCGTCCTCGTTTTATTTTGTTGGGTAGCCCGTCTGTGGCCGTTCTTCCTTTTCGAGTTCATCTACGGCCGTCCTTGTTTTCTTTTGTTGGGAAGCCCGTTTGTGGCCGGTCTTCCTTCTGAGTTCGTCTGCGGTCGTCCTCGTTTTCTTTTGTTGGGTAGCCCGTTTGTGGCCGGTCTTCCTTTTCGAGTTCGTCTGCGGTCGTCCTCGTTTTCTTTTGTTGGGTAGCCCGTCTGTGGCCGATCTTCCTTTTCGAGTTCGTCTGCGGCCGCCCTCGTTTTCTTTTGTTGGCCAGCCCGTCTGTGGCAGGTCTTCCTTTTCGAGTTCGTCTGCGGCCGTCCTCGTATTCTTTTGTTGGGTAGCACGTCTGTGGCCGGTCTTCCTTTTCGAGTTCGTCTGCGGCCGTCCTCGTTTTCTTTTGTTGGGTAGCCTGTTTGTGGTTGGTCTTCCTTTTCGAGTTCGTCTGTGGCCGTCCTCATATTATTTTGTTGGGTAGCCCGTCTGTGGTCGGTCTTCCTTTTCGAGTTCGTCTGTGGCCGTCCTCGTATTTTTCTATTGGGTAGCCCGTATATGGCCAGTCTTCCTTTTCGAGTTCGTCTGCGGCCGTCCACATATTCTTTTGTTGGGTAGCTCGTCTGTGGCCGGTCTTCCTTTTCGAGTTCGTCTACGACCGTCCTCGTTTTCTTTTGTTGGGTAGCCCATCTGTGGCCGATCTTCCTTTTCGAGTTCGTCTGCGGTCGTCCTCGTATTCTTTTATTGGGTAGGACGTCTGTGACCGGTCTTCCTTTTCGAGTTCGTCTGCGGCCGTCCTCGTTTTAGTTTTTGTTGGGTAGCACGTCTGTAGCTGGTCTTCCTTTTCGAGTTCGTCTGCGGCCGTCCTCATATTCTTTTGTTGGGCAGCCCGTCTGTGGCCGGTCTTCCTTTCTGAGTTCGTCTGCGGCCGTCCACATATTCTTTTGTTGGGTAGCTCATCTGTGGCCGGTCTTCCTTTTCGAGTTTGTCTGCGGTCGTCCTCGTATTCTTTTGTTGGGTAGCCCGTCTGTGACCGGTCTTCCTTTTCGAGTTCGTCTGCGGCCGTCCTCGTTTTAGCTTTTGTTGGGCAGCCCGTCTGTAGCCGGTCTTCCTTTTCGAGTTCGTCTGCGGCCGTCCTCATATTCTTTTATTGGGCAGCCCGTCTGTGGCCAGTCTTCCTTTTCGAGTTCGTCTGTGGCCGTCCTCGTATTTTTCTGTTGGGTAGCCCGTCTATGGCCAGTCTTCCTTTTCGAGTTCGTCTGCGGTCGTCCACATATTCTTTTGTTGGGTAGCCCGTCTGTGGCTGGTCTTCCTTTTCGAGTTCGTCTACCGCCGTCCTCGTTTTATTTTGTTGGGTAGCCCGTCTGTGGCCGTTCTTCCTTTTCGAGTTCATCTACGGCCGTCCTTGTTTTCTTTTGTTGGGAAGCCCGTTTGTGGCCGGTCTTCCTTCTGAGTTCGTCTGCGGTCGTCCTCGTTTTCTTTTGTTGGGTAGCCCGTTTGTGGCCGGTCTTCCTTTTCGAGTTCGTCTGCGGTCGTCCTCGTTTTCTTTTGTTGGGTAGCCCGTCTGTGGCCGATCTTCCTTTTCGAGTTCGTCTGCGGCCGTCCTCGTTTTCTTTTGTTGGGCAGCCCGTCTGTGGCAGGTCTTCCTTTTCGAGTTCGTCTGCGGCCGTCCTCGTATTCTTTTGTTGGGTAGCACGTCTGTGGTCGGTCTTCCTTTTCGAGTTCGTCTGCGGCCGTCCTCGTTTTCTTTTGTTGGGTAGCCTGTTTGTGGTTGGTCTTCCTTTTCGAGTTCGTTTGTGGCCGTCCTCATATTATTTTGTTTGGTAGCCCGTCTGTGGTCGGTCTTCCTTTTCGAGTTCGTCTGCGGCCGTCCTCGTATTTTTCTATTGGGTAGCCCGTATATGGCCAGTCTTCCTTTTCGAGTTCGTCTGCGGCCGTCCACATATTCTTTTGTTGGGTAGCTCGTCTGTGGCCGGTCTTCCTTTTCGAGTTCGTCTACGATCGTCCTCGTTTTCTTTTGTTGGGTAGCCCATCTGTGGCCGATCTTCCTTTTCGAGTTCGTCTGCGGTCGTCCTCGTATTCTTTTATTGGGTAGGACGTCTGTGGCCGGTCTTCCTTTTCGAGTTCGTCTGCGGCCGTCCTCGTTTTAGTTTTTGTTGGGTAGCACGTCTGTAGCCGGTCTTCCTTTTCGAGTTCGTCTGCGGCCGTACTCATATTCTTTTGTTGGGCAGCCCGTCTGTGGCCGGTCTTCCTTTCCGAGTTCGTCTGCGGCCGTCCACATATTCTTTTGTTGGGTAGCTCATCTGTGGCCGGTCTTCCTTTTCGAGTTTGTCTGCGGTCGTCCTCGTATTCTTTTGTTGGGTAGCCCGTCTGTGACCGGTCTTCCTTTTCGAGTTCGTCTGCGGCCGTCCTCGTTTTAGCTTTTGTTGGGCAGCCCGTCTGTAGCCGGTCTTCCTTTTCGAGTTCGTCTGCGGCCGTCCTCATATTCTTTTATTGGGCAGCCCGTCTGTGGCCAGTCTTCCTTTTCGAGTTCGTCTGTGGCCGTCCTCGTATTTTTCTGTTGGGTAGCCCGTCTATGGCCAGTCTTCCTTTTCGAGTTCGTCTGCGGCCGTCCACATATTCTTTTGTTGGGTAGCCCGTCTGTGGCTGGTCTTCCTTTTCGAGTTCGTCTACCGCCGTCCTCGTTTTATTTTGTTGGGTAGCCCGTCTGTGGCCGTTCTTCCTTTTCGAGTTCATCTACGGCCGTCCTTGTTTTCTTTTGTTGGGAAGCCCGTTTGTGGCCGGTCTTCCTTCTGAGTTCGTCTGCGGTCGTCCTCGTTTTCTTTTGTTGGGTAGCCCGTTTGTGGCCGGTCTTCCTTTTCGAGTTCGTCTGCGGTCGTCCTCGTTTTCTTTTGTTGGGTAGCCCGTCTGTGGCCGATCTTCCTTTTCGAGTTCGTCTGCGGCCGCCCTCGTTTTCTTTTGTTGGCCAGCCCGTCTGTGGCAGGTCTTCCTTTTCGAGTTCGTCTGCGGCCGTCCTCGTATTCTTTTGTTGGGTAGCACGTCTGTGGCCGGTCTTCCTTTTCGAGTTCGTCTGCGGCCGTCCTCGTTTTCTTTTGTTGGGTAGCCTGTTTGTGGTTGGTCTTCCTTTTCGAGTTCGTCTGTGGCCGTCCTCATATTATTTTGTTGGGTAGCCCGTCTGTGGTCGGTCTTCCTTTTCGAGTTCGTCTGTGGCCGTCCTCGTATTTTTCTATTGGGTAGCCCGTATATGGCCAGTCTTCCTTTTCGAGTTCGTCTGCGGCCGTCCACATATTCTTTTGTTGGGTAGCTCGTCTGTGGCCGGTCTTCCTTTTCGAGTTCGTCTACGATCGTCCTCGTTTTCTTTTGTTGGGTAGCCCATCTGTGGCCGATCTTCCTTTTCGAGTTCGTCTGCGGTCGTCCTCGTATTCTTTTATTGGGTAGGACGTCTGTGGCCGGTCTTCCTTTTCAAGTTCGTCTGCGGCCGTCCTCGTTTTAGTTTTTGTTGGGTAGCACGTCTGTAGCTGGTCTTCCTTTTCGAGTTCGTCTGCGGCCGTACTCATATTCTTTTGTTGGGCAGCCCGTCTGTGGCCGGTCTTCCTTTCCGAGTTCGTCTGCGGCCGTCCACATATTCTTTTGTTGGGTAGCTCATCTGTGGCCGGTCTTCCTTTTCGAGTTTGTCTGCGGTCGTCCTCGTATTCTTTTGTTGTGTAGCCCGTCTGTGACCGGTCTTCCTTTTCGAGTTCGTCTGCGGCCGTCCTCGTTTTAGCTTTTGTTGGGCAGCCCGTCTGTAGCCGGTCTTCCTTTTCGAGTTCGTCTGCGGCCGTCCTCATATTCTTTTATTGGGCAGCCCGTCTGTGGCCAGTCTTCCTTTTCGAGTTCGTCTGTGGCCGTCCTCGTATTTTTCTGTTGGGTAGCCCGTCTATGGCCAGTCTTCCTTTTCGAGTTCGTCTGCGGCCGTCCACATATTCTTTTGTTGGGTAGCCCGTTTGTGGCTGGTCTTCCTTTTCGAGTTCGTCTACCGCCGTCCTCGTTTTATTTTGTTGGGTAGCCCGTCTGTGGCCGTTCTTCCTTTTCGAGTTCATCTACGGCCGTCCTTGTTTTCTTTTGTTGGGAAGCCCGTTTGTGGCCGGTCTTCCTTCTGAGTTCGTCTGCGGTCGTCCTCGTTTTCTTTTGTTGGGTAGCCCGTTTGTGGCCGGTCTTCCTTTTCGAGTTCGTCTGCGGTCGTCCTCGTTTTCTTTTGTTGGGTAGCCCGTCTGTGGCCGATCTTCCTTTTCGAGTTCGTCTGCGGCCGTCCTCGTTTTCTTTTGTTGGCCAGCCCGTCTGTGGCAGGTCTTCCTTTTCGAGTTCGTCTGCGGCCGTCCTCGTATTCTTTTGTTGGGTAGCACGTCTGTGGCCGGTCTTCCTTTTCGAGTTCGTCTGCGGCCGTCCTCGTTTTCTTTTGTTGGGTAGCCTGTTTGTGGTTGGTCTTCCTTTTCGAGTTCGTCTGTGGCCGTCCTCATATTATTTTGTTGGGTAGCCCGTCTGTGGTCGGTCTTCCTTTTCGAGTTCGTCTGCGGCCGTCCTCGTATTTTTCTATTGGGTAGCCCGTATATGGCCAGTCTTCCTTTTCGAGTTCGTCTGCGGCCGTCCACATATTCTTTTGTTGGGTAGCTCGTCTGTGGCCGGTCTTCCTTTTCGAGTTCGTCTACGACCGTCCTCGTTTTCTTTTGTTGGGTAGCCCATCTGTGGCCGATCTTCCTTTTCGAGTTCGTCTGCGGTCGTCCTCGTATTCTTTTATTGGGTAGGACGTCTGTGGCCGGTCTTCCTTTTCGAGTTCGTCTGCGGCCGTCCTCGTTTTAGTTTTTGTTGTGTAGCACGTCTGTAGCTGGCCTTCCTTTTCGAGTTCGTCTGCGGCCGTCCTCATATTCTTTTGTTGGGCAGCCCGTCTGTGGACGGTCTTCCTTTCCGAGTTCGTCTGCGGCCGTCCACATATTCTTTTGTTGGGTAGCTCATCTGTGGCCGGTCTTCCTTTTCGAGTTTGTCTGCGGTCGTCCTCGTATTCTTTTGTTGGGTAGCCCGTCTGTGACCGGTCTTCCTTTTCGAGTTCGTCTGCGGCCGTCCTCGTATTCTTTTGTTGGGTAGCCCGTCTGTGGCCGGTCTTCCTTTTCGAGTTCGTCTGCGGTCGTCCTCGTATTCTTTTGTTGGGTAGCCCATCTGTGGCTGTTCTTCCTTTTCCAGTTCGTCTGCGGCCTTCCTCGTTTTCTTTTGTTGGGTAGCCCGTCTGTGGCCGGTCTTTCTTTTCGAGTTCGTCTGCGGCCGTCCTCGTTTTCTTTTGTTGGGCAGCCCGTCTGTGGCAGGTCTTCCTTTTCGAGTTCGTCTGCGGCCGTCCTCGTATTCTTTTGTTGGGTAGCACGTCTGTGGCCGGTCTTCCTTTTCGAGTTCGTCTGCGGCCGTCCTCGTTTTCTTTTGTTGGGTAGCCTGTTTGTGGTTGGTCTTCCTTTTCGAGTTCGTTTGTGGCCGTCCTCATATTATTTTGTTGGGTAGCCCGTCTGTGGTCGGTCTTCCTTTTCGAGTTCGTCTGCGGCCATCCTCGTATTTTTCTATTGGGTAGCCCGTATATGGCCAGTCTTCCTTTTCGAGTTCGTCTGCGGCCGTCCACATATTCTTTTGTTGGGTAGCTCGTCTGTGGCCGGTCTTCCTTTTCGAGTTCGTCTACGATCGTCCTCGTTTTCTTTTGTTGGGTAGCCCATCTGTGGCCGATCTTCCTTTTCGAGTTCGTCTGCGGTCGTCCACGTATTCTTTTATTGGGTAGGACGTCTGTGGCCGGTCTTCCTTTTCGAGTTCGTCTGCGGCCGTCCTCGTTTTAGTTTTTGTTGGGTAGCACGTCTGTAGCTGGTCTTCCTTTTCGAGTTCGTCTGCGGCCGTCCTCATATTCTTTTGTTGGGCAGCCCGTCTGTGGCCGGTCTTCCTTTCCGAGTTCGTCTGCGGCCGTCCACATATTCTTTTGTTGGGTAGCCCATCTGTGGCCGGTCTTCCTTTTCGAGTTTGTCTGCGGTCGTCCTCGTATTCTTTTGTTGGGTAGCCCGTCTGTGACCGGTCTTCCTTTTCGAGTTCGTCTGCGGCCGTCCT
This sequence comes from Lathyrus tuberosus, assembly GCA_022829125.1. Classification (NCBI taxonomy): domain Eukaryota; kingdom Viridiplantae; phylum Streptophyta; class Magnoliopsida; order Fabales; family Fabaceae; genus Lathyrus; species Lathyrus tuberosus. The sequence goes on along the minus strand of JALAZF010000270.1, from coordinate 7,752,014 downwards.
CGTTTTAGCTTTTGTTGGGCAGCCCGTCTGTAGCCGGTCTTCCTTTTCGAGTTCGTCTGCGGCCGTCCTCATATTCTTTTATTGGGCAGCCCGTCTGTGGCCAGTCTTCCTTTTCGAGTTCGTCTGTGGCCGTCCTCGTATTTTTCTGTTGGGTAGCCCGTCTATGGCCAGTCTTTCTTTTCGAGTTCGTCTGCGGCCGTCCACATATTCTTTTGTTGGGTAGCCCGTCTGTGGCTGGTCTTCCTTTTCGAGTTCGTCTACCGCCGTCCTCGTTTTATTTTGTTGGGTAGCCCGTCTGTGGCCGTTCTTCCTTTTCGAGTTCATCTACGGCCGTCCTTGTTTTCTTTTGTTGGGAAGCCCGTTTGTGGCCGGTCTTCCTTCTGAGTTCGTCTGCTTTCGTCCTCGTTTTCTTTTGTTGGGTAGCCCGTTTGTGGCCGGTCTTCCTTTTCGAGTTCGTCTGCGGTCGTCCTCGTTTTCTTTTGTTGGGTAGCCCGTCTGTGGCCGATCTTCCTTTTCGAGTTCGTCTGCGGCCGTCCTCGTTTTCTTTTGTTGGGCAGCCCGTCTGTGGCAGGTCTTCCTTTTCGAGTTCGTCTGCGGCCGTCCTCGTATTCTTTTGTTGGGTAGCACGTCTGTGGCCGGTCTTCCTTTTCGAGTTCGTCTGCGGCCGTCCTCGTTTTCTTTTGTTGGGTAGCCTGTTTGTGGTTGGTCTTCCTTTTCGAGTTCGTCTGTGGCCGTCCTCATATTATTTTGTTGGGTAGCCCGTCTGTGGTCGGTCTTCCTTTTCGAGTTCGTCTGCGGCCGTCCTCGTATTTTTCTATTGGGTAGCCTGTATATGGCCAGTCTTCCTTTTCGAGTTCGTCTGCGGCCGTCCACATATTCTTTTGTTGGGTAGCTCGTCTGTGGCCGGTCTTCCTTTTCGAGTTCGTCTACGACCGTCCTCGTTTTCTTTTGTTGGGTAGCCCATCTGTGGCCGATCTTCCTTTTCGAGTTCGTCTGCGGTCGTCCTCGTATTCTTTTATTGGGTAGGACGTCTGTGGCCGGTCTTCCTTTTCGAGTTCGTCTGCGGCCGTCCTCGTTTTAGTTTTTGTTGGGTAGCACGTCTGTAGCTGGCCTTCCTTTTCGAGTTCGTCTGCGGCCGTTCTCATATTCTTTTGTTGGGCAGCCCGTCTGTGGCCGGTCTTCCTTTCCGAGTTCGTCTGCGGCCGTCCACATATTCTTTTGTTGGGTAGCTCATCTGTGGCCGGTCTTCCTTTTCGAGTTTGTCTGCGGTCGACCTCGTATTCTTTTGTTGGGTAGCCCGTCTGTGACCGGTCTTCCTTTTCGAGTACGTCTGCGGCCGTCCTCGTATTCTTTTGTTGGGTAGCCCGTCTGTGGCCGGTCTTCCTTTTCGAGTTCGTCTGCGGTCGTCCTCGTATTCTTTTGTTGGGTAGCCCATCTGTGGCTGTTCTTCCTTTTCCAGTTCGTCTGCGGCCTTCCTCGTTTTCTTTTGTTGGGTAGCCCGTCTGTGGCCGGTCTTTCTTTTCGAGTTCGTCTGCGGCCGTCCTCGTATTCTTTTGTTGGGTAGCACGTCTGTGGCCGGTCTTCCTTTTCGAGTTCGTCTGCGGCCGTCCTCGTTTTCTTTTGTTGGGTAGCCTGTTTGTGGTTGGTCTTCCTTTTCGAGTTCGTTTGTGGCCGTCCTCATATTATTTTGTTGGGTAGCCCGTCTGTGGTCGGTCTTCCCTTTCGAGTTCGTCTGTGGCCGTCCTCGTATTTTTCTGTTGGGTAGCCCGTCTATGGCCAGTCTTCCTTTTCGAGTTCGTCTGCGGCCGTCCACATATTCTTTTGTTGGGTAGCCCGTTTGTGGCTGGTCTTCCTTTTCGAGTTCGTCTACCGCCGTCCTCGTTTTATTTTGTTGGGTAGCCCGTCTGTGGCCGTTCTTCCTTTTCGAGTTCATCTACGGCCGTCCTTGTTTTCTTTTGTTGGGAAGCCCGTTTGTGGCCGGTCTTCCTTCTGAGTTCGTCTGCGGTCGTCCTCGTTTTCTTTTGTTGGGTAGCCCGTTTGTGGCCGGTCTTCCTTTTCGAGTTCGTCTGCGGTCGTCCTCGTTTTCTTTTGTTGGGTAGCCCGTCTGTGGCCGATCTTCCTTTTCGAGTTCGTCTGCGGCCGTCCTCGTTTTCTTTTGTTGGCCAGCCCGTCTGTGGCAGGTCTTCCTTTTCGAGTTCGTCTGCGGCCGTCCTCGTATTCTTTTGTTGGGTAGCACGTCTGTGGCCGGTCTTTCTTTTCGAGTTCGTCTGCGGCCGTCCTCGTTTTCTTTTGTTGGGTAGCCTGTTTGTGGTTGGTCTTCCTTTTCGAGTTCGTCTGTGGCCGTCCTCGTTTTCTTTTGTTGGGTAGCCCGTCTGTGGCCGATCTTCCTTTTCGAGTTCGTCTGCGGTCGTCCTCGTATTCTTTTATTGGGTAGCCGTCTGTGGCCGGTCTTCCTTTTCGAGTTCGTCTGCGGCCGTCCTCGTTTTAGCTTTTGTTGGGTAGCACGTCTGTCGCAGGTCTTCCTTTTCGAGTTCGTCTGCGGCCGTCCTCGTATTCTTTTGTTGGGTAGCACGTCTGTGGCCGGTCTTCCTTTTCGAGTTCGTCTGCGGCCGTCCTCGTTTTCTTTTGTTGGGTAGCCTGTTTGTGGTTGGTCTTCCTTTTCGAGTTCGTTTGTGGCCGTCCTCATATTATTTTGTTGGGTAGCCCGTCTGTGGTCGGTCTTCCCTTTCGAGTTCGTCTGTGGCCGTCCTCGTATTTTTCTGTTGGGTAGCCCGTCTATGGCCAGTCTTCCTTTTCGAGTTCGTCTGCGGCCGTCCACATATTCTTTTGTTGGGTAGCCCGTTTGTGGCTGGTCTTCCTTTTCGAGTTCGTCTACCGCCGTCCTCGTTTTATTTTGTTGGGTAGCCCGTCTGTGGCCGTTCTTCCTTTTCGAGTTCATCTACGGCCGTCCTTGTTTTCTTTTGTTGGGAAGCCCGTTTGTGGCCGGTCTTCCTTCTGAGTTCGTCTGCGGTCGTCCTCGTTTTCTTTTGTTGGGTAGCCCGTTTGTGGCCGGTCTTCCTTTTCGAGTTCGTCTGCGGTCGTCCTCGTTTTCTTTTGTTGGGTAGCCCGTCTGTGGCCGATCTTCCTTTTCGAGTTCGTCTGCGGCCGTCCTCGTTTTCTTTTGTTGGGTAGCCCGTCTGTGGTCGATCTTCCTTTTCGAGTTTGTCTGTGGTCGTCCTCGTATTCTTTTATTGGGTAGCCCGTCTGTGGCCGGTCTTCCTTTTCGAGTTCGTCTGCGGCCGTCCTCGTTTTAGCTTTTGTTGGGTAGCACGTCTGTAGCCGGTCTTCCTTTTCGAGTTCGTCTGTGGCCTTCCTCGTTTTCTTTTGTTGGGTAGCCCGTCTGTGGCCGATCTTCCTTTTCGAGTTCGTCTGCGGTCGTCCTCGTATTCTTTTATTGGGTAGGACGTCTGTGGCCGGTCTTCCTTTTCGAGTTCGTCTGCGGCCGTCCTCGTTTTAGTTTTTGTTGGGTAGCACGTCTGTAGCTGGCCTTCCTTTTCGAGTTCGTCTGCGGCCGTCCTCATATTCTTTTGTTGGGCAGCCCGTCTGTGGCCGGTCTTCCTTTCCGAGTTCGTCTGCGGCCGTCCACATATTCTTTTGTTGGGTAGCTCATCTGTGGCCGGTCTTCCTTTTCGAGTTTGTCTGCGGTCGACCTCGTATTCTTTTGTTGGGTAGCCCGTCTGTGACCGGTCTTCCTTTTCGAGTACGTCTGCGGCCGTCCTCGTATTCTTTTGTTGGGTAGCCCGTCTGTGGCCGGTCTTCCTTTTCGAGTTCGTCTGCGGTCGTCCTCGTATTCTTTTGTTGGGTAGCCCATCTGTGGCTGTTCTTCCTTTTCCAGTTCGTCTGCGGCCTTCCTCGTTTTCTTTTGTTGGGTAGCCCGTCTGTGGCCGGTCTTTCTTTTCGAGTTCGTCTGCGGCCGTCCTCGTATTTTTCTGTTGGGTAGCCCGTTTATGGCCGGTCTTCCTTTTCGAGTTCGTCTGCGGCCGTCCACATATTCTTTTGTTGGGTAGCTCGTCTGTGGCCTGTCTTCCTTTTTGAGTTCGTCTACGGCCGTCCTCATTTTCTTTTGTAGGGTAGCCCGTCTGTGGCCAGTCTTCCTTTTCGAGTTCGTCTACGGCCGTCCTCGTTTTCTTTTGTTGGGTAGCCCGTCTGTGGTCGATCTTCCTTTTCGAGTTCGTCTGTGGTCGTCGTCGTATTCTTTTATTGGGTAGCCCGTTTGTGGCCGGTCTTCCTTTTCGAGTTCGTCTGCGGCCGTCCTCGTTTTAGCTTTTGTTGGGTAGCACGTCTGTAGCCGGTCTTCCTTTTCGAGTTTGTCTACGGCCGTCTTCATATTCTTTTGTTGGGCAGCCCATCTGTGGCCGGTCTTCCTTTTCGAGTTCGTCTGCAGCCGTCCTCGTATTCTTTTGTTGGGTAGCCCGTCTGTGGCCGGTCTTCCTTTTCGAGTTCGTCTACGACCGTCCTCGTATTCTTTTGTTGGGTAACCCGTCTGTGGCTGGTCTTCCTTTTCGAGTTTGTCTGCGGCCGTCCTCGTTTTCTTTTGTTGGGTGGCCCCTCTGTAGCCGGTATTCCTTTTCGAGTACGTCTGCGCCCCTCCTCTTATTCTTTTGTTGGGTAGCCCGTCTGTTGCCGGTCTTCCTTTTCGAGTTCGTCTGCGGTCGTCCTCGTTTTCTCTTGTTGGGTAGCCCGTCTATGGCCGGTCTTCCTTTTCGAGTTCGTCTGCGGCCGTCCTCGTTTTCTTTTGTTGGGTAGCCCGTCTGTGGTCGGTCTTCCTTTTCGAGTTCGTCTGTGGCTGTCCTCGTTTTCTTTTGTTGGGTAGCCCGTCTGTGGCCAGTCTTCATTTTCGAGTTCGTCTGCGGCCGTCCTCGAATTCTTTTGTTGGGTAGCCCATCTTTGGCCGGTCTTCCTTTTCGAGTTCGTCTTCGGCCGTCCTTGTTTTATCTTTTGTTGGGTAGCCCATCTGTAGTCGGTCTTCCTTTTCGAGTTCATTTGCGGCCGTTTATGGCCGGTCTTCCTTTTCGAGTTCGTCTGCGGCCGTCCACATATTCTTTTGTTGGGTAGCTCGTCTGTGGCCTGTCTTCCTTTTCGAGTTCGTCTACGACCGTCCTCATTTTATTTTGTAGGGTAGCCCGTCTGTGGCCAGTCTTCCTTTTCGAGTTCGTCTACGACCGTCCTCGTTTTCTTTTGTTGGGTAGCCCGTCTGTGGTCGATCTTCCTTTTCGAGTTTGTCTGTGGTCGTCCTCGTATTCTTTTATTGGGTAGCCCGTCTGTGGCCGGTCTTCCTTTTCGAGTTCGTCTGCGGCCGTCCTCGTTTTAGCTTTTGTTGGGTAGCACGTCTGTAGCCGGTCTTCCTTTTCGAGTTCGTCTGTGGCCTTCCTCGTTTTCTTTTGTTGGGTAGCCCGTCTGTGGCCGATCTTCCTTTTCGAGTTCGTCTGCGGTCGTCCTCGTATTCTTTTATTGGGTAGCCGTCTGTGGCCGGTCTTCCTTTTCGAGTTCGTCTGCGGCCGTCCTCGTTTTAGCTTTTGTTGGGTAGCACGTCTGTAGCAGGTCTTCCTTTTCGAGTTCGTCTGCGGCCGTCCTCGTATTCTTTTGTTGGGTAGCACGTCTGTGGCCGGTCTTCCTTTTCGAGTTCGTCTGCGGCCGTCCACGTTTTCTTTTGTTGGGTAGCCTGTTTGTGGTTGGTCTTCCTTTTCGAGTTCGTTTGTGGCCGTCCTCATATTATTTTGTTGGGTAGCCCGTCTGTGGTCGGTCTTCCTTTTCGAGTTCGTCTGCGGCCGTCCTCGTATTTTTCTATTGGGTAGCCCGTATATGGCCAGTCTTCCTTTTCGAGTTCGTCTGCGGCCGTCCACATATTCTTTTGTTGGGTAGCTCGTCTGTGGCCGGTCTTCCTTTTCGAGTTCGTCTACGATCGTCCTCGTTTTCTTTTGTTGGGTAGCCCATCTGTGGCCGATCTTCCTTTTCGAGTTCGTCTGCGGTCGTCCTCGTATTCTTTTATTGGGTAGGACGTCTGTGGCCGGTCTTCCTTTTCGAGTTCGTCTGTGGCCGTCCTCGTTTTAGTTTTTGTTGGGTAGCACGTCTGTAGCTGGTCTTCCTTTTCGAGTTCGTCTGCGGCCGTCCTCATATTCTTTTGTTGGGCAGCCCGTCTATGGCCGGTCTTCCTTTCCGAGTTCGTCTGCGGCCGTCCACATATTCTTTTGTTGGGTAGCTCATCTGTGGCGGGTCTTCCTTTTCGAGTTTGTCTGCGGTCGTCCTCGTATTCTTTTGTTGGGTAGCCCGTCTGTGACCGGTCTTCCTTTTCGAGTTCGTCTGCGGCCGTCCTCGTTTTAGCTTTTGTTGGGCAGCCCGTCTGTAGCCGGTCTTCCTTTTCGAGTTCGTCTGCGGCCGTCCTCATATTCTTTTATTGGGCAGCCCGTCTGTGGCCAGTCTTCCTTTTCGAGTTCGTCTGTGGCCGTCCTCGTATTTTTCTGTTGGGTAGCCCGTCTATGGCCAGTCTTCCTTTTCGAGTTCGTCTGCGGCCGTCCACATATTCTTTTGTTGGGTAGCCCGTCTGTGGCTGGTCTTCCTTTTCGAGTTCGTCTACCGCCGTCCTCGTTTTATTTTGTTGGGTAGCCCGTCTGTGGCCGTTCTTCCTTTTCGAGTTCATCTACGGCCGTCCTTGTTTTCTTTTGTTGGGAAGCCCGTTTGTGGCCGGTCTTCCTTCTGAGTTCGTCTGCGGTCGTCCTCGTTTTCTTTTGTTGGGTAGCCCGTTTGTGGCCGGTCTTCCTTTTCGAGTTCGTTTGCGGTCGTCCTCGTTTTCTTTTGTTGGGTAGCCCGTCTGTGGCCGATCTTCCTTTTCGAGTTCGTCTGCGGCCGTCCTCGTTTTCTTTTGTTGGGCAGCCCGTCTGTGGCAGGTCTTCCTTTTCGAGTTCGTCTGCGGCCGTCCTCGTATTCTTTTGTTGGGTAGCACGTCTGTGGCCGGTCTTCCTTTTCGAGTTCGTCTGCGGCCGTCCTCGTTTTCTTTTGTTGGGTAGCCTGTTTGTGGTTGGTCTTCCTTTTCGAGTTCGTCTGTGGCCGTCCTCATATTATTTTGTTGGGTAGCCCGTCTGTGGTCGGTCTTCCTTTTCGAGTTCGTCTGTGGCCGTCCTCGTATTTTTCTATTGGGTAGCCCGTATATGGCCAGTCTTCCTTTTCGAGTTCGTCTGCGGCCGTCCACATATTCTTTTGTTGGGTAGCTCGTCTGTGGCCGGTCTTCCTTTTCGAGTTCGTCTACGACCGTCCTCGTTTTCTTTTGTTGGGTAGTCCATCTGTGGCCGATCTTCCTTTTCGAGTTCGTCTGCGGTCGTCCTCGTATTCTTTTATTGGGTAGGACGTCTGTGGCCGGTCTTCCTTTTCGAGTTCGTCTGCGGCCGTCCTCGTTTTAGTTTTTGTTGGGTAGCACGTTTGTAGCTGGCCTTCCTTTTCGAGTTCGTCTGCGGCCGTCCTCATATTCTTTTGTTGGGCAGCCCGTCTGTGGCCGGTCTTCCTTTCCGAGTTCGTCTGCGGCCGTCCACATATTCTTTTGTTGGGTAGCTCATCTGTGGCCGGTCTTCCTTTTCGAGTTTGTCTGCGGTCGACCTCGTATTCTTTTGTTGGGTAGCCCGTCTGTGACCGGTCTTCCTTTTCGAGTACGTCTGCGGCCGTCCTCGTATTCTTTTGTTGGGTAGCCCGTCTGTGGCCGGTCTTCCTTTTCGAGTTCGTCTGCGGTCGTCCTCGTATTCTTTTGTTGGGTAGCCCATCTGTGGCTGTTCTTCCTTTTCCAGTTCGTCTGCGGCCTTCCTCGTTTTCTTTTGTTGGGTAGCCCGTCTGTGGCCGGTCTTTCTTTTCGAGTTCGTCTGCGGCCGTCCTCGTATTTTTCTGTTGGGTAGCCCGTTTATGGCCGGTCTTCCTTTTCGAGTTCGTCTGCGGCCGTCCACATATTCTTTTGTTGGGTAGCTCGTCTGTGGCCTGTCTTCCTTTTTGAGTTCGTCTACGGCCGTCCTCATTTTCTTTTGTAGGGTAGCCCGTCTGTGGCCAGTCTTCCTTTTCGAGTTCGTCTACGGCCGTCCTCGTTTTCTTTTGTTGGGTAGCCCGTCTGTGGTCGATCTTCCTTTTCGAGTTCGTCTGTGGTCGTCGTCGTATTCTTTTATTGGGTAGCCCGTTTGTGGCCGGTCTTCCTTTTCGAGTTCGTCTGCGGCCGTCCTCGTTTTAGCTTTTCTTGGGTAGCACGTCTGTAGCCGGTCTTCCTTTTCGAGTTCGTCTACGGCCGTCTTCATATTCTTTTGTTGGGCAGCCCATCTGTGGCCGGTCTTCCTTTTCGAGTTCGTCTGCAGCCGTCCTCGTATTCTTTTGTTGGGTAGCCCGTCTGTGGCCGGTCTCCCTTTTCGAGTTCGTCTACGACCGTCCTCGTATTCTTTTGTTGGGTAACCCGTCTGTGGCTGGTCTTCCTTTTCGAGTTTGTCTGCGGCCGTCCTCGTTTTCTTTTGTTGGGTGGCCCCTCTGTAGCCGGTATTCCTTTTCGAGTACGTCTGCGCCCCTCCTCTTATTCTTTTGTTGGGTAGCCCGTCTGTTGCCGGTCTTCCTTTTCGAGTTCGTCTGCGGTCGTCCTCGTTTTCTCTTGTTGGGTAGCCCGTCTGTGGCCGGTCTTCCTTTTCGAGTTCGTCTGCGGCCGTCCTCGTTTTCTTTTGTTGGGTAGCCCGTCTGTGGTCGGTCTTCCTTTTCGAGTTCGTCTGTGGCTGTCCTCGTTTTCTTTTGTTGGGTAGCCCGTCTGTGGCCAGTCTTCATTTTCGAGTTCGTCTGCGGCCGTCCTCGAATTCTTTTGTTGGGTAGCCCATCTTTGGCCGGTCTTCCTTTTCGAGTTCGTCTTCGGCCGTCCTTGTTTTATCTTTTGTTGGGTAGCCCATCTGTAGTCGGTCTTCCTTTTCGAGTTCATTTGCGGCCGTTTATGGCCGGTCTTCCTTTTCGAGTTCGTCTGCGGCCGTCCACATATTCTTTTGTTGGGTAGCTCGTCTGTGGCCTGTCTTCCTTTTCGAGTTCGTCTACGACCGTCCTCATTTTCTTTTGTAGGGTAGCCCGTCTGTGGCCAGTCTTCCTTTTCGAGTTCGTCTACGACCGTCCTCGTTTTCTTTTGTTGGGTAGCCCGTCTGTGGTCGATCTTCCTTTTCGAGTTTGTCTGTGGTCGTCCTCGTATTCTTTTATTGGGTAGCCCGTCTGTGGCCGGTCTTCCTTTCCGAGTTCGTCTGCGGCCGTCCTCGTTTTAGCTTTTGTTGGGTAGCACGTCTGTAGCCGGTCTTCCTTTTCGAGTTCGTCTGTGGCCTTCCTCGTTTTCTTTTGTTGGGTAGCCCGTCTGTGGCCGATCTTCCTTTTCGAGTTCGTCTGCGGTCGTCCTCGTATTCTTTTATTGGGTAGCCGTCTGTGGCCGGTCTTCCTTTTCGAGTTCGTCTGCGGCCGTCCTCGTTTTACCTTTTGTTGGGTAGCACGTCTGTAGCCGGTCTTTCTTTTCGAGTTCGTCTGCGGCCGTCCTCATATTCTTTTGTTGGGCAGCCCGTCTGTGGCCGGTCTTCCTTTTCGAGTTCGTCTGCGGCCGTCCTCGTATTTTTCTGTTGGGTAGCCCGTTTATGGCCGGTCTTCCTTTTCGAGTTCGTCTGCGGCCGTCCACATATTCTTTTGTTGGGTAGCTCGTCTGTGGCCTGTCTTCCTTTTCGAGTTCGTCTACGGCCGTCCTCATTTTCTTTTATAGTGTAGCCCGTCTGTGGCCAGTCTTCCTTTTCGAGTTCGTCTACGACCGTCCTCGTTTTCTTTTGTTGGGTAGCCCGTCTGTGGCCTGTCTTCCTTTTCGAGTTCGTCTACGGCCGTCCTCATTTTCTTTTATAGTGTAGCCCGTCTGTGGCCAGTCTTCCTTTTCGAGTTCGTCTACGACCGTCCTCGTTTTCTTTTGTTGGGTAGCCCGTCTGTGGTCGATCTTCCTTTTCGAGTTCGTCTGTGGTCGTCCTCGTATTCTTTTATTGGGTAGCCCGTCTGTGACCGGTCTTCCTTTTCGAGTTCGTCTGCGGCCGTCCTCCTTTTAGCTTTTGTTGGGTAGCACGTCTGTAGCCGGTCTTCTTTTTCGAGTTCGTCTACGGCCGTCTTCAAATTCTTTGGTTGGGCAGCCCATCTGTGGCCGATCTTCCTTTTCGAGTTCGTCTACGGCCGTCCTCGTATTCTTTTGTTGGGTAGCCCGTCTGTGGCTGGTGTTCCTTTTCGAGTTTGTCTGCGGCCGTCCTCGTTTTCTTTTGTTGGGTAGCCCGTCTGTAGCCGGTCTTCCTTTTCGAGTTCGTCTGCGCCCGTCCTCTTATTCTTTTGTTGGGTAGCCCGTCTGTTGCCGGTCTTCCTTTTCGAGTTCGTCTGCGGTCGTCCTCGTTTTCTCTTGTTAGGTAGCCCGTCTATGACCGGTCTTCCTTTTCGAGTTCGTTTGCGGCCGTCCTCGTTTTCTTTTGTTGGGTAGCCCGTCTATGGCCGGTCTTCCTTTTCGAGTTCGTCTGCGGCCGTCCTCGAATTCTTTTGTTGGGTAGCCCGTCTTTGGCCGGTCTTCCTTTTCGAGTTCGTCTGCGGCCGTCCTCATATTCTTTTGTTGGGCAGCCCATCTGTGGCCGGTCTTCCTTTTCGAGTTCGTCTACGGCCGTCTTCAAATTCTTTTGTTGGGTAGCCCATCTGTGGTCGGTCTTCCTTTTCGAGTTCGTCTGCAGCCGTCCTCGTATTCTTTTGTTGGGTAGACCGTCTGTGGCCGGTCTTCCTTTTCGAGTTTGTCTTCGGCCGTCCTCGTATTCTTTTGTTGGGTAGCCCGTCTGTGGCCGATCTTCCTTTTCGAGTTCGTCTGCGGTCGTCCTCGTATTTTTCTGTTGGGTAGCCCGTCTATGGCCAGTCTTCCTTTTCGAGTTCGTCTGCGACCGTCCACATATTCTTTTGTTGGGTAGCGCGTCTGTGGCCGGTCTTCCTTTTCGAGTTCGTCTACGATCGTCCTCGTTTTCTTTTGTTGGGTAGCCCATCTGTGGCCGATCTTCCTTTTCGAGTTCGTCTGCGGTCGTCCTCGTATTCTTTTATTGGGTAGGACGTCTGTGGCCGGTCTTCCTTTTCGAGTTCGTCTGCGGCCGTCCTCGTTTTAGTTTTTGTTGGGTAGCACGTCTGTAGCTGGTCTTCCTTTTCGAGTTCGTCTGCGGCCGTCCTCATATTCTTTTGTTGGGCAGCCCGTCTATGGCCGGTCTTCCTTTCCGAGTTCGTCTGCGGCCGTCCACATATTCTTTTGTTGGGTAGCTCATCTGTGGCGGGTCTTCCTTTTCGAGTTTGTCTGCGGTCGTCCTCGTATTCTTTTGTTGGGTAGCCCGTCTGTGACCGGTCTTCCTTTTCGAGTTCGTCTGCGGCCGTCCTCGTTTTAGCTTTTGTTGGGCAGCCCGTCTGTAGCCGGTCTTCCTTTTCGAGTTCGTCTGCGGCCGTCCTCATATTCTTTTATTGGGCAGCCCGTCTGTGGCCAGTCTTCCTTTTCGAGTTCGTCTGTGGCCGTCCTCGTATTTTTCTGTTGGGTAGCCCGTCTATGGCCAGTCTTCCTTTTCGAGTTCGTCTGCGGCCGTCCACATATTCTTTTGTTGGGTAGCCCGTCTGTGGCTGGTCTTCCTTTTCGAGTTCGTCTACCGCCGTCCTCGTTTTATTTTGTTGGGTAGCCCGTCTGTGGCCGTTCTTCCTTTTCGAGTTCATCTACGGCCGTCCTTGTTTTCTTTTGTTGGGAAGCCCGTTTGTGGCCGGTCTTCCTTCTGAGTTCGTCTGCGGTCGTCCTCGTTTTCTTTTGTTGGGTAGCCCGTTTGTGGCCGGTCTTCCTTTTCGAGTTCGTTTGCGGTCGTCCTCGTTTTCTTTTGTTGGGTAGCCCGTCTGTGGCCGATCTTCCTTTTCGAGTTCGTCTGCGGCCGTCCTCGTTTTCTTTTGTTGGGCAGCCCGTCTGTGGCAGGTCTTCCTTTTCGAGTTCGTCTGCGGCCGTCCTCGTATTCTTTTGTTGGGTAGCACGTCTGTGGCCGGTCTTCCTTTTCGAGTTCGTCTGCGGCCGTCCTCGTTTTCTTTTGTTGGGTAGCCTGTTTGTGGTTGGTCTTCCTTTTCGAGTTCGTCTGTGGCCGTCCTCATATTATTTTGTTGGGTAGCCCGTCTGTGGTCGGTCTTCCTTTTCGAGTTCGTCTGCGGCCGTCCTCGTATTTTTCTATTGGGTAGCCCGTATATGGCCAGTCTTCCTTTTCGAGTTCGTCTGCGGCCGTCCACATATTCTTTTGTTGGGTAGCTCGTCTGTGGCCGGTCTTCCTTTTCGAGTTCGTCTACGACCGTCCTCGTTTTCTTTTGTTGGGTAGCCCATCTGTGGCCGATCTTCCTTTTCGAGTTCGTCTGCGGTCGTCCTCGTATTCTTTTATTGGGTAGGACGTCTGTGGCCGGTCTTCCTTTTCGAGTTCGTCTGCGGCCGTCCTCGTTTTAGTTTTTGTTGGGTAGCACGTCTGTAGCTGGCCTTCCTTTTCGAGTTCGTCTGCGGCCGTCCTCATATTCTTTTGTTGCGCAGCCCGTCTGTGGCCGGTCTTCCTTTCCGAGTTCGTCTGCGGCCGTCCACATATTCTTTTGTTGGGTAGCTCATCTGTGGCCGGTCTTCCTTTTCGAGTTTGTCTGCGGTCGACCTCGTATTCTTTTGTTGGGTAGCCCGTCTGTGACCGGTCTTCCTTTTCGAGTACGTCTGCGGCCGTCCTCGTATTCTTTTGTTGGGTAGCCCGTCTGTGGCCGGTCTTCCTTTTCGAGTTCGTCTGCGGTCGTCCTCGTATTCTTTTGTTGGGTAGCCCATCTGTGGCTGTTCTTCCTTTTCCAGTTCGTCTGCGGCCTTCCTCGTTTTCTTTTGTTGGGTAGCCCGTCTGTGGCCGGTCTTTCTTTTCGAGTTCGTCTGCGGCCGTCCTCGTATTTTTCTGTTGGGTAGCCCGTTTATGGCCGGTCTTCCTTTTCGAGTTCGTCTGCGGCCGTCCACATATTCTTTTGTTGGGTAGCTCGTCTGTGGCCTGTCTTCCTTTTTGAGTTCGTCTACGGCCGTCCTCATTTTCTTTTGTAGGGTAGCCCGTCTGTGGCCAGTCTTCCTTTTCGAGTTCGTCTACGGCCGTCCTCGTTTTCTTTTGTTGGGTAGCCCGTCTGTGGTCGATCTTCCTTTTCGAGTTCGTCTGTGGTCGTCGTCGTATTCTTTTATTGGGTAGCCCGTTTGTGGCCGGTCTTCCTTTTCGAGTTCGTCTGCGGCCGTCCTCGTTTTAGCTTTTGTTGGGTAGCACGTCTGTAGCCGGTCTTCCTTTTCGAGTTCGTCTACGGCCGTCTTCATATTCTTTTGTTGGGCAGCCCATCTGTGGCCGGTCTTCCTTTTCGAGTTCGTCTGCAGCCGTCCTCGTATTCTTTTGTTGGGTAGCCCGTCTGTGGCCGGTCTCCCTTTTCGAGTTCGTCTACGACCGTCCTCGTATTCTTTTGTTGGGTAACCCGTCTGTGGCTGGTCTTCCTTTTCGAGTTTGTCTGCGGCCGTCCTCGTTTTCTTTTGTTGGGTGGCCCCTCTGTAGCCGGTATTCCTTTTCGAGTACGTCTGCGCCCCTCCTCTTATTCTTTTGTTGGGTAGCCCGTCTGTTGCCGGTCTTCCTTTTCGAGTTCGTCTGCGGTCGTCCTCGTTTTCTCTTGTTGGGTAGCCCGTCTGTGGCCGGTCTTCCTTTTCGAGTTCGTCTGCGGCCGTCCTCGTTTTCTTTTGTTGGGTAGCCCGTCTGTGGTCGGTCTTCCTTTTCGAGTTCGTCTGTGGCTGTCCTCGTTTTCTTTTATTGGGTAGCCCGTCTGTGACCGGTCTTCCTTTTCGAGTTCGTCTGCGGCCGTCCTCCTTTTAGCTTTTGTTGGGTAGCACGTCTGTAGCCGGTCTTCTTTTTCGAGTTCGTCTACGGCCGTCTTCAAATTCTTTGGTTGGGCAGCCCATCTGTGGCCGATCTTCCTTTTCGAGTTCGTCTACGGCCGTCCTCGTATTCTTTTGTTGGGTAGCCCGTCTGTGGCTGGTGTTCCTTTTCGAGTTTGTCTGCGGCCGTCCTCGTTTTCTTTTGTTGGGTAGCCCGTCTGTAGCCGGTCTTCCTTTTCGAGTTCGTCTGCGCCCGTCCTCTTATTCTTTTGTTGGGTAGCCCGTCTGTTGCCGGTCTTCCTTTTCGAGTTCGTCTGCGGTCGTCCTCGTTTTCTCTTGTTAGGTAGCCCGTCTATGACCGGTCTTCCTTTTCGAGTTCGTTTGCGGCCGTCCTCGTTTTCTTTTGTTGGGTAGCCCGTCTATGGCCGGTCTTCCTTTTCGAGTTCGTCTGCGGCCGTCCTCGAATTCTTTTGTTGGGTAGCCCGTCTTTGGCCGGTCTTCCTTTTCGAGTTCGTCTGCGGCCGTCCTCATATTCTTTTGTTGGGCAGCCCATCTGTGGCCGGTCTTCCTTTTCGAGTTCGTCTACGGCCGTCTTCAAATTCTTTTGTTGGGTAGCCCATCTGTGGTCGGTCTTCCTTTTCGAGTTCGTCTGCAGCCGTCCTCGTATTCTTTTGTTGGGTAGACCGTCTGTGGCCGGTCTTCCTTTTCGAGTTTGTCTTCGGCCGTCCTCGTATTCTTTTGTTGGGTAGCCCGTCTGTGGCCGATCTTCCTTTTCGAGTTCGTCTGCGGTCGTCCTCATATTTTTCTGTTGGGTAGCCCGTCTATGGCCAGTCTTCCTTTTCGAGTTCGTCTGCGACCGTCCACATATTCTTTTGTTGGGTAGCGCGTCTGTGGCCGGTCTTCCTTTTCGAGTTCGTCTACGATCGTCCTCGTTTTCTTTTGTTGGGTAGCCCATCTGTGGCCGATCTTCCTTTTCGAGTTCGTCTGCGGTCGTCCTCGTATTCTTTTATTGGGTAGGACGTCTGTGGCCGGTCTTCCTTTTCGAGTTCGTCTGCGGCCGTCCTCGTTTTAGTTTTTGTTGGGTAGCACGTCTGTAGCTGGTCTTCCTTTTCGAGTTCGTCTGCGGCCGTCCTCATATTCTTTTGTTGGGCAGCCCGTCTATGGCCGGTCTTCCTTTCCGAGTTCGTCTGCGGCCGTCCACATATTCTTTTGTTGGGTAGCTCATCTGTGGCGGGTCTTCCTTTTCGAGTTTGTCTGCGGTCGTCCTCGTATTCTTTTGTTGGGTAGCCCGTCTGTGACCGGTCTTCCTTTTCGAGTTCGTCTGCGGCCGTCCTCGTTTTAGCTTTTGTTGGGCAGCCCGTCTGTAGCCGGTCTTCCTTTTCGAGTTCGTCTGCGGCCGTCCTCATATTCTTTTATTGGGCAGCCCGTCTGTGGCCAGTCTTCCTTTTCGAGTTCGTCTGTGGCCGTCCTCGTATTTTTCTGTTGGGTAGCCCGTCTATGGCCAGTCTTCCTTTTCGAGTTCGTCTGCGGCCGTCCACATATTCTTTTGTTGGGTAGCCCGTCTGTGGCTGGTCTTCCTTTTCGAGTTCGTCTACCGCCGTCCTCGTTTTATTTTGTTGGGTAGCCCGTCTGTGGCCGTTCTTCCTTTTCGAGTTCATCTACGGCCGTCCTTGTTTTCTTTTGTTGGGAAGCCCGTTTGTGGCCGGTCTTCCTTCTGAGTTCGTCTGCGGTCGTCCTCGTTTTCTTTTGTTGGGTAGCCCGTTTGTGGCCGGTCTTCCTTTTCGAGTTCGTTTGCGGTCGTCCTCGTTTTCTTTTGTTGGGTAGCCCGTCTGTGGCCGATCTTCCTTTTCGAGTTCGTCTGCGGCCGTCCTCGTTTTCTTTTGTTGGGCAGCCCGTCTGTGGCAGGTCTTCCTTTTCGAGTTCGTCTGCGGCCGTCCTCGTATTCTTTTGTTGGGTAGCACGTCTGTGGCCGGTCTTCCTTTTCGAGTTCGTCTGCGGCCGTCCTCGTTTTCTTTTGTTGGGTAGCCTGTTTGTGGTTGGTCTTCCTTTTCGAGTTCGTCTGTGGCCGTCCTCATATTATTTTGTTGGGTAGCCCGTCTGTGGTCGGTCTTCCTTTTCGAGTTCGTCTGCGGCCGTCCTCGTATTTTTCTATTGGGTAGCCCGTATATGGCCAGTCTTCCTTTTCGAGTTCGTCTGCGGCCGTCCACATATTCTTTTGTTGGGTAGCTCGTCTGTGGCCGGTCTTCCTTTTCGAGTTCGTCTACGACCGTCCTCGTTTTCTTTTGTTGGGTAGCCCATCTGTGGCCGATCTTCCTTTTCGAGTTCGTCTGCGGTCGTCCTCGTATTCTTTTATTGGGTAGGACGTCTGTGGCCGGTCTTCCTTTTCGAGTTCGTCTGCGGCCGTCCTCGTTTTAGTTTTTGTTGGGTAGCACGTCTGTAGCTGGCCTTCCTTTTCGAGTTCGTCTGCGGCCGTCCTCATATTCTTTTGTTGCGCAGCCCGTCTGTGGCCGGTCTTCCTTTCCGAGTTCGTCTGCGGCCGTCCACATATTCTTTTGTTGGGTAGCTCATCTGTGGCCGGTCTTCCTTTTCGAGTTTGTCTGCGGTCGACCTCGTATTCTTTTGTTGGGTAGCCCGTCTGTGACCGGTCTTCCTTTTCGAGTACGTCTGCGGCCGTCCTCGTATTCTTTTGTTGGGTAGCCCGTCTGTGGCCGGTCTTCCTTTTCGAGTTCGTCTGCGGTCGTCCTCGTATTCTTTTGTTGGGTAGCCCATCTGTGGCTGTTCTTCCTTTTCCAGTTCGTCTGCGGCCTTCCTCGTTTTCTTTTGTTGGGTAGCCCGTCTGTGGCCGGTCTTTCTTTTCGAGTTCGTCTGCGGCCGTCCTCGTATTTTTCTGTTGGGTAGCCCGTTTATGGCCGGTCTTCCTTTTCGAGTTCGTCTGCGGCCGTCCACATATTCTTTTGTTGGGTAGCTCGTCTGTGGCCTGTCTTCCTTTTTGAGTTCGTCTACGGCCGTCCTCATTTTCTTTTGTAGGGTAGCCCGTCTGTGGCCAGTCTTCCTTTTCGAGTTCGTCTACGGCCGTCCTCGTTTTCTTTTGTTGGGTAGCCCGTCTGTGGTCGATCTTCCTTTTCGAGTTCGTCTGTGGTCGTCGTCGTATTCTTTTATTGGGTAGCCCGTTTGTGGCCGGTCTTCCTTTTCGAGTTCGTCTGCGGCCGTCCTCGTTTTAGCTTTTGTTGGGTAGCACGTCTGTAGCCGGTCTTCCTTTTCGAGTTCGTCTACGGCCGTCTTCATATTCTTTTGTTGGGCAGCCCATCTGTGGCCGGTCTTCCTTTTCGAGTTCGTCTGCAGCCGTCCTCGTATTCTTTTGTTGGGTAGCCCGTCTGTGGCCGGTCTCCCTTTTCGAGTTCGTCTACGACCGTCCTCGTATTCTTTTGTTGGGTAACCCGTCTGTGGCTGGTCTTCCTTTTCGAGTTTGTCTGCGGCCGTCCTCGTTTTCTTTTGTTGGGTGGCCCCTCTGTAGCCGGTATTCCTTTTCGAGTACGTCTGCGCCCCTCCTCTTATTCTTTTGTTGGGTAGCCCGTCTGTTGCCGGTCTTCCTTTTCGAGTTCGTCTGCGGTCGTCCTCGTTTTCTCTTGTTGGGTAGCCCGTCTGTGGCCGGTCTTCCTTTTCGAGTTCGTCTGCGGCCGTCCTCGTTTTCTTTTGTTGGGTAGCCCGTCTGTGGTCGGTCTTCCTTTTCGAGTTCGTCTGTGGCTGTCCTCGTTTTCTTTTGTTGGGTAGCCCGTCTGTGGCCAGTCTTCATTTTCGAGTTCGTCTGCGGCCGTCCTCGAATTCTTTTGTTGGGTAGCCCATCTTTGGCCGGTCTTCCTTTTCGAGTTCGTCTTCGGCCGTCCTTGTTTTATCTTTTGTTGGGTAGCCCATCTGTAGTCGGTCTTCCTTTTCGAGTTCATTTGCGGCCGTTTATGGCCGGTCTTCCTTTTCGAGTTCGTCTGCGGCCGTCCACATATTCTTTTGTTGGGTAGCTCGTCTGTGGCCTGTCTTCCTTTTCGAGTTCGTCTACGACCGTCCTCATTTTCTTTTGTAGGGTAGCCCGTCTGTGGCCAGTCTTCCTTTTCGAGTTCGTCTACGACCGTCCTCGTTTTCTTTTGTTGGGTAGCCCGTCTGTGGTCGATCTTCCTTTTCGAGTTTGTCTGTGGTCGTCCTCGTATTCTTTTATTGGGTAGCCCGTCTGTGGCCGGTCTTCCTTTCCGAGTTCGTCTGCGGCCGTCCTCGTTTTAGCTTTTGTTGGGTAGCACGTCTGTAGCCGGTCTTCCTTTTCGAGTTCGTCTGTGGCCTTCCTCGTTTTCTTTTGTTGGGTAGCCCGTCTGTGGCCGATCTTCCTTTTCGAGTTCGTCTGCGGTCGTCCTCGTATTCTTTTATTGGGTAGCCGTCTGTGGCCGGTCTTCCTTTTCGAGTTCGTCTGCGGCCGTCCTCGTTTTAGCTTTTGTTGGGTAGCACGTCTGTAGCCGGTCTTTCTTTTAGAGTTCGTCTGCGGCCGTCCTCATATTCTTTTGTTGGGCAGCCCGTCTGTGGCCGGTCTTCCTTTTCGAGTTCGTCTGCGGCCGTCCTCGTATTTTTCTGTTGGGTAGCCCGTTTATGGCCGGTCTTCCTTTTTGAGTTCGTCTGCGGCCGTCCACATATTCTTTTGTTGGGTAGCTCGTCTGTGGCCTGTCTTCCTTTTCGAGTTCGTCTACGGCCGTCCTCATTTTCTTTTATAGTGTAGCCCGTCTGTGGCCAGTCTTCCTTTTCGAGTTCGTCTACGACCGTCCTCGTTTTCTTTTGTTGGGTAGCCCGTCTGTGGCCTGTCTTCCTTTTCGAGTTCGTCTACGGCCGTCCTCATTTTCTTTTATAGTGTAGCCCGTCTGTGGCCAGTCTTCCTTTTCGAGTTCGTCTACGACCGTCCTCGTTTTCTTTTGTTGGGTAGCCCGTCTGTGGTCGATCTTCCTTTTCGAGTTCGTCTGTGGTCGTCCTCGTATTCTTTTATTGGGTAGCCCGTCTGTGACCGGTCTTCCTTTTCGAGTTCGTCTGCGGCCGTCCTCCTTTTAGCTTTTGTTGGGTAGCACGTCTGTAGCCGGTCTTCTTTTTCGAGTTCGTCTACGGCCGTCTTCAAATTCTTTGGTTGGGCAGCCCATCTGTGGCCGATCTTCCTTTTCGAGTTCGTCTACGGCCGTCCTCGTATTCTTTTGTTGGGTAGCCCGTCTGTGGCTGGTGTTCCTTTTCGAGTTTGTCTGCGGCCGTCCTCGTTTTCTTTTGTTGGGTAGCCCGTCTGTAGCCGGTCTTCCTTTTCGAGTTCGTCTGCGCCCGTCCTCTTATTCTTTTGTTGGGTAGCCCGTCTGTTGCCGGTCTTCCTTTTCGAGTTCGTCTGCGGTCGTCCTCGTTTTCTCTTGTTAGGTAGCCCGTCTATGACCGGTCTTCCTTTTCGAGTTCGTTTGCGGCCGTCCTCGTTTTCTTTTGTTGGGTAGCCCGTCTATGGCCGGTCTTCCTTTTCGAGTTCGTCTGCGGCCGTCCTCGAATTCTTTTGTTGGGTAGCCCGTCTTTGGCCGGTCTTCCTTTTCGAGTTCGTCTGCGGCCGTCCTCATATTCTTTTGTTGGGCAGCCCATCTGTGGCCGGTCTTCCTTTTCGAGTTCGTCTACGGCCGTCTTCAAATTCTTTTGTTGGGTAGCCCATCTGTGGTCGGTCTTCCTTTTCGAGTTCGTCTGCAGCCGTCCTCGTATTCTTTTGTTGGGTAGACCGTCTGTGGCCGGTCTTCCTTTTCGAGTTTGTCTTCGGCCGTCCTCGTATTCTTTTGTTGGGTAGCCCGTCTGTGGCCGATCTTCCTTTTCGAGTTCGTCTGCGGTCGTCCTCATTTTCTTTTGTTGGGTAGCCCGTCTGTGACCGATCTTCCTTTTCGAGTTCGTCTACGGCCGTCCTCGTTTTCTTTTGTTGGGTAGCCCGTCTGTGGCCGATCTTCCTTTTCGAGTTCGTCTGCGGTCGTCCTCGTATTCTTTTATTGGGTAGCCCGTCTGTGGCCGGTCTTCCTTTTCGAGTTCGTCTGCGGCCGTCCTCGTTTTAGCTTTTGTTGGGCAGCCCGTCTGTAGCCGGTCTTCCTTTTCGAGTTCGTCTGCGGCCGTCCTCATATTCTTTTATTGGGCAGCCCATCTGTGGCCAGTCTTCCTTTTCGAGTTCGTCTGTGGCCGTCCTCGTATTTTTCTGTTGGGTAGCCCGTCTATGGCCAGTCTTCCTTTTCGAGTTCGTCTGCGGCCGTCCACATATTCTTTTGTTGGGTAGCCCGTCTATGGCTGGTCTTCCTTTTCGAGTTCGTCTACGGCCGTCCTCGTTTTATTTTGTTGGGTAGCCCGTCTGTGGCCGTTCTTCCTTTTCGAGTTCATCTACGGGCGTCCTTGTTTTCTTTTGTTGGGAAGCCCGTTTGTGGCCAGTCTTCCTTCTGAGTTCGTCTGCGGTCGTCCTCGTTTTCTTTTGTTGGGCAGCCCGTCTATGGCAGGTCTTCCTTTTCGAGTTCGTCTGCGGCCGTCCTCGTATTCTTTTGTTGGGTAGCCCGTCTATGGCCAGTCTTCCTTTTCGAGTTCGTCTGCGGCCGTCCACATATTCTTTTGTTGGGTAGCCCGTCTGTGGCTGGTCTTCCTTTTCGAGTTCGTCTACGGCCGTCCTCGTTTTATTTTGTTGGGTAGCCCGTCTGTGGCCGTTCTTCCTTTTCGAGTTCATCTACGGCCGTCCTTGTTTTCTTTTGTTGGGAAGCCCGTTTGTGGCCGGTCTTCCTTCTGAGTTCGTCTGCGGTCGTCCTCGTTTTCTTTTGTTGGGTAGCCCGTCTGTGGCCGATCTTCCTTTTCGAGTTCGTCTGCGGCCGTCCTCGTTTTCTTTTGTTGGGCAGCCCGTCTGTGGCAGGTCTTCCTTTTCGAGTTCGTCTGCGGCCGTCCTCGTATTCTTTTGTTGGGTAGCACGTCTGTGGCCGGTCTTCCTTTTCGAGTTCGTCTGCGGCCGTCCTCGTTTTCTTTTGTTGGGTAGCCTGTTTGTGGTTGGTCTTCCTATTCGAGTTCGTCTGTGGCCGTCCTCATATTATTTTGTTGGGTAGCCCGTCTGTGGTCGGTCTTCCTTTTCGAGTTCGTCTGCGGCCGTCCTCGTATTTTTCTATTGGGTAGCCCGTATATGGCCAGTCTTCCTTTTCGAGTTCGTCTGCGGCCGTCCACATATTCTTTTGTTGGGTAGCTCGTCTGTGGCCGGTCTTCCTTTTCGAGTTCGTCTGCGGCCGTCCTCGTTTTAGTTTTTGTTGGGTAGCACGTCTGTAGCTGGCCTTCCTTTTCGAGTTCGTCTGCGGCCGTCCTCATATTCTTTTGTTGGGCAGCCCGTCTGTGGCCGGTCTTCCTTTCCGAGTTCGTCTGCGGCCGTCCACATATTCTTTTGTTGGGTAGCTCATCTGTGGCCGGTCTTCCTTTTCGAGTTTGTCTGCGGTCGACCTCGTATTCTTTTGTTGGGTAGCCCGTCTGTGACCGGTCTTCCTTTTAGAGTACGTCTGCGGCCGTCCTCGTATTCTTTTGTTGGGTAGCCCGTCTGTGGCCGGTCTTCCTTTTCGAGTTCGTCTGCGGTCGTCCTCGTATTCTTTTGTTGGGTAGCCCATCTGTGGCTGTTCTTCCTTTTCCAGTTCGTCTGCGGCCTTCCTCGTTTTCTTTTGTTGGGTAGCCCGTCTGTGGCCGGTCTTTCTTTTCGAGTTCGTCTGCGGCCGTCCTCGTATTTTTCTGTTGGGTAGCCCGTTTATGGCCGGTCTTCCTTTTCGAGTTCGTCTGCGGCCGTCCACATATTCTTTTGTTGGGTAGCTCGTCTGTGGCCTGTCTTCCTTTTTGAGTTCGTCTACGGCCGTCCTCATTTTCTTTTGTAGGGTAGCCCGTCTGTGGCCAGTCTTCCTTTTCGAGTTCGTCTACGGCCGTCCTCGTTTTCTTTTGTTGGGTAGCCCGTCTGTGGTCGATCTTCCTTTTCGAGTTCGTCTGTGGTTGTCGTCGTATTCTTTTATTGGGTAGCCCGTTTGTGGCCGGTCTTCCTTTTCGAGTTCGTCTGCGGCCGTCCTCGTTTTAGCTTTTGTTGGGTAGCACGTCTGTAGCCGGTCTTCCTTTTCGAGTTCGTCTACGGCCGTCTTCATATTCTTTTGTTGGGCAGCCCATCTGTGGCCGGTCTTCCTTTTCGAGTTCGTCTGCAGCCGTCCTCGTATTCTTTTGTTGGGTAGCCCGTCTGTGGCCGGTCTCCCTTTTCGAGTTCGTCTACGACCGTCCTCGTATTCTTTTGTTGGGTAACCCGTCTGTGGCTGGTCTTCCTTTTCGAGTTTGTCTGCGGCCGTCCTCGTTTTCTTTTGTTGGGTGGCCCCTCTGTAGCCGGTATTCCTTTTCGAGTACGTCTGCGCCCCTCCTCTTATTCTTTTGTTGGGTAGCCCGTCTGTTGCCGGTCTTCCTTTTCGAGTTCGTCTGCGGTCGTCCTCGTTTTCTCTTGTTGGGTAGCCCGTCTGTGGCCGGTCTTCCTTTTCGAGTTCGTCTGCGGCCGTCCTCGTTTTCTTTTGTTGGGTAGCCCGTCTGTGGTCGGTCTTCCTTTTCGAGTTCGTCTGTGGCTGTCCTCGTTTTCTTTTGTTGGGTAGCCCGTCTGTGGCCAGTCTTCATTTTCGAGTTCGTCTGCGGCCGTCCTCGAATTCTTTTGTTGGGTAGCCCATCTTTGGCCGGTCTTCCTTTTCGAGTTCGTCTTCGGCCGTCCTTGTTTTATCTTTTGTTGGGTAGCCCATCTGTAGTCGGTCTTCCTTTTCGAGTTCATTTGCGGCCGTTTATGGCCGGTCTTCCTTTTCGAGTTCGTCTGCGGCCGTCCACATATTCTTTTGTTGGGTAGCTCGTCTGTGGCCTGTCTTCCTTTTCGAGTTCGTCTACGACCGTCCTCATTTTCTTTTGTAGGGTAGCCCGTCTGTGGCCAGTCTTCCTTTTCGAGTTCGTCTACGACCGTCCTCGTTTTCTTTTGTTGGGTAGCCCGTCTGTGGTCGATCTTCCTTTTCGAGTTTGTCTGTGGTGGTCCTCGTATTCTTTTATTGGGTAGCCCGTCTGTGGCCGGTCTTCCTTTCCGAGTTCGTCTGCGGCCGTCCTCGTTTTAGCTTTTGTTGGGTAGCACGTCTGTAGCCGGTCTTCCTTTTCGAGTTCGTCTGTGGCCTTCCTCGTTTTCTTTTGTTGGGTAGCCCGTCTGTGGCCGATCTTCCTTTTCGAGTTCGTCTGCGGTCGTCCTCGTATTCTTTTATTGGGTAGCCGTCTGTGGCCGGTCTTCCTTTTCGAGTTCGTCTGCGGCCGTCCTCGTTTTAGCTTTTGTTGGGTAGCACGTCTGTAGCCGGTCTTTCTTTTCGAGTTCGTCTGCGGCCGTCCTCATATTCTTTTGTTGGGCAGCCCGTCTGTGGCCGGTCTTCCTTTTCGAGTTCGTCTGCGGCCGTCCTCGTATTTTTCTGTTGGGTAGCCCGTTTATGGCCGGTCTTCCTTTTCGAGTTCGTCTGCGGCCGTCCACATATTCTTTTGTTGGGTAGCTCGTCTGTGGCCTGTCTTCCTTTTCGAGTTCGTCTACGGCCGTCCTCATTTTCTTTTATAGTGTAGCCCGTCTGTGGCCAGTCTTCCTTTTCGAGTTCGTCTACGACCGTCCTCGTTTTCTTTTGTTGGGTAGCCCGTCTGTGGCCTGTCTTCCTTTTCGAGTTCGTCTACGGCCGTCCTCATTTTCTTTTATAGTGTAGCCCGTCTGTGGCCAGTCTTCCTTTTCGAGTTCGTCTACGACCGTCCTCGTTTTCTTTTGTTGGGTAGCCCGTCTGTGGTCGATCTTCCTTTTCGAGTTCGTCTGTGGTCGTCCTCGTATTCTTTTATTGGGTAGCCCGTCTGTGACCGGTCTTCCTTTTCGAGTTCGTCTGCGGCCGTCCTCCTTTTAGCTTTTGTTGGGTAGCACGTCTGTAGCCGGTCTTCTTTTTCGAGTTCGTCTACGGCCGTCTTCAAATTCTTTGGTTGGGCAGCCCATCTGTGGCCGATCTTCCTTTTCGAGTTCGTCTACGGCCGTCCTCGTATTCTTTTGTTGGGTAGCCCGTCTGTGGCTGGTGTTCCTTTTCGAGTTTGTCTGCGGCCGTCCTCGTTTTCTTTTGTTGGGTAGCCCGTCTGTAGCCGGTCTTCCTTTTCGAGTTCGTCTGCGCCCGTCCTCTTATTCTTTTGTTGGGTAGCCCGTCTGTTGCCGGTCTTCCTTTTCGAGTTCGTCTGCGGTCGTCCTCGTTTTCTCTTGTTAGGTAGCCCGTCTATGACCGGTCTTCCTTTTCGAGTTCGTTTGCGGCCGTCCTCGTTTTCTTTTGTTGGGTAGCCCGTCTATGGCCGGTCTTCCTTTTCGAGTTCGTCTGCGGCCGTCCTCGAATTCTTTTGTTGGGTAGCCCGTCTTTGGCCGGTCTTCCTTTTCGAGTTCGTCTGCGGCCGTCCTCATATTCTTTTGTTGGGCAGCCCATCTGTGGCCGGTCTTCCTTTTCGAGTTCGTCTACGGCCGTCTTCAAATTCTTTTGTTGGGTAGCCCATCTGTGGTCGGTCTTCCTTTTCGAGTTCGTCTGCAGCCGTCCTCGTATTCTTTTGTTGGGTAGACCGTCTGTGGCCGGTCTTCCTTTTCGAGTTTGTCTTCGGCCGTCCTCGTATTCTTTTCTTGGGTAGCCCGTCTGTGGCCGATCTTCCTTTTCGAGTTCGTCTGCGGTCGTCCTCGTATTTTTCTGTTGGGTAGCCCGTCTATGGCCAGTCTTCCTTTTCGAGTTCGTCTGCGGCCGTCCACATATTCTTTTGTTGGGTAGCGCGTCTGTGGCCGGTCTTCCTTTTCGAGTTCGTCTGCGGTCGTCCTGATATTCTTTTATTGGGTAGGACGTCTGTGGCCGGTCTTCCTTTTCGAGTTCGTCTGCGGCCGTCCTCGTTTTAGTTTTTGTTGGGTAGCACGTCTGTAGCTGGTCTTCCTTTTCGAGTTCGTCTGCGGCCGTCCTCATATTCTTTTGTTAGGCAGCCCGTCTGTGGCCGGTCTTCCTTTCCGAGTTCGTCTGCGGCCGTCCACATATTCTTTTGTTGGGTAGCTCATCTGTGGCCGGTCTTCCTTTTCGAGTTTGTCTGCGGTCGTCCTCGTATTCTTTTGTTGGGTAGCCCATCTGTGGCCGGTCTTCCTTTTCGAGTTCGTCTGCGGCCGTCCTCGTATTCTTTTGTTGGGTAGCCCGTCTGTGGTCGGTCTTCCTTTTCGAGTTCGTCTGTGGCCGTCCTCGTTTTCTTTTGTTGGGTAGCCCGTCTGTGGCCAGTCTTCATTTTTGAGTTCGTCTGCGGCCGTCCTCGAATTCTTTTGTTGGGTAGCCCATCTTTGGCCGGTCTTCCTTTTCGAGTTCGTCTTCGGCCGTCCTTGTTTTATCTTTTGTTGGGTAGCCCATCTGTAGTCGGTCTTCCTTTTCGAGTTCATCTGCGGCCGTTTATGGCCGGTCTTCCTTTTCGAGTTCGTCTGCGGCCGTCCACATATTCTTTTGTTGGGTAGCTCGTCTGTGGCCTGTCTTCCTTTTCGAGTTCGTCTACGGCCGTCCTCATTTTCTTTTGTAGGGTAGCCCGTCTGTGGCCAGTCTTCCTTTTCGAGTTCGTCTACGACCGTCCTCGTTTTCTTTTGTTGGGTAGCCCGTCTGTGGTCGATCTTCCTTTTCGAGTTTGTCTGTGGTCGTCCTCGTATTCTTTTATTGGGTAGCCCGTCTGTGGCCGGTCTTCCTTTTCGAGTTCGTCTGCGGCCGTCCTCGTTTTAGCTTTTGTTGGGTAGCACGTCTGTAGCCGGTCTTCCTTTTCGAGTTCGTCTGTGGCCTTCCTCGTTTTCTTTTGTTGGGTAGCCCGTGTGTGGCCGATCTTCCTTTTCGAGTTCGTCTGCGGTCGTCCTCGTATTCTTTTATTGGGTAGCCGTCTGTGGCCGGTCTTCCTTTTCGAGTTCGTCTGCGGCCGTCCTCGTTTTAGCTTTTGTTGGGTAGCACGTCTGTAGCCGGTCTTTCTTTTCGAGTTCGTCTGCGGCCGTCCTCATATTCTTTTGTTGGGCAGCCCGTCTGTGGCCGGTCTTCCTTTTCGAGTTCGTCTGCGGCCGTCCTCGTATTTTTCTGTTGGGTAGCCCGTTTATGGCCGGTCTTCCTTTTCGAGTTCATCTGCGGCCGTCCACATATTCTTTTGTTGGGTAGCTCGTCTGTGGCTGGTCTTCCTTTTCGAGTTCGTCTACGGCCGTCCTCATTTTCTTTTATAGTGTAGCCCGTCTGTGGCCAGTCTTCCTTTTCGAGTTCGTCTACGACCGTCCTCGTTTTCTTTTGTTGGGTAGCCCGTCTGTGGCCTGTCTTCCTTTTCGAGTTCGTCTACGGCCGTCCTCATTTTCTTTTATAGTGTAGCCCATCTGTGGCCAGTCTTCCTTTTCGAGTTCGTCTACGACCGTCCTCGTTTTCTTTTGTTGGGTAGCCCGTCTGTGGTCGATCTTCCTTTTCGAGTTCGTCTGTGGTCGTCCTCGTATTCTTTTATTGGGTAGCCCGTCTGTGACCGGTCTTCCTTTTCGAGTTCGTCTGCGGCCGTCCTCCTTTTAGCTTTTGTTGGGTAGCACGTCTGTAGCCGGTCTTCTTTTTCGAGTTCGTCTACGGCCGTCTTCAAATTCTTTGGTTGGGCAGCCCATCTGTGGCCGATCTTCCTTTTCGAGTTCGTCTACGGCCGTCCTCGTATTCTTTTGTTGGGTAGCCCGTCTGTGGCTGGTGTTCCTTTTCGAGTTTGTCTGCGGCCGTCCTCGTTTTCTTTTGTTGGGTAGCCCGTCTGTAGCCGGTCTTCCTTTTCGAGTTCGTCTGCGCCCGTCCTCTTATTCTTTTGTTGGGTAGCCCGTCTGTTGCCGGTCTTCCTTTTCGAGTTCGTCTGCGGTCGTCCTCGTTTTCTCTTGTTAGGTAGCCCGTCTATGACCGGTCTTCCTTTTCGAGTTCGTTTGCGGCCGTCCTCGTTTTCTTTTGTTGGGTAGCCCGTCTATGGCCGGTCTTCCTTTTCGAGTTCGTCTGCGGCCGTCCTCGAATTCTTTTGTTGGGTAGCCCGTCTTTGGCCGGTCTTCCTTTTCGAGTTCGTCTGCGGCCGTCCTCATATTCTTTTGTTGGGCAGCCCATCTGTGGCCGGTCTTCCTTTTCGAGTTCGTCTACGGCCGTCTTCAAATTCTTTTGTTGGGTAGCCCATCTGTGGTCGGTCTTCCTTTTCGAGTTCGTCTGCAGCCGTCCTCGTATTCTTTTGTTGGGTAGACCGTCTGTGGCCGGTCTTCCTTTTCGAGTTTGTCTTCGGCCGTCCTCGTATTCTTTTCTTGGGTAGCCCGTCTGTGGCCGATCTTCCTTTTCGAGTTCGTCTGCGGTCGTCCTCGTATTTTTCTGTTGGGTAGCCCGTCTATGGCCAGTCTTCCTTTTCGAGTTCGTCTGCGGCCGTCCACATATTCTTTTGTTGGGTAGCGCGTCTGTGGCCGGTCTTCCTTTTCGAGTTCGTCTGCGGTCGTCCTGATATTCTTTTATTGGGTAGGACGTCTGTGGCCGGTCTTCCTTTTCGAGTTCGTCTGCGGCCGTCCTCGTTTTAGTTTTTGTTGGGTAGCACGTCTGTAGCTGGTCTTCCTTTTCGAGTTCGTCTGCGGCCGTCCTCATATTCTTTTGTTAGGCAGCCCGTCTGTGGCCGGTCTTCCTTTCCGAGTTCGTCTGCGGCCGTCCACATATTCTTTTGTTGGGTAGCTCATCTGTGGCCGGTCTTCCTTTTCGAGTTTGTCTGCGGTCGTCCTCGTATTCTTTTGTTGGGTAGCCCATCTGTGGCCGGTCTTCCTTTTCGAGTTCGTCTGCGGCCGTCCTCGTATTCTTTTGTTGGGTAGCCCGTCTGTGGTCGGTCTTCCTTTTCGAGTTCGTCTGTGGCCGTCCTCGTTTTCTTTTGTTGGGTAGCCCGTCTGTGGCCAGTCTTCATTTTCGAGTTCGTCTGCGGCCGTCCTCGAATTCTTTTGTTGGGTAGCCCATCTTTGGCCGGTCTTCCTTTTCGAGTTCGTCTTCGGCCGTCCTTGTTTTATCTTTTGTTGGGTAGCCCATCTGTAGTCGGTCTTCCTTTTCGAGTTCATCTGCGGCCGTTTATGGCCGGTCTTCCTTTTCGAGTTCGTCTGCGGCCGTCCACATATTCTTTTGTTGGGTAGCTCGTCTGTGGCCTGTCTTCCTTTTCGAGTTCGTCTACGGCCGTCCTCATTTTCTTTTGTAGGGTAGCCCGTCTGTGGCCAGTCTTCCTTTTCGAGTTCGTCTACGACCGTCCTCGTTTTCTTTTGTTGGGTAGCCCGTCTGTGGTCGATCTTCCTTTTCGAGTTTGTCTGTGGTCGTCCTCGTATTCTTTTATTGGGTAGCCCGTCTGTGGCCGGTCTTCCTTTTCGAGTTCGTCTGCGGCCGTCCTCGTTTTAGCTTTTGTTGGGTAGCACGTCTGTAGCCGGTCTTCCTTTTCGAGTTCGTCTGTGGCCTTCCTCGTTTTCTTTTGTTGGGTAGCCCGTGTGTGGCCGATCTTCCTTTTCGAGTTCGTCTGCGGTCGTCCTCGTATTCTTTTATTGGGTAGCCGTCTGTGGCCGGTCTTCCTTTTCGAGTTCGTCTGCGGCCGTCCTCGTTTTAGCTTTTGTTGGGTAGCACGTCTGTAGCCGGTCTTTCTTTTCGAGTTCGTCTGCGGCCGTCCTCATATTCTTGTGTTGGGCAGCCCGTCTGTGGCCGGTCTTCCTTTTCGAGTTCGTCTGCGGCCGTCCTCGTATTTTTCTGTTGGGTAGCCCGTTTATGGCCGGTCTTCCTTTTCGAGTTCATCTGCGGCCGTCCACATATTCTTTTGTTGGGTAGCTCGTCTGTGGCTGGTCTTCCTTTTCGAGTTCGTCTACGGCCGTCCTCATTTTCTTTTATAGTGTAGCCCGTCTGTGGCCAGTCTTCCTTTTCGAGTTCGTCTACGACCGTCCTCGTTTTCTTTTGTTGGGTAGCCCGTCTGTGGCCTGTCTTCCTTTTCGAGTTCGTCTACGGCCGTCCTCATTTTTTTTTATAGTGTAGCCCATCTGTGGCCAGTCTTCCTTTTCGAGTTCGTCTACGACCGTCCTCGTTTTCTTTTGTTG
The DNA here is from genome assembly GCA_022829125.1 of Lathyrus tuberosus. Lineage (NCBI taxonomy): Eukaryota > Viridiplantae > Streptophyta > Magnoliopsida > Fabales > Fabaceae > Lathyrus > Lathyrus tuberosus. The sequence continues at coordinate 7,722,945 of JALAZF010000270.1, read as the reverse complement.
GGTAGCCCGTCTGTGGTCGATCTTCCTTTTCGAGTTCGTCTGTGGTCGTCCTCGTATTCTTTTATTGGGTAGCCCGTCTGTGACCGGTCTTCCTTTTCGAGTTCGTCTGCGGCCGTCCTCCTTTTAGCTTTTGTTGGGTAGCACGTCTGTAGCCGGTCTTCTTTTTCGAGTTCGTCTACGGCCGTCTTCAAATTCTTTGGTTGGGCAGCCCATCTGTGGCCGATCTTCCTTTTCGAGTTCGTCTACGGCCGTCCTCGTATTCTTTTGTTGGGTAGCCCGTCTGTGGCTGGTGTTCCTTTTCGAGTTTGTCTGCGGCCGTCCTCGTTTTCTTTTGTTGGGTAGCCCGTCTGTAGCCGGTCTTCCTTTTCGAGTTCGTCTGCGCCCGTCCTCTTATTCTTTTGTTGGGTAGCCCGTCTGTTGCCGGTCTTCCTTTTCGAGTTCGTCTGCGGTCGTCCTCGTTTTCTCTTGTTAGGTAGCCCGTCTATGACCGGTCTTCCTTTTCGAGTTCGTTTGCGGCCGTCCTCGTTTTCTTTTGTTGGGTAGCCCGTCTATGGCCGGTCTTCCTTTTCGAGTTCGTCTGCGGCCGTCCTCGAATTCTTTTGTTGGGTAGCCCGTCTTTGGCCGGTCTTCCTTTTCGAGTTCGTCTGCGGCCGTCCTCATATTCTTTTGTTGGGCAGCCCATCTGTGGCCGGTCTTCCTTTTCGAGTTCGTCTACGGCCGTCTTCAAATTCTTTTGTTGGGTAGCCCATCTGTGGTCGGTCTTCCTTTTCGAGTTCGTCTGCAGCCGTCCTCGTATTCTTTTGTTGGGTAGACCGTCTGTGGCCGGTCTTCCTTTTCGAGTTTGTCTTCGGCCGTCCTCGTATTCTTTTCTTGGGTAGCCCGTCTGTGGCCGATCTTCCTTTTCGAGTTCGTCTGCGGTCGTCCTCGTATTTTTCTGTTGGGTAGCCCGTCTATGGCCAGTCTTCCTTTTCGAGTTCGTCTGCGGCCGTCCACATATTCTTTTGTTGGGTAGCGCGTCTGTGGCCGGTCTTCCTTTTCGAGTTCGTCTGCGGTCGTCCTGATATTCTTTTATTGGGTAGGACGTCTGTGGCCGGTCTTCCTTTTCGAGTTCGTCTGCGGCCGTCCTCGTTTTAGTTTTTGTTGGGTAGCACGTCTGTAGCTGGTCTTCCTTTTCGAGTTCGTCTGCGGCCGTCCTCATATTCTTTTGTTAGGCAGCCCGTCTGTGGCCGGTCTTCCTTTCCGAGTTCGTCTGCGGCCGTCCACATATTCTTTTGTTGGGTAGCTCATCTGTGGCCGGTCTTCCTTTTCGAGTTTGTCTGCGGTCGTCCTCGTATTCTTTTGTTGGGTAGCCCGTCTGTGGCCGGTCTTCCTTTTCGAGTTCGTCTGCGGCCGTCCTCGTATTCTTTTGTTGGGTAGCCCGTCTGTGGTCGGTCTTCCTTTTCGAGTTCGTCTGTGGCCGTCCTCGTTTTCTTTTGTTGGGTAGCCCGTCTGTGGCCAGTCTTCATTTTCGAGTTCGTCTGCGGCCGTCCTCGAATTCTTTTGTTGGGTAGCCCATCTTTGGCCGGTCTTCCTTTTCGAGTTCGTCTTCGGCCGTCCTTGTTTTATCTTTTGTTGGGTAGCCCATCTGTAGTCGGTCTTCCTTTTCGAGTTCATCTGCGGCCGTTTATGGCCGGTCTTCCTTTTCGAGTTCGTCTGCGGCCGTCCACATATTCTTTTGTTGGGTAGCTCGTCTGTGGCCTGTCTTCCTTTTCGAGTTCGTCTACGGCCGTCCTCATTTTCTTTTGTAGGGTAGCCCGTCTGTGGCCAGTCTTCCTTTTCGAGTTCGTCTACGACCGTCCTCGTTTTCTTTTGTTGGGTAGCCCGTCTGTGGTCGATCTTCCTTTTCGAGTTTGTCTGTGGTCGTCCTCGTATTCTTTTATTGGGTAGCCCGTCTGTGGCCGGTCTTCCTTTTCGAGTTCGTCTGCGGCCGTCCTCGTTTTAGCTTTTGTTGGGTAGCACGTCTGTAGCCGGTCTTCCTTTTCGAGTTCGTCTGTGGCCTTCCTCGTTTTCTTTTGTTGGGTAGCCCGTGTGTGGCCGATCTTCCTTTTCGAGTTCGTCTGCGGTCGTCCTCGTATTCTTTTATTGGGTAGCCGTCTGTGGCCGGTCTTCCTTTTCGAGTTCGTCTGCGGCCGTCCTCGTTTTAGCTTTTGTTGGGTAGCACGTCTGTAGCCGGTCTTTCTTTTCGAGTTCGTCTGCGGCCGTCCTCATATTCTTTTGTTGGGCAGCCCGTCTGTGGCCGGTCTTCCTTTTCGAGTTCGTCTGCGGCCGTCCTCGTATTTTTCTGTTGGGTAGCCCGTTTATGGCCGGTCTTCCTTTTCGAGTTCATCTGCGGCCGTCCACATATTCTTTTGTTGGGTAGCTCGTCTGTGGCTGGTCTTCCTTTTCGAGTTCGTCTACGGCCGTCCTCATTTTCTTTTATAGTGTAGCCCGTCTGTGGCCAGTCTTCCTTTTCGAGTTCGTCTACGACCGTCCTCGTTTTCTTTTGTTGGGTAGCCCGTCTGTGGCCTGTCTTCCTTTTCGAGTTCGTCTACGGCCGTCCTCATTTTCTTTTATAGTGTAGCCCATCTGTGGCCAGTCTTCCTTTTCGAGTTCGTCTACGACCGTCCTCGTTTTCTTTTGTTGGGTAGCCCGTCTGTGGTCGATCTTCCTTTTCGAGTTCGTCTGTGGTCGTCCTCGTATTCTTTTATTGGGTAGCCCGTCTGTGACCGGTCTTCCTTTTCGAGTTCGTCTGCGGCCGTCCTCCTTTTAGCTTTTGTTGGGTAGCACGTCTGTAGCCGGTCTTCTTTTTCGAGTTCGTCTACGGCCGTCTTCAAATTCTTTGGTTGGGCAGCCCATCTGTGGCCGATCTTCCTTTTCGAGTTCGTCTACGGCCGTCCTCGTATTCTTTTGTTGGGTAGCCCGTCTGTGGCTGGTGTTCCTTTTCGAGTTTGTCTGCGGCCGTCCTCGTTTTCTTTTGTTGGGTAGCCCGTCTGTAGCCGGTCTTCCTTTTCGAGTTCGTCTGCGCCCGTCCTCTTATTCTTTTGTTGGGTAGCCCGTCTGTTGCCGGTCTTCCTTTTCGAGTTCGTCTGCGGTCGTCCTCGTTTTCTCTTGTTAGGTAGCCCGTCTATGACCGGTCTTCCTTTTCGAGTTCGTTTGCGGCCGTCCTCGTTTTCTTTTGTTGGGTAGCCCGTCTATGGCCGGTCTTCCTTTTCGAGTTCGTCTGCGGCCGTCCTCGAATTCTTTTGTTGGGTAGCCCGTCTTTGGCCGGTCTTCCTTTTCGAGTTCGTCTGCGGCCGTCCTCATATTCTTTTGTTGGGCAGCCCATCTGTGGCCGGTCTTCCTTTTCGAGTTCGTCTACGGCCGTCTTCAAATTCTTTTGTTGGGTAGCCCATCTGTGGTCGGTCTTCCTTTTCGAGTTCGTCTGCAGCCGTCCTCGTATTCTTTTGTTGGGTAGACCATCTGTGGCCGGTCTTCCTTTTCGAGTTTGTCTTCGGCCGTCCTCGTATTCTTTTCTTGGGTAGCCCGTCTGTGGCCGATCTTCCTTTTCGAGTTCGTCTGCGGTCGTCCTCGTATTTTTCTGTTGGGTAGCCCGTCTATGGCCAGTCTTCCTTTTCGAGTTCGTCTGCGGCCGTCCACATATTCTTTTGTTGGGTAGCGCGTCTGTGGCCGGTCTTCCTTTTCGAGTTCGTTTGCGGTCGTCCTGATATTCTTTTATTGGGTAGGACGTCTGTGGCCGGTCTTCCTTTTCGAGTTCGTCTGCGGCCGTCCTCGTTTTAGTTTTTGTTGGGTAGCACGTCTGTAGCTGGTCTTCCTTTTCGAGTTCGTCTGCGGCCGTCCTCATATTCTTTTGTTAGGCAGCCCGTCTGTGGCCGGTCTTCCTTTCCGAGTTCGTCTGCGGCCGTCCACATATTCTTTTGTTGGGTAGCTCATCTGTGGCCGGTCTTCCTTTTCGAGTTTGTCTGCGGTCGTCCTCGTATTCTTTTGTTGGGTAGCCCATCTGTGGCCGGTCTTCCTTTTCGAGTTCGTCTGCGGCCGTCCTCGTATTCTTTTGTTGGGTAGCCCGTCTGTGGTCGGTCTTCCTTTTCGAGTTCGTCTGTGGCCGTCCTCGTTTTCTTTTGTTGGGTAGCCCGTCTGTGGCCAGTCTTCATTTTCGAGTTCGTCTGCGGCCGTCCTCGAATTCTTTTGTTGGGTAGCCCATCTTTGGCCGGTCTTCCTTTTCGAGTTCGTCTTCGGCCGTCCTTGTTTTATCTTTTGTTGGGTAGCCCATCTGTAGTCGGTCTTCCTTTTCGAGTTCATCTGCGGCCGTTTATGGCCGGTCTTCCTTTTCGAGTTCGTCTGCGGCCGTCCACATATTCTTTTGTTGGGTAGCTCGTCTGTGGCCTGTCTTCCTTTTCGAGTTCGTCTACGGCCGTCCTCATTTTCTTTTGTAGGGTAGCCCGTCTGTGGCCAGTCTTCCTTTTCGAGTTCGTCTACGACCGTCCTCGTTTTCTTTTGTTGGGTAGCCCGTCTGTGGTCGATCTTCCTTTTCGAGTTTGTCTGTGGTCGTCCTCGTATTCTTTTATTGGGTAGCCCGTCTGTGGCCGGTCTTCCTTTTCGAGTTCGTCTGCGGCCGTCCTCGTTTTAGCTTTTGTTGGGTAGCACGTCTGTAGCCGGTCTTCCTTTTCGAGTTCGTCTGTGGCCTTCCTCGTTTTCTTTTGTTGGGTAGCCCGTGTGTGGCCGATCTTCCTTTTCGAGTTCGTCTGCGGTCGTCCTCGTATTCTTTTATTGGGTAGCCGTCTGTGGCCGGTCTTCCTTTTCGAGTTCGTCTGCGGCCGTCCTCGTTTTAGCTTTTGTTGGGTAGCACGTCTGTAGCCGGTCTTTCTTTTTGAGTTCGTCTGCGGCCGTCCTCATATTCTTGTGTTGGGCAGCCCGTCTGTGGCCGGTCTTCCTTTTCGAGTTCGTCTGCGGCCGTCCTCGTATTTTTCTGTTGGGTAGCCCGTTTATGGCCGGTCTTCCTTTTCGAGTTCATCTGCGGCCGTCCACATATTCTTTTGTTGGGTAGCTCGTCTGTGGTTGGTCTTCCTTTTCGAGTTCGTCTACGGCCGTCCTCATTTTCTTTTATAGTGTAGCCCGTCTGTGGCCAGTCTTCCTTTTCGAGTTCGTCTACGACCGTCCTCGTTTTCTTTTGTTGGGTAGCCCGTCTGTGGCCTGTCTTCCTTTTCGAGTTCGTCTACGGCCGTCCTCATTTTTTTTTATAGTGTAGCCCATCTGTGGCCAGTCTTCCTTTTCGAGTTCGTCTACGACCGTCCTCGTTTTCTTTTGTTGGGTAGCCCGTCTGTGGTCGATCTTCCTTTTCGAGTTCGTCTGTGGTCGTCCTCGTATTCTTTTATTGGGTAGCCCGTCTGTGACCGGTCTTCCTTTTCGAGTTCGTCTGCGGCCGTCCTCCTTTTAGCTTTTGTTGGGTAGCACGTCTGTAGCCGGTCTTCTTTTTCGAGTTCGTCTACGGCCGTCTTCAAATTCTTTGGTTGGGCAGCCCATCTGTGGCCGATCTTCCTTTTCGAGTTCGTCTACGGCCGTCCTCGTATTCTTTTGTTGGGTAGCCCGTCTGTGGCTGGTGTTCCTTTTCGAGTTTGTCTGCGGCCGTCCTCGTTTTCTTTTGTTGGGTAGCCCGTCTGTAGCCGGTCTTCCTTTTCGAGTTCGTCTGCGCCCGTCCTCTTATTCTTTTGTTGGGTAGCCCGTCTGTTGCCGGTCTTCCTTTTCGAGTTCGTCTGCGGTCGTCCTCGTTTTCTCTTGTTAGGTAGCCCGTCTATGACCGGTCTTCCTTTTCGAGTTCGTTTGTGGCCGTCCTCGTTTTCTTTTGTTGGGTAGCCCGTCTATGGCCGGTCTTCCTTTTCGAGTTCGTCTGCGGCCGTCCTCGAATTCTTTTGTTGGGTAGCCCGTCTTTGGCCGGTCTTCCTTTTCGAGTTCGTCTGCGGCCGTCCTCATATTCTTTTGTTGGGCAGCCCATCTGTGGCCGGTCTTCCTTTTCGAGTTCGTCTACGGCCGTCTTCAAATTCTTTTGTTGGGTAGCCCATCTGTGGTCGGTCTTCCTTTTCGAGTTCGTCTGCAGCCGTCCTCGTATTCTTTTGTTGGGTAGACCGTCTGTGGCCGGTCTTCCTTTTCGAGTTTGTCTTCGGCCGTCCTCGTATTCTTTTCTTGGGTAGCCCGTCTGTGGCCGATCTTCCTTTTCGAGTTCGTCTGCGGTCGTCCTCGTATTTTTCTGTTGGGTAGCCCGTCTATGGCCAGTCTTCCTTTTCGAGTTCGTCTGCGGCCGTCCACATATTCTTTTGTTGGGTAGCGCGTCTGTGGCCGGTCTTCCTTTTCGAGTTCGTCTGCGGTCGTCCTGATATTCTTTTATTGGGTAGGACGTCTGTGGCCGGTCTTCCTTTTCGAGATCGTCTGCGGCCGTCCTCGTTTTAGTTTTGGTTGGGTAGCACGTCTGTAGCTGGTCTTCCTTTTCGAGTTCGTCTGCGGCCGTCCTCATATTCTTTTGTTAGGCAGCCCGTCTGTGGCCGGTCTTCCTTTCCGAGTTCGTCTGCGGCCGTCCACATATTCTTTTGTTGGGTAGCTCATCTGTGGCCGGTCTTCCTTTTCGAGTTTGTCTGCGGTCGTCCTCGTATTCTTTTGTTGGGTAGCCCGTCTGTGGCCGGTCTTCCTTTTCGAGTTCGTCTGCGGCCGTCCTCGTATTCTTTTGTTGGGTAGCCCGTCTGTGGTCGGTCTTCCTTTTCGAGTTCGTCTGTGGCCGTCCTCGTTTTCTTTTGTTGGGTAGCCCGTCTGTGGCCAGTCTTCATTTTCGAGTTCGTCTGCGGCCGTCCTCGAATTCTTTTGTTGGGTAGCCCATCTTTGGCCGGTCTTCCTTTTCGAGTTCGTCTTCGGCCGTCCTTGTTTTATCTTTTGTTGGGTAGCCCATCTGTAGTCGGTCTTCCTTTTCGAGTTCATCTGCGGCCGTTTATGGCCGGTCTTCCTTTTCGAGTTCGTCTGCGGCCGTCCACATATTCTTTTGTTGGGTAGCTCGTCTGTGGCCTGTCTTCCTTTTCGAGTTCGTCTACGGCCGTCCTCATTTTCTTTTGTAGGGTAGCCCGTCTGTGGCCAGTCTTCCTTTTCGAGTTCGTCTACGACCGTCCTCGTTTTCTTTTGTTGGGTAGCCCGTCTGTGGTCGATCTTCCTTTTCGAGTTTGTCTGTGGTCGTCCTCGTATTCTTTTATTGGGTAGCCCGTCTGTGGCCGGTCTTCCTTTTCGAGTTCGTCTGCGGCCGTCCTCGTTTTAGCTTTTGTTGGGTAGCACGTCTGTAGCCGGTCTTCCTTTTCGAGTTCGTCTGTGGCCTTCCTCGTTTTCTTTTGTTGGGTAGCCCGTGTGTGGCCGATCTTCCTTTTCGAGTTCGTCTGCGGTCGTCCTCGTATTCTTTTATTGGGTAGCCGTCTGTGGCCGGTCTTCCTTTTCGAGTTCGTCTGCGGCCGTCCTCGTTTTAGCTTTTGTTGGGTAGCACGTCTGTAGCCGGTCTTTCTTTTCGAGTTCGTCTGCGGCCGTCCTCATATTCTTTTGTTGGGCAGCCCGTCTGTGGCCGGTCTTCCTTTTCGAGTTCGTCTGCGGCCGTCCTCGTATTTTTCTGTTGGGTAGCCCGTTTATGGCCGGTCTTCCTTTTCGAGTTCATCTGCGGCCGTCCACATATTCTTTTGTTGGGTAGCTCGTCTGTGGCTGGTCTTCCTTTTCGAGTTCGTCTACGGCCGTCCTCATTTTCTTTTATAGTGTAGCCCGTCTGTGGCCAGTCTTCCTTTTCGAGTTCGTCTACGACCGTCCTCGTTTTCTTTTGTTGGGTAGCCCGTCTGTGGCCTGTCTTCCTTTTCGAGTTCGTCTACGGCCGTCCTCATTTTCTTTTATAGTGTAGCCCATCTGTGGCCAGTCTTCCTTTTCGAGTTCGTCTACGACCGTCCTCATTTTCTTTTGTTGGGTAGCCCGTCTGTGGTCGATCTTCCTTTTCGAGTTCGTCTGTGGTCGTCCTCGTATTCTTTTATTGGGTAGCCCGTCTGTGACCGGTCTTCCTTTTCGAGTTCGTCTGCGGCCGTCCTCCTTTTAGCTTTTGTTGGGTAGCACGTCTGTAGCCGGTCTTCTTTTTCGAGTTCGTCTACGGCCGTCTTCAAATTCTTTGGTTGGGCAGCCCATCTGTGGCCGATCTTCCTTTTCGAGTTCGTCTACGGCCGTCCTCGTATTCTTTTGTTGGGTAGCCCGTCTGTGGCTGGTGTTCCTTTTCGAGTTTGTCTGCGGCCGTCCTCGTTTTCTTTTGTTGGGTAGCCCGTCTGTAGCCGGTCTTCCTTTTCGAGTTCGTCTGCGCCCGTCCTCTTATTCTTTTGTTGGGTAGCCCGTCTGTTGCCGGTCTTCCTTTTCGAGTTCGTCTGCGGTCGTCCTCGTTTTCTCTTGTTAGGTAGCCCGTCTATGACCGGTCTTCCTTTTCGAGTTCGTTTGCGGCCGTCCTCGTTTTCTTTTGTTGGGTAGCCCGTCTATGGCCGGTCTTCCTTTTCGAGTTCGTCTGCGGCCGTCCTCGAATTCTTTTGTTGGGTAGCCCGTCTTTGGCCGGTCTTCCTTTTCGAGTTCGTCTGCGGCCGTCCTCATATTCTTTTGTTGGGCAGCCCATCTGTGGCCGGTCTTCCTTTTCGAGTTCGTCTACGGCCGTCTTCAAATTCTTTTGTTGGGTAGCCCATCTGTGGTCGGTCTTCCTTTTCGAGTTCGTCTGCAGCCGTCCTCGTATTCTTTTGTTGGGTAGACCGTCTGTGGCCGGTCTTCCTTTTCGAGTTTGTCTTCGGCCGTCCTCGTATTCTTTTCTTGGGTAGCCCGTCTGTGGCCGATCTTCCTTTTCGAGTTCGTCTGCGGTCGTCCTCGTATTTTTCTGTTGGGTAGCCCGTCTATGGCCAGTCTTCCTTTTCGAGTTCGTCTGCGGCCGTCCACATATTCTTTTGTTGGGTAGCGCGTCTGTGGCCGGTCTTCCTTTTCGAGTTCGTTTGCGGTCGTCCTGATATTCTTTTATTGGGTAGGACGTCTGTGGCCGGTCTTCCTTTTCGAGTTCGTCTGCGGCCGTCCTCGTTTTAGTTTTTGTTGGGTAGCACGTCTGTAGCTGGTCTTCCTTTTCGAGTTCGTCTGCGGCCGTCCTCATATTCTTTTGTTAGGCAGCCCGTCTGTGGCCGGTCTTCCTTTCCGAGTTCGTCTGCGGCCGTCCACATATTCTTTTGTTGGGTAGCTCATCTGTGGCCGGTCTTCCTTTTCGAGTTTGTCTGCGGTCGTCCTCGTATTCTTTTGTTGGGTAGCCCGTCTGTGGCCGGTCTTCCTTTTCGAGTTCGTCTGCGGCCGTCCTCGTATTCTTTTGTTGGGTAGCCCGTCTGTGGTCGGTCTTCCTTTTCGAGTTCGTCTGTGGCCGTCCTCATTTTCTTTTGTTGGGTAGCCCGTCTGTGGCCAGTCTTCATTTTCGAGTTCGTCTGCGGCCGTCCTCGAATTCTTTTGTTGGGTAGCCCATCTTTGGCCGGTCTTCCTTTTCGAGTTCGTCTTCGGCCGTCCTTGTTTTATCTTTTGTTGGGTAGCCCATCTGTAGTCGGTCTTCCTTTTCAAGTTCATCTGCGGCCGTTTATGGTCGGTCTTCCTTTTCGAGTTCGTCTGCGGCCGTCCACATATTCTTTTGTTGGGTAGCTCGTCTGTGGCCTGTCTTCCTTTTCGAGTTCGTCTACGGCCGTCCTCATTTTCTTTTGTAGGGTAGCCCGTCTGTGGCCAGTCTTCCTTTTCGAGTTCGTCTACGACCGTCCTCGTTTTCTTTTGTTGGGTAGCCCGTCTGTGGTCGATCTTCCTTTTCGAGTTTGTCTGTGGTCGTCCTCGTATTCTTTTATTGGGTAGCCCGTCTGTGGCCGGTCTTCCTTTTCGAGTTCGTCTGCGGCCGTCCTCGTATTCTTTTGTTGGGTAGCCCGTCTGTGGTCGGTCTTCCTTTTCGAGTTCGTCTGTGGCCGTCCTCGTTTTCTTTTGTTGGGTAGCCCGTCTGTGGCCAGTCTTCATTTTCGAGTTCGTCTGCGGCCGTCCTCGAATTCTTTTGTTGGGTAGCCCATCTTTGGCCGGTCTTCCTTTTCGAGTTCGTCTTCGGCCGTCCTTGTTTTATCTTTTGTTGGGTAGCCCATCTGTAGTCGGTCTTCCTTTTCGAGTTCATCTGCGGCCGTTTATGGTCGGTCTTCCTTTTCGAGTTCGTCTGCGGCCGTCCACATATTCTTTTGTTGGGTAGCTCGTCTGTGGCCTGTCTTCCTTTTCGAGTTCGTCTACGGCCGTCCTCATTTTCTTTTGTAGGGTAGCCCGTCTGTGGCCAGTCTTCCTTTTCGAGTTCGTCTACGACCGTCCTCGTTTTCTTTTGTTGGGTAGCCCGTCTGTGGTCGATCTTCCTTTTCGAGTTTGTCTGTGGTCGTCCTCGTATTCTTTTATTGGGTAGCCGGTCTGTGGCCGGTCTTCCTTTTCGAGTTCGTCTGCGGGCGTCCTCGTTTTAGCTTTTGTTGGGTAGCACGTCTGTAGCCGGTCTTCCTTTTCGAGTTCGTCTGTGGCCTTCCTCGTTTTCTTTTGTTGGGTAGCCCGTCTGTGGCCGATCTTCCTTTTCGAGTTCGTCTGCGGTCGTCCTCGTATTCTTTTATTGGGTAGCCGTCTGTGGCCGGTCTTCCTTTTCGAGTTCGTCTGCGGCCGTCCTCGTTTTAGCTTTTGTTGGGTAGCACGTCTGTAGCCGGTCTTTCTTTTCGAGTTCGTCTGCGGCCGTCCTCATATTCTTTTGTTGGGCAGCCCGTCTGTGGCTGGTCTTCCTTTTCGAGTTCGTCTGCGGCCGTCCTCGTATTTTTCTGTTGGGTAGCCCGTTTATGGCCGGTCTTCCTTTTCGAGTTCGTCTGCGGCCGTCCACATATTCTTTTGTTGGGTAGCTCGTCTGTGGCCTGTCTTCCTTTTCGAGTTCGTCTACGGCCGTCCTCATTTTCTTTTATAGTGTAGCCCGTCTGTGGCCAGTCTTCCTTTTCGAGTTCGTCTACGACCGTCCTCGTTTTCTTTTGTTGGGTAGCCCGTCTGTGGCCTGTCTTCCTTTTCGTGTTCGTCTATGGCCGTCCTCATTTTCTTTTATAGTGTAGCCCGTCTGTGGCCAATCTTCCTTTTCGAGTTCGTCTACGACCGTCCTCGTTTTCTTTTGTTGGGTAGCCCGTCTGTGGTCGATCTTCCTTTTCGAGTTCGTCTGTGGTCGTCCTCGTATTCTTTTATTGGGTAGCCCGTCTGTGACCGGTCCTCCTTTTCGAGTTCGTCTGCGGCCGTCCTCCTTTTAGCTTTTGTTGGGTAGCACGTCTGTAGCCGGTCTTCTTTTTCGAGTTCGTCTACGGCTGTCTTCAAATTCTTTGGTTGGGCAGCCCATCTGTGGCCGATCTTCCTTTTCGAGTTCGTCTACGGCCGTCCTCGTATTCTTTTGTTGGGTAGCCCGTCTGTGGCTGGTGTTCCTTTTCGAGTTTGTCTGCTGCCGTCCTCGTTTTCTTTTGTTGGGTAGCCCGTCTGTAGCCGGTCTTCCTTTTCGAGTTCGTCTGCGCCCGTCCTCTTATTCTTTTGTTGGGTAGCCCGTCTGTTGCCGGTCTTCCTTTTCGAGTTCGTCTGCGGTCGTCCTCGTTTTCTCTTGTTAGGTAGCCCGTCTATGACCGGTCTTCCTTTTCGAGTTCGTTTGCGGCCGTCCTCGTTTTCTTTTGTTGGGTAGCCCGTCTATGGCCGGTCTTCCTTTTCGAGTTCGTCTGCGGCCGTCCTCGAATTCTTTTGTTGGGTAGCCCGTCTTTGGCCGGTCTTCCTTTTCGAGTTCGTCTGCGGCCGTCCTCATATTCTTTTGTTAGGCAGCCCATCTGTGGCCGGTCTTCCTTTTCGAGTTCGTCTACGGCCGTCTTCAAATTCTTTTGTTGGGTAGCCCATCTGTGGTCGGTCTTCCTTTTCGAGTTCGTCTGCAGCCGTCCTCGTATTCTTTTGTTGGGTAGACCGTCTGTGGCCGGTCTTCCTTTTCGAGTTTGTCTTCGGCCGTCCTCGTATTCTTTTGTTGGGTAGCCCGTCTGTGGCCGATCTTCCTTTTCGAGTTCGTCTGCGGTCGTCCTCGTATTTTTCTGTTGGGTAGCCCGTCTATGGCCAGTCTTCCTTTTCGAGTTCGTCTGCGGCCGTCCACATATTCTTTTGTTGGGTAGCGCGTCTGTGGCCGGTCTTCCTTTTGGAGTTCGTCTACGGCCGTCCTCATTTTATTTTGTTGGGTAGCCCGTCTGTGACCGATCTTCCTTTTCGAGTTCGTCTACGGCCGTCCTCGTTTTCTTTTGTTGGGTAGCCCGTCTGTGGCCGATCTTCCTTTTCGAGTTCGTCTGCGGTCGTCCTCGTATTCTTTTATTGGGTAGCCCGTCTGTGGCCGGTCTTCCTTTTCAAGTTCGTCTGCGGCCGTCCTCGTTTTAGCTTTTGTTGGGCAGCCCGTCTGTAGCCGGTCTTCCTTTTCGAGTTCGTCTGCGGCCGTCCTCATATTCTTTTATTGGGCAGCCCGTCTGTGGCCAGTCTTCCTTTTCGAGTTCGTCTGTGGCCGTCCTCGTATTTTTTGTTGGGTAGCCCGTCTATGGCCAGTCTTCCTTTTCGAGTTCGTCTACGACCGTCCTCGTTTTCTTTTGTTGGGTAGCCCGTCTGTGGTCGATCTTCCTTTTCGAGTTTGTCTGTGGTCGTCCTCGTATTCTTTTATTGGGTAGCCCGTCTGTGGCCGGTCTTCCTTTTCGAGTTCGTCTGCGGCCGTCCTCGTATTCTTTTGTTGGGTAGCCCGTCTGTGGTCGGTCTTCCTTTTCGAGTTCGTCTGTGGCCGTCCTCGTTTTCTTTTGTTGGGTAGCCCGTCTGTGGCCAGTCTTCATTTTCGAGTTCGTCTGCGGCCGTCCTCGAATTCTTTTGTTGGGTAGCCCATCTTTGGCCGGTCTTCCTTTTCGAGTTCGTCTTCGGCCGTCCTTGTTTTATCTTTTGTTGGGTAGCCCATCTGTAGTCGGTCTTCCTTTTCGAGTTCATCTGCGGCCGTTTATGGTCGGTCTTCCTTTTCGAGTTCGTCTGCGGCCGTCCACATATTCTTTTGTTGGGTAGCTCGTCTGTGGCCTGTCTTCCTTTTCGAGTTCGTCTACGGCCGTCCTCATTTTCTTTTGTAGGGTAGCCCGTCTGTGGCCAGTCTTCCTTTTCGAGTTCGTCTACGACCGTCCTCGTTTTCTTTTGTTGGGTAGCCCGTCTGTGGTCGATCTTCCTTTTCGAGTTTGTCTGTGGTCGTCCTCGTATTCTTTTATTGGGTAGCCGGTCTGTGGCCGGTCTTCCTTTTCGAGTTCGTCTGCGGGCGTCCTCGTTTTAGCTTTTGTTGGGTAGCACGTCTGTAGCCGGTCTTCCTTTTCGAGTTCGTCTGTGGCCTTCCTCGTTTTCTTTTGTTGGGTAGCCCGTCTGTGGCCGATCTTCCTTTTCGAGTTCGTCTGCGGTCGTCCTCGTATTCTTTTATTGGGTAGCCGTCTGTGGCCGGTCTTCCTTTTCGAGTTCGTCTGCGGCCGTCCTCGTTTTAGCTTTTGTTGGGTAGCACGTCTGTAGCCGGTCTTTCTTTTCGAGTTCGTCTGCGGCCGTCCTCATATTCTTTTGTTGGGCAGCCCGTCTGTGGCTGGTCTTCCTTTTCGAGTTCGTCTGCGGCCGTCCTCGTATTTTTCTGTTGGGTAGCCCGTTTATGGCCGGTCTTCCTTTTCGAGTTCGTCTGCGGCCGTCCACATATTCTTTTGTTGGGTAGCTCGTCTGTGGCCTGTCTTCCTTTTCGAGTTCGTCTACGGCCGTCCTCATTTTCTTTTATAGTGTAGCCCGTCTGTGGCCAGTCTTCCTTTTCGAGTTCGTCTACGACCGTCCTCGTTTTCTTTTGTTGGGTAGCCCGTCTGTGGCCTGTCTTCCTTTTCGTGTTCGTCTATGGCCGTCCTCATTTTCTTTTATAGTGTAGCCCGTCTGTGGCCAATCTTCCTTTTCGAGTTCGTCTACGACCGTCCTCGTTTTCTTTTGTTGGGTAGCCCGTCTGTGGTCGATCTTCCTTTTCGAGTTCGTCTGTGGTCGTCCTCGTATTCTTTTATTGGGTAGCCCGTCTGTGACCGGTCCTCCTTTTCGAGTTCGTCTGCGGCCGTCCTCCTTTTAGCTTTTGTTGGGTAGCACGTCTGTAGCCGGTCTTCTTTTTCGAGTTCGTCTACGGCTGTCTTCAAATTCTTTGGTTGGGCAGCCCATCTGTGGCCGATCTTCCTTTTCGAGTTCGTCTACGGCCGTCCTCGTATTCTTTTGTTGGGTAGCCCGTCTGTGGCTGGTGTTCCTTTTCGAGTTTGTCTGCTGCCGTCCTCGTTTTCTTTTGTTGGGTAGCCCGTCTGTAGCCGGTCTTCCTTTTCGAGTTCGTCTGCGCCCGTCCTCTTATTCTTTTGTTGGGTAGCCCGTCTGTTGCCGGTCTTCCTTTTCGAGTTCGTCTGCGGTCGTCCTCGTTTTCTCTTGTTAGGTAGCCCGTCTATGACCGGTCTTCCTTTTCGAGTTCGTTTGCGGCCGTCCTCGTTTTCTTTTGTTGGGTAGCCCGTCTATGGCCGGTCTTCCTTTTCGAGTTCGTCTGCGGCCGTCCTCGAATTCTTTTGTTGGGTAGCCCGTCTTTGGCCGGTCTTCCTTTTCGAGTTCGTCTGCGGCCGTCCTCATATTCTTTTGTTAGGCAGCCCATCTGTGGCCGGTCTTCCTTTTCGAGTTCGTCTACGGCCGTCTTCAAATTCTTTTGTTGGGTAGCCCATCTGTGGTCGGTCTTCCTTTTCGAGTTCGTCTGCAGCCGTCCTCGTATTCTTTTGTTGGGTAGACCGTCTGTGGCCGGTCTTCCTTTTCGAGTTTGTCTTCGGCCGTCCTCGTATTCTTTTGTTGGGTAGCCCGTCTGTGGCCGATCTTCCTTTTCGAGTTCGTCTGCGGTCGTCCTCGTATTTTTCTGTTGGGTAGCCCGTCTATGGCCAGTCTTCCTTTTCGAGTTCGTCTGCGGCCGTCCACATATTCTTTTGTTGGGTAGCGCGTCTGTGGCCGGTCTTCCTTTTGGAGTTCGTCTACGGCCGTCCTCATTTTATTTTGTTGGGTAGCCCGTCTGTGACCGATCTTCCTTTTCGAGTTCGTCTACGGCCGTCCTCGTTTTCTTTTGTTGGGTAGCCCGTCTGTGGCCGATCTTCCTTTTCGAGTTCGTCTGCGGTCGTCCTCGTATTCTTTTATTGGGTAGCCCGTCTGTGGCCGGTCTTCCTTTTCAAGTTCGTCTGCGGCCGTCCTCGTTTTAGCTTTTGTTGGGCAGCCCGTCTGTAGCCGGTCTTCCTTTTCGAGTTCGTCTGCGGCCGTCCTCATATTCTTTTATTGGGCAGCCCGTCTGTGGCCAGTCTTCCTTTTCGAGTTCGTCTGTGGCCGTCCTCGTATTTTTTGTTGGGTAGCCCGTCTATGGCCAGTCTTCCTTTTCGAGTTCGTCTGCGGCCGTCCACATATTCTTTTGTTGGGTAGCCCGTCTGTGGCTGGTCTTCCTTTTCGAGTTCGTCTACGGCCGTCCTCGTTTTATTTTGTTGGGTAGCCCGTCTGTGGCCGTTCTTCCTTTTCGAGTTCATCTACGGCCGTCCTTGTTTTCTTTTGTTGGGAAGCCCGTTTGTGGCCGGTCTTCCTTCTGAGTTCGTCTGCGGTCGTCCTCGTTTTCTTTTGTTGGGTAGCCCGTCTGTGGCCGATCTTCCTTTTCGAGTTCGTCTGCGGCCGTCCTCGTTTTCTTTTGTTGGGCAGCCCGTCTGTGGCAGGTCTTCCTTTTCGAGTTCGTCTGCGGCCGTCCTCGTATTCTTTTGTTGGGTAGCACGTCTGTGGCCGGTCTTCCTTTTCGAGTTCGTCTGCGGCCGTCCTCGTTTTCTTTTGTTGGGTAGACTGTTTGTGGTTGGTCTTCCTTTTCGAGTTCGTCTGTGGCCGTCCTCATATTATTTTGTTGGGTAGCCCGTCTGTGGTCGGTCTTCCTTTTCGAGTTCGTCTGCGGCCGTCCTCGTATTTTTCTATTGGGTAGCCCGTATATGGCCAGTCTTCCTTTTCAAGTTCGTCTACGGCCGTCCTCATTTTCTTTTATAGTGTAGCCCGTCTGTGGCCAGTCTTCCTTTTCGAGTTCGTCTACGACCGTCCTCGTTTTCTTTTGTTGGGTAGCCCGTCTGTGGCCTGTCTTCCTTTTCGAGTTCGTCTACGGCCGTCCTCATTTTCTTTTATAGCGTAGCCCGTCTGTGGCCAGTCTTCCTTTTCGAGTTCGTCTACGACCGTCCTCATTTTCTTTTGTTGGGTAGCCCGTCTGTGGTCGATCTTCCTTTTCGAGTTCGTCTGTGGTCGTCCTCGTATTCTTTTATTGGGTAGCCCGTCTGTGACCGGTCTTCCTTTTCGAGTTCGTCTGCGGCCGTCCTCCTTTTAGCTTTTGTTGGGTAGCACGTCTGTAGCCGGTCTTCTTTTTCGAGTTCGTCTACGGCCGTCTTCAAATTCTTTGGTTGGGCAGCCCATCTGTGGCCGATCTTCCTTTTCGAGTTCGTCTACGGCCGTCCTCGTATTCTTTTGTTGGGTAGCCTGTCTGTGGCTGGTGTTCCTTTTCGAGTTTGTCTGCGGCCGTCCTCGTTTTCTTTTGTTGGGTAGCCCGTCTGTAGCCGGTCTTCCTTTTCGAGTTCGTCTGCGCCCGTCCTCTTATTCTTTTGTTGGGTAGCCCGTCTGTTGCCGGTCTTCCTTTTCGAGTTCGTCTGCGGTCGTCCTCGTTTTCTCTTGTTAGGTAGCCCGTCTATGACCGGTCTTCCTTTTCGAGTTCGTTTGCGGCCGTCCTCGTTTTCTTTTGTTGGGTAGCCCGTCTATGGCCGGTCTTCCTTTTCGAGTTCGTCTGCGGCCGTCCTCGAATTCTTTTGTTGGGTAGCCCGTCTTTGGCCGGTCTTCCTTTTCGAGTTCGTCTGCGGCCGTCCTCATATTCTTTTGTTGGGCAGCCCATCTGTGGCCGGTCTTCCTTTTCGAGTTCGTCTACGGCCGTCTTCAAATTCTTTTGTTGGGTAGCCCATCTGTGGTCGGTCTTCCTTTTCGAGTTCGTCTGCAGCCGTCCTCGTATTCTTTTGTTGGGTAGACCGTCTGTGGCCGGTCTTCCTTTTCGAGTTTGTCTTCGGCCGTCCTCGTATTCTTTTGTTGGGTAGCCCGTCTGTGGCCGGTCTTCCTTTTCGAGTTCGTCTGCGGTCGTCCTCGTATTTTTCTGTTGGGTAGCCCGTCTATGGCCAGTCTTCCTTTTCGAGTTCGTCTGCGGCCGTCCACATATTCTTTTGTTGGGTAGCGCGTCTGTGGCCGGTCTTCCTTTTGGAGTTCGTCTACGGCCGTCCTCATTTTATTTTGTTGGGTAGCCCGTCTGTGACCGATCTTCCTTTTCGAGTTCGTCTACGGCCGTCCTCGTTTTCTTTTGTTGGGTAGCCCGTCTGTGGCCGATCTTTCGAGTTCGTCTGCGGTCGTCCTCGTATTCTTTTATTGGGTAGCCCGTCTGTGGCCGGTCTTCCTTTTCAAGTTCGTCTGCGGCCGTCCTCGTTTTAGCTTTTGTTGGGCAGCCCGTCTGTAGCCGGTCTTCCTTTTCGAGTTCGTCTGCGGCCGTCCTCATATTCTTTTATTGGGCAGCCCGTCTGTGGCCAGTCTTCCTTTTCGAGTTCGTCTGTGGCCGTCCTCGTATTTTTTGTTGGGTAGCCCGTCTATGGCCAGTCTTCCTTTTCGAGTTCGTCTGCGGCCGTCCACATATTCTTTTGTTGGGTAGCCCGTCTGTGGCTGGTCTTCCTTTTCGAGTTCGTCTACGGCCGTCCTCGTTTTATTTTGTTGGGTAGCCCGTCTGTGGCCGTTCTTCCTTTTCGAGTTCATCTACGGCCGTCCTTGTTTTCTTTTGTTGGGAAGCCCGTTTGTGGCCGGTCTTCCTTCTGAGTTCGTCTGCGGTCGTCCTCGTTTTCTTTTGTTGGGTAGCCCGTCTGTGGCCGATCTTCCTTTTCGAGTTCGTCTGCGGCCGTCCTCGTTTTCTTTTGTTGGGCAGCCCGTCTGTGGCAGGTCTTCCTTTTCGAGTTCGTCTGCGGCCGTCCTCGTATTCTTTTGTTGGGTAGCACGTCTGTGGCCGGTCTTCCTTTTCGAGTTCGTCTGCGGCCGTCCTCGTTTTCTTTTGTTGGGTAGACTGTTTGTGGTTGGTCTTCCTTTTCGAGTTCGTCTGTGGCCGTCCTCATATTATTTTGTTGGGTAGCGCGTCTGTGGCCGGTCTTCCTTTTGGAGTTCGTCTACGGCCGTCCTCATTTTATTTTGTTGGGTAGCCCGTCTGTGACCGATCTTCCTTTTCGAGTTCGTCTACGGCCGTCCTCGTTTTCTTTTGTTGGGTAGCCCGTCTGTGGCCGATCTTCCTTTTCGAGTTCGTCTGCGGTCGTCCTCGTATTCTTTTATTGGGTAGCCCGTCTGTGGCCGGTCTTCCTTTTCAAGTTCGTCTGCGGCCGTCCTCGTTTTAGCTTTTGTTGGGCAGCCCGTCTGTAGCCGGTCTTCCTTTTCGAGTTCGTCTGCGGCCGTCCTCATATTCTTTTATTGGGCAGCCCGTCTGTGGCCAGTCTTCCTTTTCGAGTTCGTCTGTGGCCGTCCTCGTATTTTTTGTTGGGTAGCCCGTCTATGGCAAGTCTTCCTTTTCGAGTTCGTCTGCGGCCGTCCACATATTCTTTTGTTGGGTAGCCCGTCTGTGGCTGGTCTTCCTTTTCGAGTTCGTCTACGGCCGTCCTCGTTTTATTTTGTTGGGTAGCCCGTCTGTGGCCGTTCTTCCTTTTCGAGTTCATCTACGGCCGTCCTTGTTTTCTTTTGTTGGGAAGCCCGTTTGTGGCCGGTCTTCCTTCTGAGTTCGTCTGCGGTCGTCCTCGTTTTCTTTTGTTGGGTAGCCCGTCTGTGGCCGATCTTCCTTTTCGAGTTCGTCTGCGGCCGTCCTCGTTTTCTTTTGTTGGGCAGCCCGTCTGTGGCAGGTCTTCCTTTTCGAGTTCGTCTGCGGCCGTCCTCGTATTCTTTTGTTGGGTAGCACGTCTGTGGCCGGTCTTCCTTTTCGAGTTCGTCTGCGGCCGTCCTCGTTTTCTTTTGTTGGGTAGACTGTTTGTGGTTGGTCTTCCTTTTCGAGTTCGTCTGTGGCCGTCCTCATATTATTTTGTTGGGTAGCCCGTCTGTGGTCGGTCTTCCTTTTCGAGTTCGTCTGCGGCCGTCCTCGTATTTTTCTATTGGGTAGCCCGTATATGGCCAGTCTTCCTTTTCAAGTTCGTCTACGGCCGTCCTCATTTTCTTTTATAGTGTAGCCCGTCTGTGGCCAGTCTTCCTTTTCGAGTTCGTCTACGACCGTCCTCGTTTTCTTTTGTTGGGTAGCCCGTCTGTGGCCTGTCTTCCTTTTCGAGTTCGTCTACGGCCGTCCTCATTTTCTTTTATAGTGTAGCCCGTCTGTGGCCAGTCTTCCTTTTCGAGTTCGTCTACGACCGTCCTCGTTTTCTTTTGTTGGGTAGCCCGTCTGTGGTCGATCTTCCTTTTCGAGTTCGTCTGTGGTCGTCCTCGTATTCTTTTATTGGGTAGCCCGTCTGTGACCGGTCTTCCTTTTCGAGTTCGTCTGCGGCCGTCCTCCTTTTAGCTTTTGTTGGGTAGCACGTCTGTAGCCGGTCTTCTTTTTCGAGTTCGTCTACGGCCGTCTTCAAATTCTTTGGTTGGGCAGCCCATCTGTGGCCGATCTTCCTTTTCGAGTTCGTCTACGGCCGTCCTCGTATTCTTTTGTTGGGTAGCCCGTCTGTGGCTGGTGTTCCTTTTCGAGTTTGTCTGCGGCCGTCCTCGTTTTCTTTTGTTGGGTAGCCCGTCTGTAGCCGGTCTTCCTTTTCGAGTTCGTCTGCGCCCGTCCTCTTATTCTTTTGTTGGGTAGCCCGTCTGTTGCCGGTCTTCCTTTTCGAGTTCGTCTGCGGTCGTCCTCGTTTTCTCTTGTTAGGTAGCCCGTCTATGACCGGTCTTCCTTTTCGAGTTCGTTTGCGGCCGTCCTCGTTTTCTTTTGTTGGGTAGCCCGTCTATGGCCGGTCTTCCTTTTCGAGTTCGTCTGCGGCCGTCCTCGAATTCTTTTGTTGGGTAGCCCGTCTTTGGCCGGTCTTCCTTTTCGAGTTCGTCTGCGGCCGTCCTCATATTCTTTTGTTGGGCAGCCCATCTGTGGCCGGTCTTCCTTTTCGAGTTCGTCTACGGCCGTCTTCAAATTCTTTTGTTGGGTAGCCCATCTGTGGTCGGTCTTCCTTTTCGAGTTCGTCTGCAGCCGTCCTCGTATTCTTTTGTTGGGTAGACCGTCTGTGGCCGGTCTTCCTTTTCGAGTTTGTCTTCGGCCGTCCTCGTATTCTTTTGTTGGGTAGCCCGTCTGTGGCCGGTCTTCCTTTTCGAGTTCGTCTGCGGTCGTCCTCGTATTTTTCTGTTGGGTAGCCCGTCTATGGCCAGTCTTCCTTTTCGAGTTCGTCTGCGGCCGTCCACATATTCTTTTGTTGGGTAGCGCGTCTGTGGCCGGTCTTCCTTTTGGAGTTCGTCTACGGCCGTCCTCATTTTATTTTGTTGGGTAGCCCGTCTGTGACCGATCTTCCTTTTCGAGTTCGTCTACGGCCGTCCTCGTTTTCTTTTGTTGGGTAGCCCGTCTGTGGCCGATCTTCCTTTTCGAGTTCGTCTGCGGTCGTCCTCGTATTCTTTTATTGGCTAGCCCGTCTGTGGCCGGTCTTCCTTTTCAAGTTCGTCTGCGGCCGTCCTCGTTTTAGCTTTTGTTGGGCAGCCCGTCTGTAGCCGGTCTTCCTTTTCGAGTTCGTCTGCGGCCGTCCTCATATTCTTTTATTGGGCAGCCCGTCTGTGGCCAGTCTTCCTTTTCGAGTTCGTCTGTGGCCGTCCTCGTATTTTTTGTTGGGTAGCCCGTCTATGGCCAGTCTTCCTTTTCGAGTTCGTCTGCGGCCGTCCACATATTCTTTTGTTGGGTAGCCCGTCTGTGGCTGGTCTTCCTTTTCGAGTTCGTCTACGGCCGTCCTCGTTTTATTTTGTTGGGTAGCCCGTCTGTGGCCGTTCTTCCTTTTCGAGTTCATCTACGGCCGTCCTTGTTTTCTTTTGTTGGGAAGCCCGTTTGTGGCCGGTCTTCCTTCTGAGTTCGTCTGCGGTCGTCCTCGTTTTCTTTTGTTGGGTAGCCCGTCTGTGGCCGATCTTCCTTTTCGAGTTCGTCTGCGGCCGTCCTCGTTTTCTTTTGTTGGGCAGCCCGTCTGTGGCAGGTCTTCCTTTTCGAGTTCGTCTGCGGCCGTCCTCGTATTCTTTTGTTGGGTAGCACGTCTGTGGCCGGTCTTCCTTTTCGAGTTCGTCTGCGGCCGTCCTCGTTTTCTTTTGTTGGGTAGACTGTTTGTGGTTGGTCTTCCTTTTCGAGTTCGTCTGTGGCCGTCCTCATATTATTTTGTTGGGTAGCCCGTCTGTGGTCGGTCTTCCTTTTCGAGTTCGTCTGCGGCCGTCCTCGTATTTTTCTATTGGGTAGCCCGTATATGGCCAGTCTTCCTTTTCAAGTTCGTCTACGGCCGTCCTCATTTTCTTTTATAGTGTAGCCCGTCTGTGGCCAGTCTTCCTTTTCGAGTTCGTCTACGACCGTCCTCGTTTTCTTTTGTTGGGTAGCCCGTCTGTGGCCTGTCTTCCTTTTCGAGTTCGTCTACGGCCGTCCTCATTTTCTTTTATAGTGTAGCCCGTCTGTGGCCAGTCTTCCTTTTCGAGTTCGTCTACGACCGTCCTCGTTTTCTTTTGTTGGGTAGCCCGTCTGTGGTCAATCTTCCTTTTCGAGTTCGTCTGTGGTCGTCCTCGTATTCTTTTATTGGGTAGCCCGTCTGTGACCGGTCTTCCTTTTCGAGTTCGTCTGCGGCCGTCCTCCTTTTAGCTTTTGTTGGGTAGCACGTCTGTAGCCGGTCTTCTTTTTCGAGTTCGTCTACGGCCGTCTTCAAATTCTTTGGTTGGGCAGCCCATCTGTGGCCGATCTTCCTTTTCGAGTTCGTCTACGGCCGTCCTCGTATTCTTTTGTTGGGTAGCCCGTCTGTGTCTGGTGTTCCTTTTCGAGTTTGTCTGCGGCCGTCCTCGTTTTCTTTTGTTGGGTAGCCCGTCTGTAGCCGGTCTTCCTTTTCGAGTTCGTCTGCGCCCGTCCTCTTATTCTTTTGTTGGGTAGCCCGTCTGTTGCCGGTCTTCCTTTTCGAGTTCGTCTGCGGTCGTCCTCGTTTTCTCTTGTTAGGTAGCCCGTCTATGACCGGTCTTCCTTTTCGAGTTCGTTTGCGGCCGTCCTCGTTTTCTTTTGTTGGGTAGCCCGTCTATGGCCGGTCTTCCTTTTCGAGTTCGTCTGCGGCCGTCCTCGAATTCTTTTGTTGGGTAGCCCGTCTTTGGCCGGTCTTCCTTTTCGAGTTCGTCTGCGGCCGTCCTCATATTCTTTTGTTGGGCAGCCCATCTGTGGCCGGTCTTCCTTTTCGAGTTCGTCTACGGCCGTCTTCAAATTCTTTTGTTGGGTAGCCCATCTGTGGTCGGTCTTCCTTTTCGAGTTCGTCTGCAGCCGTCCTCGTATTCTTTTGTTGGGTAGACCGTCTGTGGCCGGTCTTCCTTTTCGAGTTTGTCTTCGGCCGTCCTCGTATTCTTTTGTTGGGTAGCCCGTCTGTGGCCGGTCTTCCTTTTCGAGTTCGTCTGCGGTCGTCCTCGTATTTTTCTGTTGGGTAGCCCGTCTATGGCCAGTCTTCCTTTTCGAGTTCGTCTGCGGCCGTCCACATATTCTTTTGTTGGGTAGCGCGTCTGTGGCCGGTCTTCCTTTTGGAGTTCGTCTACGGCCGTCCTCATTTTATTTTGTTGGGTAGCCCGTCTGTGACCGATCTTCCTTTTCGAGTTCGTCTACGGCCGTCCTCGTTTTCTTTTGTTGGGTAGCCCGTCTGTGGCCGATCTTCCTTTTCGAGTTCGTCTGCGGTCGTCCTCGTATTCTTTTATTGGGTAGCCCGTCTGTGGCCGGTCTTCCTTTTCAAGTTCGTCTGCGGCCGTCCTCGTTTTAGCTTTTGTTGAGCAGCCCGTCTGTAGCCGGTCTTCCTTTTCGAGTTCGTCTGCGGCCGTCCTCATATTCTTTTATTGGGCAGCCCGTCTGTGGCCAGTCTTCCTTTTCGAGTTCGTCTGTGGCCGTCCTCGTATTTTTTGTTGGGTAGCCCGTCTATGGCCAGTCTTCCTTTTCGAGTTCGTCTGCGGCCGTCCACATATTCTTTTGTTGGGTAGCCCGTCTGTGGCTGGTCTTCCTTTTCGAGTTCGTCTACGGCCGTCCTCGTTTTATTTTGTTGGGTAGCCCGTCTGTGGCCGTTCTTCCTTTTCGAGTTCATCTACGGCCGTCCTTGTTTTCTTTTGTTGGGAAGCCCGTTTGTGGCCGGTCTTCCTTCTGAGTTCGTCTGCGGTCGTCCTCGTTTTCTTTTGTTGGGTAGCCCGTCTGTGGCCGATCTTCCTTTTCGAGTTCGTCTGCGGCCGTCCTCGTTTTCTTTTGTTGGGCAGCCCGTCTGTGGCAGGTCTTCCTTTTCGAGTTCGTCTGCGGCCGTCCTCGTATTCTTTTGTTGGGTAGCACGTCTGTGGCCGGTCTTCCTTTTCGAGTTCGTCTGCGGCCGTCCTCGTTTTCTTTTGTTGGGTAGCCTGTTTGTGGTTGGTCTTCCTTTTCGAGTTCGTCTGTGGCCGTCCTCATATTATTTTGTTGGGTAGCCCGTCTGTGGTCGGTCTTCCTTTTCGAGTTCGTCTGCGGCCGTCCTCGTATTTTTCTATTGGGTAGCCCGTATATGGCCAGTCTTCCTTTTCAAGTTCGTCTACGGCCGTCCTCATTTTCTTTTATAGTGTAGCCCGTCTGTGGCCAGTCTTCCTTTTCGAGTTCGTCTACGACCGTCCTCGTTTTCTTTTGTTGGGTAGCCCGTCTGTGGCCTGTCTTCCTTTTCGAGTTCGTCTACGGCCGTCCTCATTTTCTTTTATAGTGTAGCCCATCTGTGGCCAGTCTTCCTTTTCGAGTTCGTCTACGACCGTCCTCGTTTTCTTTTGTTGGGTAGCCCGTCTGTGGTCGATCTTCCTTTTCGAGTTCGTCTGTGGTCGTCCTCGTATTCTTTTATTGGGTAGCCCGTCTGTGACCGGTCTTCCTTTTCGAGTTCGTCTGCGGCCGTCCTCCTTTTAGCTTTTGTTGGGTAGCACGTCTGTAGCAGGTCTTCTTTTTCGAGTTCGTCTACGGCCGTCTTCAAATTCTTTGGTTGGGCAGCCCATCTTTGGCCGATCTTCCTTTTCGAGTTCGTCTACGGGCGTCCTCGTATTCTTTTGTTGGGTAGCCCGTC
The DNA here is from genome assembly GCA_022829125.1 of Lathyrus tuberosus. Taxonomy (NCBI): domain Eukaryota; kingdom Viridiplantae; phylum Streptophyta; class Magnoliopsida; order Fabales; family Fabaceae; genus Lathyrus; species Lathyrus tuberosus. Next base: position 7,698,529 of record JALAZF010000270.1, on the reverse strand, counting down.
TGTGGCTGGTGTTCCTTTTCGAGTTTGTCTGCGGCCGTCCTCGTTTTCTTTTGTTGGGTAGCCCGTCTGTAGCCGGTCTTCCTTTTCGAGTTCGTCTGCGCCCATCCTCTTATTCTTTTGTTGGGTAGCCCGTCTGTTGCCGGTCTTCCTTTTCGAGTTCGTCTGCGGTCGTCCTCGTTTTCTCTTGTTAGGTAGCCCGTCTATGACCGGTCTTCCTTTTCGAGTTCGTTTGCGGCCGTCCTCGTTTTCTTTTGTTGGGTAGCCCGTCTATGGCCGGTCTTCCTTTTCGAGTTCGTCTGCGGCCGTCCTCGAATTCTTTTGTTGGGTAGATCGTCTTTGGCCGGTCTTCCTTTTCGAGTTCGTCTGCGGCCATCCTCATATTCTTTTGTTGGGCAGCCCATCTGTGGCCGGTCTTCCTTTTCGAGTTCGTCTACGGCCGTCTTCAAATTCTTTTGTTGGGTAGCCCGTCTGTGGTCGATCTTCCTTTTCGAGTTCGTCTGTGGTCGTCCTCGTATTCTTTTATTGGGTAGCCCGTCTGTGGCCGGTCTTCCTTTTCGAGTTCGTCTGCGGCCGTCCTCGTTTTAGCTTTTGTTGGGTAGCACGTCTGTAGCCGGTCTTCCTTTTCGAGTTCGTCTGTCGCCTTCCTCGTTTTCTTTTGTTGGGTAGCCCGTCTGTGGCCGATCTTCCTTTTCGAGTTCGTCTGCGGTCGTCCTCGTATTCTTTTATTGGGTAGCCGTCTGTGGCCGGTCTTCCTTTTCGAGTTCGTCTGCGGCCATCCTCGTTTTAGCTTTTGTTGGGTAGCACGTCTGTAGCCGGTCTTTCTTTTCGAGTTCGTCTGCGGCCGTCCTCATATTCTTTTGTTGGGCAGCCCGTCTGTGGCCGGTCTTCCTTTTCGAGTTCGTCTGCGGCCGTCCTCGTATTTTTCTGTTGGGTAGCCCGTTTACGGCCGGTCTTCCTTTTCGAGTTCGTCTGCGGCCGTCCACATATTCTTTTGTTGGGTAGCTCGTCTGTGGCCTGTCTTCCTTTTCGAGTTCGTCTACGGCCGTCCTCATTTTCTTTTATAGTGTAGCCCGTCTGTGGCCAGTCTTCCTTTTCGAGTTCGTCTACGACCGTCCTCGTTTTCTTTTGTTGGGTAGCCCGTCTGTGGTCGATCTTCCTTTTCGAGTTCGTCTGTGGTCGTCCTCCTTTTAGCTTTTGTTGGGTAGCACGTCTGTAGCCGGTCTTCTTTTTCGAGTTCGTCTACGGCCGTCTTCAAATTCTTTGGTTGGGCAGCCCATCTGTGGCCGATCTTCCTTTTCGAGTTCGTCTACGGCCGTCCTCGTATTCTTTTGTTGGGTAGCCCGTCTGTGGCTGGTGTTCCTTTTCGAGTTTGTCTGCGGCCGTCCTCGTTTTCTTTTGTTGGGTAGCCCGTCTGTAGCCGGTCTTCCTTTTCGAGTTCGTCTGCGCCCGTCCTCTTATTCTTTTGTTGGGTAGCCCGTCTGTTGCCGGTCTTCCTTTTCGAGTTCGTCTGCGGTCGTCCTCGTTTTCTCTTGTTAGGTTGCCCGTCTATGACCGGTCTTCCTTTTCGAGTTCGTTTGCGGCCGTCCTCGTTTTCTTTTGTTGGGTAGCCCGTCTATGGCCGGTCTTCCTTTTCGAGTTTGTCTGCGGCCGTCCTCATATTCTTTTGTTGGGCAGCCCATCTGTGGCCGGTCTTCCTTTTCGAGTTCGTCTACGGCCGTCTTCAAATTCTTTTGTTGGGTAGCCCATCTGTGGTCGGTCTTCCTTTTCGAGTTCGTCTGCAGCCGTCCTCGTATTCTTTTGTTGGGTAGACCGTCTGTGGCCGGTCTTCCTTTTCGAGTTTGTCTTCGGCCGTCCTCATATTCTTTTATTGGGTAGGACGTCTGTGGCCGGTCTTCCTTTTCGAGTTCGTCTGCGGTCGTCCTCGTATTTTTCTGTTGGGTAGCCCGTCTATGGCCAGTCTTCCTTTTCGAGTTCGTCTGCGGCCGTCCACATATTCTTTTGTTGGGTAGCGCGTCTGTGGCCGGTCTTCCTTTTCGAGTTCGTCTGCGGTCGTCCTCATATTCTTTTATTGGGTAGGACGTCTGTGGCCGGTCTTCCTTTTCGAGTTCGTCTGCGGCCGTCCTCGTTTTAGTTTTTGTTGGGTAGCACGTCTGTAGCTGGTCTTCCTTTTCGAGTTCGTCTGCGGCCGTCCTCATATTCTTTTGTTGGGCAGCCCGTCTGTGGCCGGTCTTCCTTTCCGAGTTCGTCTGCGGCCGTCCACATATTCTTTTGTTGGGTAGCTCATCTGTGGGCGGTCTTCCTTTTCGAGTTTGTCTGCGGTCGTCCTCGTATTCTTTTGTTGGGTAGCCCGTCTGTGGCCGGTCTTCCTTTTCGAGTTCGTCTGCGGCCGTCCTCGTATTCTTTTGTTGGGTAGCCCGTCTGTGGTCGGTCTTCCTTTTCGAGTTCGTCTGTGGCCGTCCTCGTTTTCTTTTGTTGGGTAGCCCGTCTGTGGCCAGTCTTCATTTTCGAGTTCGTCTGCGGCCGTCCTCGAATTCTTTTGTTGGGTAGCCCATCTTTGGCCGGTCTTCCTTTTCGAGTTCGTCTTCGGCCGTCCTTGTTTTATCTTTTGTTGGGTAGCCCATCTGTAGCCGGTCTTCCTTTTCGAGTTCATCTGCGTCCGTTTATGGCCGGTCTTCCTTTTCGAGTTCGTCTGCGGCCGTCCACATATTCTTTTGTTGGGTAGCTCGTCTGTGGCCTGTCTTCCTTTTCGAGTTCGTCTACGGCCGTCCTCATTTTCTTTTGTAGGGTAGCCCGTCTGTGGCCAGTCTTCCTTTTCGAGTTCGTCTACGACCGTCCTCGTTTTCTTTTGTTGGGTAGCCCGTCTGTGGTCGATCTTCCTTTTCGAGTTTGTCGGTGGTCGTCCTCGTATTCTTTTATTGGGTAGCCCGTCTGTGGCCGGTCTTCCTTTTCGAGTTCGTCTGCGGCCGTCCTCGTTTTAGTTTTTGTTGGGTAGCACGTCTGTAGCCGGTCTTCCTTTTCGAGTTCGTCTGTGGCCTTCCTCGTTTTCTTTTGTTGGGTAGCCCGTCTGTGGCCGATCTTCCTTTTCGAGTTCGTCTCCGGTCGTCCTCGTATTCTTTTATTGGGTAGCCGTCTGTGGCCGGTCTTCCTTTTCGAGTTCGTCTGCGGCCGTCCTCGTTTTAGCTTTTGTTGGGTAGCACGTCTGTAGCTGGTCTTTCTTTTCGAGTTCGTCTGCGGCCGTCCTCATATTCTTTTGTTGGGCAGCCCGTCTGTGGTCGGTCTTCCTTTACGAGTTCGTCTGCGGCCGTCCTCGTATTTTTCTGTTGGGTAGCCCGTTTATGGCCGGTCTTCCTTTTCGAGTTCGTCTGCGGCCGTCCACATATTCTTTTGTTGGGTAGCTCGTCTGTGGCCTGTCTTCCTTTTCGAGTTCGTCTACGGCCGTCCTCATTTTCTTTTATAGTGTAGCCCGTCTTTGGCCAGTCTTCCTTTTCGAGTTCGTCTACGACCGTCCTCGTTTTCTTTTGTTGGGTAGCCCGTCTGTGGTCGATCTTCCTTTTCGAGTTCGTCTGTGGTCGTCCTCGTATTCTTTTATTGGGTAGCCCGTCTGTGACCGGTCTTCCTTTTCGAGTTCGTCTGCGGCCGTCCTCCTTTTAGCTTTTGTTGGGTAGCACGTCTGTAGCCGGTCTTCTTTTTCGAGTTCGTCTACGACCGTCTTCAAATTCTTTGGTTGGGCAGCCCATCTGTGGCCGATCTTCCTTTTCGAGTTCGTCTACGGCCGTCCTCATATTCTTTTGTTGGGTAGCCCGTCTGTGGCTGGTGTTCCTTTTCGAGTTTGTCTGCGGCCGTCCTCGTTTTCTTTTTTTGGGTAGCCCGTCTGTAGCCGGTCTTCCTTTTCGAGTTCGTCTGCGCCCGTCCTCTTATTCTTTTGTTGGGTAGCCCGTCTGTTGCCGGTCTTCCTTTTCGAGTTCGTCTGCGGTCGTCCTCGTTTTCTCTTGATAGGTAGCCCGTCTATGACCGGTCTTCCTTTTCGAGTTCGTTTGCGGCCGTCCTCGTTTTCTTTTGTTGGGTAGCCCGTCTATGGCCGGTCTTCCTTTTCGAGTTCGTCTGCGGCCGTCCTCGAATTCTTTTGTTGGGTAGCCCGTCTTTGGCCGGTCTTCCTTTTCGAGTTCGTCTGCGGCCGTCCTCATATTCTTTTGTTGGGCAGCCCATCTGTGGCCGGTCTTCCTTTTCGAGTTTGTCTACGGCCGTCTTCAAATTCTTTTGTTGGGTAGCCCATCTGTGGTCGGTCTTCCTTTTCGAGTTCGTCTGCAGCCGTCCTCGTATTCTTTTGTTGGGTAGACCGTCTGTGGCCGGTCTTCCTTTTCGAGTTTGTCTTCGGCCGTCCTCGTATTCTTTTGTTGGGTAGCCCGTCTGTGGCCGATCTTCCTTTTCGAGTTCGTCTGCGGTCGTCCTCGTATTTTTCTGTTGGGTAGCCCGTCTATGGCCAGTCTTCCTTTTCGAGTTCGTCTGCGGCCGTCCACATATTCTTTTGTTGGGTAGCGCGTCTGTGGCCGGTCTTCCTTTTGGAGTTCGTCTACGGCCGTCCTCATTTTCTTTTGTTAGGTAGCCCGTCTGTGACCGATCTTCCTTTTCGAGTTCGTCTACGGCCGTCCTCGTTTTCTTTTGTTGGGTAGCCCGTCTGTGGCCGATCTTCCTTTTCGAGTTCGTCTGCGGTCGTCCTCGTATTCTTTTATTGGGTAGCCCGTCTGTGGCCGGTCTTCCTTTTCGAGTTCGTCTGCGGCCGTCCTCGTTTTAGCTTTTGTTGGGCAGCCCGTCTGTAGCCGGTCTTCCTTTTCGAGTTCGTCTGCGGCCGTCCTCATATTCTTTTATTGGGCAGCCCGTCTGTGGCCAGTCTTCCTTTTCGAGTTCGTCTGTGGCCGTCCTCGTATTTTTTGTTGGGTAGCCCGTCTATGGCCAGTCTTCCTTTTCGAGTTCGTCTGCGGCCGTCCACATATTCTTTTGTTGGGTAGCCCGTCTGTGGCTGGTCTTCCTTTTCGAGTTCGTCTACGGCCGTCCTCGTTTTATTTTGTTGGGTAGCCCGTCTGTGGCCGTTCTTCCTTTTCGAGTTCATCTACGGCCGTCCTTGTTTTCTTTTGTTGGGAAGCCCGTTTGTGGCCGGACTTCCTTTCCGAGTTCGTCTGCGGCCGTCCACATATTCTTTTGTTGGGTAGCTCATCTGTGGCCGGTCTTCCTTTTCGAGTTTGTCTGCGGTCGTCCTCGTATTCTTTTGTAGGGTAGCCCGTCTGTGGCCAGTCTTCCTTTTCGAGTTCGTCTACGACCGTCCTCGTTTTCTTTTGTTGGGTAGCCCGTCTGTGGTCGATCTTCCTTTTCGAGTTTGTCTGTGGTCGTCCTCGTATTCTTTTATTGGGTAGCCCGTCTGTGGCCGGTCTTCCTTTTCGAGTTCGTCTGCGGCCGTCCTCGTTTTAGCTTTTGTTGGGTAGCACGTCTGTAGCCGGTCTTCCTTTTCGAGTTCGTCTGTGGCCTTCCTCGTTTTCTTTTGTTGGGTAGCCCGTCTGTGGCCGATCTTCCTTTTCGAGTTCGTCTCCGGTCGTCCTCGTATTCTTTTATTGGGTAGCCGTCTGTGGCCGGTCTTCCTTTTCGAGTTCGTCTGCGGCCGTCCTCGTTTTAGCTTTTGTTGGGTAGCACGTCTGTAGCCGGTCTTTCTTTTCGAGTTCGTCTGCGGCCGTCCTCATATTCTTTTGTTGGGCAGCCCGTCTGTGGTCGGTCTTCCTTTTCGAGTTCGTCTGCGGCCGTCCTCGTATTTTTCTGTTGGGTAGCCCGTTTATGGCCGGTCTTCCTTTTTGAGTTCGTCTGCGGCCGTCCACATATTCTTTTGTTGGGTAGCTCGTCTGTGGCCTGTCTTCCTTTTCGAGTTCGTCTACGGCCGTCCTCATTTTCTTTTATAGTGTAGCCCGTCTGTGGCCAGTCTTCCTTTTCGAGTTCGTCTACGACCGTCCTCGTTTTCTATTGTTGGGTAGCCCGTCTGTGGTCGATCTTCCTTTTCGAGTTCGTCTGTGGTCGTCCTCGTATTCTTTTATTGGGTAGCCCGTCTGTGACCGGTCTTCCTTTTCGAGTTCGTCTGCGGCCGTCCTCCTTTTAGCTTTTGTTGGGTAGCACGTCTGTAGCCGGTCTTCTTTTTCGAGTTCTTCTACGGCCGTCTTCAAATTCTTTGGTTGGGCAGCCCATCTGTGGCCGATCTTCCTTTTCGAGTTCGTCTACGGCCGTCCTCATATTCTTTTGTTGGGTAGCCCGTCTGTGGCTGGTGTTCCTTTTCGAGTTTGTCTGCGGCCGTCCTCGTTTTCTTTTGTTGGGTAGCCCGTCTGTAGCCGGTCTTCCTTTTCGAGTTCGTCTGCGCCCGTCCTCTTATTCTTTTGTTGGGTAGCCCGTCTGTTGCCGGTCTTCCTTTTCGAGTTCGTCTGCGGTCGTCCTCGTTTCTCTTGTTAGGTAGCCCGTCTATGACCGGTCTTCCTTTTCGAGTTCGTTTGCGGCCGTCCTCGTTTTCTTTTGTTGGGTAGCCCGTCTATGGCCGGTCTTCCTTTTCGAGTTCGTCTGCGGCCGTCCTCGAATTCTTTTGTTGGGTAGCCCGTCTTTGGCCGGTCTTCCTTTTCGAGTTCGTCTGCGGCCGTCCTCATATTCTTTTGTTGGGCAGCCCATCTGTGGCCGGTCTTCCTTTTCGAGTTTGTCTACGGCCGTCTTCAAATTCTTTTGTTGGGTAGCCCATCTGTGGTCGGTCTTCCTTTTCGAGTTCGTCTGCAGCCGTCCTCGTATTCTTTTGTTGGGTAGACCGTCTGTGGCCGGTCTTCCTTTTCGAGTTTGTCTTCGGCCGTCCTCGTATTCTTTTGTTGGGTAGCCCGTCTGTGGCCGATCTTCCTTTTCGAGTTCGTCTGCGGTCGTCCTCGTATTTTTCTGTTGGGTAGCCCGTCTATGGCCAGTCTTCCTTTTCGAGTTCGTCTGCGGCCGTCCACATATTCTTTTGTTGGGTAGCGCGTCTGTGGCCGGTCTTCCTTTTGGAGTTCGTCTACGGCCGTCCTCATTTTCTTTTGTTGGGTAGCCCGTCTGTGACCAATCTTCCTTTTCGAGTTCGTCTACGGCCGTCCTCGTTTTCTTTTGTTGGGTAGCCCGTCTGTGGCCGATCTTCCTTTTCGAGTTCGTCTGCGGTCGTCCTCGTATTCTTTTATTGGGTAGCCCGTCTGTGGCCGGTCTTCCTTTTCGAGTTCGTCTGCGGCCGTCCTCGTTTTAGCTTTTGTTGGGCAGCCCGTCTGTAGCCGGTCTTCCTTTTCGAGTTCGTCTGCGGCCGTCCTCATATTCTTTTATTGGGCAGCCCGTCTGTGGCCAGTCTTCATTTTCGAGTTCGTCTGTGGCCGTCCTCGTATTTTTTGTTGGGTAGCCCGTCTATGGCCAGTCTTCCTTTTCGAGTTCGTCTGCGGCCGTCCACATATTCTTTTGTTGGGTAGCCCGTCTGTGGCTGGTCTTCCTTTTCGAGTTCGTCTACGACCGTCCTCGTTTTATTTTGTTGGGTAGCCCGTCTGTGGCCGTTCTTCCTTTTCGAGTTCATCTACGGCCGTCCTTGTTTTCTTTTGTTGGGAAGCCCGTTTGTGGCCGGTCTTCCTTTCCGAGTTCGTCTGCGGCCGTCCACATATTCTTTTGTTGGGTAGCTCATCTGTGGCCGGTCTTCCTTTTCGAGTTTGTCTGCGGTCGTCCTCGTATTCTTTTGTTGGGTAGCCCGTCTGTGGCCGGTCTTCCTTTTCGAGTTCGTCTGCGGCCGTCCTCGTATTCTTTTGTTGGGTAGCCCGTCTGTGGTCGGTCTTCCTTTTCGAGTTCGTCTGTGGCCGTCCTCGTTTTCTTTTGTTGGGTAGCCCGTCTGTGGCCAGTCTTCATTTTCGAGTTCGTCTGCGGCCGTCCACATATTCTTTTGTTGGGTAGCCCGTCTGTGGCTGGTCTTCCTTTTCGAGTTCGTCTACGGCCGTCCTCGTTTTATTTTGTTGGGTAGCCCGTCTGTGGCCGTTCTTCCTTTTCGAGTTCATCTACGGCCGTCCTTGTTTTCTTTTGTTGGGAAGCCCGTTTGTGGCCGGTCTTCCTTTCCGAGTTCGTCTGCGGCCGTCCTCATATTCTTTTGTTGGGCAGCCCGTCTGTGGCCGGTCTTCCTTTCCGAGTTCGTCTGCGGCTGTCCACATATTCTTTTGTTGGGTAGCTCATCTGTGGCCGGTCTTCCTTTTCGAGTTTGTCTGCGATCGTCCTCGTATTCTTTTGTTGGGTAGCCCGTCTGTGGCCGGTCTTCCTTTTCGAGTTCGTCTGCGGTCGTCCTCGTATTCTTTTGTTGGGTAGCCCGTCTGTGGTCGGTCTTCCTTTTCGAGTTCGTCTGTGGCCGTCCTCGTTTTCTTTTGTTGGGTAGCCCGTCTGTGGCCAGTCTTCATTTTCGAGTTCGTCTGCGGCGGTCCTCGAATTCTTTTGTTGGGTAGCCCATCTTTGGCCGGTCTTCCTTTTCGAGTTCGTCTTCGGCCGTCCTTGTTTTATCTTTTGTTGGGTAGCCCATCTGTAGTCGGTCTTCCTTTTTGAGTTCATCTGCGTCCGTTTATGGCCGGTCTTCCTTTTCGAGTTCGTCTGCGGCCGTCCACATATTCTTTTGTTGGGTAGCTCGTCTGTGGCCTGTCTTCCTTTTCGAGTTCGTCTACGGCCGTCCTCATTTTCTTTTGTAGGGTAGCCCGTCTGTGGCCAGTCTTCCTTTTCGAGTTCGTCTACGACCGTCCTCGTTTTCTTTTGTTGGGTAGCCCGTCTGTGGTCGATCTTCCTTTTCGAGTTTGTCTGTGGTCGTCCTCGTATTCTTTTATTGGGTAGCCCGTCTGTGGCCGGTCTTCCTTTTCGAGTTCGTCTGTGGCCGTCCTCGTTTTAGCTTTTGTTGGGTAGCACGTCTGTAGCCGGTCTTCCTTTTCGAGTTCGTCTGTGGCCTTCCTCGTTTTCTTTTGTTGGGTAGCCCGTCTGTGGCCGATCTTCCTTTTCGAGTTCGTCTCCGGTCGTCCTCGTATTCTTTTATTGGGTAGCCGTCTGTGGCCGGTCTTCCTTTTCGAGTTCGTCTGCGGCCGTCCTCGTTTTAGCTTTTGTTGGGTAGCACGTCTGTAGCCGGTCTTTCTTTTCGAGTTCGTCTGCGGCCGTCCTCATATTCTTTTGTTGGGCAGCCCGTCTGTGGTCGGTCTTCCTTTTCGAGTTCGTCTGCGGCCGTCCTCGTATTTTTCTGTTGGGTAGCCCGTTTATGGCCGGTCTTCCTTTTCGAGTTCGTCTGCGGCCGTCCACATATTCTTTTGTTGGGTAGCTCGTCTGTAGCCTGTCTTCCTTTTCGAGTTCGTCTACGGCCGTCCTCATTTTCTTTTATAGTGTAGCCCGTCTGTGGCCAGTCTTCCTTTTCGAGTTCGTCTACGACCGTCCTCATATTCTTTTGTTGGGTAGCCCGTCTGTGGCTGGTCTTCCTTTTCGAGTTCGTCTACGGCCGTCCTCGTTTTATTTTGTTGGGTAGCCCGTCTGTGGCCGTTCTTCCTTTTCGAGTTCATCTACGGCCGTCCTTGTTTTCTTTTGTTGGGAAGCCCGTTTGTGGCCGGTCTTCCTTTCCGAGTTCGTCTGCGGCCGTCCTCATATTCTTTTGTTGGGCAGCCCGTCTGTGGTCGGTCTTCCTTTCCGAGTTCGTCTGCGGCCGTCCACATATTCTTTTGTTGGGTAGCTCATCTGTGGCCGGTCTTCCTTTTCGAGTTTGTCTGCGGTCGTCCTCGTATTCTTTTGTTGGGTAGCCCGTCTGTGGCCGGTCTTCCTTTTCGAGTTCGTCTGCGGCCGTCCTCGTATTCTTTTGTTGGGTAGCCCGTCTGTGGTCGGTCTTCCTTTTCGAGTTCGTCTGTGGCCGTCCTCGTTTTCTTTTGTTGGGTAGCCCGTCTGTGGCCAGTCTTCATTTTCGAGTTCGTCTGCGGCCGTCCTCGAATTCTTTTGTTGGGTAGCCCATCTTTGGCCGGTCTTCCTTTTCGAGTTCGTCTTCGGCCGTCCTTGTTTTATCTTTTGTTGGGTAGCCCATCTGTAGTCGGTCTTCCTTTTCGAGTTCATCTGCGTCCGTTTATGGCCGGTCTTCCTTTTCGAGTTCGTCTGCGGCCGTCCACATATTCTTTTGTTGGGTAGCTCGTCTGTGGCCTGTCTTCCTTTTCGAGTTCGTCTACGGCCGTCCTCATTTTCTTTTGTAGGGTAGCCCGTCTGTGGCCAGTCTTCCTTTTCGAGTTCGTCTACGACCGTCCTCGTTTTCTTTTGTTGGGTAGCCCGTCTGTGGTCGATCTTCCTTTTCGAGTTTGTCTGTGGTCGTCCTCGTATTCTTTTATTGGGTAGCCCGTCTGTGGCCGGTCTTCCTTTTCGAGTTCGTCTGCGGCCGTCCTCGTTTTAGCTTTTGTTGGGTAGCACGTCTGTAGCCGGTCTTCCTTTTCGAGTTCGTCTGTGGCCTTCCTCGTTTTCTTTTGTTGGGTAGCCCGTCTGTGGCCGATCTTCCTTTTCGAGTTCGTCTCCGGTCGTCCTCGTATTCTTTTATTGGGTAGCCGTCTGTGGCCGGTCTTCCTTTTCGAGTTCGTCTGCGGCCGTCCTCGTTTTAGCTTTTGTTGGGTAGCACGTCTGTAGCCGGTCTTTCTTTTCGAGTTCGTCTGCGGCCGTCCTCATATTCTTTTGTTGGGCAGCCCGTCTGTGGTCGGTCTTCCTTTTCGAGTTCGTCTGCGGCCGTCCTCGTATTTTTCTGTTGGGTAGCCCGTTTATGGCCGGTCTTCCTTATCGAGTTCGTCTGCGGCCGTCCACATATTCTTTTGTTGGGTAGCTCGTCTGTGGCCTGTCTTCCTTTTCGAGTTCGTCTACGGCCGTCCTCATTTTCTTTTATAGTGTAGCCCGTCTGTGGCCAGTCTTCCTTTTCGAGTTCGTCTACGACCGTCCTCATATTCTTTTGTTGGGTAGCCCGTCTGTGGCTGGTCTTCCTTTTCGAGTTCGTCTACGGCCGTCCTCGTTTTATTTTGTTGGGTAGCCCGTCTGTGGCCGTTCTTCCTTTTCGAGTTCATCTACGGCCGTCCTTGTTTTCTTTTGTTGGGAAGCCCGTTTGTGGCCGGTCTTCCTTTCCGAGTTCGTCTGCGGCCGTCCTCATATTCTTTTGTTGGGCAGCCCGTCTGTGGCCGGTCTTCCTTTCCGAGTTCGTCTGCGGCCGTCCACATATTCTTTTGTTGGGTAGCTCATCTGTGGCCGGTCTTCCTTTTCGAGTTTGTCTGCGGTCGTCCTCGTATTCTTTTGTTGGGTAGCCCGTCTGTGGCCGGTCTTCCTTTTCGAGTTCGTCTGCGGCCGTCCTCGTATTCTTTTGTTGGGTAGCCCGTCTGTGGTCGGTCTTCCTTTTCGAGTTCGTCTGTGGCCGTCCTCGTTTTCTTTTGTTGGGTAGCCCGTCTGTGGCCAGTCTTCATTTTCGAGTTCGTCTGCGGCCGTCCTCGAATTCTTTTGTTGGGTAGCCCATCTTTGGCCGGTCTTCCTTTTCGAGTTCGTCTTCGGCCGTCCTTGTTTTATCTTTTGTTGGGTAGCCCATCTGTAGTCGGTCTTCCTTTTCGAGTTCATCTGCGTCCGTTTATGGCCGGTCTTCCTTTTCGAGTTCGTCTGCGGCCGTCCACATATTCTTTTGTTGGGTAGCTCGTCTGTGGCCTGTCTTCCTTTTCGAGTTCGTCTACGGCCGTCCTCATTTTCTTTTGTAGGGTAGCCCGTCTGTGGCCAGTCTTCCTTTTCGAGTTCGTCTACGACCGTCCTCGTTTTCTTTTGTTGGGTAGCCCGTCTGTGGTCGATCTTCCTTTTCGAGTTTGTCTGTGGTCGTCCTCGTATTCTTTTATTGGGTAGCCCGTCTGTGGCCGGTCTTCCTTTTCGAGTTCGTCTGCGGCCGTCCTCGTTTTAGCTTTTGTTGGGTAGCACGTCTGTAGCCGGTCTTCCTTTTCGAGTTCGTCTGTGGCCTTCCTCGTTTTCTTTTGTTGGGTAGCCCGTCTGTGGCCGATCTTCCTTTTCGAGTTCGTCTCCGGTCGTCCTCGTATTCTTTTATTGGGTAGCCGTCTGTGGCCGGTCTTCCTTTTCGAGTTCGTCTGCGGCCGTCCTCGTTTTAGCTTTTGTTGGGTAGCACGTCTGTAGCCGGTCTTTCTTTTCGAGTTCGTCTGCGGCCGTCCTCATATTCTTTTGTTGGGCAGCCCGTCTGTGGTCGGTCTTCCTTTTCGAGTTCGTCTGCGGCCGTCCTCGTATTTTTCTGTTGGGTAGCCCGTTTATGGCCGGTCTTCCTTTTCGAGTTCGTCTGCGGCCGTCCACATATTCTTTTGTTGGGTAGCTCGTCTGTGGCCTGTCTTCCTTTTCGAGTTCGTCTACGGCCGTCCTCATTTTCTTTTATAGTGTAGCCCGTCTGTGGCCAGTCTTCCTTTTCGAGTTCGTCTACGACCGTCCTCATATTCTTTTGTTGGGTAGCCCGTCTGTGGCTGGTCTTCCTTTTCGAGTTCGTCTACGGCCGTCCTCGTTTTATTTTGTTGGGTAGCCCGTCTGTGGCCGTTCTTCCTTTTCGAGTTCATCTACGGCCGTCCTTGTTTTCTTTTGTTGGGAAGCCCGTTTGTGGCCGGTCTTCCTTTCCGAGTTCGTCTGCGGCCGTCCTCATATTCTTTTGTTGGGCAGCCCGTCTGTGGCCGGTCTTCCTTTCCGAGTTCGTCTGCGGCCGTCCACATATTCTTTTGTTGGGTAGCTCATCTGTGGCCGGTCTTCCTTTTCGAGTTTGTCTGCGGTCGTCCTCGTATTCTTTTGTTGGGTAGCCCGTCTGTGGCCGGTCTTCCTTTTCGAGTTCGTCTGCGGCCGTCCTCGTATTCTTTTGTTGGGTAGCCCGTCTGTGGTCGGTCTTCCTTTTCGAGTTCGTCTGTGGCCGTCCTCGTTTTCTTTTGTTGGGTAGCCCGTCTGTGGCCAGTCTTCATTTTCGAGTTCGTCTGCGGCCGTCCTCGAATTCTTTTGTTGGGTAGCCCATCTTTGGCCGGTCTTCCTTTTCGAGTTCGTCTTCGGCCGTCCTTGTTTTATCTTTTGTTGGGTAGCCCATCTGTAGTCGGTCTTCCTTTTCGAGTTCATCTGCGTCCGTTTATGGCCGGTCTTCCTTTTCGAGTTCGTCTGCGGCCGTCCACATATTCTTTTGTTGGGTAGCTCGTCTGTGGCCTGTCTTCCTTTTCGAGTTCGTCTACGGCCGTCCTCATTTTCTTTTGTAGGGTAGCCCGTCTGTGGCCAGTCTTCCTTTTCGAGTTCGTCTACGACCGTCCTCGTTTTCTTTTGTTGGGTAGCCCGTCTGTGGTCGATCTTCCTTTTCGAGTTTGTCTGTGGTCGTCCTCGTATTCTTTTATTGGGTAGCCCGTCTGTGGCCGGTCTTCCTTTTCGAGTTCGTCTGCGGCCGTCCTCGTTTTAGCTTTTGTTGGGTAGCACGTCTGTAGCCGGTCTTCCTTTTCGAGTTCGTCTGTGGCCTTCCTCGTTTTCTTTTGTTGGGTAGCCCGTCTGTGGCCGATCTTCCTTTTCGAGTTCGTCTCCGGTCGTCCTCGTATTCTTTTATTGGGTAGCCGTCTGTGGCCGGTCTTCCTTTTCGAGTTCGTCTGCGGCCGTCCTCGTTTTAGCTTTTGTTGGGTAGCACGTCTGTAGCCGGTCTTTCTTTTCGAGTTCGTCTGCGGCCGTCCTCATATTCTTTTGTTGGGCAGCCCGTCTGTGGTCGGTCTTCCTTTTCGAGTTCGTCTGCGGCCGTCCTCGTATTTTTCTGTTGGGTAGCCCGTTTATGGCCGGTCTTCCTTTTCGAGTTCGTCTGCGGCCGTCCACATATTCTTTTGTTGGGTAGCTCGTCTGTGGCCTGTCTTCCTTTTCGAGTTCGTCTACGGCCGTCCTCATTTTCTTTTATAGTGTAGCCCGTCTGTGGCCAGTCTTCCTTTTCGAGTTCGTCTACGACCGTCCTCATATTCTTTTGTTGGGTAGCCCGTCTGTGGCTGGTGTTCCTTTTCGAGTTTGTCTGCGGCCGTCCTCGTTTTCTTTTGTTGGGTAGCCCGTCTGTAGCCGGTCTTCCTTTTCGAGTTCGTCTGCGCCCGTCCTCTTATTCTTTTGTTGGGTAGCCCGTCTGTTGCCGGTCTTCCTTTTCGAGTTCGTCTGCGGTCGTCCTCGTTTTCTCTTGATAGGTAGCCCGTCTATGACCGGTCTTCCTTTTCGAGTTCGTTTGCGGCCGTCCTCGTTTTCTTTTGTTGGGTAGCCCGTCTATGGCCGGTCTTCCTTTTCGAGTTCGTCTGCGGCCGTCCTCGAATTCTTTTGTTGGGTAGCCCGTCTTTGGCCGGTCTTCCTTTTCGAGTTCGTCTGCGGCCGTCCTCATATTCTTTTGTTGGGCAGCCCATCTGTGGCCGGTCTTCCCTTTCGAGTTTGTCTACGGCCGTCTTCAAATTCTTTTGTTGGGTAGCCCATCTGTGGTCGGTCTTCCTTTTCGAGTTTGTCTGCAGCCGTCCTCGTATTCTTTTGTTGGGTAGACCGTCTGTGGCCGGTCTTCCTTTTCGAGTTTGTCTTCGGCCGTCCTCGTATTCTTTTGTTGGGTAGCCCGTCTGTGGCCGATCTTCCTTTTCGAGTTCGTCTGCGGTCGTCCTCGTATTTTTCTGTTGGGTAGCCCGTCTATGGCCAGTCTTCCTTTTCGAGTTCGTCTGCGGCCGTCCACATATTCTTTTGTTGGGTAGCGCGTCTGTGGCCGGTCTTCCTTTTGGAGTTCGTCTACGGCCGTCCTCATTTTCTTTTGTTGGGTAGCCCGTCTGTGACCGATCTTCCTTTTCGAGTTCGTCTACGGCCGTCCTCGTTTTCTTTTGTTGGGTAGCCCGTCTGTGGCCGATCTTCCTTTTCGAGTTCGTCTGCGGTCGTCCTCGTATTCTTTTATTGGGTAGCCCGTCTGTGGCCGGTCTTCCTTTTCGAGTTCGTCTGCGGCCGTCCTCGTTTTAGCTTTTGTTGGGCAGCCCGTCTGTAGCCGGTCTTCCTTTTCGAGTTCGTCTGCGGCCGTCCTCATATTCTTTTATTGGGCAGCCCGTCTGTGGCCAGTCTTCCTTTTCGAGTTCGTCTGTGGCCGTCCTCGTATTTTTTGTTGGGTAGCCCGTCTATGGCCAGTCTTCCTTTTCGAGTTCGTCTGCGGCCGTCCACATATTCTTTTGTTGGGCAGCCCGTCTGTGGCCGGTCTTCCTTTCCGAGTTCGTCTGCGGCCGTCCACATATTCTTTTGTTGGGTAGCTCATCTGTGGCCGGTCTTCCTTTTCGAGTTTGTCTGCGGTCGTCCTCGTATTCTTTTGTAGGGTAGCCCGTCTGTGGCCAGTCTTCCTTTTCGAGTTCGTCTACGACCGTCCTCGTTTTCTTTTGTTGGGTAGCCCGTCTGTGGTCGATCTTCCTTTTCGAGTTTGTCTGTGGTCGTCCTCGTATTCTTTTATTGGGTAGCCCGTCTGTGGCCGGTCTTCCTTTTCGAGTTCGTCTGCGGCCGTCCTCGTTTTAGCTTTTGTTGGGTAGCACGTCTGTAGCCGGTCTTCCTTTTCGAGTTCGTCTGTGGCCTTCCTCGTTTTCTTTTGTTGGGTAGCCCGTCTGTGGCCGATCTTCCTTTTCGAGTTCGTCTCCGGTCGTCCTCGTATTCTTTTATTGGGTAGCCGTCTGTGGCCGGTCTTCCTTTTCGAGTTCGTCTGCGGCCGTCCTCGTTTTAGCTTTTGTTGGGTAGCACGTCTGTAGCCGGTCTTTCTTTTCGAGTTCGTCTGCGGCCGTCCTCATATTCTTTTGTTGGGCAGCCCGTCTGTGGTCGGTCTTCCTTTTCGAGTTCGTCTGCGGCCGTCCTCGTATTTTTCTGTTGGGTAGCCCGTTTATGGCCGGACTTCCTTTTTGAGTTCGTCTGCGGCCGTCCACATATTCTTTTGTTGGGTAGCTCGTCTGTGGCCTGTCTTCCTTTTCGAGTTCGTCTACGGCCGTCCTCATTTTCTTTTATAGTGTAGCCCGTCTGTGGCCAGTCTTCCTTTTCAAGTTCGTCTACGACCGTCCTCGTTTTCTTTTGTTGGGTAGCCCGTCTGTGGTCGATCTTCCTTTTCGAGTTCGTCTGTGGTCGTCCTCGTATTCTTTTATTGGGTAGCCCGTCTGTGACCGGTCTTCCTTTTCGAGTTCGTCTGCGGCCGTCCTCCTTTTAGCTTTTGTTGGGTAGCACGTCTGTAGCCGGTCTTCTTTTTCGAGTTCGTCTACGGCCGTCTTCAAATTCTTTGGTTGGGCAGCCCATCTGTGGCCGATCTTCCTTTTCGAGTTCGTCTACGGCCGTCCTCATATTCTTTTGTTGGGTAGCCCGTCTGTGGCTGGTGTTCCTTTTCGAGTTTGTCTGCGGCCGTCCTCGTTTTCTTTTGTTGGGTAGCCCGTCTGTAGCCGGTCTTCCTTTTCGAGTTCGTCTGCGCCCGTCCTCTTATTCTTTTGTTGGGTAGCCCGTCTGTTGCCGGTCTTCCTTTTCGAGTTCGTCTGCGGTCGTCCTCGTTTCTCTTGTTAGGTAGCCCGTCTATGACCGGTCTTCCTTTTCGAGTTCGTTTGCGGCCGTCCTCGTTTTCTTTTGTTGGGTAGCCCGTCTATGGCCGGTCTTCCTTTTCGAGTTCGTCTGCGGCCGTCCTCGAATTCTTTTGTTGGGTAGCCCGTCTTTGGCCGGTCTTCCTTTTCGAGTTCGTCTGCGGCCGTCCTCATATTCTTTTGTTGGGCAGCCCATCTGTGGCCGGTCTTCCTTTTCGAGTTTGTCTACGGCCGTCTTCAAATTCTTTTGTTGGGTAGCCCATCTGTGGTCGGTCTTCCTTTTCGAGTTCGTCTGCAGCCGTCCTCGTATTCTTTTGTTGGGTAGACCGTCTGTGGCCGGTCTTCCTTTTCGAGTTTGTCTTCGGCCGTCCTCGTATTCTTTTGTTGGGTAGCCCGTCTGTGGCCGATCTTCCTTTTCGAGTTCGTCTGCGGTCGTCCTCGTATTTTTCTGTTGGGTAGCCCGTCTATGGCCAGTCTTCCTTTTCGAGTTCGTCTGCGGCCGTCCACATATTCTTTTGTTGGGTAGCGCGTCTGTGGCCGGTCTTCCTTTTGGAGTTCGTCTACGGCCGTCCTCATTTTCTTTTGTTGGGTAGCCCGTCTGTGACCGATCTTCCTTTTCGAGTTCGTCTACGGCCGTCCTCGTTTTCTTTTGTTGGGTAGCCCGTCTGTGGCCGATCTTCCTTTTCGAGTTCGTCTGCGGTCGTCCTCGTATTCTTTTATTGGGTAGCCCGTCTGTGGCCGGTCTTCCTTTTCGAGTTCGTCTGCGGCCGTCCTCGTTTTAGCTTTTGTTGGGCAGCCCGTCTGTAGCCGGTCTTCCTTTTCGAGTTCGTCTGCGGCCGTCCTCATATTCTTTTATTGGGCAGCCCGTCTGTGGCCAGTCTTCCTTTTCGAGTTCGTCTGTGGCCGTCCTCGTATTTTTTGTTGGGTAGCCCGTCTATGGCCAGTCTTCCTTTTCGAGTTCGTCTGCGGCCGTCCACATATTCTTTTGTTGGGTAGCCCGTCTGTGGCTGGTCTTCCTTTTCGAGTTCGTCTACGGCCGTCCTCGTTTTATTTTGTTGGGTAGCCCGTCTGTGGCCGTTCTTCCTTTTCGAGTTCATCTACGGCCGTCCTTGTTTTCTTTTGTTGGGAAGCCCGTTTGTGGACGGTCTTCCTTTCCGAGTTCGTCTGCGGCCGTCCACATATTCTTTTGTTGGGTAGCTCATCTGTGGCCGGTCTTCCTTTTCGAGTTTGTCTGCGGTCGTCCTCGTATTCTTTTGTTGGGTAGCCCGTCTGTGGCCGGTCTTCCTTTTCGAGTTCGTCTGCGGCCGTCCTCGTATTCTTTTGTTGGGTAGCCCGTCTGTGGTCGGTCTTCCTTTTCGAGTTCGTCTGTGGCCGTCCTCGTTTTCTTTTGTTGGGTAGCCCGTCTATGGCCGGTCTTCCTTTTCGAGTTCGTCTGCGGCCGTCCTCGAATTCTTTTGTTGGGTAGCCCGTCTTTGGCCGGTCTTCCTTTTCGAGTTCGTCTGCGGCCGTCCTCATATTCTTTTGTTGGGCAGCCCATCTGTGGCCGGTCTTCCTTTTCGAGTTTGTCTACGGCCGTCCTTGTTTTCTTTTGTTGGGAAGCCCGTTTGTGGCCGGTCTTCCTTTCCGAGTTCGTCTGCGGCCGTCCTCATATTCTTTTGTTGGGCAGCCCGTCTGTGGCCGGTCTTCCTTTCCGAGTTCGTCTGCGGCCGTCCACATATTCTTTTGTTGGGTAGCTCATCTGTGGCCGGTCTTCCTTTTCGAGTTTGTCTGCGGTCGTCCTCGTATTCTTTTGTTGGGTAGCCCGTCTGTGGCCGGTCTTCCTTTTCGAGTTCGTCTGCGGCCGTCCTCGTATTCTTTTGTTGGGTAGCCCGTCTGTGGTCGGTCTTCCTTTTCGAGTTCGTCTGTGGCCGTCCTCGTTTTCTTTTGTTGGGTAGCCCGTTTGTGGCCAGTCTTCATTTTCGAGTTCGTCTGCGGCCGTCCTCGAATTCTTTTGTTGGGTAGCCCATCTTTGGCCGGTCTTCCTTTTTGAGTTCGTCTTCGGCCGTCCTTGTTTTATCTTTTGTTGGGTAGCCCATCTGTAGTCGGTCTTCCTTTTCGAGTTCATCTGCGTCCGTTTATGGCCGGTCTTCCTTTTCGAGTTCGTCTGCGGCCGTCCACATATTCTTTTGTTGGGTAGCTCGTCTATGGCCTGTCTTCCTTTTCGAGTTCGTCTACGGCCGTCCTCATTTTCTTTTGTAGGGTAGCCCGTCTGTGGCCAGTCTTCCTTTTCGAGTTCGTCTACGACCGTCCTCGTTTTCTTTTGTTGGGTAGCCCGTCTGTGGTCGATCTTCCTTTTCGAGTTTGTCTGTGGTCGTCCTCGTATTCTTTTATTGGGTAGCCCGTCTGTGGCCGGTCTTCCTTTTCGAGTTCGTCTGCGGCCGTCCTCGTTTTAGCTTTTGTTGGGTAGCACGTCTGTAGCCGGTCTTCCTTTTCGAGTTCGTCTGTGGCCTTCCTCGTTTTCTTTTGTTGGGTAGCCCGTCTGTGGCCGATCTTCCTTTTCGAGTTCGTCTCCGGTCGTCCTCGTATTCTTTTATTGGGTAGCCGTCTGTGGCCGGTCTTCCTTTTCGAGTTCGTCTGCGGCCGTCCTCGTTTTAGCTTTTGTTGGGTAGCACGTCTGTAGCCGGTCTTTCTTTTCGAGTTCGTCTGCGGCCGTCCTCATATTCTTTTGTTGGGCAGCCCGTCTGTGGTCGGTCTTCCTTTTCGAGTTCGTCTGCGGCCGTCCTCGTATTTTTCTGTTGGGTAGCCCGTTTATGGCCGGTCTTCCTTTTCGAGTTCGTCTGCGGCCGTCCACATATTCTTTTGTTGGGTAGCTCGTCTGTGGCCTGTCTTCCTTTTCGAGTTCGTCTACGGCCGTCCTCATTTTCTTTTATAGTGTAGCCCGTCTGTGGCCAGTCTTCCTTTTCGAGTTCGTCTACGACCGTCCTCGTTTTCTTTTGTTGGGTAGCCCGTCTGTGGCCAGTCTTCCTTTTCGAGTTCGTCTACGGCCGTCCTCATTTTCTTTTATAGTGTAGCCCGTCTGTGGCCAGTCTTCCTTTTCAAGTTCGTCTACGACCGTCCTCGTTTTCTTTTGTTGGGTAGCCCGTCTGTGGTCGATCTTCCTTTTCGAGTTCGTCTGTGGCCGTCCTCGTATTTTTTGTTGGGTAGCCCGTCTATGGCCAGTCTTCCTTTTCGAGTTCGTCTGCGGCCGTCCACATATTCTTTTGTTGGGTAGCCCGTCTGTGGCTGGTCTTCCTTTTCGAGTTCGTCTACGGCCGTCCTCGTTTTATTTTGTTGGGTAGCCCGTCTGTGGCCGTTCTTCCTTTTCGAGTTCATCTACGGCCGTCCTTGTTTTCTTTTGTTGGGAAGCCCGTTTGTGGCCGGTCTTCCTTTCCGAGTTCGTCTGCGGCCGTCCACATATTCTTTTGTTGGGTAGCTCATCTGTGGCCGGTCTTCCTTTTCGAGTTTGTCTGCGGTCGTCCTCGTATTCTTTTGTTGGGTAGCCCGTCTGTGGCCGGTCTTCCTTTTCGAGTTCGTCTGCGGCCGTCCTCGTATTCTTTTGTTGGGTAGCCCGTCTGTGGTCGGTCTTCCTTTTCGAGTTCGTCTGTGGCCGTCCTCGTTTTCTTTTGTTGGGTAGCCCGTCTGTGGCCAGTCTTCATTTTCGAGTTCGTCTGCGGCCGTCCACATATTCTTTTGTTGGGTAGCCCGTCTGTGGCTGGTCTTCCTTTTCGAGTTCGTCTACGGCCGTCCTCGTTTTATTTTGTTGGGTAGGCCGTCTGTGGCCGTTCTTCCTTTTCGAGTTCATCTACGGCCGTCCTTGTTTTCTTTTGTTGGGAAGCCCGTTTGTGGCCGGTCTTCCTTTCCGAGTTCGTCTGCGGCCGTCCTCATATTCTTTTGTTGGGCAGCCCGTCTGTGGCCGGTCTTCCTTTCCGAGTTCGTCTGCGGCCGTCCACATATTCTTTTGTTGGGTAGCTCATCTGTGGCCGGTCTTCCTTTTCGAGTTTGTCTGCGGTCGTCCTCGTATTCTTTTGTTGGGTAGCCCGTCTGTGGCCGGTCTTCCTTTTCGAGTTCGTCTGCGGCCGTCCTTGTATTCTTTTGTTGGGTAGCCCGTCTGTGGTCGGTCTTCCTTTTCGAGTTCGTCTGTGGCCGTCCTCGTTTTCTTTTGTTGGGTAGCCCGTCTGTCGCCAGTCTTCATTTTCGAGTTCGTCTGCGGCCGTCCTCGAATTCTTTTGTTGGGTAGCCCATCTTTGGCCGGTCTTCCTTTTTGAGTTCGTCTTCGGCCGTCCTTGTTTTATCTTTTGTTGGGTAGCCCATCTGTAGTCGGTCTTCCTTTTCGAGTTCATCTGCGTCCGTTTATGGCCGGTCTTCCTTTTCGAGTTCGTCTGCGGCCGTCCACATATTCTTTTGTTGGGTAGCTCGTCTATGGCCTGTCTTCCTTTTCGAGTTCGTCTACGGCCGTCCTCATTTTCTTTTGTAGGGTAGCCCGTCTGTGGCCAGTCTTCCTTTTCGAGTTCGTCTACGACCGTCCTCGTTTTCTTTTGTTGGGTAGCCCGTCTGTGGTCGATCTTCCTTTTCGAGTTTGTCTGTGGTCGTCCTCGTATTCTTTTATTGGGTAGCCCGTCTGTGGCCGGTCTTCCTTTTCGAGTTCGTCTGCGGCCGTCCTCGTTTTAGCTTTTGTTGGGTAGCACGTCTGTAGCCGGTCTTCCTTTTCGAGTTCGTCTGTGGCCTTCCTCGTTTTCTTTTGTTGGGTAGCCCGTCTGTGGCCGATCTTCCTTTTCGAGTTCGTCTCCGGTCGTCCTCGTATTCTTTTATTGGGTAGCCGTCTGTGGCCGGTCTTCCTTTTCGAGTTCGTCTGCGGCCGTCCTCGTTTTAGCTTTTGTTGGGTAGCACGTCTGTAGCCGGTCTTTCTTTTCGAGTTCGTCTGCGGCCGTCCTCATATTCTTTTGTTGGGCAGCCCGTCTGTGGTCGGTCTTCCTTTTCGAGTTCGTCTGCGGCCGTCCTCGTATTTTTCTGTTGGGTAGCCCGTTTATGGCCGGTCTTCCTTTTCGAGTTCGTCTACGACCGTCCTCGTTTTCTTTTGTTGGGTAGCCCGTCTGTGGCCAGTCTTCCTTTTCGAGTTCGTCTACGGCCGTCCTCATTTTCTTTTATAGTGTAGCCCGTCTGTGGCCAGTCTTCCTTTTCAAGTTCGTCTACGACCGTCCTCGTTTTCTTTTGTTGGGTAGCCCGTCTGTGGTCGATCTTCCTTTTCGAGTTCGTCTGTGGTCGTCCTCGTATTCTTTTATTGGGTAGCCCGTCTGTGACCGGTCTTCCTTTTCGAGTTCGTCTGCGGCCGTCCTCCTTTTAGCTTTTGTTGGGTAGCACGTCTGTAGCCGGTCTTCTTTTTCGAGTTCGTCTACGGCCGTCTTCAAATTCTTTGGTTGGGCAGCCCATCTGTGGCCGATCTTCCTTTTCGAGTTCGTCTACGGCGTCCTCATATTCTTTTGTTGGGTAGCCCGTCTGTGGCTGGTGTTCCTTTTCGAGTTTGTCTGCGGCCGTCCTCGTTTTCTTTTGTTGGGTAGCCCGTCTGTAGCCGGTCTTCCTTTTCAAGTTCGTCTGCGCCCGTCCTCTTATTCTTTTGTTGGGTAGCCCGTCTGTTGCCGGTCTTCCTTTTCGAGTTCGTCTGCGGTCGTCCTCGTTTTCTCTTGTTAGGTAGCCCGTCTATGACCGGTCTTCCTTTTCGAGTTCGTTTGCGGCCGTCCTCGTTTTCTTTTGTTGGGTAGCCCGTCTATGGCCGGTCTTCCTTTTCGAGTTCGTCTGCGGCCGTCCTCGAATTCTTTTGTTGGGTAGCCCGTCTTTGGCCGGTCTTCCTTTTCGAGTTCGTCTGCGGCCGTCCTCATATTCTTTTGTTGGGCAGCCCATCTGTGGCCGGTCTTCCTTTTCGAGTTTGTCTACGGCCGTCTTCAAATTCTTTTGTTGGGTAGCCCATCTGTGGTCGGTCTTCCTTTTCGAGTTCGTCTGCAGCCGTCCTCGTATTCTTTTGTTGGGTAGACCGTCTGTGGCCGGTCTTCCTTTTCGAGTTTGTCTTCGGCCGTCCTCGTATTCTTTTGTTGGGTAGCCCGTCTGTGGCCGATCTTCCTTTTCGAGTTCGTCTGCGGTCGTCCTCGTATTTTTCTGTTGGGTAGCCCGTCTATGGCCAGTCTTCCTTTTCGAGTTCGTCTGCGGCCGTCCACATATTCTTTTCTTGGGTAGCGCGTCTGTGGCCGGTCTTCCTTTTGGAGTTCGTCTACGGCCGTCCTCATTTTCTTTTGTTGGGTAGCCCGTCTGTGACCGATCTTCCTTTTCGAGTTCGTCTACGGCCGTCCTCGTTTTCTTTTGTTGGGTAGCCCGTCTGTGGCCGATCTTCCTTTTCGAGTTCGTCTGCGGTCGTCCTCGTATTCTTTTATTGGGTAGCCCGTCTGTGGCCGGTCTTCCTTTTCGAGTTCGTCTGCGGCCGTCCTCGTTTTAGCTTTTGTTGGGCAGCCCGTCTGTAGCCGGTCTTCCTTTTCGAGTTCGTCTGCGGCCGTCCTCATATTCTTTTATTGGGCAGCCCGTCTGTGGCCAGTCTTCCTTTTCGAGTTCGTCTGTGGCCGTCCTCGTATTTTTTGTTGGGTAGCCCGTCTATGGCCAGTCTTCCTTTTCTAGTTCGTCTGCGGCCGTCCACATATTCTTTTGTTGGGTAGCCCGTCTGTGGCTGGTCTTCCTTTTCGAGTTCGTCTACGGCCGTCCTCGTTTTATTTTGTTGGGTAGCCCGTCTGTGGCCGTTCTTCCTTTTCGAGTTCATCTACGGCCGTCCTTGTTTTCTTTTGTTGGGAAGCCCGTTTGTGGCCGGTCTTCCTTCTGAGTTCGTCTGCGGTCGTCCTCGTTTTCTTTTGTTGGGTAGCCCGTCTGTGGCCGATCTTCCTTTTCGAGTTCGTCTGCGGCCGTCCTCGTTTTCTTTTGTTGGGCAGCCCGTCTGTGGCAGGTCTTCCTTTTCGAGTTCGTCTGCGGCCGTCCTCGTATTCTTTTGTTGGGTAGCACGTCTGTGGCCGGTCTTCCTTTTCGAGTTCGTCTGCGGCCGTCCTCGTTTTCTTTTGTTGGGTAGCCTGTTTGTGGTTGGTCTTCCTTTTCGATTTCGTCTGTGGCCGTCCTCATATTATTTTGTTGGGTAGCCCGTCTGTGGTCGGTCTTCCTTTTCAAGTTCGTCTGCGGCCGTCCTCGTATTTTTCTATTGGGTAGCCCGTATATGGCCAGTCTTCCTTTTCGAGTTCGTCTACGGCCGTCCTCATTTTATTTTATAGTGTAGCCCGTCTGTGGCCAGTCTTCCTTTTCGAGTTCGTCTACGACCGTCCTCGTTTTCTTTTGTTGGGTAGCCCGTCTGTGGCCTGTCTTCCTTTTCGAGTTCGTCTACGGCCGTCCTCATTTTCTTTTATAGTGTAGCCCGTCTGTGGCCAGTCTTCCTTTTCGAGTTCGTCTACGACCGTCCTCGTTTTCTTTTGTTGGGTAGCCCGTCTGTGGTCGATCTTCCTTTTCGAGTTCGTCTGTGGTCGTCCTCGTATTCTTTTATTGGGTAGCCCGTCTGTGACTGGTCTTCCTTTTCGAGTTCGTCTGCGGCCGTCCTCCTTTTAGCTTTTGTTGGGTAGCACGTCTGTAGCCGGTCTTCTTTTTCGAGTTCGTCTACGGCCGTCTTCAAATTCTTTGGTTGGGCAGCCCATCTGTGGCCGATCTTCCTTTTCGAGTTCGTCTACGGCCGTCCTCGTATTCTTTTGTTGGGTAGCCCGTCTGTGGCTGGTGTTCCTTTTCGAGTTTGTCTGCGGCCGTCCTCGTTTTCTTTTGTTGGGTAGCCCGTCTGTAGCCGGTCTTCCTTTTCGAGTTCGTCTGCGCCCGTCCTCTTATTCTTTTGTTGGGTAGCCCGTCTGTTGCCGGTCTTCCTTTTCGAGTTCGTCTGCGGTCGTCCTCGTTTTCTCTTGTTAGGTAGCCCGTCTATGACCGGTCTTCCTTTTCGAGTTCGTTTGCGGCCGTCCTCGTATTCTTTTGTTGGGTAGCCCGTCTGTGGCCGATCTTCCTTTTCGAGTTCGTCTGCGGTCGTCCTCGTATTTTTCTGTTGGGTAGCCCGTCTATGGCCAGTCTTCCTTTTCGAGTTCGTCTGCGGCCGTCCACATATTCTTTTGTTGGGTAGCGCGTCTGTGGCCGGTCTTCCTTTTCGAGTTCGTTTGCGGTCGTCCTCGTATTTTTCTGTTGGGTAGCCCGTCTATGGCCAGTCTTCCTTTTCGAGTTTGTCTGCGGCCTTCCTCGTATTCTTTTGTTGGGTAGCCCGTCTGTGGCTGGTCTTCCTTTTCGAGTTTGTCTGCGGCCGTCCTCGTTTTCTTTTGTTGGGTAGCCCGTCTGTAGCCGATCTTCCTTTTCGAGTTCGTCTGCACCCGTCCTCTTATTCTTTTGTTGGGTAGCCCGTCTGTTGCCGGTCTTCCTTTTCGAGTTCGTCTGCGGTCGTCCTCGTTTTCTCTTGTTAGGTAGCCCGTCTATGACCGGTCTTCCTTTTCGAGTTCGTTTGCGGCCGTCCTCGTTTTCTTTTGTCGGGTAGCCCGTCTATGGCCGGTCTTCCTTTTCGAGTTCGTCTGCGGCCGTCCTCGAATTCTTTTGTTGGGTAGCCCGTCTTTGGCCGGTCTTCCTTTTCGAGTTCGTCTGCGGCCATCCTCATATTCTTTTGTTGGGCAGCCCATCTGTGGCCGGTCTTCCTTTTCGAGTTCGTCTACGGCCGTCTTCAAATTCTTTTGTTGGGTAGCCCATCTGTGGTCGGTCTTCCTTTTCGAGTTCGTCTGCAGCCGTCCTCTTATTCTTTTGTTGGGTAGCCCGTCCGTTGCCGGTCTTCCTTTTCGAGTTCGTCTGCGGTCGTCCTCGTTTTCTCTTGTTGGGTAGCCCGTCTGTGGCCGGTCTTCCTTTTCGAGTTAGTCTGCGGCCGTCCTCGTTTTCTTTTGTTGGGTAGCCCGTCTGTGGCCGGTCTTCCTTTTCGAGTTCGTCTGCGGCCGTCCTCGAATTCTTTTGTTGGGTAGCCCGTCTTTGGCCGGTCTTCCTTTTCAAGTTCGTCTACGGCCGTCCTCATATTCTTTTGTTGGGCAGCCCATCTGTGGCCGGTCTTGCTTTTCGAGTTCGTTTGCGGCTGTCCTCGTATTCTTTTGTTGGGTAGCCCGTCTGTGGCCGGTCTTCCTTTTCGAGTTCGTCTACGGCCGTCCTCGTATTCTTTTGTTGGGTAGCCCTTCTGTGGCTGGTCTTCCTTTTCGAGTTTGTCTGCGGCCGTCCTCGTATTCTATTGTTGGGTAGCCCGTCTGTGGCCAGTCTTCCTTTTCGAGTTCGTCTGCAGCTGTCCTCGTATTCTTTTGTTGGGTAGCCCGTCTGTGGCCGGTCTTCCTTTTCGAGTTTGTCTGCGGCCTTCCTCGTATTCTTTTGTTGGGTAGCCCGTCTGTGGCTGGTCTTCCTTTTCGAGTTTGTCTGCGGCCGTCCTCGTTTTCTTTTGTTGGGTAGCCCGTCTGTAGCCGGTCTTCCTTTTCGAGTTCGTCTGCGCCCGTCCTCTTATTCTTTTGTTGGGTAGCCCGTCTGTTGCCGGTCTTCCTTTTCGAGTTCGTCTGCGGTCGTCCTCGTTTTCTCTTGTTGGGTAGCCCGTCTATGACCGGTCTTCCTTTTCGAGTTCGTTTGCGGCCGTCCTCGTTTTCTTTTGTTGGGTAGCCCGTCTGTGGCCGGTCTTCCTTTTCGAGTTCGTCTGCGGCCGTCCTCGAATTCTTTTGTTGGGTAGCCCGTCTTTGGCCGGTCTTCCTTTTCGAGTTCGTCTGCGGCCATCCTCATATTCTTTTGTTGGGCAGCCCATCTGTGGCCGGTCTTCCTTTTCGAGTTCGTCTACGGCCGTCTTCAAATTCTTTTGTTGGGTAGCCCATCTGTGGTCGGTCTTCCTTTTCGAGTTCGTCTGCGCCCGTCCTCTTATTCTTTTGTTGGGTAGCCCGTCCGTTGCCGGTCTTCCTTTTCGAGTTCGTCTGCGGTCGTCCTCGTTTTCTCTTGTTGGGTAGCCCGTCTGTGGCCGGTCTTCCTTTTCGAGTTCGTCTGCGGCCGTCCACATATTTTTTTGTTGGGTATCTCGTCTGTGGCCGGTCTTCCTTTTCGAGTTCGTCTACGGCCGTCCTCGTTTTCTTTTGTTGGGTAGCCCATCTGTGGCCGATCTTCCTTTTCGAGTTCGTCTGCGGTCGTCCTCGTATTCTTTTATTGGGTAGGACGTCTATGGCCGGTCTTCCTTTTCGAGTTGGTCTGCGGCTGTCCTCGTTTTCTCTTGTTAGGTAGCTCGTCTGTGACCGGTCTTCCTTTTCGAGTTCGTCTGCGGCCGTCCTCGTTTTCTTTTGTTGGGTAGCCCGTTTGTGGCCGGTCTTCCTTTTCGAGTTCGTCTGCGGCCGTCCTCGAATTCTTTTGTTGGGTAGCCCGTCTTTGGCCGGTCTTCCTTTTCGAGTTCGTCTGCGGCCGTCCTCGAATTCTTTTGTTGGGTAGCCCGTCTTTGGCCGGTCTTCCTTTTCAAGTTCGTCTACGGCCGTCCTCATATTCTTTTGTTGGGCAGCCCATCTGTGGCCGGTCTTGCTTTTCGAGTTCGTTTGCGGCTGTCCTCGTATTCTTTTGTTGGGTAGCCCGTATATGGCCAGTCTTCCTTTTCGTGTTCGTCTGCGGCCGTCCACATATTCTTTTGTTGGGTATCTCGTCTGTGGCCGGTCTTCCTTTTCGAGTTCGTCTACGGCCGTCCTCGTTTTCTTTTGTTGGGTAGCCCATCTGTGGCCGATCTTCCTTTTCGAGTTCGTCTGCGGTCGTCCTCGTATTCTTTTATTGGGTAGGACGTCTGTGGCCGGTCTTCCTTTTCGAGTTCGTCTGCGGTCGTCCTCGTTTTCTCTTGTTAGGTAGCTCGTCTGTGACCGGTCTTCCTTTTCGAGTTCGTCTGCGGCCGTCCTCGTTTTCTTTTGTTGGGTAGCCCGTTTGTGGCCGGTCTTCCTTTTCGAGTTCGTCTGCGGCCGTCCTCGAATTCTTTTGTTGGGTAGCCCGTCTTTGGCCGGTCTTCCTTTTCGAGTTCGTCTGCGGCCGTCCTCATATTCTTTTGTTGGGCAGCCCATCTGTGGCCGGTCTTCCTTTTCGAGTTCGTCTACGGCCGTCTTCAAATTCTTTTGTTGGGTAGCCCATCTGTGGTCGGTCTTCCTTTTCGAGTTCGTCTGCAGCTGTCCTCGTATTCTTTTGTTGGGTAGCCCGTCTATGGCCGGTCTTCCTTTTCGAGTTTGTCTGCGGCCTTCCTCGTATTCTTTTGTTGGGTAGCCCGTATGTGGCTGGTCTTCCTTTTCGAGTTTGTCTGCGGCCGTCCTCGTTTTCTTTTGTTGGGTAGCCCGTCTGTAGCCGGTCTTCCTTTTCGAGTTCGTCTGCGCCCGTCCTCTTATTCTTTTGTTGGGTAGCCCGTCCGTTGCCGGTCTTCCTTTTCGAGTTCGTCTGCGGTCGTCCTCGTTTTCTCTTGTTGGGTAGCCCGTCTGTGGCCGGTCTTCCTTTTCGAGTTAGTCTGCGGCCGTCCTCGTTTTCTTTTGTTGGGTAGCCCGTCTGTGGCCGGTCTTCCTTTTCGAGTTCGTCTGCGGCCGTCCTCGAATTCTTTTGTTGGGTAGCCCGTCTTTGGCCGGTCTTCCTTTTCAAGTTCGTCTACGGCCGTCCTCATATTCTTTTGTTGGGCAGCCCATCTGTGGCCGGTCTTGCTTTTCGAGTTCGTTTGCGGCTGTCCTCGTATTCTTTTGTTGGGTAGCCCGTCTGTGGCCGGTCTTCCTTTTCGAGTTCGTCTGCGGCCGTCCTCATATTCTTTTGTTGGGCAGTCCATCTGTGGCCGGTCTTCCTTTTCGAGTTCGTCTACGGCCGTCTTCAAATTCTTTTGTTGGGTAGCCCATCTGTGGTCGGTCTTCCTTTTCGAGTTCGTCTGCAGCTGTCCTCGTATTCTTTTGTTGGGTAGCCCGTCTGTGGCCGGTCTTCCTTTTCGAGTTTGTCTGCGGCCTTCCTCGTATTCTTTTGTTGGGTAGCCCGTCTGTGGCTGGTCTTCCTTTTCGAGTTTGTCTGCGGCCGTCCTCGTTTTCTTTTGTTGGGTAGCCCGTCTGTAGCCGGTCTTCCTTTTCGAGTTCGTCTGCGCCCGTCCTCTTATTCTTTTGTTGGGTAGCCCGTCTGTTGCCGGTCTTCCTTTTCGAGTTCGTCTGCGGTCGTCCTCGTTTTCTCTTGTTAGGTAGCCCGTCTATGACCGGTCTTCCTTTTCGAGTTCGTTTGCGGCCGTCCTCGTTTTCTTTTGTTGGGTAGCCCGTCTATGGCCGGTCTTCCTTTTCGAGTTCGTCTGCGGCCGTCCTCGAATTCTTTTGTTGGGTAGCCCGTCTTTGGCCGGTCTTCCTTTTCGAGTTCGTCTGCGGCCATCCTCATATTCTTTTGTTGGGCCGCCCATCTGTGGCCGGTCTTCCTTTTCGAGTTCGTCTACGGCCGTCTTCAAATTCTTTTGTTGGGTAGCCCATCTGTGGTCGGTCTTCCTTTTCGAGTTCGTCTGCAGCCGTCCTCGTATTCTTTTGTTGGGTAGACCGTCTGTGGCCGGTCTTCGTTTTCGAGTTTGTCTTCGGCCGTCCTCGTATTCTTTTGTTGGGTAGCCCGTCTGTGGCCGATCTTCCTTTTCGAGTTCGTCTGCGGTCGTCCTCGTATTTTTCTGTTGGGTAGCCCGTCTATGGCCAGTCTTCCTTTTCGAGTTCGTCTGCGGCCGTCCACATATTCTTTTGTTGGGTAGCGCGTCTGTGGCCGGTCTTCCTTTTGGAGTTCGTCTACGGCCATCCTCATTTTCTTTTGTTGGGTAGCCCGTCTGTGACCGATCTTCCTTTTCGAGTTCGTCTACGGCCGTCCTCGTTTTCTTTTGTTGGGTAGCCCGTCTGTGGCCGATCTTCCTTTTCGAGTTCGTCTGCGGTCGTCCTCGTATTCTTTTATTGGGTAGCCCGTCTGTGGCCGGTCTTCCTTTTCGAGTTCGTCTGCGGCCGTCCTCGTTTTAGCTTTTGTTGGGCAGCCCGTCTGTAGCCGGTCTTCCTTTTCGAGTTCGTCTGCGGCCGTCCTCATATTCTTTTATTGGGCAGCCCGTCTGTGGCCAGTCTTCCTTTTCGAGTTCGTCTGTGGCCGTCCTCGTATTTTTCTGTTGGGTAGCCTGTCTATGGCCAGTCTTCCTTTTCGAGTTCGTCTGCGGCCGTCCACATATTCTTTTGTTGGGTAGCCCGTCTGTGGCCGGTCTTCCTTTTCGAGTTCGTCTACGGCCGTCCTCGTTTTATTTTGTTGGGTAGCCCGTCTGTGGCCGTTCTTCCTTTTCGAGTTCATCTACGGCCGTCCTTGTTTTCTTTTGTTGGGAAGCCCGTTTATGGCCGGTCTTCCTTCTGAGTTCGTCTGCGGTCGTCCTCGTTTTCTTTTGTTGGGTAGCCCGTCTGTGGCCGATCTTCCTTTTCGAGTTCGTCTGCGGCCGTCCTCGTTTTCTTTTGTTGGGCAGCCCGTCTGTGGCAGGTCTTCCTTTTCGAGTTCGTCTGCGGCCGTCCTCGTATTCTTTTGTTGGGTAGCACGTCTGTGGCCGGTCTTCCTTTTCGAGTTCGTCTGCGGCCGTCCACATATTCTTTTGTTGGGTAGCTCGTCTGTGGCCGGTCTTCCTTTTCGAGTTCGTCTACGGCCGTCCTCGTTTTCTTTTGTTGGGTAGCCCATCTGTGGCCGATCTTCCTTTTCGAGTTCGTCTGCGGTCGTCCTCGTATTCTTTTATTGGGTAGGACGTCTGTGGCCGGTCTTCCTTTTCGAGTTCGTCTGCGGCCGTCCTCGTTTTAGTTTTTGTTGGGTAGCACGTCTGTAGCTGGTCTTCCTTTTCGTGTTCGTCTGCGGCCGTCCTCATATTCTTTTGTTGGGCAGCCCGTCTGTGGCCGGTCTTCCTTTCCGAGTTCGTCTGCGGCCATCCACATATTCTTTTGTTGGGTAGCTCATCTGTGGCCGGTCTTCCTTTTCGAGTTTGTCTGCGGTCGTCCTCGTATTCTTTTGTTGGGTAGCCCGTCTGTGGCCGGTCTTCCTTTTCGAGTTCGTCTGCGGCCGTCCTCGTATTCTTTTGTTGGGTAGCCCGTCTGTGGCCGGTCTTCCTTTTCGAGTTCGTTTGCGGCCGTCCTCGTATTCTTTTGTTGGGTAGCCCGTCAGTGGCCGGTCTTCCTTTTCGAGTTCGTCTGCGGTCGTCCTCGTATTCTTTTGTTGGGTAGCCCATCAATGGCTGTTCTTCCTTTTCGAGTTCGTCTACGGCCGTCCTCGTTTTCTTTTGTTGGGTAGCCCATCTGTGGCCGATCTTCCTTTTCGAGTTCGTCTGCGGTCGTCCTCGTATTCTTTTATTGGGTAGGACGTCTGTGGCCGGTCTTCCTTTTCGAGTTCGTCTGCGGCCGTCCTCGTTTTAGTTTTTGTTGGGTAGCACGTCTGTAGCTGGTCTTCCTTTTCGAGTTCGTCTGCGGCCGTCCTCATATTCTTTTGTTGGGCAGCCCGTCTGTGGCCGGTCTTCCTTTCCGAGTTCGTCTGCGGCCGTCCACATATTCTTTTGTTGGGTAGCTCATCTGTGGCCGGTCTTCCTTTTCGAGTTTGTCTGCGGTCGTCCTCGTATTCTTTTGTTGGGTAGCCCGTCTGTGGCCGGTCTTCCTTTCCGAGTTCGTCTGCGGCCGTCCACATATTCTTTTGTTGGGTAGCTCATCTGTGGCCGGTCTTCCTTTTCGAGTTCGTCTGCGGCCGTCCTCGAATTCTTTTGTTGGGTAGCCCGTCTTTGGCCGGTCTTCCTTTTCGAGTTCGTCTGCGGCCGTCCTCATATTCTTTTGTTGGGCAGCCCATCTGTGGCCGGTCTTCCTTTTCGAGTTCGTCTACGGCCGTCTTCAAATTCTTTTGTTGGGTAGCCCATCTGTGGTCGGTCTTCCTTTTCGAGTTCGTCTGCAGCTGTCCTCGTATTCTTTTGTTGGGTAGCCCGTCTGTGGCCGGTCTTCCTTTTCGAGTTTGTCTGCGGCCTTCCTCGTATTCTTTTGTTGGGTAGCCCGTCTGTGGCTGGTCTTCCTTTTCGAGTTTGTCTGCGGCCGTCCTCGTTTTCTTTTGTTGGGTAGCCCGTCTGTAGCCGGTCTTCCTTTTCGAGTTCGTCTGCGCCCGTCCTCTTATTCTTTTGTTGGGTAGCCCGTCCGTTGCCGGTCTTCCTTTTCGAGTTCGTCTGCGGTCGTCCTCGTTTTCTCTTGTTGGGTAGCCCGTCTGTGGCCGGTCTTCCTTTTCGAGTTAGTCTGCGGCCGTCCTCGTTTTCTTTTGTTGGGTAGCCCGTCTGTGGCCGGTCTTCCTTTTCGAGTTCGTCTGCGGCCGTCCTCGAATTCTTTTGTTGGGTAGCCCGTCTTTGGCCGGTCTTCCTTTTCAAGTTCGTCTACGGCCGTCCTCATATTCTTTTGTTGGGCAGCCCATCTGTGGCCGGTCTTGCTTTTCGAGTTCGTTTGCGGCTGTCCTCGTATTCTTTTGTTGGGTAGCCCGTCTGTGGCCGGTCTTCCTTTTCGAGTTCGTCTGCGGCCGTCCTCATATTCTTTTGTTGGGCAGCCCATCTGTGGCCGGTCTTCCTTTTCGAGTTCGTCTACGGCTGTCTTCAAATTCTTTTGTTGGGTAGCCCATCTGTGGTCGGTCTTCCTTTTCGAGTTCGTCTGCAGCTGTCCTCGTATTCTTTTGTTGGGTAGCCCGTCTGTGGCCGGTCTTCCTTTTCGAGTTTGTCTGCGGCCTTCCTCGTATTCTTTTGTTGGGTAGCCCGTCTGTGGCTGGTCTTCCTTTTCGAGTTTGTCTGCGGCCGTCCTCGTTTTCTTTTGTTGGGTAGCCCGTCTGTAGCCGGTCTTCCTTTTCGAGTTCGTCTGCGCCCGTCCTCTTATTCTTTTGTTGGGTAGCCCGTCTGTTGCCGGTCTTCCTTTTCGAGTTCGTCTGCGGTCGTCCTCGTTTTCTCTTGTTAGGTAGCCCGTCTATGACCGGTCTTCCTTTTCGAGTTCGTTTGCGGCCGTCCTCGTTTTCTTTTGTTGGGTAGCCCGTCTATGGCCGGTCTTCCTTTTCGAG
Organism: Lathyrus tuberosus; assembly: GCA_022829125.1. Taxonomy (NCBI): domain Eukaryota; kingdom Viridiplantae; phylum Streptophyta; class Magnoliopsida; order Fabales; family Fabaceae; genus Lathyrus; species Lathyrus tuberosus. The sequence continues at coordinate 7,665,809 of JALAZF010000270.1, read as the reverse complement.
TTCGTCTGCGGCCGTCCTCGAATTCTTTTGTTGGGTAGCCCGTCTTTGGCCGGTCTTCCTTTTCGAGTTCGTCTGCGGCCATCCTCATATTCTTTTGTTGGGCAGCCCATCTGTGGCCGGTCTTCCTTTTCGAGTTCGTCTACGGCCGTCTTCAAATTCTTTTGTTGGGTAGCCCATCTGTGGTCGGTCTTCCTTTTCGAGTTCGTCTACGGCCGTCCTCGTTTTATTTTGTTGGGTAGCCCGTCTGTGGCCGTTCTTCCTTTTCGAGTTCATCTACGGCCGTCCTTGTTTTCTTTTGTTGGGAAGCCCGTTTATGGCCGGTCTTCCTTCTGAGTTCGTCTGCGGTCGTCCTCGTTTTCTTTTGTTGGGTAGCCCGTCTGTGGCCGATCTTCCTTTTCGAGTTCGTCTGCGGCCGTCCTCGTTTTCTTTTGTTGGGCAGCCCGTCTGTGGCAGGTCTTCCTTTTCGAGTTCGTCTGCGGCCGTCCTCGTATTCTTTTGTTGGGTAGCACGTCTGTGGCCGGTCTTCCTTTTCGAGTTCGTCTGCGGCCGTCCACATATTCTTTTGTTGGGTAGCTCGTCTGTGGCCGGTCTTCCTTTTCGAGTTCGTCTACGGCCGTCCTCGTTTTCTTTTGTTGGGTAGCCCATCTGTGGCCGATCTTCCTTTTCGAGTTCGTCTGCGGTCGTCCTCGTATTCTTTTATTGGGTAGGACGTCTGTGGCCGGTCTTCCTTTTCGAGTTCGTCTGCGGCCGTCCTCGTTTTAGTTTTTGTTGGGTAGCACGTCTGTAGCTGGTCTTCCTTTTCGAGTTCGTCTGCGGCCGTCCTCATATTCTTTTGTTGGGCAGCCCGTCTGTGGCCGGTCTTCCTTTCCGAGTTCGTCTGCGGCCATCCACATATTCTTTTGTTGGGTAGCTCATCTGTGGCCGGTCTTCCTTTTCGAGTTTGTCTGCGGTCGTCCTCGTATTCTTTTGTTGGGTAGCCCGTCTGTGGCCGGTCTTCCTTTTCGAGTTCGTCTGCGGCCGTCCTCGTATTCTTTTGTTGGGTAGCCCGTCTGTGGCCGGTCTTCCTTTTCGAGTTCGTTTGCGGCCGTCCTCGTATTCTTTTGTTGGGTAGCCCGTCAGTGGCCGGTCTTCCTTTTCGAGTTCGTCTGCGGTCGTCCTCGTATTCTTTTGTTGGGTAGCCCATCAATGGCTGTTCTTCCTTTTCGAGTTCGTCTACGGCCGTCCTCGTTTTCTTTTGTTGGGTAGCCCATCTGTGGCCGATCTTCCTTTTCGAGTTCGTCTGCGGTCGTCCTCGTATTCTTTTATTGGGTAGGACGTCTGTGGCCGGTCTTCCTTTTCGAGTTCGTCTGCGGCCGTCCTCGTTTTAGTTTTTGTTGGGTAGCACGTCTGTAGCTGGTCTTCCTTTTCGAGTTCGTCTGCGGCCGTCCTCATATTCTTTTGTTGGGCAGCCCGTCTGTGGCCGGTCTTCCTTTCCGAGTTCGTCTGCGGCCGTCCACATATTCTTTTGTTGGGTAGCTCATCTGTGGCCGGTCTTCCTTTTCGAGTTTGTCTGCGGTCGTCCTCGTATTCTTTTGTTGGGTAGCCCGTCTGTGGCCGGTCTTCCTTTCCGAGTTCGTCTGCGGCCGTCCACATATTCTTTTGTTGGGTAGCTCATCTGTGGCCGGTCTTCCTTTTCGAGTTCGTCTGCGGCCGTCCTCGAATTCTTTTGTTGGGTAGCCCGTCTTTGGCCGGTCTTCCTTTTCGAGTTCGTCTACGGCCGTCCTCATATTCTTTTGTTGGGCAGCCCATCTGTGGCCGGTCTTCCTTTTCGAGTTCGTCTACGGCCGTCTTCAAATTCTTTTGTTGGGTAGCCCATCTGTGGTCGGTCTTCCTTTTCGAGTTCGTCTGCAGCTGTCCTCGTATTCTTTTGTTGGGTAGCCCGTCTGTGGCCGGTCTTCCTTTTCGAGTTTGTCTGCGGCCTTCCTCGTATTCTTTTGTTGGGTAGCCCGTCTGTGGCTGGTCTTCCTTTTCGAGTTTGTCTGCGGCCGTCCTCGTTTTCTTTTGTTGGGTAGCCCGTCTGTAGCCGGTCTTCCTTTTCGAGTTCGTCTGCGCCCGTCCTCTTATTCTTTTGTTGGGTAGCCCGTCCGTTGCCGGTCTTCCTTTTCGAGTTCGTCTGCGGTCGTCCTCGTTTTCTCTTGTTGGGTAGCCCGTCTGTGGCCGGTCTTCCTTTTCGAGTTAGTCTGCGGCCGTCCTCGTTTTCTTTTGTTGGGTAGCCCGTCTGTGGCCGGTCTTCCTTTTCGAGTTCGTCTGCGGCCGTCCTCGAATTCTTTTGTTGGGTAGCCCGTCTTTGGCCGGTCTTCCTTTTCAAGTTCGTCTACGGCCGTCCTCATATTCTTTTGTTGGGCAGCCCATCTGTGGCCGGTCTTGCTTTTCGAGTTCGTTTGCGGCTGTCCTCGTATTCTTTTGTTGGGTAGCCCGTCTGTGGCCGGTCTTCCTTTTCGAGTTCGTCTGCGGCCGTCCTCATATTCTTTTGTTGGGCAGCCCATCTGTGGCCGGTCTTCCTTTTCGAGTTCGTCTACGGCCGTCTTCAAATTCTTTTGTTGGGTAGCCCATCTGTGGTCGGTCTTCCTTTTCGAGTTCGTCTGCAGCTGTCCTCGTATTCTTTTGTTGGGTAGCCCGTCTGTGGCCGGTCTTCCTTTTCGAGTTTGTCTGCGGCTTTCCTCGTATTCTTTTGTTGGGTAGCCCGTCTGTGGCTGGTCTTCCTTTTCGAGTTTGTCTGCGGCCGTCCTCGTTTTCTTTTGTTGGGTAGCCCGTCTGTAGCCGGTCTTCCTTTTCGAGTTCGTCTGCGCCCGTCCTCTTATTCTTTTGTTGGGTAGCCCGTCTGTTGCCGGTCTTCCTTTTCGAGTTCGTCTGCGGTCGTCCTCGTTTTCTCTTGTTAGGTAGCCCGTCTATGACCGGTCTTCCTTTTCGAGTTCGTTTGCGGCCGTCCTCGTTTTCTTTTGTTGGGTAGCCCGTCTATGGCCGGTCTTCCTTTTCGAGTTCGTCTGCGGCCGTCCTCGAATTCTTTTGTTGGGTAGCCCGTCTTTGGCCGGTCTTCCTTTTCGAGTTCGTCTGCGGCCATCCTCATATTCTTTTGTTGGGCAGCCCATCTGTGGCCGGTCTTCCTTTTCGAGTTCGTCTACGGCCGTCTTCAAATTCTTTTGTTGGGTAGCCCATCTGTGGTCGGTCTTCCTTTTCGAGTTCGTCTACGGCCGTCCTCGTTTTATTTTGTTGGGTAGCCCGTCTGTGGCCGTTCTTCCTTTTCGAGTTCATCTACGGCCGTCCTTGTTTTCTTTTGTTGGGAAGCCCGTTTATGGCCGGTCTTCCTTCTGAGTTCGTCTGCGGTCGTCCTCGTTTTCTTTTGTTGGGTAGCCCGTCTGTGGCCGATCTTCCTTTTCGAGTTCGTCTGCGGCCGTCCTCGTTTTCTTTTGTTGGGCAGCCCGTCTGTGGCAGGTCTTCCTTTTCGAGTTCGTCTGCGGCCGTCCTCGTATTCTTTTGTTGGGTAGCACGTCTGTGGCCGGTCTTCCTTTTCGAGTTCGTCTGCGGCCGTCCACATATTCTTTTGTTGGGTAGCTCGTCTGTGGCCGGTCTTCCTTTTCGAGTTCGTCTACGGCCGTCCTCGTTTTCTTTTGTTGGGTAGCCCATCTGTGGCCGATCTTCCTTTTCGAGTTCGTCTGCGGTCGTCCTCGTATTCTTTTATTGGGTAGGACGTCTGTGGCCGGTCTTCCTTTTCGAGTTCGTCTGCGGCCGTCCTCGTTTTAGTTTTTGTTGGGTAGCACGTCTGTAGCTGGTCTTCCTTTTCGAGTTCGTCTGCGGCCGTCCTCATATTCTTTTGTTGGGCAGCCCGTCTGTGGCCGGTCTTCCTTTCCGAGTTCGTCTGCGGCCATCCACATATTCTTTTGTTGGGTAGCTCATCTGTGGCCGGTCTTCCTTTTCGAGTTCGTCTGCGGTCGTCCTCGTTTTCTCTTGTTAGGTAGCCCGTCTATGACCGGTCTTCCTTTTCGAGTTCGTTTGCGGCCGTCCTCGTTTTCTTTTGTTGGGTAGCCCGTCTATGGCCGGTCTTCCTTTTCGAGTTCGTCTGCGGCCGTCCTCGAATTCTTTTGTTGGGTAGCCCGTCTTTGGCCGGTCTTCCTTTTCGAGTTCGTCTGCGGCCATCCTCATATTCTTTTGTTGGGCAGCCCATCTGTGGCCGGTCTTCCTTTTCGAGTTCGTCTACGGCCGTCTTCAAATTCTTTTGTTGGGTAGCCCATCTGTGGTCGGTCTTCCTTTTCGAGTTCGTCTACGGCCGTCCTCGTTTTATTTTGTTGGGTAGCCCGTCTGTGGCCGTTCTTCCTTTTCGAGTTCATCTACGGCCGTCCTTGTTTTCTTTTGTTGGGAAGCCCGTTTATGGCCGGTCTTCCTTCTGAGTTCGTCTGCGGTCGTCCTCGTTTTCTTTTGTTGGGTAGCCCGTCTGTGGCCGATCTTCCTTTTCGAGTTCGTCTGCGGCCGTCCTCGTTTTCTTTTGTTGGGCAGCCCGTCTGTGGCAGGTCTTCCTTTTCGAGTTCGTCTGCGGCCGTCCTCGTATTCTTTTGTTGGGTAGCACGTCTGTGGCCGGTCTTCCTTTTCGAGTTCGTCTGCGGCCGTCCACATATTCTTTTGTTGGGTAGCTCGTCTGTGGCCGGTCTTCCTTTTTGAGTTCGTCTACGGCCGTCCTCGTTTTCTTTTGTTGGGTAGCCCATCTGTGGCCGATCTTCCTTTTCGAGTTCGTCTGCGGTCGTCCTCGTATTCTTTTATTGGGTAGGACGTCTGTGGCCGGTCTTCCTTTTCGAGTTCGTCTGCGGCCGTCCTCGTTTTAGTTTTTGTTGGGTAGCACGTCTGTAGCTGGTCTTCCTTTTCGAGTTCGTCTGCGGCCGTCCTCATATTCTTTTGTTGGGCAGCCCGTCTGTGGCCGGTCTTCCTTTCCGAGTTCGTCTGCGGCCATCCACATATTCTTTTGTTGGGTAGCTCATCTGTGGCCGGTCTTCCTTTTCGAGTTTGTCTGCGGTCGTCCTCGTATTCTTTTGTTGGGTAGCCCGTCTGTGGCCGGTCTTCCTTTTCGAGTTCGTCTGCGGCCGTCCTCGTATTCTTTTGTTGGGTAGCCCGTCTGTGGCCGGTCTTCCTTTTCGAGTTCGTCTGCGGCCGTCCACATATTCTTTTGTTGGGTAGCTCGTCTGTGGCCGGTCTTCCTTTTCGAGTTCGTCTACGGCCGTCCTCGTTTTCTTTTGTTGGGTAGCCCATCTGTGGCCGATCTTCCTTTTCGAGTTCGTCTGCGGTCGTCCTCGTATTCTTTTATTGGGTAGGACGTCTGTGGCCGGTCTTCCTTTTCGAGTTCGTCTGCGGCCGTCCTCGTTTTAGTTTTTGTTGGGTAGCACGTCTGTAGCTGGTCTTCCTTTTCGAGTTCGTCTGCGGCCGTCCTCATATTCTTTTGTTGGGCAGCCCGTCTGTGGCCGGTCTTCCTTTCCGAGTTCGTCTGCGGCCATCCACATATTCTTTTGTTGGGTAGCTCATCTGTGGCCGGTCTTCCTTTTCGAGTTTGTCTGCGGTCGTCCTCGTATTCTTTTGTTGGGTAGCCCGTCTGTGGCCGGTCTTCCTTTTCGAGTTCGTCTGCGGCCGTCCTCGTATTCTTTTGTTGGGTAGCCCGTCTGTGGCCGGTCTTCCTTTTCGAGTTCGTTTGCGGCCGTCCTCGTATTCTTTTGTTGGGTAGCCCGTCAGTGGCCGGTCTTCCTTTTCGAGTTCGTCTGCGGTCGTCCTCGTATTCTTTTGTTGGGTAGCCCATCAATGGCTGTTCTTCCTTTTCGAGTTCGTCTACGGCCGTCCTCGTTTTCTTTTGTTGGGTAGCCCATCTGTGGCCGATCTTCCTTTTCGAGTTCGTCTGCGGTCGTCCTCGTATTCTTTTATTGGGTAGGACGTCTGTGGCCGGTCTTCCTTTTCGAGTTCGTCTGCGGCCGTCCTCGTTTTAGTTTTTGTTGGGTAGCACGTCTGTAGCTGGTCTTCCTTTTCGAGTTCGTCTGCGGCCGTCCTCATATTCTTTTGTTGGGCAGCCCGTCTGTGGCCGGTCTTCCTTTCCGAGTTCGTCTGCGGCCGTCCACATATTCTTTTGTTGGGTAGCTCATCTGTGGCCGGTCTTCCTTTTCGAGTTTGTCTGCGGTCGTCCTCGTATTCTTTTGTTGGGTAGCCCGTCTGTGGCCGGTCTTCCTTTCCGAGTTCGTCTGCGGCCGTCCACATATTCTTTTGTTGGGTAGCTCATCTGTGGCCGGTCTTCCTTTTCGAGTTCGTCTGCGGCCGTCCTCGAATTCTTTTGTTGGGTAGCCCGTCTTTGGCCGGTCTTCCTTTTCGAGTTCGTCTGCGGCCGTCCTCATATTCTTTTGTTGGGCAGCCCATCTGTGGCCGGTCTTCCTTTTCGAGTTCGTCTACGGCCGTCTTCAAATTCTTTTGTTGGGTAGCCCATCTGTGGTCGGTCTTCCTTTTCGAGTTCGTCTGCAGCTGTCCTCGTATTCTTTTGTTGGGTAGCCCGTCTGTGGCCGGTCTTCCTTTTCGAGTTTGTCTGCGGCCTTCCTCGTATTCTTTTGTTGGGTAGCCCGTCTGTGGCTGGTCTTCCTTTTCGAGTTTGTCTGCGGCCGTCCTCGTTTTCTTTTGTTGGGTAGCCCGTCTGTAGCCGGTCTTCCTTTTCGAGTTCGTCTGCGCCCGTCCTCTTATTCTTTTGTTGGGTAGCCCGTCCGTTGCCGGTCTTCCTTTTCGAGTTCGTCTGCGGTCGTCCTCGTTTTCTCTTGTTGGGTAGCCCGTCTGTGGCCGGTCTTCCTTTTCGAGTTAGTCTGCGGCCGTCCTCGTTTTCTTTTGTTGGGTAGCCCGTCTGTGGCCGGTCTTCCTTTTCGAGTTCGTCTGCGGCCGTCCTCGAATTCTTTTGTTGGGTAGCCCGTCTTTGGCCGGTCTTCCTTTTCAAGTTCGTCTACGGCCGTCCTCATATTCTTTTGTTGGGCAGCCCATCTGTGGCCGGTCTTGCTTTTCGAGTTCGTTTGCGGCTGTCCTCGTATTCTTTTGTTGGGTAGCCCGTCTGTGGCCGGTCTTCCTTTTCGAGTTCGTCTGCGGCCGTCCTCATATTCTTTTGTTGGGCAGCCCATCTGTGGCCGGTCTTCCTTTTCGAGTTCGTCTACGGCCGTCTTCAAATTCTTTTGTTGGGTAGCCCATCTGTGGTCGGTCTTCCTTTTCGAGTTCGTCTGCAGCTGTCCTCGTATTCTTTTGTTGGGTAGCCCGTCTGTGGCCGGTCTTCCTTTTCGAGTTTGTCTGCGGCCTTCCTCGTATTCTTTTGTTGGGTAGCCCGTCTGTGGCTGGTCTTCCTTTTCGAGTTTGTCTGCGGCCGTCCTCGTTTTCTTTTGTTGGGTAGCCCGTCTGTAGCCGGTCTTCCTTTTCGAGTTCGTCTGCGCCCGTCCTCTTATTCTTTTGTTGGGTAGCCCGTCTGTTGCCGGTCTTCCTTTTCGAGTTCGTCTGCGGTCGTCCTCGTTTTCTCTTGTTAGGTAGCCCGTCTATGACCGGTCTTCCTTTTCGAGTTCGTTTGCGGCCGTCCTCGTTTTCTTTTGTTGGGTAGCCCGTCTATGGCCGGTCTTCCTTTTCGAGTTCGTCTGCGGCCGTCCTCGAATTCTTTTGTTGGGTAGCCCGTCTTTGGCCGGTCTTCCTTTTCGAGTTCGTCTGCGGCCATCCTCATATTCTTTTGTTGGGCAGCCCATCTGTGGCCGGTCTTCCTTTTCGAGTTCGTCTACGGCCGTCTTCAAATTCTTTTGTTGGGTAGCCCATCTGTGGTCGGTCTTCCTTTTCGAGTTCGTCTACGGCCGTCCTCGTTTTATTTTGTTGGGTAGCCCGTCTGTGGCCGTTCTTCCTTTTCGAGTTCATCTACGGCCGTCCTTGTTTTCTTTTGTTGGGAAGCCCGTTTATGGCCGGTCTTCCTTCTGAGTTCGTCTGCGGTCGTCCTCGTTTTCTTTTGTTGGGTAGCCCGTCTGTGGCCGATCTTCCTTTTCGAGTTCGTCTGCGGCCGTCCTCGTTTTCTTTTGTTGGGCAGCCCGTCTGTGGCAGGTCTTCCTTTTCGAGTTCGTCTGCGGCCGTCCTCGTATTCTTTTGTTGGGTAGCACGTCTGTGGCCGGTCTTCCTTTTCGAGTTCGTCTGCGGCCGTCCACATATTCTTTTGTTGGGTAGCTCGTCTGTGGCCGGTCTTCCTTTTCGAGTTCGTCTACGGCCGTCCTCGTTTTCTTTTGTTGGGTAGCCCATCTGTGGCCGATCTTCCTTTTCGAGTTCGTCTGCGGTCGTCCTCGTATTCTTTTATTGGGTAGGACGTCTGTGGCCGGTCTTCCTTTTCGAGTTCGTCTGCGGCCGTCCTCGTTTTAGTTTTTGTTGGGTAGCACGTCTGTAGCTGGTCTTCCTTTTCGAGTTCGTCTGCGGCCGTCCTCATATTCTTTTGTTGGGCAGCCCGTCTGTGGCCGGTCTTCCTTTCCGAGTTCGTCTGCGGCCATCCACATATTCTTTTGTTGGGTAGCTCATCTGTGGCCGGTCTTCCTTTTCGAGTTTGTCTGCGGTCGTCCTCGTATTCTTTTGTTGGGTAGCCCGTCTGTGGCCGGTCTTCCTTTTCGAGTTCGTCTGCGGCCGTCCTCGTATTCTTTTGTTGGGTAGCCCGTCTGTGGCCGGTCTTCCTTTTCGAGTTCGTTTGCGGCCGTCCTCGTATTCTTTTGTTGGGTAGCCCGTCAGTGGCCGGTCTTCCTTTTCGAGTTCGTCTGCGGTCGTCCTCGTATTCTTTTGTTGGGTAGCCCATCAATGGCTGTTCTTCCTTTTCGAGTTCGTCTACGGCCGTCCTCGTTTTCTTTTGTTGGGTAGCCCATCTGTGGCCGATCTTCCTTTTCGAGTTCGTCTGCGGTCGTCCTCGTATTCTTTTATTGGGTAGGACGTCTGTGGCCGGTCTTCCTTTTCGAGTTCGTCTGCGGCCGTCCTCGTTTTAGTTTTTGTTGGGTAGCACGTCTGTAGCTGGTCTTCCTTTTCGAGTTCGTCTGCGGCCGTCCTCATATTCTTTTGTTGGGCAGCCCGTCTGTGGCCGGTCTTCCTTTCCGAGTTCGTCTGCGGCCGTCCACATATTCTTTTGTTGGGTAGCTCATCTGTGGCCGGTCTTCCTTTTCGAGTTTGTCTGCGGTCGTCCTCGTATTCTTTTGTTGGGTAGCCCGTCTGTGGCCGGTCTTCCTTTCCGAGTTCGTCTGCGGCCGTCCACATATTCTTTTGTTGGGTAGCTCATCTGTGGCCGGTCTTCCTTTTCGAGTTCGTCTGCGGCCGTCCTCGAATTCTTTTGTTGGGTAGCCCGTCTTTGGCCGGTCTTCCTTTTCGAGTTCGTCTGCGGCCGTCCTCATATTCTTTTGTTGGGCAGCCCATCTGTGGCCGGTCTTCCTTTTCGAGTTCGTCTACGGCCGTCTTCAAATTCTTTTGTTGGGTAGCCCATCTGTGGTCGGTCTTCCTTTTCGAGTTCGTCTGCAGCTGTCCTCGTATTCTTTTGTTGGGTAGCCCGTCTGTGGCCGGTCTTCCTTTTCGAGTTTGTCTGCGGCCTTCCTCGTATTCTTTTGTTGGGTAGCCCGTCTGTGGCTGGTCTTCCTTTTCGAGTTTGTCTGCGGCCGTCCTCGTTTTCTTTTGTTGGGTAGCCCGTCTGTAGCCGGTCTTCCTTTTCGAGTTCGTCTGCGCCCGTCCTCTTATTCTTTTGTTGGGTAGCCCGTCCGTTGCCGGTCTTCCTTTTCGAGTTCGTCTGCGGTCGTCCTCGTTTTCTCTTGTTGGGTAGCCCGTCTGTGGCCGGTCTTCCTTTTCGAGTTAGTCTGCGGCCGTCCTCGTTTTCTTTTGTTGGGTAGCCCGTCTGTGGCCGGTCTTCCTTTTCGAGTTCGTCTGCGGCCGTCCTCGAATTCTTTTGTTGGGTAGCCCGTCTTTGGCCGGTCTTCCTTTTCAAGTTCGTCTACGGCCGTCCTCATATTCTTTTGTTGGGCAGCCCATCTGTGGCCGGTCTTGCTTTTCGAGTTCGTTTGCGGCTGTCCTCGTATTCTTTTGTTGGGTAGCCCGTCTGTGGCCGGTCTTCCTTTTCGAGTTCGTCTGCGGCCGTCCTCATATTCTTTTGTTGGGCAGCCCATCTGTGGCCGGTCTTCCTTTTCGAGTTCGTCTACGGCCGTCTTCAAATTCTTTTGTTGGGTAGCCCATCTGTGGTCGGTCTTCCTTTTCGAGTTCGTCTGCAGCTGTCCTCGTATTCTTTTGTTGGGTAGCCCGTCTGTGGCCGGTCTTCCTCGTATTCTTTTGTTGGGTAGCCCGTCTGTGGCTGGTCTTCCTTTTCGAGTTTGTCTGCGGCCGTCCTCGTTTTCTTTTGTTGGGTAGCCCGTCTGTAGCCGGTCTTCCTTTTCGAGTTCGTCTGCGCCCGTCCTCTTATTCTTTTGTTGGGTAGCCCGTCTGTTGCCGGTCTTCCTTTTCGAGTTCGTCTGCGGTCGTCCTCGTTTTCTCTTGTTAGGTAGCCCGTCTATGACCGGTCTTCCTTTTCGAGTTCGTTGGCGGCCGTCCTCGTTTTCTTTTGTTGGGTAGCCCGTCTATGGCCGGTCTTCCTTTTCGAGTTCGTCTGCGGCCGTCCTCGAATTCTTTTGTTGGGTAGCCCGTCTTTGGCCGGTCTTCCTTTTCGAGTTCGTCTGCGGCCATCCTCATATTCTTTTGTTGGGCAGCCCATCTGTGGCCGGTCTTCCTTTTCGAGTTCGTCTACGGCCGTCTTCAAATTCTTTTGTTGGGTAGCCCATCTGTGGTCGGTCTTCCTTTTCGAGTTCGTCTGCAGCCGTCCTCGTATTCTTTTGTTGGGTAGACCGTCTGTGGCCGGTCTTCCTTTTCGAGTTTGTCTTCGGCCGTCCTCGTATTCTTTTGTTGGGTAGCCCGTCTGTGGCCGATCTTCCTTTTCGAGTTCGTCTGCGGTCGTCCTCGTATTTTTCTGTTGGGTAGCCCGTCTATGGCCAGTCTTCCTTTTCGAGTTCGTCTGCGGCCGTCCACATATTCTTTTGTTGGGTAGCGCGTCTGTGGCCGGTCTTCCTTTTGGAGTTCGTCTACGGCCGTCCTCATTTTCTTTTGTTGGGTAGCCCGTCTGTGACCGATCTTCCTTTTCGAGTTCGTCTACGGTCGTCCTCGTTTTCTTTTGTTGGGTAGCCCGTCTGTGGCCGATCTTCCTTTTCGAGTTCGTCTGCGGTCGTCCTCGTATTCTTTTATTGGGTAGCCCGTCTGTGGCCGGTCTTCCTTTTCGAGTTCGTCTGCGGCCGTCCTCGTTTTAGCTTTTGTTGGGCAGCCCGTCTGTAGCCGGTCTTCCTTTTCGAGTTCGTCTGCGGCCGTCCTCATATTCTTTTATTGGGCAGCCCGTCTGTGGCCAGTCTTCCTTTTCGAGTTCGTCTGTGGCCGTCCTCGTATTTTTCTGTTGGGTAGCCCGTCTATGGCCAGTCTTCCTTTTCGAGTTCGTCTGCGGCCGTCCACATATTCTTTTGTTGGGTAGCCCGTCTGTGGCTGGTCTTCCTTTTCGAGTTCGTCTACGGCCGTCCTCGTTTTATTTTGTTGGGTAGCCCGTCTGTGGCCGTTCTTCCTTTTCGAGTTCATCTACGGCCGTCCTTGTTTTCTTTTGTTGGGAAGCCCGTTTATGGCCGGTCTTCCTTCTGAGTTCGTCTGCGGTCGTCCTCGTTTTCTTTTGTTGGGTAGGCCGTCTGTGGCCGATCTTCCTTTTCGAGTTCGTCTACGGCCGTCCTCGTTTTCTTTTGTTGGGCAGCCCGTCTGTGGCAGGTCTTCCTTTTCGAGTTCGTCTGCGGCCGTCCTCGTATTCTTTTGTTGGGTAGCACGTCTGTGGCCGGTCTTCCTTTTCGAGTTCGTCTGCGGCCGTCCACATATTCTTTTGTTGGGTAGCTCGTCTGTGGCCGGTCTTCCTTTTCGAGTTCGTCTACGGCCGTCCTCGTTTTCTTTTGTTGGGTAGCCCATCTGTGGCCGATCTTCCTTTTCGAGTTCGTCTGCGGTCGTCCTCGTATTCTTTTATTGGGTAGGACGTCTGTGGCCGGTCTTCCTTTTCGAGTTCGTCTGCGGCCGTCCTCGTTTTAGTTTTTGTTGGGTAGCACGTCTGTAGCTGGTCTTCCTTTTCGAGTTCGTCTGCGGCCGTCCTCATATTCTTTAGTTGGGCAGCCCGTCTGTGGCCGGTCTTCCTTTCCGAGTTCGTCTGCGGCCGTCCACATATTCTTTTGTTGGGTAGCTCATCTGTGGCCGGTCTTCCTTTTCGAGTTTGTCTGCGGTCGTCCTCGTATTCTTTTGTTGGGTAGCCCGTCTGTGGCCGGTCTTCCTTTTCGAGTTCGTCTGCGGCCGTCCTCGTATTCTTTTGTTGGGTAGCCCGTCTGTGGCCGGTCTTCCTTTTCGAGTTCGTTTGCGGCCGTCCTCGTATTCTTTTGTTGGGTAGCCCGTCAGTGGCCGGTCTTCCTTTTCGAGTTCGTCTGCGGTCGTCCTCGTATTCTTTTGTTGGGTAGCCCATCAATGGCTGTTCTTCCTTTTCGAGTTCGTCTGCGGCCTTCCTCGTTTTCTTTTGTTGGGTAGCCCGTCTGTGGCCGGTCTTCCTTTTCGAGTTCGTCTGCGGCCGTCCTCGTATTTTTCTGTTGGGTAGCCCGTTTATGGCCGGTCTTCCTTTTCGAGTTCGTCTGCGGCCGTCCACATATTCTTTTGTTGGGTAGCTCGTCTGTGGCCTGTCTTCCTTTTCGAGTTCGTCTACGGCCGTCCTCATTTTCTTTTGTAGGGTAGCCCGTCTGTGGCCAGTCTTCCTTTTCGAGTACGTCTGCGGCCGTCCTCGTTTTCTTTTGTTGGGTAGCCTGTTTGTGGTTGGTCTTCCTTTTCGAGTTCGTCTGTGGCCGTCCTCATATTATTTTGTTGGGTAGCCCATCTGTGGTCGGTCTTCCTTTTCGAGTTCGTCTGCGGCCGTCCTCGTATTTTTCTATTGGGTAGCCCGTATATGGCCAGTCTTCCTTTTCGAGTTTGTCTGCGGCCGTCCACATATTCTTTTGTTGGGTAGCTCGTCTGTGGCCGGTCTTCCTTTTCGAGTTCGTCTACGGCCGTCCTCGTTTTCTTTTGTTGGGTAGCCTGTTTGTGGTTATTCTTCCTTTTCGAGTTCGTCTGTGGCCGTCCTCATATTATTTTGTTGGGTAGCCCGTCTGTGGTCGGTCTTCCTTTTCGAGTTCGTCTGCGGCCGTCCTCGTATTTTTCTATTGGGTAGCCCGTATATGGCCAGTCTTCCTTTTCGTGTTCGTCTGCGGCCGTCCACATATTCTTTTGTTGGGTAGCTCGTCTGTGGCCGGTCTTCCTTTTCGAGTTCGTCTACGGCCGTCCTCGTTTTCTTTTGTTGGGTAGCCCATCTGTGGCCGATCTTCCTTTTCGAGTTCGTCTGCGGTCGTCCTCGTATTCTTTTATTGGGTAGGACGTCTGTGGCCGGTCTTCCTTTTCGAGTTCGTCTGCGGTCGTCGTCGTTTTCTCTTGTTAGGTAGCTCGTCTGTGACCGGTCTTCCTTTTCGAGTTCGTCTGCGGCCGTCCTCGTTTTCTTTTGTTGGGTAGCCCGTTTGTGGCCGGTCTTCCTTTTCGAGTTCGTCTGCGGCCGTCCTCGAATTCTTTTGTTGGGTAGCCCGTCTTTGGCCGGTCTTCCTTTTCGAGTTCGTCTGCGGCCGTCCTCATATTCTTTTGTTCGGCAGCCCATCTGTGGCCGGTCTTCCTTTTCGAGTTCGTCTACGGCCGTCTTCAAATTCTTTTGTTGGGTAGCCCATCTGTGGTCGGTCTTCCTTTTCGAGTTCGTCTGCAGCTGTCCTCGTATTCTTTTGTTGGGTAGCCCGTCTGTGGCCGGTCTTCCTTTTCGAGTTTGTCTGCTGCCTTCCTCGTATTCTTTTGTTGGGTAGCCCGTCTGTGGCTGGTCTTCCTTTTCGAGTTTGTCTGCGGCCGTCCTCGTTTTCTTTTGTTGGGTAGCCCGTCTGTAGCCGGTCTTCCTTTTCGAGTTCGTCTGCGCCCGTCCTCTTATTCTTTTGTTGGGTAGCCCGTCCGTTGCCGGTCTTCCTTTTCGAGTTCGTCTGCGGTCGTCCTCGTTTTCTCTTGTTGGGTAGCCCGTCTGTGGCCGGTCTTCCTTTTCGAGTTAGTCTGCGGCCGTCCTCGTTTTCTTTTGTTGGGTAGCCCGTCTGTGGCCGGTCTTCCTTTTCGAGTTCGTCTGCGGCCGTCCTCGAATTCTTTTGTTGGGTAGCCCGTCTTTGGCCGGTCTTCCTTTTCAAGTTCGTCTACGGCCGTCCTCATATTCTTTTGTTGGGCAGCCCATCTGTGGCCGGTCTTGCTTTTCGAGTTCGTTTGCGGCTGTCCTCGTATTCTTTTGTTGGGTAGCCCGTCTGTGGCCGGTCTTCCTTTTCGAGTTCGTCTACGGCCGTCCTCGTATTCTTTTGTTGGGTAGCCCTTCTGTGGCTGGTCTTCCTTTTCGAGTTTGTCTGCGGCCGTCCTCGTATTCTATTGTTGGGTAGCCCGTCTGTGGCCAGTCTTCCTTTTCGAGTTCGTCTGCAGCTGTCCTCGTTTTCTCTTGTTGGGTAGCCCATTTGTGGCCGGTCTTCCTTTTCGAGTTCGTCTGCGGTCGTCCTCGTATTCTCTTGTTGGGTAGCCCGTCTGTGGCCGGTCTTTCTTTTCGAGTTCGTCTGCGGCCGTCCTTGTTTTCTTTTGTTGGGTAGCCCGTCTGTGGTCGGTCTTCCTTTTCGAGTTCGTCTGCGGCCGTCCTCGTATTCTTTTGTTGGGCAGCCCGTCTGTGGCCGGTCTTCCTTTTCGAGTTTGTCTGCGGTCGTCCTCGTTTTCTCTTGTTGGGTAGCCCGTCTGTGGCCGGTCTTCCTTTTCGAGTTCGTCTGCGGCCGTCCTCATTTTCTTTTGTTGGGTAGCCCGTCTGTGGCCGATCTTCCTTTTCGAGTTCGTCTACGGTCGTCCTCGTATTCTTTTATTGGGTAGCCGTCTGTGGCCGGTCTTCCTTTTCGAGTTCGTCTGCGGCCGTCGTCGTTTTAGCTTTTGTTGGGTAGCACGTTTGTAGCCGGTCTTTCTTTTCGAGTTCGTCTGCGGCCGTCCTCATATTCTTTTGTTGGGCAGCCCGTCTGTGACCGGTCTTCCTTTTCGAGTTCGTCTGCGGCCGTCCTCGTATTTTTCTGTTGGGTAGCCCGTTTATGGCCGGTCTTCCTTTCCGAGTTCATCTGCGGCCGTCCACATATTCTTTTGTTGGGTAGCTCGTCTGTGGCCGGTCTTCCTTTTCGAGTTTGTCTGCGTCGTCCTCGTATTCTTTTGTTGGGTAGCCCGTCTGTGGCTGGTCTTCCTTTTCGAGTTCGTCTGCGGCCGTCCTCGTATTCTTTTGTTGGGTAGCCCGTCTGTGGCCGGTCTTCCTTTTCGAGTTCGTCTGCGGCCGTCCTCGTATTCTTTTGTTGGGTAGCCCGTCAGTGGCCGGTCTTCCTTTTCGAGTTCGTCTGCGATCGTCCTCGTATTCTTTTGTTGGGTAGCCCATAAATGGCTGTTCTTCCTTTTCGAGTTCGTCTGCGGCCTTCCTCGTTTTCTTTTGTTGGGTAGCCCGTCTGTGGCCGGTCTTCCTTTTCGAGTTCGTCTGCGGCCGTCCTCGTATTTTTCTGTTGGGTAGCCCGTTTATGGCCGGTCTTCCTTTTCGAGTTCGTCTGCGGCCGTCCACATATTCTTTTGTTGGGTAGCTCGTCTGTGGCCGGTCTTCCTTTTCGAGTTCGTCTGCGGCCGTCCTCGTTTTAGCTTTTGTTGGGTAGCACGTCTGTAGCCGGTCTTCTTTTTCGAGTTCGTCTACGGCCGTCTTCAAATTCTTTTGTTGGGCAGCCCATCTGTGGCCGATCTTCCTTTTCGAGTTCGTCTACGGCCGTCCTCGTATTCTTTTGTTGGGTAGCCCGTCTGTGGCTGGTGTTCCTTTTCGAGTTTGTCTGCGGCCGTCCTCGTTTTCTTTTGTTGGGTAGCCCGTCTGTAGCCGGTCTTCCTTTTCGAGTTCGTCTGCGCCCGTCCTCGTTTTCTTTTGTTGGGTAGCCCGTCTGTTGCCGGTCTTCCTTTTCGAGTTCGTCTGCGGTCGTCCTCGTTTTCTCTTGTTAGGTAGCTCGTCTGTGACCGGTCTTCCTTTTCGAGTTCGTCTGCGGCCGTCCTCGTTTTCTTTTGTTGGGTAGCCCGTCTGTGGCCGGTCTTCCTTTTCGAGTTCGTCTACGGCCGTCTTCAAATCCTTTTGTTGGGTAGCCCATCTGTGGCCGGTCTTCCTTTTCGAGTTCGTCTGCAGCCGTCCTCGTATTCTTTTGTTGGGTAGCCCGTCTGTGGCCGGTCTTCCTTTTCGAGTTTGTCTGCGGCCTTGCTCGTATTCTATTGTTGGGTAGCCCGTCTGTGGCTGGTCTTTCTTTTCGAGTTTGTCTGCGGCCGTCGTCGTTTTCTTTTGTTGGGTAGCCCGTCTGTAGCCGGTCTTCCTTTTCGAGTTCGTCTGCGCCCGTCCTCTTATTCTTTTGTTGGGTAGCCCGTCTGTTGCCGGTCTTCATTTTCGAGTTCGTCTGCGGTCGTCCTCGTTTTCTCTTGTTGGGTAGCCCGTCTGTGGCCGGTCTTCCTTTTCGAGTTCGTCTGCGGCCGTCCTCGTTTTCTTTTGTTGGGTAGCCCGTCTGTGGCCGGTCTTCCTTTTCGAGTTCGTCTGCGGCCGTCCTCGAATTCTTTTGTTGGGTAGCCCGTCTTTGGCCGGTCTTCCTTTTCGAGTTCGTCTACGGCCGTCCTCATATTCTTTTGTTGGGCGGCCCATCTGTGGCCGGTCTTCCTTTTCGAGTTCGTTTGCGGCTGTCCTCGTATTCTTTTGTTGGGTAGCCCGTCTTTGGCCGGTCTTCCTTTTCGAGTTCGTCTACGGCCGTCCTCGTATTCTTTTGTTGGGTAGCCCTTCTGTGGCTGGTCTTCCTTTTCGAGTTTGTCTGCGGCCGTCCTCGTATTCTATTGTTCGGTAGCCCGTCTGTGACCAGTCTTCCTTTTCGAGTTCGTCTGCGGCCATCCTCATTTTCTCTTGTTGGGTAGCCCGTTTGTGGCCGGTCTTCCTTTTCGAGTTCGTCTGTGGTCGTCCTCGTTTTCTCTTGTTGGGTAGCCCGTCTGTGGCCGGTCTTCCTTTTCGAGTTAGTCTGCGGCCGTCCTCGTTTTCTTTTGTTGGGTAGCCCGTCTGTGGCCGGTCTTCCTTTTCGAGTTCGTCTGCGGCCGTCCTCGAATTCTTTTGTTGGGTAGCCCGTCTTTGGCCGGTCTTCCTTTTCGAGTTCGTCTACGGCCGTCCTCATATTCTTTTGTTGGGCAGCCCATCTGTGGCCGGTCTTCCTTTTCGAGTTCGTTTGCGGCTGTCCTCGTATTCTTTTGTTGGGTAGCCCGTCTGTGGCCGGTCTTCCTTTTCGAGTTCGTCTACGGCCGTCCTCGTATTCTTTTGTTGGGTAGCCCTTCTGTGGCTGGTCTTCCTTTTCGAGTTTGTCTGCGGCCGTCCTCGTATTCTATTGTTGGGTAGCCCGTCTGTGGCCAGTCTTCCTTTTTGAGTTCGTCTGCGGCCATCCTCGTTTTCTCTTGTTGGGTAGCCCGTTTGTGGCCGGTCTTCCTTTTCGAGTTCGTCTGCGGTCGTCCTCGTTTTCTCTTGTTGGGTAGCCCGTCTGTGGCCGGTCTTTCTTTTCTAGTTCGTCTGCGGCCGTCCTTGATTTCTTTTGTTGGGTAGCCCGTCTGTGGTCGGTCTTCCTTTTCGAGTTCGTCTGCGGCCGTCCTCATATTCTTTTGTTGGGCAGCCCGTCTGTGGCCGGTCTTCCTTTTCGAGTTTGTCTGCGGCCGTCCTCGTTTTCTTTTGTTGGGTAGCCCGTCTGTGGCCGGTCTTCCTTTTCGAGTTCGTCTGCGGCCGTCCTCGTTTTAGCTTTTGTTGGGTAGCACGTCTGTAGCCGGTCTTCTTTTTCGAGTTCGTCTACGACCGTCTTCAAATTCTTTTGTTGGGCAGCCCATCTGTGGCCGATCTTCCTTTTCGAGTTCGTCTACGGCCGTCCTCGTATTCTTTTGTTGGGTAGCCCGTCTGTGGCTGGTGTTCCTTTTCGAGTTTGTCTGCGGCCGTCCTCGTTTTCTTTTGTTGGGTAGCCCGTCTGTAGCCGGTCTTCCTTTTCGAGTTCGTCTGCGCCCGTCCTCTTATTCTTTTGTTGGGTAGCCCGTCTGTTGCCGGTCTTCCTTTTCGAGTTCGTCTGCGGTCGCCCTCGTTTTCTCTTGTTAGGTAGCTCGTCTGTGACCGGTCTTCCTTTTCGAGTTCGTCTGCGGCCGTCCTCGTTTTCTTTTGTTGGGTAGCCCGTCTGTGGCCGGTCTTCCTTTTCGAGTTTGTCTGCGGTCGTCCTCGTTTTCTCTTGTTGGGTAGCCCGTCTGTGGCCGGTCTTCCTTTTCGAGTTCGTCTGCGGCCGTCCTCGTTTTCTTTTGTTGGGTAGCCCGTCTGTGGCCGATCTTCCTTTTCGAGTTCGTCTGCGGCCGTCCTCGTATTCTTTTGTTGGGCAGCCCGTCTGTGGCCGGTCTTCCTTTTCGAGTTTGTCTGCGGTCGTCCTCGTTTTCTCTTGTTGGGTAGCCCGTCTGTGGCCGGTCTTCCTTTTCGAGTTCGTCTGCGGCCGTCCTCGTTTTCTTTTGTTGGGTAGCCCGTCTGTGGCCGATCTTCCTTTTCGAGTTCGTCTACGGTCGTCCTCGTATTCTTTTATTGGGTAGCCGTCTGTGGCCGGTCTTCCTTTTCGAGTTCGTCTGCGGCCGTCCTCGTATTCTTTTGTTGGGTAGCCCGTCTGTGGCCGGTCTTCCTTTTCGAGTTTGTCTGCTGCCTTCCTCGTATTCTTTTGTTGGGTAGCCCGTCTGTGGCTGGTCTTCCTTTTCGAGTTTGTCTGCGGCCGTCCTCGTTTTCTTTTGTTGGGTAGCCCGTCTGTAGCCGGTCTTCCTTTTCGAGTTCGTCTGCGCCCGTCCTCTTATTCTTTTGTTGGGTAGCCCGTCCGTTGCCGGTCTTCCTTTTCGAGTTCGTCTGCGGTCGTCCTCGTTTTCTCTTGTTGGGTAGCCCGTCTGTGGCCGGTCTTCCTTTTCGAGTTAGTCTGCGGCCGTCCTCGTTTTCTTTTGTTGGGTAGCCCGTCTGTGGCCGGTCTTCCTTTTCGAGTTCGTCTGCGGCCGTCCTCGAATTCTTTTGTTGGGTAGCCCGTCTTTGGCCGGTCTTCCTTTTCAAGTTCGTCTACGGCCGTCCTCATATTCTTTTGTTGGGCAGCCCATCTGTGGCCGGTCTTGCTTTTCGAGTTCGTTTGCGGCTGTCCTCGTATTCTTTTGTTGGGTAGCCCGTCTGTGGCCGGTCTTCCTTTTCGAGTTCGTCTACGGCCGTCCTCGTATTCTTTTGTTGGGTAGCCCTTCTGTGGCTGGTCTTCCTTTTCGAGTTTGTCTGCGGCCGTCCTCGTATTCTATTGTTGGGTAGCCCGTCTGTGGCCAGTCTTCCTTTTCGAGTTCGTCTGCAGCTGTCCTCGTTTTCTCTTGTTGGGTAGCCCATTTGTGGCCGGTCTTCCTTTTCGAGTTCGTCTGCGGTCGTCCTCGTATTCTCTTGTTGGGTAGCCCGTCTGTGGCCGGTCTTTCTTTTCGAGTTCGTCTGCGGCCGTCCTTGTTTTCTTTTGTTGGGTAGCCCGTCTGTGGTCGGTCTTCCTTTTCGAGTTCGTCTGCGGCCGTCCTCGTATTCTTTTGTTGGGCAGCCCGTCTGTGGCCGGTCTTCCTTTTCGAGTTTGTCTGCGGTCGTCCTCGTTTTCTCTTGTTGGGTAGCCCGTCTGTGGCCGGTCTTCCTTTTCGAGTTCGTCTGCGGCCGTCCTCATTTTCTTTTGTTGGGTAGCCCGTCTGTGGCCGATCTTCCTTTTCGAGTTCGTCTACGGTCGTCCTCGTATTCTTTTATTGGGTAGCCGTCTGTGGCCGGTCTTCCTTTTCGAGTTCGTCTGCGGCCGTCGTCGTTTTAGCTTTTGTTGGGTAGCACGTTTGTAGCCGGTCTTTCTTTTCGAGTTCGTCTGCGGCCGTCCTCATATTCTTTTGTTGGGCAGCCCGTCTGTGACCGGTCTTCCTTTTCGAGTTCGTCTGCGGCCGTCCTCGTATTTTTCTGTTGGGTAGCCCGTTTATGGCCGGTCTTCCTTTCCGAGTTCATCTGCGGCCGTCCACATATTCTTTTGTTGGGTAGCTCGTCTGTGGCCGGTCTTCCTTTTCGAGTTTGTCTGCGTCGTCCTCGTATTCTTTTGTTGGGTAGCCCGTCTGTGGCTGGTCTTCCTTTTCGAGTTCGTCTGCGGCCGTCCTCGTATTCTTTTGTTGGGTAGCCCGTCTGTGGCCGGTCTTCCTTTTCGAGTTCGTCTGCGGCCGTCCTCGTATTCTTTTGTTGGGTAGCCCGTCAGTGGCCGGTCTTCCTTTTCGAGTTCGTCTGCGATCGTCCTCGTATTCTTTTGTTGGGTAGCCCATAAATGGCTGTTCTTCCTTTTCGAGTTCGTCTGCGGCCTTCCTCGTTTTCTTTTGTTGGGTAGCCCGTCTGTGGCCGGTCTTCCTTTTCGAGTTCGTCTGCGGCCGTCCTCGTATTTTTCTGTTGGGTAGCCCGTTTATGGCCGGTCTTCCTTTTCGAGTTCGTCTGCGGCCGTCCACATATTCTTTTGTTGGGTAGCTCGTCTGTGGCCGGTCTTCCTTTTCGAGTTCGTCTGCGGCCGTCCTCGTTTTAGCTTTTGTTGGGTAGCACGTCTGTAGCCGGTCTTCTTTTTCGAGTTCGTCTACGGCCGTCTTCAAATTCTTTTGTTGGGCAGCCCATCTGTGGCCGATCTTCCTTTTCGAGTTCGTCTACGGCCGTCCTCGTATTCTTTTGTTGGGTAGCCCGTCTGTGGCTGGTGTTCCTTTTCGAGTTTGTCTGCGGCCGTCCTCGTTTTCTTTTGTTGGGTAGCCCGTCTGTAGCCGGTCTTCCTTTTCGAGTTCGTCTGCGCCCGTCCTCTTATTCTTTTGTTGGGTAGCCCGTCTGTTGCCGGTCTTCCTTTTCGAGTTCGTCTGCGGTCGTCCTCGTTTTCTCTTGTTAGGTAGCTCGTCTGTGACCGGTCTTCCTTTTCGAGTTCGTCTGCGGCCGTCCTCGTTTTCTTTTGTTGGGTAGCCCGTCTGTGGCCGGTCTTCCTTTTCGAGTTCGTCTACGGCCGTCTTCAAATCCTTTTGTTGGGTAGCCCATCTGTGGCCGGTCTTCCTTTTCGAGTTCGTCTGCAGCCGTCCTCGTATTCTTTTGTTGGGTAGCCCGTCTGTGGCCGGTCTTCCTTTTCGAGTTTGTCTGCGGCCTTGCTCGTATTCTATTGTTGGGTAGTCCGTCTGTGGCTGGTCTTTCTTTTCGAGTTTGTCTGCGGCCGTCGTCGTTTTCTTTTGTTGGGTAGCCCGTCTGTAGCCGGTCTTCCTTTTCGAGTTCGTCTGCGCCCGTCCTCTTATTCTTTTGTTGGGTAGCCCGTCTGTTGCCGGTCTTCATTTTCGAGTTCGTCTGCGGTCGTCCTCGTTTTCTCTTGTTGGGTAGCCCGTCTGTGGCCGGTCTTCCTTTTCGAGTTCGTCTGCGGCCGTCCTCGTTTTCTTTTGTTGGGTAGCCCGTCTGTGGCCGGTCTTCCTTTTCGAGTTCGTCTGCGGCCGTCCTCGAATTCTTTTGTTGGGTAGCCCGTCTTTGGCCGGTCTTCCTTTTCGAGTTCGTCTACGGCCGTCCTCATATTCTTTTGTTGGGCGGCCCATCTGTGGCCGGTCTTCCTTTTCGAGTTCGTTTGCGGCTGTCCTCGTATTCTTTTGTTGGGTAGCCCGTCTTTGGCCGGTCTTCCTTTTCGAGTTCGTCTACGGCCGTCCTCGTATTCTTTTGTTGGGTAGCCCTTCTGTGGCTGGTCTTCCTTTTCGAGTTTGTCTGCGGCCGTCCTCGTATTCTATTGTTCGGTAGCCCGTCTGTGACCAGTCTTCCTTTTCGAGTTCGTCTGCGGCCATCCTCATTTTCTCTTGTTGGGTAGCCCGTTTGTGGCCGGTCTTCCTTTTCGAGTTCGTCTGTGGTCGTCCTCGTTTTCTCTTGTTGGGTAGCCCGTCTGTGGCCGGTCTTCCTTTTCGAGTTAGTCTGCGGCCGTCCTCGTTTTCTTTTGTTGGGTAGCCCGTCTGTGGCCGGTCTTCCTTTTCGAGTTCGTCTGCGGCCGTCCTCGAATTCTTTTGTTGGGTAGCCCGTCTTTGGCCGGTCTTCCTTTTCGAGTTCGTCTACGGCCGTCCTCATATTCTTTTGTTGGGCAGCCCATCTGTGGCCGGTCTTCCTTTTCGAGTTCGTTTGCGGCTGTCCTCGTATTCTTTTGTTGGGTAGCCCGTCTGTGGCCGGTCTTCCTTTTCGAGTTCGTCTACGGCCGTCCTCGTATTCTTTTGTTGGGTAGCCCTTCTGTGGCTGGTCTTCCTTTTCGAGTTTGTCTGCGGCCGTCCTCGTATTCTATTGTTGGGTAGCCCGTCTGTGGCCAGTCTTCCTTTTTGAGTTCGTCTGCGGCCATCCTCGTTTTCTCTTGTTGGGTAGCCCGTTTGTGGCCGGTCTTCCTTTTCGAGTTCGTCTGCGGTCGTCCTCGTTTTCTCTTGTTGGGTAGCCCGTCTGTGGCCGGTCTTTCTTTTCTAGTTCGTCTGCGGCCGTCCTTGATTTCTTTTGTTGGGTAGCCCGTCTGTGGTCGGTCTTCCTTTTCGAGTTCGTCTGCGGCCGTCCTCATATTCTTTTGTTGGGCAGCCCGTCTGTGGCCGGTCTTCCTTTTCGAGTTTGTCTGCGGCCGTCCTCGTTTTCTTTTGTTGGGTAGCCCGTCTGTGGCCGGTCTTCCTTTTCGAGTTCGTCTGCGGCCGTCCTCGTTTTAGCTTTTGTTGGGTAGCACGTCTGTAGCCGGTCTTCTTTTTCGAGTTCGTCTACGACCGTCTTCAAATTCTTTTGTTGGGCAGCCCATCTGTGGCCGATCTTCCTTTTCGAGTTCGTCTACGGCCGTCCTCGTATTCTTTTGTTGGGTAGCCCGTCTGTGGCTGGTGTTCCTTTTCGAGTTTGTCTGCGGCCGTCCTCGTTTTCTTTTGTTGGGTAGCCCGTCTGTAGCCGGTCTTCCTTTTCGAGTTCGTCTGCGCCCGTCCTCTTATTCTTTTGTTGGGTAGCCCGTCTGTTGCCGGTCTTCCTTTTCGAGTTCGTCTGCGGTCGCCCTCGTTTTCTCTTGTTAGGTAGCTCGTCTGTGACCGGTCTTCCTTTTCGAGTTCGTCTGCGGCCGTCCTCGTTTTCTTTTGTTGGGTAGCCCGTCTGTGGCCGGTCTTCCTTTTCGAGTTTGTCTGCGGTCGTCCTCGTTTTCTCTTGTTGGGTAGCCCGTCTGTGGCCGGTCTTCCTTTTCGAGTTCGTCTGCGGCCGTCCTCGTTTTCTTTTGTTGGGTAGCCCGTCTGTGGCCGATCTTCCTTTTCGAGTTCGTCTGCGGCCGTCCTCGTATTCTTTTGTTGGGCAGCCCGTCTGTGGCCGGTCTTCCTTTTCGAGTTTGTCTGCGGTCGTCCTCGTTTTCTCTTGTTGGGTAGCCCGTCTGTGGCCGGTCTTCCTTTTCGAGTTCGTCTGCGGCCGTCCTCGTTTTCTTTTGTTGGGTAGCCCGTCTGTGGCCGATCTTCCTTTTCGAGTTCGTCTACGGTCGTCCTCGTATTCTTTTATTGGGTAGCCGTCTGTGGCCGGTCTTCCTTTTCGAGTTCGTCTGCGGCCGTCCTCGTATTTTTCTGTTGGGTAGCCCGTTTATGGCCGGTCTTCCTTTCCGAGTTCATCTGCGGCCGTCCACATATTCTTTTGTTGGGTAGCTCGTCTGTGGCCGGTCTTCCTTTTCGAGTTTGTCTGCGTCGTCCTCGTATTCTTTTGTTGGGTAGCCCGTCTGTGGCTGGTCTTCCTTTTCGAGTTCGTCTGCGGCCGTCCTCGTATTCTTTTGTTGGGTAGCCCGTCTGTGGCCGGTCTTCCTTTTCGAGTTCGTCTGCGGCCGTCCTCGTATTCTTTTGTTGGGTAGCCCGTCAGTGGCCGGTCTTCCTTTTCGAGTTCGTCTGCGATCGTCCTCGTATTCTTTTGTTGGGTAGCCCATAAATGGCTGTTCTTCCTTTTCGAGTTCGTCTGCGGCCTTCCTCGTTTTCTTTTGTTGGGTAGCCCGTCTGTGGCCGGTCTTCCTTTTCGAGTTCGTCTGCGGCCGTCCTCGTATTTTTCTGTTGGGTAGCCCGTTTATGGCCGGTCTTCCTTTTCGAGTTCGTCTGCGGCCGTCCACATATTCTTTTGTTGGGTAGCTCGTCTGTGGCCGGTCTTCCTTTTCGAGTTCGTCTGCGGCCGTCCTCGTTTTAGCTTTTGTTGGGTAGCACGTCTGTAGCCGGTCTTCTTTTTCGAGTTCGTCTACGGCCGTCTTCAAATTCTTTTGTTGGGCAGCCCATCTGTGGCCGATCTTCCTTTTCGAGTTCGTCTACGGCCGTCCTCGTATTCTTTTGTTGGGTAGCCCGTCTGTGGCTGGTGTTCCTTTTCGAGTTTGTCTGCGGCCGTCCTCGTTTTCTTTTGTTGGGTAGCCCGTCTGTAGCCGGTCTTCCTTTTCGAGTTCGTCTGCGCCCGTCCTCTTATTCTTTTGTTGGGTAGCCCGTCTGTTGCCGGTCTTCGTTTTCGAGTTCGTCTGCGGTCGTCCTCGTTTTCTCTTGTTAGGTAGCTCGTCTGTGACCGGTCTTCCTTTTCGAGTTCGTCTGCGGCCGTCCTCGTTTTCTTTTGTTGGGTAGCCCGTCTGTGGCCGGTCTTCCTTTTCGAGTTCGTCTACGGCCGTCTTCAAATCCTTTTGTTGGGTAGCCCATCTGTGGCCGGTCTTCCTTTTCGAGTTCGTCTGCAGCCGTCCTCGTATTCTTTTGTTGGGTAGCCCGTCTGTGGCCGGTCTTCCTTTTCGAGTTTGTCTGCGGCCTTCCTCGTATTCTTTTGTTGGGTAGCCCGTCTGTGGCTGGTCTTTCTTTTCGAGTTTGTCTGCGGCCGTCGTCGTTTTCTTTTGTTGGGTAGCCCGTCTGTAGCCGGTCTTCCTTTTCGAGTTCGTCTGCGCCCGTCCTCTTATTCTTTTGTTGGGTAGCCCGTCTGTTGCCGGTCTTCATTTTCGAGTTCGTCTGCGGTCGTCCTCGTTTTCTCTTGTTGGGTAGCCCGTCTGTGGCCGGTCTTCCTTTTCGAGTTCGTCTGCGGCCGTCCTCGTTTTCTTTTGTTGGGTAGCCCGTCTGTGGCCGGTCTTCCTTTTCGAGTTCGTCTGCGGCCGTCCTCGAATTCTTTTGTTGGGTAGCCCGTCTTTGGCCGGTCTTCCTTTTCGAGTTCGTCTACGGCCGTCCTCATATTCTTTTGTTGGGCAGCCCATCTGTGGCCGGTCTTCCTTTTCGAGTTCGTTTGCGGCTGTCCTCGTATTCTTTTGTTGGGTAGCCCGTCTTTGGCCGGTCTTCCTTTTCGAGTTCGTCTACGGCCGTCCTCGTATTCTTTTGTTGGGTAGCCCTTCTGTGGCTGGTCTTCCTTTTCGAGTTTGTCTGCGGCCGTCCTCGTATTCTATTGTTGGGTAGCCCGTCTGTGGCCAGTCTTCCTTTTTGAGTTCGTCTGCGGCCATCCTCGTTTTCTCTTGTTGGGTAGCCCGTTTGTGGCCGGTCTTCCTTTTCGAGTTCGTCTGCGGTCGTCCTCGTTTTCTCTTGTTGGGTAGCCCGTCTGTGGCCGGTCTTTCTTTTCTAGTTCGTCTGCGGCCGTCCTTGTTTTCTTTTGTTGGGTAGCCCGTCTGTGGTCGGTCTTCCTTTTCGAGTTCGTCTGCGGCCGTCCTCATATTCTTTTGTTGGGCAGCCCGTCTGTGGCCGGTCTTCCTTTTCGAGTTTGTCTGCGGCCGTCCTCGTTTTCTTTTGTTGGGTAGCCCGTCTGTGGCCGGTCTTCCTTTTCGAGTTCGTCTGCGGCCGTCCTCGTTTTAGCTTTTGTTGGGTAGCACGTCTGTAGCCGGTCTTCTTTTTCGAGTTCGTCTACGACCGTCTTCAAATTCTTTTGTTGGGCAGCCCATCTGTGGCCGATCTTCCTTTTCGAGTTCGTCTACGGCCGTCCTCGTATTCTTTTGTTGGGTAGCCCGTCTGTGGCTGGTGTTCCTTTTCGAGTTTGTCTGCGGCCGTCCTCGTTTTCTTTTGTTGGGTAGCCCGTCTGTAGCCGGTCTTCCTTTTCGAGTTCGTCTGCGCCCGTCCTCTTATTCTTTTGTTGGGTAGCCCGTCTGTTGCCGGTCTTCCTTTTCGAGTTCGTCTGCGGTCGCCCTCGTTTTCTCTTGTTAGGTAGCTCGTCTGTGACCGGTCTTCCTTTTCGAGTTCGTCTGCGGCCGTCCTCGTTTTCTTTTGTTGGGTAGCCCGTCTGTGGCCGGTCTTCCTTTTCGAGTTCGTCTACGGCCGTCTTCAAATCCTTTTGTTGGGTAGCCCATCTGTGGCCGGTCTTCCTTTTCGAGTTCGTCTGCAGCCGTCCTCGTATTCTTTTGTTGGGTAGCCCGTCTGTGGCCGGTCTTCCTTTTCGAGTTTGTCTGCGGCCTTCCTCGTATTCTTTTGTTGGGTAGCCCGTCTGTGGCTGGTCTTTCTTTTCGAGTTTGTCTGCGGCCGTCGTCGTTTTCTTTTGTTGGGTAGCCCGTCTGTAGCCGGTCTTCCTTTTCGAGTTCGTCTGCGCCCGTCCTCTTATTCTTTTGTTGGGTAGCCCGTCTGTTGCCGGTCTTCATTTTCGAGTTCGTCTGCGGTCGTCCTCGTTTTCTCTTGTTGGGTAGCCCGTCTGTGGCCGGTCTTCCTTTTCGAGTTCGTCTGCGGCCGTCCTCGTTTTCTTTTGTTGGGTAGCCCGTCTGTGGCCGGTCTTCCTTTTCGAGTTCGTCTGCGGCCGTCCTCGAATTCTTTTGTTGGGTAGCCCGTCTTTGGCCGGTCTTCCTTTTCGAGTTCGTCTACGGGCGTCCTCATATTCTTTTGTTGGGCAGCCCATCTGTGGCCGGTCTTCCTTTTCGAGTTCGTTTGCGGCTGTCCTCGTATTCTTTTGTTGGGTAGCCCGTCTTTGGCCGGTCTTCCTTTTCGAGTTCGTCTACGGCCGTCCTCGTATTCTTTTGTTGGGTAGCCCTTCTGTGGCTGGTCTTCCTTTTCGAGTTTGTCTGCGGCCGTCCTCGTATTCTATTGTTGGGTAGCCCGTCTGTGACCAGTCTTCCTTTTCGAGTTCGTCTGCGGCCATCCTCATTTTCTCTTGCTGGGTAGCCCGTTTGTGGCCGGTCTTCCTTTTCGAGTTCGTCTGTGGTCGTCCTCGTTTTCTCTTGTTGGGTAGCCCGTCTGTGGCCGGTCTTCCTTTTCGAGTTAGTCTGCGGCCGTCCTCGTTTTGTTTTGTTGGGTAGCCCGTCTGTGGCCGGTCTTCCTTTTCGAGTTCGTCTGCGGCCGTCCTCGAATTCTTTTGTTGGGTAGCCCGTCTTTGGCCGGTCTTCCTTTTCGAGTTCGTCTACGGCCGTCCTCATATTCTTTTGTTGGGCAGCCCATCTGTGGCCGGTCTTCCTTTTCGAGTTCGTTTGCGGCTGTCCTCGTATTCTTTTGTTGGGTAGCCCGTCTGTGGCCGGTCTTCCTTTTCGAGTTCGTCTACGGCCGTCCTCGTATTCTTTTGTTGGGTAGCCCTTCTGTGGCTGGTCTTCCTTTTCGAGTTTGTCTGCGGCCGTCCTCGTATTCTATTGTTGGGTAGCCCGTCTGTGGCCAGTCTTCCTTTTTGAGTTCGTATGCGGCCATCCTCGTTTTCTCTTGTTGGGTAGCCCGTTTGTGGCCGGTCTTCCTTTTCGAGTTCGTCTGCGGTCGTCCTCGTTTTCTCTTGTTGGGTAGCCCGTCTGTGGCCGGTCTTTCTTTTCTAGTTCGTCTGCGGCCGTCCTTGTTTTCTTTTGTTGGGTAGCCCGTCTGTGGTCGGTCTTCCTTTTCGAGTTCGTCTGCGGCCGTCCTCGTATTCTTTTGTTGGGCAGCCCGTCTGTGGCCGGTCTTCCTTTTCGAGTTTGTCTGCGGCCGTCCTCGTTTTCTTTTGTTGGGTAGCCCGTCTGTGGCCGGTCTTCCTTTTCGAGTTCGTCTGCGGACGTCCTCGTTTTAGCTTTTGTTGGGTAGCACGTCTGTAGCCGGTCTTCTTTTTCGAGTTCGTCTACGGCCGTCTTCAAATTCTTTTGTTGGGCAGCCCATCTGTGGCCGATCTTCCTTTTCGAGTTCGTCTGCAGCCGTCCTCGTATTCTTTTGTTGGGTAGCCCGTCTGTGGCCGGTCTTCCTTTTCGAGTTTGTCTGCGGCCTTCCTCGTATTCTTTTGTTGGGTAGCCCGTCTGTGGCTGGTCTTTCTTTTCGAGTTTGTCTGCGGCCGTCGTCGTTTTCTTTTGTTGGGTAGCCCGTCTGTAGCCGGTCTTCCTTTTCGAGTTCGTCTGCGCCCGTCCTCTTATTCTTTTGTTGGGTAGCCCGTCTGTTGCCGGTCTTCATTTTCGAGTTCGTCTGCGGTCGTCCTCGTTTTCTCTTGTTGGGTAGCCCGTCTGTGGCCGGTCTTCCTTTTCGAGTTCGTCTGCGGCCGTCCTCGTTTTCTTTTGTTGGGTAGCCCGTCTGTGGCCGGTCTTCCTTTTCGAGTTCGTCTGCGGCCGTCCTCGAATTCTTTTGTTGGGTAGCCCGTCTTTGGCCGGTCTTCCTTTTCGAGTTCGTCTACGGCCGTCCTCATATTCTTTTGTTGGGCAGCCCATCTGTGGCCGGTCTTCCTTTTCGAGTTCGTTTGCGGCTGTCCTCGTATTCTTTTGTTGGGTAGCCCGTCTTTGGCCGGTCTTCCTTTTCGAGTTCGTCTACGGCCGTCCTCGTATTCTTTTGTTGGGTAGCCCTTCTGTGGCTGGTCTTCCTTTTCGAGTTTGTCTGCGGCCGTCCTCGTATTCTATTGTTGGGTAGCCCGTCTGTGGCCAGTCTTCCTTTTTGAGTTCGTCTGCGGCCATCCTCGTTTTCTCTTGTTGGGTAGCCCGTTTGTGGCCGGTCTTCCTTTTCGAGTTCGTCTGCGGTCGTCCTCGTTTTCTCTTGTTGGGTAGCCCGTCTGTGGCCGGTCTTCCTTTTCGAGTTTGTCTGCGGCCGTCCTCGTTTTCTTTTGTTGGGTAGCCCGTCTGTGGCCGGTCTTCCTTTTCGAGTTCGTCTGCGGACGTCCTCGTTTTAGCTTTTGTTGGGTAGCACGTCTGTAGCCGGTCTTCTTTTCCGAGTTCGTCTACGGCCGTCTTCAAATTCTTTTGTTGGGCAGCCCATCTGTGGCCGATCTTCCTTTTCGAGTTCGTCTGCAGCCGTCCTCGTATTCTTTTGTTGGGTAGCCCGTCTGTGGCCGGTCTTCCTTTTCGAGTTTGTCTGCGGCCTTCCTCGTATTCTTTTGTTGGGTAGCCCGTCTGTGGCTGGTCTTTCTTTTCGAGTTTGTCTGCGGCCGTCGTCGTTTTCTTTTGTTGGGTAGCCCGTCTGTAGCCGGTCTTCCTTTTCGAGTTCGTCTGCGCCCGTCCTCTTATTCTTTTGTTGGGTAGCCCGTCTGTTGCCGGTCTTCATTTTCGAGTTCGTCTGCGGTCGTCCTCGTTTTCTCTTGTTGGGTAGCCCGTCTGTGGCCGGTCTTCCTTTTCGAGTTCGTCTGCGGCCGTCCTCGTTTTCTTTTGTTGGGTAGCCCGTCTGTGGCCGGTCTTCCTTTTCGAGTTCGTCTGCGGCCGTCCTCGAATTCTTTTGTTGGGTAGCCCGTCTTTGGCCGGTCTTCCTTTTCGAGTTCGTCTACGGCCGTCCTCATATTCTTTTGTTGGGCAGCCCATCTGTGGCCGGTCTTCCTTTTCGAGTTCGTTTGCGGCTGTCCTCGTATTCTTTTGTTGGGTAGCCCGTCTTTGGCCGGTCTTCCTTTTCGAGTTCGTCTACGGCCGTCCTCGTATTCTTTTGTTGGGTAGCCCTTCTGTGGCTGGTCTTCCTTTTCGAGTTTGTCTGCGGCCGTCCTCGTATTCTATTGTTGGGTAGCCCGTCTGTGGCCAGTCTTCCTTTTTGAGTTCGTCTGCGGCCATCCTCGTTTTCTCTTGTTGGGTAGCCCGTTTGTGGCCGGTCTTCCTTTTCGAGTTCGTCTGCGGTCGTCCTCGTTTTCTCTTGTTGGGTAGCCCGTCTGTGGCCGGTCTTTCTTTTCTAGTTCGTCTGCGGCCGTCCTTGTTTTCTTTTGTTGGGTAGCCCGTCTGTGGTCGGTCTTCCTTTTCGAGTTCGTCTGCGGCCGTCCTCATATTCTTTTGTTGGGCAGCCCGTCTGTGGCCGGTCTTCCTTTTCGAGTTTGTCTGCGGCCGTCCTCGTTTTCTTTTGTTGGGTAGCCCGTCTGTGGCCGGTCTTCCTTTTCGAGTTCGTCTGCGGCCGTCCTCGTTTTAGCTTTTGTTGGGTAGCACGTCTGTAGCCGGTCTTCTTTTTCGAGTTCGTCTACGACCGTCTTCAAATTCTTTTGTTGGGCAGCCCATCTGTGGCCGATCTTCCTTTTCGAGTTCGTCTACGGCCGTCCTCGTATTCTTTTGTTGGGTAGCCCGTCTGTGGCTGGTGTTCCTTTTCGAGTTTGTCTGCGGCCGTCCTCGTTTTCTTTTGTTGGGTAGCCCGTCTGTAGCCGGTCTTCCTTTTTGAGTTCGTCTGCGCCCGTCCTCTTATTCTTTTGTTGGGTAGCCCGTCTGTTGCCGGTCTTCCTTTTCGAGTTCGTCTGCGGTCGCCCTCGTTTTCTCTTGTTAGGTAGCTCGTCTGTGACCGGTCTTCCTTTTCGAGTTCGTCTGCGGCCGTCCTCGTTTTCTTTTGTTGGGTAGCCCGTCTGTGGCCGGTCTTCCTTTTCGAGTTCGTCTACGGCCGTCTTCAAATCCTTTTGTTGGGTAGCCCATCTGTGGCCGGTCTTCCTTTTCGAATTCGTCTGCAGCCGTCCTCGTATTCTTTTGTTGGGTAGCCCGTCTGTGGCCGGTCTTCCTTTTCGAGTTTGTCTGCGGCCTTCCTCGTATTCTTTTGTTGGGTAGCCCGTCTGTGGCTGGTCTTTCTTTTCGAGTTTGTCTGCGGCCGTCGTCGTTTTCTTTTGTTGGGTAGCCCGTCTGTAGCCGGTCTTCCTTTTCGAGTTCGTCTGCGCCCGTCCTCTTATTCTTTTGTTGGGTAGCCCGTCTGTTGCCGGTCTTCATTTTCGAGTTCGTCTGCGGTCGTCCTCGTTTTCTCTTGTTGGGTAGCCCGTCTGTGGCCGGTCTTCCTTTTCGAGTTCGTCTGCGGCCGTCCTCGTTTTCTTTTGTTGGGTAGCCCGTCTGTGGCCGGTCTTCCTTTTCGAGTTCGTCTGCGGCCGTCCTCGAATTCTTTTGTTGGGTAGCCCGTCTTTGGCCGGTCTTCCTTTTCGAGTTCGTCTACGGCCGTCCTCGTATTCTTTTGTTGGGTAGCCCTTCTGTGGCTGGTCTTCCTTTTCGAGTTTGTCTGCGGCCGTCCTCGTATTCTATTGTTGGGTAGCCCGTCTGTGACCAGTCTTCCTTTTCGAGTTCGTCTGCGGCCATCCTCATTTTCTCTTGCTGGGTAGCCCGTTTGTGGCCGGTCTTCCTTTTCGAGTTCGTCTGTGGTCGTCCTCGTTTTCTCTTGTTGGGTAGCCCGTCTGTGGCCGGTCTTCCTTTTCGAGTTAGTCTGCGGCCGTCCTCGTTTTGTTTTGTTGGGTAGCCCGTCTGTGGCCGGTCTTCCTTTTCGAGTTCGTCTGCGGCCGTCCTCGAATTCTTTTGTTGGGTAGCCCGTCTTTGGCCGGTCTTCCTTTTCGAGTTCGTCTACGGCCGTCCTCATATTCTTTTGTTGGGCAGCCCATCTGTGGCCGGTCTTCCTTTTCGAGTTCGTTTGCGGCTGTCCTCGTATTCTTTTGTTGGGTAGCCCGTCTGTGGCCGGTCTTCCTTTTCGAGTTCGTCTACGGCCGTCCTCGTATTCTTTTGTTGGGTAGCCCTTCTGTGGCTGGTCTTCCTTTTCGAGTTTGTCTGCGGCCGTCCTCGTATTCTATTGTTGGGTAGCCCGTCTGTGGCCAGTCTTCCTTTTTGAGTTCGTATGCGGCCATCCTCGTTTTCTCTTGTTGGGTAGCCCGTTTGTGGCCGGTCTTCCTTTTCGAGTTCGTCTGCGGTCGTCCTCGTTTTCTCTTGTTGGGTAGCCCGTCTGTGGCCGGTCTTTCTTTTCTAGTTCGTCTGCGGCCGTCCTTGTTTTCTTTTGTTGGGCAGCCCGTCTGTGGTCGGTCTTCCTTTTCGAGTTCGTCTGCGGCCGTCCTCGTATTCTTTTGTTGGGCAGCCCGTCTGTGGCCGGTCTTCCTTTTCGAGTTTGTCTGCGGCCGTCCTCGTTTTCTTTTATTGGGTAGCCCGTCTGTGGCCGGTCTTCCTTTTCGAGTTCGTCTGCGGCCGTCCTCGTTTTAGCTTTTGTTGGGTAACACGTCTGTAGCCGGTCTTCTTTTTCGAGTTCGTCTACGGCCGTCTTCAAATTCTTTTGTTGGGCAGCCCATCTGTGGCCGATCTTCCTTTTCGAGTTCGTCTACGGCCGTCCTCGTATTCTTTTGTTGGGTAGCCCGTCTGTGGCTGGTGTTCCTTTTCGAGTTTGTCTGCGGCCGTCCTCGTTTTCTTTTGTTGGGTAGCCCGTCTGTAGCCGGTCTTCCTTTTCGAGTTCGTCTGCGCCCGTGCTCTTATTCTTTTGTTGGGTAGCCCGTCTGTTGCCGGTCTTCCTTTTCGAGTTCGTCTGCGGTCGTCCTCGTTTTCTCTTGTTAGGTAGCTCGTCTGTGACCGGTCTTCCTTTTCGAGTTCGTCTGCGGCCGTCCTCGTTTTCTTTTGTTGGGTAGCCCGTCTGTGGCCGGTCTTCCTTTTCGAGTTCGTCTACGGCCGTCTTCAAATCCTTTTGTTGGGTAGCCCATCTGTGGCCGGTCTTCCTTTTCGAGTTCGTCTGCAGCCGTCCTCGTATTCTTTTGTTCGGTAGCCCGTCTGTGGCCGGTCTTCCTTTTCGAGTTTGTCTGCGGCCTTCCTCGTATTCTTTTGTTGGGTAGCCCGTCTGTGGCTGGTCTTTCTTTTCGAGTTTGTTTGCGGCCGTCGTCGTTTTCTTTTGTTGGGTAGCCCGTCTGTAGCCGGTCTTCCTTTTCGAGTTCGTCTGCGCCCGTCCTCTTATTCTTTTGTTGGGTAGCCCGTCTGTTGCCGGTCTTCATTTTCGAGTTCGTCTGCGGTCGTCCTCGTTTTCTCTTGTTGGGTAGCCCGTCTGTGGCCGGTCTTCCTTTTCGAGTTCGTCTGCGGCCGTCCTCGTTTTCTTTTGTTGGGTAGCCCGTCTGTGGCCGGTCTTCCTTTTCGAGTTCGTCTGCGGCCGTCCTCGAATTCTTTTGTTGGGTAGCCCGTCTTTGGTCGGTCTTCCTTTTCGAGTTCGTTTGCGGCTGTCCTCGTATTCTTTTGTTGGGTAGCCCGTCTGTGGCCGGTCTTCCTTTTCGAGTTCGTCTACGGCCGTCCTCGTATTCTTTTGTTGGGTAGCCCTTTTGTGGCTGGTCTTCCTTTTCGAGTTTGTCTGCGGCCGTCCTCGTATTCTATTGTTGGGTAGCCCGTCTGTGACCAGTCTTCCTTTTCGAGTTCGTCTGCGGCCATCCTCGTTTTCTCTTGTTGGGTAGCCCGTTTGTGGCCGGTCTTCCTTTTCGAGTTCGTCTGTGGTCGTCCTCGTTTTCTCTTGTTGGGTAGCCCGTCTGTGGCCGGTCTTCCTTTTCGAGTTAGTCTGCGGCCGTCCTCGTTTTCTTTTGTTGGGTAGCCCGTCTGTGGCCGGTCTTCCTTTTCGAGTTCGTCTGCGGCCGTCCTCGAATTCTTTTGTTGGGTAGCCCGTCTTTGGCCGGTCTTCCTTTTCGAGTTCGTCTACGGCCGTCCTCATATTCTTTTGTTGGGCAGCCCATCTGTGGCCGGTCTTCCTTTTCGAGTTCGTTTGCGGCTGTCCTCGTATTCTTTTGTTGGGTAGCCCGTCTGTGGCCGGTCTTCCTTTTCGAGTTCGTCTACGGCCGTCCTCGTATTCTTTTGTTGGGTAGCCCTTCTGTGGCTGGTCTTCCTTTTCGAGTTTGTCTGCGGCGGTCCTCGTATTCTATTGTTGGGTAGCCCGTCTGTGGCCAGTCTTCCTTTTTGAGTTCGTCTACGGCCATCCTCGTTTTCTCTTGTTGGGTAGCCCGTTTGTGGCCGGTCTTCCTTTTCGAATTCGTCTGCGGTCGTCCTCGTTTTCTCTTGTTGGGTAGCCCGTCTGTGGCCGGTCTTTCTTTTCTAGTTCGTCTGCGGTCGTCCTTGTTTTCTTTTGTTGGGTAGCCCGTCTGTGGTCGGTCTTCCTTTTCGAGTTCGTCTGCGGCCGTCCTCGTATTCTTTTGTTGGGCAGCCCGTCTGTGGCCGATCTTCCTTTTCGAGTTCGTCTGCGGTCGTCCTCGTATTCTTTTATTGGGTAGCCGTCTGTGGCCGGTCTTCCTTTTCGAGTTCGTCTACGGCCGTCCTCATATTCTTTTGTTGGGCAGCCCATCTGTGGCCGGTCTTCCTTTTCGAGTTCGTTTGCGGCTGTCCTCGTATTCTTTTGTTGGGTAGCCCGTCTGTGGCCGGTCTTCCTTTTCGAGTTCGTCTACGGTCGTCCTCGTATTCTTTTGTTGGGTAGCCCTTCTGTGGCTGGTCTTCCTTTTCGAGTTTGTCTGCGGCCGTCCTCGTATTCTATTGTTGGGTAGCCCGTCTGTGGCCAGTCTTCCTTTTTGAGTTCGTCTGCGGCCATCCTCGTTTTCTCTTGTTGGGTAGCCCGTTTGTGGCCGGTCTTCCTTTTCGAGTTCGTCTGCGGTCGTCCTCGTTTTCTCTTGTTGGGTAGCCCGTCTGTGGCCGGTCTTTCTTTTCTAGTTCGTCTGCGGCCGTCCTTGTTTTCTTTTGTTGGGCAGCCCGTCTGTGGTCGGTCTTCCTTTTCGAGTTCGTCTGCGGCCGTCCTCGTATTCTTTTGTTGGGCAGCCCGTCTGTGGCCGATCTTCCTTTTCGAGTTCGTCTGCGGTCGTCCTCGTATTCTTTTATTGGGTAGCCGTCTGTGGCCGGTCTTCCTTTTCGAGTTCGTCTCCGGCCGTCCTCATATTCTTTTGTTGGGCAGCCCATCTGTGGCCGGTCTTCCTTTTCGAGTTCGTTTGCGGCTGTCCTCGTAT
The DNA here is from genome assembly GCA_022829125.1 of Lathyrus tuberosus. Lineage (NCBI taxonomy): Eukaryota > Viridiplantae > Streptophyta > Magnoliopsida > Fabales > Fabaceae > Lathyrus > Lathyrus tuberosus. The sequence goes on along the minus strand of JALAZF010000270.1, from coordinate 7,630,606 downwards.
TCTTTTGTTGGGTAGCCCGTCTGTGGCCGGTCTTCCTTTTCGAGTTCGTCTACGGCCGTCCTCGTATTCTTTTGTTGGGTAGCCCTTCTGTGGCTGGTCTTCCTTTTCGAGTTTGTCTGCGGCCGTCCTCGTATTCTATTGTTGGGTAGCCCGTCTGTGGCCAGTCTTCCTTTTTGAGTTCGTCTGCGGCCATCCTCGTTTTCTCTTGTTGGGTAGCCCGTTTGTGGCCGGTCTTCCTTTTCGAGTTCGTCTGCGGTCGTCCTCGTTTTCTCTTGTTGGGTAGCCCGTCTGTGGCCGGTCTTTCTTTTCTAGTTCGTCTGCGGCCGTCCTTGTTTTCTTTTGTTGGGCAGCCCGTCTGTGGTCGGTCTTCCTTTTCGAGTTCGTCTGCGGCCGTCCTCGTATTCTTTTGTTGGGCAGCCCGTCTGTGGCCGGTCTTCCTTTTCGAGTTTGTCTGCGGCCGTCCTCGTTTTCTTTTGTTGGGTAGCCCGTCTGTGGCCGGTCTTCCTTTTCGAGTTCGTCTGCGGCCGTCCTCGTTTTAGCTTTTGTTGGGTAGCACGTCTGTAGCCGGTCTTCTTTTTCGAGTTCGTCTACGGCCGTCTTCAAATTCTTTTGTTGGGCAGCCCATCTGTGGCCGATCTTCCTTTTCGAGTTCGTCTACGGCCGTCCTCGTATTCTTTTGTTGGGTAGCCCGTCTGTGGCTGGTGTTCCTTTTCGAGTTTGTCTGCGGCCGTCCTCGTTTTCTTTTGTTGGGTAGCCCGTCTGTAGCCGGTCTTCCTTTTCGAGTTCGTCTGCGCCCGTCCTCTTATTCTTTTGTTGGGTAGCCCGTCTGTTGCCGGTCTTCCTTTTCGAGTTCGTCTGCGGTCGTCCTCGTTTTCTCTTGTTAGGTAGCTCGTCTGTGACCGGTCTTCCTTTTCGAGTTCGTCTGCGGCCGTCCTTGTTTTCTTTTGTTGGGTAGCCCGTCTGTGGCCGGTCTTCCTTTTCGAGTTCGTCTACGGCCGTCTTTAAATCCTTTTGTTGGGTAGCCCATCTGTGGCCGGTCTTCCTTTTCGAGTTCGTCTGCAGCCGTCCTCGTATTGTTTTGTTGGGTAGCCAGTCTGTGGCCGGTCTTCCTTTTCAAGTTTGTCTGCGGCCTTCCTCGTATTCTTTTGTTGGGTAGCCCGTCTATGGCTGGTCTTTCTTTTCGAGTTTGTCTGCGGCCGTCGTCATTTTCTTTTGTTGGGTAGCCCGTCTGTAGCCGGTCTTCCTTTTCGAGTTCGTCTGCGCCCGTCCTCTTATTCTTTTGTTGGGTAGCCCGTCTGTTGCCGGTCTTCATTTTCGAGTTCGTCTGCGGTCGTCCTCGTTTTCTCTTGTTGGGTAGCCCGTCTGTGGCCGGTCTTCCTTTTCGAGTTCGTCTGCGGCCGTCCTCGTTTTCTTTTGTTGGGTAGCCCGTCTGTGGCCGGTCTTCCTTTTCGAGTTCGTCTGCGGCCGTCCTCGAATTCTTTTGTTGGGTAGCCCGTCTTTGGCCGGTCTTCCTTTTCGAGTTCGTCTACGGCCGTCCTCATATTCTTTTGTTGGGCAGCCCATCTGTGGCCGGTCTTCCTTTTCGAGTTCGTTTGCGGCTGTCCTCGTATTCTTTTGTTGGGTAGCCCGTCTGTGGCCGGTCTTCCTTTTCGAGTTCGTCTACGGCCGTCCTCGTATTCTTTTGTTGGGTAGCCCTTCTGTGGCTGGTCTTCCTTTTCGAGTTTGTCTGCGGCCGTCCTCGTATTCTATTGTTGCGTAGCCCGTCTGTGACCAGTCTTCCTTTTCGAGTTCGTCTGCGGCCATCCTCGTTTTCTCTTGTTGGGTAGCCCGTTTGTGGCCGGTCTTCCTTTTCGAGTTCGTCTGTGGTCGTCCTCGTTTTCTCTTGTTGGGTAGCCCGTCTGTGGCCGGTCTTCCTTTTCGAGTTAGTCTGCGGCCGTCCTCGTTTTCTTTTGTTGGGTAGCCCGTCTGTGGCCGGTCTTCCTTTTCGAGTTCGTCTGCGGCCGTCCTCGAATTCTTTTGTTGGGTAGCCCGTCTTTGGCCGGTCTTCCTTTTCGAGTTCGTCTACGGCCGTCCTCATATTCTTTTGTTGGGCAGCCCATCTGTGGCCGGTCTTCCTTTTCGAGTTCGTTTGCGGCTGTCCTCGTATTCTTTTGTTGGGTAGCCCGTCTGTGGCCGGTCTTCCTTTTCGAGTTCGTCTACGGCCGTCCTCGTATTCTTTTGTTGGGTAGCCCTTCTGTGGCTGGTCTTCCTTTTCGAGTTTGTCTGCGGCCGTCCTCGTATTCTATTGTTGGGTAGCCCGTCTGTGGCCAGTCTTCCTTTTTGAGTTCGTCTACGGCCATCCTCGTTTTCTCTTGTTGGGTAGCCCGTTTGTGGCCGGTCTTCCTTTTCGAGTTCGTCTGCGGTCGTCCTCGTTTTCTCTTGTTGGGTAGCCCGTCTGTGGCCGGTCTTTCTTTTCTAGTTCGTCTGCGGCCGTCCTTGTTTTCTTTTGTTGGGTAGCCCGTCTGTGGTCGGTCTTCCTTTTCGAGTTCGTCTGCGGCCGTCATCGTATTCTTTTGTTGGGCAGCCCGTCTGTGGCCGATCTTCCTTTTCGAGTTCGTCTGCGGTCGTCCTCGTATTCTTTTATTGGGTAGCCGTCTGTGGCCGGTCTTCCTTTTCGAGTTCGTCTGCGGCCGTCCTCGTTTTAGCTTTTATTGGGTAGCACGTTTGTAGCCGGTCTTTCTTTTCGAGTTCGTCTGCGGCCGTCCTCATATTCTTTTGTTGGGTAGCCCGTCTGTGGCCGGTCTTCCTTTTCGAGTTCGTCTGCGGCCGTCCTCGTATTCTTTTGTTGGGTAGCCCGTCTGTGGCCGGTCTTCCTTTTCGAGTTCGTCTGCGGCCGTCCTCGTATTCTTTTGTTGGGTAGCCCGTCAGTGGCCGGTCTTCCTTTTCGAGTTCGTCTGCGGTCCTCCTCGTATTCTTTTGTTGGGTAGCCCATCAATGGCAGTTCTTCCTTTTCGAGTTCGTCTGCGGCCGTCCTCGTTTTCTTTTGTTGGGTAGCCCGTTTGTGGCCGGTCTTCCTTTTCGAGTTCGTCTGCGGCCGTCCTCGAATTCTTTTGTTGGGTAGCCCGTCTTTGGCCGGTCTTCCTTTATGAGTTCGTCTGCGGCCGTCCTCTTATTCTTTTGTTGGGTAGCCCGTCTGTTGCCGGTCTTCCTTTTCGAGTTCGTCAGCGGTCGTCCTCGTTTTCTCTTGTTAGGTAGCTCGTCTGTGACCGGCCTTCCTTTTCGAGTTCGTCTGCGGCCGTCCTCGTATTCTTTTGTTGGGCAGCCCGTCTGTGGCCGGTCTTCCTTTTCGAGTTTGTCTGCGGCCGTCCTCGTTTTCTTTTGTTGGGTAGCCCGTCTGTGGCCGGTCTTCCTTTTCGAGTTCGTCTGTGGCCTTCCTCGTTTTCTTTTGTTGGGTAGCCCGTCTGTGGCCGATCTTCCTTTTCGAGTTCGTCTGCGGTCGTCCTCGTATTCTTTTATTGGGTAGCCGTCTGTGGCCGGTCTTCCTTTTCGAGTTCGTCTGCGGCCGTCCTCGTTTTAGCTTTTGTTGGGTAGCACGTCTGTGGCCGGTCTTTCTTTTCGAGTTCGTCTACGGCCGTCCTCATATTCTTTTGTTGGGCAGCCCGTCTGTGGCCGGTCTTCCTTTTCGAGTTCGTCTGCGGCCGTCCTCGTATTCTTTTGTTGGGTAGCCCGTCTGTGGCCGGTCTTCCTTTTCGAGTTCGTCTGCGGCCGTCCTCGTATTCTTTTGTTGGGTAGCCCGTCAGTGGCCGGTCTTCCTTTTCGAGTTCGTCTGCGGTCGTCCTCGTATTCTTTTGTTGGGTAGCCCATCAATGGAAGTTCTTCCTTTTCGAGTTCGTCTGCGGCCGTCCTCGTTTTCTTTTGTTGGGTAGCCCGTTTGTGGCCGGTCTTCCTTTTCGAGTTCGTCTGCGGCCGTCCTCGAATTCTTTTGTTGGGTAGCCCGTCTTTGGCCGGTCTTCCTTTTCGAGTTCGTCTGCGGCCGTCCTCATATTCTTTTGTTGGGCAGCCCATCTGTGGCCGGTCTTCCTTTTCGAGTTCGTCTGCGGCCGTCCTCGTATTTTTCTGTTGGGTAGCCCGTTTATGGCCGGTCTTCCTTTTCGAGTTCGTCTGCGGCCGTCCACATATTCTTTTGTTGGGTAGCTAGTCTGTGGCCGGTCTTCCTTTTCGAGTTCGTCTGCGGCCGTCCTCGTTTTAGCTTTTGTTGGGTAGCACGTCTGTAGCCGGTCTTCTTTTTCGAGTTCGTCTACGGCCGTCTTCAAATTCTTTTGTTGGGCAGCCCATCTGTGGCCGATCTTCCTTTTCGAGTTCGTCAACGGCCGTCCTCGTATTCTTTTGTTGGGTAGCCCGTCTGTGGCTGGTGTTCCTTTTTGAGTTTGTCTGCGGCCGTCCTCGTTTTCTTTTGTTGGCTAGCCCGTCTGTAGCCGGTCTTCCTTTTCGAGTTCGTCTGCGCCCGTCCTCTTATTCTTTTGTTGGGTAGCCCGTCTGTTGTCGGTCTTCCTTTTCGAGTTCGTCTGCGGTCGTCCTCGTTTTCTCTTGTTAGGTAGCTCGTCTGTGACCGGCCTTCCTTTTCGAGTTCGTCTGCGGCCGTCCTCGTTTTCTTTTGTTGGGTAGCCCGTTTGTGGCCGGTCTTCCTTTTCGAGTTCGTCTGCGGCCTTCCTCGAATTCTTTTGTTGGGTAGCCCGTCTTTGGCCGGTCTTCGTTTTCGAGTTCGTCTGCGGCCATCCTCATATTCTTTTGTTGGGCAGCCCATCTGTGGCCGGTCTTCCTTTTCGAGTTCGTCTACGGCCGTCTTCAAATTCTTTTGTTGGGTAGCCCATCTGTGGCCGGTCTTCCTTTTCGAGTTCGTCTGCAGCCGTCCTCGTATTCTTTTGTTGGGTAGCCCGTCTGTGGCCGGTCTTCCTTTTCGAGTTTGTCTGCGGCCTTCCTCGTATTCTTTTGTTGGGTAGCCCGTCTGTGGCTGGTCTTCCTTTTCGAGTTTGTCAGCGGCCGTCCTCGTTTTATTTTGTTGGGTAGCCCGTCTGTAGCCGGTCTTCCTTTTCGAGTTCGTCTGCACCCGTCCTCTTATTCTTTTGTTGGGTAGCCCGTCTGTTGCCGGTCTTCCTTTTCGAGTTCGTCTGCGGTCGTCCTCGTTTTCTCTTGTTGGGTAGCCCGTCTGTGGCCGGTCTTCCTTTTCGAGTTCGTCTGCGGCCGTCCTCGTTTTCTTTTGTTGGGTAGCCCGTCTGTGGCCGGTCTTCCTTTTCGAGTTCGTCTGCGGCCGTCCTCGAATTCTTTTGTTGGGTAGCCCGTCTTTGGCCGGTCTTCCTTTTCGAGTTCGTCTACGGCCGTCCTCATATTCTTTTGTTGGGCAGCCCATCTGTGGCCGGTCTTCCTTTTCGAGTTCGTCTACGGCCGTCCTCGTATTCTTTTGTTGGGTAGCCCTTCTGTGGCTGGTCTTCCTTTTCGAGTTTGTCTGCGGCCGTCCTCGTATTCTATTGTTGGGTAGCCCGTCTGTGGCCAGTCTTCCTTTTTGTGTTCGTCTGCGGCCATCCTCGTTTTCTCTTGTTGGGTAGCCCGTTTGTGGCCGGTCTTCCTTTCCGAGTTCGTCTGCGGCCGTCCACATATTCTTTTGTTGGGTAGCTCGTCTGTGGCCGATCTTCCTTTTCGAGTTTGTCTGCGGTCGTCCTCGTATTCTTTTGTTGGGTAGCCCGTCTGTGGCCGGTCTTCCTTTTCGAGTTCGTCTGCGGCCCTCCTCGTATTCTTTTGTTGGGTAGCCCGTCTGTGGCCGGTCTTCCTTTTCGAGTTCGTCTGCGGCCGTCCTCGTATTCTTTTGTTGGGTAGCCCGTCAGTGGCCGGTCTTCCTTTTCGAGTTCGTCTGCGGTCGTCCTCGTATTCTTTTGTTGGGTAGCCCATCAAAGGCTGTTCTTCCTTTTCGAGTTCGTCTGCGCCCGTCCTCGTTTTCTTTTGTTGGGTAGCCCGTTTGTGGCTGGTCTTCCTTTTCGAGTTCGTCTGCGGCCGTCCTCGAATTCTTTTGTTGGGTAGCCCGTCTTTGGCCGGTCTTCCTTTTCGAGTTCGTCTGCGGCCGTCCTCATATTCTTTTGTTGGGCAGCACATCTGTGGCCTGTCTTCCTTTTCGAGTTCGTCTGCGGCCGTCTTCATATTTTTCTGTTGGGTAGCCCGTTTATGGCCGGTCTTCCTTTTCGAGTTCGTCTGCGGCCGTCCACATATTCTTTTGTTGGGTAGCTCGTCTGTGGCCGGTCTTCCTTTTCGAGTTCGTCTGCGGCCGTCCTCGTTTTAGCTTTTGTTGGGTAGCACGTCTGTAGCCGGTCTTCTTTTTCGAGTTCGTCTACGGCCGTCTTCAAATTCTTTTGTTGGGCAGCCCATCTGTGGCCGATCTTCCTTTTCGAGTTCGTCTACGGCCGTCCTCGTATTCTTTTGTTGGGTAGCCCGTCTGTGGCTGGTGTTCCTTTTCGAGTTTGTCTGCGGCCGTCCTCGTTTTCTTTTGTTGGGTAGCCCGTCTGTAGCCGGTCTTCCTTTTCGAGTTCGTCTGCGCCCGTCCTCTTATTCTTTTGTTGGGTAGCCCGTCTGTTGCCGGTCTTCCTTTTCGAGTTCGTCTGCGGTCGTCCTCGTTTTCTCTTGTTAGGTAGCTCGTCTGTGATCGGTCTTCCTTTTCGAGTACGTCTGCGGCCGTCCTCGTTTTCTTTTGTTGGGTAGCCCGTTTCTGGCCGGTCTTCCTTTTCGAGTTCGTCTGCGGCCGTCCTCGAATTCTTTTGTTGGGTAGCCCGTCTTTGGCCGGTCTTCCTTTTCGAGTTCGTCTGCGGCCGTCCTCATATTCTTTTGTTGGGCAGCCCATCTGTGGCCGGTCTTCCTTTTCGAGTTCGTCTACGGCCGTCTTCAAATTCTTTTGTTGGGTAGCCCATCTGTGGCCGGTCTTCCTTTTCGAGTTCGTCTGCAGCCGTCCTCGTATTCTTTTGTTGGGTAGCCCGTCTGTGGCCGGTCTTCCTTTTCGAGTTTGTCTGCGGCCTTCCTCGTATTCTTTTGTTGGGTAGCCCGTCTGTGGCTGGTCTTCCTTTTCGAGTTTGTCAGCGGCCGTCCTCGTTTTCTTTTGTTGGGTAGCCCGTCTGTAGCCGGTCTTTCTTTTCGAGTTCGTCTGCACCCGTCCTCTTATTCTTTTGTTGGGTAGCCCGTATGTTGCCGGTCTTCCTTTTCGAGTTCGTCTGCGGTCGTCCTCGTTTTCTCTTGTTGGGTAGCCCGTCTGTGGCCGGTCTTCCTTTTCGAGTTCGTCTGCGGCCGTCCTAGTTTTCTTTTGTTGGGTAGCCCGTCTGTGGCCGGTCTTCCTTTTCGAGTTCGTCTGCGGCCGTCCTCGAATTCTTTTGTTGGGTAGCCCGTCTTTGGCCGGTCTTCCTTTTCGAGTTCGTCTACGGCCGTCCTCATATTCTTTTGTTGGGCAGCCCATCTGTGGCCGGTCTTCCTTTTCGAGTTCGTTTGCGGCTGTCCTCGTATTCTTTTGTTGGGTAGCCCGTCTGTGGCCGGTCTTCCTTTTCGAGTTCGTCTACGGCCGTCCTCGTATTCTTTTGTTGGGTAGCCCTTCTGTGGCTGGTCTTCCTTTTCGAGTTTGTCTGCGGCCGTCCTCGTATTCTATTGTTGGGTAGCCCGTCTGTGGCCAGTCTTCCTTTTCGTGTTCGTCTGCGGCCATCCTCATTTTCTCTTGTTGGGTAACCCGTTTGTGGCCGGTCTTCCTTTCCGAGTTCGTCTGCGGCCGTCCACATATTCTTTTGTTGGGTAGCTCGTCTGTGGCCGATCTTCCTTTTCGAGTTTGTCTGCGGTCGTCCTCGTATTCTTTTGTTGGGTAGCCCGTCTGTGGCCGGTCTTCCTTTTCGAGTTCGTCTGCGGCCGTCCTCGTATTCTTTTGTTGGGTAGCCCGTCTGTGGCCGGTCTTCCTTTTCGAGTTCGTCTGCGGCCGTCCTCGTATTCTTTTGTTGGGTAGCCCGTCAGTGGCCGGTCTTCCTTTTCGAGTTCGTCTGCGGTCGTCCTCGTATTCTTTTGTTGGGTAGCCCATCAATGGCTGTTCTTCCTTTTCGAGTTCGTCTGCGGCCTTCCTCGTTTTCTTTTGTTGGGTAGCCCGTCTGTGGCCGGTCTTCCTTTTCGAGTTCGTCTGCGGCCGTCCTCGTATTTTTCTGTTGGGTAGCACGTTTATGGCCGGTCTTCCTTTTCGAGTTCGTCTGCGGCCGTCCACATATTCTTTTGTTGGGTAGCTCGTCTGTGGCCTGTCTTCCTTTTCGAGTTCGTCTACGGCCGTCCTCATTTTCTTTTGTAGGGTAGCCCGTCTGTGGCCAGTCTTCCTTTTCGAGTTCGTCTACGACCGTCCTCGTTTTCTTTTGTTGGGTAGCCCGTCTGTGGTCGATCTTCCTTTTCGAGTTCGTCTGTGGTCGTCCTCGTATTCTTTTATTGGGTAGCCCGTCTGTGGCCGGTCTTCCTTTTCGAGTTCGTCTGCGGCCCTCCTCGTATTCTTTTGTTGGGTAGCCCGTCTGTGGCCGGTCTTCCTTTTCGAGTTCGTCTGCGGCCGTCCTCGTATTCTTTTGTTGGGTAGCCCGTCAGTGGCCGGTCTTCCTTTTCGAGTTCGTCTGCGGTCGTCCTCGTATTCTTTTGTTGGGTAGCCCATCAAAGGCTGTTCTTCCTTTTCGAGTTCGTCTGCGCCCGTCCTCGTTTTCTTTTGTTGGGTAGCCCGTTTGTGGCTGGTCTTCCTTTTCGAGTTCGTCTGCGGCCGTCCTCGAATTCTTTTGTTGGGTAGCCCGTCTTTGGCCGGTCTTCCTTTTCGAGTTCGTCTGCGGCCGTCCTCATATTCTTTTGTTGGGCAGCACATCTGTGGCCTGTCTTCCTTTTCGAGTTCGTCTGCGGCCGTCTTCATATTTTTCTGTTGGGTAGCCCGTTTATGGCCGGTCTTCCTTTTCGAGTTCGTCTGCGGCCGTCCACATATTCTTTTGTTGGGTAGCTCGTCTGTGGCCGGTCTTCCTTTTCGAGTTCGTCTGCGGCCGTCCTCGTTTTAGCTTTTGTTGGGTAGCACGTCTGTAGCCGGTCTTCTTTTTCGAGTTCGTCTACGGCCGTCTTCAAATTCTTTTGTTGGGCAGCCCATCTGTGGCCGATCTTCCTTTTCGAGTTCGTCTACGGCCGTCCTCGTATTCTTTTGTTGGGTAGCCCGTCTGTGGCTGGTGTTCCTTTTCGAGTTTGTCTGCGGCCATCCTCGTTTTCTTTTGTTGGGTAGCCCGTCTGTAGCCGGTCTTCCTTTTCGAGTTCGTCTGCGCCCGTCCTCTTATTCTTTTGTTGGGTAGCCCGTCTGTTGCCGGTCTTCCTTTTCGAGTTCGTCTGCGGTCGTCCTCGTTTTCTCTTGTTAGGTAGCTCGTCTGTGATCGGTCTTCCTTTTCGAGTACGTCTGCGGCCGTCCTCGTTTTCTTTTGTTGGGTAGCCCGTTTGTGGCCGGTCTTCCTTTTCGAGTTCGTCTGCGGCCGTCCTCGAATTCTTTTGTTGGGTAGCCCGTCTTTGGCCGGTCTTCCTTTTCGAGTTCGTCTGCGGCCGTCCTCATATTCTTTTGTTGGGCAGCCCATCTGTGGCCGGTCTTCCTTTTCGAGTTCGTCTACGGCCGTCTTCAAATTCTTTTGTTGGGTAGCCCATCTGTGGCCGGTCTTCCTTTTCGAGTTCGTCTGCAGCCGTCCTCGTATTCTTTTGTTGGGTAGCCCGTCTGTGGCCGGTCTTCCTTTTCGAGTTTGTCTGCGGCCTTCCTCGTATTCTTTTGTTGGGTAGCCCGTCTGTGGCTGGTCTTCCTTTTCGAGTTTGTCAGCGGCCGTCCTCGTTTTCTTTTGTTGGGTAGCCCGTCTGTAGCCGGTCTTTCTTTTCGAGTTCGTCTGCACCCGTCCTCTTATTCTTTTGTTGGGTAGCCCGTATGTTGCCGGTCTTCCTTTTCGAGTTCGTCTGCGGTCGTCCTCGTTTTCTCTTGTTGGGTAGCCCGTCTGTGGCCGGTCTTCCTTTTCGAGTTCGTCTGCGGCCGTCCTAGTTTTCTTTTGTTGGGTAGCCCGTCTGTGGCCGGTCTTCCTTTTCGAGTTCGTCTGCGGCCGTCCTCGAATTCTTTTGTTGGGTAGCCCGTCTTTGGCCGGTCTTCCTTTTCGAGTTCGTCTACGGCCGTCCTCATATTCTTTTGTTGGGCAGCCCATCGGTGGCCGGTCTTCCTTTTCGAGTTCGTTTGCGGCTGTCCTCGTATTCTTTTGTTGGGTAGCCCGTCTGTGGCCGGTCTTCCTTTTCGAGTTCGTCTACGGCCGTCCTCGTATTCTTTTGTTGGGTAGCCCTTCTGTGGCTGGTCTTCCTTTTCGAGTTTGTCTGCGGCCGTCCTCGTATTCTATTGTTGGGTAGCCCGTCTGTGGCCAGTCTTCCTTTTCGTGTTCGTCTGCGGCCATCCTCATTTTCTCTTGTTGGGTAACCCGTTTGTGGCCGGTCTTCCTTTCCGAGTTCGTCTGCGGCCGTCCACATATTCTTTTGTTGGGTAGCTCGTCTGTGGCCGATCTTCCTTTTCGAGTTTGTCTGCGGTCGTCCTCGTATTCTTTTGTTGGGTAGCCCGTCTGTGGCCGGTCTTCCTTTTCGAGTTCGTCTGCGGCCGTCCTCGTTTTCTTTTGTTGGGTAGCCCGTCAGTGGCCGGTCTTCCTTTTCGAGTTCGTCTGCGGTCGTCCTCGTATTCTTTTGTTGGGTAGCCCATCAATGGCTGTTCTTCCTTTTCGAGTTCGTCTGCGGCCTTCCTCGTTTTCTTTTGTTGGGTAGCCCGTCTGTGGCCGGTCTTCCTTTTCGAGTTCGTCTGCGGCCGTCCTCGTATTTTTCTGTTGGGTAGCACGTTTATGGCCGGTCTTCCTTTTCGAGTTCGTCTGCGGCCGTCCACATATTCTTTTGTTGGGTAGCTCGTCTGTGGCCTGTCTTCCTTTTCGAGTTCGTCTACGGCCGTCCTCATTTTCTTTTGTAGGGTAGCCCGTCTGTGGCCAGTCTTCCTTTTCGAGTTCGTCTACGACCGTCCTCGTTTTCTTTTGTTGGGTAGCCCGTCTGTGGTCGATCTTCCTTTTCGAGTTCGTCTGTGGTCGTCCTCGTATTCTTTTATTCGGTAGCCAGTCTGTGGCCGGTCTTCCTTTTCGAGTTCGTCTGCGGCCGTCCTCGTTTTCTTTTGTTGGGTATCCCGTCTGTAGCCGGTCTTTCTTTTCGAGTTCGTCTGCACCCGTCCTCTTATTCTTTTGTTGGGTAGCCCGTCTGTTGCCGGTCTTCCTTTTCGAGTTCGTCTGCGGTCGTCCTCGTTTTCTCTTGTTGGGTAGCCCGTCTGTGGCCGGTCTTCCTTTTCGAGTTCGTCTGCGGCCGTCCTAGTTTTCTTTTGTTGGGTAGCCCGTCTGTGGCCGGTCTTCCTTTTCGAGTTCGTCTGCGGCCGTCCTCGAATTCTTTTGTTGGGTAGCCCGTCTTTGGCCGGTCTTCCTTTTCGAGTTCGTCTACGGCCGTCCTCATATTCTTTTGTTGGCCAGCCCATCTGTGGCCGGTCTTCCTTTTCGAGTTCGTTTGCGGCTGTCCTCGTATTCTTTTGTTGGGTAGCCCGTCTGTGGCCGGTCTTCCTTTTCGAGTTCGTCTACGGCCGTCCTCGTATTCTTTTGTTGGGTAGCCCTTCTGTGGCTGGTCTTCCTTTTCGAGTTTGTCTGCGGCCGTCCTCGTATTCTATTGTTGGGTAGCCCGTCTGTGGCCAGTCTTCCTTTTCGTGTTCGTCTGCGGCCATCCTCATTTTCTCTTGTTGGGTAACCCGTTTGTGGCCGGTCTTCCTTTCCGAGTTCGTCTGCGGCCGTCCACATATTCTTTTGTTGGGTAGCTCGTCTGTGGCCGATCTTCCTTTTCGAGTTTGTCTGCGGTCGTCCTCGTATTCTTTTGTTGGGCAGCCCATCTGTGGCCGGTCTTCCTTTTCGAGTTCGTCTACGGCCGTCTTCAAATTCTTTTGTTGGGTAGCCCATCTGTGGCCGGTCTTCCTTTTCGAGTTCGTCTGCAGCCGTCCTCGTATTCTTTTGTTGGGTAGCCCGTCTGTGGCCGGTCTTCCTTTTCGAGTTTGTCTGCGGCCGTCCTCGTATTCTTTTGTTGGGTAGCCCGTCTGTGGCTGGTCTTCCTTTTCGAGTTTGGCTGCGGCCGTCTTCAAATTCTTTTGTTGGGTAGCCCATCTGTGGCCGGTCTTCCTTTTCGAGTTCGTCTACGGCCGTCTTCAAATTCTTTTGTTGGGTAGCCCATCTGTGGCCGGTCTTCCTTTTCGAGTTCGTCTGCGGCCGTCCTCGAATTCTTTTGTTGGGTAACCCGTCTTTGGCCGGTCTTCCTTTTCGAGTTCGTCTGCGGCCGTCCTCATATTCTTTTGTTGGGCAGCCCATCTGTGGCCGGTCTTCCTTTTCGAGTTCGTCTACGGCCGTCTTCAAATTCTTTTGTTGGGTAGCCCATCTGTGGCCGGTCTTCCTTTTCGAGTTCGTCTGCAGCCGTCCTCGTATTCTTTTGTTGGGTAGCCCGTCTGTGGCCGGTCTTCCTTTTCGAGTTTGTCTGCGGCCGTCCTCGTATTCTTTTGTTGGGTAGCCCGTCTGTGGCTGGTCTTCCTTTTCGAGTTTGGCTGCGGCCGTCCTCGTTTTCTTTTGTTGGGTAGCCCGTCTGTAGCCGGTCTTCCTTTTCTAGTTCGTCTGCGCCCGTCCTCTTATTCTTTTGTTGGGTAGCCCGTCTGTTGCCGGTCTTCCTTTTCGAGTTCGTCTGCGGTCGTCCTCGTTTTCTCTTGTTGGGGAGCCCGTTTGTGGCCGGTCTTCCTTTTCGAGTTCGTCTGCGGCCGTCCTCGTTTTCTTTTGTTGGGTAGCCCGTCTGTGGCCGGTCTTCCTTTTCGAGTTCGTCTGCGGCCGTCCTCGAATTCTTTTGATGGGTAGCCCGTCTTTGGCCGGTCTTCCTTTTCGAGTTCGTCTATGGCCGTCCTCATATTCTTTTGTTGGGCAGCCCATCTGTGGTCGGTCTTCCTTTTCGAGTTCGTTTGCAGCTGTCCTCGTATTCTTTTGTTGGGTAGCCCATCTGTGGCCGGTCTTCGTTTTCGAGTTCGTCTACGGCCGTCCCGTATTCTTTTGTTGGGTAGCCCTTCTGTGGCTGGTCTTCCTTTTCGAGTTTGTCTGCGGCCGTCCTCGTATTCTATTGTTGGGTAGCCCGTCTGTGGCCAGTCTTCCTTTTCGTGTTCGTCTGCGGCCATCCTCGTATTCTCTTGTTGGGTAGCCCGTTTGTGGCCGGTCTTCCTTTCCGAGTTCGTCTGCGGCCGTCCACATATTCTTTTGTTGGGTAGCTCGTCTGTGGCCGATCTTCCTTTTCGAGTTTGTCTGCGGTCGTCCTCGTATTCTTTTGTTGGGTAGCCCGTCTGTGGCCAGTCTTCCTTTTCGAGTTCGTCTGCGGCCATCCTCGTTTTCTCTTGTTGGGTAGCCCGTTTGTGGCCGGTCTTCCTTTTCGAGTTCGTCTGCGGTCGTCCTCGTTTTCTCTTGTTGGGTAGCCCGTCTGTGGCCGGTCTTTCTTTTCGAGTTCGTCTGCGGCCGTCCTTGTTTTCTTTTGTTGGGTAGCCCGTCCGTGGTCGGTCTTCCTTTTCGAGTTCGTCTGCGGCCGTCCTCGTATTCTTTTGTTGGGCAGCCCGTCTGTGGCCGGTCTTCCTTTTCGAGTTTGTCTGCGGCCGTCCTCGTATTCTTTTGTTGGGTAGCCCGTCTGTGGCCGGTCATCCTTTTCGAGTTCGTCTGTGGCCTTCCTCGTTTTCTTTTGTTGGGTAGCCCGTCTGTGGCCGATCTTCCTTTTCGAGTTCGTCTGCGGTCGTCCTCGTATTCTTTTATTGGGTAGCCGTCTGTGGCCGGTCTTCCTTTTCGAGTTCGTCTGCGGCCGTCCTCGTTTTAGCTTTTGTTGGGTAGCACGTCTGTAGCCGGTCTTTCTTTTCGAGTTCGTCTGCGGCCGTCCTCATATTCTTTTGTTGGGAAGCCCGTCTGTGGCCGGTCTCCCTTTTCGAGTTCGTCTGCGGCCGTCCTCGTATTTTTCTGTTGGGTAGCCCGTCTATGGCCAGTCTTCCTTTTCGAGTTCGTCTGCGGCCGTCCACATATTCTTTTGTTGGGTAGCGCGTCTGTGGCCGGTCTTCCTTTTGGAGTTCGTCTACGGCCGTCCTCATTTTCTTTTGTTGGGTAGCCCGTCTGTGACCGATCTTCCTTTTCGAGTTCGTCTACGGCCGTCCTCGTTTTCTTTTGTTGGGTAGCCCGTCTGTGGCCGATCTTACTTTTTGAGTTCTTCTGCGGTCGTCCTCGTATTCTTTATTTGGGTAACCCGTCTGTGGCCGGTCTTCCTTTTCGATTTCGTCTGCGGCCGTCCTCGTTTTAGCTTTTGTTGGGTAGCACGTCTGTAGCCGGTCTTCCTTTTCGAGTTCGTCTGCGGCCGTCCTCATATTCTTTTATTGGGCAGCCCGTCTGTGGCCAGTCTTCCTTTTCGAGTTCGTCTGTGGCCGTCCTCGTATTTTTCTGTTGGGTAGCCCGTCTATGGCCAGTCTTCCTTTTCGAGTTCGTCTGCGGCCGTCCACATATTCTTTTGTTGGGTAGCCCGTCTGTGGCTGGTCTTCCTTTTCGAGTTCGTCTACGGCCGTCCTCGTTTTATTTTGTTGGGTAGCCCGTCTGTGGCCGTTCTTCCTTTTCGAGTTCATCTACGGCCGTCCTTGTTTTCTTTTGTTGGGAAGCCCGTTTGTGGCCGGTCTTCCTTTTCGAGTTCGTCTGCGGTCGTCCTCGTTTTCTTTTGGTGGGTAGCCCGTTTGTGGCCGGTCTTCCTTTTCGAGTTCGTCTGCGGTCGTCCTCGTTTTCTTTTGTTGGGTAGCCCGTCTGTGGCTGATCTTCCTTTTCGAGTTCGTCTGCGGCCGTCCTCGTTTTCTTTTGTTGGGCAGCCCGTCTGTGGCAGGTCTTCCTTTTCGAGTTCGTCTGCGGTCGTCCTCGTATTCTTTTGTTGGGTAGCACGTCTGTGGCCGGTCTTCCTTTTCGAGTTCGTCTGCGGCCGTCCTCGTTTTCTTTTGTTGGGTAGCCTGTTTGTGGTTGGTCTTCCTTTTCGAGTTCGTCTGTGGCCGTCCTCATATTTTTCTATTAGGTAGCCCGTATATGGCCAGTCTTCCTTTTCGAGTTCGTCTGGGGCCGTCCACATATTCTTTTGTTGGGTAGCTCGTCTGTGGCTGGTCTTCCTTTTCGAGTTCGTCTACGGCCGTCCTCGTTTTCTTTTGTTGGGTAGCCCATCTGTGGCCGATCTTCCTTTTCGAGTTCGTCTGCGGTCGTCCTCATATTCTTTTATTGGGTAGGACGTCTGTGGCCGGTCTTCCTTTTCGAGTTCGTCTGCGGCCGTCCTCGTTTTAGTTTTTGTTGGGTAGCACGTCTGTAGCTGGTCTTCCTTTTCGAGTTCGTCTGCGGCCGTCCTCGTTTTCTTTTGTTGGGCAGCCCGTCTGTGGCATGTCTTCCTTTTCGAGTTCGTCTGCGGCCGTCCTCGTTTTCTTTTGTTGGGTAGCCTGTTTGTGGTTGGTCTTCCTTTTCGAGTTCGTCTGTGGCCGTCCTCATATTATTTTGTTGGGTAGCCCGTCTGTGGTCGGTCTTCCTTTTCGAGTTCGTCTGCGGCCGTCCTCGTATTTTTCTATTAGGTAGCCCGTATATGGCCAGTCTTCCTTTTCGAGTTCGTCTGCGGCCGTCCACATATTCTTTTGTTGGGTAGCTCGTCTGTGGATGGTCTTCCTTTTCGAGTTCGTCTACGGCCGTCCTCGTTTTCTTTTGTTGGGTAGCCCATCTGTGGCCGATCTTCCTTTTCGAGTTCGTCTGCGGTCGTCCTCATATTCTTTTATTGGGTAGGACGTCTGTAGCCGGTCTTCCTTTTCGAGTTCGTCTGCGGCCGTCCTCGTTTTAGTTTTTGTTGGGTAGCACGTCTGTAGCTGGTCTTCCTTTTCGAGTTCGTCTGCGGCCGTCCTCATATTCTTTTGTTGGGCAGCCCGTCTGAGGCCGGTCTTCCTTTCCGAGTTCGTCTGCGGCCGTCCACATATTCTTTTGTTGGGTAGTTCGTCTGTGGCCGGTCTTCCTTTTCGAGTTTGTCTACGGTCGTCCTCGTATTCTTTTGTTGGGTAGCCCGTCTGTGGCCGGTCTTCCTTTTCGAGTTCGTCTGTGGCCGTCCTCATATTATTTTGTTGGGTAGCCCGTCTGTGGTCGGTCTTCCTTTTCGAGTTCGTCTGCGGCCGTCCTCGTATTTTTCTATTAGGTAGCCCGTATATGGCCAGTCTTCCTTTTCGAGTTCGTCTGCGGCCGTCCACATATTCTTTTGTTGGGTAGCTCGTCTGTGGATGGTCTTCCTTTTCGAGTTCGTCTGCGGCCGTCCTCATATTCTTTTGTTGGGCAGCCCGTCTGAGGCCGGTCTTCCTTTCCGAGTTCGTCTGCGGCCGTCCACATATTCTTTTGTTGGGTAGTTCGTCTGTGGCCGGTCTTCCTTTTCGAGTTCGTCTGCGGCCGTCCTCGTTTTCTTTTGTTGGGTAGCCTGTTTGTGGTTGGTCTTCCTTTTCGAGTTCGTCTGTGGCCGTCCTCATATTTTTCTATTAGGTAGCCCGTATATGGCCAGTCTTCCTTTTCGAGTTCGTCTGGGGCCGTCCACATATTCTTTTGTTGGGTAGCTCGTCTGTGGCTGGTCTTCCTTTTCGAGTTCGTCTACGGCCGTCCTCGTTTTCTTTTGTTGGGTAGCCCATCTGTGGCCGATCTTCCTTTTCGAGTTCGTCTGCGGTCGTCCTCATATTCTTTTATTGGGTAGGACGTCTGTGGCCGGTCTTCCTTTTCGAGTTCGTCTGCGGCCGTCCTCGTTTTAGTTTTTGTTGGGTAGCACGTCTGTAGCTGGTCTTCCTTTTCGAGTTCGTCTGCGGCCGTCCTCGTTTTCTTTTGTTGGGCAGCCCGTCTGTGGCATGTCTTCCTTTTCGAGTTCGTCTGCGGCCGTCCTCGTTTTCTTTTGTTGGGTAGCCTGTTTGTGGTTGGTCTTCCTTTTCGAGTTCGTCTGTGGCCGTCCTCATATTATTTTGTTGGGTAGCCCGTCTGTGGTCGGTCTTCCTTTTCGAGTTCGTCTGCGGCCGTCCTCGTATTTTTCTATTAGGTAGCCCGTATATGGCCAGTCTTCCTTTTCGAGTTCGTCTGCGGCCGTCCACATATTCTTTTGTTGGGTAGCTCGTCTGTGGATGGTCTTCCTTTTCGAGTTCGTCTACGGCCGTCCTCGTTTTCTTTTGTTGGGTAGCCCATCTGTGGCCGATCTTCCTTTTCGAGTTCGTCTGCGGTCGTCCTCATATTCTTTTATTGGGTAGGACGTCTGTAGCCGGTCTTCCTTTTCGAGTTCGTCTGCGGCCGTCCTCGTTTTAGTTTTTGTTGGGTAGCACGTCTGTAGCTGGTCTTCCTTTTCGAGTTCGTCTGCGGCCGTCCTCATATTCTTTTGTTGGGCAGCCCGTCTGAGGCCGGTCTTCCTTTCCGAGTTCGTCTGCGGCCGTCCACATATTCTTTTGTTGGGTAGTTCGTCTGTGGCCGGTCTTCCTTTTCGAGTTTGTCTACGGTCGTCCTCGTATTCTTTTGTTGGGTAGCCCGTCTGTGGCCGGTCTTCCTTTTCGAGTTCGTCTGTGGCCGTCCTCATATTATTTTGTTGGGTAGCCCGTCTGTGGTCGGTCTTCCTTTTCGAGTTCGTCTGCGGCCGTCCTCGTATTTTTCTATTAGGTAGCCCGTATATGGCCAGTCTTCCTTTTCGAGTTCGTCTGCGGCCGTCCACATATTCTTTTGTTGGGTAGCTCGTCTGTGGATGGTCTTCCTTTTCGAGTTCGTCTACGGCCGTCCTCGTTTTCTTTTGTTGGGTAGCCCATCTGTGGCCGATCTTCCTTTTCGAGTTCGTCTGCGGTCGTCCTCATATTCTTTTATTGGGTAGGACGTCTGTGGCCGGTCTTCCTTTTCGAGTTCGTCTGCGGCCGTCCTCGTTTTAGTTTTTGTTGGGTAGCACGTCTGTAGCTGGTCTTCCTTTTCGAGTTCGTCTGCGGCCGTCCTCATATTCTTTTGTTGGGCAGCCCGTCTGAGGCCGGTCTTCCTTTCCGAGTTCGTCTGCGGCCGTCCACATATTCTTTTGTTGGGTAGTTCGTCTGTGGCCGGTCTTCCTTTTCGAGTTTGTCTACGGTCGTCCTCGTATTCTTTTGTTGGGTAGCCCGTCTGTGGCCGGTCTTCCTTTTCGAGTTCGTCTGCAGCCGTCCTCGTATTCTTTTGTTGGGTAGCCCGTCTGTGGCCGGTCTTCCTTTTCGAGTTCGTCTGCGGTCGTCCTCGTATTCTTTTGTTGGGTAGCCCGTCAGTGGCCGGTCTTCCTTTTCGAGTTCGTCTGCGGTCGTCCTCGTATTCTTTTGTTGGGTAGCCCATCAATGGCTGTTCTTCCTTTTCGAGTTCGTCTGCGGCCTTCCTCGTTTTCTTTTGTTGGGTAGCCCGTCTGTGGCCGGTCTTCCTTTTCGAGTTCGTCTGCGGCCGTCCTCGTATTTTTCTGTTGGGTAGCCCGTTTATGGCCGGTCTTCCTTTTCGAGTTCGTCTGCGGCCGTCCACATATTCTTTTGTTGGGTAGCTCGTCTGTGGCCTGTCTTCCTTTTCGAGTTCGTCTACGGCCGTCCTCATTTTCTTTTGTAGGGTAGCCCGTCTGTGGCCAGTCTTCCTTTTCGAGTTCGTCTGCGACCGTCCTCGTTTTCTTTTGTTGGGTAGCCCGTCTGTGGTCGATCTTCCTTTTCGAGTTCGTCTGTGGTCGTCCTCGTATTCTTTTATTGGGTAGCCCGTCTGTGGCCGGTCTTCCTTTTCTAGTTCGTCTGCGGCCGTCCTCGTTTTAGCTTTTGTTGGGTAGCACGTCTGTAGCCGGTCTTCCTTTTCGAGTTCGTCTACGGCCGTCTTCAAATTCTTTTGTTGGGTAGCACGTCTGTAGCCGGTCTTCCTTTTCGAGTTCGTCTACGGCCGTCTTCAAATTCTTTTGTTGGGTAGCCCGTCTGTGGTTGGTCTTCCTTTTCGAGTTTGTCTGCGGCCGTCCTCGTTTTCTTTTGTTGGGTAGCCCGTCTGTAGCCGGTCTTCCTTTTCGAGTTCGTCTGCGCCCGTCCTCTTATTCTTTTGTTGGGTAGCCCGTCTGTTGCCGGTCTTCCTTTTGGAGTTCGTCTGCGGTCGTCCTCGTTTTCTCTTGTTAGGTAGCCCGTCTGTGACTCGTCTTCCATTTCGAGTTCGTCTGCGGCCGTCCTCGTTTTCTTTTGTTGGGTAGCCCGTCTGTGGCCGGTCTTCCTTTTCGAGTTCGTCTGCGGCCGTCCTCGAATTCTTTTGTTGGGTAGCCCGTCTTTGGCCGGTCTTCCTTTTCGAGTTCGTCTGCGGCCGTCCTCATATTCTTTTGTTGGGCAGCCCATCTGTGGCCGGTCTTCCTTTTCGAGTTCGTCTACGGCCGTCTTCAAATTCTTTTGTTGGGCAGCCCATCTGTGGCCGGTCTTCCTTTTCGAGTTCGTCTGCAGCCGTCCTCGTATTCTTTTGTTGGGTAGCCCGTCTGTGGCCGGTCTTCCTTTTCGAGTTTGTCTGCGGCCGTCCTCATATTCTTTTGTTGGGTAGCCCGTCTGTGGCTGGTCTTCCTTTTCGAGTTTGTCTGTGGCCGTCCTCGTTTTCTTTTGTTGGGTAGCCCGTCTGTGGCAGGTCTTCCTTTTCGAGTTCGTCTGCGGCCGGCCTCGTATTCTTTTGTTGGGTAGCACGTCTGTGGCCGGTCTTCCTTTTCGAGTTCGTCTGCGGCCGTCCTCGTTTTCTTTTGTTGGGTAGCCTGTTTGTGGTTGGTCTTCCTTTTCGAGTTCGTCTGTGGCCGTCCTCATATTATTTTGTTGGGTAGCCCGTCTATGGTCGGTCTTCCTTTTCGAGTTCGTCTGCGGCCGTCCTCGTCTTTTTCTATTAGGTAGCCCGTATATGGCCAGTCTTCCTTTTCGAGTTCGTCTGCGGCCGTCCACATATTCTTTTGTTGGGTAGCTCGTCTGTGGCCGGTCTTCCTTTTCGAGTTCGTCTACGGCCGTCCTCTTTTCTTTTGTTGGGTAGCCCATCTGTGGCCGATCTTCCTTTTCGAGTTCGTCTGCGGTCGTCCTCATATTCTTTTATTGGGTAGGATGTCTGTGGCCGGTCTTCCTTTTCGAGTTCGTCTGCGGCCGTCCTCGTTTTAGTTTTTGTTGGGTAGCACGTCTGTAGCTGGTCTTCCTTTTCGAGTTCGTCTGCGGCCATCCTCATATTCTTTTGTTGGGCAGCCCGTCTGGGGCCGGTCTTCCTTTCCGAGTTCGTCTGCGGCCGTCCACATATTCTTTTGTTGGGTAGCTCGTTTGTGGCCGATCTTCCTTTTCGAGTTTGTCTGCGGTCGTCCTCGTATTCTTTTGTTGGGTAGCCCGTCTGTGGCCGGTCTTCCTTTTCGAGTTCGTCTGCGGCCGTCCTCGTATTCTTTTGTTGGGTAGCCCGTCTGTGGCCGGTCTTCCTTTTCGAGTTCGTCTGCGGCCGTCCTCGTATTCTTTTGTTGGGTAGCCCGTCAGTGGCCGGTCTTCCTTTTCGAGTTCGTCTGCGGTCGTCCTCGTATTCTTTTGTTGGGTTGCCCATCAATGGCTGTTCTTCCTTTTCGAGTTCGTCTGCGGCCTTCCTCGTTTTCTTTTGTTGGGTAGCCCGTCTGTGGCCGGTCTTCCTTTTCGAGTTCGTCTGCGGCCGTCCTCGTATTTTTCTATTGGGTAGCCCGTTTATGGCCGGTCTTCCTTTTCGAGTTCGTCTGCGGCCGTCCACATATTCTTTTGTTGGGTAGCACGTCTGTGGCCTGTCTTCCTTTTCGAGTTCGTCTACGGCCGTCCTCATTTTCTTTTGTAGGGTAGCCCGTCTGTGGCCAGTCTTCCTTTTCGAGTTCGTCTACGACCGTCCTCGTTTTCTTTTGTTGGGTAGCCCGTCTGTGGCCGGTCTTCCTTTTCGAGTTCGTCTGCGGTCGTCCTCGTATTCTTTTGTTGGGTAGCCCGTCAGTGGCCGGTCTTCCTTTTCGAGTTCGTCTGCGGTCGTCCTCGTATTCTTTTGTTGGGTAGCCCATCAATGGCTGTTCTTCCTTTTCGAGTTCGTCTGCGGCCTTCCTCGTTTTCTTTTGTTGGGTAGCCCGTCTGTGGCCGGTCTTCCTTTTCGAGTTCGTCTGCGGCCGTCCTCGTATTTTTCTGTTGGGTAGCCCGTTTATGGCCGGTCTTCCTTTTCGAGTTCGTCTGCGGCCGTCCACATATTCTTTTGTTGGGTAGCTCGTCTGTGGCCTGTCTTCCTTTTCAAGTTCGTCTACGGCCGTCCTCATTTTCTTTTGTAGGGTAGCCCGTCTGTGGCCAGTCTTCCTTTTCGAGTTCGTCTACGACCGTCCTCGTTTTCTTTTGTTGGGTAGCCCGTCTGTGGTCGATCTTCCTTTTCGAGTTCGTCTGTGGTCGTCCTCGTATTCTTTTATTGGGTAGCCCGTCTGTGGCCGGTCTTCCTTTTCTAGTTCGTCTGCGGCCGTCCTCGTTTTAGCTTTTGTTGGGTAGCACGTCTGTAGCCGGTCTTCCTTTTCGAGTTCGTCTACGGCCGTCTTCAAATTCTTTTGTTGGGCAGCCCATCTGTGGCCGATCTTCCTTTTCGAGTTCGTCTACGGCCGTCCTCGTATTCTTTTGTTGGGTAGCCCGTCTGTAGCCGGTCTTCCTTTTCGAGTTCGTCTGCGCCCGTCCTCTTATTCTTTTGTTGGGTAGCCCGTCTGTTGCCGGTCTTCCTTTTCGAGTTCGTCTGCGGTCGTCCTCGTTTTCTCTTGTTAGGTAGCCCGTCTGTGACTCGTCTTCCATTTCGAGTTCGTCTGCGGCCGTCCTCGTTTTCTTTTGTTGGGTAGCCCGTCTGTGGCCGGTCTTCCTTTTCGAGTTCGTCTGCGGCCGTCCTCGAATTCTTTTGTTGGGTAGCCCGTCTTTGGCCGGTCTTCCTTTTCGAGTTCGTCTGCGGCCGTCCTCATATTCTTTTGTTGGGCAGCCCATCTGTGGCCGGTCTTCCTTTTCGAGTTCGTCTACGGCCGTCTTCAAATTCTTTTGTTGGGCAGCCCATCTGTGGCCGGTCTTCCTTTTCGAGTTCGTCTGCAGCCGTCCTCGTATTCTTTTGTTGGGTAGCCCGTCTGTGGCCGGTCTTCCTTTTCGAGTTTGTCTGCGGCCGTCCTCATATTCTTTTGTTGGGTAGCCCGTCTGTGGCTGGTCTTCCTTTTCGAGTTTGTCTGTGGCCGTCCTCGTTTTCTTTTGTTGGGTAGCCCGTCTGTGGCAGGTCTTCCTTTTCGAGTTCGTCTGCGGCCGTCCTCGTATTCTTTTGTTGGGTAGCACGTCTGTGGCCGGTCTTCCTTTTCGAGTTCGTCTGCGGCCGTCCTCGTTTTCTTTTGTTGGGTAGCCTGTTTGTGGTTGGTCTTCCTTTTCGAGTTCGTCTGTGGCCGTCCTCATATTATTTTGTTGGGTAGCCCGTCTATGGTCGGTCTTCCTTTTCGAGTTCGTCTGCGGCCGTCCTCGTCTTTTTCTATTAGGTAGCCCGTATATGGCCAGTCTTCCTTTTCGAGTTCGTCTGCGGCCGTCCACATATTCTTTTGTTGGGTAGCTCGTCTGTGGCCGGTCTTCCTTTTCGAGTTCGTCTACGGCCGTCCTCTTTTCTTTTGTTGGGTAGCCCATCTGTGGCCGATCTTCCTTTTCGAGTTCGTCTGCGGTCGTCCTCATATTCTTTTATTGGGTAGGATGTCTGTGGCCGGTCTTCCTTTTCGAGTTCGTCTGCGGCCGTCCTCGTTTTAGTTTTTGTTGGGTAGCACGTCTGTAGCTGGTCTTCCTTTTCGAGTTCGTCTGCGGCCATCCTCATATTCTTTTGTTGGGCAGCCCGTCTGGGGCCGGTCTTCCTTTCCGAGTTCGTCTGCGGCCGTCCACATATTCTTTTGTTGGGTAGCTCGTTTGTGGCCGATCTTCCTTTTCGAGTTTGTCTGCGGTCGTCCTCGTATTCTTTTGTTGGGTAGCCCGTCTGTGGCCGGTCTTCCTTTTCGAGTTCGTCTGCGGCCGTCCTCGTATTCTTTTGTTGGGTAGCCCGTCTGTGGCCGGTCTTCCTTTTCGAGTTCGTCTGCGGCCGTCCTCGTATTCTTTTGTTGGGTAGCCCGTCAGTGGCCGGTCTTCCTTTTCGAGTTCGTCTGCGGTCGTCCTCGTATTCTTTTGTTGGGTAGCCCATCAATGGCTGTTCTTCCTTTTCGAGTTCGTCTGCGGCCTTCCTCGTTTTCTTTTGTTGGGTAGCCCGTCTGTGGCCGGTCTTCCTTTTCGAGTTCGTCTGCGGCCGTCCTCGTATTTTTCTATTGGGTAGCCCGTTTATGGCCGGTCTTCCTTTTCGAGTTCGTCTGCGGCCGTCCACATATTCTTTTGTTGGGTAGCACGTCTGTGGCCTGTCTTCCTTTTCGAGTTCGTCTACGGCCGTCCTCATTTTCTTTTGTAGGGTAGCCCGTCTGTGGCCAGTCTTCCTTTTCGAGTTCGTCTACGACCGTCCTCGTTTTCTTTTGTTGGGTAGCCCGTCTGTGGTCGATCTTCCTTTTCGAGTTCGTCTGTGGTCGTCCTCGTATTCTTTTATTGGGTAGCCCGTCTGTGGCCTGTCTTCCTTTTCGAGTTCGTCTGCGGCCGTCCTCGTTTTAGCTTTTGTTGGGTAGCACGTCCGTAGCCGGTCTTCCTTTTCGAGTTCGTCTATGGCCGTCTTCAAATTCTTTTGTTGGGCAGCCCATCTGTGGCCGATCTTCCTTTTCGAGTTCGTCTACGGCCGTCCTCGTATTCTTTTGTTGGGTAGCCCGTCTGTGGTTGGTCTTCCTTTTCGAGTTTGTCTGCGGCCGTCCTCGTTTTCTTTTGTTGGGTAGCCTGTCTGTAGCCGGTCTTCCTTTTCGAGTTCGTCTGCGCCCGTCCTCTTATTCTTTTGTTGTCGGGTTACATTGGCGAATGACGCTGCTTCGACCCACTTGGTGAAATAGTCAATGGCTACCAGGATGAACCGATGTCCGTTTGAAGCCTTGGGCTCAATCATACCAATCATGTCGATTCCCCATATGGAAAAAGGCCATGGGGAAGAAAGAACTTTGAGATGTGATGGAGGTACATGAATTTTGTCAGAGTATATCTGACACTTGTGACACCTCCTCATGTACTTGTAGCAGTCGGATTCCATTGTCAACCAATAGTACCCGGCCCTGAGAATTTTTCTCGCCATTGTGTGTCCGTTGGCATGAGTGCCAAAGGATCCTTCATGAATTTGTTTCATAATCATGTCTGCTTCTGGTCTGTCGATGCATCGGAGCAAGACCATGTCAAAATTTCTCTTATAGAGAGTGTCACCGCTCAGGAAGAAGTTTCCAGCCAATCTTCTGAGGGTTTTTCTGTCTTTCCTGGATGCCCCAGGTGGGTACTCTTGTTTCTGAAGGAAGCATTTGATATCGTGATACCAAGGTCTGTCGTCTATGACTGCTTCAATCGCGAAGATGTAAGCGGCCCTTTCAAGGCGCATGATGTCAATCTTAGGTATGTCATTCCATTGACCTACACTAATCAGGGAAAAGAGAGTGGCTAATACATCAGCCATGTGATTCTCATCACGAGGGATGTGATGAAAGTCGACTCTGTTGAAGAAGGGTAACAACCTTCTTGCATAATCTTTGTAAGGAATCAATCCTGATTGGTATGTGTTCCAATCTCCTTTTATCTGGTTAATAACCAGGGCTGAGTCGCCATATACGTCCAAGTTTTTGATCCTTAAATCAATCGCTTCTTCGAGACCCATGATACAAGCTTCGTATTCGGCCTCGTTGTTCGTACATTTGAACGTAAGTCTGGCAGTGAAAGGAATGTGGGAACCCTGAGGGGTAACAATGATTGCCCCAATTTCATTTCCATAATGATTGACTGCTCCGTCAAAGATAAGTCCCCACTGGGAACCTGGTTCTGGCCCTTCACTGGGTAGCGGTTCATCACAATCTTTCATCTTTAGATACATGACATCTTCGTCTAGGAAGTCAAACCCGATTGATTCTTGATCGTCAATCGGTTGATGAGCCAAATGATCGGCTAAAATACTTCCTTTAACGGCTTTCTGAGCATGGTACTCTATGTCATATTCTGATAGTAACATCTGCCAACGGGTAATCCTTCCCGTGAGAGCAGGTTTTTTGAAAACGTACTTGATTGGATCCATTTCGGAGACCAACCAAGTAGTATGACGAATCATGTACTGGCGAAGACGTTTGGCTGCCCAAGCCAAAGCGCAACAAGTTTTCTCAAGCATCGTGTACCGAGTCTCGCAGTCGGTGAATTTCTTGCTTAGATAGTAAATGGCAGACTCTTTCCGTTTAGTTTCGTCTTGTTGGCCAAGTACATATCCCATTGAGCCCTCTAGGACTGTGAGGTAAATGATCAGTGGTCTTCCTTCCACTGGAGGTGATAGAATCGGAGGATTTAACAGATATTCCTTGATACTGTAATCGACACACATTCTAACCTTTCCATCCTTTTTGGGAACGGGTACGATGTTGGCTAACCATTGAGGATATTCAGATGTAGCAAGGAAACCCGCGTCAATTTGTTTCTGTACCTCCTCTTTGATTTTGATGGCCATGTCTGGGTAAGTCCGTCTCAACCTTTGCTTTACTGGTGGACATTCCGATTTTAACGGTAAGTGATGTTCCACGATGCTGGTATCCAACCCTGGCATATCCTGATAGGACCAAGCGAACACATCGGGGAATTCTTTGAGAAGCTTTATCAGATCTTCTCTGGTAGTTGGACTGAGCAGTGCTTCGATCCTCATTTCTTTTCTCTCTTTTTCTGAACCCAAGTTTACCGTTTCCAACGGCTCTTTGTGAGGTTCAATGGACCTTTCCTCTTGTCTGAGTAGTCGGGAGATCTCTTCTGGAATTTGGTCGTCATTTTCTTCTTCAGCCTCGAATAACGGGAACTCAAAGTTGGGAGAAGGCATCGGATCGTATGTTTCAACTGGGTTTAAAACAAGCAATATGCATGACGTGATGATTCGTGTTTAGAAGAGATAGAGAGAAATGCAAGTATGTGCAGTGTATTTGTTTTACTGCTTGTTTTTATTATTGAATGTTTTTTAGGATTACCATTTTCTGAAAGAGCAAAAAGAGAAAACAGCAATTAATGCGGAAATTATAGAACGACGTTATTTTATTAATGAACAAGTCGAATCTTGAAACTACAGCCCTATAAAACAAAACTCTATCGCTTTGGGCAAAGCGAAGAGGGAAATTTACAGAAGACGAGCCCTATCAAAATATCCGTTTCACCTAGGCAGGGTGAAAGGTTAAAGATGGCAATTACTTTGACTGGCGAACAACCTTCGGAACCTCGACAGCAACCCATTGGCGGCGAACTCCTCGGTGAATCACAAAATCTGGCACCCTCCTTGATTTGTCTTCAGAAATGACGCTGATTTCTGGTGGAGCAGGATCATTGGAATCTGTTTCCCAGGTAGAATTGTCGTAGGAGGATTCCTCTGTTGCATTTTGCATAGCATTGGTGCTCTCAGCTGTATCTCCCCATCCAGTTGGCTGGATGTCTTCGAACCTGATACGAGAGCTTTCGGGAGCAGTGTACTCGACCATAAAGTCGTATTTTCCACTCGGTTGTCCCAGAGTGTCCCAAACTTCTTTGGAACTGGAGGAGTCATCTCTCTCGATGACGTTAACCTCAGGAAAAGCATAGTTGATGAATTCAAGTCCAGCAAACATTGAAAATTCATCTTCATATTGAGTAGTTTCCGAATGACCTGAGTGTTGATCCCATGACATGGTGGGGACACAGGTATTCTGTTCAACGACGGTCAGCTGAGTTTCATTGTTCGGCTGACTCTCTTGCCCCAAATTTCCTGGGTAAGGCTGCCACATTGGCAGGCCATCCATCGGGCCATAGTAGGTGTGATCAAAGTTGTCTTTCATCAGAGTGTCTTTCTCTAATGAATTTGGCAGAGCACGGCATCCTTTTGGATCACAATCACCGTAGATCATTTCGACATCTGATCTTGGTATAAATCTCGGACTTTCTGTAGGAAAGCAAAAAGGCATAGGCACCTCTTCCTGAGACATATAACCATCCTTGTTAAGATAGGACTTCCATTCTTCATCCGTGTCAGAGGGATCTTCCCCATTAATAGCATGAACTGTCTGAGACACTGGGTGAAGAAAACCCCCACTGTGGAAGAAGTTTTGAAGGGGATGAAGACTTTCATCGTTGGCAACTGTCTGGGTACAGGTTGCAGAAAAACCAAGACCCTTCTTTGTTTTATTGTCAATAGGAATGACAAGCCGTCCCCATCCTGTTGTATCGGTACTCTCGACCGCTTTAATAGCATCATTGTATGAAGAAATTGAAGTTCCTTCTTTGAACTGATTGTCCTTGCTCACCGATAGTGCTTGGAACTGAGTTCCAATAACCCCCTCGGGTTCCACACAAGTAGATGATGTAGGTTACTCACAAGCAAGGCTTGCTCCCCACAAACCGTGACAAGTTGACCGTTCTTGACGAACTTTAGCTTTTGGTGGAGGGTCGAAGTAACCGCTCCAGCCTGATGTATCCAAGGTCTTCCTAATAAACAACTGTATGTTGCCCGGATGTCCATGACCTGGAAAGTGATTTGGAAAGTGTGAGGACCAATAGTTATGGGAAGATCAACTTCGCCGATAACTATTTTTCTGGATCCGTCGAATGCTTTGACGACGAACTCGTTGACTCTCATCGGAGGGCCCTTGAATGATAATTGCATCAAAGTGGACTTCAGCATAACATTCAGGGCTGACCCTGTGTCTACTAGTACGTTGGCTAAAGCATCGCCCTGGCAGTTAACTGTAATGTTGAGCGTTATGTTATGACGGCGACCCTCTTCAGGTAATTCTTCATCACTAAATCCCAAATTATTGCAGGAAGTGATGTTAGAGACAATGCTATCGAATTGTCTGATTGTTACATCCTGTTCCACAAAGGCTTGCTCTAAGCCTTTCTATAGAGCCTTTTTGTGTGCTTCTGAACTGAGTAACAGTGATAATATTGAGATCTTTGAAGGAGTCTGTAACAGTTGATTAACAATGTTATATTCACTCCTTTGGATGAGCTTCAGCATCTCATCGTTGTCTTTTGAAAAGTCGGGATTACTAGATTGACCGACTGGCGGATCAGGAATTTCTGCCTGGAGTTCCTTTTCTTTGTTGGATTCTCCAACCCCTCGGTTGAAGATTCGACCGCTCTGTGTTACACGACTGATGTCTGCAATATTCACGATGGAGGGTAATGGAATTTCCTTTCCATTCTCGATTATTGTTGCACCGTATTTGTAAGGGATTGCCTTAGCTGATTCATACGGTAGTGGCCCCGGTATATAGATGACTATGGGAACCTTCTGATTTTTCTAACCATCATAAGTACTCTCGATCCGCTCCTGGTTGGGAACTTTAGATTCGTCAAGTAGAGGAATGATGGCAAAAACATCCCTGGTCCTATGATGACCAGAGATTGTGACAACATCCTCAACCTAATCGGCAAGGTAGTTCGGCGTCCAGTTGATGGGTCCAGAACCTGGATATGGACGAATTTCTCCATGATCGACCTGACCCTGAAGAGCTGCTCTCACAAGGTAACACCCTTGGTTACTTTCCGAACAGACGCTATAACTGTCATAGTTGTGTGGAGGCACCTGGCCACGCCCACTTTGAATACAATGTAACCTCACTAGGTTACCTTCCATTGATCGGACATCCCGACTTTGACGACGAGTAGGATTCCTGTTATTGACACTAATCTGCTGAGTATCTTCATCCATGTAGATTGGCATCCACCAGTGATTTAACAAGTATTGAAGTGCCTCCTGGACAAGGGTACAACCTCGATCGTTTTCGCAACCCGCTTTACAATTTTGATAGTCATGTGATATTAAGAATCCAAGTTGGACCTGCTCAGCATGTAACTCTACCAGGTTGGTATTCATTACGCGGATATCGAAGATCTGAACCATGTTGATTTGATAGGAGTTCCTATCATGGTAGTCTTGGATCCATCCAAGATCCATCTGACGCTGGAGGGCCTCTTGTATGAAAGAGCATCCCTGTTTGTTTACCGACCAAATCAGACAGGTACTGTAATCGTGTCGCGGCAGATTATGATACTGGCTTTGCCTTGAGTGCATTGCCACCAAGTTGACATTCATCGCATGGATGTCGTGGTTTTGAATGACGTTGGAATTCGTGTAAACCATGTTAACTCCACGAACTCGGTGCTCTTGGATCCATCCGAGATCCATCTGTTCCTGTAGAGCTGATTGCACTACCGAACATCCTTGGTTATCTTTAAAGCAGATATCACACTGGTGATAGTTATGAGGTGGCACATGGCCATATCCACTCTGTCTACAATGCATCTTGACCAGATTGGGTTTCAACAAGAGTACATCGTGAATTTGATAGACATTGTTAGTCTCTTTCTCAATCAGATTGACTGCAGCTTTCTCATGTTGAGGCAGCGGGTTCGTAAGAACATTAGGATTCGTATCTTTGAAAGATAAGAGCCCACTCCTAACAAGCCTTTGCACGTCGGATTTGAAATTGAGACAAGTCTCAATGTTATGCCCTGAACCTCCTTGATGATAAGGGCATGTTTGATCCGCCTTAAACCAAAAAGGCGGATTTTCCGGAACTGTAAGAGGAGACTTAGTCTGAATGTGCCCCTTGGCTAGCAGTAACGGAAACAATTCAGCGTACGATACGGGTATAGGATCAAATCCTGGTGGCCGTGTTGTACGGTTGTTGTTATATGGAGGACGAGCCTGCTGAAGAGGCTGTTGTGTCCTTTGTTGGTCAGGTTGGCTCTGCGCAACCTGAGGTTGATACATAGGAACAGGCGCGGGGCCGATAGCAGGAGTTATAGCTGCTACTGGCTGATAACATCGCCTTTGCTTTCCGAGAGAGATATTCCTAATATCTTGCTCTTTTTTCTTAGGGAGAGCACTACCGTATTTTTTAGTACTGTTCGTTAATCCAGTGTCTTTTACCAAACGTCCTTCTCGGACGGCTTCCTCAAGACGTACACCTATGCCGACCATTTCGGTGAAATCACTGGGCGCACTGGCAACCATTCGGTCATAGTAAAATGAGCTTAAGGTCTTTAAGAAGATTTTTGTCATCTCTTTTTCCTCAAGAGGTGGACAAATTTGAGCGGCAATTTCACGCCACCTTTGAGCATACTCCTTAAAGGTTTCTTTGTCCTTTTGCGACATTGATCTGAGTTGATCTCTGTCGGGTGCCATGTCCAAATTGTACTTGTATTGTTGGACGAAGGCAGTACCAAGATCTTTGAATGTACTGATCGTAGTACGGTTTAAACCCATGTACCATTTGAGTGCGGCACCAGTTAAACTATCCTGGAAGTAGTGAATCAGCAGGTCCTGATTCTCCGTCTGAGCTGACATCCGCCGAGCGTACATCACCAGATGGCTCTGAGGGCAAGAGTAACCCTTGTATTTTTCAAAGTCGGGCACTTGGAACTTGTGCGGGACTTTCACATTTGGGACCAAGCAGAGGTCTGCGGCGTCCTTTCCAAATAGATCCTGACCGCGAATGGCTTGCAGCTCTTTCTGCATTTCCAAGAACTGCTCCTGGAATTCATCCATTCTGTCAAACATAGTTTCCTTCTTACCAGAAGGTGTCTGTGGAATCTATCCTTCCGGGACAGTGTGCACCACAGGGGGTGGTACCGTGACTACAACAGTAAGTCTTGGCGTCTCCCGAAGTTTGTAACCTTCAGGAGTCTTGAGTATGCCGCTGGCATCTTCGCTTTCCCGAAGTTTGTAACCTTCAGGCCCAGCGGATTCTGTTGTGATTCCCTGATCTTCAGTGATCGACGGAACATATCCTTCCGGGATATAGTTAACAGGCATGCCCCAAGGACGATCTTTCGGCATCTGATACCTAGGATCATACTTTTCTATGATGGGCGTTGAGGTGATCTCTGAGATCACAGTTCTTTGTAGCTGAGCTTCTGCCATGGCTTGCATGTCGTTACGAAGCTTTCTCATATCCTCTCTCAGAGCGTCGATCTCTTCTTTCAACTCTCTATTTTCTTCCTCAAGATCGTCCATCTTTTTCTGACGATTAGCCCGAGTATTATACGAATGAGACAGTTTGACTCTAGAATCGAGACACAAACGTGAGATTCGTAGGTAAGAAGAATACGCGATGTGAGAATGATGAATGCAATGATTATATTAATTGTTGTTTTTCTTGGTTTAATCAAAATAAACTTCGACAATTAGATTGCAAATATCAAACACTGGGGAAACCCCTTTTTATTGAATTCCAAAGGATTACAGAAATGGAAATACAGTAGATTACAAAGTGCAGAAACAGAAACCTAAACTAATGGGTCCCGAGTCCTCTTCTTTGACCGGGGTGCTTGGGTCATTGTCGGGTTGTCATTCCTTTGCCAGGTGAAAGGAGCGAGCAAATTCCTTTGGTCATCTTGATTCTCTACAGCATGCTGCTCCAAAATTTCAATCAGAGCATCTTTCTCTTTTAGTAGTTGCTGTATTTGGATACACTCTACATCGAGGGTGCGGTACTTGTTCTTCCAAGATCTTCTTTCCTTTTGAACTTTGTTGAGAGTAACCTGAAGCTTTTCAATTTCCGTCATGAAGTACATGACAGTTTCCCTTGGTGGAAAAATTCCGTAACGAGGATAAGGCATCTTTAGCTTGAGAGCTCTAGTTTGTACCCAATGGAGATAAGGCTCCACCGAGACACAATCCGGTTTTCCCAGAGACTCTCGTCCTTTCTTATGAACATGTTTCCAAGCTTGCACTATTTCCATCTTTAGTGCTCTGTCATTTTCTCCTTCTTTGAAGAAAAGACCTTCCAGATGAACACCCAGTGGGATGTGTCTCATCGGGTATCCAAATTGACGAAGAACCAATGTCGGATGATAGTTGATTCCTCCTTTAGTTCCTATGAGGGGTACGCTGGGGAAGTTTCCACAACGGTCAATGATTCTGATTCCCTCATAAATCCTATTACACCAATCTATATCAGAATTGGTGAGAGACATGATCTTCTGGGACCAACGTAAGACACTCATGCAATCCCAAAAAGCAGCAGACTTGGGCAAGTGAGAGATAAACCATTTGTAGAGAAAAGGTACACAGCATGTGATCTCCCTTCTGCTGTACAAATTTCCCAAGTGTACAGAATGATACGCATCTGCGAGCAAAGTCGGCACAGGGTTTCCAATGAGAAAAACCTTAATAGCGTTGATATCAACGAAGTTATTGATGTTGGGAAACAAAAATAACCCGTGGGTGAGCAAGACAAAGATGCTTTCAAAAGCAATCATGTTCCCTATACTAGCGAAGTACAGGGCTTTCTTTGTCAAGAACTGGGCTGGCAAACCTTGGATGCCACTCTTAGTGGTCATGTGAGTCCTGACCTCAGACTCGTCCAAATGAATTACTATTGCAATAGTCTGATTCTTTGGAATTTCTTCCAGTCCAGAAAATGGAGCTCGATCAGTGATATGTAAATCAGTCAGATGAGAATACTCCTTCAGCGTTGGTGATAACTGGTAATCCGGGAATGTGAAACAATGATAAACCGGATCGTAGAACTGAATGAGCGCGTCCATGATCCCCTTAATCACATGGACTCTTAACAGTGGTAGCAAACCACCGTGCTTGGCTCTGAAAGCCTTTGGGTTAACGATCATCCTCGCTAACTTTCTCAAATCCCCTAGCTTTGGAACCTTGAAGGTATACTGGTGAGTTCTCCTTCTACCGAAATCCATTAATGCAATCTTTTTCTCTGATATTTGCAATCACAGTCTTAGTTTAATTTGAAAAACAGAGAGACTAGAAGAGAAGTTTTTTGAATGTTTTAATGTTTTATTAAATGCATGCATGAATGCAGCACACAAAAACATAGAAAAAACATGGGGTCAAAGGGTCGTTGTCATGAAGTCAAGGCTCTACCCATCCCCAAAGGTTTATACTAGGGTGATTTTTGTACCTGTACTCATTATCATCAGCTCCTCCCAGGAAAGCAAAACAACAAGCGGATCGCCAGCGAGTTGTAAAGCAATCTTAAAGTAAGTGCCATTCACCGAGAATAGATCACCAGCCTCAAATGAGGGTAGTATCGCGTAACAACTATTTCCGATAGTTTCTGCACTACGAAAGGGTTTGGCTCCTCAGCTTCTCAGACTTAACAACCGGCCCATTGGCTAGAAGAGTGAATGGGTTGCGTTGGTCAGCCTCCACTGAGGTTGATGGTCGACCCCGTCGCCATCACTTATCTTAAGTGTATACTCATTCTCACCACATGCGGCATCACACGCATTCCCAGTAGCAGAAAAATAAACATGTATAGCAATTAGGAAAAGCAGTATATATATTTGTCCTAATCATCCTAGACCTTTAAAGCTATGATTCCTAAGTTCCTGACAGAAATGGGTTCCCCGGCGGAAGCCCCAATCTGTGGTATTCACATAAGTGAAGAGAAAAAGGGTTTGTCCAAGGTTTTCACCTTAAACGCTTAAGAAAGAAGATTTTGC
Source organism: Lathyrus tuberosus (assembly GCA_022829125.1). Lineage (NCBI taxonomy): Eukaryota > Viridiplantae > Streptophyta > Magnoliopsida > Fabales > Fabaceae > Lathyrus > Lathyrus tuberosus. The sequence continues at coordinate 7,596,915 of JALAZF010000270.1, read as the reverse complement.
CCCACGGTGGGCGCCATTTTTTTATGTAGCGAGCGATTTTGGACGCGGTTCTTAAGCGCTGGTCGCTCTCTGCGGTTGAGCTTAAAACTACAGGTCGATTCATTTTTTATCCTATTGTGAGCTGAATAAGGAAGGGAAATAGATGTCTCCAATTAACCCTGCTTGCATACTGAGTTTAAACAGCGGTCTGTTAGGTTACGAATGCTATCAATGTGGGGGGGCCTTGTACTGGTTATTTGTATTTTCACCAATACTGTTGTCTTTCTTTTTACCTGGGCAGAAGGTTTCTGGCGGGGAACAAGGGTTAGGATGTCAGGACGGATGTTTTTGAATTACTGCTTTTGATTGATGGAGATATGGGATTTGGTTTTTTTGTTGATTGCGCTCGCTAAGATCTTTTCTTTCGATCTTATGCCTACGTATTCCCGTTTACCGAAACAGGGAAATCAGAGCGTTCGTAGTTCCTCCTATTCTATGGGAGGAAATGGGTGTTTTGGTGTCTTGTTCAAAGCCCAAGACGTGAAGCGAAAGGTGGTTTGTATCTTGTTCAAAGCCCAAGATGTGAAGCTGAAAAGTCTCATTGTGTCTTGTTCAAAGCCCAAGACGTGAAGCTGAAAGACCTCGGCTTTAGAGAGAATTTGTCATCTCTAAAGAGGGGAGAAGGAGAATTACTTTAACTGGGATACGCGGATCCGAGCAATGCCATAATTTCCGAAGAGAGGGTTTTAACCTGAAGGAGAAGACTTTAACTCAGTGTAGAGCAATGCCATCTTTCCTTAGGAATTTCTCATGCTAAAAGAGGGACAGTGGCGTGGATATAGATGATCCAGAGGCTTGCCGCTTACAGCGATTAGATGAAGGGAAATGAGTTGTTGATGTTTGTGTACTGTGAACGAGGCACAGCTTTGATGCTAAAAGGTTAATTGGATTAACCAGTGGTTTTCTTATACAAAGCCTAAGAGGAGGCTAATTTCCGCTAGGAAAATCATTATACAAAGCCTAAGAGGAGGCTATTTTGTGTCCCGTACAAAGCCCGAGATGGAGGCTAAAAATGTTTGACTCAACAAGAGAGTCTTTGTATCTCGTACGAAGCCCGAGATGGAGGCGAAAGGGGTAATTAACTCAACGAGGGAGTCTCTTATGTGTCTCTTATAAAGCCCGAGAGAGAGGCTAAACGTCGTTTGACTCCCCTGGGGAGAATTTTGGTATCTCGTACAAAGCCCGAGATGGAGGCTAAAAATGTTTCAGTTGAGTGACAGATCCAATATACTGATTTTTAAAGAGAAAATCAGTTCTTATATGAGCAACACTGTACTCAGGGATTTGATTTGAGGATCACGGATATCTCCTTCTCTTTGAGGAAACGGGAAATCCAAAGGGTATTGAGACTGTCCGAGTCTGCGGGTTTCCTTCCTATTTTTGAAGAGTGCTTGAGAATGTCTTTGAGACTCAAGGAAGTTAGACTGTCCGTGTCTAGAGTTTTATCTTTTGTACTATGCTTTGAGAAATAGTAGTAGACTCTATGAAAGGACTGTTCTATGCAGATGACTAAGTTCTGTTCCTATACCTCTAGGAGGTCGTCGGGACAATTTGTACGAAGCCCAAGAGGAGGCTGGAAACTTTTAAGAAGCCGACGGGTCCTTGTACGAAGCCCAAGAGGAGGCTATCATTCCCGGAAGAAGAGATCATTATACGAAGCCTAAGAGGAGGCTGTGAATACTTCTAAGAAGCCGTAGGGTCCTTGAATAATGCCCAAGAGGAGGCGGGGTTGCTTTTAGGAAGCCTGTGGGTCCTTGAACAATGCCTAAGAGGAGGCCGATGCTTTTAAGAAGCCCGTGGGTCTATCATCTCCTTTCCATTAGGAGAGATAACTCTTTTAAAGATAAAAACCACTGGTAAACGTGCGAGGTTTACTATCCAGCGACTTTTAGCTTTTAAAGAGGGTTCCTTAGTTAAGGTCCAAGATTATGACCGTAGTGGGTACCCAAACCCCGAGACATTCAAGGCAAGCTATCCACAAGGAATAGATCAAGTCAGGAAAGTTCGAGAATTTGGAAGAAACTCAAAGATGCCATTCACGGAGAATACATTCATCTTGGGGAGTAGAGCTTCTTGAAGATTCCTAAGGAGGACAGCCGAAGAGAAGACTGTATCTGGTGCTCCTATTGGGGATCTAGGCGTCTATTTCTACGAATAAATGAAACGGCGTCACCTAGTTCTAGACGTAGTAGCCGGGGAAACTCGAAATATATATACTATTATTACACAGTAGATATGAGTTTATGAAAGGAGACTTACAGTGAGCAGCCCCACAATACAGTTTATAATATGAAAACAGTAAACGAAAGCGATAACCACTTACTCGGTTGTAGTGCTTCCATGCTGTTTGGTTAGTTGTTCAACAAAGAAAGATTGAAAACAACAGTATATTCAAAATCAAAGGAGAAAGTGCTTTGAAAAAGAAAGATTTGGGGCTTACAGCTCAAGGAGAGGCCCAGGGTTTTATTAGTGAGCGCACTGTTTGACTTTGTACAGAGGGACTTATACAAGTGACTGGGGCCCAAAATGGTTTTCTGTACAAAGGGATGGGTCTTACACTCTCTCAAGAGGCCCAAAAGGTTTAAGGAAAAAGAGTGGGGCTTATAACACGAGGGTAGGCCCAAATGATTTTTCGTTTAAAAATGGCGATCGCGCCGAGGTTTTCTTTTAACGCGGAGGGACTTATACAATAAGTGAGGCCCAATATTTTGGTTAAAAGGGGATTGGGTCTTACACTCTAATAGAGGCCCAAAGTGTTTTGAATGGGTCTTATAGCTCAAGGAGAGGCCCAAGGGTTATTTTGAAAAGGCGACGATCGCGCCATTTACTTGTACGGAGGGACTTATACAATGAATGAGGCCCAAAAAAGTTTTTGTACAAGGGGGGATGGGTCTTACACTCTCTCAAGAGGCCCAAAAAAGTTTTGAAAATGATTTATGAGGGTTGAATTAATCCAAAACCCTAATTTGTTTTCAAAATGTATTTAATTGAATAAAAACTCAATTAAAATGGTCAAAAATTGTTTAACACATGGAAAACAAATTGTGATCTTGGATTAATGCTTCAAAAATTAAGTATTGACCTACAAAATAATTAGAAAGCATTAAAGGTTGCAAAATCAATGTAGAAAAAATATTTAAAATGCCAAAAACAATCAAAATATTAATTCTTTACAAAAATATCAATTATATGAAATAAATAATATTTTTGGGATTTTTTTGGAAAATAAAATATTTTAACATTTTTGTGAATTATTAAAAAAAGAATCAACTCAAAATCATTAAAACTCAGAGAGAAATTAATTTTTGAATCAATTAAACAAAATCACAAAATTCAAATATTTGAATTTGTGAAAAAGGCGCCAAGAACACAAACAAGAACACGCGCGTTTTTCTGGGTTTGGCTGATTTGCGTTTTCTATCCAATCTCCATGAATACGTAATCATATCATGCAATCCACATATCATTATGCTCGTCTCAACCTCACGATCATGTCTATGTACTTTAATTTCATTTAAATTAAACATACAACAAGAAATCACGAAGAGACCTCAAGAACCCTAATTTCTGCATGAAGGCTAGGATTTTTGATACACGATTCAAACAATGCAATTAATTGAGGGAAAACATTCCATGCATGATTATGAACATATGGCCAAATTATTGTGCGGGGAAATATGCATAGATTTAGAGATGACCAAGCATGTGCTTACCTCCAAGCCGTGACAGCAAGTTCAAAGTGATTTTTGATTTGGAGGTGTTACAGATGAGTTGTGATGATCTGAACAGCTTCCCTACACCCTATGGATTGTGTTTGGATGGTTGGACTTGATTGAAATTGGCTGGATCATTTTGTGGTACCTCAGCTGCACTTTGGTTAAAACCTTGAGCAACCAGCTGGTGATTTTGTGAAATTGGTGTTTCAGAAGTAATCTAAGTGTTTGATTAGCTCATATGTGATGTATGTGAGGTGTGTGAGTGATTGGTTTGATTGGAATTGCTCTCAAACTCAAAACCCGATAGTGACTTGCCTTAGAAGGCAAAATTGGAGTGAAAGAAGAGATTTTGAGGAAAGCATCTGTTAGATGGCTTTGGTGTACTCAAACTGACCACAATTGAGCTCTATTTATAGTAGAGCAAGTTTGTTTTGGGATCCACAGTGAATGGAAACTGCAGCAGGTGTTTCCTCAATGTTGGCCAATGGAAATGCAAGTCTCCTCTAGCCATTGACTAGAGGTTAGGGCATAGAGCTATGGTCCCCTTGGTCTTGGATAAGTCTTGACTAATTTCAGATGAGAATGGCTCAGTCCATGCCACCTTGATGGTTCGAGAGGCCCAAATGATTTTAAACTGGCGATCGCATCGAGATTCTTTTATTGCGTCGGGACTTATACAATACCTGAGGCCCAAATGGTTTATGTACAAAAAGGGATGGTACTTACACTCTATTAGAGACCCAAAGTGTTTGAAAATGATTTGTTTAGGGTGATTAAGATCAAAACCCTAAATTAATTTCAAAAGGTATTTTAATTAAATAAAAATTTAATTAAAATGATCAAAATTATCAAGTATGTGTGAAAAACAAGTTGTGATCTAGGATTAATGTTTGAAAAATCTTGTTTATATCCACAAAATGATTGGAAACCAATTAAATTTGGAAAATCAAGGAGGAAAAATATTTTAAATGTTAAAAAACAAATAAAACATTAATTCTTTGCAAAAATATCAAATATATGAAATAAATAATATTTTTGGGATTTTTTTGGTAAAATAAAATATTTTAACATTTTTGTGAATTATTAAAAAAAGAATCAACTCAAAATAATTTAAACTCAGAGAGAAATTAATTTTTGAATCAATTAAATAAAATCACAAATATTCAAATATTCAAATATTTGAAAAAGGGCGCCAAGAACATCTTGGCCTTGCCCGCGTGCTCAGTTTTGCCCAGATTTGCGTTTTCTCATCAATCTCACTGAATACTTGATGAAATCGAACAATCCATACATCAATCTACTCGTTTTCACCTCACGATCATGTCTATGGTCTTTAATTTCATTTATTTTAAGCATGGAATAAGACATCAAAGAGAAACCTCAAGAACCCTAAAATTTGCATGAAGGCTCAGAAATTCCGTACACGATTCAAACAAAGCAATTGATTGAAGGAAAACACTCTATGCATGATTATGAACATATGGCCAAATTATTGTGCAAAAAAAATGCATGGATCATAGAGTTAGAAGAGCTCATGCTTACCTCTTGCAGCTGGTGATCGTGTTTTGTGTTAGAGATGTTAGAGCTAGGTTCCAATGATATGGATAGCTTCCCTAGGTGCCAAGTGATGTGCCTGAGTGCTTGGAATGGTTTGAAACAAGCTGGAACTGAAGATGGTATCCCAACTGCAACTTGGTTAAAACCTTGAGCAGCTGGCTGGTGAATCTAAGAAATCAGTGTTCCAGATGTTGTTTAGGTGTTTGGATCACTTCTATATGATGTTTATGAGGTGTGTGTGTGATTGGTTTGGTTGGAATTGCTCTCAAACTTAAAACTCGATAGTGACTTGCTTTGGAAGGAAAATTTGGAAGTGAGATGGAGATTTTGAGGAAAGCATCTGTTTGATGGCTTTGGTGTAATTAAACTGATCACAAATGAGCTCTATTTCTAGTAGAGCAAGTTTGTTTTACAAGCAATAGTGAATGGCAACTGCTACAGAGGTTTGGCCAATGTTGATCAATGGGAATCCAAGTCTCCTCTAGCCATTGACTAGAGGTTAGAGCACATGCTACTTGTTCCCTTTGTCTTGGATATGTCTTGACTGAATTCAGTTGGAAATGGCTCAGCCTATGCCACCTTGGTGCATCCATTGAATGCTCCAAAACAAAATTGGAGTTTTGTCCCCTCTTTAGGGATTTTTAGGTTTGGCATGCTATTTTTAGTTCCAAGGACTTGGGAGGCTTATGGATCAGTGTTTGTCCCTCCTTGGTCTCCCCCTGAGGTGTTCAGATGGATAAACATGTTTGTCATATGCACAAATTTGGCAAATCGAGCAAAATGCACAAATCTTCCTTGCCATGACAGTTTGCAGCAAGGCATATTGGCATGGTCATATCTCATGGCTCAAATGGAATTTGATGGAGTTCTTGGCCATTTTGGAAAGCTCTTATATGATACAACACATGTGTGATCATAGTTTGTTTTGATACCTTTTGGATCTAAGTGAAAAATGCCCCTACATTTGGAAAAAAGTGAAGGCAGATTCTGACTTAGTGAAAATTTCACTAAGTGTTGGAAAAAAGTGACATTTTCACTTTTTGTGATTTTGGCCGTTCCATAACTTGAAATCCATGAGGAATTAGAATGAGGTGTAGTTGAAGCTTTTGTAGTGTGCCATGAGAGCTACAAATCCATATTTGTATCAGCCCAAATGGTTGCTTGGATCTCAAGTTATGATCCTTGGAAGTAGGTACCCAAGCCACTTTGTTCCATAACTTAGAAAATTTCTATGTTTTTTATGGTTACCCCTTTTACAAGTTATCCCACTTTTCTTGATTTTTCTTGATGAATGACGATTCCAATCACACATTAACATCATTTTAGGGTCAAAGAACCATATTTGTGAAAATATCAAAAAGTCAAAGTTGACTTTTGTGCACAGTTGACTTTTTGTCAAATGAACTTCAAACTGTGCGATCCTTTATGAAATCAAGTCCTTGACCTAAATCAAACTTGATGGATTGATTTCATAGGTGTTATAGGGTGTATTGAATCATGACCTAGGGTTTGGGACCATGCCTGGGTTAAAAGTCAAAGGCACAGTTACTTTTCCCGTGAAACCCTAATTTTGGTTATGATGAATTTGAAACTTGTTGATCAAGCTTCTTGGATCAATCCATTGTTGCAAATGGATAAATGTAGTGTATTGGATACCCTAAAATCATGTCTTAAGGTCTTGGCTCATGTTTTGTCCCAAAAGTCAACTTAGGGGTGAATTAGGTCAAGAAACCCTAATTCCTGATTTTCTGATGTATGCCTCCCCTGAGGCTAAATTGACTTGATGATTGGGTTCATGAGGTCCCATGAAGTATATTAGGTTATGATTTTAAGCATTGGCTCATGCCCAGAGGAAAATTTCCATCTGGATGCCCTGGTCGACCAAACCCAAATATGGTGACACTGGCGATCTTGAGGCTTAATCCACCTGGAATGCTGCAACATTGTGCTCGATCCTTGATGTGGGAGTCCTCTTGATCCATTTTGGATGTTTGAGAGGTTAGACAAGTTGAAGATCATGTCATTCCTTGATTGATCCTTTGTCTAAGAGCTCTGAGAGGGCTTGAAACCCTAAGTCTGATTGTAGTGAATGCTCTCCCATCTTTAGGGAGACTAATGAGGTATGATGGTTCATCCATATTGTGATGATGATTTGTACAATGACGGGAATCTTAGTGGTCAAAATTTGGGGTATGATAATCATCAATACAACACTAGCCTACCAGAACCTTAAGGCATCTGATACCTCAACTCTTCTGTAATCCTCAGCAAGAGTTGATTCCCCATTTTGGACCTGCCTCTGGATCTCAATAATCCTTAGCAGAAGAATAGCCTCCTCTTAGGCTTTGTATAAGAAATTCCTCAGCCAGCCTCCTCTTAGGCTTTGTATAATGATTATTTCTTCTTCCTCAATCACCTTTCAGCACTCTCTTGTTGAGTCAATCACTTTAAAGCACTCTCTTGTTCAGTCAATCACCTTAAAAGACTCTCTTGTTGAGTCAATCTTCTTTCTTAAACACTCTCTTGATGAGTCAGTTCTTTTAGCCTCCTCTTAGGCTTTGTATAATGATTTTCCTCAGTAGAGTTGGCCTCAAAAACACTCTCTTGTTGAGTCAGCTTTTCAGCCTCAATCTTGGGCTTTGTACAAGACACCTGAAATATCCTCAGTTGAGTCAATCATCTCCCTTTAGCCTCAATCATGGGCTTTGTACAAGACATATACAAACTTTCTCCAGCAAAATGAATTCCTCTAAGCCTTCCTTTAGGCTTTGTAAATTAACCTCCCTAAGCAGAGTCAATAACCCTTTAGCCTCAATCTTGGGCTTTGTACAAGACACATATGGAACCTCCCTGTCATACCCCAAATTTTGACTACCAAGATTTCCCATCATTGTGCAAATCATCACCACAATATGGATATACTTCAATGCCTCGTCAATCTCCTCAAAGATGGTTGAGCATCCACTACAATCAAGAATTAGGGTTTTGAGCCCTCTCAGAACACTTAGGTAAAGGATCAATCAAGAAATGACATGATCTTCAACTTTTCTAACATCTAAAACAACTATAAAGGATCAAGATGACTCACACATCAATAACCAAGCACAAAGTTGCTACATTCCAAGTGGATTAAGCCTCAAGATCGCCAGTGTCACCAAATTAGGGTTTTGATCGACTGAGGCCTCCAGATGGAATTTTTCCTCTGGGCATGAGCCAATCCTTCAAATCATAACCCAAGATACTCCAAGGGACCTCATCAACCCAATCATCAAGTCAATTAAACCTCAGGGGATGCATTTACCAAAAATCAGGAATTAGGGTTTCTTGACCTAATTCACCCCTAAGTTGACTATTGAGGCAAAGCATGAGCCAAGACCTCAAGAAATGATTTGAGGACTTCAAATATACCACATTGATCCATTTACAACAATGGATTGACCCAAGAAACTTGGTTCACCAGTTTCAATTTCATCTGGACCACAATTAGGGTTTTGAAGGGAAAAGTCAACTGTACCTTTGACTTTTGACCAAGATATGCTCCCATACCTTGGGACATGATTCAATACACCCTATATCACCTATGGAGTCCATCCATTAGGTTTGATTTAGGTCAAGGACTTGATTTCACAAAGGATCGCACAGTTTGGATTTTATTAGATAAAAAGTCAACTGTGCACAAAATCAAGTTTGACTTTTTGGAATATTTCACAAATATGGTTCCCCTAAGTCAAAAATAATGTTAATGTGTCATATTGATCATCATTCATCAAGAAAAATCAAGAAAAGTGAGGTTTCTTGAAAAAGGGGCAACCTTGAGAAACCAAAAATTTTCTAAGTTATGGAATAAAAGTGATTTTGGTACCAACTTCCAAAGATCATAACTTGAGATCCAAGCAACCATTGTGGGTGATCCAAAGCTGGATTTGTAGGTCTTGCTACACTTTACAAAAGCTTCATCTACCTCAGACTCCAATTCCTTATGGATTTTGAGTTATGGAATGATCAAAATGGCAAAAAAAACATGAAAATGACACTTTTCCAACACTTAGTGAAATTTTCAACAAAAGTCAGAATCTGCCTTACTTTTTCCAAAATGTAGGGACACCAAAGCACTACAAATAGAGCTCATTCACTATTGCTAGCAAAACAAACTTGCTCTACTATAAATAGAGCTCATTTGTGCTCAGTTTGAGTACACCAAAGCACTACAACACTTGCTTTCCTCAAAATCTCTTTCTTTAGGCCATAATGCCTTCTTTTGCAAGGTATCTCTGAGTTTTTGAGTTAGAGAGCAATTTCACCACAGCTCATGATCCAAACACCTCTAATATGTTGTATCTAAGTTGTTCAAACACTCACATGTGACCTGAAACACCAAAATCACAAAGTCAACCTCCAAAACCTCAAAAATTAACTTTTTTGCATTTTTCAAGCCATGTCTTGATTCAGTCACTTCCAAAACCGAACCAGGCCTCAAACACACTTCAAATATCATCCTCAAACTATCTCAAATGGTTCCCCTCATCTGGAACACCATTTGAGAGAGTTGTCATATTGGTCACTTTTGCCACTTTTGCAAGAAAGAGCTAAAACTTGTTCCTTAGGATTTCAGCTGGTTCTAATCATTCTAACAGCTTTTAAGGGACCAATTTAGAGTGTCCAAAGCATCAAATTACTTCTGGCACAAGGAACTTGGCAGATAGCACAAAAAGCTCCAAGAGGTAAGTGCATGACAACTTGAACTCTTTGAATTATGCATTCCTTTGATGTCCATTGATCATAAACATCTCATACATGTTGTATATGTTGTGTTTGAACCAATTTGCCATGTAATTCTTGCCTGTACCATGAGATAGCATAGAACATGCAAAAATAGGCCTATTTTGAAATCACTATCGGATTTTGAGGAGGAAACATATTTTGAAAATTCCAAGGGCACCATTGGATTCCTCATGAAATTCTAGGCCAGACACACCTAAATTTTGTCCCAATCCATGGAGAAATGAGAAAGTTAGAGGCTTCACGTAAATTGCCCAAAAGCTTGCCTTGCCTTGCCTTGCCCAGGCCTAGAAACAAGGCATGCCTTATGAATTAATGGGGTGGTTTTGATACACGGATGTATCACCACCCCAGTGGTAGTGCGTATGTGTGTTTGTTTCCAAGTTCGTGGGTTCAAACCCCACCCAGACCTTTTTTTGCCATTTTTCACTTTTATGCTATTTTTCATTATTTTCATGTTTTGTTAATTAATTGAAAAATTAATTTCTCTCTCAATTTTAATTATTGTTTATTGGTTCTTTTTCTGAAAATTCTCAAAAATGTTAAAATATTTTATTCCATGAAAATTTCACAAAAACAAATATTATTTATTTCATATATTTGGTATTTTTGTAAAGAATTATATTTTTTATTTGTTTTTAAACATTAAAAATATTCCTTTCTCTTGGTTTTTGCAAAAATTCAAATAATTTTTAAATCATCCCACGAATGAAACATGATTTTCCAAATATAAATCCAAGATCACAACCTTTTTTCACATGTTTGATTATTTTAGTTGAATTTTTATTCAATTAAAATACATTTAAAAACCAAAAATTAATGTTTTGATCACTATCACCCTAACAAATCCTTTTTTAAACACTTTTGGGCCTCTAATAGAGTGTAAGACCCAACCGCCTTTGTACATAAACCTTTTTGGGCCTCAGTCATTATATAAGTCCCAATCCGATTTTAAAATCTCGGCGCGTTCGTCGCCTTTTTAAACAAATTGGGCCTCTCCTTGAGTTGTAAGTCCCATCACTTGTATATAAAATAAACTTTGGGCCTCTCCTTGAGTTGTAAGACCCATCCCTTTGTACAGAAAACCTTCTTGGGCCTCAGTCATTGTATAAGTCCCAGTACAGTTTACAGAACAACGGTACGATTACTATTTTTTTCATCTGGGTTTCTCCTTGAGTATAAGCCACAATCTTTTCAAAAACAACTTCCCTTTTGATTTAGGTTCAAATACACAGTTGTTATCAAAACTTTCTTTAATTTCTTGAACAACTAACAATACAGCTATGGAAGCTTGCTCACCTGTAAGTTTTTATCAGCTTTCTTTTATCTGCATTTATATATATAACTGTATTGTGGGAAGCTTGGTCACCTGTAAGTCCTTTTTTCATTCTTTTAAATACATGTCAAATATATATAACTGTATTGTTGGAAGCTTGCTCACCTGTAAGTCCTTCTTTCATATCCTTTTAAATACTTGTCATATATCAACTGTATATATACTAGTATACCTGCTTAGAGTTTTCCCCGACAACTAGGTCTAGAATTAGGTAAAGCCAGTTGGTCACTCTTAAATACAGTCAAAACTAGATCCCCATAGGATTTCCAGATACAGTCTTGCCTTCTCTTGGGCTTAAACAATAGGGAACAAAGAGAATGACATTATTCCCGGTGAAACTTTTCTCAGACTATCTCTATTAGAAAACTGTCAAAGAAATTCATTTCCCCCAAAGAGGATTAATTCTCGGTGAAACCTCTCTTGAATTTCTTCAAACCCAAGAACTGTTCACTATAGAACGGATTAATTCTCGGTGAAACCTTTCTGGAACTTTTCTTAAGTTTGGACCAACAGGCTTCCTAAAAGCATCCCCTCCTCCTCTTGGGCTTTGTACAAGGACCCTTCGGCTTCTTAAAAATTCTCATGCCTTCTTTTGGGCTTAATACAAGGACCCTGAAGACCTCTTAAAGGTATAAGATAAAACTTAGTCATCCTTTGTGAAATTCTGGTACAGACATGTGATGTCAAGTGCAATGTCACAACATCAATATCTGTTGTATGAACAAGTCAATAATAGAAACAGAAACGCATAAACCACACACAAGTATTGTTCACCCAGTTCGATTCAACAACCTACATCTGGGGGCATACCAAGCCAGGAAGGAAGTCCACTATTAGCAGTATCAAATTACAGACTCAACAAACCAGTTAACAATCTACCTAATTTAATCACTACCCAATGGCCCTTCTATCTAAGTCCTCCCTAGATAAGAGACTTCATCTCACTTCCAATCATCGCAATGGTGTCTAGCAGTCAACATCTCAGTCACTGCATCAACAACTTGATTTCCAAAAACTCTCCAAACACATAGAAGTAGAAGACACACTTCCATGACAATACCTAGACATGACACACATGACTAAGAATAATACTTAGAGTTACTTAACAGATTCCTCTAAGAACAATACATCTCTTACCTACAGGCTTCGAGATAAACACGATGACCATCCCACAAACCGGGTGGTTCATCAACCAACACAGCCCTTATAATCTACATAATGGCTGGCTCTCCTAAACTAGGTTACAATGCTTCTATTTATAACATTTTTCCCAACTGGATTTGGGCTTTAAATCTCAGCATATTAACTGCTACAAATCTGCAAAAAATTCTGCTACTAAATAGATCTTCAATTAAATATTTAATCCAATCTTCAATTAAATCTTCAATTAAATCTTCATATCTTTTAGCCTTAAAAACAACAACAAGATCTGCTCCAAATCTGATTGCAACTGAATATATCTTTACCAAGATATTCACCTACAATCTCTCTAACAGATCTCCTCAAAACATCCTAACACGCGCAGCCCTAAAACATCACAAACTGATGTTCTGATGTTCTGGTATAGTGATGTCAAGACATCACTTATAATATCAGCATACAAAACTTCCAACCCTGCAACAGCTAATGATAAGAACCCATGTTATGACATCAGACATATGACATCAACATTGTTCATCTTTGTTTTACCAAAATTCCAGCCAACACAAGAACTAACAATCTCCCCCTTTGGCTAATTTTGGCTAAAACAAACTCTACCATCATCAGAGAACCCAGCAGCGGATAAATTTTCAAAACTCCTAGCAGCACCTTTTCAACAAACTCACTAACCAGTAGCAACAAAAACCAACAAGCTGTACCTCTTCACTCCTAGCAGCACCTCTTCAACAAGCTACACAAACTCACTTTCACACCAGCATAGGGCAAACTCCCCCTCAAAACAAGAACCAGCTCACAGCTGTTCAAACACGATTACTCCCCCTCAAGCCTATACCAACAAAACTAGGCAACACATGGGCTAACTCTCCCCCTTTTTAGCCACAATTTGACACCCTCTGAATCTGACAACTAACAAAATCCAGACTCAATAGCTGAACAAACATTGGGGTAAATGTATACTGCTAATTCAATCCATTGACATCTTGTCTAACACCATGAAACCAGGTCTAAACTATCAAGTACACCATGAACTTCACCAGTACCACAAAGTCACGACATCATGTCTGACATTACAATCTTGATAAACAACTTCTTCAACAAAAGATCAACTCCCCCTATCTAAGATAACCAGTGCTCCTTTGTAAGAAGAACACCTTAAATGAATGGAAAACATAAGACTCATCTTCATGTCTTCAAGAGCGCACCCTCTGTTCAACACACCTGCTGAACACATTCACAAAATGCTTAATCCTCAAACAATCCAAGTACCACACTAGTACAGACAGAAGTTCTCCCATTATATTTCACAAATGGTGCTCCTTGACCAGTATATCATAACATTTGGAAAATCCAGACATAGTCTTCATTCATCCAGTCAGGAATGCTTCACACAATCATCCACAAGTTCTGAAGCACACTCACAATGCCTTCCATTGAACTCTAAGTAAACTCCTCTTACTTAGAATTAATAACACACATCAAGACAAGTGTGACATCTCCCATCAACAAAGACCCTCACAAAGTTTTTCCAAAACTGCATAAAATTGTCTTCAGACTTCTCCTCAGAAGCATGTGTGCACATGATACAAACAATTAGCTTCACATGGCTAGAACCATTCATGTCCACACCAACATGCCATCCAACAGCCTAATGTCATAACATGTTATTTGACATTATATCCTCATAAGAGGCAACCAATCTCCACAAGCTTGAACATCATGCAATCTTCACAATCTGTGCACCTTTCCTGCAGAATCCATAGACAAGTACTCCCCCTGTCATGGTTAACTAATGCTCTAGATGGAGATAAACATTTAAGCACACTTGCTGAGCACATACATTTTGGTACCACTGTCCCTTATGACCATAAATAGCAGTCACTCACACATGAAGCCATAATTAGGCTATTCATGAGGATCACCATCCTCCTTCAAACAAACAGTTAGATAAAGATCAAAGTCACATAGATCACCCAACTCTCCAAAGGCAATCATTTTCTATCATACTCTTCATCTTCAGACTTCCAATCGATCAATACCTGATCTACTTCAGTCTTCTCTACAATTTCCATCCAAGGTAGACCTTCTACTTCATCATTCTCCCATATGACTATGTAGACGCTCCTTAGGCATAATGTAGGCACCAAGCTTCATAACCAGAACAAAATCATCCTTCACCAAGGATATTCAACCAGATAATGTCCCACCACAAGTTGGAACATCTGCCACACACCAAGAAATCATCACCATGATTCTTGATATGTTCCACCAACTGAACTTACTATCGGCATAGTAATCCAAACTGAACAAAGAGAGCTGCCAGAGAGGAATAAACTCTCATCCACCAAATGAAGGTATACTTCCATCCTCAACCGCACTCAGCTTCAAGGGTTGTCACAGAATGCTAAGGAAAGTTTCAAAGAATACGCTCAAAGGTGGAGAGAAATGGTTGCCTAGGTTCAACCCCTTTTGCTTGAGCAAGAAATGGAAGATATGTTCATGGGCACCCTGCAAGGGGCATTTCTTGATAGACTGGCTGCTTGTCCATCGACAGGATTTTCTGATATCGTGATTGCTGGTGAAAAGGATCGAGAGTCTGTTGAAACTCGGGAAGATTCAAGATGTAAGTGGTGCTGGTTCTTCCGGAACAAAGAAACCTTTTGCTAATGGTCAGAAAAGGAGAGAAGGTGAGACAAACGATGTGTATAAAGGACGGGGAAGAGGACATTCTCAGGCTTATCACCAAGTAGGTGCAGTGACGATCCCAACACCATCTATTCAACAACAGCAGCCACAACAGCAGGCTCAGCAGCAACAGTAGCAACCTCCTTTCCAACAAAGGTCTAGGCAGAGGGACCGCAAGATTGACCCTTTCCCTATGACCTACTCAGCATTGTTACCCCAGTTACTCCAATTGAAGCTGGTTGAGCTTCGTACCATGAGACCTCCTACTTCTGGTAACTTGCCACCTAATTATGATGCTAATGTTCGCTGCGATTTCCATTCAGGTGCTCCGGGGCACACCACCGGAAAGTGCTGGGCATTTCAAAATAAGGTGCAAGATCTGATAGATGCTAAAGCAATCAATTTCTCTCTACCTCCTAATGTTCTCCAGAACCCCATGCCTAATCACGGTGTGGCAGATGTGCACGCCATTGAGGATGGAAAGAGATTGAACTTGGTGGCAGATATCAATCAGGTGAAGACTTCATTGCTAGTTGTGAAAGATCGTCTGTTAAAGGGACAGGTGTTTCCGGGTTGTGACCAAGATTGTTCTGAGTGTATGGGTCAAGAGAATGGCTACGATAAATTGAAAGTTGGTTTGCAGAATATGATCAATGAAGGCCATCTACAGTTTGACCGGGTTGTGAAAGATATTGATGAGGTGTCAACTGTGACCATTTATTATACTCCTGCTGAAATTCAGGTGCCTGCAAGGGCAGCTCCTGTAGCAAGCGTTGTGCTAGAAAGACCCAGTCATGTTACCATCGCGGTACCAGCACCAGTTCTGTTTACCTCTAAGAAAGCAATCCCATGGCACTATGGGGTAGATGTGTACTATGAGGGGAAAAAGCAGGGAGTTGGGACATCGGCTAGTTCAAATATTGATAACGTGGGTGGTGTAGGTGGCTTTACCAGGAGTGGAAGGTTGTTTGCGCCCCAAACGCTTCGAAGTGATAAAGAAGTTAAGGTTGTGGCAAAAGCTAAAGGAAAACAAGTGGTTGAGAGTGTGCCTGCACCTGAAACAAAGCCCAAGATTACCTTTGACAACGAGGTAGAAGAATTTATGAGAATAATAAAGAAAAGTGATTACAAAATCGTCGATCAATTGAATCAGACGCCCTCGAAGATCTCAATTTTGTCATTATTGATGTGCTCTGATGCACACCGAGAGGCTTTGCTGAAAGTGTTGAAGAGAGCCTATGTTCCACAGGAAATTACCGTCAATCAGCTCGAGAGTGTGATTTCTAATGTCAATGTCAGTCATGGATTGGGTTTCACGAGCCGAGATTTGACGTCTGAAGGTAGAAACCACAACAAAGCTCTGCATATTACAATGGAGTGTAAGGGTGCGGTGTTGTCCCACGTGTTGGTAGACACTGGTTCCTCACTCAATGTCTTGCCTAAGAAGGCGCTGATGAAGCTGGAAGTTGATGGATTGATTTTAAGGCCAAGTGATTTGGTTGTCAGAGCGTTCGATGGGACGAAAAGATTCGTGTTTGGTGAAGTGGAATTACCTCTGCAAATTGGACCTCAAGTGTTCAAGTCTACATTCCACGTGAAGGATATACAGCCTGCGTACAGTTGTTTATTAGGTCGCCCGTGGATTCATGTGGCCGGGGCTGTTACATCCACATTACATCAAAAGCTGAAATACGAGTTTGAGGGACAAATAGTGATTGTGTGTGGTGAAGAAGACATTTTTGTCAGTCATTTGTCCACGTTCAAGTATGTTGAGATGGATGGGGAGATCCACGAAATGCTTTGCTAGTCGTTCGAGGCAGTGAACATTGATAAAGTGCCTGAATCTTCCCCTACACCAGATAGAGTCGGTACGTCTATTTCGTCGTATAAGCAAGCTGTCGAGGTTGTTAGAGCAGGTAATGCCCAAGGTAGGGGCAAGCTGATAGAGACGTGAATGAAGGAGGACAAGTTTGGTATTGGCTATCAACCCTCTATGGATTCGGTCGCAAAGTACAGTGGACCCATCACTTTCAGCAGTGGGGGAATCATTTACCCAGACCAGTCTTGTGTAGCTACAGAAGATGGCATTGACAGTGACTGTGACTTAGACAATTGGGTACGCCCACGTGCCTCGGGACAACAATTGCAAAACTGGTCCGTTGAAGAAATCGTCCAAGTTACTCTTCAAACAGATTCATTTTCTTTGTTTTTCTTTAATCATAATGCATGTTAAAATCTGGCATTCTGCCCAAGGCGTTCAGATTTATTTGTAGGGCCACCCATTTTCATTTGCAAGTTTAATCATTAATAAAGGACGTTTTGCACTCAAATTTTGTTCCCTGTCTTTCATTTTCTTTTATTTTTGCACAAAAGATTAAAAATGGCAATGTTTCGTTTCTTTTTGTTCTAAAATAAAGCATGAACCCGTTCGTGCAGACTTGATCCTCCGGATTTCATTGATAACGGTTCTGCTATGGCTATGTATGACTTTGACAAACTGATTTATCAAGCCGGAGAAGGGGATGAGAAGGGCTGTGAACTCCCTGAAGAACTGGTCAGATTGTTAAAAGAAGAGGAAAGGGCCATCCAGCCTCATCAAGAGACCATAGAGATCATCAATATTGGCACCGAGGATGTTAAGAAAGAGATCAAGATTGGTGCCAGCCTGCAAGCAGATGTAAAGAAAGCCTTGATTGAAATGTTGTGTGAATACGTTGATATCTTCGCCTGGTCGTATCAGGACATGCCAGGATTGGATACTGATATTGTTGTGCACATGCTACCATTGAGAGAAGAATGCCCGCCAGTCAAGCAGAAACTTCGTCGGACTCATCCCGATATGGCCATAAAAATCAAAGAAGAGGTTCAGAAGCAGTGGGATGCAGGGTTTCTTGCTGTGACCAATTATCCTCCCTGGGTTGCCAACATCGTGCCGGTACCAAAGAAGGACGGAAAGGTTAGAATGTGTGTGGATTATCGAGATCTTAACAGAGCAAGTCCGAAAAATGATTTCCCACTACCTCACATCGACGTGCTGGTTGATAATATAACTCAGTTTTCAGTGTTCTCGTTTATGGACGGTTTCTCCGGGTACAACTAGATTAAGATAGCACCTGAGGATATGGAGAAGACCACGTTCATTACCCCATGGGGTACATATTGTTATAAGGTGATGCCTTTTGGGTTGAAAAACGCAGGGGCAATGTATCAGCGGGCAATGGTAACATTATTTCACGACTTGATTCACAAAGAAATTGAATGTTATGTGGATGACATGATTGCCAAGTCGCGAACAGAGGAAGAACATCTGATTAATTTGAAAAAGTTGTTTGAAAGGTTGAGAAAGTTTCGCTTGAGGTTGAATCCGAACAAGTGCACTTTTGGGGTATGTTCTGGAAAGCTGTTGGGTTTCATCGTAAGTGAAAAAGGAATTGAGGTTGATCCTGCCAAGGTTAAAGCAATACAAGAGATGCCTGAACCGAGAACAGAAAAAGAGGTTCGTAGTTTCTTAGGAAGATTGAACTACATTGCAAGGTTCATATCTCACCTAACAGCCACATGCGAACCAATATTCAAACTGCTAAGAAAAGATCAAACGGTCAGTTGGAATGACGATTGCCAAGTGGCATTTGATAAAATAAAAGAATACTTGCAGTAACCTCCAATTCTCATGCCTCCAGTTTCAGGGAGACCTTTGATAATGTATTTGACAGTGCTTGAAGGTTCTATGGGTTGTGTTCTCGGTCAACGCGACGAGACAGGTAGGAAGGAGCATGCTATCTACTACCTGAGCAAAAAGTTCAATGACTGCGAGTCCCGGTACTCAATGCTTGAGAATATATGTTGTGCACTTGCATGGGCTGCTAAGCGATTGATGCAGTATATGCTCAGGCACACAACTTTGTTGATTTCCAAAATGGATCCTATCAAATACATCTTCGAGAAACCAGCACTAACAGGCAGAGTTGCATGGTGGCAAATGGTTTTGACAGAATATGATATCCAATATACTTCTCAGAAAGCCATCAAAGGAAGTATCTTGTCATACTATCTCGCGCAACAGTCGATTGATGATTACCAACCCATGAAATTTGATTTCCCTGATGAGGACATCATGTTTCTCAAAGCTAAAGATTGCGAGGAACCACTCCCGGAGGAGGGGCCAGACCCTGAGTCCAAATGGAGTTTGATGTTTGATGGGGCTGTCAACATGAATGGGTGCGGAGTTGGAGCAGTTCTTATCACGTCGGAAGGTGTTCACATGCCTTTCACCGCCCGAGTAACTTTCGGATGCACCAATAATGAAGCAGAGTATGAAGCTTGTATAATGGGGATTGAGGAGGCGATTAATTTGCGAATTAAGACCCTCGATATTTTTGGTGATTCAGCTTTGGTAATTAATCAAGTGAAAGGGAGTTGGTACATGCACCAGGCGCATCTGGTTCCATATAGAGATTATACGAGAAGACTGTTGACGTTTTTCACAACAGTAAAGTTGTACCATATTCCTCGAGATGAGAATAAGTTTGTTGATGCCTTGGCCACATTGTCTTCTATGATCAAAGTGCAAAGGTGGAACCATGTACCCAAGATCAAAGTGTCTCGTCTTGACAGACCTGCATTTGTGTTGTTGTCGATGCAACGGCTGATGACAAGCCATGGTTTCATGATATCAAGTGTTTCTTGAAAAGTCAAGAGTACCTGCCAGGGGCATCTACCAAAGATAAGAAGACATTGAGAAGGTTGTCTGGTAGCTTCTTCCTGAACCAAGATGACGTGTTGTACAAACGGAATTTTGACATGGTTCTGCTCAGATGCGTAGATAGACACGAAGCAGACCTGTTAATGCAGGAAGTGCATGAAGGCTCTTTCGGTACCCATGCCGGAGGACATGCAATGGCAAAGAAATTATTGAGGTCGGGGTATTATTGGTTGACAATGGAGACAGATTGTTGCAAGTACGCCCGCAAATGTCACAAATGCCAGATTTATGCAGACAAAGTGCATGTGCCTCTGAATCCGTTGAGTGTCATGTCCTCTTCTTGGCCCTTTACAATGTGGGGCATTGATATGATTGGAAAAATTGAGCCTACTGCTTCAAACGGCCATCATTTCATCTTGGTCGCCATTGATTATTTCACTAAATGGGTTGAAGCAGCATCTCGTTTCCTGAAGCGGGATATCATTTGTCGCTACGGAGTGCCCGAGAGAATCATTACTGATAATGGTTCTAATCTGAATAACAAAATGATGGCTGAGCTATGTCGGGACTTCAAAATTAAACATCACAATTCTTCTCCGTATCGCCCGAAGATGAATGGCGTTGTGGAGGCGGCCAACAAGAATATTAAGAAGATTGTGCAGAAAATGGTTATCATATATAAAGATTGGCATGAGATGCTACCGTTCGCCTTGCATGGGTACCGAACGTCAGTATGCACGTCCACTGGGGCAACACCATTCTCGCTTGTATACGGTATGGAGGCAGTGTTACCAGTTGAAGTGGAGATTCCGTCCCTCAAAGTCATGATGGATGTCAAGTTAGATGAAGCTGAGTGGGTTCGTGCCAGATTTAACCAGTTGAGCCTTATTGAAAAGAAACGACTGGCAGCTGTGTGTCATTGGCAGTTATACCAGCGGAGGATGAAACAGGCATTCAACCAAAAGGTGCGTCCTCGGGTTTACAAAGTTGGAGATGTGGTACTCAAAAGGATCCTTCCTCCTAGTACAGATCACAGGGGCAAATGGACTCCCAACTATGAAGGTCTATTCTGGTTAAAAAGGTCTTCTCGGGTGGAGCCTTATTACTTACAACCATGGACGGCGAAGACTTTTCATCCCATGTCAACTCAGACGTAGTCAAAAAATACTTCGCATAAATAGACCCGCTGGACAAAAAAAGAAAAGTCCAGGCAAAAAAGGGCATCCCGGCGAACCATAAAAACAGAATAAAAAGGTTCGGGCAAAAATTAGGGATAAAACAAAAAAAAAAAAATTGTATACCCGGTGAGTTAAAAATCCGCAAGGACAACTTAGGAAAAAAAGGGTATCCCGGTGGATTGAAAACCCGAAAGGGCGGTCCAAGCAAAAGAGGGATTTAAGCGAATGATTGCGGTCTGAGTTATCTGTACTCCATTACCGTTCTAGCAACTGACATTCCGAAGGTTAGGAATCGGTCTGATCACTCCTCAGAAGGCAAGGTCGGGGAGTCTTGAAGACATACTGGCCATAGCAGAATTGAAACTCAGTGGAATGCCGGTTTCACATTGCCATTAGGATAGTTTCTTTTCTCAATTTTCAGCAATCACCTCTTTCCAGGGATTGATTCTTGATGTGCTTGCCTAGTCTGGGCGTTTCAATTAATAAATTGAATTTCAGTCAAAAGCTTCTTATTTTGTTTTACTGTTTTGTTTGCAAAAACGTCCTAATTTTTTATAAAACATTGCATTTGAAAACATTGTGGCTTTACAATAACATGCGCAGAAAAACATTTAAAATTACTTTGAATGTTAAGTAATCCTGGATGGTGGATTCAAACCACGCAATATTCTGGGGCATGTGTGTGTATTCTTTTGTTGCAGGTAATAGGTCCAGGTGATTTCAAGTACAAGGGTCATTCCTCCTAGACGAGTAGTCACTTATTTCCATGCAGAATACTGGGGCAGTCAAGTTCAAGAAAGGGTTTACATGTCACCCTTTTGTCACAACGTTCACTGATTGAGTCCATCATTCGGCTGACGGTCGCTCACGACGATGCGATATCGACAAGTCTATTCCAACTGGGATTGTTGTATCTTATTAAGTCGATTCTCCCATTCGGTACTTCCAACAGCTACAAGCTTTTCTGTGTCGATAACGGTTATAAATTCCCCAGTAGAGTTGCCTCGCCGTTGATGTTCAAGACTCAGTGAGTGTCCAAGAGTTCGAAGATGCCCAAACTTCTGTAAAATCCTCTTGGGACGATTTCTTTAGATGAGCCGCGTAATCTGGGGCAAAAGCGAGTTTGTGATCCTTCCCAAGCATGGGGCATCTGGAAATCCCTCCCACAAGATGTGTTCCAGATTTATTATCTCCAGTAGAGTGACCTCTAAATTATTGTATTTTTAGCTCAAGTCTCGGCATTTGCTTAAGAGTTTGAGGATGCTTGGTCTTCTGTATAATCCTCTTAAGGGGCATCTCCAGCACAAGACGCGTTGAAGCGATTTTCCCCAGTAGAGTTTGTTGTAAACTCATTATCCCCAGTGGAGTCGTCAAGCGGAAGTTTGCCTAGCATGGGACATTGTGGCACATATCCTAAGCTCGACAGTTTTGTTCCTCAACACATTACCGTGGATTCGCTTTGTGTTTTCCCAGCAGATCTCTAGGGACTCTTTAGCATGTCGCAACAGGATGTATTCTAACCAGGATTTACGTATCCCCGACAGAGTAGCTCTGGTCCCCAGCAAGATCGTATCTCTGGTAGTTGTATCCCCACAGAGTAGCTCCGGTCCCCAGCAAGATCGTATCTCTGGTAGTTGTATCCCCACAGAGTTTAGCATTGAATCTTGTCAGTAATACTCCTCAGCTAAGTTGTTTTTCTCCCCGCAGAGGTTTAGCGGGTCAATAGAATCTCCTCCTCAGCAGAGTGTTAGTACATTCTTCCCCAGCCAAGTCGGAAAGTTGTCATTCCTCCAGCGGAGTTGCCATGGCCAGAATTCATCCCTAGGCAGATGAAATAATTCCTGGCAGAGTCATCACTTCCCCATATCTCAAAGTCCAATTTATTTTTGGCAAGCGTCACAATTCGAAGCAGACAGATTGTTCGTTCATTCTCCAGCAGAGATACCATCCTTTCAGGAGTCTCTAAGGTCAAATCATCGATCATTGTTCCTCAGCAAAGTCAGCAGGGACGTCTGACATGCATGCAGAGCGTAATCCAGTATTGGAATTTTGCAAAAGTCCACCCGCAGTGTGGCCAGTTAATAATCAACTGATTTCATCCAAAAGACAAAGCTAAGTCCAACCACAGATTGGCAAAAGTCCATCTAAGGGTGGCAAATCAACAAAGTCCAACCGCAGATTGGCAAAAGTCCATCTAAGTGTGGCAAAGCATCAAAGTCCAACCGCAGATTGGCAAAAGTCCATCCAAGGGTGGCAAGTCAGCAAAGTCCAACCGCAGATTGGCAAAAGTCCATCTTAGGGTGGCAAATCGACAAGTCCACCCGCAGTGTGGCAAGCCAGTAGTCGTCTGGCGTCGTACAAAAGACATTGTTAAAGTCCAACCGCAGTGTGGCAAGCCAGTAGTCGTCTGGCGTCGTACAAAAGACATTGTTAAAGTCCACCCGCAGCGTGGCAAGCTAGTAGTCGTCTGGCGTCGTTCTAAAAGACATTGTTAAAAGTCCACCCGCAGTGTGGCAAGCCAGTAGTCGTCTGGCGTCGTACAAAAGACATTGTTAAATTTCACCCACAGCGTGGTAAGCCAGTAGTCATCTGGCGTCGTTCTAAAAGACGTTGTTAAAGTCCACCCGTAGTGTTACATTTCTCAAAGACATTCTCAAGCACTCTTCAAAAATAGGAAGGAATCCCGCAGACTCGGACAGTCTCAATACCCTTTGGATTTCCCGTTTCCTCAAAGAGAAGGAGATATCCCTGATCCTCAAATCAAATCCCTGAGTACAGTGTTGCTCATATAAGAACTGATTTTCTCTTTTAAAATCAGTATATTGGATCTGTCACTCAACTGAAACATTTTTAGCCTCCATCTCGGGCTTTGTACGAGATACCAAAATTCTCCCCAGGGGAGTCAAACGACGTTTAGCCTTTCTCTCGGGCTTTATACGAGACACATAAGAGACTCCCTCGTTGAGTCAATTACCCCTTTCGCCTCCATATCGGGCTTCGTACGAGATACAAAGACTCTCTTGTTGAGTCAAACATTTTTAGCCTCCATCTCGGGCTTTGTACGAGACACAAAATAGCCTCCTCTTAGGCTTTGTATAATGATTTTCATAGCTGAAATTAGCCTCCTCTTAGGCTTTGTATAAGAAAACCACTGGTTAATCCAATTAACCTTTTAGCATCAAAGTTGTGCCTCGTTCACAGTACACAAACATCAACAACTCCTTTCCCTTCATCTAATCGCCGTAAGCGGCAAGCCTCTGGATCATCTATATCCACGCCACTGTCCCTCTTTTAGTATGAGAAATTCCTAAGGAAAGATGGCATTGCTCTACACTGAGTTAAAGTCTTCTCCTTCAGGTTAAAACCCTCTCTTCGGAAATTATGGCATTGCTCGGATCCGCGTATCCCAGTTAAAGTAATTCTCCTTCTCCCCTCTTTAGAGATGACAAATTCTCTCTAAAGCCGAGGTCTTTCAGCTTCACGTCTTGGGCTTTGAACAAGACACAAAGAGACTTTTTAGCTTCACATCTTGGGCTTTGAACAAGATACAAACCACCTTTCGCTTCACGTCTTGGGCTTTGAACAAGACACCAAAACACCCATTTCCTCCCATAGAATAGGAGGAACTACGAACGCTCTGATTTCCCTGTTTCGGTAAACGGGAATACGTAGGCATAAGATCGAAAGAAAAGATCTTAGCGAGCGCAATCAACAAAAAAACCAAATCCCATATCTCCATCAATCAAAAGCAGTAATTCAAAAATATCCGTCCTGACATCCTAACCCTTGTTCCCCGCCAGAAACCTTCTGACCAGGTAAAAAGAAAGACAACAGTATTGGCGAAAATACAAATAATCAGTACAAGGCCCCCCCACATTGATAGCATTCGTAACCTAACAGACCGCTGTTTAAACTCAGTATGCAAGCAGGGTTAATTGGAGACATCTATTTCCCTTCCTTATTCAGCTCACAATAGGATAAAAAATGAATCGACCCGTAGTTTTAAGCTCAACCGCAGAGAGCGACCAGCGCTTAAGAACCGCGTCCAAAATCGCTCGCTACAAGACCCAACCCCCTTTTAACCAAAACCATTTTTGGGCCTCACTTATTGTATAAGTCCCTCTGCGTTAAAAGAAAACCTCGGCGCGATCTCCATTTTTAACGAAAAGTCATCTGGGCCTACCCTCGAGTAGTAAGACCCATTTCTTTTCTTTAAACCTTTTGGGCCTCTTGAGAGAGTGTAAGACCCATCCATTTGTACAGAAAACAATTTTTTGGCCTCAGTCACTTGTATAAGTCCCTCTGTACAAATTCAAACAGTGCGCTCACTGATAAAACCTTGGGCCTCTCCTTGAGCTGTAAGCCCCAAATCTTTCTTTTTCAAAGCACTTTCTCCTTTGATTTTGAATATACTGTTGTTTTCAATCTGTCTTTGTTGAACAACTAACCAAACAGCATGGAAGCTCTACAACCGAGTAAGTGTTTATATGCTTTCATTTACCGCTTTCATATACATATAACTGTATTGTGGGGCTGTTTCGCTGTAAGTCTTCTTTCATAAACTCATATCAACTGTGTAATAATAGTATTGATATTTAGAGTTTCCCCGGTAACTACGTCTAGAACTAGGTAAGGTCGTTTCGTTTATTCGTAGAAATAGACAGCTAGATCCCCAATAGGATCACCAGATACAGTCTTCTCTTTGGCTGTCCTCATTAGGAATTGTCAAGAAACTCTACTCCAGAGATGAATGTATTCTCTGTGAATGGCATCTTTGAGTTTCTTCCAAATTCTCGAACTTTCCTGGCTTGATCTATTCCTTGTGAATAACCTGTCTTGAATTTCTCGGGGTTTGGGGACCCACGGGCTTCTTAAAAGCATCGGCCTCCTCTTGGGCATCGTACAAGGACCCACAGGCTTCCTAAAAGCAACCCTGCCTCCTCTTGGGCTTAGTACAAGGACCCGTTGGCTTCTTAGAAGTATTCACAGCCTCCTCTTAGGCTTCGTATAATGATCTCTTCCTCCGGGAATGATAGCCTCCTCTTGGGCTTCGTACAAGGACCTCTCGGCTTCTTAAAAGTCTCTCGTCTCCTCTTGGGCTTCGTACAAATTGTCCCGACGACCTCCTAGAGGTATAGGAATAGAACTTAGTCATCTTCATAGAACAGTCCTTTCAAAGAGTCTACTACTGTTTCTCAAAGCATAGTACAAAAGATAAAACTCTAGACACGGACAGTCTAATATCCTTGAGTCTCAAAGGCATTCGCAAGTGACTCCTTCGTTAAATAGGAAGAAAACCCGTTGACTCGGACAGTCTCACTACCCTTTGGATTTCCTATTTCCTTAAAGAATAGGGAATAACCCTGATCCTCGAATCAAAATCCTTGAGGGCCAACCTTACTCATATAAGAACTGATTTTCTCTTTAAAATTAGTATACTGGACCTGTCACTCAACTGAAATAGCACCATAGCCTTCTCTTGGGCTTTGTACAATGATTCTCCCCAGTGGAGTCAAACAACTTTTAGCCTCTCTCTAGGGCTTTGTACGAGACACATAAGAGACTCCCTCATTGAATCAATCACCCTTCCGCCTCCATCTCGGGCTTTGTACGAGATACAAAAACTCTCTTGTTGAGTCAAATAGCCTCCATCTCTGGCTTTATACGAGATACCAAAAGATTCCCTCGTTGAGTCAAAACCTTTTAGCCTCTCTCTCGGGCTTTGTACGAGACACATATTAGCCTCCTCTTAGGCTTGGTATAAGAAAACCACTGGTTGATCCAATCATCCTTTTAGCATCAAAATTGTGCTTCATTCACAGTACACAAACATCAACAACTCCTTCACCTTCATCTAATTGCTGTAAGCGGCAAGCCTCTGGATTATTTACACCCACGCCACTGTCCCTCTTTTAGCATGAGAAATTCCTAAGGAAAGATAGCATTGCTCTACACTGAGTTAAAGTCTTCTCCTTTAGGTTAAAAATCTCCTATAAAGGAAATTATGGCATTGCCGGATTCATACATCCCGGTTAAAGTAATTCTCCTTTATAAACAGTTATGACAGAAAACCCCCTCTTTAGAGATGACAAATTCTCTCTAAAGGTCAAAACCCTTTAGCTTCACATCTTGGGCATTGAACAAGATACAAATAGACCTTTCAGCTTCACATCTTGGGCTTTGAACAAGATACAAACTACCATTCGCTTCACGTCTTGGGCTTTGAACAAGACACCAAAACAACCATTTCCTCCCATAGAATAGGAGGAACTACGAACGCTCTGATTTCCCTGTTTCGGTAAACGGGAATACGTAGGCATAAGATTGAAAGAAAAGATCTTAGCGAGCACACTAAACAAAAACCCAAAATCCCATACTTTCATATATTCGTCCTAATATCTAAACCTCCCACCAATCGACCAAACACCACTTTTAAAAAAATACACCCAATAGAGACCCCGAATCTTTGTAGCATCTGTAAACCAACATTTTTTACTGTTTAACCTCAGTTTGCAAGCAGGGTTAATTTGAGACATCTATTTCCCTTCCTTCATCAGCTTTAACAGGATAAAAAATGAATCGAGCTGTAGATACCAAAGAGCGATAGTGCTTTGCAACCACGTCCAAAAATCGCTCGCTACACTTACCACTATACTACAATGACAACATAACCACGAAACAAACGCTACGTACAAAAATCATGCCAAACATTCCAAAACAACACAAGTTCAATCATGAATCACACCTAGCAAAAATTCATTAGTGGATGAAAAACGCACAAAATGAGGAATTTGACACTCACACAACAATCTTGAAAACAAAAGACGAATTTATGCATTCATCCAAAAATTCACATTGAACATACAAAGGCAAGAATCACAAGGGCTTTTCAAGGTTGTAATGTGGTCGGGCTAACAAACAAAGGGCAATTTCTAAAGGTAATTGAAACAAAAACTTGCCTAATCCTAAGGGAGTGATCAATTCACAAAGGCTCAAGCACCAAAATTTCAATCAACTTCTTCTCCTATCCTGATTGCTACACCAACACATAAAACTTATTTAGCACTATTATTAGATACTCTTTTTGTTTTTCTTTTTCAAAACTTTTCTATTTTCTTTTCTTTCTTTCTCTCTTTTTTTTTTCTTTTCTTTTTCACAACCGAATAGCAACCAACAACATAAGTGAGCAAACATTGCTCTTCCCAACTTGAATTCAACCAACATCAATGTGTGAATACTCCCTATTTTCTAAGGCAAGATAAAAATTCAAACAACAACACACGGTTGAGGGTTCAAGAAAACAAGGATCAAAATCCATTCCAAAGTGGACTAAATACTCATAGACAAGCATCAAGTTCAAATGCAATTCGGCATGCATATAATCCACTCGTCACAAACTTAAACCAATCGACCAGTTATACTCAACCTATAATACTCCTCAATATAATCTAACATCGCTCACAACAGTCTCCATCTCTGACACACTGAGCTGAGAGAACAACCGTATTACTCACGCCGACACTCTCGCACCCGACTCAAACAACACGGAGGTATTAAGCTCCGATACTCTTAAAGATTTTTAGCTCTAAATCTATCTCTAGCATCCAGAAACTAACAGATAATCATCCCTAATCAAGGTTTGTGATGTTTATCTCTAACACAACCCAAACCCCGAGCATAAAGAAAAAATAACCACGAAACAAACGCTACGTACAAAAATCATGCCAAACATTCCAAAACAACACAAGTTCAATCATGAATCACACCTAGCAAAAATTCATTAGTGGATGAAAAACGCACAAAATGAGGAATTTGACACTCACACAACAATCTTGAAAACAAAAGACTAAATTATGCATTCATCCAAAAATTCACATTGAACATACAAAGGCAAGAATCACAATGGCTTTTCAAGGTGGTAATGTGGTCGAGCTAACAAACAAGGGGAAATTTCTAAAGGTAATTGAAACAAAAACTTGCCTAATCCTAAGGGAGTGATCAATTCACAAAGGCTCAAGCACCAAAATTTCAATCAATTTCTTCTCCTATCCCGATTGCTACACCAACACATATAACTTATTTAGCACAATTATTTGATACTCTTTTTGTTTTTCTTTTTCAAAACTTTTCTATTTTCTTTTCTTTCCTTTTCTCTTTTTTTTTTCTTTTCTTTTTCACAACCGAATAGCAACCAACAACATAAGTGTGCAAACATTGCTCTTCCCAACTTGAATTCAACCAACATCAATGTGTGAATACTCCCTATTTTCTAAGGCAAGATAAAAATTCAAACAACAACACACGGTTGAGGGTTCAAGAAAACAAGGATCAAAATCCATTCAAAAGTGAAGTAAATACTCATAGATAAGCATCAACTTCAAATGCAACATGGATATTAACAAAAAGGCTCAAAGGGGTTGCCGAATGCTCACACACTCACAGGGTAAATTGACTATTTGGCCAAAGTGGTTGTTCTTAAAATGAAACAATTGCCTTGATCCTTTTCATATATTCACATAATTAATACAAATAAAAGATTAAACATAATAAAATCTAGGTAAAACAAGAATGTTGGTACTCTGCGCATATATGAACAATGGAAAGCTTCCTCATAATTGGGGTAGAACTAAAGTGATTCAATTCATGAACAAGTAGTACAAATGAATGAATGGCACAAAATTTGTAAAAATCCTAAGTTTCATGTACATGTTATAGTCTAGAAAGAGATAAACACATACCTTGGAAATGTACCAAACTTTAAACAACATCATTACCATGCATTCGCAAGTTGAAACGATTAAACTTGGAATTATCACCTCAAATTCCCTCAAGCTACTCAATATAAGCTATTGGACAAACAAAAAAATTAACACATTAAAACAACTACTAAGAACATACTAAAAGACCAGGTGAAATTGAATTAAACAAGTTGAAAAGTGAAGATTTGAGAATTTTAAGAATTGGTCCAATTTCAACTTGTTTAACCAATTTACCACACTACCTATATAATACAATAAAAAACAATAAAGAAACTAAAAATAATTCAACATGCTTGTTTTACGTCGTAAGCTCGACGCCTATTATATACAAACCAGCACGTTGCTTCGGATGAGCAAAATGCATTCACTCCCGACTTTGCTCTCATCTCTTCGAGCTCTAACCGGAACTGCACATCTAACCACACTTTTAGCAAACGTGAAGAGAAACCAATATATACACTATATTGACAAGTATACAAAACATGTAAAATTCACACATATGGTAAACATATACAAGTATAAATATAAACAAGGGAAAATAGACAATATATACGATATCTACAAAACTCCAAAACAAAGAAACGATCGCAATGCAATCCAATAAAAACACCAATCCCTGGCAATGGCGCCATTTTGCTGAAGCGGTAAAGCAATAAAAGTTTTTGGAAGTATTTTTCTGGGAATTTATCGTCTCCACAAAGATCGGTGTTATTGAATTGCCGATCGACAGTTTCCGCAATTCCGAGTTTGGTTTAAAATGTTTCAAACATATAAACAAAAAAGTAAATATTAACACAAAAAGAATTCATTCTTCAGAGAGAAAAAACTTATTCGGCATCCATATAATCCACTCGTCACAAACTTAAACCAATCGACCAGTTATACTCAACCTATAATACTCCTCAATATAATCTAACATCGCTCACAACAGTCTTTATCTCTGACACACTGAGCTGAGAGAACAACCGTATTACTCACGCCGACACTCTCGCACCCGACTCAAACAACACGGAGGCATTAAGCTCCGATACTCTTAAAGATTTTTAGCTCTAAATCTATCTCTAGCATCCAGAAACTAACAGATAATCATCCCTAATCAAGGTTTGTGATGTTTATCTCTAACACAACCCAAACCCCGAGCATAAAGAAAAAATAACCACGAAACAAACGCTACGTACAAAAATCATGCCAAACATTCCAAAACAACACAAGTTCAATCATGAATCACACCTAGCAAAAATTCATTAGTGGATGAAAAACGCACAAAATGAGGAATTTGACACTCACACAACAATCTTGAAAACAAAAGACTAAATTATGCATTCATCCAAAAATTCACATTGAACATACAAAGGCAAGAATCACAATGGCTTTTCAAGGTGGTAATGTGGTCGAGCTAACAAACAAGGGGAAATTTCTAAAGGTAATTGAAACAAAAACTTGCCTAATCCTAAGGGAGTGATCAATTCACAAAGGCTCAAGCACCAAAATTTCAATCAATTTCTTCTCCTATCCCGATTGCTACACCAACACATATAACTTATTTAGCACAATTATTTGATACTCTTTTTGTTTTTCTTTTTCAAAACTTTTCTATTTTCTTTTCTTTCCTTTTCTCTTTTTTTTTTCTTTTCTTTTTCACAACCGAATAGCAACCAACAACATAAGTGTGCAAACATTGCTCTTCCCAACTTGAATTCAACCAACATCAATGTGTGAATACTCCCTATTTTCTAAGGCAAGATAAAAATTCAAACAACAACACACGGTTGAGGGTTCAAGAAAACAAGGATCAAAATCCATTCAAAAGTGAAGTAAATACTCATAGATAAGCATCAACTTCAAATGCAACATGGATATTAACAAAAAGGCTCAAAGGGGTTGCCGAATGCTCACACACTCACAGGGTAAATTGACTATTTGGCCAAAGTGGTTGTTCTTAAAATGAAACAATTGCCTTGATCCTTTTCATATATTCACATAATTAATACAAATAAAAGATTAAACATAATAAAATCTAGGTAAAACAAGAATGTTGGTACTCTGCGCATATATGAACAATGGAAAGCTTCCTCATAATTGGGGTAGAACTAAAGTGATTCAATTCATGAACAAGTAGTACAAATGAATGAATGGCACAAAATTTGTAAAAAGCCTAAGTTTCATGTACATGTTATAGTCTAGAAAGAGATAAACACATACCTTGGAAAAGTACCAAACTTTAAACAACATCATTACCATGCATTCGCAAGTTGAAACGATTAAACTTGGAATTATCACCTCAAATTCCCTCAAGCTACTCAATATAAGCTATTGGACAAACAAAAAAATTAACACATTAAAACAACTACTAAGAACATACTAAAAGACCAGGTGAAATTGAATTAAACAAGTTGAAAAGTGAAGATTTGAGAATTTTAAGAATTGGTCCAATTTCAACTTGTTTAACCAATTTACCACACTACCTATACTAATACAATAAAAAACAATAAAGAAACTAAAAATAATTCAACATGCTTGTTTTACGTCGTAAGCTCGACGCCTATTATATACAAACCAGCACGTTGCTTCGGATGAGCAAAATGCATTCACTCCCGGCTTTGCTCTCATCTCTTCGAGCTCTAACCGGAACTGCACATCTAACCACACTTTTAGCAAACGTGAAGAGAAACCAATATATACACTATATTGACAAGTATACAAAACATGTAAAATTCACACATATGGTAAACATATACAAGTATAAATATAAACAAGGGAAAATAGACAATATATACGATATCTACAAAACTCCAAAACAAAGAAACGATCGCAGTGCAATCCAATAAAAACACCAATCCCTGGCAATGGCGCCATTTTGCTGAAGCGGTAAAGCAATAAAAGTTTTTGGAAGTATTTTTCTGGGAATTTATCGTCTCCACAAAGATCGGTGTTATTGAATTGCCGATCGACAGTTTCCGCAATTCCGAGTTTGGTTTAAAATGTTTCAAACATATAAACAAAAAAGTAAATATTAACACAAAAAGAATTCATTCTTCAGAGAGAAAAAACTTATTCGGCATGCATATAATCCACTCGTCACAAACTTAAACCAATCGACCAGTTATACTCAACCTATAATACTCCTCAATATAATCTAACATCGCTCACAACAGTCTCCATCCCTGACACATTGAGCTGAGAGAACAACCGTATTACTCACGCCGACACTCTCGCACCCGACTCAAACAACACGGAGGCATTAAGCTCTGATACTCTTAAAGATTTTTAGCTCTAAATCTATCTCTAGCATCCAGAAACTAACAGATAATCATCCCTAATCAAGGTTTGTGATGTTTATCTCTAACACAACCCAAACCCCGAGCATAAAGAAAAAATAACCACGAAACAAACGCTACGTACAAAAATCATGCCAAACATTCCAAAACAACACAAGTTCAATCATGAATCACACCTAGCAAAAATTCATTAGTGGATGAAAAACGCACAAAATGAGGAATTTGACACTCACACAACAATCTTGAAAACAAAAGACTAAATTATGCATTCATCCAAAAATTCACATTGAACATACAAAGGCAAGAATCACAATGGCTTTTCAAGGTGGTAATGTGGTCGAGCTAACAAACAAGGGGAAATTTCTAAAGGTAATTGAAACAAAAACTTGCCTAATCCTAAGGGAGTGATCAATTCACAAAGGCTCAAGCACCAAAATTTCAATCAATTTCTTCTCCTATCCCGATTGCTACACCAACACATATAACTTATTTAGCACAATTATTTGATACTCTTTTTGTTTTTCTTTTTCAAAACTTTTCTATTTTCTTTTCTTTCCTTTTCTCTTTTTTTTTTCTTTTCTTTTTCACAACCGAATAGCAACCAACAACATAAGTGTGCAAACATTGCTCTTCCCAACTTGAATTCAACCAACATCAATGTGTGAATACTCCCTATTTTCTAAGGCAAGATAAAAATTCAAACAACAACACACGGTTGAGGGTTCAAGAAAACAAGGATCAAAATCCATTCAAAAGTGAAGTAAATACTCATAGATAAGCATCAACTTCAAATGCAACATGGATATTAACAAAAAGGCTCAAAGGGGTTGCCGAATGCTCACACACTCACAGGGTAAATTGACTATTTGGCCAAAGTGGTTGTTCTTAAAATGAAACAATTGCCTTGATCCTTTTCATATATTCACATAATTAATACAAATAAAAGATTAAACATAATAAAATCTAGGTAAAACAAGAATGTTGGTACTCTGCGCATATATGAACAATGGAAAGCTTCCTCATAATTGGGGTAGAACTAAAGTGATTCAATTCATGAACAAGTAGTACAAATGAATGAATGGCACAAAATTTGTAAAAAGCCTAAGTTTCATGTACATGTTATAGTCTAGAAAGAGATAAACACATACCTTGGAAATGTACCAAACTTTAAACAACATCATTACCATGCATTCGCAAGTTGAAACGATTAAACTTGGAATTATCACCTCAAATTCCCTCAAGCTACTCAATATAAGCTATTGGACAAACAAAAAAATTAACACATTAAAACAACTACTAAGAACATACTAAAAGACCAGGTGAAATTGAATTAAACAAGTTGAAAAGTGAAGATTTGAGAATTTTAAGAATTGGTCCAATTTCAACTTGTTTAACCAATTTACCACACTACCTATACTAATACAATAAAAAACAATAAAGAAACTAAAAATAATTCAACATGCTTGTTTTACGTCGTAAGCTCGACGCCTATTATATACAAACCAGCACGTTGCTTCGGATGAGCAAAATGCATTCACTCCCGGCTTTGCTCTCATCTCTTCGAGCTCTAACCGGAACTGCACATCTAACCACACTTTTAGCAAACGTGAAGAGAAACCAATATATACACTATATTGACAAGTATACAAAACATGTAAAATTCACACATATGGTAAACATATACAAGTATAAATATAAACAAGGGAAAATAGACAATATATACGATATCTACAAAACTCCAAAACAAAGAAACGATCGCAGTGCAATCCAATAAAAACACCAATCCCTGGCAATGGCGCCATTTTGCTGAAGCGGTAAAGCAATAAAAGTTTTTGGAAGTATTTTTCTGGGAATTTATCGTCTCCACAAAGATCGGTGTTATTGAATTGCCGATCGACAGTTTCCGCAATTCCGAGTTTGGTTTAAAATGTTTCAAACATATAAACAAAAAAGTAAATATTAACACAAAAAGAATTCATTCTTCAGAGAGAAAAAACTTATTCGGCATGCATATAATCCACTCGTCACAAACTTAAACCAATCGACCAGTTATACTCAACCTATAATACTCCTCAATATAATCTAACATCGCTCACAACAGTCTCCATCTCTGACACATTGAGCTGAGAGAACAACCGTATTACTCACGCCGACACTCTCGCACCCGACTCAAACAACACGGAGGCATTAAGCTCTGATACTCTTAAAGATTTTTAGCTCTAAATCTATCTCTAGCATCCAGAAACTAACAGATAATCATCCCTAATCAAGGTTTGTGATGTTTATCTCTAACACAACCCAAACCCCGAGCATAAAGAAAAAATAACCACGAAACAAACGCTACGTACAAAAATCATGCCAAACATTCCAAAACAACACAAGTTCAATCATGAATCACACCTAGCAAAAATTCATTAGTGGATGAAAAACGCACAAAATGAGGAATTTGACACTCACACAACAATCTTGAAAACAAAAGACTAAATTATGCATTCATCCAAAAATTCACATTGAACATACAAAGGCAAGAATCACAATGGCTTTTCAAGGTGGTAATGTGGTCGAGCTAACAAACAAGGGGAAATTTCTAAAGGTAATTGAAACAAAAACTTGCCTAATCCTAAGGGAGTGATCAATTCACAAAGGCTCAAGCACCAAAATTTCAATCAATTTCTTCTCCTATCCCGATTGCTACACCAACACATATAACTTATTTAGCACAATTATTTGATACTCTTTTTGTTTTTCTTTTTCAAAACTTTTCTATTTTCTTTTCTTTCCTTTTCTCTTTTTTTTTTCTTTTCTTTTTCACAACCGAATAGCAACCAACAACATAAGTGTGCAAACATTGCTCTTCCCAACTTGAATTCAACCAACATCAATGTGTGAATACTCCCTATTTTCTAAGGCAAGATAAAAATTCAAACAACAACACACGGTTGAGGGTTCAAGAAAACAAGGATCAAAATCCATTCAAAAGTGAAGTAAATACTCATAGATAAGCATCAACTTCAAATGCAACATGGATATTAACAAAAAGGCTCAAAGGGGTTGCCGAATGCTCACACACTCACAGGGTAAATTGACTATTTGGCCAAAGTGGTTGTTCTTAAAATGAAACAATTGCCTTGATCCTTTTCATATATTCACATAATTAATACAAATAAAAGATTAAACATAATAAAATCTAGGTAAAACAAGAATGTTGGTACTCTGCGCATATATGAACAATGGAAAGCTTCCTCATAATTGGGGTAGAACTAAAGTGATTCAATTCATGAACAAGTAGTACAAATGAATGAATGGCACAAAATTTGTAAAAAGCCTAAGTTTCATGTACATGTTATAGTCTAGAAAGAGATAAACACATACCTTGGAAATGTACCAAACTTTAAACAACATCATTACCATGCATTCGCAAGTTGAAACGATTAAACTTGGAATTATCACCTCAAATTCCCTCAAGCTACTCAATATAAGCTATTGGACAAACAAAAAAATTAACACATTAAAACAACTACTAAGAACATACTAAAAGACCAGGTGAAATTGAATTAAACAAGTTGAAAAGTGAAGATTTGAGAATTTTAAGAATTGGTCCAATTTCAACTTGTTTAACCAATTTACCACACTACCTATACTAATACAATAAAAAACAATAAAGAAACTAAAAATAATTCAACATGCTTGTTTTACGTCGTAAGCTCGACGCCTATTATATACAAACCAGCACGTTGCTTCGGATGAGCAAAATGCATTCACTCCCGGCTTTGCTCTCATCTCTTCGAGCTCTAACCGGAACTGCACATCTAACCACACTTTTAGCAAACGTGAAGAGAAACCAATATATACACTATATTGACAAGTATACAAAACATGTAAAATTCACACATATGGTAAACATATACAAGTATAAATATAAACAAGGGAAAATAGACAATATATACGATATCTACAAAACTCCAAAACAAAGAAACGATCGCAATGCAATCCAATAAAAACACCAATCCCTGGCAATGGCGCCATTTTGCTGAAGCGGTAAAGCAATAAAAGTTTTTGGAAGTATTTTTCTGGGAATTTATCGTCTCCACAAAGATCGGTGTTATTGAATTGCCGATCGACAGTTTCCGCAATTCCGAGTTTGGTTTAAAATGTTTCAAACATATAAACAAAAAAGTAAATATTAACACAAAAAGAATTCATTCTTCAGAGAGAAAAAACTTATTCGGCATGCATATAATCCACTCGTCACAAACTTAAACCAATCGACCAGTTATACTCAACCTATAATACTCCTCAATATAATCTAACATCGCTCACAACAGTCTTTATCTCTGACACACTGAGCTGAGAGAACAACCGTATTACTCACGCCGACACTCTCGCACCCGACTCAAACAACACGGAGGCATTAAGCTCCGATACTCTTAAAGATTTTTAGCTCTAAATCTATCTCTAGCATCCAGAAACTAACAGATAATCATCCCTAATCAAGGTTTGTGATGTTTATCTCTAACACAACCCAAACCCCGAGCATAAAGAAAAAATAACCACGAAACAAACGCTACGTACAAAAATCATGCCAAACATTCCAAAACAACACAAGTTCAATCATGAATCACACCTAGCAAAAATTCATTAGTGGATGAAAAACGCACAAAATGAGGAATTTGACACTCACACAACAATCTTGAAAACAAAAGACTAAATTATGCATTCATCCAAAAATTCACATTGAACATACAAAGGCAAGAATCACAATGGCTTTTCAAGGTGGTAATGTGGTCGAGCTAACAAACAAGGGGAAATTTCTAAAGGTAATTGAAACAAAAACTTGCCTAATCCTAAGGGAGTGATCAATTCACAAAGGCTCAAGCACCAAAATTTCAATCAATTTCTTCTCCTATCCCGATTGCTACACCAACACATATAACTTATTTAGCACAATTATTTGATACTCTTTTTGTTTTTCTTTTTCAAAACTTTTCTATTTTCTTTTCTTTCCTTTTCTCTTTTTTTTTTCTTTTCTTTTTCACAACCGAATAGCAACCAACAACATAAGTGTGCAAACATTGCTCTTCCCAACTTGAATTCAACCAACATCAATGTGTGAATACTCCCTATTTTCTAAGGCAAGATAAAAATTCAAACAACAACACACGGTTGAGGGTTCAAGAAAACAAGGATCAAAATCCATTCAAAAGTGAACTAAATACTCATAGATAAGCATCAACTTCAAATGCAACATGGATATTAACAAAAAGGCTCAAAGGGGTTGCCGAATGCTCACACACTCACAGGGTAAATTGACTATTTGGCCAAAGTGGTTGTTCTTAAAATGAAACAATTGCCTTGATCCTTTTCATATATTCACATAATTAATACAAATAAAAGATTAAACATAATAAAATCTAGGTAAAACAAGAATGTTGGTACTCTGCGCATATATGAACAATGGAAAGCTTCCTCATAATTGGGGTAGAACTAAAGTGATTCAATTCATGAACAAGTAGTACAAATGAATGAATGGCACAAAATTTGTAAAAAGCCTAAGTTTCATGTACATGTTATAGTCTAGAAAGAGATAAACACATACCTTGGAAAAGTACCAAACTTTAAACAACATCATTACCATGCATTCGCAAGTTGAAACGATTAAACTTGGAATTATCACCTCAAATTCCCTCAAGCTACTCAATATAAGCTATTGGACAAACAAAAAAATTAACACATTAAAACAACTACTAAGAACATACTAAAAGACCAGGTGAAATTGAATTAAACAAGTTGAAAAGTGAAGATTTGAGAATTTTAAGAATTGGTCCAATTTCAACTTGTTTAACCAATTTACCACACTACCTATACTAATACAATAAAAAACAATAAAGAAACTAAAAATAATTCAACATGCTTGTTTTACGTCGTAAGCTCGACGCCTATTATATACAAACCAGCACGTTGCTTCGGATGAGCAAAATGCATTCACTCCCGGCTTTGCTCTCATCTCTTCGAGCTCTAACCGGAACTGCACATCTAACCACACTTTTAGCAAACGTGAAGAGAAACCAATATATACACTATATTGACAAGTATACAAAACATGTAAAATTCACACATATGGTAAACATATACAAGTATAAATATAAACAAGGGAAAATAGACAATATATACGATATCTACAAAACTCCAAAACAAAGAAACGATCGCAATGCAATCCAATAAAAACACCAATCCCTGGCAATGGCGCCATTTTGCTGAAGCGGTAAAGCAATAAAAGTTTTTGGAAGTATTTTTCTGGGAATTTATCGTCTCCACAAAGATCGGTGTTATTGAATTGCCGATCGACAGTTTCCGCAATTCCGAGTTTGGTTTAAAATGTTTCAAACATATAAACAAAAAAGTAAATATTAACACAAAAAGAATTCATTCTTCAGAGAGAAAAAACTTATTCGGCATGCATATAATCCACTCGTCACAAACTTAAACCAATCGACCAGTTATACTCAACCTATAATACTCCTCAATATAATCTAACATCGCTCACAACAGTCTCCATCTCTGACACATTGAGCTGAGAGAACAACCGTATTACTCACGCCGACACTCTCGCACCCGACTCAAACAACACGGAGGCATTAAGCTCCGATACTCTTAAAGATTTTTAGCTCTAAATCTATCTCTAGCATCCAGAAACTAACAGATAATCATCCCTAATCAAGGTTTGTGATGTTTATCTCTAACACAACCCAAACCCCGAGCATAAAGAAAAAATAACCACGAAACAAACGCTACGTACAAAAATCATGCCAAACATTCCAAAACAACACAAGTTCAATCATGAATCACACCTAGCAAAAATTCATTAGTGGATGAAAAACGCACAAAATGAGGAATTTGACACTCACACAACAATCTTGAAAATAAAAGACTAAATTATGCATTCATCCAAAAATTCACATTGAACATACAAAGGCAAGAATCACAATGGCTTTTCAAGGTGGTAATGTGGTCGAGCTAACAAACAAGGGGAAATTTCTAAAGGTAATTGAAACAAAAACTTGCCTAATCCTAAGGGAGTGATCAATTCACAAAGGCTCAAGCACCAAAATTTCAATCAATTTCTTCTCCTATCCCGATTGCTACACCAACACATATAACTTATTTAGCACAATTATTTGATACTCTTTTTGTTTTTCTTTTTCAAAACTTTTCTATTTTCTTTTCTTTCCTTTTCTCTTTTTTTTTTTCTTTTCTTTTTCACAACCGAATAGCAACCAACAACATAAGTGTGCAAACATTGCTCTTCCCAACTTGAATTCAACCAACATCAATGTGTGAATACTCCCTATTTTCTAAGGCAAGATAAAAATTCAAACAACAACACACGGTTGAGGGTTCAAGAAAACAAGGATCAAAATCCATTCAAAAGTGAAGTAAATACTCATAGATAAGCATCAACTTCAAATGCAACATGGATATTAACAAAAAGGCTCAAAGGGGTTGCCGAATGCTCACACACTCACAGGGTAAATTGACTATTTGGCCAAAGTGGTTGTTCTTAAAATGAAACAATTGCCTTGATCCTTTTCATATATTCACATAATTAATACAAATAAAAGATTAAACATAATAAAATCTAGGTAAAACAAGAATGTTTGTACTCTGCGCATATATGAACAATGGAAAGCTTCCTCATAATTGGGGTAGAACTAAAGTGATTCAATTCATGAACAAGTAGTACAAATGAATGAATGGCACAAAATTTGTAAAAAGCCTAAGTTTCATGTACATGTTATAGTCTAGAAAGAGATAAACACATACCTTGGAAAAGTACCAAACTTTAAACAACATCATTACCATGCATTCGCAAGTTGAAACGATTAAACTTGGAATTATCACCTCAAATTCCCTCAAGCTACTCAATATAAGCTATTGGACAAACAAAAAAATTAACACATTAAAACAACTACTAAGAACATACTAAAAGACCAGGTGAAATTGAATTAAACAAGTTGAAAAGTGAAGATTTGAGAATTTTAAGAATTGGTCCAATTTCAACTTGTTTAACCAATTTACCACACTACCTATACTAATACAATAAAAAACAATAAAGAAACTAAAAATAATTCAACATGCTTGTTTTACGTCGTAAGCTCGACGCCTATTATATACAAACCAGCAAGTTGCTTCGGATGAGCAAAATGCATTCACTCCCGGCTTTGCTCTCATCTCTTCGAGCTCTAACCGGAACTGCACATCTAACCACACTTTTAGCAAACGTGAAGAGAAACCAATATATACACTATATTGACAAGTATACAAAACATGTAAAATTCACACATATGGTAAACATATACAAGTATAAATATAAACAAGGGAAAATAGACAATATATACGATATCTACAAAACTCCAAAACAAAGAAACGATCGCAATGCAATCCAATAAAAACACCAATCCCTGGCAATGGCGCCATTTTGCTGAAGCGGTAAAGCAATAAAAGTTTTTGGAAGTATTTTTCTGGGAATTTATCGTCTCCACAAAGATCGGTGTTATTGAATTGCCGATCGACAGTTTCCGCAATTCCGAGTTTGGTTTAAAATGTTTCAAACATATAAACAAAAAAGTAAATATTAACACAAAAAGAATTCATTCTTCAGAGAGAAAAAACTTATTCGGCATGCATATAATCCACTCGTCACAAACTTAAACCAATCGACCAGTTATACTCAACCTATAATACTCCTCAATATAATCTAACATCGCTCACAACAGTCTCCATCTCTGACACACTGAGCTGAGAGAACAACCGTATTACTCACGCCGACACTCTCGCACCCGACTCAAACAACACGGAGGCATTAAGCTCCGATACTCTTAAAGATTTTTAGCTCTAAATCTATCTCTAGCATCCAGAAACTAACATATAATCATCCCTAATCAAGGTTTGTGATGTTTATCTCTAACACAACCCAAACCCCGAGCATAAAGAAAAAATAACCACGAAACAAACGCTACGTAAAAAAATCATGCCAAACATTCCAAAACAACACAAGTTCAATCATGAATCACACCTAGCAAAAATTCATTAGTGGATGAAAAACACACAAAATGAGGAATCTGACACTCACACAACAATCTTGAAAACAAAAGACTAAATTATGCATTCATCCAAAAATTCACATTGAACATACAAAGGCAAGAATCACAATGGCTTTTCAAGGTGGTAATATGGTCGAGCTAACAAACAAGGGGAAATTTCTAAAGGTAATTGAAACAAAAACTTGCCTAATCCTAAGGGAGTGATCAATTCACAAAGGCTCAAGCACCAAAATTTCAATCAATTTCTTCTCCTATCCCGATTGCTACACCAACACATATAACTTATTTAGCACAATTATTTGATACTCTTTTTGTTTTTCTTTTTCAAAACTTTTCTATTTTCTTTTCTTTCCTTTTCTCTTTTTTTTTTTCTTTTCTTTTTCACAACCGAATAGCAACCAACAACATAAGTGTGCAAACATTGCTCTTCCCAACTTGAATTCAACCAACATCAATGTGTGAATACTCCCTATTTTCTAAGGCAAGATAAAAATTCAAACAACAACACACGGTTGAGGGTTC
This sequence comes from Lathyrus tuberosus, assembly GCA_022829125.1. NCBI lineage: Eukaryota > Viridiplantae > Streptophyta > Magnoliopsida > Fabales > Fabaceae > Lathyrus > Lathyrus tuberosus. The sequence continues at coordinate 7,554,105 of JALAZF010000270.1, read as the reverse complement.
AAGAAAACAAGGATCAAAATCCATTCAAAAGTGAAGTAAATACTCATAGATAAGCATCAACTTCAAATGCAACATGGATATTAACAAAAAGGCTCAAAGGGGTTGCCGAATGCTCACACACTCACAGGGTAAATTGACTATTTGGCCAAAGTGGTTGTTCTTAAAATGAAACAATTGCCTTGATCCTTTTCATATATTCACATAATTAATACAAATAAAAGATTAAACATAATAAAATCTAGGTAAAACAAGAATGTTGGTACTCTGCGCATATATGAACAATGGAAAGCTTCCTCATAATTGGGGTAGAACTAAAGTGATTCAATTCATGAACAAGTAGTACAAATGAATGAATGGCACAAAATTTGTAAAAAGCCTAAGTTTCATGTACATGTTATAGTCTAGAAAGAGATAAACACATACCTTGGAAAAGTACCAAACTTTAAACAACATCATTACCATGCATTCGCAAGTTGAAACGATTAAACTTGGAATTATCACCTCAAATTCCCTCAAGCTACTCAATATAAGCTATTGGACAAACAAAAAAATTAACACATTAAAACAACTACTAAGAACATACTAAAAGACCAGGTGAAATTGAATTAAACAAGTTGAAAAGTGAAGATTTGAGAATTTTAAGAATTGGTCCAATTTCAACTTGTTTAACCAATTTACCACACTACCTATACTAATACAATAAAAAACAATAAAGAAACTAAAAATAATTCAACATGCTTGTTTTACGTCGTAAGCTCGACGCCTATTATATACAAACCAGCACGTTGCTTCGGATGAGCAAAATGCATTCACTCCCGGCTTTGCTCTCATCTCTTCGAGCTCTAACCGGAACTGCACATCTAACCACACTTTTAGCAAACGTGAAGAGAAACCAATATATACACTATATTGACAAGTATACAAAACATGTAAAATTCACACATATGGTAAACATATACAAGTATAAATATAAACAAGGGAAAATAGACAATATATACGATATCTACAAAACTCCAAAACAAAGAAACGATCGCAATGCAATCCAATAAAAACACCAATCCCTGGCAATGGCGCCATTTTGCTGAAGCGGTAAAGCAATAAAAGTTTTTGGAAGTATTTTTCTGGGAATTTATCGTCTCCACAAAGATCGGTGTTATTGAATTGCCGATCGACAGTTTCCGCAATTCCGAGTTTGGTTTAAAATGTTTCAAACATATAAACAAAAAAGTAAATACTAACACAAAATGAATTCATTCTTTAGAGGGAAAAAACTTATTCGGCATGCATATAATCCACTCGTCACAAACTTAAACCAATCGACCAGTTATACTCAACCTATAATACTCCTCAATATAATCTAACATCGCTCACAACAGTCTCCATCTCTGACACACTGAGCTGAGAGAACAACCGTATTACTCACGCCGACACTCTCGCACCCGACTCAAACAACACGGAGGCATTAAGCTCCGATACTCTTAAAGATTTTTAGCTCTAAATCTATCTCTAGCATCCAGAAACTAACAGATAATCATCCCTAATCAAGGTTTGTGATGTTTATCTCTAACACAACTCAAACCCCGAGCATAAAGAAAAAATAACCACGAAACAAACGCTACGTAAAAAAATCATGCCAAACATTCCAAAACAACACAAGTTCAATCATGAATCACACCTAGCAAAAATTCATTAGTGGATGAAAAACGCACAAAATGAGGAATTTGACACTCACACAACAATCTTGAAAACAAAAGACTAAATTATGCATTCATCCAAAAATTCACATTGAACATACAAAGGCAAGAATCACAATGGCTTTTCAAGGTGGTAATGTGGTCGAGCTAACAAACAAGGGGAAATTTCTAAAGGTAATTGAAACAAAAACTTGCCTAATCCTAAGGGAGTGATCAATTCACAAAGGCTCAAGCACCAAAATTTCAATCAATTTCTTCTCCTATCCCGATTGCTACACCAACACATATAACTTATTTAGCACAATTATTTGATACTCTTTTTGTTTTTCTTTTTCAAAACTTTTCTATTTTCTTTTCTTTCCTTTTCTCTTTTTTTTTTCTTTCTTTTTCACAACCGAATAGCAACCAACAACATAAGTGTGCAAACATTGCTCTTCCCAACTTGAATTCAACCAACAATAATGTGTGAATACTCCCTATTTTCTAAGGCAAGATAAAAATTCAAACAACAACACACGGTTGAGGGTTCAAGAAAACAAGGATCAAAATCCATTCAAAAGTGAAGTAAATACTCATAGATAAGCATCAACTTCAAATGCAACATGGATATTAACAAAAAGGCTCAAAGGGGTTGCCGAATGCTCACACACTCACAGGGTAAATTGACTATTTGGCCAAAGTGGTTGTTCTTAAAATGAAACAATTGCCTTGATCCTTTTCATATATTCACATAATTAATACAAATAAAAGATTAAACATAATAAAATCTAGGTAAAACAAGAATGTTGGTACTCTGCGCATATATGAACAATGGAAATCTTCCTCATAATTGGGGTAGAACTAAAGTGATTCAATTCATGAACAAGTAGTACAAATGATTGAATGGCACAAAATTTGTAAAAAGCCTAAGTTTCATGTACATGTTATAGTCTAGAAAGAGATAAACACATACCTTGGAAAAGTACCAAACTTTAAACAACATCATTACCATGCATTCGCAAGTTGAAACGATTAAACTTGGAATTATCACCTCAAATTCCCTCAAGCTACTCAATATAAGCTATTGGACAAACAAAAAAATTAACACATTAAAACAACTACTAAGAACATACTAAAAGACCAGGTGAAATTGAATTAAACAAGTTGAAAAGTGAAGATTTGAGAATTTTAAGAATTGGTCCAATTTCAACTTGTTTAACCAATTTACCACACTACCTATACTAATACAATAAAAAACAATAAAGAAACTAAAAATAATTCAACATGCTTGTTTTACGTCGTAAGCTCGACGCCTATTATATACAAACCAGCACGTTGCTTCGGATGAGCAAAATACATTCACTCCCGGCTTTGCTCTCATCTCTTCGAGCTCTAACCGGAACTGCACATCTAACCACACTTTTAGCAAACGTGAAGAGAAACCAATATATACACTATATTCACAAGTATACAAAACATGTAAAATTCACACATATGGTAAACATATACAAGTATAAATATAAACAAGGGAAAATAGACAATATATACGATATCTACAAAACTCCAAAACAAAGAAACGATCGCAATGCAATCCAATAAAAACACCAATCCCTGGCAATGGCGCCATTTTGCTGAAGCGGTAAAGCAATAAAAGTTTTTGGAAGTATTTTTCTGGGAATTTATCGTCTCCACAAAGATCGGTGTTATTGAATTGCCGATCGACAGTTTCCGCAATTCCGAGTTTGGTTTAAAATGTTTCAAACATATAAACAAAAAAGTAAATATTAACACAAAAAGAATTCATTCTTCAGAGAGAAAAAACTTATTCGGCATGCATATAATCCACTCGTCACAAACTTAAACCAATCGACCAGTTATACTCAACCTATAATACTCCTCAATATAATCTAGCATCGCTCACAACAGTCTCCATCTCTGACACACTGAGCTGTGAGAACAACCGTATTACTCACGCAGACACTCTCGCACCCGACTCAAACAACACGGAGGCATTAAGCTCCGATACTCTTAAAGATTTTTAGCTCTAAATCTATCTCTAGCATCCAGAAACTAACAGATAATCATCCCTAATCAAGGTTTGTGATGTTTATCTCTAACACAACCCAAACCCCGAGCATAAAGAAAAAATAACCACGAAACAAACGCTACGTACAAAAATCATGCCAAACATTCCAAAACAACACAAGTTCAATCATGAATCACACCTAGCAAAAATTCATTAGTGGATGAAAAACGCACAAAATGAGGAATTTGACACTCACACAACAATCTTGAAAACAAAAGACTAAATTATGCATTCATCCAAAAATTCACATTGAACATACAAAGGCAAGAATCACAATGGCTTTTCAAGGTGGTAATGTGGTCGAGCTAACAAACAAGGGGAAATTTCTAAAGGTAATTGAAACAAAAACTTGCCTAATCCTAAGGGATTGATCAATTCACAAAGGCTCAAGCACCAAAATTTCAATCAATTTCTTCTCCTATCCCGATTGCTACACCAACACATATAACTTATTTAGCACAATTATTTGATACTCTTTTTGTTTTTCTTTTTCAAAACTTTTCTATTTTCTTTTCTTTCCTTTTCTCTTTTTTTTTTCTTTTCTTTTTCACAACCGAATAGCAACCAACAACATAAGTGTGCAAACATTGCTCTTCCCAACTTGAATTCAACCAACATCAATGTGTGAATACTCCCTATTTTCTAAGGCAAGATAAAAATTCAAACAACAACACACGGTTGAGGGTTCAAGAAAACAAGGATCAAAATCCATTCAAAAGTGAACTAAATACTCATAGATAAGCATCAACTTCAAATGCAACATGGATATTAACAAAAAGGCTCAAAGGGGTTGCCGAATGCTCACACACTCACAGGGTAAATTGACTATTTGGCCAAAGTGGTTGTTCTTAAAATGAAACAATTGCCTTGATCCTTTTCATATATTCACATAATTAATACAAATAAAAGATTAAACATAATAAAATCTAGGTAAAACAAGAATGTTGGTACTCTGCGCATATATGAACAATGGAAAGCTTCCTCATAATTGGGGTAGAACTAAAGTGATTCAATTCATGAACAAGTAGTACAAATGAATGAATGGCACAAAATTTGTAAAAAGCCTAAGTTTCATGTACATGTTATAGTCTAGAAAGAGATAAACACATACCTTGGAAAAGTACCAAACTTTAAACAACATCATTACCATGCATTCGCAAGTTGAAACGATTAAACTTGGAATTATCACCTCAAATTCCCTCAAGCTACTCAATATAAGCTATTGGACAAACAAAAAAATTAACACATTAAAACAACTACTAAGAACATACTAAAAGACCAGGTGAAATTGAATTAAACAAGTTGAAAAGTGAAGATTTGAGAATTTTAAGAATTGGTCCAATTTCAACTTGTTTAACCAATTTACCACACTACCTATACTAATACAATAAAAAACAATAAAGAAACTAAAAATAATTCAACATGCTTGTTTTACGTCGTAAGCTCGACGCCTATTATATACAAACCAGCACGTTGCTTCGGATGAGCAAAATGCATTCACTCCCGGCTTTGCTCTCATCTCTTCGAGCTCTAACCGGAACTGCACATCTAACCACACTTTTAGCAAACGTGAAGAGAAACCAATATATACACTATATTCACAAGTATACAAAACATGTAAAATTCACACATATGGTAAACATATACAAGTATAAATATAAACAAGGGAAAATAGACAATATATACGATATCTACAAAACTCCAAAACAAAGAAACGATCGCAATGCAATCCAATAAAAACACCAATCCCTGGCAATGGCGCCATTTTGCTGAAGCGGTAAAGCAATAAAAGTTTTTGGAAGTATTTTTCTGGGAATTTATCGTCTCCACAAAGATCGGTGTTATTGAATTGCCGATCGACAGTTTCCGCAATTCCGAGTTTGGTTTAAAATGTTTCAAACATATAAACAAAAAAGTAAATATTAACACAAAAAGAATTCATTCTTCAGAGAGAAAAAACTTATTCGGCATGCATATAATCCACTCGTCACAAACTTAAACCAATCGACCAGTTATACTCAACCTATAATACTCCTCAATATAATCTAGCATCGCTCACAACAGTCTCCATCTCTGACACACTGAGCTGTGAGAACAACCGTATTACTCACGCAGACACTCTCGCACCCGACTCAAACAACACGGAGGCATTAAGCTCCGATACTCTTAAAGATTTTTAGCTCTAAATCTATCTCTAGCATCCAGAAACTAACAGATAATCATCCCTAATCAAGGTTTGTGATGTTTATCTCTAACACAACCAAAACCCCGAGCATAAAGAAAAAATAACCACGAAACAAACGCTACGTACAAAAATCATGCCAAACATTCCAAAACAACACAAGTTCAATCATGAATCACACCTAGCAAAAATTCATTAGTGGATGAAAAACGCACAAAATGAGGAATTTGACACTCACACAACAATCTTGAAAACAAAAGACTAAATTATGCATTCATCCAAAAATTCACATTGAACATACAAAGGCAAGAATCACAATGGCTTTTCAAGGTGGTAATGTGGTCGAGCTAACAAACAAGGGGAAATTTCTAAAGGTAATTGAAACAAAAACTTGCCTAATCCTAAGGGAGTGATCAATTCACAAAGGCTCAAGCACCAAAATTTCAATCAATTTCTTCTCCTATCCCGATTGCTACACCAACACATATAACTTATTTAGCACAATTATTTGATACTCTTTTTGTTTTTCTTTTTCAAAACTTTTCTATTTTGTTTTCTTTCCTTTTTTCTTTTTTTTTTCTTTTCTTTTTCACAACCGAATAGCAACCAACAACATAAGTGTGCAAACATTGCTCTTCCCAACTTGAATTCAACCAACAATAATGTGTGAATACTCCCTATTTTCTAAGGCAAGATAAAAATTCAAACAACAACACACGGTTGAGGGTTCAAGAAAACAAGGATCAAAATCCATTCAAAAGTGAAGTAAATACTCATAGATAAGCATCAACTTCAAATGCAACATGGATATTAACAAAAAGGCTCAAAGGGGTTGCCGAATGCTCACACACTCACAGGGTAAATTGACTATTTGGCCAAAGTGGTTGTTCTTAAAATGAAACAATTGCCTTGATCCTTTTCATATATTCACATAATTAATACAAATAAAAGATTAAACATAATAAAATCTAGGTAAAACAAGAATGTTGGTACTCTGCGCATATATGAACAATGGAAAGCTTCCTCATAATTGGGGTAGAACTAAAGTGATTCAATTCATGAACAAGTAGTACAAATGAATGAATGGCACAAAATTTGTAAAAAGCCTAAGTTTCATGTACATGTTATAGTCTAGAAAGAGATAAACACATACCTTGGAAAAGTACCAAACTTTAAACAACATCATTACCATGCATTCGCAAGTTGAAACGATTAAACTTGGAATTATCACCTCAAATTCCCTCAAGCTACTCAATATAAGCTATTGGACAAACAAAAAAATTAACACATTAAAACAACTACTAAGAACATACTAAAAGACCAGGTGAAATTGAATTAAACAAGTTGAAAAGTGAAGATTTGAGAATTTTAAGAATTGGTCCAATTTCAACTTGTTTAACCAATTTACCACACTACCTATACTAATACAATAAAAAACAATAAAGAAACTAAAAATAATTCAACATGCTTGTTTTACGTCGTAAGCTCGACGCCTATTATATACAAACCAGCACGTTGCTTCGGATGAGCAAAATGCATTCACTCCCGGCTTTGCTCTCATCTCTTCGAGCTCTAACCGGAACTGCACATCTAACCACACTTTTAGCAAACGTGAAGAGAAACCAATATATACACTATATTCACAAGTATACAAAACATTTAAAATTCACACATATGGTAAACATATACAAGTATAAATATAAACAAGGGAAAATAGACAATATATACGATATCTACAAAACTCCAAAACAAAGAAACGATCGCAATGCAATCCAATAAAAACACCAATCCCTGGCAATGGCGCCATTTTGCTGAAGCGGTAAAGCAATAAAAGTTTTTGGAAGTATTTTTCTGGGAATTTATCGTCTCCACAAAGATCGGTGTTATTGAATTGCCGATCGACAGTTTCCGCAATTCCGAGTTTGGTTTAAAATGTTTCAAACATATAAACAAAAAAGTAAATATTAACACAAAAAGAATTCATTCTTCAGAGAGAAAAAACTTATTCGGCATGCATATAATCCACTCGTCACAAACTTAAACCAATCGACCAGTTATACTCAACCTATAATACTCCTCAATATAATCTAACATCGCTCACAACAGTCTCCATCTCTGACACACTGAGCTGAGAGAACAACCGTATTACTCACGCCGACACTCTCGCACCCGACTCAAACAACACGGAGGCATTAAGCTCCGATACTCTTAAAGATTTTTAGCTCTAAATCTATCTCTAGCATCCAGAAACTAACAGATAATCATCCCTAATCAAGGTTTGTGATGTTTATCTCTAACACAACCCAAACCCCGAGCATAAAGAAAAAATAACCACGAAACAAACGCTACGTACAAAAATCATGCCAAACATTCCAAAACAACACAAGTTCAATCATGAATCACACCTAGCAAAAATTCATTAGTGGATGAAAAACGCACAAAATGAGGAATTTGACACTCACACAACAATCTTGAAAACAAAAGACTAAATTATGCATTCATCCAAAAATTCACATTGAACATACAAAGGCAAGAATCACAATGGCTTTTCAAGGTGGTAATGTGGTCGAGCTAACAAACAAGGGGAAATTTCTAAAGGTAATTGAAACAAAAACTTGCCTAATCCTAAGGGAGTGATCAATTCACAAAGGCTCAAGCACCAAAATTTCAATCAATTTCTTCTCCTATCCCGATTGCTACACCAACACATATAACTTATTTAGCACAATTATTTGATACTCTTTTTGTTTTTCTTTTTCAAAACTTTTCTATTTTCTTTTCTTTCCTTTTCTCTTTTTTTTTTCTTTTTTTTTTCACAACCGAATAGCAACCAACAACATAAGTGTGCAAACATTGCTCTTCCCAACTTGAATTCAACCAACATCAATGTGTGAATACTCCCTATTTTCTAAGGCAAGATAAAAATTCAAACAACAACACACGGTTGAGGGTTCAAGAAAACAAGGATCAAAATCCATTCAAAAGTGAACTAAATACTCATAGATAAGCATCAACTTCAAATGCAACATGGATATTAACAAAAAGGCTCAAAGGGGTTGCCGAATGCTCACACACTCACAGGGTAAATTGACTATTTGGCCAAAGTGGTTGTTCTTAAAATGAAACAATTGCCTTGATCCTTTTCATATATTCACATAATTAATACAAATAAAAGATTAAACATAATAAAATCTAGGTAAAACAAGAATGTTGGTACTCTGCGCATATCTGAACAATGGAAAGCTTCCTCATAATTGGGGTAGAACTAAAGTGATTCAATTCATGAACAAGTAGTACAAATGAATGAATGGCACAAAATTTGTAAAAAGCCTAAGTTTCATGTACATGTTATAGTCTAGAAAGAGATAAACACATACCTTGGAAATGTACCAAACTTTAAACAACATCATTACCATGTATTCGCAAGTTGAAACGATTAAACTTGGAATTATCACCTCAAATTCCCTCAAGCTACTCAATATAAGCTATTGGACAAACAAAAAAATTAACACATTAAAACAACTACTAAGAACATACTAAAAGACCAGGTGAAATTGAATTAAACAAGTTGAAAAGTGAAGATTTGAGAATTTTAAGAATTGGTCCAATTTCAACTTGTTTAACCAATTTACCACACTACCTATACTATACAATAAAAAACAATAAAGAAACTAAAAATAATTCAACATGCTTGTTTTACGTCGTAAGCTCGACGCCTATTATATACAAACCAGCACGTTGCTTCGGATGAGCAAAATGCATTCACTCCCGGCTTTGCTCTCATCTCTTCGAGCTCTAACCGGAACTGCACATCTAACCGCACTTTTAGCAAACGTGAAGAGAAACCAATATATACACTATATTTACAAGTATACAAAACATGTAAAATTCACACATATGGTAAACATATAAAAGTATAAATATAAACAAGGGAAAATAGACAATATATACGATATCTACAAAACTCCAAAACAAAGAAACGATCGCAATGCAATCCAATAAAAACACCAATCCCTGGCAATGGCGCCATTTTGCTGAAGCGGTAAAGCAATAAAAGTTTTTGGAAGTATTTTTCTGGGAATTTATCGTCTCCACAAAGATCGGTGTTATTGAATTGCCGATCGACAGTTTCCGCAATTCCGAGTTTGGTTTAAAATGTTTCAAACATATAAACAAAAAAGTAAATATTAACACAAAAAGAATTCATTCTTCAGAGAGAAAAAACTTATTCGGCATGCATATAATCCACTCGTCACAAACTTAAACCAATCGACCAGTTATACTCAACCTATAATACTCCTCAATATAATCTAACATCGCTCACAACAGTCTCCATCTCTGACACACTGAGCTGAGAGAACAACCGTATTACTCACGCCGACACTCTCGCACCTGACTCAAACAACACGGAGGCATTAAGCTCCGATACTCTTAAAGATTTTTAGCTCTAAATCTATCTCTAGCATCCAGAAACTAACAGATAATCATCCCTAATCAAGGTTTGTGATGTTTATCTCTAACACAACCCAAACCCCGAGCATAAAGAAAAAATAACCACGAAACAAACGCTACGTACAAAAATCATGCCAAACATTCCAAAACAACACAAGTTCAATCATGAATCACACCTAGCAAAAATTCATTAGTGGATGAAAAACGCACAAAATGAGGAATTTGACACTCACACAACAATCTTGAAAACAAAAGACTAAATTATGCATTCATCCAAAAATTCACATTGAACATACAAAGGCAAGAATCACAATGGCTTTTCAAGGTGGTAATGTGGTCGAGCTAACAAACAAGGGGAAATTTCTAAAGGTAATTGAAACAAAAACTTGCCTAATCCTAAGGGAGTGATCAATTCACAAAGGCTCAAGCACCAAAATTTCAATCAATTTCTTCTCCTATCCCGATTGTTACACTAACACATATAACTTATTTAGCACAATTATTTGATACTCTTTTTGTTTTTCTTTTTCAAAACTTTTCTATTTTCTTTTCTTTCCTTTTCTCTTTTTTTTTTCTTTTCTTTTTCACAACCGAATAGCAACCAACAACATAAGTGTGCAAACATTGCTCTTCCCAACTTGAATTCAACCAACATCAATGTGTGAATACTCCCTATTTTCTAAGGCAAGATAAAAATTCAAACAACAACACACGGTTGAGGGTTCAAGAAAACAAGGATCAAAATCCATTCAAAAGTGAACTAAATACTCATAGATAAGCATCAACTTCAAATGCAACATGGATATTAACAAAAAGGCTCAAAGGGGTTGCCGAATGCTCACACACTCACAGGGTAAATTGACTATTTGGCCAAAGTGGTTGTTCTTAAAATGAAACAATTGCCTTGATCCTTTTCATATATTCACATAATTAATACAAATAAAAGATTAAACATAATAAAATCTAGGTAAAACAAGAATGTTGGTACTCTGCGCATATATGAACAATGGAAAGCTTCCTCATAATTGGGGTAGAACTAAAGTGATTCAATTCATGAACAAGTAGTACAAATGAATGAATGGCACAAAATTTTTAAAAAGCCTAAGTGTCATGTACATGTTATAGTCTAGAAAGAGATAAACACATACCTTGGAAATGTACCAAACTTTAAACAACATCATTACCATGCATTCGCAAGTTGAAACGATTAAACTTGGAATTATCACCTCAAATTCCATCAAGCTACTCAATATAAGCTATTGGACAAACAAAAAAATTAACACATTAAAACAACTACTAAGAACATACTAAAAGACCAGGTGAAATTGAATTAAACAAGTTGAAAAGTGAAGATTTGAGAATTTTAAGAATTGGTCCAATTTCAACTTGTTTAACCAATTTACCACACTACCTATACTAATACAATAAAAAACAATAAAGAAACTAAAAATAATTCAACATGCTTGTTTTACGTCGTAAGCTCGACGCCTATTATATACAAACCAGCACGTTGCTTCGGATGAGCAAAATGCATTCACTCCCGGCTTTGCTCTCATCTCTTCGAGCTCTAACCGGAACTGCACATCTAACCACACTTTTAGCAAACGTGAAGAGAAACCAATATATACACTATATTCACAAGTATACAAAACATGTAAAATTCACACATATGGTAAACATATACAAGTATAAATATAAACAAGGGAAAATAGACAATATATACGATATCTACAAAACTCCAAAACAAAGAAACGATCGCAATGCAATCCAATAAAAACACCAATCCCTGGCAATGGCGCCATTTTGCTGAAGCGGTAAAGCAATAAAAGTTTTTGGAAGTATTTTTCTGGGAATTTATCGTCTCCACAAAGATCGGTGTTATTGAATTGCCGATCGACAGTTTCCGCAATTCCGAGTTTGGTTTAAAATGTTTCAAACATATAAACAAAAAAGTAAATATTAACACAAAAAGAATTCATTCTTCAGAGAGAAAAAACTTATTCGGCATGCATATAATCCACTCGTCACAAACTTAAACCAATCGACCAGTTATACTCAACCTATAATACTCCTCAATATAATCTAACATCGCTCACAACAGTCTCCATCTCTGACACACTGAGCTGAGAGAACAACCGTATTACTCACGCCGACACTCTCGCACCCGACTCAAACAACACGGAGGCATTAAGCTCCGATACTCTTAAATATTTTTAGCTCTAAATCTATCTCTAGCATCCAGAAACTAACAGATAATCATCCCTAATCAAGGTTTGTGATGTTTATCTCTAACACAACCCAAACCCCGAGCATAAAGAAAAAATAACCACGAAACAAACGCTACGTACAAAAATCATGCCAAACATTCCAAAACAACACAAGTTCAATCATGAATCACACCTAGCAAAAATTCATTAGTGGATGAAAAACGCACAAAATGAGGAATTTGACACTCACACAACAATCTTGAAAACAAAAGACTAAATTATGCATTCATCCAAAAATTCACATTGAACATACAAAGGCAAGAATCACAATGGCTTTGCAAGGTGGTAATGTGGTCGAGCTAACAAACAAGGGGAAATTTCTAAAGGTAATTGAAATAAAAACTTGCCTAATCCTAAGGGAGTGATCAATTCACAAAGGCTCAAGCACCAAAATTTCAATCAATTTCTTCTCCTATCCCGATTGCTACACCAACACATATAACTTATTTAGCACAATTATTTGATACTCTTTTTGTTTTTCTTTTTCAAAACTTTTCTATTTTCTTTTCTTTCCTTTTCTCTTTTTTTTTCTTTTCTTTTTCACAACCGAATAGCAACCAACAACATAAGTGTGCAAACATTGCTCTTCCCAACTTGAATTCAACCAACATCAATGTGTGAATACTCCCTATTTTCTAAGGCAAGATAAAAATTCAAACAACAACACACGGTTGAGGGTTCAAGAAAACAAGGATCAAAATCCATTCAAAAGTGAAGTAAATACTCATAGATAAGCATCAACTTCAAATGCAACATGGATATTAACAAAAAGGCTCAAAGGGGTTGCCGAATGCTCACACACTCACAGGGTAAATTGACTATTTGGCCAAAGTGGTTGTTCTTAAAATGAAACAATTGCCTTGATCCTTTTCATATATTCACATAATTAATACAAATAAAAGATTAAACATAATAAAATCTAGGTAAAACAAGAATGTTGGTACTCTGCGCATATATGAACAATGGAAAGCTTCCTCATAATTGGGGTAGAACTAAAGTGATTCAATTCATGAACAAGTAGTACAAATGAATGAATGGCACAAAATTTGTAAAAAGCCTAAGTTTCATGTACATGTTATAGTCTAGAAAGAGATAAACACATACCTTGGAAATGTACCAAACTTTAAACAACATCATTACCATGCATTCGCAAGTTGAAACGATTAAACTTGGAATTATCACCTCAAATTCCCTCAAGCTACTCAATATAAGCTATTGGACAAACAAAAAAATTAACACATTAAAACAACTACTAAGAACATACTAAAAGACCAGGTGAAATTGAATTAAACAAGTTGAAAAGTGAAGATTTGAGAATTTTAAGAATTGGTCCAATTTCAACTTGTTTAACCAATTTACCACACTACCTATACTAATAAAATAAAAAACAATAAAGAAACTAAAAATAATTCAACATGCTTGTTTTATGTCGTAAGCTGGACGCCTATTATATACAAACCAGCACGTTGCTTCGGATGAGCAAAATGCATTCACTCCCGGCTTTTCTCTCATCTCTTCGAGCTCTAACCGGAACTGCACATCTAACCACACTTTTAGCAAACGTGAAGAGAAACCAATATATACACTATATTCACAAGTATACAAAACATGTAAAATTCACACATATGGTAAACATATACAAGTATAAATATAAACAAGGGAAAATAGACAATATATACGATATCTACAAAACTCCAAAACAAAGAAACGATCGCAATGCAATCCAATAAAAACACCAATCCCTGGCAATGGCGCCATTTTGCTGAAGCGGTAAAGCAATAAAAGTTTTTGGAAGTATTTTTCTGGGAATTTATCGTCTCCACAAAGATCGGTGTTATTGAATTGCCGATCGACAGTTTCCGCAATTCCGAGTTTGGTTTAAAATGTTTCAAACATATAAACAAAAAAGTAAATATTAACACAAAAAGAATTCATTCTTCAGAGAGAAAAAACTTATTCGGCATGCATATAATCCACTCGTCACAAACTTAAACCAATCGACCAGTTATACTCAACCTATAATACTCCTCAATATAATCTAACATCGCTCACAACAGTCTCCATCTCTGACACACTGAGCTGAGAGAACAACCGTATTACTCACGCCGACACTCTCGCACCCGACTCAAACAACACGGAGGCATTAAGCTCCGATACTCTTAAAGATTTTTAGCTCTAAATCTATCTCTAGCATCCAGAAACTAACAGATAATCATCCCTAATCAAGGTTTGTGATGTTTATCTCTAACACAACCCAAACCCCGAGCATAAAGAAAAAATAACCACGAAACAAACGCTACGTACAAAAATCATGCCAAACATTCCAAAACAACACAAGTTCAATCATGAATCACACCTAGCAAAAATTCATTAGTGGATGAAAAACGCACAAAATGAGGAATTTGACACTCACACAACAATCTTGAAAACAAAAGACTAAATTATGCATTCATCCAAAAATTCACATTGAACATACAAAGGCAAGAATCACAATGGCTTTTCAAGGTGGTAATGTGGTCGAGCTAACAAACAAGGGGAAATTTCTAAAGGTAATTGAAACAAAAACTTGCCTAATCCTAAGGGAGTGATCAATTCACAAAGGCTCAAGCACCAAAATTTCAATCAATTTCTTCTCCTATCCCGATTGCTACACCAACACATATAACTTATTTAGCACAATTATTTGATACTCTTTTTGTTTTTCTTTTTCAAAACTTTTCTATTTTCTTTTCTTTCCTTTTCCCTTTTTTTTTTCTTTTCTTTTTCACAACCGAATAGCAACCAACAACATAAGTGTGCAAACATTGCTCTTCCCAACTTGAATTCAACCAACATCAATGTGTGAATACTCCCTATTTTCTAAGGCAAGATAAAAATTCAAACAACAACACACGGTTGAGGGTTCAAGAAAACAAGGATCAAAATCCATTCAAAAGTGAACTAAATACTCATAGATAAGCATCAACTTCAAATGCAACATGGATATTAACAAAAAGGCTCAAAGGGGTTGCCGAATGCTCACACACTCACAGGGTAAATTGACTATTTGGCCAAAGTGGTTGTTCTTAAAATGAAACAATTGCCTTGATCCTTTTCATATATTCACATAATTAATACAAATAAAAGATTAAACATAATAAAATCTAGGTAAAACAAGAATGTTGGTACTCTGCGCATATATGAACAATGGAAAGCTTCCTCATAATTGGGGTAGAACTAAAGTGATTCAATTCATGAACAAGTAGTACAAATGAATGAATGGCACAAAATTTGTAAAAAGCCTAAGTTTCATGTACATGTTATAGTCTAGAAAGAGATAAACACATACCTTGGAAATGTACCAAACTTTAAACAACATCATTACCATGCATTCGCAAGTTGAAACGATTAAACTTGGAATTATCACCTCAAATTCCCTCAAGCTACTCAATATAAGCTATTGGACAAACAAAAAAATTAACACATTAAAACAACTACTAAGAACATACTAAAAGACCAGGTGAAATTGAATTAAACAAGTTGAAAAGTGAAGATTTGAGAATTTTAAGAATTGGTCCAATTTCAACTTGTTTAACCAATTTACCACACTACCTATACTAATACAATAAAAAACAATAAAGAAACTAAAAATAATTCAACATGCTTGTTTTACGTCGTAAGCTCGACGCCTATTATATACAAACCAGCACGTTGCTTCGGATGAGCAAAATGCATTCACTCCCGGCTTTGCTCTCATCTCTTCGAGCTCTAACCGGAACTGCACATCTAACCACACTTTTAGCAAACGTGAAGAGAAACCAATATATACACTATATTCACAAGTATACAAAACATTTAAAATTCACACATATGGTAAACATATACAAGTATAAATATAAACAAGGGAAAATAGATAATATATACGATATCTACAAAACTCCAAAACAAAGAAACGATCGCAATGCAATCCAATAAAAACACCAATCCCTGGCAATGGCGCCATTTTGCTGAAGCAGTAAAGCAATAAAAGTTTTTGGAAGTATTTTTCTGGGAATTTATCGTCTCCACAAAGATCGGAGTTATTGAATTGCCGATCGACAGTTTCCGCAATTCCGAGTTTGGTTTAAAATGTTTCAAACATATAAACAAAAAAGTAAATATTAACACAAAAAGAATTCATTCTTCAGAGAGAAAAAACTTATTTGGCATGCATATAATCCACTCGTCACAAACTTAAACCAATCGACCAGTTATACTCAACCTATAATACTCCTCAATATAATCTAACATCGCTCACAACAGTCTCCATCTCTGACACACTGAGCTGAGAGAACAACCGTATTACTCACGCCGACACTCTCGCACCCGACTCAAACAACACGGAGGCATTAATCTCCGATACTCTTAAAGATTTTTAGCTCTAAATCTATCTCTAGCATCCAGAAACTAACAGATAATCATCCCTAATCAAGGTTTGTGATGTTTATCTCTAACACAACCCAAACCCCGAGCATAAAGAAAAAATAACCATGAAACAAACGCTACGTACAAAAATCATGCCAAACATTCCAAAACAACACAAGTTCAATCATGAATCACACCTAGCAAAAATTCATTAGTGGATGAAAAACGCACAAAATGAGGAATTTGACACTCACACAACAATCTTGAAAACAAAAGACTAAATTATGCATTCATCCAAAAATTCACATTGAACATACAAAGGCAAGAATCACAAGGGCTTTTCAAGGTGGTAATGTGGTCGGGCTAACGAACAAGGGGAAATTTCTAAAGGTAATTGAAACAAAAACTTGCCTAATCCTAAGGGAGTGATCAATTCACAAAGGCTCAAGCACCAAAATTTCAATCAATTTCTTCTCCTATCCCGATTGCTACACCAACACATATAACTTATTTAGCAAAATTATTTGATACTCTTTTTGTTTTTCTTTTTCAAAACTTTTCTATTTTCTTTTCTTTCTTTTTCTCTTTTTTTTTTCTTTTCTTTTTCACAACCGAATAGCAACCAACAACATAAGTGTGCAAACATTGCTCTTCCCAACTTGAATTCAACCAACATCAATGTGTGAATACTCCCTATTTTCTAAGGCAAGATAAAAATTCAAACAACAACACACGGTTGAGGGTTCAAGAAAACAAGGATCAAAATCCATTCAAAAGTGAACTAAATACTCATAGACAAGCATCAACTTCAAATGCAACATGGATATTAACAAAAAGGCTCAAAGGGGTTGCCGAATGCTCACACACTCACAGGGTAAATTGACTATTTGGCCAAAGTGGTTGTTCTTAAAATGAAACAATTGCCTTGATCCTTTTCATATATTCACATAATTAATACAAATAAAAGATTAAACATAATAAAATCTAGGTAAAACAAGAATGTTGGTACTCTGCGCATATATGAACAATGGAAAGCTTCCTCATAATTGGGGTAGAACTAAAGTGATTCAATTCATGAACAAGTAGTACAAAATAATGAATGGCACAAAATTTGTAAAAAGCCTAAGTTTCATGTACATGTTATAGTCTAGAAAGCGATAAACACATACCTTGGAAATGTACCAAACTTTAAACAACATCATTACCATGCATTCGCAAGTTGAAACGATTAAACTTGGAATTATCACCTCAAATTCCCTCAAGCAACTCAATATAAGCTATTGGACAAACAAAAAAATTAACACATTAAAACAACTACTAAGAACATACTAAAAGACCAGGTGAAATTGAATTAAACAAGTTGAAAAGTGAAGATTTGAGAATTTTAAGAATTGGTCCAATTTCAACTTGTTTAACCAATTTACCACACTACCTATACTAATACAATAAAAAACAATAAAGAAACTAAAAATAATTCAACATGCTTGTTTTACGTCGTAAGCTCGACGCCTATTATATACAAACCAGCACGTTGCTTCGGATGAGCAAAATGCATTCACTCCCGGCTTTGCTCTCATCTCTTCGAGCTCTAACCGGAACTGCACATCTAACCACACTTTTAGCAAACGTGAAGAGAAACCAATATATACACTATATTCACAAGTATACAAAACATTTAAAATTCACACATATGGTAAACATATACAAGTATAAATATAAACAAGGGAAAATAGACAATATATACGATATCTACAAAACTCCAAAACAAAGAAACGATCGCAATGCAATCCAATAAAAACACCAATCCCTGGCAATGGCGCCATTTTGCTGAAGCGGTAAAGCAATAAAAGTTTTTGGAAGTATTTTTCTGGGAATTTATCGTCTCCACAAAGATCGGTGTTATTGAATTGCCGATCGACAGTTTCCGCAATTCCGAGTTTGGTTTAAAATGTTTCAAACATATAAACAAAAAAGTAAATATTAACACAAAAAGAATTCATTCTTCAGAGAGAAAAAACTTATTCGGCATGCATATAATCCACTCGTCACAAACTTAAACCAATCGACCAGTTATACTCAACCTATAATACTCCTCAATATAATCTAACATCGCTCACAACAGTCTCCATCTCTGACACACTGAGCTGAGAGAACAACCGTATTACTCACGCCGACACTCTCGCACCCGACTCAAACAACACGGAGGCATTAAGCTCCGATACTCTTAAAGATTTTTATCTCTAAATCTATCTCTAGCATCCAGAAACTAACAGATAATCATCCCTAATCAAGGTTTGTGATGTTTATCTCTAACACAACCCAAACCCCGAGCATAAAGAAAAAATAACCGTGAAACAAACGCTACGTACAAAAATCATGCCAAACATTCCAAAACAACACAAGTTCAATCATGAATCACACCTAGCAAAAATTCATTAGTGGATGAAAAACGCACAAAATGAGGAATTTGACACTCACACAACAATCTTGAAAACAAAAGACTAAATTATGCATTCATCCAAAAATTCACATTGAACATACAAAGGCAAGAATCACAAGGGCTTTTCAAGGTGGTAATGTGGTCGGGCTAACAAACAAGGGGAAATTTCTAAAGGTAATTGAAACAAAAACTTGCCTAATCCTAAGGGAGTGATCAATTCACAAAGGCTCAAGCACCAAAATTTCAATCAATTTCTTCTCCTATCCCGATTGCTACACCAACACATATAACTTATTTAGCACAATTATTTGATACTCTTTTTGTTTTTCTTTTACAAAACTTTTCTATTTTCTTTTCTTTCTTTTTCTCTTTTTTTTTTTTTCTTTTCTTTTTCACAACCGAATAGCAACCAACAACATAAGTGTGCAAACATTGCTCTTCCCAACTTGAATTCAACCAACATCAATGTGTGAATACTCCCTATTTTCTAAGGCAAGATAAAAATTCAAACAACAACACACAGTTGAGGGTTCAAGAAAACAAGGATCAAAATCCATTCAAAAGTGAACTAAATACTCATAGACAAGCATCAACTTCAAATGCAACATGGATATTAACAAAAAGGCTCAAAGGGGTTGCCGAATGCTCACACACTCACAGGGTAAATTGACTATTTGGCCAAAGTGGTTGTTCTTAAAATGAAACAATTGCCTTGATCCTTTTCATATATTCACATAATTAATACAAATAAAAGATTAAACATAATAAAATCTAGGTAAAACAAGAATGTTGGTACTCTGCGCATATATGAACAATGGAAAGCTTCCTCATAATTGGGGTAGAACTAAAGTGATTCAATTCATGAACAAGTAGTACAAAAGAATGAATGGCACAAAATTTGTAAAAAGCCTAAGTTTCATGTACATGTTATAGTCTAGAAAGCGATAAACACATACCTTGGAAATGTACCAAACTTTAAACAACATCATTACCATGTATTCGCAAGTTGAAACGATCAAACTTTGAATAATAACCTCAGATTTCCTCAAGATACTCAAAATAAGCTCTTAGACAAACACAAAAATTAACACATTAAAACAACTACTAAGAACATACTAAAAGACCAGGTGAAATTGAATTAAACAAGTTGAAAAGTGAAGATTTGAGAATTTTAAGAATTGGTCCAATTTCAACTTGTTTAACCAATTTACCACACTACCTATACTAATACAATAAAAAACAATAAAGAAACTAAAAATAATTCAACATGCTTGTTTTACGTCGTAAGCTCGACGCCTATTATATACAGACCAACACGTTGCTTCGGATGAGCAAAATGCATTCACTCCCGGCTTTGCTCTCATCTCTTCCAGCTCTAACCGGAACTGCACATCTAACCACACTTTTAGCAAACGTGAAGAGAAACCAATATATACACTATATTCACAAGTATACAAAACATTTAAAATTCACACATATGGTAAACATATACAAGTATAAATATAAACAAGGGAAAATAGACAATATATACGATATCTACAAAACTCCAAAACAAAGAAACGATCGCAATGCAATCCAATAAAAACACCAATCCCTGGCAATGGCGCCATTTTGCTGAAGCGGTAAAGCAATAAAAGTTTTTGGAAGTATTTTTCTGGGAATTTATCGTCTCCACAAAGATCGGTGTTATTGAATTGCCGATCGACAGTTTCCGCAATTCCGAGTTTGGTTTAAAATGTTTCAAACATATAAACAAAAAAGTAAATATTAACACAAAAAGAATTCATTCTTCAGAGAGAAAAAACTTATTCGGCATGCATATAATCCACTCGTCACAAACTTAAACCAATCGACCAGTTATACTCAACCTATAATACTCCTCAATATAATCTAACATCGCTCACAACAGTCTCCATCTCTGACACACTGAGCTGAGAGAACAACCGTATTACTCACGCCGACACTCTCGCACCCGACTCAAACAACACGGAGGCATTAAGCTCCGATACTCTTAAAGATTTTTATCTCTAAATCTATCTCTAGCATCCAGAAACTAACAGATAATCATCCCTAATCAAGGTTTGTGATGTTTATCTCTAACACAACCCAAACCCCGAGCATAAAGAAAAAATAACCGTGAAACAAACGCTACGTACAAAAATCATGCCAAACATTCCAAAACAACACAAGTTCAATCATGAATCACACCTAGCAAAAATTCATTAGTGGATGAAAAACGCACAAAATGAGGAATTTGACACTCACACAACAATCTTGAAAACAAAAGACTAAATTATGCATTCATCCAAAAATTCACATTGAACATACAAAGGCAAGAATCACAAGGGCTTTTCAAGGTGGTAATGTGGTCGGGCTAACAAACAAGGGGAAATTTCTAAAGGTAATTGAAACAAAAACTTGCCTAATCCTAAGGGAGTGATCAATTCACAAAGGCTCAAGCACCAAAATTTCAATCAATTTCTTCTCCTATCCCGATTGCTACACCAACACATATAACTTATTTAGCACAATTATTTGATACTCTTCTTGTTTTTCTTTTTCAAAACTTTTCTATTTTCTTTTCTTTCTTTTTCTCTTTTTTTTTTTTCTTTTCTTTTTCACAACCGAATAGCAACCAACAACATAAGTGTGCAAACATTGCTCTTCCCAACTTGAATTCAACCAACATCAATGTGTGAATACTCCCTATTTTCTAAGGCAAGATAAAAATTCAAACAACAACACACAGTTGAGGGTTCAAGAAAACAAGGATCAAAATCCATTCAAAAGTGAACTAAATACTCATAGACAAGCATCAACTTCAAATGCAACATGGATATTAACAAAAAGGCTCAAAGGGGTTGCCGAATGCTCACACACTCACAGGGTAAATTGACTATTTGGCCAAAGTGGTTGTTCTTAAAATGAAACAATTGCCTTGATCCTTTTCATATATTCACATAATTAATACAAATAAAAGATTAAACATAATAAAATCTAGGTAAAACAAGAATGTTGGTACTCTGCGCATATATGAACAATGGAAAGCTTCCTCATAATTGGGGTAGAACTAAAGTGATTCAATTCATGAACAAGTAGTACAAAAGAATGAATGGCACAAAATTTGTAAAAAGCCTAAGTTTCATGTACATGTTATAGTCTAGAAAGCGATAAACACATACCTTGGAAATGTACCAAACTTTAAACAACATCATTACCATGTATTCGCAAGTTGAAACGATCAAACTTTGAATAATAACCTCAGATTTCCTCAAGATACTCAAAATAAGCTCTTAGACAAACACAAAAATTAACACATTAAAACAACTACTAAGAACATACTAAAAGACCAGGTGAAATTGAATTAAACAAGTTGAAAAGTGAAGATTTGAGAATTTTAAGAATTGGTCCAATTTCAACTTGTTTAACCAATTTACCACACTACCTATACTAATACAATAAAAAACAATAAAGAAACTAAAAATAATTCAACATGCTTGTTTTACGTCGTAAGCTCGACGCCTATTATATACAAACCAGCACGTTGCTTCGGATGAGCAAAATGCATTCACTCCCGGCTTTTCTCTCATCTCTTCGAGCTCTAACCGGAACTGCACATCTAACCACACTTTTAGCAAACGTGAAGAGAAACCAATATATACACTATATTCACAAGTATACAAAACATGTAAAATTCACACATATGGTAAACATATACAAGTATAAATATAAACAAGGGAAAATAGACAATATATACGATATCTACAAAACTCCAAAACAAAGAAACTATCGCAATGCAATCCAATAAAAACACCAATCCCTGGCAATGGCGCCATTTTGTTGAAGCGGTAAACCAATAAAAGTTTTTGGAAGTATTTTTCTAGGAATTTATCGTCTCCACAAAGATCGGTGTTATTGAATTGCCGATCGACAGTTTCCGCAATTCCGAGTTTGGTTTAAAATGTTTCAAACATATAAACAAAAAAGTAAATATTAACACAAAAAGAATTCATTCTTCAGAGAGAAAAAACTTATTCGGCATGCATATAATCCACTCGTCACAAACTTAAACCAATCGACCAGTTATACTCAACCTATAATACTCCTCAATATAATCTAACATCGCTCACAACAGTCTCCATCTCTGACACACTGAGCTGAGAGAACAACCGTATTACTCACGCCGACACTCTCGCACCCGACTCAAACAACACGGAGGCATTAAGCTCCGATACTCTTAAAGATTTTTAGCTCTAAATCTATCTCTAGCATCCAGAAACTAACAGATAATCATCCCTAATCAAGGTTTGTGATGTTTATCTCTAACACAACCCAAACCCCGAGCATAAAGAAAAAATAACCACGAAACAAACGCTACGTACAAAAATCATGCCAAACATTCCAAAACAACACAAGTTCAATCATGAATCACACCTAGCAAAAATTCATTAGTGGATGAAAAACGCACAAAATGAGGAATTTGACACTCACACAACAATCTTGAAAACAAAAGACTAAATTATGCATTCATCCAAAAATTCACATTGAACATACAAAGGCAAGAATCACAAGGGCTTTTCAAGGTGGTAATGTGGTCAGGCTAACAAACAAGGGGAAATTTCTAAAGGTAATTGAAACAAAAACTTGCCTAATCCTAAGGGAGTGATCAATTCACAAAGGCTCAATCACCAAAATTTCAATCAATTTCTTCTCCTATCCCGATTGCTACACCAACACATATAACATATTTAGCACAATTATTTGATACTCTTTTTGTTTTTCTTTTTCAAAACTTTTCTATTTTCTTTTCTTTCTTTTTCTCTTTTTTTTTCTTTTCTTTTTCACAACCGAATAGCAACCAACAACATAAGTGTGCAAACATTGCTCTTCCCAACTTGAATTCAACCAACATCAATGTGTGAATACTCCCTATTTTCTAAGGCAAGATAAAAATTCAAACAACAACACACGGTTGAGGGTTCAAGAAAACAAGGATCAAAATCCATTCAAAAGTGAACTAAATACTCATAGACAAGCATCAACTTCAAATGCAACATGGATATTAACAAAAAGGCTCAAAGGGGTTGCCGAATGCTCACACACTCACAGGGTAAATTGACTATTTGGCCAAAGTGGTTGTTCTTAAAATGAAACAATTGCCTTGATCCTTTTCATATATTCACATAATTAATACAAATAAAAGATTAAACATAATAAAATCTAGGTAAAACAAGAATGTTGGTACTCTGCGCATATATGAACAATGGAAAGCTTCCTCATAATTGGGGTAGAACTAAAGTGATTCAATTCATGAACAAGTAGTACAAATGAATGAATGGCACAAAATTTGTAAAAAGCCTAAGTTTCATGTACATGTTATAGTCTAGAAAGAGATAAACACATACCTTGGAAATGTACCAAACTTTAAACAACATCATTACCATGCATTCGCAAGTTGAAACGATTAAACTTGGAATTATCACCTCAAATTCCCTCAAGCTACTCAATATAAGCTATTGGACAAACAAAAAAATTAACACATTAAAACAACTACTAAGAACATACTAAAAGACCAGGTGAAATTGAATTAAACAAGTTGAAAAGTGAAGATTTGAGAATTTTAAGAATTGGTCCAATTTCAACTTGTTTAACCAATTTACCACACTACCTATACTAATACAATAAAAAACAATAAAGAAACTAAAAATAATTCAACATGCTTGTTTTACGTCGTAAGCTCGACGCCTATTATATACAAACCAGCACGTTGCTTCGGATGAGCAAAATGCATTCACTCCCGGCTTTGCTCTCATCTCTTCGAGCTCTAACCGGAACTGCACATCTAACCACACTTTTAGCAAACGTGAAGAGAAACCAATATATACACTATATTCACAAGTATACAAAACATGTAAAATTCACACATATGGTAAACATATACAAGTATAAATATAAACAAGGGAAAATAGACAATATATACGATATCTACAAAACTCCAAAACAAAGAAACGATCGCAATGCAATCCAATAAAAACACCAATCCCTGGCAATGGCGCCATTTTGTTGAAGCGGTAAACCAATAAAAGTTTTTGGAAGTATTTTTCTGGGAATTTATCGTCTCCACAAAGATCGGTGTTATTGAATTGCCGATCGACAGTTTCCGCAATTCCGAGTTTGGTTTAAAATGTTTCAAACATATAAACAAAAAAGTAAATATTAACACAAAAAGAATTCATTCTTCAGAGAGAAAAAACTTATTCGGCATGCATATAATCCACTCGTCACAAACTTAAACCAATCGACCAGTTATACTCAACCTATAATACTCCTCAATATAATCTAACATCGCTCACAACAGTCTCCATCTCTGACACACTGAGCTGAGAGAACAACCGTATTACTCACGCCGACACTCTCGCACCCGACTCAAACAACACGGAGGCATTAAGCTCCGATACTCTTAAAGATTTTTAGCTCTAAATCTATCTCTAGCATCCAGAAACTAACAGATAATCATCCCTAATCAAGGTTTGTGATGTTTATCTCTAACACAACCCAAACCCCGAGCATAAAGAAAAAATAACCACGAAACAAACGCTACGTACAAAAATCATGCCAAACATTCCAAAACAACACAAGTTCAATCATGAATCACACCTAGCAAAAATTCATTAGTGGATGAAAAACGCACAAAATGAGGAATTTGACACTCACACAACAATCTTGAAAACAAAAGACTAAATTATGCATTCATCCAAAAATTCACATTGAACATACAAAGGCAAGAATCACAAGGGCTTTTCAAGGTGGTAATGTGGTCGGGCTAACAAACAAGGGGAAATTTCTAAAGGTAATTGAAACAAAAACTTGCCTAATCCTAAGGGAGTGATCAATTCACAAAGGCTCAATCACCAAAATTTCAATCAATTTCTTCTCCTATCCCGATTGCTACACCAACACATATAACTTATTTAGCACAATTATTTGATACTCTTTTTGTTTTTCTTTTTCAAAACTTTTCTATTTTCTTTTCTTTCTTTTTCTCTTTTTTTTTCTTTTCTTTTTCACAACCGAATAGCAACCAACAACATAAGTGTGCAAACATTGCTCTTCCCAACTTGAATTCAACCAACATCAATGTGTGAATACTCCCTATTTTCTAAGGCAAGATAAAAATTCAAACAACAACACACGGTTGAGGGTTCAAGAAAACAAGGATCAAAATCCATTCAAAAGTGAACTAAATACTCATAGACAAGCATCAACTTCAAATGCAACATGGATATTAACAAAAAGGCTCAAAGGGGTTGCCGAATGCTCACACACTCACAGGGTAAATTGACTATTTGGCCAAAGTGGTTGTTCTTAAAATGAAACAATTGCCTTGATCCTTTTCATATATTCACATAATTAATACAAATAAAAGATTAAACATAATAAAATCTAGGTTAAACAAGAATGTTGGTACTCTGCGCATATATGAACAATGGAAAGCTTCCTCATAATTGGGGTAGAACTAAAGTGATTCAATTCATGAACAAGTAGTACAAAAGAATGAATGGCACAAAATTTGTAAAAAGCCTAAGTTTCATGTACATGTTATAGTCTAGAAAGCGATAAACACATACCTTGGAAATGTACCAAACTTTAAACAACATCATTACCATGCATTCGCAAGTTGAAACGATCAAACTTTGAATAATAACCTCAGATTTCCTCAAGCTACTCAAAATAAGCTCTTAGACAAACACAAAAATTAACACATTAAAACAACTACTAAGAACATACTAAAAGACCAGGTGAAATTGAATTAAACAAGTTGAAAAGTGAAGATTTGAGAATTTTAAGAATTGGTCCAATTTCAACTTGTTTAACCAATTTACCACACTACCTATACTAATACAATAAAAAACAATAAAGAAACTAAAAATAATTCAACATGCTTGTTTTACGTCGTAAGCTCGACGCCTATTATATACAAACCAGCACGTTGCTTCGGATGAGCAAAATGCATTCACTCCCGGCTTTGCTCTCATCTCTTCGAGCTCTAACCGGAACTGCACATCTAACCACACTTTTAGCAAACGTGAAGAGAAACCAATATATACACTATATTCACAAGTATACAAAACATGTAAAATTCACACATATGGTAAACATATACAAGTATAAATATAAACAAGGGAAAATAGACAATATATACGATATCTACAAAACTCCAAAACAAAGAAACGATCGCAATGCAATCCAATAAAAACACCAATCCCTGGCAATGGCGCCATTTTGCTGAAGCGGTAAAGCAATAAAAGTTTTTGGAAGTATTTTTCTGGGAATTTATCGTCTCCACAAAGATCGGTGTTATTGAATTGCCGATCGACAGTTTCCGCAATTCCGAGTTTGGTTTAAAATGTTTCAAACATATAAACAAAAAAGTAAATATTAACACAAAAAGAATTCATTCTTCAGAGAGAAAAAACTTATTCGGCATGCATATAATCCACTCGTCACAAACTTAAACCAATCGACCAGTTATACTCAACCTATAATACTCCTCAATATAATCTAACATCGCTCACAACAGTCTCCATCTCTGACACACTGAGCTGAGAGAACAACCGTATTACTCACGCCGACACTCTCGCACCCGACTCAAACAACACGGAGGCATTAAGCTCCGATACTCTTAAAGATTTTTAGCTCTAAATCTATCTCTAGCATCCAGAAACTAACAGATAATCATCCCTAATCAAGGTTTGTGATGTTTATCTCTAACACAACCCAAACCCCGAGCATAAAGAAAAAATAACCACGAAACAAACGCTACGTACAAAAATCATGCCAAACATTCCAAAACAACACAAGTTCAATCATGAATCACACCTAGCAAAAATTCATTAGTGGATGAAAAACGCACAAAATGAGGAATTTGACACTCACACAACAATCTTGAAAACAAAAGACTAAATTATGCATTCATCCAAAAATTCACATTGAACATACAAAGGCAAGAATCACAAGGGCTTTTCAAGGTGGTAATGTGGTCGGGCTAACAAACAAGGGGAAATTTCTAAAGGTAATTGAAACAAAAACTTGCCTAATCCTAAGGGAGTGATCAATTCACAAAGGCTCAATCACCAAAATTTCAATCAATTTCTTCTCCTATCCCGATTGCTACACCAACACATATAACTTATTTAGCACAATTATTTGATACTCTTTTTGTTTTTCTTTTTCAAAACTTTTCTATTTTCTTTTCTTTCTTTTTCTCTTTTTTTTTCTTTTCTTTTTCACAACCGAATAGCAACCAACAACATAAGTGTGCAAACATTGCTCTTCCCAACTTGAATTCAACCAACATCAATGTGTGAATACTCCCTATTTTCTAAGGCAAGATAAAAATTCAAACAACAACACACGGTTGAGGGTTCAAGAAAACAAGGATCAAAATCCATTCAAAAGTGAACTAAATACTCATAGACAAGCATCAACTTCAAATGCAACATGGATATTAACAAAAAGGCTCAAAGGGGTTGCCGAATGCTCACACACTCACAGGGTAAATTGACTATTTGGCCAAAGTGGTTGTTCTTAAAATGAAACAATTGCCTTGATCCTTTTCATATATTCACATAATTAATACAAATAAAAGATTAAACATAATAAAATCTAGGTAAAACAAGAATGTTGGTACTCTGCGCATATATGAACAATGGAAAGCTTCCTCATAATTGGGGTAGAACTAAAGTGATTCAATTCATGAACAAGTAGTACAAAAGAATGAATGGCACAAAATTTGTAAAAAGCCTAAGTTTCATGTACATGTTATAGTCTAGAAAGCGATAAACACATACCTTGGAAATGTACCAAACTTTAAACAACATCATTACCATGCATTCGCAAGTTGAAACGATCAAACTTTGAATAATAACCTCAGATTTCCTCAAGCTACTCAAAATAAGCTCTTAGACAAACACAAAAATTAACACATTAAAACAACTACTAAGAACATACTAAAAGACCAGGTGAAATTGAATTAAACAAGTTGAAAAGTGAAGATTTGAGAATTTTAAGAATTGGTCCAATTTCAACTTGTTTAACCAATTTACCACACTACCTATACTAATACAATAAAAAACAATAAAGAAACTAAAAATAATTCAACATGCTTGTTTTACGTCGTAAGCTCGACGCCTATTATATACAAACCAGCACGTTGCTTCGGATGAGCAAAATGCATTCACTCCCGGCTTTGCTCTCATCTCTTCGAGCTCTAACCGGAACTGCACATCTAACCACACTTTTAGCAAACGTGAAGAGAAACCAATATATACACTATATTCACAAGTATACAAAACATGTAAAATTCACACATATGGTAAACATATACAAGTATAAATATAAACAAGGGAAAATAGACAATATATACGATATCTACAAAACTCCAAAACAAAGAAACGATCGCAATGCAATCCAATAAAAACACCAATCCCTGGCAATGGCGCCATTTTGCTGAAGCGGTAAAGCAATAAAAGTTTTTGGAAGTATTTTTCTGGGAATTTATCGTCTCCACAAAGATCGGTGTTATTGAATTGCCGATCGACAGTTTCCGCAATTCCGAGTTTGGTTTAAAATGTTTCAAACATATAAACAAAAAAGTAAATATTAACACAAAAAGAATTCATTCTTCAGAGAGAAAAAACTTATTCGGCATGCATATAATCCACTCGTCACAAACTTAAACCAATCGACCAGTTATACTCAACCTATAATACTCCTCAATATAATCTAACATCGCTCACAACAGTCTCCATCTCTGACACACTGAGCTGAGAGAACAACCGTATTACTCACGCCGACACTCTCGCACCCGACTCAAACAACACGGAGGCATTAAGCTCCGATACTCTTAAAGATTTTTAGCTATAAATCTATCTCTAGCATCCAGAAACTAACAGATAATCATCCCTAATCAAGGTTTGTGATATTTATCTCTAACACAACCCAAACCCCGAGCATAAAGAAAAAATAACCACGAAACAAACGCTACGTACAAAAATCATGCCAAACATTCCAAAACAACACAAGTTCAATCATGAATCACACCTAGCAAAAATTCATTAGTGGATGAAAAACGCACAAAATGAGGAATTTGACACTCACACAACAATCTTGAAAACAAAAGACTAAATTATGCATTCATCCAAAAATTCACATTGAACATACAAAGGCAAGAATCACAAGGGCTTTTCAAGGTGGTAATGTGGTCGGGCTAACAAACAAGGGGAAATTTCTAAAGGTAATTGAAACAAAAACTTGCCTAATCCTAAGGGAGTGATCAATTCACAAAGGCTCAATCACCAAAATTTCAATCAATTTCTTCTCCTATCCCGATTGCTACACCAACACATATAACTTATTTAGCACAATTATTTGATACTCTTTTTGTTTTTCTTTTTCAAAACTTTTCTATTTTCTTTTCTTTCTTTTTCTCTTTTTTTTTTCTTTTCTTTTTCACAACCGAATAGCAACCAACAACATAAGTGTGCAAACATTGCTCTTCCCAACTTGAATTCAACCAACATCAATGTGTGAATACTCCCTATTTTCTAAGGCAAGATAAAAATTCAAACAACAACACACGGTTGAGGGTTCAAGAAAACAAGGATCAAAATCCATTCAAAAGTGAACTAAATACTCATAGACAAGCATCAACTTCAAATGCAACATGGATATTAACAAAAAGGCTCAAAGGGGTTGCCGAATGCTCACACACTCACAAGGTAAATTGACTATTTGGCCAAAGTGGTTGTTCTTAAAATGAAACAATTGCCTTGATCCTTTTCATATATTCACATAATTAATACAAATAAAAGATTAAACATAATAAAATCTAGGTAAAACAAGAATGTTGGTACTCTGCGCATATATGAACAATGGAAAGCTTCCTCATAATTGGGGTAGAACTAAAGTGATTCAATTCATGAACAAGTAGTACAAAAGAATGAATGGCACAAAATTTGTAAAAAGCCTAAGTTTCATGTACATGTTATAGTCTAGAAAGCGATAAACACATACCTTGGAAATGTACCAAACTTTAAACAACATCATTACCATGCATTCGCAAGTTGAAACGATCAAACTTTGAATAATAACCTCAGATTTCCTCAAGCTACTCAAAATAAGCTCTTAGACAAACACAAAAATTAACACATTAAAACAACTACTAAGAACATACTAAAAGACCAGGTGAAATTGAATTAAACAAGTTGAAAAGTGAAGATTTGAGAATTTTAAGAATTGGTCCAATTTCAACTTGTTTAACCAATTTACCACACTACCTATACTAATACAATAAAAAACAATAAAGAAACTAAAAATAATTCAACATGCTTGTTTTACGTCGTAAGCTCGACGCCTATTATATACAAACCAGCACGTTGCTTCGGATGAGCAAAATGCATTCACTCCCGGCTTTGCTCTCATCTCTTCGAGCTCTAACCGGAACTGCACATCTAACCACACTTTTAGCAAACGTGAAGAGAAACCAATATATACACTATATTGACAAGTATACAAAACATGTAAAATTCACACATATGGTAAACATATACAAGTATAAATATAAACAAGGGAAAATAGACAATATATACGATATCTACAAAACTCCAAAACAAAGAAACGATCGCAATGCAATCCAATAAAAACACCAATCCCTGGCAATGGCGCCATTTTGCTGAAGCGGTAAAGCAATAAAAGTTTTTGGAAGTATTTTTCTGGGAATTTATCGTCTCCACAAAGATCGGTGTTATTGAATTGCCGATCGACAGTTTCCGCAATTCCGAGTTTGGTTTAAAATGTTTCAAACATATAAACAAAAAAGTAAATATTAACACAAAAAGAATTCATTCTTCAGAGAGAAAAAACTTATTCGGCATGCATATAATCCACTCGTCACAAACTTAAACCAATCGACCAGTTATACTCAACCTATAATACTCCTCAATATAATCTAACATCGCTCACAACAGTCTCCATCTCTGACACACTGAGCTGAGAGAACAACCGTATTACTCACGCCGACACTCTCGCACCCGACTCAAACAACACGGAGGCATTAAGCTCCGATACTCTTAAAGATTTTTAGCTATAAATCTATCTCTAGCATCCAGAAACTAACAGATAATCATCCCTAATCAAGGTTTGTGATATTTATCTCTAACACAACCCAAACCCCGAGCATAAAGAAAAAATAACCACGAAACAAACGCTACGTACAAAAATCATGCCAAACATTCCAAAACAACACAAGTTCAATCATGAATCACACCTAGCAAAAATTCATTAGTGGATGAAAAACGCACAAAATGAGGAATTTGACACTCACACAACAATCTTGAAAACAAAAGACTAAATTATGCATTCATCCAAAAATTCACATTGAACATACAAAGGAAAGAATCACAAGGGCTTTTCAAGGTGGTAATGTGGTCGGGCTAACAAACAAGGGGAAATTTCTAAAGGTAATTGAAACAAAAACTTGCCTAATCCTAAGGGAGTGATCAATTCACAAAGGCTCAATCACCAAAATTTCAATCAATTTCTTCTCCTATCCCGATTGCTACACCAACACATATAACTTATTTAGCACAATTATTTGATACTCTTTTTGTTTTTCTTTTTCAAAACTTTTCTATTTTCTTTTCTTTCTTTTTCTCTTTTTTTTTTCTTTTCTTTTTCACAACCGAATAGCAACCAACAACATAAGTGTGCAAACATTGCTCTTCCCAACTTGAATTCAACCAACATCAATGTGTGAATACTCCCTATTTTCTAAGGCAAGATAAAAATTCAAACAACAACACACGGTTGAGGGTTCAAGAAAACAAGGATCAAAATCCATTCAAAAGTGAACTAAATACTCATAGACAAGCATCAACTTCAAATGCAACATGGATATTAACAAAAAGGCTCAAAGGGGTTGCCGAATGCTCACACACTCACAAGGTAAATTGACTATTTGGCCAAAGTGGTTGTTCTTAAAATGAAACAATTGCCTTGATCCTTTTCATATATTCACATAATTAATACAAATAAAAGATTAAACATAATAAAATCTAGGTAAAACAAGAATGTTGGTACTCTGCGCATATATGAACAATGGAAAGCTTCCTCATAATTGGGGTAGAACTAAAGTGATTCAATTCATGAACAAGTAGTACAAAAGAATGAATGGCACAAAATTTGTAAAAAGCCTAAGTTTCATGTACATGTTATAGTCTAGAAAGCGATAAACACATACCTTGGAAATGTACCAAACTTTAAACAACATCATTACCATGCATTCGCAAGTTGAAACGATCAAACTTTGAATAATAACCTCAGATTTCCTCAAGCTACTCAAAATAAGCTCTTAGACAAACACAAAAATTAACACATTAAAACAACTACTAAGAACATACTAAAAGACCAGGTGAAATTGAATTAAACAAGTTGAAAAGTGAAGATTTGAGAATTTTAAGAATTGGTCCAATTTCAACTTGTTTAACCAATTTACCACACTACCTATACTAATACAATAAAAAACAATAAAGAAACTAAAAATAATTCAACATGCTTGTTTTACGTCGTAAGCTCGACGCCTATTATATACAAACCAGCACGTTGCTTCGGATGAGCAAAATGCATTCACTCCCGGCTTTGCTCTCATCTCTTCGAGCTCTAACCGGAACTGCACATCTAACCACACTTTTAGCAAACGTGAAGAGAAACCAATATATACACTATATTCACAAGTATACAAAACATGTAAAATTCACACATATGTTAAACATATACAAGTATAAATATAAACAAGGGAAAATAGACAATATATACTATATCTACAAAACTCCAAAACAAAGAAACGATCGCAATGCAATCCAATAAAAACACCAATCCCTGGCAATGGCGCCATTTTGCTGAAGCGGTAAAGCAATAAAAGTTTTTGGAAGTATTTTTCTGGGAATTTATCGTCTCCACAAAGATCGGTGTTATTGAATTGCCGATCGACAGTTTCCGCAATTCCGAGTTTGGTTTAAAATGTTTCAAACATATAAACAAAAAAGTAAATATTAACACAAAAAGAATTCATTCTTCAGAGAGAAAAAACTTATTCGGCATGCATATAATCCACTCGTCACAAACTTAAACCAATCGACCAGTTATACTCAACCTATAATACTCCTCAATATAATCTAACATCGCTCACAACAGTCTCCATCTCTGACACACTGAGCTGAGAGAACAACCGTATTACTCACGCCGACACTCTCGCACCCGACTCAAACAACACGGAGGCATTAAGCTCCGATACTCTTAAAGATTTTTAGCTATAAATCTATCTCTAGCATCCAGAAACTAACAGATAATCATCCCTAATCAAGGTTTGTGATATTTATCTCTAACACAACCCAAACCCCGAGCATAAAGAAAAAATAACCACGAAACAAACGCTACGTACAAAAATCATGCCAAACATTCCAAAACAACACAAGTTCAATCATGAATCACACCTAGCAAAAATTCATTAGTGGATGAAAAACGCACAAAATGAGGAATTTGACACTCACACAACAATCTTGAAAACAAAAGACTAAATTATGCATTCATCCAAAAATTCACATTGAACATACAAAGGAAAGAATCACAAGGGCTTTTCAAGGTGGTAATGTGGTCGGGCTAACAAACAAGGGGAAATTTCTAAAGGTAATTGAAACAAAAACTTGCCTAATCCTAAGGGAGTGATCAATTCACAAAGGCTCAATCACCAAAATTTCAATCAATTTCTTCTCCTATCCCGATTGCTACACCAACACATATAACTTATTTAGCACAATTATTTGATACTCTTTTTGTTTTTCTTTTTCAAAACTTTTGTATTTTCTTTTCTTTCTTTTTCTCTTTTTTTTTTCTTTTCTTTTTCACAACCGAATAGCAACCAACAACATAAGTGTGCAAACATTGCTCTTCCCAACTTGAATTCAACCAACATCAATGTGTGAATACTCCCTATTTTCTAAGGCAAGATAAAAATTCAAACAACAACACACGGTTGAGGGTTCAAGAAAACAAGGATCAAAATCCATTCAAAAGTGAACTAAATACTCATAGACAAGCATCAACTTCAAATGCAACATGGATATTAACAAAAAGGCTCAAAGGGGTTGCCGAATGCTCACACACTCACAAGGTAAATTGACCATTTGGCCAAAGTGGTTGTTCTTAAAATGAAACAATTGCCTTGATCCTTTTCATATATTCACATAATTAATACAAATAAAAGATTAAACATAATAAAATCTAGGTAAAACAAGAATGTTGGTACTCTGCGCATATATGAACAATGGAAAGCTTCCTCATAATTGGGGTAGAACTAAAGTGATTCAATTCATGAACAAGTAGTACAAAAGAATGAATGGCACAAAATTTGTAAAAAGCCTAAGTTTCATGTACATGTTATAGTCTAGAAAGCGATAAACACATACCTTGGAAATGTACCAAACTTTAAACAACATCATTACCATGCATTCGCAAGTTGAAACGATCAAACTTTGAATAATAACCTCAGATTTCCTCAAGCTACTCAAAATAAGCTCTTAGACAAACACAAAAATTAACACATTAAAACAACTACTAAGAACATACTAAAAGACCAGGTGAAATTGAATTAAACAAGTTGAAAAGTGAAGATTTGAGAATTTTAAGAATTGGTCCAATTTCAACTTGTTTAACCAATTTACCACACTACCTATACTAATACAATAAAAAACAATAAAGAAACTAAAAATAATTCAACATGCTTGTTTTACGTCGTAAGCTCGACGCCTATTATATACAAACCAGCACGTTGCTTCGGATGAGCAAAATGCATTCACTCCCGGCTTTGCTCTCATCTCTTCGAGCTCTAACCGGAACTGCACATCTAACCACACTTTTAGCAAACGTGAAGAGAAACCAATATATACACTATATTCACAAGTATACAAAACATGTAAAATTCACACATATGGTAAACATATACAAGTATAAATATAAACAAGGGAAAATAGACAATATATACGATATCTACAAAACTCCAAAACAAAGAAACGATCGCAATGCAATCCAATAAAAACACCAATCCCTGGCAATGGCGCCATATTGCTGAAGCGGTAAAGCAATCAAAGTTTTTGGAAGTATTTTTCTGGGAATTTATCGTCTCCACAAAGATCGGTGTTATTGAATTGCCGATCGACAGTTTCCGCAATTCCGAGTTTGGTTTAAAATGTTTCAAACTTATAAACAAAAAAGTAAATATTAACACAAAAAGAATTCATTCTTCAGAGAGAAAAAACTTATTCGGCATGCATATAATCCACTCGTCACAAACTTAAACCAATCGACCAGTTATACTCAACCTATAATACTCCTCAATATAATCTAACATCGCTCACAACAGTCTCCATCTCTGACACACTGAGCTGAGAGAACAACCGTATTACTCACGCCGACACTCTCGCACCCGACTCAAACAACACGGAGGCATTAAGCTCCGATACTCTTAAAGATTTTTATCTCTAAATCTATCTCTAGCATCCAGAAACTAACAGATAATCATCCCTAATCAAGGTTTGTGATGTTTATCTCTAACACAACCCAAACCCCGAGCATAAAGAAAAAATAACCACGAAACAAACGCTACGTACAAAAATCATGCCAAACATTCCAAAACAACACAAGTTCAATCATGAATCACACCTAGCAAAAATTCATTAGTGGATGAAAAACGCACAAAATGAGGAATTTGACACTCACACAACAATCTTGAAAACAAAAGACTAAATTATGCATTCATCCAAAAATTCACATTGAACATACAAAGGCAAGAATCACAAGGGCTTTTCAAGGTGGTAATGTGGTCGGGCTAACAAACAAGGGGAAATTTCTAAAGGTAATTGAAACAAAAACTTGCCCAATCCTAAGGGAGTGATCAATTCACAAAGGCTCAATCACCAAAATTTCAATCAATTTCTTCTCCTATCCCGATTGCTACACCAACACATATAACTTATTTAGCACAATTATTTGATACTCTTTTTGTTTTTCTTTTTCAAAACTTTTCTATTTTCTTTTCTTTCTTTTTCTCTTTTTTTTTCTTTTCTTTTTCACAACCGAATAGCAACCAACAACATAAGTGTGCAAACATTGCTCTTCCCAACTTGAATTCAACCAACATCAATGTGTGAATACTCCCTAT
This sequence comes from Lathyrus tuberosus, assembly GCA_022829125.1. NCBI lineage: Eukaryota > Viridiplantae > Streptophyta > Magnoliopsida > Fabales > Fabaceae > Lathyrus > Lathyrus tuberosus. The sequence goes on along the minus strand of JALAZF010000270.1, from coordinate 7,516,348 downwards.
TTTCTAAGGCAAGATAAAAATTCAAACAACAACACACGGTTGAGGGTTCAAGAAAACAAGGATCAAAATCCATTCAAAAGTGAACTAAATACTCATAGACAAGCATCAACTTCAAATGCAACATGGATATTAACAAAAAGGCTCAAAGGGGTTGCCGAATGCTCACACACTCACAAGGTAAATTGACTATTTGGCCAAAGTGGTTGTTCTTAAAATGAAACAATTGCCTTGATCCTTTTCATATATTCACATAATTAATACAAATAAAAGATTAAACATAATAAAATCTAGGTAAAACAAGAATGTTGGTACACTGCGCATATATGAACAATGGAAAGCTTCCTCATAATTGGGGTAGAACTAAAGTGATTCAATTCATGAACAAGTAGTACAAAAGAATGAATGGCACAAAATTTGTAAAAAGCCTAAGTTTCATGTACATGTTATAGTCTAGAAAGCGATAAACACATACCTTGGAAATGTACCAAACTTTAAACAACATCATTACCATGCATTCGCAAGTTGAAACGATCAAACTTTGAATAATAACCTCAGATTTCCTCAAGCTACTCAAAATAAGCTCTTAGACAAACACAAAAATTAACACATTAAAACAACTACTAAGAACATACTAAAAGACCAGGTGAAATTGAATTAAACAAGTTGAAAAGTGAAGATTTGAGAATTTTAAGAATTGGTCCAATTTCAACTTGTTTAACCAATTTACCACACTACCTATACTAATACAATAAAAAACAATAAAGAAACTAAAAATAATTCAACATGCTTGTTTTACGTCGTAAGCTCGACGCCTATTATATACAAACCAGCACGTTGCTTCGGATGAGCAAAATGCATTCACTCCCGGCTTTGCTCTCATCTCTTCGAGCTCTAACCGGAACTGCACATCTAACCACACTTTTAGCAAACGTGAAGAGAAACCAATATATACACTATATTCACAAGTATACAAAACATGTAAAATTCACACATATGGTAAACATATACAAGTATAAATATAAACAAGGGAAAATAGACAATATATACGATATCTACAAAACTCCAAAACAAAGAAACGATCGCAATGCAATCCAATAAAAACACCAATCCCTGGCAATGGCGCCATTTTGCTGAAGCGGTAAAGCAATAAAAGTTTTTGGAAGTATTTTTCTGGGAATTTATCGTCTCCACAAAGATCGGTGTTATTGAATTGCCGATCGACAGTTTCCGCAATTCCGAGTTTGGTTTAAAATGTTTCAAACATATAAACAAAAAAGTAAATATTAACACAAAAAGAATTCATTCTTCAGAGAGAAAAAACTTATTCGGCATGCATATAATCCACTCGTCACAAACTTAAACCAATCGACCAGTTATACTCAACCTATAATACTCCTCAATATAATCTAACATCGCTCACAACAGTCTCCATCTCTGACACACTGAGCTGAGAGAACAACCGTATTACTCACGCCGACACTCTCGCACCCGACTCAAACAACACGGAGGCATTAAGCTCCGATACTCTTAAAGATTTTTAGCTATAAATCTATCTCTAGCATCCAAAAACTAACAGATAATCATCCCTAATCAAGGTTTGTGATGTTTATCTCTAACACAACCCAAACCCCGAGCATAAAGAAAAAATAACCACGAAACAAACGCTACGTACAAAAATCATGCCAAACATTCCAAAACAACACAAGTTCAATCATGAATCACACCTAGCAAAAATTCATTAGTGGATGAAAAATGCACAAAATGAGGAATTTGACACTCACACAACAATCTTGAAAACAAAAGACTAAATTATGCATTCATCCAAAAATTCACATTGAACATACAAAGGCAAGAATCACAAGGGCTTTTCAAGGTGGTAATGTGGTCGGGCTAACAAACAAGGGGAAATTTCTAAAGGTAATTGAAACAAAAACTTGCCTAATCCTAAGGGAGTGATCAATTCACAAAGGCTCAATCACCAAAATTTCAATCAATTTCTTCTCCTATCCCGATTGCTACACCAACACATATAACTTATTTAGCACAATTATTTGATACTCTTTTTGTTTTTCTTTTTCAAAACTTTTCTATTTTCTTTTCTTTCTTTTTCTCTTTTTTTTTCTTTTCTTTTTCACAACCGAATAGCAACCAACAACATAAGTGTGCAAACATTGCTCTTCCCAACTTGAATTCAACCAACATCAATGTGTGAATACTCCCTATTTTCTAAGGCAAGATAAAAATTCAAACAACAACACACGGTTGAGGGTTCAAGAAAACAAGGATCAAAATCCATTCAAAAGTGAACTAAATACTCATAGACAAGCATCAACTTCAAATGCAACATGGATATTAACAAAAAGGCTCAAAGGGGTTGCCGAATGCTCACACACTCACAGGGTAAATTGACTATTTGGCCAAAGTGGTTGTTCTTAAAATGAAACAATTGCCTTGATCCTTTTCATATATTCACATAATTAATACAAATAAAAGATTAAACATAATAAAATCTAGGTAAAACAAGAATGTTGGTACACTGCGCATATATGAACAATGGAAAGCTTCCTCATAATTGGGGTAGAACTAAAGTGATTCAATTCATGAACAAGTAGTACAAAAGAATGAATGGCACAAAATTTGTAAAAAGCCTAAGTTTCATGTACATGTTATAGTCTAGAAAGCGATAAACACATACCTTGGAAATGTACCAAACTTTAAACAACATCATTACCATGCATTCGCAAGTTGAAACGATCAAACTTTGAATAATAACCTCAGATTTCCTCAAGCTACTCAAAATAAGCTCTTAGACAAACACAAAAATTAACACATTAAAACAACTACTAAGAACATACTAAAAGACCAGGTGAAATTGAATTAAACAAGTTGAAAAGTGAAGATTTGAGAATTTTAAGAATTGGTCCAATTTCAACTTGTTTAACCAATTTACCACACTACCTATACTAATACAATAAAAAACAATAAAGAAACTAAAAATAATTCAACATGCTTGTTTTACGTCGTAAGCTCGACGCCTATTATATACAAACCAGCACGTTGCTTCGGATGAGCAAAATGCATTCACTCCCGGCTTTGCTCTCATCTCTTCGAGCTCTAACCGGAACTGCACATCTAACCACACTTTTAGCAAACGTGAAGAGAAACCAATATATACACTATATTCACAAGTATACAAAACATGTAAAATTCACACATATGGTAAACATATACAAGTATAAATATAAACAAGGGAAAATAGACAATATATACGATATCTACAAAACTCCAAAACAAAGAAACGATCGCAATGCAATCCAATAAAAACACCAATCCCTGGCAATGGCGCCATTTTGCTGAAGCGGTAAAGCAATCAAAGTTTTTGGAAGTATTTTTCTGTGAATTTATCGTCTCCACAAAGATCGGTGTTATTGAATTGCCGATCGACAGTTTCCGCAATTCCGAGTTTGGTTTAAAATGTTTCAAACATATAAACAAAAAAGTAAATATTAACACAAAAAGAATTCATTCTTCAGAGAGAAAAAACTTATTCGGCATGCATATAATCCACTCGTCACAAACTTAAACCAATCGACCAGTTATACTCAACCTATAATACTCCTCAATATAATCTAACATCGCTCACAACAGTCTCCATCTCTGACACACTGAGCTGAGAGAACAACCGTATTACTCACGCCGACACTCTCGCACCCGACTCAAACAACACGGAGGCATTAAGCTCCGATACTCTTAAAGATTTTTAGCTATAAATCTATCTCTAGCATCCAGAAACTAACAGATAATCATCCCTAATCAAGGTTTGTGATGTTTATCTCTAACACAACCCAAACCCCGAGCATAAAGAAAAAATAACCACGAAACAAACGCTACGTACAAAAATCATGCCAAACATTCCAAAACAACACAAGTTCAATCATGAATCACACCTAGCAAAAATTCATTAGTGGATGAAAAACGCACAAAATGAGGAATTTGACACTCACACAACAATCTTGAAAACAAAATACTAAATTATGCATTCATCCAAAAATTCACATTGAACATACAAAGGCAAGAATCACAAGGGCTTTTCAAGGTGGTAATGTGGTCGGGCTAACAAACAAGGGGAAATTTCTAAAGGTAATTGAAACAAAAACTTGCCTAATCCTAAGGGAGTGATCAATTCACAAAGGCTCAATCACCAAAATTTCAATCAATTTCTTCTCCTATCCCGATTGCTACACCAACACATATAACTTATTTAGCACAATTATTTGATACTCTTTTTGTTTTTCTTTTTCAAAACTTTTCTATTTTCTTTTCTTTCTTTTTCTCTTTTTTTTTTTCTTTTCTTTTTCACAACCGAATAGCAACCAACAACATAAGTGTGCAAACATTGCTCTTCCCAACTTGAATTCAACCAACATCAATGTGTGAATACTCCCTATTTTCTAAGGCAAGATAAAAATTCAAACAACAACACACGGTTGAGGGTTCAAGAAAACAAGGATCAAAATCCATTCAAAAGTGAACTAAATACTCATAGACAAGCATCAACTTCAAATGCAACATGGATATTAACAAAAAGGCTCAAAGGGGTTGCCGAATGCTCACACACTCACAGGGTAAATTGACTATTTGGCAAAAGTGGTTGTTCTTAAAATGAAACAATTGCCTTGATCCTTTTCATATATTCACATAATTAATACAAATAAAAGATTAAACATAATAAAATCTAGGTAAAACAAGAATGTTGGTACTCTGCGCATATATGAACAATGGAAAGCTTCCTCATAATTGGGGTAGAACTAAAGTGATTCAATTCATGAACAAGTAGTACAAAAGAATGAATGGCACAAAATTTGTAAAAAGCCTAAGTTTCATGTACATGTTATAGTCTAGAAAGCGATAAACACATACCTTGGAAATGTACCAAACTTTAAACAACATCATTACCATGCATTCGCAAGTTGAAACAATCAAACTTTGAATAATAACCTCAGATTTCCTCAAGCTACTCAAAATAAGCTCTTAGACAAACACAAAAATTAACACATTAAAACAACTACTAAGAACATACTAAAAGACCAGGTGAAATTGAATTAAACAAGTTGAAAAGTGAAGATTTGAGAATTTTAAGAATTGGTCCAATTTCAACTTGTTTAACCAATTTACCACACTACCTATACTAATACAATAAAAAACAATAAAGAAACTAAAAATAATTCAACATGCTTGTTTTACATCGTAAGCTCGACGCCTATTATATACAAACCAGCACGTTGCTTCGGATGAGCAAAATGCATTCACTCCCGGCTTTGCTCTCATCTCTTCGAGCTCTAACCGGAACTGCACATCTAACCACACTTTTAGCAAACGTGAAGAAAAACCAATATATACACTATATTCACAAGTATACAAAACATGTAAAATTCACACATATGGTAAACATATACAAGTATAAATATAAACAAGGGAAAATAGACAATATATACGATATCTACAAAACTCCAAAACAAAGAAACGATCGCAATGCAATCCAATAAAAACACCAATCCCTGGCAATGGCGCCATTTTGCTGAAGCGGTAAAGCAATAAAAGTTTTTGGAAGTATTTTTCTGGGAATTTATCGTCTCCACAAAGATCGGTGTTATTGAATTGCCGATCGACAGTTTCCGCAATTCCGAGTTTGGTTTAAAATGTTTCAAACATATAAACAAAAAAGTAAATATTAACACAAAAAGAATTCATTCTTCAGAGAGAAAAAACTTATTCGGCATGCATATAATCCACTCGTCACAAACTTAAACCAATCGACCAGTTATACTCAACCTATAATACTCCTCAATATAATCTAACATCGCTCACAACAGTCTCCATCTCTGACACACTGAGCTGAGAGAACAACCGTATTACTCACGCCGACACTCTCGCACCCGACTCAAACAACACGGAGGCATTAAGCTCCGATACTCTTAAAGATTTTTAGCTCTAAATCTATCTCTAGCATCCAGAAACTAACAGATAATCATCCCTAATCAAGGTTTGTGATGTTTATCTCTAACACAACCCAAACCCCGAGCATAAAGAAAAAATAACCACGAAACAAACGCTACGTACAAAAATCATGCCAAACATTCCAAAACAACACAAGTTCAATCATGAATCACACCTAGCAAAAATTCATTAGTGGATGAAAAACGCACAAAATGAGGAATTTGACACTCACACAACAATCTTGAAAACAAAAGACTAAATTATGCATTCATCCAAAAATTCACATTGAACATACAAAGGCAAGAATCACAATGGCTTTTCAAGGTGGTAATGTGGTCGAGCTAACAAACAAGGGGAAATTTCTAAAGGTAATTGAAACAAAAACTTGCCTAATCCTAAGGGAGTGATCAATTCACAAAGGCTCAAGCACCAAAATTTCAATCAATTTCTTCTCCTATCCCGATTACTACACCAACACATATAACTTATTTAGCACAATTATTTGATACTCTTTTTGTTTTTCTTTTTCAAAACTTTTCTATTTTCTTTTCTTTCCTTTTCTCTTTTTTTTTTCTTTTCTTTTTCACAACCGAATAGCAACCAACAACATAAGTGTGCAAACATTGCTCTTCCCAACTTGAATTCAACCAACATCAATGTGTGAATACTCCCTATTTTCTAAGGCAAGATAAAAATTCAAACAACAACACACGGTTGAGGGTTCAAGAAAACAAGGATCAAAATCCATTCAAAAGTGAACTAAATACTCATAGATAAGCATCAACTTCAAATGCAACATGGATATTAACAAAAAGGCTCAAAGGGGTTGCCGAATGTTCACACACTCACAGGGTAAATTGACTATTTGGCCAAAGTGGTTGTTCTTAAAATGAAACAATTGCCTTGATCCTTTTCATATATTCACATAATTAATACAAATAAAAGATTAAACATAATAAAATCTAGGTAAAACAAGAATGTTGGTACTCTGCGCATATATGAACAATGGAAAGCTTCCTCATAATTGGGGTAGAACTAAAGTGATTCAATTCATGAACAAGTAGTACAAATGAATGAATGGCACAAAATTTGTAAAAAGCCTAAGTTTCATGTACATGTTATAGTCTAGAAAGAGATAAACACATACCTTGGAAATGTACCAAACTTTAAACAACATCATTACCATGCATTCGCAAGTTGAAACGATTAAACTTGGAATTATCACCTCAAATTCCCTCAAGCTACTCAATATAAGCTATTGGACAAACAAAAAAATTAACACATTAAAACAACTACTAAGAACATACTAAAAGACCAGGTGAAATTGAATTAAACAAGTTGAAAAGTGAAGATTTGAGAATTTTAAGAATTGGTCCAATTTCAACTTGTTTAACCAATTTACCACACTACCTATACTAATACAATAAAAAACAATAAAGAAACTAAAAATAATTCAACATGCTTGTTTTACGTCGTAAGCTCGACGCCTATTATATACAAACCAGCACGTTGCTTCGGATGAGCAAAATGCATTCACTCCCGGCTTTGCTCTCATCTCTTCGAGCTCTAACCGGAACTGCACATCTAACCACACTTTTAGCAAACGTGAAGAGAAACCAATATATACACTATATTGACAAGTATACAAAACATGTAAAATTCACACATATGGTAAACATATACAAGTATAAATATAAACAAGGGAAAATAGACAATATATACGATATCTACAAAACTCCAAAACAAAGAAACGATCGCAATGCAATCCAATAAAAACACCAATCCCTGGCAATGGCGCCATTTTGCTGAAGCGGTAAAGCAATAAAAGTTTTTGGAAGTATTTTTCTGGGAATTTATCGTCTCCACAAAGATCGGTGTTATTGAATTGCCGATCGACAGTTTCCGCAATTCCGAGTTTGGTTTAAAATGTTTCAAACATATAAACAAAAAAGTAAATATTAACACAAAAAGAATTCATTCTTCAGAGAGAAAAAACTTATTCGGCATGCATATAATCCACTCGTCACAAACTTAAACCAATCGACCAGTTATACTCAACCTATAATACTCCTCAATATAATCTAACATCGCTCACAACAGTCTCCATCTCTGACACACTGAGCTGAGAGAACAACCGTATTACTCACGCCGACACTCTCGCACCCGACTCAAACAACACGGAGGCATTAAGCTCCGATACTCTTAAAGATTTTTAGCTATAAATCTATCTCTAGCATCCAGAAACTAACAGATAATCATCCCTAATCAAGGTTTGTGATATTTATCTCTAACACAACCCAAACCCCGAGCATAAAGAAAAAATAACCACGAAACAAACGCTACGTACAAAAATCATGCCAAACATTCCAAAACAACACAAGTTCAATCATGAATCACACCTAGCAAAAATTCATTAGTGGATGAAAAACGCACAAAATGAGGAATTTGACACTCACACAACAATCTTGAAAACAAAAGACTAAATTATGCATTCATCCAAAAATTCACATTGAACATACAAAGGCAAGAATCACAATGGCTTTTCAAGGTGGTAATGTGGTCGAGCTAACAAACAAGGGGAAATTTCTAAAGGTAATTGAAACAAAAACTTGCCTAATCCTAAGGGAGTGATCAATTCACAAAGGCTCAAGCACCAAAATTTCAATCAATTTCTTCTCCTATCCCGATTGCTACACCAACACATATAACTTATTTAGCACAATTATTTGATACTCTTTTTGTTTTTCTTTTTCAAAACTTTTCTATTTTCTTTTCTTTCCTTTTCTCTTTTTTTTTTCTTTTCTTTTTCACAACCGAATAGCAACCAACAACATAAGTGTGCAAACATTTCTCTTCCCAACTTGAATTCAACCAACATCAATGTGTGAATACTCCCTATTTTTCTAAGGCAAGATAAAAATTCAAACAACAACACACGGTTGAGGGTTCAAGAAAACAAGGATCAAAATCCATTCAAAAGTGAACTAAATACTCATAGATAAGCATCAACTTCAAATGCAACATGGATATTAACAAAAAGGCTCAAAGGGGTTGCCGAATGCTCACACACTCACAGGGTAAATTGACTATTTGGCCAAAGTGGTTGTTCTTAAAATGAAACAATTGCCTTGATCCTTTTCATATATTCACATAATTAATACAAATAAAAGATTAAACATAATAAAATCTAGGTAAAACAAGAATGTTGGTACTCTGCGCATATATGAACAATGGAAAGCTTCCTCATAATTGGGGTAGAACTAAAGTGATTCAATTCATGAACAAGTAGTACAAATGAATGAATGGCACAAAATTTGTAAAAAGCCTAAGTTTCATGTACATGTTATAGTCTAGAAAGAGATAAACACATACCTTGGAAATGTACCAAACTTTAAACAACATCATTACCATGCATTCGCAAGTTGAAACGATTAAACTTGGAATTATCACCTCAAATTCCCTCAAGCTACTCAATATAAGCTATTGGACAAACAAAAAAATTAACACATTAAAAAAACTACTAAGAACATACTAAAAGACCAGGTGAAATTGAATTAAACAAGTTGAAAAGTGAAGATTTGAGAATTTTAAGAATTTGTCCAATTTCAACTTGTTTAACCAATTTACCACACTACCTATACTAATACAATAAAAAACAATAAAGAAACTAAAAATAATTCAACATGCTTGTTTTACGTCGTAAGCTCGACGCCTATTATATACAAACCAGCACGTTGCTTCGGATGAGCAAAATGCATTCACTCCCGGCTTTGCTCTCATCTCTTCGAGCTCTAACCGGAACTGCACATCTAACCACACTTTTAGCAAACGTGAAGAGAAACCAATATATACACTATATTGACAAGTATACAAAACATGTAAAATTCACACATATGGTAAACATATACAAGTATAAATATAAACAAGGGAAAATAGACAATATATACGATATCTACAAAACTCCAAAACAAAGAAACGATCGCAATGCAATCCAATAAAAACACCAATCCCTGGCAATGGCGCCATTTTGCTGAAGCGGTAAAGCAATAAAAGTTTTTGGAAGTATTTTTCTGGGAATTTATCGTCTCCACAAAGATCGGTGTTATTGAATTGCCGATCGACAGTTTCCGCAATTCCGAGTTTGGTTTAAAATGTTTCAAACATATAAACAAAAAAGTAAATATTAACACAAAAAGAATTCATTCTTCAGAGAGAAAAAACTTATTCGGCATGCATATAATCCACTCGTCACAAACTTAAACCAATCGACCAGTTATACTCAACCTATAATACTCCTCAATATAATCTAACATCGCTCACAACAGTCTCCATCTCTGACACACTGAGCTGAGAGAACAACCGTATTACTCAAGCCGACACTCTCGCACCCGACTCAAACAACACGGAGGCATTAAGCTCCGATACTCTTAAAGATTTTTAGCTCTAAATCTATCTCTAGCATCCAGAAACTAACAGATAATCATCCCTAATCAAGGTTTGTGATGTTTATCTCTAACACAACCCAAACCCCGAGCATAAAGAAAAAATAACCACGAAACAAACGCTACGTACAAAAATCATGCCAAACATTCCAAAACAACACAAGTTCAATCATGAATCACACCTAGCAAAAATTCATTAGTGGATGAAAAACGCACAAAATGAGGAATTTGACACTCACACAACAATCTTGAAAACAAAAGACTAAATTATGCATTCATCCAAAAATTCACATTGAACATACAAAGGCAAGAATCACAATGGCTTTTCAAGGTGGTAATGTGGTCGAGCTAACAAACAAGGGGAAATTTCTAAAGGTAATTGAAACAAAAACTTGCCTAATCCTAAGGGAGTGATCAATTCACAAAGGCTCAAGCACCAAAATTTCAATCAATTTCTTCTCATATCCCGATTGCTACACCAACACATATAACTTATTTAGCACAATTATTTGATACTCTTTTTGTTTTTCTTTTTCAAAACTTTTCTATTTTCTTTTCATTCCTTTTCTCTTTTTTTTTTTCTTTTCTTTTTCACAACCGAATAGCAACCTACAACATAAGTGTGCAAACATTGCTCTTCCCAACTTGAATTCAACCAACATCAATGTGTGAATACTCCCTATTTTCTAAGGCAAGATAAAAATTCAAACAACAACACACGGTTGAGGGTTCAAGAAAACAAGGATCAAAATCCATTCAAAAGTGAACTAAATACTCATAGATAAGCATCAACTTCAAATGCAACATGGATATTAACAAAAAGGCTCAAAGGGGTTGCCGAATGCTCACACACTCACAGGGTAAATTGACTATTTGGCCAAAGTGGTTGTTCTTAAAATGAAACAATTGCCTTGATCCTTTTCATATATTCACATAATTAATACAAATAAAAGATTAAACATAATAAAATCTAGGTAAAACAAGAATGTTGGTACTCTGCGCATATATGAACAATGGAAAGCTTCCTCATAATTGGGGTAGAACTAAAGTGATTCAATTCATGAACAAGTAGTACAAATGAATGAATGGCACAAAATTTGTAAAAAGCCTAAGTTTCATGTACATGTTATAGTCTAGAAAGAGATAAACACATACCTTGGAAATGTACCAAACTTTAAACAACATCATTACCATGCATTCGCAAGTTGAAACGATTAAACTTGGAATTATCACCTCAAATTCCCTCAAGCTACTCAATATAAGCTATTGGACAAACAAAAAAATTAACACATTAAAACAACTACTAAGAACATACTAAAAGACCAGGTGAAATTGAATTAAACAAGTTGAAAAGTGAAGATTTGAGAATTTTAAGAATTGGTCCAATTTCAACTTGTTTAACCAATTTACCACCCTACCTATACTAATACAATAAAAAACAATAAAGAAACTAAAAATAATTCAACATGCTTGTTTTACGTCGTAAGCTCGACGCCTATTATATACAAACCAGCACGTTGCTTCGGATGAGCAAAATGCATTCACTCCCGGCTTTGCTCTCATCTCTTCGAGCTCTAACCGGAACTGCACATCTAACCACACTTTTAGCAAACGTGAAGAGAAACCAATATATACACTATATTGACAAGTATACAAAACATGTAAAATTCACACATATGGTAAACATATACAAGTATAAATATAAACAAGGGAAAATAGACAATATATACGATATCTACAAAACTCCAAAACAAAGAAACGATCGCAATGCAATCCAATAAAAACACCAATCCCTGGCAATGGCGCCATTTTGCTGAAGCGGTAAAGCAATAAAAGTTTTTGGAAGTATTTTTCTGGGAATTTATCGTCTCCACAAAGATCGGTGTTATTGAATTGCCGATCGACAGTTTCCGCAATTCCGAGTTTGGTTTAAAATGTTTCAAACATATAAACAAAAAAGTAAATATTAACACAAAAAGAATTCATTCTTCAGAGAGAAAAAACTTATTCGGCATGCATATAATCCACTCGTCACAAACTCAAACCAATCGACCAGTTATACTCAACCTATAATACTCCTCAATATAATCTAACATCGCTCACAACAGTCTCCATCTCTGACACACTGAGCTGAGAGAACAACCGTATTACTCACGCCGACACTCTCGTACCCGACTCAAACAACACGGAGGCATTAAGCTCCGATACTCTTAAAGATTTTTAGCTCTAAATCTATCTCTAGCATCCAGAAACTAACAGATAATCATCCCTAATCAAGGTTTGTGATGTTTATCTCTAACACAACCCAAACCCCGAGCATAAAGAAAAAATAACCACGAAACAAACGCTACGTACAAAAATCATGCCAAACATTCCAAAACAACACAAGTTCAATCATGAATCACACCTAGCAAAAATTCATTAGTGGATGAAAAACGCACAAAATGAGGAATTTGACACTCACACAACAATCTTGAAAACAAAAGACTAAATTATGCATTCATCCAAAAATTCACATTGAACATACAAAGGCAAGAATCACAATGGCTTTTCAAGGTGGTAATGTGGTCGAGCTAACAAACAAGGGGAAATTTCTAAAGGTAATTGAAACAAAAACTTGCCTAATCCTAAGGGAGTGATCAATTCACAAAGGCTCAAGCACCAAAATTTCAATCAATTTCTTCTCATATCCCGATTGCTACACCAACACATATAACTTATTTAGCACAATTATTTGATACTCTTTTTGTTTTTCTTTTTCAAAACTTTTCTATTTTCTTTTCATTCCTTTTCTCTTTTTTTTTTTCTTTTCTTTTTCACAACCGAATAGCAACCTACAACATAAGTGTGCAAACATTGCTCTTCCCAACTTGAATTCAACCAACATCAATGTGTGAATACTCCCTATTTTCTAAGGCAAGATAAAAATTCAAACAACAACACACGGTTGAGGGTTCAAGAAAACAAGGATCAAAATCCATTCAAAAGTGAACTAAATACTCATAGATAAGCATCAACTTCAAATGCAACATGGATATTAACAAAAAGGCTCAAAGGGGTTGCCGAATGCTCACACACTCACAGGGTAAATTGACTATTTGGCCAAAGTGGTTGTTCTTAAAATGAAACAATTGCCTTGATCCTTTTCATATATTCACATAATTAATACAAATAAAAGATTAAACATAATAAAATCTAGGTAAAACAAGAATGTTGGTACTCTGCGCATATATGAACAATGGAAAGCTTCCTCATAATTGGGGTAGAACTAAAGTGATTCAATTCATGAACAAGTAGTACAAATGAATGAATGGCACAAAATTTGTAAAAAGCCTAAGTTTCATGTACATGTTATAGTCTAGAAAGAGATAAACACATACCTTGGAAATGTACCAAACTTTAAACAACATCATTACCATGCATTCGCAAGTTGAAACGATTAAACTTGGAATTATCACCTCAAATTCCCTCAAGCTACTCAATATAAGCTATTGGACAAACAAAAAAATTAACACATTAAAACAACTACTAAGAACATACTAAAAGACCAGGTGAAATTGAATTAAACAAGTTGAAAAGTGAAGATTTGAGAATTTTAAGAATTGGTCCAATTTCAACTTGTTTAACCAATTTACCACCCTACCTATACTAATACAATAAAAAACAATAAAGAAACTAAAAATAATTCAACATGCTTGTTTTACGTCGTAAGCTCGACGCCTATTATATACAAACCAGCACGTTGCTTCGGATGAGCAAAATGCATTCACTCCCGGCTTTGCTCTCATCTCTTCGAGCTCTAACCGGAACTGCACATCTAACCACACTTTTAGCAAACGTGAAGAGAAACCAATATATACACTATATTGACAAGTATACAAAACATGTAAAATTCACACATATGGTAAACATATACAAGTATAAATATAAACAAGGGAAAATAGACAATATATACGATATCTACAAAACTCCAAAACAAAGAAACGATCGCAATGCAATCCAATAAAAACACCAATCCCTGGCAATGGCGCCATTTTGCTGAAGCGGTAAAGCAATAAAAGTTTTTGGAAGTATTTTTCTGGGAATTTATCGTCTCCACAAAGATCGGTGTTATTGAATTGCCGATCGACAGTTTCCGCAATTCCGAGTTTGGTTTAAAATGTTTCAAACATATAAACAAAAAAGTAAATATTAACACAAAAAGAATTCATTCTTCAGAGAGAAAAAACTTATTCGGCATGCATATAATCCACTCGTCACAAACTCAAACCAATCGACCAGTTATACTCAACCTATAATACTCCTCAATATAATCTAACATCGCTCACAACAGTCTCCATCTCTGACACACTGAGCTGAGAGAACAACCGTATTACTCACGCCGACACTCTCGTACCCGACTCAAACAACACGGAGGCATTAAGCTCCGATACTCTTAAAGATTTTTAGCTCTAAATCTATCTCTAGCATCCAGAAACTAACAGATAATCATCCCTAATCAAGGTTTGTGATGTTTATCTCTAACACAACCCAAACCCCGAGCATAAAGAAAAAATAACCACGAAACAAACGCTACGTACAAAAATCATGCCAAACATTCCAAAACAACACAAGTTCAATCATGAATCACACCTAGCAAAAATTCATTAGTGGATGAAAAACGCACAAAATGAGGAATTTGACACTCACACAACAATCTTGAAAACAAAAGACTAAATTATGCATTCATCCAAAAATTCACATTGAACATACAAAGGCAAGAATCACAATGGCTTTTCAAGGTGGTAATGTGGTCGAGCTAACAAACAAGGGGAAATTTCTAAAGGTAATTGAAACAAAAACTTGCCTAATCCTAAGGGAGTGATCAATTCACAAAGGCTCAAGCACCAAAATTTCAATCAATTTCTTCTCCTATCCCGATTGCTACACCAACACATATAACTTATTTAGCACAATTATTTGATACTCTTTTTGTTTTTCTTTTTCAAAACTTTTCTATTTTCTTTTCTATCCTTTTCTCTTTTTTTTTTTCTTTTCTTTTTCACAACCGAATAGCAACCAACAACATAAGTGTGCAAACATTGCTCTTCCCAACTTGAATTCAACCAACATCAATGTGTGAATACTCCCTATTTTCTAAGGCAAGATAAAAATTCAAACAACAACACACGGTTGAGGGTTCAAGAAAACAAGGATCAAAATCCATTCAAAAGTGAACTAAATACTCATAGATAAGCATCAACTTCAAATGCAACATGGATATTAACAAAAAGGCTCAAAGGGGTTGCCGAATGTTCACACACTCACAGGGTAAATTGACTATTTGGCCAAAGTGGTTGTTCTTAAAATGAAACAATTGCCTTGATCCTTTTCATATATTCACATAATTAATACAAATAAAAGATTAAACATAATAAAATCTAGGTAAAACAAGAATGTTGGTACTCTGCGCATATATGAACAATGGAAAGCTTCCTCATAATTGGGGTAGACCTAAAGTGATTCAATTCATGAACAAGTAGTACAAATGAATGAATGGCACAAAATTTGTAAAAAGCCTAAGTTTCATGTACATGTTATAGTCTAGAAAGAGATAAACACATACCTTGGAAATGTACCAAACTTTAAACAACATCATTACCATGCATTCGCAAGTTGAAACGATTAAACTTGGAATTATCACCTCAAATTCCCTCAAGCTACTCAATATAAGCTATTGGACAAACAAAAAAATTAACACATTAAAACAACTACTAAGAACATACTAAAAGACCAGGTGAAATTGAATTAAACAAGTTGAAAAGTGAAGATTTGAGAATTTTAAGAATTGGTCCAATTTTAACTTGTTTAACCAATTTACCACACTACCTATACTAATACAATAAAAAACAATAAAGAAACTAAAAATAATTCAACATGCTTGTTTTACGTCGTAAGCTCGACGCCTATTATATACAAACCAGCACGTTGCTTCGGATGAGCAAAATGCATTCACTCCCGGCTTTGCTCTCATCTCTTCGAGCTCTAACCGGAACTGCACATCTAACCACACTTTTAGCAAACGTGAAGAGAAACCAATATATACACTATATTCACAAGTATACAAAACATGTAAAATTCACACATATGGTAAACATATACAAGTATAAATATAAACAAGGGAAAATAGACAATATATACGATATCTACAAAACTCCAAAACAAAGAAACGATCGCAATGCAATCCAATAAAAACACCAATCCCTGGCAATGGCGCCATTTTGCTGAAGCGGTAAAGCAATAAAAGTTTTTGGAAGTATTTTTCTGGGAATTTATCGTCTCCACAAAGATCAGTGTTATTGAATTGCCGATCGACAGTTTCCACAATTCCGAGTTTGGTTTAAAATGTTTCAAACATATAAACAAAAAAGTAAATATTAACACAAAAAGAATTCATTCTTCAGAGAGAAAAAACTTATTCGGCATGCATATAATCCACTCGTCACAAACTCAAACCAATCGACCAGTTATACTCAACCTATAATACTCCTCAATATAATCTAACATCGCTCACAACAGTCTCCATCTCTGCACACTGAGCTGAGAGAACAACCGTATTACTCACGCCGACACTCTCGTACCCGACTCAAACAACACGGAGGCATTAAGCTCCGATACTCTTAAAGATTTTTAGCTCTAAATCTATCTCTAGCATCCAGAAACTAACAGATAATCATCCCTAATCAAGGTTTGTGATGTTTATCTCTAACACAACCCAAACCCCGAGCATAAAGAAAAAATAACCACGAAACAAACGCTACGTACAAAAATCATGCCAAACATTCCAAAACAACACAAGTTCAATCATGAATCACACCTAGCAAAAATTCATTAGTGGATGAAAAACGCACAAAATGAGGAATTTGACACTCACACAACAATCTTGAAAACAAAAGACTAAATTATGCATTCATCCAAAAATTCACATTGAACATACAAAGGCAAGAATCACAATGGCTTTTCAAGGTGGTAATGTGGTCGAGCTAACAAACAAGGGGAAATTTCTAAAGGTAATTGAAACAAAAACTTGCCTAATCCTAAGGGAGTGATCAATTCACAAAGGCTCAAGCACCAAAATTTCAATCAATTTCTTCTCCTATCCCGATTGCTACACCAACACATATAACTTATTTAGCACAATTATTTGATACTCTTTTTGTTTTTCTTTTTCAAAACTTTTCTATTTTCTTTTCTATCCTTTTCTCTTTTTTTTTTTCTTTTCTTTTTCACAACCGAATAGCAACCAACAACATAAGTGTGCAAACATTGCTCTTCCCAACTTGAATTCAACCAACATCAATGTGTGAATACTCCCTATTTTCTAAGGCAAGATAAAAATTCAAACAACAACACACGGTTGAGGGTTCAAGAAAACAAGGATCAAAATCCATTCAAAAGTGAACTAAATACTCATAGATAAGCATCAACTTCAAATGCAACATGGATATTAACAAAAAGGCTCAAAGGGGTTGCCGAATGTTCACACACTCACAGGGTAAATTGACTATTTGGCCAAAGTGGTTGTTCTTAAAATGAAACAATTGCCTTGATCCTTTTCATATATTCACATAATTAATACAAATAAAAGATTAAACATAATAAAATCTAGGTAAAACAAGAATGTTGGTACTCTGCGCATATATGAACAATGGAAAGCTTCCTCATAATTGGGGTAGACCTAAAGTGATTCAATTCATGAACAAGTAGTACAAATGAATGAATGGCACAAAATTTGTAAAAAGCCTAAGTTTCATGTACATGTTATAGTCTAGAAAGAGATAAACACATACCTTGGAAATGTACCAAACTTTAAACAACATCATTACCATGCATTCGCAAGTTGAAACGATTAAACTTGGAATTATCACCTCAAATTCCCTCAAGCTACTCAATATAAGCTATTGGACAAACAAAAAAATTAACACATTAAAACAACTACTAAGAACATACTAAAAGACCAGGTGAAATTGAATTAAACAAGTTGAAAAGTGAAGATTTGAGAATTTTAAGAATTGGTCCAATTTTAACTTGTTTAACCAATTTACCACACTACCTATACTAATACAATAAAAAACAATAAAGAAACTAAAAATAATTCAACATGCTTGTTTTACGTCGTAAGCTCGACGCCTATTATATACAAACCAGCACGTTGCTTCGGATGAGCAAAATGCATTCACTCCCGGCTTTGCTCTCATCTCTTCGAGCTCTAACCGGAACTGCACATCTAACCACACTTTTAGCAAACGTGAAGAGAAACCAATATATACACTATATTGACAAGTATACAAAACATGTAAAATTCACACATATGGTAAACATATACAAGTATAAATATAAACAAGGGAAAATAGACAATATATACGATATCTACAAAACTCCAAAACAAAGAAACGATCGCAATGCAATCCAATAAAAACACCAATCCCTGGCAATGGCGCCATTTTGCTGAAGCGGTAAAGCAATAAAAGTTTTTGGAAGTATTTTTCTGGGAATTTATCGTCTCCACAAAGATCGGTGTTATTGAATTGCCGATCGACAGTTTCCGCAATTCCGAGTTTGGTTTAAAATGTTTCAAACATATAAACAAAAAAGTAAATATTAACACAAAAAGAATTCATTCTTCAGAGAGAAAAAACTTATTCGGCATGCATATAATCCACTCGTCACAAACTCAAACCAATCGACCAGTTATACTCAACCTATAATACTCCTCAATATAATCTAACATCGCTCACAACAGTCTCCATCTCTGACACACTGAGCTGAGAGAACAACCGTATTACTCACGCCGACACTCTCGTACCCGACTCAAACAACACGGAGGCATTAAGCTCCGATACTCTTAAAGATTTTTAGCTCTAAATCTATCTCTAGCATCCAGAAACTAACAGATAATCATCCCTAATCAAGGTTTGTGATGTTTATCTCTAACACAACCCAAACCCCGAGCATAAAGAAAAAATAACCACGAAACAAACGCTACGTACAAAAATCATGCCAAACATTCCAAAACAACACAAGTTCAATCATGAATCACACCTAGCAAAAATTCATTAGTGGATGAAAAACGCACAAAATGAGGAATTTGACACTCACACAACAATCTTGAAAACAAAAGACTAAATTATGCATTCATCCAAAAATTCACATTGAACATACAAAGGCAAGAATCACAATGGCTTTTCAAGGTGGTAATGTGGTCGAGCTAACAAACAAGGGGAAATTTCTAAAGGTAATTGAAACAAAAACTTGCCTAATCCTAAGGGAGTGATCAATTCACAAAGGCTCAAGCACCAAAATTTCAATCAATTTCTTCTCCTATCCCGATTGCTACACCAACACATATAACTTATTTAGCACAATTATTTGATACTCTTTTTGTTTTTCTTTTTCAAAACTTTTCTATTTTCTTTTCTATCCTTTTCTCTTTTTTTTTTTCTTTTCTTTTTCACAACCGAATAGCAACCAACAACATAAGTGTGCAAACATTGCTCTTCCCAACTTGAATTCAACCAACATCAATGTGTGAATACTCCCTATTTTCTAAGGCAAGATAAAAATTCAAACAACAACACACGGTTGAGGGTTCAAGAAAACAAGGATCAAAATCCATTCAAAAGTGAACTAAATACTCATAGATAAGCATCAACTTCAAATGCAACATGGATATTAACAAAAAGGCTCAAAGGGGTTGCCGAATGTTCACACACTCACAGGGTAAATTGACTATTTGGCCAAAGTGGTTGTTCTTAAAATGAAACAATTGCCTTGATCCTTTTCATATATTCACATAATTAATACAAATAAAAGATTAAACATAATAAAATCTAGGTAAAACAAGAATGTTGGTACTCTGCGCATATATGAACAATGGAAAGCTTCCTCATAATTGGGGTAGAACTAAAGTGATTCAATTCATGAACAAGTAGTACAAATGAATGAATGGCACAAAATTTGTAAAAAGCCTAAGTTTCATGTACATGTTATAGTCTAGAAAGAGATAAACACATACCTTGGAAATGTACCAAACTTTAAACAACATCATTACCATGCATTCGCAAGTTGAAACGATTAAACTTGGAATTATCACCTCAAATTCCCTCAAGCTACTCAATATAAGCTATTGGACAAACAAAAAAATTAACACATTAAAACAACTACTAAGAACATACTAAAAGACCAGGTGAAATTGAATTAAACAAGTTGAAAAGTGAAGATTTGAGAATTTTAAGAATTGGTCCAATTTTAACTTGTTTAACCAATTTACCACACTACCTATACTAATACAATAAAAAACAATAAAGAAACTAAAAATAATTCAACATGCTTGTTTTACGTCGTAAGCTCGACGCCTATTATATACAAACCAGCACGTTGCTTCGGATGAGCAAAATGCATTCACTCCCGGCTTTGCTCTCATCTCTTAGAGCTCTAACCGGAACTGCACATCTAACCACACTTTTAGCAAACGTGAAGAGAAACCAATATATACACTATATTCACAAGTATACAAAACATGTAAAATTCACACATATGGTAAACATATACAAGTATAAATATAAACAAGGGAAAATAGACAATATATACGATATCTACAAAACTCCAAAACAAAGAAACGATCGCAATGCAATCCAATAAAAACACCAATCCCTGGCAATGGCGCCATTTTGCTGAAGCGGTAAAGCAATAAAAGTTTTTGGAAGTATTTTTCTGGGAATTTATCGTCTCCACAAAGATCAGTGTTATTGAATTGCCGATCGACAGTTTCCGCAATTCCGAGTTTGGTTTAAAATGTTTCAAACATATAAACAAAAAAGTAAATATTAACACAAAAAGAATTCATTCTTCAGAGAGAAAAAACTTATTCGGCATGCATATAATCCACTCGTCACAAACTTAAACCAATCGACCAGTTATACTCAACCTATAATACTCCTCAATATAATCTAACATCGCTCACAACAGTCTCCATCTCTGACACACTGAGCTGAGAGAACAACCGTATTACTCACGCCGACACTCTCGCACCCGACTCAAACAACACGGAGGCATTAAGCTCCGATACTCTTAAAGATTTTTAGCTCTAAATCTATCTCTAGCATCCAGAAACTAACAGATAATCATCCCTAATCAAGGTTTGTGATGTTTATCTCTAACACAACCCAAACCCCGAGCATAAAGAAAAAATAACCACGAAACAAACGCTACGTACAAAAATCATGCCAAACATTCCAAAACAACACAAGTTCAATCATGAATCACACCTAGCAAAAATTCATTAGTGGATGAAAAACGCACAAAATGAGGAATTTGACACTCACACAACAATCTTGAAAACAAAAGACTAAATTATGCATTCATCCAAAAATTCACATTGAACATACAAAGGCAAGAATCACAATGGCTTTTCAAGGTGGTAATGTGGTCGAGCTAACAAACAAGGGGAAATTTCTAAAGGTAATTGAAACAAAAACTTGCCTAATCCTAAGGGAGTGATCAATTCACAAAGGCTCAAGCACCAAAATTTCAATCAATTTCTTCTCCTATCCCGATTGCTACACCAACACATATAACTTATTTAGCACAATTATTTGATACTCTTTTTGTTTTTCTTTTTCAAAACTTTTCTATTTTCTTTTCTATCCTTTTCTCTTTTTTTTTTTCTTTTCTTTTTCACAACCGAATAGCAACCAACAACATAAGTGTGCAAACATTGCTCTTCCCAACTTGAATTCAACCAACATCAATGTGTGAATACTCCCTATTTTCTAAGGCAAGATAAAAATTCAAACAACAACACACGGTTGAGGGTTCAAGAAAACAAGGATCAAAATCCATTCAAAAGTGAACTAAATACTCATAGATAAGCATCAACTTCAAATGCAACATGGATATTAACAAAAAGGCTCAAAGGGGTTGCCGAATGTTCACACACTCACAGGGTAAATTGACTATTTGGCCAAAGTGGTTGTTCTTAAAATGAAACAATTGCCTTGATCCTTTTCATATATTCACATAATTAATACAAATAAAAGATTAAACATAATAAAATCTAGGTAAAACAAGAATGTTGGTACTCTGCGCATATATGAACAATGGAAAGCTTCCTCATAATTGGGGTAGAACTAAAGTGATTCAATTCATGAACAAGTAGTACAAATGAATGAATGGCACAAAATTTGTAAAAAGCCTAAGTTTCATGTACATGTTATAGTCTAGAAAGAGATAAACACATACCTTGGAAATGTACCAAACTTTAAACAACATCATTACCATGCATTCGCAAGTTGAAACGATTAAACTTGGAATTATCACCTCAAATTCCCTCAAGCTACTCAATATAAGCTATTGGACAAACAAAAAAATTAACACATTAAAACAACTACTAAGAACATACTAAAAGACCAGGTGAAATTGAATTAAACAAGTTGAAAAGTGAAGATTTGAGAATTTTAAGAATTGGTCCAATTTTAACTTGTTTAACCAATTTACCACACTACCTATACTAATACAATAAAAAACAATAAAGAAACTAAAAATAATTCAACATGCTTGTTTTACGTCGTAAGCTCGACGCCTATTATATACAAACCAGCACGTTGCTTCGGATGAGCAAAATGCATTCACTCCCGGCTTTGCTCTCATCTCTTAGAGCTCTAACCGGAACTGCACATCTAACCACACTTTTAGCAAACGTGAAGAGAAACCAATATATACACTATATTCACAAGTATACAAAACATGTAAAATTCACACATATGGTAAACATATACAAGTATAAATATAAACAAGGGAAAATAGACAATATATACGATATCTACAAAACTCCAAAACAAAGAAACGATCGCAATGCAATCCAATAAAAACACCAATCCCTGGCAATGGCGCCATTTTGCTGAAGCGGTAAAGCAATAAAAGTTTTTGGAAGTATTTTTCTGGGAATTTATCGTCTCCACAAAGATCAGTGTTATTGAATTGCCGATCGACAGTTTCCGCAATTCCGAGTTTGGTTTAAAATGTTTCAAACATATAAACAAAAAAGTAAATATTAACACAAAAAGAATTCATTCTTCAGAGAGAAAAAACTTATTCGGCATGCATATAATCCACTCGTCACAAACTTAAACCAATCGACCAGTTATACTCAACCTATAATACTCCTCAATATAATCTAACATCGCTCACAACAGTCTCCATCTCTGACACACTGAGCTGAGAGAACAACCGTATTACTCACGCCGACACTCTCGCACCCGACTCAAACAACACGGAGGCATTAAGCTCCGATACTCTTAAAGATTTTTAGCTCTAAATCTATCTCTAGCATCCAGAAACTAACAGATAATCATCCCTAATCAAGGTTTGTGATGTTTATCTCTAACACAACCCAAACCCCGAGCATAAAGAAAAAATAACCACGAAACAAACGCTACGTACAAAAATCATGCCAAACATTCCAAAACAACACAAGTTCAATCATGAATCACACCTAGCAAAAATTCATTAGTGGATGAAAAACGCACAAAATGAGGAATTTGACACTCACACAACAATCTTGAAAACAAAAGACTAAATTATGCATTCATCCAAAAATTCACATTGAACATACAAAGGCAAGAATCACAATGGCTTTTCAAGGTGGTAATGTGGTCGAGCTAACAAACAAGGGGAAATTTCTAAAGGTAATTGAAACAAAAACTTGCCTAACCCTAAGGGAGTGATCAATTCACAAAGGCTCAAGCACCAAAATTTCAATCAATTTCTTCTCCTATCCCGATTGCTACACCAACACATATAACTTATTTAGCACAATTATTTGATACTCTTTTTGTTTTTCTTTTTCAAAACTTTTCTATTTTCTTTTCTTTCCTTTTCTCTTTTTTTTTCTTTTCTTTTTCACAACCGAATAGCAACCAACAACATAAGTGTGCAAACATTGCTCTTCCCAACTTGAATTCAACCAACATCAATGTGTGAATACTCCCTATTTTCTAAGGCAAGATAAAAATTCAAACAACAACACACGGTTGAGGGTTCAAGAAAACAAGGATCAAAATCCATTCAAAAGTGAACTAAATACTCATAGATAAGCATCAACTTCAAATGCAACATGGATATTAACAAAAAGGCTCAAAGGGGTTGCCGAATGCTCACACACTCACAGGGTAAATTGACTATTTGGCCAAAGTGGTTGTTCTTAAAATGAAACAATTGCCTTGATCCTTTTCATATATTCACATAATTAATACAAATAAAAGATTAAACATAATAAAATCTAGGTAAAACAAGAATGTTGGTACTCTGCGCATATATGAACAATGGAAAGCTTCCTCATAATTGGGGTAGAACTAAAGTGATTCAATTCATGAACAAGTAGTACAAATGAATGAATGGCACAAAATTTGTAAAAAGCCTAAGTTTCATGTACATGTTATAGTCTAGAAAGAGATAAACACATACCTTGGAAATGTACCAAACTTTAAACAACATCATTACCATGCATTCGCAAGTTGAAACGATTAAACTTGGAATTATCACCTCAAATTCCCTCAAGCTACTCAATATAAGCTATTGGACAAACAAAAAAATTAACACATTAAAACAACTACTAAGAACATACTAAAAGACCAGGTGAAATTGAATTAAACAAGTTGAAAAGTGAAGATTTGAGAATTTTAAGAATTGGTCCAATTTCAACTTGTTTAACCAATTTACCACACTACCTATACTAATACAATAAAAAACAATAAAGAAACTAAAAATAATTCAACATGCTTGTTTTACGTCGTAAGCTCGACGCCTATTATATACAAACCAACACGTTGCTTCGGATGAGCAAAATGCATTCCCTCCCGGCTTTACTCTCATCTCTTCGAGCTCTAACCGGAACTGCACATCTAACCACACTTTTAGCAAACGTGAAGAGAAACCAATATATACACTATATTCACAAGTATACAAAACATGTAAAATTCACACATATGGTAAACATATACAAGTATAAATATAAACAAGGGAAAATAGACAATATATACGATATCTACAAAACTCCAAAACAAAGAAACGATCGCAATGCAATCCAATAAAAACACCAATCCCTGGCAATGGCGCCATTTTGCTGAAGCGGTAAAGCAATAAAAGTTTTTGGAAGTATTTTTCTGGGAATTTATCGTCTCCACAAAGATCAGTGTTATTGAATTGCCGATCGACAGTTTCCGCAATTCCGAGTTTGGTTTAAAATGTTTCAAACATATAAACAAAAAAGTAAATATTAACACAAAAAGAATTCATTCTTCAGAGAGAAAAAACTTATTCGGCATGCATATAATCCACTCGTCACAAACTTAAACCAATCGACCAGTTATACTCAACCTATAATACTCCTCAATATAATCTAACATCGCTCACAACAGTCTCCATCTCTGACACACTGAGCTGAGAGAACAACCGTATTACTCACGCCGACACTCTCGCACCCGACTCAAACAACACGGAGGCATTAAGCTCCGATACTCTTAAAGATTTTTAGCTCTAAATCTATCTCTAGCATCCAGAAACTAACAGATAATCATCCCTAATCAAGGTTTGTGATGTTTATCTCTAACACAACCCAAACCCCGAGCATAAAGAAAAAATAACCACGAAACAAACGCTACGTACAAAAATCATGCCAAACATTCCAAAACAACACAAGTTCAATCATGAATCACACCTAGCAAAAATTCATTAGTGGATGAAAAACGCACAAAATGAGGAATTTGACACTCACACAACAATCTTGAAAACAAAAGACTAAATTATGCATTCATCCAAAAATTCACATTGAACATACAAAGGCAAGAATCACAATGGCTTTTCAAGGTGGTAATGTGGTCGAGCTAACAAACAAGGGGAAATTTCTAAAGGTAATTGAAACAAAAACTTGCCTAATCCTAAGGGAGTGATCAATTCACAAAGGCTCAAGCACCAAAATTTCAATCAATTTCTTCTCCTATCCCGATTGCTACACCAACACATATAACTTATTTAGCACAATTATTTGATACTCTTTTTGTTTTTCTTTTTCAAAACTTTTCTATTTTCTTTTCTTTCCTTTTCTCTTTTTTTTTCTTTTCTTTTTCACAACCGAATAGCAACCAACAACATAAGTGTGCAAACATTGCTCTTCCCAACTTGAATTCAACCAACATCAATGTGTGAATACTCCCTATTTTCTAAGGCAAGATAAAAATTCAAACAACAACACACGGTTGAGGGTTCAAGAAAACAAGGATCAAAATCCATTCAAAAGTGAACTAAATACTCATAGATAAGCATCAACTTCAAATGCAACATGGATATTAACAAAAAGGCTCAAAGGGGTTGCCGAATGCTCACACACTCACAGGGTAAATTGACTATTTGGCCAAAGTGGTTGTTCTTAAAATGAAACAATTGCCTTGATCCTTTTCATATATTCACATAATTAATACAAATAAAAGATTAAACATAATAAAATCTAGGTAAAACAAGAATGTTGGTACTCTGCGCATATATGAACAATGGAAAGCTTCCTCATAATTGGGGTAGAACTAAAGTGATTCAATTCATGAACAAGTAGTACAAATGAATGAATGGCACAAAATTTGTAAAAAGCCTAAGTTTCATGTACATGTTATAGTCTAGAAAGAGATAAACACATACCTTGGAAATGTACCAAACTTTAAACAACATCATTACCATGCATTCGCAAGTTGAAACGATTAAACTTGGAATTATCACCTCAAATTCCCTCAAGCTACTCAATATAAGCTATTGGACAAACAAAAAAATTAACACATTAAAACAACTACTAAGAACATACTAAAAGACCAGGTGAAATTGAATTAAACAAGTTGAAAAGTGAAGATTTGAGAATTTTAAGAATTGGTCCAATTTCAACTTGTTTAACCAATTTACCACACTACCTATACTAATACAATAAAAAACAATAAAGAAACTAAAAATAATTCAACATGCTTGTTTTACGTCGTAAGCTCGACGCCTATTATATACAAACCAACACGTTGCTTCGGATGAGCAAAATGCATTCCCTCCCGGCTTTACTCTCATCTCTTCGAGCTCTAACCGGAACTGCACATCTAACCACACTTTTAGCAAACGTGAAGAGAAACCAATATATACACTATATTCACAAGTATACAAAACATGTAAAATTCACACATATGGTAAACATATACAAGTATAAATATAAACAAGGGAAAATAGACAATATATACGATATCTACAAAACTCCAAAACAAAGAAACGATCGCAATGCAATCCAATAAAAACACCAATCCCTGGCAATGGCGCCATTTTGCTGAAGCGGTAAAGCAATAAAAGTTTTTGGAAGTATTTTTCTGGGAATTTATCGTCTCCACAAAGATCAGTGTTATTGAATTGCCGATCGACAGTTTCCGCAATTCCGAGTTTGGTTTAAAATGTTTCAAACATATAAACAAAAAAGTAAATATTAACACAAAAAGAATTCATTCTTCAGAGAGAAAAAACTTATTCGGCATGCATATAATCCACTCGTCACAAACTTAAACCAATCGACCAGTTATACTCAACCTATAATACTCCTCAATATAATCTAACATCGCTCACAACAGTCTCCATCTCTGACACACTGAGCTGAGAGAACAACCGTATTACTCACGCCGACACTCTCGCACCCGACTCAAACAACACGGAGGCATTAAGCTCCGATACTCTTAAAGATTTTTAGCTCTAAATCTATCTCTAGCATCCAGAAACTAACAGATAATCATCCCTAATCAAGGTTTGTGATGTTTATCTCTAACACAACCCAAACCCCGAGCATAAAGAAAAAATAACCACGAAACAAACGCTACGTACAAAAATCATGCCAAACATTCCAAAACAACACAAGTTCAATCATGAATCACACCTAGCAAAAATTCATTAGTGGATGAAAAACGCACAAAATGAGGAATTTGACACTCACACAACAATCTTGAAAACAAAAGACTAAATTATGCATTCATCCAAAAATTCACATTGAACATACAAAGGCAAGAATCACAATGGCTTTTCAAGGTGGTAATGTGGTCGAGCTAACAAACAAGGGGAAATTTCTAAAGGTAATTGAAACAAAAACTTGCCTAATCCTAAGGGAGTGATCAATTCACAAAGGCTCAAGCACCAAAATTTCAATCAATTTCTTCTCCTATCCCGATTGCTACACCAACACATATAACTTATTTAGCACAATTATTTGATACTCTTTTTGTTTTTCTTTTTCAAAACTTTTCTATTTTCTTTTCTTTCCTTTTCTCTTTTTTTTTCTTTTCTTTTTCACAACCGAATAGCAACCAACAACATAAGTGTGCAAACATTGCTCTTCCCAACTTGAATTCAACCAACATCAATGTGTGAATACTCCCTATTTTCTAAGGCAAGATAAAAATTCAAACAACAACACACGGTTGAGGGTTCAAGAAAACAAGGATCAAAATCCATTCAAAAGTGAACTAAATACTCATAGATAAGCATCAACTTCAAATGCAACATGGATATTAACAAAAAGGCTCAAAGGGGTTGCCGAATGCTCACACACTCACAGGGTAAATTGACTATTTGGCCAAAGTGGTTGTTCTTAAAATGAAACAATTGCCTTGATCCTTTTCATATATTCACATAATTAATACAAATAAAAGATTAAACATAATAAAATCTAGGTAAAACAAGAATGTTGGTACTCTGCGCATATATGAACAATGGAAAGCTTCCTCATAATTGGGGTAGAACTAAAGTGATTCAATTCATGAACAAGTAGTACAAATGAATGAATGGCACAAAATTTGTAAAAAGCCTAAGTTTCATGTACATGTTATAGTCTAGAAAGAGATAAACACATACCTTGGAAATGTACCAAACTTTAAACAACATCATTACCATGCATTCGCAAGTTGAAACGATTAAACTTGGAATTATCACCTCAAATTCCCTCAAGCTACTCAATATAAGCTATTGGACAAACAAAAAAATTAACACATTAAAACAACTACTAAGAACATACTAAAAGACCAGGTGAAATTGAATTAAACAAGTTGAAAAGTGAAGATTTGAGAATTTTAAGAATTGGTCCAATTTCAACTTGTTTAACCAATTTACCACACTACCTATACTAATACAATAAAAAACAATAAAGAAACTAAAAATAATTCAACATGCTTGTTTTACGTCGTAAGCTCGACGCCTATTATATACAAA
Organism: Lathyrus tuberosus; assembly: GCA_022829125.1. Lineage (NCBI taxonomy): Eukaryota > Viridiplantae > Streptophyta > Magnoliopsida > Fabales > Fabaceae > Lathyrus > Lathyrus tuberosus. The sequence goes on along the minus strand of JALAZF010000270.1, from coordinate 7,486,607 downwards.
CCAACACGTTGCTTCGGATGAGCAAAATGCATTCCCTCCCGGCTTTACTCTCATCTCTTCGAGCTCTAACCGGAACTGCACATCTAACCACACTTTTAGCAAACGTGAAGAGAAACCAATATATACACTATATTCACAAGTATACAAAACATGTAAAATTCACACATATGGTAAACATATACAAGTATAAATATAAACAAGGGAAAATAGACAATATATACGATATCTACAAAACTCCAAAACAAAGAAACGATCGCAATGCAATCCAATAAAAACACCAATCCCTGGCAATGGCGCCATTTTGCTGAAGCGGTAAAGCAATAAAAGTTTTTGGAAGTATTTTTCTGGGAATTTATCGTCTCCACAAAGATCAGTGTTATTGAATTGCCGATCGACAGTTTCCGCAATTCCGAGTTTGGTTTAAAATGTTTCAAACATATAAACAAAAAAGTAAATATTAACACAAAAAGAATTCATTCTTCAGAGAGAAAAAACTTATTCGGCATGCATATAATCCACTCGTCACAAACTTAAACCAATCGACCAGTTATACTCAACCTATAATACTCCTCAATATAATCTAACATCGCTCACAACAGTCTCCATCTCTGACACACTGAGCTGAGAGAACAACCGTATTACTCACGCCGACACTCTCGCACCCGACTCAAACAACACGGAGGCATTAAGCTCCGATACTCTTAAAGATTTTTAGCTCTAAATCTATCTCTAGCATCCAGAAACTAACAGATAATCATCCCTAATCAAGGTTTGTGATGTTTATCTCTAACACAACCCAAACCCCGAGCATAAAGAAAAAATAACCACGAAACAAACGCTACGTACAAAAATCATGCCAAACATTCCAAAACAACACAAGTTCAATCATGAATCACACCTAGCAAAAATTCATTAGTGGATGAAAAACGCACAAAATGAGGAATTTGACACTCACACAACAATCTTGAAAACAAAAGACTAAATTATGCATTCATCCAAAAATTCACATTGAACATACAAAGGCAAGAATCACAATGGCTTTTCAAGGTGGTAATGTGGTCGAGCTAACAAACAAGGGGAAATTTCTAAAGGTAATTGAAACAAAAACTTGCCTAATCCTAAGGGAGTGATCAATTCACAAAGGCTCAAGCACCAAAATTTCAATCAATTTCTTCTCCTATCCCGATTGCTACACCAACACATATAACTTATTTAGCACAATTATTTGATACTCTTTTTGTTTTTCTTTTTCAAAACTTTTCTATTTTCTTTTCTTTCCTTTTCTCTTTTTTTTTCTTTTCTTTTTCACAACCGAATAGCAACCAACAACATAAGTGTGCAAACATTGCTCTTCCCAACTTGAATTCAACCAACATCAATGTGTGAATACTCCCTATTTTCTAAGGCAAGATAAAAATTCAAACAACAACACACGGTTGAGGGTTCAAGAAAACAAGGATCAAAATCCATTCAAAAGTGAACTAAATACTCATAGATAAGCATCAACTTCAAATGCAACATGGATATTAACAAAAAGGCTCAAAGGGGTTGTCGAATGCTCACACACTCACAGGGTAAATTGACTATTTGGCCAAAGTGGTTGTTCTTAAAATGAAACAATTGCCTTGATCCTTTTCATATATTCACATAATTAATACAAATAAAAGATTAAACATAATAAAATCTAGGTAAAACAAGAATGTTGGTACTCTGCGCATATATGAACAATGGAAAGCTTCCTCATAATTGGGGTAGAACTAAAGTGATTCAATTCATGAACAAGTAGTACAAATGAATGAATGGCACAAAATTTGTAAAAAGCCTAAGTTTCATGTACATGTTATAGTCTAGAAAGAGATAAACACATACCTTGGAAATGTACCAAACTTTAAACAACATCATTACCATGCATTCGCAAGTTGAAACGATTAAACTTGGAATTATCACCTCAAATTCCCTCAAGCTACTCAATATAAGCTATTGGACAAACAAAAAAATTAACACATTAAAACAACTACTAAGAACATACTAAAAGACCAGGTGAAATTGAATTAAACAAGTTGAAAAGTGAAGATTTGAGAATTTTAAGAATTGGTCCAATTTCAACTTGTTTAACCAATTTACCACACTACCTATACTAATACAATAAAAAACAATAAAGAAACTAAAAATAATTCAACATGCTTGTTTTACGTCGTAAGCTCGACGCCTATTATATACAAACCAACACGTTGCTTCGGATGAGCAAAATGCATTCCCTCCCGGCTTTACTCTCATCTCTTCGAGCTCTAACCGGAACTGCACATCTAACCACACTTTTAGCAAACGTGAAGAGAAACCAATATATACACTATATTCACAAGTATACAAAACATGTAAAATTCACACATATGGTAAACATATACAAGTATAAATATAAACAAGGGAAAATAGACAATATATACGATATCTACAAAACTCCAAAACAAAGAAACGATCGCAATGCAATCCAATAAAAACACCAATCCCTGGCAATGGCGCCATTTTGCTGAAGCGGTAAAGCAATAAAAGTTTTTGGAAGTATTTTTCTGGGAATTTATCGTCTCCACAAAGATCAGTGTTATTGAATTGCCGATCGACAGTTTCCGCAATTCCGAGTTTGGTTTAAAATGTTTCAAACATATAAACAAAAAAGTAAATATTAACACAAAAAGAATTCATTCTTCAGAGAGAAAAAACTTATTCGGCATGCATATAATCCACTCGTCACAAACTTAAACCAATCGACCAGTTATACTCAACCTATAATACTCCTCAATATAATCTAACATCGCTCACAACAGTCTCCATCTCTGACACACTGAGCTGAGAGAACAACCGTATTACTCACGCCGACACTCTCGCACCCGACTCAAACAACACGGAGGCATTAAGCTCTGATACTCTTAAAGATTTTTAGCTCTAAATCTATCTCTAGCATCCAGAAACTAACAGATAATCATCCCTAATCAAGGTTTGTGATGTTTATCTCTAACACAACCCAAACCCCGAGCATAAAGAAAAAATAACCACGAAACAAACGCTACGTACAAAAATCATGCCAAACATTCCAAAACAACACAAGTTCAATCATGAATCACACCTAGCAAAAATTCATTAGTGGATGAAAAACGCACAAAATGAGGAATTTGACACTCACACAACAATCTTGAAAACAAAAGACTAAATTATGCATTCATCCAAAAATTCACATTGAACATACAAAGGCAAGAATCACAAGGGCTTTTCAAGGTGGTAATGTGGTCGGGCTAACAAACAAGGGGAAATTTCTAAAGGTAATTGAAACAAAAACTTGCCTAATCCTAAGGGAGTGATCAATTCACAAAGGCTCAAGCACCAAAATTTCAATCAATTTCTTCTCCTATCCCGATTGCTACACCAACACATATAACTTATTTAGCACAATTATTTGATACTCTTTTTGTTTTTCTTTTTCAAAACTTTTCTATTTTCTTTTCTTTCTTTTTCTCTTTTTTTTTTCTTTTCTTTTTCACAACCGAATAGCAACCAACAACATAAGTGTGCAAACATTGCTCTTCCCAACTTGAATTCAACCAACATCAATGTGTGAATACTCCCTATTTTCTAAGGCAAGATAAAAATTCAAACAACAACACACGGTTGAGGGTTCAAGAAAACAAGGATCAAAATCCATTCAAAAGTGAACTAAATACTCATAGACAAGCATCAACTTCAAATGCAACATGGATATTAACAAAAAGGCTCAAAGGGGTTGCCGAATGCTCACACACTCACAGGGTAAATTGACTATTTGGCCAAAGTGGTTGTTCTTAAAATGAAACAATTGCCTTGATCCTTTTCATATATTCACATAATTAATACAAATAAAAGATTAAACATAATAAAATCAGGGTAAAACAAGAATGTTGGTACTCTGCGCATATATGAACAATGGAAAGCTTCCTCATAATTGGGGTAGAACTAAAGTGATTCAATTCATGAACAAGTAGTACAAATGAATGAATGGCACAAAATTTGTAAAAAGCCTAAGTTTCATGTACATGTTATAGTCTAGAAAGAGATAAACACATACCTTGGAAATGTACCAAACTTTAAACAACATCATTACCATGCATTCGCAAGTTGAAACGATTAAACTTGGAATTATCACCTCAAATTCCCTCAAGCTACTCAATATAAGCTATTGGACAAACAAAAAAATTAACACATTAAAACAACTACTAAGAACATACTAAAAGACCAGGTGAAATTGAATTAAACAAGTTGAAAAGTGAAGATTTGAGAATTTTAAGAATTGGTCCAATTTCAACTTGTTTAACCAATTTACCACACTACCTATACTAATACAATAAAAAACAATAAAGAAACTAAAAATAATTCAACATGCTTGTTTTACGTCGTAAGCTCGACGCCTATTATATACAAACCAGCACGTTGCTTCGGATGAGCAAAATGCATTCACTCCCGGCTTTGCTCTCATCTCTTCGAGCTCTAACCGGAACTGCACATCTAACCACACTTTTAGCAAACGTGAAGAGAAACCAATATATACACTATATTGACAAGTATACAAAACATGTAAAATTCACACATATGGTAAACATATACAAGTATAAATATAAACAAGGGAAAATAGACAATATATACGATATCTACAAAACTCCAAAACAAAGAAACGATCGCAATGCAATCCAATAAAAACACCAATCCCTGGCAATGGCGCCATTTTGCTGAAGCGGTAAAGCAATAAAAGTTTTTGGAAGTATTTTTCTGGGAATTTATCGTCTCCACAAAGATCGGTGTTATTGAATTGCCGATCGACAGTTTCCGCAATTCCGAGTTTGGTTTAAAATGTTTCAAACATATAAACAAAAAAGTAAATATTAACACAAAAAGAATTCATTCTTCAGAGAGAAAAAACTTATTCGGCATGCATATAATCCACTCGTCACAAACTTAAACCAATCGACCAGTTATACTCAACCTATAATACTCCTCAATATAATCTAACATCGCTCAAAATAGTCTCCATCTCTGACACACTGAGCTGAGAGAACAACCGTATTACTCACGCCGACACTCTCGCACCCGACTCAAACAACACGGAGGCATTAAGCTCCGATACTCTTAAAGATTTTTAGCTCTAAATCTATCTCTAGCATCCAGAAACTAACAGATAATCATCCCTAATCAAGGTTTGTGATGTTTATCTCTAACACAACCCAAACCCCGAGCATAAAGAAAAAATAACCACGAAACAAACGCTACGTACAAAAATCATGCCAAACATTCCAAAACAACACAAGTTCAATCATGAATCACACCTAGCAAAAATTCATTAGTGGATGAAAAACGCACAAAATGAGGAATTTGACACTCACACAACAATCTTGAAAACAAAAGACTAAATTATGCATTCATCCAAAAATTCACATTGAACATACAAAGGCAAGAATCACAAGGGCTTTTCAAGGTGGTAATGTGGTCGGGCTAACAAACAAGGGGAAATTTCTAAAGGTAATTGAAACAAAAACTTGCCTAATCCTAAGGGAGTGATCAATTCACAAAGGCTCAAGCACCAAAATTTCAATCAATTTCTTCTCCTATCCCGATTGCTACACCAACACATATAACTTATTTAGCACAATTATTTGATACTCTTTTTGTTTTTCTTTTTCAAAACTTTTCTATTTTCTTTTCTTTCTTTTTCTCTTTTTTTTTTCTTTTCTTTTTCACAACCGAATAGCAACCAACAACATAAGTGTGCAAACATTGCTCTTCCCAACTTGAATTCAACCAACATCAATGTGTGAATACTCCCTATTTTCTAAGGCAAGATAAAAATTCAAACAACAACACACGGTTGAGGGTTCAAGAAAACAAGGATCAAAATCCATTCAAAAGTGAACTAAATACTCATAGACAAGCATCAACTTCAAATGCAACATGGATATTAACAAAAAGGCTCAAAGGGGTTGCCGAATGCTCACACACTCACAGGGTAAATTGACTATTTGGCCAAAGTGGTTGTTCTTAAAATGAAACAATTGCCTTGATCCTTTTCATATATTCACATAATTAATACAAATAAAAGATTAAACATAATAAAATCTGGGTAAAACAAGAATGTTGGTACTCTGCGCATATATGAACAATGGAAAGCTTCCTCATAATTGGGGTAGAACTAAAGTGATTCAATTCATGAACAAGTAGTACAAATGAATGAATGGCACAAAATTTGTAAAAAGCCTAAGTTTCATGTACATGTTATAGTCTAGAAAGAGATAAACACATACCTTGGAAATGTACCAAACTTTAAACAACATCATTACCATGCATTCGCAAGTTGAAACGATTAAACTTGGAATTATCACCTCAAATTCCCTCAAGCTACTCAATATAAGCTATTGGACAAACAAAAAAATTAACACATTAAAACAACTACTAAGAACATACTAAAAGACCAGGTGAAATTGAATTAAACAAGTTGAAAAGTGAAGATTTGAGAATTTTAAGAATTGGTCCAATTTCAACTTGTTTAACCAATTTACCACACTACCTATACTAATACAATAAAAACAATAAAGAAACTAAAAATAATTCAACATGCTTGTTTTACGTCGTAAGCTCGACGCCTATTATATACAAACCAGCACGTTGCTTCGGATGAGCAAAATGCATTCACTCCCGGCTTTCCTCTCATCTCTTCGAGCTCTAACCGGAACTGCACATCTAACCACACTTTTAGCAAACGTGAAGAGAAACCAATATATACACTATATTGACAAGTATACAAAACATGTAAAATTCACACATATGGTAAACATATACAAGTATAAATATAAACAAGGGAAAATAGACAATATATACGATATCTACAAAACTCCAAAACAAAGAAACGATCGCAATGCAATCCAATAAAAACACCAATCCCTGGCAATGGCGCCATTTTGCTGAAGCGGTAAAGCAATAAAAGTTTTTGGAAGTATTTTTCTGGGAATTTATCGTCTCCACAAAGATCGGTGTTATTGAATTGCCGATCGACAGTTTCCGCAATTCCGAGTTTGGTTTAAAATGTTTCAAACATATAAACAAAAAAGTAAATATTAACACAAAAAGAATTCATTCTTCAGAGAGAAAAAACTTATTCGGCATGCATATAATCCACTCGTCACAAACTTAAACCAATCGACCAGTTATACTCAACCTATAATACTCCTCAATATAATCTAACATCGCTCAAAATAGTCTCCATCTCTGACACACTGAGCTGAGAGAACAACCGTATTACTCACGCCGACACTCTCGCACCCGACTCAAACAACACGGAGGCATTAAGCTCCGATACTCTTAAAGATTTTTAGCTCTAAATCTATCTCTAGCATCCAGAAACTAACAGATAATCATCCCTAATCAAGGTTTGTGATGTTTATCTCTAACACAACCCAAACCCCGAGCATAAAGAAAAAATAACCACGAAACAAACGCTACGTACAAAAATCATGCCAAACATTCCAAAACAACACAAGTTCAATCATGAATCACACCTAGCAAAAATTCATTAGTGGATGAAAAACGCACAAAATGAGGAATTTGACACTCACACAACAATCTTGAAAACAAAAGACTAAATTATGCATTCATCCAAAAATTCACATTGAACATACAAAGGCAAGAATCACAAGGGCTTTTCAAGGTGGTAATGTGGTCGGGCTAACAAACAAGGGGAAATTTCTAAAGGTAATTGAAACAAAAACTTGCCTAATCCTAAGGGAGTGATCAATTCACAAAGGCTCAAGCACCAAAATTTCAATCAATTTCTTCTCCTATCCCGATTGCTACACCAACACATATAACTTATTTAGCACAATTATTTGATACTCTTTTTGTTTTTCTTTTTCAAAACTTTTCTATTTTCTTTTCTTTCTTTTTCTCTTTTTTTTTTCTTTTCTTTTTCACAACCGAATAGCAACCAACAACATAAGTGTGCAAACATTGCTCTTCCCAACTTGAATTCAACCAACATCAATGTGTGAATACTCCCTATTTTCTAAGGCAAGATAAAAATTCAAACAACAACACACGGTTGAGGGTTCAAGAAAACAAGGATCAAAATCCATTCAAAAGTGAACTAAATACTCATAGACAAGCATCAACTTCAAATGCAACATGGATATTAACAAAAAGGCTCAAAGGGGTTGCCGAATGCTCACACACTCACAGGGTAAATTGACTATTTGGCCAAAGTGGTTGTTCTTAAAATGAAACAATTGCCTTGATCCTTTTCATATATTCACATAATTAATACAAATAAAAGATTAAACATAATAAAATCAGGGTAAAACAAGAATGTTGGTACTCTGCGCATATATGAACAATGGAAAGCTTCCTCATAATTGGGGTAGAACTAAAGTGATTCAATTCATGAACAAGTAGTACAAATGAATGAATGGCACAAAATTTGTAAAAAGCCTAAGTTTCATGTACATGTTATAGTCTAGAAAGAGATAAACACATACCTTGGAAATGTACCAAACTTTAAACAACATCATTACCATGCATTCGCAAGTTGAAACGATTAAACTTGGAATTATCACCTCAAATTCCCTCAAGCTACTCAATATAAGCTATTGGACAAACAAAAAAATTAACACATTAAAACAACTACTAAGAACATACTAAAAGACCAGGTGAAATTGAATTAAACAAGTTGAAAAGTGAAGATTTGAGAATTTTAAGAATTGGTCCAATTTCAACTTGTTTAACCAATTTACCACACTACCTATACTAATACAATAAAAAACAATAAAGAAACTAAAAATAATTCAACATGCTTGTTTTACGTCGTAAGCTCGACGCCTATTATATACAAACCAGCACGTTGCTTCGGATGAGCAAAATGCATTCACTCCCGGCTTTGCTCTCATCTCTTCGAGCTCTAACCGGAACTGCACATCTAACCACACTTTTAGCAAACGTGAAGAGAAACCAATATATACACTATATTGACAAGTATACAAAACATGTAAAATTCACACATATGGTAAACATATACAAGTATAAATATAAACAAGGGAAAATAGACAATATATACGATATCTACAAAACTCCAAAACAAAGAAACGATCGCAATGCAATCCAATAAAAACACCAATCCCTGGCAATGGCGCCATTTTGCTGAAGCGGTAAAGCAATAAAAGTTTTTGGAAGTATTTTTCTGGGAATTTATCGTCTCCACAAAGATCGGTGTTATTGAATTGCCGATCGACAGTTTCCGCAATTCCGAGTTTGGTTTAAAATGTTTCAAACATATAAACAAAAAAGTAAATATTAACACAAAAAGAATTCATTCTTCAGAGAGAAAAAACTTATTCGGCATGCATATAATCCACTCGTCACAAACTTAAACCAATCGACCAGTTATACTCAACCTATAATACTCCTCAATATAATCTAACATCGCTCAAAATAGTCTCCATCTCTGACACACTGAGCTGAGAGAACAACCGTATTACTCACGCCGACACTCTCGCACCCGACTCAAACAACACGGAGGCATTAAGCTCCGATACTCTTAAAGATTTTTAGCTCTAAATCTATCTCTAGCATCCAGAAACTAACAGATAATCATCCCTAATCAAGGTTTGTGATGTTTATCTCTAACACAACCCAAACCCCGAGCATAAAGAAAAAATAACCACGAAACAAACGCTACGTACAAAAATCATGCCAAACATTCCAAAACAACACAAGTTCAATCATGAATCACACCTAGCAAAAATTCATTAGTGGATGAAAAACGCACAAAATGAGGAATTTGACACTCACACAACAATCTTGAAAACAAAAGACTAAATTATGCATTCATCCAAAAATTCACATTGAACATACAAAGGCAAGAATCACAAGGGCTTTTCAAGGTGGTAATGTGGTCGGGCTAACAAACAAGGGGAAATTTCTAAAGGTAATTGAAACAAAAACTTGCCTAATCCTAAGGGAGTGATCAATTCACAAAGGCTCAAGCACCAAAATTTCAATCAATTTCTTCTCCTATCCCGATTGCTACACCAACACATATAACTTATTTAGCACAATTATTTGATACTCTTTTTGTTTTTCTTTTTCAAAACTTTTCTATTTTCTTTTCTTTCTTTTTCTCTTTTTTTTTTCTTTTCTTTTTCACAACCGAATAGCAACCAACAACATAAGTGTGCAAACATTGCTCTTCCCAACTTGAATTCAACCAACATCAATGTGTGAATACTCCCTATTTTCTAAGGCAAGATAAAAATTCAAACAACAACACACGGTTGAGGGTTCAAGAAAACAAGGATCAAAATCCATTCAAAAGTGAACTAAATACTCATAGACAAGCATCAACTTCAAATGCAACATGGATATTAACAAAAAGGCTCAAAGGGGTTGCCGAATGCTCACACACTCACAGGGTAAATTGACTATTTGGCCAAAGTGGTTGTTCTTAAAATGAAACAATTGCCTTGATCCTTTTCATATATTCACATAATTAATACAAATAAAAGATTAAACATAATAAAATCTGGGTAAAACAAGAATGTTGGTACTCTGCGCATATATGAACAATGGAAAGCTTCCTCATAATTGGGGTAGAACTAAAGTGATTCAATTCATGAACAAGTAGTACAAATGAATGAATGGCACAAAATTTGTAAAAAGCCTAAGTTTCATGTACATGTTATAGTCTAGAAAGAGATAAACACATACCTTGGAAATGTACCAAACTTTAAACAACATCATTACCATGCATTCGCAAGTTGAAACGATTAAACTTGGAATTATCACCTCAAATTCCCTCAAGCTACTCAATATAAGCTATTGGACAAACAAAAAAATTAACACATTAAAACAACTACTAAGAACATACTAAAAGACCAGGTGAAATTGAATTAAACAAGTTGAAAAGTGAAGATTTGAGAATTTTAAGAATTGGTCCAATTTCAACTTGTTTAACCAATTTACCACACTACCTATACTAATACAATAAAAACAATAAAGAAACTAAAAATAATTCAACATGCTTGTTTTACGTCGTAAGCTCGACGCCTATTATATACAAACCAGCACGTTGCTTCGGATGAGCAAAATGCATTCACTCCCGGCTTTCCTCTCATCTCTTCGAGCTCTAACCGGAACTGCACATCTAACCACACTTTTAGCAAACGTGAAGAGAAACCAATATATACACTATATTGACAAGTATACAAAACATGTAAAATTCACACATATGGTAAACATATACAAGTATAAATATAAACAAGGGAAAATAGACAATATATACGATATCTACAAAACTCCAAAACAAAGAAACGATCGCAATGCAATCCAATAAAAACACCAATCCCTGGCAATGGCGCCATTTTGCTGAAGCGGTAAAGCAATAAAAGTTTTTGGAAGTATTTTTCTGGGAATTTATCGTCTCCACAAAGATCGGTGTTATTGAATTGCCGATCGACAGTTTCCGCAATTCCGAGTTTGGTTTAAAATGTTTCAAACATATAAACAAAAAAGTAAATATTAACACAAAAAGAATTCATTCTTCAGAGAGAAAAAACTTATTCGGCATGCATATAATCCACTCGTCACAAACTTAAACCAATCGACCAGTTATACTCAACCTATAATACTCCTCAATATAATCTAACATCGCTCAAAATAGTCTCCATCTCTGACACACTGAGCTGAGAGAACAACCGTATTACTCACGCCGACACTCTCGCACCCGACTCAAACAACACGGAGGCATTAAGCTCCGATACTCTTAAAGATTTTTAGCTCTAAATCTATCTCTAGCATCCAGAAACTAACAGATAATCATCCCTAATCAAGGTTTGTGATGTTTATCTCTAACACAACCCAAACCCCGAGCATAAAGAAAAAATAACCACGAAACAAACGCTACGTACAAAAATCATGCCAAACATTCCAAAACAACACAAGTTCAATCATGAATCACACCTAGCAAAAATTCATTAGTGGATGAAAAACGCACAAAATGAGGAATTTGACACTCACACAACAATCTTGAAAACAAAAGACTAAATTATGCATTCATCCAAAAATTCACATTGAACATACAAAGGCAAGAATCACAAGGGCTTTTCAAGGTGGTAATGTGGTCGGGCTAACAAACAAGGGGAAATTTCTAAAGGTAATTGAAACAAAAACTTGCCTAATCCTAAGGGAGTGATCAATTCACAAAGGCTCAAGCACCAAAATTTCAATCAATTTCTTCTCCTATCCCGATTGCTACACCAACACATATAACTTATTTAGCACAATTATTTGATACTCTTTTTGTTTTTCTTTTTCAAAACTTTTCTATTTTCTTTTCTTTCTTTTTCTCTTTTTTTTTTCTTTTCTTTTTCACAACCGAATAGCAACCAACAACATAAGTGTGCAAACATTGCTCTTCCCAACTTGAATTCAACCAACATCAATGTGTGAATACTCCCTATTTTCTAAGGCAAGATAAAAATTCAAACAACAACACACGGTTGAGGGTTCAAGAAAACAAGGATCAAAATCCATTCAAAAGTGAACTAAATACTCATAGACAAGCATCAACTTCAAATGCAACATGGATATTAACAAAAAGGCTCAAAGGGGTTGCCGAATGCTCACACACTCACAGGGTAAATTGACTATTTGGCCAAAGTGGTTGTTCTTAAAATGAAACAATTGCCTTGATCCTTTTCATATATTCACATAATTAATACAAATAAAAGATTAAACATAATAAAATCTGGGTAAAACAAGAATGTTGGTACTCTGCGCATATATGAACAATGGAAAGCTTCCTCATAATTGGGGTAGAACTAAAGTGATTCAATTCATGAACAAGTAGTACAAATGAATGAATGGCACAAAATTTGTAAAAAGCCTAAGTTTCATGTACATGTTATAGTCTAGAAAGAGATAAACACATACCTTGGAAATGTACCAAACTTTAAACAACATCATTACCATGCATTCGCAAGTTGAAACGATTAAACTTGGAATTATCACCTCAAATTCCCTCAAGCTACTCAATATAAGCTATTGGACAAACAAAAAAATTAACACATTAAAACAACTACTAAGAACATACTAAAAGACCAGGTGAAATTGAATTAAACAAGTTGAAAAGTGAAGATTTGAGAATTTTAAGAATTGGTCCAATTTCAACTTGTTTAACCAATTTACCACACTACCTATACTAATACAATAAAAAACAATAAAGAAACTAAAAATAATTCAACATGCTTGTTTTACGTCGTAAGCTCGACGCCTATTATATACAAACCAGCACGTTGCTTCGGATGAGCAAAATGCATTCACTCCCGGCTTTGCTCTCATCTCTTCGAGCTCTAACCGGAACTGCACATCTAACCACACTTTTAGCAAACGTGAAGAGAAACCAATATATACACTATATTGACAAGTATACAAAACATGTAAAATTCACACATATGGTAAACATATACAAGTATAAATATAAACAAGGGAAAATAGACAATATATACGATATCTACAAAACTCCAAAACAAAGAAACGATCGCAATGCAATCCAATAAAAACACCAATCCCTGGCAATGGCGCCATTTTGCTGAAGCGGTAAAGCAATAAAAGTTTTTGGAAGTATTTTTCTGGGAATTTATCGTCTCCACAAAGATCGGTGTTATTGAATTGCCGATCGACAGTTTCCGCAATTCCGAGTTTGGTTTAAAATGTTTCAAACATATAAACAAAAAAGTAAATATTAACACAAAAAGAATTCATTCTTCAGAGAGAAAAAACTTATTCGGCATGCATATAATCCACTCGTCACAAACTTAAACCAATCGACCAGTTATACTCAACCTATAATACTCCTCAATATAATCTAACATCGCTCAAAATAGTCTCCATCTCTGACACACTGAGCTGAGAGAACAACCGTATTACTCACGCCGACACTCTCGCACCCGACTCAAACAACACGGAGGCATTAAGCTCCGATACTCTTAAAGATTTTTAGCTCTAAATCTATCTCTAGCATCCAGAAACTAACAGATAATCATCCCTAATCAAGGTTTGTGATGTTTATCTCTAACACAACCCAAACCCCGAGCATAAAGAAAAAATAACCACGAAACAAACGCTACGTACAAAAATCATGCCAAACATTCCAAAACAACACAAGTTCAATCATGAATCACACCTAGCAAAAATTCATTAGTGGATGAAAAACGCACAAAATGAGAAATTTGACACTCACACAACAATCTTGAAAACAAAAGACTAAATTATGCATTCATCCAAAAATTCACATTGAACATACAAAGGCAAGAATCACAAGGGCTTTTCAAGGTGGTAATGTGGTCGGGCTAACAAACAAGGGGAAATTTCTAAAGGTAATTGAAACAAAAACTTGCCTAATCCTAAGGGAGTGATCAATTCACAAAGGCTCAAGCACCAAAATTTCAATCAATTTCTTCTCCTATCCCGATTGCTACACCAACACATATAACTTATTTAGCACAATTATTTGATACTCTTTTTGTTTTTCTTTTTCAAAACTTTTCTATTTTCTTTTCTTTCTTTTTCTCTTTTTTTTTTTCTTTTCTTTTTCACAACCGAATAGCAACCAACAACATAAGTGTGCAAACATTGCTCTTCCCAACTTGAATTCAACCAACATCAATGTGTGAATACTCCCTATTTTCTAAGGCAAGATAAAAATTCAAACAACAACACACGGTTGAGGGTTCAAGAAAACAAGGATCAAAATCCATTCAAAAGTGAACTAAATACTCATAGACAAGCATCAACTTCAAATGCAACATGGATATTAACAAAAAGGCTCAAAGGGGTTGCCGAATGCTCACACACTCACAGGGTAAATTGACTATTTGGCCAAAGTGGTTGTTCTTAAAATGAAACAATTGCCTTGATCCTTTTCATATATTCACATAATTAATACAAATAAAAGATTAAACATAATAAAATCTGGGTAAAACAAGAATGTTGGTACTCTGCGCATATATGAACAATGGAAAGCTTCCTCATAATTGGGGTAGAACTAAAGTGATTCAATTCATGAACAAGTAGTACAAATGAATGAATGGCACAAAATTTGTAAAAAGCCTAAGTTTCATGTACATGTTATAGTCTAGAAAGAGATAAACACATACCTTGGAAATGTACCAAACTTTAAACAACATCATTACCATGCATTCGCAAGTTGAAACGATTAAACTTGGAATTATCACCTCAAATTCCCTCAAGCTACTCAATATAAGCTATTGGACAAACAAAAAAATTAACACATTAAAACAACTACTAAGAACATACTAAAAGACCAGGTGAAATTGAATTAAACAAGTTGAAAAGTGAAGATTTGAGAATTTTAAGAATTGGTCCAATTTCAACTTGTTTAACCAATTTACCACACTACCTATACTAATACAATAAAAACAATAAAGAAACTAAAAATAATTCAACATGCTTGTTTTACGTCGTAAGCTCGACGCCTATTATATACAAACCAGCACGTTGCTTCGGATGAGCAAAATGCATTCACTCCCGGCTTTGCTCTCATCTCTTCGAGCTCTAACCGGAACTGCACATCTAACCACACTTTTAGCAAACGTGAAGAGAAACCAATATATACACTATATTGACAAGTATACAAAACATGTAAAATTCACACATATGGTAAACATATACAAGTATAAATATAAACAAGGGAAAATAGACAATATATACGATATCTACAAAACTCCAAAACAAAGAAACGATCGCAATGCAATTCAATAAAAACACCAATCCCTGGCAATGGCGCCATTTTGCTGAAGCGGTAAAGCAATAAAAGTTTTTGGAAGTATTTTTCTGGGAATTTATCGTCTCCACAAAGATCGGTGTTATTGAATTGGCGATCGACAGTTTCCGCAATTCCGAGTTTGGTTTAAAATGTTTCAAACATATAAACAAAAAAGTAAATATTAACACAAAAAGAATTCATTCTTCAGAGAGAAAAAACTTATTCGGCATGCATATAATCCACTCGTCACAAACTTAAACCAATCGACCAGTTATACTCAACCTATAATACTCCTCAATATAATCTAACATCGCTCAAAATAGTCTCCATCTCTGACACACTGAGCTGAGAGAACAACCGTATTACTCACGCCGACACTCTCGCACCCGACTCAAACAACACGGAGGCATTAAGCTCCGATACTCTTAAAGATTTTTAGCTCTAAATCTATCTCTAGCATCCAGAAACTAACAGATAATCATCCCTAATCAAGGTTTGTGATGTTTATCTCTAACACAACCCAAACCCCGAGCATAAAGAAAAAATAACCACGAAACAAACGCTACGTACAAAAATCATGCCAAACATTCCAAAACAACACAAGTTCAATCATGAATCACACCTAGCAAAAATTCATTAGTGGATGAAAAACGCACAAAATGAGGAATTTGACACTCACACAACAATCTTGAAAACAAAAGACTAAATTATGCATTCATCCAAAAATTCACATTGAACATACAAAGGCAAGAATCACAAGGGCTTTTCAAGGTGGTAATGTGGTCGGGCTAACAAACAAGGGGAAATTTCTAAAGGTAATTGAAACAAAAACTTGCCTAATCCTAAGGGAGTGATCAATTCACAAAGGCTCAAGCACCAAAATTTCAATCAATTTCTTCTCCTATCCCGATTGCTACACCAACACATATAACTTATTTAGCACAATTATTTGATACTCTTTTTGTTTTTCTTTTTCAAAACTTTTCTATTTTCTTTTCTTTCTTTTTCTCTTTTTTTTTTTCTTTTCTTTTTCACAACCGAATAGCAACCAACAACATAAGTGTGCAAACATTGCTCTTCCCAACTTGAATTCAACCAACATCAATGTGTGAATACTCCCTATTTTCTAAGGCAAGATAAAAATTCAAACAACAACACACGGTTGAGGGTTCAAGAAAACAAGGATCAAAATCCATTCAAAAGTGAACTAAATACTCATAGACAAGCATCAACTTCAAATGCAACATGGATATTAACAAAAAGGCTCAAAGGGGTTGCCGAATGCTCACACACTCACAGGGTAAATTGACTATTTGGCCAAAGTGGTTGTTCTTAAAATGAAACAATTGCCTTGATCCTTTTCATATATTCACATAATTAATACAAATAAAAGATTAAACATAATAAAATCTGGGTAAAACAAGAATGTTGGTACTCTGCGCATATATGAACAATGGAAAGCTTCCTCATAATTGGGGTAGAACTAAAGTGATTCAATTCATGAACAAGTAGTACAAATGAATGAATGGCACAAAATTTGTAAAAAGCCTAAGTTTCATGTACATGTTATAGTCTAGAAAGAGATAAACACATACCTTGGAAATGTACCAAACTTTAAACAACATCATTACCATGCATTCGCAAGTTGAAACGATTAAACTTGGAATTATCACCTCAAATTCCCTCAAGCTACTCAATATAAGCTATTGGACAAACAAAAAAATTAACACATTAAAACAACTACTAAGAACATACTAAAAGACCAGGTGAAATTGAATTAAACAAGTTGAAAAGTGAAGATTTGAGAATTTTAAGAATTGGTCCAATTTCAACTTGTTTAACCAATTTACCACACTACCTATACTAATACAATAAAAAACAATAAAGAAACTAAAAATAATTCAACATGCTTGTTTTACGTCGTAAGCTCGACGCCTATTATATACAAACCAGCACGTTGCTTCGGATGAGCAAAATGCATTCACTCCCGGCTTTGCTCTCATCTCTTCGAGCTCTAACCGGAACTGCACATCTAACCACACTTTTAGCAAACGTGAAGAGAAACCAATATATACACTATATTGACAAGTATACAAAACATGTAAAATTCACACATATGGTAAACATATACAAGTATAAATATAAACAAGGGAAAATAGACAATATATACGATATCTACAAAACTCCAAAACAAAGAAACGATCGCAATGCAATCCAATAAAAACACCAATCCCTGGCAATGGCGCCATTTTGCTGAAGCGGTAAAGCAATAAAAGTTTTTGGAAGTATTTTTCTGGGAATTTATCGTCTCCACAAAGATCGGTGTTATTGAATTGCCGATCGACAGTTTCCGCAATTCCGAGTTTGGTTTAAAATGTTTCAAACATATAAACAAAAAAGTAAATATTAACACAAAAAGAATTCATTCTTCAGAGAGAAAAAACTTATTCGGCATGCATATAATCCACTCGTCACAAACTTAAACCAATCGACCAGTTATACTCAACCTATAATACTCCTCAATATAATCTAACATCGCTCAAAATAGTCTCCATCTCTGACACACTGAGCTGAGAGAACAACCGTATTACTCACGCCGACACTCTCGCACCCGACTCAAACAACACGGAGGCATTAAGCTCCGATACTCTTAAAGATTTTTAGCTCTAAATCTATCTCTAGCATCCAGAAACTAACAGATAATCATCCCTAATCAAGGTTTGTGATGTTTATCTCTAACACAACCCAAACCCCGAGCATAAAGAAAAAATAACCACGAAACAAACGCTACGTACAAAAATCATGCCAAACATTCCAAAACAACACAAGTTCAATCATGAATCACACCTAGCAAAAATTCATTAGTGGATGAAAAACGCACAAAATGAGGAATTTGACACTCACACAACAATCTTGAAAACAAAAGACTAAATTATGCATTCATCCAAAAATTCACATTGAACATACAAAGGCAAGAATCACAAGGGCTTTTCAAGGTGGTAATGTGGTCGGGCTAACAAACAAGGGGAAATTTCTAAAGGTAATTGAAACAAAAACTTGCCTAATCCTAAGGGAGTGATCAATTCACAAAGGCTCAAGCACCAAAATTTCAATCAATTTCTTCTCCTATCCCGATTGCTACACCAACACATATAACTTATTTAGCACAATTATTTGATACTCTTTTTGTTTTTCTTTTTCAAAACTTTTCTATTTTCTTTTCTTTCTTTTTCTCTTTTTTTTTTTCTTTTCTTTTTCACAACCGAATAGCAACCAACAACATAAGTGTGCAAACATTGCTCTTCCCAACTTGAATTCAACCAACATCAATGTGTGAATACTCCCTATTTTCTAAGGCAAGATAAAAATTCAAACAACAACACACGGTTGAGGGTTCAAGAAAACAAGGATCAAAATCCATTCAAAAGTGAACTAAATACTCATAGACAAGCATCAACTTCAAATGCAACATGGATATTAACAAAAAGGCTCAAAGGGGTTGCCGAATGCTCACACACTCACAGGGTAAATTGACTATTTGGCCAAAGTGGTTGTTCTTAAAATGAAACAATTGCCTTGATCCTTTTCATATATTCACATAATTAATACAAATAAAAGATTAAACATAATAAAATCTGGGTAAAACAAGAATGTTGGTACTCTGCGCATATATGAACAATGGAAAGCTTCCTCATAATTGGGGTAGAACTAAAGTGATTCAATTCATGAACAAGTAGTACAAATGAATGAATGGCACAAAATTTGTAAAAAGCCTAAGTTTCATGTACATGTTATAGTCTAGAAAGAGATAAACACATACCTTGGAAATGTACCAAACTTTAAACAACATCATTACCATGCATTCGCAAGTTGAAACGATTAAACTTGGAATTATCACCTCAAATTCCCTCAAGCTACTCAATATAAGCTATTGGACAAACAAAAAAATTAACACATTAAAACAACTACTAAGAACATACTAAAAGACCAGGTGAAATTGAATTAAACAAGTTGAAAAGTGAAGATTTGAGAATTTTAAGAATTGGTCCAATTTCAACTTGTTTAACCAATTTACCACACTACCTATACTAATACAATAAAAAACAATAAAGAAACTAAAAATAATTCAACATGCTTGTTTTACGTCGTAAGCTCGACGCCTATTATATACAAACCAGCACGTTGCTTCGGATGAGCAAAATGCATTCACTCCCGGCTTTGCTCTCATCTCTTCGAGCTCTAACCGGAACTGCACATCTAACCACACTTTTAGCAAACGTGAAGAGAAACCAATATATACACTATATTGACAAGTATACAAAACATGTAAAATTCACACATATGGTAAACATATACAAGTATAAATATAAACAAGGGAAAATAGACAATATATACGATATCTACAAAACTCCAAAACAAAGAAACGATCGCAATGCAATCCAATAAAAACACCAATCCCTGGCAATGGCGCCATTTTGCTGAAGCGGTAAAGCAATAAAAGTTTTTGGAAGTATTTTTCTGGGAATTTATCGTCTCCACAAAGATCGGTGTTATTGAATTGCCGATCGACAGTTTCCGCAATTCCGAGTTTGGTTTAAAATGTTTCAAACATATAAACAAAAAAGTAAATATTAACACAAAAAGAATTCATTCTTCAGAGAGAAAAAACTTATTCGGCATGCATATAATCCACTCGTCACAAACTTAAACCAATCGACCAGTTATACTCAACCTATAATACTCCTCAATATAATCTAACATCGCTCAAAATAGTCTCCATCTCTGACACACTGAGCTGAGAGAACAACCGTATTACTCACGTCGACACTCTCGCACCCGACTCAAACAACACGGAGGCATTAAGCTCCGATACTCTTAAAGATTTTTAGCTCTAAATCTATCTCTAGCATCCAGAAACTAACAGATAATCATCCCTAATCAAGGTTTGTGATGTTTATCTCTAACACAACCCAAACCCCGAGCATAAAGAAAAAATAACCACGAAACAAACGCTACGTACAAAAATCATGCCAAACATTCCAAAACAACACAAGTTCAATCATGAATCACACCTAGCAAAAATTCATTAGTGGATGAAAAACGCACAAAATGAGGAATTTGACACTCACACAACAATCTTGAAAACAAAAGACTAAATTATGCATTCATCCAAAAATTCACATTGAACATACAAAGGCAAGAATCACAAGGGCTTTTCAAGGTGGTAATGTGGTCGGGCTAACAAACAAGGGGAAATTTCTAAAGGTAATTGAAACAAAAACTTGCCTAATCCTAAGGGAGTGATCAATTCACAAAGGCTCAAGCACCAAAATTTCAATCAATTTCTTCTCCTATCCCGATTGCTACACCAACACATATAACTTATTTAGCACAATTATTTGATACTCTTTTTGTTTTTCTTTTTCAAAACTTTTCTATTTTCTTTTCTTTCTTTTTCTCTTTTTTTTTTCTTTTCTTTTTCACAACCGAATAGCAACCAACAACATAAGTGTGCAAACATTGCTCTTCCCAACTTGAATTCAACCAACATCAATGTGTGAATACTCCCTATTTTCTAAGGCAAGATAAAAATTCAAACAACAACACACGGTTGAGGGTTCAAGAAAACAAGGATCAAAATCCATTCAAAAGTGAACTAAATACTCATAGACAAGCATCAACTTCAAATGCAACATGGATATTAACAAAAAGGCTCAAAGGGGTTGCCGAATGCTCACACACTCACAGGGTAAATTGACTATTTGGCCAAAGTAGTTGTTCTTAAAATGAAACAATTGCCTTGATCCTTTTCATATATTCACATAATTAATACAAATAAAAGATTAAACATAATAAAATCTGGGTAAAACAAGAATGTTGGTACTCTGCGCATATATGAACAATGGAAAGCTTCCTCATAATTGGGGTAGAACTAAAGTGATTCAATTCATGAACAAGTAGTACAAATGAATGAATGGCACAAAATTTGTAAAAAGCCTAAGTTTCATGTACATGTTATAGTCTAGAAAGAGATAAACACATACCTTGGAAATGTACCAAACTTTAAACAACATCATTACCATGCATTCGCAAGTTGAAACGATTAAACTTGGAATTATCACCTCAAATTCCCTCAAGCTACTCAATATAAGCTATTGGACAAACAAAAAAATTAACACATTAAAACAACTACTAAGAACATACTAAAAGACCAGGTGAAATTGAATTAAACAAGTTGAAAAGTGAAGATTTGAGAATTTTAAGAATTGGTCCAATTTCAACTTGTTTAACCAATTTACCACACTACCTATACTAATACAATAAAAAACAATAAAGAAACTAAAAATAATTCAACATGCTTGTTTTACGTCGTAAGCTCGACGCCTATTATATACAAACCAGCACGTTGCTTCGGATGAGCAAAATGCATTCACTCCCGGCTTTGCTCTCATCTCTTCGAGCTCTAACCGGAACTGCACATCTAACCACACTTTTAGCAAACGTGAAGAGAAACCAATATATACACTATATTGACAAGTATACAAAACATGTAAAATTCACACATATGGTAAACATATACAAGTATAAATATAAACAAGGGAAAATAGACAATATATACGATATCTACAAAACTCCAAAACAAAGAAACGATCGCAATGCAATCCAATAAAAACACCAATCCCTGGCAATGGCGCCATTTTGCTGAAGCGGTAAAGCAATAAAAGTTTTTGGAAGTATTTTTCTGGGAATTTATCGTCTCCACAAAGATCGGTGTTATTGAATTGCCGATCGACAGTTTCCGCAATTCCGAGTTTGGTTTAAAATGTTTCAAACATATAAACAAAAAAGTAAATATTAACACAAAAAGAATTCATTCTTCAGAGAGAAAAAACTTATTCGGCATGCATATAATCCACTCGTCACAAACTTAAACCAATCGACCAGTTATACTCAACCTATAATACTCCTCAATATAATCTAACATCGCTCAAAATAGTCTCCATCTCTGACACACTGAGCTGAGAGAACAACCGTATTACTCACGCCGACACTCTCGCACCCGACTCAAACAACACGGAGGCATTAAGCTCCGATACTCTTAAAGATTTTTAGCTCTAAATCTATCTCTAGCATCCAGAAACTAACAGATAATCATCCCTAATCAAGGTTTGTGATGTTTATCTCTAACACAACCCAAACCCCGAGCATAAAGAAAAAATAACCACGAAACAAACGCTACGTACAAAAATCATGCCAAACATTCCAAAACAACACAAGTTCAATCATGAATCACACCTAGCAAAAATTCATTAGTGGATGAAAAACGCACAAAATGAGGAATTTGACACTCGCACAACAATCTTGAAAACAAAAGACTAAATTATGCATTCATCCAAAAATTCACATTGAACATACAAAGGCAAGAATCACAAGGGCTTTTCAAGGTGGTAATGTGTTCGGGCTAACAAACAAGGGGAAATTTCTAAAGGTAATTGAAACAAAAACTTGCCTAATCCTAAGGGAGTGATCAATTCACAAAGGCTCAAGCACCAAAATTTCAATCAATTTCTTCTCCTATCCCGATTGCTACACCAACACATATAACTTATTTAGCACAATTATTTGATACTCTTTTTGTTTTTCTTTTTCAAAACTTTTCTATTTTCTTTTCTTTCTTTTTCTCTTTTTTTTTTCTTTTCTTTTTCACAACCGAATAGCAACCAACAACATAAGTGTGCAAACATTGCTCTTCCCAACTTGAATTCAACCAACATCAATGTGTGAATACTCCCTATTTTCTAAGGCAAGATAAAAATTCAAACAACAACACACGGTTGAGGGTTCAAGAAAACAAGGATCAAAATCCATTCAAAAGTGAACTAAATACTCATAGACAAGCATCAACTTCAAATGCAACATGGATATTAACAAAAAGGCTCAAAGGGGTTGCCGAATGCTCACACACTCACAGGGTAAATTGACTATTTGGCCAAAGTAGTTGTTCTTAAAATGAAACAATTGCCTTGATCCTTTTCATATATTCACATAATTAATACAAATAAAAGATTAAACATAATAAAATCTGGGTAAAACAAGAATGTTGGTACTCTGCGCATATATGAACAATGGAAAGCTTCCTCATAATTGGGGTAGAACTAAAGTGATTCAATTCATGAACAAGTAGTACAAATGAATGAATGGCACAAAATTTGTAAAAAGCCTAAGTTTCATGTACATGTTATAGTCTAGAAAGAGATAAACACATACCTTGGAAATGTACCAAACTTTAAACAACATCATTACCATGCATTCGCAAGTTGAAACGATTAAACTTGGAATTATCACCTCAAATTCCCTCAAGCTACTCAATATAAGCTATTGGACAAACAAAAAAATTAACACATTAAAACAACTACTAAGAACATACTAAAAGACCAGGTGAAATTGAATTAAACAAGTTGAAAAGTGAAGATTTGAGAATTTTAAGAATTGGTCCAATTTCAACTTGTTTAACCAATTTACCACACTACCTATACTAATACAATAAAAAACAATAAAGAAACTAAAAATAATTCAACATGCTTGTTTTACGTCGTAAGCTCGACGCCTATTATATACAAACCAGCACGTTGCTTCGGATGAGCAAAATGCATTCACTCCCGGCTTTGCTCTCATCTCTTCGAGCTCTAACCGGAACTGCACATCTAACCACACTTTTAGCAAACGTGAAGAGAAACCAATATATACACTATATTGACAAGTATACAAAACATGTAAAATTCACACATATGGTAAACATATACAAGTATAAATATAAACAAGGGAAAATAGACAATATATACGATATCTACAAAACTCCAAAACAAAGAAACGATCGCAATGCAATCCAATAAAAACACCAATCCCTGGCAATGGCGCCATTTTGCTGAAGCGGTAAAGCAATAAAAGTTTTTGGAAGTATTTTTCTGGGAATTTATCGTCTCCACAAAGATCGGTGTTATTGAATTGCCGATCGACAGTTTCCGCAATTCCGAGTTTGGTTTAAAATGTTTCAAACATATAAACAAAAAAGTAAATATTAACACAAAAAGAATTCATTCTTCAGAGAGAAAAAACTTATTCGGCATGCATATAATCCACTCGTCACAAACTTAAACCAATCGACCAGTTATACTCAACCTATAATACTCCTCAATATAATCTAACATCGCTCAAAATAGTCTCCATCTCTGACACACTGAGCTGAGAGAACAACCGTATTACTCACGCCGACACTCTCGCACCCGACTCAAACAACACGGAGGCATTAAGCTCCGATACTCTTAAAGATTTTTAGCTCTAAATCTATCTCTAGCATCCAGAAACTAACAGATAATCATCCCTAATCAAGGTTTGTGATGTTTATCTCTAACACAACCCAAACCCCGAGCATAAAGAAAAAATAACCACGAAACAAACGCTACGTACAAAAATCATGCCAAACATTCCAAAACAACACAAGTTCAATCATGAATCACACCTAGCAAAAATTCATTAGTGGATGAAAAACGCACAAAATGAGGAATTTGACACTCGCACAACAATCTTGAAAACAAAAGACTAAATTATGCATTCATCCAAAAATTCACATTGAACATACAAAGGCAAGAATCACAAGGGCTTTTCAAGGTGGTAATGTGTTCGGGCTAACAAACAAGGGGAAATTTCTAAAGGTAATTGAAACAAAAACTTGCCTAATCCTAAGGGAGTGATCAATTCACAAAGGCTCAAGCACCAAAATTTCAATCAATTTCTTCTCCTATCCCGATTGCTACACCAACACATATAACTTATTTAGCACAATTATTTGATACTCTTTTTGTTTTTCTTTTTCAAAACTTTTCTATTTTCTTTTCTTTCTTTTTCTCTTTTTTTTTTCTTTTCTTTTTCACAACCGAATAGCAACCAACAACATAAGTGTGCAAACATTGCTCTTCCCAACTTGAATTCAACCAACATCAATGTGTGAATACTCCCTATTTTCTAAGGCAAGATAAAAATTCAAACAACAACACACGGTTGAGGGTTCAAGAAAACAAGGATCAAAATCCATTCAAAAGTGAACTAAATACTCATAGACAAGCATCAACTTCAAATGCAACATGGATATTAACAAAAAGGCTCAAAGGGGTTGCCGAATGCTCACACACTCACAGGGTAAATTGACTATTTGGCCAAAGTGGTTGTTCTTAAAATGAAACAATTGCCTTGATCCTTTTCATATATTTACATAATTAATACAAATAAAAGATTAAACATAATAAAATCTGGGTAAAACAAGAATGTTGGTACTCTGCGCATATATGAACAATGGAAAGCTTCCTCATAATTGGGGTAGAACTAAAGTGATTCAATTCATGAACAAGTAGTACAAATGAATGAATGGCACAAAATTTGTAAAAAGCCTAAGTTTCATGTACATGTTATAGTCTAGAAAGAGATAAACACATACCTTGGAAATGTACCAAACTTTAAACAACATCATTACCATGCATTCGCAAGTTGAAACGATTAAACTTGGAATTATCACCTCAAATTCCCTCAAGCTACTCAATATAAGCTATTGGACAAACAAAAAAATTAACACATTAAAACAACTACTAAGAACATACTAAAAGACCAGGTGAAATTGAATTAAACAAGTTGAAAAGTGAAGATTTGAGAATTTTAAGAATTGGTCCAATTTCAACTTGTTTAACCAATTTACCACACTACCTATACTAATACAATAAAAAACAATAAAGAAACTAAAAATAATTCAACATGCTTGTTTTACGTCGTAAGCTCGACGCCTATTATATACAAACCAGCACGTTGCTTCGGATGAGCAAAATGCATTCACTCCCGGCTTTGCTCTCATCTCTTCGAGCTCTAACCGGAACTGCACATCTAACCACACTTTTAGCAAACGTGAAGAGAAACCAATATATACACTATATTGACAAGTATACAAAACATGTAAAATTCACACATATGGTAAACATATACAAGTATAAATATAAACAAAGGAAAATAGACAATATATACGATATCTACAAAACTCCAAAACAAAGAAACGATCGCAATGCAATCCAATAAAAACACCAATCCCTGGCAATGGCGCCATTTTGCTGAAGCGGTAAAGCAATAAAAGTTTTTGGAAGTATTTTTCTGGGAATTTATCGTCTCCACAAAGATCGGTGTTATTGAATTGCCGATCGACAGTTTCCGCAATTCCGAGTTTGGTTTAAAATGTTTCAAACATATAAACAAAAAAGTAAATATTAACACAAAAAGAATTCATTCTTCAGAGAGAAAAAACTTATTCGGCATGCATATAATCCACTCGTCACAAACTTAAACCAATCGACCAGTTATACTCAACCTATAATACTCCTCAATATAATCTAACATCGCTCAAAATAGTCTCCATCTCTGACACACTGAGCTTAGAGAACAACCGTATTACTCACGCCGACACTCTCGCACCCGACTCAAACAACACGGAGGCATTAAGCTCCGATACTCTTAAAGATTTTTAGCTCTAAATCTATCTCTAGCATCCAGAAACTAACAGATAATCATCCCTAATCAAGGTTTGTGATGTTTATCTCTAACACAACCCAAACCCCGAGCATAAAGAAAAAATAACCACGAAACAAACGCTACGTACAAAAATCATGCCAAACATTCCAAAACAACACAAGTTCAATCATGAATCACACCTAGCAAAAATTCATTAGTGGATGAAAAACGCACAAAATGAGGAATTTGACACTCACACAACATTCTTGAAAACAAAAGACTAAATTATGCATTCATCCAAAAATTCACATTGAACATACAAAGGCAAGAATCACAAGGGCTTTTCAAGGTGGTAATGTGGTCGGGCTAACAAACAAGGGGAAATTTCTAAAGGTAATTGAAACAAAAACTTGCCTAATCCTAAGGGAGTGATCAATTCACAAAGGCTCAAGCACCAAAATTTCAATCAATTTCTTCTCCTATCCCGATTGCTACACCAACACATATAACTTATTTAGCACAATTATTTGATACTCTTTTTGTTTTTCTTTTTCAAAACTTTTCTATTTTCTTTTCTTTCTTTTTCTCTTTTTTTTTTCTTTTCTTTTTCACAACCGAATAGCAACCAACAACATAAGTGTGCAAACATTGCTCTTCCCAACTTGAATTCAACCAACATCAATGTGTGAATACTCCCTATTTTCTAAGGCAAGATAAAAATTCAAACAACAACACACGGTTGAGGGTTCAAGAAAACAAGGATCAAAATCCATTCAAAAGTGAACTAAATACTCATAGACAAGCATCAACTTCAAATGCAACATGGATATTAACAAAAAGGCTCAAAGGGGTTGCCGAATGCTCACACACTCACAGGGTAAATTGACTATTTGGCCAAAGTGGTTGTTCTTAAAATGAAACAATTGCCTTGATCCTTTTCATATATTTACATAATTAATACAAATAAAAGATTAAACATAATAAAATCTGGGTAAAACAAGAATGTTGGTACTCTGCGCATATATGAACAATGGAAAGCTTCCTCATAATTGGGGTAGAACTAAAGTGATTCAATTCATGAACAAGTAGTACAAATGAATGAATGGCACAAAATTTGTAAAAAGCCTAAGTTTCATGTACATGTTATAGTCTAGAAAGAGATAAACACATACCTTGGAAATGTACCAAACTTTAAACAACATCATTACCATGCATTCGCAAGTTGAAACGATTAAACTTGGAATTATCACCTCAAATTCCCTCAAGCTACTCAATATAAGCTATTGGACAAACAAAAAAATTAACACATTAAAACAACTACTAAGAACATACTAAAAGACCAGGTGAAATTGAATTAAACAAGTTGAAAAGTGAAGATTTGAGAATTTTAAGAATTGGTCCAATTTCAACTTGTTTAACCAATTTACCACACTACCTATACTAATACAATAAAAAACAATAAAGAAACTAAAAATAATTCAACATGCTTGTTTTACGTCGTAAGCTCGACGCCTATTATATACAAACCAACACGTTGCTTCGGATGAGCAAAATGCATTCACTCCCGGCTTTGCTCTCATCTCTTCGAGCTCTAACCGGAACTGCACATCTAACCACACTTTTAGCAAACGTGAAGAGAAACCAATATATACACTATATTGACAAGTATACAAAACATGTAAAATTCACACATATGGTAAACATATACAAGTATAAATATAAACAAAGGAAAATAGACAATATATACGATATCTACAAAACTCCAAAACAAAGAAACGATCGCAATGCAATCCAATAAAAACACCAATCCCTGGCAATGGCGCCATTTTGCTGAAGCGGTAAAGCAATAAAAGTTTTTGGAAGTATTTTTCTGGGAATTTATCGTCTCCACAAAGATCGGTGTTATTGAATTGCCGATCGACAGTTTCCGCAATTCCGAGTTTGGTTTAAAATGTTTCAAACATATAAACAAAAAAGTAAATATTAACACAAAAAGAATTCATTCTTCAGAGAGAAAAAACTTATTCGGCATGCATATAATCCACTCGTCACAAACTTAAACCAATCGACCAGTTATACTCAACCTATAATACTCCTCAATATAATCTAACATCGCTCAAAATAGTCTCCATCTCTGACACACTGAGCTTAGAGAACAACCGTATTACTCACGCCGACACTCTCGCACCCGACTCAAACAACACGGAGGCATTAAGCTCCGATACTCTTAAAGATTTTTAGCTCTAAATCTATCTCTAGCATCCAGAAACTAACAGATAATCATCCCTAATCAAGGTTTGTGATGTTTATCTCTAACACAACCCAAACCCCGAGCATAAAGAAAAAATAACCACGAAACAAACGCTACGTACAAAAATCATGCCAAACATTCCAAAACAACACAAGTTCAATCATGAATCACACCTAGCAAAAATTCATTAGTGGATGAAAAACGCACAAAATGAGGAATTTGACACTCACACAACATTCTTGAAAACAAAAGACTAAATTATGCATTCATCCAAAAATTCACATTGAACATACAAAGGCAAGAATCACAAGGGCTTTTCAAGGTGGTAATGTGGTCGGGCTAACAAACAAGGGGAAATTTCTAAAGGTAATTGAAACAAAAACTTGCCTAATCCTAAGGGAGTGATCAATTCACAAAGGCTCAAGCACCAAAATTTCAATCAATTTCTTCTCCTATCCCGATTGCTACACCAACACATATAACTTATTTAGCACAATTATTTGATACTCTTTTTGTTTTTCTTTTTCAAAACTTTTCTATTTTCTTTTCTTTCTTTTTCTCTTTTTTTTTTCTTTTCTTTTTCACAACCGAATAGCAACCAACAACATAAGTGTGCAAACATTGCTCTTCCCAACTTGAATTCAACCAACATCAATGTGTGAATACTCCCTATTTTCTAAGGCAAGATAAAAATTCAAACAACAACACACGGTTGAGGGTTCAAGAAAACAAGGATCAAAATCCATTCAAAAGTGAACTAAATACTCATAGACAAGCATCAACTTCAAATGCAACATGGATATTAACAAAAAGGCTCAAAGGGGTTGCCGAATGCTCACACACTCACAGGGTAAATTGACTATTTGGCCAAAGTGGTTGTTCTTAAAATGAAACAATTGCCTTGATCCTTTTCATATATTTACATAATTAATACAAATAAAAGATTAAACATAATAAAATCTGGGTAAAACAAGAATGTTGGTACTCTGCGCATATATGAACAATGGAAAGCTTCCTCATAATTGGGGTAGAACTAAAGTGATTCAATTCATGAACAAGTAGTACAAATGAATGAATGGCACAAAATTTGTAAAAAGCCTAAGTTTCATGTACATGTTATAGTCTAGAAAGAGATAAACACATACCTTGGAAATGTACCAAACTTTAAACAACATCATTACCATGCATTCGCAAGTTGAAACGATTAAACTTGGAATTATCACCTCAAATTCCCTCAAGCTACTCAATATAAGCTATTGGACAAACAAAAAAATTAACACATTAAAACAACTACTAAGAACATACTAAAAGACCAGGTGAAATTGAATTAAACAAGTTGAAAAGTGAAGATTTGAGAATTTTAAGAATTGGTCCAATTTCAACTTGTTTAACCAATTTACCACACTACCTATACTAATACAATAAAAAACAATAAAGAAACTAAAAATAATTCAACATGCTTGTTTTACGTCGTAAGCTCGACGCCTATTATATACAAACCAGCACGTTGCTTCGGATGAGCAAAATGCATTCACTCCCGGCTTTGCTCTCATCTCTTCGAGCTCTAACCGGAACTGCACATCTAACCACACTTTTAGCAAACGTGAAGAGAAACCAATATATACACTATATTGACAAGTATACAAAACATGTAAAATTCACACATATGGTAAACATATACAAGTATAAATATAAACAAAGGAAAATAGACAATATATACGATATCTACAAAACTCCAAAACAAAGAAACGATCGCAATGCAATCCAATAAAAACACCAATCCCTGGCAATGGCGCCATTTTGCTGAAGCGGTAAAGCAATAAAAGTTTTTGGAAGTATTTTTCTGGGAATTTATCGTCTCCACAAAGATCGGTGTTATTGAATTGCCGATCGACAGTTTCCGCAATTCCGAGTTTGGTTTAAAATGTTTCAAACATATAAACAAAAAAGTAAATATTAACACAAAAAGAATTCATTCTTCAGAGAGAAAAAACTTATTCGGCATGCATATAATCCACTCGTCACAAACTTAAACCAATCGACCAGTTATACTCAACCTATAATACTCCTCAATATAATCTAACATCGCTCAAAATAGTCTCCATCTCTGACACACTGAGCTTAGAGAACAACCGTATTACTCACGCCGACACTCTCGCACCCGACTCAAACAACACGGAGGCATTAAGCTCCGATACTCTTAAAGATTTTTAGCTCTAAATCTATCTCTAGCATCCAGAAACTAACAGATAATCATCCCTAATCAAGGTTTGTGATGTTTATCTCTAACACAACCCAAACCCCGAGCATAAAGAAAAAATAACCACGAAACAAACGCTACGTACAAAAATCATGCCAAACATTCCAAAACAACACAAGTTCAATCATGAATCACACCTAGCAAAAATTCATTAGTGGATGAAAAACGCACAAAATGAGGAATTTGACACTCACACAACATTCTTGAAAACAAAAGACTAAATTATGCATTCATCCAAAAATTCACATTGAACATACAAAGGCAAGAATCACAAGGGCTTTTCAAGGTGGTAATGTGGTCGGGCTAACAAACAAGGGGAAATTTCTAAAGGTAATTGAAACAAAAACTTGCCTAATCCTAAGGGAGTGATCAATTCACAAAGGCTCAAGCACCAAAATTTCAATCAATTTCTTCTCCTATCCCGATTGCTACACCAACACATATAACTTATTTAGCACAATTATTTGATACTCTTTTTGTTTTTCTTTTTCAAAACTTTTCTATTTTCTTTTCTTTCTTTTTCTCTTTTTTTTTTCTTTTCTTTTTCACAACCGAATAGCAACCAACAACATAAGTGTGGAAACATTGCTCTTCCCAACTTGAATTCAACCAACATCAATGTGTGAATACTCCCTATTTTCTAAGGCAAGATAAAAATTCAAACAACAACACACGGTTGAGGGTTCAAGAAAACAAGGATCAAAATCCATTCAAAAGTGAACTAAATACTCATAGACAAGCATCAACTTCAAATGCAACATGGATATTAACAAAAAGGCTCAAAGGGGTTGCCGAATGCTCACACACTCACAGGGTAAATTGACTATTTGGCCAAAGTGGTTGTTCTTAAAATGAAACAATTGCCTTGATCCTTTTCATATATTCACATAATTAATACAAATAAAAGATTAAACATAATAAAATCTGGGTAAAACAAGAATGTTGGTACTCTGCGCATATATGAACAATGGAAAGCTTCCTCATAATTGGGGTAGAACTAAAGTGATTCAATTCATGAACAAGTAGTTCAAATGAATGAATGGCACAAAATTTGTAAAAAGCCTAAGTTTCTTGTACATGTTATAGTCTAGAAAGAGATAAACACATACCTTGGAAATGTACCAAACTTTAAACAACATCATTACCATGCATTCGCAAGTTGAAACGATTAAACTTGGAATTATCACCTCAAATTCCCTCAAGCTACTCAATATAAGCTATTGGACAAACAAAAAAAATAACACATTAAAACAACTACTAAGAACATACTAAAAGACCAGGTGAAATTGAATTAAACAAGTTGAAAAGTGAAGATTTGAGAATTTTAAGAATTGGTCCAATTTCAACTTGTTTAACCAATTTACCACACTACTAATACAATAAAAAACAATAAAGAAACTAAAAATAATTCAACATGCTTGTTTTACGTCGTAAGCTCGACGCCTATTATATACAAACCAGCACGTTGCTTCGGATGAGCAAAATGCATTCACTCCCGGCTTTGCTCTCATCTCTTCGAGCTCTAACCGGAACTGCACATCTAACCACACTTTTAGCAAACGTGAAGAGAAACCAATATATACACTATATTCACAAGTATACAAAACATGTAAAATTCACACATATGGTAAACATATACAAGTATAAATATAAACAAGGGAAAATAGACAATATATACGATATCTACAAAACTCCAAAACAAAGAAACGATCGCAATGCAATCCAATAAAAACACCAATCCCTGGCAATGGCGCCATTTTGCTGAAGCGGTAAAGCAATAAAAGTTTTTGGAAGTATTTTTCTGGGAATTTATCGTCTCCACAAAGATCGGTGTTATTGAATTGCCGATCGACAGTTTTCGCAATTCCGAGTTTGGTTTAAAATGTTTCAAACATATAAACAAAAAAGTAAATATTAACACAAAAAGAATTCATTCTTCAGAGAGAAAAAACTTATTCGGCATGCATATAATCCACTCGTCACAAACTTAAACCAATCGACCAGTTATACTCAACCTATAATACTCCTCAATATAATCTAACATCGCTCAAAATAGTCTCCATCTCTGACACACTGAGCTTAGAGAACAACCGTATTACTCACGCCGACACTCTCGCACCCGACTCAAACAACACGGAGGCATTAAGCTCCGATACTCTTAAAGATTTTTAGCTCTAAATCTATCTCTAGCATCCAGAAACTAACAGATAATCATCCCTAATCAAGGTTTGTGATGTTTATCTCTAACACAACCCAAACCCCGAGCATAAAGAAAAAATAACCACGAAACAAACGCTACGTACAAAAATCATGCCAAACATTCCAAAACAACACAAGTTCAATCATGAATCACACCTAGCAAAAATTCATTAGTGGATGAAAAACGCACAAAATGAGGAATTTGACACTCACACAACATTCTTGAAAACAAAAGACTAAATTATGCATTCATCCAAAAATTCACATTGAACATACAAAGGCAAGAATCACAAGGGCTTTTCAAGGTGGTAATGTGGTCGGGCTAACAAACAAGGGGAAATTTCTAAAGGTAATTGAAACAAAAACTTGCCTAATCCTAAGGGAGTGATCAATTCACAAAGGCTCAAGCACCAAAATTTCAATCAATTTCTTCTCCTATCCCGATTGCTACACCAACACATATAACTTATTTAGCACAATTATTTGATACTCTTTTTGTTTTTCTTTTTCAAAACTTTTCTATTTTCTTTTCTTTCTTTTTCTCTTTTTTTTTTCTTTTCTTTTTCACAACCGAATAGCAACCAACAACATAAGTGTGGAAACATTGCTCTTCCCAACTTGAATTCAACCAACATCAATGTGTGAATACTCCCTATTTTCTAAGGCAAGATAAAAATTCAAACAACAACACACGGTTGAGGGTTCAAGAAAACAAGGATCAAAATCCATTCAAAAGTGAACTAAATACTCATAGACAAGCATCAACTTCAAATGCAACATGGATATTAACAAAAAGGCTCAAAGGGGTTGCCGAATGCTCACACACTCACAGGGTAAATTGACTATTTGGCCAAAGTGGTTGTTCTTAAAATGAAACAATTGCCTTGATCCTTTTCATATATTCACATAATTAATACAAATAAAAGATTAAACATAATAAAATCTGGGTAAAACAAGAATGTTGGTACTCTGCGCATATATGAACAATGGAAAGCTTCCTCATAATTGGGGTAGAACTAAAGTGATTCAATTCATGAACAAGTAGTTCAAATGAATGAATGGCACAAAATTTGTAAAAAGCCTAAGTTTCTTGTACATGTTATAGTCTAGAAAGAGATAAACACATACCTTGGAAATGTACCAAACTTTAAACAACATCATTACCATGCATTCGCAAGTTGAAACGATTAAACTTGGAATTATCACCTCAAATTCCCTCAAGCTACTCAATATAAGCTATTGGACAAACAAAAAAAATAACACATTAAAACAACTACTAAGAACATACTAAAAGACCAGGTGAAATTGAATTAAACAAGTTGAAAAGTGAAGATTTGAGAATTTTAAGAATTGGTCCAATTTCAACTTGTTTAACCAATTTACCACACTACTAATACAATAAAAAACAATAAAGAAACTAAAAATAATTCAACATGCTTGTTTTACGTCGTAAGCTCGACGCCTATTATATACAAACCAGCACGTTGCTTCGGATGAGCAAAATGCATTCACTCCCGGCTTTGCTCTCATCTCTTCGAGCTCTAACCGGAACTGCACATCTAACCACACTTTTAGCAAACGTGAAGAGAAACCAATATATACACTATATTCACAAGTATACAAAACATGTAAAATTCACACATATGGTAAACATATACAAGTATAAATATAAACAAGGGAAAATAGACAATATATACGATATCTACAAAACTCCAAAACAAAGAAACGATCGCAATGCAATCCAATAAAAACACCAATCCCTGGCAATGGCGCCATTTTGCTGAAGCGGTAAAGCAATAAAAGTTTTTGGAAGTATTTTTCTGGGAATTTATCGTCTCCACAAAGATCGGTGTTATTGAATTGCCGATCGACAGTTTTCGCAATTCCGAGTTTGGTTTAAAATGTTTCAAACATATAAACAAAAAAGTAAATATTAACACAAAAAGAATTCATTCTTCAGAGAGAAAAAACTTATTCGGCATGCATATAATCCACTCGTCACAAACTTAAACCAATCGACCAGTTATACTCAACCTATAATACTCCTCAATATAATCTAACATCGCTCAAAATAGTCTCCATCTCTGACACACTGAGCTTAGAGAACAACCGTATTACTCACGCCGACACTCTCGCACCCGACTCAAACAACACGGAGGCATTAAGCTCCGATACTCTTAAAGATTTTTAGCTCTAAATCTATCTCTAGCATCCAGAAACTAACAGATAATCATCCCTAATCAAGGTTTGTGATGTTTATCTCTAACACAACCCAAACCCCGAGCATAAAGAAAAAATAACCACGAAACAAACGCTACGTACAAAAATCATGCCAAACATTCCAAAACAACACAAGTTCAATCATGAATCACACCTAGCAAAAATTCATTAGTGGATGAAAAACGCACAAAATGAGGAATTTGACACTCACACAACATTCTTGAAAACAAAAGACTAAATTATGCATTCATCCAAAAATTCACATTGAACATACAAAGGCAAGAATCACAAGGGCTTTTCAAGGTGGTAATGTGGTCGGGCTAACAAACAAGGGGAAATTTCTAAAGGTAATTGAAACAAAAACTTGCCTAATCCTAAGGGAGTGATCAATTCACAAAGGCTCAAGCACCAAAATTTCAATCAATTTCTTCTCCTATCCCGATTGCTACACCAACACATATAACTTATTTAGCACAATTATTTGATACTCTTTTTGTTTTTCTTTTTCAAAACTTTTCTATTTTCTTTTCTTTCTTTTTCTCTTTTTTTTTTCTTTTCTTTTTCACAACCGAATAGCAACCAACAACATAAGTGTGGAAACATTGCTCTTCCCAACTTGAATTCAACCAACATCAATGTGTGAATACTCCCTATTTTCTAAGGCAAGATAAAAATTCAAACAACAACACACGGTTGAGGGTTCAAGAAAACAAGGATCAAAATCCATTCAAAAGTGAACTAAATACTCATAGACAAGCATCAACTTCAAATGCAACATGGATATTAACAAAAAGGCTCAAAGGGGTTGCCGAATGCTCACACACTCACAGGGTAAATTGACTATTTGGCCAAAGTGGTTGTTCTTAAAATGAAACAATTGCCTTGATCCTTTTCATATATTCACATAATTAATACAAATAAAAGATTAAACATAATAAAATCTAGGTAAAACAAGAATGTTGGTACTCTGCGCATATATGAACAATGGAAAGCTTCCTCATAATTGGGGTAAAACTAAAGTGATTCAATTCATGAACAAGTAGTACAAATGAATGAATGGCACAAAATTTGTAAAAAGCCTAAGTTTCATGTACATGTTATAGTCTAGAAAGAGATAAACACATACGCTGGAAATGTACCAAACTTTAAACAACATCATTACCATGCATTCGCAAGTTGAAACGATCAAACTTGGAATTATCACCTCAAATTCCCTCAAGCTACTCAATATAAGCTATTGGACAAACAAAAAAATTAACACATTAAAACAACTACTAAGAACATACTAAAAGACCAGGTGAAATTGAATTAAACAAGTTGAAAAGTGAAGATTTGAGAATTTTAAGAATTGGTCCAATTTCAACTTGTTTAACCAATTTACCACACTACCTATACTAATACAATAAAAAACAATAAAGAAACTAAAAATAATTCAACATGCTTGTTTTACGTCGTAAGCTCGACGCCTATTATATACAAACCAGCACGTTGCTTCGGATGAGCAAAATGCATTCACTCCCGGCTTTGCTCTCATCTCTTCGAGCTCTAACCGGAACTGCACATCTAACCACACTTTTAGCAAACGTGAAGAGAAACCAATATATACACTATATTCACAAGTATACAAAACATGTAAAATTCACACATATGGTAAACATATACAAGTATAAATATAAACAAGGGAAAATAGACAATATATACGATATATACAAAACTCTAAAACAAAGAAACGATCGCAATGCAATCCAATAAAAACACCAATCCCTGGCAATGGCGCCATTTTGCTGAAGCGGTAAAGCAATAAAAGTTTTTGGAAGTATTTTTCTGGGAATTTATCGTCTCCACAAAGATCGGTGTTATTGAATTGCCGATCGACAGTTTCCGCAATTTCGAGTTTGGTTTAAAATGTTTCAAACATATAAACAAAAAAGTAAATATTAACACAAAAAGAATTCATTCTTCAGAGAGAAAAAACTTATTCGGCATGCATATAATCCACTCGTCACAAACTTAAACCAATCGACCAGTTATACTCAACCTATAATACTCCTCAATATAATCTAACATCGCTCACAACAGTCTCCATCTCTGACACACTGAGCTGAGAGAACAACCGTATTACTCACGCCGACACTCTCGCACCCGACTCAAACAACACGGAGGCATTAAGCTCCGATACTCTTAAAGATTTTTAGCTCTAAATCTATCTCTAGCATCCAGAAACTAACAGATAATCATCCCTAATCAAGGTTTGTGATGTTTATCTCTAACACAACCCAAACCCCGAGCATAAAGAAAAAATAACCACGAAACAAACGCTACGTACAAAAATCATGCCAAACATTCCAAAACAACACAAGTTCAATCATGAATCACACCTAGCAAAAATTCATTTGTGGATGAAAAACGCACAAAATGAGGAATTTGACACTCACACAACAATCTTGAAAACAAAAGACTAAATTATGCATTCATCCAAAAATTCACATTGAACATACAAAGGCAAGAATCACAAGGGCTTTTCAAGGTGGTAATGTGGTCGGGCTAACAAACAAGGGGGAATTTCTAAAGGTAATTGAAACAAAAACTTTCCTAATCCTAAGGGAGTGATCAATTCACAAAGGCTCAAGCACCAAAATTTCAATCAATTTCTTCTCCTATCCCGATTGCTACACCAACACATATAACTTATTTAGCACAATTATTTGATACTCTTTTTATTTTTCTTTTTCAAAACTTTTCTATTTTCTTTTCTTTCTTTTTCTCTTTTTTTTTTCTTTTCTTTTTCACAACCGAATAGCAACCAACAACATAAGTGTGCAAACATTGCTCTTCCCAACTTGAATTCAACCAACATCAATGTGTGAATACTCCCTATTTTCTAAGGCAAGATAAAAATTCAAACAACACACGGTTGAGGGTTCAAGAAAACAAGGATCAAAATCCATTCAAAAGTGAACTAAATACTCATAGACAAGCATCAACTTCAAATGCAACATGGATATTAACAAAAAGGCTCAAAGGGGTTGCCGAATGCTCACACACTCACAGGGTAAATTGACTATTTGGCCAAAGTGGTTGTGCTTAAAATGAAACAATTGCCTTGATCCTTTTCATATATTCACATAATTAATACAAATAAAAGATTAAACATAATAAAATCTAGGTAAAACAAGAATGTTGGTACTCTGCGCATATATGAACAATGGAAAGCTTCCTCATAATTGGGGTAGAACTAAAGTGATTCAATTCATGAACAAGTAGTACAAAAGAATGAATGGCACAAAATTTGTAAAAACCCTAAGTTTCATGTACATGTTATAGTCTAGAAAGAGATAAACACATACCTTGGAAATGTACCAAACTTTAAACAACATCATTACCATGCATTCGCAAGTTGAAACGATCAAACTTGGAATTATCACCTCAAATTCCCTCAAGCTACTCAAAATAAGCTCTTGGACAAACACAAAAATTAACACATTAAAACAACTACTAAGAACATACTAAAAGACCAGGTGAAATTGAATTAAACAAGTTGAAAAGTGAAGATTTGAGAATTTTAAGAATTGGTCCAATTTCAACTTGTTTAACCAATTTACCACACTACCTATACTAATACAATAAAAAATAATAAAGAAACTAAAAATAATTCAACATGCTTGTTTTACGTCGTAAGCTCGACGCCTATTATATACAAACCAGGACGTTGCTTCGGATGAGCAAAATGCATTCACTCCCGGCTTTGCTCTCATCTCTTCGAGCTCTAACCGGAACTGCACATCTAACCACACTTTTAGCAAACGTGAAGAGAAACCAATATATACACTATATTCACAAGTATACAAAACATGTAAAATTCACACATATGGTAAACATATACAAGTATAAATATAAACAAGGGAAAATAGACAATATATACGATATCTACAAAACTCCAAAACAAAGAAACGATCGCAATGCAATCCAATAAAAACACCAATCCCTGGCAATGGCGCCATTTTGCTGAAGCGGTAAAGCAATAAAAGTTTTTGGAAGTATTTTTCTGGGAATTTATCGTCTCCACAAAGATCGGTGTTATTGAATTGCCGATCGACAGTTTCCGCAATTCCGAGTTTGGTTTAAAATGTTTCAAACATATAAACAAAAAAGTAAATATTAACACAAAAAGAATTCATTCTTCAGAGAGAAAAAACTTATTCGGCATGCATATAATCCACTCGTCACAAACTTAAACCAATCGACCAGTTATACTCAACCTATAATACTCCTCAATATAATCTAACATCGCTCACAAAAGTCTCCATCTCTGACACACTGAGCTGAGAGAACAACCGTATTACTCACGCCGACACTCTCGCACCCGACTCAAACAACACGGAGGCATTAAGCTCCGATACTCTTAAAGATTTTTAGCTCTAAATCTATCTCTAGCATCCAGAAACTAACAGATAATCATCCCTAATCAAGGTTTGTGATGTTTATCTCTAACACAACCCAAACCCCGAGCATAAAGAAAAAATAACCACGAAACAAACGCTACGTACAAAAATCATGCCAAACATTCCAAAACAACACAAGTTCAATCATGAATCACACCTAGCAAAAATTCATTAGTGGATGAAAAACGCACAAAATGAGGAATTTGACACTCACACAACAATCTTGAAAACAAAAGACTAAATTATGCATTCATCCAAAAATTCACATTGAACATACAAAGGCAAGA
Source organism: Lathyrus tuberosus (assembly GCA_022829125.1). Taxonomy (NCBI): domain Eukaryota; kingdom Viridiplantae; phylum Streptophyta; class Magnoliopsida; order Fabales; family Fabaceae; genus Lathyrus; species Lathyrus tuberosus. Next base: position 7,445,563 of record JALAZF010000270.1, on the reverse strand, counting down.
ATCACAAGGGCTTTTCAAGGTGGTAATGTGGTCGGGCTAACAAACAAGGGGGAATTTCTAAAGGTAATTGAAACAAAAACTTGCCTAATCCTAAGGGAGTGATCAATTCACAAAGGCTCAAGCACCAAAATTTCAATCAATTTCTTCTCCTATCCCGATTGCTACACCAACACATATAACTTATTTAGCACAATTATTTGATACTCTTTTTATTTTTCTTTTTCAAAACTTTTCTATTTTCTTTTCTTTCTTTTTCTCTTTTTTTTTTCTTTTCTTTTTCACAACCGAATAGCAACCAACAACATAAGTGTGCAAACATTGCTCTTCCCAACTTGAATTCAACCAACATCAATGTGTGAATACTCCCTATTTTCTAAGGCAAGATAAAAATTCAAACAACACACGGTTGAGGGTTCAAGAAAACAAGGATCAAAATCCATTCAAAAGTGAACTAAATACTCATAGACAAGCATCAACTTCAAATGCAACATGGATATTAACAAAAAGGCTCAAAGGGGTTGCCGAATGCTCACACACTCACAGGGTAAATTGACTATTTGGCCAAAGTGGTTGTGCTTAAAATGAAACAATTGCCTTGATCCTTTTCATATATTCACATAATTAATACAAATAAAAGATTAAACATAATAAAATCTAGGTAAAACAAGAATGTTGGTACTCTGCGCATATATGAACAATGGAAAGCTTCCTCATAATTGGGGTAGAACTAAAGTGATTCAATTCATGAACAAGTAGTACAAAAGAATGAATGGCACAAAATTTGTAAAAACCCTAAGTTTCATGTACATGTTATAGTCTAGAAAGAGATAAACACATACCTTGGAAATGTACCAAACTTTAAACAACATCATTACCATGCATTCGCAAGTTGAAACGATCAAACTTGGAATTATCACCTCAAATTCCCTCAAGCTACTCAAAATAAGCTCTTGGACAAACACAAAAATTAACACATTAAAACAACTACTAAGAACATACTAAAAGACCAGGTGAAATTGAATTAAACAAGTTGAAAAGTGAAGATTTGAGAATTTTAAGAATTGGTCCAATTTCAACTTGTTTAACCAATTTACCACACTACCTATACTAATACAATAAAAAACAATAAAGAAACTAAAAATAATTCAACATGCTTGTTTTACGTCGTAAGCTCGACGCCTATTATATACAAACCAGGACGTTGCTTCGGATGAGCAAAATGCATTCACTCCCGGCTTTGCTCTCATCTCTTCGAGCTCTAACCGGAACTGCACATCTAACCACACTTTTAGCAAACGTGAAGAGAAACCAATATATACACTATATTCACAAGTATACAAAACATGTAAAATTCACACATATGGTAAACATATACAAGTATAAATATAAACAAGGGAAAATAGACAATATATACGATATCTACAAAACTCCAAAACAAAGAAACGATCGCAATGCAATCCAATAAAAACACCAATCCCTGGCAATGGCGCCATTTTGCTGAAGCGGTAAAGCAATAAAAGTTTTTGGAAGTATTTTTCTGGGAATTTATCGTCTCCACAAAGATCGGTGTTATTGAATTGCCGATCGACAGTTTCCGCAATTCCGAGTTTGGTTTAAAATGTTTCAAACATATAAACAAAAAAGTAAATATTAACACAAAAAGAATTCATTCTTCAGAGAGAAAAAACTTATTCGGCATGCATATAATCCACTCGTCACAAACTTAAACCAATCGACCAGTTATACTCAACCTATAATACTCCTCAATATAATCTAACATCGCTCACAACAGTCTCCATCTCTGACACACTGAGCTGAGAGAACAACCGTATTACTCACGCCGACACTCTCGCACCCGACTCAAACAACACGGAGGCATTAAGCTCCGATACTCTTAAAGATTTTTAGCTCTAAATCTATCTCTAGCATCCAGAAACTAACAGATAATCATCCCTAATCAAGGTTTGTGATGTTTATCTCTAACACAACCCAAACCCCGAGCATAAAGAAAAAATAACCACGAAACAAACGCTACGTACAAAAATCATGCCAAACATTCCAAAACAACACAAGTTCAATCATGAATCACACCTAGCAAAAATTCATTAGTGGATGAAAAACGCACAAAATGAGGAATTTGACACTCACACAACAATCTTGAAAACAAAAGACTAAATTATGCATTCATCCAAAAATTCACATTGAACATACAAAGGCAAGAATCACAAGGGCTTTTCAAGGTGGTAATGTGGTCGGGCTAACAAACAAGGGGGAATTTCTAAAGGTAATTGAAACAAAAACTTTCCTAATCCTAAGGGAGTGATCAATTCACAAAGGCTCAAGCACCAAAATTTCAATCAATTTCTTCTCCTATCCCGATTGCTACACCAACACATATAACTTATTTAGCACAATTATTTGATACTCTTTTTATTTTTCTTTTTCAAAACTTTTCTATTTTCTTTTCTTTCTTTTTCTCTTTTTTTTTTCTTTTCTTTTTCACAACCGAATAGCAACCAACAACATAAGTGTGCAAACATTGCTCTTCCCAACTTGAATTCAACCAACATCAATGTGTGAATACTCCCTATTTTCTAAGGCAAGATAAAAATTCAAACAACACACGGTTGAGGGTTCAAGAAAACAAGGATCAAAATCCATTCAAAAGTGAACTAAATACTCATAGACAAGCATCAACTTCAAATGCAACATGGATATTAACAAAAAGGCTCAAAGGGGTTGCCGAATGCTCACACACTCACAGGGTAAATTGACTATTTGGCCAAAGTGGTTGTGCTTAAAATGAAACAATTGCCTTGATCCTTTTCATATATTCACATAATTAATACAAATAAAAGATTAAACATAATAAAATCTATGTAAAACAAGAATGTTGGTACTCTGCGCATATATGAACAATGGAAAGCTTCCTCATAATTGGGGTAGAACTAAAGTGATTCAATTCATGAACAAGTAGTACAAAAGAATGAATGGCACAAAATTTGTAAAAACCCTAAGTTTCATGTACATGTTATAGTCTAAAAAGAGATAAACACATACCTTGGAAATGTACCAAACTTTAAACAACATCATTACCATGCATTCGCAAGTTGAAACGATCAAACTTGGAATTATCACCTCAAATTCCCTCAAGCTACTCAAAATAAGCTCTTGGACAAACACAAAAATTAACACATTAAAACAACTACTAAGAACATACTAAAAGACCAGGTGAAATTGAATTAAACAAGTTGAAAAGTGAAGATTTGAGAATTTTAAGAATTGGTCCAATTTCAACTTGTTTAACCAATTTACCACACTACCTATACTAATACAATAAAAAATAATAAAGAAACTAAAAATAATTCAACATGCTTGTTTTACGTCGTAAGCTCGACGCCTATTATATACAAACCAGGACGTTGCTTCGGATGAGCAAAATGCATTCACTCCCGGCTTTGCTCTCATCTCTTCGAGCTCTAACCGGAACTGCACATCTAACCACACTTTTAGCAAACGTGAAGAGAAACCAATATATACACTATATTCACAAGTATACAAAACATGTAAAATTCACACATATGGTAAACATATACAAGTATAAATATAAACAAGGGAAAATAGACAATATATACGATATCTACAAAACTCCAAAACAAAGAAACGATCGCAATGCAATCCAATAAAAACACCAATCCCTGGCAATGGCGCCATTTTGCTGAAGCGGTAAAGCAATAAAAGTTTTTGGAAGTATTTTTCTGGGAATTTATCGTCTCCACAAAGATCGGTGTTATTGAATTGCCGATCGACAGTTTCCGCAATTCCGAGTTTGGTTTAAAATGTTTCAAACATATAAACAAAAAAGTAAATATTAACACAAAAAGAATTCATTCTTCAGAGAGAAAAAACTTATTCGACATGCATATAATCCACTCGTCACAAACTTAAACCAATCGACCAGTTATACTCAACCTATAATACTCCTCAATATAATCTAACATCGCTCACAACAGTCTCCATCTCTGACACACTGAGCTGAGAGAACAACCGTATTACTCACGCCGACACTCTCGCACCCGACTCAAACAACACGGAGGCATTAAGCTCCGATACTCTTAAAGATTTTTAGCTCTAAATCTATCTCTAGCATCCAGAAACTAACAGATAATCATCCCTAATCAAGGTTTGTGATGTTTATCTCTAACACAACCCAAACCCCGAGCATAAAGAAAAAATAACCACGAAACAAACGCTACGTACAAAAATCATGCCAAACATTCCAAAACAACACAAGTTCAATCATGAATCACACCTAGCAAAAATTCATTCGTGGATGAAAAACGCACAAAATGAGGAATTTGACACTCACACAACAATCTTGAAAACAAAAGACTAAATTATGCATTCATCCAAAAATTCACATTGAACATACAAAGGCAAGAATCACAAGGGCTTTTCAAGGTGGTAATGTGGTCGGGCTAACAAACAAGGGGGAATTTCTAAAGGTAATTGAAACAAAAACTTGCCTAATCCTAAGGGAGTGATCAATTCACAAAGGCTCAAGCACCAAAATTTCAATCAATTTCTTCTCCTATCCCGATTGCTACACCAACACATATAACTTATTTAGCACAATTATTTGATACTCTTTTTATTTTTCTTTTTCAAAACTTTTCTATTTTCTTTTCTTTCTTTTTCTCTTTTTTTTTTTCTTTTCTTTTTCACAACCGAATAGCAACCAACAACATAAGTGTGCAAACATTGCTCTTCCCAACTTGAATTCAACCAACATCAATGTGTGAATACTCCCTATTTTCTAAGGCAAGATAAAAATTCAAACAACACACGGTTGAGGGTTCAAGAAAACAAGGATCAAAATCCATTCAAAAGTGAACTAAATACTCATAGACAAGCATCAACTTCAAATGCAACATGGATATTAACAAAAAGGCTCAAAGGGGTTGCCGAATGCTCACACACTCACAGGGTAAATTGACTATTTGGCCAAAGTGGTTGTGCTTAAAATGAAACAATTGCCTTGATCCTTTTCATATATTCACATAATTAATACAAATAAAAGATTAAACATAATAAAATCTATGTAAAACAAGAATGTTGGTACTCTGCGCATATATGAACAATGGAAAGCTTCCTCATAATTGGGGTAGAACTAAAGTGATTCAATTCATGAACAAGTAGTACAAAAGAATGAATGGCACAAAATTTGTAAAAACCCTAAGTTTCATGTACATGTTATAGTCTAGAAAGAGATAAACACATACCTTGGAAATGTACCAAACTTTAAACAACATCATTACCATGCATTCGCAAGTTGAAACGATCAAACTTGGAATTATCACCTCAAATTCCCTCAAGCTACTCAAAATAAGCTCTTGGACAAACACAAAAATTAACACATTAAAACAACTACTAAGAACATACTAAAAGACCAGGTGAAATTGAATTAAACAAGTTGAAAAGTGAAGATTTGAGAATTTTAAGAATTGGTCCAATTTCAACTTGTTTAACCAATTTACCACACTACCTATACTAATACAATAAAAAATAATAAAGAAACTAAAAATAATTCAACATGCTTGTTTTACGTCGTAAGCTCGACGCCTATTATATACAAACCAGGACGTTGCTTCGGATGAGCAAAATGCATTCACTCCCGGCTTTGCTCTCATCTCTTCGAGCTCTAACCGGAACTGCACATCTAACCACACTTTTAGCAAACGTGAAGAGAAACCAATATATACACTATATTCACAAGTATACAAAACATGTAAAATTCACACATATGGTAAACATATACAAGTATAAATATAAACAAGGGAAAATAGACAATATATACGATATCTACAAAACTCCAAAACAAAGAAACGATCGCAATGCAATCCAATAAAAACACCAATCCCTGGCAATGGCGCCATTTTGCTGAAGCGGTAAAGCAATAAAAGTTTTTGGAAGTATTTTTCTGGGAATTTATCGTCTCCACAAAGATCGGTGTTATTGAATTGCCGATCGACAGTTTCCGCAATTCCGAGTTTGGTTTAAAATGTTTCAAACATATAAACAAAAAAGTAAATATTAACACAAAAAGAATTCATTCTTCAGAGAGAAAAAACTTATTCGACATGCATATAATCCACTCGTCACAAACTTAAACCAATCGACCAGTTATACTCAACCTATAATACTCCTCAATATAATCTAACATCGCTCACAACAGTCTCCATCTCTGACACACTGAGCTGAGAGAACAACCGTATTACTCACGCCGACACTCTCGCACCCGACTCAAACAACACGGAGGCATTAAGCTCCGATACTCTTAAAGATTTTTAGCTCTAAATCTATCTCTAGCATCCAGAAACTAACAGATAATCATCCCTAATCAAGGTTTGTGATGTTTATCTCTAACACAACCCAAACCCCGAGCATAAAGAAAAAATAACCACGAAACAAACGCTACGTACAAAAATCATGCCAAACATTCCAAAACAACACAAGTTCAATCATGAATCACACCTAGCAAAAATTCATTAGTGGATGAAAAACGCACAAAATGAGGAATTTGACACTCACACAACAATCTTGAAAACAAAAGACTAAATTATGCATTCATCCAAAAATTCACATTGAACATACAAAGGCAAGAATCACAAGGGCTTTTCAAGGTGGTAATGTGGTCGGGCTAACAAACAAGGGGGAATTTCTAAAGGTAATTGAAACAAAAACTTGCCTAATCCTAAGGGAGTGATCAATTCACAAAGGCTCAAGCACCAAAATTTCAATCAATTTCTTCTCCTATCCCGATTGCTACACCAACACATATAACTTATTTAGCACAATTATTTGATACTCTTTTTATTTTTCTTTTTCAAAACTTTTCTATTTTCTTTTCTTTCTTTTTCTCTTTTTTTTTTTCTTTTCTTTTTCACAACCGAATAGCAACCAACAACATAAGTGTGCAAACATTGCTCTTCCCAACTTGAATTCAACCAACATCAATGTGTGAATACTCCCTATTTTCTAAGGCAAGATAAAAATTCAAACAACACACGGTTGAGGGTTCAAGAAAACAAGGATCAAAATCCATTCAAAAGTGAACTAAATACTCATAGACAAGCATCAACTTCAAATGCAACATGGATATTAACAAAAAGGCTCAAAGGGGTTGCCGAATGCTCACACACTCACAGGGTAAATTGACTATTTGGCCAAAGTGGTTGTGCTTAAAATGAAACAATTGCCTTGATCCTTTTCATATATTCACATAATTAATACAAATAAAAGATTAAACATAATAAAATCTAGGTAAAACAAGAATGTTGGTACTCTGCGCATATATGAACAATGGAAAGCTTCCTCATAATTGGGGTAGAACTAAAGTGATTCAATTCATGAACAAGTAGTACAAAAGAATGAATGGCACAAAATTTGTAAAAACCCTAAGTTTCATGTACATGTTATAGTCTAGAAAGAGATAAACACATACCTTGAAAATGTACCAAACTTTAAACAACATCATTACCATGCATTCGCAAGTTGAAACGATCAAACTTGGAATTATCACCTCAAATTCCCTCAAGCTACTCAAAATAAGCTCTTGGACAAACACAAAAATTAACACATTAAAACAACTACTAAGAACATACTAAAAGACCAGGTGAAATTGAATTAAACAAGTTGAAAAGTGAAGATTTGAGAATTTTAAGAATTGGTCCAATTTCAACTTGTTTAACCAATTTACCACACTACCTATACTAATACAATAAAAAATAATAAAGAAACTAAAAATAATTCAACATGCTTGTTTTACGTCGTAAGCTCGACGCCTATTATATACAAACCAGGACGTTGCTTCGGATGAGCAAAATGCATTCACTCCCGGCTTTGCTCTCATCTCTTTGAGCTCTAACCGGAACTGCACATCTAACCACACTTTTAGCAAACGTGAAGAGAAACCAATATATACACTATATTCACAAGTATACAAAACATGTAAAATTCACACATATGGTAAACATATACAAGTATAAATATAAACAAGGGAAAATAGACAATATATACGATATCTACAAAACTCCAAAACAAAGAAACGATCGCAATGCAATCCAATAAAAACACCAATCCCTGGCAATGGCGCCATTTTGCTGAAGCGGTAAAGCAATAAAAGTTTTTGGAAGTATTTTTCTGGGAATTTATCGTCTCCACAAAGATCGGTGTTATTGAATTGCCGATCGACAGTTTCCGCAATTCCGAGTTTGGTTTAAAATGTTTCAAACATATAAACAAAAAAGAAAATATTAACACAAAAAGAATTCATTCTTCAGAGAGAAAAAACTTATTCGGCATGCATATAATCCACTCGTCACAAACTTAAACCAATCGACCAGTTATACTCAACCTATAATACTCCTCAATATAATCTAACATCGCTCACAACAGTCTCCATCTCTGACACACTGAGCTGAGAGAACAACCGTATTACTCACGCCGACACTCTCGCACCCGACTCAAACAACACGGAGGCATTAAGCTCCGATACTCTTAAAGATTTTTAGCTCTAAATCTATCTCTAGCATCCAGAAACTAACAGATAATCATCCCTAATCAAGGTTTGTGATGTTTATCTCTAACACAACCCAAACCCCGAGCATAAAGAAAAAATAACCACGAAACAAACGCTACGTACAAAAATCATGCCAAACATTCCAAAACAACACAAGTTCAATCATGAATCACACCTAGCAAAAATTCATTAGTGGATGAAAAACGCACAAAATGAGGAATTTGACACTCACACAACAATCTTGAAAACAAAAGACTAAATTATGCATTCATCCAAAAATTCACATTGAACATACAAAGGCAAGAATCACAAGGGCTTTTCAAGGTGGTAATGTGGTCGGGCTAACAAACAAGGGGGAATTTCTAAAGGTAATTGAAACAAAAACTTTCCTAATCCTAAGGGAGTGATCAATTCACAAAGGCTCAAGCACCAAAATTTCAATCAATTTCTTCTCCTATCCCGATTGCTACACCAACACATATAACTTATTTAGCACAATTATTTGATACTCTTTTTATTTTTCTTTTTCAAAACTTTTCTATTTTCTTTTCTTTCTTTTTCTCTTTTTTTTTTCTTTTCTTTTTCACAACCGAATAGCAACCAACAACATAAGTGTGCAAACATTGCTCTTCCCAACTTGAATTCAACCAACATCAATGTGTGAATACTCCCTATTTTCTAAGGCAAGATAAAAATTCAAACAACACACGGTTGAGGGTTCAAGAAAACAAGGATCAAAATCCATTCAAAAGTGAACTAAATACTCATAGACAAGCATCAACTTCAAATGCAACATGGATATTAACAAAAAGGCTCAAAGGGGTTGCCGAATGCTCACACACTCACAGGGTAAATTGACTATTTGGCCAAAGTGGTTGTGCTTAAAATGAAACAATTGCCTTGATCCTTTTCATATATTCACATAATTAATACAAATAAAAGATTAAACATAATAAAATCTAGGTAAAACAAGAATGTTGGTACTCTGCGCATATATGAACAATGGAAAGCTTCCTCATAATTGGGGTAGAACTAAAGTGATTCAATTCATGAACAAGTAGTACAAAAGAATGAATGGCACAAAATTTGTAAAAACCCTAAGTTTGATGTACATGTTATAGTCTAGAAAGAGATAAACACATACCTTGGAAATGTACCAAACTTTAAACAACATCATTACCATGCATTCGCAAGTTGAAACGATCAAACTTGGAATTATCACCTCAAATTCCCTCAAGCTACTCAAAATAAGCTCTTGGACAAACACAAAAATTAACACATTAAAACAACTACTAAGAACATACTAAAAGACCAGGTGAAATTGAATTAAACAAGTTGAAAAGTGAAGATTTGAGAATTTTAAGAATTGGTCCAATTTCAACTTGTTTAACCAATTTACCACACTACCTATACTAATACAATAAAAAACAATAAAGAAACTAAAAATAATTCAACATGCTTGTTTTACGTCGTAAGCTCGACGCCTATTATATACAAACCAGGACGTTGCTTCGGATGAGCAAAATGCATTCACTCCCGGCTTTGCTCTCATCTCTTCGAGCTCTAACCGGAACTGCACATCTAACCACACTTTTAGCAAACGTGAAGAGAAACCAATATATACACTATATTCACAAGTATACAAAACATGTAAAATTCACGCATATGGTAAACATATACAAGTATAAATATAAACAAGGGAAAATAGACAATATATACGATATCTACAAAACTCCAAAACAAAGAAACGATCGCAATGCAATCCAATAAAAACACCAATCCCTGGCAATGGCGCCATTTTGCTGAAGCGGTAAAGCAATAAAAGTTTTTGGAAGTATTTTTCTGGGAATTTATCGTCTCCACAAAGATCGGTGTTATTGAATTGCCGATCGACAGTTTCCGCAATTCCGAGTTTGGTTTAAAATGTTTCAAACATATAAACAAAAAAGTAAATATTAACACAAAAAGAATTCATTCTTCAGAGAGAAAAAACTTATTCGGCATGCATATAATCCACTCGTCACAAACTTAAACCAATCGACCAGTTATACTCAACCTATAATACTCCTCAATATAATCTAACATCGCTCACAACAGTCTCCATCTCTGACACACTGAGCTGAGAGAACAACCGTATTACTCACGCCGACACTCTCGCACCCGACTCAAACAACACGGAGGCATTAAGCTCCGATACTCTTAAAGATTTTTAGCTCTAAATCTATCTCTAGCATCCAGAAACTAACAGATAATCATCCCTAATCAAGGTTTGTGATGTTTATCTCTAACACAACCCAAACCCCGAGCATAAAGAAAAAATAACCACGAAACAAACGCTACGTACAAAAATCATGCCAAACATTCCAAAACAACACAAGTTCAATCATGAATCACACCTAGCAAAAATTCATTAGTGGATGAAAAACGCACAAAATGAGGAATTTGACACTCACACAACAATCTTGAAAACAAAAGACTAAATTATGCATTCATCCAAAAATTCACATTGAACATACAAAGGCAAGAATCACAAGGGCTTTTCAAGGTGGTAATGTGGTCGGGCTAACAAACAAGGGGGAATTTCTAAAGGTAATTGAAACAAAAACTTTCCTAATCCTAAGGGAGTGATCAATTCACAAAGGCTCAAGCACCAAAATTTCAATCAATTTCTTCTCCTATCCCGATTGCTACACCAACACATATAACTTATTTAGCACAATTATTTGATACTCTTTTTATTTTTCTTTTTCAAAACTTTTCTATTTTCTTTTCTTTCTTTTTCTCTTTTTTTTTTCTTTTCTTTTTCACAACCGAATAGCAACCAACAACATAAGTGTGCAAACATTGCTCTTCCCAACTTGAATTCAACCAACATCAATGTGTGAATACTCCCTATTTTCTAAGGCAAGATAAAAATTCAAACAACACACGGTTGAGGGTTCAAGAAAACAAGGATCAAAATCCATTCAAAAGTGAACTAAATACTCATAGACAAGCATCAACTTCAAATGCAACATGGATATTAACAAAAAGGCTCAAAGGGGTTGCCGAATGCTCACACACTCACAGGGTAAATTGACTATTTGGCCAAAGTGGTTGTGCTTAAAATGAAACAATTGCCTTGATCCTTTTCATATATTCACATAATTAATACAAATAAAAGATTAAACATAATAAAATCTAGGTAAAACAAGAATGTTGGTACTCTGCGCATATATGAACAATGGAAAGCTTCCTCATAATTGGGGTAGAACTAAAGTGATTCAATTCATGAACAAGTAGTACAAAAGAATGAATGGCACAAAATTTGTAAAAACCCTAAGTTTCATGTACATGTTATAGTCTAGAAAGAGATAAACACATACCTTGGAAATGTACCAAACTTTAAACAACATCATTACCATGCATTCGCAAGTTGAAACGATCAAACTTGGAATTATCACCTCAAATTCCCTCAAGCTACTCAAAATAAGCTCTTGGACAAACACAAAAATTAACACATTAAAACAACTACTAAGAACATACTAAAAGACCAGGTGAAATTGAATTAAACAAGTTGAAAAGTGAAGATTTGAGAATTTTAAGAATTGGTCCAATTTCAACTTGTTTAACCAATTTACCACACTACCTATACTAATACAATAAAAAATAATAAAGAAACTAAAAATAATTCAACATGCTTGTTTTACGTCGTAAGCTCGACGCCTATTATATACAAACCAGGACGTTGCTTCGGATGAGCAAAATGCATTCACTCCCGGCTTTGCTCTCATCTCTTCGAGCTCTAACCGGAACTGCACATCTAACCACACTTTTAGCAAACGTGAAGAGAAACCAATATATACACTATATTCACAAGTATACAAAACATGTAAAATTCACACATATGGTAAACATATACAAGTATAAATATAAACAAGGGAAAATAGACAATATATACGATATCTACAAAACTCCAAAACAAAGAAACGATCGCAATGCAATCCAATAAAAACACCAATCCCTGGCAATGGCGCCATTTTGCTGAAGCGGTAAAGCAATAAAAGTTTTTGGAAGTATTTTTCTGGGAATTTATTGTCTCCACAAAGATCGGTGTTATTGAATTGCCGATCGACAGTTTCCGCAATTCCGAGTTTGGTTTAAAATGTTTCAAACATATAAACAAAAAAGTAAATATTAACACAAAAAGAATTCATTCTTCAGAGAGAAAAAACTTATTCGGCATGCATATAATCCACTCGTCACAAACTTAAACCAATTGACCAGTTATACTCAACCTATAATTACTCCTCAATATAATCTAACATCGCTCACAACAGTCTCCATCTCTGACACACTGAGCTGAGAGAACAACCGTATTACTCACGCCGACACTCTCGCACCCGACTCAAACAACACGGAGGCATTAAGCTCCGATACTCTTAAAGATTTTTAGCTCTAAATCTATCTCTAGCATCCAGAAACTAACAGATAATCATCCCTAATCAAGGTTTGTGATGTTTATCTCTAACACAACCCAAACCCAGAGCATAAAGAAAAAATACCCACGAAACAAACGCTACGTACAAAAATCATGCCAAACATTCCAAAACAACACAAGTCCAATCATGAATCACACCTAGCAAAAATTCATTAGTGGATGAAAAACGCACAAAATGAGGAATTTGACACTCACACAACAATCTTGAAAACAAAAGACTAAATTATGCATTCATCCAAAAATTCACATTGAACATACAAAGGCAAGAATCACAAGGGCTTTTCAAGGTGGTAATGTGGTCGGGCTAACAAACAAGGGGGAATTTCTAAAGGTAATTGAAACAAAAACTTTCCTAATCCTAAGGGAGTGATCAATTCACAAAGGCTCAAGCACCAAAATTTCAATCAATTTCTTCTCCTATCCCGATTGCTACACCAACACATATAACTTATTTAGCACAATTATTTGATACTCTTTTTATTTTTCTTTTTCAAAACTTTTCTATTTTCTTTTCTTTCTTTTTCTCTTTTTTTTTTCTTTTCTTTTTCACAACCGAATAGCAACCAACAACATAAGTGTGCAAACATTGCTCTTCCCAACTTGAATTCAACCAACATCAATGTGTGAATACTCCCTATTTTCTAAGGCAAGATAAAAATTCAAACAACACACGGTTGAGGGTTCAAGAAAACAAGGATCAAAATCCATTCAAAAGTGAACTAAATACTCATAGACAAGCATCAACTTCAAATGCAACATGGATATTAACAAAAAGGCTCAAAGGGGTTGCCGAATGCTCACACACTCACAGGGTAAATTGACTATTTGGCCAAAGTGGTTGTGCTTAAAATGAAACAATTGCCTTGATCCTTTTCATATATTCACATAATTAATACAAATAAAAGATTAAACATAATAAAATCTAGGTAAAACAAGAATGTTGGTACTCTGCGCATATATGAACAATGGAAAGCTTCCTCATAATTGGGGTAGAACTAAAGTGATTCAATTCATGAACAAGTAGTACAAAAGAATGAATGGCACAAAATTTGTAAAAACCCTAAGTTTCATGTACATGTTATAGTCTAGAAAGAGATAAACACATACCTTGGATATGTACCAAACTTTAAACAACATCATTACCATGCATTCGCAAGTTGAAACGATCAAACTTGGAATTATCACCTCAAATTCCCTCAAGCTACTCAAAATAAGCTCTTGGACAAACACAAAAATTAACACATTAAAACAACTACTAAGAACATACTAAAAGACCAGGTGAAATTGAATTAAACAAGTTGAAAAGTGAAGATTTGAGAATTTTAAGAATTGGTCCAATTTCAACTTGTTTAACCAATTTACCACACTACCTATACTAATACAATAAAAAATAATAAAGAAACTAAAAATAATTCAACATGCTTGTTTTACGTCGTAAGCTCGACGCCTATTATATACAAACCAGGACGTTGCTTCGGATGAGCAAAATGCATTCACTCCCGGCTTTGCTCTCATCTCTTTGAGCTCTAACCGGAACTGCACATCTAACCACACTTTTAGCAAACGTGAAGAGAAACCAATATATACACTATATTCACAAGTATACAAAACATGTAAAATTCACACATATGGTAAACATATACAAGTATAAATATAAACAAGGGAAAATAGACAATATATACGATATCTACAAAACTCCAAAACAAAGAAACGATCGCAATGCAATCCAATAAAAACACCAATCCCTGGCAATGGCGCCATTTTGCTGAAGCGGTAAAGCAATAAAAGTTTTTGGAAGTATTTTTCTGGGAATTTATCGTCTCCACAAAGATCGGTGTTATTGAATTGCCGATCGACAGTTTCCGCAATTCCGAGTTTGGTTTAAAATGTTTCAAACATATAAACAAAAAAGTAAATATTAACACAAAAAGAATTCATTCTTCAGAGAGAAAAAACTTATTCGGCATGCATATAATCCACTCGTCACAAACTTAAACCAATTGACCAGTTATACTCAACCTATAATTACTCCTCAATATAATCTAACATCGCTCACAACAGTCTCCATCTCTGACACACTGAGCTGAGAGAACAACCGTATTACTCACGCCGACACTCTCGCACCCGACTCAAACAACACGGAGGCATTAAGCTCCGATACTCTTAAAGATTTTTAGCTCTAAATCTATCTCTAGCATCCAGAAACTAACAGATAATCATCCCTAATCAAGGTTTGTGATGTTTATCTCTAACACAACCCAAACCCAGAGCATAAAGAAAAAATACCCACGAAACAAACGCTACGTACAAAAATCATGCCAAACATTCCAAAACAACACAAGTCCAATCATGAATCACACCTAGCAAAAATTCATTAGTGGATGAAAAACGCACAAAATGAGGAATTTGACACTCACACAACAATCTTGAAAACAAAAGACTAAATTATGCATTCATCCAAAAATTCGCATTGAACATACAAAGGCAAGAATCACAATGGCTTTTCAAGGTGGTAATGTGGTCGGGCTAACAAACAAGGGGAAATTTCTAAAGGTAATTGAAACAAAAACTTGCCTAATCCTAAGGGAGTGATCAATTCACAAAGGCTCAAGCACCAAAATTTCAATCAATTTCTTCTCCTATCCCGATTGCTACACCAACACATATAACTTATTTAGCACAATTATTTGATACTCTTTTTGTTTTTCTTTTTCAAAACTTTTCTATTTTCTTTTCTTTCTTTTTCTCTTTGTTTTTCTTTTCTTTTTCACAACCGAATAGCAACCAACAACATAAGTGTGCAAACATTGCTCTTCCTAACTTGAATTCAACCAACATCAATGTGTGAATACTCCCTATTTTCTAAGGCAAGATAAAAATTCAAACAACAACACACGGTTGAGGGTTCAAGAAAACAAGGATCAAAATCCATTCAAAAGTGAACTAAATACTCATAGACAAGCATCAACTTCAAATGCAACATGGATATTAACAAAAAGGCTCAAAGGGGTTGCTGAATGCTCACACACTCACAGGGTAAATTGACGATTTGGCCAAAGTGGTTGTTCTTAAAATGAAACAATTGCCTTGATCCTTTTCATATATTCACATAATTAATACAAATAAAAGATTAAACATAATAAAATCTAGGTAAAACAAGAATGTTGGTACTCTGCGCATATATGAACAATGGAAAGCTTCCTCATAATTGGGGTAGAACTAAAGTGATTTAATTCATGAACAAGTAGTACAAAAGAATGAATGGCACAAAATTTGTAAAAAGCCTAAGTTTCATGTACATGTTATAGTCTAGAAAGAGATAAACACATACCATGGAAATGTACCAAACTTTAAACAACATCATTACCATGCATTCGCAAGTTGAAACGATCAAACTTGGAATTATCACCTCAAATTCCCTCAAGCTACTCAAAATAAGCTCTTGGACAAACAAAAAAATTAACACATTAAAACAACTACTAAGAACATACTAAAAGACCAGGTGAAATTGAATTAAACAAGTTGAAAAGTGAAGATTTGAGAATTTTAAGAATTGGTCCAATTTCAACTTGTTTAACCAATTTACCACACTACCTATACTAATACAATAAAAAATAATAAAGAAACTAAAAATAATTCAACATGCTTGTTTTACGTCGTAAGCTCGACGCCTATTATATACAAACCAGGACGTTGCTTCGGATGAGCAAAATGCATTCACTCCCGGCTTTGCTCTCATCTCTTCGAGCTCTAACCGGAACTGCACATCTAACCACACTTTTAGCAAACGTGAAGAGAAACCAATATATACACTATATTCACAAGTATACAAAACATGTAAAATTCACACATATGGTAAACATATACAAGTATAAATATAAACAAGGGAAAATAGACAATATATACGATATCTACAAAACTCCAAAACAAAGAAACGATCGCAATGCAATCCAATAAAAACACCAATCCCTGGCAATGGCGCCATTTTGCTGAAGCGGTAAAGCAATAAAAGTTTTTGGAAGTATTTTTCTGGGAATTTATCGTCTCCACAAAGATCGGTGTTATTGAATTGCCGATCGACAGTTTCCGCAATTCCGAGTTTGGTTTAAAATGTTTCAAACATATAAACAAAAAAGTAAATATTAACACAAAAAGAATTCATTCTCCAGAGAGAAAAAACTTATTCGGCATGCATATAATCCACTCGTCACAAACTTAAACCAATTGACCAGTTATACTCAACCTATAATACTCCTCAATATAATCTAACATCGCTCACAACAGTCTCCATCTCTGACACACTGAGCTGAGAGAACAACCGTATTACTCACGCCGACACTCTCGCACCCGACTCAAACAACACGGAGGCATTAAGCTCCGATACTCTTAAAGATTTTTAGCTCTAAATCTATCTCTAGCATCCAGAAACTAACAGATAATCATCCCTAATCAAGGTTTGTGATGTTTATCTCTAACACAACCCAAACCCAGAGCATAAAGAAAACATAACCACGAAACAAACGCTACGTACAAAAATCATGCCAAACATTCCAAAACAACACAAGTTCAATCATGAATCACACCTAGCAAAAATTCATTAGTGGATGAAAAACGCACAAAATGAGGAATTTGACACTCACACAACAATCTTGAAAACAAAAGACTAAATTATGCATTCATCCAAAAATTCGCATTGAACATACAAAGGCAAGAATCACAATGGCTTTTCAAGGTGGTAATGTGGTCGGGCTAACAAACAAGGGAAATTTCTAAAGGTAATTGAAACAAAAACTTGCCTAATCCTAAGGGAGTGATCAATTCACAAAGGCTCAAGCACCAAAATTTCAATCAATTTCTTCTCCTATCCCGATTGCTACACCAACACATATAACTTATTTAGCATAATTATTTGATACTCTTTTTGTTTTTCTTTTTCAAAACTTTTCTATTTTCTTTTCTTTCCTTTTCTCTTTTTTTTTCTTTTCTTTTTCACAACCGAATAGCAACCAACAACATAAGTGTGCAAACATTGCTCTTCCCAACTTGAATTCAACCAACATCAATGTGTGAATACTCCCTATTTTCTAAGGCAAGATAAAAATTCAAACAACAACACACGGTTGAGGGTTCAAGAAAACGAGGATCAAAATCCATTCAAAAGTGAACTAAATACTCATAGATAAGCATCAACTTCAAATGCAACATGGATATTAACAAAAAGGCTCAAAGGGGTTGCCGAATGCTCACACACTCACAGGGTAAATTGACTATTTGGCCAAAGTGGTTGTTCTTAAAATGAAACAATTTCCTTGATCCTTTTCATATATTCACATAATTAATACAAATAAAAGATTAAACATAATAAAATCTAGGTAAAACAAGAATGTTGGTACTCTGCGCATATATGAACAATGGAAAGCTTCCTCATAATTGGGGTAGAACTAAAGTGATTCAATTCATGAACAAGTAGTACAAAAGAATGAATGGCACAAAATTTGTAAAAACCCTAAGTTTCATGTACATGTTATAGTCTAGAAAGAGATAAACACATACCTTGGAAATGTACCAAACTTTAAACAACATCATTACCATGCATTCGCAAGTTGAAACGATCAAACTTGGAATTATCACCTCAAATTCCCTCAAGCTACTCAAAATAAGCTCTTGGACAAACACAAAAATTAACACATTAAAACAACTACTAAGAACATACTAAAAGACCAGGTGAAATTGAATTAAACAAGTTGAAAAGTGAAGATTTGAGAATTTTAAGAATTGGTCCAATTTCAACTTGTTTAACCAATTTACCACACTACCTATACTAATACAATAAAAAATAATAAAGAAACTAAAAATAATTCAACATGCTTGTTTTACGTCGTAAGCTCGACGCCTATTATATACAAACCAGGACGTTGCTTCGGATGAGCAAAATGCATTCACTCCCGGCTTTGCTCTCATCTCTTCGAGCTCTAACCGGAACTGCACATCTAACCACACTTTTAGCAAACGTGAAGAGAAACCAATATATACACTATATTCACAAGTATACAAAACATGTAAAATTCACACATATGGTAAACATATACAAGTATAAATATAAACAAGGGAAAATAGACAATATATACGATATCTACAAAACTCCAAAACAAAGAAACGATCGCAATGCAATCCAATAAAAACACCAATCCCTGGCAATGGCGCCATTTTGCTGAAGCGGTAAAGCAATAAAAGTTTTTGGAAGTATTTTTCTGGGAATTTATCGTCTCCACAAAGATCGGTGTTATTGAATTGCCGATCGACAGTTTCCGCAATTCCGAGTTTGGTTTAAAATGTTTCAAACATATAAACAAAAAAGTAAATATTAACACAAAAAGAATTCATTCTTCAGAGAGAAAAAACTTATTCGGCATGCATATAATCCACTCGTCACAAACTTAAACCAATTGACCAGTTATACTCAACCTATAATACTCCTCAATATAATCTAACATCGCTTACAACAGTCTCCATCTCTGACACACTGAGCTGAGAGAACAACCGTATTACTCACGCCGACACTCTCGCACCCGACTCAAACAACACGGAGGCATTAAGCTCCGATACTCTTAAAGATTTTTAGCTCTAAATCTATCTCTAGCATCCAGAAACTAACAGATAATCATCCCTAATCAAGGTTTGTGATGTTTATCTCTAACACAACCCAAACCCAGAGCATAAAGAAAAAATACCCACGAAACAAACGCTACGTACAAAAATCATGCCAAACATTCCAAAACAACACAAGTCCAATCATGAATCACACCTAGCAAAAATTCATTAGTGGATGAAAAACGCACAAAATGAGGAATTTGACACTCACACAACAATCTTGAAAACAAAAGACTAAATTATGCATTCATCCAAAAATTCGCATTGAACATACAAAGGCAAGAATCACAATGGCTTTTCAAGGTGGTAATGTGGTCGGGCTAACAAACAAGGGGAAATTTCTAAAGGTAATTGAAACAAAAACTTGCCTAATCCTAAGGGAGTGATCAATTCACAAAGGCTCAAGCACCAAAATTTCAATCAATTTCTTCTCCTATCCCGATTGCTACACCAACACATATAACTTATTTAGCACAATTATTTGATACTCTTTTTGTTTTTCTTTTTCAAAACTTTTCTATTTTCTTTTCTTTCTTTTTCTCTTTGTTTTTCTTTTCTTTTTCACAACCGAATAGCAACCAACAACATAAGTGTGCAAACATTGCTCTTCCTAACTTGAATTCAACCAACATCAATGTGTGAATACTCCCTATTTTCTAAGGCAAGATAAAAATTCAAACAACAACACACGGTTGAGGGTTCAAGAAAACAAGGATCAAAATCCATTCAAAAGTGAACTAAATACTCATAGACAAGCATCAACTTCAAATGCAACATGGATATTAACAAAAAGGCTCAAAGGGGTTGCCGAATGCTCACACACTCACAGGGTAAATTGACTATTTGGCCAAAGTGGTTGTTCTTAAAATGAAACAATTGCCTTGATCCTTTTCATATATTCACATAATTAATACAAATAAAAGATTAAACATAATAAAATCTAGGTAAAACAAGAATGTTGGTACTCTGCGCATATATGAACAATGGAAAGCTTCCTCATAATTGGGGTAGAACTAAAGTGATTTAATTCATGAACAAGTAGTACAAAAGAATGAATGGCACAAAATTTGTAAAAAGCCTAAGTTTCGTGTACATGTTATAGTCTAGAAAGAGATAAACACATACCATGGAAATGTACCAAACTTTAAACAACATCATTACCATGCATTCGCAAGTTGAAACGATCAAACTTGGAATTATCACCTCAAATTCCCTCAAGCTACTCAAAATAAGCTCTTGGACAAACAAAAAAATTAACACATTAAAACAACTACTAAGAACATACTAAAAGACCAGGTGAAATTGAATTAAACAAGTTGAAAAGTGAAGATTTGAGAATTTTAAGAATTGGTCCAATTTCAACTTGTTTAACCAATTTACCACACTACCTATACTAATACAATAAAAAATAATAAAGAAACTAAAAATAATTCAACATGCTTGTTTTACGTCGTAAGCTCGACGCCTATTATATACAAACCAGGACGTTGCTTCGGATGAGCAAAATGCATTCACTCTCGGCTTTGCTCTCATCTCTTCGAGCTCTAACCGGAACTGCACATCTAACCACACTTTTAGCAAACGTGAAGAGAAACCAATATATACACTATATTCACAAGTATACAAAACATGTAAAATTCACACATATGGTAAACATATACAAGTATAAATATAAACAAGGGAAAATAGACAATATATACGATATCTACAAAACTCCAAAACAAAGAAACGATCGCAATGCAATCCAATAAAAACACCAATCCCTGGCAATGGCGCCATTTTGCTGAAGCGGTAAAGCAATAAAAGTTTTTGGAAGTATTTTTCTGGGAAATTATCGTCTCCACAAAGATCGGTGTTATTGAATTGCCGATCGACAGTTTCCGTAATTCCGAGTTTGGTTTAAAATGTTTCAAACATATAAACAAAAAAGAAAATATTAACACAAAAAGAATTCATTCTCCAGAGAGAAAAAACTTATTCGGCATGCATATAATCCACTCGTCACAAACTTAAACCAATTGACCAGTTATACTCAACCTATAATACTCCTCAATATAATCTAACATCGCTCACAACAGTCTCCATCTCTGACACACTGAGCTGAGAGAACAACCGTATTACTCACGCCGACACTCTCGCACCCGACTCAAACAACACGGAGGCATTAAGCTCCGATACTCTTAAAGATTTTTAGCTCTAAATCTATCTCTAGCATCCAGAAACTAACAGATAATCATCCCTAATCAAGGTTTGTGATGTTTATCTCTAACACAACCCAAACCCAGAGCATAAAGAAAACATAACCACGAAACAAACGCTACGTACAAAAATCATGCCAAACATTCCAAAACAACACAAGTTCAATCATGAATCACACCTAGCAAAAATTCATTAGTGGATGAAAAACGCACAAAATGAGGAATTTGACACTCACACAACAATCTTGAAAACAAAAGACTAAATTATGCATTCATCCAAAAATTCGCATTGAACATACAAAGGCAAGAATCACAATGGCTTTTCAAGGTGGTAATGTGGTCGGGCTAACAAACAAGGGAAATTTCTAAAGGTAATTGAAACAAAAACTTGCCTAATCCTAAGGGAGTGATCAATTCACAAAGGCTCAAGCACCAAAATTTCAATCAATTTCTTCTCCTATCCCGATTGCTACACCAACACATATAACTTATTTAGCACAATTATTTGATACTCTTTTTGTTTTTCTTTTTCAAAACTTTTCTATTTTCTTTTCTTTCCTTTTCTCTTTTTTTTTCTTTTCTTTTTCACAACCGAATAGCAACCAACAACATAAGTGTGCAAACATTGCTCTTCCCAACTTGAATTCAACCAACATCAATGTGTGAATACTCCCTATTTTCTAAGGCAAGATAAAAATTCAAACAACAACACACGGTTGAGGGTTCAAGAAAACGAGGATCAAAATCCATTCAAAAGTGAACTAAATACTCATAGATAAGCATCAACTTCAAATGCAACATGGATATTAACAAAAAGGCTCAAAGGGGTTGCCAAATGCTCACACACTCACAGGGTAAATTGACTATTTGGCCAAAGTGGTTGTTCTTAAAATGAAACAATTGCCTTGATCCTTTTCATATATTCACATAATTAATACAAATAAAAGATTAAACATAATAAAATCTAGGTAAAACAAGAATGTTGGTACTCTGCGCATATATGAATAATGGAAAGCTTCCTCATAATTGGGGTAGAACTAAAGTGATTCAATTCATGAACAAGTAGTACAAAAGAATGAATGGCACAAAATTTGTAAAAACCCTAAGTTTCATGTACATGTTATAGTCTAGAAAGAGATAAACACATACCTTGGAAATGTACCAAACTTTAAACAACATCATTACCATGCATTCGCAAGTTGAAACGATCAAACTTGGAATTATCACCTCAAATTCCCTCAAGCTACTCAAAATAAGCTCTTGGACAAACACAAAAATTAACACATTAAAACAACTACTAAGAACATACTAAAAGACCAGGTGAAATTGAATTAAACAAGTTGAAAAGTGAAGATTTGAGAATTTTAAGAATTGGTCCAATTTCAACTTGTTTAACCAATTTACCACACTACCTATACTAATACAATAAAAAATAATAAAGAAACTAAAAATAATTCAACATGCTTGTTTTACGTCGTAAGCTCGACGCCTATTATATACAAACCAGGACGTTGCTTCGGATGAGCAAAATGCATTCACTCCCGGCTTTGCTCTCATCTCTTCGAGCTCTAACCGGAACTGCACATCTAACCACACTTTTAGCAAACGTGAAGAGAAACCAATATATACACTATATTCACAAGTATACAAAACATGTAAAATTCACACATATGGTAAACATATACAAGTATAAATATAAACAAGGGAAAATAGACAATATATACGATATCTACAAAACTCCAAAACAAAGAAACGATCGCAATGCAATCCAATAAAAACACCAATCCCTGGCAATGGCGCCATTTTACTGAAGCGGTAAAGCAATAAAAGTTTTTGGAAGTATTTTTCTGGGAATTTATCGTCTCCACAAAGATCGGTGTTATTGAATTGCCGATCGACAGTTTCCGCAATTCCGAGTTTGGTTTAAAATGTTTCAAACATATAAACAAAAAAGTAAATATTAACACAAAAAGAATTCATTCTTTAGAGAGAAAAAACTTATTCGGCATGCATATAATCCACTCGTCACAAACTTAAACCAATTGACCAGTTATACTCAACCTATAATTACTCCTCAATATAATCTAACATCGCTCACAACAGTCTCCATCTCTGACACACTGAGCTGAGAGAACAACCGTATTACTCACGCCGACACTCTCGCACCCGACTCAAACAACACGGAGGCATTAAGCTCCGATACTCTTAAAGATTTTTAGCTCTAAATCTATCTCTAGCATCCAGAAACTAACAGATAATCATCCCTAATCAAGGTTTGTGATGTTTATCTCTAACACAACCCAAACCCAGAGCATAAAGAAAAAATACCCACGAAACAAACGCTACGTACAAAAATCATGCCAAACATTCCAAAACAACACAAGTCCAATCATGAATCACACCTAGCAAAAATTCATTAGTGGATGAAAAACGCACAAAATGAGGAATTTGACACTCACACAACAATCTTGAAAACAAAAGACTAAATTATGCATTCATCCAAAAATTCGCATTGAACATACAAAGGCAAGAATCACAATGGCTTTTCAAGGTGGTAATGTGGTCGGGCTAACAAACAAGGGGAAAATTCTAAAGGTAATTGAAACAAAAACTTGCCTAATCCTAAGGGAGTGATCAATTCACAAAGGCTCAAGCACCAAAATTTCAATCAATTTCTTCTCCTATCCCGATTGCTACACCAACACATATAACTTATTTAGCACAATTATTTGATACTCTTTTTGTTTTTCTTTTTCAAAACTTTTCTATTTTCTTTTCTTTCTTTTTCTCTTTGTTTTTCTTTTCTTTTTCACAACCGAATAGCAACCAACAACATAAGTGTGCAAACATTGCTCTTCCTAACTTGAATTCAACCAACATCAATGTGTGAATACTCCCTATTTTCTAAGGCAAGATAAAAATTCAAACAACAACACACGGTTGAGGGTTCAAGAAAACAAGGATCAAAATCCATTCAAAAGTGAACTAAATACTCATAGACAAGCATCAACTTCAAATGCAACATGGATATTAACAAAAAGGCTCAAAGGGGTTGCCGAATGCTCACACACTCACAGGGTAAATTGACTATTTGGCCAAAGTGGTTGTTCTTAAAATGAAACAATTGCCTTGATCCTTTTCATATATTCACATAATTAATACAAATAAAAGATTAAACATAATAAAATCTAGGTAAAACAAGAATGTTGGTACTCTGCGCATATATGAACAATGGAAAGCTTCCTCATAATTGGGGTAGAACTAAAGTGATTTAATTCATGAACAAGTAGTACAAAAGAATGAATGGCACAAAATTTGTAAAAAGCCTAAGTTTCATGTACATGTTATAGTCTAGAAAGAGATAAACACATACCATGGAAATGTACCAAACTTTAAACAACATCATTACCATGCATTCGCAAGTTGAAACGATCAAACTTGGAATTATCACCTCAAATTCCCTCAAGCTACTCAAAATAAGCTCTTGGACAAACAAAAAAATTAACACATTAAAACAACTACTAAGAACATACTAAAAGACCAGGTGAAATTGAATTAAACAAGTTGAAAAGTGAAGATTTGAGAATTTTAAGAATTGGTCCAATTTCAACTTGTTTAACCAATTTACCACACTACCTATACTAATACAATAAAAAATAATTAAGAAACTAAAAATAATTCAACATGCTTGTTTTACGTCGTAAGCTCGACGCCTATTATATACAAACCAGGACGTTGCTTCGGATGAGCAAAATGCATTCACTCCCGGCTTTGCTCTCATCTCTTCGAGCTCTAACCGGAACTGCACATCTAACCACACTTTTAGCAAACGTGAAGAGAAACCAATATATACACTATATTCACAAGTATACAAAACATGTAAAATTCACACATATGGTAAACATATACAAGTATAAATATAAACAAGGGAAAATAGACAATATATACGATATCTACAAAACTCCAAAACAAAGAAACGATCGCAATGCAATCCAATAAAAACACCAATCCCTGGCAATGGCGCCATTTTGCTGAAGCGGTAAAGCAATAAAAGTTTTTGGAAGTATTTTTCTGGGAATTTATCGTCTCCACAAAGATCGGTGTTATTGAATTGCCGATCGACAGTTTCCGCAATTCCGAGTTTGGTTTAAAATGTTTCAAACATATAAACAAAAAAGTAAATATTAACACAAAAAGAATTCATTTTTCAGAGAGAAAAAACTTATTCGGCATGCATATAATCCACTCGTCACAAACTTAAACCAATCGACCAGTTATACTCAACCTATAATACTCCTCAATATAATCTAACATCGCTCACAACAGTCTCCATCTCTGACACACTGAGCTGAGAGAACAACCGTATTACTCACGCCGACACTCTCGCACCCGACTCAAACAACACGGAGGCATTAAGCTCCGATACTCTTAAAGATTTTTAGCTCTAAATCTATCTCTAGCATCCAGAAACTAACAGATAATCATCCCTAATCAAGGTTTGTGATGTTTATCTCTAACACAACCCAAACCCCGAGCATAAAGAAAAAATAACCACGAAACAAACGCTACGTACAAAAATCATGCCAAACATTCCAAAACAACACAAGTTCAATCATGAATCACACCTAGCAAAAATTCATTAGTGGATGAAAAACGCACAAAATGAGGAATTTGACACTCACACAACAATCTTGAAAACAAAAGACTAAATTATGCATTCATCCAAAAATTCACATTGAACATACAAAGGCAAGAATCACAAGGGCTTTTCAAGGTGGTAATGTGGTCGGGCTAACAAACAAGGGGAAATTTCTAAAGGTAATTGAAACAAAAACTTGCCTAATCCTAAGGGAGTGATTAATTCACAAAGGCTCAAGCACCAAAATTTCAATCAATTTCTTCTCCTATCCCGATTGCTACACCAACACATATAACTTATTTAGCACAATTATTTGATACTCTTTTTGTTTTTCTTTTTCAAAACTTTTCTATTTTCTGTTCTTTCTTTTTCTCTTTTTTTTTTTCTTTTCTTTTTCACAACCGAATAACAACCAACAACATAATTGTGCAAACATTGCTCTTCCCAACTTGAATTCAACCAACATCAATGTGTGAATACTCCCTATTTTCTAAGGCAAGATAAAAATTCAAACAACAACACACGGTTGAGGGTTCAAGAAAACAAGGATCAAAATCCATTCAAAAGTGAACTAAATACTCATAGACAAGCATCAACTTCAAATGCAACATGGATATTAACAAAAAGGCTCAAAGGGGTTGCCGAATGCTCACACACTCACAGGGTAAATTGACTATTTGGCCAAAGTGGTTGTTCTTAAAATGAAACAATTGCCTTGATCCTTTTCATATATTCACATAATTAATACAAATAAAAGATTAAACATAATAAAATCTAGGTAAAACAAGAATGTTGGTACTCTGCGCATATATGAACAATGGAAAGCTTCCTCATAATTGGGGTAGAACTAAAGTGATTCAATTCATGAACAAGTAGTACAAAAGAATGAATGGCACAAAATTTGTAAAAAGCCTAAGTTTCATGTACATGTTATAGTCTAGAAAGAGATAAACACATACCTTGGAAATGTACCAAACTTTAAACAACATCATTACCATGCATTCGCAAGTTGAAACGATTAAACTTGGAATTATCACCTCAAATTCCCTCAAGCTACTCAAAATAAGCTATTGGACAAACAAAAAAATTAACACATTAAAACAACTACTAAGAACATACTAAAAGACCAGGTGAATTTGAATTAAACAAGTTGAAAAGTGAAGATTTGAGAATTTTAAGAATTGGTCCAATTTCAACTTGTTTAACCAATTTACCACACTACCTATACTAATACAATAAAAAACAATAAAGAAACTAAAAATAATTCAACATGCTTGTTTTACGTCGTAAGCTCGACGCCTATTATATACAAACCAGCACGTTGCTTCGGATGAGCAAAATGCATTCACTCCCGGCTTTGCTCTCATCTCTTCGAGCTCTAACCGGAACTGCACATCTAACCACACTTTTAGCAAACGTGAAGAGAAACCAATATATACACTATATTCACAAGTATACAAAACATGTAAAATTCACACATATGGTAAACATATACAAGTATAAATATAAACAAGGGAAAATAGACAATATATACGATATCTACAAAACTCCAAAACAAAGAAACGATCGCAATGCAATCCAATAAAAACACCAATCCCTGGCAATGGCGCCATTTTGCTGAAGCGGTAAAGCAATAAAAGTTTTTGGAAGTATTTTTCTGGGAATTTATCGTCTCCACAAAGATCGGTGTTATTGAATTGCCGATCGACAGTTTCCGCAATTCCGAGTTTGGTTTAAAATGTTTCAAACATATAAACAAAAAAGTAAATATTAACACAAAAAGAATTCATTCTCCAGAGAGAAAAAACTTATTCGGCATGCATATAATCCACTCGTCACAAACTTAAACCAATTGACCAGTTATACTCAACCTATAATACTCCTCAATATAATCTAACATCGCTCACAACAGTCTCCATCTCTGACACACTGAGCTGAGAGAACAACCGTATTACTCACGCCGACACTCTCGCACCCGACTCAAACAACACGGAGGCATTAAGCTCCGATACTCTTAAAGATTTTTAGCTCTAAATCTATCTCTAGCATCCAGAAACTAACAGATAATCATCCCTAATCAAGGTTTGTGATGTTTATCTCTAACACAACCCAAACCCAGAGCATAAAGAAAACATAACCACGAAACAAACGCTACGTACAAAAATCATGCCAAACATTCCAAAACAACACAAGTTCAATCATGAATCACACCTAGCAAAAATTCATTAGTGGATGAAAAACGCACAAAATGAGGAATTTGACACTCACACAACAATCTTGAAAACAAAAGACTAAATTATGCATTCATCCAAAAATTCGCATTGAACATACAAAGGCAAGAATCACAATGGCTTTTCAAGGTGGTAATGTGGTCGGGCTAACAAACAAGGGAAATTTCTAAAGGTAATTGAAACAAAAACTTGCCTAATCCTAAGGGAGTGATCAATTCACAAAGGCTCAAGCACCAAAATTTCAATCAATTTCTTCTCCTATCCCGATTGCTACACCAACACATATAACTTATTTAGCACAATTATTTGATACTCTTTTTGTTTTTCTTTTTCAAAAATTTTCTATTTTCTTTTCTTTCCTTTTCTCTTTTTTTTTCTTTTCTTTTTCACAACCGAATAGCAACCAACAACATAAGTGTGCTAACATTGCTCTTCCCAACTTGAATTCAACCAACATCAATGTGTGAATACTCCCTATTTTCTAAGGCAAGATAAAAATTCAAACAACAACACACGGTTGAGGGTTCAAGAAAACGAGGATCAAAATCCATTCAAAAGTGAACTAAATACTCATAGATAAGCATCAACTTCAAATGCAACATGGATATTAACAAAAAGGCTCAAAGGGGTTGCCGAATGCTCACACACTCACAGGGTAAATTGACTATTTGGCCAAAGTGGTTGTTCTTAAAATGAAACAATTGCCTTGATCCTTTTCATATATTCACATAATTAATACAAATAAAAGATTAAACATAATAAAATCTAGGTAAAACAAGAATGTTGGTACTCTGCGCATATATGAACAATGGAAAGCTTACTCATAATTGGGGTAGAACTAAAGTGATTCAATTCATGAACCAGTAGTACAAAAGAATGAATGGCACAAAATTTGTAAAAAGCCTAAGTTTCATGCACATGTTATAGTCTAGAAAGAGATAAACACATACCTTGGAAATGTACCAAACTTTAAACAACATCATTACCATGCATTCGCAAGTTGAAACGATCAATCTTGGAATTATCACCTCAAATTCCCTCAAGCTACTCAAAATAAGCTTTTGGACAAACACAAAAATTAACACATTAAAACAACTACTAAGAACATACTAAAAGACCAGGTGAAATTGAATTAAACAAGTTGAAAAGTGAAGATTTGAGAATTTTAAGAATTGGTCCAATTTCAACTTGTTTAACCAATTTACCACACTACCTATACTAATACAATAAAAAACAATAAAGAAACTAAAAATAATTCAACATGCTTGTTTTACATCGTAAGCTCGACGCATATTATATACAAACCAGCACGTTGCTTCGGATGAGCAAAATGCATTCACTCCCGGCTTTGCTCTCATCTCTTCGAGCTCTAACCGGAACTGCACATCTAACCACACTTTTAGCAAACGTGAAGAGAAACCAATATATACACTATATTCACAAGTATACAAAACATGTAAAATTCACACATATGGTAAACATATACAAGTATAAATATAAACAACGGAAAATAGGCAATATATACGATATCTACAAAACTCCAAAACAAAGAAACGATCGCAATGCAATCCAATAAAAACACCAATCCCTGGCAATGGCGCCATTTTGCTGAAGCGGTAAAGCAATAAAAGTTTTTGGAAGTATTTTTCTGGGAATTTATCGTCTCCACAAAGATCGGTGTTATTGAATTGCCGATCGACAGTTTCCGCAATTCCGAGTTTGGTTTAAAATGTTTCAAACATATAAACAAAAAAGTAAATATTAACACAAAAAGAATTCATTTTTCAGAGAGAAAAAACTTATTCGGCATGCATATAATCCACTCGTCACAAACTTAAACCAATCGACCAATTATACTCAACCTATAATACTCCTCAATATAATCTAACATCGCTCACAACAGTCTACATCTCTGACACACTGAGCTGAGAGAACAACCGTATTACTCACGCCGACACTCTCGCACCCGACTCAAACAACACGGAGGCATTAAGCTCCGATACTCTTAAAGATTTTTAGCTCTAAATCTATCTCTAGCATCCAGAAACTAACAGATAATCATCCCTAATCAAGGTTTGTGATGTTTATCTCTAACACAACCCAAACCCCGAGCATAAAGAAAAAATAACCACGAAACAAACGCTACGTACAAAAATCATGCCAAACATTCCAAAACAACACAAGTTCAATCATGAATCACACCTAGCAAAAATTCATTAGTGGATGAAAAACGCACAAAATGAGGAATTTGACACTCACACAACAATCTTGAAAACAAAAGACTAAATTATGCATTCATCCAAAAATTCACATTGAACATACAAAGGCAAGAATCACAAGGGCTTTTCAAGGTGGTAATGTGGTCGGGCTAACAAACAAGGGGAAATTTCTAAAGGTAATTGAAACAAAAACTTGCCTAATCCTAAGGGAGTGATTAATTCACAAAGGCTCAAGCACCAAAATTTCAATCAATTTCTTCTCCTATCCCGATTGCTACACCAACACATATAACTTATTTAGCACAATTATTTGATACTCTTTTTGTTTTTCTTTTTCAAAACTTTTCTATTTTCTGTTCTTTCTTTTTCTCTTTTTTTTTTCTTTTCTTTTTCACAACCGAATAGCAACCAACAACATAATTGTGCAAACATTGCTCTTCCCAACTTGAATTCAACCAACATCAATGTGTGAATACTCCCTATTTTCTAAGGCAAGATAAAAATTCAAACAACAACACACGGTTGAGGGTTCAAGAAAACAAGGATCAAAATCCATTCAAAAGTGAACTAAATACTCATAGACAAGCATCAACTTCAAATGCAACATGGATATTAACAAAAAGGCTCAAAGGGGTTGCCGAATGCTCACACACTCACAGGGTAAATTGACTATTTGGCCAAAGTGGTTGTTCTTAAAATGAAACAATTGCCTTGATCCTTTTCATATATTCACATAATTAATACAAATAAAAGATTAAACATAATAAAATCTAGGTAAAACAAGAATGTTGGTACTCTGCGCATATATGAACAATGGAAAGCTTCCTCATAATTGGGGTAGAACTAAAGTGATTCAATTCATGAACCAGTAGTACAAAAGAATGAATGGCACAAAATTTGTAAAAAGCCTAAGTTTCATGTACATGTTATATTCTAGAAAGAGATAAACACATACCTTGGAAATGTACCAAACTTTAAACAACATCATTACCATGCATTCGCAAGTTGAAACGATTAAACTTGGAATTATCACCTCAAATTCCCTCAAGCTACTCAAAATAAGCTATTGGACAAACAAAAAAATTAACACATTAAAACAACTACTAAGAACATACTAAAAGACCAGGTGAATTTGAATTAAACAAGTTGAAAAGTGAAGATTTGAGAATTTTAAGAATTGGTCCAATTTCAACTTGTTTAACCAATTTACCACACTACCTATACTAATACAATAAAAAACAATAAAGAAACTAAAAATAATTCAACATGCTTGTTTTACGTCGTAAGCTCGACGCCTATTATATACAAACCAGCACGTTGCTTCGGATGAGCAAAATGCATTCACTCCCGGCTTTGCTCTCATCTCTTCGAGCTCTAACCGGAACTGCACATCTAACCACACTTTTAGCAAACGTGAAGAGAAACCAATATATACACTATATTCACAAGTATACAAAACATGTAAAATTTACACATATGGTAAACATATACAAGTATAAATATAAACAAGGGAAAATATACAATATATACGATATCTACAAAACTCCAAAACAAAGAAACGATCTCAATGCAATCCAATAAAAACACCAATCCCTGGCAATGGCGCCATTTTGCTGAAGCGGTAAAGCAATAAAAGTTTTTGGAAGTATTTTTCTGGGAATTTATCGTCTCCACAAAGATCGGTGTTATTGAATTGCCGATCGACAGTTTCCGCAATTCCGAGTTTGGTTTAAAATGTTTCAAACATATAAACAAAAAAGTAAATATTAACACAAAAAGAATTCATTTTTCAGAGAGAAAAAACTTATTCGGCATGCATATAATCCACTCGTCACAAACTTAAACCAATCGACCAGTTATACTCAACCTATAATACTCCTCAATATAATCTAACATCGCTCACAACAGTCTCCATCTCTGACACACTGAGCTGAGAGAACAACCGTATTACTCACGCCGACACTCTCGCACCCGACTCAAACAACACGGAGGCATTAAGCTCCGATACTCTTAAAGATTTTTAGCTCTAAATCTATCTCTAGCATCCAGAAACTAACAGATAATCATCCCTAATCAAGGTTTGTGATGTTTATCTCTAACACAACCCAAACCCCGAGCATAAAGAAAAAATAACCACGAAACAAACGCTACGTACAAAAATCATGCCAAACATTCCAAAACAACACAAGTTCAATCATGAATCACACCTAGCAAAAATTCATTAGTGGATGAAAAACGCACAAAATGAGGAATTTGACACTCACACAACAATCTTGAAAACAAAAGACTAAATTATGCATTCATCCAAAAATTCACATTGAACATACAAAGGCAAGAATCACAAGGGCTTTTCAAGGTGGTAATGTGGTCGGGCTAACAAACAAGGGGAAATTTCTAAAGGTAATTGAAACAAAAACTTGCCTAATCCTAAGGGAGTGATTAATTCACAAAGGCTCAAGCACCAAAATTTCAATCAATTTCTTCTCCTATCCCGATTGCTACACCAACACATATAACTTATTTAGCACAATTATTTGATACTCTTTTTGTTTTTCTTTTTCAAAACTTTTCTATTTTCTGTTCTTTCTTTTTCTCTTTTTTTTTTTCTTTTCTTTTTCACAACCGAATAGCAACCAACAACATAATTGTGCAAACATTGCTCTTCCCAACTTGAATTCAACCAACATCAATGTGTGAATACTCCCTATTTTCTAAGGCAAGATAAAAATTCAAACAACAACACACGGTTGAGGGTTCAAGAAAACAAGGATCAAAATCCATTCAAAAGTGAACTAAATACTCATAGACAAGCATCAACTTCAAATGCAACATGGATATTAACAAAAAGGCTCAAAGGGGTTGCCGAATGCTCACACACTCACAGGGTAAATTGACTATTTGGCCAAAGTGGTTGTTCTTAAAATGAAACAATTGCCTTGATCCTTTTCATATATTCACATAATTAATACAAATAAAAGATTAAACATAATAAAATCTAGGTAAAACAAGAATGTTGGTACTCTGCGCATATATGAACAATGGAAAGCTTACTCATAATTGGGGTAGAACTAAAGTGATTCAATTCATGAACCAGTAGTACAAAAGAATGAATGGCACAAAATTTGTAAAAAGCCTAAGTTTCATGCACATGTTATAGTCTAGAAAGAGATAAACACATACCTTGGAAATGTACCAAACTTTAAACAACATCATTACCATGCATTCGCAAGTTGAAACGATCAATCTTGGAATTATCACCTCAAATTCCCTCAAGCTACTCAAAATAAGCTTTTGGACAAACACAAAAATTAACACATTAAAACAACTACTAAGAACATACTAAAAGACCAGGTGAAATTGAATTAAACAAGTTGAAAAGTGAAGATTTGAGAATTTTAAGAATTGGTCCAATTTCAACTTGTTTAACCAATTTACCACACTACCTATACTAATACAATAAAAAACAATAAAGAAACTAAAAATAATTCAACATGCTTGTTTTACATCGTAAGCTCGACGCATATTATATACAAACCAGCACGTTGCTTCGGATGAGCAAAATGCATTCACTCCCGGCTTTGCTCTCATCTCTTCGAGCTCTAACCGGAACTGCACATCTAACCACACTTTTAGCAAACGTGAAGAGAAACCAATATATACACTATATTCACAAGTATACAAAACATGTAAAATTCACACATATGGTAAACATATACAAGTATAAATATAAACAACGGAAAATAGGCAATATATACGATATCTACAAAACTCCAAAACAAAGAAACGATCGCAATGCAATCCAATAAAAACACCAATCCCTGGCAATGGCGCCATTTTGCTGAAGCGGTAAAGCAATAAAAGTTTTTGGAAGTATTTTTCTGGGAATTTATCGTCTCCACAAAGATCGGTGTTATTGAATTGCCGATCGACAGTTTCCGCAATTCCGAGTTTGGTTTAAAATGTTTCAAACATATAAACAAAAAAGTAAATATTAACACAAAAAGAATTCATTTTTCAGAGAGAAAAAACTTATTCGGCATGCATATAATCCACTCGTCACAAACTTAAACCAATCGACCAATTATACTCAACCTATAATACTCCTCAATATAATCTAACATCGCTCACAACAGTCTCCATCTCTGACACACTGAGCTGAGAGAACAACCGTATTACTCACGCCGACACTCTCGCACCCGACTCAAACAACACGGAGGCATTAAGCTCCGATACTCTTAAAGATTTTTAGCTCTAAATCTATCTCTAGCATCCAGAAACTAACAGATAATCATCCCTAATCAAGGTTTGTGATGTTTATCTCTAACACAACCCAAACCCCGAGCATAAAGAAAAAATAACCACGAAACAAACGCTACGTACAAAAATCATGCCAAACATTCCAAAACAACACAAGTTCAATCATGAATCACACCTAGCAAAAATTCATTAGTGGATGAAAAACGCACAAAATGAGGAATTTGACACTCACACAACAATCTTGAAAACAAAAGACTAAATTATGCATTCATCCAAAAATTCACATTGAACATACAAAGGCAAGAATCACAAGGGCTTTTCAAGGTGGTAATGTGGTCGGGCTAACAAACAAGGGGAAATTTCTAAAGGTAATTGAAACAAAAACTTGCCTAATCCTAAGGGAGTGATTAATTCACAAAGGCTCAAGCACCAAAATTTCAATCAATTTCTTCTCCTATCCCGATTGCTACACCAACACATATAACTTATTTAGCACAATTATTTGATACTCTTTTTGTTTTTCTTTTTCAAAACTTTTCTATTTTCTGTTCTTTCTTTTTCTCTTTTTTTTTTCTTTTCTTTTTCACAACCGAATAGCAACCAACAACATAATTGTGCAAACATTGCTCTTCCCAACTTGAATTCAACCAACATCAATGTGTGAATACTCCCTATTTTCTAAGGCAAGATAAAAATTCAAACAACAACACACGGTTGAGGGTTCAAGAAA
Source organism: Lathyrus tuberosus (assembly GCA_022829125.1). Lineage (NCBI taxonomy): Eukaryota > Viridiplantae > Streptophyta > Magnoliopsida > Fabales > Fabaceae > Lathyrus > Lathyrus tuberosus. Next base: position 7,409,577 of record JALAZF010000270.1, on the reverse strand, counting down.
ACAAGGATCAAAATCCATTCAAAAGTGAACTAAATACTCATAGACAAGCATCAACTTCAAATGCAACATGGATATTAACAAAAAGGCTCAAAGGGGTTGCCGAATGCTCACACACTCACAGGGTAAATTGACTATTTGGCCAAAGTGGTTGTTCTTAAAATGAAACAATTGCCTTGATCCTTTTCATATATTCACATAATTAATACAAATAAAAGATTAAACATAATAAAATCTAGGTAAAACAAGAATGTTGGTACTCTGCGCATATATGAACAATGGAAAGCTTCCTCATAATTGGGGTAGAACTAAAGTGATTCAATTCATGAACCAGTAGTACAAAAGAATGAATGGCACAAAATTTGTAAAAAGCCTAAGTTTCATGTACATGTTATATTCTAGAAAGAGATAAACACATACCTTGGAAATGTACCAAACTTTAAACAACATCATTACCATGCATTCGCAAGTTGAAACGATCAAACTTGGAATTATCACCTCAAATTCCCTCAAGCTACTCAAAATAAGCTTTTGGACAAACACAAAAATTAACACATTAAAACAACTACTAAGAACATACTAAAAGACCAGGTGAAATTGAATTAAACAAGTTGAAAAGTGAAGATTTGAGAATTTTAAGAATTGGTCCAATTTCAACTTGTTTAACCAATTTACCACACTACCTATACTAATACAATAAAAAACAATAAAGAAACTAAAAATAATTCAACATGCTTGTTTTACATCGTAAGCTCGACGCCTATTATATACAAACCAGCACGTTGCTTCGGATGAGCAAAATGCATTCACTCCCGGCTTTGCTCTCATCTCTTCGAGCTCTAACCGGAACTGCACATCTAACCACACTTTTAGCAAACGTGAAGAGAAACCAATATATACACTATATTCACAAGTATACAAAACATGTAAAATTCACACATATGGTAAACATATACAAGTATAAATATAAACAAGGGAAAATAGACAATATATACGATATCTACAAAACTCCAAAACAAAGAAACGATCGCAATGCAATCCAATAAAAACACCAATCCCTGGCAATGGCGCCATTTTGCTGAAGCGGTAAAGCAATAAAAGTTTTTGGAAGTATTTTTCTGGGAATTTATCGTCTCCACAAAGATCGGTGTTATTGAATTGTCGATCGACAGTTTCCGCAATTCCGAGTTTGGTTTAAAATGTTTCAAACATATAAACAAAAAAGTAAATATTAACACAAAAAGAATTCATTCTTCAGAGAGAAAAAACTTATTTGGCATGCATATAATCCACTCGTCACAAACTTAAACCATTCGACCAGTTATACTCGACCTATAATACTCCTCAATATAATCTAACATCGCTCACAACAGTCTCCATCTCTGACACACTGAGCTGAGAGAACAACCGTATTACTCACGCCGACACTCTCGCACCCGACTCAAAAAACACGGAGGCATTAAGCTCCGATACTCTTAAAGATTTTTAGCTCTAAATCTATCTCTAGCATCCAGAAACTAACAGATAATCATCCCTAATCAAGGTTTGTGATGTTTATCTCTAACACAACCCAAACCCCGAGCATAAAGAAAAAATACCCACGAAACAAACGCTACGTACAAAAATCATGCCAAACATTCCAAAACAACACAAGTTCAATCATGAATCACACCTAGCAAAAATTCATTAGTGGATGAAAAACGCACAAAATGAGGAATTTGACACTCACACAACAATCTTGAAAACAAAAGACTAAATTATGCATTCATCCAAAAATTCACATTGAACATACAAAGGCAAGAATCACAAGGGCTTTTCAAGGTGGTAATGTGGTCGGGCTAATAAACAAGGGGAAATTTCTAAAGGTAATTGAAACAAAAACTTGCCTAATCCTAAGGGAGTGATTAATTCACAAAGGCTCAAGCACCTAAATTTCAATCAATTTCTTCTCCTATCCCGATTGCTACACCAACACATATAACTTATTTAGCACAATTATTTGATACTCTTTTTATTTTTCTTTTTCAAAAATTTTCTATTTTCTGTTCTTTCTTTTTCTCTTTTTTTTTTCTTTTCTTTTTCACAACCGAATAGCAACCAACAACATAATTGTGCAAACATTGCTCTTCCCAACTTGAATTCAACCAACATCAATGTGTGAATACTCCCTATTTTCTAAGGCAAGATAAAAATTCAAACAACAACACACGGTTGAGGGTTCAAGAAAACAAGGATCAAAATCCATTCAAAAGTGAACTAAATACTCATAGACAAGCATCAACTTCAAATGCAACATGGATATTAACAAAAAGGCTCAAAGGGGTTGCCGAATTCTCACACACTCACAGGGTAAATTGACTATTTGGCCAAAGTGGTTGTTCTTAAAATGAAACAATTGCCTTGATCCTTTTCATATATTCACATAATTAATACAAATAAAAGATTAAACATAATAAAATCTAGGTAAAACAAGAATGTTGGTACTCTGCGCATATATGAACAATGGAAAGCTTCCTCATAATTGGGGTAGAACTAAAGTGATTCAATTCATGAACCAGTAGTACAAAAGAATGAATGGCACAAAATTTGTAAAAAGCCTAAGTTTCATGTACATGTTATAGTCTAGAAAGAGATAAACACATACCTTGGAAATGTACCAAACTTTAAACAACATCATTACCATGCATTCGCAAGTTGAAACGATCAAACTTGGAATTATCACCTCAAATTCCCTCAAGCTACTCAAAATAAGCTTTTGGACAAACACAAAAATTAACACATTAAAACAACTACTAAGAACATACTAAAAGACCAGGTGAAATTGAATTAAACAAGTTGAAAAGTGAAGATTTGAGAATTTTAAGAATTGGTCCAATTTCAACTTGTTTAACCAATTTACCACACTACCTATACTAATACAATAAAAAACAATAAAGAAACTAAAAATAATTCAACATGATTGTTTTACATCGTAAGCTCGACGCCTATTATATACAAACCAGCACGTTGCTTCGGATGAGCAAAATGCATTCACTCCCGGCTTTGCTCTCATCTCTTCGAGCTCTAACCGGAACTGCACATCTAACCACACTTTTAGCAAACGTGAAGAGAAACCAATATATACACTATATTCACAAGTATACAAAACATGTAAAATTCACACATATGGTAAACATATACAAGTATAAATATAAACAAGGGAAAATAGACAATATATACGATATCTACAAAACTCCAAAACAAAGAAACGATCGCAATGCAATCCAATAAAAACACCAATCCCTGGCAATGGCGCCATTTTGCTGAAGCGGTAAAGCAATAAAAGTTTTTGGAAGTATTTTTCTGGGAATTTATCGTCTCCACAAAGATCGGTGTTATTGAATTGTCGATCGACAGTTTCCGCAATTCCGAGTTTGGTTTAAAATGTTTCAAACATATAAACAAAAAAGTAAATATTAACACAAAAAGAATTCATTCTTCAGAGAGAAAAAACTTATTTGGCATGCATATAATCCACTCGTCACAAACTTAAACCATTCGACCAGTTATACTCGACCTATAATACTCCTCAATATAATCTAACATCGCTCACAACAATCTCCATCTCTGACACACTGAGCTGAGAGAACAACCGTATTACTCACGCCGACACTCTCGCACCCGACTCAAAAAACACGGAGGCATTAAGCTCCGATACTCTTAAATATTTTTAGCTCTAAATCTATCTCTAGCATCCAGAAACTAACAGATAATCATCCCTAATCAAGGTTTGTGATGTTTATCTCTAACACAACCCAAACCCAGAGCATAAAGAAAACATAACCACGAAACAAACGCTACGTACAAAAATCATGCCAAACATTCCAAAACAACACAAGTTCAATCATGAATCACACCTAGCAAAAATTCATTAGTGGATGAAAAACGCACAAAATGAGGAATTTGACACTCACACAACAATCTTGAAAACAAAAGACTAAATTATGCATTCATCCAAAAATTCGCATTGAACATACAAAGGCAAGAATCACAATGGCTTTTCAAGGTGGTAATGTGGTCGGGCTAACAAACAAGGGAAATTTCTAAAGGTAATTGAAACAAAAACTTGCCTAATCCTTAGGGAGTGATCAATTCACAAAGGCTCAAGCACCAAAATTTCAATCAATTTCTTCTCCTATCCCGATTGCTACACCAACACATATAACTTATTTAGCACAATTATTTGATACTCTTTTTGTTTTTCTTTTTCAAAACTTTTCTATTTTCTTTTCTTTCCTTTTCTCTTTTTTTTTCTTTTCTTTTTCACAACCGAATAGCAACCAACAACATAAGTGTGCTAACATTGCTCTTCCCAACTTGAATTCAACCAACATCAATGTGTGAATACTCCCTATTTTTTAAGGCAAGATAAAAATTCAAACAACAACACACGGTTGAGGGTTCAAGAAAACGAGGATCAAAATCCATTCAAAAGTGAACTAAATACTCATAGATAAGCATCTACTTCAAATGCAACATGGATATTAACAAAAAGGCTCAAAGGGGTTGCCGAATGCTCACACACTCACAGGGTAAATTGACTATTTGGCCAAAGTGGTTGTTCTTAAAATGAAACAATTGCCTTGATCCTTTTCATATATTCACATAATTAATACAAATAAAAGATTAAACATAATAAAATCTAGGTAAAACAAGAATGTTGGTACTCTGCGCATATATGAACAATGGAAAGCTTCCTCATAATTGGGGTAGAACTAAAGTGATTCAATTCATGAACAAGTAGTACAAAAGAATGAATGGCACAAAATTTGTAAAAAGCCTAAGTTTCATGTACATGTTATAGTCTAGAAAGAGATAAACACATACCTTGGAAATGTACCAAACTTTAAACAACATCATTACCATGCATTCGCAAGTTGAAACGATTAAACTTGGAATTATCACCTCAAATTCCCTCAAGCTACTCAAAATAAGCTATTGGACAAACAAAAAAATTAACACATTAAAACAACTACTAAGAACATACTAAAAGACCAGGTGAATTTGAATTAAACAAGTTGAAAAGTGAAGATTTGAGAATTTTAAGAATTGGTCCAATTTCAACTTGTTTAACCAATTTACCACACTACCTATACTAATACAATAAAAAACAATAAAGAAACTAAAAATAATTCAACATGCTTGTTTTACGTCGTAAGCTCGACGCCTATTATATACAAACCAGCACGTTGCTTCGGATGAGCAAAATGCATTCACTCCCGGCTTTGCTCTCATCTCTTCGAGCTCTAACCGGAACTGCACATCTAACCACACTTTTAGCAAACGTGAAGAGAAACCAATATATACACTATATTCACAAGTATACAAAACATGTAAAATTTACACATATGGTAAACATATACAAGTATAAATATAAACAAGGGAAAATATACAATATATACGATATCTACAAAACTCCAAAACAAAGAAACGATCTCAATGCAATCCAATAAAAACACCAATCCCTGGCAATGGCGCCATTTTGCTGAAGCGGTAAAGCAATAAAAGTTTTTGGAAGTATTTTTCTGGGAATTTATCGTCTCCACAAAGATCGGTGTTATTGAATTGCCGATCGACAGTTTCCGCAATTCCGAGTTTGGTTTAAAATGTTTCAAACATATAAACAAAAAAGTAAATATTAACACAAAAAGAATTCATTTTTCAGAGAGAAAAAACTTATTCGGCATGCATATAATCCACTCGTCACAAACTTAAACCAATCGACCAGTTATACTCAACCTATAATACTCCTCAATATAATCTAACATCGCTCACAACAGTCTCCATCTCTGACACACTGAGCTGAGAGAACAACCGTATTACTCATGCCGACACTCTCGCACCCGACTCAAACAACACGGAGGCATTAAGCTCCGATACTCTTAAAGATTTTTAGCTCTAAATCTATCTCTAGCATCCAGAAACTAACAGATAATCATCCCTAATCAAGGTTTGTGATGTTTATCTCTAACACAACCCAAACCCCGAGCATAAAGAAAAAATAACCACGAAACAAACGCTACGTACAAAAATCATGCCAAACATTCCAAAACAACACAAGTTCAATCATGAATCACACCTAGCAAAAATTCATTAGTGGATGAAAAACGCACAAAATGAGGAATTTGACACTCACACAACAATCTTGAAAACAAAAGACTAAATTATGCATTCATCCAAAAATTCACATTGAACATACAAAGGCAAGAATCACAAGGGCTTTTCAAGGTGGTAATGTGGTCGGGCTAACAAACAAGGGGAAATTTCTAAAGGTAATTGAAACAAAAACTTGCCTAATCCTAAGGGAGTGATTAATTCACAAAGGCTCAAGCACCAAAATTTCAATCAATTTCTTCTCCTATCCCGATTGCTACACCAACACATATAACTTATTTAGCACAATTATTTGATACTCTTTTTGTTTTTCTTTTTCAAAACTTTTCTATTTTCTGTTCTTTCTTTTTCTCTTTTTTTTTTCTTTTCTTTTTCACAACCGAATAGCAACCAACAACATAATTGTGCAAACATTGCTCTTCCCAACTTGAATTCAACCAACATCAATGTGTGAATACTCCCTATTTTCTAAGGCAAGATAAAAATTCAAACAACAACACACGGTTGAGGGTTCAAGAAAACAAGGATCAAAATCCATTCAAAAGTGAACTAAATACTCATAGACAAGCATCAACTTCAAATGCAACATGGATATTAACAAAAAGGCTCAAAGGGGTTGCCGAATGCTCACACACTCACAGGGTAAATTGACTATTTGGCCAAAGTGGTTGTTCTTAAAATGAAACAATTGCCTTGATCCTTTTCATATATTCACATAATTAATACAAATAAAAGATTAAACATAATAAAATCTAGGTAAAACAAGAATGTTGGTACTCTGCGCATATATGAACAATGGAAAGATTACTCATAATTGGGGTAGAACTAAAGTGATTCAATTCATGAACCAGTAGTACAAAAGAATGAATGGCACAAAATTTGTAAAAAGCCTAAGTTTCATGCACATGTTATAGTCTAGAAAGAGATAAACACATACCTTGGAAATGTACCAAACTTTAAACAACATCATTACCATGCATTCGCAAGTTGAAACGATCAAACTTGGAATTATCACCTCAAATTCCCTCAAGCTACTCAAAATAAGCTTTTGGACAAACACAAAAATTAACACATTAAAACAACTACTAAGAACATACTAAAAGACCAGGTGAAATTGAATTAAACAAGTTGAAAAGTGAAGATTTGAGAATTTTAAGAATTGGTCCAATTTCAACTTGTTTAACCAATTTACCACACTACCTATACTAATACAATAAAAAACAATAAAGAAACTAAAAATAATTCAACATGCTTGTTTTACATCGTAAGCTCGACGCATATTATATACAAACCAGCACGTTGCTTCGGATGAGCAAAATGCATTCACTCCCGGCTTTGCTCTCATCTCTTCGAGCTCTAACCGGAACTGCACATCTAACCACACTTTTAGCAAACGTGAAGAGAAACCAATATATACACTATATTCACAAGTATACAAAACATGTAAAATTCACACATATGGTAAACATATACAAGTATAAATATAAACAACGGAAAATAGACAATATATACGATATCTACAAAACTCCAAAACAAAGAAACGATCGCAATGCAATCCAATAAAAACACCAATCCTTGGCAATGGCGCCATTTTGCTGAAGCGGTAAAGCAATAAAAGTTTTTGGAAGTATTTTTCTGGGAATTTATCGTCTCCACAAAGATCGGTGTTATTGAATTGCCGATCGACAGTTTCCGCAATTCCGAGTTTGGTTTAAAATGTTTCAAACATATAAACAAAAAAGTAAATATTAACACAAAAAGAATTCATTTTTCAGAGAGAAAAAACTTATTCGGCATGCATATAATCCACTCGTCACAAACTTAAACCAATCGACCAGTTATACTCAACCTATAATACTCCTCAATATAATCTAACATCGCTCACAACAGTCTCCATCTCTGACACACTGAGCTGAGAGAACAACCGTATTACTCACGCCGACACTCTCGCACCCGACTCAAACAACACGGAGGCATTAAGCTCCGATACTCTTAAAGATTTTTAGCTCTAAATCTATCTCTAGCATCCAGAAACTAACAGATAATCATCCCTAATCAAGGTTTGTGATGTTTATCTCTAACACAACCCAAACCCCGAGCATAAAGAAAAAATAACCACGAAACAAACGCTACGTACAAAAATCATGCCAAACATTCCAAAACAACACAAGTTCAATCATGAATCACACCTAGCAAAAATTCATTAGTGGATGAAAAACGCACAAAATGAGGAATTTGACACTCACACAACAATCTTGAAAACAAAAGACTAAATTATGCATTCATCCAAAAATTCACATTGAACATACAAAGGCAAGAATCACAAGGGCTTTTCAAGGTGGTAATGTGGTCGGGCTAACAAACAAGGGGAAATTTCTAAAGGTAATTGAAACAAAAACTTGCCTAATCCTAAGGGAGTGATTAATTCACAAAGGCTCAAGCACCAAAATTTCAATCAATTTCTTCTCCTATCCCGATTGCTACACCAACACATATAACTTATTTAGCACAATTATTTGATACTCTTTTTGTTTTTCTTTTTCAAAACTTTTCTATTTTCTGTTCTTTCTTTTTCTCTTTTTTTTTTCTTTTCTTTTTCACAACCGAATAGCAACCAACAACATAATTGTGCAAACATTGCTCTTCCCAACTTGAATTCAACCAACATCAATGTGTGAATACTCCCTATTTTCTAAGGCAAGATAAAAATTCAAACAACAACACACGGTTGAGGGTTCAAGAAAACAAGGATCAAAATCCATTCAAAAGTGAACTAAATACTCATAGACAAGCATCAACTTCAAATGCAACATGGATATTAACAAAAAGGCTCAAAGGGGTTGCCGAATGCTCACACACTCACAGGGTAAATTGACTATTTGGCCAAAGTGGTTGTTCTTAAAATGAAACAATTGCCTTGATCCTTTTCATATATTCACATAATTAATACAAATAAAAGATTAAACATAATAAAATCTAGGTAAAACAAGAATGTTGGTACTCTGCGCATATATGAACAATGGAAAGCTTCCTCATAATTGGGGTAGAACTAAAGTGATTCAATTCATGAACCAGTAGTACAAAAGAATGAATGGCACAAAATTTGTAAAAAGCCTAAGTTTCATGTACATGTTATAGTCTAGAAAGAGATAAACACATACCTTGGAAATGTACCAAACTTTAAACAACATCATTACCATGCATTCGCAAGTTGAAACGATCAAACTTGGAATTATCACCTCAAATTCCCTCAAGCTACTCAAAATAAGCTTTTGGACAAACACAAAAATTAACACATTAAAACAACTACTAAGAGCATACTAAAAGACCAGGTGAAATTGAATTAAACAAGTTGAAAAGTGAAGATTTGAGAATTTTAAGAATTGGTCCAATTTCAACTTGTTTAACCAATTTACCACACTACCTATACTAATACAATAAAAAACAATAAAGAAACTAAAAATAATTCAACATGCTTGTTTTACATCGTAAGCTCGACGCCTATTATATACAAACCAGCACGTTGCTTCGGATGAGCAAAATGCATTCACTCCCGGCTTTGCTCTCATCTCTTCGAGCTCTAACCGGAACTGCACATCTAACCACACTTTTAGCAAACGTGAAGAGAAACCAATATATACACTATATTCACAAGTATACAAAACATGTAAAATTCACACATATGGTAAACATATACAAGTATAAATATAAACAAGGGAAAATAGACAATATATACGATATCTACAAAACTCCAAAACAAAGAAACGATCGCAATGCAATCCAATAAAAACACCAATCCCTGGCAATGGCGCCATTTTGCTGAAGCGGTAAAGCAATAAAAGTTTTTGGAAGTATTTTTCTGGGAATTTATCGTCTCCACAAAGATCGGTGTTATTGAATTGTCGATCGACAGTTTCCGCAATTCCGAGTTTGGTTTAAAATGTTTCAAACATATAAACAAAAAAGTAAATATTAACACAAAAAGAATTCATTCTTCAGAGAGAAAAAACTTATTTGGCATGCATATAATCCACTCGTCACAAACTTAAACCATTCGACCAGTTATACTCGACCTATAATACTCCTCAATATAATCTAACATCGCTCACAACAGTCTCCATCTCTGACACACTGAGCTGAGAGAACAACCGTATTACTCACGCCGACACTCTCGCACCCGACTCAAAAAACACGGAGGCATTAAGCTCCGATACTCTTAAAGATTTTTAGCTCTAAATCTATCTCTAGCATCCAGAAACTAACAGATAATCATCCCTAATCAAGGTTTGTGATGTTTATCTCTAACACAACCCAAACCCCGAGCATAAAGAAAAAATAACCACGAAACAAACGCTACGTACAAAAATCATGCCAAACATTCCAAAACAACACAAGTTCAATCATGAATCACACCTAGCAAAAATTCATTAGTGGATGAAAAACGCACAAAATGAGGAATTTGACACTCACACAACAATCTTGAAAACAAAAGACTAAATTATGCATTCATCCAAAAATTCACATTGAACATACAAAGGCAAGAATCACAAGGGCTTTTCAAGGTGGTAATGTGGTCGGGCTAACAAACAAGGGGAAATTTCTAAAGGTAATTGAAACAAAAACTTGCCTAATCCTAAGGGAGTGATTAATTCACAAAGGCTCAAGCACCTAAATTTCAATCAATTTCTTCTCCTATCCCGATTGCTACACCAACACATATAACTTATTTAGCACAATTATTTGATACTCTTTTTGTTTTTCTTTTTCAAAACTTTTCTATTTTCTGTTCTTTCTTTTTCTCTTTTTTTTTTCTTTTCTTTTTCACAACCGAATAGCAACCAACAACATAATTGTGCAAACATTGCTCTTCCCAACTTGAATTCAACCAACATCAATGTGTGAATACTCCCTATTTTCTAAGGCAAGATAAAAATTCAAACAACAACACACGGTTGAGGGTTCAAGAAAACAAGGATCAAAATCCATTCAAAAGTGAACTAAATACTCATAGACAAGCATCAACTTCAAATGCAACATGGATATTAACAAAAAGGCTCAAAGGGGTTGCCGAATGCTCACACACTCACAGGGTAAATTGACTATTTGGCCAAAGTGGTTGTTCTTAAAATGAAACAATTGCCTTGATCCTTTTCATATATTCACATAATTAATACAAATAAAAGATTAAACATAATAAAATCTAGGTAAAACAAGAATGTTGGTACTCTGCGCATATATGAACAATGGAAAGCTTCCTCATAATTGGGGTAGAACTAAAGTGATTCAATTCATGAACCAGTAGTACAAAAGAATGAATGGCACAAAATTTGTAAAAAGCCTAAGTTTCATGTACATGTTATAGTCTAGAAAGAGATAAACACATACCTTGGAAATGTACCAAACTTTAAACAACATCATTACCATGCATTCGCAAGTTGAAACGATCAAACTTGGAATTATCACCTCAAATTCCCTCAAGCTACTCAAAATAAGCTTTTGGACAAACACAAAAATTAACACATTAAAACAACTACTAAGAACATACTAAAAGACCAGGTGAAATTGAATTAAACAAGTTGAAAAGTGAAGATTTGAGAATTTTAAGAATTGGTCCAATTTCAACTTGTTTAACCAATTTACCACACTACCTATACTAATACAATAAAAAACAATAAAGAAACTAAAAATAATTCAACATGCTTGTTTTACATCGTAAGCTCGACGCCTATTATATACAAACCAGCACGTTGCTTCGGATGAGCAAAATGCATTCACTCCCGGCTTTGCTCTCATCTCTTCGAGCTCTAACCGGAACTGCACATCTAACCACACTTTTAGCAAACGTGAAGAGAAACCAATATATACACTATATTCACAAGTATACAAAACATGTAAAATTCACACATATGGTAAACATATACAAGTATAAATATAAACAAGGGAAAATAGACAATATATACGATATCTACAAAACTCCAAAACAAAGAAACGATCGCAATGCAATCCAATAAAAACACCAATCCCTGGCAATGGCGCCATTTTGCTGAAGCGGTAAAGCAATAAAAGTTTTTGGAAGTATTTTTCTGGGAATTTATCGTCTCCACAAAGATCGGTGTTATTGAATTGTCGATCGACAGTTTCCGCAATTCCGAGTTTGGTTTAAAATGTTTCAAACATATAAACAAAAAAGTAAATATTAACACAAAAAGAATTCATTCTTCAGAGAGAAAAAACTTATTTGGCATGCATATAATCCACTCGTCACAAACTTAAACCATTCGACCAGTTATACTCGACCTATAATACTCCTCAATATAATCTAACATCGCTCACAACAGTCTCCATCTCTGACACACTGAGCTGAGAGAACAACCGTATTACTCACGCCGACACTCTCGCACCCGACTCAAAAAACACGGAGGCATTAAGCTCCGATACTCTTAAAGATTTTTAGCTCTAAATCTATCTCTAGCATCCAGAAACTAACAGATAATCATCCCTAATCAAGGTTTGTGATGTTTATCTCTAACACAACCCAAACCCCGAGCATAAAGAAAAAATAACCACGAAACAAACGCTACGTACAAAAATCATGCCAAACATTCCAAAACAACACAAGTTCAATCATGAATCACACCTAGCAAAAATTCATTAGTGGATGAAAAACGCACAAAATGAGGAATTTGACACTCACACAACAATCTTGAAAACAAAAGACTAAATTATGCATTCATCCAAAAATTCACATTGAACATACAAAGGCAAGAATCACAAGGGCTTTTCAAGGTGGTAATGTGGTCGGGCTAACAAACAAGGGGAAATTTCTAAAGGTAATTGAAACAAAAACTTGCCTAATCCTAAGGGAGTGATTAATTCACAAAGGCTCAAGCACCTAAATTTCAATCAATTTCTTCTCCTATCCCGATTGCTACACCAACACATATAACTTATTTAGCACAATTATTTGATACTCTTTTTGTTTTTCTTTTTCAAAACTTTTCTATTTTCTGTTCTTTCTTTTTCTCTTTTTTTTTTCTTTTCTTTTTCACAACCGAATAGCAACCAACAACATAATTGTGCAAACATTGCTCTTCCCAACTTGAATTCAACCAACATCAATGTGTGAATACTCCCTATTTTCTAAGGCAAGATAAAAATTCAAACAACAACACACGGTTGAGGGTTCAAGAAAACAAGGATCAAAATCCATTCAAAAGTGAACTAAATACTCATAGACAAGCATCAACTTCAAATGCAACATGGATATTAACAAAAAGGCTCAAAGGGGTTGCCGAATGCTCACACACTCACAGGGTAAATTGACTATTTGGCCAAAGTGGTTGTTCTTAAAATGAAACAATTGCCTTGATCCTTTTCATATATTCACATAATTAATACAAATAAAAGATTAAACATAATAAAATCTAGGTAAAACAAGAATGTTGGTACTCTGCGCATATATGAACAATGGAAAGCTTCCTCATAATTGGGGTAGAACTAAAGTGATTCAATTCATGAACCAGTAGTACAAAAGAATGAATGGCACAAAATTTGTAAAAAGCCTAAGTTTCATGTACATGTTATAGTCTAGAAAGAGATAAACACATACCTTGGAAATGTACCAAACTTTAAACAACATCATTACCATGCATTCGCAAGTTGAAACGATCAAACTTGGAATTATCACCTCAAATTCCCTCAAGCTACTCAAAATAAGCTTTTGGACAAACACAAAAATTAACACATTAAAACAACTACTAAGAACATACTAAAAGACCAGGTGAAATTGAATTAAACAAGTTGAAAAGTGAAGATTTGAGAATTTTAAGAATTGGTCCAATTTCAACTTGTTTAACCAATTTACCACACTACCTATACTAATACAATAAAAAACAATAAAGAAACTAAAAATAATTCAACATGCTTGTTTTACATCGTAAGCTCGACGCCTATTATATACAAACCAGCACGTTGCTTCGGATGAGCAAAATGCATTCACTCCCGGCTTTGCTCTCATCTCTTCGAGCTCTAACCGGAACTGCACATCTAACCACACTTTTAGCAAACGTGAAGAGAAACCAATATATACACTATATTCACAAGTATACAAAACATGTAAAATTCACACATATGGTAAACATATACAAGTATAAATATAAACAAGGGAAAATAGACAATATATACGATATCTACAAAACTCCAAAACAAAGAAACGATCGCAATGCAATCCAATAAAAACACCAATCCCTGGCAATGGCGCCATTTTGCTGAAGCGGTAAAGCAATAAAAGTTTTTGGAAGTATTTTTCTGGGAATTTATCGTCTCCACAAAGATCGGTGTTATTGAATTGTCGATCGACAGTTTCCGCAATTCCGAGTTTGGTTTAAAATGTTTCAAACATATAAACAAAAAAGTAAATATTAACACAAAAAGAATTCATTCTTCAGAGAGAAAAAACTTATTTGGCATGCATATAATCCACTCGTCACAAACTTAAACCATTCGACCAGTTATACTCGACCTATAATACTCCTCAATATAATCTAACATCGCTCACAACAGTCTCCATCTCTGACACACTGAGCTGAGAGAACAACCGTATTACTCATGCCGACACTCTCGCACCCGACTCAAAAAACACGGAGGCATTAAGCTCCGATACTCTTAAAGATTTTTAGCTCTAAATCTATCTCTAGCATCCAGAAACTAACAGATAATCATCCCTAATCAAGGTTTGTGATGTTTATCTCTAACACAACCCAAACCCCGAGCATAAAGAAAAAATAACCACGAAACAAACGCTACGTACAAAAATCATGCCAAACATTCCAAAACAACACAAGTTCAATCATGAATCACACCTAGCAAAAATTCATTAGTGGATGAAAAACGCACAAAATGAGGAATTTGACACTCACACAACAATCTTGAAAACAAAAGACTAAATTATGCATTCATCCAAAAATTCACATTGAACATACAAAGGCAAGAATCACAAGGGCTTTTCAAGGTGGTAATGTGGTCGGGCTAACAAACAAGGGGAAATTTCTAAAGGTAATTGAAACAAAAACTTGCCTAATCCTAAGGGAGTGATTAATTCACAAAGGCTCAAGCACCTAAATTTCAATCAATTTCTTCTCCTATCCCGATTGCTACACCAACACATATAACTTATTTAGCACAATTATTTGATACTCTTTTTGTTTTTCTTTTTCAAAACTTTTCTTTTTTCTGTTCTTTCTTTTTCTCTTTTTTTTTTCTTTTCTTTTTCACAACCGAATAGCAACCAACAACATAATTGTGCAAACATTGCTCTTCCCAACTTGAATTCAACCAACATCAATGTGTGAATACTCCCTATTTTCTAAGGCAAGATAAAAATTCAAACAACAACACACGGTTGAGGGTTCAAGAAAACAAGGATCAAAATCCATTCAAAAGTGAACTAAATACTCATAGACAAGCATCAACTTCAAATGCAACATGGATATTAACAAAAAGGCTCAAAGGGGTTGCCGAATGCTCACACACTCACAGGGTAAATTGACTATTTGGCCAAAGTGGTTGTTCTTAAAATGAAACAATTGCCTTGATCCTTTTCATATATTCACATAATTAATACAAATAAAAGATTAAACATAATAAAATCTAGGTAAAACAAGAATGTTGGTACTCTGCGCATATATGAACAATGGAAAGCTTCCTCATAATTGGGGTAGAACTAAAGTGATTCAATTCATGAACCAGTAGTACAAAAGAATGAATGGCACAAAATTTGTAAAAAGCCTAAGTTTCATGTACATGTTATAGTCTAGAAAGAGATAAACACATACCTTGGAAATGTACCAAACTTTAAACAACATCATTACCATGCATTCGCAAGTTGAAACGATCAAACTTGGAATTATCACCTCAAATTCCCTCAAGCTACTCAAAATAAGCTTTTGGACAAACACAAAAATTAACACATTAAAACAACTACTAAGAACATACTAAAAGACCAGGTGAAATTGAATTAAACAAGTTGAAAAGTGAAGATTTGAGAATTTTAAGAATTGGTCCAATTTCAACTTGTTTAACCAATTTACCACACTACCTATACTAATACAATAAAAAACAATAAAGAAACTAAAAATAATTCAACATGCTTGTTTTACATCGTAAGCTCGACGCCTATTATATACAAACCAGCACGTTGCTTCGGATGAGCAAAATGCATTCACTCCCGGCTTTGCTCTCATCTCTTCGAGCTCTAACCGGAACTGCACATCTAACCACACTTTTAGCAAACGTGAAGAGAAACCAATATATACACTATATTCACAAGTATACAAAACATGTAAAATTCACACATATGGTAAACATATACAAGTATAAATATAAACAAGGGAAAATAGACAATATATACGATATCTACAAAACTCCAAAACAAAGAAACGATCGCAATGCAATCCAATAAAAACACCAATCCCTGGCAATGGCGCCATTTTGCTGAAGCGGTAAAGCAATAAAAGTTTTTGGAAGTATTTTTCTGGGAATTTATCGTCTCCACAAAGATCGGTGTTATTGAATTGTCGATCGACAGTTTCCGCAATTCCGAGTTTGGTTTAAAATGTTTCAAACATATAAACAAAAAAGTAAATATTAACACAAAAAGAATTCATTCTTCAGAGAGAAAAAACTTATTTGGCATGCATATAATCCACTCGTCACAAACTTAAACCATTCGACCAGTTATACTCGACCTATAATACTCCTCAATATAATCTAACATCGCTCACAACAGTCTCCATCTCTGACACACTGAGCTGAGAGAACAACCGTATTACTCACGCCGACACTCTCGCACCCGACTCAAAAAACACGGAGGCATTAAGCTCCGATACTCTTAAAGATTTTTAGCTCTAAATCTATCTCTAGCATCCAGAAACTAACAGATAATCATCCCTAATCAAGGTTTGTGATGTTTATCTCTAACACAACCCAAACCCCGAGCATAAAGAAAAAATAACCACGAAACAAACGCTACGTACAAAAATCATGCCAAACATTCCAAAACAACACAAGTTCAATCATGAATCACACCTAGCAAAAATTCATTAGTGGATGAAAAACGCACAAAATGAGGAATTTGACACTCACACAACAATCTTGAAAACAAAAGACTAAATTATGCATTCATCCAAAAATTCACATTGAACATACAAAGGCAAGAATCACAAGGGCTTTTCAAGGTGGTAATGTGGTCGGGCTAACAAACAAGGGGAAATTTCTAAAGGTAATTGAAACAAAAACTTGCCTATTCCTAAGGGAGTGATCAATTCACAAAGGCTCAAGCACCAAAATTTCAATCAATTTCTTCTCCTATCCCGATTGCTACACCAACACATATAACTTATTTAGCACAATTATTTGATACTCTTTTTGTTTTTCTTTTTCAAAACTTTTCTATTTTCTTTTCTTTCTTTTTCTCTTTTTTTTTTCTTTTCTTTTTCACAACCGAATAGCAACCAACAACATAAGTGTGCAAACATTGCTCTTCCCAACTTGAATTCAACCAACATCAATGTGTGAATACTCCCTATTTTCTAAGGCAAGATAAAAATTCAAACAACAACACACGATTGAGGGTTCAAGAAAACAAGGATCAAAATCCATTCAAAAGTGAACTAAATACTCATAGACAAGCATCAACTTCAAATGCAACATGGATATTAACAAAAAGGCTCAAAGGGGTTGCCGAATGCTCACACACTCACAGGGTAAATTGACTATTTGGCCAAAGTGGTTGTTCTTAAAATGAAACAATTGCCTTGATCCTTTTCATATATTCACATAATTAATACAAATAAAAGATTAAACATAATAAAATCTAGGTAAAACAAGAATGTTGGTACTCTGCGCATATATGAACAATGGAAAGCTTCCTCATAATTGGGGTAGAACTAAAGTGATTCAATTCATGAACCAGTAGTACAAAAGAATGAATGGCACAAAATTTGTAAAAAGCCTAAGTTTCATGTACATGTTATAGTCTAGAAAGAGATAAACACATACCTTGGAAATGTACCAAACTTTAAACAACATCATTACCATGCATTCGCAAGTTGAAACGATCAAACTTGGAATTATCACCTCAAATTCCCTCAAGCTACTCAAAATAAGCTTTTGGACAAACACAAAAATTAACACATTAAAACAACTACTATGAACATACTAAAAGACCAGGTGAAATTGAATTAAACAAGTTGAAAAGTGAAGATTTGAGAATTTTAAGAATTGGTCCAATTTCAACTTGTTTAACCAATTTACCACACTACCTATACTAATACAATAAAAAACAATAAAGAAACTAAAAATAATTCAACATGCTTGTTTTACATCGTAAGCTCGACGCCTATTATATACAAACCAGCACGTTGCTTCGGATGAGCAAAATGCATTCACTCCCGGCTTTGCTCTCATCTCTTCGAGCTCTAACCGGAACTGCACATCTAACCACACTTTTAGCAAACGTGAAGAGAAACCAATATATACACTATATTCACAAGTATACAAAACATGTAAAATTCACACATATGGTAAACATATACAAGTATAAATATAAACAAGGGAAAATAGACAATATATACGATATCTACAAAACTCCAAAACAAAGAAACGATCGCAATGCAATCCAATAAAAACACCAATCCCTGGCAATGGCGCCATTTTGCTGAAGCGGTAAAGCAATAAAAGTTTTTGGAAGTATTTTTCTGGGAATTTATCTTCTCCACAAAGATCGGTGTTATTGAATTGTCGATCGACAGTTTCCGCAATTCCGAGTTTGGTTTAAAATGTTTCAAACATATAAACAAAAAAGTAAATATTAACACAAAAAGAATTCATTCTTCAGAGAGAAAAATCTTATTTGGCATGCATATAATCCACTCGTCACAAACTTAAACCATTCGACCAGTTATACTCGACCTATAATACTCCTCAATATAATCTAACATCGCTCACAACAGTCTCCATCTCTGACACACTGAGCTGAGAGAACAACCGTATTACTCACGCCGACACTCTCGCACCCGACTCAAAAAACACGGAGGCATTAAGCTCCGATACTCTTAAAGATTTTTAGCTCTAAATCTATCTCTAGCATCCAGAAACTAACAGATAATCATCCCTAATCAAGGTTTGTGATGTTTATCTCTAACACAACCCAAACCCCGAGCATAAAGAAAAAATAACCACGAAACAAACGCTACGTACAAAAATCATGCCAAACATTCCAAAACAACACAAGTTCAATCATGAATCACACCTAGCAAAAATTCATTAGTGGATGAAAAACGCACAAAATGAGGAATTTGACACTCACACAACAATCTTGAAAACAAAAGACTAAATTATGCATTCATCCAAAAATTCACATTGAACATACAAAGGCAAGAATCACAAGGGCTTTTCAAGGTGGTAATGTGGTCGGGCTAACAAACAAGGGGAAATTTCTAAAGGTAATTGAAACAAAAACTTGCCTAATCCTAAGGGAGTGATCAATTCACAAAGGCTCAAGCACCAAAATTTCAATCAATTTCTTCTCCTATCCCGATTGCTACACCAACACATATAACTTATTTAGCACAATTATTTGATACTCTTTTTGTTTTTCTTTTTCAAAACTTTTCTATTTTCTTTTCTTTCTTTTTCTCTTTTTTTTTTCTTTTCTTTTTCACAACCGAATAGCAACCAACAACATAAGTGTGCAAACATTGCTCTTCCCAACTTGAATTCAACCAACATCAATGTGTGAATACTCCCTATTTTCTAAGGCAAGATAAAAATTCAAACAACAACACACGATTGAGGGTTCAAGAAAACAAGGATCAAAATCCATTCCAAAGTGGACTAAATACTCATAGACAAGCATCAAGTTCAAATGCAACATGGATATTAACAAAAAGGCTCAAAGGGGTTACCGAATGCTCACACACTCACAGGGTAAATTGAATATTTGGCCAAGGTGGTTGTGGTCAAAATGAAACAATTTCCTTGATCCTTTTCATGCATTCACATAATAAATACAAATAAAAGATTAAACATAATAAAATCTAGCTAAAACAAGAATGTTGGTACTCTGCGCATATATGAACAATGGAAAGCTTACTCACAATTGGGGTAGGAACTAAAGTGATTCAATTCATGAACAAGTAGTACAAAAGAATGAATGGCACAAAATTTGTAAAAAGCCTAAGTTTCATGTACATGTTATAGTCTAGAAAGCGATAAACACATACCTTGGAAATGTACCAAACTTTAAACAACATCATTACCATGCATTCGCAAGTTGAAACGATCAAACTTTGAATAATAACCTCAGATTTCGTCAAGCTACTCAAAATAAGCTCTTGGACAAACACAAAAATTAACACATTAAAACAACTACTAAGAACATACTAAAAGACCAGGTGAAATTGAATTAAACAAGTTGAAAAGTGAAGATTTGAGAATATTAAGAATTGGTCCAATTTCAACTTGTTTAACCAATTCACCACACTACCTATACTAATACAATAAAAAACAATAAAGAAACTAAAAATAATTCAACATGCTTGTTTTACGTCATAAGCTCGACGCCTATTATTTACAAACCAGCATGTTGCTTCGGATGAGCCAAATGCTTTCACTCCCGCCTTTGCTCTCATCTCTTCGAGCTCTAACCGGAACTACACATCTAACCACACTTTTAGCAAACGTGAAGAGAAACAAATATATACACTATATTCACAAGTATACAAAACATGTAAAATTCACACATATGGTAAACATATACAAGTATAAATATAAACAAGGGAAAATAGACAATATATACGATATATACAAAACTCCAAAACAAAGAAAAGATCGCAATACAATCCAATAAAAACACCAATCGCCGGCAATGGCGCCATGTTGCTGAAGCGGTAAAGCAATAAAAGCTTTTGGAAGTATTTTTCTGGGAGTTTATCGTCTCCACAAAGATCGGTGTTATTGAACTGTCGTTCGACAGTTTCCGCAATTCTGAGTTTGGTTTAAAATGTTTCAAACATATAAACAAAAAAGTAAATATTAACACAAAAAGAATTCATTCTTCAGAGCGAAAAAACTTATCAGGCATGCATATAATCCACTCGTCACAAACTTAAACCTATTGACCAGTTATACTCAACCTACAATACTCCTCAATATAATCTAACATTGCTCACAACAGTCTCCATCTCTGACACACTGAGCTGAGAGAACAACCGTATTACTCTCGCACCCGACTCAAACAACACGGAGGCATTAAGCTTCGATACTCATAAAGATTGTTAGCTCTAAATCTATCTCTAGCATCTAGAAACTAACAGATAATCATCCCTAATCAAGGTTTGTGATGTTTATCTCTAACACAACCCAAACCCTGAGCATAATGAAAAAAATCAAGGACAAACACCGATAAAGATTTGTAAAGCAGATTTTATACAACACCATTGGCGATAAATATACATGAGTTAAAAGTAAATACATATACAACAACCCAACAAAGAAGAATACACAAAGAAGAAGAGAAATGAACCAAACATCTCGCGGTTTGTCAGCGCCGGTCGATGAGAGATCCAGCCCAGATCATCCGTGTGCATGCTCCAATATTGTTTTCTAAGCTAATCCTATTGAAAAATGAGTTTGATGGAGGTGGGAGCAAAAATCCCTAAAACCATCACCTAAAAATTGTGTTTTTGGCCCTTAAATGGTGTTTCTGTCCGTCAAAATTCGCCCGGCGAAGTTCTGGTTCGCATGGCGAACCAAGGCAGAATTCGCTACTGCCTCTCCCCTGCTTCGCTTGGCGAGCATGGGGCGAGCGCTGACAGGATAGCAACAATCCTGCACTATTTTCTTCGTAACTTTTGAACCGTATCTCCGTTTTTTGCCCGGTTCGAAGCGTTGGAAAGCTTATTAAATTCTCTATCTAACAATGAATAAATATCAAAGCTTGTATACCGACAAAAATGAGATAAAAACAATTAAACTCATTGATAATTATACGATAACGCAATATATACACTATAATGTAAACTATACCTAATACATACTAAAGTTGAGGTTTATTGACAAAAAGCAAACGAATTAAGCCGATGAATTCTAATTATTCACACTCAAATTCACAACAAATTAGCACTCATCAAACTCTCCCTAACTTAAAACAATGTTTGTCCTCAAACAAAGTCAAACAACTTAAAGAAACAAAAGACGATAATCCAATAATCACGAAACAACAAGTTTTAATAAACAAAAACAAATGCAATGGTTCAAACGAAAATGGTACATACAAGGCAACATACTTACCACTAAACTACAATGACAACATAACCATGAAATAAACGCTACGTACAAAAATCATGCCAAACATTCCAAAACAACACAAGTTCAATCATGAATCACACCTAGGAAAAATTCATTAGTGGATGAAAAACACACAAAATGAGGAATTTGACACTCACACAACAATCTTGAAAACAAAAGACTAAATTATGCATTCATCCAAAAATTCACATTGAACATACAAAGGCAAGAATCACAAGGGCTTTTCAAGGTTGTAAGGTGGCCGGGCTAACAAACAAGGGGCAATTTCTAAATGTAATTGAAACAAAAACTTGCCTAATCCTAAGGGAGTGATCAATTCACAAAGGGTCAAGCACCAAAATTTCAATCAACTTCTTCTCTTATCCCGATTGCCACACCAACACATATAACTTATTTAGCACAATTATTTGATACTCTTTTTGTTTTTCTTTTTCAAAGCTTTTCTATTTTCTTTTCTTTCATTTTCTCTTTTTTTTTCATTTCTTTTTCCCAACCGCATAGCAACCAACAACATAAGTGAGCAAACATTGCTCTTCCCAACTTGAATTCAACCAGCATCAATGTGTGAATACTCCCTACTTTCTAAGGCAATATAAAAATTCAAACAACAACACACTGTTGAGGGTTCAAGAAAACAAGGATCAAAATCCATTCAAAAGTGAACTAAATACTCATAGACAAGCATCAAGTTCAAATGCAACATGGATATTGACAAAAAGGCTCAAAGGGGTTGCCGAATGCTCACACACTCATAGGGTAAATTGACTATTTGGCCACGGTGGTTGTGCTCAAAATGAAACAACTGCCTTGATCCTTTTCATGCATTCACATAATCAATACAAATAAAAGATTAAACATAATAAAATCTAGCTAAAACTAGAATGTTGGTACTCTGCGCATATATGAACAATGGAAAGCTTCCTCACAATTGGGGTAGGAACTAAAGTGATTCAATTCATGAACAAGTAGTACTAAAGAATGAATGACACAAAATTTGTAAAAAGCCTAAGTTTCATGTATATGTTATAGTCTAGAAAGCGATAAACAGATACCTAGGAAATGTACCAAACTTTAAACAACATCATTACCATGCATTCGTAAATTGAAACGATCAAACTTGGAAAAATCACCTCAAATTTCCTCAAGCTACTCAAAATAAGCTCTTGGACAAACACAAAAATTAACACATTAAAACAACTACTATGAACATACTAAAAGACCGGGTGAAATTGAATTAAACAAGTTGAAAAGTGAAGATTTGAGAATTTTAAGAATTGGTCCAATTTCAAGTTGTTTAACCCATTCACCACACTACCTATACTAATACAATAAAAAACAATAAAGAAACTAAAAACAATACAACATGCTTGTTTTACGTCGTAAGCTCGACGCCTATTATTTTCAAACCAACACGTTGCTTTGGATGAGCGAAATGCATTCACTCCCACCTTTGCTCTCATCTGTTCGAGCTCTAACCGGAACTACACATCTAACTACACTTTTGGCAAACGTGAAGAGAAACAAATATATACACTATATTCACAAGTATACAAAATATGTAAAATTCACACATATGGTAAACATATACAAGTATAAATATAAACAAGGGAAAATAGACAATATATGTTAGAGCAAAAGTTATCTCTGCAAGTCGTCTCTATGTTTTGATGATAACAATGTGTATTTATGAAAGAACTATTTTATGTTTTAACGTGTGTTGTGTGCAGATTGTAACACCTCAAAATTTTCCCTCATGTTTCTAGCTTTAACTGGCTTATGTTTCATTGCATGCTTTGCATAATCATCATTTCATACCATTGGCCTTAGCATGGGATCAAGGTATTTAAGTCAAATCAAAGGAGCCTTGAGCCTCAAGAGATCTTAATTGGTCCACCATCTCATCATGTGATCAGGATTGGCAAAAGATCTCAAGGAAATCACATTCTTCTAACCAGTGCAAAATTAGGGTTTTGGGATTCTTGAGTATAACACCCCAATGGACAAGATCTTGGAGCTTTTATCATCTCCAAGTGGCATATCTCATCTTTGTTTGAGAGGATACACATCATGCTCAGAGGAATTTGGATTCAGAGGATGTGCTGATTTCTCCTAGACTAAGGGCACCAAATTAGGGTTTGCCATAAAATCAGTTTATTTCTGATTTTTTGGGAAAGACTTTATTCTATGGTATTCCTCATGTCTTTAGGTGTATGAGGTTGGAAGATTGTCCATCAATTTGGTTTGGAAGAGTTTCAATTGATCAATTGGCTGAAAATCAGGAGAATTGGGGAAAAGTCAACTGCACAGAGGAAAAAGTCAACTCTTGACTTTTTGAGGTCAACATATTTTTCCTATCTCAATTATGATCATTGGTGAAGATTTTATCAAGAAATATCAAGGGATTCATCAAAAATCAAGAAAGATTCAAAGTTGCCAAATTTAGAAACTTAGGGTTTCCATTTATGGCAAGTTTTGACAAACTCAAAGGTTATGGAGCCTATCAAAAGTTCACATTCCAAGCTTCAAAACCATACCAAGAACACGCTCATTGGATTAAAATTGAGAGAGATATGATGGATTAAAGTTGAGGCAAATCAAGGCAAAATGGCAAGTCATGACTAGTTAGCACGCAGTCATTTGATCAAACAGTTGGTGTGCATGTTTTGTCCAAGTTCATAGAAAAATTTCTCCAAGATAGAAGCTTCAGACTTTGGTGTTGGAAGAATTTTGGTGTTGGAAAGAATTTCTCCATAGCAAAATTGTCCAACATGGTTCTTGTTCCTCTTGATCTCCTCTTCAACTTTGGTGTTGGAAGAATTTACATTTGATCAAGATATAAGGAGATATAATGAGGCAAAGTGGTGATCTTAAACTGGTTCTTCTCAAATACACATGGCTAGGCACGAAGGAGGATTGTGACATGCACAAGACAGTTGTATTATCCTATGTTCATCATCATTTTTATGCATGTTTCAAGTCTCATTTCCCTTTGCTTTGAACAACAATGTTATTATTCCCCATCCCCTCTTTCTAAAGACCCCAAGACCTTGTCATTTCACCCATTGATATCAAAATATGGTTGCATAAAGTCACCTTCGTGACCACATTGCTTGTGTTTGCAAAATCTTGGAACTTTGACACATGTGTTGCATTACTTCATCATCCATACGCCATACATATCATATTACCATTTTAAACCATGCAAACACTTACATACATACATACTCGTGTGTGGTTTTTCCTCATATGTACAAACCATGAAAAAAAAAGAAACTTGTACAACAAGTTGTTGCTGCTGTAAGTTCAGTGCAATACATCACCACCTTCCATCATGATCCTCACCATGATACCATGATCCTCCACACATGGGATTCATACACGAGCTCACCATTCCACTCACTCTCATTTCAATTCATCTTAACTCACTCACCTTCTAATTTTATAACATAATTGGTAAAAAAAACTTGGATCATTCTTCACTTGGCTCAAACTTTTCAATCTATCTCTCTCTCTCTCTCTCTCTCTCTCAAAGCTCTCTCTTGTAGCTTCATTCTTCTCTCTCTCTGCAAGAATCAAGTTTTCTCCATCTTCATCTTGGATCATTCATCCATAGACTAAGGAAAGAAACAAGTTGCTACATCAAGTTTTATTCATCTTCATCAACTATTTTTTTTGAGCAATTTGAAGTTCCTCTTGCCTTTATTTGGCCACGAACTACTCCAAGAATCAAGTGTATTTATCTAGCTTTCTTGCACTAGAAGATTTAGCAAGTTTAGGTTCCATTTCTCAAACTTCTCTCATGCAATTTTAAGTTGTTTTAAGCCTGTTTTGATAGTTTTGGAGCTCAATAGGAGCAATGTAACATCCGGCTAGTTGATAGGCACTTTAGGTGCTTAGTTGAAATTTTAGGGCAAAACTTCCATCCTTCGATCTACTCTGTGTGTGTTTTGTTTGTGAATTTTAATGGTGGATTCATGTTCTACGTGTTGAGACGAAGAGAATGATGTATGGTTTGCTAATTTCTGTGAGGTTTGACGACTGAACACGGCGGAGACTCACCGGAGAAGACGACCGGAGTCTTCTCCGGCAACCTGAAGCTTCAAATGACCAAGGACCCTAGCCTCTCCTCAGATTAAGTCCTGGCCGTTGATGTTTTTTTATCCTAAGGCCTAGAGCACGCCAACGCATTAATGAGCACCCTCCCTCGCACGCGTTTTCTTTTTTCTGAATGTTTTTGAATTATTGGATCATGTGCATGTCTCTCATCATTGCCTACCGTGTGCTTGCATTGTGAATCATGTGATGTGCATATTTTCATTGATCATCTTGCGTGGACTGATCCTGTGGCTCAGGATGAGTCAATTTGTTGACTAGGATCTATGGCATAAACCTTATCTGAACGCGTGTTTTGGGTTGGGTCTTCGCATGCTATCCACACCCCTCTCCTTTGAGCCCAAACGCTTTTGAACTAAATATTTGCTATCAGTGCACCCCCTGTTCCATTTCTTTGGTTTTTTATTTTTCTTTCAATATTTGTTTGAATTTCTTTTTTTTTTTAAATACTTGTGCATGTTCAAAAATTCCAAATAAATTCATGGAGCTTTCTAATGCCTTTAAATAATTGTTACATATTTTTATTCCTGATTTTGATATGTTTTAATGTTTTTTTCATAATTTCCTTTTATTTTCTTTTTGTATGATCCTATGTTCATGTGCACGCATTATTTTGGATTTATTTGACATAGTTCCAAAATGAATTTGCTTCTGAGACTTGACACACACTTGTATGATATCTTGATGCACTTCATTAATTTTTTGTGGTTTTTTTAAAATCATTTTTCAATGGTGTTTGAACCCTATCTTTGTGCACTATTGTGGTGTGGCTTGAATGAACTTGTGAAGTGTATTTGAACATGTTTCTTAGTGATTTTTATACCATACTTTTGGGAAATGTTCACACACTGTTTGAACTTCATTGGACTGGGATATGTGAATTTTCTCATCCTCTTATCTTGGTTTTGTGAGTTGTTTAAGTGCATCTACATATGTATGGTGTTATGGAATCATGTGTTAGGGTTTGGAGATACATTGTGTGCAATACTATTTGATACTTGTGGAGAACTTTTGACATATGATTGCATGAACATTATAAGTCATTCACATCAAATTATAGGTCATTGTTTGTTCATCTTTACATGACTTGTGAACATTAGTTTGAACTTGCATTATGATACAAGTTTGTGCATCCTTACTTGGCCATCTTTGATAACTTGTTTGCATCAACACTTGTATGGCCTTGGGCACTCATCCACATTTGTTTACCTACTGTATGTGAGCATCCTCATTCACTCTAATTGAATTCTAATTTCATCTTGCATGTTTCTTAGGCTCATCAACCTTTACATGTTTAGTTAAACTTGTTTGAATCATGTTTGCTTCTAATCTTCAATGTGTCTTAACATGAGGCTTGTATGAACTTTGCATGTCCATTCTTGCATCTTAAATGTCATCTCCAATATCATATGCTACTGAATTGCATTCATATTACATGATTGTTCATCTTACATCATCATTTCTTACTTGCATTACAAGTATGTATCATTATTGAACTTCAATTGTGTTTGTTCCCTTCTTCTTGCTTCATTTCTTTAAATGCTTAAATTCATGACTTGTATGTTCATTCAATGATATTCATACACATTCTTAAATGTCCTTCACTCCTGACTTTGAGGTTTACATGTGTATTCATCCATGTTTATGAACCATGTGCATCTATCTTTCATTAGTAGCATACAACTTGCATTTGCATGATTGTTTGGTACATAATTTGCCTTTGTTTGATTTCATATGGCATGTTTACATTAGTAGGATCCCTTGGCCTATGCCTACTAATCTTGGATGTTCTCTAACCCCTAGGACCTTTCTCTTTTGGTTTAGACCTTGTTTACTTCCTAAGTTGTCTTTCTTAAGACAACTAGGATTGTTTGGTTTACTTTCTAGCATTTATATTCATTTCTTGTGTTTATTTTGCTAACCTTTTGTGTAGGGGCAGAGGTAAGATACTTGAACATGTGGATGGTTATCCATGTTCATCTCTTCTTTCATCTCTCATCTATTTCACTTCTCTTTCTCCTTTGTGAATAGCATGATATAATGCTTTGTGTACAACTTCGTCACACCCTTTGGGATCCTATCTCATCCTTAATTTTTGATTAAGGTGAGGTAGGATAGGCATTAGGTAGTGCTATCCCTCTCTTATTTTAGACTTAGGTTCTCAAACCTTGACCTTAGGGGCACTTTTGCATGATAACATTAGGAATAATTAGTTTCCCTTTAGTGTTTTCTTTTCAACTTGAGTCTTCTCTTCTCATCTCATAACATTTCAAAAACACTTAATAAAGGTTAACGTGTATTGCACATAAGCCTTATACATGGGAAATGAGGAATGAGGTGTTTCCCTTCATTCTTCTAGGATACTTTGTGTATGTCCTGTTGGGGACGATATGCGACGTATTCGTTACTATGTTGTAGACTTGGGTGCAATGCAAGTTACAAACTAATTTCAATCCACTTCTTGTCTAAAAAACATAAAATAAACTCAAACCTTGTTTTATCCTTCGGGATCATTAAAGTTTCAACCATTTTCAGAAAAGAGCACGTTATTTTCCGTTTTGTCGCAAACAGGCATCAACCCTAACTGCTGGACGCGAACTTAACGTCGCTCATAAAAAAACTAAGACCTCGTTAGGTCGAACTACGACTGCTTTGACTTACTCTCTCTCGTCCGATTGAGGATACGTAGGCACAAGATGTCGATGTCTTGGCGAGAAACCTCCCCTCTTAGTTCGTGTCCGAACTATGTTGACTTTGACTTTCCCATTGCACAAGGGAATACGTAGGCCTAGGACTCCGACGATGTACTACCGAGTCATTTCTTTTTCTTTTCTCTCCCGTTCCTTCGTTCTTGTCCGTTCCCATTCCATTTCATTTCCAGTAGCAGTGGAGCTCCAGACGACGATACCCTTTGATCGAGACAACAAGCGTGGATCCCATCGAGTACGATGGACGTGTAACGACCCAGTTTTTGTGTGAGTTTTATTTAATCGAGTCGTTTGATTATTTTATTATTATTTTATTTTATTTTTGACTTTTATTTGAAAATATGTTATTTTTCAATGTTGTGATATTTTATCGGGTTTTGGGATCGTTTGCGAGATATTTGAGTGTGGGGATATTTTGGTCATTTTAGGATATTTTTCATTAAGTAAGAAAATAGAAAATAGAAAGAGAGAAAAATAGAAAGAAAGAAAGGGGAAAAAAAGAAAAAGAGGAGAAAAGAGAAGAAGAAGAGAAATAGTGAGAAAAGCTTGGGAAATCAAGAAAAATCAACTTCTAGAATCGGTTTAATCGGGTAAGGGTGCGAAACTCAATTATTGTATGATTGTGTATGATTATGTATGTGTATTTGTGATGTTTGTTGGATTGAAATGAAAATATTTAGTAAAACCCATATTGTGTCAAATTGATTAGAAATTGATTAAATGTGTTGGAAATCATGCTTTTATTGTTCATTATTGTTGGTATATGATAGATACATGTTGCTTTGCATTGTATTGGTAATTTTTCTGGGTGTAGGTGAAAATTGGAGGATTTTTGGTTAGAAAACGCAGAACTTCGTTCTGCAGAAATTTTTCTGGTTTTTCCAGGTCATACGCGTATGGGGCATGTTCATACGCGTATGCACCTTGGCAATACACGTATGGAGGGCGAGTCATGGGCCAATACGCGTATGGAATGTTATTTTGCTCGGCCATCTGCCCATTTGCGCATGATACGTGTAGCATTTCATGGCAATACGCGTACGAGGTTGGGCATTACGCGTACGGACTTTTACACGTGAACTTTGGGGGAAAATGAGTCTCTGCTCATACGTGTATGGAGAAGGGTAATACGCGTATGGACAGGACAATTGCAAAATGGAACTTTTCAAAATATCATTTTTCGTTTTCTTTCGTAACTTGTGTTCCGATTATCTGATTTTTACATTCTTGGTATCGTTATGTAGCTATTGAGCTGTACTTTCTTATTATGATGGTGTGGAAATTGTTAGCCGATTTAATTATGTCAGAAAATCGGGAATCGTGTCGGTCGTCAACTTTTGTCATTATAACTGTGCGTAATTGATGTGTATTATGCAAGGTGCTGTTGTATGAGGTAAATGTATGTGTTTAGATGGGGTTGTGATGATTTGTGGCAGTATGGAAATTAAATGCATTGTTTTGGGCATAAGTGCAAAGTGTGATTTTGTCGATGTAAATGAATGTATTTATGTGTGCATATTAAATGTCATGGGTCATTGTATGCCAAGCATCATGATATGCATTGTTGAGACGTCCTGAGTGACGGTTTGGATTCCAGAGGGAATTCGCTATAACGTCGTGTGCCTTATACAAAGAGGTGCGAGCGATGATTATAGACGATCGTGTGCCTATGTGGGGTGTGAGAGATCGGGTCGTGTGCCTTATACAAAGAGGTGTGAGCGATCCATAAACGTCGTGTGCCTTATACAAAGAGGTGTGAGCAACGGGGAACATCGTATGCCCGACGGGGAGTTACAGTGATGTAACAAGCGATGGTTCCAGCAGAGTTCCTGAGTGAACTAGTGATGAGAAACAATGGAAGTCGGTACCGCATGTGCATATGCATGGAGTCGTTGTGTCGGTCTCTTGCATTGCATAAAGCCTTATGATTGTTTGATGTGTGGAATTGTGGATAGAATCGATATATGGATATGTGTTGGTGATGGACATATGAATTATTCCTTGTAATGCCTTGTGTTTGCATTATGGTGTGAGTTATGGTGAGAACCGTATATATGTATATTTTTTGTGTTATATATAATTATATGCAACTGTATTATGGTTGTTTTTCTCACCCTTCTGCTGTTTTATAATGCTCTATGAGGCATTGCAGATTAGAGTTGCTGGAGGTATTTTTGTGAAGCTTTGCGTCTTCATTCTTTTGTCGGTCGGCTCTGATATGTGACACCGGGTAGTTAGGGAGGCCGTTAGTGATTATTGTGTATTCTGTATATATAAACTCTTGGCTTGTGCATGTACAACTTGATGTATGACAAACTTTTCATGTGATATATATATGTATGTTATTCAGTTTTAGATTTTCCATTTTTATTTTAAATTCTGAAATGTGGGTGTAAGGAACTGAGTTCCTCTGTTGATTGCTACCCCACTGTTGCATATCTTTATGAGCAGGTGTTGTATGAATTGTTTCAATTTGATGTGACCCCTCGGTCTATGCCATGATAATTTAAATATACTCTGACGAAATTTTGAATTTTCTTTTACTGCTTTTTATTAATTGGGGGTTTAGATTGGGGGTGTTACATTAAGTGGTATCAGAGCCAGTTTATGTCAGTCCGTGTCAGTTGTGTCAGTCCTTGTTGGTCGTTGTGGTTGGATGAGTTTTTTGTTTAACCATATTTTCTGTTATTGGAAATGAACACAATATGGCTGGTAGGAACGATGCTGCTTTGGCTGCTGCTATGCAAGCTATGGCTCGTGCTGTGTAGGGTGCACCTAATGCTGCAGGTAATGATGAGTTCAGGAAGAACAAACCGCCTGTCTTCAAAGGAAGATATGATCCGGATGGTGCACAGATTTGGCTGAAAGAGATTAAAAGGATCTTCCGAGTAATGGATTATGATGAAGATCAAAAGGTGAGACTGGGTACTCACATGTTATTGGAAGAAGCTGATGATTGGTGGGTTAGTACTCGTCGTGTGTTAGAAGCTGCAGAGGAGGAGATTACTTGGGCTGTGTTTAGTATGGAGTTTCTGAGGAGGTATTTTCCTGAAGATGTGAGAGGAAAGAAGTAAATTGAGTTTCTGGAACTAAAACAAGGTAATATGTCTGTTGTCGATTATACTGCTAAGTTTGTGGAACTTGTGCAGTTTTATCTTCATTATGCTGAAGCGACTGCTGAATTCTCTAAGTGTGTAAAGTTTGAGAATGGCTTGCGTCCTGAGATAAAGCAGGCAATTGGATATCAGAGGATTCGGAGGTTTTCTGATTTGGTAGATTATTGTAGGATTTATGAAGAAGATAGTAAGGCTCGTTCTACTCATTACAAGAGTGTGAGCGAGAGGAAAGGGAAACAACAGTTCCGTGGTGGTCCGTATGTGACACCAGCTGATAAAGGTAAACAAAGAGGGAATTTTGAGAAAAGGTCAAGTGGAGGAGGAATGTCTGGTCCTATGAGATGTTATAAGTGTGGTGAAGTGGGGCATTGTCAGTTTGAGTGCAGGAAAG
Organism: Lathyrus tuberosus; assembly: GCA_022829125.1. Classification (NCBI taxonomy): domain Eukaryota; kingdom Viridiplantae; phylum Streptophyta; class Magnoliopsida; order Fabales; family Fabaceae; genus Lathyrus; species Lathyrus tuberosus. The sequence continues at coordinate 7,376,731 of JALAZF010000270.1, read as the reverse complement.
ATTTTAGGAAGTGTTCTAACTGTGGAGGTATAGGACACATTGCAGCTGATTGTAAGAAAAACGTGGTGAAGTGCTTTAATTGTGGGGAGCTGGGACATGTTAGTACAAAGTGTCCGAAACCGAAGCAGGCTCCAGCTGGTGGGAAAGTGTTTGCATTATCGGGGACTCAGACTTCAAGTGCAGATCGTCTGATCAGAGGTACTTGTTTTATTAATAGTACTCCTTTGATTGCTATTATTGATACTGGAGCGACTCATTCGTTTATTTTGTTTGAGTGTGCGAAGCGTTTGAATCTTGTGTTGTCTGTGATGGGTGGTGAAATGGTTATTGATACTCCAGCAATGGGATCAGTAACTACTTCCTTGGTTTGTCTAAGATGTCCTTTGACCATTTATGGTAAAGACTTTGAGATGGATTTGGTGTGTTTACCGTTGGAGGGTTTAGATGTGGTCCTGGGTATGAATTGGTTGCAATTCAATCGGGTTCATATTGATTGTTATCATAGTTGGTTCGGTTTCCTTCTCTTGAGGAAGACGAAGACTCGAGTTTCTTATCTACCAAAGAGTTGAAGAAACTTTTGGCGGAGGAAGCTCAGTTGTTTGGTTTGTTTGCATCTTTAACTGTGGATAGTCAAGTTTCACTTGATGTGTTTCCTGTTGTGTGTGAATTTCCGGAAGTGTTTCCTGAGGATATTTCAGACTTGCCGCCAGAGAGAGAGGTGGAGTTTTCTATAGATCTAGTCCCTGGTACTAGACCTGTATCTATGGCACCTTATCGTATGTCGACATCTGAGTTGGTGGAGTTAAAGAAACATTTGAATGAGTTGTTGGAAAAGAGGTTCGTGAGACCAAGTGTTTCTCCTTGGGGTGCTCCAGTGTTATTGGTGAAAAAGAAGGATGGGAGTATGCGATTATGTATTGATTATCGCCAGTTGAATAAGGTAACGATCAAGAATAAATATCCTCTTCCAAGGATTGATGATCTGATGGATCAGTTAATTGGTGCGTGTGTGTTTAGTAAGATTGACTTGAGGTCAGGGTATCATCAGATAAGGGTGAAGGAGGAAGACATTCAAAAAATGGCTTTTAGAACACGATATGGTCATTATGAATATTCTGTGATGCCATTCGGGGTTTCTAATGCGCCAGGTGTGTTTATGGAATACATGAATCATATTTTTCACGAGCATCTGGATCATTTTGTGGTGGTGTTTATTGATGATATCTTAATTTATTCTAAGTCTCGGGAGGAGCATGCAGAACATTTGCGTATTGTTTTGCAGGTTTTGAAGGAGAGGAAGCTTTTTGCCAAATTATCCAAGTGTGAATTCTGGTTGTCGGAGGTGAGTTTTCTTGGACACGTAATTTCAGGTAATGGTATTGCTGTGGATCCATCTAAAGTAGAAGCAGTTCTACAATGGGAGGCTCCGAGATCCGTTACTGAAATTCGAAGCTTTTTGGGTTTGGCTGGTTATTATCGCAGATTCATTGAAGGTTTTTCGAAACTAGCACTTCCTTTGACCCAGTTGACTTGTAAAGGGCAAGCGTTCATTTGGGATATTCGGTGTGAGGAGAGTTTTAATGAGCTGAAGAGAAGATTGACGACAACTCTGATCTTGATTTTGCAGAATCCTAATGAACCATTTGTGGTTTATTGTGATGCTTCTTTGATTGGTCTAGGTGGTGTTCTGATGCAAGAAGGTAAGGTTGTGGCTTATGCTTCAAGGCAGTTAAGAGTTCATGAGAAGAATTATCCTACTCATGATCTTGAATTAGCGGCTGTGGTGTTTGTGTTGAAGATTTGGAGGCATTATCTCTACGGTGCGAGGTTTGATGTCTTTAGTGATCATAAAAGTTTGAAATATTTGTTTGATCAGAAAGAGCTAAATATGAGGCAACATAGATGGTTGGAATTCTTGAAGGACTACGACTTTGGCTTGAATTACCATCCTAGTAAAGCTAATGTGGTAGCCGATGCATTGAGCCGGAAATCGTTACATATGTCCGCTTTAATGGTTAAGGATTGGGAACTTTTGGAATTGTTTAGAGATTTGAGTTTGGTTTGTGAAGTGACGTTGGATAGCGTTAGGCTTGGTATGCTAACGATTACTAATGATTTTCTGATGACCGTTTGTGAGAAACAGAAGTTGGATGTGAAACTTGTGGATTTGATGTTGGTTGGAGGAAAAGATGCGAATAGTGATTTTCAAGTGGATGTTAATGGTGTTTTGAGATTTCGAGGTAGGATTTGTATTCCAGATGATGCGGAGTTGAAAAAGATGATTTTGGAGGAAGGACACCGGAGTAATTTGAGTATACATCCGGGAGCGAATAAAATGTACCAAGATTTGAAGAAGATTTTCTGGTGGTCTGGATTGAAAAGAGATGTGGCTCAGTTTGTTTATGCATGTTTGACTTGTCAGAAATCGAAGGTGGAACATCTGAGGCCAAGTGGTTTGTTGCAACCGTTGGATATTCCTGAATGGAAATGGGATAGTATTTCCATAGATTTTGTAATAGGGTTACGGAATACTCAGCGAGGGCATAATGCTATTTGGGTGGTTGTTGATAGACTGACTAAATCGGCTCATTTTATTCCGATTGATATCAGTTTTACTTTGGAGCGGTTAGTTGAGATTTACATCAGTGTGATTGTGAAATTACATGGGGTTCCATTGAGTATTGTTTCGGATCGAGATCCCAGATTTACTTTGAGATTTTGGGAAAGTTTACAGAAGGCGTTGGGTTCTAAATTGAGGTTGAGTTCGGCTTATCATCCGCAGACGGATGGTCAGACGAAGAGGACGATTCAGTCTTTGGAGGATTTGTTGAGAGCTTGTGTTTTGGAACAAGGTGGTGCGTGGGATAGTTATCTTGCATTGATTGAGTTTACGTATAATAACAGTTTCCATTCTAGTATTGGAATGGCACCGTTTGAAGCATTGTATGGATGAAGGTGTCGGACACTGTTGTGTTGGCACGAATCTGGTGAGAGAACGGTAGTTGGACCGGAGTTGGTACAACAGACGACGGAGAAAGTGAAGTTTATTCATGAGAAGATGAAAGCTTCGCAGAGTAGACAAAAGAGTTATCATGATCGGAGATGGAAAGATCTTGAGTTTCAGGAGGGCGATCATGTATTTCTGAGGGTTACGTCGGAAACAGGTGTGGGTCGTGCATTGAAATCAAAGAAACTTACTTCTCGGTTTATTGGTCCTTACCAGATATCCGCGAGAGTGGATGCTGTGGCTTATAGGGTGGCGTTGCCGCCGAATCTGTCGAATTTGCACGATGTGTTTCATGTTTCGCAGCTTCGGAAGTATGTTCCAGATCCGTCGCATGTGATTCCGATGGATGAGGTTGAAGTAAGGGAGAACCTTACGGTTGAGGCAGTACCAGTTAGGATTTTGGATCGCGAAGTGAAGCGGTTGCGGGGCAAGGATATTGCACTTGTGAAGGAGGCGTGGGGAGGCGCTGCTGAGGGCAATTTGACTTGGGAGTTGGAGAGTCGGATGCGGGAGTCGTATCCAGAGTTGTTCATCTCAGGTAATATTTTCGAGGACGAAAATTTCTAAGTGGGGGAGAGTTGTAACGACCCAGTTTTTTTGTGAGTTTTATTTAATCGAGTCGTTTGATTATTTTATTATTATTTTATTTTATTTTTGACTTTTATTTGAAAATATGTTATTTTTTAATGTTGTGATATTTTATCGGGTTTTGGGATCGTTTGCGAGATATTTGAGTGCGGGGATATTTTGGTCATTTTAGGATATTTTTCATTAAGTAAGAAAATAGAAAATAGAAAGAGAGAAAAATAGAAAGAAAGAAAGGGGAAAGAAAGAAAAAGAGGAGAAAAGAGAAGAAGAAGAGAAATAGTGAGAAAAGCTTGGGAAATCAAGAAAAATCAACTTCTAGAATCGGTTTAATCGGGTAAGGGTGCGAAACTCAATTATTGTATGATTGTGTATGATTATGTATGAGTATTTGTGATGTTTGTTGGATTGAAATGAAAATATTTAGTAAAACCCATATTGTGTCAAATTGATTAGAAATTGATTAAATGTGTTGGAAATCATGCTTTTAGTGTTCATTATTGTTGGTATATGATAGATACATGTTGCTTTGCATTGTATTGGTAATTTTTCTGGGTGTAGGTGAAAATTGGAGGATTTTTGGTTAGAAAACGCAGAACTTCGTTCTGCAGAAATTTTTCTGGTTTTTCCAGGTCATACGCGTATGGGGCATGTTCATACGCGTATGGACCTTGGCAATACGCGTATGGAGGGCGAGTCATGGGCCAATACGCGTATGGAATGTTATTTTGCTCGGCCATCTGCCCATTTGCGTATGATACGCGTAGCATTTCAGGGCAATACGCGTACGAGGTTGGGCATTACTCGTACAGACTTTTACACGTGAACTTTGGGGGAAAATGAGTCTCTGCTCATACGCGTATGGAGAAGGGTAATACGCGTATGGACCGGACAATTGCAAAATGGAACTTTTCAAAATATCGTTTTTCGTTTTCTTTCGTAACTTGTGTTCCATTTATCCGATTTTTACATTCTTGGTATCGTTATGTAGCTATTGAGCTGTACTTTCTTATTATGATGGTGTGGAAATTGTTAGCCGATTTAATTATGTCAAAAAATCGGGAATCGTGTCGGTCGTCGACTTTTGTCATTATAACTGTGCTTAATTGATGTGTATTATGCAAGGTGCTGCTGTATGAGGTAAATGTATGTGTTTAGATGGGGTTGTGATGATTTGTGGCCGTATGGAAATTAAATGCATTGTTTTGGGCATAAGTGCTAAGTGTGATTTTGTCGATGTAAATGAATGTATTTATGTGTGCATATTAAATGTCATGGGTCATTGTATGCCAAGCATCATGATATGCATTGTTGAGACGTCCTGAGTGACGATTTGGATTCCAAAGGGAATTCGCTATAACGTCGTGTGCCTTATACAAAGAGGTGTGAGCGATGATTATAGAAGATCGTGTGCCTATGTGGGGTGTGAGCGATCGGGTCGTGTGCCTTATACAAAGAGGTGTGAGCGATCCATAAACGTCGTGTGCCTTATACAAAGAGGTGTGAGCGACGGGGAACATCGTATGCCCGACGGGGAGTTACAGTGATGTAACGAGCGATGATTCCAGCAGAGTTCCTGAGTGAACTAGTGATGAGAAACAATGGAAGTCGGTACTGCATGTGCATATGCATGGAGTCGTTGTGTCGGTCTCTTGCATTTCATAAAGCCTTATGATTGTTAGATGTGTGGAATTGTGGATAGAATCGATATATGGATATGTGCTGGTGATGGACATATGAATTATTCCTTGTAATGCCTTGTGTTTGCATTATGGTGTGAGTTGTGGTGAGAACCGTATATATGTGTATTTTTTGTGTTATATATAATTATATGCAACTGTATTATGGTTGTTTTTCTCACCCTTCTGCTGTTTTATAATGCTCTATGAGGCATTGCAGATTAGAGTTGCTGGAGGTATTTTTGTGAAGCTTTGCGTCTTCATTCTTTTGTCGGTCAGCTCTGATATGTGACACCGAGTAGTTAGGGAGGCCGTTAGTGATTATTGTGTATTCTGTATATATAAACTCTTGGCTTGTGCATGTACAACTTGATGTATAACAAACTTTTCATGTGATATATATATGTATGTTATTCAGTTTTAGATTTTCCGCTTTTATTCTAAATTCTGAAATGTGGGTGTAAGGAACTGAGTTCCTCTGTTGATTGCTATCCCATTGTTGCATATCTTTATGAGCAGGTGTTGTATGAATTGTTTCAATTTGATGTGACCCCTCGGTCTATGCCATGATAATTTAAATATACTCTGACGCAATTTTGAATTTTCTTTTACTGCTTTTTATTAATTGGGGGTTTAGATTGGGGGTGTTACATGACGCGTGGGGGTGCTAACACCTTCCCCTCGCGTAACCGACTCCCTTAGCCATTTCTCTTGGTTGTGAGACCATGCTCTTTCCCTTCCCTCAGGTTTACGCAGTGTTTCGTTTCCCTCTCTTGGGATAAATATACATTGCTGGCGACTCTGCTTCTGCTCCACTTTTGCGTTTGTACCTGGATGAAAATCCTGGGAGCGACACAGATCATAATCAAAAGAAGATATTAGATCCAACAAGCATCAGCCAGATGAGAGTAATTGATTATAAGCGAAGTTACTATGTGTGACAAAAGTCATAAGAAGCAAGTATGCTTCTGTATCTGATCATAATCAGTCAGATCCAAGGATGCCGATATTGCTATTGCAATGCTCTTGTGGATGCTCTCTAAGAATTGTTATGATTCTAAAGATAGCGAAGCGTCAGAAGAGATAATCTTCTAGAGAACCGAAGTTCTGAAGATTCCAATGACTTAAAGTTCTGAAGGCTTAAGGCTCTGAAGACCAAGTGCAGAAAGGCTCTGAAGACTTACGTGTTCTAAAGATTATGGTTCCAAAGGTCAAGTGCTGAATACTCTAAAGACAGATTCCTAATGGACAAGTTCTGGAGATTCTGAAAACATGAAGCAGTGAAGATAACGGGTTTCAAGACAAGTGTTGAAGTTCTGAAGGCAAATTCCTAATGTACAAGTTCTGAAGACTGAAGACTTGAAGTTTCTGAAGACCCAATTATAAAGTCTCTACTCATGCTTCAATTAATTACCATCAGAAGCCTCTAAAGAATTGAAGACAAATGTTACCGTTAGCATTGACTGTACACTGTTCTAAAAGACCAATCCCATCACTTCTAGAGTAAAAAGAAGATATGGCAGGACAACTTTAAGCATTGCATAACGACTCTTTTCAAACAACCAAAAGCTCTCCAATGGCTATATTTTACTTGGCTATTTAAAGGAAAGGAGTATGCGCTTCTGAAGGCCTCTGTGTAATGATAGCCACAACGATGAGTTCTCGTTGTAACACTTGTTGTAACACATAATATCCAAAGCTATCACCATTTACACATGACCAATGTTGTTGAAGCTCAAGATCATAAATCAACAAAATAACAACAATTGAAACAAAAGTTGTTGATGAAGAAAACAACATTGCAAATCAGTCAAGTCATCAACCATCTTCGTCTGAGCTACATTGAAGATCTGAAGCAAGGAGTTGTTGCTCGAAGCTTGCTCAACCAAGAAGACGAAGAAGAAGTAGACCTACAAGATGTCATCAACTGTCAAATTAATATACATCTTTGTAGAATGAAAAGAAAGCAAGGAGATGTTGCTCATATCTTGCTACAACACTGAGTGTTCATTTGTACTTAAACTTATGAGTTATCTACTTGTTAAGAAGCATCTTTGTAATCTCCTGTTTAACTAATTCTATGTGAATTAGGATTCCTCACATGATCAGTGTGATCAGAGACTTAAGAAGACAATGGCGAGATGTCATTGTGGAAAATCCTGGTAGAATGGTCAGTCAACGTTATATTCGTTAAGTCGAATCTCTGAACGTTTAGCTGTGAAATCCTGATAGTAGATCTTGCGAGATTGGAACCTATTAGGTCAATGTTCGTTATATTCATTAATTTAAATCCCTGAACGGTTCATTGTGGGTTAGTCACAGCTGCGGTTGTGCAGGTTGTCAGTCACCGGCTGTTGTCCGTGCATCTGTAATCGAGATTGATTATAGTGAATTAAGTCCTTGTGTTCAAGGTAAAATCACCTGAGGAGGGTGGATTGGACTAGCTTGAGAATGGCTCAAGTGAACCAGGATATATCGTGTGTTCTTTACTCTTGCTTATGCTTTGATTTATTGTTTATGTCTTTCTATCAATTATCAGAACCTTACATAAACAAATCAGAACCTTGCAACTTGACTCTGATAAGCTTCTGCTCTGCTAGTTCTGAATCAAACATATTTTATTCAGACTCTTCATGTCACTTATGCCTTAGGCAGTACAAGATCTGAATAATGCATCTCAAGTCAGAGTCTCTCAACAAACTCTGATATTCTCTTAGCGCTTTAACGATAAGAGGCGAAAAGTTTTTAACAGTGAAAACACAATTCAAACCCCCCCGTTTCTTATGTCTTTCTCGTTCCTTCAATTGGTATCAGAGCTCTGGTTCTGTTATTGATGGATATCAAACACATAACAGTGTCAGAAAAAGATCCAGCTATGGTGTGTAGAAATACTCTGGGTGAGATTTCAATCCACTTACAATTTCTGCAACAGTTCAGAAGATGATTGTGTACCAAATTGTAATCAATCGGATTACTTGAGCAAATCACTGATTTTGGAAGTTTTGTAGTATCAACAACTGAATCTTCCTCACTAAAGCTTTGAAGAAGATTGAAGAATCAGCCGATAAGATAGATTTATCAGATAAGTAGTAGTATCTGTTAAATGCCTATCTTAGAAGATACATTTGGATAAACAAGGTATTTGCTCAAGATTGAATCATCAGAAAACAAGAAGTCTTGTTTGCTGAAGTTTATTTCTTTATGTGTTTTTGAGATGTTTTCAAGAAACCGATTAGGTCCACCCTTGACTTTCTCGTTTAAAGCTCATTAAGAATTTATTCATGTAAAGAAGAAAGATTGTTGTTCTATGATTTTGAACTTCAGAATGAAGTCTGCAGAAGAAGTCAGAAAACTGAAGTATTCAAACTCTTAGAAATGATTCAACATTTGAATCTTAACTAATCCAGCAGTTAAAAGATTCAATAAAGAACTGAATATTGTTTTATTAGAAAGCTTTGCAGAAAACTAAAGAACCATCAGTAAGAGAAAATATAAAGATTCATCAGAATCTGATTAAGAATGATTTCTAAGTCTTGTTTGAATCAACATGGATGATTGAGTTCTGATAACTTGAGATTCTATCTCAGTTGAACCAACTGTGATTGGCCAAATCACTATCAAATAATTTTTTTAGAACTTCACAAATCCTAGAATCAGAAGATGCTTGACTAGATGCAAAGAATGAAGTCATCTACTCAAAGCCAAAAAAGATCTAAGTCACTGATGTTGTTCAGAATGAAGAAATCAGCTGACATTCTTTTCAGAAGCAGATATGCTGTAAATCTTTTGACAGATTAAGTCTAAACGAGTTAGATCAGCATTGCAAGAACAAGATTGTCATGCAAACTATGTCACGTGTTACACACATGTTTGATGATACTTGTCTTTGAACAAGCTCTGCATCTGTTCAAGGAAACAAAGTCAGAAGATGTTTGAGATATCAGTTAAATTCTCTCAAGCACATAACTTTTCAGAAGTGTATGTTTAAGCTAAGGAATTAATGACTTTCTGAAAATCATGCATCTGTTCAAAAGAAGCAGATGAAAGACAGATGTCTGATGATCATAATTTTTGCACTCTGAAGATTGGCGTCAAAAATCAGATGAATATTTCTGAACAAGCGAACGGAGTGGTCATCTAAAAGGAAAAAATGATTCTAGTCTCAGACTAGAGATCCGCGTCAGAAGGACATCGATATTCTTCAAATGTCATATCACTCTGAAGGAAGCAGAAGCTTAAACGCAAGAAAGCTCAAAGTCAGAATGGAAAGCACTCAGATGAAGTATCACATAAAGAATTTCAGATTCTCTAAGGTACGACTCTCCTTATCAACGATTGATTAAAACTAAAAATTGTCTGGTAGGTAAAAACATTAATGAGATTCTTTTTTTCCAAGAAAAATCTTTTGATCAAATCTCTGGAAAATGTGTTCACTTATTATAACATCTGTCATAATTGTATATCTTGAATAATCATGTTATATCTCTGAGAACATAAGTCTTATTAAAATTAAGCTAAAAGATCTTTCGTGTGACATAAGTAACTCTATCCTTTTGACAGTTTCTAACACTTCCAAGATCTTATCTATAATCTAAAAAGTATCTCTTCCATCAAATCAAAACTCCTGTCACGTCATATGGACTTGATCTACGTCATCCCTAGATTAGGTACAACTCATCTTACCTATTTAGACATATATAAGACCTTGAGTGGCTCAAGAAACTGCCATCATTAAAATACAACAGCCACATTTGCCACTCACAGAAGAGTAGTTATTACCCCTAACTGATTAATATTTCCCCATTAAATTAGGTAACTGCTCCCTTTTCTTTTCCCCATACATCTACACCTTTTAGTATACCCTAGGCAATCATGACTTACCTAGGAAAAAGTAAACACGAATCTTTGGTACTGATTCAGCTATCACTCTTCACTCTTTCTCGTTTATAAATAGTAGAGATTTCATTCACCTTATTCCATCCTAAACCTAAATTGTCATCTTCCTAAAGCCCTTAGTTGAAGTGCAACTATGTCTGGTCTAACTTTTATGGGTAGCAAAGAAAATTTAGAAATCATCTCTGAGAAACAACTGAATCTACCTCGTCTCAAAGATGATGGTCTAGAAATAATAAGGAACATGAAAGCCAGTCTTGGCATGGCTACTACTCCATGTTAAATGGTCCCATCTTTCCATATCTCGTTGGAAATATGCTAGGGTCAGCAATGACGGGAACACTATCTGGTCTGAAGTCTATAATCACCCAATCGCTATCTCTGTTTCTTCAATAAAGAAAATCACTAGATGTGTCTCTTCCGAAGTCACGATTGATGACTATCAATCTGACTTAAGCATGATGGAGTGGTGCAAGATTCTATTTGATAATTCGGTTCCTTATGAACCAAACAACCCAGAGAAGCTTCTTCCTTCTCCCAAAACATGGTTCAGATTCTCTCTAACTAATCTTCGTCCTCGTGCATCTGCTAGAAGCACTTTGACTCGTGATGACAGAATCTTTGTCTTTCTCCTGACGCATCACTTCAGGATTGATCTTCCCAAAACCATCTTCAATCACTTGAAACTCTCTATCAAAGTTTCAAGAACCCAGATGCATTCTTAGATTCCTTACGGAAGAATACTACCTGAAATAATGATGAAAGGAAAGGCTTGGGGAGTGATAAGTAGACTTGGACCAGAACCCTCTGCTGCTGAAACAAGATGTGAAAGAGTGGACAATGTTGAATATTTTGATGATTAAGTTGTAAACCTTGATGTCTTTCCAGTCGTTGTCATGTTTTGTTGTGCATATATAATTATCATTTTGTGTTTATTCTCTGCTCCTTGTATGGTTCCAAATCAATTAATCAATGAAAATGCTTAAGTTTGATTTCTGAAAATGTTATTATCACTAAAATTGTTCATTATCATATTGACCTCATTTATAATGCTCTAACGCTCTAAACTTTTTTATGATGTCAAAAAGGGGGAGAAATAGAAATATAATTTTTGATAGAAATCTATCTTAAAAGGAAGAATGCAAAACTCAAACAAGTAAATAAAAAATATAAAGTGCTTTTGCTACTAACAATTGTTTGATGTTTATCCAAGGAACTCTGAACAAGTTCACTAGGAATTCTTAGAACAAGTTAAGAAAGAATAACTTTGTTAAAGTTCTTATGAAATGTTTGTTCATACAATCAAAGGTTTACACTTCGTGAACATGTGTTCAGAATCAGATTTACCCAGTACTGTTAAGAAGTTGAGAACTTTCTAAAAGTCAAAGTTATCGTGATTCCTGTATTCACTTAGTTCAGAAGCTGTAAGCTGTCCGAGAATATGATATTCAGAACATAAGAATCAGAAGAAAGAAAACTCTGAAAACAATCAAGACAGAGTCTACATCTCAAGATTCTCTTCAGAAGAACTAAGCAAATCAGAGTCGAAGACTATCTGAAGATTTGGATTGAAGATCCAAGAAGAAGAAGTTCTGATTTTCACCAAGAATCCAATTGAGAAGAAAATGATTTGGTATCAGACTCAATCTGTAGTAATATCAATCAGAGCTAAGCTGTGAAATGTTTTCAAATACCTTCATTAGTATTAATTTCAGCACATTACGAAAATACCTTGCAACTGGTATCAGAGTAAGAATCAAAATCACATTGGTATCAAATTCAGAATCAAGCATTAATTGATCACTAAATTATCCTTCTATTGGTATCAGATCAAGAATCAAGCTTTGATGAACCACTGAATTGTGACAGTAACAAGGTTCTGAGATGAAGGCCCGTGTTCAAAGTCAAACTCTGAAAAGTCATGATCTTATTGGTGATTTAAAATTAATATATCTGAATTATGATTCTGAGGATCCCAATATCTGACTTATGGAAACTAAGGGGAGACTACCCAGAAGATTCAAATGTTAAAATCTACAATCTTCATCAAGTCTGAAACTCAGGAGGAGTTTCTTAAGACATTGTCTGTTTTTGATAAATAGCATGGCTATGTTATTAAATGATAACTAGTCTTTTTTAGTGCTAAAATGAGTCTGCTGAAAAGTAGAAAATGCTTCAAACGTCTCTGAAGATTATGAGCTCTGATACGACGTACAACGGAACTAAGTTCTAAAGATCTAAAGACGGAAGTTCTGATGAACTAGTCCAGATGCTGAAGATCTTTGTCTCCTTAAAGACAAGATAGAGAAGTATTCATTTTCTATTCTTTGTTCTGGCAATTCAAATTGTTATTTTGTGAGTCTTTGGATCATATGAGATTCTAGATGATCACAGATAAAAATTTGAGGTTAACACATTCAGGGAGAGGTGTTGTTCCAGACTCTGAATATGTTTGTTTGGTGATTACCTTGTATAAAATGTTCAATCAAAATACTTGGTTTTGTCATCATAAAAAAGGGGGAGATTGTTAGAGCAAGAGTTGTCTCTGTAAGTCGTCTCTATGTTTTGATGATAACAATATGTATTTGTGAAAGAAATACTTTATGTTCTAACATGTGTTATGTGCAGATCATAATCAGAAGAAGATATCAGATCCAACAAGCACCAGCCAGATGAGCGTAATTGATTATATGCGAAGTTACTATGTGTGACACAAGTCGCAAGAAGCAAGTATGCTTCTGTATCTGATCATAATCAGTCATATCCAAGGATGCCGATATTGCCGTTGCAATGCTCTTGTGGATGCTCTCAGAGAATGGTTATGATTCTGAAGATAGCAAAGCGTCTGAAGAGATAATCTTCTGGAGAACAGAAGTGCTAAAGATTCCAATGACTTGAAGTTCTGAAGGCTGAAGGCTCTGAAGACCAAGTGCAGAAAGGCTCTGAAGTCTTACGTGTTCTAAAGATTACGGTTCCAAAGGTCAAGTGCTGAAGACTCTGAAGACAGATTCCTAATTGATAGTTCTTAAGATTCTGAAGACTTAAAGCAGTGAAGATAACGGGTTTCAAGACAAGTGCTGAAGTTTTGAAGACAGATTCCTAATGGACAAATTCTGAAGACTGAAGACTTGAAGTTTCTGAAGACCCAATTATAAAGTCTCTACTCATGCTTCAATTAATTACCATCAGAAGCCTCTAAAGATTTGAAGACAAATGTTACCGTTAGCAATGACTGTACACCATTCTAAAAGACCAATCCCATCACTTCTACAGTAAAAAGAAGATAAGGCAATACAACTTTAATCATTGTATAATGACTCTTTTCAAATGACCAAAAGCTCTCCAATGGCTATATTTTACTTGGCTATTTAAAGGAAAAGAGTATGCGCTTCTGAAGGCGTCTGTGTGATGATAGCCACAACGATGAGTTCTCGTTGTAACACTTAATATCCAAAGCTATCACCATTTACACATGACCATTGTTGTTGAAGCTCAATATCATAAATCAACAAAACACCAACAATTGAAACAGACACTGTTGATGAAGAAGACAACATTGCAAATCAGTCAAGTCATCAACCATCTTTGTCTAAGCTACATTGAAGATCTAAAGCAAGGAGTTGTTGCTCGAAGCTTGCTCAACCAAGAAGACGAAGAAGAAGAAGATCTGCAAGATGTCATCAACTGTCAAAACAATATACATCTTTGTAGAATGAAAAGAAAGCAAGGAGTTGTTGCTCATATCTTTCTAGAACACTGAGTGTTCATTTGTACTTAAACTTAGGAGTTATCTACTTGTTAAGAAGCATCTTTGTAATCTCCTGTTTAACTAATTCTATGTGAATTAGGATTCCTCAAGTGATCAGTGTGATCGGAGACTTGAGAAGACAATGGCGAGATGTCATTGTGAAAAATCCTGGAAGAAAGGTCAGTAAACATTATATTCGTTAAGTCGAATCCCTAAATGTTTAGTTGTGAAATCCTGATAGTAGATCTTGCGATATTGGAACCTATTAGGTCAATGTTCGTATATTCATTAAGTTGAATCCCTGAACGGTTCATTGTGGGTTAGTCACAGCTGCGGTTATGCGGGCTGTCACTCACCGGCTGTTGCCCGTGCATCTGTAATCGAGATTGATTATAGTGGATTAAGTCCTTGTGTTCAAGGCAAAATCACCTGAGGGGGGTGGACTGGACTAGCTATAGAATGGCTCAAGTGAACCAGGATATATTGTGTGTTCTTTACTCTTACTTATGCTTTGATTTATTGTTTATGTCTTTCTATCAATTATCAGAACCTTACATAAACAAATCAGAACCTTGCAACTTGACTCTGATAAGCTTCCGCTCTGCAAGTTCTGAACCAAACATATTTTATTCAGACTCTTCATGTCACTTATGCCTTAGGCAGTACAAGATCTGAATAATGCATCTCAAGTCAGAGTCTCTCAACGAACTCTGATGTTCTCTTACCGCTTTAACGATAAGAGGAAAAAAGTTTTTAAGAGTGAAAACACAATTCAAACCCCCTTTTCTTATGTCTTTCTTGTTCCTTCAATATATACGATGTCTACAAAAGTAAAAAAACAAATAAACTATCGCAATACGCCCCAATAAAAACACCAATCCCTGGCAACAACGCCATTTTGCTGAAGCGGTAAAGTAACAAAAATTTTTGGAAGTATATTTCCAGGAATTTATCATGTCCATAGAGATCGGTGTTATTAAACCTCCGTTCGACAGTTTCCACAATTCTGAGTTTGGTTTAAAATGTTTCAAACATAGAAACAGAAAAGTAAATATTAACACAAAAAGAATTCATTCTTCAGAGAGAAGAAACTTATTCGGCATGCATATAATCCACTCGTCACAAATTTAAACCTATTGACCAGTTATACTCAACCTACAATACTCCTCAATATCATCCAGCATCGGTCGTAACAGTGTCCATATCTAACACACTGAGCTAAGAGAACAACCGTATTACTCTCGTCGACACTCTCGCACCCGACTCAAACAACACGGAGGCATTAAGCTCCGATACCCATAAATATTGTTAGCTCTAAATCTATCTCTAGCATCCAGAAACTAACATATAATCATCCCTAATCAAGGTTTGTGAGGTTTATCTCTAACACAACCCAAACCCCGAGCATAAAGCAAAAAATCAAGGACAATCACCGATAAAGATTTGTAAAGCAGATTTTATACAATGCCATGGCCAATAAATATACATGAGTTCAAAGTAAATACATATACAACAACCCAACAAAGAAGAATACACAAAGAAGAAGAGAAATGAACCAAACATCTCGCGGTTTGTCAGCGCCGATCGATGACAAATCCACCGCAGATCATCCGTGTGCAAGTTCCAATGTTGTTTTCAAAGCTAATCTTACTGAAAAATGAGTTTCATGGAGGTGGGAGCAAAAATCCCCAAAACCATCACCTAAAAATTGTGTTTTTGGCCCTTAAATGGTGTTTCTGTTCGTAAAAATTCGCCCGACAAAGTTCTGGTTCGCCTGGCGAACCAAGGCGGCATTTGCTACTACATCTACAATGAATTTCACTCTTCTGGCTCACCCCTGCTTCGCCTGGCGAGCATGGGGCGAGCGCTGACAGGACAAAAAAAACCCTACACCATTTTCTTCGTAACTTTTGAACCGTAACTCCGTTTTTTGCCCGATTCAGAGCATTGGAAATCTTATTTAATGCTCTATCTAACAATGAATAAATATCAATGCTTGAATACCTATAAAAATGAGATAAAAACAATTAAAATCAATGATAATTACACGATAACGCAATATATACACTATAATGTAAACTATACCGAATATATACTAAATTTGAGGTTTATTGACAAAAAGCAAACGAATTAAGCCGATGAATGCTAATTATTCACACTCAAATTCACAACAAATTAGCACTCATCACAGCCAAACGTCTTCTCCAATACATGATTTGTCACACTACTTGGTTAATCTCCGAAATGGATCCGATCAAGTACGTCTTTGAAAAGCCTACTCTCACGGGAAGGATTGCCCGTTGGCAGATGTTGTTATCAGAATACGACATTGAGTACCATTCTCAGAAAGCCGTCAAAGGAAGTATTTTAGCCGATCATTTGGCTCATCAACCGATTGACAATCAGGAATCATTCGGGTTTGACTTCCCAGATGAAGATGTCATGTACTTGAAAATGAAAGATTGCGATGAACCGCTACCCAGCGAAGGGCCAGAACCAGGATCCCAATGGGGACTAATATTCGACGGAGCCGTCAATACTTATGGAAATGGAATTGGGGCAATCATTGTAACACCTCAGGGTGTCACACCCTAATTTTTGACCCCAAGATTCTATTTTCATTTGCATCGTCTGCATAGCATATCACATCATTTCTTGGTCAATCATTCATGCATAGCTAACCAATTTATCAGACTGCGTTTGTTGGTTTTCGTTTGTGAATTTAGGGTTGCTGTAGAAGGTTCAGAGGCGATAGAAGCTGCGTGTGTGCTCATTGTGATTCCGGTTTTTGCAAGTTGATGTTGATTTTCTGTGAAAGGATATGCCCTCATTCTTATGGTCTCTTAGTCGGTACAAAGGAGGTTGGATCAATATGATCTTTTGAGCTTAAGAGAAAAAAAGTTTGTGCTTTTCTTGTGAATCATGTGTTTTGAAATGTCTCCCATGGACAGAGGGGTGGAATTAAGGCCTAATTTAAAGAATGTTACAAATGAGTCCATGAGTTCAAGTTGATCAAGGCCATATCCCATGATACCTTCAAGAAATGTTCGAACTAATTTGTGCCATTAATTTATGCCTTTAAATTAAATTCAAATTTTATGAGATGTTTCAAGTCACGTTTGATGTTTCCAAGGCCCCATGTCAAGATTACAAATTCATCAAGTTTTATCAAGTTCAAGCATCATGTTCTTTACAAAATCTAAATTGGCTCACTATTTTCTACAAAGGTCAAAGTCAAGATATAAGGCAAATGATTCATGGTATTCAAGGTTTTGTTCATTATTTATGATGCAAGTTAGATTCCTCATTGAGAATGAAAGTTGATTTTCGTTAAGAATAAAAAACTTTAGTGGAGTGTTCACTTGATGTTGGTGCGGAGTTTAGATCTTTAATATGTCAAAGAATTGATATGCATGCTAATAGTGGACTTTTGGGTGAAGTTAAAAGAGCTTTTGATGAAAGAAATGAATTTATTGATGTCACGACTTTCAGTTTAATGATTATGGATCATGTTCACAAAGGAAACTTCAGTTAATTGGTTTTGCATGGCAAACATTTTAGGATGAGGAGCTGATTGAGGCGTGTGGACCTAGCTTACAATGGTTAGCTTGTTAATGCTTGTGCTTGCTTGGAAGCACTTCAACATGGGAAATGGTTAGTTTTAAGTTGAAAATTACTGTTGTCACAATACTTGACAGGCACTGCTAGGAAGCACATCAAGCTTGAACCTAGCCATCCAAAGATTATAATGTATGATGCAGCCGTCTAAAAAGAGGCCAAGGTCTTTCATACGCCTGGAGGGATGCTATCTGCAGAGCAAGGCATTTATGTTGTTGAATTCGTTGCTTCTGAGAACACGGAACAAGCTTTGCCAGCCACGCATTCCCAAATGTCCAAAATCTGCACACGTGGAAACAAGTCATCAATGTTCAATAACATGTCAAAAACACAATCGCATCTTTCCTCGATTTCCAGACAAAATTAAACATCATCAAATTTCAAATCTCAAACATCAGACACTTGCAAAAATAAAATCGGACAGATTTGAATGGAAATGGAAGTAACATCATCACCATTAATCACAGTTCATAACAAGAATATCTCTTTGCGAAAACCAAAACCAAAACCGATAGCTATCTCGTACATTCAATTCACAAATTAGAACTTAATTACAATTGAGTCTATAAAAGGGGAGATCAGCAAGAGAAATTTGATACACAGAGAGAAAAATTCACGATTCATAAAAAAAAAAGAGAGCAGAAAATCAGTGAGAAAAAAATATTCAAAACTCACCTAAAAAAAACAGAAGAAACCTGATACTAATTACAGGTAGAAATCCACACCTCACAAGCAGCAACATAACATCACAGTAACGCGTTATAACAACAACGAGCAGTGGGCAAATCGACAAGAGCATACATACGATTTTGAGAGGAGAATAACAGAGGATTTCAAGTTTCGAAGTCACTAACGTTCGGTACGCTCGAAGATCACCGTGAAGCAGCTCAAATTTCATCATTGACGTTACGGCATTCCGCAATTTGAAATCGGTAATTCATTTCCTCCTTTCATACTTGTTATTGCTCATGATTGTCCTTTCTTTCTGAAACTGTATGGAGACGTGTTGAGAAGAAGAGTCTTTTGCTTGCCGTCGCCGGCTGATAGCCATGGTGCGGCGAGCTTTACGTTGACGGCACCGTCGTTGATGCGAAAGAGGAAGAAATACATAGTGGAAGAGAATGAGAGAGAAGAGAAAGAGCGATTGAGAAAGAGTTGGAGAAAAACAAGTGAGAAGGCTGTGAAGCAAGAGAGAAATAGAGAGAGGAGCGGGAATGTTGAACGAGAAAGAAGAAAGGAAGGCGTAGAAGACGGTAAGAGAGAGAGAGAACTGATTGAAGGTGTTGGTCTTATTTTTCGGATTACCTAATGTTGTTGTTGATAGCTCAGGTGGGCCTTTAGGCCCGTGGTTTTTTCTTTCAGCACATCCACTTGCTTTCTACACCCTTGGACCATTAGTGTCATTTCTACAATTCCTTTCAAGACTTTTCTTTTTTTAATTCAGTTTGTTTTAATTAGTCATCATAATTCTGGTTTTATTTATGCAATATATTGTTTTAAGTTTTACTAATTAGTTTTTTTTAGATTTAAATTTTAATTAATTGATTAGCTAAATTAGAAATTAGTTAATTAGTTTTTTTTAATTGTAATTAGTTAATTAGGTTTTAACTAGATATTTAGTTTAACTAGGTTTTAGTTATCTTAGACTTTAAATTAATCCTGAATTCGTACATTTCATTTTAATTAACTTCGATATTCATTTCGAAATTAATTCTTGAGGCATTTGATTAAATCCTAACTCTCGATATCCTATCTATTGAGCTTTTGATTTGACTGAACATTTGTTGTGCATGTTGCTATTTGATACTTGAGGTTTCTCTCTTTGACCCTCTGTTGCTTATGCCTAATTCCAAAGGAAAGGGACCATTACTAAATCCATGTCACTTAGAACCTTTAGGACCTTTCCTTTATCCTAACTTTAGGATCGAAGTCACCGCACTCTGTACATGTGTTCCTACCATGGACATTTTTCTATCCTTTTCAACTTAACTTTAACTTTAGAGTCACCACACTTTATGTAGTGTCTTGCCATAGACGCTATCTCCCCCTGGAACCTTGACCACCATCAAGAGTTCCTCACCCTCTTTGAGGGGAACTACGGATACTCTGATTCCACTTCCATCAGGATACGTAGGCACAAGATGCGATGTCTTGGCGAGTATACTTAGATACTAACCCCTAGGTCTTACCTTAGCAGATACCTTTAGCAAACAAGCAATAGATAACATAAATACTAACAAGAGGTTCCTGTAGAGTACTACAGACGTTTAGGATGCTAATACCTTCCCTAGACGTAACCAACCCCCGAACCTTAGATCTCTTAGGTTTTTTCTTTCTTTAACCTTTCCTTTGGATAAAATAAAGACCGGTGGTGAATTTCAAATATTTGTGATCCTAGTTAACATAATAGCTCTGGTATCCGATTATCACCGCGACAGAAATGGTGACTCTGCTGGGGAATTTTCGAGGGTTCCCCCTAACTTGTTTATATCTATGTTATTTATTCGCTTGTTTGCCTATATATCTTTATATCTGTATATATACCTGTTATGCTTGGGTTTTCTGTGTGCAGGGTTGCTACTTTGAGTTGTGAGGAGTCCTAGACCCGGACTTGAGTGCAATTATGATAGGAGGTGATATGGTCAAGGATACTTTGACGGAGTCGATTCCTGAAAAGTTGAATTGAGAAAATCATCGCTCAGTTTAGGTTCTTTTGAAATTAATGTTGTTTGAACGAGTCCATTTGTGAAAACGATATTAATTTCGACCAAGAACCAGTGAGACTGAGGACCGTAGTACCTTTAACCCCACTTGGCCTTTTAGAATGTAGTGCGGTGACTATGCGGGAGTCTATTTCCAAATAGTTGTCACGCGATACTACACTCGGACGAGATTCTCTTGAGAATATTATTGACTAACCGAGTAATTTGGGAAGTCGATAATATTCGAAGGATGGATTGTAGACTCTGGGAACTTTGTAGAACCCGTTCAGCAGGTACATTTGAAACCATAGTACACACCTTGGGAAGGGTAGACCATGGCTCCATGCTCGTGATCTTCAAACCTAAGCCTTGGCTTGTTTACCTGTATATGTGTATATGTGTATACCTGTGTTTATACATCCATTCATGCATTCATGAATCACCATTCGGTTTCAAGAAACTCAATTGTTCTTTCCCTTGCAAAATCAATAAAAAAAAATCCTGGATTATAAAATGAAACTTTCTTCAGCCTTTTCGAAATGTTTGCAACCTGCTTATGAGTTCCTTGAAACCATTGCATTGCATTGTATTGCATATCATTGCATACATCCGTTTGTCCAGCAACTCATTCCCAGCTGTCTCTATCTTCCAGTGTCACCTGTGAGTTGTCAACCTGATTCCCCGACATCGATACCAGACTAGAGCTAACTACAGACGCATAATGGCAGAGCAAGAAGCACACAATGCTGAGATGCGAATGGAGATCGACGACCTTAAGTCAAGCATGGCAAAGCTCACTGAAATGCTCCAAGTCTTGATTGCTAGAGGAGAGCAACCCCAAAGGACCGTTATCCAGGAAGTTTCAAGCGCTGATCCTCCACCGGTTCAAATGCCACCTTCAACTTGGCCAGAGTTTGGTTTACCTCCCAACTACTCTTCACCTCTTGCATCTACTGCTATGGTTGGTCAAACTGTCAGACCAGTGTTTCAAGCTCCTGTTTTCGCTGAACCCAGACCTATGGTTCATACTGTTGCCCAGACTGCTCGAGCTACTTTTGAGAACCCTCTCTATGAGCATATTGCTGCCAGATCACACCAAGTGAAGCTTCAGTCGACTTCAGCAAAAAGTCGGTGTTCCAGACATGACAGTTCATCTTGTTTCTGATTAGTCACTGGACCATGTTTCTTATTGTTTGCATTTTCCTTATTTGTATTAGCTGTTTGCTATCAACTTATGTTTGTACTTTCATAATTAATAAAATGAGCATTGAAACTTTTGGATTCAATTTCATTTGCTTTTGTCATTTACATCTTTACGCTTTATCCAAAAAAAAAACAAAAAATTATCTCTTTTCCACTTTCCTTCTGATTATGCTAAGATTGGAGGGAGTATGATGAAAACGTAATACTCATAATTATTGTCGGTATGCTTTCAAATCAAAACTTTACTGAGGATGTATGGCATTGTTTCAATTCCCAAACACTGGAGAAATAAGGAAGATAAACCCTCACCAACCCCTTTGAGCCTTGAAGTAGGAGTTTCTTTTCTTTACAAATAAAAACCCGCAATCTTAACCTGGGGCAGGGTAGTTCTCAGTTAACTGGATTGTGCAAGAGTTTCATGCAAGACATCTTTCAACAAAAAGGTTGCATTCTCAATTTTTTCCTTCGCACGCAACAAGCAAGTGTCGAAGATGTCTTTCAAGTCAAAAGTCGATGATGGTTCTCCGTAATCATTAAGCCAAGCAGTCACTTTCTTTCAAAAAAAAAAGATAAAAAAATCAAAAAAGGAAAAAGCCCGCTAGGTCGAAACCTGTGAAGGAGACTTAGGCAGACAAAAAACTGGGGCATCCCGCTGACTGTAAGATTCACGAGAAACAGTTCAGGCAAAAGTTAGGGATAATAAAAAGGAGAAATCTTTAAATCCTTACCATGAAATCCTCAATGAAAAAAAACAACCAAGAGTTATAAGGAAGTAGTGACTGTCACCTCAAAAGTCCCTTAACTTCTGAACCATCATCATTATCATCAATGCAATCCCTAACCTATGGGAACCTGAGTGCAAAGTCTGAGTTAACTGAGTGTAGGACTGGAGATCATCACGAAGATTGGGTGGGTACAAATAAACTTTAAGCCTTTATCTTTTGTTTTTTAAACCGTGAACCAGGCCACGATACAACCCTCAAAAGACCTAATTGAAGCAAGGTTATTTTGAAAGCATACTACAACTAGGTTGCGTAAACTGACTCCTAAAGATCTTTGCAGATCATTTTTTGGCATCACGCCTTTTTGCTTTATCTTTCACTTTTAAACGTCTTGAACCACCGTGTTCTGACCAGTGACCCTATTGTTTTACCTCTTTCCAAAAATGATTTTGATTTCAAAAGTTGCATGAACTTTGCATTTACTATGTTTGTATGAACACTTTTGTTTGCAATCTGGCTTCCGCTTAAAGAATTTTCAAACATTTGAGAAACTTGGTCAGTGATCCAATCAGGGGCAAGTTCCTTCCAGATCCTATTAAGAATCAGTTCAAGATTTGTTCAGTGCAAGTCCTTCTCAGAATTGGTTTATTCATAAGATTTTTCAAGACTCTGACTGGGGCATGTTTTCCAAGTGCACAGTAATTCAGTCATTTACAGAATCATTCCAGCTGAAGCAATTATCAGTTCATCTACAACAGTCGGCTAATCTGGGGCAGTTAACTTAAAGAATCCCCATTCAGCTTCCAATCGTTCCTAAAAGGATTAGTGAATTGATGCAACTTACCAGTATGGCAGAGATTGTGTTCAGTAGCATCTTTAGTCCCTAAGCAGAATGACAGTGACATCCACGTTGAGGAATCAGTCTTTTAGTCTTGTCTTCTCTATAAAAGAATCGAGTCATGTCGTCGACGTCTACATTGCATTTACATTTGCATTTGATCATATATCATCTGCATGATTCATATACATATGCATGGCAAGAGTGTCATCCTTATTTGCACTCATTTGCATTCTCCGTGGGTCGTGTCGTTATCCACGTCTTACCTTGTGGTCAAAGTCTAACTTACTTGGCACCTACGAAACAATCATTGTCGCGTCTATCCAATGCTTTCTTGGGTATACCCTTGTTCATATTCATTCAATGCTTTTTTGGACGTTGTGATTTCTTTGTATCAAATGCTTTCTTGGATCCTTACCTTGTCCACAGTCATCTAAAGCCATAATTAGATATTGTGATTATACCTTTCATTCAAAGCTATTATTGGATGATTGGTTTCTTTGCATTCAATGCCATTCTTGAATGTAGTCTTTGTCCACAATCATCTAAAGCCATTATTAGATATTGTGATTGTACCTTTCATTCAAAGCTATTATTGGATGACTGGTTTTATTGCATTCAATGCCCTTCTTGAATGTAGTCCTTTGTTCACTTTATCTAAAGCCATTATTAGATATTGTGATTGTACCTTTCATTCAAAGCCATTATTGGGTGTCTGGTTTCTTTATCTTGTTCACTTCGTCTAAAGCCATTATAAGATATCATGATTACACCTTTCATTCAAAGCCATTATTGGATGTCTGGTTTCTTTACCATCTGATGTTCTTTCGGATGGGTCCCTCTTTCTGATGTTCTTCCAGATCTAGTCTTTGTTCACATTCATCTAAAGCCATTATTAGATATTGTGATTATACCTTTCATTGGATGACTGGTTTTTGCATCCAATACCTTCATGGATCTCACCTTTTTTACCTCATAGTCATCTAAAGCCATTATTAGATGCTGTGATTATACCTTTCATTCAAAGCCATTATTGGATGACTGGTTTCTTTGCATTCAATGCCATTCTTGAATGTAGTCTTTGTTCACGTCATCTAAAGCCATTATTAGATATTGTGATTATACCTTTCATTCAAAGCTATTATTGGATGTCTGGTTTCTTGACCATCTGACGCTTTGCCTGATGTGTCCCTTTTTCTGATGTTCTTCCAGATCGAGTCTTTGTTCACTTTGTCTAAAGCCATTATTATATATTGTGATTGTACCTTTCATTCAAAGCCATTATTGGATGTCTGGTTTCTTTACCATCTGATGCTTTTCCGGATGTGTCCCTCCTTCTGATGTTCTTCCAGATCGAGTCTTTGTTCACTTATCTAAAGCCATTATTAGATATTGTGATTTTACCTTTCATTCAAAGCCATTATTAGATGTCTGGTTTCTTTACCATCTGATGCTTTTTCAGATGTGTCCCTCCTTCTGATGTTCTTCCAAATCGAGTCTTTGTTCACTCATCTAAATCCATTATTAGATACTGTGAATATACCTCTCATTCAAAGCCATTATTGGATGACTGGTTTCTTTGCATTCAATGCCATTCTTGAATGTAGTCTTTGTTCAAATTCATCTAAAGCCATTATTAGATATTGTGATTGTACCTTTCATTCAAAGCCATTATTGGATGTCTGGTTTCTTTACCTTTTTCACTTTCATCTGAAGCCATTATCAGATATTATGAGTGTACCTTTCGTTCAAAGTCGTTATTGGATGTAAGGTGTCTTTTCATCCAAAGCCATTATTGGATGTTTGGTGTTTTTTCTCATCCAATGCCATTCTTGGATGATGTTTTCCAGATACTTTGCTTTGTTTCAATTCGTTTCTGACACAACTGTAACACTTTCCCCCTGTGGCATCATTCCCCATAGGATTCTCCTTGTCTTTGCATTCATCCCATATCATATCATTCTCATATCATATCATATGCATTTGTGGCATCTTAGGGCCAAAAATTGTGCATGTTTGTATATAAGTCTCTCCTAACTCATCGAGATGAAGATTTCCATCTTCGTATCTCCGGATAGAAGAAACTTAAATAGGGGCATCTGTCACACCCTAATTTTTGACCCCAAGATTCTATTTTCATTTTGCATCGTCTGCATAGCATATCACATCATTTCTAGGTCAATCATTCATGCATAGCTAACCAATTTATCAGACTGCGTTTGTTGGTTTTCGTTTGTGAATTTAGGGTTGCTGTAGAAGGTTCAGAGGCGATAGAAGCTGCGTGTGTGCTCATTGTGATTCCGGGTTTTGCAAGTTCATGTTGATTTCCTGTGAAAGGATATGCCCTCATTCTTATGGTCTCTCAGTCGGTACAAAGGAGGTTGGATCAATATGATCTTTTGAGCTTAAGAGAAAAAAAAGTTTGTGCTTTTCTTGTGAATCATGTGTTTTGAAATGTCTCCGATGGACGGAGGGGTGGAATTAAGGCCTAATTTAAAGAATGTTACAAATGAGTCCATGAGTTCAAGTTGATCAAGGCCATATCCCATGATACCTTCAAGAAATGTTCGAACTAATTTGTGCCACTAATTTGTGCCTTTAAATTAAATTCAAATTTTATGAGATGTTTCAAGTCACGTTTGATGTTTCCAAGGCCCCATGTCAAGATTACAAATTCATCAAGTTTTATCAAGTTCAAGCATCATATCCTTTACAAAATCCAAATTGGCTCACTATTTTCTACAAAGGTCAAAGTCAAGATATAAGGCAAATGATTCATGGTATTCAAGGTTTTGTTCATTATTTATGATGCAAGTTAGATTCCTCATTGAGAATGAAAGTTGATTTTCATTAAGAATCAAAAACTTTAGTGGAGTGTTCACTTGATGTTGGTGCGGAGTTTAGATCTTTAATATGTCAAAGAATTGATATGCATGCTAATAGTGGACTTTTGGGTGAAGTTAAAAGAGCTTTTGATGAAAGAAATGAATTTATTCATGTCACGACTTTCGGTTTAATGATTATGGATCATGTTCACAAAGGAAACTTCAGTTAATTGGTTTTGCATGGCAAACATTTTAGGATGAGAAGCTGATTGAGGCATGTGGACCTAGCTTACAATGGTTAGCTTGTTAATGCTTGTGCTGGCTTGGAAGCACTTCAACATGGGAAATGGTTAGTTTTAAGTTGAAAATTACTGTTGTCACAATACTTGACAGGCACTGCTAGGAAGCACATCAAGCTTGAACCTAGCCATCCAAAGATTACAATGTATGATGCAGCCGTCTAAAAAGAGACCAAGGTCTTTCATACGCCTAGAGGGATGCTATCTGTAGAGCAAGGCATTTATGTTGTTGAATCCGTTGCTTTTGAGAACACGAAACAAGCTTTGCCAACCACGCATTCCCAAATGTCCAAAATCTGCACACGTGGAAACAAGTCATCAATGTTCAATAACATGTCAAAAACACAATCGCATCTTTCCTCGATTTCCAGACAAAATTAAACATCATCAAATTTCAAATCTCAAACATCAGACACTTACAAAAATAAAATCGGACATATTTGAATGGAAATGGAAGTAACATCATCACATTTAATCACAGTTCATAACAAGAATATCTCTTTGCGAAAACCAAAACCAAAACCGATAGCTATCTCGTACATTCAATTCACAAATCAGAACTTAATTATAATTGAGTCTATAAAAGGGAAGATAAACAAGAGAAATTTGATACACAGAGAGAAAAATTCACGATTCATAAAAAAAAAAAGAGAGCAGAAAATCAGTGAGAAAAAAATGTTAAAAACTCACCTAAAAAAAATAGAAGAAACCTGATACTAATTACAGGTAGAAATCCACACCTCACAAGCAGCAACATAACATCACAGTAATGCGTTATAACAACAACGAGCAGTGGGCAAATCGACAAGAGCATACATACGATTTTGAGAGGAGAATAACAGAGGATTTCAAGTTTCGAAGTCACTAATGTTCGGTACGCTCGAAGATCATCGTGAAGCAGCTCAAATTTCATCGTTGACGTTACGGCATTCCGCAATTTGAAATCGGTAATTCATTTCCTCCTTTTATACTTGTTATTGCTCATGATTGTCCTTTCTTTCTGAAACTGTATGGAGACGTGTTGAGAAAAAGAGTCTTTTGCATGCCGTCGCCGGCTGATAGCCATGGCGCGGCGAGCTTTACATTGACGGCACCGTCGTTGTTGCGAAAGAGGAAGAAATACATAGTGGAAGAGAACGAGAGAGAAGAGAAAGAGCTGGAGAAAAACAAGTGAGAAGGCTGTGAAGCGAGAGAGAAATAGAGAGAGGAGAGAGAATGTTGAACGAGAAAGAAGAAAGGAAGGCGTCGAAGATGGCAAGAGAGAGAGAGAACTGATTGAAGGTGTTGGTCTTATTTTTCGGATTACCTAATGTTGTTGTTGATAGCTCAGGTGGGCCTTTAGGCCCGTGGTTTTTTCTTTCAGCACATCCACTTGCTTTCTACACCCTTGGACCATTAGTGTCATTTCTACAATTCCTTTCAAGAATTTTCTTTTTTTAATTCAGTTTGTTTTAATTAGTCATCATAATTCTGGTTTTATTTATGCAATATATTGTTTTAAGTTTTACTAATTAGTTTTTTTTTAGATTTAAATTTTAATTAATTGATTAGCTAAATTAGAAATTAGTTAATTAGTTTTTTTTTAATTGTAATTAGTTAATTAGGTTTTAACTAGATATTTAGTTTAACTAGGTTTTAGTTATCTTAGACTTTAAATTAATCCTGAATTCGTACATTTCATTTTAATTAACTTTGATATTCATTTCGAAATTAATTCTTGAGGCATTTGATTAAATCCTAACTCTCGATATCCTATCTATTGAGATTTTGATTTGACTGAACATTTGTTGTGCATGTTGCTATTTGATACTTGAGGTTTCTCTCTTTGACCCTCTGTTGCTTATGCCTAATTCCAAAGGAAAGGGACCATTACTGAATCCATGTCACTTAGAACCTTTAGGACCTTTCCTTTATCCTAACTTTACGATCGGAGTCACCGCACTTTGTACATGTGTTCCTACCATTGACATTTTTCTATCCTTTTCAACTTAACTTTAACTTTAGAGTCACCGCACTCTATGTAGTGTCTTGCCATAGACGCTATCTCCCCCTGGAACCTTGACCACCGTCAATAATTCCTCACCCTCTTTGAGGGGAACTACGGATACTCTGATTCCACTCCCGTCAGGATACGTAGGCACAAGATGCGATGTCTTGGCGAGTATACTTAGATACTAACCCCTAGGTCTTACCTTAGCCGATACCTTTAGCAAACAAGCAATAGATAACATAAATACTAACAAGAGGTTCCTGTAGAGTACTACAGACGTTTAGGATGCTAATACCTTCCCTAGACGTAACCAACCCCCGAACCTTAGATCTCTTAGGTTTTTTTGTTCTTTAACCTTTCCTTTGGATAAAATAAAGACCGGTGGTGAATTTCAAGGATTTGTGATCCTAGTTAACATAATAGCTATGGTATCCGATTCTCACCGCGACACAGGGTACCCATATTTCTTTCACTACCAGATTAACATTCAAATGCACAAACAATGAGGCCAAATACGAAGCTTGTATCATGGGTCTCGAAGAAGCTATCGACTTAAGGATAAAGAACTTGAATGTGCATGGAGACTCAACCCTGGTTATCAATTAGATCAAAGGAGAGTGGAACACATATCAATCAGGATTGATTCCTTACAAAGACTACGCGAGAAGGTTGTTACCATTCTTCAACAGAATCGAGTTTCATCATATCCCTCGTGCAGAAAATCACATGGCTGATGCATTGGCCACCTTATCCTCTATGATTAGTGTAAGTCAATGGAACGACGTACCTAAGATCGGCATAATGCGCTTTGAAAGGCCCGCTTTCATCTTCACAATTGAAGCAGTCATAGATGACAAACCCTGGTATTATGATATCAAATGCTTCCTTCAAAAACAAGGGTACCCACCTGGGGCATCAAGAAAAGATAGGAAGACTCTCAGAAGACTGGCTGGAAACTTTTTCTTGAATGGTGATACACTCTATAAGAGAAACTTCGACATGGTTTTGCTCAGATGGGTAGACAGACAAGAAGCAAGCATGTTAATGAAAGAAATCCATGAAGGTTCCTTTGGCACTCATCCTAATGGACACACAATGGCAAGAAAATTTCTGAGAGCAGGGTATTATTGGCTGACAATGGAATCTGATTGCTACAAGTACATGAGGAGGTGTCACAAGTGTCAGATATACGCAGACAAAATCCATGTACCACCAACGCATCTCAAAGTTATTTTTCTCCATGGCCTTTTTCTATATGGGGAATCGACATGATTGGCATGATTGAACCCAAAGCCTCAAATGAACATCGGTTCATCCTGGTAGCCATTAATTACTTCACCAAGTGGGTCGAAGTAGTGTCATACACCAATGTAACCCGACAAGTGGTAGCCCGATTTATCAAAAACAATCTCATCTACCGTTATGGTGTTCCAAGCCAGATCATTACGGATAATGGATCTAACTTGAACAACAAGATGATGAAAGAGTTGTGTGCTGAGTTCAAGATCAAACACCATAACTCATCTCCCTACCGACCTAAATTGAATGGAGCAGTAGATGCGGCTAATAAGAATATCAAGAAAATCATTCAGATGATGGTTGTAACCTACAAAGATTGGCACAAGATGCTACCCTTCGCTCTTCACGGTTATCGCACATCTGTCCGCACTTCAACAGGGGCAACCCCTTTCTCTCTAGTATATGGCATGGAGGCAGTGCTCCCCATAGAAGTGGAGATACCATCAATCAGGGTATTGATGTTTGATGGAAGCCAAGCTAACAAAAGCTGAATGGTGTCAAAGTCGACACGATGAACTGAACCTAATCGAAGAAAAGAGAATTACGACTTGGTGCCATGGTCAGTTATATCGGCAAAAAATGAAGAAAGCGTTTGACAAAAAGGTTCGACCTCGTGTCTTCAGAGAAGGAGACCTTGTGCTAAAAAAGATACAATCATTCCTCACTGATTCCAGAGCCAAATAGACTCCAAATTACGATGGCCCTTACGTTGTTAAGAAAGCCTTTTCAGATGGTGCCTTGAGACTCGCTACCATGGATGGAGAGGTGTTTACCTACCCCGCGAATGTTGATGTAGTCAAGAAATACTTCGCCTAAATAAAAAAAATAAAAAACCGTCTCGGTGGATTGAAAACCCGAAAGGGCAGTCCAGACAAAAATTAGAGACATCAGAAAAAATCATCCCGATGGATTGAAAACCCGAAAGGGAAATCTAGGAAAAAGTTAAGGATTCATGGCAAGTAACTACATTCCACAAGTTTGGCTCCTCAAAGGCAACGTCGTCCGTCGAGAAATCCTCGATCAAGGTCATCTTCGACAGAAGCTCTGAATGTCCAGAATTCAAAGTTGATGGAAGGATAGTGGTCGTTATGTTTCATTGTAGCCCCCTTCCCTTTAAATTACCATTTTCTAAACTTTGTAATGCTCCCTAGAATCACGCGTTCGGCTGATTACCATTCTATCAATAAAATTTGAGCCTGAGTGCCTTTTATTTACAATTCTCATTTATTTTGCTTTACAGAATGATATTTTTAATATGATCAACGATTCTTGAAACAAAAATGAATTTGTTACTTTTGTTTTCAAATTTTCCTTCTGATTTAAAAAATACAAAGATGGCAATTTCCCCTTGATTAATGAGCACAAAAAGGAATATCGGTTGCTTCTCCGGTAGTGATCAAAACTTCAAAATGTCGAATCAAGGTACTCCCTGAATAAAGGATCAACTACTTCAGACAGAATGATCCATCTATCATCCCCGGAAGAGTTCTTACCTCTGAAAACCAATTGTTGGTTTTTCACCGCAGTAGAGTCCACCTAACAAGAACATATTTCTATGCCTAGCAGGTTTGTACCTCCAGAAATCAGAACGAAGACAGGAATCCCTGTTCCCGAGTAAACATAAAACTTTCATAATCTCCAGTGATACCCCATCTCCCAGAGTGGCAGAGTATCCAGTTGTATTCCTTACAAGTCTGTATGTTGTGTCTTTTTTGTCCGCATAAACATACATACATCATGCATAATTGATTCATATTCATACACATGTTGCATTAATATCACTTTGGTCATTTTCATCCCCAAGTGATAAGCATCCTCTCACTGATATAGTTGTCAGTCTTCCTTTCTACGTAAGATAGGACAAAACCCCCGTCTAAGTTCTTTCCTCGTCAGGAAAATGTACCGTCTAAACAATCATTCTCCAATGCATTCCTGGATTGAAATCGGTCCTCGACTACTTTGATACTTTGGAACATCACTCTTCACCATTAAAGATGATATTTTGCTTTCCCGGATAAAAGAAAATCCCCAGAGAAAACCTCTCAACAGAAGACTCTTGGCACTACGGCAATTTCTCTCCAAAAATTTTGCTTTCAATAGAGTTATCAGCACCTCTAAATTGGATTAATCACACGGCGTCTTTCCGAAAAGGTCTCGAAGGGAAGTATAATGTAATATCACCAAGCAACAAGAAATCTCTCAAGAGACTTGCTTCCCCAATAAGGTCGACAAATGGCATCTCCCCTGGAGAAGTTTGTACACCTCTACAATTCAGACCAACGGGTTTCCCCAGCAAGTCTGACATCAAATCTTTTTCCATCAAATGGCGTCTCCCCAGTAAAACTCGGCGAGAAGTTTGATTAAGACCGCTACAATGGATAGCGTTCCTTGTCAAGAGAAGAACTCGATAAGAAGAAACTGAGACCAGTTCCATGGCTGAAGACCAGGATCGAGGGGAAGTTTGTTTCAAAAAAATCTGAGACCAGTTCCATGCCTGAAGACCAGGATCGAGGGGAAGTTTATTTTCAAAAGAAAACTAAGACTAGTTCCGTGGCTGAAAACTAGGATCGAGGGGAAGTTTATTTTCAAAAGAAAACTAAGACCAGTTCCATGGCTATAAACCAGGACCGAGGGGAAGTTTTACCCTTTTCTAAGTAGCCTTGCTTAGCCAAAGAAGATGGATGAGAAAACCGCTACCATTCATAACCACAATTAAAATTTCGGGTATTCCGATATTTAATCCTCTTCTACCTTGAATGTCCGAACGTCTTTGCTATTCATACCTTCAGGTTCAAGAAGATTAAATAGGGGCATCTGTCATACCCCAAATTTTGACCACAAGATTTCCCATCATTGTGAAAATCATCACCAAAATATGGATGCACCTTCATACCTCATCAATTCTCTCAAAGATTATTGATCCTTCACTCCAAATCAAGAATTAGGGTTTTGAGCCCTCTTAAAGAACTCAGACAAAGGATCCATAAAAAATGGACATGATTCCAAACTTGTCAAGCCTCTCAAAAATCCATGAAGGATAAAGAGGTCTCCCACATCAAGAATAAAGCATGAAAATGCAACATCTTAATTTGATCAAGCCTCAAGATCATCAGTGTCACCAAATTAAGGTTTCGGTCGACCAAGGCCTCCAGAAAGAGATTTTCATCTGAGGATGATCCCATACTTCAAGACATGATTCAAGGGCGTCAAATACATCTTTGAAGACCATTCACATCATCTAAATTGCCTAAAAAAAGTTTGATCCTTTGAAGATTGCAAATTCAAGTTCATCTGATACAAAGTCAAATGGCACAGAAAGTCAAAGTTTGACTTTTGGTCAACTATGAGCTTCATAAGGCATTACTCGAGAAAATATGATGGATGATTGCATTTGATCAAATTTAAATCAAGAAATCATGCAAAGTTGAAAAATTGATCAAATTGAAGGAAACTTATAAATGTTTTCTAAGTTAAAATCATGTTCAAATGCACAACTTCTCAAGGTTGCGACTATTGATCCAATCATCCATTGATTTTTCTTAAGGGCTACTTTTAAAGAGGGTATTTGATACTTCAACATTGTAGAAGGAATCAACTCAAAATATCATAAGGATTGAAAGATATAAGTGATCAAAGTTTGGAATTCTTAATGTTCAAAGTTGTCAGATATTCCAACATTTCGTAGGACATCACTAAATATTTTTTCATCAAGAAAGTCCCAGCTTTAAGGACGTTTTTCTCCATGATCCAAGTTGATTCGAGCCAAACCTTGGACATCAAAGTTGAAGTATGTCATCCCAGCTTTCCAAAAATTTCTAGAACGTTCATTTATCGTACTTGAGCAGGAAGATATGATTTTTGTAAAAGGCATTGATAAAATAGATTTTTAAGACAGATTTTAGGACAAATTTGATTACACAAGTTCAAGATCATTTTTGATGACTTTACAAGTATTACCTGTCATACCCCAAATTTTGACCACAAGATTTCCCATCACTGTGAGGATTATTGCCACAATATGGATGTGCCATCATACCTCATCAATCTCCTCAAGGATTATTGAGCATTCACTACAATCAAGAATAAGGGTTTCGATCAAGAAATGACATGATATTCAACTTTTCTAACCTCTCAAAACATCCATGAAGGATCAAGAGGTCTCCATATCAAGAATCAAGCACAAGAGTGCCACATCTCAAGCTGATCAAGCCTCAAGATCGCCAGTGTCACCAAATTAGGGTTTTGGTCGACCAAGGCCTCCAGATGAAAATTTTCATCTGGGCATGAGCCAATACCTCAAAACATGATCCAATAAGCTTAAAGGGACCTCATGGATCCAATCATCAAGTCGAAACAACCTCAGGGGGAGCATTCATAAAAAATTAGGAATTAGGGTTTCTTGACCTAATTCACCCCTAAGATAACTTTTGAGACAAGACATGAACCAAGACCTCAAGACATGATTTCAGGGCCTCAAATACACCACATTGGTCCATTTACAACAATGGATTGATCCCAGAAGCTTGAATTACAAGTTTCAATTTCATCTGGACCACAATTAGGGTTTTGAAGAAAAAGTAACTGTATCTTTGACTTTTGACCAAGACATGTTCCCAAACCTTGGGATATGATTCAAGACACCCTAAAACACCTATGGAATCCATCCATTAGGTTTGAATTAGGTCAAGAACTTGATTGCATAGAAGATCACACAGTTTGGAATTCATCTGATAAAAAAGTCAACTGTGCCCAAAATCAAGTTTGACTTTTTGGATTTTTTCACAAATGTGGTTCCCCTAAGTCAAAAACAATGTTAATGAATGGTTTTGATCATCATTCATCAAGAAAAATCAATAAAAGCGAGGTTTCTTGCAAAAGGAGCAACCATAAGAAACGTAAATTTTTCTAAGTTATGAAACAAAATGGATTTGGTACCCACTTTGCAAGGTCATAACTCCCAAACCCTAAGGCATTTTTCTTCCATCCAAAGCTCAAATGAAAGTTCACATGACATACTTCAAAAGTGTCAACTACAAGAGATTCCAAATCCTCATGGATTTTGAGTTATGTATTGATCAAAATCACAAAAAGTGAAAATGACCTTTTTTTCCAACACTTAGTGAAATTTTCAAGTCATAATCTGTTTCATTTTTTGCCAACTTTGAGGCATTTTTTCACCTTGATCCAAGCTAAACCAGGTCCATTGGTGGACATTAAAGTCAAAGTATGTCATGAGAGCTTTCCAAAGAGTACAAGAACTCCCATTAATTCAACTTGATCAAGGAGTATGAATCTCACAACATGCCTTGCTTAAACTGGTTTTTAAGGCGGATTTGGTGCATTTCTTGTGCCACACGGTTTCCATTTCAAATTCTGTCATCTTTCAAGCTTTGTCCTCTTCCAAGATCAGAGGGAATCTTGATGACTCACTTGATATTTTCAAGCTTAGACCATTGAGTCAAGAATCCTATCCTTTGGTATGTGATCATTCAAAGTTTCAAATCCAAAAACTCCAAGTTTGTCATTTGGCATTGATGTGGAACATAAAGTTGTCATGAACCAAGCCTTATCAGTCCAATTGAGTCAAGGTTATTGCAAAAATTAGAAGACCTAGAGCTACCAAGACCAACTCACGTCAATGGCCATGTGAAGACTTGGTACCTTGGAATTTACGGAAGTGATACATGGGCATATCCATTGGATAATAGAGTGAACCAGTTGTCATTCACTATTCCTTCAAAAATAAACTTCCTCTACTATAAATAGAGGTCATTTCTGATGTTTCAAACCATACTAAAACAATACCAAAGCCTTGTTTTCTCACTTTCCCTCTCTTACTTCATTTTCAAGTCATTATGGAGCAATTTGGGAATTCTTGAAACCAGAGCAAAAACCACTCAAATAACCATCCAAACACATCATAAATCATCCATTGGAGGTGTTTAAACCTTCATCCTCATTGTACAACATCAAAATCAGAAAGTCAACCTCCAAAACCTCAAATTTTAACTTTTCTGCATTTTTCAAGCCATGTCTTGATCCAGTCACTTTCAAAACCAATTAATCCTTTAAATACTCTCTAAATATCATCCTCAAGCTGTTCCAACAAGTATCCCTCAACTGTAACACCATTTGAGTGAGATACCAGCTTGGTTACTTTTGCCACTTTTGCAAGAAAGAGCCAATTCTTGTTCCTGAGGTTTCCAACTAATTTTGATCATCCTAAAAGCTTCTAAGGGATCAATCAAGAGTGTCTAAAGCATTGGATTACTTCTGGCACAAGCATCTTGAAAGTTAGCACAAGGAGCTTCAAGAGATAAGTGCATCACAACTTGAACTCTTAAAATATGCATTGCTTTGATGTCCATTGATCATAAACATGTCATATATATCAAATGTGTTGTGTTTGAACCAATTTACCATGCTATTGTTGCTTGTATGACGAGATAGCATAGAACTTGCAAATCTTGGCCTATTTTGAAGCCACTATCGGGTTTAAAAATAGAAGCATATTTAGAAAATTCTAAAAGCACCATTGGATTCCTCATGAAATTCTAGGCAGGATCCATCTAAATTTCATCCAATTCCATGAAGAATTGAGGAAGTTTTGGCCTTCAGGCAAATCCACAAAAACTTGGTTTTTGCCTTGACCAGACCTGAAATTCAGGCCACCCTTATGTATTCATGGGGTGGTTTTGATACACGTATGTATGACCACCCCAGTGGTAGCAGCGCGCGTGTGTTTGGTTGGAGGTCATGGGTTCAAGACCCACCCAGACCATTTTTGCTATTTCTCTCATTTTGCTATTTTTCTCATTTTTTATGATTTTTATTAATTAATCTCAAAATTAATTTCTCTCTCAATTTTAATTATTTTTTATTGGTTCTTTTTTTTTTAAATTCACAAAAATGTTGAAATATTTTATTCCACAAAAAAAATTTGAATTTATATTATTTATTTAATATAGTTTGAATTTTTGTATTTAATTTAATTTTATTTGTTTTCAAACATTTTTAAATGAGATTCCCACCTTGATTTTTCAAAACTAATTGGATTTCAAGTCTTCATGTGATTAAACATGATTTTTAAAAATATTTTTCAAAGCCTGCCACTTGATTTTAAATATATTTGATATTTTATATTTAATTTCCTTTGAAAATCATATATTTTTAATTAAAATTAAAATTTCTCTTAAATTTTAATTTTTCAAACTTCATTTCAAACACTTTTGGGCCTCTAATAGAGTTTAAGACCCATCCCTTGTCACACACAAACTTTTTGGGCCTCAGTCATTGTTTAAGACCCGATGCGATTTTCAAAACGACAGTGCGAACACTGTTTTTCACCTGGGCCTCTCCCTGAGTTATAAGTTCCATTCTCTCTTCTTTTTAAACACTTTTAGGCCTCTTGATAGAGTGTAAGTCCCATCCCTTTATAAATAAACCATTTTGTGCCTCAATCATTGTATAAGTCCCGATACATTTTAAAAAATCTCGGCGCGATCGCCGTTTTCAAACAATTTACATTTGGGCCTCCCTTTGTGTTGTAAGTCCCATTTTTATTATTTTTCAAAACATTTTTGGGCCTCTAATAGAGTGTAAGACCCATCCTTTTTGTAAACACAGTAATTTGGGCCTCAGACATTGTATAAGTCCCTCTGTAATTTTCAAAACTATGACGCGATCGTCGCTCTTTTTCAAAAGAGTTCATCTGGGCCTCTCCTTGAGTATAAGCCCTAAACTTCCTTTTAAAACAACTTTCTTTTTTATTTAGATTCAAATTCAAAGTTATATCAAAACTTTCTTCAATTTCTTGAATAAACTAATTATACAGCTCTGGGAACAATGCTGGAGCTTTCACAACTGTAAGTTCTACCATTTTCTTCTACATACTTACTTATATATTTCATCTGTATATGTATGTCTATATATACTTGCTTAGAGTTTTCTCCAGCAATCAGATCTAGATTTAGATCAAACCAGTGGTTACTCTTTCAACACAGTCAAAACTAGTTCCCCATAGGAAATTCCAGATACAGTCTTGCCTCCTCTTGGGCTTATACAATATGGAACAGAGAAAGGCATTATTCCCGGTGAAACTTTTCTCAAGACTGTCACAACTTAGAAATATTTGTACAAGAAAGTCATTTCCCCATAGAGGATTAATTCCCGGTGAAACCTCTCCTGAATTTCTTCAAACCTTAGAACTGTTATGCAAAGAAAAGACTTTTCCCGGTGAAACCTTTCTTGAACTTTTCTTAGGCTTGGACCCAAAGGCTTCCTAAAAGCATCCCCAGCCTCCTCTTGGGCTTTTTACAAGGACCCTCAGGATTTTTAGAAGTTCTCAGCCTCCTCTTGGGCTTAGTATAAGGACCCAAAGACCTCCTACAGGTATAGAACAGAACCTAGTCATCTTTTGCTAGTTCAATCCTCCAGAGAGTCAGAATTCCAAAACATCATACCAGTTTAGGGTTGATTCTCATCCCTTAAAACCACAACCTCCTCTTGGGCATCATACAAAGATCATCCTCCAATTAAGAGTAAGCCTCTTCATAGCAGTAGACTTGGAAAGTCTCGTCTCCTCTTGGATCTCAAAGAAACCCTCGAGTTTCTTAAAGGAAAAGGAGAAACCCTGATCATTTCATCAATCTCCAGCAGAGTTGAAACCTCCATATGTTAAAAAAACTCAATCGTTAAGCTTTCACTCTAAATTTCCCAGCTAGGGTCAAATTACTACCAATAGATCCTAAAAAAAAAAGAACCTCAAAGCATCTAATATTTTAAACTCTTCTTTAATCCTCATCAAGAGTTGATTCCCCAACTTGGACCTGTCTCCAGATCTCAATAATCCTCAGCAGAAGTTAGCCTCCTCTTTGGCTTCATATAAGAAACTCTCAAACCAACCTCCTCTTAGGTTTTGTATAATGATTTTCCCTCAGGAGATTTAGCCTCAATCTTGGGCTTTGTACAAGACAGACACAATATTTTCCAACTGAGTCAATAACTTTTAGCCTTAATCTTTGGCTTTGTACAAGATAGATAAAACCCCTTCCAAGTGGAGTCATTTATTTTAGCCTCAATCTTGGGTTTTGTACAAGACAGACCAAACTTTCCTCGCAAGAGTCAATTCTTTTCAGCCTCAATCTTGGGCTTTGTACAAGACAGAAATAAAACTCCCTAAACAGAGCCAACCTTCTAGCTTCAACCTTGGGCTTTGATCAAGGCACACAAAAATCAACACCCCTCAGAGGAAATCAAGATTTCTCTGTAGGAATACATTTCTCTGTACATCACACATTAAAACAGACAATCAAAAAACCCAATCCCAGATAATTGCTATAAGTGGCACACTTGTTGATTCAAAAATCCAAGTTGCAGTCCCTCTTTATCCTGGTAAATCCATTCTTTCATCTAATTGTTGTAAGTGGCAAGCCTCTGGATTATTTACATCCAAGCCAATGTCCCTCTCTTAGCATGAAAGACTCCTAAGGAAAAATGGCATTGCTCTACAATGAGTTAAAGTTTCTTCCTTCAGGACAATTCCCTTATAAAGGAAATTATGGCATTGTTGGATTCCATACATTCCAGTTAAATTAATTCCCCTTTAAACCAATCCCGACATCTGTGATGAATATGTGAGATATCTCCCTTTAGAGATGACAAATTCTCTCCCAGTCAAACTTTTAGCTTCAATATTGGGCTTTAAACAAGACACCAAACATCTTTCCTCCCATAGAATAGGAGGAACTCTGCTTGCTCTGATTTCCCTGTTATCTTTACGGGAATACGTAGGCATAAGATTGCGAAATCTTAGCGAGCACACATATCAAGAAATTTAGGTCCAGTACCTTACCAAAAACATCGAAAAACCCAAAAACAACAAAAATACTCTCTCAACACTCCCAAAGGAGAAACTTTCCCAACCTATAACAGTAAATACCAGAAAGTATAGAAAAACATGCCAAAGAAAATCTATGGATAACCATATATACGCTGGGTAATTGACAACTGCCCTTTGTATAATCTGACCCCGGACCCCCCAATCTCTTAGCATTTGTTAAAGAAAACATTTGCATGCAAGGTTAGTTTTAGATATCTTCCCTTTCCTTTCCTGCTTCATAGGATAAATAAAAAATCAGAAAGTAGCACCCAATTCCAACCATTGCGGTAAGGTGGTCGCGTCACCGACAAAAATCGCACGCTACAGAAAAATGGCGACTCTGCTGGGGACTCTTTAGGATTAGAGTTCCTAAGAGGTCTAGGTTGTTTGGCATTTTCTATACTATATATATATATATATATATATATATATATATATACATATATCATTTACTGTTATACTACTTGATACTCGTGTTTAATTTTTCTGTCAAATGGGAATGCGATTAATACGCATGTGGAAAGTTTGAGAGAACATTAAGATAAGTGGTGGCATATCCAGGAAACGCTTATAGGGAGTGAATCCCGACCAAGCTAACTTGGCAGAAAAAGTATCGATGTTGAACGACCGATTGTCGTGAAAGCATTATCTTTCCCAGTGCGGTACCCATGGCCCTGAGGATTTAGTAGACATTAACCATATGACCATTTGGTAGTGCGGTGACTATCGGGAATAGTTGATACACGATACTACACTCAAATGAGATTCATCCTAGGATATTACAGCTCGCTCGAGTGAATCAGCTTGCTTATTATATCCCGAGGAGGGGTCAATGACTTTGGGAACCTTAGAACCCGTTCTACAGGTACAAAAATTGACCAAAATAGTACAACCTTTGGGGATGGGTAGAGCCATGACTCCGTGCTTGTGACATTGAACCCTTGAACCTATGTTTTCAAATGTTTTTGTGTGCTGCATTCATGCATTCATTTAAAAAACTCTTTTCAAACAAGAAAAAACCTTTTCTTTTCAAAAAAAAAACTAAAACAATAATTGCAAATATCAGAGGTTGCGTTATGGATTTCAGTAGAAGAAAAATGCACAAGTATACCTTCAAGGCTCCGAAACTAGAAGACTTAAGGAAGTTAGGAGGGATGATTACCAATCCCGAGGCTTTCAGAGCTAAGCACGGAGGACTGTTGTCTCTGTTAAGGGTCAACGTGGTTGAAGGAATCCTGTCTACGCTGATTCAGTTCTACGATCTGGTTTACCACTGCTTCACTTTCTCGGATTACTAATTGGCACCAACACTGGAAGAGTACTCCCATCTGATTAATTTACCTATCACTGATTAAGCTCCCTTTTATGGACTGGAAGAAATTCCAAAGAATCAGGCCATTGCAAAAGCAATCTCTTTGGATGAGTGAGAAGTTAGGACTCACAAAACTACCAAGGGAGGAATCCAGGGTTTACCGGCTAAATTCTTGATGGAGAAAGCTCTATACTTTGTGTAGCACGAGTTTTGTGGTCTTGAATCACTATCGCTTGGGCACTACAGTTCAATTCATTTTTTATCCTATTAAGCTGATTAAGGAAGGGAAATAGATGTCTCCAATTAACCCTGCTTGCATACTGAGTTTAAACAGCTGATTGTTAGTTTACAGATGCTATTAAGATGTGGGCCCCTCTTCGGTTATTTTGTTAAGATTAGAATGTCTGGACTATTTGCGAGGTTTTTGGTAAGATGTTAGGATTTGGTGTTTTTGGGTTGATATATGGGGGTACTGGATTTTGGGTTTTTGATTAGTATGCTCGCTAAGATTTTTCAATCTTATGCCTACGTATTCCCGAGACAGGGAAATCAGAGCGATCGTAGTTCCTCCTATTCTATGGGAGGAAAGAGATGTTTTGGTGTCTTGTTCGAAGCCCAAGACGTGAAGCTAAAGGTGATTTGTATCTTGTATAAAGCCCAAGATGTGAAGCTAAAAGGTTTTGCCTGAGAGAGAAGTTGTCATCTCTAAAGAGGAGTTGTTGATGCTTGTATGCTGTGAGCAAGGCACAACTTTGATGCTAAAAGGTTGATTGACTCAACCGGGGTTTTCTTTATACAAAGCCTAAGAGGAGGCAGGAAATTTGACTTTTCTGGGGAAAATGTTCTTTCTATCTTGTACAAAGCCCAAGATCGAGGCTGAAAGGGTTCACTCAACAAGAGAGGATTTTTATGTGTCTTGTACAAAGCCCAAGACGGAGGCTAAAGGGGTGACTGACTCAACAAAAGAGTCTTTTATACTCAACAAGAGAGTGATTTACTGTCTCGTACGAAGCTCGAGATTGAGGCTAAGAGGGGATTGACTCAACAAGAGAGCCTTTTATACTCAACAAGAGAGTGTTTATGTGTCTTGTACGAAGCCCAAGACGGAGGCTGAAAAGGTTTGACTCAACAAGAGAGTCTTTTATATTCAACGAGAGAGTTTTTATTTGTGTCTTGTACGAAGCCCAAGACGGAGGCTAAAAAAGGTTTGACTCAACAAGAGCGTTTTTTGTGTGTCTTGTACGAAGTCCAAGACGGAGGCTAAAAGGGTTGGACTCAACAAG
The DNA here is from genome assembly GCA_022829125.1 of Lathyrus tuberosus. Taxonomy (NCBI): domain Eukaryota; kingdom Viridiplantae; phylum Streptophyta; class Magnoliopsida; order Fabales; family Fabaceae; genus Lathyrus; species Lathyrus tuberosus. The sequence goes on along the minus strand of JALAZF010000270.1, from coordinate 7,334,848 downwards.
AGAGTCTGAAAAGGTTAGCTTCGCTAGGGATGATTATTTGTACAAAGCCCAAGAGGAGGTTGTCTTACTGCCGAAGGTCACTGAGATTCCTAGGCAAGTCCAAGTGCAGGGAACTCTCATGAGAGAGACTGGGTTTCAGCTTGTGTTTTAGAGGAACTTGAGAATGTCTTTGAGACTGATCAGTCACCATTTGTGCTAGGTATTTCACTATTTAACTGTAAATAAATCAGGTAAACTGTGTGATTTTAAGCGTTTTTAGTTAGAATTAGGATTATTTTAATAATATGCAGTGCGTCATTACTTATGAGTTTGTTGAGGATATTTTACACTTTTGGTATGTTAGCAGGTCAAAACAGGTTTGGAAGCTCAGAGGATTAAGCATCAGATGCGGAACTGAGCCGGAGTGAGAAAATAGAAGAAAAAACCAAAAAGTGGAGGATCTTCTGCCCATACGCGTAACACTCTAGCTGTTACGCGTATGGCCCCTAGCTTACGCGTATCATACGCATTCCAGCAGAGGGATGAATTTTGAGAGGAAAACAGGCCTTCTGCCAATACGCGTAAGGGCTTGGCCTTACGCGTATCAAGTTGTTTGCTGGCAGGCCCTTCTGCTCATACGCGTAGGAGAATGGGCTGCGTACCAGGTCATTACGCGTAACATTTTGGTCAATACGCGTAATGAGTCCAAAAATTTTAGAAAGCCCAAATTTCAGTTATTTATTGCCAGAGCGAGATTTTACCAGGGTTAGACGATTTTGGAGAGCAAATTACAAGTTTTGAAGGCTGACGACTCATATTTTCGGAAGGATTTCATATGTTCAAGAGTTTTCAGACAATTGAAGATTGATTCCTCGAGATATTCTGTAATGACAACATTTTCATCTTTGATTTTATTTTTCCTTATGAGTAGCTAAACCCCCCATTGCTAGGGGTGGCCCTGATTCTGAATGTAACGTATACTGATTTATTCAATGCATTGACTATTTTTATTCATTAAAATTGGTTTGTTCTTATTGCCGTTCTTCATGCTTTATCCGTCGGACCAACGGATTCTGACCTTTAAAAATATTTTGGCTGGACAGCAATATGTTTATTGATCTGGATAAGAACTTTGGATAATAAATATTACCTAGGACTAGGAGTGTTTTATCCGAACCTGAAATTCTTGATATTTGAATGCTTGGGCATGAACATGATTATCTATGGACATAGTAATTAGGTTACATAACCAAAGATCTTTTCACTGAGGACTCATGATTAGATGACCTAGAGAACCGGAAATCAATTGTTTTGGATTACTGTTATTGCATTGGTACATCACTATTGTTACAGGAGGTTTCATTCACCGAACCCTAGCAATTTACTCATATCTGTTCTCCGTTCAACTGTTTACTCGCTTTCTTTAATTGAATTTTTAGTTAAAAAATTATCAAACTACCAAGACTTTTTGTTTAATTAAAATCATCTTTGAACTCTGTATCGTCAAGCAGTCCTTGAGATCGACATTTGGGATCGTCCCTTTATTACTACAATAGGCAAAATAGTACACTTGCTATTTTCCTATCAAGTTTTTGGCGCCGTTGCCGGGGACTGCCAAAGATAATAGAGTTTAACGGTTTATTTCAATTAGAATTTTGTTGCTCCGCGACTAAAATTTTATTTTCTATTTATTTTATTTTTATTTTATTCTTACCTTTACTAACAATTGCCTAATCTGTGTATGCGAGGGAAACCCTCAGCTGAATTTCTTTTTGACGCAGAACCAGAAAGATTGTTGCATCCTAGACTTCGGAAAGCTAAACGAGAAAGACTGGCAGCGTCAAATTCAGAACCAGAAAAAGAAGTTTATGTCCATTCTGAGAATACTGACTCAGAAGCCAATATAGACACAGAGACACTACCAGAGACTGTGATCATGGCTGTAGATCCACCTCCAGTGGAAAGACTCTTGGGTGACTATGGCAGAGAGAATAATCTAGCAGTGCGGTTGACAATAGTTAACCAACCAGTCAATGATGCCCACTTCCAGTTGCACCCGTCAACTATCCGTCAGTTGGAAAGTAAGCCTTTTGCAGGGAAAATCAATGAAGATGCAAACAAGCACCTACAGAGGTTCCTGACTATGACTACATCATTGAAAATTGAGGGGCATTCTGAAGAGGCAAAGAGGCTGGTTATGTTTCCATTCACCTTATCTGAGGATGCTGAAGAGTGGTTTTATTCCTTACCTACAGGAAGTATTACTACTTGGCAACAGATGGAAACCGCCTTCTTGAATGAGTACTTTCCCGCTTCTGTGTATATCCGTAAGAGGTATGACATCCTAAATTTTAAACAGAAGGACGGAGAGTCACTTGGAGATGCGTACAAAAGGTTCAAGAGGTGTTTAGTTGCATGTCCTACACATAATTCAGATGCAACTGAACAAATGCAAAATTTTGTAAATGGACTGAAGATGAAAACTAAGCAACTCATTGATACAGCTGTTGGTGGCTCATCTAACTTTTCAACAGCCACTGGTATCAAAAAGATCATCGAAGCTATTGCTGCAAATGAGCATTTGGAACTATATGATCGTACTTTGAATCAACCTGAAGGAAAAATTGACTTGAAACTGGCAAATCAGGTAGTGAAGATGGAAGATCAGATTGCAGCTGAAGTGGAAAGAAGATTGAAAGCTATGAATTTAGGTACCCAGACTATAGCTCAAGTTCAACCGGTTCAGACAGTGATTTGTGAAATCTGTGGTGGACCACACTTTGCCATGCATTGTGTTGCCACTGCGGAACAAGTGCAGGCTATTAATTACTTGAGGCAGAATAATCCATATTCAAATACATATAATCCGGGGTGGAAAAATCATCCTAATTTCTCCTGGAAAGATCATCAGGGTAATGTTCAGAAGCAGGGACCAACACAGCAACAACCACCTTACCAACAACAGTATCAACCGCAACAGTAACCCTATCAGCAACAAGTACCAAAGAAAGCAGATTGGGAGATTGCTATAGAAAAGATGGCTGCTCAGAGTGTTCAATTTCAGGAAGAAACTAGAAATAATCAGAGGAACACCAATGCTTCTATAAAAAATTTGGAAGTTCAACTGGGTCAGATAGCACAACAGATAACGAGTTCTCAAGCACCAGGTACCTTACCTAGTACAACAGTGACAAATCCAAGAGATCACAATAATGTGAATGTTGTAACAATAAGAAGTGGGAAATCAGCTAAAACACCTGAAGAGAAATCTGAGGAAGAAGATCAATTACTTGAAGTGGATCTTGAAATATTAGAAGACAAGAATCCACCTGAGGAAGAAGTGGTTCTACAACCTGTTGTGAAGGAAAGGCCCGCCGAACCAAAACCCATCATAAAGCTTCCATTCCCACAAAGAAATAAGAAGAAGAAGCAAGATGAGAAAAATTTTCAGAAGTTTGTAGAGATGTTCAGGAAATTAGAGATCAACATTCCATTCTCCGAGGCACTTGAGCAGATGCCTATTTATGCCAAATTCATGAAGGACATCATCTCAAAAAAGCGCACCACTGACACTGATCCTGTTATTCTAACTGAAACTTGTAGTGCTATTTTGCAAGGTATGAAGATTCCAGTGAAGAAGCCAGATAGAGGCTCGGTTACTATTCCGTGCACCATTGGAGATAGGTCCTTTAAAAGGGCACTGATTGATTTAGGGGCTAGTGTGAGCCTTATGCTGTTATCTATTTACAGGAAGCTAGGAATTGGAAGTGTTCAAGATACCAGAATGACACTCCAATTTGCAGATCATTCAGTTAAGAGACCATTTGGGGTAGTTGATGATGTTCTGGTCAAAGTTGATAAATTTGTATTTCCTGTTGATTTTGTGATTTTAGAAATGCCAGAAGATGAGGATATCCCTCTGATTCTAGGAAGGCCTTTCTTGGAAACAGGTAGATGTATGATAGACAATGAGGGAGGTACCATGACCCTCAAAGTTTACGATGAAGAGCTAAAAATTGATGTTAGGAATACCATGAAACATAAAGAGGATATAGGTACAAACCACTCAGTGGAAGTGATTGATCAGACAGTGACCAACACCATTCAAAGCAACTTCCCTGAATCACCTTTGGAAAGAGTTCTGAGTTTGTCAGCAAAAGAGATTGAGGACAATGATGACGAGAAAGAAAAATAAGTTCTTGCTATGCTTGATGCACAACCACCTTGGTTGAAATCTAGACCACACCGGTGGGAGGATCTGAGAGCTTCACCAGAAACAGATGCTGAAAAGGGAAGTAAAACAGGTACAAGTTCTGAATTAAAACACTTACCTGTGAATCTTAAATATGTCTTTCTGGAATCTGGAACAAGATGTCCTTCTATTATTAGTTCTGAGCTGAGTGAAAAGGACGAAGAAAAGTTGATACAAGTCCTTAAGGAACACAAGAGTGCTATTGGGTGGACTATTGGGGATTTGAAAGGAATTAGTCTCACAGTATGCATGCATAAGATACTGATGGAGGATAATCAGAAACCAGTGGTACAACCCCAGAGAAGGTTAAATCCAGCGATGAAAGAAGTGGTAAGAAAAGAGGTTGTAAAGTTGTTAGATGCAGGATTGATTTATCCCATTTCTGATAGTTCTTGGGTGAGTCTTGTGCATGTGGTACCAAAGAAAGGAGGAACCACAGTGGTTGTAAATGAAAAGAATGAACTGATTCCAAATCGCACAGTAACAGGTTGGCGAGTATGTATTGATTACAGGAGACTCAACACGGCAACAAGGAAGGATCATTTTCCACTTCCTTTTATTGATCAGATGTTAGAGAGACATGCAGGTCACGAGTACTATTGTTTTCTGGATGGATACTTGGGGTACAATCAAATTGCTGTAGCCCCAGAAGATCAGGAGAAGACCACATTTACACGACCTTATGGTGTTTTTGCCTACAGACGGATGCCATTTGGGTTATGCAATGCCCCAACGACTTTCTAGAGGTGTATGACATCTATATTTGCCGATATGCTTGAAAAGCATATGGAGGTGTTTATGGATGACTTTTCTGTTTTTGGTTCTTCTTTTGATCATTGTTTAGCTAACTTGTCTCTTGTTTTGCAAAGATGTCAGGAAACTAACCTTATTCTCAACTGGGAGAAATGTCAGTTTATGGTGCAGGAAGGTATGGTGCTAGGACACAAAATTTCCCACAAAGGAATTGAAGTGGATAGAGCAATAGTCGAGGTGATAGCTAACCTCCCGCCTCCTGTGAATGAAAAGTGGATAAGGAGTTTCGTGGGTCATGCAGGTTTTTATCGCAGGTTTATCAGAGACTTCTCAAAAGTTGCCAAACCGTTGACTGATTTGCTTGTCAAAGACAAGCCGTTTAATTTTGATAACAATTGTATGGTAGCTTTTAAGACACTGAAGAGTAAGTTGATCACTGCTCCTGTTGTAATTGCCCCTGATTGGTCTTTACCTTTCGAAATCATGTGTGATGCAAGTGACATTGCTGTAGGGGCTGTCCTCAGACAAAGAAAGGACAAATTGTTGCATGTGATTTATTATGCGAGTCATGTCCTTAACCTGACCCAAATGATTTATGCAACTACCGAAAAGGAGTTGTTGGCCGTGGTTTATGCTTTTGACAAGTTCAGGTCATATCTGCTTGGTTCTAAAGTTATTGTGTATACTGATCATGCTGCTTTAAAGTATTTGTTTGCTAAGCAGGAATCAAAGCCAAGGTTGTTGAGATGGATACTCCTCCTCCATGAGTTTGATTTGGAGATCAAGGATAAAAAGGGGTGTGAGAATACGGTTGCTGACCACTTGTCTCGCATGTCCCCAATAAAAGAAACTGAAGAGGAGCACCCCATTCAAGAGACATTTGCTGATGAGAGAATACTTGTTGTTACTGGTGTACCATGGTTTGCTGACTATGCGAACTATGTGGTAGGTGGGGTTATACCTGAGGACTTTAATTCTCACCAAAAGAAAAACTTTCTTTAAGATTGCAGGTTATATCTATGGGACGACCCATTCCTATACAAAAAGGGGGTGGACGGTTTGATCAGAAGATGTGTTCCCGAATGTGAGCCGACAGATACTCTGAAAGTGTGTCATAATTCTGAGTATGGAGGACATTTTAGTGGAGATAGAACAGCAGCAAAAGTTCTCCAGTCTGGTTTGTATTGGCTAACTCTGTTCAAGGATGCTCATTATTTAGTCCGAGAATGTGATAAGTGCCAACGAACAGGTAATATCACGAGGTAGAATCAGATGCCTCAAAATTCCATGTTAGAGGTTGAACTATTTGATGTTTGGGGTATTGACTTTATGGGACCGTTTCCACCATCATTTGGAAAGAATTACATATTGGTGGCGGTTGATTATGTGTCAAAGTGGGTAGAATATGTAGCACTACCCACAAATGATGCAAAAGTGGTGGTAAATTTCTTGAGGCATAACATCTTCTCTAGGTTTGGGGTACCGCGTGCTTTAATTAGTGACGAAGGTACGCACTTTCGGAATAAACTGATGGAGAATTTGTTGAAGAAGTACAATGTGAAGCATAAGATAGCCACACCGTATCACCCCTAGACGAGTGGACACGATGAAGTTTCTAACAGGCAAATAAAGCAGATTCTCGAAAAGACTGTTAGTTCTTCTCGAAAGGATTGGTCTGTTAAGTTAGATGATGCACTGTGGGCATACCGGACAGCTTTCAAAACACCAATAGGTATGTCTCCCTATCAACTGGTTTATGGTAAGGCTTGTCATTTACCGCTCGAACTCGAGCACAAAGCCTTTTGGGCCTCCAAATTCCTTAACTGTGATCTTCTAAAAGCTGGTGAATCCCGAACGCTTCAACTTCATGAGTTGGAGGAGTTTAGGAATCAAGCTTATGAGAATGCCAAAATTTATAAAGAAAACACGAAAAAATGGCATGATCGAAAGATCCAGAAGAAGGAATTCTGGGAGGGATAGTTGGTATTGTTGTTTAATTCCAGGTTGAAGTTGTTTCCTGATAAGCTGAAGTCAAGATGGTCTGGTCCGTTCGTCATTCAGAAGGTGTTCCCTCATGGAGCAATAGAACTAAAGAATGAGAAAAATGGTGATACCTTCAAGGTTAATGGTCAAAGGTTAAAACCTTATTATCAGGGCCAAGGAGGACCAGTAGAAGAGGTTAAACTCATTTGAGCATGAGGTAACACGTCGAGTCATGTGACGTTAAATGAAGCGCTGCTTGGGAGGCAACCCAAGGGAGTTTATGTTTTATTTTAATTATTGTACGGGTATTTTTAATTTAATTTTGAATTTTTAGGTATGTTTCTCATGGCTTTTGAGTCAAATTTCATCAAGGGAAAGCCTCGGAAAAATGTGGACTTAGAAAAACATTGAAAAGAAATATTTTTGAGAAAAAATCACATGTCCACTGCCAATATGCATATGGATTGAGTGTTATGCGTATTGGTGTGAGAAACAAGGGCCCCCTGGTGAAATGCGTAGCATACGCGTATTGGATCATTACGTGATCTGGTTACGCGTAGTGAACCTTAATACGCGTATGGCCTCAATCTGATACGCGTATCATCCTTCTATACGTGATCTGTTATGCAAAAGTGCAGTTTACACATAGATTTCTTGCGTATCATATGTGTAACGGGTTCCCTTACGCGTATCACTTGCGTATGATACGCGTATCATTCTGTCGATTTGTTTTTTTTCTCAGACTCACAGGTTTCTATCATGTCTCAATCACCAGAAGAGGTTCAAATTTTTCACACATCTCAACATGAAGCCGGATATGAGCAAATTAAGACACACAATATAGTTGAAGAGAAGCAATGGGTGTATCAAGATGATACGTTTCCAGAAGTGACTGAACTCCTCAAGAAGCAAAAATTGATCTTCTTCAATAATCATATCCGCACTGTGGCTAAGGAAGTAATGTGGGAGTTCTATGCAAATGCTCAAAGAATTAATTCTGATGAAGAGGATCCAACTGAGAATAAAGAGTATGTGTCATGGGTTAGGGGCAAAGCAGTGAAGTTTGATTGGAAAACGATCAATAGTGTGTTCAAGTGCAGATTCCTTGACTCTGTCCGTACTTTTGCTGAGTGGAAATGTTCTGATAAGAATAGGTGGCCCTACAACGACATAAGAAGTTTGATTGCAAGACCAGGTTGTGATTGGGTTCCATCGTCTAGGATTGCTCTGGCTAAGATCATGGTTGTAGACTTAGCGCCGATCTCAAAAGCTATGGCCTACTATATTCATCACAACCTCAGCACAAATCGGGGTGGTTCAGAGCTGATCACTGAGCGTGCTTTACTTCTCTTTCAGTTTCTTAAGCTGAAGTAAGTGAATATTGGACAGATTATTGCTAATGATATGGATGATATTGCTCAATCGTCGAAGAAATTGTTAGGGTATGCGATGATTATTTACCTTCTATGCAAGAAGGCTGGTGTGACCGATCTGAAGAGAACGATAATGTTGAGACCAGCAGCCCCACTGAACGCCTATTGGATGAAGGACCGGACGGTTACTGATGATCAACCGCGACCTCTGAGGAGAGCACATAACCATGAGGCTAGTGGCAGTGGTACACAAAGGTCTGAGACACATACTGTCCCACCATCTCCTGCCTTTGATGAGGACTCCTTAGACCACCGTCTGAGGATGTTCACCTTTTGGACGCTGCAGGAGTTCAGCTATCTGTATGGACTTCCGGGTAGACATCTGACACATCAGACTGATTTGTGGGAGGCTGCCCAGCGTTTTAGAGACCGATACAGCAGTGAGCCGCCCGCACCTTATCACGGGCAGTTCAACTTTCCTGGGTGGATGCATCCTGTTTAGATTAGAGGTTTAATGCCTCAGCCACCGCGCCAGCAGACTCAGCCTCTCAGCATGAGACACCGCATCAGCAGAGTCCTTACAGACCTCAGTTCCAGACCCCTCCTGGGAATCTGGATGGCATGACACCACTTACAAGAGCGGTGAATGATCTCTCACATGACTCGTTCGGTGTGGTTGACTTCGATACACCGATGCAGGGTGACACAGGAGAGTAGGATTGAGTTTTTGTTTTATTTCTATTTTTAGTTTATTTCGTTATTATTTGTATTTTTTTATTTCCCATTCAGTGTACCCTTAATTTCCCTTATGTATTAGTTTTTATTTTATTATGAGCGTAATTGCCCGCTTCCGGGTTTTTGAAACATCTGAATACATTTTGGAATTTTACACAGTTTCTTGGTTCTTATTTCTTTTAGATATGTGATTGTTCCTGACTTAAGCGGATGTCCTGATTACTTCCACCAATGACTTGAGTGTCCTCTCGATTAGCCACCCTGACTGTTGATACTGCTGTATATGATCGGATGCACTGGTTTGATAAAACATCAGAACCAGGAGCAAATGAACCTTGAACAAAGAGATATTACGGAACCTGTCAGTTTCACCTGTCCTGGTGAGATCAGAAAAGGCCAAACACTTATCATCAAGAGAGAGACATCAGGTATGACTTCATCTATCATAGTTTGCATACGTTCTTTTTGCATGTTGACTGTATGAATGCACACACTAAGGCAAGTTTTTTTCTTATCACCTAGAGCCTTTCAAGCCATCCCATTATTATCATTATTATCCTTTATTTACCCCATTTGAGCCTTTATCCCTTGCTTGATAATTACCCGTTATTATTAACCTCTGGCCTTATTATTATTATTATTATTATCCTACCTTGTTTAGAGTATGTTTGATTGTTTGTGGATCTGTGTTAAATTTTAAGTTTGGGGTTGCTATTGGAATAACAACCTTTAAGTTTGGCGTAGCTATGCAGTTGATGAAAGTAAAACACGGTGAGTGCAAAGAAAAGAAAAGAAAAAAGGGGAAGAAAAAATGTTTCCTACAAAAAAAAAATTAATTTTGCATTCACCGAATGGATTTTAAAGTTCCCCACAAAAGCACTAATGAAAAACATGGTGACACGAATGATCTCACATACTCTGAACCAAAAACCCTTGTTTTCCTTTTTATATCCTACCTTAACCCAAGCCCCGTTACAGCCCCAATACCTCAAAAAGTGTGTGTATTTTGCATGTTGATAGGATTAGAGAATTTATTCAAATTGCTGATATGATATTGCTTACTGTGATTTGAGCGTAATAACACTTTAACCCCGAGAGACTTGGTAAGAGTGTGATATAAGCTGACAGGTAAAGTAGTGTTTCTGAGGAAAAGGTTTATGGCTCGCTGGTTATGAGGAAAAATTAGAAAACCCAAGGCAACATCGAAGGGTCCAATGCGAAAGATTTCAGCAGTATTGTGGTAAGAACTGTTGTTACAGTAAGTTTGGGGTGACGTGATCTATGTTTCTAAAGTGTTACTTGACGACAAGTAACAAGCTAAGTTTGGGGTTGTGATCAGTCACCATTTGTGCTAGGTATTTCACTATTTAACTGTAAATAAATGAGGTAAACTGTGTCATTTTAAGCGTTTTTAGTTAGAATTAGGATTATTTTAATAATATGCAGTGCGTCATTACTTATTTCTTGAGGATATTTTACACTTTTGGTATGTTAGCAGGTCAAAAACAGGTTTGGAAGCTCAGAGGATTAAGCATCAGATGCGGAACTGAGTCGGAGCGAGAAAACAGAAGAAAAAGCCAAAAAGTGGAGGATTTTCAGCCCATATACGTAACACTCTAGCTGTTACACGTATGGCCCCTAGCTTACGCGTATTATACACATTCCAGCAGAGGGATGAATTTTGAGAGGAAAACAGGCCTTCTGCCAATACGCGTAAGGGCTTGGCCTTACGCGTATCAAGTTGCTTGCTGGCAGGCCCTTCTGCTCATACGTGTAGGAGAATGGGCTGCGTACCAGGTCATTATGCGTAACATTTTGGTCAATACGCGTAATGAGACCAAAAATTTTAGAAAGCCCAAATTTCACTTATTTATTTCCAGAGCACGATTTTACCAGGGTTGGACGATTTTGGAGAGAAAAATACAAGTTTTGAAGGCTGACGACTCAGATTTTCGGAAGGATTTCATATGTTCAAGAGTTTTTGGACAATTGAAGATTGATTCCTCGAGATATTCTGTAATGACAACATTTTCATCTTTGATTTTATTTTTCCTTATGAGTAGCTAAACCCCTCATTGCTAGGGGGGTGACCCTGATTCTAAATGTAATGTATACTGATTTATTCAATGCATTGACTATTTTTATTCATTAAAATTGGTTTGTTCTTAATGTCGTTCTTCATGCTTTATCCGTCGGACCAACAGATTCTGGCCTTTAAAAATATTTTGGCTGGACAACAATTTGTTTATTGATCTGGATAAGAACTTTGGATAATAAATATTACCTAGGACTAGGAGTGTTTTATCCGAACCGGAAATTCTTGATATTTGAATGCTTGGGTATGAACATGATTATCTATGGACATAGTAATTAGGTTACATAACCAAAGATCTTTTCACTGAGGACTCATGATTAGATGACCTAGAGAACCAGAAATCAATTGTTTTGGATCACTGGTATTGCATTGGTACATCACTATTGTTACAAGAGGTTTCATTCACCGAACCCTAGAAATTTACTCATATCTGTTCTCCGTTCAACTATTTACTCGCTTTCTTTAATTGAATTTTTAGTTAAAAAATTATCAAACTACCAAGACTTTTTGTTTAATTGAAATCATCTTTGAACTCTATATCATCAAGCAGTCCTTGAGATCGACATTTGGGATTGTCCCTTTATTACTACAATAGGCAAAATAGTACACTTGCTATTTTCCTATCAGAGACTCAAGAGGTTTAGACAGACCAAGCCTAGAGTTTTATCTTTTGTACTATGCCCAAGAGGAGGCACGGGCATTAAGGGATGAGTATCAACCCTACAACGGCCGGAGTTTTGACACTGGAAAGACTGCCCTAACAAAGGATGACTAAGTTCTGTCTTATACCTTAAAGAGGTCGTCAGGGTCCTTGTATTAAGCCCAAGAGAAGGCATGAGAACTTCTAAGAAGCCAAAGGGTCCTTGTACAATGCCCAAGAGGAGGCGGGGATGCTTTTAGGAAGCCTGTGGGTCCCCAAACTGAGAGAAGTTCAAGACATGCTATTCACCGAGAATAGATCAAGCCAGGAAAGTTCAAGGTTTTGGAAGAAACTCAAGAGATGCCATTCACCGAGAAAAGATCATCTCTGGGGAGTTAGAGTTTTTTGACAATTTCTAAGGCTTACAGTATGAGAAAGGGTTCACCGAGAATGCTGCTTTTCACGTTTCCATATTGTTTAACCCCAAGAGGAGGGAAGACTGTATTTGGTAATCCTATGGGGATCTAGTTTTGTTTGTATTTAAGAGTGACCAACAGGGCATTACCTAGTGCTAGACCTAGTTGCCGAGGAAAACTCTAAATAACTATACTAGTATTACACAGTGGATATGTGACAAGTATATAAAAGGATGTGAATGAAGACTTACAGTGAAGCAACCCCACAATACAGTTATATATATATATATATATATATATATATATATATATATATATATATATATATATATATATATATATATATATATATATATATATGAAAGCAGTAAATGAAAGCGGATAAACACTTACCCGTTGTAGAGCTTCCATGCTGTTTTATTAGTCGTTCAACAAAGAAAGTTAGATAACAACATATATTTGGATTCAAAATCAAAGGAGAAAGTGTTTTGAAAAGATTGTTGGGGCTTACAGCTCGAGGAGAGGCCCAAGGTTTTATCAGTGACTGCACTGTTGTTTGGAATTAGTACAAGGACTTATACAAGTAACTGAGGCCCAAAAAGGTTTTTTGTACAAAGGGATGGGTCTTACACTCTCTCAAGAGGCCCAAAGGTGTTTTAAAGGGAAGGAATGGGGCTTATATCACGAGGGTAGGGCCAGATGATTTGATTTTTGAACGTGCGATTGCGCCGAGATTTTTCTTTTAACGCGGAGGGACTTATACAGTATCTGAGGCCCAAATAGTTTTGGTTAAAAAGGGGTTGGGTCTTACACTCTATTAGAAGCCCGAAGAGGTTTTTTTTTGTACAATAGATGGGGCATACAACTCAAGGAGAGGCCCATGGGTTTTCGTTAAAAAGGGGACGATCGTGCCGAACTTTTTGATGGTATCGGGACTTATACAATACACTGAGGCCCAAATCATTTTGGTTTTCAAAACGGGTTGGGTCTTACACTCTATTAGAGGCCCAAAGGTTATTTAAAAAAGTTTTTCTTGGGTGAAAATCAAGGAAACCTTAATTTCATCATTTTAAAAGTAAATTCTCAAAGAAAATCAATAAAAAATGATAAAATACCAAATAAGTTTGAATAAACAACTTGTGATTTTTTGTTGAGATTTGGAAAATGATGTTTTAATCACAAGATGAATTAAAATTCATTTAGTTTTGATTTTCAACATGAGAATTCAATTTTAAAATGTTTAAAAAAACAATTAAAATGAATTTATTCATAAAAATACCAACTATATTAAATAAATAATATAAACTTGATTTTTGTGTGGAATAAAATAGTTCAATATTTTTGTATTTTTTGCAAAAAGAACCAATAAAAAATAATTAAAATTGAGGGAGTTATTAATTTTTCAAATAATTAAAATAATATGAAAAATAATAAAAAAGTGGAAAAAGCATTAAAAAGGGGGTCTGGGGCGAGGGGGATTCGAACCCCGGACCTCTTGTGTGCAGTGCACGCATTCTACCACAGGGGTAGTGATACATATATGTATTGAAACACAACCACAAATATACAAGGCTTGCCTTGTTTTTGGCCTGGCCCAAGGCAAGGCAAGGCAAGATTTTAGTTAGAAACGTGAAGGCCATAACTTTCTCATTTCTCCATGGATGGAGACAAAATTTATATTCATCTGGCCTAGAATTTCCTAAGGAATCCAATGGTGGTGGTGGTTTTTCCAGAAAATAAATCCTCCTAAAAACCCAAGAGTGGTTTTGAAATAGGCCATGTTTTGCATTTTCTGTGCTACTTCTTGGTACATGTGTGAATTACATGATAAATTGGTGCAAACACAACACATGTAACATGTATAAGAGATGCATGATCAGTGGACTTCAAAGCAAGACATATTTCAGAGGGTTCAAGTTCTGATGCTTACCTCTTTTTAGAGCTTTTGGGCTATCTGTCATACCCCAAATTTTGACCACTAAGATTTCCCGTCATTGTGCAAATCATCAGCACAATATGGATGGACCATCATACCTCATTAGTCTCCCCAAAGGTGGGTGAACATTCACTATAAATAGGATTTAGGCTTTCAAGCCCTCGCAGAGCTCTTAGACAAAGGATCAATCAAGGAATAACATGATCTTCAACTTGTCTAGCCTCTTAAATATCCATAATGGATCAATAGGACTCCCACTTCAAGGATTAAGCACAAGTTTGCTCCCTTCTAGGTGGATCAAGCCTCAGGATCGCTAGTGTCACCAAATTAGGGTTTGGTCGAATAGGGCCTCCAGATGGAAATTTTCCTCTGGGAATGAGCCAATGCTTCAAAGCATAATCTAATATGCTCCATGGAACATCATAAACCCCATCATCAAGTCAATTTAGCCTCGGGGGATGCATACATCAAAAATCAGGAATTAGGATTTCTTGACCTAATTCACCCCTAAGTTGACTTTTGGGACAAATCATGAGCCAAGACCTCAAGACATGATTTGAGGGTCTCCAACATACCACAGTGATCCATTTGCAACAATGGATTGACCCAAGAAGCTTGAGCAACAAGTTTCAATTTCATCTGAACCACTATTAGGGTTTCGCGAGAAAAGTCAACTGTAGCTTTGACTTTTGACCAGGACATGCTCCCAAGCCGTGGTACACGATTAAATACGCTCTATAACACCCATGGAACATGTCCATCAATTTTGATTTAGGTCAAGGACATGATTTCCTAAAGGATCGCACAGTTTGGAATTCATCTGATAAAAAGTCAACTGTGCACAAAAGTCAAACTTTGACTTTTTGAGATTTTTCATAAAAATGGTTTTTTAACCCTAAAATGATGTTAATGTGTGATTGGAATCATCATTCATCAAGAAAAATCAAAGAAAGTGGGATAACTTGTAAAAGGGATAACCATAAAAACTTAGAAATTTTTCTAAGTTATAAAAAAAAGTGGCAAGGGTACCAACTTTGGAGGATCATAACTCCTAGACCACAAATCCATTTTCCCTCATCCAAAGCTTGATTTGTAGCCCTCATGGCCCTCTACAAAAGTGTCAACTACACTTCATCCCAATTCATCATGGATTTTGAGTTATGCTTGGATCAAAATGGCTAAAAACTTAAAATTGACATTTTTCAGCACTTAGCCAAAGTCTGCCTTGTAATTTCAGCACAATGTCCCAACTTCAAGGCTGTTTTTCTCCATGATCCAAGTTGAACCAGGTCTAGGGCCAAACATCAAAGTTGAAGTACGTCATCTAAGCTTTCCGAAAAGTCCTAGAACGTCCATGTAGCATACTCGAGCAGGGAGTTATGGATCTTACAAAAGGGCTTGTTGAAGCTGAATTTTTCAGGGGCAGATTTGCACATTTTGTGTGCCACACGAATTTTCAAGCCTTGTCATCAGTTTGGACACATCTAAGGATCAAATCCAAGTGGGATGATCTGATCCATGAACCTCCCAAGTCCAAGGAACAAAGAAAAGCATGCCAAAGCCTAGAAATCCCTAAAAGAGGGACAAAACTCCAATTTTGGTTTGGAGCATTTAATGGATGCTTAGAGGTGGCATGGACTGAGCCATTCTCATCTGAAATCAGTCAAGACTTATCCAACAACTAGGGAACCAAAGGTCTGAGCCCTAACCTCTAGTCAATGGCTAGAGGAGACTTGGATTTTCATTGGCCAACATTGGCCAAACCTCTGCTGCAGCCACCATTCACTGTGGATCCCAAAACAAACTTGCTCCACTATAAATAGAGCTCATTTGTGTTCAGTTTGAGTACACCAAAGCCATCAATCAGATGCTTTCCTCAAATTCTCTCTTTCACTCCAAAATGCCTTCTTTAGTAAGGAAATTCTAAGTTTTTGAGCTAGAGAGCAATTCCACTCAAACTAATCACACACACACCTCATATATATCATATGTAAGCTGTGCAAACCATCAAAAGTGACCTGTAATCACAACATCACAAAGTCACCTCTCAAAACCTCAAAATGACACTTTTTTGCATTTTTCAAGCCATGTCTTGATTCAGTCACTTTCCAAGCCAGATAAAACCTCAAACACACTCTAAATATCATCCTTGAACTGTCCCAAATGGTGCCACACATCTGGAACACCATTTGAGAGAGTTGGCATTTTGGCCGTTTTTGACCATTTCGCGAGAAAGTGCACAAACTTGCTCCAGAGGTTTCCAGCCGATTCCAACCATCCTAAAAGCTTCTAAGAGGTCATTTGAGGTTGTCCAAAGCATCAAATCATTTCTGGAACAAAGCACTTGGTAGGTTGCCCAAAATATCCAAAAAAGAGGTAAAATTCACAACTTGAATTCTTTGAATCATGTTTTCCTTTGTTGTCCACATACATGCATCATATAGAACAATTCTTGAGGCAAAAATGTAGTCCTTAATGTGTATGTTGTGATCCTCCCACTGTTTGCATTTTGACACGTTTTTATGTGGAATTTTGGTTGTTTCAAAATCATGTCCAATTCTGTTTTTTTTTTCATTGGTGTGTTCTATACATTAAGTTTTAGTTTCCATGAGTAACACCATTGGATTCCTTGCGAAAAATCGGTCAAGATAGGTTTTTACGGATTTCAATTCCGATGAAAATTGAGAGAGTTACGCGCGTTGGAAATTTGACGCGAAACAACGTCGAATTAACGATAGCGGTTCTGGTTTTTTTCGCTTTGTGTGTTCGGTACAGTGAGTTTCCGAGTGCGTGAATAATACCATTGGATTCCTCGCGAAAAATCGGTCAATATAGGTTTTTACGGATTTCAATTCCGATGAAAATTGAGAGAGTTACCCGCATTAGAAATTTTACGCGAAACGGCGTCGAAAACAACGTGCAGTTTTGGTTTTTTATTTTTACGTTTTGTGTGTTAATTTTCTGTGCGCGTGAGTAATACCATTGGATTCCTTGCGAAAAATTGGTCAAGATAGGCTCTTGTGGATCTTGATTCGGTTAAAAATCGAGATAGTCACGCGTGTTGGAAATTCGACGCGGAACGATGTTTTTAAACGTAGCAGCTCTGGTTTTTTTATCGCTGCGTTTTGTACATTGAGTTTCGGCGTGCGTGTGCGATACCATTGGATTCCTTGCGAAAAATAGGTCAGGATAGGCTCTTGCGGATCCTGATTCGGTTAAAAATCGAGAGAGTTACGCGTGTTGGAAATTCGACGCCGAACGATGTTTTAATCGATAACAGTTTTTGTTTTTTAATTTCTGCATTTTGTGTGTCTTTTTTCCGTGGGCGTGAGTAATACCATTGGATTCCTTGCGAAAAATCGGTCAGGATAGGCTCTTGCGGATCTTGATTCGGTTAAAAATCGAGAGAGTTACGCGTGTTGGAAATTCTACGCGGAACGATGTTTTCAAAACGATAGCAGTTTTGGTTTTAATTTCTGCGTTTTGTGTGTCGATTTTCCGTGTGCGTGAGTAATACCATCGGATTCCTTGCGAAAAATCGGTCAGGATAGGCTCTTCCGGATCTTAATTCCGATAAAAATTGTGAGTTATGAGTGTTTGAAATTTGATAAAAACGTGTTAAAAATTAAAGTTTCGGTACTCGTTTTTACCCCAAAAGAAATGTCGGAGATGATATTTTGATATCTTTCCTCTTTTTCTTACTTTTTATTTTCAAAACTCAACCAATTTTTTTCACATAGCAAAAAATCATCATTTTCCAATTCATACCCCATAATATTTTAATCAACAAAAAATCACAAAAAAAAAGTATTATTTTTAATATATTTAAAAATAGTGTTTTATATTGTTTTAAATGCTTTTAAAATGATTTCTTTTTTTTCTTGATTTTTAAAACCAAAATGATTTTAAATATTTATGTTGATAAAATATTTTTTTTCATAAACTTTAATCATTATTTAATGATTTTATTTGATATTTTTATCATTTTTTACTTAATTTTTCTTGAAAAAATGCCTAAAAAATGAAATTGGGGTTTTCTTTGATTTTCACCCTAACAAATATTTTTTAAATTCTTTGGGCCTCTGTTAGAGTGTAAGACCCAATCCCCTTTTAACCAAAACAATTTTGGGCCTCACTTATTGTATAAGTCCCTCTGCGTTAAAAGAAAACTTCGGCGCGATCGCCATTTTCAAATAAAAATCAACTGGGCTTCTCTTTGAGCTGTAAGTCCCATTTCTTTTCATTTTTAAACACTTGGGCCTCTATTATAGTGTAAGACCCAACCCTTTTTTTTAACGAAACAATTTTGGGCCTCAGCTATTGTATAAGTCCCGATACGTTAAAAATCTCGGCGCGATCGCCATTTTCAAACTGAAAATATTTTGGGCCTTTCCCTGAGTTGTAAGCCCCATATTTTGTACAAAAATACACTTTGGGCCTCTAATAGAGTGTAAGACTCAACCCCTCTTTTTTATATTTTCTCATTTTTCATATTGTTTTTTAATGATTTGGAAAATTAATAACTCCCTCAATTTTGATTATTTTTTATTGGTTCTTTTTCTGAAAAATCACAAAAATAGTAAAATATTTTATTCTACAAAAAAATAAAATTTATATTATTTATTTAATATAGTTGGTATTTTTGTGAGTAAATTCATTTTTAATTGTTTTTAAGCATTTTAAAAGTGAATATTCATCTTGAAAATAAAGACTATGGGCCTCCCCTCGTGTTGTAAGCCCCGTTTCTTTTCTTTAAACTCTTTGGGCCTCTAATAGAGTGTAAGACCCAATCCCTTTGTAAATACCAAAATTTTGGGCCTTAGTCACTTGTATAAGTCCCACGGTGTTTCCAAAACCTCGGCGCGACCGTCGCCTTTTTTCAAAATTAACCATTGGGCCTATCCTCGAGTAGTAAGACCCATTTCTTTTCTTAAAACTCACTTGGGCCTCTTAATAGAGTGTAAGACCCATCCCTTTGTACAAAAAACCTTTCTTGGGCCTCAGTCACTTGTATAAGTCCCTCTGTACAAATTCAATAGTGCGCTCACTGATAAAACCCTGGGCCTCTCCTTGAGCTGTAAGCCCCAAATCTTTCTTTTTCAAAGCACTTTCTCCTTTGATTTTGAATATACTGTTGTTTTCAATTTTTCTTTGTTGAACAACAAACCAAACAGCATGGAAGCTCTACAACCGAGTAAGTGTTTACCCGCTTTCATTTACCGCTTTCATATGTATATAACTGTATTGTGGGGTTGTTTCACTGTAAGTCTCCTTTCACAAACTCATATATATATAACTGTATTGTGGGGCTGTTTCGCTGTAAGTCTTCTTTCATAAACTCATATCAACTGTGTAATAATAGTATAGATATTTAGCGTTTCCCCGACAACTACGTCTAGAACTAGGTGACGCCGTTTCATTTATTCGTAGAAATAGATAACTAGATCCCCAATAGGATCACCAGATACAGTCTTCTCTTCGGCTGTCCTCATTAGGAATTGTCAAGAAACTCTACTCCCAGAGATGAATGTATTCTCCGTGAATGGCATCTTTGAGTTTCTTCCAAATTCTCGAACTTTCCTGACTTGATATATTCCTTGTGAACAGCTTGCCTTGAATTTCTCGGGGTTTGGGGACCCATCGGCTTCTTAAAAGCATCGGCCTCCTCTTGGACATCATACAAGGACCCACGGGCTTCCTAAAAGTAACCCCGCCTCCTCTTGGGCTTAGTACAAGGACCCTACGGCTTCTTAGAAGTACTCACAGCCTCCTTTTAGGCTTCGTATAATGATCTCTTCCTCCGGGAATGATAGCCTCCTCTTGGGCTTAGTACAAGGACCCGTCGGCTTCTTAAAAGTTTCCAGCCTCCTCTTGAGCTTCGTACAAATTGTCTCGACGACCTCCTAGAGGTATAGGAACAGAACTTAATCATCTCCATAGAACAATCCTGTCATAGAGTCTACTACTATTTCTCAAAGCATAGTACAAAAGATAAAACTCTAGACACGGACAGTCTAACTTCCTTGAGTCTCAAAGACATTCTCAAGTGACCCCTTCGTTAAATAGGAAGAAAACACGCAGACTCGGACAGTTTCAATACCCTTTGGATTTCCCGCTTCCTTAAAGAACAGGAATAACCCGGATCCTCAAATCAAATCCCTGAGTACAGTATTGCTCATATAAGAACTGATTTTCTCTTTAAAATCAGTATACTGGACCTGTCACTTAACTGAAACAGTTACCCTAGCCTCCTCTTGGGCTTTGTTCAATGATTCTTCCCAGTGAAGCAAACGTTTAGCCTCCATCTCGGGCTTCGTACGAGATACCAAAATTCTCCCCAGCGGAGTCAAACAACGTTTAGCCTCTCTCTCGGGCTTTGTACAAGACACATAAGAGACTCCCTCGTTGAGTCAATCACCCTTTTCGCCTCCGTCTCGGGCTTCGTACGAGATACAAAAAAGGCTCTTTTGTTGAGCCAATCAAACTTTTAGCCTCCATCTCGGGCTTCGTACGAGATACAAAAACACTCTCTTGTTGAGTATAAAAGGTTCTCCTGTTAAGTCAACCATTTTAGCCTCTCTCTCGGGCTTCATACGAGACACATAAAAACTCCCTCTTGTTGGGCCAATAGCCTCCTCTTAGGCTTTGTATAAGAAAACCACTGGTTGATCCAATCAACCTTCTAGCATCAAAGTTGTGCCTCGTTCACAGTACACAAACATCAACAACTCCTTTCCCTTCATCTAATCGCTGTAAGCGGCAAGCCTCTGGATCATCTACATCCATGCCACTGTCCCTCTTTTAGCATGAGAAATTCCTAAGGAAAGATATCATTGCTCTACACTGAGTTAAAGTCTTCTCCTTCAGGTTAAAATCCCCTTTAAAGGAAATTATGGCATTGCTAGGATCTGCGTATCCCGGTTAAAGTAATTCTCCTTTATAACCAGTCACCCAATAGTTGGGACAGACAAACCCTTCTTTAGAGAAGACAAATTCTCTCTAAAGCCGAGGTCTTTCAGCTTCACGTCTTGGGCTTTGAACAAGACACAAATAGACTTTTCAGCTTCACATCTTGGGCTTTGATCAAGATACAAATCACCTTTCACTTCACATCTTGGGCTTTGAACAAGACACCAAAAACACCCATTTCCTCCCATAGAATAGGAGGAACTACGAACGCTCTGATTTCCCTGTTTCGGTAAACGGGAATACGTAGGCATAAGATCGAAAGAAAAGATCTTAGCAAGCACAATCAACAAAAAACCCAAATCCCATATCTCCATCAATCAAAAGCAGTAATTCAAAAGCATCAGTCCTAACATCCTAATCCTTGTTCCCCGCCAGAAACCTTCTGCCCAGATAAAAAGAAAGAAACCATATTGGCGAAAATACAAATAGCCAGTACAAAGCCCCCCCACATTGATAGCATTCGTAACCTAACAGACCGCTGTTTAAAATCAGTATGCAAAGCAGGGTTAATTGGAGACATCTATTTCCCTTCCTTATTCAGCTCACAATAGGATAAAAAATGAATCGACCTGTAGTCAAAGCTTAAACCGCAGAGAGCGACCAGCGCTTAAGAACCGCGTCCAAAATCGCTCGCTACACTATCTACCAAGTGCTTTGTTCCAGAAATTTTTTGATGCTTTGGACACCCTCAAATGATCCCTTAGAAGCTTTTAGAGTGGTTAGAACCAGGTAGAAACCTTAGGAATGAAAACTGGCCCTTTCTTGCAAAAGGGGCAAAAGTGGCCAAAATAGCAACTCTCTCAAATGGTGTTCCAGATGTGAGGAACCATTTGGGACAGTTCAAGGATGATATTTGGAGGGTGTTTGAGGTTTTATCTGGTTTGGAAAGTGACTGAATCAAGACATGGCTTGAAAAATGTACAAAAGTCCTATTTTGAGGTTTTGAGAGGGGACTTTGAGATTTTGGTGTTACATGTCACTTGTGAGAGTTTGGACAGCTTAGATATGACATATTGGATGTGTCTGGATCATGAGCTATGATGGAAATGCTCTCTAACTCAAAAACCCAGGGTTACCTTGTTAAAAAAGGTATTTTTGCCTAGAGAAAGTGATTTTGAGGAAAGCATTTGTTTGATGGCTTTGGTGTACTCAAACTAACCATAAATGAGCTCTATTTATAGTGTGTCAAGTTTGTTTTGGCTGCAATAGTGAATGGAAACTGCTGCAGAAGTTTGACAAATGTTGATCAATGAGAATCTAAGTCTCCTCTAGCCATTGACTAGAGGTTAGAGCACAGAGCTGTGGTTCCCTAGTTGTTGGATAAGTCTTGACTAAATTTAGTTGGAAGAGGCTCAGTCCATGCCACCTTGGTGCATCCATTGAATGCTCCATAACAAAATTCGAGTCTTCTCCCTCTTTGTAGGGTTTTTAGGTTTGTCATGCTACTTTTTGTTCCAATGACTTGGGAGGCTTATGGATCAGAGTTGGTTCCTCCTTGGTCCCCCTTTGAGGTGTTCAGATGGATAGATTTGCTTGCCCTTTGCAAAATTTGAGCAAATCGGGAAAAATCCCCAAATTTTCCTTGTTATGATAGTTGCAGTAAGGCAAATTGCCACTGTCCTAACTTCTTGCTCAGATTGAGTTTGGTGAAGTTCTTGGTCATTTTGGAAAGCCCTCATATGATACAACATATGTGTGATCATAGTTTATTTTGACACTTTTTGGATCCAAGTGGAAAATGCCCTTACATTTTGGAAAAAGTGAAACAAATTCTGACTTAGTGAAAATTTCACTAAGTGTTGGAGAAAGTGACATTTCATGTTTTCAGCCATTTTGACCCAACCCTAGCTCAAAATCCATGATGAATTAGAATGAGGTGTAGTTGAAGCTTTTGTAGAGGTCCATGAGAGCTACAAATCCAACTTTGAATGGGGAAAATGGCCTTGTGTTTTAGGAGATATGATCCTCCAAAGTTGGTACCCTAGCCACTTTGTTCCATAACTTAGAAAATTTCTAAGTTTTTATGGTTACCCCTTTTACAAGTCATCCCACTTTTCTTGATTTTTCTTGATGAATGATGATCCCAATCACACATTAACATCATTTTAGGGTCAAAGAACCATAATTGTGAAAAATCTCAAAAAGTCAAAGTTGACTTTTGTGCACAATTGACTTTTTGTCAGATGAACTCCAAACTGTGCGATCCTCTATGAAATAAAGTCCTTGACCTAAATAAAACTTGATGGATTGAATTCATAGGTGTTATAGGGTATATTGAATCATGTCCCAAGGTTTGTGAGCATGCCTGGGTCAAAAGTCAAAGGCACAGTTGACTTTTCCTGTAAAACCCTAATTGTGGTTCTGATGAACTTGAAACTTGTGAATCAAGCTTCTTGGATCAATCCATTGTTGAAAATGGATCAATGTAGTGTATTAGGGACCCTTAAATCCTCTCTTGAGGTCTTGGCTCATGTTTTGTTCCAAAAGTCAACTTAGGGGTGAATTAGGTCAAGAAACCCTAATTCCTGATTTTTTATGAATGCATCCCCTGAGGCTAAATTGACTTGATGATTGGCTTTATGAGGTCCCTTAGAGTATTTTTTATTGTACTTTGTAGCATTGGCTCATGCCCAGAGGAAAATTTCCATCTGGTGGTCGACCAAAACCCTAATTTGGTGACACTGGCGATCTTGAGGCTTAATCCACTTGGAATGTTGCAACCTTGCGCTTGATTCTTGATGTGGGAGTCTTCTTGATCCTTTATGGATGTTTGAGATGTTAGACAAGTTGAAGATCATGTCATTTCTTAATTGATCCTTTGCCTAAGTTCCCTGAGAGGGCTTGAAACCCCAAGCTTGATTGTAGTGAATACTCACCCATCTTTGGGGAGACTAATGAGGTATGATGGTCCATCCATATTGTGATGATGATTTGCACAATGGTGGGGAATCTTAGTGGTCAAAATTTGGGGTATGACAGATGCCCCTATTTCATCTTCTTGGACCCGAAGGTGTGAATAGCAAAGGTATTCGGGCATTCGGGGTGCAAGAGGATTAAATAGCGGAATACCCGAAATTTTGATGGTCTGCTGTGAACGGTAGTTTGCTCGTCCATCTTCTTTAGCTAAACGATGATGCTTAGAAAAGGTAGAAAACCTCCCCTCAACCCTGGTCTTCAGCCAAGGAACTGGTCTCAATTTTCTTTTGAAATAAACTTCCCCTCGATCCTGGTTTCCTACCAAGGAACTGCTCTCAGTTTTTGAAACAAACTTCCCCTCGATCCTGGTTTCTTACCAAGGAACTGGTCTTAGTTTCTGATTTAAACTTCCCCTCGATCCTGGTTTCCTACCAAGGAACCGGTCTTAATTTCTGATTTAAACTTCCCCTCGATCCTGGTTTCCTACCAAGAAACTTGTCTTAGTTTCTGATTTAAACTTCCCCTCGACCCTGGTTTCCTACCAACGAACTGGTCTTAGTTTCTGACGTAAACTTCCCCTTGATCCTGGTTTCCTACCAAGGAACTGGTCTTAGTTTCTGACGTAAACTTCCCCTCGATCCTGGTTTCCTACCAAGAACTGGTCTTAGTTTCTGACGTAAACTTCCCCTCGATCCTGGTTTCCTACCAAGGAACTGGTCTTAGTTTTTGAAATAAACCTTCTCTCGATCCTGGTTTCCTACCAAGGAACTGATCTTAGTTTCTTTTGTCAATAAACTTCTTAACAAGGGACGCTGTTCGTAGCGGTTTTCCTCAAACTTCTCGCTGAATTTTCCTGGTGAGATGCCATTTGACGGAAAAACTTTTGATGTCAGACTTGCTGGGGAACCCATCCGTCTGAGTTGTAGAGGTGCACAATCTTCTCTGTTGGAGACGCCATTTGTTGACTCTACTGGGGAAAATGAGTCTCTTGAAAGACTGCTTCCTGTTTGGGGATACTACATCATACTTTTCTCGAGATCTTCTCGGAGAAATGCCATGTGATGTAATCTAATTTTGAGGTGCTGACACCCTTTTCGTCATCGAATTTTTCAGAGAAAAACTGCCGTATTGCCGAATCTTTGATTAAGAGGCTTTCTTTGGAGATTTTCCTTAATTCGGGAAAGCGAAGATATCATCTTCAATGGCGAAAAGTGATGTTTGTCGGAAGCTCTCTGGCTTTTCAGAGGTTCAAGTTATCAAAGTGGTCAAGGACCCTCTCCAATCCAGAAATAAACTAGAGGAGAGATCGTTTAGATGATTCACTTCCTAACGAGGAAAGAACTGACAACTCGATTGAGAGGACTTTTATCACTCGGGAACAAGACTGACTAGAGTGATAGCGATGCAATATGAATAATAATGTAAATAAATAATGCATGATGTATGTATGTTTATGATGACAAAACTGACACGACATACAGACTGATAAATGGACATGACTGGATACTCGGCCACAGTGGGAGATGAAAAGTATCACTGGTTCATGATAGCAATTCCGCCTTGCTTAAGACAGATAGTCCACACGGGGCAAACCGTTGGCCGGGCTTAAGAGATAAGAACTCTGTCGGGGATGTCAGATGAAACAAGGTCTCTGACATAGTTAATCCTTCGTTCAGACGTACTGGTTTAGAAGGAGCACTCTGATTCATCACTTTGAAGTTCGATTACTTGTGGAGAAGCGATCGATGTTCTTTCGATGTTCAACAGTCAAAAGAAATTGCCATCCTTATTTTAAAAGCAGAAAAAGTTTGACAAGTAAATTCATTTTTGTTTTATTTCAAGAATAAAACGTCATTCTGTAAAGCTAAAATAAATAAGAATTGTAAACAAAAGCACGAGGGCTCAAATTTTATTGATGGGATGGAGATCAGCCGAGCGCGTGATTCCATAGAGTATTTAGGAAATGGTAATTTAAGGGAAAAGGCCTACATTGAAACATAACAACCGTTATCCTTCTACCAACTTTGAATTTTGGGCATCCTGAGCTTCCGTCGAAGATGACCTTGACTGGAGTTTCTGATGAACGGCATGACTGCTGCTTAGGATTTGCCCCTTTGCTGGACGTCGTTACTTGCCATTGATTCCTAATTTTTGCCTGGATTGTACTTTTGAGATTCCCAATCCACCGGGATGATTTTTGATTATGTCTCTAATTTTTGCCTGGACCACCCTTTCGGGTTTTCAATCCACCGAGACGTTTCTTTTTTTTATTTAGGCGAAGTATTTCTTGACTACGTCAACATTTGTGGGGTAGGAAAATTCTTCTCCATCCATGGTTGTAAGTCTCAAGGCGCCGCCTGAGAAAGCTTTCTTGACCACATAGGGGCCGTCATAATTCGGAGTCCATTTGCCCCGGGAATCAGTGAGGAATGATTGTATCTTTTTTAGCACGAGGTCTCCTTTCCTGAAGACGCGAGGTCGAACCTTTTTGTCAAACGCCTTCTTCATTCTCTGTTGATACAACTGACCATGGCATAGCGTCGCTATCCATTTTTCTTTGATCAGATTCAGTTCATTGTGTTGACTTTGACACCATTCAGCTTCTGTTAACTTGGCTTCCATCAATACCCGGATTGATGGGATCTCTACTTCTATGGGGAGTACTGCTTCCATGCCATATACTAGAGAGAAAGGGTTTGCCCCTGTTGAAGTGCAGACAGATGTGCGATAACCGTGAAGGGCAAAGGGTAGCATTTCGTGCCAGTCTTTGTAGGTTACAACCATCTTTTGAATGATCCTCTTGATGTTCTTGTTAGCCGCTTCTACCACTCCGTTTATCTTGGGTCGGTAGGGAGATGAGTTATGGTGTTCGATCTTGAACTCAGCGCACAACTCTTTTCATCATCTTGTTGTTCAAGTTGGATCCATTATCAGCAATGATCTGGCTTGAAACACCATAATGGCAGATGGGATTGTTTTTGATAAATCGGACCACCACTTGTCGGGTTACATTGGCGTATGATGCTGCTTTAACCCACTTGGTGAAGTAGTCAATGGCTACCAGAGGATGAACCGATGTCCGTTTGAAGCTTTAGGTTCGATCATGCTGATCATGTCGATTCCCCATATGGAAAAAGGCCACGGGGAAGAAAGAACTTTGAGATGCATTTGCGGTACATGGATTTTCTCTGAGTATATCTGACACTTGTGACACTTCCTCATGTACTTGTAGCAGTTGGATTCCATTGTCAACCAATAGTACCCTGCTCTTAGAATTTTTCTCACCATTGTGTGTCTGTTGGCATGAGTGCCAAAGGATCCTTCATGAATCTCTTTCATTAGCATGTTTGCTTCTAGTCTGTCTACGCATCGAAGCAAGACCATGTCAAAGTTTCTCTTATAGAGTGTATCACCGCTCAGGAAGAAACTGCCTGCCAGCCTTCCGAGGGTCTTTCTGTCCTTTCTGGATGCCCCAGGTGGATACTCTTGTTTCTGAAGGAAGCATTTGATATCATGATACCAAGGTTTGTCATCCATGACTGCTTCAATCGTGAAGATGTAGGCGGGCCTCTCAAGGCACATTATGTCAATCTTAGGTAAGTCGTTCCATCGACTTACACTAATTATGGAAGAGAGAGTGGCTAAGGCATCAGCCATGTGATTCACCTCATGAGGGATGTGATGAAACTCGATTATGTTGAAGAATGGTAACAACCTTCTCGCATAGTCTTTGTAAGGAATCAATCCTGATTGGTATGTGTTCCAATCTCCTTTGATTTGATTGACAACCAGGGCTGAGTCGCCATATACGTCCAAGTTCTTGATTCTTAAGTTGATCGCTTCTTCGAGGCCCATGATACAAGCTTCGTATTAGGCCTCGTTGTTTGTGCACTTGAACGTAAGTCTAGCGGTGAAAGGAATGTGGGTACCCTGAGGTGTTATGATGATTGCCCCAATTCCATTTCCGTAATGATTAACAGCTCCGTCAAAGATAAGCCCCCATTGGGAACCTGTTTCTGGCCCTTCACTGGGTAGTGGTTCATCGCAATCTTTCATTTTCAAGTATATGACATGTTCGTCTGGGAAGTTAAATCCGACTGATTCCTGATTGTTAATCGGTTGATGAGCCAAATGATCGGCTAAAACACTTCCATGAACGGCTTTCTGAGCTTGGTATTCTATGTCATATTCTGATAGCAACATCTGCCAACGGGCAATCCTCCACGTGAGAGCAGGCTTTTCAAAGACATACTTGATTGGATCCATTTCGGAGATTAACCAAGTAGTGTGACGAATCATGTATTGGTGAAGACGTTTGGTTGCCCAAGCCAGAGCACAACAAGTTTTCTCAAGCATAGTGTACCAAGTCTCGCAGTCGGTGAATTTCTTGCTCAAATAGTAGATGGCAGACTCTTTTCTTTTGGTTTCGTCTTGTTGGCCAAGTACACAACCCATTGAGTCTTCCAAGACTGTTAAGTAAAGGATCAATGGTCTTTCTTCCACTGGAGGTGATAGAATAGGTGGGTTCAATAGGAATTCCTTGATACTGTCGAAGGCGGTTTGACAGTCTTCTGTCCAAATGCAGTCCTGATTCTTTTTGAATAATTTGAAGATTGGCGTGCATGTCGCGGTCATGAGGAATATGAATCTGGAAATGTAATTCAAACGTCCCAGGAATCCCCTAACTTGTTTTTCTGTTTTCGGAGAAGGCATTTCTTGAATGGCCTTGACCTTGTCAGGATCAACCTCAATTCCTTTTTGGCTGACGATGAACCCTGGCAGTTTCCCTGAACGGACTCCAAAGGTGCACTTGTTGGGATTCAAATGGAGTTTGTATTTTCTCATCCGCTCGAATAGTTTTGACAGGTGGGTCACATGCTCCTCCTCTGTTTTAGATTTGGTAATCATGTCATCGACATATACCTCGATTTCTTTGTGTATCATCTTATGAAACAGAGTAGTCACGACCCTTTGATAGGTTGCCCCGACATTCTTCAAACCGAACGGAATTACCTTGTAACAAAAAGTGCCCCATAGGGTGATGAATGAAGTTTTCTCCATATCTTTCGGCGCCATTTTTATCTGATTATAGCCCGAGAATCTGTCCATGAAGGAGAAAACACTGAACTTTGTTGTACTGTCTACCAGCATGTCAATGTGTGGTAAAGGAAAGTCATCCTTTGGACTAGCCTTATTTAGATATCGGTAATCCACACACATTCTGACCTTTCCGTCCTTTTTCAGAACTAGTACTATGTTGGCTAACCATTGAGGATATTCCGATGTGGCGAGGAAACCTGCGTCAATCTGTTTTTATGCTTCCTCCTTGATTTTGATGGCCATGTCTGGATGAGTCCGTCTCAACCTTTTTTTAGTGGCGAATATTCTAATCTTAGCGGTAGATGATGCTCCACGATGCTGGTATCCAACCCCGGCATATCCTGATAGGACCAAGTGAATACATCGGGAAACTCTTTAAGAAGCTTTATCAAATCCTCTTTGACAGTTGGACTGAGCAGTGCCCCAATCTTGACCTCTTTTCTCTCTTCTTCTAAACCCAAGTTGACCATTTCCAACGGCTCTTTGTGAGGTTCGATAGACCTTTCCTCTTGTCTGAGTAATCGGGAGATCTCTTCCAGAATTTCTTCGTCATTTTCTTCTTCAGCCTCGAATACCGAGAATTCAAAGTTGGGAGAAGGCATTGGATCGTATGTTTTAATGGGGTTTAAAACAAGCAATCTGCATGACATAATGATTTGTGTTTAAAAGAGATAGAGAAAATGCAAGAGTGTGTGCAGTGCATATTTTTCTACTGCTTTTTTTAATTATTTGAATTGTTTTTTAGGATTACCATTTTTTGAAAAACGAAAAGAGAAAACAACAATTAATGCGGAAATTACAGAACGGCGTTACTTTATTTATGATCAGTCGAAACTTGAAACTACAACCCTATAAAACAAAACTCTGTCGCTTTGGGCAAAGCGAAGAGGGATATTTACAGAAAGTGAGCCCTATCAAAAACATCCGTTTCACCTGGGCAGGGTGAAAGGTTAAAGTAAAGACGGCAATTACTTTGACTTATGGACGATCTTCGGAATGTCGACCGCAACCCATTGGCGGCGAACTCCTCGGTGAATCACAAAGTCTGGTACCTTCTTTCTTGGCTTGTCCTCAGAAATGACGCTGATTTCTGGCAGAGCTGGATCATTGGAATCGGTCTCCTAGGCGGAGTTGTCGTAGGAGGATTCCTCAGTTGTATTTTGCATGGTTTTTGTACTCTCAGGTAGATCTCCCCATCTAGTGGGCTGGATGTCTTTGAGCTTGATACGAGATCTTTCGGGAGCGGTGTACTTGACCATGAAGTTGAATTTTCCACTCGGTTGTCCCAAGGTGTCCCATACTTCTTTGGAACTGAAGGAGTCATCCCTTTCAATGACGTTGACCTCGGGAAAAGAATAGTTGATGAACTCTAATCCTGCAAACTTTTTGAATTCATCATCGTGCTAGATATTTTCTGAATGACCTGAGTGTTGATCCCATGACATGGTGGGGCCGCAGATATTCAATTCAATGATGCTCAGCTGATTTTCATTGTTCGGCTGACTTTCTTGCCCTGATCTCCTGGGTACGGCTGCTAGATAGGAAGAACATCCATCGGGCCATAATAGTCATGGTCAAAGTAGTCTTTCATCAGAGTGTCTTCGTCTAATGAGTTTGGAGGGAGCACGACATCCTTCTGGATCACAATTTCCGTACATCATTTTGATGTCTGACCTCGGTATAAATCTCAGACTCTGTGCGGGATAGCAAAATGGCGTAGGTAGCTCTTTCTGAGACATATAACCGTCCTCGTTAAGAAAGGACTTCCATTCTTCATCTGTATCAGAGGAATCACCCTCGTTGATGGTATGTACTTCTTGAGACACTGGGTGAAGGAAACCTCCACTATGGAAGAAATCCTGAATGGAACGAAAACACTCATCATTAGTAGCAGTCTGGGTACAGGTTGAGGAAACGCCAAGACCTTTCTTTGCTTTGTTATCAGTAGGAGTGACAAGTTGTCCTCACCTTTCGTATTGTTACTTTCAATTGCTTTGAGAACATCTTTGTACGAGGAAATCGAGGTTCCTCTTTCTGCCTGATTATCATTGCTTACCGAAAGTGCTTGGAATTGGGTTCCGATTATCTCCTCTGGTTCCACACAGGTGGATGACGATAAGTTACTCACGATCAAGGCATGTTCTCCACAGACCGTGACGATTTTGTTGTTTTTAACAAACTTCAGCTTCTGGTGAAGTGTCGAAGTGACTGCCCCAGCCTGGTGTATCCAAGGTCTTCCTAATAAGCAACTGTATGTTGCTCGGATGTCCATGACTTGGAACGTGACCTGGAATGTGTGGGGACCGATAGTTATGGGAAGATCGACTTTGCCGATAACTATTTTTCGGGATCCGTCAAATGCTTTGACAGTGACATCACTGGCCCTCATCGGAGATCCTTGATATGATAAATGTATCAACGTAGATTTGGACATAACATTCAGAGCTGATCCGGTATCTACCAGCATGCTGGCTAATGCATCGTCCTGTCAGTTGACTGTAATATTGAGCGCCATGTTGTGACGGTGGCCCTCTTCGGGTAGTTCTTCATCAATAAATCCAAAATTGTTGCAGGAAGTGATATTGGAGACAATGCCATCGAACTGTCTGATCGTTACATCCTGTTCTACAAAGGCTTGCTCTAAGACTTTCTGCAGAGCTTCCCTGTGAGCTTCTGAACTAAGTAAAAGTGATAACACTGAGATTTTTGAAGGAGTTTGTAACAGCTGATCAACAATGTTGTATTCACTCCTTTGGATGAGCTTCAGCATCTCATCATCGTTTTTTGAAAGGTCGGGACAACCGGATTGACCGACTGGTGGATTGGTAACTTCTGCCTGAGGTTCCATTTCTTTGTTGGGTTCTCCAACTCCTCTGTTGAAGATCCAACCGCTCCATGTTACTTGACTGATGTCAGTGATATTCACGACGGAGGGTAATGGAGCCTTAGTTGATTTATACGGTAGTGGTCTCGGTAGATAGATAACTACAGGAGCCTTCTGATTTTTCTGACCATCGTAAGTGATTTCAATTGGTTCCAGGTTAGGAACTTTTGATTCATCAAGTAGAGGGTTGATGGTACAAACATCCTTGGTCCTTTCAGGATCAAAGATTACAACAACGTCTTTGATCTGGTCAGCGAAGTAGTCATGCGTCCAGTTGATTGGCTAGGAACTCGGACAGGGTTGAATCTCTTTACGATCCAACTGACTTTGAAGAGCTGCCCGCACAAGGTAGCATCCTTGATTATTCTCTGAGTTGGCTCTACAACGTTTATAGTTGTGTGGTGGCACTTGGCCACATCCGCTTTGGATGCAGTGCAACCTTACCAGGTCAGTTTCCATAGATCGGACATCTCGACTTTGACGTCTAGTAGGGTTCCCGTTAGTTACACTGATTTGTTGCGTGTCTTCATTCTTTGAACGGGAGCACACCCTTGGCTGCTTTCACTGCATACTTTACAGCTCAGATAATCGTGAGAAGTGAGAAAACCAAGTTGGACTTGCTTGGCGTGTAACTCCACCAAGCTGGTATTCATCAACCGAATATCGAAGATTTGAATCATATTGATCTGATAAGGACTTTTATCATGATAGTCCTGGATCCATCCAAGATCCATATGACGCTGGAGGACTCTTGTACAAAAGAGCATCCCTGATTATTTACCGAGCAAGTCAGACAGGAATTGTAATCGTGCCGCAGCAGATTATGATACTGGCTCTGCCTTGAGTGTATTGCCACCAAATTGAACTTCATTTCCAGAACGTTGTGATTCTGAATAATATTGGAATTTGTGTAGGTCATGTTGACTCCACGAACCCGGTGTTCCTGGATTCATCTGAGATCCAACTGTTCCTGTAGAGCTGATTGCACCACAGAACATCCTTGATTATTTTTAGAGCAGATATCACACTGATGATAATTATGAGGTGGCACATGGTTGTATCCACTCTGTCTACGATGCAGCTTTACTAAGTTGGCCCTTAATAAGAGTACATCATGAATTTGATAGATTTTGTTAGACTCTCCCTCTATCAAATGGACTGTAGCTTTCTCATGTTGAGGCAGCGGGTTCGTGAGAACGTTAGGATTTGTATCCTTGAAGGATAAGACCCCGCTCCTAACAAGCTTTTGTACATCGGATTTGAAACTGAGACAGCTCTCTATGTTATGCCCTGGTCCTCCTTGATGGTAAGGAAAAGTCTGATCCGTTTTGAACCAGAACGGCGGATTTTTCGGTATTGTGAGATGAGCCTTGGTCTGGACATGCCCCTTGACCAATAGTAACAGAAATAGCTCTGCGTACAACATGGGTATAGGATCAAACCCTGATGCCCGTGTTGTATAGTTGCTGTTGTACGGGGGACGAGCCTGCTAAAGAGGCTGTTGTGTCCTTTGCTGGAATTGCTGTTGATTCGGTTGGCTTTGAGCAACCTGAGGTTGATACGCAGGTACAGGCACAGAGTTGATAGCAGGAGTTACAACTGCTACTGGCTGGTATCGTCGCCTTTGCCTTCCGAGAGAGATATTCCCAATATCCTGCTCTTTTTTCTTAGGGAGGGCACTACCGTATCATTTTGTACTACTTGATGATCTAGCGTCTTTAACTAAACGTCCTTCTCGGACTGCTTCCTCGAGATGTATCCCCATACCGACCATTTCGGTGAAGTCGCTGGGCGAACTGGCGACCATTCGGTCGTAGTAGAATGAGCTCAAGGTTTTTAAGAAAATCTTTGTCATCTCTTTTTTCTCCAGAGGTGGACAAATCTGAGCGGCAATTT
This sequence comes from Lathyrus tuberosus, assembly GCA_022829125.1. Lineage (NCBI taxonomy): Eukaryota > Viridiplantae > Streptophyta > Magnoliopsida > Fabales > Fabaceae > Lathyrus > Lathyrus tuberosus. The sequence continues at coordinate 7,300,921 of JALAZF010000270.1, read as the reverse complement.
CACGCCATATTTGAGCGTACTCCTTAAAGGTTTCCTTGTCCTTTTGTGATATCGATCTGAGTTGATCTCTGTCTGGTGCCATGTCCAGGTTATAGTTATATTGTTGAACGAAGGCAGCGCCAAGATCTCTGAAAGTGCCGATCTTAGTGCGGTTTAAACCCATGTACCATTTTAATGTGGCACCGGTTAAACTATCCGGAAAGTAGTGAATTAGTAGCTCCTAGTTCTTTGTCTGAGCTAACATTCACCGAGCGTACATCCCCAAGTGACTTTGAGGGCAAGAGTTACCCTTGTACTTTTCAAGATCGGGTACCTGGAACTTGTGCGGAACTTTCACATTGGGGACCAAACAAATGTCTGCGGCGTCCTTTCCAAATAAATCCTGACCGCGAAGGGGTTGCAGCTGTTTCTGCATTTCCAGGAACTGTTCCTAGAATTCCTTCATTCTGTCATCGACACTTGTGTTTCCAACAGAAAGTATCTGTGGAATCTGTCCTTCAGGGACAATGTGCACCACGGGTGGTGGTACAATTATTATGGCCGAGACTCTCGGTGCCTCCCAAAGTTTGTAACCTTCAGGAGTTGCTTTCATGCCCCTGACATCTTCGCTTTCCCGAAGTTTGTAACCTTCAGGCCCAACGGCTCCTGCTGCGGTTCCTTGATCCTCAGTGATCGACGGAACATATCCTTCCGGGATATAGTTAATAGGCATGCCCCGGGGATGATCTTTCAGCATTTTGTACCTAAGATCATACTTCTCCAATATGGGCGTTGATGTGATCTCTGAGATCACAGTCCTTTGTTGTTACATTTGAGCTTCTGCTAGAGCTTGCATGTCGTTATGAAGCTTTCTCAGATCCTCTTTCAGAGTTTCGATATCTTCCCTCAACTCTCTGTTTTCTTCCTCAAGATCATCCATCTTTTTCTGACGATTGGCCCGAGTATTGTACGAATGAGACACTTTGACTCTAGAATCGAGACGCAAATGTGAGATTCGTAGGTAAGAAGAATGCGTTATGTGAGAATGATGAATGATATGCAATGATTATATATTTTAATTTATTTTTGTTTAATCAAAATAAACTTCAACAATTGGATTGCAAGTATCAAACAGTGGGGAAACCCCGTTTTATTGAATTCAAAGATTGCGGTATGGAAATACAGTAATTTACATAATGCTATAAAAGGAAATCTAACTTATGGGTCTCGAGTCCTCTCTGAGGAAAGCTCAGGTGATGGTTCTTTCCTTTTCTTTGACCGGGGCCCTTGAGCCGTTAACGGGTTGTCATTCCTTTGCCAAATGAAAGGAGCGAGCAAATTCCTTTGGTCATCCTGATTTTCTACAGCATGTTGCTCTAAAATCTTGATCAGATCATCTTTTTCTTTTAACAGTTGCTGTATTTTCTTGCACTCCACATTGAGAATACAGTACTTGTTCCTCCAACACCTCTTCTCCTGCTGAACTTTGTTGAGAGTAACCTGAAGTTTTTCCGTCTCAGACATAAAATAAAGGACAAGCTCCCTTAATGGAAGAACTTCCCGACGAGGGTAAGGCAACCTCAGCTTGAGAGCTCTAGTTTGTACCCAGTGGAGATAAGGCTCCACCAAGACACAGTCTGGTTTCCCTAGAGACTCTCTTCCTTTCCTATGAATGTGTTTCCAGGCATGCACTATTTCTGTCTTTAGTGCTCTATCATTTTCTCCTTCCTTGAAGAAAAGACCTTCCAGATGAGCATTTCGCGGGACATGCCTCATCGGGTATCCAAATTGACGACGAAATAACACTGGATGATAGTTGATTCCTCCCTTAGTTCCTATAAGGGGTACATTACGGAAATTTCCACAACAGTCAATGATTCTGATCCCGTTATAGATTCGATTGTACCAATCGATGTCAGAGTTGGTAAGAGACATGATTCTCTGCGACCAACGTAAAGAACTCTTAGGATTCCAAAATGTAGCAAACTTAGGTAAATGGGAAGTGAACCATTTGTATAACAGGGGTACACAGCATGTGATCATTCCTCTGCTATACAAATTTCTTAAGTGTACTGAATGATACGCATCTGCGAGTAAATTTGGTACAGGGTTTCCAATCAGAAAAACCTTAATGGCGTTGATATCCACGAAGTTATCAATGTTGGGAAACAAAAATAACCCGTAAGTGAGCAAAACAAAGATGCTCTCGAAAGCGGCCACGTTCCCTATACTAGCGAAGTACAGAGCTTTCTTCATCAAGAACTGGGCTGGCAAACCCTGGATTCCACCCTTAGTGGTCATGTGAGTCCTGACTTCTTACTCGTCCAAATAGATTGCTTTTGCAATGGTTTGATCCTTTGGAATCTCTTCCAGTCCAGAAAAGGGAGCTTGATCAGTAATGTGTAAATCAGTCAGGTGAGAGTATTCCTCCAACGTTGGTGCTAGCTGATAATCCAGGAATGTGAAACAGTGATAGATCGGATCATAAAAATGGATTAGTGTGGACAGGATTCCTTCAATTACATGGACCCTTAACAGAGATAGCAGACCTCCGTATTTAGCTTTGAAAGCCTCAGGGTTGGTGATCATCCTTGCCAACCCTCTCAAATCCTCTAGTTTTGGAACCTTAAAGGTGTACTTGTGAGTTTTCCTTCTACCGAAATCCATTAGCAATCTCTTTTTCTGATATTGGCAATCATTGTCTTAGTTTAATTTGAAAAAGAGAGACTAGAAGAGAAGATTTTTCTTTGGTTTTTTTAATGTTTTTTAGATGAAATGAATACATGAATGCAGCACACAAAAACATAGAAAAACATGGGGTCAAAGGGTCGGTGTCATGAAGTCAAGGCTCTACCCATCCCCCAAAGGTTTTATACTGGTGATTTTTGTACATGTCTGCAAAATCATTGACCCCTCTTGGGATAACAACAGCAAGCAGATCGCCAACGAGCTGATGTATCTTAGAGTGATCTCAGATGAGGTTAGTATCGTGTGACAACTATTTTCGATAGCTTTTGCACTACAAAATGGTTTCAGTCTACTAAAAACCTCAGCTTCTCAGATAACCCAGTCGACCACACTACTTTCAATAACCGAAGTCGTATACACAATGTATCTGCAAAGGGAGTCTCCACTGAGTTTGATGGTCGACCAGGGACTCTTAACTAGGATTCACTCCCCGTAAGATTACCCGTATAATGCCATCACCTATCTTAGGTGTATACTCAATCTTTCCACATGCGGCATCACACGCATTCCCATTAGCGGAAAAATAAACACGGATATCAATTAGGAAATGCAGTATATATATTTGTCTTAATCATCCTAGACCTCTAAATCCTATGATCCTAACAGACAATGGCTCCCCAGCAGAGTCGCCATTTCTGTGACATTTCGAGAACTCAGGGTTTTCTACCTAAGATTGTGAACTTAAGGTTTCTACCGAAGAGTGTAAGAAAGAGAAAAAGGCCCCCACGGTGGGCGCCATTTTTTAGTAGCGCGATTTTTGTGGTCTTGAATCACTATCGCTTGGGCACTACAGTTCGATTCATTTTTTATCCTATTGAGCTGATTAATGAAGGGAAATAGATGTCTCTAATTAACCCTGCTTGCATACTGAGTTTAAACAACTGACTGTTAGTTTACAGATGCTATTAAGATGTGGGCCCCTCTTCGGTTATTTTGTTAAGATTAGAATGTCTGGACTATTTGAGAGGTTTTTGGTAAGATGTTAGGATTTGGTGCTTTTGGGTTGATATATGGGGGTACTGGATTTTGGGTTTTTGATTAGTATGCTCGCTAAGATTTTTCAATTTTATGCCTACGTATTCCCGAGACAGGGAAATCAGAGCGATCATAGTTCCTCCTATTCTATGAGAGGAAAGAGATGTTTTGGTGTCTTGTTCGAAGCCCAAGACGTGAAGCTAAAGGTGATTTGTATCTTGTTTAAAGCCCAAGATGTGAAGCTAAAAGGTTTTGGCTGAGAGAGAATTTGTCATCTCTAAAGAGGAGTTGTTGATGCTTGTATGCTGTGAGCAAGGCACAACTTTGATGCTAAAAGCTTGATTGACTCAACCGGGGTTTTCTTTATACAAAGCCTAAGAGGAGGTGGGAAGTTTGACTTTTTCGGGGAAAATGTTCTTTCTGTCTTGTACAAAGCCCAAGATCGAGGCTGAAAAGGTTTACTCAACAAGAGAGGATTTTTATGTGTCTTGTGCAAAGCCCAAGACGGAGGATAAAGGGGTGACTGACTCAACAAGAGAGTCTTTTATACTCAACAAGAGAGTGATTTGTTGTCTCGTACGAAACCCGAGATTGAGGCTAAGAGGGGATTGACTCAACAAGAGAGCCTTTTATACTCAACAAGAGAGTGTTTATGTGTCTTGTACGAAGCCCAAGACGAAGGCTAAAAGGTTTGACTCAACAAGAGAGTCTTTTATACTCAACAAGAGAGTTTTTATTCGTGTCTTGTACGAAGCCCAAGACGGAGGCTAAAAAAGGTTTGACTCAACAAGAGAGTCTTTTATACTCAACAAGAGAGTTTTGTGTGTGTCTTGTACGAAGCCCAAGACGGAGGCTAAAGGGGTTGGACTCAACAAGAGAGTCTGAAAAGGTTAGCTTCACTAGGGAGGATTATTTGTACAAAGCCCAAGAGAAGGTTGTCTTATTGCCGAAGGTCACTGAGATTTCTAGGCAGGTCCAAGTGCGGGGAACTCTCATGAGAGAGACTGGGTTTCTGCTTGTGTTTTAGAGGAACTTGAGAATGTCTTTGAGACTCAAGAGGTTTAGACTGTCCAAGCCTAGAGTTTTATCTTTTGTACTATGCCCAAGAGGAGGCACGTGCATTAAGGGATGAGTATCAACCCTACAACGGCTGGAGTTTTGACACTGGAAAGACTACCCTAACAAAGGATGACTAAGTTCTGTCTTATACCTTTAAGAGGTTTCCAGGGTCCTTATATTAAGCCTAAGAGAAGGCATGAGAACTTCTAAGTAGCCGAATGGTCCTTGTACAATGCCCAAGAGGAGGCGGGGATGCTTTTAGGAAGCCAGTGGGTCCCTAAACCGAGAGAAGTTAAAGACATGCTATTCACCGAGAATAGATCAAGCCAGGAAAGTTCAAGGATTTGGAAGAAACTCAAGAGATGCCATTCACGGAGAAAGGATCATCTCTGGGGAGTTAGAGTTTCTTTGACAATTTCTAAGGGTGACAGTCTGAGAAAGGGTTCACCGAGAATGTTGCCTTTCACGTTTCCATATTGTTTAACCCCAAGAGGAGGGAAGATTGTATCTGGTAATCCTATGGGGATCTAGTTTTGTTTGTATTTAAGAGTGACCAACAGGGCTTTACCTAGTGCTAGACGTAGTTTCCGGGGAAAACTCTAAATAACTATACTAGTATTACACAATGGATATGTGACAAGTATATAAAAGGATGTGAAAGAAGACTTACAGTGAAGCAGCCCCACAATACAGTTTTATATATATGAAAGCGGTAAATGAAAGCGGATAAACACTTACCTGTTGTAGAGCTTCAATGTTGTTTTGTTAGTCGTTCAACAAATAAAGTTGGATAACAACATATATTTGGATTCAAAATCAAAGGAGAAAGTGTTTTGAAATGATTGTTGGGGCTTACAGCTCGAGGAGAGGTCCAAGGTTTTATTAGTGATTGCACTGTTGTTTGGAATTTGTACAGGGACTTATACAAGTGACTGAGGCCCAAAAAGGTTTTCTGTACAAAAGGATGGGTCTTACACTCTCTCAAGAGGCCCAAAGGTATTTTAAAGGGAAGGAATGAGGCTTATAACACGAGGGTAGGCCCAGATGATATGATTTTTGAACTGGCGATTGCGCCGAGATTTTTCTTTTAACACGGAGGAACTTATATAATATTTGAGGCCCAAATAGTTTTAATTAAAAGGGGGTTAGGTCTTACATTCTATTAGAGGCCCAAAGAGGTTTTTTTTGTACAAGAGATGGGGCTTACAATTCAAGGAGAGGCCCATGGGTTTTCGTTAAAAAGGCGACGATCGCGCCGAACTTTTTGATGGTATCGAGACTTATACAATACACTGAGGCCCAAATCATTTTTTTTTTCAAAAAGGGTTGGGTATTACACTCTATTTGAGGCCCAAAGGTTATTTAAAAAAGATTTTCTTGGGTGAAAATCAAGGAAACCCTAATTTCATAATTTTAAAAGTAAATTCTCAAGGAAAATCAATAAAAAAATGATAAAATACCAAATAAGTTGGAATAAACAACTTGTGATTTTTGGTTGAGATTTGATAAATTATTTTTTAATCACAAGATGAATTAAAATTCATTTAGTTTTGATTTTAAACATGAGAATTCAATTTTAAAATGTTTAAAAAAATAATTAAAATGAATTTATTCACAAAAATACCAACTATATTAAATAAATACTATAAACTTGATTTTTTTTTATGGAATAAAATATTTCTATATTTTTGTGTTTTTTTTGCAAAAAGAACCAATAAAAAATAATTAAAATTGAGGGAGTTATTAATTTTTCAAATCATTAAAAATAATATGAAAAATAATAAAAAAGTGGAAAAAGCATTAAAAAGGGGGTCTGGGGCGAGCGGGATTCGAACCCCAGACCTCTTGTGTGCAGTGCGCGCCTTCTACCACTGGGGTGGTGATACATCCGTGTATTGAAACACAACCACAAATATACAAGGCTTGCCTTGTTTTTGGTCTGGCCCAAGGCAAGGCAAGGCAAGATTTTGGTTAGAAACGTGAAGGCCATAACTTTCTCATTTCTCCATGGATGGAGACAAAATTTATATGCATCTGGCGTAGAATTTCCTAAGGAATCCAATGGTGGTGGTGGTTTTTCCAGAAAACAAATCCTCCTCAAAACCCGATAGTGGTTTTAAAATAGGCCATGTTTTTCATTTTTTGTGCTACCTCTTGGTACAGGTGTGAATTACATGATAAATTGGTGCAAACACAACACATGTAACATGTATAAGAGATGCATGATCAATGGACTTCAAAGCAAGGCATATTTCAGAGGGTTCAAGTTCTGATGCTTCCTCTTTTTGGAGCTTTTGGGCTATCTACCAAGTGCCTTGTTCCAGAAATGTTTTGATGCTTTGGACACCCTCAAATGATCCCTTAGAAGCTTTTAGAGTGGTTGGAACCAGCTGGAAACCTCAGGAATGAAAACTGGCCCTTTCTTGCAAAAGGGGCAAAAGTGGCCAAAATAGAAACTCTATCAAATGGTGTTCCAGATGTGGGGAACCATTTGGGACAGTTCAAGGATGATATTTGGAGTGTGTTTGAGGTTTTATCTGGTTTGGAAAGTGACTGAATTAAGACATGGCTTGAAAAATGCACAAAAGTCCTATTTTGAGGTTTTGAGAGGGGACTTTGAGATTTTGGTGTTATAGGTCACTTGTGAGAGTTTGGACAGCTTAGATATGACATATTGGATGTGTTTGGATCATGAGCTGTGATGGAAATGCTCTCTAACTCAAAAACTCAGAGTTACCTTGCTAAAGAAGGTATATTTGCCTAGAGAAAGTGATTTTGAGGAAAGCATCTATTTGATGCCTTTGGTGTACTCAAACTAACCACAAATGAGCTCTATTTATAGTGTGTCAAGTTTGTTTTGGCTGCAATAGTGAATGGCAACTGCTGCAGAAGTTTGGCAAATGTTGATCAATGAGAATCCAAGTCTCCTCTAGCCATTTACTAGAGGTTAGAGCACAGAGCTGTGGTTCCCTAGTTGTTGGATAAGTCTTGACTGAATTCAGTTGGAAGATGCTCAGTCCATGCCACCTTGGTGCATCCATTGAATGCTCCAAAACAAAATTGGAGTCTTGTCCCTCTTTGTAGGCTTTTTAGGTTTGGCATGCTACTTTTGGATCCAATGACTTGGGAGGCTTATGGATCAGATTTGGTTCCTCCTTGGTCCCCCCTTGAGGTGTTAAGATGGATATATTTGCTTGCCCTTTGCAAAATTTGAGAAAATCGAGCAAAATCCTCAAATCTGCCTTGTAATGACAGTTGCAGTAAGGCATATTACCACTGTCCTAACTTCTTGCTCAGATTGAGTTTGGTGAAGTTCTTGGTCATTTTGGAAAGCCCTCATATGATAAAACATATGTGTGATCATAGTTTGTTTTGACACTTTTTAGATCCAAGTGAAAAATGCCCTTACATTTTGGAAAAAGTGAAACAGATTCTGACTTAGTGAAAAATGCCCTCACATTTTGGAGAAAGTGACATTTCATGTTTTCAGCCATTTTGACCCAACCCTATCTCAAAATCCATGATGAATTGGAATGAGGTGTAGTTGAAGCTTTTGTAGAGGGCCATGAGGGCTACAAATCCAGCTTTGAATATGGAAAAATGGCTTTATGGTTTAGGAGATATGATCCTCCAAAGTTGGTACCCTAGCCACTTTGTTCCATAACTTAGAAAATTTCTAAGTTTTTATGATTACCCCTTTTACAAGTTATCCCACTTTTCTTGATTTTTCTTGATGAATGATGATCCCAATCACACATTAACATCATTTTAGGGTCAAAGAACCATAATTGTGAAAAATCTCAAAAAGTCAACGTTGACTTTTGTGCAAAGTTGACTTTTTGTCAGATGAACTCCAAACTGTGAGATCCTCTATGAAATCAAGTCCTTGACCTAAATCAAACTTGATGGATTGATTTCATAGGTGTTATAGGGTGTATTGAATCATGTCCCAAGGTTTGGGAGCATGCCTAGTCAAAAGTCAAAGGCACAATTGACTTTTCCTACGAAACCCTAATTAAGGTTCTGATGAACTTGAAACTTGTGAATCAAGCTTCTTGGATCAATTCATTGTTGTAAATGGATCAATGTAGTGTATTAGGGACCCTCAAATCCTCTCTTGAGGTCTTGGCTCATGTTTTGTCCCAAAATTCAACTTAGGGGTGAATTAGGTCAAGAAACCCTAATTCCTGATTTTTTATGAATGCATCCCCTGAGGCTAAATTGACTTAATGATTGGGTTTATGAGGTCCCTTAGAGTATTTTGGATTGTGCTTTGAAGCATTGGTTCATGCCCAGAGGAAAATTTCCATCTGGAGGCCTTGGTCGACCAAAACCCTAATTTGGTGACACTGGCGATCTTGAGGCTTAATCCACTTGGAATGTTGCAACCTTGTGCTTGATTCTTGATGTGGGAGTCCTCTTGATCCTTTATGGATGTTTGAGATGTTAGAAAAGTTGAAGATCATGTCATTTCTTGATTGATCCTTTGCCTAAGTGCCCTGAGAGGGCTTGAAACCACAAGCTTGATTGTAGTGAATACTCACCCATATTTGGGGAGACTAATGAGGTATGATGGTTCATCCATATTGTGATGATGATTTGCACAATGATGGGGAATATTAGTGGTCAAAATTTGGGGTATGACACTTTTCTAGTATAGGAAACATAACTGCTTTCTAAGACGTCTTTGTTTTGCTCATATATGGGTTATTCCTCTTTCCCAACATTGACAACTTCGTCGATACCAATGCTGTTAAGATATTCTTAATAGGAAACCCCGTACCAATCTTGCTCGCAGATGCTTATCATTCTGTACATTTTAGGAATTTGTACAGCGGAGGAATGATCACATATTGTGTACCCTTACTCTACAAATGGTTCATTTCCCATTTACCCAAGTCTGCTGCTTTTTGGGATCACAAGAGTACTCTACGTTGGTCACAAAGGATTATGTCTCTTACCAACTCTGACATAGATTGGTACAATAGGATTTACAAAGAGATAGAGATCATAGACAGATGTGGAAATTTCCCTAACGTACCCCTCATTGGAACTAAAGGAGGAATCAACTATCATCCAATTTTAGCTCGCCGTCAACTCGGATACCCGATGAAGAATATCCCACATAATGTTCATCTGGAAGATCTTTTCTTCAAAGAAGGGGAAAATGATAGGGCATTGAAGAAAGAAATAGTGCATGTCTGGCAACATATTCACAGGAAAGGCAGAGAGTCTCTGGGAAGACCAAACTGTACCTCCATGGAACCTTATCTCCACTGGGTGAAAACTAGAGCCCTCAAGCTGAGGATGCCTTACCCTCTCCAAGAAGTTTTTCCATTAAATGAATTTGTCCTTTATTTCATGTCTGATTCAGAAAAACTCCAGGTCGCTCTCAACAAAGTTCAACTTGAAAAGAGCTCTTGGAAAAACAAATACCGAATCCTCAATTTGGAGTGTACCAAGATTCAGGAATTGTTAAAGGAGAAGGATGCTCTGATTGAGATATTAGAACAACATGATATAGAAAGTCTGCAAGACCGAAGAAATTTGCTCGCTCCTTTCAGTTGGCAAAGGACTAACAACCCGACGACAGCTGAAGAACCCCGGTCAAAGAAAAGGAAAATACAGGAACCGGCATCTGAGCTCTCTTCAGACAGGACTCAGGATCCATGAGCTTAGAAATTTTCCTTACAGCACTTTGTAAAATATTGTACTTTTCCTTGTAAAATACTGCAATCTTTCGAATTCAATAAAAGGGGTCTCCCCTACTGTGTGATATTTGCAATCTATTTGTTGAAGTTTCTTTTTGAATAAAACAAAAACTAAAAAAATATGCCTTTGCATATCATTCATCATTCTCACATAACGCATTTTTCTTATCTTTGAGTCTCATGTATGTATCACAATTCTAGAGTCAATTTGTCTCACTCATATAATACTCGGGCCAATCGACAAAAGAAAATGGACGATCTCGAGGAAGAGAACAGAGAGCTGAGAGAAGAAATTGACGCTCTGAAGGAAATTTTCGAAAAACTTCACTGTGACATGCAATCCCTGGTGGAAGATCAGGAGCAGCGGCAACAAAAGACTGTAATCTTAGAGATCACATCTACGCCTATAATGGAGACACATGAGAATCATCCTCGGTACAATATGCCTAAAGGTCGCCCCTTGGGCATGCCTCTCAACTTTATACCTAAAGGATACATCCCACCGGTCACTGAAGACCCGGAAGTCGTAGCAGGAACGGCCAGACCTGAAGGTTACAAACTTCAGGTAAATGAAGATGCAAGGGTTACAACAGAAACTCGTGAAGGTTACAAACTTCAGGTCACTGAAGCGCCAAGAGTCACTGCCGTAATGTCTATACCACAACCAGTGGTACACACTGTCCCGGAAGGACAGATTCCGCAAGCAATTTCTGGTGGAAATGAAGACGTATACTAAAGGATGAATGAGTTCCAAGAACAATTCTTGGAAATGCAGAAGGAACTGCATGCCATTCGCGGTCAATACTTATTCGGAAAGGACGCCGCAGACCTCTGTTTGGTCCCTAATGTAAAAATACCACACAAATTCAAGGTGCCTGACTTTGAAAAATACAAAGGCAACTCTTGTCCTCAAAGTCATTTGGTGATGTACGGTTGAAAAATGTCTACTCAGATAGAAAATCAACAGCTACTGATCCATTATTTCCAAGACAGTTTAATCGGTGCCGCACTCAAATGGTACGTGGGTTTAAACCGCACCAAGATCAGTACTTTCAGAGATCTCGAGGCAGCCTTCGTTCAACAGTATAAATACAATTTGGACATGGCACCGGATAGGGATCAACTCAGGGCAATGTCACAGAAGCACAAAGAAACTTTTAAAGAATATGCTCAGAGATGGCGTGAAATTGCTGCTCCGATTTGTCCCCCTCTTAAGGAAAAGGAGATGACCAAGATTTTCCTAAAAATCTTAAGCTCGTTCTATTACGACCGAATGGTCACCAGTGCGCCCAGTGACTTCACTGAAATGATGCAGAGCCATCCAACAGTACCAAAAGATACGACACTGCTTTCCAAAAGAAGAAAGAGCAAGATATCAATAATATCTCTCTGGGAAAGCAAAGGCGAAGGTATCAACCAGTAACGGCGGTAAATCCCGCTATCAACCCAACGCCAGCTCCGACTTATCAACCTCAGGTTGCTCAGAGCCAACCAAGTCAGCAGCAGTATCAGCAAAGGCCACAACAACCTCTTCAGCAGGCTCGTCCACAGTACAACAACAATATTCGTACGACACGACCATCAGGTTTCGACCCTATACCAATGTTGTACGCAAAACTATTTCCAATTCTACTGGCCAAGGGGCACGTCCAAACCAGGAATCCTCTTACAGTACCAGAAAATCCACCTTTTTTGTTCAAAGCCGATCAAACTTGCCCTTAACATCAAGGAGGAACGGGACCCAACTTTGAGAATTATCTCAGCTTTAAGTCTGACGTACAGAAGCTTGTCAGGAATGGGATCTTATCTTTCAAAGATACTAATCTAAATGTTCAGACAAACCTGCTACCGCAACATGAGAAGACTGCAATGAATTTAATAGAGGGAGAATCTAGCCGCAGTTATCAAATTCACGATGTACTCCTATTAGGAACAAATCTAGTGAAGATGCATTGCAGATAGAGCGGGTATGGCCACGTACCCTCTCACAACTATCATCAGTGTGATATCTGCTTCAAAGACAATCAAGGGTGTGCCATAGTACAAGCAGCTCTGCTAGAACAAATGGATCTGGGCTGGATTCAGGATCACCGGATTCGTGAAGTAAACATGGCCCATGCACATCCCAACATTGTGCAGAACCACTGCATCTGTGCAATGAACGTCAACTTAGTGGCGATGCATTCGAGACAAAGTCAGTATTACAATCTGCCATGACACGATTATAGCGCTTGTACTGTCTGCTCAACAGACAATCAGAGATGCTCTTTTTACAAGAGGCCCTCCAACGTCAGATGGATCTCGGATGGATCCAAGACTACCGTGAAAGAAATGACCATCAAGTCAATATGGTTCAGATCTTTGACATACGCTTGATGAATACCAGTCTGGTGGAATTACATGCTAAGCAGGCCAGGCTCGGTTTTTTGGCATCACATGATTATCAAGACTGTAAAGAATGCCGTGAAGACGACCAAGGGTGTGCACTTGTACAAAGAATGTTTTGACATTTATTGGACCACTGGTGGCTTCCAATTTACCTGGATGAAGCTACACAACAAATTAGCATGACTGATGGAAATCTTGTTAGACATCAAAGTCATGATATCCGCTCAATAGAAACAGATCTAGTAAAGATGCACTGCATAAAAAGCGGATATGGTCGGGTACCACCTCACAATTATGAGCGCTGTAGAGTATGCTCGAAAAATAGCCAAGGATGTTATCTCGTTCGAGCAGCCCTCCAAAATCAGTTAGATCGAAAGGAGATTCGACCATGTTCTAGTTCTGGGTCGATAAACATGATACAAGAATACCTCCCTGGTCAGAACAAAAGCGCTGTTGTAATCTCCAATCATGGAATAACCAAGGACATTTGCGCCATAATCCCTCTATTCGACTAGTCAAAAGTCTCTCTTGACAGTAGAAGAATTCTTAACCTCGAACCAATTGAGACTATCTATGATGGTCAGAGAAATCAAAAAGCTCCTCTGGTTATATACCTGCCAGGTCCAATACTGTACAAATCAGAGAAGGCTATCCCTTACAAGTATAGTGCAACGATCATCGAAAATGGAAAGAAACTCTATTACCCTCTGCCGTGAACATTGCTGACACCAGTCGAGTTACCCGGAGCGGTCGGATCTTCAACAGAGGAGTTGGAGAACCTTCCAAAGAAAAGGAACCTCAAACGGAAGTTCCAAATCAACAAGTCGGTCAATCCAGTAATCTAGAACTTATAAAGAACAACGATGAGATGATAAAGCTCTTTCCAGAAAAGTGAGTACAACATTGTGGACCAATTGTTGCAAACTCCGTCTCGAATCTCTGTGATATCTCTCCTGCTTAGTTCGGAAGCTCACAGGGAAGCTCTACAGAAAGTCTTAGAGCAAGCCTTTATGGAACAAGATGTGACAGTAGGACAATTTGACAACATCATCTCCAACTTCACTTCCTGCAACAACTTAGGATTCAGTGATGAAGAACTGCCGAAAGAAGGCAAGAATCATAATATGGCACTTAACATTACAATCAACTGCCAAGACGATGCTTTAGCCAGCGTGCTGTGGACACAGGATCATCTTTGAATGTTATGCCAAATTCGACTCTGATACGACTATCATTCCAAGGAGCTCCGATGAGGAGCAGTGAGATCATCGTCAAAGCCTTTGACGGATCTAGAAAAATAGTTATCGGCGAAGTCGATCTGCCCATAATCGTCGGTCCTCACACTTTTTAAGTCACTTTCTAGGTCATGGACATCCGGGTAGCATACAGTTGTTTATTAGGGAGACCTTGGATACACGAAGCTGGGGCAATCACTTCGACACTTCACTAGAAACTGAAGTTCGTCAAAAATGAAAAATTAGTCACAGTCTGCGGAGAGTAAGCCTTAATCGTGAGCAACTTATCATCATTCTCCTGTGTGGAACCGGAAGAGGTTGTTGGAACTCAGTTCCAAGCACTCTCGATGAGCAATGAGAATCGACCAGAAAAAGGGACATCGATTTCCTCATACAAAGATGCTCTCGAAGTGATCAGGAGTAATGACACAAAAGGATGGGGACAAATTATAATTCGTACTGATAACAAGACAAAGAAAGGTCTTGGTTTCTCTTTAACCTGTACCCAAACTACTAAGAAAGATGAAAGTTTTCGTCCCATCTAGGATTTCTTCCACAATGGAGGTTTCCAACACCCAGTGTCTCAAGAAGTACACACCATCGATGGGAATGACTCCCCTGACACGGATGAGGAGTGGAAGTCTTATCTCAATGATGGTGGTTATATGTCTTAGGGAGAGGTGTACACGCCATTTTGTCTTCCCAAGCAGAGCCCAAGATATATACTGAGATTAGACGTTAGGACGATCTATGGAGATTGCAATCCTAAAGGATGTCGTGCTCCACCCAATTCATTAAAGGAAGTCAATCTAATGAAAGACAGCTTTGACTACGACTATTATGATCCCCTGGATAACTTGTCTATCTGGAAGCCATACACGGAAGACTTGGGGCAAAAGAGTCAGCATGATAGTGCCTATCAGTTGAGCAATATTGAAAAGAATACCCACGTCCCCACCGAGTCATGGGATCATTACTCAGGACATTTCGAAGATATCCAGCACCACGATGATGATTCTACAAAGATTACAGGACAAGAATTCATTAACTATGCTTTTCCTGAGGTCAACGTCATTAAGGAGGTTGACTCCTCTATCCCCACAGAAACCTGGGACACCTTAGGACAGCCGAGTGGCAAGTACAACTTCTTAGTCAAGTACACTGCTCTTGAAAGCTCTCGTATCAAATACGAGGACATCCAACCAACTGGTTGGTGAGATCCCCTTGAGAGTGAAAACACTATGGAAGATACGACATAAGAATTCTCCTATGAAAACTCTGCATGGGAAGAAGACTCCAATGATCCTACTCCGCCAAAAATCAGCGTTGTTTCTGAAGACAAACCAAGAAGGAAAGTACCAGAATTTGTGATTCATAGAGGAGTTCGTCGCCATTAGGTTGTTGTCGGTGTCCCGAAAGTCGTCCATAAGTCTAAGTAATTACCATGTTTATTTTAACCTTTCACATTGCCAGGTGAAACAGATGTTTTTATAGGGCTCACCTTTCTGTAAATATCCCTATTTGCTTTTCCCAAAGCGAAAGAGTTTTGTTTTATAGGGCTATATTTCAAGAATTGACAAATCATGAATAAATAATGTCATTCTGAATTCCCGCATTTAGTGTTGTTTTCACTTTTCGTTTTTCAGAAAATGGTAATCCTAAAAACAGCCCAAAATAAAAACAAGCATTTTTTAGAAAATACACTGCATACACTCTTGCATTCTCTCTGTCTTTGGTAAAAAATGAATCATCACGTCATGCAGATTGCTTGTTTTAAACCCCATTAAAACATACGATCGAATGCCTTCTCCCAATTTTTAATTCCCGATATTTGAGACTGAAGAAGAAGAGGACGAAGAAATTCCTGAAGAGATCTCCCGATTACACAGACAAGAGGAAAGGTCTATTGAACCTCACAAAGAGCCATTGGAAACGGTCAATTTGGGTTCAGAAGAAGAGAGGAAAGAAGTTAAGACTGCAACACTGCTCAGTCCAACTGTCAGAGAAGACTCGCTAAAACTTCTCAAAGAGTTTCCAGATGTGTTTCTTGGTCCTACCAGGACATGCCAGGGTTGGATACCAGCATCGTGGAACATCATTTACCACTAAAGACAGAATGCCCTCTGGTGAAATAAAGACTGAGAAGGACTCATCCAGATATGGCTAACAAGATTAAGGAGGAAGTGCAGAAACAGATCGACGCCGGATTCCTTGCCACCTCAGAATATCATCAATGGCTAGCTAACATAGTGTCAGTTTCGAAAAAAGATGGAAAATTCATAATGTGTGTAGACTACAGGGTTTTGAATAAAGCAAGTCCAAAGGATGACTTCCCCCTGCCACACATTGACATGTTGGTAGATAGTACAACAAAGTCAAAGTCTTCTCCTTCATGGATGGATTCTCGGGCTATAATCAAATCAAAATGGCGCAGGAAGATATGGAGAAAACTTCATTCATCACCCCATGGGGCACCTTTTGTTACAAGGAAATGCCGTTCGGTCTGAAGAACACGGGGGCAACCTATCGATGGGCCATGCCAACTCTGTTTCACGACATGATGCACAAAGAGATTAAAGTGTACGTCGATGACATGATTGCCAAATCTAAAACAGAGGAAGAGCATGTGACACACCTGTCAAAGTTACTCGAGCGTCTGAGAAAATACAAACTCCGCTTGAATCCTAATAAGTGCACGTTCAGTGTTTGCTCAGGAAAACTCTTAGGATTCATCGTCAGCCAGAAAGGAATTGAGGTTGATCCTGACAAGGTCAAGGCTATTCAAGAAATGCCTTCTCCGAAGACTGAAAAAACAGGTCAGAGGATTTTTGGGACGTCTGAATTACATCTCAAGGTTCATATCCCTTATGACCGCGACATGCGCGCCAATCTTCAAACTACTCAGAAAGAATCAAAGCTGCGTATGGGCAAAATACTGCCAAAAGGCTTTAGACAACATCAAAGAATATCTGTTGAATCCACCTATTCTATCTCCTCCAGTGGAAGGAAGACCACTGATCATATACCTAACAGTCTTGGAAGACTCTATGGGTTGTGTACTTGGCCAACAAGACGAAACAAAAAGAAAAAAGTGCCATTTACTACTTAAGCAAGAAGTTCACTGACTGTGAAACTCGGTACACTATGCTCAAGAAAACTTGTTGTGCTCTGGCTTGGGAAGCCAAACGTCTTCGCCAGTACATGATTTGTCACACTACTTGGTTAATCTCTGAAATGGATCCGATCAAGTACTCCTTTGAAAAGTCTGCTCTCACGGGAAGGATTGCCCATTGGCGGATGTTGTTATCAGAATATGACATCGAGTACCATGCTCAGAAAGCCGTCAAAGGAAGTATTTTAGCCGATCATTTGGCTCATCAACCGATTGACGATTAGGAATCAGTCGGATTTGACTTCCTAGACGAAGATGTCATGTACTTAAAAATGAAAGATTGCGATGAACCGCTACCCAGTGAAGGGCCAGAACCATGTTCCCAATGGGGACTAATATTCGACGGGGCTGTCAACACTTATGGAAATGGAATTGGGGAAATCATAGTAACATCTCAGGGTACCCATATTCCTTTCACTGCCAGAATGACATTCAAATACACAAACAATGAGGCCAAATACGAAGCTTGTATCATAGGTCTCGAAGAAGCTATTGAATTAAGGATAAAGAACTTGGATGTGTATGGAGACTCAGCCTTGGTTATCAATCAGATCAAAGGAGAGTGAAATAAATACCAAATGGGATTGATTCCTTACAAAGATTATGCGAGAATGTTGTTACCATTCTTCAACAGAATCGAGTTTCATCATATCCCTTGTGAAGAAAATCATATGGCTGATGCACTAGCCAATCTCTCTTCCATGATTAGTGTAGGTCAATAGAACGACATACCTAAGATTGACATAATGCGCCTTGAAAGGCCCGCTCACATCTTCGTAATGGAAGAAGTCATCGATGACAAACCCTGGTATCATGATATCAAGTGCTTCCTTCAAAAACAAGAGTACCCACCTAGGGCATCAAGAAAAGAGAGGAAGACTCTCAGAAGACTGGCTGGCAACTTCTTCCTGAATGGTGATACACTCTACAAAAGAAACTTTGACATGGTTTTTCTCAGATGCATAGACAGACAAGAAGCAAACATGTTGATGAAAGAGATTCACGAAGGATCCTTTGGCACTCATGCCAATGGACACGCAATGGCAAGAAATATTCTGAGAGCAGGATATTATTGGCTGACAATGGAATCTGATTGCTACAAGTACATGAGGAAATGTCACAAGTGTCAAATATACGCTGATAAAATCCATGTACCGCCTACGCATCTCAAAGTTCTTTCTTCTCCATGGCCTTTTTCTATATGGGGAATCGACATGATTGGAATGATCGAACCCAAGGCTTCGAACGGACATCGGTTCATCCTGGTAGCCATTGACTACTTCACCAAATGGGTCGAAGCAGTGTCATACACCAATGTAACCCGACAAGTAGTGGTCCGATTTATCAAGAACAATCTCATCTGCCATTATGGTATTTCAAGCTAGATCATTACTGATAATGGATCCAACTTGAACAACAAGATGATGAAAGAGTTGTGCACTGAGTTCAAGATCGAACACCATAACTCATCTCCCTACCGACCTAAGATGAACGGAGCGGTAGAAGCGCCTAACAAGAACATTAAGAAAATTGTTCAAAAGATGGTTGTAACCTACAAAGACTGACATGAAATGCTGCCATTTGCTCTCCATGGTTATTGTACATCCGTCCAAACTTTAACAGGGGCAACCTCTTCCTCTCTAGTATATGGCATGGAAGCAGTGCTCCCCATAGAAGTAGATATCCTATCAATCCGAGTATTAATGGAAGCTAAGTTAACAGAGGCTGAATGGTGTCAAAGTCGACACGATGAACTGAACCTAATCGAAGAAAAGCGAATAACGACTCTATGCCACGGTCAGTTGTATCAGCAAAGAATGAAGAAAGCGTTTGACAAAAAGGTCCGACCCCGTGACATCATAAAAAGGGACCTCGTGCTCAAGAAGATACAATCATTCCTCACTGATTCCCGGGGCAAATGGACTCCGAATTATGACGGCCCCTATATGGTCAAGAAAGCCTTTTCAGGTGGCGCCTTGAGACTTGCAGCCATGGATGGAGAGGAGTTTACCTACCCCACGAATGTTGATGTAATCAAGAAATACTTCGCCTAAATAAAAAAAACGTCTCGGTGGATTGAAAACCCAAAAGGGCGGTCCAGGAAAAAATTAGAGACATAAGCAAAAAAAACCATCCCGATGGATTGGAAACCTCAATAGACACTCCAGGCAAAAGTTAGGGATTCATGGCAAATAACTACGTTCGGCAAGGTTAAATCCCCAGCGGTAACACCATCCGTCGAAAGACTTCAGTCAAGGTCATCTTCAACAGAAGCTCAGGATGTCCAGAATTCAAAGTTGGTAGGAGGATAGCGGTTGTTATGTTTCAATGTAGCCCTTTTCCCATAAATGACCATTTTCTAAACTTTTATAAATGCTCTATGGGATCACGCACTTGGCTGATTACCATTCTATCAATAAAATTTGAGCCCTAGTGCTTTTGTTTGCAATTCTCATTTATTTTGCTTTACAGAATGACATTTTTAACATGATCAACGATTCTTGAAAAAAAAAAGAATTTAATTGTCAAATTTTTCTTCTGCTTTTAAAAATAAAGATGGTAATTCCTTTTTGACAACTGAACACAAAGAAGGAACATCGATGGCTTCTTCGGAAGTGATTAAACCTCAAAGTGCAGAATCAAAGTACTCATTCTAAACCAATACACCTGAATGAAGGATCAACCGTTTGAGATATAATATCCCGTCTGACATCCCCGACAGAGTTCTTACCTCTGAAGACCAATTAATGGTTCTTTCTCCCCCAGCGGGGTCTACCTCTCCTAAGCAAGACAGGATTGCTATCTTAAACCGATGGTACTTTTTATCCCCCGCAGTGGCCAAGTATCCAGTCGTATTCCTTCACTAGTCTGTGTGTCGTGTCTGTTTTGTCAGCATAAACATACATACATCATGCATAATTAATTCATATTCATACATATGTTGCATTAATATCACTCTGGTCAGTCTCATCCCCAAGTGATAAAGTCCTCTCACCAAAAGTTATTAGTTCTTTCCTCATCCAAAAATGTATTGTCTGAGCAATTTCTTCCCAATTTATTTCTGAGACCAGTTCCGTGGTTGAAGACCAGGATCGAGGGTAAGTTTATTTCAAAAGAAACTAAGAACAAGTCAGTGGCTGAAAACTAGGATCGAGGGGGAATTTTTACCCTTTTTCTAAGTAACATTGCTTAGCAAAAGAAGATGAATGACAAAACTGCCATTCATAACCACAGTAAAAAATCTGGGTATTCCGATATTTAATCCTCTTGCACCCTGAATGTCCGAATATCTCCGCCATTCACACCTTCGGGTTCAAGAAGATTAAATAGGGGCATCTGTCATACCCCAAATTTTGACCACAAGATTTCCCATCATTTTGAGGATCATTGCCGCAATATGGATGTGCCATCATACCTCATCAATCTCCTCAAGGATTGTTGAGCATTCACTACAATCAAGAATTAGGGTTTCGAGCCCTCTCAGAACACTTATACAAAAGATCAATCAAGAAATGACATGATCTTCAACTTGTCTAACCTCTCAAAATGACCATGAAGGATCAAGAGGTCTCCCATATCAAGAATCAAGCACAAGAGTGCCACATCTCAAGCTGATCAAGCCTCAAGATCGCCAGTGTCACCAAATTAGGGTTTTGGTCGACCAAGGCCTCCAGATGAAAATTTTCATCTGGGCATGAGCCAATACCTCAAAACATGATCCAAGAAGCTTAAAGAGACCTCATGGATCCAATCATCAAGTCAAAACAACCTCAAGGGGAGCATTGATAAAAAATCAGGAATTAGGGTTTCTTGACCTAATTCACCCCTAAGTTGACTTTTGAGACAAGACATGAACCAAGACCTCAAGACATGATTTAAGGGCCTCAAATACACCACATTGGTCCATTTGCAACAATGGATTGATCCCAGAAGCTTGATTCATAAGTTTCAATTTCATCTGGACCACAATTAGGGTTTTGAAGAAAAAGTCAACTGTATCTTTGACTTTTGACCAAGACATGTTCCCAAACCTTGGGACATGATTCAAGACACCCTAAAACACCTATGGAATCCATCCATTAGATTTGAATTAGGTCAAAAACTTGATTGCATAGAAGATCACACAGTTTGGAATTCATCTTACAAAAAAGTCAACAGTGCCCAAAATCAAGTTTGACTTTTTTGATTTTTTCACAAATGTGGTTCCCCTAAGTTAAAAACAATGCAAATGTATGGTTTTGATCATCATTCATCAAGAAAAATCAAGAAAAGTGAGGTTTCTTGCAAAAGGGGCAACCATAAGAAACTTAAATTTTTCTAAGTTATGGAACAAAATGGATTTGGTACTCACTTTGCAAGGTCATAACTCCCAAACCCTAAGGCCTTTTTATTCCATCCAAATCTCAAATGAAAGTTCACATGACATACTTCAAAAGTGTCAACTACAGGAGATTCCAAATCCTCATGGATTTTGAGTTATGGATTGATTAAAATCACAAAAAGTGAAAATGACCACTTTTTCCAACACTTGGTGAAATTTTCAAGTCAGAATCAATTTCATTTTTTGCCAACTTTGAGGCCTTTTTTCACCTTGATCTAAGCTAAACCAGCTCCATTGGTGGACATCAAAGTTAAAGTATGTCATGAGAGCTTTCCAAATAGTACAAGAACTCCCATTAATTAAACTTGATCATGGAGTTATGGATCTCACAACATGCCTTGCTCAAACTGGTTTTCAAGGAAGATTTGGTGCATTTCTTGTTCCACACGGTTTCATTTCAAATTCTGTCATCTTGCTAGCTTTGTCCTCTTCCAAGATCAGAGGGAATCTTGATGACTCACTTGATATTCAAGCTTGGACCATTGAGTCAAGAATCCTATCCTTTGGCATGTGATCATTCAAAGATTCAAATCCAAAAACTCAAAGTTTGTCATTTGACATTGACGTGGAACATAGAGCTGTCATGAACCAAGCCTTATCAGTCCAATTGAGTCAAGATTGTTGCAAAAATCAGAAGACCTAGACCTACCAAGACCAGCTCAAGTCAATGGCCAAGTGAACACTTGGTACCTTGGCATTTAAGGAAGTGATACATGGGCATATCCATTGGATAATAGAGTGAACCAGTTGCTATTTGGAACACCCTTTTCTACCCATCAAATATCGTGAATAAAAACACCGTTTTATCAGAGTACAAATGCCACAAGGGCATCACATTTCATCAAAAGACATCATAATTAAATCAAATACTTCGCAGCGGAAAACTCCATAGAAACTCCATTATCATATTTATAACATCGAAGTTTTAAACAAATCAACACATCATAATATCATCAAATACAAGAACACTATGATTCGACTCAACGCCCCAACCCGGTGTTACATATCAGAGCAAGCCCCTCTACTCGACCAAAAATAACCAAAAGCACTTCAAGTAAACTCTTCACACGCCAAAAGTTAATCCTGAGTCATCTGCACGTTACCCCCGTGGAGGAAACATTCAAACAGGCAGGGTGATTAATCACGAAATCAATATATAAGATATAAGTAAAAGATAAAGCATAAACATCATCACGTCATTCACAACGTCGAAATACATCAAATCACGTCAATATACTGCAATGCCACATAATATACAATGCAACATCATAGACTCGTGCATGTGGTACCAACTCGTCATAATTGATGGACACTGGGCCATCACCCTCCAAAGATCCCCACCAATAGGATCGATTCTACACAAGAACCGGAGCACGTCATAAACACCCCAATCCACACAATGGGATTGAAGCCACCAAATAGACCGAAGTCCTACAATGCTATGAATGCATAATGCAAACGTAATAATCGTCATCGTCACAAAATCGTCAATTGCATCATCATTCATCAACCATCAAAATCATAATTCAAATCAAGCATCACAATTCATCATAA
The DNA here is from genome assembly GCA_022829125.1 of Lathyrus tuberosus. Classification (NCBI taxonomy): domain Eukaryota; kingdom Viridiplantae; phylum Streptophyta; class Magnoliopsida; order Fabales; family Fabaceae; genus Lathyrus; species Lathyrus tuberosus. The sequence continues at coordinate 7,277,719 of JALAZF010000270.1, read as the reverse complement.
GTCATCCATGTTATCACATCATTTCACGGATTAACATCAATCATCATAATACAACATCGCTTCACATTCATCACAATTCATCATACTATAATCATCATGCATCAGGACACAACATAAATTCACACTCATCATTATCCGTCACTAAATCTCACAATTCATCATATTATCCTCGTCCCATAAGAATCCCCGATATTTATCCCATTCATCGTTATTACTAGTTTAATCATGTTTTATTATCTCATCATAGCCCTATGTCCCAAAGAAACCGCGTCACAATCGAAACCGGGACAGAAATCGCAAAAATGGGAAATTCTGCATACAACCCTGCCCATACACGTAAGGCCCCTCCTGTTACGTGTATGGCTCAACTTCTACGCCATCCATTACGCATAATGCACCCTCCATTACGCGTATCAACAGAGAGGGTTTTCCTCTCAATCCTGCTTTAGATTCTCCCTTAAGCGTAATGGCTACCCCATATGCGTAAGACACAAAGCATACGCGTAAGACCCTACTCATACGCGTATGCCCTTTTTCCTTCAATTCCCTTACGCGTAATGCCTCCCCTTACGCGTAATACCCACACTCTCATACGCGTATGCTATGCGTACCCACAGAGGGTCGTGCCAGCCCTTGGGGACGGGTGCATACGTTACGCGTAATACCCTGGGAGTGTCCCCTATTACAAGTAACACCTGCCCGGTTACGCGTATCACCAGAAGCCACCCAAATACTCCGATCTCATATCTGAGCGCCAACTCCCTCATTCCAGCACCTTCGATCTACGAAAATCAGACCCAAACTGGATTCGATTCATCACAGATCTATGATATTCATCCTACTTCATCATCTACATCAATTTCTCCTAATTACTAAGTCTGAATTTGGTTAATATCAGGTTCGATTTTCAGATCTGGTTACTTACAACTTCATCACAACATCAACAATTATTCACACGAAATTTACAGCAAATCGCACATAATTCATCACAGAAATCATACACATACAAGCACGAAATTTCATCACAGATTCGTCAGAGATTTCAGCACAAAATCATCAGAAAACAAAAACGCACAATTAACTCTACCTTAAACCCATATCAAACATATTAACCCGAATTACCCCCCATATCTCAAATTCTTCAGCAGAAATTCTTCGTTTCCGGGGTTCTACGGTTGATTCCTCGTTCTAGCCTACTTTCCTCAGCTCTCTAATCGCTCTTAAGGTTGCACAAAACTAATCCTCATAATCCATATTTTTCTTTTGTTAAATCTATGTTTTTGGGCCTTAATCACCGTTTACCGTATTATCCTCAGTTAATCCTCTCATTATTACCATCCTACCCTTAAGGGTCTCCTAATTATTTTAATTAACAATAATAATAATCTAAATAATATTCTAATTATTCAAATTATTCCAATATTATTATTAATGAAAATAATCTAATTAACTTACTAACTCTAAGGCTTCAAAGTTCCCTTGACCCAAGGCTACCCCATAGCACCACATAAATTCATCAACGTCGCAAAATCATCACAAAGCACCAAAACACCGAATAATCATAATAATAAATACTATAATTATTTGGGGCGTAACAACTCTCCCGCACTTAAAGAATTTTCGCCCTCAAAAATTAACTGAAGGGAACAGAGCCAGATACGACTCCTTCATCTGATCTTCACGCTCCCAAGTCCAACTTTTGCCCGCTGGTCCACCCCACAACACCTTCACCAAATCTATGTCCTTACCCGGCAGTTGCTTCATCTCACGACCATCAATCTGCACAGGTAACGCTTCCACAGTCAGATTATCCCTCACTTGTACATCATCCATCTGACTCACATGTGACGAATCTGGAATGTACTTCCTCAACTGAGACACGTGGAACACGTCGTGTAAATTCACAACCTTTGGCGGTAAAGTAATCCGATAGGCTACCCCTCCTGTCCTCTGCAAGATTTGGTAAGGACCAACAAAACGTGGTGTGAGCTTCCTAGACTTCAAATCTTGACCCACACCAGTTACTGGCGTCACCCTCAAAAATACGTGATCTCCCTCTTAGAAATCAAGTGTTTTCCTCCTCTTATCATGGTAACTCTTCTGGCGACCCTGCGACGCTCTCATCTTTTCTTAGATCATCTCAATCTTCTCAGTCGTCTCTTGAACAATTTCAGGTCCGAGTACAACACTTTCTCCTGACTCATACCAACACAAAGGAGTTCTACATATTCTCCCATACAAAGCTTCATAGGGCGTCATTCCAATACTAGCATGAAAACTATTATTGTACGTGAACTCAAATAAATGGTAAATGGCTATCCCAAGATCCTCTGTGATCCAACACACATGTCCTTAACAAATCCTCTAAAGATTGGATAGTCCTTTCCGTCTGACTATCCGTCTGCGAATGATACGTTGAACTCATCCTCAACTTAGTACCCAAAGCCTCTTGCAAACTCTTCCAGAACCTCGATGTAAATCTCGGGTCTCTATCTGACACAATACTCGGAGGTATCCCATGCAACTTCACAATTTCCTTGATGTATATCTCAGCTAACTTCTGCATGGAATTGTCGCTCCCGGGATTTTCATCCTTGTACAAACGCGAAAGTGGCACCGAACAGAGTCGCCAGCAATGTGTATTTATCCCAAGAGAGGGAAAGGAAACACCGCATAAACCTGAAGGAAAGGATAGATCATGGTCTTGCGACCAAGAGAAAGGGTAAGGGAGTCGGTTACGCAAGAGGAAGGTATTAGCACCCCCTCGCGTCCATCGTACTCGATAAGATCCACGCTTGCTTGTTTCGATAAAAGGGTGTAAGAAAAGGATACTGAAAAAAGGATCTGGAAAAGGAATGGAAAGAGAACTGGAAACAAATGTAGGGAAAATAAAAGAAGTGCTCGCATGGGCCCTACCCCACTGCCTACGTATCTCATCGGGAGCATGAGAATCAGAGCGACGTAGTTCCCCTCACTAGGGAAAGTTGTTTGTGTTTTTTAGTGGAATACGTCAGCGTTCACGTTCTAGCAGTTTAGGTGTTGCAGCTCGTTGTAGGGAGACTTAGGCGTTACCTGTTTGCGGTAGAACGGAAATGACGCATCCTTACGGAAAGAGTGGATGAGATGAGAAAAGAATTCCCGAAGGAAAGACGTTATTGTTTGTTTTTGTCTTTTAAGAGTTTTTTCCATTTGTTTGCATATGATAGTGTATCTGAATCTTAGTCATTGGAATGTATACATCCTCACATTCCAAGATAGAATGAGTAAGAAAGCACACTAAGAGTGAAGAAAACCCCCACACTTAGTTCCAATTGGCAAGGTTCAAACACACTAGCATAATTGTGTTTATTAAGTGTTTTTGTTGATTAAGAAATGAAGAAGTGCTTTTTATTTGTACCTTCAACAAGTATTGCATTTAAGTCCCTCATACAAGATCGAATGTTTAACACATTGACCCAAGATGGGCTATATGCTATACATTCTAAGATTATAAGATAAGACCCCTTATAATCTTTTCTTTATATGAAAGGCCTAAATGCAATAAATGCCAACTTTATTAGGTATCTTGAATTTTCTTTGAGATGAGAAGAGAGACTCAAGAGAGGGAGAAAGGTAAAATCTATGTGATCTAAGACTCAATCCTAATTGATTATTAAAGGGAGTGATCCTAATGGTTTGTGAGGTTTAAACCTATAGTCTAAAGAAAGAATGAATTAAACAATTCACTTCTAAAGTAGAAGATGAATTGTAATTCAAAAGGGAAAGTGATGAGTTATTAAAAGAAAGCACATAAGTGCTTAACAAAACACAAGATGGAATTGTAAAAGATGAAGGGATATAAGTTTGAATGTGGATTCCTTATCCACACTCAATTGAAACTTACCAAAGCCCCTACATGGTTAGTAAACATGTATAAGAAGTATAAGAAGTAAAAGAACATTTAATGCACCATAAAACCCAAAAGACAATCAAAGAATAAGATGAAAGATCAAATCCTAATGTCACAATCAGAATGTACATCATATGGAAAACAAAAGATTATCATCAAGCAAGTTCAAGTAAACAACCAACAAGCATCATCCATGACCTTAGAACATGCTACCATAAGAAAAGGGAGATGAAAGGTGAAAAGAAAGAGAAGAAACATGCATAAATGAAACATGTAATCCAAGGATCAGAATAGAAATGAAATGAAAAATGATTCACAAACATCTCACAAGTATTCATGGATCACACCTCAAGACATTTAAGAAGTGATAGAAGAAGTAGAATTGAAATGGAAGTTCAAAAAAGGAAAGTGCAAACACAACATACTAAAGGTGCACAAAGTTCAAATGACAATCAACATGCAAAGATGCCATATAATATGTATCAATGACCTATTATGTCACATGAATGGTTCACCAAATATGCAAATGATCATGCAAGTATGTACAAAAGAAATCATGTAAACATGCACAAAAGTTAAGATGATATGACATGTTATTATGCTTCAAATGTAATGCCTTAAACAAAAATTAAATGGACTCATGGAAATTAAGAAAGCATGGTTTAAAGATACACAAGTTATAAGTGAATCATATACCAAAATAGCATACAAGAAATCAAGGCAAAATGATGTCACACAATGCACTTAAATCCAATTGGATGCACATGCAAAGTAATGCAAAGATGGACATCCAAACATGTCATAGAAAGATCTAAAAAATAAAATGGAAATCATAGGACATACTTCAAGATGTTAATGACTTAATGCAAAAAGAAGCAAATAAAAACTATTTTTAAGGATCAAGAACAAAAATGCACAAAATCATATACCACATTAAGAATGCATACAAAAGAAAATCAAAGAAAATTGTGGCACAGGGGTAAAAATGTCATAAAATCAGAAAATAAAATCAGCAAAAATTTTCTAAATGTCTTAATGATGTTCATGAATTTTTGTGGAATTTTATGATGATGTTTGATATTTTTAAAAATTGAAAAGTAAACGTGTATAAAATGAAGAAAATAAAATGAAATGTAAATAAGGGAGGGGGTGCATGCATAGTAATTATTCAGTTCAAATTGGTTTGGGCTTAAGACATAGGGGTGCAAATATCAGTTTAGTCCAAGGTCCAAGTCTGCGCAAAACACACTAACAAGCATACACTCTCAGTCAACAAAATTGACTCACTCATGGCCATTGGATCAAGTCAGGGTCAAACGAAAGTCAAAGTAAACAACATCAACGCGCACATGTGAATGTCCACACTCCCTATCGTGTACCATGCCACACAAAGCTTAAGTGAGTTCAGAAAATTGGCATGTGACTTGCACGCTTTTTTTTATGTGTTGGCACATTTTGGAGCATAGGATTAAGAACAATCAAAGGCCACGATTAAAACATAGTGAAACCCTAGCAATTACAGTCACCGGCCGGAGATGACCTCCGGTCACCTTCTCCGGTCACACCGCCACCGTCTGCAACCTCAATTCTCACCAAAATGCGCAAATTTGATATCAAAATGAAGCTTACGCTATGCACATCGTGAATCTAACATCATTTTCCACATAACAATCACACACAGAGAAAACAGAGGAGATTAAAGCAAGCCCTAAGTTGTGCACTATACCTCTAAAGGCCTATCAACTAGCCAGACAAGTTCTTGAGCTTATAAGAAGCTTCAAGAACCTGAAAACAACTTCACATTAGGTCTATAATGGTGGAGATTCGTACCTGAAGTTTTGAAACCTTGAAGTGTTCTTCAGAAAACCAGAGGTCTTGTCTCTTCTACAATCTTCACTTGGCCAAATAAAGGCTGAGATGTAGAACTTGATGATGATTCAATGGAGAAGAGGTTGAAAACAAGCTCCAAACAAGTATCACTGTGGAGAACTTGAGAGAGAATCAGAGAGAGTGTTGAAGTGGAATGAACAAGGTAGAGCTCAAGAATCAGTGGCAATGGTGGAATCGAGAGAGAAGAAAAGAGTATTTCTGAAGTGAATGTGTGAAAATGAAGTTGAAAATGAAATTAGAGTGTGTGATTTCTATTTATAATGTGAGCTAACTATGGTTTAGTGAGTGGAGTTAAATGAGTTAACATGGTTAAACTGAGTGCACCCTAACTAACTGAGTCAAGTTAGTTAGGGGCGAGTGAGGTTGGTTGTGCTATGGTGATGGTGATTCATGGTGTGCTATGGTGGAAGTGAGATTAAAACAACAAAGCTGTTGTGGCAGAAACTTGCTCCACAAGTTTGCCCTTTCCATTTTCATACATGGCACGTGCTGGTGTATGATATTTGTATCAAGTATGCTTGGTTTAATGTGGAAAGCAGATGTTATGAAGTGTTTGTGGTGTGTGTGAACCAAAACCGTGCACCAAGCTGTCAATGCATCAGTGCCAACATAGGGCTGTTTGCAAGTGAAATACTCTCTAACCATTGAATAATTTGATGAGATTTTGGAGTCATTGGAAAGAGGATACATTGGAGCACAATGTTGATGTGAAAATTAAAGTGAAATGAGGTTGGAATAAGTTGTAAAATGACTTAAAACACAAGGGTTTGGGAACTGGTATAAGGGTGTGCAAACTTGGGGCATGGCATGGCAAGCTGGCCTGTGGATTTTCAGCATTATCACCATGACTTTGGACCAAAATATCTTCACCATAACTTGATCAAATGGGATTTTGTCCAACATGAACATTGAAGGTGGCATTGCAATGAACAACTTTCATGTTGAAAACTTTTCCATTTGAAGCTTTTATCTTGATGAAAAGTGAATGAACATTTTGGCCCACCAACTGTTTGAGGAAATGATGTGCGCGTGACCTGAAAATTCTTGGTCATGACATGGTTTTTGCCCTACTTTCCTCCAACTTTGATCCATCGTATCTCCCTCAATTTTTATCCAATGGAGATGTTCTACACATGGATTTGAAGCTTAAAGCAAGATCTTTTGTTGTGGCTGAGTGGAATTTTCATTTGGTGCTTCAATTTTAAATGGCCTTGGTTCAAACTCGGATGCAAAATGGCCAAAACTTGCTATATTTAGTAACCCTTCTTCATCCAAAAATGGCAACTTTCCACATCTTGATTTTTTCATGATTCCTTTGGAGTTTCTTGACCAAATTTTGCACATTGGACATATGTAACATGAATTTCATGAATTTGGCCTCAAAAAGTCAAGAGTTGACTTTTTCCACTGATTATTTGACTTGGCCCCAATTTCTCTGATTTTTTATCTTTCTTCCAATTGAACCACTTCTAAAACCAATTGAGAGGTAATTTTCCACATCCATACACTTAAGGACATATAGAATACCATGACATCAAGTTTTGTCCAAAAAATCAAAGATGCCCTAATTTAATTGGAAACCCTAGTTTTGGTGCCTTTCTCCTAGGAGAAAAATGTGCAGTTTTCAATTTCAAATTCCTCAGAGTATGTTGTGTATCCTATTAAAGGATGATGAAATATGCTATTTGAGGGTGACTTTGGATCAATGAGCTATCTCTTTTGAGGGTTTTCCTTCAGTTTTTTGAAGCTCTTGCATGATGAAAGATGTAGGGCTTCAATCTCCTATTGAATCTCACTTCCTTGAGGTTTTGGATGATCAATTGAGATAGTGTGAGACATGAAAGACCTCTTGGCTTGCCTTGAGTGAACTTGTTTGACCTTTTTGTGCCTTGAAAGATTCCTTGATTGTCCACCTTTCCCCTGATCACATGCCCTGATGGTAAGAGGGATGCTATGCTTTATTTTTCTATGTTAAATGCAATGCAATGCTAATGAGATGGATATGATATGATAGATGATAATGCTATGCTAATATGACAAAAAGGGAGAGCAAATTTTGGGGTATTACAGGAATGATTAATCTTCATCGGCAAGAAATGAGCCGACTTAGTTAATTTATCCACAATCACCCAAATCGAATCATTTTCCTTAGCAGTCCTCGGCAATCCCGACACAAAATCCATGGAAATACTATCCCATTTCCACTCCGCAATATTCAACGGTTGCATCAGACCTAAAGGCTTCTGATGCTCAATCTTCGACTTCTGGCAAGTCAAACACGCATAAATAAACTCCTCGATGTCCTTCTTCATCCCTGGCCACCAAAACAACTTCTTTAAATTCAAATACATCTTCGTAGCACCGTGATGAATACTCAACCTACTTAGATATCCTTCTTCAAGAATGCTCTTCTTAATATCTAGAACATCTGGGACACACACCCTGTCTCTGAACATCATTACACCGTTCTCGCCAATCCGAAATTCTCCTCCGTTACCCTGGTTAATCAATGTCAACTGGTCAACCAACTTCAAATCAGATTGTTGTCCCACTCTGATCTCTTCCAGAATACCACTAGTCAACTTCAACATTCCCAACTTCACACTGTCAGGAGTCTCTTCACACACCAACTCAAATCTCGAAACCGTTTGATTAATTGCCATTCTCTCACTATAAGCATCAACATATGCAATGACTTCCTGCTCAACGCGTCGACCACTACATTTGCTTTGCCCGGATGTTAACTCAATTCAAAGTCATATTCCTTCAGTAATTCCAACCACCTTCTCTGCCTCATATTCAATTCTTTCTGGTCGAACAAGTACTTCAAATTCTTATGATCGCTGAACACTTCGAATTTAGAGCCAAACCTATAATGTCTCCAAATTTTCAACACAAACACCACTGCAGCCAACTATAAGTCATGGGTTGGGTAATTCACTTCATGAACTCTCAACTTCCTGGAGGCATAAGCAACAACTTGACCATTCTGCATCGATACTCCTCCAAGACCCATCTTCGATGCCCCACAGTACACTACCAAAGATTCATTCAGATTAGACAAAATTAACATTAGAGCAGTCGTCAACCTCTTCTTCACTTCCACAAAACTCTCTTCACAAGCTACATCCCACACAAAAGCTCGACTCTTTCGAGTCAGCTGAGTCGAAGGTAATGCCATCTTAGAAAAGCCTTTGATAAACTTGCGGTAATAACCCGCCAATCCCAGAAAACTTCGTATCTCCGTTGCAGACTTCAGAGTCTCCCACTGTAATACAACATCAATCTTTGAAGGATCGACATCAATTCCACCACTCGAAATGACATGGCCCATAAAACTCACTTCCTTCAGCCAAAACTCGCACTTCGACAACGTTGCATACAACTTCTTCTCCTTCAATACTTGCAACACAGTTCTCAAATGCTCAGCATACTCTTCTTTAGATTTAGAGTATATCAGAATATCATCAATGAAGACCACAACAAACTGATCTAAATACTCATGAAAGATCTAATTCATATACTCCATGAACACACCAGGTGCGTTGGACACTTCAAACGGCATCATAGTGTATTCATAGTGACCATACCTCGTCTTGAAAGCTGTCTTCGGAATGTCATCAGGCTTAAAACAAATCTGATGATAACCCGACCTCAAATCAGTCTTGCTAAACACACAAGCACCTACTAATTGATCCATCAAATCGTCGATTCTCGAAAGTGGATATTTGTTCTTGATAGTCACTTTATTCAACTGCCGATAATCAACACACAACCTCATACTTCCATCTTTCTTCTTCACTAGCAGCACAGGAGCACCCAACGGCGAAACACTTGGTCGAACAAACCTCTTCTCAAGCAGCTCTTCCAACTATTTCTTCAATTCACTTAACTCAGAAGCGGACATCCGGTAAGGAGCCATTGACACGGACTCGTACCTGGTACCAAGTCCACTGCAAACTCTACTTCACGTTCTGGAGGCAAATCACTGATGTCGTCTGGAAGCACCTCCGAAAATTCATAGAAAATGGGTAACTCCACACCTACAGCTTCACGATCAATCTGTAACGATGTAAACATTACAAACACCAAGGCTTCGTCTTCCAGAAGTCCGTCCACTTGCTTAGCAGACAAGAACATCAAATCCCCACCAAGCTCAAGAAACTCTACAGTCTTGTTATAACAATTGATATAAACACGGTTGAACTCCAACCAGTTCATTCCAAATATTACATCGATTTGGTGCAAGGGTAAGCACACCAAATCCATCACAAAACTCTTCTCTAAAATCGTCACAGGACATCTCAAACACACAAAGGTAGTAGTAACAGAACCATTAGCCGAAGTTTCTATTATCATGTTACTATTCATATCAAATAACTTCAAACCTAATCTATTAGCACATTCAAGCGAGATAAAAGAATGAGTAGCACCAATATCAATAATAGCAATCAACTCGATATTATTAATAAAGCAAGTACCTCGAATCAGGTTGTCCTTCTCTAGCGCTTCTGCACCACTCAAAGCAAACACTCTGCCACTGGTCTAAGCTGCAGTAGTAGTCTTCTTCGACTTCTGACACTGGGTACTGATGTGAACCTTCTCCCCACAATTGAAATAGGTTGGACCATCATCTTTGCAATCAGTAGCTCTATGCCCCTTCTTACCACATCTGTAGTACCACAGCACATTATTGGTGCAACCATCAGCACGATGGCCTTGCTCGCCACACTTGTAGCACTTGCCAAAAGCGGGAGCTGCTCCCCCACTTATCTTTTTCCCATTTGAAGCCTTCTGCATTCCCTTGTCAGCTGAAGTCGTATAAGGCTTCCCCCTATGATTCCCTTTCTTCTCACTCAACTACTTATAGTGAGCAGATCGAGCTCGGCTATCCTTGTTGTAGATCCTACTCTTATCCACTAGCTCAGCAAACCTACGAATCTGTTGGTATCCAATACCCTGCTTGATTTCTGGTCTCAGCCCATTCTCGAACTTGAGACACTTGGACATCTCAGCATCAGCACGGTTGTAGTGAGGACAGAACTTCACCAGCATCTCAAACTTCGCGGTATACTCTACCACAGTCATGTATCCTTGCTTCAGCTCAAAGAATTCCAATTCTCTCTTGCCACGAGCATCCTCTGGAAAATACTTGCCCAGAAACTCCTGCTTGAACACAGCCCAGAGTCTCTGACGGGTGTTATCTCACCAATCCTCAGCCTCTTCTTCCAGCATATACGTTCCAAACTAAACTTGTTGCTCATCAATACACCCCATCACCCTGAAGATCTTCTCAATCGCCTTCAGCCACTTGTGTGCACTTGCTGGATCATGAGTACCCACAAAAGTCGGTGGATTGTTCCTCTGAAACTTCCCCAAAGCAAGAAACTCATCTGGAACACCACCATTCAGATTGAGTTGCGCCACTACATTAACAACTGATTCCAAAGCATCAGCAATAGCACGATCATTTCTTCCAGCCATCCTACACACCACCAACAAGGTTAGAAGAAACAAAACATCGACAGTGTACACACACTCGTCGACTGAAAGGGGACTGACATCAAGTAAAAACCTGGCCGAACAGACCGACCTGCTCTGATACCACTAATGTAACACCCTTTTCTACCCATCAAACATTGCGAATAAAAACACCATTTTATCAGAGTACAAATGCCACAAGGGCGTCATATTTCGTCAAAAGACATCATAATTAAATCAAATACTTCGCAGCGGAAAACTCCCTAGAAACTCCATTATCATATTTATAACATCAAAGTTTTAAACAACTTAACACATCATAATATCATCAAATACAAGAACACTATGATTCAACTCAACGCCCCGACCCGATGTTACATATCAGAGCAAGACCCTCTACTCGACCAAAAATAACCAAAAGCACTTCAAGTAAACTCTTCACACGCCAAAAGTTAATCCTGAGTCATATGCACGTTACCCACGTGGAGGCAACATTTAAACAGGCAGGGTGAGTAATCACAAAATCAATATATAAGATAAGTAAAAGATAAGGCACAAACATCATCACGTCATTCACAACGTCGAAATACATTAAATCCGGTCAATATATTGGAATGCCACACAATATGCAATGAAACATCATAGACTCATGCATGTGGTACCAACTCGTCATAATAGATGGACACTGGGCCATCACCCTCCAAAGATCCCCACCAATAGGATCGATTCTACACAAGACCTGGAGCACATCACAAACACCCCAACCCACACAATGGGATTGAAGCCACCAAATGGACCGAAGTCCTAGAATGCTATGAATGCATGATGCAGACGTCATAATCGTCATCGTCACAAAATCATCAATTGCATCATCATTCATCAACTATCATCATCATAAACCATCATCATCATAATTCAAATCAAGCATCACAATTCATCATAAGTCATCATGGTCACATGTTATTAGCACACATCACAAATCATCATAAGTCATCCATGTTATCCCATCATTTCACGGATTAACATCAATCGTCATAATACAACATCGCTTCGCATTCATCATAATTCATCATACTATAATCATCATGCATCAGGACACAACATCAATTCACACTCGTCATTATCCGTCACTAAATCTCACAATTCATCATATTATCCTCGTCCCTTAAGAATCCCCGATTTTTATCCCATTCATCATTATTATTAGTTTAATCATGTTTTATTATCTCATCATAGCACTATGTCTCAAAGAAACCACGTCACAAGCAAAATCGGGACAGAAATCGCAAAAACGGGAAATTTTGCATACAACCCTACCCATACACGTAAGGGCCCTCCTGTTACGCGTATGGCTCAACTTCTACGCCATCCATTACGCGTAATGCACTCTCTATTACGCGTATCACAAGAGAGGGTTTTCCTCTCAATCCTTCTTCAGATTCCCCCTTACGCGTAATGGCTACCCCGTACGCGTAAGACACTAACCATACACGTAAGACCCTACCCATACGTGTATTCCCCTTTTCCTTCAATTCCCTTACGCGTAATGCCTCCCCTTACATGTAATACCCACACTCTCATACGCGTATGCTACGCGTACCGGCAGAGGGTCGTGCCAGCCCTTGGGGACGGGTGTGTACGTTACGCGTAATACACTGGGAGTGTCCCCTATTACGTGTAACACTTCCCCTATTACACGTATCACCATAAGCCACCCAAATACTCAGATCTCGCATCTGAACGCCAACTCCCTCATTCCAGCACCTTCGATCTACCAAAATCAGACCCAAACTGGCTTCGATTCATTACAGATCTATGATATTCATCCTACTTCATCATCTACATCAATTTCTCCTAGTTACTAAGTCTGAATTTGGTTAATATCAAGTTTGATTTTCAGATCAGGTTACCCACAAGTTCATCACAGCATCAACAATTATTCACATGAAATTTACAGCAAAATCGCACTGAATTCATCACATAAATCATACACATACAAGCACGAAATTTCATACAGATTCGTCACAGATTTCAGCACAAAATCATCAGAAAATGAAAATGCACAATTACCTCTACCTTAAACCCATATCAAACATATTAACCTGGATTACCCCCCCATTCCTCGAATTCTTCAGCAGAAATTCTTCGTTTCCGGGGTTCTACGGTTGATTCCTCGTTCTAGCCTCCTTTCCTCAGCTCTCTAATCACTCTTAGGGTTGCACAAAACTAATCCTCATAATCCCTATTTTTCTTTTGTTAAACTTATGTTTTTGGGCCTTAATCAGAGTTTAGCGTATTATCCTCAGTTAATCCTCTCATTATTACCGTCCTACCCTTAAGGGTCTCCTAATTATTTTAATTAACAATAATAATAATAATCTAAATAATATTTTAATTATTCAAATTATTCCAATATTATTATTAATGAAAATAATATAATTAACTTACTAACTCTAAGGCTTCAAAGTTCCCTTGACCCAAGGCTACCCCATAGCACCACATAAATTCATCAATGTCGCAAAATCATCACAAAGCACAAAAACACCGAATAATCATAATAATAAATACTATAATTATTTGGGGTGTTACACTATTCACTATTCCTTCAAAAACAAACTTCCTCTACTATAAATAGAGGTCATTTCTGATGTTTCAAACCACACCAAAACAATACCAATGCCTTGTTTTCTCACTCTCCCTCTCTTACTTCATTTTCAAGTCATTATGGAGCAATTTGGGAATTCTTGAAACCAGAGCAAAAACCACTCAAATAACCATCCAAACACATCATAAATCATCCATTGGAGGTGTTCAAACCTTCATCCTCATTGTACAACATCAAAATCAAAAAGTCAACCTCTAAAACCTCAAATTTTGGCTTTTCTGCATTTTTCAAGCCATGTCTTGATCCAATCTCTTTAAAAACCAATTAATCCTTCAAATACTCTCAAAATATCATCCTCAAGTTGTTCCAACAAGTATCCCTAAACTGTAACACCATTTGAGTGAGATACCATTTTGCTCACTTTTGCCACTTTTGCAAGAAAGAGCCAATTCTTGTTCCTGAGGTTTCCAGCTGATTTTGATCATCCTAAAAGCTTCTAAGGGATCAATCAAGAGTGTCTAAAGCATTGGATTACTTCTGACACAAGCATCTTGACAGTTAGCACAAGGAGCTTCAAGAGGTAAGTGCATCACAACTTGAACTCTTAAAATATGCATTGCTTTGATGTCCATTGATCATAAACATGTCATATATATTAAATATGTTTTGTTTGAACCAATTTACCATGCTATTGTTGCTTGTATGATGAGATAGCATAAAACTTACAAATCTTGGCCTATTTTGAAACCACTATCGGGTTTTAAAATAGAAACATCTTTAGAAAATTCTAAAAGCACCATTGGATTCCTCATCAAATTCTAGGCAGGATCCATCTAAATTTCATCGAATTCCATGAAGAATTGAGGAAGTTATGGCCTTCATGCAAATCCACCAAAACTTGGTTTTTGCCTTGGCCTGACCTGAAATTCAGGTCACCCTTATGTATTCATGGGGTTGTTTTGATACACGGATGTATCACCACCCCAGTGGTAGCAGGCGTGTGTGTTTGGTTGGAGGTCATGGGTTCAAGACCCACCCAGACCATTTTTGCTATTTCTCTCATTTTTCAATTTTTCTTATTTTTCATGATTTTTATTAATTAATCTCAAATTTAATTTCTCTCTCAATTTTAATTCTTTTTTATTGGTTCTTTTTTTGAAAATTCACAAAAATGTTGAAATATTTAATTCCACAAAAAAATTTGAATTTATATTATTTATTTAATATAGTTTGAATTTTTGTATTTAATTTAATTTTATTTGTTTTCAAACATTTTTAAATGAGATTCCTACCTTGATTTTTCAAAACTAATTGGATTTTAAGTCTTCATGTGATTAAACATGATTTTAAAAAATATTTTTCAAAGCCTTCCACTTGATTTTAAATATATTTTACATTTTATATTTAATTTCCTTTGAAAATCATATATTTTTAATTAAAATTAAGATTTCTCTTAAATTTTAATTTTTAAACTTCATTTCAAACACTTTTGGGCCTCTAATAGAACGTAAGACTCATCCCTTGTCACACACAAACTTTTTGGGCCTTAGTCATTGTTTAAGACCCGATGCGATTTTCAAAATGACAGTGCGATCACTGTTTTTCACCTGGGCCTCTCTCTGAGTTATAAGTCCTATTATCTCTTTGTATTAAACACTTTTGGGCCTCTTGATAGAGTGTAAGTCCCATCCCTTTGTAAATAAACCATTTTGGGCCTTAGTCATTGTATAAGTCCCGATACGTTTTAAAAAATCTCGGTGCGATCGCCGTTTTCAAACAATTTACATCTGGGCCTCCCTTTGTGTTGTAAGTCCTATTTTTATTCTTTTTAAAAACATTTTTGGGCCTCTAATAGAGTTTAAGACCCATCCTTTTTGTAAACACAGTCATCTGGGCCTCTCCTTGAGTATAAGCCCCAAACTTCCTTTTAAAATAACTTTCTTTTTTATTTAGATTCAAATTCAAAGTTATATCAAAACTTTCTTCAATTTCTTGAATAAACTAACTATACAACTTTGGTTACAATGCTGGAGCTTGCACAACTGTAAGTTCTACCATTTTCTTCTACATACTTACTTATATATTTCATCTGTATATGTATGTCTGTATATACTTGCTTAGAGTTTTCCCCAGCAATTAGGTCTAGATTTAGATCAAACCAGTGGTTACTCTTTCAACACAGTCAAAACTAGTTCCTCATAGGAATTTCCAGATACAGTCTTGCCTCCTCTTGGGCTTATACAATATGGAACAGGTAAAGGCATTATTCCCGGTGAAACTTTTCTCAAGACTGTCACAACTCAGAAATATTTGTACAAGAAATTCATTTCCCTAGAGAGGATTAATTCTCGGTGAAACCTCTCCTGAATTTCTTCAAACCTTGGAACTGTTCTGCAAGGAAAGGACTTATTCCCAGTGAAACCTTTCTTGAACTTTTCTTAGGCTTGGACCCAAAGGCTTCCTAAAAGCATCCCTAGCCTCCTCTTGGGCTTTGTACAAGGACCCTCAGGCTTCTTAGAAGTTCTCATCCTCCTCTTGGGCTTAGTACAAGGACCCAAAGACCTCCAACAGGTATAGGACAGAACCTAGTATTCTTTTGCTAGTTCAATCCTCCAGAGAGTCAGAATTCCAAAACATCATACCAGTTTAGGGTTAATTCTCATCCCTTAAAACCATAGCCTCCTCTTGGGCATCATACAAAGATCATCCTCCAGTTAAGAGTAAACCTCTTCATACCAGTAGACTTGGAAAGTCTCATCTCTCTTGGATCTCAAAGAGACCCTCAAGTTTCTTAAAGGAAAAGGAGAAACCCTGATCATGTCATCGATCTCCAGCAGAGTTAAAACCTCCATAGGTTAAAAAACTCAATCTTTAAGCTTTCACTTTAAATTCCCCAGCTAGGGTCAAATTACTACCAATAAATCCTAAAAAAAAAAAATCAGAACCTCAAGGCATCTAATATTTTAAACTCTTCTTTAATCCTCATCAAGTGTTGATTCCCCAACTTGGACCTGTCTCTGGATCTCAATAATCCTCAGCAGAAGTTAGCCTTCTCTTAGGCTTCAAATAAGAAACTCCCCAACCAGCCTCCTCTTCGACTTTGTATAATGATTTTCCCTCAGAAGATTTAGCCTCAATCTTGGGCTTTGTACAAGACAGACAAAATATTTTCCAGCTGAGTTAATAACTTTTAGCCTCAATCTTGGGCTTTGTACAGGACAGATAAAACCCCTCCCCAGTGGAGCCATTTCTTTTAGCCTCGATCTTGGGCTTTGTACAAGACATACCAAACTTTCCCCAGAAGAGTCAATTCTTTCCAGCCTCAATCTTGGGCTTTGTACAAGACAGAAATAAAACTCCCTAAATAGAGTCAACCTTTTAGCTTCAACCTTGGGCTTTGATCAAGGCACACAAAAATCAACACCCCTCAGAGGAAATCAAGATTTCTCTGTAGGAAGACATTTCTCTGTACATCACACATCAAAACAGACAACAAAAAAACCAATCCCAGATAATTGCTGTAAGTGGCACACTTGTTGATTCAAAAATCCAAGTTGTAGTCCCTCTTTATCCTGGTAAATCCCTTATTTCATCTAATTATTGTAAGTGGCAAGTCTCTGGATTATTTACATCCAAGCCAATGTCCCACTCTTAGCATGAAAGACTCCTAAGGAAAAATGGCATTGCTCTACACTGAGTTAAAGTTTCTTCCTTCAGGACAATTCCCTTATAAAGGAAATTAAGGCATTGTTGGATTCTATACATTCCAGTTAAAGTAATTCCCGTTTAAACCAATCCTGACATCTGTGATGAATAGATGAGATATCTCTTTTTAGAGAAGACAAATTCTCTCTCAGTCAAACTTTTAGCTTCAATCTTGCTGTTTAAACAAGACACCAAACATCTTTTCTCCCATAGAATTGGAGGAATTATGATTGCTCTGATTTCCCTGTTATCTTTACGGGAATACGTAGGCATAAGATTGCAAAATTTTAGCGAGCACACATATCAAAAACTTTAGGTCCAGTAACTTACCAAAAACATCGAAAAACCCGAAAACAACAAAAATACTCTCTCAACACTCCCAAAGGAGAAACTTTCCCAACCTATAACAGTAAACACCAGAAAGTATAGAAAAACATACCAAAGAAAATTTATGGATAACCATATATACGTTGGGTAATTGACAACTGCCCTTTGTATAATCTGACCCCGGATCCCCCAATCTCTTAGCATTTGTTAAAGAAAACATTTGTGTGCAAGGTTAGTTTTAGATATCTTCCCTTTCCTTTCCAGCTTCATAGGATAAATAAGAAATCAGAAAGTAGCAACCAATTCCAACCATTGCGGTAAGGTGGTTGCCTCACCGACAAAAATTGCACGCTACCTTATCTTCACATAAAATGAACATCAAAGTTGAAGAATGTCATCCAAGCTTTCCAAAAAGTCCTAGAACGTCCATTTATCTTACTTGAGCAAGAAGTTATGGATTTTACAAAAAGGCTTGATGCAACTGACTTTTAGGACAGATTGTGTGCACTTTTCTTGTGTCACACGACTTTCAAGCCTTGTCATCATCCAAGATCAACATGAATCTTATATAATCACATAAAATATGCAAGAATATGCCAATGAGTCAAGGATTTATCCCTTAGCATGAGAGAATCATCATTACAAAGCCATGAAGTCAAGTTTGTTCTTATGCATTTATGTGAGACATTGAATTATCAAGAACTGAACTACACCAGTTAAAAACAATGAGTGATCAAACCTGCAAAATGAGGATTTAGTCAAGGATTATCTCTTTGAAAGTTAAGAAACATCATTACAAGGTTAAGAACTTAAGTTTTGTTCTTAAGCATTTATGTGCAATAGTGCACATTCAAATATTCCACTCTTTTTAGTCAAGATTCATGCATAAACAATAATAAAAACATCTGAGGAATGTGGAATTGGTCAAAAGTTGGCTATGCTACTTAGAAGAGCTATTGTACCTTGACATAGAAGTTATGTCATCTTGCCAAAAACATTGAATGAACATTTGTCCACCAATTCATTACTATTCAGTCAAGACAAACTTATTCACCTATAAATAGAGCTCATTTCTGATGTTTCAAAACACACCAAAACAAATACAACACTTGTTTTCTCTCATTTCTCTCTTCATTTCAAAATTTCAAAATTCAAAATAGTGAGAATTGAATTTTCAAAACCTGAAGGTTTCAATCCATTCCAAGCACATCAACACACTCCTGAAGGATCAAGGAAGCTCATAGAATCTTTTTCTTGCTGCTTTAACTACATTGAAGAGGCATTGGACCTTGCTCCAATAGGTAAGTGTTCTTGCACTTTGAAACTCCATGTACATGCATCATTATTGATTGATTCTTGAAACAAAAATGTAGTTCTTAATGTGTTTGTTGTGAATATCCTACTGTTTGCACTTTAAACATGTTTATATGTGGAGTTTATGTTGTTTAAAAACTAAGGTTCAGTTATATTTTTTTTCCTCGTGTGTTCTGTACGTTTAGTTTCAGTATGTATGAGTGGTACCGTTGGATTCCTTGCGAAAAATCGGTCAAGATAAGTTCTTACGGTTTTTAATTTCGTGAAAAATTAAGAGAGTTATGAGTGTTGGAAGATTGAGAAAAAAATGAAGAAAATATGGAAGAGAGAGAGGATGCATGAGGGATGTCGAAGATGATGTTGTGACATTTATTTCCATTTTTCTCTTCAAGTTTTTTTCATAACTTTAACCATTCATTTCTCATAGCTCCTTTAACATTTTTGAGCCATTCTTTTTCACACATGTCATTTATACTCCCTAATATTTTAATCCACAAAAAATCACAAAAATAATTTTCATTTGATATATTTTTAATATATCAAAAATATTATTTTAAATTGTTTTTAAATGTTTTAAAAATGATTTCTTTCTTGATTTTCTTTAAAACCAAAATGATTTTAAATATTCATGTGGATAAAATACTTTTTCATAAACCTTAATCATTGTTTATAACATGATTAATGATTTTATTTGATATTTTTATCATTTTTACTTGATTTTTCTTTGAAAAACACCTTTAAAAAAATGACATTAGGGTTTCACTTTGATTCTATCTTTCAAACTTCATTTCAACACTCATGGGTCTCTATTAGAGTGTAAGACCCATCCCCTTTGTAAATATACCATTTTGGGCCTCAGTCATTGTATAAGTCCCGATACGATTTTAAAAAATAAATGGTGCGATCGTTGTTTTTCATCTGGGCATCTCCTTGAGCTATAAGCCCCAACTCTTGTATAAAAATAACATTTTTTGGGCCTCTAATAGAGTGTAAGACCATCCCTTTGTGTAAATAATTTTGGGCCTCATTCATTGTATAATTCCCTCTTTGGTTTTCAAAATCACGGTGCGATTGTCGCCTTTTCAAATAAATCATCTGGGCCTCTCCTTGAGTATAACCCCCATTTTTCGTTTTTCACCAACACTTTTGGGCCTCTATTAGAGTGTAAGACCCAACCCCTCTTTGTACAAAAACAAATTTTTGGGCCTCTACTATAGTATAAGTCCCACAACGTCTGTCAGTATCGTAGTACGATCAATGTTTTCAAATAATTCATCTGGGCCTCAGTCACTGTATAAGCCACAAACATTATTTTCTTTTTAAAAAACAACTTGTTTTTTTATTCAAATTCAAATTCAAGGTTTCCTCAAAACTTTCTGCAATTTCTTGAAACCCTAAAAGAGGTAATACAGTTGTAGTCAATACAACAGATCACAATACATTTGGGCTTCTTCTCAGAAGGTAAGTCCCCACATCTTTTTCAATGCCTATTATATATCAATATAATTGTCTATATATACTTGTGCATATCTTGCTTAGAGTTTTCCCCAGCAATTAGGTCTATGCTTAGGTCAAACAAGAGGTTACTTTCAACATCGTAAAAACTAGTTCCCTCATAGGAATTTCCCTATACAGTCTGCCTCCTCTTAGGCTTATACAATATGGAACAGAGAAAGGTATTATTCCCGGTGAAACTTTTCTCAAGACTGTCAAACTTAGATATATATTTGCACAAGAAATTCATTTCCCCAGAGAGGAATAATTCCCGGTGAAACCTCTCTTGAATTTCTTCAAACCTTAGAATTGTTCAACAGAGAAAGGCTTAATTCCCGGTGAAACCTTTCTTGAACTTTTCTTAGGCTTGGACCCAAAGGCTTCCTAAAAGCATCCCCAGCCTCCTCTTGGGCTTAGTACAAGGACCCAAAGGCCTCCTAAAGGTATAGGATATAAATTGGTCATCTCTACTAGTTCCATCCCCCAGGAGAGTCAAAATTCCAGAACATCATACGATTCTAAGGGTTGATCTTCATCCCTTAAACCAAAAGCCTCCTCTTGGGCATCATATAAAGACCCCTCTCTACACCAGAGCCTACCATTTCTTGAGAGACTTGGAAAGTCTCAACCTCCTCTTGGGCTTCATTCAAGTAGACTTGCAAAGTCTCATTTCCTCTTGGATCTCACACAAAAACCCTCAAGTTTCCTAAAAGCACAGGAAGAGCCCTGATCATTTCATCAATATACTAATCTCCAGCAGAGTTAAAACCTCTACAGGTTTTAAAACTCAACTTTAAACCCCTCTGACCCCCAACCAGGCTTAACTTTCACCTTGAAAATCCCATCCAAGGTCAGATTGACCTCAACAAATCCCTAATAGAATCAGAACCTCATGGCATCTGATATTTCAACTCTTCCCTGATTCTCAGCAAGAGTAAACCCTTTGGATTCCCCAATACAATTCAGACCTGCTCCTGGATTTCAATAAATCCTCAACAAGAGATAACCTTCTCTTAGGCTTCATATAAGAATTTCCCGAGTCAGCCTCCTCTTAGGCTTTATATAATGAATCTCCCCAGTCAACCTCAATCTCGGGCTTTGTACAAGGCAGATAAAACCATCCCCAGTGAAGTCAGTTTCTTTTAGCTTCAACCTTGGGCTTTGACCAAGGCACACAAAAATCAACATCCCCTCAGATGAGATTATGAGTCCACTCTGTAGGAGGACATTTCTTCTATTTATCACATATCAAAACAGACAATCAAAACCTTTTTCCAGATAATTGCTGTAAGTGGCACACTTGTTGATTCAAAATCCAAGCTGGAATCATTCTCTTATCCTGGCTAAAATTCATCTTTCATCTAACTCCTATAAGTGGCAAGCCTCTGGATCCCTAACATCCAAGCCACTGTCCCTCTCTTAGCATGAAAGATTCATAAGGAAAAAGTGGCATTGCTCTACACTGAGTTAAAGCTTTCTTCCTTCATGACATCCCTCGTATAAAGGAAATTATGGCATTGCTGGATTCACATATCCCAGTTAAAGTAATTTCCCTTATAACCAATTACTCAACATCTGTGATGAATAGGTGAGATATCTCCCTTTAGAGATGACAAATTCTCTCTCAGTCACCCCTTTAGCTTCAATCTTGGGCTTTAAACAAGACACAAATACTCAGTAAGCTTCAATCTTGGGCTTTGAACAAGACACCGGTTTATCACTGTTTCACATTCCCGGATTATCAACTAGCACCAACATTGGAGGAGTACTCTCATTTGACTGATTTACCCATTACTGACCAAGTTCCCTTTTCTGGAGTGGAAGAAATTCCAAAGGAACAAACCATTGCAAGAGCAATCTATTTGGACGAGTCAGAGGTCAGGGCTCACATGACCACTAAGGAAGGAATCCAGGGTTTACCAGCTAAATTCCTGACGGAGAAAGCTCTATACTTTACCAGTGTAGGAAACATAACTGCTTTCGAAGATATCTTTGTTCTACTCACATATGGGTTATTCCTCTTTCCCAACATCGATAACTTCGTCGATACCAATGCCATTAAGATCTTTCTAATTGGAAACCCCGTACCAACCTTGCTCGCATATGCTTATCATTATGTACACTTAAGGAATTTGTACAGCAGAGGAATGATCACATGCTGTGTACCCCTACTTTACAAATGGTTCACTTTCCATTTACCCAAGTCGGCTACTTTTTGGGACCATAAGAGTACTCTACGTTGGTCACAAAGAATCATGTCTCTTACCAACTCTGACATAGATTGGTATAATAGGATTTATGAGGGGATAAAGATCATCGGCAGTTGTGAAAATTTCCCTAATATACCCCTCATAGGAACTAAAGGAGGAATCAACTATCATCCAATTTTAGTTCGCCGTCAATTCGGATACCCGATGAAGAATATCCCTCTTAATGTTTATCTGGAAGGTATTTTCTTCAAGGAAGGGGAAAATGACAGGGTACTAAAGAAGGAAATAATGCATGCCTGGCAACACATTCACAGGAAAGGAAGAGAGTCTCTAGGAAGACCAGACTGTACCTCCATGGAACCTTATCTCCACTGGGTACAAACTAGAGCCCTCAAGCTGAGGATGCCTTACCCTCGTCAAGAAGTTCTTCCATTAAAGGAATCTGTCCTTTATTTTATGTCTGATACGGAAAAATTCCAGGTCGCTCTCAACAAAGTTCAATTGGAGAAAGGCTCTTGGAAAAACAAGTACCGAATCCTCAATGTGGAGTGTACCAAAATTCAGGAACTGTAAAAAGAAAAGGATGCTCTGATTGAGATTCTAGAACAACATGCTATAGAAGATCAAAGGAACTTGCTCACTCCTTTCACTTGGCAAAGGACTGACAACCCGACAATGGCTGAAGATCCCCGATCAAAGAAAAGGAAAATACCAAAACCAGCATCTGAGCTCTCTTCAGAGAGGATTCAGGATCCATAAACTTAGTCATTTTCCTTACAGCACTTTGTAAAATACTGTATTTTCCCTTTCTGCAATCTTTCAAATTCAATAAAAGGGGTCTCCCCACTGTATGATATTTGCAATCTATTTGTTGAAGTTTCTTTTTTGATTAAAGCAAAAACAAAACAAAAAAAATATATATCATTGCATTCATCATTCTCACATAACGCGTTCTTTTTATCTTCGAGTCTCACATATGTGTCACGATTCTAGAGTCAAACCGTCTCACTCATACAATACTCTGGCCAATCGACAAAAGAAAATGGACGATCTCGAGGAAGAAAATAGAGAGCTGAGAGAAGAAGTCGACGCTCTAAAGGAAAGTTTGGAAAAACTTCACAATGACATGCAATCCCTGGCAGCAGCACAGAGGAAACAAAAGAGGACTGTGATCTCAGAGATCGCATCTACGCCCGTAGTGGAGACATATGATCCTCAGTACAACATGCCTAAAGGTTGCCCCTGGGGCATGCCTATCAACTTTGTCCCTGAAGGATACATCCCGCCGGTCACTGAAGACCCAGAAACTGCAGCAGGAATCGCTGGGCCTGAAGGTTACAAACTTCAGGAAAGCGAGGACGCAAGAGTTATGATAGCAACTCCTGAAGGTTACAAACTTCGGGGCATGGAAGCACCAAGAGTCACCATCGTAATGACTATACCACAACCAATGGTACACACTGTCCCGGAAGGACAGATTCCATAAGTAATTTCTGGTGGAAACGAAGACATGTACGAAAGGATGAATGAGTTCCAGGAACAAAGTCATGTACGCCGCAGACCTTTGTCTGGTCCCTAATGTGAAAATACCGCACAAATTCAAGGTGCCTGACTTTGAAAAATACAAAGGCAGCTCTTGCCCTCAAAGTCATTTGGTGATGTACGCTCGAAAGATGTCAACTCAGACAGAAAATCAACAACTACTGATCCATAATTTTCAAGACAGTTTAACCGGTGCCGCACTCAAATGGTACATGGGTTTAAACCGCACCAAGATCAATACTTTCAGAGATCTTGGTGATACCTTCGTTCAGCAGTATAAGTATAACCTGGACATGGCACCAGACATAAATCGACTCAGAGCAATGTTGTAAAAGGACAAGGACACTTTTAAGGAATATGCTCAGAGATGGTGTAAAATTGCCGCTCAGATTTGCCCCCCTCTTGAGGAAAAATACATGACCATGATCTTTTTGAAAATCTTGAGCTCATTCCATTACGATCGAATGGTCGCCAGTGCGCCCAGTGATTTCACTGAAATGGTGAACATGGGGGTATGCCTTGAAGAAGCAGTCCGAGAAGGACGATTGGTCAAAGATGTAGAGCCATCAAGTAGTACCAAAAGATACGGTAGTGTTTTCCCAAAGAAAAAAGAGCAAGATATTGGTAATATCTCTCTCGGAAAGAAAAGGCGAAGGTATCAACTAGTAGCAGTGGTAACTCCCACTATTAACTCTGCGCCGGCTCCAACGTATCAACCTCAGGTTGCTCAGAGCCAACCAAATCAACAACAGTATCAGCAAAGGACACAACAGCCTCTTCAACAGGCTCATCCTCAGTACAACAATAACAATCGTACGACACGACCACCAGGGTTTGACCTATACCGATGTTGTACGCAGAATAATTTCCACTTCTACTGGTCAAGGGGCACATCCAAACCAGGTCTCCTCTTACTGTACTGGAAAATTTGCCTTTTTGGTTCAAAGCGGATCAAACTTGCCCTTACCATCAAGGAGGATCGGGGCACAACATTGAGAAATGTCTCAGCTTCAAGTCTGATGTGCAGAAGCTTGTCAGGAACAGGATCTTATCTTTCAGAGATACTAATCTGAATGTTCAGACGAACCCGTTGCCTCAACATGAGAAGACTGCAGTAAATTTAATAGAAGAAGAATCTAGCCACAGTTATCAAATTCCCGATTTACTCCTATTAGGAACTAATTTGGTCAGGATGCATTGTAGACAGAGCGGGTATGGTCATGTACCACCGTACCATTATCACCATTTTGATATATATTCAAAGAATAATCAAGGATGTTCCGTAGTGCAATCAGATCTACAAGAACAAATGGATCTCGTATGGATCAAGATCACCGAATCCGTGAAATCAACATGGCCCATGCACATCCCAACATTGTTCAGAACCACAATATTCTTGTGATGAACATCAATTTGGTGGTGATGCACTCAAGGCAAAGTAAATACCATGATCTGCCAAGGCACGATTACAATTCCTGTCCGATCTGCTCAATAAGCAATCTAGGATGCTCTTTTGTACAAGAGGCCCTTCAACGTCAGATGGATCTCGGATGGATCCAAGACTACCGTGAGAGAAATACCCATCAAGTCAATGTGGTTCAGATCTTTGACATATGCTTGATGAATACCAGTTTGGTAGAACTACATGCTAAGCAAGTCAGGCTTGGCTTTCTGGCTTCACATGATTATCTAGACTGTGAACAATACCATGAAGACGACCAAGGGTGTACGCTTGTCCAAAGAACACTTCAACACTTGTTGGACTACTGGTTGCTTCCAATCTACTAGGATGAAGCTACACAACAGATCAGTATGACTAACGAGAATCGTGATAGGCATCAAAGTCAGGATGTCCGCTCGATGGTAACAGATCTAGTAAAGTTGCAATGCATACAAAGCGGACGTGGTCGGGTGCCACCATGTAATTATGAGCACTGTAGAGTTTTCTCAGAGAACAACCAAGGATGTTATCTTGTACGGTCGGCTCTTCAAAATCAGTTGGACCAAAAAGAGATTCGACCATGTTCAAGTTCTAGTTCGATCAACGTGATACAAGACTATCTTCCTGATTAAGGCAAAGACGTTGTCATAATCTCCTATCACGAAATGGCCAAAGACGTATGCGCCATAATCCCTCTACTCAATGAATCGAGAATCTCTCTTGATAGTAGAAAGACTCTCAACCTCGAACCAATTGAGGCCGGCTACGATGGTCAGAAAAATCAAAAGGCTCCCGTGGTTATCTACTAGCCAGGTCCAATACCGTACGAATCAGATAAGGCTATCCCTTACAAGTACGGTGCAACAACAATCGAAAATGGAAAGGAAACTACATTACCCTCCGTCGTGAACATTGCCGACATCAGTCGAGTAACACGGAGCGGCCGGATCTTCAACAGAGGAGTTGGAGAACCTGCCAAGGAAATGGAACCTCAAATAGAAGTTTCTAATCAACCATTCAGTCAATCTTGTAATCCAGAGCGGGTAAAAAACAACGATGAGATGCTGAAGCTCATCCAAAAGAGAGAGTACAACATTGTAGACCAACTATTGCAAACTCCATCTAGAATCTCTATGCTAACTCTCTTGATCAGTTCCGAAGCTCACAGGGAAGCTCTGCAAAAAATCTTGGACTAAGCTTTCGTAGAACAAGATGTGACGATAAGACAGTTTGACAGCATCATTTCCAACATCACTTCCTGCAACAACTTAGGATTCAGTGATGAAGAACTACCAGAAAAAGGCAAAAATCATAACATGGCACTTAACATTACAGTCAACTACCAAAACAATGCTTTAGCCAGCGTACTGGTAGACACGGGATCAGCTTTGAATGTTATGCCAAAATCTACTCTGATGCGACTATCATTTTATGGAGCTCCGATGAAAGGCAGTGAGATCATCGTCAAAGCCTTTGACGGATCCAGAAAAACAGTTATCGGCGAAGTTGATCTTCCCATAACCATCGGTCCTCACACTTTCCAAGTCACTTTCCAGGTCATGGACATCCTGGCAGCATTGAGCTTTTTATTAGGAAGGCCTTGGATACATGAAGCTGGCGCAATCACTTCGACACTTCACCAGAAGCTGAAGTTCGTCAAGAATGACAAGTTAGTCACAGTATGCGAAGAGCAAGCTTTAATAGTGAGCAACTTATCATCATTCTCCTGTGTAGAACCCGAGGAGGTTGTTGGAACCCAGTTTCAAGCACTCTCGGTCAGCAATGAGAATCGATTAGAGAAAGGGACGTCGATTTCCTCGTACAAAGATGCTCTCGAAGTGATCAAGGGTAACGACATAAAAGGATGGGGACAACATGTAATTCCTACTGATAACAAAACAAAGAAAGGTCTTGGTTTCTCTTCAACCTGTACCCAGACTGCTACTAAAGATGAAAGTTTTCATCCCATTCAGGACTTCTTCCATAGTGGAGGCTTCCTCCACCCAGTGTCTCAAGAAGTACACACCATCAATGAGGGCGACTCCTCCGATACAGATGAAGAGTGGAAGTCCTATCTCAACGAGGATAGTTATATGTCTCAGGGAGAGGCGTATACGCCATTTTGCTTTCCCACGCAGTGTCCAAGATATATACCAAGATTAGACGTCAAGATGATGTATGGAGATTGTGATCTTGAGGGATGTCGTGCTCCGCCTAACTCATTGGAAGACGATCCGATGAAAGACAACTTCGATCATGACTATTTTGATCCCCTGGATGACTTGCCTATCTGGCAGCCATACCCAAAAGACTTGGGGCAAAAGAGTCAGCCCAACGATACATATCAATTGAGACACATTGAAAAGAATACATGCGTCACCACCGAGTCATGGGATCATTACTTAGGACATTCAGAAAATATCCAACACAACGATGAATCTGCAAAGATTGCAGGACAAGAGTTCATTAACTATGTTTTTCCTGAGCTCTACATCATCGAGAAAGATGATTCCTCCAGTCCCACAGAAGTATGGAAACCTTAGGACAGCCGAGTGGCAAGTACGACTTCTTGGTCAAGTACACTGCTCCTGAAAGCTCTCGCATCAGATACGAGGACATCCAGCCAAATGGATGGGGAGATCCTCTTGAGAGTGAGAATACTAAGAAAGATACAACAGAAGAGTTTGTTTATGACAACTCTGCATGGGAGGAAGACTTCAATGATCCTGCTCCGCCAGAAACCAACGTCATTTCTGAGAAAAAACCAAGAAAGAAGTTACCAAACTCTGTGATTCACCGAGGAGTTCGTCGCCAATGGGTTGCTGTCGATGTCCCGAAAGTCGTCCATAAGTCTAAGTAATTGTCATCTTTGTTTTAACCTTTCAGCCTGCCCAGGTGAAACAGATGTTTTTATAAGGCTCACTTTTCTGTAAATGTCCCTCTTCACTTTGCCCAAAGCGACAGAGTTTTTTTTATATATTGCTGTATTTCAAGAATTGACTAAATCATAAATAAATAAATGTCGTTCTGTCATTCCCGCATTTATTGTTGTTTTCACTTTTCATTTTTTCAGAAAATGGTAATCCTAAAACAATAAATAAAAATGAGCATTTTTCAGAAAATACACTGCACACACTCTTGCATTCTCTCTATCTCTTCTAAAAAACAAATCATCACGTCATGCAGATTTCTTGTTTTATACCCCATTGAAACATACGATCCAATGCCTTCTCCCAACTTTGAATTCCCGGTATTTGAAGCTGAAGAAGAAGAGGACGAAGAAATTCCAGAAGAGATCTCCCGATTACTCAGACAAGAGGAAAGTTCCATTGAACCTCACAAATAGCCGTTGGAAACGGTCAACTTGGGTTCAGAAGAAGAGAGGAAAGAAGTCAAGATTGGGGCACTGCTCAGTCCGACTGTTAGAGAAGACTTGATAAAACTTCTCAAAGAGTTTCCAGATGTGTTTGCTTGGTCCTATCAGTACATGCCAGGGTTAGACACCAGCATCGTGGAACATCAATTACCGTTGAAATAAGAATGTCTGCCAGTGAAACAAAGGCTGAGACGGACTCACCCGGATATGGATATCAAAATCAAGGAGGAAGTGCAGAAACAGATTGACGCAGGTTTCCTCGCCACCTCAGAATATCCTCAATGGTTGGCCAACATAGTTCTAGTTCCGAAAAAGGACAGAAAAGTCGGAATGTGTGTAGACTACAGGGATCTGAATAAAGCAAGTCCAAAGGATGTTTTCCCCTTACCACACATAGACATGCTGGTAGACAGTACAGTAAAACTCAAAGTCTTATCCTTCATGGATGGATTCTCGGGCTATAATCAAATCCAAATGGCGCCGGAAGATATGGAGAAAACTTCATTCATCACCCCATGGGGCACCTTTTGTTACAAGGTAATGTTGTTCGGTTTAAAGAACGTCGGGGAAACCTATCAAAGGGCCATGACTACTCTGTTTCATGACATGATGTACAAAGAAATTGAAGTGTATGTCGATGATATGATTGCCAAATCTAAAACATAAGAGGAGCATGTGACCCACTTGTCAAAGTTATTCGAGCGTCTGAGGAAATATAAACTCCGCTTAAATCCCAACAAATGCATGTTTGGTGTTCGCTCAGGAAAACTTTTAGGGTTTATCGCCAGCCAAAAAGGAATTGAGGTTGATCCTGACAAGGTCAAGGCCATTCAAGAAATGCCTTCACCAAAGACTGAAAAATAAGTCAGAGGATTCCTGGTATCACGGCCGGCAAAATTTTTTGAGTCGCCATCATATTTTTTATGGAAAATAAATGATAAACCTAAAAAATCCTAATCCTAAAGGTAGATATTCCTAAGGTTCGGGAGTCGTTTAAGTGAGGGGAAGGTGTTAGGCACCCTTCACCTCCATTGTACTCAATGGGATCCTCCTTATATTTTAGGGTATGCTTGTTTGTTTGTCTAAATGATTTATTTACAAAATAATCCTAAGTTCTTTATTATTGTACTCGCTAGGGTTTACAACCCTATGCCTACGTACCTTCAATTTTGAAGAATCAGAGTAACCATAGTTCACCTCCCCTATTCCTACCCCCTAATCCTATTCCCATTCCTAATCCTAAACCTAATCCAATATTTATACTCTTCGATAAAGAGTTATATCCCCAAATCTATTATTTATACTCCTAGATAAGGAGTTCTATCCCTTAATCTATTGTTTATACTCCTAGATAAGGAGTTATATCCCTTATCCCTTATTTATACTCTCGGACGAAGAGTTTTATCCCTTAAAATCTCTTATCCCTTATTTATACTCTCGGAGGGAGAGTTTTATCCCTTATCCATTATTTATACTCTCGGATGGAGAGTTTTATCCCTTATCCATTGTTTATACTCTCGGATGGAGAGTTCTATCCCTTATCCATTGTTTATACTCTCGGATGGAGAGTTCTATCCCTTATCCATTGTTTATACTCTCGGATGGAGAGTTCTATCCCTTATCCATTGTTTATACTCTCGGAGGGAGAGTTTTATCCCTTATCCATTGTTTATACCCTCGGATGGAGAGTTCTATCCCTAAATCCCTTTGGCCTATGTTTCAACTCTTGGAACCTATGAGCTTTATCCCTTATCCCATCCCTTATTTAGGCTCTCGGACCAAGAGCTTTATCCCAATTTTAAATCCCTAGAAAAATCCTCTATGTCCCTTAAAAAAAACAATAAAATCCCTCAAATCCCCAAGTAATTTAATAAAACCCAAAATGCTATTCATTATGCAACATCCCCAAAAAAAAATATTCCAATTTAAAAGACCGTTGACATAACCCCAAAAATAAAAGAATTTTAACTCCTATTATTATTATATATTTTTTTAGAACATATAGATCCAGCATTTTTAAAAATATCCATTAAAACCTAACCCCAAAAATCATTCCTAAAACCCTTATAAACTTAAACCCCCATTTCTCCAAACAAATTATTTTAGATAAACTATTTATCCCGAAAATAATCAAAGATTAAAACATCTAAATATTTACCCTAATTAGATAATTAAATTAAGTCATTAATTTAATTATCGAGAAAAAATCCTAAGGTAAAATTAACTCAATTTTAATTAAATTAATTTATTATTTTAAAAAGTTAAAAAAACCTAAACTCCAAAAAAAATTATCCTAAATAAATTCAATCATTTATCTAATCAACCAAAACCCTTTTTCCTAAAAAACCCAAATAAAATATAATCTAATTAACTGATTAAATTAAGTCATTAATTTAACCAAAACCCTATCATTTAAAAATCCTAAATAAAACATAACCTAATTAAATGATTAAATTAAGTCATTAATTTAATCATACAAAAACCTAAAATCCTCTTTTTTTTATAAATCCAAACTTAAAATTTAAAACCTAATATTAATTAAATTAAGTAATTAAATTAATTAATAACTAAAAAAACAGGGGGGGTGCAAAACCAACAGATCAGTAATTGGGCTTACGTGGTGGGGGTGCAAAAAGTAATCTGGGCGCAAGGCCCAGTTACTCGAGTCCAAAGCATGCAAAAAATAAAAAATAAAAGGAAAACATGGGAGCAGTCAAAGTTGAACTCCCTCAAGAGCGTCTGATAATGATCAGACGGTTCCCAAAGGCTTGAAATCCTAGCCTTAGATTCTGATTACTACCCCAGGTATGCGAGATGAACGATGGAGTCAAAGGAGACTCATGATGTGCGCGTGTGGAAAGGAACCCGTTGACTCCAACGGTCAAGCAATCTGGATGGCCCAAGGGAGGACACTTGGCACGCATCCAAGACCATACGGAAGGAGTACATAATCTCCCATCTCCTCATAACCCCCCTCATTTTCCAATTTCCTTCTCTCTCTTACCCGCTCTCTCTCTCTCACTAACTCTCATTCTCTCTCGCTTCTCTCCTCTTTCTAAACCTCTCCGGCCACCCTTCCAACGGCCTCCGGCCACCGCCCAAAACCCCCCAACCACCGTAAATCCCAGAATTCGGTTGAGGATTCAACCGGAACATTCATACAGCAAGAACCCTAACCCCACCCCAACCCAGAATTGATGAACCCTAACCCAAACCGTATGAACCCTAGCCTAAATCGTATGAACCCTAACCCTACCTTCGGCCAAAACCCAGAAACCCCACTGAACCCCAAGAACCCTAACCCTACATCCTACGAACCCTAGGGTTCACATGAACCCTAACCCTAATTTCAAAGGAAAAAAACCCAGAATCGCAAACAACAACAACAATCAGAAACACAATCTTAAAAAAGCTAAGTTTTTTCTTTATTTACCGTCCGTGCCGTGAAATTGGCCGTATGTTATTTATCCGTTTATTTCTCCTCTTCTAATTTCTCTCCTTTTTATTTGCAGGGGTTCGAGCTCAAGGATTATAGGGTTCTAATGATTAACCCTAGTCCTTTACGTGATGAGCTTTACTGAGGGTTAGAGGAATTCACAGCCGCAAGTCTCTTTCGCTTAGGGTCTTTCCTTTATTTTTGAATTTTGTTTTAGTTTTTATAGGAAAAATTTAGGTTTTAGAAATTTATTAGATTTGATTCTGTTTAGGAAATTTTCTATGTAATTTCTATGATTTTGATCCGATTTGATGTAATTTGATTTGTTTTGATTGTAAAATTGTATAATCTGATTGTGAAAAATTAAAAAGAGATCCTGATTTGATTTGATTTTCCTCTGCGCAAAGTTAGGGTTTGGGCCTGGGGAGGATGATGAACGATTGGTCAACCCAATTGACCACAAAATAAAATAATAAAAAATAAAAATAAAATAATAAAAATAAAAATTAATAAAATGACCATTACCGTACAAAATGAAAATAATATCGCCCCAAAACAAATCTTAATGACAAAACAAAAAATAAATAATAATTAGTAACTATATTATTAAATAAAAATCCAATACTAATCCACCTTAAGCCCTAATTAATAATTAAAAATCTAAATCTTTAATTAAAACAATGTTCCTAATTAATAAAAAAAGTTCAGCAAATAGAAATTTAATAAAATGTAAAAAGATGCTAATAAAAATATTTCAAACTAATTAACACTAAAATAAAACCTGATTATTCAATTTTAATGGTAGATAACAACCGATATATTAAATCCTTCAAATATAAAAATATTCTAAGATAACTTAAAAATAATTACTAAAATCCTATTATCTAAAAGGAAAAAAACCCACCTCTTTTCTAATAAAACTTATTTAGAATTCCATAAAATCCAACATAATAAATTCTAAAATGAAAAGAAAGCTCTATTAAAAATAAATACATAAAATAACTAACAATAAAATCACAACAGAAATAAAAATCCTTATATAAACCCATATCCCCAAAATAGGCCTAAAAGTACTAACAAAATCCCAAAGCTCAAATGACACCCCCTAGTAGCACCAAAAACTCTAAAAAGATGAAAAATCACTGGTCAAAATTTAGGGTACTACAGCTTCCTCTATTTAATCGTCTTCGAATCAGAAAGAGGAAGTCGACATGTCTTTCTCTTTTGAAGAGGAGATGATTAAATACAAGAAGGACCCTAATTTTGACTGCAAAACCCAATAAATGCTAAACTAATACCCTAAAGTCCCTGGTAATAAACCCCTAGGGAAATATTCAATTAAACCCTGACGTCCCTGAGAGAACATGTAGCCCTATGCCATGTATGTATGTTTAAAAGTGTGCATGGTTTTATGAATGATGCATCATTTGGGCTAACGCCTCTTTTATGATATGCAGTGCATATATTTTTTTTTTTTTTACGGAAACCAGTATCTCTTGTAACATTCCAACTTCCCGACCCTTGAACCCTTGACTCCTTTGATGATTGTAACAAGTCCCCTACTCTTACTACCTGGAGATGTGTATTATTCCTTTGCAGAACTTCATTAATGATTGAATCGTGACTGTTAACATGCAGACCCTGTGTTTAACTTGGAAGGAATATGATCCATGTACTGTTTCCAAATCGAAGTAAAATACCTTCTCTTTTTTGAAAGCTTTTGATTTTGCCCAATGTTTCAATGCATTATTCTATAATTAATCGACATTTTGTAATCAAGCGGAGTAATTGGAAAGAAAAGAAAACTTTATTTATTGAAAAATGGCCCATAAACAAGCAACAGTACATAAGGAAAGTAATCCTCATAAGGAGGACTTACTACAACTCTACAAGATAAAATAATGGCAATACGGAAAAACAAATTTGTCTATGTCCCTATTGAAATCAAACACCAGCTAATATCCCTAAGTCTCCAAGGCCACGACACTTCGCTTTTGACGATGACGACTGGATTGATCATTCCTTTCTGAATCCTCGTTGTGGGATCGTAAGTGCTATCAGTCCTATGCCTTTTGGATATCCTTAATTTTTCATGAACCGTTCTTTTTGAGTCTTAGTCCATCAGGATAATATACCATTTTTTTCAACTAGCCGCCCTTTAGGGTTTTTGACTAGTCGGGTATCATTTTCTTATTTAAGTCCCTAATTTTTGCCTGGATTGCTCTTTCGAGTTTTCAATCCACCGGGACGCCCTAATTTTTGCCTAAGCCGCCCTTTCGGGTTTTCGACTTAGCGGGCTTTTATCCTCTTTTTCTAGGCATAGTATTTTTTGACTGAATCGGAATTTACCGGTCGCGGTAAATCTGCTCCATCCATAGTGGTCAACATTAAAGCTCCACCAGAGAAGGTGCTCTTTACAACATATGGTCCTTCATAGTTTAGGGCCCATTTGCCACGAGGATCATTATAGATGGGTAGCACCTTCCTTAACACCAGGTCTCCCTCCTCAAATAGGCGAGGACGAACTTTCTTGTCGAATGCCTTCTTGAGTCTCCGCTGATATAACTGACCATGACATACAGCGGCCATACGCTTCTCCTCTATGGGATTCATTTATCAAGTCTATTTTGTACCCACTCCGCTTCATCCAGCTTGGTCTCCATTATGACCCTAAGTGAAGGAATTTCTACTTCAATAGGGAGTACCGCTTATGTGCCATATACCAAGGAAAAAGGAGTAGCTCCTGTTGAAGTACGAACTGAGGTTCTGTAGCCATGTAGTGCTAAAAGGAGCATTTCATGCTAATCCTTGTAGGTCTTCACCATTTTCTGGATAATCTTCTTGATGTTCTTATTGGCTGCTTCTACCGCACCATTTATCTTCGGGCGATATGGCGACGAGTTATGGTGATTGATTTTGAAACTCTCGCATAGCTCGTCCATTACTTTGTTATTTAGATTGAGCCCATTTTCCGTGATGATCTTGTTAGGAACCCCATAGCGACTAATTATCTCTTTCTTGATGAATCGTGCAATTACTTGTCTTGTCACATTAGTGTAGGAAGCAACCTCTACCCATTTGGTGAAGTAGTCGATAGCAACTAGAATAAACGGTGTCCATTTGATGCCTTTGGCTCGATCATCCATATTATGTCTATCCCCCACATAGAGAAAGGCCACGGAGCAGTTAATACATTCAGGGGAGTTGGTGGCACATGAATTTTATCCGCGTAGATTTGACACTTGTGGCACTTCTTGACATATTTAAAGCAGTCGGACTCCATAGTCAACCAATAGTACCCTACTCGGAGAATCTTCTTAGCCATAGTATGCCCATTTGCATGGGTTCTGAAGGATCCTTCGTGAATTTCTATGATGAGCATGTCATGTTCATGTCCATCTAAACACCGGAGTAGCACCATGTCATGATTCCTTTTATACAGTACCTCTCCATCAAGGAAAAACTGGGCAGCCAGCCTTCTAAGTGTTTTCTTATCCCCACTAGAGGCATTTGCAGGATATTCTTGTTTCTGGAGGAACTATTTGATATCGTAAAACCATGGTTTATTATCTACTTCGGCTTCCACTGCTGCACAGTACAATGGTTCATCTAGGCAGTTAATTTTTATAGCCGGTGCTTCGTTATACCATTTGACTTTGAACATGGATGCCAAAGTTGCCAAAGCGTCTGCCAGTTGATTCTCATCTCTTGGGATATGATGGAAGGTGATCTCATCAAAGTATGCTATCCTTTTCCATACACAATCTCGATATCGAGTTAGCTTGGCATTAAGTGTTCTACACTCTCCTTTGACTAGATTGATGATGAGAGACGAATCTCCATATACTTCTAAGATCTTGATTCCGAGGTTAATGGCTTCGTTAATTCCCAAGATACACGCCTCGTACTCCTCCATATTGTTGGTACACGTGAAGCATATTCTCGCAGTAAAAGGTATGTGGAATCCTGTTGGAGAAGTTATAACAGCTCCTACCCCATGTCCTTCTGCATTCGAGGCTCCATCGAATATAAGCTTCCACCAGGATCCGGGCTCAAGTCCTTCGTAAGAATCCGGAATATCATCGTCTCTTACAGCCATCACATCCTCGTCAGGGAAATCAAATTGCATAGGTTGATAGTCATCTACTGGCTTATGAGCGAGATGATCGGCTAACACGCTCCCTTTTATGGCCTTTTGGGTAACATACTGGATGTCATATTCAGTCAGTAACATCTGCCACCGAGCCACTCTCCCAGTCACTGTAGGCTTCTCGAATATATACTTGATGGGGTCCATTTTGGATATTAAGAAAGTAGTATGGCACACCATGTATTGTCTTAATCGTCGGGCAGCCCATACAAGAGCACAACAGGTATTCTCCAAGAGTGAGTATCTGGACTCACAATCCATGAATTTCTTACTCAAGTAATAGATTGCGTGCTCTTTTCTTCCTGTATCGTCTTGTTGTCCGAGTACACAGCCCATCGAATTGTCAAGCACCGTAAGGTACATTATGAGTGGTCTTCCAGGTACAGGTGGTATCAATATGGGTGGCTCTTGTAAATATTCCTTGATTCAATCGAGGGCCTTTTGACAGTTTTCACCCCACTCGAGGCTTTGACCTTTCCTCAACAGCTTGAAGATTGGTTCACAAGTAGCAGTGAGATGGGAGATAAATCTAGCAATATAATTTAGTCTCCCTAGGAAACCACGCACTTCTTTTTCTGTCCTCGGAGCCGACATTTCTTGAATGGCCTTCACTTTATCAGGATCAACTTCTATACCTCTCTGACTGACTATGAACCCCAACAACTTTCTAGACCTGACCCCAAAAGTACACTTCGCCGGATTTAGTCGTAGCTTGAACTGCCTCAGCCGTTCAAACAACTTTTGTAAATTGATTATGTGTTCTTCCTCAGTTTGTGATTTAGCAATCATATCATCGACGTAAACCTCTATTTCCTTGTGCATCATGTCGTGAAAGAGAGTTACCATTGCCCTTTGATAAGTTTCCCCAGCGTTCTTTAACCCGACGGGCATTACCTTGTAATAGAAGGTTCCCCACGGCGTAATAAAAGTAGTCTTTTCCATGTCAGAGGGAGCCATCTTGATCTGATTATATCCGAAGAATCCATCCATGAATGAGAAGACTGAGAATTGAGCAGTGTTATCCACCAACACATCAATGTGGGGTAGTGGAAAATCATCTTTAGGACTTGTTCTGTTGAGATCTCGATAGTCTACGCACATTCTGACTTTTCCATCCTTTTTTGGCACATGCACAATGTTGGCTACCCATTTTGGATACTTCAATGCGGCTAAGAACCCTGCGTCAAACTGCTTTTTAACCTCTTCCTTGATTTTGAGAGTCATATCTGGTCTAGTCTGTCTTAACTTTTGTTTGACCGGTGGACATTCGGGTTTAAGCGGTAGCTTATGTTCAACAATGTCCGTGTCCAAACCGGGCATATCTTGGTAAGACCAAGCGAACACATCCACATACTATTGTAGTAACTTGATCAACTTCCCCTTGACGTCCTTGTTCAAAGAAGCACCGATTTTAACCTCCTTTTTGTCCTCCTCAGTTCCCAGATTGATCACCTCCACTGGTTCCTGATGAGGTTGTATCACCTTATCCTCTTGCTTTAACATTCTGGCTAGCTCTTCAGGGAGTTCACAATCATCCTCATCACCCTCTTCCGCTTGGTTAATTGGGAACTCGAAGTTGTAAGGAGTTATAGCGGTGTCATTTTTAATAGGTTCATTTTTAAATCTGCATGAGGGATATTTTTTTGCTTATTACTTTTTTGAATTGGTGCAAATGAAAGTACTGAAAAGAAAGTGTATTGCCATTTGAAAAAGAAAGAAAAAAGATCTTGATTGAAAACAAAATGCGATTTTATTATTAAATAATTCAAAGAAACAAAAGGTGGCCCTACAGAGCTTGTCCATTTGCCTTGGGCATAACAAAGGACTTATTATTATTTTTTTTAAAGAAAAGTAAATTACTTTGAAATAGAAATCATCTCAGGAATCTCGATGGCCCTCCAATTGTGGAGAACTGTATCTGGTAAGCAATGGCGTACCCAATCTGGTATCCCTCTATTTCCTTCAATTGCAGTCACTTAATCTTCATCTCTGAATCCGGCACTATGGAAAGTTTCTTCAAGAGGAGGAAATATCATTTGTCAAGACTTCTAAACCCCTTTATTAGCTGGTTTGTAACCCAGTCCGAATTGATCCTTCTTTTCATGTATCTCTATCACTTTTCCCCAGCCCCTAGTATCCCCATTCTAAATCAAGTCTGTGATCCTTTTTGGCCTTTCCTCCTGTCGCACGACTTGCTTACGACTGACCGTCGCAACCTCCAAAGCTTGGAACGGTATTTCAAATGTCTCCCCATCCACTTCTATGTATCTGAATGATGAGAGATGGTTGACGAACATGTCTTCCTCCCCATCAACAATTATTAAATTAGCCCCAGATATGAACTTCAGCTTCTGATGAAGTGTGGAAGTAACTGCGCCCGCAACATGAATCCATGGTCCTCCTAGAAGACAAGTGTATGAGGGATTGATGTCCATGACTCGGAAAGTGATCATGAAGGTATGTGATCCACCCACTGTAGGTATGTCTACTTCCCCAATTACCATTCTTTTCGAACCGTCGAAAGCCCTAACAATCAGGGAACTGGTCTTCATAAAGGTCCTTACAGATGTTAATTTCATAAGGGTATCCTTAGGCATGACATTTAGAGCAGACCCTGTATCTACTAGCACCCTTGAGAGAATAGTGTCCTGACATTTGACTGATATATGCAAGGCCTTATTATGTGTTTTCCCCTCGAGAGGTGATTCCTCACTACTGAACCCAGGCAGGTGCTAGCGGCGATATTAGCGACTACCTCGTCGAACTGAATTACTGATATGTCTTTGGTGACATGGGCTTCATTTAGGACCTTCAGCAGGGATTCCCTATGTGCCTCTGAGTATAACAACAAGGATAGAATAGAGATATTGGACGGTGTTTGATTTAGTTGGTCCACCACCCTATAATCACTTTTCTTTATGATTCTTAAAAATTCCTCGGCGTCTTCTTGAGATATGCCCTTCTTGGATGGTCCCTCACCTGTACTTGTGGTCTCCTTCCCCTTTGAGATTTTGGGGAAATCCTTCTTGGGTTGTTCTGACGAGTATACTCTTCCACTACGTGTCATTCCTCCAATACCAGCTATGTTAGTAACTGCTGGTGACGGTATTATAGTCTTTCCTCCCACTGACGCAGTGATGTCATATTTCCAACGCACAGTCTTGGTGCTTTCATAGGGAAATAGCGTTGGTACATGGAACGTGATAGGACCTTCTGACGTTGCAGACACCGGAACTTTGACTGGCGCAGGAACAAGTATTTGAATTGGTGTTCGTGCAGGTACCGAAATTGATATCTGAATAGGAACCTGCGCAGGCCTTGAAACTGATATTTGGATGGGCGCCTGTGCCTGCCTGGGAACTGGTATTTGAATAGGCACTTGTGCAGACCTTGGAACTGGTATTTGAATAGGAGTCGTGACTCCTCTTTTCTGGTATGGAATCTTAGAAGGTACTTGCCCCTAGGAGTCTAAGGCAGCCACCTCATTCATATTCCTTAAGTACCCAATCTGTACTATCCCTTGGTCCATTAGTTGTTGGAGGACCTCCTTCATCTTCTTACAGCTATTAGGATCAGTCGCGCAATCCTCGCAGTCACCGTGCAGCCTTTCAAACTCCTCGTACCCAATTAATACTTCCCTTACTTTCGTCATAGGGGTCTTTACTTGTTATACCCCTCTAATTAGGACATTCTCTCCCAGTCCCTCAATGGAGTTAATAGTTGGTCCAGCGTGCCCTGGGAAAGGGTTATCTCCTACATTTGGAGTGTCATAACTGAAGTTAATGACCTTCTGATCCAGTAAATCTTGCACCCTAAACTTGAAGGCTAAACACTTTTCAGTCGTATGCCCTGGCGATCCAGCATGGTAATCACATCTAGCATTAGCATCATACCCTCGAGGAGGAGGCGTAGGAGGGGGCCCTAACGGCTTGATTTCTACCAATCCCTTTTGGATTAACATTGGCAAGATCTGAGTATATGTAGTGGGTATAGGGTCAAAGTCCTTCCATTGCCTCCTTTGTTCCTTTCGGGGATACTTATCTTGTTGCTGATTTTGAGGGGGTGACGCCCTTGGCTGTTGGATCTGGAGCGTAGGAGACGCTTGACCAGAGGCCGTGGCTGCCACATAAGGGTTATAAGGTACTTGAGTATACCTATCAGCCGAAATGGAATTGGCCTCCTTCTTCGAACTGTTTCCAGAGTAACTTTTGTTGTTATGTTGATTGGAAGACGGCGTTCCAATCTTTCCACTTTTAATCCATTCTCGATCCTTTCCCCAATGATAACCAAATCCGCAAATCCTGTTGAGACAAACCCAATCATCTTTTCATAGTATAGTCCTTGCAGAGTTCCCATGAATGTATCTACTAGCTCGCTTTCCCGCAATGGAGGTAGCACACGAGAGGCTAACTCCCTCCATCTCTGGGCATACTCCTTAAAAGATTCATTCCCTTTCTGAGACATGTTTTGCAATTGCATATGATTAGGGGCCATGTCTACATTATATTGGTATTTCCTTATAAAGGCACTTGCCAAATCCTCCTAGTTCTTGATGTAAGTCCTTTCCAGTTGCATGTACCAGTCCAAGGATGCCCCACTAAGGCTGTCTTGGAAAACATGCATCATCAGCTTTTCATTCTTAGCGTGTGCCCCCATCTTTCGGGAAAACATCCGAATGTGATTTTTGGGACAACTAACCCCTTTATACATCTCGAAGTTAGGTGCCTTAAACTTAGGAGGCACGACCACGTCGGGTACCAAACACATTTCCAAGGCATCAATCCCTAAGTTCTTGGATCCTTCCATAGCCCTTAATCGTTCCTCAATTATCTTATATTTTTCATCCTCCCTTCTTCCTTCCATGGTAGCCAGTTTGGCTTCACGAACTACTTGTCTTGAGTCTTCCTCTCCATATTGGAGGTGCCAGTCATCGGAGACCTCACGAGTGACATGCATCTGTATAGGCCGTGATTCTCCATTATGCTCGGGTGGAGGAACAGACCCTATAGGAGGTTGAGTGTTAGTCTTCCCTTTACTAGCCTCTAGTGCTTCACGTTCCAAGTTAGCCGCAAATCCCAAAATAAGATTACTATCTTCATACTGGGGAGGAGGGGTAGGGACACTCCTACGATTACTAGCCTCGGTGTCTCTTGCTATCATATTCTGAATACCTCGAGTCAGCTGGTCGATTTTGTCCTTCATTTCCTCCACATTTCCTTTGACAACATCCACATCTCCATTTAGAGCAGCGTGGTTTAGTTCCATTTGTTCCATATCTTTCTTTTGGTGAGCACGGGTGTTGGGTCGAGACGTCAGATTGTTGCGATGATTCTGAGAGAAGATA
Organism: Lathyrus tuberosus; assembly: GCA_022829125.1. NCBI lineage: Eukaryota > Viridiplantae > Streptophyta > Magnoliopsida > Fabales > Fabaceae > Lathyrus > Lathyrus tuberosus. Next base: position 7,235,515 of record JALAZF010000270.1, on the reverse strand, counting down.
TTGAAAAATGATTTCCGTTTGATGTTTTTTTGTTTGAATGTTATGCATGAATGTATGAGTATGCAAAAATTATTTTTATTTCAGGAATCTTAAACTTTCGTTTATTAAGATTAAAGCCAAGGATAATGGAAAACAAATACTTTTATTAATGAAAAGAAAGTACTAGGGTCAAAGCCCCATTTATTACATAAGGAAAACCAAACTAGGGATAAACCCTTAAATTATTCATAACAAAAAACTAAATGTAAGAAGTCATTACATAGAAAAGCTAAATCCTCCTCCTAATCCTAGCCCTAAACTCCTCTACCATCTCACGACAAAGTGCAAGAAAATCGGCAATCTCTTTGACTGGCTTGAAGATATCAGCCATGTACTCAGCCTCCTTTAAACTTTGAGGGATCTCGTGGATGAGATCGTTGGATAGTAAGACCAACTTCTGATACCTTTCTCGATAATATGCCTCGTAATTTCGTAACTTTGCCATTATCTCCAAATCCTCCCTAGTAGTTTGCTCTAGTTGTTGGTTATGTTCTTCAACATAAATGCCCCATGCCCTTAGATCTTTGTAGGAATCCTGAAGCTCCCCATATAGCCTTCTAAGCTCCTGGTTCTCCTCTTGAGTTTCTAACCATCCTTCTGACTGTAGGGCAAGAAGTTCTTCGGCTGATCCCAAGCGCACAGTTGCATCTAGGGCTTGCCTTTTGCTCTCGAGAAGAGCGCTAGCCAAGCTTTGGACTTCAGCTTCAAGGTTGTGGATACGCCTATCATATCCCTCCTTGAATTCTCTTTGCGTTGATGTCATCCAAATGTCCCTCCACTCGTCCCTTTGACGCCAGGCTCTATCTAGTTGCTCCTTGTGGTCTTTGAGGCGTGAACTCACAGCTTGAAGGTTGGCGTAAGCTTGTTCCTTCTTCTCTTCCTCCATCTGAGCTATCCCCTTATTGATCTTTGATTGCTCCATAACTTCATTGAGACTCCTTCTTAACTGACTACTTTCTCCAGTGGCTTGGTAATATTTACCTTCTCACTCTTCTTTTTCTTTTTGTAATTGTGCAATAGTCTCTTTGAGTCTTTCACTTTCCTCTATGGAGATTGCGGTAGGTGGGGGAACCCTTGGATTAACAGGACGGTCCAGAGTAAAAGGCAGCTTCACTATACTCACCCTTTCTTTCATCCATTGCAGATATGGTACCCTAGATTCTTCCTTTGGTCTTTTAATACTGCCTTTCCCTTTGATACTTAATTTCCAAGCTTGAGCAATCTTTAGAACATCGGGATGATTTCCAGCTACATTTTGTAGGACGAAGCCTTCTAACAACCTATCCTCTGGCTTGTAGGCCAATGATGCCCCAATTGCCTCATTGATAAGACCGGATTGTAACTTATGCACCCTCTCGATCCTATCAAGGGTACATTAGGGAAATCCCCACAGCTTAGGACCACGTCGTCTCGATGGAGTATTTGAGGGAACCACAAGATGTCTTTATCACCAAGAGATACCAAATATTGAGACCAATAATAGGCTTTCATTTTTCCCATATCCCTTAGATCCCTTACTAGGTGAGAACACAACCATTTGTACAATAACTGAGAGCAACACAACATAGCCCCTCCCCTTCTTTCAAATTTTTGGTGAAGGGTAAAGTATATATCTGCAAGGAGGGCCTGCGTAGGATCTTCTTCTCCAATGGTCACAGCCAAGAATAAATTAATGGCAGCGACGTCTACAAAGTTCTTCGCGCTCGGGAATAGGACTAACCCAAAGATGAGGAGTACCATGATAGCGTCCATGGCTGCCCAGTTTTTGCAAGCAGCAAAATGATTGGCTTTCTTCTCCAAGAACCCATTAGAGAACCCATGAAAATCTTCTTGAACCTTTAAGTTAGCTTGCAAGTCTTCCTCACGGATATAAAAACCACTTGCCATTTCTTTGAAGGTAGGGTGATACCCTAAAGCCTTGAATGGACCTTTGTTGTTCTTGGGGAGACCCAGTATCTTACGAACTTCTTCTAGAGTGGGGGCTATTTGAAAGTCTTGAAACTGGAAGCACCTTAACTCTGTGTCGTAAAACTGAGCCAAGGCGGGTAGACCCTTTTCTTGAATAGGAGTAGTGACCAGATCTAATATATCCCCATACTTACGAACTAGGGGCTTTCTCCTTTCCTGAGGCAACCCCCTAACATAAGTTTTTAAGCTCCCTATGTCAGACGTTCTTACTTTGATCGTGATAGTTTTCTTTTTCCCGAATTCCATTGTCTTTGACTTTAACCCTTTTTTTTTTAATATTTAAGATTCCTGTGACATGATAATGCAAAAAGAATTTATGAGGATGATGAATGTAAATTTATATACTTTGATTAGGGTAAGGTAATATGCAAGCATGCCCTAGTAAAGGTAGGCTCCCTAGAATAGGTTAGATCTATGTTTTGTCTACCCAATCCCCTCACATGTAGGATACAAAGTTCGGACAACATAACGACCCTATAATATACAGACTATACCGTTGTTTTACCATGAAAAGGAGCAAGCCTTCCTATGCTAATCCTTTGGGATAAGTCTCATCTGGGTAGGACCCTAGTAATAGCCCTTGAGGGTTGAATACTTAGGGTCTCCATGAGTTGGTAAGGGGTAGGCTAAAAGTTCTCAGAGTCTCAGACCACATCCAAATCATCCTCTACGTTAGGGGCTAGCCCTTTCATGAGGACACCTTTGGAAGGACCTATTCTGAGTGTGGCATCAATGAATTGTTGGGGATGTCGCATCCCCCCCAAAAACATTTCCGTTCCACGTCCTAATCTAGGGTTATGCTCCAAGCTTGGGCTTTAGCTTCACACATCATATGCCCCAATCCAAAGTATGATGACAAAATAATAAAAAAATATTATAGACAAATATAACAAATTAAAACATAAAATAAATCATAATAATAAAAAAATAAAAAATAAAAACAATAAACTCCCAAAACAAACAAGGACCCTAAAACCTAAGGTTAGGAGGGACTCTTTTTAGGGAGGAATCCCCAGCAGAGACGCCAGCTGTCGCGGCCGGCAAAATTTTTCGAGTCGCCATCATATTTTTTAAGGAAAATAAATGATAAACCTAAAAAATCCTAATCCTAAAGGTAGAGATTCCTAAGGTTCGGGAGTCGGTTAAGTGAGAAGAAGGTGTTAGGCGCCCCTCACCTCCATTGTACTCAATGGGATCCTCCTTAGATTTTAGGGTATGCTTTTTTTTTTGTCTAAATGATTTATATACAAAAGAATCCTAAGTTCTTTATTATTGTACTCGCTAGGGTTTACAACCCTATGCCTACGTACCTTCAATTTTGAAGGATCGGAGTAACCGTAGTTCATCTCCCCTATTCCTACCCCCTAATCCTATTCCCATTCCTAATCCTAAACCCAATCCACTGTTTATACTCTTGGATAAAGAGTTATATCCTCAAATCTATTATTTATACTCCTAGATAAGGAGTTCTATCCCTTAATCTATTGTTTATACTCCTAGATAAGGAGTTTTATCCCTTATCCCTTATTTATACTCTCAGACGGGGAGTTCTATCCCTTAAAATCCCTTATCCCTTGTTTATACTCTCGGAGGAAGAGTTTTATCCCTTATCCATTATTTATACTCTCGGATGGAGAGTTCTATCCCTTATCCATTGTTTATACTCTCAGATGGGGAGTTATATCCCTTATCCATTATTTATAATCTCGGATGGAGAGTTTTATCCCTTATCCATTGTTTATACTCTCGGATGGAGAGTTCTATCCCTTATCCATTGTTTATACTCTCGGAGGGAGAGTTTTATCCCATATCCATTGTTTATACTCTCGGATGGAGAGTTCTATCCCTAAATCCCTTTGTCTATGTTTTAACTCTTGGAACCTAAGAGCTTTATCCCTTATCCCATCCCTTATTTAGGCTCTCGGACCAAGAGCTTTATCCCAATTTTAAATCCCTAAAAAAATCCTCTATGTCCCTTAAAAAAACAATAAAATCCCTCAAATCCCCAACTAATTTAATAAAACCCAAATTGCCATTTATTATGCAACATCCCAAAAAAAAAATTCCAATTTAAAATACCTTTGACATAACCCCAAAAATAAAAGAATTTTAACTCCTATTATTGTTATATTTTTTTTAGAACATATAGATTCAGCATTTTTAAATATATCCATAAAACCCAACCCCAAAAATCATCCCTAATACCCTAATAAACTTAAACCCCCATTTCCTCAAACAAATTATTTTAGATAAACTATTTATCCCGAAAATAATCAAAGATTAAAACATCTAAATATTTACCCTAATTAGATAATTAAATTAAGTCATTAATTTAATTATCGAGAAAAAATCCTAAATTCAAATTAACTCAATTTTAATTAAATTAAATTATTAATTTAAAAAGTTAAAAAAACCTAAACTCCAAAAAAAATTATCCTAATTAAATTCAGTCATTTATCTAATCAACCAAAACCCTTTTTCCTAAAAAACCCAAATAAAATATAACCTAATTAACTGATTAAATTACGTCATTAATTTAACCAAAACCCTATCCATTAAAAATCCTAGATAAAACATAACCTAATTAAATGATTAAATTAAGTCATTAATTTAATCATCCAAAAACCTAAAATCCTCTTATTTTTATAAATCCAAACTTAAAATTTAAAACCTAATATTAATTAAATTAAGTAATTAAATTAATTAATAACTAAAAAAATAGGGGGGTGCAAAACCAACAGATCAGTAACTGGGCATACGTGGTGGAGGTGCAAAAAGTAATCTGGGCGCAAGGCCCAGTTACTAGAGTCCAAAGCATGCAAAAAATTAAAAAAAAAAACAGAAAACATGGGAGCAGTCAACGTTGAACTCCCTCAAGAGCGTCTGATGATGATCAGACAGTTCCCAAAGGCTTGAAATCCTAGCCTTAGATTCTGATTACTACCCCAGGTATGCGAGATGAACGGTCCAGATGTGGAGTCAAAGGATACTCATGATGTGCGCGTGTGGAGAGGAACCCGTTGACTCCAACGGTTAAACAATCTGGATGTCCCAAGGGAGGACACTTGGCGCGCATCCAAGACCATACGGAGGGAGTACATAATCTCCCATCTCCTCAGAACCCCCCTCATTTTCCAATTTCCTTCTCTCTCTTACCCGCTCTCTCTCTCTCACTAACTCTCATTCTCTCTCGCTTCTCTCCTCTTTCTCAACCTCTCCGGCCACCCTTCCAACGGCCTCCGGCCACCGCCCAAAACCCCCTAACCACTGTAAATCCCAGAATTCAGTTGAGGATTCAACTGGAATATTCATACTCCAAGAACCCTAACCCCACCCAAACCCAGAATTGATGAACCCTAACCCAAACCGTATGAACCCTAACCTAAAGCGTATGAACCCTAACCCTACCTTCGACCAAAACCCAGAAACCCCACTGAACCCCAAGAATCCTAACCCTACATCCTACGAACCCTAGGGTTCACCCCTAACCCTAATTTCCCAGAAAAAAACCCAGAATCGCAAACAACAACAACAATCAGAAACACAATCTTAAAAAAGTTAAGATTTTTCTTTATTTACCGTCCGTGCCGTGAAACTGGTCGTATGTTATTTATCCTTTTATTTCTCCGCTTCTAATTTCTCTCCTTTTTCTTTGCAGGGGTTCGAGCTCAAGGATTATAGGGTTCTAATGATGAACCCTAGTCCTTTACGTGATGAGCTTTACTGAGGGTTAGAGGAATTCGCAGCCGTAAGTCTCTTTCGCTTAGGGTATTTCCTTTATTTCTGAATTTTGTTTTAGTTTTTATAGGCAAAATTTAGGTTTTAGAAATTTATTAGATTTGATTCTGTTTAGGAAATTTTCTATGTAATTTCTATGATTTTGATCCGATTTGATGTAATTTGATTTGTTTTGATTGTAAAATTGTATAATCTGATTGTGAAAAATTAAAAAGAGATCCTGATTTGATTTGATTTTCCTCTGCGCAAAGTTAGGGTTTGGGCCTGGGGAGGATGATGAACAATTGGTCAACCCAATTGACCACAAAATAAAATAAAAAAATAAAAATTAATAAAATGACCATTACCGTACAAAATGAAAATAATATCGCCCCAAAACAAATCTTAATGACAAAACAAAAAATAAATAATAATTAGTAACTATATTATTAAATAAAAATCCAATACTAATCCACCTTAAGCCCTAATTAATAATTAAAAATCTAAATCTTTAATTAAAACAATGTTCCTAATTAATAAAAAAAGTTCAGCAAATAGAAATTTAATAAAATGTAAAAAGATGCTAATAAAAAATATTTCAAACTAATTAACACTAAAATAAAACCGGATTATTCAATTTTAATGGTAGATAACAACCGATATATTAAATCCTTCAAATATAAAAATATTCTAAGATAACTTAAAAATAATTACTAAAATCCTATTATCTAATAGAAAAAAAAAACCACCTCTTTTCTAATAAAACTTATTTAGAATTCCATAAAATCCAACATAATAAATTCTAAAATGAAAAGAAAGCTCTATTAAAAATAAATACATAAAATAACTAACAATAAAATCACAACAGAAATAAAAACCCTTATATAAACCCATATCCCCAAAATAGGCCTAAAAGTACTAACAATATCCCAAAGCCCAAATGACACCCCCTAGTAGCACCAAAAACTCTAAAAAGGTGAAAAATCATTGGTCAAAATTTAGGGTACTACACCTGGGACGTCTGAATTACATCTCAAGATTTATATCCCTCATGACCACAACATGCGCGCCGATCTTCAAACTACAGAATCAGAGCTATGTATGGACAGAAGATTGCCAAAAAGTTTCGACAGTATCAAGGAGTATATGTTGAATCCACCGATTTTGTCTCCTCCAGTGGAGGGAAGACCACTGATCATCTACCTAACAGTCTTGGAAGACTCCATGGGTTATGTACTTGGCCAACAAGACGAAACCAAAAGGAAAGAATTTGCCATCTACTATTTGAGCAAGAAATTTACTGACTGTGAAATTCGGTACACCATGCTCGAGAAAACTTGTTGTGCTCTGGCTTGGCCTGCCAAACCTCTTCGCCAGTACGTGGTTTGTCACACTACTTGGTTAATCTCCGAAATGGTTCTGATCAAGTACGTCTTTGAAAATCCTGCTCTCGAGGGAAGGATTGCCCGTTGGCAGATGTTGTTATCAGAATACGACATAGAGTACCATGCTCAAAAAGCCGTCAAATAAAGTATTTTAGCCAATCATTTGGCTCATCAATCGATTGACGATCAAGAATCAGTCGGATTTGAAAATGAAAGATTGCAATGAGCCGCTACCCAGTGAAGGGTCAGAACCAAGTTCCTAATGGGAACTAATTTTGACATAGCTGTCAACATTTATGGAAACGGAATTAGGGCAATCATCATAACACCTCAGGGTGTCATACCCCAAATTTTGACGACTAATATTTCCCATCATTGGGCAAATCATCATCACAATATGGATGGGCCATCATACCTCATTAGTATCCCCAAAGATGGGTGAGCATTCACTACAAACAATAACTAGGGTATTAGGCCCTCTCAAAGCTCTTAGACAAAGGATCAATCAAGGAATGACATGATCTTCAACTTGTATAACCTCTCAAACATCCACAATGGATCAAGAGGACTCCCACAACAAGAATCAAGCACAAGGTTGCAGCAGTCTGAGTGGATTAAGCCTTAAGATCGCCAGTGTCACCAAATTAGGGTTTGGTCGACCAGGGCCTCCAGATGGAAATTTTCCTCTGGGCATGACCCAATGCTTCAAAGCATAATCTATGATGCTCCAAGGGACATCATGAACCCAATCATCAAGTAATTTAACCTCAGGGGATGCATTCACAAAAAAATCAGGAATTAGGGTTTCTTGACCTAATTCACCCCCAAGTTGACTTTTGGGACAAATCATGAGCCAAGACCTCAAGAGAGGATTTAAAGGCCTCTAATAAACTACATTGATCCATTTCCAATAATGGATTGAGCCAAGAAACTTGAGCAACAAGTTTCAAATTCATCAGAACCACAATTAGGGTTTCGCGAGAAAAGTCAACTGTAGCTTTGACTTTTGACCAGGACATGTTCCCAAACCCTAGGACATGATTCAATACACCCTATAACACCTATGAAATCAATCCATCAAGTTGGATTTAGGCCAAGGACTTGGTTTCATAGAGGATCGCACAGTTTGGAATTCATTTGATAAAAAGTCAACTGTGCCCAAAAGTCAAACCTTGACTTTTTGAGTTTTTTCACAATTATAGTTCTTTAACCCTAAAATGATGTTAATGTGTGATTGGAATCATCATTCATCAAGAAAAATCAAGAAAAGTGGGATAACTTGTAAAAGGGGTAACCATAAAAACTTAGAAATTTTTCTAAGTTATGGAACAAAGTGGCAAGGGTACCAACTTTGGAGTATCATAACTCCTAAACCATAAGGCCATTTTTCCCCATCCAAAGCTAGATTTATAGCTCTCATGGCACTCAACAAAAGCTTCAAACATAACTCATTCCAATTCCTCATGTATTTTGAGTTATGGAATGATCAAAATCACAAAAAGTGAAAATGTCACTTTTTTTCAACACTTAGTGAAATTTTCACTAAGTCAGAATCTGCCTTACTTTTTTCCAAAATGTAGGGGCATTTTTCACTTGGATCCAAAAGGTATCAAAACCAATTATGATCAAACAGTTGTTGTATCATATGAGGGCTTTCCAAAATGGCCAAGAACTCCATCAAAGTCCACTTGAGCCATGAGATATAACAATGCCAATATGCCTTGCTGCAAACTGTCATGACAAGGCATATTTGGGAGTTTTGCTCAATTTGCTCAAATTTTGCAAAGGGGGAGCAACTCTATCCATCTGAACACCTCAAGGGGGGACCAAGGAGGAACCAACTCTGATCCCAAGCCTCCCAAGTCTTGGGAACCAAAAATAACATGCCAAACCTAGAAATGCCTAAAAGAGGGACAAGACTCCAATTTTGGATTGGAGCATTTAATGGATGCACCAAGGTAGCATGGACTGAGCCATTTCCAACTGAATTCAGTCAAGACTTATCCAAGACCAAGGGGACCAGCAGCCTGTGCCTTAACCTCTAGTTAACGGCTAGAGGAGACTTGGATTCTCATTGCTCAACATTGGCCAAACCTTTTTTGCAGTTGCCATTCACTATTGCAGCCAAAACAAACTTGCTCTACTATAAATAGAGCTCAATTGTGTTCAGTTTGAGTACACCAAAGCACTACAACACTTGCTTTCTTCAAAATCTCTTTCTCTAGACAAAAATACCTTCTTTAGCAAGGTAACTCTAAGTTTTTGAGTTAGAGAGAAATTCCACAATAACTTATGATCCAAACACATCCAATATATCATATCTAAGCTGTCCAAACTCTCACAAGTGACCTGTAACACCAAAATCACAAAGTCACCTCTCAAAACCTCAAAAATAGGACTTTTGTGCATTTTCAAGCCATGTCTTGATTCAGTCACTTTCCAAACCAGATAAAACCTCAAACACACTCTAAATATCATCCTTGAACTGTCCCAAATGGTTCCCCACATCTGGAACACCATTTGAGAGAGTTGTTATTTTGGCCACTTTTGCCCCTTTTGCAAGAAAGAGCTCAAACTTGTTCCTGAGGTTTCCAGCTGATTTCAACCATCCTAAAAGATTCTAAGAGATCATTTGAGGTTGTTCAAAGCATCAAATCATTTCTAGAACAAGTGGCTTGGCAGATTGCACAAAAGCTCCAAAAAGTGGTAAGCATCACAACTTGGATTCTTTGAACCATGCTTTCTTTTGATGTCCACTGATCATGCATTCTGTATACATGTTATATGTGTTGTGTTTGCACCAATTTATCATGTAATTCATGCTTGTACCAAGAGATGGCATAGAAAATGCAAATCATGGCCTATTTCAAAACCACTATCAGGTTTTTCAATAGGAGCATGATCTGAAAAAAATACCACCACCATTGGATTCCTTGTGAAATTCATGACCTAAATTTTCTCCCAATCCATGGAGAAATGAGAAAGTTATGGCCTTCATGTTTTCAACCTAAATCTTGCCTTGCCTTGCCTTGGGCCAGGCCAAAAACAAGGCAAGCCTTGTATATTTGTGGTTGTGTTTCTATCAACGGATGTATCACCACCCCAGTGGAAAGGCGCACGCCCTATACGCAAGAGGTCTGGGGTTCGAATCCCCCTCGCCCCAGATCCTCTTTTTGCTATTTTCTCCACTTTTTTATTGTTTTTCTTATTATTTTTTAATGATTTGAAAAATTAATAACCCCTCAATTTTAATTATTTTTTATTGGTTCTTTTTGCAAAAAGTCACAAAAATGTTGAAATATTTTATTCCACAAAAAAATAAAATTTATATTAGTTATTTAATATAATTAGTATTTTTGTGAGTAAATTCATTTTTATTTGTTTTTAAACATTTAAAAGTGAATATTTACTTTGAAAATCAAAACCAAATGAGTTTTAATTTATCTTGTGATTAAAACCTCATTTTTCAAACCTTCAACAAAAATCACAAGTGGTTTATTCAAACTTATTTGGTATTTTTATCATTTTTATTTGATTTTCTTTAAGTATTTCCTTTTAAAAGAAAACAAATTCAGGGTTTCCTTGATTTTCACTCAAACAAAACTTTTAAACACTTTGGGCCTCTATTAGAGTGTAAGACCCAACCCCTTTGTAAATAATACCTTTGGGCCTCACACATTGTATAAGTCCCTCTGTATATTTTCAAACATTCGGCGCGATCGTCGCCTTTTCAAAATAACCCTGGGCTTCTCCTTGAACTATAAGACCCATCTTTATTCATTTTCAAGCTCTTTGGGCCTCTAATAGAGTGTAAGACCCAATCCCCTTTTAACCAAAACAATTTTGGGCCTCAGATATTGTATAAGTCCCTCTGCGTTAAAAGAAAACCTCGGTGTGATCGCCAGTTCAAAAATCAATTCCTTGGGCCTACCCTCGTGTTATAAGCCCATTCTTTAAAAATCATTGGGCCTCTAGTAGAGTGTAAGACCCAACCCTTTTGAAAAACCAAAATAATTTGGGCCCAGTGTATTGTATAAGTCCCGACACCATCAAAAATTTCGGCGCGATCGTCGCCTTTTAAAACAAAACTTTTGGGCCTCTCCTTGAGCTGTAAGCCCCACCACTTGTACAAAAATAAACCTTTGGGCCTCTTGAGAGAGTGTAAGACCCATCCCTTTGTACAGAAAACCTTTTTGGGCCTCAGTCACTTGTATAAGTCCCTGTACAATTTCAAAACAACAGTGCAATCATTGATAAAACCTTGGGCCTCTCCTTGAGCTGTAAGCCCCAAACAATCTTTTCAAAGCACTTTCTCCTTTGATTTTGAATATAATATTGTTATCAAAGCTTTCTTTGTTGAACAAACAAACCAACCAGCATGGAAGCTCTACAACCGAGTAAGTGTTTACCCGCTTTCTTTTTCCGCGTTCATATATATAATTGTATTGTTGGGCTGCTCACTGTAAGTCTTCTTTCACAAACTTTTATATACTTGTTAAATATCAACAGTGTAATACTAGTATAGTTATTTAGAGTTTTTCCCGACAACTACGTCTAGCACTAGGCAAAGCCCTGTTGGTCACTCTTAAATACAAACAAAACTAGATCCCCATAGGATTACCAAACACAGTCTTCCCTCCTCTTGGGGTTAAACAATATGGAGACGTGAAAGGCAGCATTCTCGGTGAACCCTTTCTTGGTTAAACAATATGGAGACGTGAAACTCTACTTCCCAGAGATGATCTTTTCTCCGTGAATGGAATCTCGTGAGTTTCTTCCAAATTCCCGGACTTTCCTGGCTTGACCTATTCTCGGTGAATGGCATGTCTTAAACTTCTCGGGGTTTGGGGACCCACAGGCTTCCTAAAAGCATCCTCGCCTCCTCTTGGGCGTTGTACAAGGACCCTTCGGCTTCTTAAAAGCTCTCATGCCTTCTCTTGGGCTTAGTACAAGGACCCAGAGACCTCTACAGGTATAGGAACAGAACCCAGTCATCAATTTGCTAGAGATGTCTTTCTGAGTCAAGTGTCATACCAGTTAATGGGTTGACCTTCATCCCTTAACATACCAGCCTTCTCTTGGGCATCATACAAAGATCATTCACTACCTGAGAATCGATTTCTCAAAACTCCCGTAGACTTGGACAGTCTCCATACCTTTTGGATTTCCCATTTCCTTAAAGAACAGGAAATAACCCTGATCCTCCGATCAATCCCTGAGCACAACACTACCCATATAAGAACTGATTTTCTCTTTATCCAACATACTGGACCTGTCACTAAACTGAAACAGTCACCAGCACACTAGCCTCCTCTTGGGCTTTGTACAATGATTCTCCCTAGCAGAGTTAACCTATTCACCCTCTCTTGTTAAGTATAAAAGACTCTCTTGTTGAGTCAACCCGCTTTTAGCCTCCATCTCGCGCTTCGTACGAGATACAAAATCACTCTCTTGTTGAGTATAAAAGACTCTCTTGTTGAGTAGAACATTTTCAGCCTCCATCTCGGGTTTCGTACGAGGAACAAAGACTCTCTTGTTGAGTCAAACACCTTTAGCCTCCGTCTTGGGCTTCGTACAAGACACATACCAAAGCACTCTCTTATTGAGTCAACCCTTTTAGCCTCTCTCTCGGGCTTCGTACGAGACACATAAAAACACCCTCTTGTTGGGTCAATAGCCTCCTCTTAGGCTTTGTATAAGGAAACCCTGGTTAAGTCAATCAACCTTTTACCATCAAAAGTTGTGCCTCGTTCACAGTATACAAACATCAACAACTCCTTTTCCCCTCATCTAATTGCTGTAAGCGGCAAGCCTCTGGATTATTTACATCTACGCCACTGTCCCTCTTTTAGCATGAGAAATTCCTAAGGAAAGATAACATTGCTCTACACTGAGTTAAAGTCTTCTCCATCAGGTTAAAATCTCCTATAAAGGAAATTTTGGCATTGCGGGATTCACATATCCCAGTTAAAGTAATTTTCCTTTATAACCAGTCACCCAACAGTTGTGACAAACAGACCAAATACCCCTCTTTAGAGATGACAAATTCTCTCTAAAGTCAAAACCCTTTAGCTTCACATCTTGGGCTTCAAACAAGATACAAATAAACCCTTCAACTTCAAACCTTGGGTTTTGAACAAGATACAAACCACCTTTAGATTCATGTCTTGGGCTTTGAACAAGACACCAAAACAACCTTTTTTTCCTCCCATAGAATAGGAGGAACTACGATCGCTCTGATTTCCCTGTTTCGTTAAACGGGAATACGTAGGCATAAGATTGCAAAAGAATCTTAGCGAGCACACTAATTAAAAACATTAAATCCAGTACCTATCCAAAATCCCCATGAATAGTCCCGTCATTTCATTCTTAACAAAATATGCAGAGAAAGGCCCACAATCTAAACCGCATCTGTAAACCAACAGTCATCTGTTTAAACTCAGTATGCAAGCAGGGTTAATTGGAGACATCTATTTCCCTTCCGTCATCAGCTTCAATAGGATAAAAAATGAATCGACCTGTAGTACCCCAGAGCGACAGTGCTTAAGAACCACGTCCAAAATCGTTCGCTACACAGGGTACCCACATTCCTTTCACTGCCAGACTAACTTTAAAGTGCACAAACAATGGGGCCGAATATGAAGCTTGTATCATGGGTCTCGAAGAAGCAATTGACTTAAGGATAAAAAACTTGGATGTGTATGGAGACTCATCCTTGGTTATTAATCAGATCAAAGGAGATTAGAACACATACCAATCAGAATTGATTCCTTACAAAGATTACGCGAGAAGGTTGTTGCCATTCTTCAACAGAATCGAGTTTCATCATATCCCTCGTGAAGAGAATCACATGGAATGACGTACCTAAGATTAGTGTAATGCGCCTTGAAAGGCCCGCTTATATCTTCACAATTGAAGCAGTCATCGATGACAAACCTTGGTATCATGATATCAAATGCTTCCTTTAGAAACAAGAGTACCCACCTGGGGCATCCAGAAAAGACAGGAAGACCCTTAGAAGGCTGGCAGGCAACTTCTTCCTGAGCGGTGATACACTTTATAAGAGAAACTTTGACATGGTCTTGCTCCGATGCGTAGACAGACCAGAAGCAAATATGCTGATAAAAGAAATTCACGAAGGAACCTTTGGCACTCATGCCAATGGACACATAATGGTGAGAGAAATTCTAAGAGTCGGGTACTATTGGTTGACAATGGAATCTGATTGTTACAAATACATGAGGAAGTGTCACAAGTGTCAAATATACGCTGACAAAGTCCAAGTACCGCCAACACATCTCAAAGTTCTTTCTTCCCCATGGCTTTTTTCCATATGGGGAATCGACATGATTGGCATGATTGAACCCAAGGCTTCGAACGGACATCGGTTCATCCTGGTAGCCATTGACTACTTCACCAAGTGGGTCGAAGCAGCTTCATACACCAATGTAACCCAACAAGTGGTGGTTTGATTTATCAAAAACAATCTTATCTTCCGTTATGGTGTTCTAAGCCAGATCATTACAGATAATGGATCTAACTTGAACAACAAGATGATGAAAGAGTTGTGTGCTGAGTTCAAGATCAAACACCATAACTCATCTCCCTACCGACCTAAGATGAATGGATCGGTAGAAGCGGCTAACAAAAACACCAAAAAGATCATTCAAAAGATGGTTGTAACCTACAAAGACTGGCATGAGATGCTGCCCTTTACTATTCACGGTTATCGCACATCTGTCCGCACCTCAAAAGGGGCAACCCCTTTCTCTCTAGTATATGGCATGGAAGCAGTGCTTCCCATAGAAGTAGAGATCCCATCAATCAGGGTATTGATGGAAGCTAAGCTAAGAGAAGCAGAGTGGTGTCAAAGTCGACACGATGAACTAAATCTGATCGAAGAAAAGTGAATAACAGCTCTATGCCACGGTCAGTTGTATCAGCAAAGAATGAAGAAGGTGTTCGACAAAAAGGTTCGACCTCGCGTCTTCAGAAAAGGAGACCTTATGCTAAAGAAGATACAATCATTCCTCACTGATTCTCGGGGCAAATGGACTCTGAATTATGACGTCCCTTATGTGGTCAAGAAATCCTTCTCAGGCGGTGCCTTGAGACTCGCAACCATGGATAGAGAAGAGTTTGCCTACCCCACAAATGTTGACGTAGTCAAGAAATACTTCGCCTAAATAAAAAAAACGTCTCGGTGGATTGAAAACCCGAAAGGGCGGTCCAGGCAAAAAATTGGAGACATAAGAAAAAATCATCTCGATGGATTGGAAATCTCAAAGTACAATCCAAGCAAAAGTTAGGGATTAATGGCAAGTAACTACGTCTGATCAGTTCAACTCCTCAGCAGTCATGCTATCCATCAAGAAAACTTCAATCAAGGTCATCTTCGACAGAAGCTCAGGATGTCCAGAATTCAAAGTTGGTAGAAGGATAACGGTCGTTGTGTTTCAATGTAGCCCCTTTTCCCTTAAATTACCATTTTCTAAACTTTGTAGATACTCTATGGGATCACGCACTTGGGTGATTTCCATCCTATCAATAAAATTTGAGCCTTAGTGCTTTTGTTTGCAATTCTCATTTGTTTTAGCTTTACAGAATGACATTTTTAACATGATCAACGATTCTTGAAATAAAACAAAAATAAATTTACTTGTCAAAATTTTTCTGTTTTTAAAATAAAGATGGCAATTCTTTTTTACTGATGAACATCGAAAAGAACGTCGATCGCTTCTCTGAAGGTGATTAAACCTCAA
Organism: Lathyrus tuberosus; assembly: GCA_022829125.1. NCBI lineage: Eukaryota > Viridiplantae > Streptophyta > Magnoliopsida > Fabales > Fabaceae > Lathyrus > Lathyrus tuberosus. The sequence continues at coordinate 7,219,644 of JALAZF010000270.1, read as the reverse complement.
AGTGCAGAATCAAAATACTCCTTCTAAACCAGTGCACCTGAATGAAGGATCAACTGTTTCAGATGCCATGTTTCATCTGAGATCCCTGGTAGAGTTCTTACCTCTTAAAATTGATTGAACAGTTCTTTCACCCCCACAGGGTCTACTTCCCCTAAGTAAGGCAGAATTGCTATCTTGAATCGATGATACTTTTCATCCCCCGCCGTGGCTGAGTATTCCTTCGTGTTCATCTATTAGTCTGTATGTCGCGTCAGTTTTGTCAGCATAACATACACACATCATGCATACTTGATTCATATTCATATTAATATTGCATTATTATCACTCTGGTCATCCTCATTTCCCCAAGTGATAAAACCCTATTGTCAATCAAGTTGTCAGTTGTCCTTTCCGTGTCGGATAAGACAAAATCCCGGTTTAAGTCCTTTCCTCGTCAGGAAATGTATCGTCTGAGAAATCTCTCCCCCAGTTTATTTTTGGATTGGAGACGGTCCTCGACTACTTTGATCACTTGAACCTCTGAAATACAAGAAGACATTCAACAGACACCTCTGGAATATTGCTCTTCACCATTGAAGATGATATTTTTGCTTTCCCGGATTAAGGAAAATCCCCAGAGAAAGCCTCTCAACCGAAGACTCTCAGCAATACATCGGTTTTTCTCCTAAGAAGTTAGATGTTAATGAAGTCATCAGCACCTCAAAATTGGATTACATCACATGGCATTTCTCCGAAAAGATCTCAAAGAAAAGTATGATGTAGTATCCCCAAACAAAAAGCAGTCTCTCAAGAGATTCATTTTTCCCCAGTAGAGTCAACAAATGGTGTCTCCAACAGAGAAGTTTGCACACCTCTACCGCTCAGACAAATGGGTACCCCAGGCAAGTCTGACATCAAATCTTTTCCATCAAGTGGCGTTTCCCTCAGTAGAAAACTCGGTGAGAAGTTTGATGAAAACCGCTACGCATAGCATCCCTTGTCAAGGAAGAAACTCGACAAGAAGAAACTGAGACCAGTTCCTTGGCTGAAGACCGGGATCGAGGGGAAGTTTATTTCAGAAACTGAGACCAGTTCTGTGGCTGAAGACCAGGATCGAGGGGAAGTTTATTTCAGAAACTGAGACCAGTTCCTTGGCTGAAGACCAGGATCGAGGGGAAGTTTATTTCAGAAACTGAGACCAGTTCCTTGGCTGAAGACTAGGATCGAGGGGAAGTTTATTTCAGAAACTGAGACCAGTTCCGTAGCTGAAGACCAGGATCGAGGGGAAGTTTTACCCTTTTCTAAGTATCATTGCTTAGCAAAAGAAGATGGATGAGCAAACTGCCATTCATAACTACAGTCAAAATTTTGGGTATTCCGATATTTAATCCTCTTGCACCCTGAATGTCTGACTATCTTCGCCATTCACACCTTAAGGTCCACGAAGATTAAATAGGGGCATTGTCATACTCCTAATTTTGACCACCAAGATTTAACATCATTGTGAGAATCATCACACAATATGGATGTACCTTCATGCCTCACCAATCTCCTCAAAGATGGTTGAGCTTTCACTACAACCAAGAATTAGGGTTTTGAGCCCTCTTAGAGCACTTAGACAAAGGATCAATCAAGAAATTACATGATCTTCAACTTGTCTAACCTCTCAAACACCCATTAAGGATCAAGAGGACTTCCACATCAAGAATCAAGCACAAAGTTGCAACATTCCAAGTGGATCAAGCCCCAAGATCGCCAGTGTCATCAAATTAGGGTTTTGGTCGACCAAGGCCTCCAGATGAAAATTTTCTTCTGGGCATGAGAAAATACTCCAAGGGACCTTATGGACCCAATCATCAAGTCAATTTAGCCTCAGGGGATGCATTCACAAAAAAATCTGGAATTAGGGTTTCTTGACCTAATTCACCCCTAAGTTGACTTTTGGAGCAAAGCATGAGCCAAGACCTAAAGACATGATTTGAGGACCTCAAATACACCACTTTAATCCATTTTCAACAATGTATTGATCCAAGAAGCTTGATTCACAAGTTTCAATTTCATCTGGACCACAATTAGGGTTTTGAAGGAAAAGTCAACTGTATCTTTGACTTTTGACCAAGACATGCTCCCTGTAGCGAGCGATTTTGGACGTGGTTCTTAAGCACCGTCGCTCTGGGGTACTACAGGTCGATTCATTTTTTATCCTATTGAAGCTGATGAAGGAAGGGAAATAGATGTCTCCAACTAACCCTGCTTGCAAACTGAGGTTAAACAGTCAAAACTGTTGGTTTACAGATGCGGTTTTAGTTCGTGGGCCTCTCTCTGCTTATTTTGTTCAGAACAAAATACCGGGACTGTTCATGGGGAATTTGTTGGGATCCTGCACCAGATTAGATGGAGGTAGGGGACTTTGGCATTTTTTGATTAGTGTGCTCGCTAAGATTCTTTTTCAATCTTATGCCTACGTATTCCCGGGATAGGGAAATCAGAGCGATCGTAGTTCCTCCTATTCTATGGGAGGAAATGGTGTTTTGGTGTCTTGTTCAAAGCCAAAGACATGAAGCTAAAGGTGGTTTATATCTTGTTCAAAGCCCAAGATGTGAAGCTAAAAAGGGTGCTGACTTTAGAGAGAATTTGTCATCTCTAAAGGGGTCTGTTTGTCACAATTGTTGGGTGACTGATTATAAAGGAGAATTACTTTAACTGGGATATGCGAATCCAGTAAGGGCATAATTTCCTTTATAGGGGATTTTCAACCTGAAGGAGAAGACTTTAACTCAGTTTAGAGCAATGCCATCTTTCCTTAAGAATTTCTCATGCTATAAGAGGGACAGTGGCGTGGATGTAAATAATCCAGAGGCTTGCCGCTTACAACAATTAGACGAGGGAAAATGAGTTATTGATGTTTGTATGCTGTGACTAAAGCATGATTTGATGCTAAAAGGTTGATTGAATCAAACGGGGATTTCTTTATACAAAGCCTAAGAGGAGGCTATTGACCTAACAAGAGGATGCTTTTGTGTCTCGTACGAAGCCCGAGATAGAGGCTAAAAGGGTTGACTCAACAAGAGAGTGTTTTTATATGTGTCTTGTACGAAGCCCAAGATGGAGACTAAAAGGGTTTGACTCAACAAGAAAGTCTTTTATACTCACCAAGAGAGTGATTTGTATCTTGTACGAAGCCCGAGATGGAGGCTAAAGGTGATCGACTCAACAAGAGAGTCTTTTTATACTCAACAAGAGAGTGTTTTGTATCTCGTACAAAGCTCGAGATGAAGGCTAAAAAATGTTTGAGAGAGTCTTTTATACTCAACAAGAGAGTGTTTTGTATCTCGTACAAAGCCCGAGATGAAGGCTGCAAAGGTTAACTCTGCTGGGGAGAATCATTATACAAAGCCCAAGAGGAGGCTAGGGTTACTGTTTTAGTTGAGTGATAGGTCCAGTATGTTGGTTAAAAGAGAAAATGAGTTCTTATATGGGTAATGTCGTACTCATGGATTTGATCTGAGGGCCGGGATTATTTCCTGTTCTTTAAGGAAACGAGGAATCCGAAGGGTATTGAGACTGCCCAAGCCTACGGGTGTTTTTTTCCTATTTTTGAAAGGAACTTGAGAATGTCTTTGAGACTCAAGGAGACTAGACTGTCGAAGTCTAGAGTTTTATCTTTTGTACTAGGCTTAAGAGAGATCAAGAGACAGTATGTTAGCTGTAGGAAGATCTAGACTCTTTGAAAGACTGTTCTATTAAGATGACTAATTTTTGTTCCTATACCTTTAAGAGGTCGTCGGGACAATTTGTACGAAGCCCAAGAGGAGGCGAGAAAAACTTTTAAGAAGCCGAAGGGAAAATTTGTACGAAGCCCAAGAGGAGGCTATCTTCCCGGAGGAAGAATCATTATACGAAGCCTAAGAGGAGGCTGTGAAAACTTCTAAGAAGCTAAAGGGTCCTTGTACAATGCCCAAGAGGAGGCGGGGATGCTTTTAAGAAGCCCGTGGGTCCCCAAACCTCGAGAAGTTTAAGACATGCCATTCACCGAGAATAGATCAAGCCAGGAAAGTTCAAGAATTTGGAAGAAACTCAAGAGATGCCATTCACGGAGAAAAGATCATCTCTGGGGAGTTGAGTCTCTTTGACGATGTCTAAGGGTGACAGCCTGAGAAAGGGTTCACTGAGAATGCTGCCTTTCACGTCTCATATTGTTTAACCCCAAGAGGAGGGAAGAATGTGTTTGGTAATCCTATGGGGATCTAGTTTTGTTTGTATTTAAGAGTGACCAACAGAGCTTTACCTAGTGCTAGACGTAGTTGTCGGGGAAAACTCTAAATAACTATACTAGTATTACACAGTGGATATTTGACAAGTATATTAAAGTTTGTGAAAGAAGTCTTACAGTGAGCAGCCCCACAATACAGTTATATATATATATATATGAAAGCGGATAAAGAAAGCGGGTAAACACTTACTCGGTTGTAGAGCTTCCATGCTGTTTGGTTAGTTTGTTCAACAAAGAAAGCTTTGATAACAATATTATATTCAAAATTAAAGGAGAAAGTGCTTTGAAAAGATTGTTGGGGCTTACATCTCAAGGAAAGGCCCAAGGTTTTATCAGTGATTGCGTTGTTGTTTTGAACTTGTACAGGGACTTATACAAGTGACTGAGGCCCAATAAAGGTTTTATGTACAAGGGGATGGGTCTTACACTCTCTCAAGAGGCCCAAAAATGATTGAAAGTGAACAAAGATCGGTCTTATAGCTCAAGGAGAAGCCCAGAGTTTATTTTAAAGAGGCCGACGATCGCGCCGAGGTTTTGAAAACGCCGTGGGTCTTATACAATGACTGAGGCCCAAAAGTTTTTGGTTTCAAAAGGGGATTGGGTCTTACACTCTATTAGAGACCCAAAATGATTTTGAATTGGTCTTATAGCTCGAGGAGAGGCCCAGATGGTTTGTTTTAAACGGGCGATCATCGCGCCAAACTTTTGAAATACAACGGGACTTATACAACATTTGAGGCCCAAAATAGGTTTATATTTACAAAGGATTGGGTCTTACACTCTATTAGAGGGTCATGAGTGTTCGAAAAGTTTGTTAGGGAGAAAATCAATAAAACCCTAATTTCATCATTTTTTAATATAATTATTCAAAGAAAATTAATACAAATGATAAAAATTCCAAATAAGTTTGAATAAACAACTTGTGATTTTGGTTTTAGGTTTGAAAAATGAGGCTTTCATCACAAGATGAATTAAAACCTACTTGGTTTTGATTTTCCAAAATGGATATTTATTTTTAAAAGGTTTAAAAATAAATAAAAGATATTTATTCACAAAAATACTAATTATATTAAATAAATAATATAAATCTAATTTTTTTGGGGAATAAAATATTTCAACATTTTTTTGATTTTTTGCAAAAAGAAAGAATAAAAAATAATTAAAATTGAGGGAGTTATTAATTTTTTAAACTATCAAAAATAATTTGGAAAATAACAAAAAGTGGTAAAAATAGCAAAAAGAGGATCTGGGGCGAGGGGGTTTTGAACCCCAGACCTCTTGTGTATAGGGCGCGCGCCTTACCATTGTGGTGGTGATACATCCGTTGATTGAAACACAACCATAAATATACAAGGCTTGCCTTGCTTTTGGCCTGGCCCAAGGCAAGGCAAGGCAAGTTTTGACAAGAAACGGGAAGGTCCATAACTTTCTCATTTCTCCATGGTTGGGGACAAAATTTATATGAATCTGGCCTAGAATTTCACAAGGAATCCAATGGTGGTGGTATTTTTTTCAGATCATGATCCCTCCTCAAAATCCGATAGTGGTTTTGAAATAGACCATATTTTGCATTTTCTGTGCTACATCTTGGTACAAGTATGAATTACATGATAAATTGATGCAAACACAACACATATGACATGTAGAAGAGATGCATGATCAGTGGACTTCAAAGCAATGCATATTTTGGAAAGTTCAAGTCATGATGCTTACCTCTTTTTGAGCTTTTGGAGTTTTTTGTGCAATCTGCCAAGTTTCTTGTTCCAGAAATGGTTTGATGCTTTGGACACTCTCAAATGATCCCTTAGAAGCTTTTAGTATGACTGGAATCAGCTGGAACCTGAAAAAACAAAAAAATGGCTCTTTCTTGCAAAAGGGGTTAAAATGGCCAAAATAGTAACTCTCTCAAATGGTGTTCCAGATGGGGGAACCATTTGGGACAGTTCAATGATGATATTTGGAGTGTGTTTGAGGTTTTATCTGGTTTGGTAAGTGACTGAATCAAGACATGGCTTGAAAAATGCAAAAAGCCTATTTTGAGGTTTTGAGATGTGACTTTGAGATTTAAGGATTACAGGTCACTTGTGTAAGTTTGGACAACTTAGATATGACATATTGGATGTGTTTGGATCATGAGCTGTGATGGAAATGCTCTCTAACTCAAAAACTCAGAGTTACCTTGTTAAAGAAGGTATTTTTGCCTAAAGAAAGTGATTTTGAGGAAAGCATCTGTTTGATGGCTTTGGTGTACTCAAACTGAGCATAAATGAGCTCTATTTATAGTAGAGCAAGTTTGTTTTGCAAGGAATAGTGAATGGCAACTGCTGCATAGGTTTGGCCAATGTTGAGCAATGAGAATCCAAGTCTCTTCTAGCCATTGACTAGAGGTTAGGGCACAGGCTACTGGTCCCTAAGTTATTGGATCATTCTTGACCGAATTCAGTTGTAAATGTGTCAGTCCATACCACCTGGGTGCATCCATTAAATGCTCCAATCCAAAATTGGAGTCTTGTCCCTCTTTTAGGGATTTCTAGGTTTGGCATGCTACTTCTTGTTCCAAAGACTTTAGAGGCTTGGATCAGTGTTTGTTCCCTTTAGATTTGATCCTCAGATGTGTCCAAAGTGATGACAAGGCTTGGAATTATCTGATTTTGCCAAATCCAGCAAAAGTGAAAAATTCTGCCTAGCCTTGGCAGTTTTCAGCAAGGCATATTGCCATTCTCATGGCTCAAGTGGAATTTGATGGAGTTCTTGGCCATTTTGGAAAGCCCTCGTATGATACAATAACTGTTTGATCATAATTGGCTTTGATACTTTTTGGATCCAAGTGAAAAATGCCCCTACATTTGGAAAAAAGTGAAGGCAGATTCTGACTTAGTGAAAATTTCACTAAGTGTTGGAAGAAAGTGACATTTTCACTTTTCTTGATTTTGATCATTCCATCACTTGAAATCCATGGGAATTGGAATGAGTGGTAGTTGAAGCTTTTGTAGAGGGCCATGAGAGCTACAAATCCAGCTTTGGATGGGAAAAATGGCCTTATGGTTTAGGAGTTATGATCCTCCAAAGTTGGTACCCTAGCCACTTTGTTCCATAACTTAGAAAATTTTGAAGTTTTTATGGTTACCCCTTTTACAAGTTATCCCACTTTTCTTGATGAATGATGATTTCAATCACACATTAACATCATTTTAGGGTTAAAAAACCATAATTGTGAAAAATCTCAAAAAGTCAAAGTTTGACTTTTGTGCACAGTTGACTTTTTATCAGATGAATTCCAAACTGTGCGATCCTCTATGACATCAAGTCTTTGACCTAAATCAAACTTGGTGGATTAATTTCATAGGTGTTATAGGGTGTATTGAATCATGTCCTAGGGTTTGGGAGCATGTCCTGGTCAAAAGTCAAAGATACAGTTGACTTTTCTCGCGAAACCCTAATTGTGGTTCAGATGACATTGAAACTTGTTGCTCAAGCTTCTTGGATCAATCCATTGTTGAAAATGGATCAATGTGGTATATTAGAGACCCTCAAATCCTCTTTTGAGGTCTTGGCTCATGATTTGTCCCAAAAGTCAACTTGGTGGTGAATTAGGTCAAGAAACCGTAATTCCTGATTTTTTATGAATGCATCCCCTGAGGCAAAATTGACTTGATGATTGGGTTCATGATGTCCCTTGGAGCATCATAGGTTATGCTTTGAAGCATTGGCTCATGCCCAGAGGAAAATTTCCATCTCGAAGCCCTGGTTGACCTACCCTAATTTGGTGACACTGGCGATCTTGAGGCTTAATCCACTTGGAATGCTGCAACCTTGTGCTTGATCCTTGATATGGGAGTCCTCTTGATCCATTGTGGATGTTTGAGAGGCTAGACAAGTTGAAGATCATGTCATTCCTTGATTGATCCTTTGTCTAAGAGCTCTGAGAGGGCTTGAAACCCTAAGTCTGATTATAGTGGATGCTCACCCATCTTTGGGAAGACTAATGGTTCATCCATATTGTGATGATAATTTGTACAATGATGGGAATTCTTAGTGGTCAAAATTTGGGGTATGACAGATGCCCCTATTTAATCTTCTTGGACCCGAAGGTGTGAATGGCGAAGGTATTCGGGCATTCGGGGTGCAAGAGGATTAAATATCGGAATACCCCTTCCTCTTTTGCCAAGCAATGATGCTTAGAAAAGGTAAACTTCCCCTCAATACTGGTTTCCTACCAAGGAACTGGTCTTAGTTTCTGATTTAAACTTCCCATCGATCCTGGTTTCCCACCAAGGAAGTGGTCTCAATTTCTGAAATAAACTTCCCCTCGATCCTGGTTTCCTACCAAGGAACTGCTCTCAGTTTCCGATATAAACCTCCCCTCGATCCTGGTTTCCTACCAAGGATCTGGTCTCAATTTCTGAAATAAACCTCCCCTCGATTCTGGTTTCCTACCAAGGATTTAGTCTTGGTTTCTTTTGTCAATAAACTTTATTGATAAGGGACGCTATTTGTAGCGGTTCTCCTCAAACTTCTCGCCGAATTTTCCTGGGGAGATGCCATTTGATGGAAAAAGTTTTGATTATAGAGAAGCACAAACTTATCTATTTGAGACGCCATTTGTCGACTCTACTGGGGAAAACGATTCTTCTTGAGAGACTGCTTTTGTTTGGGGATATTACATCATACTTTTCTCAAGATCTTCTCAGAGAAATGCCATACGATGTACCCCAATTTTGAGATGCCGATGACTTTGTTGACATTGACATTCTGGAGAGAAGGACCAATGTGTTGCTGAAAGTCTTTAGTTGAGAGGCTTTCTCTAGGGATTTTCCATAATCCGGGAAAGCGAAGATATCATCTTCCATGGCGAAGAGTGATGCTGGCTGAGGGTTCTCTGGTTTTTTAGAGGTTCAAGTTATCAAAGTGGTCAAAGGCCGACTTCATCCCAGAAATAAACTGGAGGAGAGAGGTAGTTCAGATGCAACATTTCCTGATGAGGAAAGAACTAACAACTCGATTGAGAGGACTATTATCACTAGGGGATAAGACCGACCAGAGTGATAGTGATACAACATGAATATGAACGCAAAATAGTAATGCATGATGTATGTGTGTATATGCTGACAAAACTGACACGACATACAAACTAATAGATGAACACGACAGGATACTCGGCCACTGTTGGGGTCGAAGAGGTATCGCTGGTTCAAGATAACAATTCTGCCTTGCTTAGGAGAAGTAGTCCTCGTGGGGAGGTAAGTTGGTCGGTCTTAGGAGATAAGAACTCTATCGGGGGTGTCAGATGAAACAATGGTCTCTGACACAGCTGATCCTTCATTCAGGTGCACTGGTTTAGAAGGAGTACTTTGATTCTGCACTTTGAAGCTTAACCGCCTTTGGGAGAAGCCATCGATATTCTTTCGATGTTCAACAGTCAAAAGAATTTGCCATCTTTATTAAAAGCAGAAAAATTTTACAAGTAAATTCATTTTTGTTTTATTGCAAGAATCATTGATCATATTAAAAACATCATTCTGTAAAGCTAAAACAAATAAGAATTACAAACAAAAGCACAAGGGCTCTAATTTTATTGATAGGATGGAAATCAGCCAAACGCGTGATTCCATAGAGTATTTACAAAGTTTAGAAAATGGTAATTTAAGGGGAAAAGGGCTACATTGAAACATAATGACCACTATCCTTCTACCAACTTTGACTTCGGGGCATCCTGAGCTTCTGTCAAAGATGACCTTGACTGGAGTTTTCTGACGGATGGCATGATTGCTGAGGAGTTGAACTGATCAGACGTAGTTACTTCCCATTATCCCTAACTTTTGCCTGGATTGTACTTTGATGTTTCCAATCCACCGAGACGTTTTTTTTTAATTTAGGCGAAGTATTTATTGACTACGTCAACATTTGTGGGGATAGGAAAATTCCTCTCTGTCCATGGTTGCAAGTCTCAGGGCATCGCCTGAGAAAGCTTTCTTGACCACATAGGGGCCGTCATAATTCGGAGTCCACTTGCCCCGGGAATCGGTGAGAAATGATTGTATCTTCTTGAGCACAAGGTCTCCTTTTCTGAAGACGCGAGGTCGAACCTTTTTGTCGAACGCCCTCTTCATTCTTTGTTGATTCAACTGACCGTGGCATAGTGTTGTGATTCTCTTTTCTTTGATCATATTCAGTTCGTCGTGTCGACTTTGACACCATTCAGCTTCTGTTAGCTTAGCTTCCATCAATACCCGGATTGATGGGATCTCAACTTCGATGGGGAGCACTGCTTCCATGCCATATACTAGAGAGAAAGGGGTTGCCCTTGTTGAAGTGTGGACAGATGTACGATAACCGTGAAGAGCAAAGGACAACATTTCGTGCCAGTCTTTGTAGGTTACAACCATCTTTTGAACGATCTTCTTGATGTTCTTGTTAGCCGCTTCTACCGTTCCGTTCATCTTGGGTCGTAGAGAGATGAGTTATGGTGTTCGATCTTGAACTCTGCACAGAACTCTTTCATCATCTTATTGTTTAAGTTGGATCCATTATCGGTAATGATCTGGCTCGGAACACCATAACGACAGATGATATTGTTTTTGATAAATCTGACCACCCCTTGTCGGGTTACATTAGCGTATGACGCAGTTTCGACCCACTTGGTGAAGTAATCAATGGCTACCAGGATGAACCGATGTCCGTTCGAAGCCTTAGGTTCAATCACAACGATCATGTCGATTCATGGAAAAAGGCCACGGGGAAGAGAGAACTTTGTGATGTGTTGGCGGTACATAGATTTTGTCGGAGTATATCTAACACTTGTGACACCTCCTCATGTACTTGTAGCAGTCGGATTCCATGGTCAACCAGTAATACCCTGATCTCATAATTTTTCTCGCCATTGTATGTCCGTTGGCATGAGTGCCAAAGGACCCTTCGTGAATTTCTTTTATCAGCATGTCTGCCTCTAGTCTGTCTACGCATCGGAGCAAAAGCATGTCAAAGTTTCCCTTATAAAGTGTATCACCGCTTAGGAAGAAGCTGCCAGACAGTCTTCTGAGGGTTTTTCTGTCTTTTCTTAGTGCCCCAGGTGGGTACTCTTGTTTCTAAAGGAAGCATTTGATATCGTGGTACCAAGGTTTGTTGTCTATAACTGCTTCAATCGTGAAGATGTAAGTGGGCCGTTCAAGGCGCATTATGTTGATCTTAGGTAAGTCATTCCATTGACCTACACTAATCATGGAAGAGAGAGTGGCTAATGCATCAGCCATGTGATTCTCCTCACGAGGGATATGATGAAACTCGACTTTGTTGAAGAAGGGTAACAACCTTCTTGCGTAATCTTTGTACGGAATCAATCCTGATTGGTATGTGTTCCAATCTCCTTTGATCTGATTGACGACCAAAGCTGAGTCGCCATATACATCTAAGTTTTTTATCCTCAAATCAATTGCTTCCTCGAGTCCCATGATACAAGCTTCGTATCCGGCCTCATTGTTTGTGCACTTGAACGTAAGTCTAGCGATGAAAGGAATGTGGGTACCCTGAGGTGTTATGATAATTGCCCCAATTCTGTTTCCGTAATGATTGACAGCTCCATCAAAGATAAGTCCCCATTGGGAATCTGGTTCTGGCCCTTCACTGGGTAGTGGTTCATCACAGTCTTTCATTTTTAGATACATGACATTTTTGTCTGGGAAGTCAAATCCGATTGATTCCTGATCGTCAATCGGTTGATGAGCCAAATGATCAGCTAAAACACTTCCTTTAACGGCTTTGTGAGCATGGTACTCTATGTCATATTCTGATAACAACATCTGCCAACGGGCAATCCTTCCCGTGAGAGCAGGCTTTTCAAAGACATACTTGATTGGATCCATTTCAGAGATTAACTAAGTGGTGTGACGAATCATGTACTGGCGAAGACGTTTGGCTACCTAAGCCAAAGCGCAACAAGTTTTCTCAGGCATAGTGTACCGAGTCTCGCAGTCGGTGAATTTCTTGCTCAAATAGTAGATGGCAGACTCTTTCCTTTTTGTTTCGTCTTGTTGGCCAAGCACACAACCCATTGAGTCCTCCAAGACTGTTAAATAGATGATCAGCGGTCTTTCTTCCACTGGAGGTGATAGAATCGGCGGGTTCAACAGGTATTCCTTGATACTGTCGAAGGCGGTTTGGTAGTCTTCTGTCCAAACGCAGTCCTGATTCTTTTTTAGTAATTTAAAAATCAGCGCACATGTCGCGGTCATGAGGAATATGAATCTGAAAATATAGTTCAAACATCCCAGGAATCCCCTGACTTGTATTTTAGTCTTTGGAGAAGGCATTTCTTGAATGGCCTTGACCTTGTCAGGATCAACCTCAATTCCTTTCTGGCTGACGATGAATCCTAAGCATTTCCTTGAACAAACACAGAACGTGCATTTATTGGGATTCAAGCGGAGTTTGTACTTTCGCAAACGCTTGAATAGTTTTGACAGGTGGGTCACATGCTCCTCTTCTGTTTTAGATTTAGCAATCATGTCATCGACATACACTTCGATTTCTTTGTGTATCATATCATGAAACAGAGTAGTCATGGCCCTTTGATAGGTTTTCCCGGCGTTCTTCAAACCGAATGGCATTACCTTGTAATAAAAAGTACCCCATGGGGTAATGAACGAAGTTTTCTCCATGTCTTTCGGCGCCATTTTGATTTGATTATAGCCCGAGAATCCATCCATGAAGGAGAAAACTTTGAACTTTGTTGTACTGTCTACCAGCATGTCATTGTGTGGTAAGGCAAAGTCGTCCTTTGGACTTGCCTTGTTCAGATCTCGGTAGTCGACACACATTCTGACTTTTTCGTCCTTTTTCGGAACTGGTACTATGTTGGCTAACCATTGAGGATATTCTAACGTAGTGAGGAAACCCGCGTCAATTTGTTTTTGTACCTCCTCTTTGATTTTGACAGCCATGTTTGGATGAGTCCGTCTCAACCTTTGTTTTACCCGCGGACATTCTGATCTCAACGGTAGATGATGTTCGACGATGCTGGTATCCAACCCTGGCATATCCTGATAGGACCAAGCGAATACATCGGGAAACTCTTTGAGAAGTTTCGTCAAACTTTCTTTGACAGTTGGACTGAGCAGTGCCCCAATCTTGACTTCTTTTCTCTCTTCTTCTGATCCTAAGTTGACTGTTTCCAGCAACTCTTGGTGAGGCTCAATGGACCTTTCCTCTTGTCTGAGTAGTCGGGAGATCTCCTCTGGAATTTCGTCGTCATTTTCTTCTTCAGCCTTAAATACCGAGAACTCAAAGTTAGGAGAATGCTTTGGATCGTATGTTTCAACAGGGTTTAAAACAAGCAATCTGCATGACGTGATGATTTGTGTTTAGAAGAGATAGAGAGAATGCAAGAGAGTGTGCAGTGTTTTATATTTTTTTGAACAATGCTCATTTTTATTTATTTTTGTTTTTTAGGATTACCATTTTCTGGAAAAAGCAGAAAGAGAAAACAGCAATAATTGCGGAAATTACAGAACGACGCTATTTTATTTATGAACAAGTCGATTCTTGAAACTACAACCCTATAAAATAAAACTCTGTCGCTTTGGGCGGAGCGAAGAGGGAAATTTACAGCAAGTGAGCCCTATTAAAACATCCGTTTCACCTGGGCGGAGTGAAAGGTTAAAAGACGACAATTACTTTGACTTATGAACAATCTTCGAAACATCGACAGCAACCCATTGGCGGCGAACTCCTCGGTGAATCACAAAGTCTGGTACTTTCCTTGATTTGTCTTCAGAAATGACGCTAATTTCTGGCGGAGCAGGATCATTGGAATCTATCTCCCAGGCAGAGTTGTCGTAGGAGGATTCCTCAGTTGTATTTTGTATAGTATTTGTACTCTCAGTTGTATCTCCCCATCCAGTTGGCGGATGTCTTCGAGCCTGATACGAGAGCTTTCAGGAGCGGTGTATTTAACCTTGAAGTCGTATTTTCCACTCGGCTGTTCTAAGGTATCCTACACTTCTTTGGAACTGGAGGAGTCATCTCTCTCGATGACGTTGACCTCGGGAAAAGCATAGTTGATGAATCCTAGTCCTGCAAATGTTGAGAATTCATCGTCGTGTTGGGTATTTTCAAGATAACCTGGGTGTTGATCCCATGACATGGTGGGGACGCAGGTATTCTCTTTAATGATGCTCAGCTGATTTTCATTGTTCGGCTGACTTTCTAGCCCCAAGTCTCCTGGGTAAGGCTGCCACATTGGCAGACCATCCATCGGGCCATAGTAATCGGGGTCAAAGTTGTCTATCATCAAAGTGTCCTCCTCTAATGAGTTTGGGGGAGCGCAGCATCCTTCCGGATCACAATCTCTGTACATCATTTTGACATCTGACCTTGGTATAAATCTCGGGCTTTGTGCAGGAAAGCAAAAGGGAGTCTGCGTTTCGCCCTGAGACGTATAACCGTCATCGTTGAGATAGGACTTCCATTCTTCCTCCGTATCGGAGGAATCATCTTTATTGATGGTATGCACGTCTTGAGTCACTGGTTGAAGGAAGCCTCCACTGTGGAAGAAGTTCTGAATGGGATGAAAACTTTTATTGTTCGCAGCCGTCTAAGTACAGGTTGAGGAAAAGCCAAGACCTTTCTTTTTCTTATTATTAGTAGGAATGACAAGCTGCCCCCATCCGGTTGTATTGGTATTCTCTACCGCTTTGATAGCATCTTTGTACGAGGAAATCGAAGTTCCCCCTTCTGATTGATTGTCCTTGTGTAGCGAAAGCATTTGGAACTGGGTTTCGATTACCCCCTCGGGTTCTACATAAGTGGATGACGATAAGTTGCTTACGAGCAAGGCCTGTTCTCCATAGACTGTGACGAGTTGGCCGTTCTGGACGAACTTTAGCTTTTGGTGGAGGGTTGAAGTGACCGCCCCAGCCTGATGTATCCAAGGTCTTCCTAATAAACAACTGTATGTTGCCCGGATGTCCATGACCTGGAAAGTGACTTGGAAAGTGTGAGGACCAATAGTTATGGGAAGGTCGACTTCGCCGATAACCATTTTTTTGGATCCGTCAAATGCTTTGACGACACCTTGCTGGTTCTCATCGGAGGTCCTTTGAATGATAATTGCATCAAAGTGGACTTCGGTATAACAATCAGGGCTGACCCTGTGTCTACTAGTACGTTGGCTAAAGCATCGTCCTGGCAGTTGATTGTAATGTTGAGCGCCATGTTATGACGGCGACCTTCTTCAGGTAATTCCTCATCACTAAATCCCAAGTTATTGCAGGAAGTGATGTTAGAGACAATGCTATCGAACTGTCTGATTGTTACATCCTGTTCTACAAAGGCTTGCTCCAAGACTTTCTGTAGAGCCTCCCTGTGCGCTTCTGAACTAAGTAATAGTGATAATACCGAGATCTTTGAAGGAGTTTGTAACAGCTGATCAACAACGTTGTATTCACTCATTTGGATGAGCTTTAGCATCTCATCATCATTTTTTGAAAGGTCGGGATTACTGGATTAGCCGACTGGTGGATTGGGAACTTCTGTCTGAGGTTCCTTTTCTTTGCTGGGTTCTCCAACTCCTCTGTTGAAGATTCTACCACTCCGTGTTACTCGACTGATGTCTGCAATATTCACGACGGAGGGTAATGAAATTTCCTTTCCATTCTCAATTGTTGTTGCACCGTATTTGTAAGGCATAACCTTAGTTGATTCATACGGTAGTGGTCCCGGTAGATAGATGACTATGGGAGCCTTCTGATTTTTCTAACCATCGTAAGTAATTTCGATCCGTTCCCGGTTGGGAACTCTCGATTCGTCAAGTAGAGGGATAATGGTACAAACATCCCTAGTCCTCTAATGATCAGAGATTACAACGACGTCCTCGATTTGATCAGTGAAATAGTTGACTGATCCAGAACTTGACCATGGTTGAATCTCTTTGCGGTCCAACTGACTTTGAAGGGCTGCTCGCACGAGGTAGCATCCTTGATTATCCACTGAGCAAACTCTACACCGCTCATAGTTGTGTAGTGGCACCTGGCCACGTCCGCTTTGAATACAGTGTAACCTTACTAGGTCTGTTTCCATCGACCGGACATCCTGACTTTGATATCTAGTAGGATTCCCGTTAGTGATACTAATTTGCTAGGTGTCTTCATCCATATAGATTGGAAGCCACCAGTGGTTCAACAAGTGCTGAAGTGTTTCCTGGACAAGGGCACAACCCTGATCGTCTTCGCAACCCACTTTACAGCTCTGATAATCATGTGATACCAGGAACCCGAGCTGGACCTGTTTAGCATATAACTCTACCAGGCTGGTATTTATCAAGCGAATATTGAAGATTTGAATCATGTTGATTTGATAATGATTCCTATCATGGTAGTCTTGAATCCATCCAAGATCCATCTGACGCTGGAGGGTCTCTTGTACAAAAGAGCATCCCTGTTTGTTTACCAAGCAAGTCAGACAGGAATTATAATCGTGACGCGGTAGATTATGATACTGGCTTTTCCTTGAGTGCATTGCCACCAGGTTGACATTCATCACACGGATATCGTGGTTTTGTATGATGTTGGAATTCATATAAACCATGTTAACTCCACGAACTCGGTGCTCTTGGATCCATCCGAGATCCATCTGTTCCTGTAGAGCTGATTGCACCACAGAATATCCTTGATTGCTTTTAGAGCAGATATCACACTGGTGATAATTATGAGGTGGCACATGGCCATATCCACTCTGTCTACAATGCATCTTGACCAAGTTGGCCTTTAACAAGAGTACATCATGAATTTGATAGATGTTGTTAGACTCTCCCTCTATCAAATTGACTGTAGCCTTCTCGTGTTGAGGCAGCGGGTTCGTGAGAACATTCAGATTCGTATCTTTGAAAGATAAGACCCCGATATGTTATGCCCTGGTTCTCTATGTTTTCCGGTACTGTAAGAGGAGACTTAGTCGGGACATGCCCCTTGGCCAGTTGTAACGGAAATAGTTCTGCGTATGATACGGGTATAGGATCAAATCTTGGTGGCCGCGTTGTACAGTTGTTGTTGTATTGAGGATGAGCCTGCTGAAGAGGCTGTTGTGTCCTTTGCTGAAATTGTTGCGACTGCGGTTGGGTTTGAGCAACCTGAGGTTGATACGTAGAAACAGACGCAGGGTTGATAGCAGGAGTTACAGCTGCTACTGGTTGGTACCGTTGCCTTTGCTTTCTGAGAGAAATATTCCCAATATCTTGCTCCTTTTTCTTAGGGAGAGCACTACCGTATCGTTTTATACTACTTGATGATCCAACGTCTTTAACTAGACATCCTTCTCGAACGGCTTCCTCGAGACGCACTCCCATACCGACCATTTCGGTGAAGTCGCTGGGCGCACTGGAAACCATTATGTCATAGTAAAATGAGCTCAAGGTCTTTAAGAAAATCTTTGTCATCTCTTTTTCCTCAAGAGGTGGACAAATTTGAGCGGCAATTTCACGCCATCTCTGAGCGTATTCCTTAAAAGTTTCCTTGTCCTTTTGCGACATTGATCTGAGTTGATCTCTGTCTGGTGCCATGTCCAAATTGTATTTATATTGTTGGACGAAGGTAGTGCCAAGATCTCTGAAAGTGGTAATCATAGTGCGGTTTAAACCCATGTACCATTTTAATGCGGTACCGGTTAAACTACCCTGAAAGTAGTGAATCAGTAGATCCTGGTTCTTTGTCTGAGCTGACATTCGCGAAGTGTACATCACCAAATGGTTTTGAGGGCAAGAGTTACCCTTGTACATTTCAAAATCGGGTACTTGGAACTTGTGCGGGACTTTCACATTGGGGACCAAACAAAGGTCTGCGACGTCCTTTCCAAATAAATCCTAACTGCGAATAGCTTGCAGTTCCTTCTGTATTTCCAGGAACTGCTCCTGGAATTTATCCATTCTATCGAACATACTTTCCTTTCTACCAGAAGGTATCTGTGGAATCTGTCCTTCTGGGACAGTGTGCACCATAGGGGGTGGTACTGTTACTACGGCAGTGAATCTTGGTGTTTCCCGAAGTTTGTAACCTTCAGGAGTCCTCATTATGCCTCTGGCATCCTCGCTTTCCCGAAGTTTATAACCTTCAGGCCCAGCAGCTTCTGCCATGATTCCCTGATCTTCAGTGATCGGCGGAACATATCCTTTTGGGATATAGTTAACAGGCATGCCCCAGGGAGGATCTTTCGGTATTTGATACCTAAGATCATACTTCTCCACTATGGGCGTTGAGGTGATCTCTGAGATCACAGTTCTTTGTAGCTGAGCTTCTGCCATGACTTACATGTCATTACGAAGCTTTCTTATATCCTCTCTTAGAGCGTCGATCTCTTCTTTCAACTCTCTATTCTCTTCCTCGAGATCATTCATCTTTTTCTGACGATTAGCCCGAGTATTGTACGAATGAGACAGTTTGATCGAGACACAAACGTGAGATTCGAAGGTAAGAAGAACACGTGACGTGAGAATGATGAATGCAATGATTATATTAATTATTTTTTGGTTTAATCAAAATAAACTTCGACAATTAGATTGCGAATATCAAATAGTGGGGAAACCCCCATTTTATTGAATTCAAAGGATTGCGGAAATGGAAATACAGTAAATTACAAGGTGCGGAAACAGAAACCTAAGCTAATGGGTCCCGAGTCTTCTCTGAGGAGAACTCGGGTGCTGATTCTGGTACTTTCCTTTTCTTGGACCGGGGCTCTTGGGCCATTGTCGGGTTGTCATTCCTTTGCCAAGTGAAAGGAGCGAGCAAATTCCTTTGGTCATCCTGATTTTCTACAGCATGTTGCTCCAAAATCTCAATTAGAGCATCCTTATCTTTCAGTAGTTGCTATATTTTGGTACACTCCACATTGAGAATGCGGTACTTTTTCTTCTAAGACCTCCTCTCCTGTTGAACTTTGTTGAGAGTAAACTGAAGTTTTTCTATTTCAGTCATGAAGTACATGACAGATTCCCTTGGCGGAAGAACTCTGTGATGAGGATAAGGCATCTTTAGCTTGAGAGCTCTAGTTTGTACCCTGTGGAGATAAGGCTCCACCGAGACACAATCTGATTTTCCTAGAGACTCCCGTCCTTTCTTATGAACATGTTTCCAAGCGTGCACTATTTCCATCTTTAGTGCCCTGTAATTTTCTCCTTCCTTGAAGAAAAGACCTTCCAGATGAGCATTACGTGGGACATGCCTCATCTGGTATCCAAATTGATGACGAACTAAGACTAGATGGCAATTGATTCCTCCCTTAGTTCCTATGTGGGGTACGTTGGGGAAGTTTCCACAACGGTCAATGATTATGATCCCGTCATAAATCCTATTGTACCAATCTAGATCAGAGTTGGTAAGAGACATGATTTTCTGCGACCAACGTAAGGCACTCTTATGATCCCAAAAAGCGGAAGACTTAGGCAAATGGGAGATAAACCATTTATATAGCAGGCGTACACAGTACATGATCATTCCTCCGCTGTATAAATTCCTTAAGTGTACAGAATGATATGCATCTGTGAGCAAGGTTGGTACGGGATTTCCAATAAGAAAAACCTTAATGGCATTGATATCGACGAAGTTATCAATGTTGGGAAACAGAAATAACCCGTAGGTGAGTAAAACAAAGATGCTTTCAAAAGCAGTCACGTTCCCTATACTAGCAAAGTATAGAGCCTTCTTTACTAGGAAACTTGGCTGGTAAACCTGGGATTCCTCCTTTGGTGGTCATGTGAGTCTTGACTTCTGACTCATCCAAATAGATTGCTCTTGCAATGATTTGATCCTTTGGACTTTCTTCCAGTCCAGAAAAGGGAGCTTGATCAGTAACGGGTAGATCAATCAGATGAGAATACTCCTCCAGCGTTGGTGCGAGCTGGTAATCCGGGAATGTGAAACAGTGATAGACCGGATCGTAAAACTGAATGAGTGCCTCCAGGATTCCCTCAATTACATAGACCCTTAACAGAGGTAGCAGACCTCCGTACTTGGCTCTGAAAGCGTCAGGGTTAGTGATCATCCTTGCTAATCCTCTCAAATCCTCTAGTTTTGGAACCTTGAAGGTATACTTGTGAGTTTTTCTTCTACCGAAATCCATTAGCGTAATCCTTTTCTCTCTGACATTTGCAATCATTGTCTTAGTTTAATTTGAAAAAGAGAGACTAGAAGAGAAAATTTTTCTTTGCTTAATGTTTTTTTTAAATGAATGCATGAATGCAGCACACAAAAACATAGAAAAAACATGGGGTCAAAGGGTCGGTGTCATGAAGTCAAGGCTCTACCCATCCCAACGGTTTATACTAGTGATTTTTGTACCTGTCTCTCAAAATCATTGATTCTTGTCGAGATAACATCAGCAGGCCGGGAACCGTGCTAGGTGATGTATTTCGAAGAATCTCACAAGAGGGTAGTATCGCGTGACAACTATTTCCGATATCTTCCGCACTACTGAAAGAGGTTTTTCCTAGGTGTATACTCAATCTTTCCACATGCAGCATCACACGCATTCCCATTAGCAGAAAAATAAACACAAATATCAATTAGGAAAAGCAGTATATATATTTGTCCTAATGTCCTAGACTTTTTAAGAGCTATGAATCCTATGATCCTAACAGAAAATGGCTCCCCGGCGGAGTCGCCATTCTGTGGTACCTTCCCAACTTAAAGGTTTTTGACCTAAGATCCTAGTGAGGGCCGATCCTAGCAATAATGACATTCCCCGATGGAACCGTCATTCGGTGATACCTTGTGAACCCAAGGACTCGTCCTAAGAGAAGGTTTCAACCAGAGAGATAAGAGAGACAAGATTCCTTTGTTTGGCCCTACGGTGGGCGCCATTTTTCTATAGCGAGCGATTTTGGACGTGGTTCTTAAGCACCGTCGCTCTGGGGTACTACAGGTGGATTCATTTTTTATCCTATTGAAGCTGATGAAGGAAGGGAAATAGATGTCTCCAACTAACCCTACTTGCAAACTGAGGTTAAACAGTCAAAACTGTTGGTTTACAGATGCGGTTTTAGTTTGTGGGCCTCTCTCTGCTTATTTTTTTCAGAACGAAATATCGGGACTTTTCATGGGGAATTTGTTGGGATCCTGCGCCAGATTGGATGGAGGTAAGGGACTTTGGGGTTTTTTTATTAGTGTGCTCGCTAAGATTCTTTTTCAATCTTATGCCTCTGTATTCCTGGGATAGGGAAATCAGAGCGATCGTAGTTCCTCCTATTCTATGGGAGGAAATAGTGTTTTGGTGTCTTGTTCAAAGCCCTAGACATGAAGGTAAAAGTGGTTTGTATCTTGTTCAAAGCCCAAGATGTGAAGCTAAAAGGGTGTTGACTTTAGAGAGAATTTGTCATCTCTAAAGGGGTCGGTTTGTCACAATTGTTGGGTGACTGATTATAAAGGAGAATTACTTTAACTGGGATATGCGAATCCAGCAAGGCCATAATTTCCTTTATAGGGGATTTTCAACCTGAAGGAGAAGACTTTAACTCAGTTTAGAGCAACGCCATCTTTCCTTAGGAATTTCTCATGCTAAAAGAGGGACAGTGGCATGGATGTAAATAATCCAGAGGCTTGCCGCTTACAACAATTAGACAAGAGAAAAGGAGTTGTTGATGTTTGTATGATGTGATCAAAGCATGATTTGATGCTAAAAGGTTGATTGAATCAAACGGGGATTTCTTTATACAAAGCCTAAGAGGAGGCTATTGACCCAACAAGAGGATGCTTTTGTGTCTCGTACGAAGCCCGAGATAGAGGCTAAAAGGGTTGACTCAACAAGAGAGTGTTTTTATATATGTCTTGTACGAAGCCCAAGACGGAGGCTAAAAGGGTTTGACTCAACAACAGACTCTTTTATACTCACCAAGAGAGTGATTTGTATCTCGTACGAAGCCCGAGATGGAGGCTAAAGGTGATCGACTCAACAAGAGAGTCTTTTTATACTCAACAAGAGAGTGTTTTGTATCTCGTACAAAGCCCGAGATGAAGGCTAAAAAATGTTTGACTCAACAAGAGAGTCTTTTATACTCAACAAGAGAGTGTTTTGTATCTCGTACAAAGCCCGAGATGAAGGCTGCAAAGGTTAACTCAACTGGGGAGAATCATTGTACAAAGCCCAAGAGGAGGCTAGGGTTACTATTTCAGTTGAGTGACAGGTCCAGTATGTTGGTTAAAAGAGAAAATCAGTTCTTATATGGGTAATGTCGTACTCATGGATTTGATCTGAGGAACGGGATTATTTCCTGTTCTTTAAGGAAACGAGGAATCCAAAGGGTATTGAGATTGCCTAAGTCTACGGGTGTTTTTTTCCTATTTTTGAAAGGAACTTGAGAATGTCTTCGAGACTCAAGGAGACTAGACTGTCCAAGTCTAGAGTTTTATCTTTTGTACTAGGCTTAAGAGAGATCAAGAGACAGTATGATCGCCATAGGAAGATCTAGACTCTTTGAAAGATTGTTCTATTAAGATGACTAATTTCTGTTCCTATACCTTTAAGAGGTCGTCGGGACAATTTGTACGAAGCCCAAGAGGAGGCGAGAAAAACTTTTAAGAAGCCGAAGGGACAATTTGTACGAAGCCCAAGAGGAGGCTATCTTCCTGGAGGAAAAATCATTATACGAAGCTTAAGAGGAGGTTGTGAAAACTTCTAAGAAGCCGACGGGTCCTTGTACAATCCCCAAGAGGAGGCGGGGATGCTTTTAAGAAGCCTGTGCGTCCCAAACCCCGAGAAGTTCAAGACATGCCATTCACCGAGAATAGATCAAGCCAGGAAAGTTCGAGAATTCGGAAGAAACTCAAGAGATGCCATTCACAGAGAGAATATCATCTCTGGGGAGTAGAGTCTCTTTGACGATGTCTAAGGGTGACAGTCTGAGAAAGGGTTCACTGAGAATGTTGCCTTTCACGTCTCCATATTGTTTAACCCCAAGAGGAGGGAAGACTGTGTCTGGTAATCCTATGGGGATCTAGTTTTGTTTGTATTTAAGAGTGACCAACAGGGCTTTACCTAGTGCTAGACGTAGTTGTTGGGGAAAACTCTAAATAACTATACTAGTATTACACAGTGGATATTTGACAAGTATATTAAAGTTTGTGAAAGAAGTCTTACATTGAGCAGCCCCACAATACAGTTATATATATGAAAGCGGATAAAGAAAGCGGGTAAACACTTACTCGGTTGTAGAGCTTCCATACTGTTTGGTTAGTTTGTTCAAAAAACAAAGCTTTGATAACAATATTATATTCAAAATCAAAGTAGAAAGTGCTTTGAAAAGATTGTCAGGGCTTACAGCTCAAGGAGAGGCCCAAGGTTTTATCATTGATTGCACTGTTGTTTTGAAATTATACAGGGACTTATACAAGTGATTGAGGCCCAAGAAAGGTTTTCTGTACAAGGGGATGGGTCTTACACTCTCTCAAGAGGCCTTAAAATGATAGAAAGTGAACAAAGATGGGTCTTATAGCTCAAGGAGAAGCCTAGGGTTTATTTTGAAGAGGCCGACGATCGCGCCGAGGTTTTGAAAACGCCGTGGGTCTTATATAATGACTGAGGCTCCAAAGTTTTTGGTTTCAAAAGGGGATTGGGTTTTACACTCTATTAGAGGCCAAAAATGATTTTGAATGGGTCTTATAGCTCGAGGAGAGGCCTAGATGGTTTGTTTTAAATGGGCGATGATCGCGCCGAACTTTTGAAATACAACGGGACTTATACAACATTTGAGGTCCAATATAGGTTTATATTTACAAAGGATTGGGTCTTACACTCTATTAGAGGCCCATGAGTGTTCGGAAAAGTTTGTTAGGGTGAAAATGAATAAAACCCTAATTTCATCATTTTTTAATATAATTATTCAAAGAAAATTAATACAAATGATAAAAATTTCAAATAAGTTTGAATAAACAACTTTTGATTTTGGTTTTAGATTTGAAAAATGAGGCTTTCATCACAAGATGAATTAAAACCTACTTGGTTTTGATTTTCCAAAATGGATATTTATTTTTAAAAGGTTTAAAAACAAATAAAAGACATTTATTCACAAAAATACTAATTATATTAAATAAATAATATAAATCTAATTTTTTGGGGGAATAAAATATTTCAACATTTTTATGATTTTTTACAAAAAGAACCAATCAAAAATAATTAAAATTGAGGGAGTTATTAATTTTTCAAACTATTAAAAATAATATGGAAAATAACAAAAAGTGGGAAAAATAGCAAAAAGAGGATCTGGGGCGAGGGGGATTCGAACCCCAGACATCTTGTGTATAGGGCGCGCGCCTTACCACTGGGGTGGTGATACATCCGTTGATTGAAACACAACCATAAATATACAAGGCTTGCCTTGCTTTTGGCCTGACCCAAGGCAGGGCAAGGCAAGTTTTGACAAGAAACAGGAAGGTCCATAACTTTCTCATTTCTCCATGGTTGGGGACAAAATTTATATGCATCTGGCCTAGAATTTCACAAGGAATCCAATGGTGGTGGTATTTTTTTCAGATCATGATCCCTCCTCAAAATCCCATAGTGGTTTTGAAATAGACCATATTTTGCATTTTCTGTGCTACATCTTGGTACAGGTATGAATTACATGATAAATTGATGCAAACACAACACATATGACATGTAGAAGAGATGCATGATCAGTGGACTTCAAAGCAATGCATATTTTGGAAAGTTCAAGTCATGATGCTTACCTCTTTTTGAGCTTTTGGAGTTTTTTGTGCAATCTGCCAAGTTTCTTGTTCCAGAAATGGTTTGATGCTTTGGACACTCTCAAATGATTCCTTAGAAGCTTTTAGGATGATTGGAATCAGCTGGAACCTGCAAAAACAAAAACTGGCCCTTTCTTGCAAAAGGGATTAAAATGGCCAAAATAACAACTCTCTCAAATGGTGTTCCATATGGGGGGAACCATTTGGGACAGTTCAAGGATTATATTTGGAGTGTGTTTGGGGTTTTATCTGGTTTGGAAAGTGACTGAATCAAGACATGGCTTGAAAAATGCAAAAAAAGCCTATTTTTAGGTTTTGAGAGGTGACTTTGAGATTTAAGGATTACAGGTCACTTGTGTGAGTTTGGACAGCTTAGATATGACATATTGGATGTGTTTGGATCATAAGTTGTGATGGAAATGCTCTCTAACTCAAAAACTCAGAGTTACCTTGCTAAAGATGGTATTTTTGCCTAAAGAAAGTGATTTTGAGGAAAGCATCTGTTTGATGGCTTTGGTGTACTCAAACTGAGCACAAATGAGCTCTATTTATAGTAGAGCAAGTTTGTTTTGCAAGGAATAGTGAATGGCAACTGCTGCATAGGTTTGGCCAATGTTGAGCAATGAGAATCTAAGTCTCCTCTAGCCATTGACTAGAGGTTAGGGCACAGGCTGCTGGTGCCCTAGTTGTTGGATCATTCTTGACTGAATTTAGTTGCAAATGTGTCAGTCCATTCCACCTTGGTGCATCCATTAAATGTTCCAATCCAAAATTGGAGTCTTGTCCCTCTTTTAGGGATTTTAAGGTTTGGCATGCTACTTCTTATTCCAAAGACTTTGGAGGCTTGGATCAGTGTTTGTTCCCTTTAGATTTGACCCTCAGATGTGTCCAAAGTGATGACAAGGCTTGGAATTATCTGATTTTTCCAAATCGAGCAAAAGTGCAAAATTCTGCCTAGCCTTGGCAGTTTTCAGCAAGGCATATTGCCATTGTCATATCTCATGGCTCAAGTGAAATTTGATGGAGTTCTTGGCCATTTTGGAAAGCCCTCATATGATACAATAACTGTTTGCTCATAATTGGTTTTGATACTTTTTGGATCCATGTGAAAAATGCCCCTACATTTGGGAAAAAGTGAAGGCAGATTCTGACTTAGTGAAAATTTCACTAAGTGTTGGAAAAAAGTGACATTTTCACTTTTCTTGATTTTGATCATTCCATAACTTGAAATCCATGGGGAATTGGAATGAGTGGTAGTTGAAGCTTTTGTAGAGGGCCATGAGAGCTACAAATCCATCTTTGGGTGGGAAAAAATGGCCTTATGGTTTAGGAGTTATGATCCTCCAAAGTTGGTACCCTAGCCACTTTGTTCCATAACTTAGAAAATTTTCTAAGTTTTTATGGTTACCCCTTTTACAAGTTATCCCACTTTTCTTGATTTTTCTTGATGAATGATGATTTCAATCACACATTAACATCATTTTAGGGTTAAAAAACCATAATTGTGAAAAATCTCAAAAAGTCAAAGTTTGACTTTTGTGCACAGTTGACTTTTTATCAGATGAATTCCAAACTGGGCGATCCTCTATGAAATCAAGTCCTTGACCTAAATCAAACTTGATGCATTGATTTCATAGGTGTTATAGGGTGTATTGAATCATGTCCTAGGGTTTGGGAGCATGTCCTGGTCAAAAGTCAAAGATACAGTTGACTTTTCTCGCGAAACCCTAATTGTGGTTCAGATGACATTGAAACCTGTTGCTCAAGCTTCTTGGATCAATCCATTGTTACAAATGGATCAGTGTGGTGTATTAGAGACCCTCAAATCCTCTCTTGAGGTCTTGGCTCATGATTTGTCCCAAAAGTCAACTTGGGGGTGAATTTGGTCAAGAAACCCTAATTCCTGATTTTTTTATGAATGCATCCCCTGAGGCAAAATTGACTTGATGATTGGGTTCATGATGTCCCTTGGAGCATCATAGGTTATGCTTTGAAGCATTGGCTCATGCCCAGAGGAAAATTTCCATCTGGAAGCCCTGGTTGACCAAACCCTAATTTGGTGACACTAGCGATCTTGAGGCTTAATCCACTTGGAATGCTGCAACCTTGTGCTTGATCCTTGATATGGGAGTCCTCTTGATCCATTGTGGATGTTTGAGAGGCTAGACAAGTTGAAGATCATGTCATTCCATGATTGATCCTTTTTCTAAGAGCTCTGAGAGGGCTTGAAACCCTAAGTCTGATTGTAGTGGATGCTCACCCATCTTTGGGGAGACTAATGGTTCATCCATATTGTGATGATGATTTGCACAATGATGGGAAATCGTAGTGGTCAAAATTTGGGGTATGACACTCCCAAACCTTGGGACATGTTTCAAGACACCCTAAAACACCTATGGAATCCATCCATTAGGTTTGAATTAGGTCAAGAACTTGATTACACAAAGGATCGCACAGTTTGGATTTCATCTGACAAAAAGTCAACTGTGCACAAAATCAAGTTTGACTTTTTGGAATTTTTCATAAATATGGTTCCCCTAAGTCAAAAACAATGTTAATGTATGGTATTGATAAACATTTATCAAGAAAAATCAAGAAAAGTGAGGTTTCTTGCAAAAGAGGCAACCTTGAGATACCAAAATTTTCTAAGTTATGGAACAAAAGTGATTTTGTACCAACTTGGCAAGGTCATAACTCCTAAACCACAAGGCCTTTTTCTCCCATTCAAGGCTCAAATGAAAGTTCATCTGACATACTTCAAATATGTCAACTACAAGAGATTCCAAATCCTCATGGATTTTGAGTTATGGATTGATCAAAATCACAAAAACATGAAAATTATAACTTTTTCAACACTTAGTGAAATTTTCAATAAGTCAGAATCTGTCTTACTTTTTCCAAAATGTAGAGGCATTTTTCACTTTGATCCAAGCTGAACCAAGACCAGCTTTAAACATCAAAGTTGAAGTATGTCATGAGGGCTTTCCAACAAGTACCAGATCATCTCCAAATTCAATTTGAGTAGGGAGTTACAACCCTTGGAACATGGCATCAAGGACTGATTTTGTTCAAGGCAGTTTATAGATCATTTGCTCGAATTAGCCAAATCAGATAATCACAAGCCTTGTCATCCATTTGGACACCTCAAGGGATAAAATTAGAGAGGAATGATCTGATCCACAAGCCTCCCAAGTCCAAGGAACTACATGTAGCTATAGGCATGGACTGAAGTATTCAATGGATACATCGAGGTGGCATGGACTGAAGTAAATCTTACTGAATGAGTCAAGATTCAACTCTAAATCAAAGGACCATAGGCATGTGCCCTAACCTCATGTCAATGGCTAGAGGAGACTAAAGATGCCTTTTGATCAAAATTGGCCAATGGACAGTCCAAGCTGCCATTCACTATTCCTTGCAAAACAAACTTGCTCTACTATAAATAGAGCTCATTTGTGATCAATTTGAGTACACCAAAGCACTACAACACTTAATTTCCTCAAAATCTCTCTCATTAGGCCAAAATGCCTTCTTTTACAAGTCACCGCTGAGTTTTTGAGTTAGAGGGCAATTCCACCACAACTCATGATCCAAACACATCTAATGTATCATATATAAGCTGTTTAAACACTCACCCTTGATCCGAAACACCAAAATCAGAAAGTTAACCTCCAAAACCTCAAATTTTGATTTTTCTGCATTTTTCAAGCCATGTCTTAATTCAGTCACTTTCAAAACCAAACAAAGCCTCAAACACACACCAAATATCATCCTCAAACTGTCCCAATTGGTTTCCCTCATCTGGAACACCATTTGAGAGAGTTACCATTTTGGTCACTTTTGCCACTTTTGCAAGAAAGAGCCAATACTTGTTCCTGAGGATTCCAGCTGGTTTTGATCATCCTAAAAACTTCTAAGGGATCAATCAAGAGTGTCTAAAGCATTGGATTGCTTCTAGCACAAGGAACTTGACAGTTAGCACAAGGAGCTTCAAGAGGTAAGTGCATCACAACTTGAACTCTTTAAATCATGCATTGCTTTGATGTCCATTGATCATGGACATCTCATACATATCATATATGTTGTGCTTGAACCAATTTTCTATGCTATTGTTGCCTGTATGATGAGATAGCATAAAACATGCAAATCTAGGTCAATTTTGAAATCACTATCGAATTTTAAAATAGGGACATCTTTAGAAAAATCTAAAAGCATCATCGGATTCCTCATGAAATTCTAGGCAGGATGCACCTAAATTTTATCCAAATCCATGGAGAATTGAGGAAGTTAGAGCCTTCATGCAAATCCACCAAAACTTGGTTTTTTTGCCTTGGCCAGGCCTAAAAACCAAGTCACCCATATATGTTTATGGGGTGGTTTTGATACACGGATGTATCACCACCCCAGTGGTAGCGCGCATGTGTGTTTGGTTGGGAGGTCGTGGTTTCAAGACCCACCCAGACCATTTTGCATATATTTTGCTATTTTTCACATTTTTCATGGTTTTTATTAATTAATTCCAAAATTAATTTCTCTTTCAATTTTAATCATTTTTTATTGGTTCTTTTTTTGAAAATTCACAAAAATGTTAAAAATATTTTATTCTACAAAAATTTCACAAAAATATTATTTATTTCATATATTTGGTATTTTTGTAAAGAATTATATTTTTATTTGTTTTTAGACATTTAAAAATATTTCTTTCTCTTGATTTTGAAAATTCAAATGATTTTCAAATCATTCTATGAATGAAACATGATTTCTCAAACATTAATCTAAAATCACAACTTGTTTTTCACACATGTTTGATAATTTTGATCATTTTAAAATCAAAATAGGGTTTTAATTGTTTTCACCCTCACGAACATTTTTCAGTAAACTTTTAGGCCTCTAATAGAGTGTAAGACCCAACCCTCTTTTGTACATAAATAATTTTGGGCCTCAGTCATTGTATAAGTCCCGATAGGATTCTCAAAATAACGGTGCAATCGTTATTTTTCATCTGGGCCTCCTTGGTGTTGTAAGTCCCATCTTTCTTTTAAAAATACACTTTTGGGCCTCTAATAGTGTGTAAGACCCAATCCTTATTGTACATAAACCTTTTTGGGCCTCAGTCATTGTATAAGTCCCACCGTGTTTGCTAAGACCGCAGTGCGATCGTCACCCTTTAAATAAAATCATTTGGGCCTCTCCCTGAGTTGTAAGCCCCATTTCTTTTCTTTTTCAAACACTTTGGGCCTCTTAATAGAGTGTAAGACCCATCTCTTTGTACAGAAAACCTTTTTGGGCCTCAGTCATTATATAAGTCCCGATACAATTTTCAGATCAACGGTACGATCACTGTTTTTCATCAGGGCCTCTCCTTAAGTATAAGCCCCAATCTTTTCAAAACAAATTTCCTTTTTGATTTAGGTTCAAATTTATAGTTGTTATCAAAACTTTCTTTAATTTCTTGAACAACTAACCATACAGTTGTTACAATGGAAGCTTGCTCATCTGTAAGTTTTAAACAGCTTTCTTTTACATACTTGCACATATATATATATATATATATATATATATATATATATATATATATTTGTTTGTGCTGGAAGCTTGCTCACCTGTAAGTCCTTCTACACTCTTTTACATACTCGTATATATTTCATCTGTATATATGCATGTATATTATCTTTCTTAGAGTTTTCCCCGACAATTAGGTCTAGGATTAGATAAAGCCAGTGGTCACTCTTTCAACACAGTCAAAACTAGTTCCCCATAGGAATTCCAGATACAGTCTTGCCTTCTCTTAGGCTTATACAATATGGAACAAAGAGAAGGGCATTATTCCCGGTGAAACTTTTCTCAGACTGTCACTATTAGAAAATTGTCAAAGAAATTTATTCCCCCAGAGAGGATTAATTCCCGGTGAAAGCTCTCTTGAATTTCTTCAAACCCTAGAACTGTTCACTAAAGAAAAGATTATTCCCGGTGAAACTTTTCTTGAACTTTTCTTAGGTTTGGACCTACAGGCTTCCTAAAAGCATCCCCAGCCTCCTCTTGGGCTTTGTACAAGGATCCTCAGGCTTCTTAGAAGTTCTCATGCCTCCTCTTGGGCTTAGTACAAGGACCCAAAGACCTCTTACAGGTGTAGGACAGAACCTAGTCATCCTTTGTTAGAGCAGTCTTTCTAATAGTCAAAACCTTGGACAATTTAGGGTTGATTCTCATCCCTTAAGACACCAGCCTCCTCTTGGGCATCATACAAAGATAAACCCTTTCATACAGCAGATTTGGACAGTCTTATCTCCTTTTGGATCTCAAAGAAACCCTGATCCTTTCATCAATCACCAACAGAGTTTAGACTTTCTTCCAAATTTCCCTAGCTAGGGTCAAATCACTATCAAATAACCTTTATCAGAACCTCAAGGCATCTGATATCTCAACTCTTCTGTAATCCTCAGCAAGAGTTAATTCCCCAATTTAGGCCTGCCTCTAGATCTCAATAATCCTCAGCAAAAACTAGCCTCCTCTTAGGCTTTATATAAGAAATTCTCCAAATTAGTCTCCTCTTAGGCTTTGTATAAATATATTTCCTCACTCTCTTGTTGAGTCAATCACTTTTACCCTCCTCTTAGGCTTTGTATAAGGATCTTTCCACACTCTCTTGTTGAGTCGATCACTTTCAGTCTCCTCTTAGGCTATGTATAAGGATCTTAAAACACTTTCTTGTTGAATCAATCAAATTTATAGCCTCAATCTTGGGCTTTGTACAAGACAGATAAAAACACTCTCTTGTTGAGTCAGTCTCTTTTCAGCCTCAATCTTGGGCTTTGTACAAGACACCCCTAAATATCTTCAACTGAGTCAGTCAAATGTCTCTTTTTAGCCTCAATCTTAGGCTTTGTACAAGACACATATAAAATCTATCTAAGAAGAGTCATTCTATTTTCAGCCTCCTCTTAGGCTTTTTATAATGATTTTCCTCAGTAGAGTTAGCCTTAATCCTGGGCTTTATACAAGACAAATCATACTTTCCCGCTGAGTCAATCCCATTTTAGCCACAATTATGGCCTTTGTACAAGATAGGTAAAACCTCTCACCAGTAGAGTCAGTTTCTCCTTTTAGCCACAATTTTGGGCTTTGTACAAGACACATACAAATATTCCCCAGTGGAGTCAAAAAATCTTTTTTAGCCTCAATCTTGGGCTTTGTACAAGACAGACAAAATATTTCCCCGAAAAAGTCAACTTTTAGCCTCCTCTTAGGCTTTGTATAATGATATCCCCAAAAGAGTCAGACTCTCTTTTAGCCTCAATCTTGGGTTTTGTACAAGATAGATAATAAGCTCCCCAGGGAGTTAATCAACTTTTATAGCTTCAACCTTGGGCTTTGATCAAGGCACACAAATATCAACATCCCCTCAGAGGAAATCAAAAACTCTCTGTAGGAAGACATTTCTCTGTGTATCACAATTCAAAACAGAAAATCAAAACATACCTTAATCCCAGATAACCGCTGTAAGTGGCACACTTGTTGATTCAAATATCCAAGTTGTAGTTCATCTCTTATCTTGGTAAACCTCTTTCATCTAATTGCTGTAAGCGGCATGCCTCTGGATTACAAACATCCACGCCACTGTCCCTCTCTTAGCATGAAAGATTCCTAAGGAAAAATGGCATTACTCTATACTGAGTTAAAGTTTTCTCCTTCAGGAAAATCCCTTATAAAAGAAATTATGGCATTGTTGGATTCACATATCCCAGTTAAAGTAATTCTCCTTTATAATCAGTCACCCAATAGTTGTGATAAACAGACGAGATGTCTCCCTTTAGAGATGACAAATTCTCTCTCACTCAAACCTTTTAGCTTCAATCTAGAGCTTTGAACAAGACACAAACAACCTTTTTTAGCTTCAATCTTGGGCTTTGAACAAGACACCAAATATCTTTTCCTCCCATAGAATAGGAGGAACTACGATTGCTCTGATTTCCCTGTTTATTTTAACGGGAATACGTAGGCATAAGATTGTGAAATCTTAGCGAGCACACCAATCAAAAAATTTAGGTCCAGTACCTTCACACACCATTCAAAAACTTTAGGTCCAGTACCTTCACATACTAATAAAAAACTTTAGGTCCAATACCTTACCAAAAACATCGGAAAAACTCGACATCAACAAAAACTCTCTCTCAAACATTCCCAAAGGAGAAACTTTCCCAACCCATGACAGACAAACACCAGTAAGTAGAAAACAATATAGAAATTGCTAATAAACTGTGGATAACCACATATAGGATGGGTAATTGACAACTCCCCATTGTATAACCTGACCCGAACTCCGCAATCTCTTAGCATTTGTTCAGTAAAACATCTGCATGCAAGGTTAGTTTTAGATAGCTTCCCTTTCCTTTACAGCTTCATAGGATAAATAAGAAATCAGAAAGTAACACCCAATCCCTACCATTGCAGTGAGGAAAAACCCATGGCGATAAGGAGGTCCCGTCACTGACAAAAATGGCACGCTACATTATGGAACTCCTTAGTGCTCAGAAGGATGCCTCCGCTGCTGCCACTATTGTTGTTGCAACTACCACTGATGCAATCGTTGTCACTCCTACATTGACTGTTTCTTTGGTTGTTACTGTAACACCCTAATTCCCACCGCGAATAAATAATACATAAATAAATCAGAGTAAATAAAAATTTATTTTTTCGACAGAAAACGGGGATGTCACAATTAAAGAAAGAAGACACAATCCCTGCTCATTTATTTGATACATAACACAATATGGAATAACCCCAAAGGGAAACTTTTTCCATACAAAAGGAAAGGTTCAGTTATGGAATAAAGCGGAAGATCCATAACAGAATTGTTTTACAAAGTGAATTATTTTATAACAGCAAAATATACATACAAAGTTAATACGCAATAAATCTAACAAAGGTATACATATATAACATAATCGTTCCCCGACTCCCGTGCTACGTATCCGAGCAGACACCAAGACAGATAAAAGAACGGAGGGATAATCTTCACAAAAGCCTCCAAGACTACAAATCTGCAATTGCCTCATAGAGCAACAAACCACAGCAGAAGGGTGAGAAATAACAACTAAATCAAGATTGCATAATAATATGCAAACACATATAAATTCACATACATAGTTATTCTCACCACAAGCATCACATATTAATACACATAACATATATCAATTATACCAACATAATCACATATTCACACATAAGGCACACCAGTCATAACATATGGAAACACCCCACCACGTCATATATCATATGTTTATGCATAACACATATTACCCACAACCAATGCATTTATCACATATGCACATCAATTCATCGATTCAGACATAAATCTCAACACATGCTCAATCAATTCACAATTCTCACACATAATGCATCCATTCACAATTCTCACACATAATCAATCCATTCATGATTTTTCACACATAATCAATCCCTTCATGATTTATGCAAATGTACAGAGACCGACACAACGACTCTATGCAATGCATATGCGGTACCATCCATCCATCATTTCTCAACATTAGTTCACTCAGGAACTATTGGAATCATCGCTTGTTACTCAACATAACTCCCCGTCAGGCAAACGATGTTCCCCGTCGCTTTAAGTCCTCTTGGTATAAGGCGCACGATGTTTATTGATCGCTTTAAGTCCTCTTTGTATAAGGCGCACGATCCGATCGCTTT
Source organism: Lathyrus tuberosus (assembly GCA_022829125.1). Taxonomy (NCBI): domain Eukaryota; kingdom Viridiplantae; phylum Streptophyta; class Magnoliopsida; order Fabales; family Fabaceae; genus Lathyrus; species Lathyrus tuberosus. The sequence continues at coordinate 7,184,961 of JALAZF010000270.1, read as the reverse complement.
AAGTCCTCTTTGTATAAGGAGCACGATCCGATCGCTTTAAGTCCTCTTTGTATAAGGCGCACGATCGTCTATAATCATCGCTTTAAGTCCTCTTTGTATAAGGCGCACGATGTTATAGTAGACTCCCTCTGGAATCGATTCGTCGCTCACACCCACTAGGGCACACGACATCACAAGAATGCATATCATGATGCTTGGCATACAATGACTCATGACATTCAAATGCACACATAATCATGCACATATTTCAACTCATCAATTCCATACATTCACAATTCAACCATATGAATTATCTCGTCATCATTATTCATGCATTGGAAATCAATTCAAACAATGCATTTACTTGCCATAAGGCCACCAAATAACACACTTTGAATTTCACATACACAATGCATTTCATCATAAACCACAAACCACAACAATTAGCATTTTATCATATACATTCATATCAATTCACATCAAGAATTATTCACGATCAACCACAACAATCATACAATGTATTTCACCACACAACAACATCATTATCACATGCATCAATATCATATAAATAGCACAAAAGCCCCACATTTATAGGACGATATCATATCGCATTAAACACAAACAAACACAACAAAACCTACAAACCACTAATCATCCTCTACTAAATATTCTTGGTTAACACACAGTATCACATCACCATTTAATAGCATCTTAGGTTATCTATCTAATGCCTCAAGTCCCACATCAATCGGACTATCGATTCGGGAGTTATGGTGGAAACATAAACCACACTTCTCACACATACATCACTTTTCCATATTTTCTTATCAATCCATGGTTTAAACATATGTTCCTATTCCACTATCAAAAAGAGCATTGAAATAGCTTTCCAACGCATCCGACCGTGCCTCAATCCGATTTACAGATCAAAAGTTATGAAGAAAACAAAAACTGAAAATCTGTCACGTTTGCAATGCGAAGCTCCTAGCGAAGCGTGGCAGAAGCAAAAAGACCCAAAGTTCGCAATGCGAACAGCTAGCAAACATTCGCTATTTCCTTCGCTTTGGCTCGCAATGCGAACCTGCGAAACCCAGAATTTCCAGCAGCGATAACATAGGTCATTTGGGGTCAAAATACATCATTTCTTCCACCCAAACACTTCCAAAACATACTATAACAACCAAAACATTATCCAAACCTAACAAAAAGTATTCTACTCAATTTTTATCGAATTTCATCCGCAAAAACATCGATTTCTATCAATTGCACCTAATTTTAATCGATACGAAAAGTTGCGAAACAACCAAAACAATTACAACAAACAACACATATACATACACAAGCAAGATATAATTGAAACTTCTCACCCTTACCCGATTAATCGCGCTCGAAACGGAGTTCCCGCGATTTTCCTCTTTCTCCTCTTTTCTCTTTCTTTCTTCTCCTTTTCTTTCTCTTCTTTTTCTTTCCTTTTCTTTTCTCTCTTTTTCTCTCCACTTTCTATTTATATAAATATCTAAACCCCTAAAAGACTATTTTACCCCTCAGCTCAAATATCTCACAAACGCTCTCAAAATGCGATAAAACATAAACAGCGATGTAAAATAATATATTGTCAAATAAAAGTCAAGAATAAAATAATATAAAACAAAAATAATTAAATCGGCTCAATTAAATAAATAAGACAAAACCGGGGCGTTACAACTCTCCCCTACTTAGACATTTTTGTCCTCGAAAATATACTGAGACGAACAACCCCGGACACGACTCTCGCCACCGACCAACAAACTAACATGCCAATAAGAGGCACCGCACGAATAACACAAACTGACAAACCACCTCGCTAACAGCAACTACAACAACGACACGACAACGACAACAACCACAACGACAAGATGCAAAGCCCATACAATGCACTTGACGACCAACTCACAACTCAAAGAATACCCAAGTTACGAACACACACAGGTTCACTCTTGAACCGAAACACAACAAGAACACAAGGTTTGACAACCCAACATTTCTTCAACAACCTCTACGTGACCACTAAACCAACATCCTTATCACACAACCATACTACAACAATGCTACGATTCACCAATCGAACATACAACCCAAAACATCCATCTACATAGTAGCCCAAGAATAATATTTAAACCTTTCGCCTAACACTTCCATTCTGAAACGTCCAACGGTCTCATCATTCCAACCGATTTCCAATGTTCAACCTATGAACTCTTAAAGTCACACACTCCAATACAAAATGTGCCACATCACGCTTCCGCTGCGTACTCTGATTACTCGTAACCATCAAAACTACCAATCTCACGACCAAAGTCTAACTCTTCCTCATATTCACCAAGAATCACTGTTCACTTTAATATTCCCAACCTCACACTCCACTGTGTTATCTCACACACCAGGCACAAGTCTCTAAACTGCTCAAATAATTCGAATTCTCTGACCATCAAAACAGACATGCATAACAACTTTCGACTTAACTCTTTTGGCACAACATTCGCTTTCCCCGAAGTATAATCCAAGCCAACTCATAACTCGTCACGAATTCTAACCATCCTCGTTGTCTCATACTCTATCCCTTCTTACCAAACAAGTACTCAATATTCTTGTGATTACCAAACACTTTGAACCTAGAACCATAAATATAATACCTCCAAATATTCCAACACAGTACAACCGCAACCAATTCCAAATCCAGAATAGTATAGATCCTTTTATAAATCCTCAATTGTCGTAAAGCATGAGCCACGACTTTACTCTCGTGCATTAACACACTGACTAAACTCATCAGAGACACATCCCAATACCTCACAAGCAGTTTATTAGGATCACGCAGAATCAAAACTGGAGCCATAGACAAATTCTACTTCAGCTCACCAAACTTACTCACAACGAACATCCAAATCAAATGACTTACCTTTTGTAAGTCAACTGAGATACCAGAAGTATAACTTAACAAAGTCTTCCATAACCTGCAATAACAACCAACTGAGCCCAAAAGTTTCTAATCTCCTTAACCAACTTCGGAGCCTCTAATTGTAGAACTACATCTACTTCCGATGGATCCATAACAATACTCTCATCTGAAATAACATATCCAAGAAAAACTAACCCTTTTCAACCAAAATTCTCACTCGAATAACTTAGCATAAAACTTCGTCTCTTTTTAACACTTGCAATTCCAATCTCAAACACTCTACCTGTTCTCCCTCTGAGTTTATAACAGATCTGAATATCCTCAATCAAAACCACTATGAACTTATCCAAATAAATATGGAAGATACGATTCATATACTCCACAAACATTCCAGACGCATCACTTGAAGCTTTTAACGTGTTAACAGTTTCGTTTTACGTAAAGTTCTGACGAATCCCTATAATCGACCAAAAATCCATTCCATAAATAATATTTTCGCTTTCCAAAACATAGAACCCTTTCATAGCTCCACAACGATATAAAGAACGTTTAAATCAGATAAACGAAGCTAAAGTTAAGAAAGAAACAATTTGGAAAGATCTACCATGTTCGCAATGCTAATCTCCCAGCGAGCAGTCGCTTTCCTCATTCGCAATGCGAACCCCCAGCGAACCAAGGCAGAAGAAAACGGGCACAAAGTTTGCACTGCGAACTGCTGGCGAGCCTTCGCCTTGACCTTCGCACTGCGAAGCTTCGACGAATCTTCGCATTCCCATTCGCGTTGGGTTCATTTATTCTCAATCGTTACCTTATTCAACTATCAGTAGTCCATACACAATTTCTTCTCTTGACCGTCCAATTCCACAATTTCCAACATGTATCAACAACCAACTAAAAAGAACTCTTAAATATTACATCCACACCTAAGGGTTTTCTCAAGATTTCCATAGTCTCATACCATTAAGGAATTTCAAATCGTTTGTGATTCGTCACAATTCAAAACTCAAGCTATCCAGAACACAACCGCAAGTTTCCATACTACTCACTGGTTAACATGCAACCTCCTACTATCATCTTTCTCCTTACCAACCATGTTGGACCTCTTCAAGTCGACACACTAATGTTTCATCCAAAACACATCTGAAAACCAGGCACAACTGACGGCCCATCACTGTGGCTTTCCTTCTAATTTCTAGAACACTAACCTCACAAACATAACAAACACCTTAGTCTCAACTCCAAAGAGTGTCCTACTCACTTAGCAGATATAACCTCGACTATTCACCTTCGTCCATTTTAAGTTCACACTCTATTCTTTGAGAACAACCATTAGTAATACCCAATCATTCTCCCTCTGAGACATTCCAACTTGACCAATATACAAAACCTCTAATCCGCCTCATCTTCCGATATAAGAATCTTCATCGACTCATCAAAACAATCCGTAACCATTTCTAAAATTCCAAACCATTCATTGCACACACTATCAAAGCCGGAAAGACACGTCTATTCCATCCAACATAATTCCCGTCTACTATCAACAAGAGATTAAGGGTGATCAGTTCCTCAATTTGTCAATAGACAGCCGACAATCATGATGGGGCATAAACCATCTTTACCAAACTATAACAGCATTCCTTACATCTCATGCACAAAACTACCTAAGGCACTAATCCTTAGTCGACATAAACCTTACCTCCGCATTCCCTCTGGAACCGGGAACCACACTGTCCAAAGAGCACTTACAATCTTGCAACCAACGGCACCCTGAGCCAACACTCCATAACTTAAGCAACTTGGAGAAGTACCAGCTTCTCCCCCACTTATCTCAATTTAAATCCTGCAGACAACGGATTAGAAAACCAGAAAGTACTGATAGTGTTCCACACACCTATCATGTACTAAGGAACAAACAACATCGACAGTATTAAACTATCACACGAACTGACTCAACAACTTGGCCGGACGGACCGACCTGCTCTGATACCACTTATGTAACACCCCAATTCCCATCGCGAATAAATAATACATAAATAAATTAGAGTAAATAAAAATTTCTTTTTCCGACAGAAAACAGGGATGTCACAATTAAAGAAAGAAAACACAATCCCTGCTCATTTATTTGATACATAACACAATATGGAATAACCCCAAAGGGAAACTCTTTCCATACAAAAGGAAAGGTTCAGTTATGGAATAAAGCGGAAGATCCATAACAGAATTGTTTTACAAAGTGAATTATTTTATAACAGCAAAATATACATACAAAGGTAATACGCAATAAATCTAACAAATGTATACATATATAACATAATCGTTCCCCAACTCCCGTGCTACGTATCAGAGCAGACACCAAGACAGACAAAAGAACGGAGGGCTAATCTTCACAAAAGCCTCCAAGACTACAAATCTGCAATTGCCTCATAGAGCAACAAACCACAGCAGAAGGATGAGAAATAAAAACTAAATCAAGATTGCATAATAATATGCAAACACATATAAATTCACATACATAGTTATTCTCACCACAAGGATCACATATTAATACACATAACATATATCAATTATACCAACATAATCACATATTCACACATAAGGCACACCATAGTCATAACATATGGAAACACCCCACCACGTCACATATCATATGTTTATGCATAACACATATTACCCACAACCAATGCATTTATCACATATGCACATCAATTCACCAATTCAAACATAAATCTTAACACATGCTCAATCAATTCACAATTTTCACACATAATGCATCCATTCACAATTCTCACACATAATCAATCCATTCATAATTTTTCACACATAATCAATCCATTCATGATTTATGCAAATGCACAGAGACCGACACAACGACTCTATGCAATGCATATGCGGTACCATCCATCCATCATTTCTCAACATTAGTTCACTCAGGAACTATTGGAATCTTGTTACTCAACGTAACTCCCCGTCGGGCAAACGACGTTCCCCATCGCTTTAAGTCCTCTTGGTATAAGGCGCACAACATTTATGGATCGCTTTAAGTCCTCTTTGTATAAGGCGCCCGATCATCTATAATCATCGCTTTAAGTCCTCTTTGTATAAGGCGCACGATGTTATAGCGATTCCCTCTGAAATCGATTCGTCGCTCACACCCACTAGGGCACACGACATCACAAGAATGCATATCATGATGCTTGGCATTCAATGACTCATGACATTCAAATGCACACATAATCATGCACATATTTCAACTCATCAATTCCATACATTCACAATTTAACCATATGAATTATCTCGTCATCATTATTCATGCATTGGAAATCAATTCAAACAATGCATTTACTTGCCATAAGGCCACCAAATAACACACCTTGAATTTCACATACACAATGCATTTCATCATAAACCACAAACCACAACAATTAGCATTTTATCATATACATTCATATCAATTCACATCAAGAATTATTCACCATCAACCACAACAATCATACAATGTATTTCACCACACAACAACATCATTATCAGATGCATCAACATCATATAAATAGCACAAAAGCCCTACATTTATAGGACGATAGCATATCGCATTAAACACAAACAAACACAACAAAACCTACAAACCACTAATCATCCTCTACTAAATATTCTTGGTTAACACACAGTATCACATCACCATTTAATAGCATCTTAGGTTATCTATCTAATGCCTCAAGTCCCACATCAATCGGACTCTCAATTCAGGAGTTATGGTGGAAACATAAACCACACTTCTCACACATATATCACTTTTCCATATTTTCTTATCAATACATGGCTTAAACATATGTTCCTATTCCACTATCAAAAATATCATTGAAATAGCTTTCCAACGCATCCGACCGTGCCTCAATCCGATTTACGGATTAAAAGTTATGAAGAAAACAAAAACTGAAAATCTGTCACGTTCGCAATGCGAAGCTCCCAGCGAACCATGGCAGAAGCAAAAAGACCCAAAGTTCGCAATGCGAACAGCTAGCGAATGTTCGATGTTTCCTTCTCTTTGGCTCGCAATGCAAACCTGCGAAACCCAGAATTTCCAGCAGCGATAACATAGGTCATTTGGGGTCAAAATACATCATTTCTTCCACCCAAACACTTCCAAGACATACTATAACAACCAAAACATGATCCAAACCTAACAACAAGTATTCTACTCAGTTTTTATAGAATTTTTTCCGCGAAAACATTGATTTCTATCAATTGCTCCTAATTCCAATCGATACGAAAAGTTGCGAAACAACCAAAACAATTACAACAAACAACACATATACATACACAAGCAAGATATAATTGAAACTTCTCACCCTTACCCGATTAATAGCGCTCGAAACGGAGTTCCTGCGATTTTCCTTTTTCTCCTCTTTTCTCTTTCTTTCTTCTCCTTTTCTTTCTCTTCTTTTTCTTTCCTTTTCTTTTCTCTCTTTTTCTCTCCACTTTCTATTTATATAAATATCTAAACCCCTAAAAGACTATTTTACCCCTCAGCTCAAATATCTCGCAAACGCTCTCAAAATGCGATAAAACATAAACAGCGATGCAAAATAATATATTGTCAAATAAAAGTCAAGAATAAAATAATATAAAACAAAAATAATTAAATCGACTCAATTAAATAAATAAGACAAAACCGGGGCGTTACAGTTACGGCTACTCCTACTGTTGTTCCTTCTCCTGCTACTGTTGAAGTGCCAGTTGAGCCTGTGATTAAGCCTGCTGTTCATTCTTCAAGTTCTCAGTCTGGTTTGAACAAGATGCCTGCTGCTTTTCCTTAGGGCATGCCTCCGAATTTCACTCCTCAGATTGCAAATAATGGTGCCTTCGTACCACATTGGCCTTTTGTTGTGCCCATGCCTAATGTTGCGGTGAGAATCGGATAACAAGCTATTAATTAACTTGAATGACACATCTTGAAATTCACCACCGAGCTTTGATTTATCCAAAGGAAAGGGTAAAGAACGAAAACCCTAATAAGAGAATCTAAGGTTCGGGGGTTAGTTATACCTAGGGAAGGTGTTAGCATCCTAGATATCTGTAGTACTCTACAGGAACCTCTTGTTTATGTTTGTGTTAAGTTATTATTTGCTTGCTAAGGAGTTGTGCTAATGGAAAAACCTAGGGGTTAGTTTCTAATTATGCTCGCCAAGACATCGCATCTCGTGCCTACGTATCCTGACGGGAATGGAATCAGAGAATTCGTAGTTCCCCACAATGGGGTAAAAGGGTGGATGACAGTAAGGTGGAATCCAAGAAGGCATTGGATGTAAAGGAAAAAGCTAGAATCCAAGAAGGCATTGGATGCAAAGGAAAAAGGTAGAAAAAGAAAAAGGTAGCTCACTAGGATCTCACAATCCTATGCCTACGTATTCTCAAAAGGTACTTCGAGAAATCAGAGCAATCGTAGTTCCCCTCAACGGGGTGAGGAACTCTTGACTGTGGTCAAGGTTCCAAGGGAAAGCAGGGTGAAAAGCTTGAAAGCAAAGCTTGTGAGGTTTGATTGTTTAGGAGAAGAGATTAATGGCTATCTCTTAGGGAAAGGATTGTGAAGGGTTAGACCATCGTGAAGGAGAAGAGATTAATGGCTATCTCTTGTGAAGATTAAAGAAAGGTTTAAGAGTTATAAAATATTAATGGCTATCTCTTGGGAATGCTAGGTTAAAAGGGAATGAAGTGTCCACAAGAAAGTAGGGTCTGACAGCAAGACACCTATATGGAGTGCGGCGACTCCAAACCTAAGGCTAGGTTAAAAGGGTAATGAGCTATCTATGACCTTGCGGTCAATAGAGAGACTTTCCTTTGTAAGGAAGGGGAATTAACTTATTGTAAACAAGGGTTGAAATGAGATTAAAATTAAATGGACAGTATGAGTACGGCAAAGATAATATTTTCAAAGTCTTGAAATCAGATACATGTTAAGCTATGAAAATTAGCAATAGAAATCAATACATATAAACAACAGAGGTGATTTTATTTAAGTTAGGAAATAAAAAACAAATATTTACATGCCAAGTGATACTGAAAAGTTCTCAAAAGTCGTCGAGAAACGACTGATGATTTTCCATGAGAAATCGAGAACCGAGTATAAAATAAAACATATAATATGGCAGTCGCCACATAATGATGGCAGGTGCCACTTTAATTCATTAAAGCATCAAAAAAGGGTGGCAGACGCCACTATGAAGCATGGCAGGTGCCATGTGTGTTTGGGGAATAGTGGCAGGTGCCACATCCTCATCAAAAAAATGGTGGCAGGCGCCACCTAGAATGCCATGGATTTTTTTTGTTTTATTTTTATTTTCTTCATGGTAAAACCAACAAAAACATGACATTATGATCAAAATATTAACATGCTAATGAACCTGATAACAGCATAGAACAATAATCATGGTATTTTGAAAACAAAAATAAAAAGAAGTGAATGTTACCTAGTGGAAACGGTCCACTGCCTCTTTACTGGTACAAATTCTGGAAAGAAAATGAACGAGCTTCTTGAAGAATAAATGAGGGAGAAAATGAGGAGAGTATTCAGCCTATTTTAGGGTGAATCTGATGTGAAAATTTCTAAAAATGAATGTCCTATTTATAGGAGAAAGTGAGGAGCTTGAATTGCCAAGATTGCCCTTTTTTCAAATTTCCGTGTAAGCTGGCTTGGTTTGAAAAATCTTCGATTGCTCAGAATAGGATCAGAGAATAGGTTGGTTAAGGAGACGTGGAGCCATACTTTTCTAAAAAAGTTCTCTTTTTTTTCATGAACCCACTTGCCTGGCCTTCTATAAAATGTATTATTTATTTAAAATAACTTTTCTGAAGTGAAGAAAAAAAGTAAGGTGGCAAACGCCACATTAATTCATGGCAGGTGCCATAAATTAATGTGGCATGCGCCATGGCTTAACATGGCAGGCGCATGGTCTTTTGATGGTGGTGGAGGGCGTCATGCCCTTTGGTGGCAAGTGCCACTAAGTGTGGCGGGCGCCACACTTGTTCTTTTTTTTTTCTTTCTTTTTTTCTTTTCTTCTTCTTTCTTTCTTTTTGTTTTCTTTTCTTCTTTTTTCTTTTCTTCTCTTTTTCTTTTCTTCTTCTTTTTTTTTTAAATTCTTTCTTTTTTTTTCTACAATATTCAACAAAATGCCTTGGCTGTCTTGAAACACATGAGGACTTGGTTATTGTTCTTGTCCTCCTCCTTGTGCCAATCCTGATTTTCACAAAAGAAATAAACTAGCAAAGATATGGTGGTTAGTTAACAATGCATAGATGAATGAATCCTAAATGTAAGTGCAAAATGTTATGACACCTAAGGGGTAAAATTTAAGGTACAACAGTTGCCCCTATTTAAATAACTTTACCGGATGCCGCGAGGAATAGAAATCCTTAGGACATCAAGGTGAAAGGTATTTAAATATAGCAAACCAATAATTTTGCCCTTAGATGGAATGTGGATGCTAAGGACAGGAAACAGACATGCAAATGCTACTAGTATGATGATGTGACGCCATGATAGTGCAAAGATGCAGGAAAACAAGACATCAGATAAAGATCAAATAAACACAGGTGAGCATTACTGGGGAAGGGTGAAGGTTAATATCCAACAGGAAGACTCGTTGGGGATACCGGCTGACCAACAAAAGAGACTCATTGGGGAGACGCTGAGGAAACACTGGGGATAGAAAAATAAAATTGAGGGGAAACCTCATGGATCCTCACTGGAGATAGGAGCCAGAGAGGTGTTCTCCATTGGGGAAAAGTCCAGGGAGATGGACGACAGGTTTATAGGTGACCGGACGACACTGGGGAAATGAAAGTACACTCTTTACTAGGCATGAAACCAGAAAGAAGACATGATCTCCACTGGGGATCAATTTGAAATAAAAGGATAGACGTCAACAAAAGATTTTCTGGGATTTTCTTATACTAAATAGTTCAAACGGGATCTTCAAGAAAAACCAGAAAAGACAGAGAAAGGCACATCCGGAAAAACATCAGATGGTAAAAGAAACTAGACATCCAATAATGGCTTTGAATGAAAGGTACAAATCACAATATCTAATAATGGCTTTAGATAAAAGTGAACAAAGCAGGGATCCAAGAAGGCATTAGATACAAAGAAACCAGACATCCAATAATGGCTTTGAATGAAGGGTACAAATCACAATATCTAATAATGGCTTTAGACAAAGTAAGGATCCAAGACAGCATTGAACAAACAGACACCAGACATCCAATAATGGCTTTGAATGAAAGGAAAAACTCATAATATCTGAGAAGGCATTAGATGAGAATGAGATAAATAGTGAATCTGAGAAGGCATCGGCTGTAAAGACACCAGTCATCCAATAATGGCTTTGATTGAAAGGTATACTCATAATATCTAATAATGGCTTTAGATGAATGTGAACAAAGTAGAGATCCAAGAAAGAATTGGACAAAGAAACCAATCATCCAATAATGGCTTTGAATGAAAGGTACAAATCACAATATCTAATAATGGCTTTAGATAAAAGTGAGCAAACAGGGATCCAAGACAGCATTGGATGCAAAGAAACCAGTCATCCAATAATGGCTTTGAATGAAAGGTACAAATCACAATATCTGAGAAGGCATCAGACAACCGTGAGAAAGGTAGGGATCCAAGAAAGCATTGGATACAAAGAAACCAATCATCTAGTAATGGCTTTGAATGAAAGGTACAATCACAATATCTGAGAAGACATCAGATGAAAGTGAGCAAAATAGAGATCCAAGAAAGCATTGGATAAAGAAAACCAGTCATCTAATAATGACTTTGAATGAAAGGTACAAATCACAATATCTGAGAATGCATCAGATGAAAGTGAACAAACAGGGATCCAAGACAACATTGGATGCAAATAAACCAATCATCCAATAATGGCTTTGAATGAAAGGTACAAATCACAATATCTGAGAAAGCATCATATAAACGTGAGAAAGGTAGAGATCCAAGAAGGCATTGGATAAAAGGACACTAGACATTCAATAATGGCTTTGAACAAAAGGTTAAAATCACAGTATCTAATAATGGCTTTAGATAAAAGTGAACAAAACAGGGATCCAAGACAACATTGAATGACTGTGAACTTTCAAGAATGGTACTGAAAGTAAAGGCAAATTACTATATTCAAGAATGGCACTGAATGATAGGGAGAAAGACATCCCAGAATGGCACTGAATGCAAAGGAGAAAACTCATCTAGGAATGGCACTGAATGAACAGATAAGACTTTCAGGAATGACACTGAAAGATATCCAAGCAAATTTGACGGGGATTACAGAAGAGAGGAAAAACTTCCAGGAATATCACTGGGAGAAACAAGAGGAATAAGATATCCAGGAATGGCACTGGAGATCACAAGAGACGGACATCCAGGAATGGCACTGGAGTGAGAGAATATAAAGATCCAGGAATAGCACTGGAATGAGAGAAGACAAACATCCAATAACAGGACTAGATGCTTAAGGAAATGATAACATTCAGGAATGGCACTGAATGAAGGATGGATAATGTTTTGGTAGGTGCCAAGTAAGTTGGACTTTGACCACAAGGTAAGACGTGGATAATGACACGACCTCGAAAGAAATGTAAATGAGGATGAAACGCTCATGATATGCATATGGTATATGAATTATGCATACGACATATGATCAAATGCAGATGCAGATACTGACGACACAACTCGACTCTTTCTGGGTGAAGACAGGACTGGAAGACTAATTCCTCAATACAGAGATCACTGTCATTCTGCTTGGGGACTAGAGATGCTACTGTTGGACACAACTTTGCCACACTGGTAAACTGTATCAACTGATGATCGTTGTAGGAATGATGGAAAGTTGCATGGGGATTCTTCAAGTTAATTGCCCCAGATTAGCTGACTATTGTAGATGGGCTGATCATTGCTTCAACTTGTCTGATTCTGTAATGACTGTTTCATGGTGCCCATGGAAAGCTTGCCCCAGTCTAAGTCTTGAAAATGATTACTGTACACTGGGAACGCTTGCCCCAGTATGAGTCTTGAAAAATCTCCTGGATAAACCAATTCTGAGAAAGACTTTCCCCTGAACAGCAACCCTTGAATTGATTCTCAACAGGACCTGGAAAGAACTTGCCCCTGATAAGATCACCGACCAAATTTCTTAATTGTTTGAAAATTCCTTGAAAGGAAAAGCCAGTTTGCAAACAAAAGTATTTGTACAAACATAGTAAATGCAAAGCAAAGTCATGCAACTTTTGAAATCAAAATTATTTTTGGAAGATGCAAAACAAAATGAGTCACTGGTCTGAACACGGCGGTTCAAGACATTTAAAAGTGAAAGGTATGATGCCAAAACAGATGATCTGCAAAGATCTTTGGGAGTCAGTTTACGCAACCTTGCTATAGTATGCTTTCAAAATAACCTTGCTTCAATTAGGCCTTTTGAGGGTTGTAACATGGTATGGTTCATGGTTTATGAAACAAAGGATAAAAGCTCAAAGTTTTATTTGTGCCCACCCAATATTCGTGATGAACTTTGGTCCTAAGCTCAGTTAAAACATGATATACATTCAGATTCCCATAGGCAAGGAATTGATCAGATGATAGTTGTCGATGATTAAGACACCTTGGGTTGTCATTACTTCCTTACAACATTTGGTTGTCCTTTATTAATGAAGTTTTGAGACCTCTTCTTGTCTTTACTGAGGTTTTGAGACCTCTTTTTGTCTTTGTTGAGGTTATGAGACCTCTTCTTTGTCTTCTGAGGTTTTGAGACCTCTTCTTGTCTTTGTTGAGGTTATGAGACCTCTTCTTTTTTTATTGTCATTTGATTTGAGAGAGCTGACTGGTGTCTTGCATGAAGCGCTTGCATTAGAATGCATAACCAAGTCAAACTGAGAACTACCCTGCCCCAAGGTTGAGATTTAAGGGTTTTTTGTGTTTTGTAAGGAAAGAAAACTCCTACTTCTAGGCTCAAAGGGGTTAAAGAGGGATTATCTTATTTATTTCTCCAGTGTTTAGGGATTGAAACAATGCCTTACATCGTCAGCAAAGTTTTATTTGAAAGCATACCAACAACAATTATGGGTATAACGTTTTCATCATCCTCCCTCAAATCTTTGCATAATAAAAAAGAAAGTGGAAAAAAAGATAAAATATTTTTGCAAAAGAAAGCATAGAGATGTAAATAACAGACAAAATGAATTGAATCAAAAGTTGCAATGCTCATTTCATTAATTTTGAAAGTACAAACATCATTTGAAGGCAAACAGCCAGTACAAAATAAGGAAAATGCAAACAACAAGAAACAAGGCCTAGTGACTAGTTAAACACAAGGATGAGCTGTCCTGTCTTTAAGAAGTAGCTGAGCTAAAGTCGACTGAAGCTTCACTTGGCGTGCCCTGGCAGAGGGTTGCTCTATACACTGGGATTGTCCTTAAAGGAGAGGATTTTGTTTCTCATCAGCTCTTGTACTTTAGCCTTCAATGCAAAGCAACCTTCCAAGTTATGGCCTGCACCACCTTGATGGTATTCACAATGAAGATCATCCCTATAGCCAGCTGGAAGAGGATTTGGAGGAGGATACAAAGGCCTTGTGGTAATCAAACCTTGTTGAACCATACCAGGATAAAGTTCGGTGTATGTCATGGGAATAGGATTAAATTGATTCCTATTATGGTACTGGTTATGTCCTGCCGTTGGACGTTGGGAAGCTTGAGCTGGTCGTGGAGCAGTAACCACAGGAGTGACAGCAGCAATAGTAGGGTAAACAGCATACTGAGGTTGAGGACGAGGCCTTCTCACTTCAACCATTACAGCGTTAGTCTAATTTTCTCTCTTCTTCTGGAAGTTTCCATAAGATTTCTTCACACCATTGGAAGATTCAGCAGCCTTTGACACTTTTCCATTCTTAAGTCCTTCCTCTAATCTTTGGCCAATAGTAACCAAATCAGTGAATTTGGAGGAAACACTTCTAATTATCTTCTCCCAATAAAACAGGGACAGGGTATCCATGAACATTCCAGTTAACTCTTTCTCAGCCAAAGGAGGTTCAACCTGGAAAGCCAACTCTCTTCAGCGTTGAGCATACTCCTTAAAAGATTCCCTCTCATTTTGAGTCATATTTTGAAGTTGGCGGCGATCAGGAGCCATGTCAAGGTTATACTTATACTGCTTCATAAAGGCATTTACAAGATCTTGGAAGCAGTGAATGGAGTTTTTCTCGAGACCCATATACCATTTGAGTGATGCTCCACTCAAGCTATCTTGAAAACAGTGGAGCAACTTCTGATTTTTGGTATAAGCAACCATCTTGCAACAATAAATGATCAAATGAGCCCTTGGACAAGAATGGCCCTTGTACTTCACAAATTTTGGAGTTTTGAACTTAGCAGGCATAACAAGGTCAGACACTAAGAACATGTTGTCTGCATCCACATTGAAGAAGTCAGTACCCTCCACAGCTTTAAGTCTCTTATCTATGATCTGAAACTGCTCACGGACAACTTTAGGTTCAACAAAGTCTTCACAATCTTCACCCTGAGCACTAGCAGCATTGTACTCGAAGAGGGGATTCTCAAAGGGAGCTCGAATAATCTGTGGAATGGCATGGACTGTAGGTCTGGGCTCGGCGAAAACAGGAGCTTGAAATACATGCATAACAGTCTGACCAGCCATAGCAGTAGATACAATCGGTGGAGAATAGTTGTGTGGCAAACCAAACTCTAGCCAAGTTGACGGTGGCATTTGAACCGGTGGAGGTTCAGCACTTGAAACTTCCTGGATGACAGTTCTCTGAGGTTGCTCTCCCCTAGCAATCAAAACTTGAAGCATCTCAGTGAGTTTAGTCATGCTCGACTTAAGGACATCGATCTCCATTTGGACCTCAGCATTGTGTGCCTCTTGCTCTGACATCTTGCGTCTGTAGTTAGCTCTAGTCTGGTATCGGTGTCGAGGAATCAGGTTGTCGACTCATAGGTGACACTGGAAGGAAGAGACCACTGGAAATAAGTAACTGGACAAACAGATGCATGTAATGAATCATACAAAGATGCAAATGATATGCAATGCAATGCAAACAGGATGCAAAATACATGCAACAGGATCAAAAGTTTGAGATCACAACATGGAGTCTGGGTGAAGAACCAACCACAGGGTGTGTACTAGGGTTTATAAACTGCAGAACAGGGTTCTAAGAAGTTCCCATAGTCAACAACCCATCTTTCGGATATTATCAATTTCCCGAATGACTCGGTAGTCAATAATATTCTTAAGAGGATCTCGTCTAAGTGTAGTATCACGTATCAACTATTTTGGGAATAGACTCCGTCATAGTCATCGCACTACATCCTAACAGGCCAAGTGGGGTTAAAGGTAAGTAATGGTCATCAGTTTCACGGGCACCTAGGTCGAGAGTAGTAACGTTTTCACGAATAGACTCATTCAACATGATTAAACTCTCAAGAGGGCCTCAACTGAGTGATGGTTTCTCAAGTCAACTTTTTCGGGAATCGACTCCCTCAAAGTCTCCTTGAATATACCATCATCCTATCATAAGTATACTCTCAAATCCTGGTATAGGACTTATCCTCACCACTCAAAGTAGTAACCCTGCATACAGAAAATCCAAGCAAAAATAGATATATACAGATATACAAAATATACAAGTATACAAGCAAGCAAACATATAAATAACACAAAGACAAATAAGGTGGCCTTAACCCTCTTAGGGGAGATGTCCCTAGTGAAGTCACCATTTTTCTGTTGCGGTGAGAATCAGATAACAAGCTATTAATTAACTTGAATCACACATCTTGAAATTCACCACTGAGCTTTGATTTATCCAAAGGAAAGGGTAAAGAACGAAAACCCTAATAAGAGAATCTAAGGTTCGGGGGTTGGTTATACCTTGGGAAGAGGTTAGCATCCTAGATATCGGTAGTACTCTACAGGGACCTCTTGTTTATGTTTGTGTTAAGTTATTGTTTTCTTGCTAAGGAGTTGTGCTAAGGGAAAAACCTAGGGGTTAGTTTCTAAGTATGCTCGCCAAGACATTGTATCTCGTGCCTACGTATCCTGGCGGGAATGGAATAAGAGCATTTGTAGTTCCCCACAATGGGGTAAAAGGGTGGATGACAGAAAGGTGGAATCCAAGAGAGCATTGGATGTAAAGGAAAAAGGTAGAATCCAAGAAGGCATTGGATGCAAAGGAAAAAGGTAGAAAAAGAAAAAGGTAGCTCGCTAGGATCTCGCAATCATATGCCTACGTATTCTCAAAAGGTACTTCGAGAAATTAGAGCAATCGTAGTTCCCCTCAACGGGGTGAGGAACTCTTGACTGTGGTCAAGGTTCCAAGGGAAAGCAGGGTGAAAAGCTTGAAAGCAAAGTTTGTGAGGATTGATTATTTAGGAGAAGAGATTAATGGCTATCTCTTAGGGAAAGGATTGTGAAGCGTTAGACCGTCGTGAAGGAGAAGAGATTAATGGCTATCTCTTGGGGAAAGGATTGTGAAGGGTTAGACCGTCGTGAAGGAGAAGAGATTAATGGCTATCTCTTGTGAAGGATAAAGAAGGGTTTAAGAGTTATAAAATATTAATGGCTATCTCTTGGGAAGGCTAGGTTAAAAGCGAATGAAGTGTCCACGAGAAAGTAGGGTCTGACAGCAAGGCACCTACATGGAGTGCGGCGACTCCAAACCTAAGGCTAGGTTAAAAGGGTAATGAGCTATCTATGACCTTGCGGTCAATAGAGAGACTTTCCTTTGGAAGGAAGGGGAATTAACTTCTTGTAAACAAGGGTTAAAATGAGATTGAAATTAAATGAACAGTATGAGTACGGCAAAGATAATATTTTCAAAGTCTTGAAATCAGATTCATGTTAAGCTATGAAAATTAGCAACAGAAATCAATACATATAAATAACAGAAGTGATTTTATTTAAGTTAGGAAATAACAAACAAATATTTACATGCCAAGTGATACTGAAAAGTTCTCAAAAGTCATCGAGAAACGGCTGATGATTTTCCATGAGAAATCGAGAACCGAGTATAAAATAAAACATATTTTTTGTTTTTGAATTTTTAGAAAGGAAGTGAATATTATTATGAGAAAGTGAAATGAAAATAAAACAAAACAAAATATAATGTGGCAGTCGCCACATAATGATGGAAGGTGCCACCTTAATTCATTAAAGCATCAAAAAAGGGTGGCAGGCGCCACTATGAAGCATGGCAAACGCCATGTGTGTTTGGGGAATAGTGGCAGGCGCCACTTCCTCATCAATAAAATGGTGGCAGGCGCCACCTAGAATGCCATGAATTTTTTTTTGTTTTCTTTTTATTTTATTTTTGGTAAAACCAACAAAAACATGACATTATGATCAAAATATTAACATGCTAATGAACCTGATAACAACATAGAATAATAATCATGGTATTTTGAAAACAAAAATAAAAGGAAGTGAATGTTACCTTGTGGAGACGGTCCACTGCCTCTTCACTGGTACAAATTCTGGAAAGAAAATGAACGAGCTTCTTGAAGAATAGATGAGGGAGAAAATGAGGAGAGTATTCAGCCTATTTTAGGGTGAATCTGATGTGAAAATTACTGAAGATTAATGTCCTATTTATAGGAGAAAGTGGGGAGCTTGAATTGCCAAGATTGCCCTTTTTTCAAATTTCTGTGCAAGCTGGTTTAGTTTGAAAAATCTTTGATTGCTCAGAATAGGATCGGAGAATAGGTTGGCTGAGGAGACGTGGAGCCATACTTTTCTGAAAAGGTTCTCCCTTTTTTCATGAACCCACTTGCCTGGCCTTGTATAAAATGTATTATTTATTTAAAACAACTTTTCTGAAGTGAAGAAAAAAAGTGAGCTGGAAAACGCCACATTAATTCCTGGCAGATGCCACAAATTAATGTGGCAGGTACCATGGCTTAACATGGCAAGCGCCATGGTCTTTGGATGGTGGTGGTGGGCGCCATGCCCTTTGGTGGCAAGTGCCACTAAGTGTGGCAGGCGCCACACTTGTTCTTTTCTTTTTTTTCTTTCTTTTTTTCTTTTCTTCTTTTCTTCTTTTTTCTTTTCTTCTTCTTTCTTTCTTTTCTTTCTTTTCTTCTTTTTTCTTTTCTTCTTTTTTTCTTTTCTTCTTTTTTTTTTAAATTCTTTCTTTCTTTTTTTTTTCTACAATATTCAACAAAATGCCTTGGCGGTCTTGAAACACATGAGGACTTGGTTATTGTTCTTGTCCTCCTCCTTGTGCCAATCCGGATTTTCACAAAAGAAATAAACTAGCAAAGATATGGTGGTTAGTTAATAATTTATAGATGAATGAATCCTAAATTTAAGTGAAAAACGTTATGACACTTAAGTGGTAAAATTTAGGGTACAACACCTAATGGAAATGTTGTTGCATATCCGTCGGGTATGCCTACTCCGGTTCCACCTCCAGTGGTGAGTGATGATCATGAGAATTTTCAGGTTCAAACTCATCAGACTCCTGTGTTGGGTGACATTGAAACTCCTGACGATGATGAGCATGTGTATAGGGGCCCTCCTATTCATGTTTCGATTTCATCTCAAGCTACTCAAACTGCTGTTCAGAATATTCATTCTAGAATGCTCTACCCTGGGGAATCTTCAACAGTTGTGATACCTCCTCCGAATTATCCGTTTGGTGTTCAGTTGGTTCAGAATGCTGGTCAGATGGTTAATCATGGATTGGTATATCCTTCTCAGTTTACTACTCTGCAAGTGCACACTCAGGCCGCATCTCAGCTGCCAAATCCTCATATTTTTGTCAGGCCTGCTAATCAAGAATAACCTGCTAGTTACACGCTATTGGAAGACCATATCAGAGCTATTGATGGATTTTCTGCTTTTGGCATGGAGGCCAAAGAATTATGTTTGGTTCTGAATGTTGTACTGCCGCAGAAATTCAAGATGCCTGAGCTTCCAAAGTATAAAGGTTTGAGTTGCCCACGTAGTCACATCATTATGTACTACAGAAAGATGGCGTCCTATATTGATAATGATGAATTACTAGTTCATTGTTTTTAAGATAGCTTGTCCGGTGCTTCATTGGATTGGTACATGGGCTTAGAGCGCAGCAAAATCCTTACTTGGAGGGATCTGTCTGAAGCATTTTTGAAGCAATGCAAATATAATCTTGATCTGGTGCCTACCAGATTACAATTGCAAAACCAGTCTCAGCGCTCAGCTGAAACATTTAAAGAATATGCACAAAGGTGGCGTGAGATGGCATCTCGTATGCGACCTGCTCTCTCTGACAACAAGTTGGTTGATATCTTTATGGGTACATTGCAAGGATCATACTATGAGAAAATGGTGGGTAGTTCTTCATCGAACTTTGCTGACATTGTAACCATCGGTGAACGAATTGAGAATGGGTTGAAGACTGGAAAGATTCCTGGAGCTTCTTCCCAGCAGCCAGCTAACAGAAAATCTCAGAACAGTCAGTCAAAGAAAAAGGAAGGTGAAGCCAACGTTGTGACAGCTCAAGTTTCTCCTCAGTATCAAGCACCTATGGCTCCCAGGCCATACTATCCATATCCGTACATTGTTGTTGCACAATATCAATAACCTCCTTACTAGTATCATCCGCAATAACCGGTTCAGAATGCTCAGAATCAGCAGGAACCGCAACATCAGCAATAGACTCAATGGAACAACAAAAATCAGCAAAATCAAAACCGACAAAATAATAACAATCAAGGAAATCGCAAGCGTCCGAATTTCGACAGAATTCCGGTGCCATATGTCATACCCCAAATTTTGACCACAAGATTTCCCATCATTGTGAGGATCATTGGCCCAATATGGATGTACCATCATACCTCATCAATCTCCTCAAGGATTGTTGAGCATTCACTACAATCAAGAATTAGGGTTTTAAGCCCTCTCAGAACACTTAGACAAAAGATCAATCAAGAAATGACATGATCTTCAACTTTTCTAACCTCTCAAACATCCATAAAGGATCAAGTGGTCTCCCATATCAAGAATTAAGCACAGGAGTGCAACATTCCAAGTGGATCAAGCTCAAGATCGCCAGTGTCACCAAATTAAGGTTTTGGTCGACCAAGGCCTCCAGATGAAAATTTTCATCTGGACATGAGCCAATACTTCAAAACATGATCCAAGAAGCTCAAAGGGACCTCATGGATCCAATCATCAAGTTAAAACAACCTCAGGGGGAGCATTCATCAAAAATCAGGAATTAGGGTTTCTTGACCAAATTCACCCCTAAGTTGACTTTTGAGACAAGACATGAACCAAGACCTCAAGACATGATTTGAGGGCCTCAATCCATTTACAACCATGGATTGATCCAAGAAGCTTGATTCACAATTTTCAATTTCATCTGGACCACAATTAGGGTTTTGAAGAAAAAGTCAATTGTACCTTTGACTTTGGACCAAGACATGTTCCCAAACCTTGGGACATAATTCAAGACACCCTAAAACACCTATGGAATCCATCCATTAGGCTTGAATTAGGTCAAGAACTTGATTGCATAGAGGATTACACATTTTGGAATTCATTTGAGAAAAAAGTCAACTGTGCCCAAAATCAAGTTTGACTTTTTGGAATTTTTCACAAATATGGCTCCCCTAAGTCAAAAACAATGTTAATGTATGGTTTTGATCATCATCCATCAAGAAAAATCAAGAAAAGTGAGGTTTCTTGCAAAAGGGCCAACCATAGAAAACTTAAAATTTTTCTAAGTTATGGAACAAAATGGATTTGGTACCAACTTTGCAAGGTCATAACTCCCAAACCCTAAAGCCTTTTTCTTCCATCCAAAGCTCAAATGAAAGTTCACATGACATACTTCAAAAGTGTCAACTACAAAAGATTCAAAATCCTCAGGGATTTTGAGTTATGAATTGATCAAAATCATAAAAACATCGATTTGACCATTTTTCCAACATTTAGAAAATTTTAGACAGAATCTGTCTAGGTTTTTCCCCAACTTTGAGGCCATTTTTCACTTTGATTCAAACTAAACCAAGACCAATGTTGGACATCAAAGTTAAAGTATTTCCTGAGAGCTTTCCAAAATGTACAAGAACTCATCCTAATTCAACTTGAGTAGGGAGTTACAAGCATGGAAACATGGTACCTCCAAAACTATTTTTCACAAGACAGCTTTGTACATGCCACACGATTTTGGCATTTCCATGACTTGGAAAGCCTTATCACCATACAAGACAAGTTTCTAAAGTGCAATGAACATGATCTCTGCAGAGCTACAACACCATAGAGCCTTGCAAGTCAAAAACCTCATCATTTGGCAAGTAGCATTCAAAGTTCAAAATCCAAAACTTTCAAATTTGTCATGAAGCATTTCAAGGATGCAAAGAGCTGGCATGTATCAGTCCATGATCAACCAAATGATTCAAGATAAACTCAAGCAACAGAAGACCATAGGCCTGCTCCCTAATCTCAAGTCAATGGCTAGAGGAGACTTGAGATTCCATTTGATCACCATTGGACAAAGGCCTGTACCAGTCACCATTCACTACTGCGACCAAAACAAACTTGCTCCACTATAAATAGACATCATTTGTGGTCAGTTTGAGTACACCAAAGCACAACAACACTTGCTTTCCTCAAGATCTCTCTCATTATGCATAAATGTCTTCTTTTACAAGTCACCACTGAATTTTGAGTTAGAGAGCAATTCCACCATAACTCATGATCCAAACACATCCAATGTATCATATATAAGTTGTTCAAACACTCATCCTTGATCTGAAACACCAAAATCAGAAAGCAACCTCCAAAACCTCAAATTTTGACTTTTTGCATTTTTCAAGCCATACCTTGATCCAATCACTTTCAAAACCAAATAACACCTCAAACACTCTTCAAATATCATCCTTAAACTGTTCTAACAAGTTCCCCTCAACTGTAGCATCATTTGAGTGGGATACCATTTTGGTCACTTTTGCCACTTTCGCAAGAAAGAGCCAATTCTTGTTCCTGAGGATTCCATCTGGTTTTGATCATTCTAAAAGCTTCTAAGGGATCAATCAAAGGTGTCTAAAGCATTGGATCACTTCTGGCACAAGCATCTTGAAAGATAGCACAAGGAGCTTCAAGAGGTAAGTACATGACAACTTGAACTCTTTAAATTGTGCATTGCTTTGATGTCCATTGATCATAGACATCTCATACATATCATATGTGTTGTGTTTGAACTAATTCACTATGCTATTATTGCTTGTATGATGTGATAGCATAGAACATGCAATTCTTGGCCTATTTTTGAAACCACTACCGGGTTTTAAAATGTGGGAATCTTTAGAAAATTCCAAAAGCACCATTGGATTCCTCGTGAAATTCATGGCAGAATCCATCTAAATTTCATCCAATTCCATGGAGAATTGAGGAACTTATGCCCTTCATGCAAATCCACCAAAACTTGGTTTTTTGCCTTGGTCAGACCTAGAATTCAGGTCACCCTTATGTATTCATGGGGTGGTTTTGATACACGGATGTATCACCACCCCAGTGGTAGCAGCGCACATGTGTTTGGTTGGAGGTCATGGGTTCAAGACCCACCCATACCATTTTTGCTATTTCTCTCATTTTTGTTATTTTCATTTTTTTTATGGTTTTTCTTGATTAATCTCAAAATTAATTTCTCTCTCATTTTTAGTTATTTTTATTGGTTCTTTTTTTGAAAATTCACAAAAATGTTGAAATATTTTATTCCACAAAAAAATTTAGTTTATATTATTTATTTAATATAGTTTGAATTTTTTTAAATAATTTCATTTTATTTGTTTTCAAAAATTTTTAAATGAAATTCTCACCTTGATTTTTCAAAACTAATTGGATTTCAAGTCTTCATGTGATTAAAAATGATTTTTAAAAATATTTTTCAAAGCTTACCACTTGATTTTAAATATATTTGATATTTGATATTTAATTTCCTTTGAAAATTATATATTTTTAATTAAAATTAGTATTTCCCTCAATTTTAATTTTTCAAACTTCATTTGAAACACTTATGGGCCTCTTGATAGAGTGTAAGTCCCATCCCTTTGTAAATAAACCATTTTGGGCCTCAGTCATTGTATAAGTCCCGATACGATTTTAAAAATCTCGGCGCGATTGACGTTTTCAAAACAATTTTCATCTGGGCCTCCCTTGTGTTGTAAGTCTCATTTTTCTCCTTTTTCAAACACTTTTGGGCCTCTAATAGAGTGTAAGACCCAACCCCCTTTGTACATAAATAATTTGGGCCACAGTCATTGTATAAGTCCCTTTGTGATTTTCAAAACTACGACGTGATCGTTGCTTTTTTTTAAAAGAATTCATCTGGGCCTCTCTTTGAGTATAAGCCCTAAACTTCCTTTTACAACAACTTTCTTTTTTAGATTCAAATTCTAAGTTTTATCAAAACTTTCTTCAATTTCTTGAATAACTAACCATATAGTTGTAGTTGTTATGCTTGGGCTTGCTCAACTGTAAGTTCCACTATCTCTTCAATATATACTTATTTATATACAGTTCATCTGTATATATATATATATATATATATATATATGCTTGTATATACCTGCTTAGAATTTTCCCCAGCAATTAGGTCTAGGTCTAGACCAAACCAGTGGTTACTCTTTTAACACAGTTAAAACTTGTTCCCCATAGGAAATTCTAGATTTAGTCTTGCCTCCTCTTGGGCTTATATAATATGGAACAGAGAAAGGAATTATTCCCGGTGAAACTTTTCTCAAGTCTGTCACAACTTAGAAATGTGTGTACAAGAAATTCATTTCCCCAAAGAGGACTAATTCCCGGTGAAACCTCTTTTGAATTTCTTCAAACCCTAGAGCTGTTCACTAAGGAAAGGATTATTCCCGGTGAAACCTTTCTTGAAATTTTCTCAGGTTTGGACCCACAGGCTTCTTAAAAGCATCCCCAGCCTCCTCTTGGGCTTTGTACAAGGACCCTCAGGCTTCTTAGAAGTTATCAGCCTCCTCTTGGCCTTAGTACAAGGACCCAAAGACCTCCTACAGGTATAGGAGAGAACATAGTCATCTCTACTAGTTCAATCCTCAAGAGAGTCAGAATTCCAAAACATCAGACCAGTTTAGGGTTGATTCTCATCCCTTAAAACATCAGCCTCCTCTTGGGCATCATACAAAGATTATTCTCCAACTAAATGTCAACCTCTTCATACCAGTAGACCTTGAAAGTCTCATCTCCTCTTGGATCGCAAAGAAACCCTCAAGTTTCCTAAAAGCATAGGAGAAACCCTGATCACTTCATCAATCTCCAGCAAAGTTTGAAACCTCCATAGGTTTTCATACTCAAAGTTGAAACCTTTACCATCAATATAACCTTAATAGAATCATAACCTCAGGGCATCTGATATTTTTACTCTTCTTCAATCCTCAGCAAGAGTTGATTCCCCAATTTGGACCTGTCTCTGGATCTCAATAATCCTAAGCAGAAGCTAGCCTCCTCTTAGGTTTCATATAAGAAATTCCCCAACCAGCCTCCTCTTAGGCTTTGTATAATGATTTTTCCTCAGCAAAGTTAGTCTCAATCTTGGGCTTTGTACAAGACAGATCATATTCGCCAGTTGAGTCAATCAATTCTTTTAGCCTCAATCTTGGGATTTGTACAAGACAGATAAAACCTCTCCCCAGTGGAGTCAATTCTTTTAGCCTCGATCTTGGGCTTTGTACAATACAGACAAAACTTTCCCTGGAAGAGTCAATTCTTTTCAGCCTCAATCTTGGGCTTTGTACAAGACAGATATAAAACTCCCTAAACAGAATCAACCTTTTAGCTTCAACCTTAGGCTTTGATCAAGGCACACAAAAATCCCCTAAGAGGAAATCAAGAGTTCTCTCTGTAGGAATGCATTTCTCTGTACATCACACATCAAAACAGACAATCAAACAAACCTAATCCCAGATAACTGCTGTAAGTGGCACACTTGTTGATTCAAATAATCTAAGCTGTGGTCCCTCTTTTATCCTGGTAAACTTCCTCTAATTGCTGTAAGTGGCAAGCCTTTGGATTATTTACATCCAAACCAATGTCCCTCTCTTAGCATGGAAGACTCCTAAGGAAAAATGGCATTGCTCTACACTGAGTTAAAGTTTCCTCCTTCAGGACATCTCTCTTATAAAGGAAATTATGGCATTGGTAGATTTCATACATTCTAGTTAAAGTAATTCCCCTTTATAATCGATTACCCAACAACAGTAAGTACAGATGAGATATCTCCCTTTAGAGATGATAAATTCTCTCTCAGTCAAACCTTTTAGCTTCAATCTTGGGCTTTGAACAAGACACAAATACTCATCTAGCTTCAATCTTGGGCTTTGAACAAGACAGCAAATATCTTTCCTCCCATTGAATAGGAGGAACTAAGATTGCTCTGATTTCCCTATTATCTTTACAGGAATACGTAGGCATAAGATTGCGAAATCTTAGCGAGCACACATAACAAAAGCTTTAGGTCCAGTACCTTCACAAAAACAACAAAAAAACCAAAAAACAACAAAACACTCTCTCAACATTCCCAAAGGAGAAGCTTTCCCAACCCATAACAGATAAACACTAGAAAGTTTGAAAATATGCCAAAGAAGATCTATGGATAACCATATATACACTGGGTAATTGACAACTCCCCTTTGTATAACCTGACCCCGGACCCTCCAATCTTTTAGCAATTGTTAAAGAAAATATTTGCGTGCAAGTTTAGTTTTAGATAGCTTCCCTTTCCTTTCCAGCTTCATAGGATAAATAAGAAATCAGAAAGTAGCACCCAATTCCAACCATTGCGGTAAGGTGGTCACGTCATCGACAAAAATCGCACGCTACACAAAAATGGCGCCTCTGCTGGGGATTCCAAGGATTAGAGTTCCTAAGAGGTCTAGGTTTTGTTTGGCATTTTATATACTTCCTATTTTATATATATATATATATATATATATATATATATATATATATATCATTTACTGTTATACTACTTGATACCCGTGTTTAAATTTCTGTTAACTGGGAATGCGATTAATACGCATGTGGAAAGTTTGAGAGAACATTAAGATAAGTGGTGGCATATCCAGGAAACGCTTATAGGGAGTGAATCCCGACCAAGCTAACTTGGCAGTCCACCGAATCAGTCGAGGTACCCGTGCGGAAGTATCTATGTTGAACGACCGATTGTCGTGAAAGCATTGTCTTTCCCAGTGCGGTACCCATGACCCTGAGGATTTAGTAGACATTAACCATATGGCCATTTGGTAGTGCGGTGACTATCGAGAATAGTTGATACGCGATACTACACTCAAATGAGATTCATCCTAGGATATTACAGCTCGCTCGAGGGAATCATCTTGTTGTTTATATCCCTATGAGGGGTCAATAACTTTGGGAACCTTTTAGAACCCGTTCTATAAGTACAAAAATTGACCAAAATAGCACAACCTTTGGGGATAGGTAGAGCCATGACTCCATGCTCGTGACGTTGAACCTTTGAACCCATGTTTTCAAATGTTTTTGTGTGCTGCATTCATGCATTCATTAAAAATC
The DNA here is from genome assembly GCA_022829125.1 of Lathyrus tuberosus. Classification (NCBI taxonomy): domain Eukaryota; kingdom Viridiplantae; phylum Streptophyta; class Magnoliopsida; order Fabales; family Fabaceae; genus Lathyrus; species Lathyrus tuberosus. The sequence continues at coordinate 7,157,440 of JALAZF010000270.1, read as the reverse complement.
TCTTTTCAAACAAGAAAAAAAAACCTTTTTTTCAAAAAAAACTAAAACAATAAATGCAAATATTAGAGGTTGCGTTATGGATTTCGATAGAAGAAAAATGCACAAGTACACCTTCAAGGCTCCGAAACTAGAAGACTTAAGGAAATTGGGAAGGATGATTACCAATCCCGAGGCTTTCAGGGCTAAGCACGGAGGATTGTTGTCTCTGTTAAAGGTCAACGTGGTTGAAGGAATCCTGTCTACGCTAATTCAGTTCTACGATCCGGTTTACCACTGCATCACTTTCCCAGATTATCAACTGGCACCAACACTGGAAGAGTACTCCCATCAGATTGATTTACCTATTACTGATCTAGCTCCATTTTCTGGATTGGAAGAAATTCCAAAGGATCAGGCCATTGCAAGAGCAATCTCTTTAGATGAGTCAGAAGTTAGGACTCACATGACCACTAAAGGAGGATTCTAGGGTTTACCGGGTAAATCCTTGATGGAAAAAGCTCTAGACTTTGCTAGTATAAGAAACATAACTGCCTTCGAAGACGTCTTTGTCCTACTCATATATGGGTTATTCCTCTTTCCCAACTGTTAGGTCCTTGATTGGCTACATTTTGGCTAAAGCAAGTTTACAGCAAGATGTTGAGTAAGATGTTGAAGCATCTTCAACAATCTTGGTCTGGTATAGCAGATGCTGCTGTTATGTGTTTTAATCAAGATGTCGAAGGAGATGTCACGGCATCTTTGTCAGGTACAGCAGGTGCTGCTGTTGTATATCTCTTGACATATTTATTTTTTTTTTATGAGAATATTTTGGATATGTCTCATCATTATACGTAGGTCAATGAGATTTATTAGGAACAAAGTGCAGATTTAATTGGATTTCATGAAAAGGATCTTGGAGACTTTTTAGGAAACTATTTAGAGATTTGTTCCTATTTTTTGTGGAGAAGATCTTGCAGCTGAATTAAAACATGAAGATTGGACCTGATTGAAGAGTCCAAGCCCATACTGCAGGAGTCTATAAATAAGGACTTACTAGACCTAAAATAGCAAGCACACACAACAACAAGTCGTCGGTGCAACATAAGGGTTCAGGGTTTTGAGAGTCTCTTGTGCAGTTTCTAAGTCACCCATGTATCTTTTGATACTATATGGTCGACATAGGTTATTGTAAATTGTTCTCACTCGAAGCTTTGAAGCAAGAGTTGAGTATTATTCTTGGTTGAAGCTTTTAAGAAAAACCGAGTATTATTGTTAGTCAAGAGTCTTGGTTGAATACTGTTATTGGAAGGAATGTCTTTCAATTGAACAGATTGATGCAGATTGTAACTATTAGATATCACTGAGGTGATTTAGGAATTAAGATGGGTTTCTCTTATCTAGATGGTGATTTCTAGATAGAATTATACTGGGTAGGGATTAAGTGAGGAGTTGAAAACGGGGGAGTTTAGCTCTAAATTAATACTACTAATAGTGAATTCATTCCTGGCTTGGTAGCCCCAGATGTAGGTGATTTGCACCGAACTGGGTTAATAATTTCTGTGTTGTTTATCATTCTGCAATTTTCTGTTCAGTCTTGATTAACATGTCGGATCAGATGTTGTGACACCTATGATTGTGCAGTTCTGATATTCAAGGTATCAGACTGCTGTTGTGCCTCTGAGTTTAAATGTTTATGCAGCACAATGTCTTGACATATGTCAGGACATCTGTTGTCTGCATAGGCCAGAATTTCAATTGGTATCAGAGCAGGCATCATGTCTGGTTCTAGATGAGATCTTTGGGAGATACTTTCTGGAGTTTAAACAAGGAGGAGTTTTGAAGATCAGATCAATTAACTCAGATATACTCAGGGGTATTAACGGATGAGATGGATGTTCTGGACCGAAGGGAGCAACCCGGAGGTTGTTCATGTTGCTGAGGAGGTTTTATAACAACTACACGAGAAGTGGCTAATTCTCTTGTTGGTGTGTCTTATAAGATGTTGTGACATCTTATTAGGGCAAGAAGGATATGATCCTTGGTGGTTCTGCTGCATGTGTTTCTGATGGAAGAGCTCTAGAATTATGTGATTTTGGAGTTGTTTCTGAAGACAGTTGGTGGAAGGTCTCAATCGTCGGCCTCTGTATTTGAAGATATCTGCATTCTTTTATTCCAAAGTCGGGAGCGATGGAGTGAAAGGAGTTGTGGTTAGATATCTGGTATGGTGACTTGGTACCTGGAAGCTTGGCTTCCTGGTGTAGTTTGGAGTCAGTTGAAGAGGAGATGGGTTGAGTTTAAGTTTATCAAGTTCTTGCTCTAGGAGTTTGATAAACTACTGATCGGCTAGGTTGTCAAAGATACTTGAGAATTCTCTCAAGTCCACTCATAAAGGCATCTATGTCGTGTATCTAAAGTCTTCTAGTTATTTTTTTGACTAGAAGGTGTTTCTTTGAAACACAATCTAAAGAAAGTGGAGGTGATTTATTTTCACCATCCAAAAACAGCAAGGAAGGATTCATCTCTCTTGACCCTAAGAGTGGATCCAATCTGATTGACGAATTTTTGAGGTAAATAAGATTTGTTCAGAGAAAGTCTTAGTTACTTGAGTCAAGGGTGGCAGCCTTGGAATCTCAACATTGTCCTTTGAAGAAGATACTTGCAAAAAGATTGAATACTTTACAAGTGTTCATGACGTAATCTGGTGGAGCTCAGCTACAACAGTGAAGAAGGGTTATTATACAAGGATTTAAGATCAATTGCTATTTGTGGAGTCCACAAGTATTTAATTGATTATCCTTGAAAGTCAAGATTACTGATGTTCAACAAGATGCTGATGTTCAACAAGATGTTGGAACATCTCATCATCAGAGTTTGTGCAGAATCATGGGAGGGGTACTGCATACGCTTTAGCATCTGTTTTGTCTTAGGTGGTGACCTAAAAAGTGGCTTCAGTCTGGTGTGACAGAAGCATGTGTTCTCTGGAGTTTTCTGGCAAGAAACTAGTCTGGACTTTGATGCTGTTGAAGATGAAGATGAAGACATCATAATCTTGATGGTTACAGCCTGGATCAGTATATTTCTGATCTAGGTGCTTTGGAGCATGGATCTTGCTCTTCTTGTTTAAGGTCAAAGTTAAGTGGCAGTTATCTCTAACTTTCTACAGTCTGCTCTACTAAGGAAAGTGGCATTCTTTGGTATGGCTATGGTGTAGTCTTGGACTACTTATTTTCTGAAGATTCAGACGTGGCAGGTTTGAAGTCTTTGGAGTTCTAAAGCAGGATAGAGGTTGTCTACTCAAACTTGGTTGTTGAATCAAGTCTATGAGAGCATGAAACTCTTGTTCTGCAAAGGAAAAAGGTTCTTCTAAGTGGCAGAAGGAGGAGTTGAATTCAATAGTTGGATGTCATATCAGAATGTTCTGACATCTAGCTCAACATCAAAAGTCTCAGCTGGTGATGTGGCACATCAGCTTAAGATAAGGTGATCTACAGGAGAATGGAATTTGTGGATGCTTCAGAAAGGTCTATCTCATGCAGTTTGCGGGAGCTGTGGATGGGAAGATATTACATGACTAAGAGGCTTGGTGGATCCAAGATGTCTTGCTATGGGGAAAGTAGTTCATGTGACTTGAAGATCTGATTTCATTGGTGGATCAGTGTATCTTGTGGGAATTCTGAAGAAGATTGAGATCAATCAAAAGGTGGCATTTGGTTGGTTTCATAGTGTGCATTCAAGCAGGATGCTTGAAACTGATTGCTCTTGTGCATAAGAGTAGTTAGTTGAAAATGTAAGGAGGTTCTGGTTCTCTAGGAGCTTGTGGCAGAAGTTCTGGGTTGAGGATGGAAGTATACCTTCTTTTGCTGGATGAGAGTTTATTTCTCTCTGGGTTTCTGAAGTTCTCTTTGTTCAAGCTGGTGGCGCAGTGTTGTGTGAAGATCTTCAGTTTGGATTACTATGCTGATAGTAAGTCCAATGGTGGAGCATATCAAGAACCATGGTGTGTGGTATCTATGATGTGTGAAGGATGTCCTAACTGATGTTAGAACATTTTTGGGTTGGTTATCCTTAGAGTAGGATACTAAGTTCTGAGTGTTGAACTTGACACTCACGTCTAAGAAGTATTTATCTTATCATATGGGAGAATGATGGGGAAAGAATTATCTTGGAAGTCTGATGTGAATGGGACATGCTAGAAGTAAATCAGTTGGTGCATGTGGAGCAAATGGGCTGAAGATTTATGGAGCATGTGTTTGATGTTCTTCAAGTGTGAAGAATATCTGGGTGAGCTAGCAAACTAAGGGGCCCTGTGCGTCTCTTTGAGGAATGTGGGATCATTCTAGATCAATTGGATTTTATCTCAGGGAACAAGGAGATTCATACATGAGAATTCAGGAGGAGTTCGTGTGGTGTATGGGTGGTTTCTGGACGAGAGGGATCAATGGAACTTTGATCTCAATCCAAGAGTTTGTTGGTTGTGGTACACGGATGCGTTCTGGGTATTCACACACTATATGATCATGAGGTTGTCATGGGATATCATGTAGTGGCTTTGGGTGGTTCTTGATGAAGAAGCATCTGTTGAGAAAGATAGGGGGAGAACTTCTATCTGATTTATGTGCTAGTGTGGTACATGGTGTGCTTGAGGGTCAAGCAGTAGGTGAATGTGTTCAGCAAGTGTGTTGAACTGAGGGTGCGCTCTTGAAGACATGAAGATGCGTCTTATGTTTTCCATTCATTTAGGGTGTTCTTCTGGCAAAGGAGCACTGGTTATCTACGACAGGGGTAGTACTGCTACTGACTTGCTTGCTTTTGGTTGATTGTTCTTAAATGCATAGTTGCTTGGTTTGGTATATTATGGCTAAAAAGGGGGGAAAAGTAAGTAGTAGTAGTGTTCTTTGGTTGTTTCCATAAGGGGGACCTGGATGTGTTATCCAAAGGTTATTTTAGCCAAAATTTGCCAAAGGGGGAGATTGTTAGGTCCTTGATTGGCTACCTTTTGGCTAAAACAAGTTTACAACAAGATGTTGAGTAAGATGTTGAAGCATCTTCAACAATCTTGGTCTGGTACAGCAGATGTTGTTGTTATGTGTTTTAATCAAGATGTCGAAGGAGATGTCACGACATCTTTGTCTGGTACAGCAGGTGCTGCTGTTGTATATCTCTTGACAGATTTATTTTGTTTTGATGAGAATATTTTGGATATGTCTGAGATTTATTAGGAACAAAGTGCAGATTTAAATGGATTTCATGAAAAGGATCTTGGAGACTTTTTAGGAAACTATTTAGAGATTTGTTTCTATTTTTTGTGGAGAAGATCTTGCAGCTGAATTAAAACATGAAGATTGGACCTGATTGAAGAGTCCAAGCCCATACTGCAGGAGTCTATAAATAAGGACTTGCTAGACCTAAAATAGCAAGCACACACAACAAAAAGTCGTCGGAGCAACATAAGGGTCGACATAGGTTGTTGTAAATTGTTGTCACTCGAAGCATTGAAGCAAGAGTTGAGTATTATTCTTGGTTGAAGCTTTTAAGCAAAACTGATTATTGTTGTTAGTCAAGAGTCTTGGTTGAATACTGTTATTGGAAGGAACGTCCTTCAATTGAACAGATTGATGCAGATTGTAATTGTTAGATATCAGTTAGGTGATTTAGGAATTGAGATGGTTTTCTCTTATCTAGATGGTGATTTCTAGATAGAGTTGTACTGGGTAAGGATTAAGTGAGGAGTTGTAAACAGAGGAGTTTAGCTCTAAATTAATACTACTAATAGTGAATTCATTCCTGGCTTGGTAGCCCCCAGATGTAGGTGATTTGCACCAAACTGGGTTAATAATTTCTGTGTTGTTTATCATTCTGCAATTTTCTGTTCAGTCTTGATTAACATGTCGAATCAGATGTCGTGACATCTGTGATTGTGCAGTTCTGATATTTAAGGTATCAGTCTACTGTTGTGCGTTTGAGCTTAAATGTTTATGCAGCACAATGTCTTGACATGTGTCAGAACATCTGCTGTCTGCATAGGCCAGAATTTCACCAACATCGACAACTTCGTCAATACCAATGTTGTTAAGATATTCTTGATAGGAAACCCCGTACCAACCTTGCTCGCAGATGCTTATCATTCTGTACACTTAAGGAATTTGTACAGCAGAGGAATGATCACATGTTGTGTACCTTTACTCTATAAATGGTTCATTTTCCACTTCCCAAGTCTGCTGCTTTTTGAGATCACAAGGGTACTCTACGTTGGTCACAAAGGATTATGTATCTTACCAATTCTGATATAGATTGGTACAATCAGATTTACGAAGGGATATAGATCATAGACAGATGTTGAAATTTCCCTAACGTGCCCCTCATTGGAACTAAAGGAGGAATCAACTATCATCCAATTTTAGCTCGCCGTCTGTAGCACCCCAAAATTTGCCCTCTTTTTTTTCACCTTTTACTGGCTTTTGTTTCGCATTCATTTTGCATCTTCATTAGGTAATATCTTTGCAGTCATTCATCGCATTGGTCTTCTAAGACATGGGATCGAAGATTTTTCTTGCTATTGGTGTTTCCCTTATTCAGAGGAGATTCAGTTGGCTCTTAATTCAGTCAAGTTGAAGCAAAGCTGAATTCTCATCATGTGTATCTTCTTATCAAAGTTTGTCAAACAGAAATTTCGATTTCAAGTCAAGTGTGGTTGTTCAGTTACAATCCAATTCAGTTGGATGTTTGACCTAATCTTGGTCAAAATATTAGGAGTTTGCTTCAACCGCAAGTTATCTGTTTCAGTGGTTGGCTTCTCAGGCAGTGTGTTTCCAAGGTTGAGTTGTGGACTTCATCAATTTATCAAGCAGTGGTTCATATGAGGTTGGGTTCAGAAAATCAAATTCGTCAGTCCATTAGTGGTTCAGTTGTGGATTTTATTTTCCTTAGTGCGGATTCAATGATCAGGGCAGAGTTTAGAATTGATTCAGATGGTTATGGATTCAAATTCAAGTTGTGCATTGGTCCAAGACCCGTTCATTCATCTTAATCAGAGGTTGGTAGGAAAGTTCAAGTGCAGTCAAGGTTCGTATTGAGAATGCAACTTGGTTTTCATTGAGAATTAAGGAGTTTGGTGGAGTAGTCATTCACGTGATCGTTTGACGGTTGAGTTTAAAATTCGATATCCATTCATTTCACCGTAACCACATTTTTAGCCCACATTCGCATTTTAACCATTTTTAATTCTATTTCAATTCATGTCCATATCCATTCTTTTTTCTTGATATCCATTTTAAATCCATCCAAATTTTGATCCACTTATCCATTTGGATAACCATTCTCTTTTTATAACCAAATTCATTACCCATTTCCAATTTTAAAATCATTTTCTAAATCATTTTCTATACACATCCAACTCCATATTCAAATTCTATTTTATCCATTTTATGTCCATTTTCCTTTTCTTTAATTCATTGTTATTATCCATTCATAAATCATATTCCAAAGTCCTTTAAATTACACAATTATTACACTAAAGCCTATATAAAGCCATGAAAACAAAGAGGTAGTAATGAAAAGCCCATGAAGCTCATTCACCTTTTATGAAATACTTCCACACACCAGCCCAACAAAAGTCCGATCTTGCTTCAGAGAGAATCCGAAAAACAGAATTAACATAGCAAAGTTGCAAGAAAAAGTATAGCAGTATAATTGAAGATCATGCTAGAATTCACTGAAAAATGCAAGCGCGGGAAAAGATTTACAGGTTCACAACAAGATCAAATGTTACAAGAGAATTCCAGATGAAAATACCAAATTAACCTCTAACAGAATTTGAAGACATTTCCTATCCTACCCTCCCAAACCTGCATATAAAACAAGCTGCTTCATCTTCTACAATTCATTTTTTCTGCAGAATTATTTTGAATTAACTCATCCTCAACCTCCAAATCCAGCCATCTTTTCCATCTTCAATTCATTCTCCCTGCAACTTTCTCCATTCTCTTCACCTTCTTCGTCATTGTAAAATCATTTCCATCTCCATCTTCTAAACAGCCTACAAATTGAATCTCTTCATCACACACAAATCAACCTGCAAATTCTCACAACTCACAACAACAAACGGTAATTTACAATCACCTCAAACCTTCTGAAATTCATCATTAAGTCCTCATCTCAGATTCAACACTTAACAATTCACCATCAAGCCTCCATCGATCAAGCTCTACACAAACTGCACCGCGATTCAACACGCAACATCAATCCAGATTCAACAACAACAATTAGAAGCGATTCAGAAATCGTAAAGAAGAAGAGGAAGAAGCGGATCAAAGAAGAAAGTGAAATACAAACCAAAAGTGAGACCGAAGCAAATTTCGTACCTGTTGCAGTGTTCTTTCCATCTTCGTTGTCACGTAACTCGGTAATTCCGTTCTGAGCTCCATATTTGCGATTGGTTTGATGCTGTGTTTATGTTGATATACTATGATATGTGCAATTGGTTTGATGTTGTGTCTATTTGTTCATGTTGACGTTGATTGTGTTTGGCATGAATCCTCTGTGATTTGCATAAGTTGTCCGTGTTGGCGTTGATTTGCTGCATGTGAGTTTTTCCTATAATGATTCGTGTATGTTAGAGTAGGAGGGAGGAACTCGTTGTCTGATTGAAGACGCAAAGGCTCCGCCGCTGCCGAAGAGAGGCCATGGTGCGACAGAGAGTTTTGATTTGCGATGCAAAGTTTGATTGAAAAAGATGGTTATCACAACGGCGCAGGTTCGACAAAACGGAGAGGAGACGGGAGATGGACGATTTTTCCGGCAAGATGTTTTTCGGCGTGCCTTTTGTTCCATGGAGAGAAGAGAAGAGCATTGAGGATGGTGATTTGATTGGAGTGGCGAGTATAACGAGAAGAGGTGGCGGAGGGTTCGCTAACAGAAGGGATGGAGACGGTGCACTATGAAGAAGGGTGATGAAAGAAGGTTACACGAAGGAGAAGGTGTCTAGAAGAAGAAGCTCTGAGTTCACTTCTTATCCTAGGGTTAGTTTAAGGACGGTATACATGTAAGGCCGAATCGGGTCGGTCTTATAGGCCCACTCAACTTCATTTCCACACCCATATTAGTACTCAGCGCACCCCCTGTGGCTTTATAAAACTTTTGGGCCTTAAGCCCATACGCCTAAGTCGTTCCTCACCCCCCTAATTCTGTTATTTTATTTAGATAATGGATTTTGATTTTTGGTTTTAGATAATTGTTTTGATTTAATTGTTTTTAGTATTTGTTTTGATTTTAGATAATTATTTTTTTTACAATTAGTTTTAATAATTAATTTTGGTTAATTAGTTTAGATTTTAATTTTAGTTTAGAATTATTCTTGAGTAAATTATAATTTAATCTTGACTTAGAACTACTTTTTAGAAGTCTAATTTTGAATTAGAAATTAATTTAGATTTAATTTTGGTTTAAAGTTAACTTTGATTAGTTTTGTTTTAATTTTAATTATAATTTGCTATTTTTGACATCTGTTTTAGATACTTGTCTTGAGTTTCTCTTACTTTGTCTCGATTAACTCCTAGTTAAATGTTGATTTTTCCTAGCCAGGTTTTGTATTTGATTTTCTATTGTGATTGAGTTATCTCTTCTTTATTTGTTGATTACTCTGTATTCACATGCTCCCTTAAGGCTCCTATTCCAACTTAATTTCTGATTAAGCTCGGAGTAGGATAGACATTAGGCTCTCAATCCAAGCATGATAACATTAGGTAGGCGTCCCTCTTAATCCTGACCTTAGGACCATTTTGCATGATAACATGTAGGATTCAGTTTCCCCTAGACCTTGCGTGCGTCTCTCTCTTCTTTCTCAAAACAATAATCAAGACACTTAATAAGGATGATGAGTATTGTGTGCCACGAGCCTTAAGTACATTAGAAATGACGAGTGAGGGGTTTCACTTCAATTTGCTAGAGTGTTTAGCATACGTCCCATTGGGGGCGACCATGCGACGCATTTGCTCCCATGTCATAGACTTTAGTGCAGTACGAATCACAAACAAAGTCAATTCACTTCTTCAGGAGCGCTTCTTCAGATCCCGATTGCCTTTTCTTTCACCCGAGTGTGATTGAGACCGATCTCGTTTTCCCGTAGTAGTGTGAACTACGAATGCTCTAATTCTCATTCCAGATGAGATACGTAGGCACGAGATGCGATATCTCGGCGAGCACATTAACAACTAACTTCCCCTTTTTTCTCTTGCCCTATTGTGATCGAGACTTATTAACCGAACCTTTTCTCTCGCCCCAGTGCGATCGAGACCTTCTTTACCGACTCGTAGGTCGAACTACGACTGCTCTGACTTCCTCCTTCTCATTAGATTGAGCATACGTAGGCACAAGACGACGATGTCTTGGTTAGTGCGTAGTCCGTCGAACTACGTCGACTCTGATTCTTCGTTCGTCCACGAAGATACGTAGGTATAGGATTGTGATAATCCTTGCGAGTCCATTTTTGTTTTTCCCTTCTCGTTTCTATTTAGCAGTAGGCTTTAGATAACTCACCCTTTGATTAGACGACAAGCATGGATCCCATCGAGTACGATGGACGCGTGGGGGTGCTAATACATTCCCCTCACGTAACCGACTCCCGAACCCGGACTATGGTTGTGATGACCATGTCTTCTCCCTTTTGAGGTTTCTTTGATCGTTTCCTTTCCCTGCGTCGGGATAAATAACGTTCGGTGGCGACTCTTCTGTTTTGTTTCCGCCAGTTGTTTTTTCGCAGTTGCGACATCTGCCAACTCTGCTGGGGATCTGGTTCCCTATGTGAGTCGATCCTAGCGCTTGTTTGTTTTTATTTCATTGGGTGCTTACTGTTGTGCATTATTTGTTGTATATTACTGTATTTTACTGCATTTATCGCATTTGATTATTTTTATCATATTGCTCTTGGGTGGGTTGAATTCATGAGAGATAAGCCCAATACCCAGGCTTGAGTATACACCTAGGATTAGAGTGGAAAGTAGTGTGACTTGTGTGGCATTTGGCCAGACTTAGTATACATGAAAATTCCACATCCAGACGAGGTTTACTTTGGTAATGTTCTATCCTGCGCATTGGGGCAGACGATAGAATGTAACCTAGAGAGCTGTCGACTTTGGCGACCATTCCCCGAGGACTTAGTTAAGGCACTCCTACCAAGAGGTAATAATGGCAGACCAGAAATGGCAAACCCATTATACTTCTTGATCCGAGGACCCGAAGCTGGGAACTTACTATAGGTTGACCTTTTTGAGGGGAATTGGTTGAGTCTTTCTAGATTGATGATGATGCCAAACCAAAAATGGTGACCGTATCATCATTTCTCGACCTGAGAGTCCGTGAGGCAGAGGATCCTCGGTTTTAGAACCCACATGTGAGAGGGGCTGGGTGTTTATAGGTTTGCAGGAAACTTTGACCTTCAACCTACCCGGTATTCTGGTTTTCTTATCGTTGTGGACTTATCAGCTTGGTATTCTGGCATTCTGATTATCTGGATATTCTGGTATTCTGGTATTTTCTTTAGAGCAGACCTTTGAACTTATTCAATAATTAGCACAACGGTTATTCAGAATTTACGGATACCTTGATCCCGTGTCTTTGTGTAATGCCCCAGTTTTGTCTTGTTTATTTAATTGAGTCGATTTAATTATTTTTGTTTTATATTATTTTATTTTTGACTTTTATTTGACAATATATTATTTTTCATCGTTGTTTATGTTTTATCGCATTTTGAAAGCGTTTGCGAGATATTTGAGATGAGGGGTAAAATAGTCCTTTTAGGAGATTAGATATTTTGAATAAATAGAAAGTGGAGAGAAAAAGAGAGAAAAGAGTGTGAAAGAAAAAGAAGAGAAAGAAAAGGAGAAGAAAGAAAGAGAGAAGAGGAGAAAGAGGAAAAATCGACATAACTCCGTTTCGAGCGCGATTAATCGGGTAAGGGTGAGAAGTTTCAATTATATCCTGCTTGTGTATGTATATGCGTTGTTTGTGGTAATTGTTTTGGTTGTTTTACAACTTTTTCTCATTTGATAAATTGATGAACAATTGATAGAAACTGATGTTTCTACGGTCGGAAATCGTTATAAGTCGCGTTGTATGATCCTTCTATGCATATGAACATTTGTTGATACTTGTTTTTGCTGTTGGAATTGATTTGGGGTGAAAAATGGGGATTTTAGGGTTTTGGAGCCGTGTAACCCGCAGCAGGAAATTCTGGGTCTGGTGCGATTCGCCAGGCGAATTAGGTATCACCACTAGTTCGCCAGGCGAAGTGATGGCGAAGGGTAATACGCCAAGCGAAATCGTAAGTCGCCAGGCGAAATCGGAAAGACAGAAATGTGTTAGCTTCTATAAATTTTGGGTTTTCTAAAATTTGTGGTTTGCCACTAGGTCGCCATGCGAATTACTGGCGAAGGGGGATCCGCCAGGCGAAATCCTAAGTCGCCAGGTGAATCTGGCTGTTTCTCAATAAATTCTTTTCTTTGAAAATTCATAACTTTTAATCCGTAAGTCGGTTTGAGGCGCGGTTTGGTGCGTTGGAAAGCTTTTGACATGTTCTTTCTTATAAAAATGGTTTTGAGATTGTTGGCCAATTAAATTATGTCGGGAATTTGGGAATGTGTCGTTTGGTCGACTTTTACCGTCGTAACTGTGTGTATTTGATGTGTTATCATACAATATGCTTTTGATATACATTGTATGACTTGTGTATTGTTGTATGATGTGAACATATGTGATGAAATGTTGTGATGATGGTTTGTGGTTTTGTGGAGAAATAAATGCATTGTTTTGGGTGTGATTGCGACACATGATTAATGATGTTGTTGTGTGGTAAAATGCATTGTTGGATTGAATATCAATGTATGTTGTTATGATGTGTGGTGGGTATCCTTTGTGGTGTGAATTCCTTGTGGAAGTAATTGTGATTGCATGATTGTTGTGGTTTGTGATGAAATGCATTGTTTGAATTGGTTTCCAATGCATGAATATTGATGATGAGATAATTCATATTGTTGAATTGTGAATGTATGGAATTGATGAGTTGAAATATATGTATAATTATGGTTGCATATATGTGTGAAGATGCATTTAATTGTCATGAGTCAATGTATGCCAAGCATCATGATATGCATCTTGTGATGTCGTGTGCCCTAGTGGGCGTGAGCGACGAATCGATTCCAGAGAGAATCTGCTATAACATCGTGAGCCTTAAAAATAAGAGGACTGAAAGCGATCGGATCGGATCGTGCGCCTTAAAAATAAGAGGACCGAAAGCGATGGTTATAGACGATCGTGTGCTCGTGTGGGGTGTGAGCAATTGGGTCGTGTGCCCGTGTGGGGTGTGAGCGATCCATAAACGTCGTGTGCCCGTGTGGGGTGTGAGCGACGGGGAACATCATTTGCCCGACGGGGAGTTACACTAAGTAACAAGCGATGATTCCAGCAGAGTTCCTGAGTGAACTAGTGTTGAGAAATGATGGATGGATGGTACCGCATATGCATTGCATAGAGTCGTTGTGTCGGTCTCTATGCATTTGCATAAATCATGAATGAATTGATTGATTATGTGTGAGAATTGTGAATGGATGCATTATATGTGAAAAATCACAAATTGATTGATTATGTGTTGAGATTTATGTTTGAATTGGTGATTTGATGTGCATATGTGATAAATGCATTGGTTATGGATGATGTGTGTTATGTATAGACATGTGTTATATGATGCGGTGGTGTGTTTACATATGTTATAGCTTTGGTATGCCTTATGTGTGAATATATGTTTATGTTGGTATAGTTGATATATGCTATGTGGTAGGATTATTAGAAAAAAATGTTGTGCATCTGTGGCGTGTTATATGTATTGGTAGGTGATGTTTGTGGTGAGAATAACTATGTATGTGAATTTATATGTTTTGCATATTATTATGCAATCTGGGTTTAGTTGTTATTTCTCACCCTTCTGTTGTGGTTTGTTGCTCTATGAGGCAATTGCAGATTAGTAGTCTTGGAGGCTTTTGTGAAGATTAGCCCTCCGTTCTTTTGTCGGTCTTGGTGTCTGCTCTGATACGTAGCACGGGAGTCGGGGAACGCTTTTGTGATATATATGTATACAATTATTGAATATATTTGGTATTACTTTTGTATGTATATTCTGACGTTATAAAACAATTTATTTTGTAAAACAAGTCGGTTATGGATCTTTCTGCTTTAATCCATAATTGACCTTTCCTTTTATAGGGAAAACGTTTCCCTTTGAGGGTATTCTATTTTATGCTATGTATCAAATATATGAGCAGGGATTGTATTTTCTTTATTTAAATGTGGCATCCTTGTTTCTGTCAGAAAAATAAATTTTTATCTACTCTGATTTATTTATGTATTACTTATTCGCGATGGGAATTGGGGTGTTACATTAGTGGTATCAGAGCAGGTCGGTCCGTCCGGCCAAGTTATTGAGTCAGTTGGTGTAACCGTTGAATACTGTCGTTGGTGGTTGTCCCTTAGTACGTGATTTGTGTGTGGAGCACTGTCGGTACTTTTTGGTTTCCTAATCTTTTGTCTTCAGGTGTTAGAATGAGATACATTGGGGAGAAGCTGGTACTTCTCCAAGTTGCTTCAGGTGTGGAGAGTTGGCTCAGTGTGTTGTGAATTGCAAGATTGTAAGTACTCTTTGGACAGTGTGGTTCCCGGTTCCGGAGGGAATGCGGAGGTAAGGTTTATGTCAACTAAGGATTTGTTCCTTAGGTAGTTTTGTGCATGAGATATAAGGAATGCTATTATAGTTTGGTAAAGAGGTTTTATGCCCCATCATGATTGTAGGCTGTCTATTGACAAATTTAGGAACTGATCACCCTTAATCTCTTGTTGATAGTAGATGGAAATTATGTTGGATGGAATATACGTGTCTTTTCGGCGGTGATAGTGTGTGCAATGATTTGTTTGGAATTAAGAAAGTGCTTACGGATTGTTTTGTTGAGTCGATGAAGGTTCTTATATCGGAAGATGAGGCGGATTAGAGGTTTTGTATATTGGTCAAGTTGGAATGTCTCTGAGGGAGAATGATTGGGTATTACTAATGGTTGTTCTCAGAGAGTAGAGTGTGAACTCAAATTTGACAAAGGTAAAAAAATTGAGGTTTGGATCTGCTAAGTAAGTAGAAGAATTTTTAGGAAGTGAGACGCAGATGTTTGTGATGACAGTTTTTTAGAAATTGGCATAAAGGCCACAGTGATAGGCTGCCAGTGGTGCGTGATCTTCAGATATATTTTCGGATGGAATATTGGATGTTAGCATTTGAAGTGCCCAGACTGATAGAGCAGTTGGAAGATTTACGGGTAAGGAAGGATGATTGAATAAAATAACAAGCGTGATGTGTATAATGGCATTGAGACTATGGGAGGTTTGAAGTCTTTGGAGTTTTAATGGCATTAATGGAAATTGTGAGGAGACCCTTGTGGGTGGATGTAACGTTACGTTTGAGAGTTCTTTTCGGCTGGTTGTCGTGACATGTTGGGATTTAGGGAATTTAGATTGTTAAGAGAAGAGCTTGTGTATGGATTATTAACAATGGAATAAGGTAATGATTGAGAATAAGTGTCCACTTTCGGGAATAGATGATTGGAATGGTTTGGTTGAGTTTGATTGAAATTACATTTGTTTGGAACGTTTGTTAAGGATAATGAATTTTGTGAGTAACCAGTTACCCGATGGAAGGTTTTGCAAAAGCTTTAATAATTTATATCTTTTGGAATTTGGTTGGGCATTACAACGTACAGTGATGTTGCTTGGTGTTAGTAATGCGTCTGGAATGCTTGTGGAGTAGAGGAATTGTATCTTCCATATTTATTTGGATAAGTTCGTGGTGGTTTTGATTAAGGATATTCGGATCTGTTATAAACTCAGAGGAAGAACAGGTAGAGAGTTTGAGAATCGGATTGCAAGTGTTGAAAAGGAAGGAATTTTTATGCTAAGTTATTCGAGTGAGAATTTTGGTTAAAAAAGGTTAGTTTTCTTGGATATGTTATTTCAGATGAGAGTATTGTACGGATCCATCGGAAGTAGATGCAGTTCTACAAGAGAGGCTCCGAAGTTGGTTAAGGAGATTAGAAATTTTTGGGCTCAGTTGGTTGTTACTGCAGGCTATGGAAGACTTTGTTGAGTTCGTACTTCTGTTATCTCAGTTGACTTGTAAAGGGTGAGTCGTTTGTTTTGGATGTTCGTTGTGAGTAAGTTTTGGTGAGCTGAAGTAGAAGTTGTCTACGGTTTCAGTTTTGATTCTGTGTGATCCTAATAAACTGGTTATGAGGTATTGTGATGTGTCTTTGATGAGTTTAGTCAGTGTGTTAATGCAAGAGGGTAAGTCGTGGCTTACGCTTTACGACAATTGAGGATTCATAAAAGGAATCTATACTATTCAGGATTTGGAATTGGTTGCGGTTGTATCGTGATGGAATATTTGGAGGTATTATCTTTATGGTTCTAGGTTCGAAGTGTTTGGTAATCACAAGGATATTGAGTACTTGTTTGGTTTGAAGGAATAGAGTATGAGACAACAAGAATGGTTGGGATTTGGGATGAGTTATGACTTTGGCTCGAATTATCCTATTAGGGGAAAAGCTAAGGTTGTGCCTGAAAAGTTAAGTCGAAAGTTGTTATGCATGTCTGTTTTGATGGTTAGAGAATTGAAATGATTTAAGCAGTTCCGAGACTTGTGTCTGGTGTGTGAGGTAACACAGTAGAGTGTGAGGTTGGGTATATTGAAAGTGAACAGTGATTTTTGGAGAATATGAGGAAGAGTTAGACTTTGGTCGTGAGATTGGTAGTTTTGATGGTTGCGAGTAATCAAAGTGGCGCAGCGGAAGCGTGGTGTGATGCATTTGGTATATGCGTGTGTGACTTGTAAGAGTTCATAAGTTGAATATTGGGAACATGTAGGAGTGATGAGACCATTGGACGCTTCAGAATGGAAGTGTTAGGTGAAAGGTTTAACTATTATTCATGGGCTACTATGTAGATGGATGTCTTGGTTATATGGTCGACTGGGGAATCATAGCATTGTTATAATAATGTTGTCTGACAAGGATGTTGGTATCATGGGTATGTAGAGGTTGTTGAAATGATGTTGGGTCGTGGAACTTTATGTTCTTGTTGTGTTTCAGTTCAAGAGTGAACCTGTGTGTGTTCGTAACTTGGTACTCTTGCGTCGTGAGTTGGTCGTCAAGTGCATTGTATGGGCTTTGCATCTTGTCGTTGTTGTCGTCGTGTCGTGTCGTTGTAGTAGTTGCTGTTAGTGAGGTGGTTTGTCAGTTTGTGTTATTCGTGGTGTGCTTTTGTTGGCATGTTAGTTTGTTGGTCGGAGGCCAGAGTCGTGTCCGGAGTTGTTCGTCTCAGTATATTTTCGAGGACGAAAATGTCTAAGTGGGGAGAATTGTAACGCCCCGGTTTTGTCTTATTTATTTAATTGAGTCGATTTAATTATTTTTGTTTTATATTATTTTATTTTTGACTTTTATTTGACAATATATTATTTTTCATCGTTGTTTATGTTTTATCGCATTTTGAAAGCGTTTGCGAGATATTTGAGATGAGGGCTAAAAAAGTCTTTTTAGGAGATTAGATATTTTGAATAAATAGAAAGTGGAGAGAAAAAGAGAGAAAAGAAAGTGAAAGAAAAAGAAGAGAAAGAAAAGGAGAAGAAAGAAAGAGAGAAGAGGAGAAAGAGGAAAAATCGACATAACTCCGTTTCGAGCGCGATTAATCGGGTAAGGGTGAGAAGTTTCAATTATATCCAGCTTGTGTATATATATGCGTTGTTTGTGGTAATTGTTTTGGTTGTTTTACAACTTTTTCTCATTTGATAAATTGATGAACAATTGATAGAAACTGATGTTTCCACGGTCGAAAATCGTTATAAGTCGCGTTGTATGATCCTTCTATGCATATGAACATTTGCTGATACTTGTTTTTGCTGTTGGAATTGATTTGGGGTGAAAAATGGGGATTTTGGGGTTTTGGAGCCGTGTAACCCGCAGCAGGAAATTCTGGGTCTGGTGCGATTCGCCAGGCGAATTGGGAATTCGCTAGGCGAATTAGGTATCGCCACTAGTTCTCCAGGCGAAGTGCTGGCGAAGGGTAATTCGCCAGGCGAAATCGTAAGTCGCCAGGCGAAATCGGAAAGACATAAATGTGTTAGCTTCTGTAACTTTTGGGTTTTCTAAAATTTGTGGTTCGCCACTAGGTCGCCAGGCGAAGTGCTGGCGAAGGGGGATCCGCCAGGCGAAATCCTAAGTCGCCAGGCGAATCTGGCTGTTTCACAATAAATTCTTTTCTTTGAAAATTCATAACTTTTGATCCGTAAGTCGGGTTGAGGCGTGATTAAGTGCGTTGGAAAGCTTTTGACATGTTATTTCTTATAAAAATGGTTTTGAGATTGTTGGCCTATTAAATTATGTCGGGAATTTGGGAATGTGTCGTTTGGTCATCTTTTACCGTCGTAACTGTGTGTATTTGATGTGTTATCATACAATATGTTTTTGATATACATTGTATGACTTGCGTACTGTTGTATGATGTGAACATATGTGATGAAATGTTGTGATGATGGTTTATGGTTTTGTGCAGAAATAAATGCATTGTTTTGGGTGTGATTGCGACGCATGATTAATGATGTTGTTGTGTGGTAAAATGCATTATTGGATTGAATATCAATGTATGTTGTTATGATGTGTTGTGGGTATCCTTTGTGGTGTGAATTCCTTGTGGAAGTAATTGTGATTGCATGATTGTTGTGGTTTGTGATGAAATGCATTGTTTGAATTGGTTTCCAATGCATGAATATTGATGATGAGATAATTCATATTGTTGAATTGTGAATGTATGGAATTGATGAGTTGAAATATATGTATAGTTATGGTTGCATATATGTGTGAAGATGCATTTGATTGTCATGAGTCAATGTATGTCAAGCATCATGATATGCATCTTGTGATGTCGTGTGCCCTAGTGGGTGTGAGCGACGAATCGATTCCAGAGGGAATCTGCTATAACATCGTGAGCCTTAAAAATAAGAGGACTGAAAGCGATCAGATCGGATCGTGCGCCTCAAAAATAAGAGGACCGAAAGCGATGGTTATAGACGATCGTGTGCCCGTGGGGGGTGTGAGTGATCGGGTCGTGTGCCCGTGTGGGGTGTGAGCGATCCATAAACGTCGTGTGCCCGTGTGGGGTGTGAGCGACGGGGAACATCGTTTGCCCGATGGGGAGTTACACTAAGTAACAAGCAATGATTTTAGCAGAGTTCCTGAGTGAACTAGTGTTGAGAAATGATGGATGGATGGTACCGCATATGTATTGCATAGAGTCGTTGTGTCGGTCTTTGTGCATTTGCATAAATCATGAATGAATTGATTGATTATGTGTGAGAATTGTGAATTGATGCATTATATGTGGAAAATCACGAATTGATTGATTATGTGTTGAGATTTATGTTTGAATTGGTGATTTGATGTGCATATGTGATAAATGCATTGGTTATGGATGATGTGTGTTATGTATAGACATGTGTTATGTGATGCGGTGGTGTGTTTACATATGTTATAACTTTGGTATGCCTTATGTGTGAATATATGTTTATGTTGGTATAGTTGATATATGCTATGTGGTAGGATTATTAGAAAAAAATGTTGTGCATCTGTGGCGTGCTATATGTATTGGTAGGTGATGTTTGTGGTGAGAATAACTATGTATGTGAATTTATATGTTTTGCATATTATTATGCAATCTGGGCTTAGTTGTTATTTCTCACCCTTCAGCTGTGGTTTGTTGCTCTATGAGGCAATTGCATATTAGTAGTCTTGGAGGCTTTTGTGAAGATTAGCCCTCCGTTCTTTTGTCGGTCTTGGTGTCTGCTCTGATACGTAGCACGGGAGTCGGGGAACGCTTTTGTGATATATATGTATACAATTGTTGAATATATTTGGTATTACTTTTGTATGTATATTCTGATGTTATAAAACAATTTATTTTGTAAAACAAGACGGTTATGGATCTTTCCGCTTTAATCCATAATTGACCTTTCCTTTTATATGGAAAACGTTTCCCTTTGAGGGTATTCTATTTTATGCTATGTATCTAATATATGAGCAGGGATTGTATTTTCTTTCTTTAAATGTGGCATCCTTGTTTCTGTCGGAAAAATAAATTTTTATCTACTCTGATTTATTTATGTATTACTTATTCGCGATGGGAATTGGGGTGTTACACTTTGCATTTGCATCACATGACATTTGCATTCTTATACTCATATGCATAACAGGTATTCTAAGAGGGGAATTCTTATTCTGACTTGGTAATTTCTGCAGAACTGCAAACCTGACTTCTCACCACTATGCAACTCGAAGCAATCAGAGGAGAATCATGGATCAGGTGCGATCAGAGTTGTCAGAATTCCAGACTCGTATGGCTCAGTTCATGAAGGTGGTGCAGGGTATGGCTCAACGTCAAGAGGAATTAAGGGCGGTTATCCACAGGGCTGCTGTTGTTATCCCAGAGGCTGGTAATGGGAATGTTATTGGTGGTAATACTTTGGGCGGAGACATGAACCCTCCACGTACTGACATTCCTCCACCCCCTCCTATGAGTCAATCCAGAAGAAGTGCTGCTGAGATTCCTATTCCTCGTCGGGAGGTGGATAATCAGGATGAATAATTTTACGATGCTGAGATGAGTTTCCCTACTGAGGCCGACAGGAAGTTTCGTATGCTCGAGGAGAGAATGAAGGCTTTTAAGAGCCAGAATGCTTTGGGTATGGACATGTATGACTTAGGGTTGGTCCTGGGTGTGAAAATTCCTCTGAAGTTCAGGGTTCCTGTTTTCGAAAAGTACAATGGAACTACCTGCCCCAAGATTCACATTAGGGCATATTCCAGAAAAATGTCTGCCTATTCAGATGACGAGAAGCTGCTGATACATTTCTTTCAAGACAGCCTAGCTGGGGCATCTTTGGACTGGTATATGAGCTTGGAGAGAACGCATATTAAAAGCTGGAGAGATTTAGCAAAAGCTTTCGTTAAGCACTACCAATACAATACAGACATGGCACCCAATAGAATGCAATTGCAGAGTCTTTCTCAGAGACAAAATGAAAGCTTCAAAGAGTACGCCCATAGATGGCGTGAATTGGCTTCCCGAGTTCAACCTTCAATGATGGAGCGAGAACTCATTGACATGTTCATGGCTACACTTTAGGGGCTTTATTATGAGAATTTGGTTGGATGTTTGTCAGCTGGGTTTTTAGACCTCGTATTGGCAGGAGAAAGAGTCGAAAACGGCATCAAAATGGGAAAAATTAAAATTGCCGCTGGTTCCTCTAAAGATGCAAAGAAACCGTATGCTGGGTTCTCCAAGAGAATGGAAGGAGAAACTAGTGCTGTGTATAGTCCTCTTGTTGTTCAACAGCCTGTTCAGTATCAGCAACCTTATGCTCCTCAGAGACAAAGACAACAAAGATCACGAAGGGTTGAGAGAAGGTTCGATCCACTCCCTATGCCTCATAGTCATGTTCTTGCCCGTCTACTTGAGAGTTCTCTGGTTCAACTAAGGGAGGCCCAGCCTGTTCCCGACCCCATTCCACCTGGTTATGATCTGGATGCTAGATGTGAGTACCACTCGGACACACCGGGTCATTCAATTGAAGATTGCAACGTGTTCAAGCAGAAGGTACAAGATTTGGTCGACTCGGGTGTCATTGCATTCACTGCAGATGATCTGCACATCAATTGAAGCCTCATTTCTCAAGTGAGCACTCGGACTGCAAGTATGACATCAGAAGCAATAATTCCAGACGGAGTTAAGCCTCTTCGACAATGGTAATCTTCAGTTTCTTTACTGTGTTTTCATTTGTAATCTTTCATTTCTTGTTAAAGCATTGTATGCATGTAAAGACTTGTTTGTTTTTAATGATGATCTTAATGCAATGAATATGTTTTTCTTGAAGTAATTCATTCTCATTCATATGATATTTTTATGTATTGCAATACCAACTTTCTTGCTTAAACTCTTGGAGGGAGGATGATGAGGTAAAAACGTAAAATCTTTGGTTGTATGCTTTTGGATAAAACCCTGTTGATGATGTACAGACATTGCTTCAAATCCCCAAACACCGGAGATATAAGGGAGATAAACCCTTGTCAACCCCTTTGAGCCTTGAAGTAGGAGTTTCTTTTCATTCGAAAGAACCCTCACATTTAACCTGGGGCAGGGTAGTTGTCAGTAATTTGACCAAGCGCCCAAATTTCAAAAGGAATGTGCATCTGAGGATCCATTCCCTTTCTCCCCTCACATCAGGATATCAAGCGACATGAAACCAGAATGGTTATCCTTCATCGATTAAGGAATTAGGCAGTCACAACCTTAACAAGTCAGACAAGCCAGTGTCACACGATTTTTTCAAAAAAAACAAAAAAGAATCAAAAGAAAAAAAGGGAGAAATAAAGCCCGCTAAGTCCAATCTTGAAAACAAGCGACTTAGGAAAAAGTTAGGGCATCCCGCTGGACTTCAAAATCAAAAGATTCAAAAAGAATCAGTCCAAGCAAAATCAGGGAAATAAAAAAAGCGAAAAACGAAAAGAAATGATCAAGAGAAAATCCTCGATAAAGAACTAGTCGTATGACCGCAACACTGAAGACAAAAGGGGTGACTGTCACTCCAAAAACCTCGTAGGTCCATTAACTGTCACTAGTCACAGAGTCCTTTTTGGAGATGAGCGCTTGTGCCAAATTAACTGAACATAGGACTGGAGAACATCAAGGAGAATGGGTGGGTACAAACAAAATTTTGAGCCATAAATCCTTTTTTCTAAAACTGCGAACCAGGCCACGTTACAACCCTTAAAAGTCCTAATTGAAGCAGGGTTTATTCTGAAGGCGTACTTCAACGAGATAGAGTTCCTGACTCCCATGAGTTGTGCTAATAAGATTTTTGTTGGTATTGCATGTGTGTATTGTTTTCCATTCAAAAATCAATGTTGTAACTAGTGATTCATTCACAAGGTTTTGCGACATATTTGCAATAAAAACTTTAAGTTTAACATGTGTGTTGCATTAGAATTATCATTCTCACAATAAACATTTTCTGCTTGCATACATGTGCCTAAGCATCAAGGAAGCTTACACAGCGAACGTCAGTAGAGAAGCTTGATCCTGCCGAGTTGGGATGCTTGAAAATTCTGAAGGACAATCATATCAAGGGGCATATTTCCTAGAGACTCAGTGCAGAGTGGGCTCTCCCCAGTAAGTCGTGTTAAGATGTAGTTAATCTGGGGCAGTCAGTCGAGAAATCTCTCCGAAGTTCAGTTATTCTGGGGCATTCATTCGAAGATCAGGGGCAAAGTCACTTCAAAGTTCATATTGAGGCAGGCCAGCATGAGAAGTAATCCTCTCCAGAAGACGGTTAATTAGGAGCACCTCTTCAAGGTTCAGAATACTGAGGCAGAGTATTTCAAGTCATTATAAGTCCTCTCGGGGCAAATTCCTTCATAGATCATATAGTCTGGGGCAGTTACGTCGAGATCCGATAAATCTCTCCAAGAGTTTGAAGACCCTGGGGCAGTGTGAATGCCCGATCTTCTATAAAATCCTCTTGAGATGATTTCTTCCATTAGACCCTGTGGTCTGAGGCAAGTCGAGAATTAAAGGAACTGTTGTTCACTCCTGATAATCAGTATGCAACTGATTAGCAAAAACTTGAAGCACTAAGTTGTCCCCGGCGCGAGGCTTTTGAAATCTCTCCCCCTAGCAAGGAGCCAGAAGGTATTTTTTCCAGCGAGGTGTTGGAATTGCTATTCTTCCCCAAGCAGAGAATCATCCTCAAATCGAAAGGGGTTATGAAGATTTCTTATCCCCAGCAGTGTAGGTGGATTCCTCATTCTCATCAGGGTAAGACGATGGAATATTTTCAAGCAATTTGAAGACGGTGAGAAGTCAGAGTATTCTCTTCCTCAAAAGTCAGATTCGGTATTTCCCTGCAAGTCAAAGTTCAATGGTTATTGGCATTCTCAGCAGTTCAAAGTCCAATCTTCATTGGCATCTCCCTAATAGAGTTCGCAATTCAGCTTGCGGTTCTCCAACAGAATTTGCATCACCAGTGGTTATTGGTGGTACAGGAGGTCAAATATTGGTGATCCCTTCCTCAGCGAAGTTTGCTTATTATGTTAAGTGCATTCCCCGTTGGAGTGTCCTCTTATTCTTGCATGTAGTAATCATCATTGCATTGCATCCTCAAAACTCGTAGCATTTCCATTTGATATGGAGCATTACGCCATAGAAAAATCCAAACATGCATCGAAGCATAAGCCAGATTTGGTACCTTGTGCGAAAGCCCATATCAACCCTCAATCAAAATAGTGATTCCAATCCTCCGAAGAGAGCCCCAACCTCAGAGTTGACGCCCTTTTTCCCCAACCTCAGAGTTGACGCCTGTTTTATCCAACCTCAGAGTTGACGCCCCTTTTTTACCAACCTCAGAGTTGTCGTATACCTTTTCTCAACCTCAGAGTTATTGAGCAATCCTTTTATCCCCAACCTCAGAGTTGACGCTTGTTTCCTCAACCTCAGAGTTGATGAACAACGCATCTTTCCCTAACCTCAGAGTTTACACCCTTCTTCCCCAACCTCAGAGTTGACGCCTTTCTTCTCCAACCTCAGAGTTGTCGTACATATTTTTCCCCAACCTCAGAGTTGTCGTATATTCCCTTTCCAACCTCAGAGTTGTCGCCCTTCCTCCCCAACCTCAGAGTTGATGTACGTTTGTCCAACCTCAGAGTTGACTCCCCTTTTTACCAACCTCAGAGTTGTCGTATACCTTTTCTCAACCTCAGAGTTGATGAACAATCCTTTCTTATCCAACCTCAGAGTTGACGCCTTTCTTCTCCAACCTCAGAGTTGTCATACCATATTTTTCCCCAACCTCAGAGTTGACGCCTCTTTCCCCAACCGCAGAGTTGACGCCTATTTTGTCCAACCTCAGATTTGATGCCTTTGTCGTACATATTTTTCCCCAACCTCAGAGTTGAAGCCTCTTTCCCAAGCGCAAAGTTGACGCCTTTCGTCCCCAACCTCAAAGTTGACGTCCATTTGTCCAACCTCCAAGTTGACGCCCCTTTTTACCAACCTCAGAGTTATCGTATATCTTCTCTCCAACCTCAGAGTTAAAGCCTTTCGTCCCCAACCTCAGAGTTGACGTATATTGTGGCATGTCTCCAACCTCAGTGTTGACCGATTCCTTCCTTCCAGCCTCAGAGTTAAAGTCAATGTTTTATCTCTAGTCTCAAAATCGATGTCTACCTTTTTACCAACCATAGAGTTGACGTATATCCTTCTTCTAACCCCGGAGTTGAAGTTATGGTTTTTTCTCAACCTCAGAGTTGATGTCTACCTTTTTCTTAAACATTCAAAGTTGGTGTTTAGTCTAGAATTTCCTCAACCTCAGTGTTGATGTTTACTCAAAATTTTCTCAATCTCAGAGTTGATGCCATTTTTTCCTCAACCTCAGAGTTGATGGTCATCCTTTTCTTTCTCAATCTCGGAGTTGGCGTCTAGTCTTTTTCTCAACCTCAGAGTTGATGTTGCACTGTAGTTTTCAAACACCTGGTTAATCGAGTTGACGTTCCAGTCACCGTCTTGATATTATACAAGGTATGTTCCCAGCCGCAGTGCTGACGATCGTTCTTCCAGCTACCACAATGTTCCTTGCACAAGAAACTTCGTTCCCCAACATATCTTTCAATCAGTTTCCAAAATTATAGATTCGTTGGTTGTACCCATGGTCTACCTTCTTATCCCCAGCGGAGTCATCCTTGTAGGTCTGTTGATTCTACTAACCTTTGGATATGAGTCCACCTTCGGCTGGAAATCACTATGTCATTTCTCTCCCCACAGTTTGCAAATTTCTGAGTTCTTTTGGTATTCAATCTCCATGTACCTTGAATGTCTGAAAGTCGTTGCTATCACTCCTTCAGGTCCAATTTGATTGAATAGGGGCAGTTGTAGCACCCCAAAATTTGCCATCTTTTTTTTCACCTTTTACTGGATTTTGTTTCACATTCATTTTGCATCTCCATTAGGTCATTTCTTTGTAGTCATTCATCGCATTGATCTTCTAAGACATGGGATCGAAGAGTTTTCTTGCTATCGGTGTTTCCCTTATTCAGAGGTGATTCAGTTGGCTCCTAATTCCGTCAAGTTGAAGCAAAGCTGAATTCTCATCATGTGTATCTTCTTGGTCAAAATATTAGGAGTTTGCTTCAACCGTAAGTTATCTGTTTCAGTGGTTGGCTTCTCAGGCAGTGTGTTTCCAAGGTTGAGTTGTGGACTTCATCAGTTTATCAAGCAGTGGTTCATGTGAGGTTGGGTTTAGAAAATCAAGTTCGTCAGTTCATTAGTGGTTTAGTTGTGGATATTATTTTCCTTAGTGCGGATTCAATGATCAGGGCAGAGTTTAGAATTGATTCAGATGGTTATGGATTCAAATTCAAGTTGTGCATTAGTTCAAGACTCGTTCATTCATCTTAATCAGAGGTTGGTAGGAAAGTTCAAGTGCGGTCAAGGTTCATATTGAGAATGCAACTTGGTTTTCATTGAGAATTAAGGAGTTTGGTGGAGTAGTCATTCACGTGATCGTTTGACGGTTGAGTTTAAAACTCGATATCCATTCATTTCACCGTAACCACATTTTTAGCCCACGTTCACATTTTAACCATTTTTAATTCTATTTCAATTCATGTCCATATCCATTCTTTTTTCTTGATATCCATTTTAAATCCATCCAAATTTTGATCCACTTGTCCATTTGGATAACCATTCTCTTTTTATAACCAATTTCATTACCCATTTCCAATTTTAAAATCATTTTCTAAATCATTTTCTATACACATCCAATTCCATATTCAAATTCCATTTTATCCATTTTATGTGCAATTTCCTTTTCTTTAATTCATTGTTATTATCCATTCATAAATCATATTCCAAAGTCCTTTAAATTACACAATTATTACACTAAAGCCCATATAAAGCCATGAAAACAAAGAGGTAGTAATGAAAAGCCCATGAAGCTCATTCACACGATCCACACTCCAAAGCCACTTTTATGAAATACTTCCACACACCAGCCCAACAAAAGCCCGATGTTGCTTCAAAGAGAATCCGATAAACAGAATTAACATAGCAAAGTTACAAGAAAAAGTATAGCAGCATAACTGAAGATCATGCTAGAATTCACTGAAAAATGCAAGCGCGGGAAAAGATTTACAGGTTCACAACAAGATCAAATGTTACGAGAATTCCAGATGAAAATACCAAATTAACCTCTAACAGAATTTGAAGACATTTCCTATCCTACCCTCCCAAACCTGCATATAAAACAAGCTGCTTCATCTTCTACAATTCATTTTTTCTGCAGAATTCTTTTGAATTAACTCATCCTCAACCTCCAAATCTAGCCTTCTTTTCCATCTTCAATTCATTCTCCCTGCAACTTTCTCCATTCTCTTCACCTTCTTCGTCATTGTAAAATCTTTTCCATCTCCATCTTCTAAACAGCCTGCAAACTGAATCTCTTCATCACACACAAATCAACCTGCAAATTCTCACAACACACAACAACAAACGGTAATTGCAATCGCCTCAAACCTTCTGAAATTCATCATCAAGTCCTCATCTCAGATTCAACACTTAACAATTCACTATCAAGCCTCCATCGATCAAGCTCTACACAAACTGCACTGCGATTCAACACGCAACATCAATCCAGAATCAACAACAATAATCAGAAGCTATTCAGAAATCGCAAAAAATAAGAGGAAGAAGCGGATCGAAGAGGAAAGTGAAATACAAACCGAAAGTGAGCCCGAAGCAAATTTCGTACCTGTTGCAGTGTTCCTTCCACCGTCGTTGTCGCGTAACTCGGTAATTCCGTTTTGGGGTCCATATGTGCGATTGGTTTGATGTTGTGTCTATTTGTTCATGTTGATGTTGATTGTGTTTGGCATGAATCCTCTGTGATTTGCATAAGTTGTCCGTGTTGGCTTTGATTTTCTGCGAGTGAGTTTTTCCTATAATGATTCGTGTATGTTAGAGTAGGAGCGAGGAGCTCATTGTCTGATTGAAGACGCGAAGGCTCCGTCACTGCCTGCGAGAGGCCATGGCGTGGCGGAGAGTTTTTTATTCGCGGCACAAAGTTTGATTGAAGAAGACGATTATCACAACGACGCAGGTTCGACAAAACAGAGAGCAGATGGGAGATGGACGATTTTTCCGGCAAGATGTTTTCCGGAGTGCCTTTTGTTCCATGGAGAGAAGAGAAGAGCATTGATGATGGTGATTTGATTGGAGTGGTGAGTATAACGAGAAGAGGTGGCGGAGGGTTCGCTAACATAAGGGATGGAGACGGTGCAATATGAAGAAGGGTGATGAAAGAAGGTTACACGAGGGAGAAGGTGTCTAGAAGAAGAAGCTCTGAGTTCACTTCTTATCCTAGGGTTAGTTTAAGGACGATATACATGTAAGGCCGAATCGGGTCGGGCTTATAGGCCCACTCAACTTCATTTCCACACCCATATCAGTACTCAGCGCACCCCCTGTGGCTTTATAAAACTTTTGGGCCTTAAGCCCATACGCCTAAGTCGTTCCTCAGCCCCCTAATTCTGTTATTTTATTTAGATAATGGATTTTGATTTTTGGTTTTAGATAATTGTTTTGATTTAATTGTTTTTAGTATTTGTTTTGATTTTAGATAATTATTTTTTTTACAATTAGTTTTATTAATTAATTTTGGTTAATTAGTTTAGATTTTAATTTTAGTTTAGAATTATTCTTGAGTAAATTAGAATTTAATCTTGACTTAGAACTACTTTTTAGAAGTCTAATTTTGAATTCGAAATTAATTTCGATTTAGTTTTGGTTTAAAGTTAACTTTGATTAGTTTTGTTTTAATTTTGACTATACTTGGCTAATTTTGACATCTGTTTTAGATACTTATCTTGAGTTTCTCTTACTTTGTCTCGATTAACTCCTAGTTAATTGTTGATTTTTCCTGGCCTGGTTTTGTATTTGATTTTCTTTCGTGATTGAGTTGTCTCGTGTTTATTTGTTGATTACTCTGTATTCACATGCTCCCTTAAGGCTCCTAGTCCGGCTTAATTTCTGATTAAGCTCGGAGTAGGATAGACATTAGGCTTTCAATCCAAGCATGATAACATTAGGTAGGAGTCCCTCTTAATCCTGACCTTAGGACCATTTTGCATGATAACATGTAGGATTCAGTTTCCCCTAGACCTTGCGTGCATCTCTCTCTTCTTTCTCAAAACAATAATCAAGACACTTAATAAGGACGATGAGTATTGTGCGCCACGAGCCTTAAGTACATTTGAAATGATGAGTGAGGGGTCTCCCTTCACTTTTCTAGAGTGTTTAGCATACGTCCCATTAGGGGTGACCAAGCGACGCATTCGCTCCCATGTCATAGACTTTAGTGCAGTACGAATCACAAACAAAGTCAATTCACTTCTTCAGGAGCGCTTCTTCAAATCCCGATTGCCTTTTCTCTCGCCCCACTGTAATTGAGACCGATCCCATTTTCCCGTAGTAGTGTGAACTACAGATGCTCTGATTCTCATTCCAGATGAGATACGTAGGCACGAGATATGATATCTCGGCGAGAACACTAACAACTAACTTCCCCTTTTTTCTCTCGCCTCAGAGTGATCGAGACTTGTTAACCGAACCTTTTCTCTCGCCCAAGTGCGATCGAGACCTTCTTCACTGACCCGTAGGTCGAACTATGACTGCTTTGACTTCCTCCTTCTCGTTAGATTGAGGATACGTAGGCACAAGACGATGATTTATTGGCGATCAACCTCCCCCCTTAGTGCGTAGTCCGTCGAACTACGTCGACTCTGATTCTTCATTCGTCCACGAAGATACGTAGGCATAGGATTGTGATAATCCTTGCGAGTCCGTTTTTGTTTTTCCCTTCTTGTTTCCGTTTAGCAGTAGGCTTTAGATAACTCACCCTTTGATTAGACGACAAGCATGGATCCCATCGAGTACGATGGACGCGTGAGGGTGCTAATACCTTTCCCTCGCGTAACCGACTCCCGAACCCGGACTATGGTTGTGATGACCATGTCTTCTCCCTATTGAGGTTTCTTCGATCGTTTCCTTTCCCTGCGTCGGGATAAATAACGTTCGGTGGTGACTCTTTTGTTTCGTTTCCACCGGTTGTTTTTTCGTAGTTGCGACACCGTCAACTTAGATACCCGATGAAGAATATCCCACATAACGTTCATCTGGAAGGTCTTTTCTTCAAGGAAGGGGAAAATGACAGGGCACTAAAGAAAGAAATAGTGCATGCCTGGCAACATATTCATAGGAAAGACAGAGAGTCTTTGGGAAGATCAAACTGTACCTCCATGGAACCTTATCTCCATTGGGTACAAACTAGAGCCCTCAAGCTGAGGATGCCTTACCCTCATCAAGAAGTTTTTCCCTTAAAGGAATCTGTCCTTTATTTCATGTCTGATGCGGAAAAATTCTAGGTCGCTCTCAACAAAGTTCAACGTGAGAAGAGCTCTTGGAAGAACAAATACCAAATCCTTAATTTGGAATGTACCAAGATTCAGGAACTGTTAAAGGAGAAGGATGCTCTGATTGAGATATTAGAACAACATGCTATAGAGGGTCAGGAAGACCAAAGAGATTTGCTCGCTCCTTTCACTTGGCAAAGGACCGACGACCCGACAACAGCTGAAGAGCCCCTATCAAAGAAAAGAAAAATACAGGAACTAGTGTCATACCCCAAATTTTGACCACTAAGATTCCCCGTCATTATGAAAACCATCATCATAATATGGATGAACCATCATACCTCATTAGTCTCCCCAAAGATGGGTGAACGTCCACTACAATCAAACTTAGGGTTTCAAGCCCTCTCAAAGCTCTTAGACAAAGGATCAATCAAGGAATGACATGATCTTCAACTTGTCTAAGCCTCTCAAACATCCACAATGGATCAAGAGGACTCCCACATCAAGGATCAAGCAAAAGGCTGCAACTTTCCAAGTGGATAAAGCCTCAAGATCGCCAGTGTCACCAAATTAGGGTTTTGGTCGACCAAGGCCTCCAGATGGAATTTTTCTTCTTGACATGAGCCAATGCTTCAAAGCATAACCCAATACACTCTAAGGGACATCATAAACCCAATCATTAAGTCAATTTGGCCTCAGGGGATGCATTCATAAAAAATCAAGAATTAGGGTTTCCTGGCCTAATTCACCCCTAAGTTGACTTTTGGGACAAAACATGAGCCAAGACCTCAAGATATGATTTGAGGGTCTCTAATAAACTACATTGACCCATTTGCAATAATGGATTGATCCAAGAAGCTTGATTCACAAGTTTCAATTTCATCAGGACCACAATTAGCGTTTCGCGAGAAAAGTCAATTGTGCCTTTGACTTTTGACCAGGACATGCTCCTAAACCTTGGGACGTGATTAAATACATCCTATAACACCTATGGAATCAATCCATCAAGTTTGATTTAGGTCAAGGACTTGATTTCATAGAGGATCGTACAGTTTGGAATTCATTTGATAAAAAGTCAACTGTGCCCAAAAGTCAAAGTTTGACTTTTTCAATTTTTGATCAATTATGGTTCCCTGACCCTAAAATGATGTTAATGTGTGATTGGAATCATCATTCATCAATAAAAATAAGAAAAGTGGGATAACTTGAAAAAGGGGTAACCATAAAAAACTTAGAAATTTTCCAAGTTATGGAACAAAGTGGCTAGGGTACCAACTTCCAAGGATCATAACTTATGATCCAAGTAACCATTTTGGTTGGTCCAAAGCTGGATTTGTAGCTCTCATGGTACTCTACAAAAGCTTCAACTACACCTCACTCCAATTCATTGTGGATTCTGAGTTATGATTGGATCAAAATCACTAAAAACATGAAAGTACAACTTTTCCAACAGTTAGACAAAATTCTGTCTAAGACAAATTTTGTTGAAAACACCAAAACTTGTGGGATTTTTTCACACAGTTACAAGCTGAATCAATTCATGATGTAAACATCAAAGTTTTTGTACATGCTGCCTACTGTCATACCCCAAGTTTTGACCACTAAGATTCCCATCATTGTGCAAATCATCATCACAATATGGATGGACCATCATACCTCATTAGTCTCCCCAAAGATGGGTGAGCATCCACTACAATCAAAATTAGGGTTTCAAGCCCTCTAAGAGCTCTTAGACAAAGGATCAATCAAGGAATGACATGATCTTCAACTTGTCTAACCTCTCAAACATCTACAAAGGATCAAGAGGACTCCCACATCAAGGATCAAGCACAAGGCTGCTCCCTTCTAAGTGGATTAAGCCTCAAGATCGCCAGTGTCACCAAATTAGGGTTTTGGTCGACCAGGTCCTCTAGATGGAAATTCTCCTCAGGGTATGAGCCAATGCTTCAAGGCATAACCTATGGTGCTCCAAGGAACATCATGAACCTCATCATCAAGTCAATTTAGCCTCAGGGGATGCATTCACCAAAAATCAGAAATTAGGGTTTCTTGACCTAATTCACCCCTAAGTTGACTTTTGGGACAAAACATGAGCCAACACCTCAAACGAGGATTTGAGGGTCTCTAATACACTACATTGATCCATTTGCAACAATGGATTGATCCAAGAAGCTTGATTCACAAGTTTCAATTTCATCTGAACCACAATTAGGGTTTTGCGAGAAAAGTCAACTGTATCTTTGACTTTTGACTAGGACATGCTCCCAAACCCTAGGACATGAATAAATATACCCTATAACACCCATGGAACATGTCCATCAAGTTTGATTTAGGTCAAGGACATGATTTCCTAAAGGATTGCACAGTTTGGAATTCATCTGATAAAAAGTCAACTGTGCACAAAAGTCAAACTTTGACTTTTTGAGATTTTTCATAAAAATGGTTTTTTAACCCTAAAATGATGTTAATATATGATTGGAATCATAATTCATCAAGAAAAATCAAGAAAAGTGGGATAACCATAAAAACTTAGAAATTTTTCTAAGTTATGAAACAAAGTGGCTAGGGTACCAAATTTGGAGAATCATAACTCCTAAACCACAAGGTCATTTTTCCCCATCGAAAGCTGGATTTGTAGCTCTCATTACCCTCTACAAAAGCTCCAACTACATCTCACTCCAATTCATTGTGGATTCTGAGTTATGATTGGGCCAAAATGGCTAAAACATGAAAATACATCATTTTCCAACACTTAGAAAAATTCTGGCCAAGGCAGATTTTGTTGAAAACACCAAAACTTGTGAGATCTTTTCACATAGTTGCAAGCTGAATCAAGTCTAAAGGTAAACATCAATGTTGTTGAATATGTTTCTAAGAATCCAAAGAACCTCTCAGCATGAATTGATTCAACTTGAGCCAAGAGGAATCCATGCCCAAAGTCATGCTGCTACAAGCTGTTTTGGAAAAATCAGTTTGCATGTTTGCTTGCCACACACGATTTCTGAATCAAAACCAAGGATCATTATGCCACATGTACTCAAACCAATCACAATGCATCTGATCCAACCTACAAAGCTGAGTCACAAAGCCAAGGAATCTTCCAACTTGAAGTTCATGCATTTTGGCACATTTTGCCTTGAATTCAAAGGGTATTAATGTGGAATAATGCATTGTCAAGATTCTCACTCTCCTCAGTCAAGTTCTCTGGTTAAACAACAATTAAAATGACTGAGGAATGTGATTTCAGTCAAGGCATAGTTGATCTATTTGGAGCAGCTGTTACACCTAATGCAAGAGGCATTTATGTCCAACCAATCCCTTTGAAGGTGATCTGATCCAGCAGCCATTCACTATTCCTCCAAGACAAGAGTTGATCACCTATAAATAGAGGTTCCAATGGATCATTCAAGGCACACCAAAGCACCTTATAGCACTGCTTTCTCTCATTCTCTCTTAAGTGCCAATTTTCTTTGTTTTTGAGCAACCACCATCGGGTTTTGAGTTGCAGCCCTAAGCAATTCATTCCAATTGCTCAGACATATCACATATGATGTATTTGAGGTGTCCAAACACTTAAACACCAACTGTAACACCCCTAGCTCAAAATCACCCTTCAACCAAGCCATTATGCCTCAATTATGCAGTTGGTGTTCTCCAACTTGATCCAAAGGTTTGCAGAATGTTCCAAAGCTTGCAACACACTCCACAACATCCATTGAAGCTGTAGGTATCATCAAATCGCATCTGGAACACCATCTGTGCAGAGTTCCATTTCAGCTTGCATCAAGGTAAGCCTCAAAACTACATCTTCATGATCCATGCATATTTCCTCGCATGATATTTTTTCCAATTGCATGCCATCATATGTTGAGTGTTTTCCCTAAAAAAATTGGATCATAGCCCTCATAACCATGTCTGCACAACTGCTTTTGCAAAATTAGGGTTCATACGGTTGTGATGATATAACTTGCTATACACTGAAAATAAATGAAATCAAGTATTGCCATCTCGTTCCTTGTGAAAAAATGCATGAGTTTGGTATTTGAATCATGTCAAATGGTTGAGAGATGAGTGAGATAGGGGGCTTCATGCACGAGCTCGAGGAAAAAGATGGCCATGGCGCCATTCTTCAGGTTTTCCAACCAAGTTCTCTATATATTTTTCATTTGCCATACTATATTTGAATTGGCATTGCGCCTCAGTGGTTGATCAGCAGGTTTTGTGTGTATTGGCAAGCGAGAGGTCTGGGGTTCGAATCCCCCTCGCCCCAGATCTCTTTTTTACCACTTTTTCTTATTTTTTTTTGTTATTTTTCATATTTATTTTAAATGATTTGAAAAATTAATAACTCACTCAATTTTAATTATTTTGTATTGGTTCTTTTTGAAAAAAATCACAAAAATGTTGAAATATTTTATTCCACAAAAAAATTAGATTTATATTATTTATTTAATATAATTAGTATTTTTGTGAATAAATTCATTTTTATTTTAAAAATAAATATTCATGTTGGAAAATCAACACCAAATAGGTTTTAATTCATCTTGTGATTAAAACCTCATTTTTCAAACCTAAAACCAAAATCACAAGTTGTTTATTCAAAATTATTTGGAATTTGTATCATTTTAATTAATTTTCTTTGAATAATTACTTTAAAAATGATGAAATTAGGGTTTTATTGATTTTCACCCTAACAAATTTTTCTAAACACTCATGGGCCTCTAATAGAGTGTAAGACCCAAGCCTTTTTGTAAAATAAACCCATTTTGGGCCTCACTTATTGTATAAGTCCCTCTGTGCATTTTCAAAAACTTCGGCGAGATCGTCATTTTCAAACAAATAACCCTGGGCCTACCCTCGAGTAATAAGACCCATTTCTTTTCCTAAAACTCACTTGGGCCTCTAATAGAGTGTAAGACCCAATCCCTTTTTGAAACCAAAAACTTTTGGGCCTCAGTCATTGTATAAGACCCACGGTGTTTTCAAAAGCTCGGCGCGATCGTCGCCCTTTTTAAAATTAACTATTGGGCTTCTCCTTGAGCTATAAGACCCATTCAAAAATCATTTTTGGGCCTCTTGAGAGAGTGTAAGACCCACGCCTTTGTACAGAAAACCTTTCTCGGGCCTCAGTCAGTTGTATAAGTCCCTGTACAAAACGACAGTGCAATCACTGATGAAACCATGGGCCTCTCCTTGAGCTGTAAGCCCCAATTTTCCTTTCAAAGCACTTTCTCCTTTAATTTTGTAATATACTATTTTCAACTTTTCTTTGTTGAACAACTAACAATACAGCATGGAAGCTCCACAACCGAGTAAGTGTTTACCCGCTTTCATTTACCGCTTTCATATGTATATAACTGTACTGTGGGGCTGTTTCACTGTAAGTCTTCTTTCATAAACTCATATCAACTGTGTAATAATAGTATAGATATTTAGAGTTTCCCCAGCAACTACGTCTAGAACTAGACAAAACCTCGTCTCCTTACAACAATTTTAGATAACTAGATCTAAGAAATTCCCCCTTTGAATAGTTCATATACAGAAGGCCAATGTTCCAAGTGAAACCCCTTCTGGAACTGTTCATGAGCCTCCTCTTGGGCTTAGTGCAAGGACAGAAAGGCTTCCTAAAAGCATGCCCACCTCCTCTTGGGCGTTGTACAAGGACCCGTCGGCTTCTTAGAAGTTTTCACAGCCTCCTCTTAGGCTTTGTATAATGATTCTTCCTCCTGGAAGATAGCCTCCTCTTGGGATTCATACAAATTGTCCCTCGGCTTCTTAGAAGTTTCCAGCCTCCTCTTGGGCTTCGTACAAATTGTCCCGACGACCTCTTAAAGGTATAGGAACAGAGATTAGTCATCTTAATAGAACAATCTTTCAAAGAGTCTAGATCTTTCTACCGCAAACGTACTATTCCTTAAATTCTCTTAAGCATAGTACAAAAGATAAAACTCTAGAGTTGGACAGTCTAAGACCCTTGAGTCTCAAAGACATTCTCAAGCCCCTTTCAAGAATGGGAAGAACACCCGTAGACTTGGACGGTCTAAAACCCTTTGGATTCCCCATTTCCTTAGAGAACAGGAAATAATCCCAACTCTCAGATCAAGTCCATGAGTACAACATTACTCATATAAGAACTGATTTTCTCTTTTAACCAACCTACTGGACCTGTCACTCAACTGAAACAGTTACTATAGCCTCCTCTTGGGCTTTGTACAATGATTCTCCCCAGCAGAGTTAACCCTTTTAGCCTCCATCTCAGGCTTCGTACGAGATACAAAAACACTCTCTTGTTGACTATAAAAGACTCTCTTGTTGAGTCAAACAAACCTTCAACCTCCGTCTTGGGCATCGTACAAGACACAAAACACTCTCTTGTTGAGTATAAAAGATTCTCTTGTTGAATCACCCCTTTAGCCTCCATCTCGGGCCTCGTACGAGATACCAAAACACTCTCTTGTTGAGTATAAAAGACTCTCTTGTTGAGTCAAACAAACTTTTAGCCTCCGTCTCGGGCTTCATACGAGACACCAAATCACTTTCTTGTTGAGTATAAAAGACTCTCTTGTTGAGTCAAACCCCTTTGCCTTCCATCTTGGGCTTCGTACAAGACACACAAAAGCATCCTCTTGTTGGGTCAATTGCCTCCTCTTAGGCTTTGTATAAAGAAATCCCTGTTTGATTCAATCAACCTTTTAGCATCAAATCATGCTTTGTTCACAGCATACAAACATCAACAACTCCTTTTCCCTCGTCTAATTGTTGTAAGCGGCAAGCCTCTGGATTATTTACATTCACGCCACTGTCCCTCTTTTAGCATGAGAAATTCCTAAGGAAAGATGGCGTTGCTCTAAACTGAGTTAAAGTCTTCTCCTTCAGGTTGAAAATCCCCTATAAAGGAAATTATGGCATTGCTGGATTCACATATTCCAGTTAAAGTAATTCTCCTTTATAATCAGTCACCCAACAAGTGTGACAAACAGACCCCTTTAGAGATGACAAATTCTGTCTAAAGTGAACACCCTTTTAGCTTCACATCTTGGGCTTCGAACAAGATACAAATTGACCCTTCAGCTTCATATCTTGGGCTTTGAACAAGATACAAACCACCTTTAGCTTCATGTCTTGGGCTTTGAACAAGACACCAAAACACCATTTCCTCCCATAGAATAGGAGGAACTACGATCGCTCTGATTTCCCTGTTTCGGTAAACGGGAATACGTAGGCATAAGATTGAAAGAAAAATTTTAGCGAGCACACTAATCAAAAACCCAAAATCCCGTACCTTCACACATCAATCGAAAAGCATCAGTCCTAACATCCTACCAATAGCATAGTCCCATCATTTCAGCCTTAGCAAAGTAAGCAGAAAGAGCCCCCACTTCCATATAGCATCCGTAACCTAACAGACCGCTGTTTAAACTCAGTATGCAAGCAGGGTTAGTTGGAGACATCTATTTCCCTTCCTTCATCATCTTCAATAGGATAAAAAATAAATTTACCTATAGTACCCCCAAAAAGCGACAGTGCTTAAGAACCACGTCCAAAATCGCTCGCTACAGAAAAATGGCGCCCACCGTGGGGCTCTCTCATATTTCATCTCTGGGGTAGAAACCAAGGAGTGAAGACTTCACTGGGGTTTAGACTTTTTTGTTGACTTCACTAGGATCGTAGGTCAAAACCTTTAAGTTGGGAAAGTGCCACAGAATGGCGACTCTGCCGGGGAGCCATTTTCTGTCAGGGACATAGGATTCATAGCTCTTAAAAGTGCGGAAGCTATCAGAAATAGTTGTCACGCGATACTACCCTCTTTCGAGGTTCTTCGAAATAACATCACCTAGCACGGTTCCCGACCCGCTGATGTTATCTCGATAAGAATCAATGATTTTGAGAGACAGGTACAAAAATCACTAGTATAAACCTTTGGGATGGGTAGAGCCTTGACTTCATGACACCGACCCTTTGACCTCATGTTTTTTCTATGTTTTTGTGTGCTGTATTCATGCATTCATTTTAAAAAACATTAAACAAAGAAAATTTTCTCTTCTAGTCTCTCTTTTTCAAATTAAACTAAAACAATGATTGCAAATGTCAGAGAGAAAGATTGCGCTCATGGATTTCGGTAGAAGGAGAACTCATAAGCACACCTTCAAGGTTCCAAAGTTAGAGGATTTAAGAGGTTTGGCGAGGATGATCACAAACCATGAAGCTTTCAGAGCCAAGTACGGAGGTCTGCTACCTCTGTTAAGGGTCCATGTGATTGAAAGAATCATGGAGGCACTCATTCAATTTTAAGATCCAGTCTATCACTGTTTTACATTCCCGGATTACCAGCTCGCACCAACGCTGGAGGAGTATTCTCACCTGACTAGTTTACATATTACTGATCAACCTCCCTTTTCTGGACTAGAAGAAATTCCGAAGGATCAAATCATTGCAAGAGCAATTTATTTGGATGAGTCGGAAATCAAGACTCACATGACCACCAAAGGAGGAATCCCAGGTTTACCAGCCAAGTTTCCTAGTAAAGAAGGCTCTATACTTTGCTAGTATAGGGAACGTGACTGCTTTTGAAAGCATCTTTTTTTTACTCACCTACGGGTTATTTTTGTTTCCCAACATCGATAACTTTGTAGATATCAACGCCATTAAGGTTTTTCTCATTGGAAATCTTGTACCGACTTTGCTCGCAAATACGTATCATTCTATACACTTAAGTAATTTATACAGCGGAGGAATGATCACGTGTTGTGTACCCCTGCTATATAAATGGTTTATTTCCCATTTGCCTAAATCAGCGGCTTTTTGGGATCATAAGAGTGCCTTACGTTGGTCGCAGAAAATCATGTCTCTTACCAACTCTGACATATATTGGTACAATAGGATTTATGAAGGGATCAGGATCATTGACCATTGTGGAAACTTCCCCAACGTACCCCTCATAGGAATTAAAGGAGGAATCAATTATCATCCAGTCTTAGTTCGTCGTCAATTTGGATACCCGATGAGGCATGTCCCGCGTAACGCTCATCTGGAAGGCCTTTTCTTCAAGGAAGGAGAAAATGACAGGGCACTAAAGATGGAAATAGTGCACACTTGGAAACATGTTCATAAGAAAGGACGGGAGTCTCTAGGAAAATCGGACTGTATCTCGGTGGAGCCTTATCTCCACTGGGTACAAACTAGAGCTTGCAAGCTAAAGATGCCTTATCCTCGTCACGGAGTTCTTCCGCCAAGGGAATCTGTCATGTACTTCATGACTGAAACGGAAAAACTTCAGGTTACTCTCAACAAAATTCAACAGGAGAGGAGGTCTTGGAAGAACAAGTACCGCATTCTCAATGTGGAATGTACCAAAATACAGCAACTGTTGAAAGATAAGGATGCTCTGATTGAGATTTTAGAGCAACATGCTGTAGAAAATCAGGATGACCAAAGGAATTTGGTCGCTCATTTCACTTGGCAAAGGAATGATAACCCGGCAACGGCCCAAGAGCCCGGGTCCATGAAAAGGAAAGTACCAGAATCAGCACCCGAGTTCTCCTCAGAGAGGACTCGGGACCCATTAGCTTAGGTTTCTGTTTCCGCACCTTGTAATTTACTGTATTTCCGCAATCCTTCGAATTCAATAAAACGGGGTTTCCCCAATGTTCTATATTTGCAATCTAATTGTCGAAGTTTATTTTTGATTAAACAAAAACAATTAATATAATCACTGCATTCATCATTCTCACGTCACGTATTCTTCTTACCTACGAATCTCACGTTTGTGTCTCGGTTCTAGAGTTAAACTGTCTCATTCGTACAATACTCGGGCTAATCATCAGAAAAAGATGGATGATATCGAGGAAGAGAATAGAGATTTGAAAGAAGAGATCGACGCTCTGAGAGAAGATATGAGAAAGCTTCGTAACGACATGCAAGCCATGGCAGAAGCACAGCTACAAAGAACTGTGATCTCCGAGATCACCTCAACGCCCATAGTGGAGAAGTATGATCCTAGGTATCAAATGCCTAAAGATCGTCCCTGGGGCATGCCTTTTAACTATATCCCGGAAGGATATGTTCCGCCGATCACTGAAGATCAGGGAATCATAGCAGAAGCTGCTGGGCCTGAAGGTTACAAACCTCGGGAAAGCGAGGATGCCAGAGGCATATTGAGGACTCCTGAAGGTTACAAACTTCGGGAAACACCAAGATTCACTGCCGTGTTAACGGTACCACCCCCTGTGGTGCACACTGTCCCGGAAGGATAGATTCCACAGATACCTTCTGGTAGAAAGGAAAGTATGTTCGATAGAATGGATGAATTCCAGGAGCAGTTCCTGGAAATGCAGAAGGAACTGTAGGCCCTTCGCGGTCAGGATTTGTTTGGAAAGGACGCCGCGGACCTCTGCTTGGTCCCCAATGTGAAAGTCCTGCACAAGTTCCAAGTGCCCGATTTTGAAAAATACAAGGGTAACTCTTGCCCTCAGAGCCACTTGGTGATGTACGCTCGGCGAATGTTAGCTCAGACGGAGAATCAGGATCTACTGATTCACTACTTTTAGGATAGTTTAACCGATGCCGCATTAAAATGGTACATGGGTTTAAACCGCGTTACGATTAGCACTTTCAGAGATCTTGGCACTGCCTTCGTCCAACAATATAAATACAATTTGGACATGGCACCAGACAGAGATCAACTCAGATCAATGTCGCAAAAAGACAAGGAAACCTTTAAGGAATACGCTCAGAGATGGCGTGAAATTGCCCCTCAAATTTGTCCACCTCTTGAGGAAAAAGAGATGACAAAGATCTTCTTAAAGACCTTAAGCTCATTTTACTACGACCGAATGGTTGCCAGTGCGCCCAACGACTTCACCAAAATGGTCGGTATGGGAGTGCGTCTCGAGGAAGTCGTTCGAGAAGGACGTCTAGTCAAAGACACTGGGTCGACAAGCGATACTAAAAAATACGGTAGTGCTCTCCCTAAGAAAAAAGAGCAAGAGATTGGGAATATCTCTCTCAGAAAGCAAAGGCGAAGGTACCAACCAGTAGCAGCTGTAACTCCTGCTATTAACCCTGCGCCTGTTTCTACGTATCAACCTCAGGTTGCTCAAAGCCAACCACATTCGCAGCAATTTCAATAAAGGACACAACAACCTCTTCAGCAGGCTCGTCCTCAATACAACAACAACTGTACAACGTGGCCACCAGGATTTGATCCTATACCCGTATCGTACACAGAACTATTTCCGTTACTACTGGCCAAGGGGTATGTCCAGACTAAGTCTCCTCTTACAGTACCGCAAAATCCGCCTTTTTGGTTTAAGGTGGATCAGACTTGCCCTTACCATCAAGGAGGACCAGGGCATAACATAGAGAACTATCTCAGTTTCAAATCTGACGTGCAAAAGCTTGTTAGGAGCGGGGTCTTATCTTTCAAAGATACAAATCCGAATGTTCTCACAAACCCGCTGCCTCAACACGATAAGGCTACAGTCAATTTGATAGAGGGAGAGTCTAACAACACCTATCAAATTCGCGATGTACTCTTACTGAGGGCCAACTTGGTCAAGATGCATTATAGACAGAGTGGATATGGCCATGTGCCACCTCATAATTATCACTAGTGTGATATCTGCCCTAAAAATAATCGAGGATGTTTTATGGTGCAATCAGCTCTACAGGAACAGATGGATCTCTGATGGATCCAAGAGCACCGAGTTCGTGGAGTTAACATGGTTTATATGAATTCCAACATCATTCAAAACCATGATATCCGTGCGATGAATGTCAACTTGGTGGAAATGCACTCAAGGCAAAGCCAGTATCATAATCTGCCGCGTCACGATTACAATTCTTACCTGACTTGCTCGATAAACAAACAGGGATACTCTTTCATACAGGAGGCCCTCCAGCGTCAGATGGATCTTGGATGGATTCAAGACTACCATGATAGGAATCATTATCAAATCAACATGGTTCAAATCTTTGATATTCGCTTGATGAATACCAGTCTGGTGGAGTTACATGCTAAACAGGGCCGGCTCGGGCTCCTGGTATCACATGATTATCAGGGCTGTAAAGCGGGTTGCGAAGACAATCAGGGTTATGCCCTTGTCCAGGAAACACTTCAGCACTTGTTGAACCACTGATGGCTTCCAATCTATATGGATGAAGACACCCAGCAAATTAGTATCACTAACGGGAATCCTACTAGATATCAAGGTCAGGATATTCGGTCGATGGAAACAGACCTCGTCAGGTTACACTGTATTCAAAGGGGACTTAGCCAGGTGCCACTACACAACTATAAGCGGTGTGGAGTTTGCTCAGTGGATAATCAAGGATGCTACCTCGTGCGAGCAGCCCTTCAAAGTCAGTTGGACCGCAAA
The DNA here is from genome assembly GCA_022829125.1 of Lathyrus tuberosus. NCBI lineage: Eukaryota > Viridiplantae > Streptophyta > Magnoliopsida > Fabales > Fabaceae > Lathyrus > Lathyrus tuberosus. The sequence continues at coordinate 7,114,494 of JALAZF010000270.1, read as the reverse complement.
GAGATTCAACCATGGTCAAGTTTAGGATCAGTCAACTACCTCGCTGATCAAATCGAGGACGTTGTCGTAATCTCTGATCATCAGAGGACTAGGGATGTTTGTGCCATCATCCCCCTACTTGACGAATCGAGAATTCCCAACCAGGAAAGGATCGAAATTACGTACGATGGTCAGAAAAATCAGAAGGTTCCCATAGTCATCTATCTACCAGGACCACTACCATATGAATCAACTAAGGCTATCCCTTACAAGTACGGTGCAACAACAATTGAGAATGGAAGGGAAATTTTGTTACCCTCCGTCGTGAATATTGCAGACATCAGTCGAGTAACACGGAGCGGTCGAATCTTCAACAGGGGAGTTGGAGAACCCAGCAAAGAAAAGGAACCTCAGACGGAAGTTCCCAATCCATCGGTCAGTCAGTCTAGTAATCCCGACCTTTCGGAAAACAATGATGAGATGCTGAAGCTCATCTAGAGGAGTGAATATAACATTGTTGATCAACTGTTACAGACTCCTTCAAAGATCTCGGTGTTATCACTGTTACTTAGTTCAGAAGCGCACAGGGAGGCTCTACAGAAAGTCTTGGAGTAAGCCTTTGTAGAACAAGATGTAACAATCAGACAGTTCGATAGCATTGTCTCTAACATCACTTCCTGCAATAACTTGGGATTTAGTGATGAGGAATTACCTGAAGAAGGTCGCCGTCATAACATGGCGCTCAACATTGCAGTCAACTGCCAGGACGATGCTTTAGCCAGCGTACTGGTAGACACAGGGTCAGCCCTGAATGTTATGCCGAAGTCCACTTTGATGCAATTATCATTCAAAGGACCTCCGATGAAAACCAGCGAGGTCGTCGTCAAAGATTTGACGGATCCAGAAAAACGGTTATCGGCGAAGTCGACCTTCCCATAACTATCGGTCCTCATACTTTCCAAGTCCCTTTCCAGGTCATGGACATCCGAGCAACATACAGCTGTTTATTAGGAAGACCTTGGATACATCAGGCTGGGGTGGTTACTTCGACCCTCCACCAAAAGCTAAAGTTCGTCCAGAACGGCCAACTCGTCACGGTTTGTGTAACGCCCCAGTTTTGCCAGTTTTATTTTTATTGAGTCTTTTTGATTATTTTATTATTATATTATTTTATTTCTGACTTTATATGAAAATATGTTATTTTTCGTCGTGAATATATTTTATCGGGTTTGGGAACGTTTGCGAGATATTTGAGTGTAAGGGTATTTTGGGCATTTGGGTGTATTTTGTTAAGTTAGTAAAGAAAAGAAAAATAGAAATAGAGAGAAAAATAGTAGAAGAGAAAGAAAGTAAGAAAAGAAGAAAAGAGAAGAAAAGAGGAGAAGAGAGAAAAGAGAGAAATTGGAGAAAAAGCTTGGGAAATCAAGAGAACAAGTTCTAGGAATCGATTAAATCGGGTAAGGGTGTGAAACTCGATTATCTTATTGTTGTGTATGATTATGTATGTGCGGTTGCATGTTGTATTGTCTCGTTCGGTAGTTTTTCGGATAGAGGTCGAAATCGTGTAATCGAGTAGAAATCGATGTTTTCACGGACGGAATTCGATATAATTTGTGTTGTATGATCTATGTATGTGTATGAACCATTGCTAGTAATTGTTTTGCTGTTGGAAATGATTTGGGGAAGAAAATGGGAAAAATTGGAGGCATGGAACAGTGTTCACGCAGCAGAATTTTTCTGCTTCTGGTGCAGAGCGCCGGGCGAAAGGCCCTGAGCACCGGGCGATGCGTCCTTTTCGCCGGGCGGTTCGAGAGGCACAGAGGTGCCAAGCTTCTGCCTCTTTGAATTATTTTGGGGGATTGGTATCGCCTGTGTTTCGCCGGGCGAAGCAGAGGCGAAGCGCGTTTCGCCGGGCGGTGAGCATGCTTCGCCGGGCGGTTGGTTGTTTTTGAAAACAATTTTCCTTTTTTTTAAATCCATATCTTTCGAACCGTATTTCCGAATTGAGTGATATTTATATCGTTGGGAAGCTTATGAAATGTACTTTTGGATGATGAGAATTTTGGAATTGTTAGCCGATTTAATTATGTCGAAAAATCGGGAATAGTGTCGTTTTATCGACTTTTGCTGTTATAATTGTGTGAATTTGATGTGTAATGTACGCTGTACTGTTAATATGAATGTAGTATGGATTGTGTGCTGTGTTGGGGTAAGAATACCTGTGTGGATGATGATTTGTGGCCTAAGGGCAAGAAAATACTATGTGTGGTATTTGATGATAAATGCATGATTATGAAGGTGTGTATGTATGCAATGTGAATGTCATGAGTCATTGTATGCCAAGCATCATGATAGGTATTGTGGAAACGTCCTGAGTGGCGGTTTAATTCCTGAGGGAATTTGCTATAACATCGTGTGCCTCGAAAATATGAGGCGCTGCCTGAGGACCTAAAGCGATGGTTGTAGACGATCGTGTGCCCATGATGGGACTTAAAGCGATCCATAACGTCGTGTGCCTCGAAAATATGAGGCGATGCCTGAGGACCTAAAGCGACGGGTGAACATCGTAGGCCCGACGGGGTGTTACTTGAGATTCTCAGTAACGAGCGATGGTTCCAATAGTTCCTGAGTGAACTGGTGATGAGACATGAGAAACAATGGAAGTCGGTACCGCATGACATGTGCATAGAGTCGTTGTGTCGGTCTCTGTGTATTTGCATAATCATGGATTAAATGTGTATGTTAATTGTGAATGTGATAATGTGATGGAATATGTATAATTGTGTTGATGAGGAGTGTATTATGGGTGATTGACGTGTATTGGTGATGAATACCTGATAATTGTACTGTGTTATGTTTTATTCGATTGTGGTGCATTTGTGGTGAGAACTTTATACTTGTGTATTTTTTTGTTAATATATAATTTTACTCAACGGTATTATGATTGTTTTTCTCACCCTTCTGCTGTTTTATAATGCTCTACGAGGCATTGCAGATTAGAGTTGCTGGAGGTCTTTTTGTGAAGCTTTGCGTCTTCATTCTTTTGTCGGTCGGCTCTGATATGTGACACCGGGTAGTTAGGGTGGCCGTGTTGTGATTATTTGTGTATTCTGTATATATATCTTTTGACTTGTACATGTATAACTTGGTGTATGACAACTTTCATGATGTATATATATGTTATTCAGTTTTAGATTTTCCGCTTTTATTCTAAAATCTGAAATGTGGGTGTAAGGAACTGAGTTCCTCTGTTGATTGCTACCCCACTGTTGCATATCTTAATGAGCAGGTGTTGTATGTTATGTGGGTTTCAAATTGATGTGATGCTCTCTGTCTATGCCATGTTTTTTAAATATACTCTGATGAAATTTCGAATTTTTATTTCCCGCTTTAATAGCCTGGGGGTATTAGATTGGGGGGTGTTACATTAAGTGGTATCAGAGCCAGTTTGTGTCAGTTGTGTCAGTCCTTGTTGGTCGTTGTGGTTGGTTGAGCTGTTGGTTTAACCATAGTTTCTGTTATTGGAAATGAACAGAATATGGCTGGAAGGAACGATGCTGCTCTAGCTGCTGCTATGCAGGATATGGCTCGTGCTGTGCAGGGTGCACCGAATGCTGGGGAGAATGATGAGTTTAGAAAGAATAGGCCACCTGTCTTCAAAGGGAGACATAATCCTGATGGAGCGCAGATTTGGCTGAAAGAGATTGAGAGGATTTTCAGGGTGATGGATTGTGATGAGGACAGTAAGGTGAGACTGGGAACTCACATGTTACAGGGAGAAGCAGATGACTGGTGGGTCGGTACTCGTCAGGTGTTGGAAGCTGCGGAGGACGAAGAGATCACTTGGGAAGTGTTTAGCCGGGAGTTTCTAAGGAAGTATTTTCCCGAGGATGTCCGAGGAAAGAAAGAAATTGAGTTTTTGGAGCTAAAGCAAGGTAATATGTCTGTTGTGGATTATACCGCTAAGTTTGTTGAGCTGGTGTAGTTTTACCCTCATTATGTTGAAGCGACCGCAAAATTCTCTAAGTGTGTGAAGTATGAAAGTGGATTGCGTCCTGAGATAAAACAGGCGATCGGTTACCAGAGGATAAGGAGGTTTGCTGATTTGGTGGAATGTTGTAGGATTTATGATGAGGATAGTAAGGCTCGATCTACTCACTACAAAAGTGTAAGTGACAGGAAAGGGAAGCAGTAGTTTCGTAGTGGTCCGCATGTAACACCGGCGGATAAAGGTAAACAAAGGGGTACTTTTGATCGAAGGTCAGGTGGAGGTGGTATGTCTAATGCTCCGAGGTGTTTTAAATGTGGTGGATTGGGACATCGTCAGTCCGAGTGTAGGAAGAATTTGGATAAGAGTTCTAACTGTGGAGGTGAAGGACATGTTGCGGCTGATTGTAAAAGGAAGAATGTGGTGAAATGTTATAACTGTGGGGAACCTGGTCACATTAGCTCGAAGTGTCCGAATCGGAGGAAAGCTCCGACTAGTGGCAAGGTACTTTCTTTGGCAGGAACTCAGACTTCAAGTGCAGATCGTCTGATTCGAGGTACTTGCTTTATTAATAGTACGCCTTTAGTTGCTATTATTGATACGGGAGCGACTCATTCGTTTATTTCGTCTGAGTGCGCGAAGCGTTTGAATCTTGTGTTGTCTTTGATGGATGGTGAGATGGTTATTGATACTCCAGCGATGGGGTCAGTAACTACTTCTTTGGTGTGTTTGAGTTGTCCTTTGACCATTTATGGTAAAGACTTTGAGATGGATTTAGTGTGTTTGCCGTTGGAAGGTTTGGATGTAGTTTTGGGAATGAATTGGTTGCAATTTAATAGGGTTCATATTAATTGTTATCATAAGCTGGTAAGGTTTCCTTCTCTGGAGGAAGACGAAGACTCGAGTTTCTTATCTACCAAAGAGTTGAAGCAACTTTTGGCGGAGGAAGCTCAGTTGTTTGGATTATTTGTATCCTTGGCCGTGGATAGTCAGGTGTCGCTTGAGGTGTTTCCTGTTGTGTGTGAATTTCCTGAAGTGTTTCCTGAGGATATTTCAGACTTTCCGCCAGAGAGAGAGGTGGAGTTCTCGATAGATCTAGTTCCTGGTACTAGACCTGTTTCTATGGCACCTTATAGAATGTCGGCATCTGAGTTGGTAGAGTTGAAAGTAGTTGAATGACTTGTTGGAGAAGAGGTTTGTAAGGCCAAGTGTTTCTCCTTGGGGTGCGCCAGTTTTGTTGGTGAAAAAGAAAGATGGAAGTATGCGATTGTGTATTGATTATCGCCAGTTGAATAAAGTGACGATTAAGAATAAGTATCCGCTCCCGAGAATTGATGATCTGATGGATCAGTTGGTTGGTGCTTGTGTGTTTAGTAAGATTGACTTGAGGTCAGGGTATCATCAGATAAGGGTGAAGGAAGAAGATATTCAGAAGACGACCTTTAGGACACGATACGGTCATTATGAATATTCTGTGATGCCGTTCGGGGTTTCTAATGCGCCTGGTGTGTTTATGGAATACATGAATAGGATTTTCCACGAGCATTTGGATCGTTTTGTGGTGGTGTTTATTGATGATATTTTAATCTATTCTAAGTCTCGGGAAGAACATGCAGAGCATTTGCTTATTGTTTTGCAGGTTTTGAAGGAAAGGAAGCCTTTTGCAAAATTGTCCAAGTGTGAATTCTGGTTGTCTGAGGTGAGTTTTCTTGGACACGTGATTTCAGGTAACGGTATTTCTGTGGACCCATTTAAGGTAGAAGCAGTTCTACAGTGGGAGGCTCCGAGATCTGTTACTGAAATTCGTAGCTTTTTGGGTTTGGCCGGTTATTATCGACGGTTCATTGAAGGGTTTTCTAAGCTTGCATTGCCTTTGACCCAGTTGACTTGTAAAGGTCAAGCGTTCATTTGGGATATTCGGTGTGAGGAGAGTTTTAATGAGCTGAAGAGAAGATTGACGACAGTTCTGATTTTGATTTTGCCGAATCCTACTGAACCATTTGTGGTTTATTGTGATGCTTCTTTGATTGGTCTAGGTGGTGTTCTGATGCAAGAAGGTAAGTTTGTAGCTTATGCTTCGAGGCAGTTGAGAGTGCATGAGAAGAATTATCCTACTCATGATCTTGAATTAGCGGCTGTGGTTTTTGTGTTGAAGATTTGGAGGCATTATCTTTTTGGTGCGAGGTTTGAAGTTTTTAGTGATCACAAGAGCTTGAAGTATTTGTTTGATCAGAAGGAATTGAATATGAGGCAACGTAGGTGGTTGGAATTCTTGAAAGACTACGACTTTGGCTTGAATTACCATCCTGGTAAAGCTAATGTGGTAGCTGATGCGTTGAGTCGGAAATCGTTGCATATGTCGGCTTTGATGGTTAAGGAATGGGAACTTTTGGAATCGTTTAGAGATTTGAGTTTGGTATGTGAAGTGACTTCGGATAGTGTAAGGCTTGGGATGTTGAAGGTTACTAATGATTTTCTGATGACGGTTAGTGAGAAACAGAAGTTGGATTTGAAATTTGTGGATTTGATGTTGGTTGGGGGAGGAGATGCGAATAGTGATTTTCAAGTGGATTCTAATGGTGTGTTAAGGTTTCGTGGACGGATTTGTATTCCGGATGATTCGGAGTTGAAAAGGATGATTTTGGAGGAAGGACACTGGAGTAATTTGAGTATACATCCTGGAGCGAATAAGATGTATCAAGACTTGAAGAAGATTTTCTGGTGGTTTGGTTTGAAAAGAGATGTGGCTCAGTTTGTGTATGCTTGTTTGACTTGTCAGAAATCGAAGGTGGAGCATTTGAGGCCTAGTGGTTTGTTGCAACCGTTGGATATTCCTGAGTGGAAGTGGGATAACATTTCGATGGATTTTGTAATGGGGTTACCGAACACTCAGAGGGGGCATAATGCTATTTGGGTGGTTGTTGATAGGCTGACTAAATAGGCTCATTTTATTCCGATTGACATCAGTTTTTCTTTGGAGAGGTTGGCTGAGATTTATATCAGTGTGGTGGTGAAGTTGCATGGAGTTCCATTGAGTATTATTTCTGATCGAGATCCAAGGTTTACATCGAGATTTTGGGAAAGTTTACAGAAGGCTTTGGGTTCTAGATTGAGATTGAGTTCGGCTTATCATCCGCAGACGGATGGTCAGACGGAGAGGACGATTCAGTCTTTGGAAGATTTGTTGAGGGCTTGTGTTTTGGAACAAGGTGGTTCGTGGGATAGTTATCTTGCGTTGATTGAATTCACGTATAATAACAGTTTTCATTCTAGTATTGGTATGGCGCCGTTTGAAGCATTGTATGGACGGAGGTGTCGAACGCCGTTGTGTTGGCACGAATCTGGTGAGAGAACGGTGGTAGGACCGGAGTTGGTACAACAGACGACAGAGAAAGTGAAGCTTATTCGAGAGAAAATGAAGGCTTCTCAGAGTAGACAAAAGAGTTATCATGATCGGAGACGGAAGGATCTTGAGTTTCAAGAGGGCGATCATGTATTTTTGAGGGTTACGCCGGTAACGGGTGTTGGTCGTGCTTTGAAATCGAAGAAACTTACTTCTCGGTTTATTGGTCCTTACCAGATATCTGAGAGAGTTGGTGCTGTGGCGTACAGGGTGGCGTTGCCGTCAAATCTGTCGAATTTGCATGATGTGTTTCATGTTTCACAGCTTCGGAAGTATGTTCCGGACCCTTCACATGTGATTCCGATGGACGAGGTTGAGGTAAGGGATAACCTTACGGTCGAGGCATTACCGGTTGGTATTTTGGATTGCGAGGTGAAGCGGTTAAGGGGCAAAGAGATTGCACTTGTGAAAGTGGCGTGGGGAGGCACTGCTGAGGGTAATTTGACTTGGGAGTTGGAGAGTCGGATGCAGGAGTCGTATCCAGAGTTGTTTGTTTCAGGTGAGATTTTCGAGGACGAAAATTTCTAAGTGGGGGAGAATTGTAACGCCCCAGTTTTGCCAGTTTTATTTTTATTGAGTCTTTTTGATTATTTTATTATTATATTATTTTATTTCTGACTTTATGTGAAAATATGTTATTTTTCGTCGTGAATATATTTTATCGGGTTTGGGAACGTTTGCGAGATATTTGAGTGTAAGGGTATTTTGGGCATTTGGGTGTATTTTGTTAAGTTAGTAAAGAAAAGAAAAATAGAAATAGAGAGAAAAATAGTAGAAGAGAAAGAAAGTAAGAAAAGAAGAAAAGAGAAGAAAAGAGGAGAAGAGAGAAAAGAGAGAAATTGGAGAAAAAGCTTGGGAAATCAAAAGAACAAGTTCTAGGAATCGATTAAATCGGGTAAGGGTGTGAAACTCGATTATCTTATTGTTGTGTATGATTATGTATGTGCGGTTGCATGTTGTATTGTCTCGTTCGGTAGTTTTTCGGATAGAGGTCGAAATCGTGTAATCTAGTAGAAATCGATGTTTTCACGGACGGAATTCGATATAATTTGTGTTGTATGATCTATGTATGTGTATGAACCATTGCTAGTAATTGGTTTACTGTTGGAAATGATTTGGGGAAGAAAATGGGAAAAATTGGAGGCATGGAACAGTGTTCACGCAGCTGAATTTTTCTGCTTCTGGTGCAGAGCGCCGGGCGAAAGGCCCTGAGCGCCGGGCGATGCGTCCTTTTCGCCGGGCGGTTCGAGAGGCGCAGAGGTGCCAAGCTTCTGCCTCTTTGAATTATTTTGGGGGATTGGTATCGCCTGTGTTTCGCCGGGCGAAGCAGAGGCGAAGCGCGTTTCGCCGGGCGGTGAGCATGCTTCGCCGGGCGGTTGGTTGTTTTTTAAAACAATTTTCCTTTTTTTTTTAAATCCATATCTTTCGAACCGTATTTCCGAATTGAGTGATATTTATATCGTTGGGAAGCTTATGAAATGTACTTTTGGATGATGAGAATTTTGGAATTGTTAGCCAATTTAATTATGTCGAAAAATCGGGAATAGTGTCGTTTTATCGACTTTTGCTGTTATAATTGTGTGAATTTGATGTGTAATGTACGCTGTACTGTTAATATGAATGTAGTATGGATTGTGTGTTGTGTTGGGGTAAGAATACCTGTGTGGATGATGATTTGTGGCCTAAGGGCAAGAAAATACTATGTGTGGTATTTGATGATAAATGCATGATTATGAAGGTGTGTATGTATGCAATGTGAATGTCATGAGTCATTGTATGCCAAGCATCATGATAGGTATTGTGGAAACGTCTTGAGTGGCGGTTTAATTCCTGAGGGAATTTGCTATAACATCGTGTGCCTCGAAAATATGAGGCGCTGCCTGAGGACCTAAAGCGATGGTTGTAGACGATCGTGTGCCCATGATGGGACTTAAAGCGATCCATAACGTCGTGTGCCTCGAAAATATGAGGCGATGCCTGAGGACCTAAAGCGACGGGTGAACATCGTAGGCCCGACGGGGTGTTACTTGAGATTCTCAGTAACGAGCGATGGTTCCAATAGTTCCTGAGTGAACTGGTGATGAGACATGAGAAACAATGGAAATCGGTACCGCATGACATGTGCATAGAGTCGTTGTGTCGGTCTCTGTGTATTTGCATAATCATGGATTAAATGTGTATGTTAATTGTGAATGTGATAATGTGATGGAATATGTATAATTGTGTTGATGAGGAGTGTATTATGGGTGATTGACGTGTATTGGTGATGAATACCTGATAATTGTACTGTGTTATGTTTTATTCGATTGTGGTGCATTTGTGGTGAGAACTTTATACTTGTGTATTTTTTTGTTAATATATAATTTTACTCAACGGTATTATGATTGTTTTTCTCACCCTTCTGCTGTTTTATAATGCTCTACGAGGCATTGCAGATTAGAGTTGCTGGAGGTCTTTTTGTGAAGCTTTGCGTCTTCATTCTTTTGTCGGTCGGCTCTGATATGTGACACCGGGTAGTTAGGGTGGCCGTGTTGTGATTATTTGTGTATTCTGTATATATATCTTTTGACTTGTACATGTATAACTTGGTGTATGACAACTTTCATGATGTATATATATGTTATTCAGTTTTAGATTTTCCGCTTTTATTCTAAAATCTGAAATGTGGGTGTAAGGAACTGAGTTCCTCAGTTGATTGCTACCCCACTGTTGCATATCTTAATGAGCAGGTGTTGTATGTTATGTGGGTTTCAAATTGATGTGATGCTCTCTGTCTATGCCATGTTTTTTAAATATACTCTGATGAAATTTCGAATTTTTATTTCCCGCTTTAATAGCCTGGGGGTATTAGATTGGGGGGTGTTACAGTTTGTGGAGAACAGGCCTTGCTCGTAAGCAACTTGTCATTATCTACTTGTGTAAAACCCGAGGAGGTTGTTGGAACTCAGTTCCAAGCACTTATGGTGAGCACTGAGAATCAATCAGAGAGAGGAACCTTGATTTTCTCATACAAAGATGCTATCAAAGCGGTCGAGAATACCAATACAACAGGATGGGGACAGCTTATCATTCCTACTGAGAACAAAACAAAGAAGGGTCTTGGTTTTTCTTCAACCTGTACTCAGACTGCTACTAACAATGAAAGTCTTCATCCCATTCAGGACTTCTTCCACAGTGGAGGTTTCCTTCACCCAGTGTCTCAAGAAGTGCATACCATCAACGAGGGTGACTCCTCCGATACAGATGAAGAATGGAAGTCCTATCTTAATGAGGACGGTTATATGTCTCAGGGCGAAACACAAACTCCCTTTTGCTTTCCTGCACAGAGCTCGAGATTTATACCAAGGTCAGACGTCGAAATGGTATATGGAGATTGTGATCCGGAAGGATGCCGTGCTCCACCAAATTCGTTAGAGGAGAACACTCTGATGAAAGACAGCTTTGACCACGACTATTATGGCCCAATGGATGGCCTGCCTATCTGGCAGCCGTACCCAGGAGACTTGGGACACGAAAATTAGCTGAGCATCATTGAACAGAATACCTGCGTCCCCACCATGTCATGGGAACAACACTCAGGTCATTCAGAAAATATTCAGTACGACGATGAATTGGCAAGGCTTACCGGACTAGAATTCATTAACTATGCTTTTCCCGAGGTCAACGTTATCGAGAGGGATGACTCCTCTAGTTCTAAAGAAGTGTGGGACACCTTGGAACAACCAAGTGGAAAATATGACTATATGGTCAAGTACACCACTCCTGAGAGCTCTCGTATCAGGCTCGAAGACATCCAGCCAACTGGATGGGGAGATTTACCTGAGGACACAAATACTATGCAAAATACAACTGAGGAATCCTCCTACGACAACTCTGCCTGGGAGACAGATTCCAATGATCCCGCTCCACCAGAAATCAGCGTTATTTCTGAAGAAAAATCAAGGAAGATACCAGACTTTGTGATTCACCGAGGAGTTCGCCGCCAATGGGTTGATGTCGATGTTCCGAAGATCGTTCATGAGTCAAAGTAATTGCCATCTTTAACCTTTCACCCTGCCCAGGTGAAACGGATGTTTTAATAGGGCTTGTTTTCTGTAAATATCCCTCTTCGCTTCGCCCAAAGCGACAGAGTTTTGTTTTATAGGGGTGCAATTTCAAGAATCGACTTGTTCATGAATAAAATAACCCCGTTCTGTAATTTCCACATTTTATTGTTGTTTTCTCTTTTTGCTTTTCTTAGAAAATGATAATCCTAAAAAACAATTCAATAACAAAAACAAGCAGTAAACAAGAAATAAACTGCACACACTTGCATTCTCTCCATCTCTTCTAAAAACAAATCATGACGTCATGCAGATTGCTTATTTTAAACCCCGTTGAAACATACGATCCAATGCCTTCTCCCAACTTTGAGTTTCCGGTATTTGAGGCTGAAGAAGAAGTTCACAACGAAATTCCAGAATAGATCTCCTGACTACTCAGACAAGAGGAAAAGTCCATTGAGCCTCACAAAGAGTTGCTGGAAACAGTCAACTTAGGATCAGAAGAAGAGAGAAAAGAAATTTGGATTGGGGCACTGCTTAGTCCAACTGCCAAAGAAAGTTTGGCAAAGCTTCTCAAAGAATTTCCCGATGCATTCGCTTGGTCCTATCAGGATATGCCAGGGTTGGATACCAGCATCGTGGAACATCATCTACTGTTAAGGTCAGAATGTCCACCAGTAAAACAGAGGTTGAGACGGACTCATCCAGACATGGCCATCAAAATCAAAGAGGAGGTACAAAAACAGATTAACGCGAGTTTTCTCGCCACGTCAGAATATCCTCAATGGTTAGCCAACATCGTACCCGTTCCAAAAAAGGACGGAAAGGTCAGAATGTGTGTAGACTACAGAGATGTAAACAAGGCTAGTCCAAAGGATGACTTTCCTTTACCACACATTGACATGCTGGTAGACAGTACATCAAAGTTCAAAGTTTTCTCCTTCATGGATGGATTCTCGGGCTATAATCAGATCAAAATGGCGCCGAAAGACATGGAGAAAACTTCGTTCATTACCCCATGGGGTACTTTTTGTTACAAGGTAATGTCGTTCGGGTTGAAGAACATTGGGGCAACCTATCAACGGGCCATGACTACTCTGTTTCATGACATGATACACAAGGAAATCGAGGTACATGTGGATGATATGATTGCCAAATCTAAGACAGAAGAGGAGCATGTGACCCACCTGTCAAAGTTATTCGAGCGGTTGAGAAAGTACAAACTCCACTTAAATCCCAACAAGTGCACCTTCGGTGTCCGTTCAGGGAAACTTTTAGGGTTCATCGTCAGCCAGAAAGGAATTGAGGTTGATCCTGACAAGGTCAAGGCCATTCAAGAAATGCCTTCTCTGAAAACTGAAAAACAAGTCAGACGGTTCCTGGGACGTTTGAACTACATCTCCAGATTCATATTCCTCATGACCGGGACATATGCGCTGATTTTCAAATTACTTAAAAAGAACCAGGACTACATTTGGACAGGAGACTGCCAAACCGCCTTCGACAGTATCAAGGAATACCTGTTGAACCCGCCGATTCTATCACCTCCAGTGGAAGGAAGACCACTGATCATCTACATCACAGTCTTGGAAGACTCAATGGGTTGTGTACTTGGCCAATAAGACGAAACCAAAAGGAAAGAGTCTGCCATCTACTATCTGAGCAAGAAATTCACCGACTGCGAGACTCGGTACACTATGCTTGAGAAAACTTGTTGCGCTTTGGCTTGGGCAACCAAACGTCTTCGCCAGTACATAATTCGTCACACTACTTGGTTGATCTCTGAAATGGATCCAATCAAGTATGTCTTTGAAAAGCCTGCTCTCACGGGAAGGATTGCCCGTTGGCAGATGTTGTTATCAGAATATGACATAGAGTACCACGCTCAGAAAGTCGTTAAAGAAAGTGTTTTAGCCGATCATTTGGCTCATCAACCGATTGACGATCAGGAATCAGTCGGATTTGACTTCCCAGACGAAGATGTCATGTATCTAAAAATGAAAGATTGCGATGAACCGCTACCCAGTGAAGGGCCAGAACCAGGTTCCCAATGGGGACTTATCTTTGACGGAGCTGTCAATCATTATGGAAACGGAATTGGGGCAATCATTGTCACCCCTCAGGGTACCCACATTCCTTTCACTGCCAGACTGACATTCAAGTGCACAAACAACGAGGTCGAATACAAAGCTTGTATCATGGGTCTTGAAGAAGCGATCGGCTTTAAGAACTTAGATGTATACGGCGATTCAGCCCTGGTTATCAATCAGGTCAAAGGAGATTGGAACACATACAAATCAGGATTGATTCCATACAAAGATTACTCGAGAAGGTTGTTACCATTCTTCAACAGAATCGAGTTTCATCATATCCCTCGTGAAGAGAATCACATGGCTGATGCATTAGCCATTCTCTCTTCCATGATTAGCGTGGGTCAATGGAATGACCTACCTAAGATTGACATAATGCGCCTTGAGCGGCCCGCTTACATCTTCACGATTGAAGCAGTCATAGACAACAAACCTTGGTATCATGATATCAAATGCTTCCTTCAGAAACAAGAGTACCCACTTGGGGCATCCAGAAAAGATAGAAAAACCCTCAGAAGGCTGGCAGGAAGTTTCTTCCTGAGTCGTGATACCTTCTATAAGAGAAACTTCGACATGGTCCTACTCCGATGTGTAGACAGACCAGAAGAAAACATGCTAATAAAAGAAATTCACGAAGGATCCTTTGGCACTCATGCCAACAGACACACGATGGCGAGAAAAATTATGAGAGTAGGGTACTACTGGTTGACCATGGAATCCGACTGCTACACATACATGAGGAGGTGTCATAAGTGTCAGATATACTCCGACAAGATCCATGTACCGCCAACGCATCTCAAAGTTCTTTCTTCCCCATGGCCTTTTTTCATATGGGGAATCGACATGATTGGCATAATTGAGCCCAAGGCTTCGAACGGACATCGGTTCATCCTGGTAGCCATTGACTACTTCACCAAGTGGGTCGAAGCAGCGTTATACACTAATGTAACCCGACAAGTGGTGGTCCGATTTATCAAAAACAATATCATTTGCCGTTATGGTGTTCCAAGCCAGATCATTACTGATAATGGATCTAACTTGAACAACAAGATGATGAAAGAGTTATGTGTTGAATTCAAGATTGAACACCATAACTCATCTCCTACCGACCCAAGATGAACAGAGCGGTAGAAGCGGCTAACAAGAACATCAAGAATATCGTTCAAAAGATGGTTATAACCTATAAAGACTGGCACGAGATGCTACCCTTTGCTCTTCACGGTTATCGCACATCTGTCTGTACTTCAACAAGGGCAACCCCTTTCTCTCTAGTATATGGCATGGAAGCAGTGCTCCCCATAGAAGTGGAGATCCAATCAATCTGGGTATTGATGGAAGCTAAGCTAGCAGAAGCTGAATGGTGTTAAATTCGACACGACAAATTGAATCTGATCGAAGAAAAACGGATGACGGCACTATGCCATAGTCAGTTGTATCAACAAAGGATGAAGACGTCGTTTGACAAAAAGGTCCGACCTCGCGTCTTCAGGAAAGGAGACCTCGTGCTAAAAAAGATACAATCCTTTCTCACTGATTCTCGGGGAAAATGGACTCCGAATTATGACGGCCCCTATGTGGTTAAGAAAGCTTTCTCAGGCGGCGCCTTGAGACTTGCAACCATGGACGGAGAGGAATTTTCCAACCCCACAAATGTTGACATAGTCAAGAAATACTTCGCCTAAATAAAATAAATAAATAAAATGTCTCGGTGGATTGAAAACCGGAAAGGGCGGTCCAGGCAAAAATTAGAGACATGATAAAAAATCATCCCGGTGGATTGGAAACATCACAGTATAATCCAGGCAAAAATTAGGGATAATGGCAAGTAACTATGTCCAACAGAGGCAAGTCCCTCAGCAACAGTTACGTCGTCCATCAGAAAAACTCCAGTCAAGGTCATCTTCGACAGAAGCTTAGGATGCCCGGAATTCAAAGTTGGTAGAAGGATATTGGTCGTTATGTTTCGATGTAGCCCTTTTCCCTATAAATTACCATTTTCTAACTTTGTATATACTCTTTGGGATCACGCGTTCGGCTGATTTCCATCATATCAATAAAATTTGAGCCCTTGTGCTTTTGTTTGCAATTCTTATTTGTTTTAGCTTTATAGAACGACGTTTTTAACATGATCAACGATTCTTGAAATAAAACAAAAATGAATTTACTTATAAAACTTTTTCTGCTTTTAAAATAAAAAGATGGCAATTTCTTTTGACTGTTGAACATCCAAAGAACATCGATCGCTACTCCAGAAGTAATCGAGCTTCAAAGTGTAGAATCAAAGTACTCATTCTAAACCAGTATGTCTGAACGAAGGATCAACTGTGTCAGAGACCTTGTTTCGTCTGACACGCCCCGACAGAGTTCTCATCTCCTAAGCCCGATCAACGTAGCTCCCCACAGGGACTATCTCTCCTAACAAGGCATAATTGCTATCTTGAACCAGGGATACCTTTTCATCTCCCACCTGGGCCGAGTATCCAGTCATGCTCCTTTAGTCTGTATGCGGTGTCAGTTTTGTCAGCATATACATACATGCCTCATGCATTATTGATTTACATTCATATTCATGTTGCATCACTATCACTCTAGTTGGTCTTATCCCCTAGTAATAAACGTCCTCTTGTCAATCGAGTTTCCAGTTCTTTCCTTGTCAGGAAACGTCGTGTTTGAACAACCGCTTCTCCACTTTGCTGCTGAACTAAAGTTGGTTCTTTGACCACTTTGATAACTTGAACCTCTGAAAAGGCAAGAAAACCCTCGGCCGATGTCACTCTACGCGATTGAAGATGATATCTTCGCTTTCCCGGATTAAGGAAAATCCCCAGAGAAAGCCACTCAGCTAAAAAACTTTCAGCAACGCATTGATTTTGCTCTCCGGAGAGTCGATGTCAACAAGGTCATCGGCACCTCAAAATTGGATCACATCATATGGCGTTCCTCCGAGAAGATCTCTGAGAAAAGTATGATGTAATATCCCCAAATGACAGCAGTCTCTCAAGAGACTTGCTCTCCCTAGTAGACTCGACAAATGGCTTCTCCAACAGAGAAGTTTGTGCCTCTCTACCATCAAAACTTTTTCCGTCAAATGGCATCTCCCTAGGAAAATTTGGCGAGAAGTTTGAGGAAAACCGCTACAAATAGCGTCCCTTGTCAATAAAGTTTATTGACAAAAGAAACTAAGACCAGTTCCTTGGCTAGAAACCAGGATCGAGGGGAAGTTCATTTCAGTAACTGAGACCAGTTCCTCGGTAGGAAACCCGGATCGAGGGGAAGTTTATTTCAGAAACTGAGACCAGTTCCTTGGCTGAGGACCAGGATCGAGGGGAAGTTTCAACCTTTTCTAAGCATCATCGCTTAGCAAAAGAAGATGAATGCGCAAGTTACCGTTCATAACAAACCATCAAAATTTCGGGTATTCCGATATTTAATCCTCTTGCACCTCGAATGCCCGAATACCACTACTACGAAAAACCCATTTAACAACGGTTGGGAATGACATATAATGACGCGGGCGAGGGTGTTGTTAGGTAGATTGTTGTTGTATATATGATACTTACAACGACGGCCTTGTGTTGCGTTGTAATAATGAGGAAAGCACGCTAACTATCACAACGGTTTTACATTACACCGTTGTAATAAATATAATTGTCCTCGGTTCGATTCCCAGCAGCATAGTTTTATTATTTATTTTTTGCTGGACAGCGCACCAAATATTATAACAGTTAGGAAATATAACCGTCGCTAAAGTTTCAGCAAAATTAACAAATATCATCCTGCTTTTATAATTAATCCCATTTTTTTACTTGTATTATTGTTCTCCATATCTCAGCACAGCAGAAAAATACAATTCACATTTTGTGATACAGTTTTCATAAGAATATTAAACGTGTCATATTCATAATATCATATATACCAGTTTACAGTTTATCAGAACAAACAACCTACATAAATAAAATATCACATATACCATATTACAGTTTACACACATTACATAACTTCACATAATTGTAACTTGGTGTGTTGGTATCTTGTCTCTTGGTGTCTTGTCTCCTGGCCTGGTGTCTGGACTTAAAATACCAATGATTTCAAATAATTATACTTGTTAGTAAAAATACTTCTAAACTATAACATACAATTAATATATTATGAATAAATAATAAATTACGTACTTGTTAATTTTCCCATATGCCTTCTTCATGATCGAGTCGTATAGCATGCACGGCATCTCCATCAACTTCACCATATGAGGTAGGAACTTGTGTTGTGTAAGAAGGTGTGGACGGAATATCAAGACTTTCATCACTAAGAGGAATGTATTTTCCTTGGAGAACGATTGACCATTTCCCCGATTTGTCCGATGGATCGGAAACATAGAAAACTTGTTTTGCTTGAGAAGCCATGATGAATGGTTCTGTATTAAAAGATGCCTTGCCAAGGTCGACCCGGGTGAATCCTAAGTCATCAATGTCTACACCATTACTATTATTGTGAACCCACTTGCATTTAAATAAAGCCACTTTGAAAATAACATAATCAATCTCCCAAATCTCATCAATGACACCATAAAACGCGGTAGTTGCCAATACCAGATTCTTATCTTTCGAACTAGAGAAATACATTGATTTGGCTTCAACTATAACCCTACTATTTTGCATTGTACTGCGATCATCTTTTAATTTTGTATAAAAGGTATAATGACCAATGTCGTATGCACTCCAGGTAATGACACAAAATTTTGGCTCGTACGACAACCATCTAAGTATCTCGGATGCACTAGGATCATTAGATACACTTTTATTAAACCAATCCATGAATCTATTGTTATGCTCTATCAACAACAACTTGTCATTCATTCAGGGATATTTTTTCTTCATAAGTCTTTTGTGAGTATCTATGAAAGGTTGAACCTCATCTATATTATTCAAAATATAGAAATGTGATTGAATAACTACATCCCGAGCCATTGACCTAACATTTAGACCTTGAATACCTCTTCCGTCTGTGTCAGCATGACGAGACTTTGGAATTCCTATAGAATCTGCATCCGACAAATAGTTTGTACAAAACTCAAAAGCTCTTCTGTGATGTACCTATCAACAATCGAAGCTTCCGGTCGTTGATGATTCTTCGTATATCCTTTAAAGATCTTCATATATCGCTATATTGGATACATCCACCTTAAATAAACTGGACCACAAATTCTGATTTCTCTTACGAGATGAACAAGTAAGTGAACCATAATGTCAAAAAATAATGGCGGAAAATACATCTCCAATTGACACAAGATTATGGCAGCCTCATCTTCTAATTCATCCAATTTTTTGAAATCAAGAACTTTATTACATATGGCATTGAAGAATAAACACAGTCTCGTTATAGTTACTCTCACATTTTTTGGAAGGATCCCACGGATAGCCACTGGTAGAAGTTGTTGCATCAATACATGACAATCATGAGATTTTAAACCAATTAACTTGAGATCTTTCATTGATACAAGTTTCTTGATGTTTCATGAGTAACCTTGCGGAACTTTAATACCTTGCAAACACTCGCAGAACATCTTCTTTTCCTTTTTAGATAGAGTGTGACATACTGGAGGCAGATAAGTTCTTTTTCCTTTCTCTATTGAAGCCAACTGTTTTCGTATACCCATATTCTCCATATCAAGACGGGAAGTCTTACTATCTTTAGTCTTGCCCGAAATGTTTAGAAGTGTGCCAATCAAACTATCACACATATTTTTCTCCACGTGCATCACATCAAGACAATGTCTAACATCAAGACTTGACCAATATGGAATATCAAAGAAGATGGACCTCTTTTTCCATATATTTTTCGCAACTGCCCCTTTTTCTTTTCCTCTCTTCCCACCTTTTTCTTTTTCTCTCTTCCCAAGGACAACATTAATGTATTCCTGCCGTTGATAAACTTCATCACCTATTAAAGGTTTAGGAGCCTCACCAAACTCTTGCTCTCCATTAAAAGCCTTTCGCAATCTACGATAAGGATGACCCGGTTTTAGAAATTTTCGATGCTCAAGGTAAGCGGTCTTTTTTCCAAACTCAAGTTGGTGATAACAAGTATCATCTTCACATATAGGACACGCTTTATGTCCTTTGACACTGTATCCCGCCAAGTTACCGTAAGCCGGAAAGTCGTTAATTGTGCAAAATAACATTGCACGCATATTAAACTTTTCCCCAGAATATGCATCATCAACTTCAATGCCTTCATCCCACAAGAGTCGTAAATCATCAATTAATGGACTAAGATAAACATCTACGTCGTTACCAGGTTGTCGTGGTCCAGAAATCATCATACTTAACAGTATATACTTGCGCTTCATGCACAACCAAGGAGATAGGTTGTAAATAGTGAGAAGAACAGGCCACAAAGTTTGATTAGTGCTCATATTACCAAAGGGGTTCATTCCATCGGTGGCAAGCCCAAGCCTAAGATTTCTTGGCTCGACTCCAAAATCCGGAAACAATGAATCAATTTTCTTCCATTGCAAAGAATCAGCTACATGGCGAATGTTTCCATCACGAATCCTTTCATCTGCATGCCATCTAAGATTCTTTGCGTCATTCGAATTAGCAAAAAGTCTCTTTAATCATGAAAGTATTGGCAAGTACCATAACACTTTAGCAGGAGGATGCTTCCTACTAACATTGTCATAGTGATCATTGTCATAACGATTGCTAGCCTTCTGCTTGTAACGCGACACACCACATTTTGGACATTGAAACAAGTCTCCATACTCTTTCCGGAATAATATACAATCATTAGGGCAAGCATGTATCTTGATATACTCTAGACCCAGTGGACACAATATTTTCTTGGCCTCATAGCAACGATCCAACAATTTGTTATCTTCTGGTAACATTTGCTGTAGTAATTCAAGTAATTCCGTGAAACTTTTATCCGACCATCCATTTTTTGCCTTCAGATTAAACAACTTTAACACCGTTGACAATCGTGTGAACTCTGCGCATCCCTTATATAAAGGGGTGTCTTTATCACTACATAAATTATCATAAATATGAGCATTCATAAAAGAAGATTCCCCAATATCACGGAACATATCCTCTAGGAGATCTTCCATATATTCATCTTCCTCCACTCTTTGACTTTGTGACGCCCGACTTTCCTTATTATCCACCTCACCATGCCACGCCCATATTATATAATTTTGACATATACCATCACAACAAAGGTGATTGTGTATTTCTTGCTTTGTACCCTTTTTGATATTAGCGCAAACAACACAAGGACAATAAAAGATACCATCATTGCCGGGAAGATGTTTATCAGCGTATTCAAGGAATTCACAAACTCCGTTCTCATTAACTGGATCTAATCTATTAGCTTTCATCCAACTACGATCCATTACAACTTCTAAAATTTATACATGTATAATAATGTGAAAGACACACCAAAATCTAATCCAAAAACTCAAGCATATGCATATACAATATGAACAAAGAAAAAATCAATGAAGATGTACTCTAATACTAAACGTAAAGCATATGAAACATCTCATTCTAACTTGAGCATATACAATATGAACAAATAAAGAAGGAATGAAGATGTTAAAGAGAACCTTACTTCGAAGCTGAAGAAGCAAATAAATGATGAAGACGGTCAATATTTGAGCATAAACCAAGAAAAAAGGAATGAAGATGTTGAAGAGAACCTTACTTCGAAGCTGAAGAAGCAAATGAATGATGAAGACGGTCAATATTTGAGCATAAACCAAGAATAAAGGAATGAAGATGTTGAAGAGAACCTTACTTCGAAGCTGAAGAAGCAAATGAATGAATACGGTCAATATTTGAGCATAAACCAAGAAAAAAGGAATGAGGATGTTGAAGAGTGTAAAGCTTAGGGCGTCGCTGGCTCACTTGTTCGATTAGGGCGTCTTATGAAAGAAATACATCATAAGTTTTGTTTTAATTTATCAGTAAACCTTTTAATCTCGGTGGAGAAACAAACCGTAGTAGAATCTTAAGTGAAATGTACTCTACAAAATGGAAAAAATGTAGTTGCAGGGAATCGAAGCTTGTTACATTTCATTTATTACTACGATTGTTCATCTTTACCGTTGTAAAATAATTTACAATTTATTTTATAAATAATGGACTTAATTGACACACGCTAAATGTACTCTAAAAAATGGAAAAAATGTAGTTGCATGGAATTAAAGCTTGATACATTTCATTTATTACTATGGTTGCTCATCTTAACCGTTGTAAAATAATTTACAATTTATTTTATAAATAATGGACTTAATTGAAACACGCTAAATGTACTCTAAAAAATGGAAAAAATGTAGTTGCAGGGAATCGAAGCTTGATATATTTTATTTATTACTACGGTGGTTTCATTCAACCGTCATTAAATGACTCAACTTTTAAATGGGCGCAAAATTTTTAACCTATTACAACGGCATAAAAGGATGAGTTGTAAGCCTGGCGTTGTTGTTTTAGCGTTTTGTAGTAGTGTACCTTCGTCATTCACACCTTCGGGTCCAAGAAGATTAAATAAGGGCATCTGTCATACCCCAAATTTTGACCACTAAGATTCCCATCATTGTGTAAATCATCATCACAATATGGATGAACCATCATACTTTATTAGTCTCCCCAAAGATGGGTGAGCATCCACTACAATTAAAATTAGGGTTTCAAGCCCTCTCAGAGCTCTTAGACAAAGGATCAATCAAGGAATGATATGATCTTCAAATTTTATAACCTCTCAAACATCTACAAAGGATCAAGAGGACTCCCACATCAAGGATCAAGCACAAGGTTGCTCCCTTCTAAGTGGATTAAGCCTCAAGATCGCTAGTGTCACCAAATTAGGGTTTTGGTCGACCAGGGCCTCCAGATGGAAATTATCTTCTGGGAATGAGCCAATGCTTCAAGGCATAACCTATGATGCTCCAAGGAACATCATGAACCCCATCATCAAGTCAATTTAGCCTCAGGGGATGCATTCACCAAAAATCAGGAATTAGGGTTTCTTGACCTAATTCACCCCTAAGTTGACTTTTGGGACATAACATGAGCCAAGACCTCAAGAGAGGATTTGAGGGTCTCTAATATACTACATTGATCCATTTCCAACAATGGATTGATCCAAGAAGCTTGATTCACAAGTTTTAATTTCATCTGAACCACAGTTAGGGTTTTGCGAGAAAAGTCAACTGTATCTTTGACTTTTGACCTGGACATGCTCCCAAACCCTAGGACATGAATCAATATACCCTATAACACCCATGGAACATGTCCATAAAGTTTGACTTAGGTCAAGGACATGATTTCCTAAAGAATTGCACAGTTTGGAGTTCATCTGATAAAAAGTCAACTGTGCACATAAGTTAAACTTTGACTTTTTGAGATTTTTCATAAAAATGGTTTTTTAACCCTAAAATGATGTTAATATATGATTGGAATCATCATTCATCAAGAAAAATCAATAAAAGTGGGATAACTTGCAAAAGGGGTAACCATAAAAACTTAGAAAATTTTCTAAGTTATGAAACAAAGTGGCTAGGGTACCAACTTTGGAGGATCATAACTCCTAAACCACAAGTCCATTTTTCCCCATCCAAAGCTGGATTTGTAGCTCTCATTACCCTCTACAAAAGCTCCAACTACATCTCACTCAAATTCATTGTGGATTCTGAGTTATGATTGGGCCAAAATGGCTAAAACATGAAAATACATCATTTTCCAACACTTACAAAAATTCTGGCCAAGGCAGATTTTGTTGAAAACACCAAAACTTGTGAGATCTTTTCACATAGTTGCAAGCTGAATCAAGTATAAAGGTAAACATCAATGTTGTTGCATATGTTTCTAAGAATCCAAAGAACCTCTCAGCATGAATTGATTCAACTTGAGCCAAGAGGAATCCATGCCCAAAGTCAAACTGCTACAAGCTGTTTTGGAAAAATCAGTTTGCATGTTTGCTTACCACACACGATTTCTGAATCAAAACCAAGGATCATTATGCCATATGTACTCAAACCAATCACAATGCATCTGATCCAACCTACAAAGCTGAGTCACAAAGCCAAGGAATCTTCCAACCTGAAGTTCATGCATTTTGGCACATTTTGCCTTGAATTCATAGGGCATTAATGTGGAATAGTGCATTGTCAAGATTCTCACTCTCCTCAGTCAAGTTCTCTGATTAAACAACAATTAAATGACTGAGGAATGTGACTTCAGTCAAGGCATAGCTGATCTATTTGGAGCAGCTGTTACACCTAATGCAAGAGGCATTTATGTCCAACCAATCCCTTTGAAGGTGATCTGATCCAGCAACCATTCACTATTCCTCCAAGACAAGAGTTGATCACCTATAAATAGAGGTTCCAATGGATCATTCAAACTTTGATCAATCATATCTCACTCAATTTTTATCCAATGAAGATGTTCTACACATGGATTTGAAGCTTAAAGAAAGAACTTTTGTTGTGGCCGAGTGGAATTTTCATTTGGTGCTTCAATTTTAAATGGCCTTGGTTCAAACTCTGATGCAAAATGGCCAAAACTTGCTATTTTTAGTAACCCTTCTTCATCCAAAAATGGCAACTTTCCACATCTTGATTTTTTTATGATTCCTTTGGATTTTCTTGATCAAATTTTGTACATTGGAAACATATAACATGAATTTCATGAATTTGGCCCCAAAAAGTCAAGAGTTGACTTTTTCCTCTGATTATTTGACTTGGCCCCAAATTTCCTGATTTTTGATCTTTCTTCCAATTGAACCACTTCTAAAACCAATTGAGAGGTGATTCTCCACATACATACACTTAAGGACATATGGAATACCATGACAACAAGTTTTGCCCAAAGAATCAGAGATATCCTGATTTTATTAGAAACCCTAATTTTGACCCCCTCTGGTTAGGAGGGAAAAGTGCAGTCTTCAATTTCAAATTCCTCAGAGTATGTTGTGTATCCCTTTAAAGAATGATGAGATATGCCACTTGAGATTGATTTTGGATCAATGAGCTATCTCTTTTGAGGGTTTTCCTTCAGTTTTTGAACCTCTTGCATGTTGAAGTATGTATTGCTTCAATCTCCCATTGGATCTCACTTCCTTGAGATTGTGGATGATCAATTGAGATGGTATGAGACATGAGAGACTCTTGGCTTGCCTTGAGGCAACTTGATTGACCTTTTTGTGCTTTGAATGATCCCTTGATTATCCACCTTCCACCTGATCACATGCCTTGATGGTAAGAGGAATGCTATGCTTCATTTTTCTATGTTAAATGCAATGCAATGCTAATGAGATGAATATGATATGATATATGATAATGTTAAACTATGATGCCAAAAGGGGAGAGAAAATTTTGGGGTATTACACTCCGTCTTGGGCATCGTACAAGACACAAAACACTCTCTTGTTGAGTATAAAAGATTCTCTTGTTGAATCACCCCTTTAGCCTCCATCTCGGGCCTCGTACGAGATACCAAAACACCCTCTTGTTGAGTATAAAAGACTCTCTTGTTGAGTAAAACAAACTTTTAGCCTCTGTCTCGGGCTTCATACGAGACACCAAATCACTCTCTTGTTGAGTATAAAAGACTCTCTTGTTGAGTCAAACCCCTTTGGCTTCTGTCTTGGGCTTCGTACAAGACACACAAAAGCATCATCTTGTTGGGTCAATAGCCTCCTCTTAGGCTTTGTATAAAGAAATCCCTATTTGATTCAATAAACCTTTTAGCATCAAATCATGCTTTGGTCATAGCATACAAACATCAACAACTCCTTTCCCTCGTCTAATTGTTGTAAGCGGCAACCCTCTAGATTATTTACATCCACGCCACTGTCCCTCTTTTAGGATGAGAAATTTCTAAGGAAAGATGGCGTTGCTCTAAACTGAGTTAAAGTCTTCTCCTTCAGGTTGAAAATCCCCTATAAAGGAAATTATGGCATTGTTGGATTCGCATATCCCAGTTAAAGCAATTCTCCTTTATAATCAGTCACCCAACAATTGTGACAAACAGACCCCTTTAGAGATGACAAATTCTCTCTAAAGTCAACAACACCCTTTTAGCTTCACATCTTGGGCTTCAAACAAGATACAAATAGACCCTTCAGCTTCACATCTTGGGCTTTGAACAAGATACAAACCACCTTTAGCTTCATGTCTTGGGCTTTGAACAAGACACCAAAACACCATAATAGGAGGAACTACGATCGCTCTGATTTCCCTGTTTCGGTAAACGGGAATACATAGGCAAAAGATTGAAAGAAAAATCTTAGCGAGCACACTAATCAAAAACCCCAAATCCCGTACCTTCACACATCAATAAAAAAGCATCAGTCCTAACATCCTACCAATAACATAGTCCCATCATTTCAGCCTTAGCAAAGTAAGCAGAAAGAGCCCCCACTTCCATATAGCATCCGTAACCTAACAGACCGCTGTTTAAACTCAGTATGCAAGCAGGGTTAGTTGGAGACATCTATTTCCCATCCTTCATCAGCTTCAATAGGATAATAAATGAATCGACCTGTAGTATTCCCAAAGAGCGACAGTGCTTAAGAACCAGGTCCAAAATTGCTCGCTACACCTACAATCCAAGCAACTCACTAGCATGAAACAACTCCACTTAAGCCAAGAGTTATGGCTGCCACAACACACCATGGCAAGGCTGTCATGAAAAATCAGTTTGTGAGATTTCTTGTCTTGCACGATTTTGAGCCAAAGACCAAGGATCTCTATGTCACCGTCATCTAATCTGATCCTAATCCAACTGATCCAACTGATAAAGCTAAGTAAAAAAGCCAAGTGTTAGCTCTTGGATTGGCTAGAATTTTGGTAAAACAAAGTTGTGCAATGTTGATGTCACATGGGTGATGTCTTAACATTGAGTCATAACATTGGATAATGTTAGGTGTTTAAGTTGTTGAAGTTTTGAAGTCTGATGTCACATGCGATGTCATGACATCAGATATGCAGATCAGTAAAACATCAGGTTTGAGATGTTTTTAGGGTTAAGCGTATTAGCTGAAATTTTGGGAGAGCTGTTAGAGTTATTGGATACGAATATCTTGGAGGAGATATTTTCTGTTGCAAACAGATTTGATGCAGATTTGTAGGAGTGTTTAAAGGCTAAAGATTTAAGAAGATTTTGAGAGAGAAAATCTATTGAAGATTCAGTTTTAAATAACAAATCAGGTCAGATATTGTAGCAAGTCCAAGACAAAATCAAATGGCTATATAAAGCACATAAATCCTTGAAGAAAGTAACGAAGAAAGAGATCTAAAGACTGAGAGTCGTTTGTGTCTTCGTGTATGTGTTGTAAACCATCCTAGTTTGAATAGGTGTTGTTGTTTTGAGTTGTTCTTGAAAAAAGCTGTGAAGCAGAATCAAGTTGTGTTTTTCAAAGTGTGTGATCTTTGAATTATATCACTGAAGTGATTTAGGGATTGAGTAGTGTTCTCATACCTAAGTGGTCTCTTAGGTAGAAAGTTCATTAGTAGAGATTAAGTTTAGGAGATGTCAACTGGGTTGTTGAGTCTGTAAATTAATTCTACTGATAGTGAAATTCATCCCTGGCTTGGTAGCCCCCAGAGTAAGTTGTTTAACTGAAATGGGTGAATAATTCTTTGTGTTCTCTTCTGTTGTTTTACATTGTCCATTGCAGAGTGTGTTGTTGTGACATCACACGTAACATCACATATCTGGTACCAAAATTTCAATTGGTATCAAAGCAGGCATCCCGCTCTGCATCTGGGTGAGATCTAGGGCTGATACTTTCTGGTAAGATGGATAAGGAAGTTGGTGGATTTGTGAATAGACCCCCTATTTTGGATGGCTCTAATTATGATTATTGGAAACCAAGGATGATTACCTTTTTGAAATCCTTGGAAAGCAGGGCTTGGAAGGCTATCATAAAAGAATGGAAAGCACCTGTTGTTGTTGAGAAAGATGATGCTGGGAAAGAAAAAGAAGGCAGCTCAAAACTGAAACCTGAAGAAGAATGGACCAAGGAAGAAGATGAGCTTTCCCTTGGTAATTCCAAAGCTTTAAATGCTATTTTCAATGGAGTTGATAAGAACATATTCAGGTTGATCAATACCTGTGAAGTTGCTAAGGAAGCTTGGGACATCTTGAAGACTACTCATGAAGGAACTTCAAAGGTTAAGATGTCAAGACTTCAACTTCTGACATCAAAGTTTGAAAGTATAAAGATGAAGGAAGATGAAACTATTCATGACTTTCATATGAGTATCTTTGAGCTGTCTAATGCCTCTAGTGCTCTTGGAGAAAAGATGACTGAAGAAAAGCTGGTGAGGAAAATCCTTGGATCCCTTCCCAAGAGGTATAAGATGAAGGTGACTGCAATTGAAGAAGCTCAAGACATCAGAAAAATGAGGGTTGATGAGCTTATTGGATCTCTTTAAACATTTGAGCTAGGGTTAAGTGAAGAGGAACCTGAAAAGAAGTCCAAGAGTATAGCTTTGGTTTCCAGTTCTGAAGAAGCCAAGAAAGGGAAAGAGGATGATTCTCAGGAGGAGCTGTCTCAGGCTATTGCTTTGTTGGGAAAACAGTTCAACAAAGTTATGAAGAGGATAAATAGGAGTTACAATCCCAATGTCAAGAACATTACCTCTGACATCAACAGATCAGGAGAACAAGGGAAGAAGTCTAAAGATGAAGAAAAATTCAGTAATGACAAAGGAATACAATGCTTTGAGTGTGAAGGGTATGGACATGTCAAGAAGGAATGTCCCACTTTTTTAAAGAAGCAGAAAGGGTTATCAGCTTCTTGGTCTGACGGTGAGAGTGAATCTGAAGAAAATTCAGCTAAACTTGTTAGAGCTATGGTTAGGGTTTATGAGTCAGATGATGATTCTTGTGATGATGAGGTTACTTATGATGAACTTGCTATCACTTATAAAGATCTGTTCATAAGAAGTGAACAAGTGTGTCTTGAAGGAGAAGAGCTGAAGAAAACCATAGTACAGTTAAAAGCTGAAAAGACTGAACTTGAAGCTGAAGTCAGTATGCTCAACTATAAACTAGACTCTATGACTAAAGCTATCAGAATGTTGAATAATGGTACTGATGCGTTAGACAACATTCTTAGTATTGGGAAGATGGCTACAGACAAATGTGGTTTGGGATTCAACAATGATGTAGGTTTTAATGATGTTATCACCTCCAAACCTGTGATGTTAAAATAGATGTTAAAACATCATGACAGAACTCCATCTAAGAAGAAATACAGACACTGGAGATGTCACCATTGTGGATGTTTTGGACACATTAAGGCTTATTGTTATAAGCTACATGGACATCCACAGAAGGCTCATCAGGTTGTTCCCAGACAGAACTGTCATAAATGAAGGAAGGTTACCAAGCCTAAGAAGCAATGGGTCCCTAAAGTTAAGGTTACCAGCTTGATAGCTCACACTTCTTTAAGGGTTTCTACCAAAGAAGATTGGTACTTTGATAGTGGGTGTTCAAGGCACATGACTGGAGTTAAGAATCTGTTGGTAGATGTGAAGCTTCATTCTTCAGGCTATGTTACATTTGGCGATGAGGTCAAAGGAGATATCAAGGGGATTGGTAAACTGAACTGTGCTGGTGCTCCTAGACTGGAGGATGTTCTTCCTGTTAAAGGACTGATAGCAAATTTGATTAGCATTAGTCAACTTTGTGATCAAGGATTCAAAGTAGACTTTACAAAGTCTGAATGCATTATCAAAGATGATAAAGGAGAAGTCATTATGAAAAGAGCCAGGTCTAAGGACAATTGTTATCTTTGCGTTCCACAAGACTCAAATTCTTCCACTTGTTTTCTTGCTAAAGAAGATGATGTCAAAATCTGGCATCAGAAGTTGGGACATCTTCACCTAAAGGGAATGAAGAGAATCATCTCCTCAGAAGCGGTCAAAGGTATTCCCAAACTTAATATTGAGGAAGGAAAAGTGTGTGGAGACTGTCAAAAAGGGAAGCAGACAAAGATGTCTCATCCGAAGCTTCAACATGACACCACCTCCAAGGTCTTGGAACTACTTCATATGGACTTGATGGGACCTATGCAGGTTGAAAGTCTGGGTGGAAAGAAATATGCATATGTAGTTGTGGATGACTATTCAAGGTACACCTGGGTGAGCTTCATCAAAGAGAAATCAGAGGTGTTTGATGTTTTTAAAGATCTTTGTCAAAGACTCCAAAGAGAAAAGGAGAGTAATGTTATTAGGATAAGGAGTGACCATGGAAGAGAGTTTGAGAATAGCAAGTATGAAGAATTTTGCTCTGCTGAAGGTATAAGTCATGAGTTTTCATCTCCTATTACTCCTCAGCAAAATGGAGTAGTTGAGAGGAAGAACAGAACTATCCAAGAGTCTGCTAGAGCTATGATCCATGCCAAGAAACTTCCCTATCATTTTTGGGCTGAAGCCATGAATACTGCCTGCTACATTCACAACAGGGTTACCCTGAGAAGAGGCACTTCATCCACTCTGTATGAACTATGGAAGGGAAGAAAACCTAGTGTTAAATACTTTCATGTTTTTGGAAGTATATGTTATATTCTGGTTGATAGAGAACAAAGAAGAAAATTGGATTCCAAAAGTGATGAAGGAATATTTTTGGGATACTCTACCAACATCAGAGCATATAGGGTTTCCAACTCTAGAACCAAGGTGATGATGGAGTCCATCAATGTGGTGATTGATGACAATGATAAGCATGAAGATGATGATGTCCTAGATGATGTTGGAACATCAGTTGGTGAAGGTGCACCAGAAGCTGAAGACAGAAGTCCAACTCCTGGTGTTGCTGCTGCTGAGCCTGAAACTGAGCAACCTCATAAAGATCCCTCTATCAGAGTGCAGAAGGACCACCCAAAGGAGCTTATTATAGGTGATCCAAATTTTGGAGTGAGGACTCGGTCAAGAGATGTTATAGCAAGTTCATGTTTTGTCTCCAAAATTAAGCCAAAGAATGTCAAGGAAGCATTTACTGATGAGTTTTGGATAAATGCAATGCATGAAGAGCTAGAACAATTCAAGAGGAATGAAGTATGGGAGCTGGTACCAAGGCCTGATGAAGTTAATGTGATTGGCACCAAGTGGATCTACAAGAATAAATCTGATGAACAAGGAGTGGTCACCAGAAACAAGGCCAGATTAGTTGCTCAGGGATACACTCAAGTTGAAGGAATTGATTATGATGAAACCTTTGCTCTTGTGGCAAGACTGGAATCTATCAGATTGCTCTTAGGGGTGGCTTGTAATTTCAAATTCAAGCTTTTTCAGATGGATGTTAAAAGTGCCTTCTTGAATGGTTACTTAAATGAAGAGGTGTATGTTGATCAACCAAAAGGATTTATTGATCCAACATTTCCTGACCATGTGTACAAACTAAGGAAAGCTCTACATGGTTTGAAGCAAGCACCAAGAGCTTGGTATGAAAGGCTTACTGAATTCCTGGTTGTGAATGGCTACAGAAAAGGAGGGATTGACAAGACTTTGTTTGTTAAAGGGGAAGGAGGAAAACTGATGATAGCTCAAATCTATGTTGATGACATAGTATTTGGTGGGATGTCAGATGCAATGGTGAAACATTTTGTGGAACAGATGCAGTCTGAGTTTGAAATGAGTCTTGTTGGTGAGCTAAACTATTTTCTTGGTCTATAAGTTAGACAAATGGAGGACTCCATATTCATTTCTCAGAGCAAGTATGCAAAGAACATAGTGAAGAAGTTTGGTCTAGAGAATGCTAATCACAAGAGGACTCCTGCTCCTACTCATTTAAAATTATCCAAGGATGAACATGGAGTTAGTGTGGATCAAAGTTTATATAGAAGCATGATTGGGAGTCTATTGTATCTCACAGCTAGCATACCTGACATTTCTTTTGCTGTTGGAGTTTGTGCCAGATATCAATCTGAGCCTAAGGTTAGTCACTTGAATCAAGTAAAGAGGATCCTGAAATATGTTAATGGCACTAGTGACTATGGGATATTGTATAGTCATGGATCTGGGACTGAGTTAAGGGGATATTGTGATGCTGACTGGGCTGGGAGTGCTGATGATAGGAAAAGCACTTCAGGAGGTTGTTTCTTCTTAGGGAATAATCTGATATCTTGGTTTAGTAAAAAGCAGAACTGTGTGTCTCTTTCTACTGCTGAAGGTGAGTACATAGCAGCAGGGAGTAGCTGTTCTCAACTTGTTTGGATGAAGCAGATGTTAACAGAATACAATGTCAAGCAAGATATCATGACATTGTACTGTTATAATTTGAGTGCAATAAATATCTCTAAGAATCCTATTCAACATAGCAAAACTAAGCATATTGATATAAGGCATCATTTTATAAGAGAATTGGTTGAGGACAAAGTTGTTGCATTGAAGCATGTAGCTACAGATAAACAGTTAGCTGATATCTTCACTAAAGCCTTAGATGCAAATCAATTTGAAAGTTTGAGAAGTAAATTGGGAATTTGCATTTATGAAGATTAAATGAGCTAGAGAGTGTTTTAAGCAGTTGTACTCTTTATTAGATATTGATTTTAATCATCTGCTGAAGGCATACATGGTTGAAGTACATAAATAGTTATAGATTATCCCAACCCCCTGCATCTAGAAAAGCTTTCCAGTCTTCATCCCAATCATCATCTGAAGCATGTTGGTGCACAAGATGTTTATTGCTAGGTTTCATGGTAGTCTCTGAGGTTCTGCCTGTCTTTGTGGTTCCTGAAGTAGTTTCAGCTGCAGTCATTGTTTTGCTTCTCTTCTTAGGTGGATCTGAAGTCTTGTCCTTCTGTTTGAGGTTATTTCCTGCATCTTTGGTGTTTGCCTGGCTCATTCTTGGTTGCTGTGTGGTGCTGCTAGAAGGAGCATAGTTTGTATCGACTGAACAGTCAATGTCTTGGAACTTGCTTTTTTTGGGAAGCATGGTGTTTGACCTTGTCTTTATTTATGTCAGGACATTGTGTTTGGTGATTGTCCAATTATAGCTAAAAAGGGGGAGAGTTAGCCTAGGTGTGTAGGGTGTATCCTATCTAAGATCTGGTGTGGTGCAGATGTTGAGGGAGAGTGTGCATAACAGCTGGTTATGTTGGTTCTGGTTTTGAGGGGGAGTTTGCTCTTTATTGATGGGAGATGTTTTTAAAATTTTTAATCCGCTGCTGAAGTCTCTGATGTTGCAGAGATTGTTTTAGCCAAAATTAGCCAAAGGGGGAGATTGTTAGCTCTTGGATTGGCTAGAATTTTGGTAAAACAAAGTTGTGCAATGGTGATGTCACATGGGTGATGTCTTAACATTGAGTCTTAACATTGGATAATGTTATGTGTTTAAGTTGTTGAAGTTTTGAAGTCTGATGTCACATGCGATGTCATGACATCAGATATGCAGATCAGTAAAACATCAGGTTTGAGATGTTTTTAGGGTTAAGCGTATTAGCTGGAATTTTGGGAGAGCTGTTAGAGTTATTGGATACGAATATCTTGGAGGAGATATTTTCTGTTGCAAACAGATTTGATGCAGATTTGTAGGAGTGTTTAAAGGCTGAAGATTTAAGAAGATTTTGAGAGAGAAAATCTGTTGAAGATTCTGTTTTAAATAACAAATCGGGTCAGATATTGTAGCAGGTCCAAGACAAAATCAAATGGCTATATAAAGCGCATCAATCCTTGAAGAAAGTAACGAAGAAAGAGAGCTAAAGACTGAGAGTCGTTTGTGTCTTCGTGTATGTGTTATAAACCATCCTAGTGTGAATTGGTGTTGTTGTTTTGAGTTGTTCTTGATCAAAGCTGTGAAGCAGAATCAAGTTGTGTTTTTCAAAGTGTGTGATCTTTGAACTAGATCACGGAAGTGATTTAGGGATTGAGTAGTGTTCTCATACCTAAGTGGTCTCTTATGTAGAAAGTTCATTAGTAGAGATTAAGTTTAAGAGATGTCAACTGGGTTGTTGAGTCTATAAATTAATTCTACTGATAGTGAAATTCATCCCTGGCTTGGTAGCCCCCAGAGTAAGTTGTTTAACTGAACTGGGTGAAAAATTCTTTGTGTTCTCTTTTGTTGTTTTACATTGTCCATTGCAGAGTGTGTTGTTGTGATATCACACGTAACATCACATATCTGGTACCAGAATTTCACCAAGGGATCTTCCAACTTGAGATTAATGCATTTTGGCACATTATGCCTTGAATTCAAAGGCATTTATGTGAAATAGGGCACTTTCAACAAAGCCACTCTCCTCAGTCAAGTTCTCTGATTAAACACCAATTAAAACATCTGAAGAATGTGGATTTGGTCAAGACATAGCCCTGCTCTTGGGAGAGGCTAGTTTGCCTTGCACGAGAAGAAATGCCACTAAGCCAAAGCCATTGAATGTGATCTGATCCAGCAGCCATTCACTATTCCTCCAAGACAAGAATTGATCACCTATAAATAGTGGTTCTCACTGATCATTCAAACTACACCAAAGTAGCTTAGCACATTGCTTTCTCTCATTCTCTCTTAAGTGACAAATTTCTTTGTTTTTGAGCAACCACCATCGGGTTTTGAGTTGCAGCCTTAAATAATCCAATCCAATTGCTCAAACACATCACATATGATGTATATGAGGTTTTCAAACACTTAAATCATCTCTGTAACACCTCTAGCTCAAAATCACCCTTCAACCAAGTCATTATGCATCCATTCTGCAGTTGGATTCCTCCAATTGATCCAAAGATTTCCAAAGTGTTCCAAGGCTTACAATCCACTCAACAACATCCATTGAAGCTGTAGGGATCATCAAATCACTTCTGGAACACCATCTGTGCAGAGTTCCATTTCAGCTTGCATCAAGGTAAGCCTCAAAACTCTCATAACATGATCCATGCATATTTCCTCGCATGATACTTTTGCCAATTGCTTGTCCTCATATGTTGAGTGTTTCCCCTCAATCAATTGTTGTTTACAATTCGTATATAGGATTTCATTGAGTTCATGCCAATTTTAGGGTTTTCAGGTTTTAACTTGTTATGTTCTAATTTAATCCATTTCAATAAAATTGAATATTGCCATCATATTCCTTGTTAAAAAACGCATGAAATTGGTGTTTGAATCATGACAAATGGTTGAGAAACGAGTGAGATATAAAGCTTCACGCATCTGAGCCAAGGAAGAAGATGGCCATGGCACCATTCTTCAGGTTTTCCAACCAAGTTTGCCTTATATTTTTCCCTTGCCATATGTTTAATGAATTGGCATTGCGCCCCAATGGTTGATCAGCTGGTTTATGAGTATTGGCAAGCGAGAGGTCTGGGGTTCGAATCCCCCTCGCCCCAGACCTCTTTTTTATCACTTGTTTTATTTTTATTATTTTTCATATTTATTTTAATGATTTGAAAAATTAATAACTCTCTCAATTTTTATCATTTTTGATTGGTTCTTTTTAGAAAAAATCACAAAAATGTTGAAATATTTTATTCCACAAAAAAATCAAATTTATATTGTTTATTTAATATAGTTGGTATTTTTGTAAATAAATTCATTTTAATTGTTTTTAAACATTTAAAAAATGAATATTCATCTTGAAAATCAAAACCAAATGAGTTTTAAATGATCTTGTGATTAAAACCTCATTTTTCAAACCTTAACCAAAAATCACAAGTGGTTTATTTAAACCTATTTGGTATTTTTATCATTTTTTATTAATTTTCTTTGAAAAATTACTTTTAAAAAGTGAAAATTAGGGTTTCTTTGATTTTTAATCATACACAAATATTTCAAAATACTCATGGGCCTCTAATTGAGTGTAAGACCCAATCCTTTTTGAAACCAAAATAATTTAGGCCTCAGTTATTGTATAAGACCCACTGCGATTTCAAAAATCTCGGCGCAATCGCCATTTTAAAACGAGAATCATCTGGGCCTCTAATAGAGTGTAAGACCCAATCCCCTTTTAACCAAATCCATTTTGGGCCTCAAATATTGTATATAAGTCCTTCTGCATTAAAAGAGAAATCTCGGCGCAATCGCCAGTTCAAAAATCGAATCATCTGGGCCTACCCTCGTGTTATAAGCCCCATTTCTTTTCTTTAAATTTATTTGGGCCTCTATTAGAGTTTAAGACCCATCCCCTTTGTAAATACACCACTTTTTGGGCCTCAGTCATTGTATAAGTCCCGTTGTATTTTAAAAAACAACGACGCGATCGTTTCCTTTTTAACAATAACCTTGGGCTTCTCCTTGAGCTATAAGTCTCATTCCTTGTACAAAAATAAATCTTTGGGCCTCTCCTTAAGTAATAAGACCCAAACCCCTTGTACAGAAATTTTTTTTGGGCCTCACATATTGTATAAGTCCCTCTGTACAGTTTTTAAAACAATGGTGCGATCATCGTTAAAACTTGGGCCTCTCCTCGAGCTGTAAGCCCCAACACTCTTTTCAAAGCACTTTCTCCTTTGATTTTGAATTCAAATATATGTTGTTATCAAAACTTTCTTTGTTGAACAACTAACAAAACAACATGGAAGCTCTACAACGGGTAAGTGTTTATCCGCTTTCATTTACCGCTTTCATATGTATATAACTGTATTGTGGGGCTCCTTCACTGTAAGTCTTCTTATACATCTTTTTATATACTTGTCACATATCCACTGTGTAATACTAGTATAGTTTAGAGTTTTCCCCGGCAACTACGTCTAACACTAGGTAAAGCCTTGTTGGTCACTCTTAAATACAAACAAAACTAGATCCCTAGTAGGATTCCAGATACAGTCTTCCCTCTTCTTGGGGTCAAATAATGTGGAACAAAGAGAAAGGCAGTATTCTCGGTGAACCTTTTCTTAGACTGTCACCCCTAGAAATTGTCAAAGAAACTCTAACTCCCCAGAGATGATCTCGAACTTTCCAAATTCTCGAACTTTCCTGGAATGATCTCTTCTCGAACTTTCCTGGAATGGTCTCTTCTCTGTGAATTACATTTCTTGAATTTCTCTTGGTTTGGAGACCCACAGGCTTCCTAAAAGCATCCCCGCCTCCTCTTGGGCATTGTACAAGGACCCTTTGGCTTCTTAGAAGTTCTCATGCCTTCTCTTGGGCTTAATACAAGGACCCGGACAACCTCTTAAAGGTATAAGATAGAACTTAGTCATCCTTTGCTAGAGCAGTTTTTCCAGCGTCAATACTCCGGCCATTTTAGGTTTGATACTCGTCCCTTGATGCCCGTGCCTCCTCTTGGGCATTGTACAAAAGATAAAACTCTGGACTTGGATAGTCTAAACCTCTTGAGTCTCAAAGACATTCTCAAGTTCCTTTCAAACATAGGAAAAAACACCGATCACCCTGGATCAAGCTCCAGCAGAAACCCGGTCTCTCTCATGAGAGTTCCCCACACTAGGGCCTGCTTCAGAATCTAAACAATCCTCAGCAGTAAGTCAGCCTCCTCTTGGGCTTTGTACAAATGACTCTCCCAAGCAGAGCTAACCTTTTCAGACTCTCTTGTTGAGTCAACAACCTTTTTAGCCTCCGTGTTGGTCTTTGTACAAGACATATATAAAACACTCTCTTATTGAGTATAAAGGACTCTCTTGTTGAGTCAATCAACTTTTAGCCTCCGTCTTGGGCTTTGTACAAGACATATAAAGCACTCTCTTGTTGAGTCAACCTTTTTAGCCTCCGTCTTGGGCTTTGTACAAGACATATAAATCACTCTCTTGTTGAGTATAAAACACTCTCTTGTTGAGTCAATCTCCTTTTAGCCTCAATCTCGGGCTTCGTACGAGACATCAAATCACTCTCTTGTTGAGTATAAAAGACTCTCTTGTTGAGTCAATCACCTGTTCAAGACTCTCTTGTTGAGTCAACCTTTTTAGCCTCCATCTCGGGCTTTGTACAAGACACATACCATCACTCTCTTATTGAGTCAAACTCAGTTCAGCCCTTATCTTGGGCTTTATACAAGATACATTCTCCCCAACGGAGTCAAAATCCCTTTTAGCCTCAATCTTGGGAGTTGTACAAGACAGAAAGAACATTTTCCCCAGAAAAGTCAACTCCTAGCCTCCTCTTAGGCTTTGTATAAAGAAAACCCCGGTTGAGTCAATCAACCTTTTAGCATCAAAGTTGTGCCTTGCTCACAGCATACAAACATCAACCACTCCTCTTTAGAGATGACAAATTCTCTCTCATCCAAAACCCTTTAGCTTCACATCTTGGGCTTTGAACAAGTTATAAACCACCTTTAGCTTCATGTCTTGGGCTTTGAACAAGACACCAAAACAACCTTTTAATAGGAGGAACTACGATCGCTCTGATTTCCCTGTTTCGGGAATACGTAGGCATAAGATTGCAAAAATCTTAGCGAGCATACTAATCGAACAACCCAAAATCCAGTACCTCCATACATCAATCAAGAAGCATCAGACCAAACATCTTACCAAAAACCTCGAAAATAGTCCAGACACCGTGTTTTTAAACAAATAACCTAAGACAGACCCCCTTTTGATAGCATCTGTAAACCAACAGTTTTGACTGTTTAACCTCGGTATGCAAGCAGGGTTAATTGGAGACATCTATTTCCCTTCCTTAATCAACTTAACGGGATAAAAAATGAATTGAACTGTAGTACCAAGCGATAGTGATTCGAAACCACAAAAATCGCGCTACAGAAAAATGGCAACCACAGTGGGAGGCATTCTTTCTAGCCTCTTTTAGGGTGAAAGCTTTAAATTCACAAAGTGTCACAGAAATGGTGACTCTGATGCGTAGTCATTGTCTGTATAGGATCATAAGACTAGAGGTCTAGGATGTTAGGACAAATATATATACTACTTTTCCTAATTGATATCCATGTTTATTTTTCTGCTAATGGGAATGCGTGTGATGCCTCATCTAGAAAGATTCAGTATACACCTACGATAAGTGATGGCATTATACGGGTAATCTTACGGGGAGTGAATCCCAGATAAGAGGTCCCGGTCGACCATCAAATTAGTGGAGATTCCCTTTGCGGATTCAATGCCTGGAAACACGTTCATAGGAAAGGAAGAGAGTCTCTAGGAAAACCAGACTGTGTCTCGGAGGAGCCTTATCTCCATTAAGTACAAACTAGAGCTCTCAAGCTGAGGATACCTTACCCTCGTCAGGAAGTTCTTCCGTTAAGGGACCCTGTCCTTTACTTTATGTCTGATATGAAAAAAATTTAGGTTACTCTCAACAAAGTTCAACAGGAGAAGAGGTCTTGGAAGAACAAGTACCGTATTCTCAATGTGGAGTGCAAGAAAATACAGCAACTATTGAAAGATAAAGATGCTCTGATCGAGATTTTAGAGCAACATGTTGTAGAAAATCAAGATGACCAAAGGAATTTCCTCGCTCCTTTCACTTGGGAAAGGAATGACGACCCGACAATGGCTCAAGAGCCCCGGTCAAAGAAAAGGAAAATACCAGAACCCGCACCTGAGCTCGCTTCAGAGAGGACTCAGGACCCATAAGTTTAGATTTCCTTATACAGCACTTTGTAAATTACTGTATTTCCATTCCGCAATCTTTGAATTCAATAAAACTGGGTTTCCCCACTGTTTGATATTTGCAATCCAATTGGTGAAGTTTATTTTGATTAAAACAAAAATTAATTAA
Organism: Lathyrus tuberosus; assembly: GCA_022829125.1. Taxonomy (NCBI): domain Eukaryota; kingdom Viridiplantae; phylum Streptophyta; class Magnoliopsida; order Fabales; family Fabaceae; genus Lathyrus; species Lathyrus tuberosus. The sequence goes on along the minus strand of JALAZF010000270.1, from coordinate 7,075,363 downwards.
AATATAATCATTGCATATCATTCATCATTCTCACGTAACGCATTCCTCTTACCTACGAATCTCACGTTTGTGTCTCGGTTCTAGTGTCAAATTGTCTCATTCGTACAATACTCAGGCCAATCGACAGAAAAAGATGGATGATCCCGAGGAAGAGAATGGAGAGTTAAGGGAAGAGATCGACACTCTGAAAGAGGATCTGAGAAAGCTTCATAATGACATGTAATCTCCAGCAGAAGCTTAGATGCAACAACAAAGGATTGTAATCTCAGAGATCACATCAACGCCTATAGTGGAAAAGTATGATCCTAGGTGCAAAATGTCGAAAGATCGTCCCTGGGGTATGCCTATTAACTATATCCCGAAATGATATGTTTCGTCGATCACTGAAGATCAGGGAACCGCAGCAGGAGCCGCTGGGCCTGAAGGTTACAAACTTCGGGAAAGCGAAGATGCCAGGGGCATGACAGCAACTCCTGAAGGTTACAAACTTCAGGAGAGGGAAGGACCTAGAGTCTCTGCCGTATTGACTATACCACCACCCGTGGTACACACTATCCCAGAAGGACAGATTCCATCGATACCTTCCTGTGGAAACGAAAGTATGTTCGATAGAATGAATGAGTTCCAGGAACAGTTTCTGGAAATGCAGAAAGAACTACAAGCCCTTCGCGGTCAGGATCTATTTGGAAAGGACGTCGCAGACCTTTGTTTGGTCCCCAATGTGAAAGTTCTGCACAAATTCAAAGTGCCCGAATTTGAAAAGTACAAGGGTAACTCTTGCCCTCAAAGCCATTTGGTGATGTACGCTCGGTGAATGTCAACTCAGACAAAGAACCAGGAGCTAATGATTCACTATTTTCAGGATAGTTTAACCGGTGCCGCACTAAAATGGTACATGGGTTTAAAGCGCACTAAGATTAGCACTTTCAGAGATCTTGGCGCTGTTTTCGTTCAGCAGTATAATTATAACATGGGCATGGCACCGGACAGAGATCAACTCAGATCGATGTCACAAAAGGACAAGGAAACCTTTAAGGAGTACGCTCAGAGATGGCGTGAAATTTCCGCCCAAATTTGTCCACCTCTTGAGGAAAAAGAGATGACAAAGATCTTCTTAAAAACCTTGAGCTCATTTTACTACGACTGAATGGTTGCCAGTGCGCCTAGTGACTTTACCGAGATGGTGGGCATGGGAGTTCTTCTTGAGGAAGCAGTCCGAGAGGGACGTTTAGTTAAAGATGCTGGGTCATCAAGTAATACAAAACGATACGGTAGTGCTCTCCCTAAGAAAAAAGAGCAGGATATTGGGAATATCTCTCTCGGAAAGCAAAGGCAAAGATACCAACTAGTAGCAGCTGTAACTCCTGCTATTAACCCTGCGCCTGTTCCTACGTATCAACCTCAGGTTGCTCAGAGCCAACCTAATCAACAACAATATCAGCAAAGGACACAACAGCCTCTTCAATAGGCTCGTCCTCAATACAACAACAACCGTACAACACGACCACCAGGGTTCGACCCTATACCAATGTTGTACGCAGAACTGTTTCCATTATTACTGGTCAAGGGGCATGTCCAAACCAGGTCTCCTCTTACAGTACCAAAAAATCTGCCTTTTTGGTTCAAAGAGGATCAGACTGTCCACCAGGAAACAGTCATGCCCTTCTTTTGCTTCTTAAGGAATGTAGGACATTCTTTCTTGACATGTCCATAACCTTCACACTCAAAGCATTGAATCCCTTTGTCTTGAGCAGTCTTCTCTTCATCCTTCTCTTTTGACTTGCTGATGTCAGAGGAGATGTTCTTAACATTAGGTTTGAAGTTCTTATTCATCCTCTTGAAAACCTTGTTAAACTGTCTTCCCAGCAAAGCAATGGCCTGAGACAGCTCCTCATGAGATTCAACACCATTCCTTTTCTTCTCTTCTTGAGTATTGGATACCAAGGCTATATTCTTGGCCTTCTTTTCAGGTTCCTCCTCATTCAGCCCTAACTCAAAAGTTTGAAGTGATCCAATAAGCTCATCAACCCTCATTTTGCTGATGTCTTGAGCTTCTTCAATTGCAGTCACCTTCATCTTATACCTCTTGGGAAGGGATTTAAGGATTTTCCTCACCAGCTTTTCTTCAGTCATCTTCTCTCCAAGAGCACTAGAGGCATTAGACAGCTCAAGAATACTCATATGAAAGTCATGAATAGTTTCATCTTCCTTCATCTTTAAGCTTTCAAACTTTGATGTCAGAAGTTGAAGTCTTAACATCTTAACCTTTGAAGTTCCTTCATGAGTGGTCTTCAAGATGTCCCAAGCTTCCTTAGCTACTTCACAGGTATTGATCAACCTGGATATGTTCTTATCAACTCCATTGAAGATAGCATTTAAAGCTTTGGAATTTCCAAGGGCAAGCTCATCTTCTTCCTTGGTCCATTCTTCTTCAGGTTTCAGTTTTGAGCTGCCTTCTTTTTCTTTCCCAGCATCATCTTTCTCAACAACAACAGGTGCTTTCCATTCTTTTATGATAGCCTTCCAAGCCCTGCTGTCCAAGGATTTCAAAAAGGTAATCATCCTTGGTTTCCAATAATCATAATTAGAGCCATCCAAAATAGGGGGTCTATTCACAAATCCACCAACTTCCTTGTCCATCTTACCAGAAAGTATTAGCCCTAGATCTCACCCAGATGCAGAGCAGGATGCCTGCTCTAATACCAATTGAAATTCTGGTACCAAATATGTGATGTTACGTGTGATGTCACAACAACACACTCTGCAATGGACAATGTAAAACAACAGAAGAGAACACAAAGAATTGTTCACCCAGTTCAGTTAAACAACTTACTCCGGGGGCTACCAAGCCAGGGATGAATTTCACTATCAGTAGAATTAATTTACAGACTCAACAACCCAGTTGACATCTCTTAAACTTAATCTCTACTTAATGAACTTTCTACCTAAGAGACCACTTAGGTATGAGAACACTACTCAATCCCTAAATCACTTCAGTGATATAATTCAAAGATCACAAACTTTGAAAAACACAACTTGATTCTGCTTCACAGCTTTGATCAAGAACAACTCAAAACAACAACACCAATTCACACTAGAATGGTTTACAACACATACACGAAGACATAAACGACTCTCAGTCTTTAGCTCTCTTTCTTCGTTACTTTCTTCAAGGATTGATGCGCTTTATATAGCCATTTGATTTTGTCTTGGACCTGTTACAATATCTGTCCTGATTTGTTATTTAAAACTGAATCTTCAACAGATTTTGTCTCTCAAAATCTTCTTAAATCTTCAGCTTTTAAACACTCCTACAAATCTGCATCAAATCTATTTGCAACAGAAAATATCTCCTCCAAGATATTCGTATCTAATAACTCTAACAGCTCTCCCAAAATTCTAGCTAATACGTTTAACCCTAAAAACATCTCAAACCTGATGTTTTACTGATCTGCATATCTGATGTCATGACATTGCATGTGACATCAGACTTCAAAACTTCAACAACTTAAACACCTAACATTATCCAATGTTAAGACTCAATGTTAAGACATCACCCATGTGACATCAACATTGCACAACTTTGTTTTACCAAAATCCTAGCCAATCCAAGAGCTAACAACAAGTGGTTAATTTAAACCTATTTGATATTTTTATCATTTTTTATTAATTTTCTTTGAAAAATTACTTTTAAAAAGTGAAAATTAGGGTTTCTTTGATTTTTAATCATACTCAAATATTTCAAAACACTCATGGGCCTCTAATAGAGTGTAAGACCCAATCCTTTTTGAAACCAAAATAATTTGGGCCTCAGTTATTGTATAACCCACTGCGATTTCAAAAATCTCGGCGCGATCGCCATTTCTAAACGAGAATCATCTGGGCCTCTAATAGAGTGTAAGACCTAATCCCCTTTTAACCGAAACCATTTTGGGCCTCAGATATTGTATAAGTCCCTCTGCGTTAAAAGAGAAATCTCAGCGCTATCGCCAGTTCAAAAATTGAATCATCTAGGCCTACCCTCGTGTTATAAGCCCCATTTCTTTTCTTTAAATTTCTTTGGTCCTCTATTAGAGTGTAAGACCCATCCCCTTTGTAAATACACCACTTTTTGGGCCTCAGTCATTGTATAAGTCCCGCTGTATTTTCAAAAACAACGGCGCGATCGTCGCCTTTTTAACAATAACCTTGGGCTTCTCCTCGGGCTATAAGTCCCATTCCTTGTACAAAAATAAATCTTTGGGCCTCTCCTTGAGTTATAAGACCCAACCCCCTTGTACAAAAAAACTTTTTGGGTCTCACATATTGTATAAGTCCCTCTGTACAGTTTTTAAAACAACGGTGCGATCATCGTTAAAACTTGGGCCTCTCCTCGAGCTGTAAGCCCCAACAATCTTTTCAAAGCACTTTCTCCTTTGATTTTGAATTCGAATATATGTTGTTATCAAAACTTTCTTTGTTGAACAACTAACAAAACAACATGGAAGCTCTACAACGGGTAAGTGCTTATCCGCTTTCATTTACCATTTTCATATGTATATAACTGTATTGTGAGGCTGCTTCAGTGCAAGTCTTCTTTCACATCCTTTTATATACTTGTCACATATCCACTGTGTAATACTAGTATAGTTATTTAGAGTTTTCCCCGGCAAATACGTCTAGCACTAGGTAAAGCCTTGTTGGTCACTCTTAAATACAAACAAAACTAGATCCCCCGTAGGATTCCAGATACAGTTTTCCCTCCTCTTGGGGTCAAACAATATGGAACAAAGAGAAAGGCAGTATTCTCGGTGAACCTTTTCTCAGACTGTCACCCCTAGAAATTATCAAAGAAACTCTAACTCCCTAGAGATGATCTTTTCTCTGTGAATTGCATTTCTTGAATTTCTCTTGGTTTGGAGACCCACAGGCTTCCTAAAAGCATCCCCGCCTCCTATTGGGCATTGTACAAGGACCCTTCAGCTTCTTAGAAGTTCTCATGCCTTCTCTTGGGCTTAATACAAGGACCCGTGCGACCTCTTAAAGGTATAAGACAGAACTTAGTCATCCTTTGCTAGAGCAGTCTTTCCAGCGTCAATACTCCGGCCATTTTAGGGTTGATTCTCATCCCTTAATGACCGTGCCTCCTCTTGGGCATTATACAAAAGATAAAACTTTAGACTTGGACAGTCTAAACCTCTTGAGTCTCAAAGACATTCTCAAGTTCCTTTCAAACATAGGAAAAAAGTGACTCTCCCTAGCAGAGCCTCCTCTTGGGATTTGTACAAATGTCTCTCCCTAGCAGAGCTAACCTTTTCAGACTCTCTTGTTGAGTCAACAACCTTTTTAGCCTCCGTCTTGGGCTTTGTACAAGATATATATAAAACACTCTCTTTTTGAGTATAAAGGACTCTCTTGTTGAGTCAATAAACTTTTAGCCTCCATTTTAGGCTTTGTACAAGACATATAATGCACTCTCTTGTTGAGTCAACCTTTTTAGCCTTCGTCTTGGGCTTTGTATAAGACATATAAATCACTCTCTTGTTGAGTATAAAAGACTCTCTTGTTGAGTCAATCTGCTTTTAGCCTCGATTCTCGGGCTTCGTACGAGACAGCAAATCACTCTCTTGTTGAGTATAAAAGACTCTCTTATTGAGTCAATCACCTGTTTAAGACTCTCTTGTTGAGTCAACCTTTTTAGCCTCTGTCTCGGGCTTTGTACAAGACACATACCATCACTCTCTTATTGAGTCAAGCTCAGTCCAGCCTCCATCTTGGGCTTTATACAAGATACATTCTCCCCAACGGAGTCAAAATCCCTTTTAGCCTCAATCTCGGGCGTTGTACAAGACAGAAAGAACATTTTCCCCAGAAAAGTCAACTCCTAGCCTACTCTTAGGCTTTGTATAAAGAAAACCCCGGTTGAGTCAATCAACCTTTTAGCATCAAAGTTGTGCCTTGCTCACAGCATACAAACATCAACCACTCCTCTTTAGAGATGACAAATTCTCTCTCATCCAAAACCCTTTTGCTTCACATCTTGGGCTTTGAACAAGATACAAACCACCTTTTAGCTTCATGTCTTGGGCTTTGAACAAGACACTAAAACAACCTTTTTCCTCCCATAGAATAGGAGGAACTACGATCGCTCTGATTTCCCTGTTTCGGTGATTGTCCTTGATTTTTGCTTTTTGCTCGGGGTTTGGGTTGTGTTAGAGATAAACATCGCAAACTTTGATTAGGGATGATTATCTGTTAGTTTCTGGATGCTAGAGATAGATTTAGAGCTAACGATCTTTATGGGTGTCGAAGCTTAATGCCTCTGTATCTCGAGTCGGGTGCGAGAGTGTCGACGAGGGTAACACGGTTGTTCTCTCAGATTAGTGTATCAGAGATGGAAATTGTTGTGAGCGATGCTGGATGATATTGAGGAGTATTGTAGGTTGAGTATAATTGGTCGATTGGTTTAAGTTTGTGACGCGTGGATTATATGCATGCCGGATAAGTTTCTTCTCTCTGAAGAATGAATTCTTTTTATGTTGATATTTACTTTTCTGCTTTTACTTTAACCAATTTTAAACCCAAACTCTATAACATTTCAATTGTCGAACGGCAGTTCAATAGCACCGATCTTTGTGGACACGATAAATTCCCAGAAAAATACTTCCAAAAACTTTTGTTGCTTGCCGCTTTACCACCTCAACAAAATGGCGTCGTTGCCGGGGATTGGTTTTGATATTGAATTGCATTGCGATAGTTTTGATGTTTTGGAGCTTTGTACATAATTATTTATATTGTATATATGCTTGTATAGATACTTGTTTTGCTTTTATTTTCCATTATGTTTGTTCGAATGTTGTATACATTTTGTTCCCGTAACGTTTGTTCAAGTGTTTGGTTAGGACACTTGCTTTTGGTTTGCGCGGTGAGGCATCACCGTGTCATGAAGGGAGGAAGTTACTAGCTAAGCACAGTAAAGGCGTCGAGCTTACGACGTAAAACAAGCATGTTTTATCGTTTTTTTTGTTTCGTTATTACTTTTTCATTCTAGCTTAGGTAGTGTGGTGAGCATTCATTAAACAAGTTGTACTCAGATTGTTCGTAAAATTCTCAAATCTTCACTTTACCACTTGTTTAATCCAATTTCACCCGGTCTTTTAGTTTGTTTATATTAATAATTCTTGTGTTTGTCAATGAGCTTGTTTTGAGTAGCTTGAGGAAATTTAAGGTGATGTTCCAAGTTTGATCGTTTCAACTTACGAATGTATGGTAATGATATTGTTAAGTTTTGTACACGTCTAAGGTATGTGTTTATCGCTTTCTAGACTTTAGCATATTCATGATACTTAGGCTTTTTACAAACTTCCATGCCATTCATTCTTTTGTATACTTGTTCTTGATGTGAATCACTTTAGTTCCCACCCTTTTTGTGAGGTAGCTTTCCATTGTTCATATATGCGCGGAGTACCAACATTCTTGTTCTAACTAGATTTTATTATGCTTAATCTTTTGTTTGTGTTGATTATATGAAAGCATGAAAAGGATCAAGGCATTTTGTTTCATTTTGAGCACAACTACCTAGCCAAATAGTCAATTCACCCTGTGAGTGTGTGAGCATTTGTTAAACCCCTTTGTGTCTTTCTATCATTATCCATGTTATTTGAACTTAATGCTTGTCTTTGAGTATTGAATTCACTTTTTGTATGGATTTTGATTGATGGTTTTTTCTTGAACCCTCAACTTTGTGTTGTTGTATGAATTTTTACCTTGCCTTAGAAAGTAGGGAGTATTCACATGATGAAGTGGTTGAATTCAAGTTGGGGAGAGAATGCTTGTTTACTCATTGGTTGGTTTCTATGAGGTTGAAAAAGAAAAGAAAAAAGAGAAAAATATGAAAAAGAAAAGAAAAAAGAGAAAAATATGAAAAATAAAAGTAAAAAAAAGAAATAGAAAATCCTTGAGAAAGGAAACAAAAAGAGTTCAAATAATTGTGTTAAATAAGTATTGTGTTTTGTGTAACACTTGGGATTTTGGAAGAAGTTGATTGGAATTTTGTGTTTGAGTCTTTGTGACTTGATCACTCCCTTAGGTTTAGGAAAGTTTTTGTTTCAATTACCTTTAGAAATTGCCCCTTGTTTGTTTACCCGACCACGCTACAACCTTGAAAGCCCTTGTGATTCTTGTTTTTATGTTTTCAATATGATTTTTGGATGAATGCATAATTTAGTCTTTTGTTTTCAAGATTGTTGTGTGAGTGTCAAATTCCTCATTTTGTGTGTTTTTCATCCACTGATGAATATTTGATAGGTGTGATTCATGATTGAACTTGTGTTGTTTTAGGATATTTGGCATGATTTTTGTATTTTGCATTTGTTTTGTCCCTATGTTGTCGTTGTAGTTTAGTGGTAAGTATTTACTTTGTGTGTACCGTTTTTCATTTGAACCATTCATTTGTCCATTTTTCAAAACCTGTTGATTCGTGATTCTTTGGTTGTTACTCTGTTTCTTTGAGTTGCTTGATTCTTGTTTAGCGACAAACAAGTTGAAGTTGGGGAGAGTTTGATAAGTGAAAATTTTAGCTATTTTTGTATATAAGTTTTGTTGCACTTATCGATATTTTTGTATATAAGTTTTGTTGCACAAGGAAGGGGAAAATGACAGGGCACTAAAGAAGGAAATAGTGCATGCCTGGCAACATATTCATAAGAAAGGAAGAGAGTCTCTAGGAAGACCAAATTGTATCTCCATGGAGCCTTATCTCCACTGGGTACAAACTAGAGCCCTCAAGCTGAGGATGACTTACCCTCGCCAAGATGTTTTTCCATTAAAGGAATCTGTCCTTTATTTCATGTCTGATACGGAAAAACTCCAGGTAGATCTCAACAAAGTTCAACGTGAGAAGAGCTCTTGGAAAAACAAGTACTGAATCCTCATGTGGAATGTACCAAGATTCAGGAACTGTTAAAAGAGAAGGATGCTCTGGTTAAAATATTAGAACAACATGCTATAAAGAGTCAAGAAGACCGAAGAAATTTGGTCGCTCCTTTCACTTGGCAAAGGACTGACGACCCAACAACAGATGAAGAGCCCCGGTCAAAGAAAAGGAAAATACTGGAACCAGCATCTGAGCTCTCTTCAGAGAGGACTCAGGATCCGTGAGCTTAGCCATTTTCCTTACAACACTTTGTAAAATACTGGCAGCAGCTCAGAGAAGAAATCGACGCTCTAAAGGAAGGTTTGGAAAAACTTCACAATGACATGCAATCCCTGGCAGCAGCTCAGAGGCAACAACAAAGGACTGTGATCTCGGAGATTACATCTACGCCCATTATGGAAACACATGAGAATCATCCTCGGTACAACATGCCTAAAGATCGCCCCTGGGGCATGCCTCTCAACTTTGTCCCTGAAGGATATATCCCGCTGGTCACTGAAGACCAAGAAATTGCAGCAGGAACCACTGGACCTGAAGGTTACAAACTTCGGGAAAGTGAAGATGCAAGGTTTATAACAGCAACTCCTGAAGGTTACAGACTTCAGGGCACTGAAGCGCCAAGAGTCACCGCTATAATGTTTATACCATAGCCAGTGGTACACACTGTCCCGGAAGGACATATTCCACAAGTAATTTCTGGTGGAAACGAAGACATGTACGAAAAAATGATGAGTTCCAGGAATAATTCTTGGAAATGCAGAAGGAACTGCATGTCATTCGCGGTCAAGACTTATTTGGAAAGGACGCCGCAGACCTCTGTTTGGTCCCTAATGTAAAGATCCCGCACAAATTCAAAGTGTTTGACTTTGAAAAATACAAAGGCAACTCTTGCCCTCAAAGTCATTTGGTGATGTACCCTCGAAAGATGTCAACTCAGACAGAAAATCAACAGTTACTGATCCATTATTTCCAAGACAGTTTTACCGGTGCCGCACTCAAATGGTACATGGGTTTAAACCGCACCAAGATCAGTACTTTCAGAGATCTCGGTGCTGCCCTCGTTCAGCAGTATAAATAAAATTTGGACATGGCACCAGAAAGGGATCAGCTCAGAGAATTGTCGCAGAAGGACAAAGAAACTTTAAAAGAATATGCTTAGAGATGGCGTAAAATTGCCGCCCAGATTTGTCCCCCTCTTGAGGAAAAAGAGATGACCAAGATCTTTTTGAAAACCTTAAGCTCATTCTATTACGACTGAATGGTTGCAAGTGCGCCCAAGGACTTCACTGAAATGGTGAACATGGGTGTACGCCTTGAAGAAGCAGTCCGAGAAGGATGATTGGTCAAAGATGCAGAGCCATCTAGCAGTACCAAAAGATACGGTAGTGCTTTCCAAAAGAAAAAAGAGCAAGATATTAGTAATATCTCTCTGGGAAAGCAAAGGCGAAGGTATCAACTAGTAGCGGCGATAACTCCCGCTATTAACCCTGCGCCGGCTCTGACTTATCAACCTCATGTTGCTCAGAGCCAAACAAATTAACAACAGTATCAGCAAAGGACGCAACAGCCTCTTCAGTAGACTCGTCCACAGTACAACAACAACAATCATACGACACGACCATCAGGGTTTGACCCTATACCGATGTTATATGCAGAACTATTTCCACTTTTACTGGCCAAGGGGCACATCCAAACCAGGTCTCCTCTTATAGTACCGGAAAATCCACCATTTTGGTTCAAAGTGGATCAAACTTGCCCTTACCATCAAGGAGGATCGGGGCACAACATTGAGAACTGTCTCAGTTTCAAGTCTGATGTACAAAAGCTTGTTAGGAACGGGATCTAATCTTTCAAAGATACTAATTCGAATGTTCAGACGAACCCGTTGCCGCAACACAAAATGACTGCAGTAAATTTAATAGAAAAAGAATTTAGCCGCAGTTATTAAATTCACGATGTACTCCTATTAGGAACCAATCTGGTCAGGATGCATTACAGGCAGAGCGGGTACGGTCATCTACCGCCTCACAGTTATCACCAGTGTGATATTTGCTCAAAGATTAACCAAGGGTGTTCCATAGTGCAATCAGCTCTACAAGAACAGATGGATCTGGGCTGGATCCAGGATCACCGAATCCGTGAAGTCAACATGGCCCATACGTATCCCCACATTATTCAGAACAACGACATCCATGCAATGAACGTCAACTTGGTGGCAATGCACTCAAGGCAAAGTCAATACCATAATCTGCCACGACACGATTACAATTCTTGTCCGATCTGATCAACAAGCAATCAGGGATGCTCTTTTGTACAAGAGGCCCTCCAACGTCAGATGGATCTCGGATGGATCCAAGACTACCGTGAGAGAAATAACCAACAAGTCAATATGGTTCAGATCTTTGACATACGCTTGATGAATACCAGTCTGGTAGAATTACACGCTAAGAAAGTCAGGCTCGGCTTTCTGGCTTCACATGATTATCTGGACTGTGAACAATGTCATGAAGATGACCAAGGGTGTGCACTGGTCTAAACAACACTTCAACACTTGTTAGACCACTGGTTTCTTCCAATCTACTTGGATGAAGCTACACAACAGATCAGTATGACTGACGGGGATCCTGATATGCATCAAAGTCAGGATGTCCGCTCGATGTAAACAGGCCTAGCAAAGTTGCACTGCATACAAAGTGGGCGTGGTCGGATGCCACCCCACAACTATGAGCGCTGTAGAGTTTGTTCAAAGAAAAACCAAGGATGCTATCTCGTACGAACGACTCTTTAAAATCAGTTAGACCAAAAAGAGATCCGACCATGTTCAAGTTCTGGGTTGATCAATGTGATACAAAACTATCTCCCTGATCAAGGCAAAGACGTTGTCATAATCTCAGGTCATGGGAGGACCAAAGACGTTTGCGCCATAATCCCTCTACTCGATGAATCAAGAGTTCCTCTTGATAGTAGAAAAGTTCCTAACCAGGAACTGATTGAGGTTGCCTATAATGGTTAGAAAAATCAGAAAGCTCCTGTGGTTATCTACCTGCCAGGTCCAATACCGAACAAATCGGAAAAGGTTATCCCTTACAAGTACGGTGCAAAAACCATCAAAAATGGAAAGGAAACTCCATTACCCCCCGTCGTAAATATCACCGACATCAATCGAGTAACACGGAGCGGTCGGATCTTCAACAGAGGAGTTGGAGAACCCACCAAAGAGAAGGAACCTCAAATCAAAGTTCCCAATCAACCAGTCAGTCAATTTAGTAATCCAGAACTAGTAAGAAAAAACGATGAGATGTTGAAGCTCATCCAGAAAAGTGAGTATAACATTGTGGACCAACTGTTGCAAACTCCATCTAGAATCTCTGTGCTATCTCTCTTGCTCAGTTTCGAAGCTCACAGGGAAGCTCTGCAGAAAGTCTTGGAGCAAGCTTTCGTAGAATAAGATGTAACGATAAGACAGTTTTACAGCATCATTTCCAACATCACTTCCTGCAACAACTTAGGATTTAGTGATGAAGAACTCCCGGAAGAAGGCAAAAATCACAATATGGTACTTAACAATACAGTCAACTTCCAGGACGATGCTCTAGCCAGCGTACTGGTAGATACAAGATCATCTTTGAATGTTATGCCAAAATCAACTCTGATGCGACTATCATTTCAAGGAGCTCTGATGAGAGGCAGTGAGATCATCGTCAAAGCCTTTAACGGATCTAGAAAAATAGTTATCGGCGAAGTTGATCTTCCCATAACTATTGGTCCTCACACTTTCCAAGTCACTTTCTAAGTCATGGACATCCGGGAAGCATAGAGCTGTTTATTAGGAAGACCTTGGATACACGAAGCTGGGGCAGTCACTTTGACACTTCAACAGAAGCTGAAGTTCATCAAGAATGACAAATTAGTCAAAGTATGCGGAAAGCAGGCCTTAATAGTGAGCAACTTATCATCATTCTCCTGTGTAGAACCCGAGGAGATTGTTGGAACCCAGATCCAATCACTCTCGGTGAGCAATGAGAATCAACCAGAAATAGGGACGTCGATTTCCTCATACAAAGATGCTCTCGAAGTGATCAAGAGTAACAACGTAAAGGGATGGGGACAGCTCGTAATTCCTACGGATAACAAGACAAAGAAAGGTCTTGGTTTCTCCTCAACCCGTACCCAGACTTCTACTAAAGATGAAAGTTTTCATCCTATTCAGGACTTCTTCCACAGTGGAGGCTTCCTCCACCCAGTGTCTAAAGAAGTACACACCATCAATAAGAGTGACTCCTTCGATACGGATGAGGAATGGAAATCTTATCTCAACGAAAACGGTTATATGTCTCAAGAAAAAGTGCCTATGTCATTCTATTCTCCAAAGCAGAGCCCGAGACATATACCAAGATCAGACGCTCGGATGATCTATGGAGATTATGATCCTAAAGGATGTCGTGCTCCTCCTAATTCATTAGAAGATGACCTAATGAAAGACAGCTTTGACCAAGATTATTTTGATCCCCTGGATGACTTGCCTATCTGGAAGTCGTACCTAGAAGACTTGGGGGAAAAAATTCATCCAAACAATGCCTATCAGCTGAGTAATATTGAAAAGAATACCCACGTCCCCACTGAGTCATGGGATAATTACTCAGGACATTCCAAAGATATCCAGCACAATGATGAATCTGCAAAGATTGTAGGACAAGAATTCATCAACTATACTTTTCCTGAGGTCAACGTCATTGAGAAGGATGACTCCTCTGTCCCCACAGAAGTGACACCTTAGGATTGCCGAGTGGTAAGTACGACTTATTGGTCAAGTACACTGCTCCTGAAAGCTCTCGCATCAGATACGAGGACATCCAGCCAACTGGATGGGGAGATCCTCTTAAGAGTGAAAACACTAAGGAGGATACAACAGAAGAGTTCGTTTATGAAAACTCTGCATGGGAGAAATACTCCAGTGATCCCACTCTGCCAGAAATCAGTGTCATTTCTGAGGACAAACCAAGAAAGAAGGTACTAGACATTGTGATTCACCGAGGAGTTCGTCGCCAATGGGTTGTTGTCGATGTCCCAAAAGTCGTCCATAAGTCTAAGTAATTTCCATCTTTGTTTTAACCTTTCACCCTGCCCAGGTGAAACGGATGTTTTTATAGGGCTCATTTTCTGTAAATGTCCCTCTTCGCTTCGCCCAAAGTGACAGAGTTTTGTTTTATAGGGTTGTATTTCAAGAATCGACAAATCATAAATAAATAAGCGTCGCTCTGTCATTCCCGCATTTTTTGCTGTTTTCACTTTTCGTTTTTCAGAAAATGGTAATCCTAAAACAACCCAAAATAAAAAAACAAGCATTTTTCCAGGAAATACACTGCACACACTCTTGCATTCTCTCTATCACTTCTAAAAAATGAATCATCACATCATACAGATTGCTTATTTTAAACCCCGTTGAAACATACGATCCAATGCCCTCTCCCAACTTTGAATTCCCGGTATTTGAGGCTAAAGAAGAAGAGGACACATAAATTCCAGAAGAGATCTCTCGACTACTCAGGCAAGAGGAAAGGTCCATTGAACCTCACAAAGAGCCGTTGGAAACGATCAACTTGGGATCAGAGGAAGAAAAGAAGGAAGTTAAGATTGGGGCATTGCTCAGTCCGATTGTCAAAGAACGCTTGATAAAACTTCTTAAAGAGTTTCCAGATGTGTTTGCTTGGTCCTATCAGGACATGCCAGGGTTGGATACCAGCATCTTAGAACATCATTTAACGCTAAAGACAGAATGTCCTCCGGTAAAGCAAAGGCTGAGACGGACTCACCCAGATATGACTATCAAAATCAAGGAGGAAGTGCAGAAACAAATCGACGCAGGTTTCCTTGCCACCTTAGAATATCCTCAATGGTTAGCCAACATAGTGTCAGTTTCTAAAAAGGATGGAAAAGTCAGAATGTGTGTAGACTACAGGGATCTGAACAAAGAAAGTCTAAAGGACGACTTCCCCTTACCACACATTGACATACTGGTAGACAGTTCTATATGGGGAATCAACATGATTGGCACGATCCAACCCAAAGCTTTAAATGGACATCGGTTCATCCTGGTAGCCATTGACTACTTCACCAAGTGGGTCGAAGCAGCGTCATACACTATTATAACCCGACAAGCCGTGGTCTGATTTATCAAAAACAATCTCATTTGCTGTTATGGTGTTCCAAGCCAGATTATTACGAACAATGGATCTAACTTAAACAATAAGATGATGAAAAAGTTGTGTACTGAGTTCAAGATCGAATGCCATAACTCATCTCCCTACTGACCTAGGATGAACGGAGCGGTATAAGCAGCTAACAAGAACATCAAGAAGATCATTCAAAAGATGGTTATAACCTACAAAGACTGGAATGAGATGCTACCCTTTACTCTTCACGGTTATCGCACATCTGTCCCCACTTCAACAGGGGCAACCCCTTTCTCTCTAGTATATGGCATGGAAGCAGTGCTTCCCATAGAAGTAGAGATCTCATCAATCCGGGTATTGATGGAAGCTAAGTTAACAGAGGCTTAATGGTGTCAAAGTCGACATGATGAATTGAATCTGATCGAAGAAAAGCGAATAACGGCTCTGTGCCATGGTCAGTTATATCAGAAAAGAATGAAGAAGGAGTTTGACAAAAAGGTCCGACCCCGCATCTTCAGGAAATGAGACCTTGTGCTAAAAAAGATACAATCATTCCTCACTGATTCCTGGGGCAAATGGACTCTGAATTACGATGGCCCTTATGTGGTCAAGAAAGCCTTCTCAGGTGGCGCCTTGAGACTCGCAACCATGGATCGAGAGGAGTTTGCCTACCCCACAAATGTTGACGTATTCCAGAAATACTTTTGCTAAATGAAATAAAAAAAACGTCTCGATGGATTGAAAACCCGAAAGGATGGTCCAGGAAAAAATTAGAGACACAAGCAAAAATCATCCCGAGGGATTGAAAACCTCAAAGGAAAATAGAGGTAAAAGTTAGGGATTCATGGCAAGTAACTACATCTGATCGGTTCAACTCCTCAGCAGTAGCGCCATCCATCAGGAGAACTTCCAGTCAAGGTCATCTTCGACAAAAGCTCAGGATGTCTAGAATTCAAAGTTGGTAGAAGGATAATGGTTGTTATGTTTCAATGTAGCCCTTTTCCCTTAAATTATCATTTTCTAAATTTGTAAATACTCTATGGGATCACCCGCTTGACTGATTTCCATCCTATCAATAAAATTTGAGCCCTAGTGCTTTGTTTGCAATTCTCATTTGTTTTAGCTTTACAGAATGACATTTTTAACATGATCAACGATTCTTGAAATAAAACAAAAATGAATTTACTTGTCAAAATATTTTCTGCTTATAAAATAAAGATGGCAATTCCTTTTGACTTTGAACATCAAAAAGAACATCGATAGCTTCTCTGAAGGTGATTGAACCTCAGAGTGCAGAATCAAAGTACTTATTCTAAACCAGTGCACCTGAATGAAGGATCAACTGTGACAGATATAATGTCCCGTCTGATATCCCCGGCAGAGTTTTTACCTCTTAAGATCGATTGACGATTTTCCCTTCCCCACAGGGTCTACCTCCCCAAAGCAAGGCGATATTGCTATCTTAAACTAATGATACTTTTCATCCCCCGCAGTGGTCGAGTATCTAGTCATGTTCATTCACCAATCTGTATGTTGCGTCAGTTTTGTCAGCATAAACATACATACATCATGTATAATTGATTCACATTCATAATCATATTGCATTAATATCGCTCTGGTTATACTCATTTCCCTAGTGATAAAACCCTTTTGTCAATCAAGTTGTCAGTTGTCATTTCCGTGTCGGATAAGACAAAATCCTGGTTCAAGTTCTTTCCTCGTCAGGAAATGTATCGTCTGAGCAATCTCTCCCCCAGTTTATTTCTGGATTAGAGACTGTCATCAACAAATTTGATAACTTGAACCTCTGAAAGGCAAGAAGACATTCAACAGACACCTTCAAAACACCAATCTTCATCATCGAAGATGATATTTCTCGCTTTCCCGAATTAAGGAAAATCCCCAGAGAAAGCCTTTTAACCGAAGACTCTCGCCAATACATTGGTTTTTCTCCCAAGAAATTCGATGTGAATGAAGTCACCAACACCTCAAAATGGGATTACATCACTTGGCATTTCTCCGAAAAGGTCTCGAAGAAAAGTATGGTGTAATATCCCTAAGCAAAAAGCAGTCTCTCAAGAGACTCGTTTTCCCCAGTAGAGTCAACAAATGGCATCTCCAATAGAGAAGTTTGCACACCTCTACAGCTCAGACAGATGGGTACCCCCAGTAAGTCTGACATCAAAACGTTTTCAATCAAATGGCATCTCCCTGGTAAAACTCGGCGAGAAGTTTGATAAAGATCATTACACATAGCGTCCCTTGTCAAGGAAGAAACTCGACAAGAAGAAACTAAGACCAGTTCCTTGGCTGAAGACCAGGATCGAGGGGAAGTTTATTTTAGAAACTAAGACCAGTTCCTTGGCTGAAGACCAGGATTGTTGGGAGGTTTATTACAAAAAGAAACTGAGACCAGTTCCATGGCTGAAGACCAGGATCGAGGGGAAGTTTTACCCTTTTCTGAGTATCATTGCTTAGCAAAAGAAGATGGATAAGAAAATTTCCATTCATAACCACCGTCAAAATTTTGGGTATTCCGATATTTAATCCTCTTGCACCCCGAATGTCCGAATATCTTCGCCATTCACACCTTCGGGTCCAAGAAGATTAAACAGGGGCATCTGTCATACCCTAAATTTTGACCACTAAGATTTCCCATCATTGTGCAAATCATCACCATAATATGGAGGTACCATCATGTCTCATCAATCCCCTTCAAGAATTGTTGAGCATTCACTACAATCAAGAATTAGGGTTTTAAGCCCTCCCAGAGCACTTAGACAAAGGATCAATCAAGAAATGACATGATCTTCAACTTGTCAAACCTCTCAAACACCCATAAAGGATCAAGATGACTCCCACATCAAGAATCAAGCACAGGAGTGCAACATTCCAAGTGGATCAAGCCTCGAGATTGACAGTGTCACCAAATTAGGGTTTTGGTCGACCAAGGCCTCCAGATGAAAATTTTATTCTTGGCATGAGCCAATGCTTCAAAGCACAACCCAAGATACTCCAAGGAATTTCATGTACCTACTCATCAAGTCAAAATAACCTCAGGGGATGCATTCATCAAAAATCAGGAATTAGGGTTTCTTGACCTAATTCACCCCTAAGTTGACATTTAAGGCAAAGCATGAGTCAAGACCTCAAGACATAATTTGAGGATCTAAAACACACTACATTGATCCATTTACAACAATGTATTGATCCAAGAATCTTGATTCACAAGTTTCAATTTCACCAGGACCACAATTAGGGTTTTGAGGAAAAAGTCAATTGTATCTTTGAAATTTGACCAAGACATGCTCCCAAACCTTGGGACATGATTCAAGACACCCTAAAACACCTATGGAATCCATCCATTAGGTTTGAATTGGATCAAGAACTTGATTGCACAAAGGATCACACAGTTTGGAATTCATCTGACAAAAAGTCAACTGTGCCTAAAATCAAGTTTGGCTTTTTGGAATTTTTCACAAATATGGTTCCCCTAAGTCAAAAATAATGTTAATGTATGGTATTGATCATCATTCATTAAGAAAAATCAAGAAAAGTGAGGTTTCTTGCAAAAGGGGCAACCTTGAGAAACCAAATATTTTCTAAGTTATGGAATAAAAGTGATTTTGTATCAACTTTGCAAGGTCATAACTCCTAAACCACAAGGCCTTTTTCTCCCATTCAAAGCTCAAATGATAGTTCACATGACATACTTCAAATATGTCAACTACAAGAGATTCCAAATCCTCATGGATTTTGAGTTATGGATTGATCAAAATCACAAAAAATGAAAATGACCACTTTTTCCAACACTTTGTGAAATTTTCAACAAGTCAGAATCTGTTTCACTTTTTCCAAACTTTGAGGTCATTTTTCACCTTGATCCAAGTTAAACCAGGTCCATTGGTGAACAACAAAGTTAAAGTATGTCATGAGGGCTTTCCAAAATGTCCAAGAACTCAATAAAACTCCATTTGAGTTAGGAGTTATGGATCTCACAAGTTGCCTAAACACAAACTGATTTTTGACAGCATTTGGTACAAACTTGCATCCCACGATTCCTTAGACTAATTTTGGACATTTTGACCATTTAATTTCTGTCCAATTACAACACAAATGAATGCGAGATCTGATCCATAACACAAGATGCCAAGAATCTAGCCTTCCATATGCAAAATCATCATGAAAGGAACCTTGAAATTCAAATTTGGAATCAAGCATTCAATGGATACATCAAGGTGGCATGGAATGAAGCAAACCTAACTGAATGAGTCAAGCCTTATCCCTGCAACAGAAGACCATAGGCATGTGCTCTAATCTCAAGTCAATGGCTATGGAAGACTTGGATTCCTTTATGCAAACATTGGCCACAGACCTGTACCAGTTGCCATTCACTATTGCTTGCAAAATAAACTTGCTCCACTATAAATAGAGCTCATTTGTGATCAGTTTGAGTACACCAAAGCACCCAAACTAATGCTTTACTCAAAATCTCTCTTTCACTCCAAAAAACACCTTCTCTTGCAAGTCACTATCGGGTTTTGCATTTGAGAACAATTATGTCCAAAACAATGATGCAAACACCTCACATACATCATATGTAAGTGATTCAAACACTAAAACAACACCTGGAACATCAGAATCACAAAGTAGTATCCCATTTGCTCAAGTTCAAGAACCTGCTGCAGAAGGATTCGAGCTGGTCAGACCAAGAAGTTTCAAACCACTCCGAGCATTCAAACACATTCCTTGACACCTAAGGAAGTTGTTCAAATCATTGGAACATATTTGTAACATCTCCATCATCAAGCTCGATAACCAGCTGCAAGAGGTAAGCCTGAAGCCTTCAAACTCCATATTACATGCATCATAAATGAATTTTTGAGTTACCATTTTGTTTCGCATGTATGTAGAGTAATAACCCTCAATCAATTTCCATGAATCAATCGTGTATGGAATTTCATTGTGTTCATGCTGAAATTAGGGTTCTTGAGGTTATCCTCTGATTTCTCAATCCACACTTAATATAAATGCCATTAATCTATATGGTTGTGATCCTTGTTCAAAAACGAGTGAGATTGGTGTTTGAATCGTGCAAAACCATTGAGTAATCAGAGAGAAAAGTGAGAAAATGCAAATCATCCATGGCGCGGTCACGAGGAAGAAGAAAGTGATTGTTGGCGCCATAATTCAAATTTTTAAATATTTGAATTTTGGTTATTTTGTTTAATTGATTCAAAAATTAATTTCTCTATGAGTTTTTATGTTTTTGGATTGATTCTTTTTATCAAAATTCATAAAAATGTTGAAATATTTTATTCTATAAAAATTTCACAAAAATATTATTTATTTGATATATTTAATATTTTCATAAAGAATTTATTTTTTATTTGTTTTTAATATTTTAAAAATATTTCTTTTATTGATTTTTCAAACTCAATTGATTTTTAAAATCATTCTAGGGATAAAACATGATTTTTCAAACATTTATCCTAGATCATAATTTGTTTTACACATATTTGTTAATTTTGATCATTTTTATTTGAATTTTTATTCAAATAAAAATACATCTTTAACCAAATTAGGGTTTTGATCATTCATACCCTCACAAATCTTTTTTAAACAATCTTTGGGTCTCTAATAGAGTGTAAGACCCAACCCCCTTGTACATAAAATAATTTGGGCATCAGTCATTGTATAAGTTCCGGTACGGTTTTAAAAAATCTTGGCGCGATCGCCGTTTTCAAAACAAAATCATTTGGGCCTTCCCTTGTGTTGTAAGTCCCGTTTTTCTTGTTTTTCAAATATTTTTGGGCCTCTAATAGAGTGTAAGACCCAACCTCCTTTGTACATAAACAATTTTTGGGCCTCAGTCATTGTATAAGTCCCGATACAATTTTCAGAACAATGGTGCGATCACTGTTATTTCTGGGCCTCTCCTTGAGTATAAGCCCCAATCTTCTTTTCAAAACAACTTTCCATTTTTGACTTAGATTCAAATTCATAGTTGTTATCAAAAATTTATTTAATTTCTTGAATAACTAACCATACAGCTGTAGTACTGGAAGCTTGCTCGCCTGTAAGTTCTACCAACTTTCTTTTATATACTTGTTTTTATATTTCATCTGTATATATATATACCTGTATATCTGCTTAGAGTTTTCCCCGGCAATTAGATCTAGGATTAGATCAAACCAGTGGTCACTCTTTCAACACAGTCAAAACTAGTTCCTCGTAGGAAATTCCAGATACAGTCTTGCCTCCTCTTGAGCTTATACAATATGGAACAGGGAAAGGCATTATTCTCGGTGAAACTTTTCTCAAGACTGTGACTACTAAAAATTTGTCTAAGAAATTCATTTCCCCTGTAGAGGATTAATTCCCAGTGAAACCTCTCTTTAATTTCTTCAAACCATAGAACTGTTCACTAAAGAAAGGATTAATTCCCGGTGAAACCTTTCTTGAACTTTTCTTAGGTTTGGACCCACATGCTTCCTAAAAGCATCCCCAGCCTCCTCTTGGACTTTGTACAAGGACCCTCAGGCTTCTTAGAAGTTCTCATGCCTTCTCTTGGGCTTAGTACAAGGACCCAAAGACCTCCTACAAGTATGGGACAGAACCTAGTCATCCTTTGTTAGAGCAGTCTTCCAAAGAGTCAAAGCATCAGAACAATTTAGGGTTGATTCTCATCCCTTAAAACACCAGCCTCCTCTTGGGCTTCATACAAGCAGACTTAGACAGTCTCAGCCTCCTCTTGGGCATGTCATCCTTCAGTTAAGAGTTAACCTCTTCATACCAGTAGACTTGGACAGTCTCATCTCCTCTTGGATCTCAAAGAAACCCTCAAGTTTCCTAAAAACATAGGAAAAACCCTGATCAATCACCAACAGAGTTAAAACCTCTATAGGTTTTTTAAAATTCAACCTTTAAACCCTCACTTTATTTTTCCCCAGCTAGGGACAAATCACAACTCATAAACCCTCAATCAGAACCTCATGGTCTCTGATATTTCAACTCTTCTGTAATCCTCAGCAAGAGTTGATTCCTCAAATTTGACCTGTCTCTGGATCTCAATAATCCTCAGCAGAAGCTAGCCTCCTTTTAGGCTTTATATAAGAAATTTCCCCAACCAGCCTCCTATTAGGCTTTGTATAATGACCATCCCTCAGCACTTTTTTAGCCTCAATCTTGGGCTTTGTACAAGACACCTACAAATATCCTCAGCTGAGTCAGTCGAATCCTTTTAGCCTCAATCTTGGACTTTGTACAAGACACATATAAACTCTCTCCAAAGAAGTCAAATCCTTCTAGCCTTCTCTTAGGCTTTGCATAATGATTTCTCCAGCAGAATCAATACCCCTTTTAGCCTCAATCTTTGGCTTTGTACAAGACACATATAAAACCTCTCACCAGTAGAGTCAATCCCTTTTAGCCTCAATCTTGGGCTTTGTACAAGACAAAATAAATATTCCCCGGAAGAGTCAATCCTTTCCAGCTTCCTCTTAGGCTTTGTATAATGATCTCCCCAAAAGAGTCAGTCTCTTTTCAGCCTCAATCTTGGGCTTTGTACAAGACAGATATAAAACTCCCTAAACAGAGTCAACCTTTTAGCTTCAACCTTGGGCTTTGATCAAGGCACACAAAAATCAACATCCCCTCAAAGGAAATCAAAATCTCTCTCTATAGGAAGACATTTCTCTGTACAATCACTCATCAAAACAGACAATCAAAACAAACCCTAATCCTAGATAACTGCTGTAAGTGGCACACTTGTTGATTCAAATATCCAGGTTGTAGTTCATCTCTTATCTTGGTAAATCCCCTTCTTTCATCTAATTGCTGTAAGTGGCAAGCCTCTGGATTATATACATCCAAGCCCATGTCCCTCTCTTAGCATGAAAGATTCCTAAGGAAAAAAGGCATTGCTCAACATTGAGTTAAAGTTTTCTCCTTCAGGACAAATCCCTTATAAAGGAAATTATGGCATTGCTGGATTCCATATATTCCAGTTAAAGTAATTCTCCTTTATAATCAGTCACCCAACAACTTTGATAAACATATGAGATATCTCCCTTAGAGGTGACAAATTCTCTCTCAAATACCCTTTTAGCTTCAATCTTGGGCTTTGAACAAGACACAAAAAACCTTTAGCTTCGTTCTTGGGCTTTGAACAAGACACCAAAACATCTTTTTCCTCCCATAGAATAGGAGGAACTATGATTGCTCTCATTTCCCTGTTTTCTTTAACGGGAATACGTAGGCATAAGATTGCGAAATCTTAGCGAGCACACATAACAAAAACTTTAGGTCCAGTACCTTACCAAAAACATTGAAAAAACCTGAAATCAACAAAATACTCCCTCTCTCAACATTCCCAAAGGAGAAACTTTTCCATTTACGACAGACAAACACCAGTAAGTAGAAAACAGTAGAATTTGCTAACGATCTATGGATAACCATATATAGGATGGGTAATTGACAACTCTCCATTGTATAACCTGACCCCGGACCCCCCAATATCTTAGCATTTGTTAAAGAAAACATTTGCGTGCAAGGTTAGTTTAAGATAGCTTCCGTTTCCTTTCCAACTTCATAGGATAAATAAGAAATCAGAAAGTAGCACCCAATTCCAACCAAATGGCGATAAGGTGGTCGCGTCACCGACAAAAATCGCACCTATAGGTTGCTGTCGATGTCCCGAAAGTTGTCCATAAGTCTAAGTAATTACCATCTTTGTTTTAACCTTTCACCTTGCCCGGGTGAAACAGATGTTTTTATAGGGCTCACTTTTCTGTAAATGTCCCTCTCCGCTTCGTCCAAAGCGACAGAGTTTTGTTTTACAGGGCTGTATTTCAAGAATCGACAAATCATGAATAAATAATGTCATTTTGAATTCTCTCATTTATTGCTGTTTTCACTTTTCGTTTTTCAGAAAATGGTAATCCTAAAATAACCCAAAATAAAAACAAGCATTTTAAAAAAAAAAATACACTGCACACACTCTTGCATTCTCTCTGTCCTTTCTAAAAAACGAATCATCACGTCATGCAGATTGCTTGTTTTAAACCCCATTGAAACGTACGATTCAATGCCTTCTCCCAACTTTGAATTCCTGGTATTTGAAGCTGAAGAAGAAGAGAACGACGAAATTCCTGAAGAGATCTCCCGACTACTCAGACAAGAGGAAAGGTCTATTGAGCCTCACAAAGAGCCATTGGAAACGATCAATTTATGTTCAGAAGACGAAAAGAAAAAAGTTAAGATTGGGGCACTGCTCAATCCAACTGTCAGAAATGACTTGATAAAACTTCTTAAAGAATTTCCAAATGTGTTTGCTTGGTCCTATCAGGACACGCCAGGGTTGGGTACCAACATCGTGGAAAATCACTTACCACTGAAAATAGAATGTCCTCAAGTAAAACAAAGACTGAGAAGGACTCATCCTGATATGGCCATCAAGATTAAAGAGGAAGTGCAGAAACAGATCAACGCAGGTTTCCTTGCCACCTCAGAATATCCTCAATGGCTAGCTAACATAGTGCCAGTTCCGAAAAAGGACAGAAAAGTCAGAATGTGTGTAGACTACAGGGATCTGAACAAAGCAAGTCCAAAGCATGACTTCCCTCTGCCACACATTGACATGCTGGTTGACAGCACGACAAAGTTCAAAGTCTTCTCCTTCATGGATGGATTCTCAGGCTATAATCAAATCGAAATGGCGCTGGAATATATGGAGAAAACTTCATTCATCACCCCATGGGGCACCTTTTGTTACAAGGTAAGGTCGTTCGGTCTGAAGAACGCAGGGGCAACCTATCAAAGGGCTATGACAACTCTGTTTCATGACATGATGCACAAAGAGATTGAAGTGTACGTCGATGACATGATTGCCAAATCTAGAACAGAAGAAGAGCATGTGACACACTTGTCAAAGTTATTCGAGGGTCTGAGAAAATACAAATTCCACTTGAATCCCAATAAGTGCACATTCGGTGTTCGCTCGGGAAAACTCTTAGGATTCATCATCAGCCAGAAAGGAATTGAGGTTGATCCTGACAAGGTCAAGGCTATTCAAGAAATGTCTTCTCCGAAGACTGAAAACCAGGTTAGAGGATTTTTGGGACGTCTGAATTACATCTCAAGGTTCATATCCCTTATGACCGCGACATGCGCGCCAATCTTTAAACTACTCAGAAAGAATCAAAGTTGCGTATGGACAGAAGACTGCCAAAAAGCTTTCGATGATATCAAAGAATATCTGTTGAATCCACCTATTCTATCTCCTCTAGTAGAAGGAAGACCACTGATCATCTACCTAACAGTCTTGGAAGACTCTATGGGTTGTGTACTTGGCCAACAAGACGAGACCAAAAGAAAAGAGTCTTCCATTTACTACTTAAGCAAGAAGTTCACGGACTATGAAACTCGATACACTATGCTCGAGAAAATTGGTTGCGCTCTGGCTTGGGCAGCAAAACGTCTTCGCTAGTACATGATTTGTCACACTACTTGGTTAATCTCTGAAATGGATCCGATCAAGTACGTCTTTGAAAAGCTTACTCTCACGGGAAGGATTGCCCGTTGGCAGATGTTGTTATCGAAATACGACATTGAGTACCATGCTCAGAAAGCCATCAAAGGGAGTATTTTAGTCGATCATTTGGCTCATCAACCAATTGAAGATCAAGAATCAGTCGGATTTTACTTCCCAGACGAAGATGTCATGTACTTAAAAATGAAAGATTGTGATGAACCACTACCAAGTGAAGGGCCAGAACCAGGATCCCAAAGGGGACTAATATTCGACGGAGCCGTCAACACTTATGGAAATGGAATTGGGGCAATCATCGTAACACCTCAGGGTACCCATATTCCTTTCACCGCCCGACTGGCGTTCAAATGTACAAATAATAAGGCCGAATAGGAAGCTTGTATCATGGGTCTCGAAGAAGCAATTGGCTTAAGGATAAAGAACTTGGATGTGTATGGAGACTCAGCCCTGGTTATCAATCAGATCAAAGGAGAGTGGAATACATACCA
The DNA here is from genome assembly GCA_022829125.1 of Lathyrus tuberosus. Classification (NCBI taxonomy): domain Eukaryota; kingdom Viridiplantae; phylum Streptophyta; class Magnoliopsida; order Fabales; family Fabaceae; genus Lathyrus; species Lathyrus tuberosus. Next base: position 7,049,236 of record JALAZF010000270.1, on the reverse strand, counting down.
AACGAGATTGGTTCCTTACAAAGATTACGCGAGAAGGTTATTACCATTCTTCAACAGAATCGAGTTTCATCATATCCCTTGTGAAAAAAATCACATGGCAGATGCACTAGCCACTCTCTCTTCCATGATTAGTGTAGGTCAATGGAACGACGTACCTAAGATAGACATAATGCGCCTTGAAAAGCCTGTTTACATCTTCATGATATAAGCAGTCATCGATGACAAACCCTGGTATCATGATATCAAGTGCTCCCTTCAAAGACAAGAGTACCCGCCTGGAGAATCAAGAAAAGACAGGAAGACTCTCAGAAGACTGGCTGGCAACTTCTTCCTAAATGGTGATACACTCTATAAGAGAAAATTCGACATGGTTTTGCCCAGATGCGTAGACAGAGCAGAGGCAAACATGTTGATAAGAGAAATTCATGAAGGATCCTTTGGTACTCATGCCAATGGACATACAATGGCAAGGAAAATTCTGAGGGCAGGATATTATTGGCTGACAAAGGAATGTGATTGCTACAAGTACATGAGGAGGTGTCACAAGTGTCAGATATACGCTGACAAAATCCTTGTACCGCCAATGCATCTCAAAGTTCTTTCTTCTCCATGGCCTTTTTCTATATGGGGAATCGACATGATTGGTATGATCAAACCCAAAGCTTCAAACGAACATCGGTTCATCCTTATAGCCATTGACTACTTCACCAAGTGGATCGAAGCAGTATTATACACCAATGTAACCCGACAAGTGGTGGTCCAATTTATCAAGAACAATCTCATATGCCATTATGGTGTTCCAAGCCAAATCATTAAGGATAATGGATCCAACTTGAACAACAAGATGATGAAAGAGTTATGTGTTGAGTTTAAAATCGAACACCATAACTCATCTCCCTACCGGCCTAAGATGAACGAAGCGGTAGAAGCAGCTAACAAGAATATCAAGAAAATCGTTCAAAAATGGTTGTAACCTACAAAGACTGACACGAGATGCTACCCTTTGCTCTTCACGATTATCGCACATCTGTACGCACCTCAACAGGGGCAACCCCTTTCTCTTTAGTATATGGCATGGAGGCAGTGCTTCCCATAGAAGTAGAGATACCATCAATCAGGGTATTAATGGAAACCAAGCTAACAGAGGCTGAATGGTGTCAAAGTCGGCACGGTGAACTGAATCTAACGAAGAAAAAAGAATGACGGCTCTATGCCATGGTCAGTTGTATTAACAAAGAATGAAGAAGGCGTTCGACAAAAAGGTCCAACCCCGTGTCTTTAGAAAAGGGGACCTCGTGCTCAAGAAGATACAATCATTCCTCACTGATTCTCGGGGCAAATGGACTCCGAATTATGACGGCCCTTATGTTGTTAAGAAAGCTTTCTTAGGCGGTGCCTTAAGACTTGCAACTATGGATGAAGAGGAGTTTCCCTACCCCACGAATGTTGATGTAATCAAGAAATACTTTGCCTCAATAAAAAAAACGTCTTGGTGGATTGAAAACCCGAAAGGGTGATCCAGGAAAAAATTAGAGACATAAGCGAAAATCATCCCGCTAGATTGAAGACCTCAAAAGGCAATCTAGGCAAAAATTAGGGATTTATGGCAAGTAACTACGTCTGATAAGGTTAAATCCCCAGTGGTAACACCATCCTTCGAAAGACTTCAGTCAAGGTCACCTTCGACAAAAGCCCAGAATAACCAGAATTCATAGTTGGTAGAAGGATAATGGTCGTTATGTTTCAATGTAGCCCCTTTTCCCGTAAATTACCATTTTCTAAACTTTGTAAATGCTCTATGGGATCACGCGTTTGGCTGATTACCATTCTATCAATAAAATTTGAGCCATAATGCTTTTGTTTGAAATTCTCATTTATTTTGCTTTATAGAATGACATTTTTAAATATGATCAACGATTCTTGAAACAAAAAAAATGAATTTAATTTTCAAATTTTCTTCTGCTTTTAAAATAAAGATGGCATTCCTTTCGATTACTGAACACAAAAAGGAACATTTATGGCTTCTCCGGAAGTAATTAAACCTCGAAATGCAGAATCAAAGTACTCCTTCTAAACCAGTACACCTAAATGAAGGATCAACTGTTTCAGATATAATATCCCGTCTGATATCCCCGACAGAGTTCTTACCTCTGAAGACCAATTGATGGTTCTTTCTCCCCCAGCAGGATCTACCCCTCCTAAGCAAGAAAGGATTGCTATCTTGAACCGATAGTACTTTTCATCCCTCGCAGTGGCCGAGTATCCAGTCGTGTTCATTTACTAGTCTGTATGTCGCATCTGTTTTGTCAGCATAAGCATACATACATCATGCATAGTTGATTCATATACACATTCATATTGTATTACTACCGCTTTGTTCATTTTCATCCCCAAGTGATAAAAGTCCTCTCACCGAAAGTTGTCAGTTCTTTCCTCATCCAGAAATGTATCGTTTGAGCAATCTCTCCCTAGTTTATTTCTGGATTGGAGCCTGTCCTCGACCACTTTGATAACTTGAACCTCTGAAAGGCAAGAATACATTCGACAGACACCTTTAGAACACCACTCTTCACCATTGAAGATGATATTTTCGCTTTCTCGGATTAAGGAAAATCCCTAGAGAAAGCCTCTTAACCGAAGACTCTCGGCAATACATCAGTTTTTCACTCAAGAAATTCAATGTTAATGAAGTCATCAGAACCTCAAAAATTGGATCAGGTTGTAGCGAGCGATTTTGGACGCGGTTCTTAAGCACTGGTCGCTCTCTGTGGTTTGAGCTTTGACTACAGGTCGATTCATTTTTTATCCTATTGTGAGCTGAATAAGGAAGGGAAATAGATGTCTCCAATTAACCCTGCTTTGCATACTGAGTTTAAACAGCAGTCTATTAGGTTACGAATGCTATCAATGTGGGGGGGCCTTTGTACTGGTTATTTGTATTTTCGCCAATACGGTTTCTTTCTTTTTATCTGGGTAGAAGGTTTCTGGCGGGGAACAAGGATTAGGATGTTAGGACTGATGCTTTTTGATAGGTATGTGAGAGTATGGGATTTGGGTTTTTTGTTGATTATGCTCGCTAAGATCTTTTCTTTCGATCTTATGCCTACGTATTCCCGTTTACCGAAACAGGGAAATCAGAGCGTTCGTAATTCCTCCTATTCTATGGGAGAAAATGGGTGTTTTTGGTGTCTTGTTCAAAGCCCAATACGTGAAGCTAAAGGGTAGTTTGTATCTTGTTTAAATCCCAAGATGTGAAGCTAAAAAGTCTATTTGTATCTTGTTCAAAGCCCAAGATATGAAGCTGAAGGGCCTTGACTTTAGAGAGAATTTGTCATCTCTAAAGAAGGGTTTGTCTGTCACAACTATTGGGTGACTGGTTATAAAGGAGAATTACTTTAACCGGGATACGCGGATCCTAGCAATGCCATAATTTCCTTTAAAGGGGATTTTAACCTGAAGGAGAAGACTTTAACTCAGTGTAGAGCAATGCTATCTTTCCTTAGGAATTTCTCATGCTAAAATAGGGACAGTGGCATGGATGTAGATGATCCAGAGGCTTGCCGCTTACAGCGATTAGATGAAGGGAAAGGAGTTGTTGATGTTTGTGTACTGTGAACGAGGCACAGCTTTGATGCTAAAAGGTTGATTGGATCAACCAGTGGTTTTCTTATACAAAGCCTAAGAGGAGGCTATTGGCCCAACAAGAGGGAGTTTTTATGTGTCTCGTACGAAGCCCGAGAGAGGGCTAAAAGGGTTGACTTAATAGGAGAATCTTTTATACTCAACAAGAGAGTGTTTTTTGTATCTCGTACGAAGCCCGAGATGGAGGCTAAAAGTTCAACTCAACAAGAGAGTCTTTTATACTCCGCAAGAGAGTGTTTTTTGTATCTCGTACGAAGCCCGAGATGGAGGCTAAAAGTTTGATTGGCTCAACAAGAGAGCCTTTTTTGTATCTCGTACGAAGCCCGAGATGGAGGCGAAAGGGGTGATTGACTCAACGAGGGAATCTCTTATGTGTCTCGTACAAAGACCGAGAGAGGGGCTAAACGTTTTTTGACTCCACTGGGGAGAATTTTGGTATCTCGTACGAAGCCCGAGATAGAGGCTAAACGTTTGCTTCGCTGGGAAGAATCATTGTACAAAGCCCAAGAGGAGGCTATTGTAACTGTTTCAGTTGAGTGACAGATCCAATATACTGATTTTAAAAGAGAAAATCAGTTCTTATATGAGCAACACTGTACTCAGGGATTCGATTTGAGGATCAGGGATATTTCCTTCTCTTTGAGGAAACGGGAAATCCAAAGGGTATTGAGACTGTCCGAGTCTGCGGGTTTCCTTCCTATTTAACGAAGGGGTCACTTGAGAATGTCTTTGAGACTCAAGGAAGTTAGACTATCCATGTCTAGAGTTTTATCTTTTGTACTATGCTTTGAGAAACAGTAGTAGACTCTATGAAAGGACTGTGCTATGAGGATGACTAGGTTCTGTTCCTATACCTCTAGGAGGTCGTCGGGACAATTTGTACGAAGGCCAAGAGGAGGCTGGAAACTTTTAAGAAGCCGACGGGTCCTTGTACGAAGCCCAAGAGGAGGCTATCATTCCCAGAGGAAGAGATCATTATACGGAGCCTAAGAGGAGGCTGAGAATACTTCTAAGAAGCCGTAGGGTCCTTGTACGAAGCCCAAGAGGAGGCGGGGTTGCTTTTAGGAAGCCTGTAGGTCCTTGTACAATGCCCAAGAGGAGGCCGATGCTTTTAAGAAGCCGATGGGTCCCCAAACCCCGAGAAATTCAAGGTAATGCTATTCACCGAGAATAGATCAAAGTCAGGAAAGTTCGAGAATTTGGAACAAACTCAAAGATGCCATTCACGGAGAATACATTCATCTCTGGGAGTAGAGTTTCTTGACAATTCCTAATGAGGACAGCTGAAGAGAAGACTGTATCTGGTGATCCTATTGGGGATCTAGTTGTCTATTTCTACGAATAAACGAAACGACGTCACCTAGTTCTAGACATAGTTGCCGGGGAAACTCTAAATATCTATACTATTATTACACAGTTGATATGAGTTTATGAAAGAAGACTTACAGCGAAACAACCCCACAATACAGTTATATATATATGAGTTTGTGAAAGGAGACTTACAGTGAAACAGCCCCACAATACAGTTATATACATATGAAAGCGGTAAAAGAAAGCGGGTAAACACTTACTCGGTTGTAGAGCTTCCATGCTGTTTGGTTAGTTGTTCAACAAAGAAAGATTGAAAACAACAGTATATTCAAAATCAAAGGAGAAAGTGTTTTGAAAAAGAAAGATTTGGGGCTTATAGCTCAAGGAGAGGCCCAGGGTTTTATCAGTGAGCGCACTGTTGAATTTGTACAGAGGGACTTATACAAGTGACTAAGGCCCAAGAAAGGTTTTTTTGTACAAAGGGATGGGTCTTACACTCTATTAGAGGCCCAAGTGAGTTTTAAGAAAAGAAATGGGTCTTACTACTCGAGGGTAGGCCCAATGGTTAATTTTGAAAAGGGCGACGGTCGCGCCGAGGTTTTGGAAACACCGTGGGACTTATACAAGTGACTGAGGCCCAAAATTTTGGTATTTACAAAGGGATTGGGTCTTACACTCTATTAGAGGCCCAAAGAGTTTGGAACATTTGAGTATGATTAAAAATCAAAGAAACCCCAATTTTCACTTTTTAAAAGTAATTTTTCAAAGAAAATTAATAAAAAATGACAAAAAAAATCAAATAAGTTTAAATAAACCACTTGTGATTTTTGGTTAAGGTTTGAAAAATGAGGTTTTAATCACAAGATGATTTAAAACTTATTTAGTTTTGATTTTCAAGATGAATATTCACTTTTAAAATGTTTAAAAACAATTAAAAATGAATTTATTCACAAAAATACCAACTATATTAAATAAATAATATAAATTTGATTTTTTTGTAGGATAAAATATTTTACTATTTTTGTGATTTTTCAGAAAAAGAACCAATAAAAAATAATCAAAATTGAGGGAGTTATTAATTTTCCAAATCATTAAAAATAATATGAAAAATGAGAAAATATAAAAAAAAAGGGTTGGGTCTTACACTCTATTAGAGGCCTAAAGTGTATTTTTGTACAAAAGATGGGGCTTACAACTCAGGAAGAGGCCCCAAATATTTTCAGTTTGAAAATGGCGATCGCGCCGAGATTTTTAACGTATCGGGACTTAAACAATAACTGAGGCCCAAAATTGTTTCGTTAAAAAAGGGTTGGGTCTTACACTCTAATAGAGGCCCAAGTGTTAAAAAATGAAAAGAAATGGGACTTACAGCTCAAAGAGAAGCCCAGTTGATTTTCGTTTGAAAATGACGATCGCGCCGAAGTTTTCTTTTAACGCAGAGGGACTTATACAATAAGTGAGGCCCAAAATTATTTTGGTTAAAAGGGGATTGGGTTTTACAGTCTAATAGAGGCCCAAAGAGTTTGAAAAAGATTTGTTAGGGTGAAAATCAAAGAAAACCCCAATTTCATTTTTTAAGGCATTTTTCCAAGAAAAATTAAGTAAAAAATGATAAAAATATCAAATAAAATCATTAAATAATGATTAAAGTTTATGAAAAAAATATTTTATCCACATAAATATTTAAAATCATTTTGGTTTTAAAAATCATGAAAAAAGAAATCATTTTAAAAGCATTTAAAACAATTTAAAACACTATTTTTAAATATATTAAAAATAATACTTTTTTTTGTGATTTTTTGTGGATTAAAATATTATGGGGTAAGAATTGGAAAATGATGATTTTTTGCTATGTAAAAAAATTAGTTGAGTTTTGAAAATAAAAATAAGAAAAAGTGGAAAAATGTCACAATATCATCTCCGACATCTCTTATGGGGTAAAAACGAGTACCGAAACTTTAATTTTCAACACGTTTTTTATCAAATTTCAAACACTCATAACTCTCTCAATTTTTATCGGAATCAAAATCCGGAAATACCTATCTTGACCAATTTTTCGCAAGGAATCCGATGGTACCGCACATACACACTGAAACTCGACGTACGAAACACGCAAATCAAAAAACCAGAACTGCGCGTAATCCAATGGTATCATACATGCATGCTGAAACTCAACGTAAAAAATGCAGTAATTAAAAAACCAGAACTGCGTGTTAGTTGAAAACATCGTTTCGCGCCAAACTTCTGAAACGGGTAACTCTCTCGATTTTTAACCGAATTAAGATCCGAAAGAGTCTATCTTGACTGATTTTTCGCGAGGAATCTAATGGTATCGCACATGCATGCTGAAACTCAACGTACAAAACGCAGCAATTAAAAAACCAGAACTGCGCGTTAGTTTTCGATGTCGTTTCGCGTCAAATATCCAACGCGTGTAACTCTCTCGATTTTTAACCGAATTAAGATCCGAAAGAGTCTATCTTGACCGATTTTTCGCAAGGAATCCAATAGTGTCACTCACGTACACAGAAACTCAACACACAAAATGCAGAAATTAAAAAACCAAAATTGCACGTTGTTTTCGACGTCGTTTCGCGTCAAATTTCCAACGGGAGTAACTCTCTCAATTTTCATCGGAATTGAAATCCGTAAAAACCTATCTTGACCGATTTTTCGCGAGGAATCCAATGGTATTATTCACGCACTAGGAAACTCACTGTACAGAACACACAAAGCAAAACAACTAGAACCGCTATCGTTAATTCGACGTCGTTTCGCGTCAAATTTCCAACGCGTGTAACTCTCTCAATTTTCATCGGAATTGAAATCCGTAAAAACCTATCTTGACCGATTTTTCGCAAGGAATCCAATGGTATTATTCACGCACTCGGAAACTCACTGTACAGAACACACAAAGCAAAAAAAACCAGAACCGCTATCGTTAATTCGACGTCGTTTCGCGTCAAATTTCCAACGCGCGTAACTCTCTCAATTTTCATCGGAATTGAAATCCGTAAAAACCTATCTTGACCGATTTTTCGCAAGGAATCTAATGATGTTACTTATGCACACTAAAACTTAATGCATAGAACACACGAATCAAAACAACCAGAACTGGACATGATTTTAAAACAACCAAAATTCCACATATAAACATGTTAAAATGCAAACAGTGGGAGGATCACAACATACACATTAAGGACTACATTTTTGCCTCAAGAATTGTTCAATATGATGCATGTACGTGGACAACAAAGGAAAGCATGATTCAAAGAATTCAAGTTGTGAATTTTACCTCTTTTTTGGAGATTTTGGATAACCTACCAAGTGCTTTGTTCCAGAAATGATTTGATGCTTTGGACAACCTCAAATGACCTCTTAGAAGCTTTTAGGATGGTTGGAATCAGCTGGAAACCTCTGGAGCAAGTTTGAGCACTTTCTCGCAATATGGTCAAAAGTGGCCAAAATGCCAACTCTCTCAAATGGTGTTCTAGATGTGTGGCACCATTTGGGACAGTTCAAGGATGATATTTAGAGTGTGTTTGAGGTTTTATCTGGTTTGGAAAGTGGCTGAATCAAGACATGGCTTGAAAAATGCAAAAAAGTGCCATTTTGAGGTTTTAAGAGGTGACTTTGTGATGTTGGTGTTATAGGTCACTTGTGAGAGTTTGAATCACCTACATATGATGTTTATGAGGTGTTAGGATCATGATCTGTGATGGAAATGCTCTCTAACTCAAAAACTCAAAATTTCCTTACTAAAGAAGGCATTTTGGAGTGAAAGAGAGAATTTGAGGAAAGCATCTGTTTGATGGCTTTGGTGTACTTAAACTGAGCACAAATGAGCTCTATTTATAGTAGAGCAAGTTTGTCTTGCAAGCAATAGTGAATGGTGGCTGCAGCAGAGGTTTGGCCAATGTTGGCCAATGAAAATCCAAGTCTCCTCTAGCCATTGACTAGAGGTTAGAGCACAGGCTGCTGGTTCCCTAGTTGTTGGAGGAATCTTGACTGAATTCAGTTGGAGGAAGCTCAGTACATGCCACCTCTAAGCATCCATTAAATGCTCCAAACCAAAATTGTGCACAGTTGACTTTTTATCAGATGAATTCCAAATTGTGCGATCCTTTAGGAAATCATGTCCTTGACCTAAATCAAAATTGATGGACATGTTCCATGGGTGTTATAGGGTGTATTTAATCGTGTCCCACGGCTTGGGAGTATGTCCTGGTCAAAAGTCAAAGCTACAGTTGACTTTTCCCGCGAAACCCTAACTGTGGTTCAGATGAAATTGAAACTTGTTGCTCAAGCTTCTCGGGTCAATCCATTGTTGCAAATGAATCAACGTGGTATGTTGGAGACCCTCAAATCATGTCTTGAGGTCTTGGCTCATGATTCGTCCCAAAAGTCAACTTAGGGGTGAATTAGGTCAAGAAACCCTAATTCCTGATTTTTGATGTATGCATCCCCTGAGGCTAAATTGACTTGATGATGGGGTTTATGATGTTCCATGGAGCATTTTAGGTTATGCTTTGAAGCATTGGCTCATGCCCAGAGGAAAATTTCCATCTGGAGGCCCTAGCCGACCAAACCCTAATTTGGTGACACTGGTGATCCTGAGGCTTGATCCACCTAGAAGGGAGCAACCTTGTGCTTAATCCTTGAAGTGGGAGTCCTCTTGATCCATTGTGGATATTTGAGAGGCTAGACAAGTTGAAGATCATGTTATTCCTTGATTGATCCTTTGTCTAAGAGCTCTGCGAGGGCTTGAAACCCTAAATCCTGTTTGTAGTGAATGCTCACCCACCTTTGGGGAGACTAATGAGGTACAAAGGTACAGTCAACAAATGGTTTTTCAAGAGACTCGTTTTCCCCAGTACAGTCAACAAATGGCATCTCCAACAGAGAAGTTTGCACACCTCTATAACTCAGACAAATGGGTTTCCCAAGCAAGTCTGACATCAAATTTTTCCATCAAATGGCGTCTCCCCAGTATAGCTCGACGGGAAGTTTGATAAAGACCACTACGACGGATATCATTCCTTGTCAAGAAAAGAAACTCGACAAGAAGAAACTTAGACCAGTTCCATGGCTGAAGATTAGGATCGAGGGGAAGTTTATTTTCAAAAGAAAGCTAAGACCAGTTCCGTGGCTGAAGACCAGGATCAAGGGGAAGTTTATTTCAAAAGAAACTGAGACCAGTTCCGTGGCTGAAGACCAAGATCGAGGGGAAGTTTATTTCAAAAGAAACTGAGACCAGTTTCATGGCTAAAGACCAGGATCGAGGGGAAGTTTTACCCTTTTCTAAGTAACATTGCTTAGCAAAAGAAGATGGGTGAGAAAACTGCTATTCATAAACACAGTCAAAATTTCGGGTATTCCGATATTTAATCCTCTTGCACCCTGAATGTCCAAATACCTTCGCCATTCACACCTTCGTGTCCAAGAAGATTAAATAGGGGCATTTGTCATACCCCAAATTTTGACCACAAGATTTCCCATCATTGTGAGGATCATTGTCCAATATGGATGTACCATCATACCTCATCAATCTCCTCAAGGATTGTTGAGCATTCACTACAATCAAGAATTAGGGTTTTGAGCCCTCTCAGAATACTTAGACAAAAGATCAATCAAGAAATGACATGATCTTCAACTTTTCTAACCTCTCAAACATCCATAAAGGATCAAGAGGTCTCCCATATCAAGAATGAAGCATAGGAGTGCAACATTCCAAGTGGATCAAGCCTCAAGATCGCCAGTGTCACCAAATTAGGGTTTTGGTCGACCAAGGCCTCCAGATGAAAATTTTCATCTGGGCATGAGCCAATACTTTAAAACATGATCCAAGAAGCTCAAAGGGACCTCATGGATCCATTCATCAAGTCAAACCAACCTTAGGGGGAGCATTCATCAAAAATCAGGAATTAAGGTTTCTTGACTAATCCACCCCTGAGTTGACTTTTGAGACAAGACATGAACCAAGACCTCAAGACATGATTTGAGGGCCTCAATTACACCACATTGATCCATTTACAACCATGGATTGATCCAAGAAGCTTGATTCACAAGTTTCAATTTCATCTGGACCACAATTAGGGTTTTGAAGAAAAAGTCAACTGTACCTTTGACTTTGGACCAAGACATGCTCCCAAACGTTGGGACATGATTCAAGACACCCTAAAACACCTATGTAATCCATCCATTAGGTTTGAATTAGGTCAAGAACTTGACTGCATAGAGGATCACACAGTTTGGAATTCATCTAACATAAAAGTCAACTGTGGCCAAAATCAGGTTTGACGTTTTGGAATTTTTCACAAATATGGCTCCCCTAAGTCAAAAAAAATGTTAATGTATGGTTTTGATCATCATCCATCAAGAAAAATCAAGAAAAGTGAGGTTTGTTGCAAAAGGGGAAACCATAGAAAACTTAAAATTTTTCTAAGTTATGGAACAAAATGGATTTGGTACCAACTTTTCAAGGTCATAACTCCTAAACCCTAAAGCCTTTTTCTTCCATCCAAAGCTCAAATGAAAGTTCACATGACATACTTCAAAAGTTTCAACTATAAAAGATTCCAAATCCTCATGGATTTTGAGTTATGGATTGATCAAAATCATAAAAACATGGATTTGACCATTTTTCCAACACTTAAAAAATTTTAGACAGAATCTGTCTAGGTTTTTCACCAACTTTGAGGCCATTTTTCACTTTGATTCAAACTAAACCAAGACCAATGTTGGACATCAAAGTTACAGTATGTCATGAGAGCTTTCTAAAATGTACAAGAACTCATCCTAATTCAACTTGAGTAGGGAGTTACAAGCATGGAAACATGGTACCTCCAAAACTGTTTTTCACAAGACAACTTTGTACATGCCACACGATTTTGGCATTTCCATGATTTTGGAATTTATCTGTTGATGAAAAACCAAGACAGATTCTGTCCAAAATTTTCATTAAGTGTTGGAAAAAGTGGTTATTTTCATGTTTTTGTGATTTTGATCAATCTATAACTCAAAATCCATGAGGATTTAAAATCTCATGTAGCTGACAATTTTGAAGTATGTAATGAGAGCTTTCATTTGAGCTTTGGATGGAAGCAAATGGCTTTATGGTTTGGGAGTTATGACCTTGCAAAGTTGGTACCAAATCAATTTTGTTCCATAACTTAGAAATATTTAAGTTTCTTAAGGTTGCCCCTTTTTCAAGTAACCTCGCTTTTCTTGATTTTTCTTGATGAATGATGATCCAAACCATGAATTAACATTGTTTTTTACTTAGGTAAGCCTTATTTGTCAAGATATTCAAAAAGTCAAACTTGGTTTTTGGCACAGTTGAATTTTTATCAGATGAATTTCAAACTTTGTGATCCTCTATGAAATCAAGTCTTTGACCTAATTCAAACCTAATGGATGGATTCCATAGATATTTTAGAGTGTATTGAATCATGTCCCAAGGTTTGGGATCATGTCTTGGTCAAAAGTCAAAGGTACAGTTGACTTTTCATCAGGAAACCCTAATTGGCCCAGATGAATTTGAATCTTTGTATTGCTTGTGAACCAAGCTCTTTGAGTCAATCCAACCTTGTAAATGGATCAATATGATGGATTGGAGGTCTTCAAAACACTTCTTGAGGTCTTGGCTCATGTCTTGCTCCAAAAGTTAACTTAAGGGTGAATTAGGTCAAGAAACCCTAATTCCTGATTTTTTATAAATGTATCCCCTGAGACAATTTTGACTCTATGATTGGGTCCATGAAGTCCTTTTGAGCTTCTTGGGTCGTGTTTTGAAGTATTGGGTCATGCCTAGTTGAAAATTTTCATCTGGAGGCCCTGGTCGACCATAACCCTAATTTGGTGACACTGGCGATCTTGAGGCTTTATCCACTTGAAATGTTGCTCTTGTGCTTGATTCTTGATGTGGGAGACCTCTTGATCCTTTATAGATGCTTGAGAGGCTAAACTATTTGAAGATCATATCAATTCTTGATTGATTCTTTGCCTGAGTACTCTGAGAGGGCTCGAAACCCTATTTCTTGGTTGTAGTGTGTGCTCAACAACCCTTGAGAAAATTGATGAGGTATGATGGTACATCCATATTATGGAGATGATTTGCACAATGATGGGAAATCTTGGTGGTCAAAATTTGGGGTATGACACTTATGAACGACGACGTCTGTGTCCAAACTAGGCATATCTTGATACGACCATGCGAACACATCCCCAAATTCATGGAGAAGCTTGACTAACTTTGCTCTAACATCTACCCCAAGTGTAGTTCCAATATTGATTTCTTTTCTCTCTTCTTCACTACCCAAGTTAATGGTTTTAACCTGCTCTTGGTGAGGTTGGTGATCTGTATACTCGTATTCAAGCATCTTAGCCAATTCATGTGGAATGTCACAATCTTCCCCCCTCCCCCTTCTTCGGCTTGATTGATGGGTGCATCAAAGTTAGGAGAGATTAGAGAGTCATTAGATTCAATGTGGGTATCAATAATTTTTTAAAAAGGGAGGATTTCGGGAATCTAGACAGAGTCCCAATTGCTCAAAGCCACATCAGAACGGTACACCAAGTTGTTTAGGCCTTCATCTTCAGAATCTTCGTCTACTACATTCACTTGGAAACCAGCACTAACAAACACTTCTTGGATTTCCCTTGGTCGGCTCTTGTTAGGAGTTGATGCTTTGTTGGTGGTTGGTTTGTAACCCTACCCAAAGCGGTCCTTTTTTACTTTGAAATTAACCACATCACCCCAGCCTGCTTTTTTACCATCCTCAATGGCAGAAATGGTGCCTTTCAGAGATACAAAAGATGGGAAGACCCTCTGCACAGGCTCTGTTATGTCTAACAAGACTGCATTGGCAATTTCAAGCGTTTGGAAAGAAGTTTCTAGCACGTCCTCATCTGCTTCAATGTATTTGAAGGAAGAAAGATTGCTCACCATGAGATCTTCTTCTCCAAATATGGTCACCAGCTTGTTATTGAAGATGGCTGGTTTATACCTGAGTGAATCGCACACTCAAAGATACAAAAGAGTCGCCACCGAACTTTATTTAGTCCCAAAGGACAGGGAAAATATCGATAAAACCCAAGGGGAAGAGAAAAACGTCAGGGGATCAGTTATGCGAAAGGAAGGTCTAGCACCTTACCCATTCGTCGTACTCGACAGGAACCATTTTGCTTGCTTCTAGGCTTAGATGGGTTATCTATCTAAAGGTTTCTAGCTAAAAGAGGAGAGAGAGAAAGAGAGAGAGAGAGAGAGAGAGAGAGAGAAAGACAGAGAGAAGAAAAGGAAGAAAGAAAGTGCTCGCGGAGGATTGGGGCCCTCGTGCCTACGTACCTCATAGTGCAATGAGGAAATCAGAGCGCCGTAGTTCAAAGGAACCAGGGAAAGAGAAGAGGAATGGAAGAAGGATGGAAGGGTGCTCGCCAAGATCATCGCGATCTCGTGCCTACATATCATACATTCGAATGAATGCAGAATCAGAGCTTCCGTAGTTCTTGGAACTAAGACATAAAAAGAAAGGGAGAACGGTGTCAAAACCAAGAACAAAAGAAAGAGAGTAAACTCCACTGGGGATTCCAAAGAAATGGTGTCAAAACCAAGAAAGAAGTGCAAAGGGAAGATAGTAATTATGCTGAGGATAAAGTGCAAGAATGGTGTCGAAACCAAGGTGTTAAAGGAGCAAAAGGAATAGCAGAGACTCCACTGTGGAGGTAAAGGAACAAAGAATTGTGTTGGGGATCAGAGGGTCAACGACACTACTGGGGAAACAAACAAAAGGATGGTGTTGAAACCAAGAGAAAATGGGTTCGGTATGGAACTGAATGGCAGTAGTTAATCGAAGAGAAAGAGATTAAGACTCTGTGGGGGGGAAAGGTTTGGCATCAACAGGCTGGCTGTGAAGAACCAAAGGAAAAGAGAGAGTACTGAACCAAGAGAAGGTGTTTGACTCTAAAGGGATTTCAGTATATTAACTTATAAACAGTGGTTAACCGGAAAAAACGGGTGTAGAACCAAGCAAAGGTTGTGACCCAAAGGGGATGTCAGTACCAACTGAACAAACAGTGCTTGACCAACAAAAAAGGTATTAAACCAAAAGAGGTTGCTAACCGATGAAGATTCGGTGTTAACAGAAGAAACTATGATTAACCGCAAAGAAACGAGTGATTAACCAAGAGAAGGTGATTAACTCGAAAGGGGCTCAGTGTTTTAACAGACAGGTTGTGGTTAACTGAAAAAAAGGGTGATTAACCAAGAGAAGGTTATTAACTCAAGAGGAACTCAGTATGTAAACAAATAGACTATGATTAACTGAGAAGAAGTGCAAATTGGTGTTTTAAGTGACAGGCAGTGATTAACCAATGAAAGGGAGAATAACCAAAAGAAGTTTGCGAACTCCGCAAGAGTTTTGGTATTTAACAAAAAAGATGTGTTTAACCAAAGAAAAGGAATTGAGACTCTTCAAGGGAATCAAAAAGCAATGATTGACCACAAGAAAAGGACCATGAGTAAGAAATGGGTGTTAACCCAAGAGATAATGATCTTTAACCACAAGGATGGTGAGTGATCAAAAGAGAGATAGAAAGAGGCAAGAGTGATAAGGGATTGACTCAACTGGGGAAGGAGATACACTACCACCTGGGGCTAGAGGTGACTAAGCCAGGCACAGGATCATTCGTCCCCTACCTGAAATGGTCAAAATGAGAGTAAGAATTCTCCATTCTCATTCCTTCTCTAACACACAGTGTGTAGTGCAGAAGTTGAAACGGACATCGTAACAACTCCAAGTTGCATAGTGCTCCAGTGTTGCGTGAAACTCTGACTCCACGGGGGGAAAGAGATAGAAAGCTCTAAAGGAAGCCTAAAGAGAAGCGCCAAAGGGAAGATTAATAATCGAAATGAAGTTTCGATTGATTAATCAAAAGGGAGGAATATGCTAGTAATTTTCCAAAAATGAATTGAAAAATTATTAAAGCAAAGGGTGTCTTATTGATTATACAAGATTAAGCTTATCCTTTGAAGAACAAACTTAATTCAAACATGAATGGAAAGTGTAAAACAGTACCAAATGACACTCAAAATACAATACAAAATCATGTTATTATGTGAATAGAATTGTGCAAGAATGATCATGTTCATACAATGTCAAGAATGAGCACAATTATGAAATCTAAAGATCGAGCATCGGAAAATTCACTATCATGCTTTAAACTGAAGTGAAACAACACCTAAAACATCCCTAAAAATAAATCATATTAATCCATGGAAGTTAGATGAGGAAAGCATGGCAAATAAGCTCTTAAAACATCAAAATTGGCATTCTGTTACAGTGGTAATCGAATACCCTAAATAGGTAATTGGTTGCTTGCTTGAAAAATAGCAAATCTGGTGAAAATTGTGCAGAGTAATCGGTTACTTAGTTGAAGAAAGCAGTGCTAGTGCAAATTTGGGAAGAGTAATCGGTTACTCTCTTTGAGTAATCGATTACCACTATAACAGTGGCAAAAATAGCTTTTCAAAAAGCACTTTTAGCACCTAAATTACTTGTCCAAACTACCACATGCTAGGGTATGAATTTGTGCACGAAAATCAAGCTTAACAATAGGAAAAATCCAACAATGGAATCAATTACATCATCAAGATCATGGATCATGTAATGGCATAATCAATTCACACACAAAAAGCATCGAAACTACATCGCGAATGATACGAAAACGTTCGAAACAATAAAATGTGCAAAGAAAGACCAACCTACAAGGCTGAGATGTGCCTTGGATGTTTTTGCAAATGAATCTTGATGAAGATAATCAAAGAAAACCAGAGGAATCTTCAATTGTAGCCGAATCGTATCGAAACTGAGCAAATTGTGACAAAACTTCTGAAATACAAATTTGAACCGTAGAATCTTAAAGCAAACACTTGAGATGAATCCAAAAGCTAATAAAAATCCAGAAAATCAATTAAAATTGAAAAAGGATGAAGGTTAAGCTCAATAAATAATCACTTCCAAGTTGAAAGTGATTAATCTTTCAATGGTGAAGAGCTATAGTGAGGGTTGGGAAGAAAATGGAGATGAAGATGAAGAAGTTGCAAAAAAATTCAGAGAGAATGTGAGAGAATTGAGAGTTAAGAGAGTGAGAAGTGTGTGTAATGCTGGATCCCTTGAAAAATGATTGAAGGTTTGTTTATATAGAGTTTTGGTTTTGAGTGTGAGAGGTTTGGAATTAGGATAGGAGCTAGCTTAGGGTGGTTTGGAATTAGGCTAGGAGTTAGTTACATTTAACTCACTGAGTTAGAGGCTAACTCAGTTAGTTATTTGTTAACTCGGTGGGAACATCCCAATGTAAGCTCCAAATCCAAAGGTTCACGTCTTAGGAAAATAGGGTGCATGGTAGTCTTGAATGGAAAGGATACATTATAGCAAATGCAAATGAATTACTTGAAGAGTCTAGAATATTCCACATGCTGCTAGAACTATGTAGAATCCAAGAACAAAGAGTGTGCATAGTTGCTGTCCCAAAAAGGAGAAAAATTTGCAAATTCGTCCAGAGTAATCGATTACCCTATTTGAGTAATCGGTTACTCTAGGCAAAATTTATCCAGATTGCTTAGGAAATGGTGTTGTGGCCCTGGTTTCGATTGTCCACCTCTTTTTTTGATGAATAGACATGGAAACCAATATTTTGTGCTTGTTTTGAGGATGTGATAATCTTGTGAGGATGCGATTAATTGGGATAAAACCTGAAATATTCCTGCAACCATAAACACAGAGAAAAAGTGCGAATGCTTATGTCAGTGATGCGAATGCACATGCTCATGCAAAAGGCAAAAAGGGAGGTCAAATTTCGGGTTACGACAGCTGCCCCTATTTAATCCTCTTGGACCTGAATGTACGAATTGCGCTAGATTTTCAATGGTTTGAGGTAGAAGGGGATTAAATAAAATAGTAGCTCAAAAATTTGGCCGATGGCGACAAAAGAAGAGGTGCAAGTTTGGCTGAATATCTGATGGGGAGATGAATCAGTCAAAAAGGAGGGTAGTATGCTCGATGCATATGCTATGTATATGATCTACATGATGCTTGATATCATGTCATGCAAAGGTGCAGGTTGAGGTAATGTGCGGCGGTTAGGTAGAGATTGTAGCAAAACGAACTCGACATCCTCGGTTTGGGAGAGGACCCACAGATGAAGACTGCCTGTTGGAGAGGAAAGTCCACAAAGGGTAACAACTCTATTGGGGAAGAAACTGAGAAATAATAGATTTCTAGATTATCACCGTTGACATTGTTGGGTATGAGAGAATCAGGCCGATCTTCACGCCATGACTGACTCTGGCTAGGGAACGACCCTAGAAATCTCTAATTTCCAAGCTATCACCAACATTACTACTTGGACGTCCTTTCACCCTGACTGACTCTGCTGCGGGGAATTACTAAGGTCTGAATGATCTTCTCTGCTTGGGGAGAACAGAAAATGAAACATACTGCCGCTAGGGAGTGATGATTTCGACCTACTGGGACTGATGCAGGACCCTTGTTGGGGAAAAGAACAAGCGTGTCTCTTCTCGGGGCACATCATAATATCTTTACTAGGGACATTACGGATCTGCCGGAGAAATGTAAGGTAAACAACCTTTCCAAAGAAACATAATGGCGCTTGCTGGGGGAATGATGGCTCTGTTGGGGAGATGGCAGCATCTTCAAAGAACCATCATAGTGTTTGTCGAGCATTAGGCTTGCCGATGGATATGAACGATTATTCTATAGGAATTACCAGTAAAATATGCAATGCATAATGCTTTCTCTATTGATTTAGCTTTTTATTGTTCTCAACGCTTTATAGTATTATGTGATCACAAATATTCGCTTATTTTTGCAAACAAAATACTTAAAAGAAAAAAATTGAGAAATCAAATTACGAACTTTTATTGAAATGTGAAGACATGTACATAAGATGTGTACAAGGATGCAAAACTCCTTGATGAGTAAATTTGCAATAAAATTGAAAAACAAATGTAAATGGCAAAGGGAAATCATGTTTTGCATTGATTACAACATTGGCTACCATCCACTGCAAGTCTAGGTTCCAACGCTCGCACCAGTTAATGATGATTTGACTGCTCTGTTACCGTTTGAAGTCCAGCTATAATGAAGAGAGGCTCAAGTGTTCACAGTCAAATGCCTTTATCCCTAATTTTTGCCTGGACATTTTTCTATTTTTTTCGGTCCACCGGGATACCCATTTTTTCCTAAGTCGCCCTTTCGGGTTTTCAACTTAGCGGGCTATTTTTTTTTGCATTGTCCCTAACTTTTGCATGGATATTTCTTTTTTTTGTCGGACGCCCATTTTTGCTTAGATTATCCTTGCGGATGTCAATCTAGTGGGCTCTTATCCATTTTTTTTCAGGCATAATATTTTTTGACTGTATCGGAGTTCACAGGCGATGGCAACTCCTCCCCATCCATGGTTGTGAGGATCAGTGCTCCACCTGAGAAGGCCTTCTTGGCAACAAAGGGTCCTTCGTAATTGGGATTCCACTTGCCGCGTGGATCCGAGTGAATAGGTGAATATCTCTTGAGCACGAGTTCGCCTTCATGGAACGCTCGAGGGAGAACTTTCTTTTCAAAAGCTCGCTTGAGGCGTCTCTGATACAATTGACCATGACAAACGGCTGTAAGGCTCTTCTCTTCTATGAGATTCTGCTGGTCATATCTGGATTGGACCCATTCAGCTTCATCAAGAGCTGCTTCCATGATGGCTCAGAGCGAAGGAATCTCGACTTCAATGGGTAGAACAACCTCTATACCATACACAAGCGAATACGGAGTTGCCCCAGTAGAAGTACGAACTGATGTTTTGTAGCCATGTAGCGCAAATGGAAGCATTTCGTGCCAATCCTTGTATGTCTTGACAATTTTTTGGACAATTGTCTTGATGTTTTTGTTTGCTGCTTCGATGACATCGTTCATCTTGGGCCGATATAGTGAAGAGTTGTGGTGCTCGATCTTGAATTCTTGACACAACTCTTTCATCATCTTGTTATTTAGGTTGCTTGCATTGTCAGTGATAATGCTGCTAGGAATGCCATAGCGACATATTATCTCTTTCTTGATAAATCTGGCAACCACTTGTCGTGTGACGTTTGCGTAAGAAGCAGCCTCAACCCACATGGTAAAGTAATCGATAGCAACTAGAATGAAACGATGACCGTTGGAAGCCTTCGGCTCGATCATTCCAATCATATCTATACCCTATCATACCCCAAATTTTGACCACAAGATTTCCCCATCATTGTGAGGATCATTACCACAATATGGATGTGCCATCATACCTCATCAATCTCCTTAAAGATTGTTGAGTTTTCACTACAATCAAGAATTAGGGTTTTGAGCCCTCTCAGAACATTTAGACAAAAGATCAATCAAGAAATGACATGATCTTTAACTTGTCTAACCTCTCAAACACCCATAAAGGATCAAGAGGTCTTCCATATCAAGAATCAAGCACAAGGTTGCAACATTCCAAGTGGATTAAGCCTCAAGATCGACAGTGTCACCAAATTAGGGTTTTGGTCGACCAAAGCCTCCAGATGAAAATTTTCATCTGAGAATGAGCCAATGCTTCAAAGCATGACCCGAGATACTCAAATGGACCTCATGGACCCAATCATCAAGTCAAAACACCCTCAGGGGAAGCATTCATCAAAAATCAGGAATTAGGGTTTCTTGACCTAATTCACCCCTAAGTTGACTTCCGAGACAAGACATGAACCAAGACCTTAAGACATGATTTAAGGGCCTTAAATACACCACATTGATCCATTTACAACCATGGATTGACTCAAGAAGCTTAATTCACAAGTTTCAATTTCATCTGGACCACAATTAGGGTTTTGAAGAAAAAGTCAACTGTATCTTTGACTTTTGACCAAGACATGTTCCCCAACCTTGGGACATGATTCAAGACACCCTAAAACACCTATGGAATCCATCCATTAGGTTTGAATTAGGTCAAGAACTTGATTGCATAGAGGATCACACAATTTGAAATTCATCTAACAAAAAGTCAACTGTGCCCAAAATCAAGTTTGACTTTTTGGAATTTTTCAGAAATATGGTTCCCCTAAGTCAAAAACAATGTTAATTCATGGTTTTGATCATCATTCATCAAGAAAAATCAAGAAAAGTGAGGTTTCTTGCAAAAGGGGCAACCATAGAAAACTTAAAATTTTCTAAGTTATGGAACAAAAGTGATTTGGTACCAGCTTTGCAAGGTCATAACTCCCAAACCATAAAGCCATTGGCTTCCATCCAAAGCTCAATTGAAAGCTCTCATTACATACTTCAAAATTTTCAGCTACATGAGATTTCAAATCCTCATGGATTTTGAGTTATAGATTGATCAAAATCACAAAAACATGAAAATCACTTTTTCCAACACTTGGTGAAAATTTTGGACAGAATTTGTTTAGTTTTTCATCAACTTTAAGGCCATTTTTCATTATGATCCAAGCTGAACCAAGACCAATGTTGGACATCAAAGTTGAAGTATGTCATTGGGGCTTTCCAAAAAGTACAAGAACTCACTCTAACTCCACTTGAGTTGGGAGTTACAAGCCTTGAAACATGGCCTAAAAACCTGATTTTTCAAGATAACATGAACATGAAACTTGGTTCCCACGATTTCTTGATCCAATTTTAGACACTTGCATCATTTCATTTCTGTACAAAATCAACTTGAATGATGGATAATTTGATCACAAAGCCTTGCAAGTCAAGACACCACCTCTTTTGGCATGTAGCATTCAAGTTTCAAATCCAAAACTCAAAACTTGTCAAGAGGCATTGAATGGATGCATAGAGCTGGCATGTATCAGTCCATGTTCAACCAAATGAGTCAAGCGTTATCCCTGCAACAGAAGACTCATAGCCTGCAAGATTGAATTAAGTCAATGGCTAGAAGAGACTTTGGCAACAAGACAAAAACCATTGGATAATAGGGTGATCAGCCTCCATTCGCTATTGCTCCCAAAACAAACTTGCTCTAATATAAGTAGAGCTTCTTTCTGATCAACTCAAGTACACCAAAGCACCATAACACATGCTTTCCTCCAAATCACTCTCAAAAAACCAGATTTTGCTTCTCATTCAAGTAACATTCGAATTTTCCATTTGAGAGAAATTCTATCAAAACCAATCATGCCAACACCTCACATATATCATATATGAGTGATCCATAACCTTAAAAATCATCTGGAACATCAGAATCACAAAGTCACCCTCCATTTGCTTAAGCTTTTTGGCCTGTTTGCAGTTGAGGTGCCACAACAAGTTCCAAGCTGATTCAATCCATTCCAAGCCTTCAAACACATTACTTGAGGTCCATTGAAGCTGTCCAGATCATTACACAACATTTGTAACACCTCCCACATAGAATTTGAATTCTTCTTGCAAGAGGTAAGCCTGACACTCTCAAACTCCATAATTCATGCATCATAAATGTGTTTTCAAGTTACAAACATGTTTTTGCACTTATATTGAGTGATTCCCCTCAATCAATTGCTATGTATGAATCGTGTATAGGATTTCATAGTGTGCTTGTAGAAATTAGGGTTCTTGAGTTCATCTTCTGATTTCTCATTCCACACTTAATATAAATGCAATTAATTGGTACCATTGGAATCCTTGTTCAAAAACGAGCAAGTTTCATGTTTACAAAAGTCATTTTCATTGAGTAATCAGAGAGATATGAGAGGTTTTGCAAATTGGCTATGGCGGGTGGTCGTGAGGAAGAAGAAGATGGCCTTGGCGCCAATTTTTAATTTTTTAAATTTTTGAATATTTGATATTTTTATTAAATGATTTCAAAAATTAATTTCTCTCTCATTTTTCATCATTTTTTATTGGTTCTTTTTTTAAAAAGTCACAAAAATGTTTAAATATTTTATTCTACAAAAATCACATTTATATTATTTATTTAATATAGTTGGATTTTTGAATTTAATTTAATTTTTATTTGTTTTAAACATTTTTAAAATGAAATTCCCACCTTGATTTTTCAAAACCAATTGGATTTCAAGCTTTCATGCGATTAAACATAATTTTTTCAAAATATTTTTTAAATTTGACAACTTGTTCTTAAATATATATGATATTTTGTATCATTTTATATTTAATTTCCTTTAAAAATTATTTATTTTTTAATTAAAATTAGGGTTTCTCTTAATTTTAATTTTTAAAACATTTTTCAAAATAATTTGGGCCTCTTTGTAGAGTGTAAGTCCCATTCCCTTTGTACAGAAACCTTTTTGGGCCTCCGTCATTGTATAAGTCCCGATACGATATTAAAAAATCTTGGCGCGATCGCCGTTTTCAAAACAATTTTCATCTGGGCCTCCCTTTGGTTGTAAGTCCCATTTTCCTTCTTTTTCAAACACTTTTTGGGCCTCTAATAGAGTGTAAGACCCACCTCTTTTGTAAATAAATAATTTGGGCCTCAGTCATTGTATAAGTCCCGATACGATTTTCAAAACAACTGCGTGATCACTGTTTTTCATTTGGGCATCTCCTTGAGTTGTAAGCCCCATCTCTTGTATAAAAATAAACTCTTGGGTCTCTAATAAAGTGTAAGACCCAACCTCCTTTGTACATAAATAATTTGTGCCTCAGTCATTGTATAAGTCCCTCTATGGTTTTCAAGATCACGACGCGATCGTCGCCTTTTCAAATAAATCATCTGGGCCTCTCCTTGAGTATAAGCCCCATTTTTCTTTTTCACAAACTCTTTTGGGCCTCTAATAGAGTGTAAGACCCACCTCTTTTATAAATAAATAAATTTGGGCCTCAGTCATTATATAAGTCCCGATATAATAAACGGTGATATCGCTGTTTTTCATCTGGGCCTCTCCTTGAGTATAAGCCCCAAACTTCCTTTTGAAACAACTTTCCTTTTGATTCAAATTCAAATTAAAAGTATCATCAAAACTTTCTTCAATTTCTTGAAAACTAATCATACAGTTGTAGTTACTATGTTTGAGCTTGCACAACTGTAAGTTCCACCAACTTTTCAATACATACTTGTTTATATATTTCATCTGTATATATACATGCTTGTACATACTTGCTTAGAGTTTTCCCCAGAAGTTAGGTCTATGTTTATATTAAACTAGAGGTTACTCTTTCAACATAGTTAAAACTAGTTTCCTATAGGAAATTCCAGATACAGTCTTGCATCCTCTTGGGCTTATACAATATGGAACAGAGAAAGACATTATTCCAGGTGAAACTTTTCTCAAGACTGTCCTAACTTAGAAATATATGTGTACAATAAATTCATTTCCCCAGAGAGGATTAATTCCCAGTGAAACCTCTCTTAAATTTCTTCAAACCTTAGAACCGTTCTGCAAAGAAAGGACTTATTCCCGGTGAAATCTTTCTTGAACTTTTCTCAGGCTTGGACCCACAGGTGTCATACCCTAATTTTTGACCATAAGATTCCACCATCTTTGTGCATCCTCCCACATAAACATCTTCAGGACATAAGTCTTTGTGCGTGTTTATTGTAACTAACCAGCCTGTGCAGGTACAATGATTTCAAGTGTGGATGATATTAGTTCTCACAGTCAGGTACTTCAAGATGTGATTGTTGGGTTCTAGTTCAAAAGATTTCTAGGGTTTTCTACTGGCCATTTTACTCAGAATGTCTCAAAGGGCTTTGTATACGTTTCAAGAAGAATAAGGGTTACCCTTTGTTAGGATGTGATTGGTGTGTGATCTAACTGGAAGCTAGGGCTAACAAATTCGAGGTTACAAGAGTTTCACAATTATTGTGAAGTTCAAATTCAAGTCCAAGCTCCATGTTTGTCTCAAGTTCCATGATTATTCATCTTGTCAAGATTACAAGGATTTTAATGTGAAATTCAAGGACCATGTTCTTCACAAATTCAATTGAATTCACTATTGTTTCTACAAAATTCCAATTACAATGCTCTCAATTTCTCACAGCCATGAGTTTTAATTCGCAAAATCTAAAATTCAAATTATTCTAAAATTCAAATTATTCAAGTTACAAGAGAGTTCCATGTGGTTTCAAGATCCAAGAAGTCTTATTCAAAATCAAAAGTTTGAAAACTCAAAGCTAAGGTAAAAAAGAAGAATACTTTGGATATTAGGGATTTATCATGTTTACATTGTTTCTTCACAAAATATGAATTGATCAAAACCATCTCCATTCAAAAGAGGACGTGTTACAAGGCCTTTACATTAAGGATGCCTTACATCAATCTCAGCAAATCCTGTTACGTCTTTGTCATACCCTAATTTTTGACCATAAGATTCCACCTCCCTTTGTGCTTCATCTCGCATAGCATCTTCAGGTCATAGATCTTTGTGCGTGTTTATTGTGACTAACCAGCTTGTGCAGGAACATTTGTTTCAAGTGGATAGTATTCGCCCTCACAGTTAATATTTCAAAAGCTTAAGTATATCCTCATTCAGGATCATGGTCATCTTCTTTAGTATTTCTCATAGGACTCGAGTCTTGGTTTTCTCCCCATTTATGGAGCATGGTCAGTTGGAAGTGTAGTGGGAGTTTTTGTGTCGTGCGGATGACAAAGGGCAAGATTAATTAAAAAAAAAGATTTTTGTTTAGCCACAAGGATGGATCATGATTTGTTGATTGGTGTGTGAACATCATGTTTTGAAATGGTAAGTTTGGATTAAAGTCCTGAAGCAAGTAGGCGAAGATCTCAAAGTGGAGTTTAGAATTTATACTCTTTGTGAAGCTTAGAGTTCAAATTCAAGTCATCCTTATCCAAGTTGCAAATATTATGAAGATTCAAGTGGGAAGTTGCAAATTAACTTCAAGATAATGAAAGAATTCAAGTTATAAGAGCAAGAAGGTTTTGAGAGATTTGGCATCGAATTTTAATTCCAAATTTTTAAAGTGCAAGATTCATTTTTTTTTAAGATTGAACTCAAATTCAAACCACCGTGGATTCAAGAATTTTCAAGGATTCAAGTTTTGAAATTCACAAACTCAGATTGATACCAAATTCCAAATTAAAGATGAATTCATAAAAGTTCAAAGAAAGTTTCAAAGTGACACAATCCAAAGCCTCTATTGCCAAATACATGAGCTATATTCACAATTAAAAAGACAATAATGTGTATCTTTCAAAGACATAACTGCTACAATGTGAATCCCATTACATGATAGAAGATGAGAATGTCGTTTGAAGCTGAAGTTCACATGCTACAAATTGGTAAGACTCACGAAATGCACTGGATTCTTGTACAAACTTTCTTCACGTTGAATCACAAAAGCCCAAAGGCATATTGTAACGCCCCAGCTTTGCCAACTTTATTTTTATTGAGTCTTTTTTATTATTTTATTATTATTTTATTTTATTTTCGACTTTTATGTGAAAATGTGTTATTTTTCGTCGTGAATATTTTATCGCGTTTCGGGAACATTTGTGGGATATTTGAGTGTGGGGGTATTTTGGACATTTCATTGATATTTTTACTAAGTTAGACTAGAAAAGAAAATAGAAAAGAAAAGGGAAAGAAAAATAGAGAGAAAGAAAGAAGAAAGAAGGAAAAAGGGAAGAAAAGAGGAGAAGAGAGAAAATTGGAGAAAGAGTGGAAAAATCACCAAGAACAATTTCTAGGAATCGATTAATCGGGTAAGGGTGCGAAACTCGATTATTCTATGATTGTATACGATTATGTATGTATGTTTGTTGTTGGTGTGGGATTAATTTGGAGAAAATTGGTAAAACTCATTTTTGGTAAAATTGGTTAGAAATTGATTGGAATGTGTCTAAATTCTTGTGGACTATGTTCTTGATTGTCTATACATGTGTGTGATGTATTATTACACTTCTATTTGGTGTTTTTCTGAGTTTTAGGTGAAGATTTGGTTGATTGGGGTTTGAAAAAAATGCAGAAAATGTTCTGCAGAATTTTTCTGGATCTGTCCTGGCCATACGCGTAAGGGACTTGCCAATACGCGTATGAGTCTAGGCGTTACGTGTAACAATGGCGTGGTTTTGGGCCAATACGCGTATGGAATGCATGTTTTACCGGCCCTCTAGTGATACGCGTAAGGGCTATGGGCGTACGCGTATGGATTTTTGAAACGTGATTTTTCTGAAGAGAAATTGTTCTGTCAATACGCGTATGGGAATAGGTGTTACGCGTATGGACAGGAGAATTGCAAAAATGTGATTTTTCAAAATGTTGTTTTCGGTTTTGTCCGTAACTTTGGTTCCGATTATCCAATTTTTGAATTCTTGGTGTCATTGGAAAGGTATCGAGTTGTACTTTATGATTATGATGTTTTGAGAATTGTTAGCTGATTAAATTATGTCAGGAAATGTGAATAGTGTCGGTTATCGATTTTTGTCATTTTAATGGTGTGGAATTGACGTGTATTATGCCGTATGTTGTTGTTTTGTACGTGAGATGACTTATGTGCTGTTGTGATGATGCTTTGTGGCCGAAAGGCAAGAAAATGCTAAGTGCGGTATTTGATAAATGTGCATGATTATGAATGTGTGTATGGATGCAATGTGAATGTCATGAGTCATTGTATGCCAAGCATCATAGTGTGCATTGTTGAACGTCCTGAGTGACGGTTTAATTCCTGAGGGAAATTGCTATAACATCGCGTGCCTCGAAAATATGAGGCGATGCCTGAGGACCTAAAGCGGTGGTTATAGACGATTATGGGCTCCTTTGGAGACTTAAAGCAATCTTTAACGTCGTGTGCCTCGAAAATATGAGGCGATGCCTGAGGACCTAAAGCGACGGGTGAACATCGTAGGCCCGACGGGGAGTTACTTGAGATTCTCAGTAACGAGCGATGGTTCCAATAGTTCCTGAGTGAACTGATGATGAGACATGAGACAATGGAAGTCGGTACCGCATGGCATGTGCATAGAGTCGTTGTGTCGGTCTCTGTGCATTTGCATAATCATGGATTAAATGTGCATATTAATTGTGTGTGTGAATAATGTGATTGGAATATGTGTAATTGTATTGTGTTATATCTGCTTGTGGTGCATTTGTGGTGAGAAGATGTTATTTGTGCATTCCTGGTGTTAATATATAATTTTATGCAATTATATTATGGTTGTTTTTCTCACCCTTCTGCTGTTTTATAATGCTCTATGAGGCGTTGCAGATTAGAGTTGCTGGAGGTATTCTTTTTGTGAAGCTTTGCGTCTTCATTCTTTTGTCGGTCGGCTCTGATATGTGACTCCGGGTAGCTAGGGTGGCCGTTTGCGATTATTTTGTATATCCGATGATATATTGTGGTTGTATATGTATAACTGGATGTATGATAGACATGTTTATATGTTTATATGTATATATGTATATATGTTGTTCAGATTTTAGATTTTCCGCTTTAATTCTAATTTCTGAAAAGTGGGTGTAAGGAACTAAGTTTCCTCTGTTGATTGCTACCCCACAGTTGCATATCTTTATGGGCAGGTGTTGTATGCTATATTTTGTTACAGTTGATGTGATTCGTCCCTTTCTATGCCGCGAATTCAAATGTACTCTGACGAAATTTTGAATTTTCTTTTAGTGCTTTAATTGCATGTTAATTGGGGGTATAGTTTGGGGGCGTCACATTAAGTGGTATCAGAGCCAGTCCGTGTCAGTTGTGTCTGTTGTGTCTGTTGTGTCTGGCATATTGGGCGAGTTGTGTTGGACGAGTTGTTGTTTAACCATAGTTTCTGTGTTTAGACGAACAGAATATGGCTGGTCGTAATGATGCTGCTTTGGCTGCTGCGATGGAAGCGATGGCACGAGCTGTGCAGGGGGCACCGAATGCTGCAGGAAATGATGAGTTTAGAAAGAATAAGCCGCCGGTCTTTAAAGGGAAGCATGATCCGGATGGTGCGCAGTTGTGGTTGAAAGAGATTGAGAGGATTTTCAGGGTAATGGATTGTGATGACGATGATGTTAAGGTGAGGCTGGGCACTCATATGTTACACGAAGAGGCTTATGACTGGTGGGTCAGTACTCGTCAGGTGTTGGAAGCTGAGGAGGAGGAAGAAGAGATCACTTGGGAGGTATTTAGCCGAGAGTTTCTAAGGAAATATTTTCCCGAGGATGTCCGAGGAAAGAAGGAGATTGAGTTTTTAGAGCTAAAACAAGGTAATATGTCGGTTATTGACTATACTGCTAAGTTTGTGGAACTTGTGCAGTTTTATCCTCATTATGTGGAAGCGACTGCTGAATTTTCAAAGTGTGTGAAGTATGAAAGTGGCTTGCGTCCTGAGATAAAGCAGGCTATTGGTTATCAGAGGATCCGAAGGTTTGCTGATTTGGTGGAATGCTGTAGGATTTATGATGAAGATAGAAGGCTCGTTCTGCTCACTATAAAAGTGTAAGTGACAGAAAAGGGAAACAACAGTTCCGTGGTGGTCCGTATGTGTCACCGGCTGATAAAGGTAAACAAAGGGGTAATTTTGATCGAAGGTCAAGTGGAGGAGGTATGTCTAATGCTCCTAGGTGTTTTAAATGTGGTGAATTGGGTCATCGCCAGATGGAATGTAGGAAGAAAGTGGATAAGTGTTCTAATTGTGGTGGTATCGGACATGTTTTAGCTGATTGTAAAAGGAAGAATGTAGTGAAGTGTTATAACTGTGGGGAACCTGGTCACATTAGCTCGAAGTGTCCGAATCAGAAGAAAGCTCCGACTAGTGGGAAAGTGTTTTCATTGGCGGGAACTCAGACTTCAAGTGTTGATCGTCTGATAAGAGGTACTTGCTTTATTAATAATACGCCTTTAATTGCTATTATTGATACTGGAGCGACTCATTCGTTTATTTCGTCTGAGTGCGCGGAACGTTTGAATCTTGGGTTGTCTTCGATGGATGGTGAGATGGTTATTGATACTCCAGCGATGGGGTCAGTAACTACTTCTTTGGTGAGTTTGAGTTGTCCTTTGACCATTTATGGTAAAGACTTTGCGATGGATTTGGTGTGTTTACCGTTGGAAGGTTTAGATGTGGTGTTGGGAATGAATTGGTTGCAATTCAATTGGGTGCACATTGATTGTTATCATAAGCTTGTAAGGTTTCCTTCTCTTGAGGAAGACGAAGACTCGAGTTTCTTATCTACCAAAGAGTTGAAGAAACTTTTGGCGGATGAAGCCCAGTTGTTTGGACTATTTGCATCTTTGACTGTGGATAGTCAAGTTTCATTGAAGGTGTTTCCTATTGTGTGCAAATTTCCTGAGGTGTTTCCTGATGATATTTCAGATGTGCCGCCGGTGAGAGAGGTGGAATTTTCGATAGATCTAGTTCCTGGTACTAGACCTGTTTCTATGGCACCTTATAGAATGTCGGCATCTGAATTGGTGGAGTTGAAAAAGCAGTTAAATGAGTTGTTGGAAAAGAGGTTCGTGAGGCCAAGTGTTTCTCCTTGGGGTGCTCCAGTTTTGTTAGTGAAAAAGAAAGATAGGAGTATGCGATTATGTATTGATTATCGCCAGTTGAACAAAGTGACGATTAAGAATAAATATCTGTTTCCAAGGATTGATGATCTGATGGATCAGTTGGTTGGTGCTTGTGTATTTAGTAAGATCGATTTGAGATCGGGGTACCATCAGATAAGAGTGAAAGAAGAGGATATTCAGAAGACGGCCTTTAGAACACGTTACGGTCATTATGAATATTTAGTGATGCCGTTCGGGGTTTCTAATGCGCCTGGTGTGTTTATGGAATACATGAATCGTATTTTCCACGAGCATTTGGATCATTTTGTGGTGGTGTTTATTGATGATATTTTAATCTATTCTAAGTCTCGTGAGGAACATGCAGAGCATTTGCGTATTGTTTTGCAGGTTTTGAAGGAAAGGAAGCTTTTTGCCAAATTGTCCAAGTGTGAATTCTGGTTGTCTGAGGTGAGTTTTCTTGGGCACGTAATTTCAGGTAATGGTATTGCTGTGGATCCATCTAAAGTAGAAGCAGTTCTACAATGGGAGGCTCCTAGATCCGTTCCCGAGATTCGAAGCTTTTTGGGTTTGGCTGGTTATTACCGGAGGTTCATTGAAGGGTTTTCTAAGCTAGCTCTTCCTTTGACGCAGTTGACTTGTAAGGGCAAAGCATTCATTTGGGATATTCAATGTGAAGAAAGTTTTTGTGAGCTGAAGAGAAGATTGACGACAGCTCCTATTCTGATTTTACCTGATCCTAATGAACCGTTTGTTGTGTACTGCAATGCTTCTTTAATTGGTTTGGGTGGTGTTCTGATGCAGGAAGGTAAAGTTGTAGCTTATGCTTCAAGACAGTTAAGAGTTCATGAAAAAAACTATCCTACTCATGATCTTGAGTTAGCGGCTGTAGTTTTTGTGTTGAAGATTTGGAGGCACTATCTCTATGGTGCAAGGTTCGAAGTCTTTAGTGATCATAAAAGCTTGAAATATTTATTTGATCAGAAAGAGTTGAACATGAGGCAGCGGAGATGGTTGGAATTCTTGAAAGACTACGACTTTGGCTTGAATTACCATCCTGGTAAAGCTAATGTGGTAGCCGATGCATTGAGCCGGAAATCATTGCATATGTCCGCATTGATGGTGAAAGAGTGGGAACTTTTGGAGTCGTTTAGAGACTTGAGTTTGGTATGTGAAGTGACTTCGGTTAGTGTAAGGCTTGGAATGTTGAAGGTTGCTAATGAATTTTTGTTGTCGGTTAGTGAGAAACAAAAGCTGGATTTGAAATTCGTTGATTTGATGAGGAATAAGAATGTGGATTTCAAGGTGGATAATTTTGGTGTTTTGAGATTCCGTGGTCGTATTTGTATTCCTGATGATGCGGAGTTGAAAAGAATGATTTTGGAGGAAGGACACCGGAGTAATTTAAGTATTCATCCGGGTGCGAATAAGATGTACCAAGATTTGAAGAAGATTTTCTAGTGGTCTGGTTTGAAAAGAGATGTGGCTCAGTTTGTGTATGCATGTTTGACTTGTCAGAAATCGAAAGTGGAACATTTGAGGCCTAGTGGTTTGTTGCAATCGTTGGATATTCCTGAGTGGAAGTGGGATAGCATTTCGATGGATTTTGTAACGGGATTGCCGAATATGCAAAGAGGTCATAATGCTATTTGGGTGATTGTGGACAGGCTGACTAAATCGGCGCATTTTATTCCGATTGACATCAGTTTTTCTTTGGAACGGTTAGCTGAGATCTATATCAGTGTGGTTGTGAAATTGCATGGGATTCCATTGAGTATTGTTTCGGATCGAGATTCTAGGTTTACATCTAGATTTTGGGAAAGCTTACAGAAGGCTTTGGGTTCTAGATTGAGGTTGCGTTCGGCTTATCATCCGCAGACGGATGGTCAGACCGAAAGAACTATTCAGTCGTTGGAGGATTTGTTGAGAGCGTGTGTTTTGGAACAAGGTGGTGCGTGGGACGGTTATCTTGCTTTGGTTGAGTTCACGTATAATAACAATTTCCATTCTAGTATTGGAATGGCACCTTTTGAGGCCTTATATGGACGAAGATGTCGAACGCCGTTGTGTTGGCATGAAACAGGTGAAAATTCGGTGGTTGGACCGGATTTGGTGCAACAAACGACGGAAAAGGTAAAGTTTATTCGTGAGAAAATAAAGGCTTCTCAGGATAGACAAAAGAGTTATCATGATCGGAGACGGAAGGATCTTGAGTTTCAAGAGGGTGATCACGTATTTCTGAGAGTTACGCCGGTAACGGGCGTTGGTCGTGCTCTGAAATCTAAGAAGCTTACTTCTCGATTTATTGGTCCTACCAGATATCTACGAGAGTTGGTGCTGTGGCGTATCGTGTGGCGTTGCCGCCGAATCTGTCGAATTTGCATGATGTGTTTCATGTTTCACAGCTTCGGAAGTATGTTCCGGACCCTTCACATGTTATTCCAATGGACGAGGTTGAGGTAAGAGATAACCTTACGGTCGAGACTTTACCAGTTAGGATTTTGGATCGCGAGGTGAAGCGGTTGAGGGGCAAAGAGATTGCACTTGTGAAAGTGGCGTGGGGAGGCGCTGCTGAGGGAAATTTGACGTGGGAGTTGGAGAGTAGGATGCGGGAGTCGTATCCAGAGTTGTTTGTATCAGGTAATACTTTCGAGGACGAAAATTTCTAAGTGGGGGAGAGTTGTAACGCCCCAGTTTTGCCAACTTTATTTTTATTGAGTCTTTTTAATTATTTTATTATTATTTTATTTTATTTTCGACTTTTATGTGAAAATGTGTTATTTTTCGTCGTGAATATTTTATCGCGTTTCGGGAACATTTGCGGGATATTTGAGTGTGGGGGTATTTTGGACATTTCATTGATATTTTTACTAAGTTAGACTAGAAAAGAAAATAGAAAAGAAAAGGGAAAGAAAAATAGAGAGAAAGAAAGAAGAAAGAAGGAAAAAGGGAAGAAAAGAGGAGAAGAGAGAAAATTGAAGAAAGAGTGGAAAAATCATCAAGAACAATTTCTAGGAATCGATTAATCGGGTAAGGGTGCGAAACTCGATTATTCTATGATTGTATACGATTATGTATGTATGTTTGTTGTTGGTGTGGGATTAATTTGGAGAAAATTGGTAAACCTCATTTTTGGTAAAATTGGTTAGAAATTGATTGGAATGTGTCTAAATTCTTGTGGACTATGTTCTTGATTGTCTATACATGTGTGTGATGTATTATTACACTTCTATTTGGTGTTTTTCTGAGTTTTAGGTGAAGATTTGGTTGATTGGGGTTTGAAAAAAATGCAGAAAATGTTTTACAGAATTTTTCTGGATCTGTCCTGGCCATACGCGTAAGGGACTTGCCAATACGCGTATGAGTCTAGGCGTTACGCGTAACAATGGCGTGGTTTTGGGCCAATACGCATATGGAATGCATGTTTTACCGGCCCTCTGGTGATACGCGTAAGGGCTATGGGCGTACGCGTATGGATTTTTGAAACGTGATTTTGTAAAGAGAAATTGTTCTGTCAATACGCGTATGGGAATAGGTGTTACGCGTATGGACAGGAGAATTGCAAAAATGTGATTTTTCAAAATGTTGTTTTCGGTTTTGTCCGTAACTTTGGTTCCGATTATCCGATTTTTGAATTCTTGGTGTCGTTGGAAAGGTATCGAGTTGTACTTTATGATTATGATGTTTTGAGAATTGTTAGCCGATTAAATTATGTCGGGAAATGTGAATAGTGTCGGTTATCGATTTTTTTCATTTTAATGGTGTGGAATTGACGTGTATTATGCCGTATGTTGTTGTTTTGTACGTGAGATGACTTATGTGCTGTTGTGATGATGCTTTGTGGCCGAAAGGCAAGAAAATGCTAAGTGTGGTATTTGATAAATGTGCATGATTATGAATGTGTGTATGGATGCAATGTGAATGTCATGAGTCATTTTATGCCAAGCATCATAGTGTGCATTGTTGAACGTCCCGAGTGACGGTTTAATTCCTGAGGGAAATTGCTATAACACCGTGTGCCTCGAAAATATGAGGCGATGCCTGAGGACCTAAAGCGGTGGTTATAGACGATTGTGGGCTCCTTTGGAGACTTAAAGCAATCTTTAACATTGTGTGCCTCGAAAATATGAGGCGATGCCTGAGGACCTAAAGCGACGGGTGAACATCGTAGGCCCGACGGGGAGTTACTTGAGATTCTCAGTAACGAGCGATGGTTCCAATAGTTCCTGAGTGAACTGATGATGAGACATGAGACAATGGAAGTCGGTACCGCATGGCATGTGCATAGAGTCGTTGTGTCGGTCTCTGTGCATTTGCATAATCATGGATTAAATGTGCATATTAATTGTGTGTGTGAATAATGTGATTGGAATATGTGTAATTGTATTGTGTTATATCTGTTTGTGGTGCATTTGTGGTGAGAAGATGTTATTTGTGCATTCCTGGTGTTAATATATAATTTTATGCAATTATATTATGGTTGTTTTTCTCACCCTTCTGCTGTTTTATAATGCTCTATGAGGCGTTGCAGATTAGAGTTGCTGGAGGTATTCTTTTTGTGAAGCTTTGCGTCTTCATTCTTTTGTCGGTCGGCTCTGATATGTGACTCCGGGTAGCTAAGGTGGCCGTTTGCGATTATTTTGTATATCCGATGATATATTGTGGTTGTATATGTATAACTGGATGTATGATAGACATGTTTATATGTTTATATGTATATATGTATATATGTTGTTCAGATTTTAGATTTTCCGCTTTAATTCTAATTTCTGAAAAGTGGGTGTAAGGAACTAAGTTTCCTCTGTTGATTGCTACCCCACAGTTGCATATCTTTATGGGCAGGTGTTGTATGCTATGTTTTGTTACAGTTGATGTGATTCCTCCCTTTCTATGCCGCGAATTCAAATGTACTCTGACGAAATTTCGAATTTTCTTTTAGTGCTTTAATTGCATGTTAATTGGGGGTATAGTTTGGGGGCGTCACACATATCACATGTGGGACCCCGTGCATAAAGTCAGCTGCCTGTACAAAAAGTAAAAATAAAATTACATCTGATGATAATACCTTTCATGAATAGTTCATAAAGAAAAGTCAACATTCCAAATACGACTAATACCAAATCACTCAGGGGATCCGCACCATCAATATGAAAAAAGGGTTTATGGTAGGAAATTAAGAGTTTATATCACCCTTATCAAGTGTAGCAAGATGGAAATAGAAAGTTTCAGATTCAGAAAATGGCACAATCATCGTGAAACCATAACAGAGCAACTTTCAAGGAAACGATTTATTAGTTGCCAAGCTGAATATGGAGAGTTTCCAAACTCAGTCCAAAACACGTTCCAGCGTATCAAGAAAAATCAGGAAATGTCATCATCATCAATTGTTTTCAAAGCATATCAAAACAAGGTTGGATTAAAGAGGGAAAATTATAATGTGCACAAAACATGTTCAGTCACAAATGGAAAGTTCTTCAAGAGGTGCATTATGAAAAATCACAACAAAGAATCAGGAAATTACAGCAGTAATTTGCTTCCCAAAACAAGATTCAACAAGGTTAATGGGGAATTAAATTCATTGTTTTCCTGCAGCCTATAAAAGAGGCATAAAAAATACGTTCAGGGAGACACACATTAGTATACAAAGTTGAGAGGGGGAATCCACAATAACACGCATACACCAGTAAGAAAAATCACAGGCAATCACCAAAATCGTACACTCGAGCAGCAATCCATATGTTTTGCAGAGTCACAAAACTCAGTTTCATATCAGGGAGAGATTCACAGAGAAAAATTTCACGATTCGTATAAAAAAGGGACACACGGTTTCAAGGCTGATAGTGTCATATCTGTAAAAAAAAAGAACATCAGCTCATACACACATTGCAGTAAATTTCACATACCCACATTACAGAGAAAGAAAAGCATCGTTCACATACACACCATTGGCAAAGATTCACAGTGAAGAAGATTCAATCAAAACGCAGAGATACCATGGCAAGCACCAGAAAATACAGAACAAGATTCACATCACCACACGCAGGGGAAAGTTACACGCAATTTCATCAATAATGACACGTACGAAGAAGAGCAGAAAGATTCAATACCCGAAATTTGTCGCTGAACCGTCGCACCGAAACTCTTCAAAGGTACACCATCTTTTCAATTAAACTCAATTTTAATTTGCTGTCTTCGTTTCGAATTGTTGGTCATTCCGATGTCGCATTTCGCTTGGAATTAATGATCGAGAGAATTCGCGAATGAGGAAAAGAGCTTTTCCCGTTTCTCCGGTGATGCATGGCGAAGTCTATTGTCACTATTGGTGACACAGCCATGTGCGATTGGAGGCGAGGATGAGAGTGGCGATGGCGAATCCGTGAGTTGTTGTGAGAATGGTTGAGACGAATACGCGATCGAGAGAGTGCGATGCGAAGAAGAGGAGTATTGATGTGTAGACGGAGAAGAAGGAGGATAAGAGGATGAGGAAAGTGTTCAAGATACTGATGTTCATTACTTTTTCTTGTCTGCAGTTATGAGCAATTCGGTGGGCTTTAGACAAGACATGAGCCCAATTCTTTTCTTAAGAAGAATACCCCCTTTAAATCGTTTTTGGCACCCACTCAGTTTTTTTTGTAATTTATTTAGATTTAGTCTTTATCTTAATTAGACTTTTAATTTATTTGGATTTAAATTAGTTAAACCAATTAATTAGTTTTTTTAATTAGTAACTAATTAGTTAAATTTTTAGATTTATCTAGAATTAAATA
This sequence comes from Lathyrus tuberosus, assembly GCA_022829125.1. NCBI lineage: Eukaryota > Viridiplantae > Streptophyta > Magnoliopsida > Fabales > Fabaceae > Lathyrus > Lathyrus tuberosus. The sequence goes on along the minus strand of JALAZF010000270.1, from coordinate 7,012,031 downwards.
ATTAGTTTTTTAATTAGAATTTCACTATTTAGCTTTTAGATTAGTTTAGTTAAGCAATAAATTTTGATTAGAATTTAATTAGTTTTAGCCAGATTTTGGTTTAATCAGGATTTGATTTAATTAGGTTTTGTTTATCTTAATTTAATCTTGAATTTGTATGTTCCGTTTTAATTAGTTTTCGATTTTCATTTTGAATGTAATTCTCGATACCGTTAGCTATGATTAATTCCCGTTTGTTATATATACCGATTCTCTTGCTGGTTTTCTGGAACTAGTTTGATTTGCCTGTTTATTTCATTCCAAAGGAAAGGATCTCCCTGTTGACTACCATGTCACAGTTTAGCCTACTTTTAAAACTTTCTCATCTATCCTAACCTTAGGATCAGAGTCACCGCACTCTATACATGTGTTCTACCATGGACACTTAACCTTTTTCAACTTAACTTTAACTTTAGAGTCACCACACTCTATGTAGTGTCTTGCCATAGACGCTGCCTCCCCCTGGAACCTTGACTACAATCAAGAGTTCCTCACCCTTATTGAGGGGAACTACGAATACTCTGATTCCACTCCCGTCAGGATACGTAGGCACAAGATGCGATGTCTTGGCGAGTATACTTAGATACTAACCCCTAGGCCTTTCCCTTAGCATATACCATTAGCAAGCGAATAAATAACATAAATAATAACAAGAGGTTCCTGTAGAGTACTACAGACGTTTAGGATGCTAATACCTTCCCTAGGTGTAACCAACCCCCGAACCTTTAGATCTCTTAGGTTTTTTCGTTCGTGAACCTTTCCTTTGGATAAATCAAAGACGGTGGTGAATTAAAAATTGTGATTCAAGTTAATCCAATAGCTTGGCATCCGATTCTCACCGCGACAGAAATGGCGACTTCACTGGGGATTTTTCGAGGGTTTCCCCTAACTTGTTTATATCTATGTTATTTATTTGCTTGTTTGCCTATATATCTTTATATCTGTATATATACATGTTCTGCTTGGGTTTTCTGTGTGTAGGGTACTATTTGTGTGGTGAGACAAAGTCCTACACCCGGACTAGAGTGAAATTAAGATAGGAAAACAGTGAGAATTCAAGGATACTTTGACGGAGTCGATTCCTGAAAAAGTGAATTGAGACTTCACCACTCAGTCTAGGCCTTCTCGAATAAAATATTTGTCCAACGAGTTCATTCGTGAAGACAATATGGTTTCGATCTAAAGGCCATCGGGACTGGGGACCGTAGTTACCTTTAAACCAACTTGGCCTATTAGGGCATAGTGCGGGGACTATGCGGGAGTCTATTTCTGCAATAGTCGCTACGCGATACTACACTCAGACGAGATTCTCTTGAGGATATTATTGACTACCAAGTGATCTGGAAGATCGATAATATCCTAAAGATGGATTGTAGACTCTGGGAACTTTGTAGAACCCATTCGGCAGGTACAAATAAACCTCTAGTACATACCTTGGGAAGGGTAGACCATGGCCCCATGCTCGTGATCTTCAAACCTAGGCCCTTGCTTGTTTACCTGTATATGTGTATATGTGTATACCTATGTTTATGCATCCATTCATGCATTCATGAATAACCCTTTGGTTTCAAGGAACTCAATTGTTCTTTCATTTGCAAAATCAAATAAAAATCCTGGATTATAAAATGAAACTTTTTTCAGCCTTTCCGAAATGTTTGCAACCTGCTTTTGAGTTCCTTGAAACCATTGCATCACATTGCATATCACTTGCATCTTTGCATTGCATCCGTTTGTCTAGCAACTCATTTCCAGCTGTCTCTACCTTTCAGCGTTTCCTGTGAGTCGTCAAGCTGATTCCTCGACACAGATATCAGACTAGAACTAACTACAGACGCATAATGGCAGAGCAAGAAACATACAATGCTGAGATGCGAATGGAGATCGACGACCTTAAGACAAGCATGGCAAAGCTCACTGAAATGCTCCAAGTCTTGATTGCTAGAGGAGAGTAACCTCAAAGGACAGACATTCAAGAAGTTTCAAATGCTGATCCTCAGCCTGTTCAGGTGCCGCCTTCAACTTGGCCAGAGTTTGGTTTACCTCCCAACTATTCTCCACCGATTGCATCTACTGCTATTGTTGGTCAGACTACTATGCCCATTTTTCAAGCTCCAGTTTTTGCCAAGCCTAAACCTGCGGTTCATACTATTGCCTAAACTACTCAACCTCCATTTGAGAATTCTCTCTATGAGCACAATGATGCCAGATCACAACAAGTGAAGATTCAGTCGACTTCAGCAGACTATTTTCCGAAAAGCCAATGTTTCAGACAGAATAGCTCATCTTTGTTTCTGATTAGTCACTAGGCCATGTTTCTTATTGTTTGAATTTCCTTTATTTTGTGTTTGCTTTCAAATTATGTTTGTACTTTCGTAATTAATAAAATGAGCATTGCAACTTTTGATTTAATTCATTTCGTCCACTATTTACATCTTTATGCTTTCTTTAAAAAATAAAAAAATGAAAAAGCAAAAATATATATATTTTATCTCTTTCCCACTTCCTTCTGATTATGCTACGATTGGAGGAAGGATGATGAAAACGTTAACTCATAATTGTTGTTGGTATGCTTTCAAATCAAAACTTTGCTGACGATGTAAGGCATTGTTTCAATTCCTAAACACTGGAGAAATAAGGAAGATAAACCCTCGTCAACCCCTTTGAGCCTTGAAGTAGGAGTTTCTTTTCTTTACAAATAAAAACCTGCAATCTTAACCTGGGGCAGGGTAGTTCTCAGTTAACTGGATTGTGCATTCAAATACAAGAGTTTCATGCAAGACATCTTTCAACAAAAAGGTTGCATTCTCAATTTTTCCTTCGCACGCAACAAGCAAGTGTCGAAGATGTCTTTCAAGTCAAAAGTCGATGATGGTTCGCCGTAATTATTAAGCCAAGCAGTCACTTTCTTTCAAAAAAAAAGATAAAAAAATCAAAAAGGAAAAAGCCCGCTAAGTCGAAACCTGTGAAGGAGACTTAGGCAGACAAAAAACTGGGGCATCCCGCTGACTGTAAGATTCACGAGAAACAGTTCAGGCAAAAGTTAGGGATAATAAAAAGGAGAAATCTTTAAATCCTTACCATGAAATCCTAAATGAAAAAAAAAACAACCAAGAGTTATAAGGAAGTAGTGATTGTCACCTCAAAAGTCCCTTAACTTCTGAACCATCATCACTATCATCAATGCAATCCCTAACCTATAGGAACCGGAGTGCAAAGTCTGAGTTAACTGAGTGTAGGACTGGAGATCATCACGAAGATTGGGTGGTGTCATACCCCAAATTTTGACCACTAAGATTTCCCATCATTGTGCAAATCATCAGCACAATATGGATGTACCTTTGTACCTCATTAGTCTCCCCAAAGATGGGTGAGCATCCACTACAATCAAAATTAGGGTTTCAAGCCCTCTCTGAGCTTTAGACAAAGGCTCAATCAAGAAATGACTTGATCTTCAACTTGTCTAAATCTCTCAAACATCCACAAAGGATCAAAAGGACTCCCACTTCAAGGATTAAGCACAAGGTTACTCCCTTCTAGGTGGATCAAGTCTCCAGATCGCCAGTATCACCAAATTAGGGTTTTAATCACCCAGGGCCTCCAGATGAAAAGTTTCATCTGGGCACAAGCCATTGATCCAAAACATAACCTAATATACTTCATGGAACCTCATGAACCCATGCATCAAGTCAATTTTGCCTCAAGGGATGCATTCATCAAAAATCAGGAATTAGGGTTTCTTGACCTAATTCACCCCTAAGTTGACTTTTGGGACAAATCATGAGCCAAGACCTCAAGATATGATTTAAGGGTCTCTAATATACCATATTGATCCATTTGGAACAATGGATTGATCCAAGAAGCTTGAGCAACAAGTCTCAATTTCATCTGCACCACAATTAGGGTTTCGCGAGAAAAGTCAACTGTAACTTTGACTTTTGACCTGGACATGCTCCCAAACCCTAATACATGATTGAATATACCCTATGACACCCATGGAACATGTCCATCAAGTTTGATTTAGGTCAAGGACATGATTTCCTGAAAAATTGCACAATTTGGAATTCATCTGATAAAAAGTCAACTGTGCACAAAAGTCAACTTTGACTTTTTGAGATTTTTCACCAAAATGGATTTTTAACCCTAAAATGATGTTAATGTATGATTTGAATCATCATTCATCAAGAAAAATCAAGAAAAGTGAGATAGCTTATAAAAGGGGTAACCATAAAACTTAGAAATTTTTCTAAGTTAAAAATAAAGTGGCAAGGGTACCAACTTTGAAGGACCATAACTCCTAAACCACAAGGCCATTTTTTCTCATCCAAAGATGGATTTGTAGCCCTCATTATCACCTACAAAAACTTCAACTACAAGTCATTCCAATTCATTAAGGATTTTGAGTTATGGAGTGATCAAAGTGGCTGAAAAGTGAAAATGTCACTTTTTCCAACACTTAGTGAAATTTTCACTAAGTCAGATTCTGCCTCACTTTTTGCCAAATGTAGGGGGGATTTTTCACTTGGAATCAAAAGAGATCAAAACCAAACTTGTTCAAACAGTTGTTGTATCATGTAAGAGCTTTCCAAAATGGCCAAGAACATTGCCAAATTCAACTTACACCATGAGATATGACATTGCCAAGTTGCCTTGCTGAAATCTGTCAAGGCAAGGCAGAATTTGCAACTTTGGTCGATTTGCCAAAATCAGCCAAATTCAATTGCTCCTATCCACTTGGACACCTCAGAGGATTGAATCTAAAGGGGACAATCACTGAGCCAAGCCTCCAAAGTCCATGGAACAAAAAATAGCATGTTGAACCTAGAATGGCCAAAATAGGGACAAGACTTCAAATTTGGAATGAAGCATTCAATGGAACCATCAAGGTGGCATGGACTGAGCCATTCTCGTCTAAAATCAGTCAAGACTTATCCAAGACCAAGGGAACCAAAACTCTGTGCCCTAACCTCTAGTCAATGGCTAGAGGAGACTTGAATTCTCATTGGACAACATTGGCCAAACCTACTTACCAGCTGCCATTCACTATTCCTTGCAAAACAAACTTGCTCTACTATAAATAGAGCTCAATTGTGGTCAGTTTGAGTACACCAAAGCCATCAAACAGATGCTTTCATCAAAATCTCTTCTTTCACTCCAATTTTGCCTTCTAAGGCAAGTCACTATCGGGTTTTAAGTTTGAGAGCAATTCCAATCAAACCAATCACTCACACACCTCACATACATCACATATGAGCTGATCAAACACTTAGATTACTTCTGAAACATCAATTTCACAAAATCACCAGCTGGTTGCTCAAGGTTTTAACCAAAGTGCAGCTAAGGTACGACAAAATGATCCAGCCAATTTCAATCAAGTCCAACCATCCAAACACGATCCATAGGGTGTAGGGAAGCTATTCAGATCATCACCACTCATCTGTAACACCTCCAAATCAAAAATCACTTTGAACTTGCTGTCACGGCCTAGAGGTAAGCACATGCTTGGTCATCTCTCAATCTATGCATATTTCCTCGCACAATAATTTGGCCATATGTTCATAATCATGCATGGAATGTTTTCCCTCAATTAATTGCATTGTTTGAATCGTGTATCAAAAATCCTAGCCTTCATGCAGAAATTAGGGTTCTTGAGGTCTCTTCGTGATTTCTTGTTGTATGTTTAATTTAAATGAAATTAAAGTACATAGACATGATCGTGAGGTTGAGACGAGCATAATGATATGTGGATTGCATGATATGATTACGTATTCATGGAGATTGGATAGAAAATGCAAATCTGAGAAACCAAGAACACGCGCGTGTTCTTCAGCTGTTCTTGGCGCCATTTTTCATATATTTGAATATTTGAATTTTGTGATTTTTGTTTAATTGATTCAAAAATTAATTTCTCTCTGAGTTTTAATGATTTTGAGTTGATTCTTTTTTTAATAATTCACAAAAATGTTAAAATATTTTATTTTCCCAAAAAATCCCAAAAATATTATTTATTTCATATAATTGATATTTTTGTAAAGAATTAATATTTTGATTGTTTTTGGCATTTTAAATATTTTTTCTACATTGATTTTGCAACTTTTAATGCTTTCTAATTATTTTGTAGGTCAATACTTAATTTTTGAAGCATTAATCCAAGATCACAATTTGTTTTCCATGTGTTAAACAATTTTTGATCATTTTAATTGAATTTTTATTCAATTAAATACATTTTGAAAACAAATTAGGGTTTTGGATTAATTCAACCCTCATAAATCATTTTCAAAACATTTTGGGCCTCTATTAGAGTGTAAGACCCATCCCCCCTTGTACAAAAACTTTTTGGGCCTCACTTATTGTATAAGTCCCTCTGTACAAGTAAACGGCGCGATCGTCGCCCGTTTAAAAATCATTTGGGTCTCTCCTTGAGCTATAAGACCCATTCAAAACACTTTGGGCCTCTATTAGAGTGTAAGACCCAATCCCCCTTTTAACCAAAACATTTTGGGCCTCACTTATTGTATAAGTCCCTCTGCGTTAAAAGAAAACCTCGGCGCGATCGCCATTTTTAAACGAAAAATCATTTGGGCCTACCCTCGTGTTATAAGCCCCACTCTTTTTCCTTTAAACCTTTTTGGGCCTCTTGAGAGAGTGTAAGACCCATCCCTTTGTACAGAAAACCATTTTTGGGCCCCAGTCACTTGTATAAGTCCCTCTGTACAAAGTCAAACAGTGCGCTCACTGATAAAACCCTGGGTTCTCCTTGAGCTGTAAGCCCCAAATCTTTCTTTTTCAAAGCACTTTCTCCTTTGATTTTGAATATACTGTTGTTTTCAATCTTTCTTTATTGAACAACTAACCAAACAGCATGGAAGCACTCCAACCGAGTAAGTGGTTATCGCTTTCGTTTACTGCTTTCATATTATAAACTGTATTGTGGGGCTGCTCACTATAAGTCTCCTTTCATAAACTCATATCTACTGTGTAATAATAGTATAGATATTTCGAGTTTCCCCGGCAACTACGTCTAGAACTAGGTGACGCCGTTTCATTTATTCGTAGAAATAGACGCCTAGATCCCAATAGGAGCACCAGATACAGTCTTCTCTTCGGCTGTCCTCCTTAGGAATTGTCAAGAAACTCTACTCCCCAAGATGAATGTATTCTCCGTGAATGGCATCTTTGAGTTTCTTCCAAATTCTCGAACTTTCCTGACTTGATCTATTCCTTGTGGATAGCTTGCCTTGAATGTCTCGGGGTTTGGGTACCCACCACGGTCATAATCTTGGACCTTAACTAAGGAACCCTCTTTAAAAGCTAAAAGTCGCTGGATAGTAAACCTCGCACGTTTACCAGTGGTTTTTATCTTTAAAAGAGTTATCTCTCCTAATGGAAAGGAGATGATAGACCCACGGGCTTCTTAAAAGCATCGGCCTCCTCTTGGGCATTATTCAAGGACACTACGGCTTCTTAGAAGTATTCACAGCCTCCTCTTAGGCTTCGTATAATGATCTCTTCCTCCGGGAATGATAGCCTCCTCTTGGGCTTCGTACAAGGACCCGTCGGCTTCTTAAAAGTTTCCAGCCTCCTCTTGGGCTTCGTACAAATTGTCCCGACGACCTCCTAGAGGTATAGGAACAGAACCTAGTCATCCTCATAGAACAGTCCTTTCATAGAGTCTACTACTGTTTCTCAAAGCATAGTACAAAAGATAAAACTCTAGACACGGACAGTCTAACTTCCTTGAGTCTCAAAGACATTCTCAAGCGACCCCTTCGTTAAATAGGAAGGAAACCCGCAGACTCAGACAGTCTCAATACCCTTTGGATTTCCAGTTTCCTCAAAGAAAAGGAAACAACCCCGATCCTCAGATCTAACCCATGGGTACAGTCATGCTCATATAAGAACTGATTTCCTCTTTGAAAATCAGTCTACTGAACCTGTCATTTAACTGAACAGTAACCATAGCCTCCTCTTGGGCTTTGTACAATGATTCTCCCCAGCGGAGTCAAACGACGTTTAGCCTCTCTCTCGGGCTTTGTACGAGACACATAAAGAGACTCCCTCGTTGAGTCAATCACCCTTTTCACCTCTATCTCGGGCTTTATACGAGATACAAAAAGGTTCTTATTAAGCCAAACAAATTTTCGCCTCCATCTCGGGCTTTGTACGAGATACAAAAACTCTCTTGTTGAGTCAAATAGCCTCCATCTCGGTCTTTATACGAGATACCAAAAGACTTCATCGTCGAGTCAAAAAACTTTTAGCCTCTCTCTCGGGCTTTGTACGAGACACATAATAGCCTCCTCTTAGGCTTTGTATAAGAAAACCACTGGTTGATCCAATCAACCTTTTAGCATCAAAGTTGTGCCTCGTTCACAGTACACAAACATCAACAACTCCTTTCCCTTCATCTAATCGCTGTAAGCGGCAAGCCTCTGGATCATCTATATCCACGCCACTGTCCCTCTTTTAGCATGAGAAATTCCTAAGGAAAGATGGCATTGCTCTATACTAAGTTAAAGTCTTCTCCTTCAGGTTAAAACCCTTTCTTCGGAAATTATGGCATTGCTCGGATCCGCGTATCCCAGTTAAAGTAATTCTCCTTCTCCCCTCTTTAGAGATGATAAATTCTCTCTAAATCCGAGACCTTTAGCTTCACGTCTTGGGCTTTGAACAAGACACAAATAGACCTTTCAGCTTCACATCTTGGGCTTTGATCAAGATACAAACCACCTTTCGCTTCATGTCTTGGGCTTTGAACAAGACACTAAAACACCCATTTCCTCCCATAGAATAGGAGGAACTACGAACGCTTTGATTTCCCTGTTTCGGTAAACGGGAATACGTAGGCATAAGATCGAAAGAAAAGATCTTAGCGAGCGCAATCAACAAAAAAACCAAATCCCATATCTCCATCAATCAAAAGCAGTAAATCAAAAGCATCAGTCCTAACATCTTAATCCTTGTTCCCTGCCAGAAACCTTCTGCCCAGGTAAAAAAAAAAAAGAAAGAAAACGGTATTGGCGAAAATACAAATAACCAGTACAAAGGCCCCCCACATTGATAGCATTCGTAACCTAACAAACCGCTGTTTAAACTCAGTATGCAAAGCAGGGTTAATTGGAGACATCTATTTCCCTTCCTTATTCAGTTCAAAATAGGATAAAAATGAATCGACCTGTAGTCAAAGCTCAAACCGCAGAGAGCGACCAACGCTTAAGAACCGCGTCCAAAATCGTTCGCTACAGAAAGTGGCGCCCACCGTGGGGCATATCTTCTTTCTTAAACGTTTAAGGTGGAAACCTTGGACAAACCTTTTTTCTCTTCACTTGTGTGAATACCACAGATTGGGGCTTCCGCCGGGGAACCCATTTCTGTCAGGAACTTAGGAATCATAGCTTTATAAGTCTAGGATGATTAGGACAAATATATATACTGCTTTTCCTAATTGCTATACGTGTTTATTTTTCTGCTACTGGGAATGCGTGTGATGCCGCATGTGGTGAGAATGAGTATACACTTAAGATAAGTGATGGCGACGGGGTCGACCATCAACCTCAGTGGAGGCTGACCAACGCAACCCATTCACTCTTATAGCCAATGGGCCGGTTGTTAAGTCTGAGAAGCTGAGGAGCCAAACCCTTTCGTAGTGCGGAAACTATCAGAAATAGTTGTTACGCGATACTACCCTCATTTGAGGCTGGTGATCTATTCTCAGTGAATGGCACTTACTCTAAGATTGCTTTACAACTCGCTGGCGATCAGCTTGTTGTCTTGCTTTCCTGGGAGGAGCTGATGATAATGAGTACAGGTACAAAAATCACCCTAGTATAAACCTTTGGGGATGGGTAGAGCCTTGACTTCATGACAACGACCCTTTGACCCCATGTTTTTTCTATGTTTTTGTGTGCTGCATTCATGCATCCATCTAATAAAACATTAAAACATTCAAAAAACTTCTCTTCTAGTCTCTCTGTTTTTCAAATTAAACTAAGACTGTGATTGCAAATATCAGAGAAAAAGATTGCATTAATGGATTTCGGTAGAAGGAGAACTCGCCAGTATACCTTCAAGGTTCCAAAGCTAGAGGATTTGAGAAAGTTAGCGAGGATGATCGTTAACCCAGAGGCTTTCAGAGCCAAGCACGGTGGTTTGCTACCACTGTTAAGAGTCCATGTGATTAAGGGAATCATGGATGCGCTCATTCAATTCTACGATCCGGTTTATCACTGTTTCACATTCCCGGATTACCAGCTTGCACCAACGCTGGAGGAGTATTCTCATCTGACTAATTTACATATCACTGATCGAGCTCCATTTTCTGGACTGAAAGAAATTCCAAAGAATCAGACTATTGCAATAGCAATTCATTTGGACGAGTCTGAAGTCAGGACTCACATGACCACTAAGGGTGGCATCCAAGGTTTGCCAGCCTAGTTCTTGACAAAGAAAGCCCTGTACTTCGCTAGTATAGGGAACATGACTGCTTTTGAAAGCATCTTTGTCTTGCTCACCTACGGGTTATTTTTGTTTCCAAACATCAATAACTTCGTCGATATCAACGCTATTAAGGTTTTTCTCATTGGAAACCCTGTGCCGACTTTGCTCGCAGATGCGTATCATTCTGTACACTTGGGAAATTTGTACAGCGGAGGGGAGATCACATGCTGTGTACCTTTGCTCTACAAATGGTTTATCTCTCACTTGCCCAAGTCTGCTGCTTTTTGGGATTGCAAGAGTGTCTTACGTTGGTCGCAGAAGATCATGTCTCTCACCAATTCCGATATAGATTGGTGTAATAGGATTTATGAGGGAATCAGAATCATTGACCGTTGTGGAAACTTCCCCAGCGTACCCCTCATAGGAACTAAAGGAGGAATCAACTATCATCCGATATTGGTTCTTCGTCAATTTGGATACCCGATGAGACACATCCCACTGGGTGTTCATCTGGAAGGTCTTTTCTTCAAGGAAGGAGAAAGTGACAGAGCACTAAAGATGGAAATAGTGCAAGCTTGGAAACATGTTCATAAGAAAGGACGAGAGTCTCTGGGAAAACCGGACTGTGTCTCGATGGAGCCTTATCTCCATTGGGTACAAACTAGAGCTCTCAAGCTAAAGATGCCTTATCCTCGTTACAGAATTCTTCCACCGAGGGAAACTGTCATGTACTTCATGACGGAAACTGAAAAGCTTCAGGTTACTCTCAACAAAGTTCAACGGGAGAGAAGGTCTTGGAAGAACAAGTACCGCACCCTCGACGTAGAGTGTATCCAAATATAGCAACTACTAAAAGAGAAAGATGCTCTGATTGAAATTTTGGAGCAGCATGCTGTAGAGAATCAAGATGACCAAAGGAATTTGCTCGCTCCTTTCACCTGGCAAAGGAATGACAACCCGACAACGGCCCAAGCACCCCGGTCAAAGAAGAGGACTCGGGACCCATTAGTTTAGGTTTCTGTTTCTGCACTTTGTAATCTACTGTATTTCCATTTCTGTAATCCTTTGGAATTCAATAAAAAGGGGTTTCCCCACTGTTTGATATTTGCAATCTAATTGTCGAAGTTTATTTTGATTAAACCAATAAACAATTAATATAATCATTGCATTCATCATTCTCACATTGCGTATTCTCCTTACCTACGAATCTCACGTTTGTGTCTCGGTTCTAGAGTCAAACTGTCTCATTCGTACAATACTCGGGCTAATCGTCAGAAAAAGATGGATGATCTTGAGGAAGAAAACAGAGAGTTAAAAGAAGAGATCGACGCTCTGAGAGAGGATATGAGAAAGCTTCGTAACGACATGCAAGCCATGGCAGAAGCTCAGCTACAAAGAACTGTGATCTCAGAGATCACCTCAACGCCCATCATAGAAAAGTATGATCCTAGGTATCAGATGCCGAAAGATCGTCCTTGGGGCATGCCTGTTAACTATATCCCAGAAGGATATGTTCCACCGATCACTGAAGATCAAGGAATTGCAACAGAATCCGCTGGGCCTGAAGGTTACAAACTTTGGGAAAGCAAAGATTCCAGGGGCATACTCAAGACTCCTGAAGGTTACAAACTTCGGGAGGCGCCAAGACTTACTGCCATAGTCACGCTACCACCCCCTGTGGTGCACACTGTCCCGGAAGGACAGATTCCACAGACACCTTCTGGTAAGAAGGAAACTATGTTTGACAGAATGGATGAATTCCAGGAGCAGTTCTTGGAAATGCAGAAAGAGCTGCAAGCCATTCGCGGTCAGGATCTATTTGGAAAGGACGCCGCAGACCTCTGCTTGGTCCCAAATGTGAAAGTTCCGCACAAGTTCCAAGTGCCCGACTTTGAAAAATACAAGGGTAACTCTTGCCCTCAGAGCCATCTGGTGATGTACGCTCGGCGCATGTCAGCTCAGACGGAGAATCAGGACCTGCTGATTCACTACTTCCAGGATAGTTTAACCGGTGCCGCATTAAAATGGTACATGGGTTTAAACCGTACTACGATCAGTACATTCAGAGATCTTGGTACTGCCTTCGTCCAACTATACAAGTACAATTTGGACATGGCACCCGACAGAGATCAACTCAGATCAATGTCACAAAAGGACAAAGAAACCTTTAAGGAGTATGCTTAAAGGTGGGGTGAAATTGCCGCTCAAATTTATCCACCTCTTGAGGAAAAAGAGATGACAAAAATATTCTTAAAGACCTTAAGCTCGTTTTACTATGACCGAATGGTTGCCAGTGCGCCCAGTGATTTCACCGAAATGGTCGGCATGGGTGTACATCTTGAGGAAGCCGTCCGAGAAGGACGTTTGGTAAAAGACACTGGATCAACGAGCGGTACTAAAAAATACGGTAGTGCTCTCCCTAAGAAAAAAGAGCAAGATATTGGGAATATCTCTCTCGGAAAGCAAAGGCGACATTATCAGCCAGTAGCAGCTGTTACTCCTGCTATCGGCCCCGCGCCTGTTCCTATGTATCAACCTCAGGTTGCGCAGAGCCAACCTGACCAACAAAGGACGCAACAGCCTCTTCAGCAGGCTCGTCCTCCATATAACAACAACCGTACAACACGGCCACCAGGATTTGATCCTATACCCGTATCGTACGCTGAGTTGTTTCCGTTACTGCTAGCCAAGGGGCACATTCAGACTAAGTCTCCTGTTATAGTACCGGATAATCCGCCTTTTTGGTTTAAGGCGGATCAAACATGCCCTTATCATCAAGGAGGATTAGGGCATAACATAGAGAATTGTCTCAATTTCAAGTCCGACGTACAAAAGCTTGTTAGGAGCGGGCTCTTATCTTTCAAAGATACGAATCCTAATGTTCTTACGAACCCGCTGCCTCAACATGAGAAAGCTGCAGTCAATCTGATTGAGAAAGAGACTAACAATGTCTATCAAATTCACGATGTACTCTTATTGGGGACCAATCTGGTCAAGATGCATTGTAGACAGAGTGGATATGGCCATGTGCCACCTCATAATTATCACCAGTGTGATATCTGCTCTAAAGACAACCAGGGATGTTCTGTGGTGCCAGCAGCTCTACAGGAACAAATGGATCTTGGATGGATCCAAGAGCACCGAGTTCGTGGAGTTAACATGGTTTACACGAATTCTAACGTCATTCAAAACCACGACATCCGTGCGATGAATGTCAACTTGGTGGCGATGCACTCAAGGCAAAGCCAGTATCATAATCTGCCGCGACATGATTACAGTTCCTGTCTGACTTGCTCGGTAAACAAACAGGGATGCTCTTTCATACAAGAGGCCCTCCAGCGTCAGATGGATCTTGGATGGATCCAAGACTACCATGATAGGAACTCCTATCAAATCAACATGGTTCAGATATTCGATATTCGCGTGATGAATACCAACCTGGTAGAGTTACATGCTGAGCAGGTCCGACTCGGATTCTTAATATCACATGACTATCAAAACTGTAAAGCAGGTTGCGAAAACGATCAAGGTTGTACCCTTGTCCAGGAGGCACTTCAGCACTTGTTAAATCACTGGTGGATGCCAATTTACATGGATGAAGATACTCAGCAAATTAGTATCAGTAACAGGAATCCTACTCGACGTCAAAGTCAGGATGTCCAATCAGTGGAAGCTAACCTAGTGAGGTTACATTGTATTCAAAGTGGGCGTGGCCAGGTGCCACCACACAATTATGACCGTTGTAGCGTCTGTTCGGAAAGTAACCAAGGGTGTTACCTAGTGAGAGCAGCTCTTCAGGGTCAGGTGGACCGTGGAGAAATTCGTCCATATCCGGGTTCTGGACCCATCAACTGGACGCCGAATTACCTTGCCGATCAAGTTGAGGATGTTGTCACCATCTCTGGTCGTCACCAGACCAGGGATGTTTTTGCCATCATCCCTCTATTTGATGAATCTAAAGTTCCCAACCGGGAACGGATCAAGGTTACTTATGATGGTCAGAAAAATCAAAAGGTTCCCATAGTCATCTATCTACCGGGACCACTACCGTATGAATCAACTAAGGCTATCCCTTATAAATACGGTGCAATAATAGTCGAGAATGGAAAGGAAATTCCATTACCCTCCGTTGTGAACATTGCAGACATCAGTCGAGTAACACGGAGCGGTAGAATCTTCAACCGAGGGGTTGAGGAAGTTAACAAAGAAAAGGAACTTCAGGAAGAAATTCCCGATCCACCAATCGGTCAATCCAGTAATCCCGACCTTTCGAAAAATGATGATGAGATGCTGAAGCTCACCCAAAGGAGTGAATACAACATTGTCGATCAACTGTTACAAACTCCTTCAAAGATCTCGGTATTATCACTGTTACTCAGTTCAGAAGCCCACAGGGAGGATCTACAGAAAGTATTGGAGCGAGCCTTTGTGGAACAGGATGTAACAATCAGACAGTTTGATAGCATTGTCTCTAACATCACTTCCTGCAATAATTTGGGATTTAGTGATGAAGAATTACCTGAAGAGGGTCGCCGTCATAACATGGCGCTCAACATTACAGTTAACTGCCAGGGCGATGCTTTAGCCAACGTACTGGTAGACACAGGGTCAGCCCTGAATGTTATGCCGAAGTCCACTTTGATGCAATTATCATTTAAGGGCCCTCCGATGAGAACCAGCGAGGTCGTCATCAAAGCATTCAACGGATCCAGAAAAACAGTTATCGGCGAAGTTGATCTTCCCATAACTATTGGTCCTCACACTTTCCAAGTCACTTTCCAGGTCATGGACATCCGGGCAATGTACAGTTGTTTATTAGGAAGACCTTGGATACATCAGGCTGGGGCGGTTACTTCAACCCTCCACCAAAAGCTAAAGTTCGTCAAGAACGATCAACTTATCACGGTTTGGGGGGAACAAGCCTTGCTTGTGAGTAACCTATCATCATCTACTTGTGTGGAACCCGAGGAGGTTATTGGAACTCAGTTGCAAGCACTATCGGTGAGCAAGGGTAATCAGTTCAAAGGAGGAACCTCGATTTCCTCATACAAAGATGCTATCAAAGCGGTCGAGAGTATCGATATGACAGGATGGGGACGGCTTGTCATTCCTATTGACAATAAAACAAAGAAGGGTCTTGGTTTTTCTGCAACCTGTACCCAGACAGTTGGCAAAGATGAAAGTCTTCATCCCCTTCAGAACTTCTTCCATAGTGGAGGTTTCCTTCACCCAGTGTCTCAGACAGTTCATGCTATCAATGAGGAAGATCCCTCTGACTCAGATGAAGAATGGAAGTCCTACCTTAACAAGGACGGCTATATGTCTCAGGAAGAGGTGCCTATGCCTTTTTGCTTTCCTACAGAAAGTTCGAGATTTATACCAAGATCAGATGTCGAAATGATCTACGGAGATTGTGATCCGGAAGGATGCCGTGCTCCGCCAAATTCATTAGAGGAGGACACTCTGATGAAAGACAACTTTGATCACAATTACTATGG
Source organism: Lathyrus tuberosus (assembly GCA_022829125.1). NCBI lineage: Eukaryota > Viridiplantae > Streptophyta > Magnoliopsida > Fabales > Fabaceae > Lathyrus > Lathyrus tuberosus. The sequence continues at coordinate 6,996,060 of JALAZF010000270.1, read as the reverse complement.
CCCGATGGATGGCCTGCCAATGTGGCAGCCTTACCCAGGAAACTTGGGGCAAGAGAGTCAGCCGAGTAATGAAACTCAGTTGAGCGTCATTGAACAGAATACCTATGTCCCCACCATGTCATGGGATCAACACTCAGGTCATTCGGAAATTACTCAATATGACGATGAATTCTCAACGTTTGCAGGACTAGAATTCATCAATTATGCTTTTCCCGAGGTCAACGTCATCGAGAGGGATGACTTCTCCAGTTCCAAAGAAGTTTGGGACACTCTGGGACAACCAAGTGGAAAATACGACTTTATGGTCAAGTACACTGCTCCCGAAAGCTCTCGTATCAAGCTCGAAGATATCCAGCCAGCAGGATGGGGAGATACAGCTGAGAGCACTAATGCTATGCAAAATGCAACAGAGGAATCCTCCTACGACAATTCTACTTGGGAGACAGATTCCAATGATCCTACTCCACCAGAAATCAGCGTTATTTCTGAAGACAAATCAAGGAAGGTTCCAGACTTTGTGATTCACCGTGGAGTTCGCCGCCAATGGGTTGCTGTCGAGGTTCCGAAGGCCGTTCACCAGTCAAAGTAGTTGCCATCTTTTAACCTTTCACCCCGCCCAGGTGGAACAGATGTTTTGATAGGGCTCGCTTTCTGTAAATTTTCCTCTTCGCTTTGCCCGAAGCGAGTGAGTTTTGTTTTATAGGGCTGTAGTTTCAAGATTTGACTTGTTCATTAATAAAATAACGTCGTTCTGTAATTTCCGCATTTATTGCTGTTTTCTCTTTTTGCTTTTTTAGAAAATATTAATCCTAAAAAACATTCAATAATAAAAACAAGCAGTAAAATAAATACACTGCACACACTTACATTTTCTCTATCTCTTCTAAACACGAATCATCACGTCATGCAGATTGCTTGTTTTAAACCCAGTTGAAACATACGATCCGATGCCTTCTCCTAACTTTGAATTCTCGGTATTCGAGGCTGAAGAAGAAGTTGACAACGAAATTCCAGAAGAGATCTCCCGACTACTCAGACAAGAGGAAAGGTCCATTGAACCTCACAAAGAGCCGTTGGAAACGGTAAACTTAGGTTCAGAAAAAGAGAGAAAAGAAATCAGGATCGGAGCACTGCTCAGTCCAACTGCCAGAGAGGGTTTGATAAAGCTTCTCAAAGAATTCCCCGATGTGTTCGCTTGGTCCTATCAGGATATGCCAGGGTTGGATACCAGCATCGTGGAACATCACTTACCGTTAAGATCAGAATGTCCGCCAGTAAAGCAAAGGTTGAGACGCACTCACCCGGACATGGCCATCAAAATCAAAGAGGTGGTACAGAAACAGATTGACGTGGGTTTCCTTGCCACATCTGGATATCCTCAATGGTTAGCCAACATCGTACCCGTTCCCAAAAAGGATGGAAAGGTTAGAATGTTTGTCGATTACAGAGATCTAAACAAGGCAAGTCCAAAGGACGACTTTCCTTTACCACAAATTGATATGTTGGTTGACAGCACAACAAAGTTCAAAGTATTCTCCATCATGGATGGATTCTCGGGCTATAACCAGATCAAAATGGCACCGAAAGACATGGAGAAAACTTCGTTCATTACCCCATGGGGTACCTTTTGTTACAAGGTAATGTCGTTCGGTTTGAAGAATGCCGGGGCAACCTATCAAAGGGCCATGACTACTCTGTTTCATGACATGATACACAAAGAAATCAAGGTATATGTCGATGATTTGATTGCAAAATCAAGAACAGAGGATGAGCACGTTGAACATCTATCAAAATTGTTCGAACGTCTAAGAAAATTCAAGCTCCGCTTGAATCCCAACAAGTGCACCTTCGGTGTCCGTTCGGGGAAATTACTAGGGGTTCATCGTCAGCCAGAAAGGAATTGAAGTTGATCCTGACAAGGTCAAGGCCATTCAAGAAATGCCTTCTCCGAAAACTGAAAAACAAGTCAGAGGATTCCTGGGACGTTTGAACTACATCTCCAGATTCATATTCCTTATGACCGCGACGTGTTCGCCGATTTTCAAATTACTAAAAAAGAATCAGGATTGCGTTTGGTCAGATGATTGCCAAACCGCCTTCGACAGTATCAAGGAATATCTGTTGAATCCTCCGATTCTATCACCTCCAGTGGAAGGAAGACCACTGATCATTTACCTCACAGTCCTAGAGGACTCAATGGGATGTGTACTTGGCCAACAAGACGAAACTAAAAGGAAAGAGTCTGCCATCTACTATCTAAGCAAGAAATTCACCGACTGCGAGACTCGGTACACAATGCTTGAGAAAACTTGTTGCGCTTTGGCTTGGGCAGCCAAACGTCTTCGCCAGTACATGATTCGTCATACTACTTGGTTGGTCTCCGAAATGGATCCAATCAAGTACGTTTTCGAAAAACCTACTCTCACGGGAAGGATTGCCCGTTGGCAAATGTTACTATCAGAATATGACATAGAGTACCATGCTCAGAAAGCCGTTAAAGGAAGTATTTTAGCCGATCATTTGGCTCATCAACCGATTGGCGATCAAGAATCAATCGGGTTTGACTTCCCAGACAAAGATGTTATGTATCTAAAGATGAAAGATTGCGATGAACCGCTACCCAGTGAAGGGCCAGAACTAGGTTCCCAGTGGGGACTTATCTTTGACGGAGCAGTCAATCATTATGGAAACGGAATTGGGGCAATCATTGTTACCCCTCAGGGTTCCCACATTCCTTTCACTGCCAGACTTACGTTCAAATGTACGAACAACGAGGCCGAATACGAAGCATGTATCATGGGTCTCGAAGAAGCGATTGATTTAAGGATCAAAAACTTGGACGTATACGGCGATTCAGCCCTGGTTATTAACCAGATAAAAGGAGATTGGAACACATACCAATCAGGATTGATTCCTTACAAAGACTATGCAAGGAGGTTGTTACCCTTCTTCAACAGAGTCGACTTTCATCACATCCCTCGTGATGAGAATCACATGGCTGATGCATTAGCCACTCTCTCTTCCATGATTAGTGTAGGTCGATGCAATGATATACCTAAGATCGACATCATGCGCCTTGAACGGCCCGCTTACATCTTCGCGATTAAAGCAGTCATAGACGACAAACCTTGGTATCACGATATCAAATGCTTCCTTCAGAAACAGGAGTACCCATCTGGGGCACTCAGAAAAGACAGGAAAACCCTCAGAAGATTGGCTGGAAACTTCTTCCTGAGCGGTGACACTCTTTATAAGAGAAATTTTGACATGGTCTTGCTCCGATGCATCGACAGACCAGAAGCAGACATGCTCATGAAAGAAATTCATGAAGGATCCTTTGGCACTCATGCCAACAGACACACAATGGCGAGAAAAATTCTCAGGGCCGGGTATTATTGGTTGACCATGGAATCCGACTGCTACAAGTACATGAGGAGGTGTCACAAGTGTCAGATATACTCCGACAAAATTCATGTACCGCCATCACATCTCAAAGTTCTTTCTTCCCCGTGGCCATTTTCCATATGGGGAATCGATATGATTGGTATGATTGAGCCCAAGGCTTCAAACGGACATCGGTTCATCCTGGTAGCCATTGACTATTTCACCAAGTGGGTCGAAGCAGCGTCATTCGCCAATGTAACCCGACAAGTGGTGGTCCGATTTATCAAAAACAATATCATCTGCCGTTATGGTGTTCCAAGCGAGATCATTACTGATAATGGATCTAACTTGAACAATAAGATGATGAAAGAGTTGTGTGCAGAGTTCAAGATCGAACACCATAACTCATCTCCCTACCGACCCAAGATGAACAGAGCGGTAGAAGCGGCTAACAAGAACATCAAGAAGATTGTTCAAAAGATGGTTGTAACCTATAAAGATTGGCACGAAATGCTACCCTTTGCTCTTCACGGTTATTGCACATCTGTCCGTACTTCAACAGGGGCAACCCCTTTCTCTCTAGTATATGGCATGGAAGCAGTGCTCCCCATAGAAGTAGAGATCCCATCAATCCGGGTATTGATGGAAGCTAAGCTCACCGAAGCTGAATGGTGTCAAAGTCGACACGACGAACTGAACCTGATCGAAGAGAAGCGAATCACGGCACTATGCCACGGTCAGTTGTATCAACAGAGAATGAAAAGGGCGTTCGACAAAAAGGTCCGACCGCGTGTCTTCAGAAAAGGAGACCTTGTGCTCAAGAAGATACAATCATTTCTCACTGATTCTCGGGGCAAATGGACCCCAAATTATGATGGCCCCTATGTGGTCACGAAAGCTTTCTCAGGCGGCGCTTTGAGACTTACAACCATGGACGGAGAGGAATTTGCCTACCCCACAAATGTTGATGTAGTCAAGAAATACTTCGCCTAAAAAAAAAACGTCTCGGTGGATTGAAAACCCGAAAGGGCGGTCCAGGAAAAAGTTAGAGACATGAAAAAAATCATCCCGATGGATTGGAAATTTCATAGTACAATCCAGGCAAAAGTTAGGGATAATGGCAAGTAACTATGTTCAACAGAGGCAAGTCCCTCAGCAACAGTTACATCATCTATCGGAGGAAATCTCCAGTCAAAGGTCATCTTCGACGGAAGCTCAGGATGTCCCGAACTCAAAGTTGGTAGAAGGATAGTGGTCGTTATGTTTCAACGTAGCCCTTTTCCCTGTAAATTACCATTTTCTAACTTTGTATATACTCTTTGGAATCACGCGTTTGGCTGATCTCCATCTTATCAATAAAATTTGAGCCCTTCTGCTTGTGTTTGTAATTCTTTACTTGTTTTAGCTTTACAGAACGACGTTGTTTAAACTTAATCAGCGATAATTGAAATAAAACAAAAATAAATTTACTTGTTAAACTTTTTCTGCTTTTAAATTAAAGATGGCATTTCTTTTGACTGTTAAACATCGAAAGAACATCGATCGCTTCTCCCGAAGTAAGCGAACTTCAAAGTGCAGAATCAAAGTACTCCTTCTAGACCAGTACGCCTGAATGAAGGATCAACAATGTCAGAGACCATGTTTCGTCTGACACTTCGGCCGAGTTCTCATCTCCTAAGCCCGATCAACATAGTTCCCAACGGGACTATCTCTCCTAAGCAAGGTGGAATTGCTATTTTGAACCAACGGTATTTCTTCGCCTCGCGATGGCCGAGTATCCAATTGTGTTCATCCATTAGTCTGTATGCCGCGTCTGTTTTGTCAGCATATACATACGTACTTCATGCATTTTATTTGCGTTCGCATTTCATATTGCATCACTATCACTCTAGTCGGTCTTGTCCCCTAGTGGTAGAAGTCCTCTCAATCGAGTTGTCAGTTCTTGCCTCGTCAGGAAATACTGTGTCTGAACAACCTCGCTTCCAGTTTAATTCTGGAAAGAAGTTGGTCCTTGACCACTTTGATAACTTGAACCTCTGAAAAGCCAGAGAAAACTTTCAATAAACATCACTCTTCGCCATTGAAGATGATATCCTTGCTTTCCCGGATTAAGGAAAATCCACAGAGAAAGCCTCGTGATCAGAGATTCGGCAGCACACCAGTTTTGCTCCGAAAAACCACTGAAGGTCATTGGCACCTCAAAATTGGATCCCATCATATGGCATTTCTCCGGGAAGATCCCGAGAAAAGTATGATGTAACCCCAAACAAAAACAGTCTCTCAAGAGACTCGCTTTCCCCAGTAGAATCGACAAATGGCGTCTCCAAAATAGAGAAGTTTGTGTACCTCTACAATTCAGACGAATGGGTTCCCCAGCAAGTCTGACATCAAAACTTTTTCCACTCAAATGGCATCTCCCCATGAAAATTCGGCGAGAAGTTTGAGGGAAAACTGCTACTAACAGCGTTCCTTGTCAAGAAAGTTTATTGACAAAAGAAACTAAGACCAGTTCCTTGGTAGGAAACCAGGATCGAGGGGAAGTTTAAATCAGAGACTAAGACCAGTTCCTTGGTAGGAAACCAGGATCGAGGGGAAGTTTAAATCAGAAACTAAGACCAGTTCCTTGGTAGGAAACCAGGATCGAGGGGAAGTTTAAATCAGAAACTAAGACCAGTTCCTTGGTAGGAAACCAGGATCGAGGGGAAGTTTACAAAAGAAACTAAGACCAGTTCCTTGGTAGGAAACCAAAAACGAGGGGAAGTTGACAAAAGAAACTAAGACCAGATCCTTGGTAGGAGACCAGGATCGAGGGGAAGTTTACCTTTTCTAAGCATCATCGCTTAGCTAAATAAGATGAATGCGTAAGCTACCATTCATAACCACCATCAAAATTTCGGGTACTCCGATATTTAATCCTCTTGCACCCCGAATGCCCGAACACCTTCGTCATTCACACCTTCGGGTCCAAGAAGATTAAATAGGGGCATCTGTCATACCCCAAATTTTGACCACTAAGATTTCCCATCATTGTGCAAATCATCAGCACAATATGGATGTACCTTTGTACCTCATTAGTTTCCCCAAAGATGGGTGAGCATCCACTACAATCAAAATTAGGGTTTCAAGCCCTCTCTGAGCTTTAGACAAAGGCTCAATCAAGAAATGACTTGATCTTCAACTTGTATAAATCTCTCAAACATCCACAAAGGATCAAAAGGACTCCCACTTCAAGGATTAAGCACAAGGTTGCTCCCTTCTAGGTGGATCAAGTCTCCAGATCGCCAGTATCACCAAATTAGGGTTTTGATCACCCAGGGCCTCCAGATGAAAAGTTTCATCTGGGCACAAGCCATTGATCCAAAACATAACCTAATATACTTCATGGAACCTCATGAACCCATGCATCAAGTCAATTTTGCCTCAAGGGATGCATTCATCAAAAATCAGGAATTAGGGTTTCTTGACCTAATTCACCCCTAAGTTGACTTTTGGGACAAATCATGAGCCAAGACCTCAAGAGATGATTTGAGGGTCTCTAATATACCATATTGATCCATTTGGAACAATGGATTGATCCAAGAAGCTTGAGCAACAAGTCTCAATTTCATCTGCACCACAATTAGGGTTTCGCGAGAAAAGTCAACTGTAACTTTGACTTTTGACCTGGACATGCTCCCAAACCCTAATACATGATTGAATATACCCTATGACACCCATGGAACATGTCCATTAAGTTTGATTTAGGTCAAGGACATGATTTCCTGAAAAATTGCACAATTTGGAATTCATCTGATAAAAAGTCAACTGTGCACAAAAGTCAACTTTGACTTTTTGAGATTTTTCACCAAAATGGATTTTTAACCCTAAAATGATGTTAATGTATGATTTGAATCATCATTCATCAAGAAAAATCAAGAAAAGTGAGATAGCTTGTAAAAGGAGTAACCATAAAACTTAGAAATTTTTCTAAGTTAAAAATAAAGTGGCAAGGGTACCAACTTTGAAGGACCATAACTCCTAAACCACAAGGCCATTTTTTCTCATCCAAAGATGGATTTGTAGCCCTCATTATCACCTACAAAAACTTCAACTACAAGTCATTCCAATTCATTAAGTATTTTGAGTTATGGAGTGATCAAAGTGGCTGAAAAGTGAAAATGTCACTTTTTCCAACACTTAGTGAAATTTTCACTAAGTCAGATTCTGCCTCACTTTTTGCCAAATGTAGGGGGGATTTTTCACTTGGAATCAAAAGAGATCAAAACCAAACTTGTTCAAACAGTTGTTGTATCATGTAAGAGCTTTCCAAAATGGCCAAGAACATTGCCAAATTCAACTTACACCATGAGATATGACATTGCCAAGTTGCCTTGCTGAAATCTGTCAAGGCAAGGCAGAATTTGCAACTTTGGTCGATTTGCCAAAATCAGCCAAATTCAATTGCTCCTATCCACTTGGACACCTCAGAGGATTGAATCTAAAGGGGACAATCACTGAGCCAAGCCTCCAAAGTCCATGGAACAAGAAATAGCATGTTGAACCTAGAATGGCCAAAAAAGGGACAAGACTTCAAATTTGGAATGAAGCATTCAATGGAACCATCAAGGTGGCATGGACTGAGCCATTCTCATCTTAAATCAGTCAAGACTTATCCAAGACCAAGGGAACCAAAGCTCTGTGCCCTAATCTCTAGTCAATGGCTAGAGGAGACTTGAATTCTCATTGGACAACATTGGCCAAACCTACTTACCAGCTGCCATTCACTATTCCTTGCAAAACAAACTTGCTCTACTATAAATAGAGCTCAATTGTGGTCAGTTTTAGTACACCAAAGCCATCAAACAGATGCTTTCCTCAAAATCTCTTCTTTCACTCCAATTTTGCCTTCTAAGGCAAGTCACTATCGGGTTTTAAGTTTGAGAGCAATTCCAATCAAACCAATCACTCACACACCTCACATACATCACATATGAGCTGATTAAACACTTAGATTACTTCTGAAACATCAATTTCACAAAATCACCAGCTGGTTGCTCAAGGTTTTAACCAAAGTGCAACTGAGGTACGACAAAATGATCCAGCCAATTTCAATCAAGTCCAACCATCCAAACACGATCCATAGGGTGTAGGGAAGCTGTTCAGATCATCACCACTCATCTGTAACACCTCCAAATCAAAAATCACTTTGAACTTGCTGTCACGGCCTAGAGGTAAGCACATGCTTGGTCATCTCTCAATCTATGCATATTTCCTCGCACAATAATTTGGCCATATGTTCATAATCATGCATGGAATGTTTTCCCTCAATTAATTGCATTGTTTGAATCGTGTATCAAAAATCCTAGCCTTCATGCAGAAATTAGGGTTCTTGAGGTCTCTTCGTGATTTCTTGTTGTATGTTTAATTTAAACGAAATTAAAGTACATAGACATGATCGTGAGGTTGAGACGAGCATAATGATATGTGGATTGCATGATATGATTACGTATTCATGGAGATTGGATAGAAAATGCAAATCTGAGAAACCAAGAACACGCGCGTGTTCTTCAGCTGTTCTTGGCGCCATTTTTCATATATTTGAATATTTGAATTTTGTGATTTTTGTTTAATTGATTCAAAAATTAATTTCTCTCTGAGTTTTAATGATTTTGAGTTGATTCTTTTTTTTAATAATTCACAAAAATGTTAAAATATTTTATTTTCCCAAAAAATCCCAAAAATATTATTTATTTCATATAATTGATATTTTTGTAAAGAATTAATATTTTGATTGTTTTTGGCATTTTAAATATTTTTTCTACATTGATTTTGCAACTTTTAATGCTTTCTAATTATTTTGTAGGTCAATACTTAATTTTTGAAGCATTAATCCAAGATCACAATTTGTTTTCCATGTGTTAAATAATTTTTGATCATTTTAATTGAATTTTTATTCAATTAAATACATTTTGAAAACAAATTAGGGTTTTGGATTAATTCAACTCTCATAAATCATTTTCAAAACATTTTGGGCCTCTATTAGAGTGTAAGACCCACCCCCTTGTACAAAAACTTTTTGGGCCTCACTTATTGTATAAGTCCCTCTGTACAAGTAAACAGCGCGATCGTCGCCCGTTTAAAAATCATTTGGGCCTCTCCTTGAGCTATAAGACCCATTCAAAACACTTTGGGCCTCTATTAGAGTGTAAGACCCAATCCCCCTTTTAACCAAAACATTTTGGGCCTCACTTATTGTATAAGTCCCTCCGCGTTAAAAGAAAACCTCGGCGCGATCGCCATTTTTAAACGAAAAATCATTTGGGCCTACCCTCGTGTTATAAGCCCCACTCTTTTTCCTTTAAACCTTTTTGGGCCTCTTGAGAGAGTGTAAGACCCATCCCTTTGTACAGAAAACCATTTTTGGGCCCCAGTCACTTGTATAAGTCCCTCTGTACAAAGTCAAACAGTGCGCTCACTGATAAAACCCTGGGCCTCTCCTTGAGCTGTAAGCCCCAAATCTTTCTTTTTCAAAGCACTTTCTCCTTTGATTTTGAATATACTGTTGTTTTCAATCTTTCTTTGTTGAACAACTAACCAAACAGCATGGAAGCACTCCAACCGAGTAAGTGGTTATCGCTTTCGTTTACTGCTTTCATATTATAAACTGTATTGTGGGGCTGCTCACTGTAAGTCTCCTTTCATAAACTCATATCTACTGTGTAATAATAGTATAGATATTTCGAGTTTCCCCGGCAACTACGTCTAGAACTAGGTGACGCCGTTTCATTTATTCGTAGAAATAGATGCATGGATCCCCAATAGGAGCACCAGATACAGTCTTCTCTTCGGCTGTCCTCCTTAGGAATTGTCAAGAAACTCTACTCCCCAAGATGAATGTATTCTCCATGAATGGCATCTTTGAGTTTCTTCCAAATTCTCGAACTTTCCTGACTTGATCTATTCCTTGTGGATAGCTTGCCTTGAATGTCTCGGGGTTTGGGTACCCACCACGGTCATAATCTTGGACCTTAACTAAGGAACCCTCTTTAAAAGCTAAAAGTCGCTGGATAGTAAACCTCGCACGTTTACCAGTGGTTTTTATCTTTAAAAGAGTTATCTCTCCTAATGGAAAGGAGATGATAGACCCACGGGCTTCTTAAAAGCATCGGCCTCCTCTTGGGCATTATTCAAGGACACTACGGCTTCTTAGAAGTATTCACAGCCTCCTCTTAGGCTTCGTATAATGATCTCTTCCTCCGGGAATGATAGCCTCCTCTTGGGCTTCGTACAAGGACCCGTCGGCTTCTTAAAAGTTTCCAGCCTCCTCTTGGGCTTCGTACAAATTGTCCCGACGACCTCCTAGAGGTATAGGAACAGAACCTAGTCATCCTCATAGAACAGTCCTTTCATAGAGTCTACTACTGTTTCTCAAAGCATAGTACAAAAGATAAAACTCTAGACACGGACAGTCTAACTTCCTTGAGTCTCAAAGACATTCTCAAGCGACCCCTTTGTTAAATAGGAAGGAAACCAGCAGACTCGGACAATCTCAATACCCTTTGGATTTCCAGTTTCCTCAAAGAAAAGGAAACAACCCCGATCCTCAGATCTAACCCATGGGTACAGTGATGCTCATATAAGAACTGATTTCCTCTTTGAAAATCAGTCTACTGAACCTGTCATTTAACTGAACAGTAACCATAGCCTCCTCTTGGGCTTTGTACAATGATTCTCCCCAGCGGAGTCAATCGACGTTTAGCCTCTCTCTCGGGCTTTGTACAAGACACATAAAGAGACTCCCTCGTTGAGTCAATCACCCCTTTCGCCTCTATCTCGGGCTTTATACGAGATACAAAAAGGTTCTTATTAAGCCAAACAAATTTTCGCCTCCATCTCGGGCTTTGTACGAGATACAAAAACTCTCTTGTTGAGTCAAATAGCCTCCATCTCGGGCTTTATACGAGATACCAAAAGACTTCATCGTCGAGTCAAAAACCTTTTAGCCTCTCTCTCGGGCTTTGTACGAGACACATAATAGCCTCCTCTTAGGCTTTGTATAAGAAAACCACTGGTTGATCCAATCAACCTTTTAGCATCAAAGCTGTGCCTCGTTCACAGTACAGAAACATCAACAACTCCTTTCCCTTCATCTAATCGCTGTAAGCGGCAAGCCTCTGGATCATCTATATCCATGCCACTGTCCCTCTTTTAGCATGAGAAATTCCTAAGGAAAGATGGCATTGCTCTATACTGAGTTAAAGTCTTCTCCTTCAGGTTAAAACCCTTTCTTCGGAAATTATGGCATTGCTCGGATCCGCGTATCCCAGTTAAAGTAATTCTCCTTCTCCCCTCTTTAGAGATGATAAATTCTCTCTAAAGCCGAGACCTTTAGCTTCACGTCTTGGGCTTTGAACAAGACACAAATAGACCTTTCAGCTTCACATCTTGGGCTTTGATCAAGATACAAACCACCTTTTGCTTCATGTCTTGGGCTTTGAACAAGACACCAAAACACCCATTTCCTCCCATAGAATAGGAGGAACTACGAACACTCTGATTTCCCTGTTTCGGTAAACGGGAATACGTAGGCATAAGATCGAAAGAAAAGATCTTAGCGAGCGCAATCAACAAAAAAACCAAATCCCATATCTCCATCAATCAAAAGCAGTAAATCAAAAGCATCAGTCCTAACATCCTAATCCTTGTTCCCCGCCAGAAACCTTCTGCCCAGGTAAAAAAAAAAAGAAAGAAAATAGTATTGGCGAAAATACAAATAACCAGTACAAAGGCCCCCCACATTGATAGCATTCGTAACCTAACAGACCGCTGTTTAAACTCAGTATGCAAAGCAGGGTTAATTGGAGACATCTATTTCCCTTCATTATTCAGCTCACAATAGGATAAAAAATGAATCGACCTGTAGTCAAAGCTCAAACCGCAGAGAGCGACCAACGCTTAAGAACGACGTCCAAAATCGCTCGCTACAGGTGGGTACAAATAAACTTTGAGCCTTTATCCTTTGTTTCTTAAACCGTGAACCAGGCCACGTTATAACCCTCAAAAGACCTAATTGAAGCAAGGTTATTTTGAAAGCATACTACAACGAGGTTGCGTAAACTGACTCCTAAAGATCTTTGCAGATCATTTTTTTTGGCATCACGCCTTTTTGCTTTATCTTTCACTTTTAAACGTCTTGAACCACCGTGTACAGACCAGTGACCCTATTATTTTACCTCTTTCCAAAAATGATTTTGATTTCAAAAGTTGCATGAACTTTGCATTTACTATGTTTGTATGAACACTTTTGTTTGCAATCTAGCTTCCGCTTAAGGAATTTTCAAACATTTGAGAAACTTGGTCAGTGATCCAATCAGGGGCAAGTTCCTTCCAGGTCCTATTGAGAATCAGTTCAAGATTTGTTAAGTGCAAGTCCTTCTCAGAATTGGTTTATACAGAAGACTTTTTCAAGACTCATACTGGGGCAAGTTTTCCAAGAGCACAGTGAAACAATCATTTCCAACATCAATCAACCTGAAGCAATGATCATTTCATCTACAACAGTCAGCCAATCTGGGACAATTTACTTGAAGAATCCCCATGCAGCTTTCCATTCTTCCTACAAGGATCGTCAACTTAATACAGTTTACCAGTGTGGCAGATTTGTGCTCAGTAGCATCTTTAGTTCCAAAGCAGAATGGCAGTGATCTTTGTGTTGAGGAATCAGTATTCCAGTTTTGTCTTCTCCACAAAAGAGTCGAGTCGTGTCTTTGTCTGCACTACATCTGTATTTACATTTGCATTTGATCATATATCATGGCATAATTCATATACATATGCATAGCAAAAGTGTCATCCTCATTTGCACTCATTTGCATTCTCCATAGGTCGTGTCGTTATCCACGTTCTGCCTTGTCGTCTAAAGTCCAACTTACTTGGCACCTACTAAACAGACATTGTCGCGTGTATCCAATGCCTTCTTGGGTATATCTTTGTTCACATTCATCCAATGCTTTCTTGGATACTGTGATTTCTTTGTATCCAGTGCCTTCTTGGATTCATACCTTGTTCACAGTCATCTAAAGCCATTATTAGATATTATGATTATACCTTTCGTTCAAAGCCATTATTGGATGATTGGTTTCTTTGCATTCAATGCCATTCTTGAATGTAGTATTTGTTCACATTCATCTAAAGCCATTATTAGATATTGTGTTTATACCTTTCATTCAAAGCTATTATTAGATGACTGGTTTCTTTGCATTCAATGCCATTCTTGAATGTAGTCTTTGTTCACAGTCATCTAAAGCCATTATTAGATATTGTGATTACACATTTCATTCAAAGCCATTATTGAATGTCTGGTTTCTTTACATTCTGATGCTTTCCTGGATGTGTCCCTCTTTCTGATGTTCTTCCAGACCGAGTCTTTATCTCACATTCATCTAAAGCCATTATTAGATATTGTGATTATACCTTTCATTCAAAGCCATTATTGGATGACTGGTTACTTTATCGCACATTCATCTAAAGCTATTATTAGATATTGTGTTTATACCTTTCGTTCAAAGCCATTATTGGATGACTAGTTTCTTTGTGACCGATGCCTTCTCAGATTACATTATTTTGTCTCATTCTCATCTGTTGCCTTCTTAGATATTTGTGAGTTTACCTTTCATCCAAAGCCATTATTGGATGTTTGGTGTATTTTTATCCAATGCCATTCTTGGATGATGTTTTTCCAGATATTTCGCTTTGTTTATTCTGATGCTTTTCCGGAATAACATTGCTTTTCCAGATATTTCGCTTTGTTTATTCTGATGCTTTTCTGGAATAACATTGCTTTTCCAGATATGTCTTCAATTTGTTTCCAACCGCAACACTTTTCCCTTGTGGTACCATTCCCCATAGGATCCTTGTCTTTGCATTCATTTCATATCATACCATGTCATGTCATATCATATGCATTTGTGGCATCTTAGGGCCAAAAATTGTGCATGTTTATATTTAAGTCTCTCCTATCTTGTCGAGACGAAGATTTTAATCTCCATATCTCTGGATAGAAGAAACTTAAATAGGGGCATCTGTCATACCCTAATTTTTTACCATAAGATTCCACCTCCCTTTGTGCTTCATCTCGCATAGCATCTTCAGGTCATAGATCTTTGTGCGTGTTTATTGTGACTAACCAACTTGTGCAGGAACATTTGTTTCAAGTGGATAGTATTCGCCCTCACAGTTAATATTTCAAAAGCTTAAGTATATCCTCATTCAGGATCATGTTCATCTTCTTTAGTATTTCTCATAGGACTCGAGTCTTGGTTTTCTCCCCATTTATGGAGCATGGTCAGTTGGAAGTGTAGTGGGAGTTTTTGTGTCGTGAGGATGACAAAGGGCAAGATTAATTAAAAAAAAAAATTTTTGTTTAGCCACAAGGATGGATCATGATTTGTTGATTGGTTTGTGAACCTCATGTTTTGAAATGGTAAGTTTGGATTAAAGTCCTGAAGCAAGTAAGCGAAGATCTCAAAGTGGAGTTAGAATTTATACTCTTTGTGAAGCTTAGAGTTCAAATTCAAGTCATCCTTATCCAAGTTGCAAATATTATGAAGATTCAAGTGGGAAGTTGCAAATTAACTTCAAGATAATGCAAGAATTCAAGTTATAAGAGCAAGAAGGTTTTGAGAGATTTGGCATCGAATTTTAATTCCAAATTTTTAAAGTGCAAGATTCATTTTTTTTTAAGATTGAACTCAAATTCAAACCACCGTGGATTCAAGAATTTTCAAGAATTCAAGTTTTGAAATTCACAAACTCAGATTGATACCAAATTCCAAATTAAAGATGAATTCATAAAAGTTCAAAGAAAGTTTCAAAGTGACACAATCCAAAGCCTCCATTGCCAAATACATGAGCTATATTCACAATTACAAAGACAAGAATGTGTATCTTTCAAAGACATAACTGCTACAATGTGAATCCCATTACATGACAGTAGATGAGAATGTCTTTTGAAGCTGGAGTTCACATGCTACAAATTGGTAAGACTCACGAAATGCACTGCATTCTTGTACAAACTTTCTTCACGTTGAATCACAAAAGCCCAAAGGCATATCACATGTGGGACCCTGTGCATAAAGTCAGCTACCTGTATAAAAAGTAAAAATAAAATTACATCTGATGATAATACCTTTCATGAATAGTTCATAAAGAAAAGTCAACATTCCAAATATGACTAATACCAAATCACTCAGGGGATCCGCACAATCAATATGAAAAAAGGGTTTATGGCAGGAAATTAAGAGTTTATATCACCCTTATCAAGTGTAGCAAGATGGAAATAGAAAGTTTCAGATTCAGAAAATGGCACAATCATCGTGAAACCATAACAGAGCAACTTTCAAGGAAACGATTTATTAGTTGCCAAGTTGAATATGGAGAGTTTCCAAACTCAGTCCAAAACACGTTCCAGCGTATCAAGAAAAATCAGGAAATGTCATCATCATCAATTGTTTTCAAAGCATATCAAAATAAGGTTGGATTAAAGAAGGAAGATTATAATGTGCACAAAACATGTTCAGTCACAAATGGAAAGTTCTTCAAGAGGTGCATTATGAAAAATCACAACAAAGAATCAGGAAATTACAGCAGTAATTTGCTTCCCAAAACAAGATTCAACAAGGTTAATGGGGAATTAAATTCATTGTTTTCCTACAGCCTATAAAAGAGGCATCAAAAATACATTCAGGGAGACACACATTAGTATACAAAGTTGAGAGGGGGAATCCACAATAACACGCATACACCAGTAAGAAAAATCACAGGCAGTCACCAAAATCGTACACTCGAGCAGCAATCCATATGTTTTGCAGAGTCACAAAACTCAGTTCCATATCAGGGAGAGATTCACAGAGAAAAATTTCACGATTCGCATAAAAAAGGGACACACGGTTTCAAGGCTGATAGTGTCATATCAGTAAAAAAAAAGAACATCAGCTCATACACACATTGCAGTAAATTTCACATACCCACATTATAGAGAAAGAAAAGCATCGTTCACATACACACCATTGGCAAAGATTCACAGTGAAGAAGATTCAATCAAAATGCAGAGATACCATCGCAAGCACCAGAAAATACAAAACAAGATTCACATCACCACACGCAGGGGAAAGTTACACGCAATTTCATCAATAATAACACGTACGAAGAAGAGCACGAAAGATTCAATACCCGAAATTTGTCACCGAACCGTCGCGCCGAAACTCTTCAAAGGTACACCATCTTTTCGATTAAACTCAATTTTAATTTGTTGTCTTTGATTCGAATTGTTGGTCATTCTGATGTCGCATTTCGCATGGAATTGATGATCGAGAGAGTTCGCGAATGGGGAAAAGAGCTTTTCCCGTTTCTCCGGTGATGCATGGCGAAGTCTATTGTCGCTATTGGTGACACAGCCATGTGCGATTGGAGGCGAGGATGAGAGTGGCGATGGCGAATCCGTGAGTTATTGTGAGAATGGTTGAGACGAATACGCGATCGAGAGAGTGCGATGCGAAGAAGAGGAGTATTGATGTGTAGACGGAGAAGAAGGAGGATAAGAGGATGAGGAAAGTGTTCAAGATACTGATGTTCATTACTTTCTCTTGTCTGCAGTTATGAGCAATTCGGTGGGCTTTAGACAAGTCATGAGCCCAATTCTTTTCTTAAGAAGAATACCCCCTTTAAATCGTTTTTGGCACCCACTCAGTTTTTTTTGTAATTTATTTAGATTTAGTCTTTATCTTAATTAGACTTTTAATTTATTTGGATTTAAATTAGTTAAACCAATTAATTAGTTTTTTTAATTAGTAACTAATTAGTTAAATTTTTAGATTTATCTAGAATTAAATAATTAGTTTTTTAATTAGAATTTCACTATTTAGCTTTTAGATTAGTTTAGTTAAGCAATAAATTTTGATTAAAATTTAATTAGTTTTAGCCAGATTTTGGTTTAATCAGGATTTGATTTAATTAGGTTTTGTTTATCTTAATTTAATCTTGAATTTGTATGTTCCGTTTTAATTAGTTTTCGATTTTCATTTTGAATGTAATTCTCGATACCGTTAGCTATGATTAATTCCCGTTTGTTATATATACCGATTCTCTTGCTGGTTTTCTGGAACTAGTTTGATTTGCCTGTTTATTTCATTCCAAAGGAAAGGATCTCCCTGTTGACTACCATGTCACCGTTTAGCCTACTTTTAAAACTTTCTCATCTATCCTAACCTTAGGATCGGAGTCACCGCACTCTATACATGTGTTCTACCATGGACACTTAACCTTTTTCAACTTAACTTTAACTTTAGAGTCACCGCACTCTATGTAGTGTCTTGCCATAGACGCTGCCTCCCCCTGGAACCTTGACCACAGTCATGAGTTCCTCACCCTCATTGAGGGGAACTACGAATACTCTGATTCCACTCCCGTCAGGATACGTAGGCACAAGATGCGATGTCTTGGCGAGTATACTTAGATACTAACCCCTAGGCCTTTCCCTTAGCATATACCCTTAGAAAGCGAATAAATAACATAAATAATAACAAGAGGTTCCTGTAGAGTACTACAGACGTTTAGGATGCTAATACCTTCCCTAGGTGTAACCAATCCCCGAACCTTTAGATCTCTTAGGTTTTTTCGTTCTTGAACCTTTCCTTTGGATAAATCAAAGACGGCGGTGAATTAAAAATTGTGATTCAAGTTAATCCAATAGCTTGGCATCCGATTCTCACCGCGACAGTCTTATGTACAAAAGACATGAAAAAGATCATTTACAAATCAATGAAAGTCATAAAAGGGGAGCTTCTCGCTCCTTATGTGGAGAATCACTCGTTAATACAAAATACAAAAGAGCTACATTTAATGAAGGTGTTACCAAACGGCCAGGTGCCTAAGGTTTCAAAGGTATCACTACTGCAGATGGGGCACCACTCTTCAAAAGGTTTGAGATACCACAAAAAAAAAATCAATATTTGGCACTTGTATTGAATGCTTCCTAGACCAGGTAGTGCCACGTCATCTAGACTATTTTCCCACATGGTTTCATCATTGAATGCAGATATTGCAAAAAGGGTGTCGTGAAAAGGTGACGGCTATTTTTGTTTGAGTTTACACCAGCGGGTACAGCTATGAGCTTGAATTTAGTAGATTTTTTCCAGAGTGGGACCATCTATCTTGTTGGAGATACTAAAGCATATTAATCACCTATCCAAAATGAACTCAAATCAGTTCATAATCTCAGTAATCATAACACACGCATCTCAAACATAATAGGTTCAAATGGAAAGAGCAATCAAGCATTCAAGGGAAAAGTAATTTGAATAAAAAGTATGTTTCAACATGTCTGAATTAAATTGGAAATGATCATTATCCACACAAAACATGTCCCAAACAGTGTTGATTTCTTTCCAAAACAATCTTCAGACAAGTTCGAACATGGTTTTAAATTTCTTTCAAACATCATCAATCCAAGCATTCAAAGAGGAGATCAAATTGAAAAGGGAAATTGGAACATGTTCAGACATGTTTTGGAGATTATATCATTATCATAAAATCAGATTCACAGGTAGCTGCTACTATCTAAAACAAAAAGCTGGACATGATCTTTTGAAAATGGAAACGTCATCATCATATATTAATTTGAAGTCATAACTGAGGCTATAAAAAGGGCAGTATTCACAATCAGAAAAGATCACATACACAGAGCAGTGGAAGAACCAAAACTTACACCAGAAAAATCAGAGGTCACGATACATAGACAACATTCGCATACACACAAGAAAGGCTCAAAACAAAAACCCTAGAATTCACACAATTCACACACTGCAGAGTACCATAAAAAATTCACTCACAACACATCCCACGTGATTGAGAAGAGGCAGAGAGACACGGTTTAAAAAAATCAGCAGCAACAAACACACGCGTCAGTTGTCCAACAAAGATCATAGCAATCCATAATTCACAGAAAACCATACCCAAAAAATCACGCATAGGCATTGAAGAGGAGTGAGAAATTCCTAATTAAAGAGAAATATGAATTCGAAGCGTACCGAACTTCGCCGCCGAAGACGCGTCGGACGAACTCCGACAGGTAATTTCATCTAAACTTTGCCCTTTATTGCATATGTATTGTTGAATCGCTGTTTGATGCCACAAATTTACTTGATTGTTCTTCGAATCGAAAACTCCGTACCCGCTCCAGTTTAGCGTGCGAAGGCGATAGCTTGTGAGAGAGATAGCGAGTGGAGATAGAGAGCTGAATTGGGAGATGATGATGTAAAACAAAGATGATGAACAGAGAGGGGGTTGTGCGGAAAAAAAATGGCGCGACGGGTTTCTGGTGGTTGGCGTTGTATCTCGTTTTAAAAGGGAGAACGATGAAGATTGGAATAGAACATGTTTCTGCAAGTTGGAAAGAAATAGTGTGGATTTCTTAGGTTTTGGTCACTTGTTTGGAGATCAATCGAACCAGGTTTTTGTAACCCAACTAAACAATAACCGCCCCAAACCCTTTTCCATCTTTGTGGGCTTCACTACCAAGGGCCATGTGTTCTTTATCCCCCACAACCCATGTATTGCTCTCACATACATTGCGATTATATTTTTTTTTATTTTTTTATTCTTCTAGTTTTAATTTAACTTATTTAGTTTTAAAATTCGAGTTTAATTTAATTAATTTTAAATTTATTTGAATTATTTTTCAATTAGATTTTAGTTTATTAGATTTTAGTCTAATTTAGATGATTAGTTAAATAGATTTTAATTAGAATCTTAATTTAATCAACTTCAATCAAAGTTTATTTTAGTTATTATTAGAATTTAGTCCATTTAATTTTCAATTAGATTTTAATTAATTAGTTAGTTTTTAATTTAAATTTTTGCTTTAAACAGTTTTACTTATTCCTTAAGTTAGTTCGTATTTAGTTAATTCCTGATGTCACTTTAAATTTAGCTCTTGATATTCTTGACTGTGTTTAAGTCATGTTACTGATACCTATGCTCTTGTGGCCTTTGATTTACCTGCCTATTTCACTTCCAAAGGAAAGGATCCCATCCTATTGACTGCCATGTCACACTTAAGAACTTTAGGACCTTCTCTTTATCCTAGCCTTAGGATTAGAGCCGCCGTGCTCTATGTCCTTCCAAGGACATTCCTCTCCCCTTTTATCCTAACCTTAGGATCGGAGTCACCGTTCTCCATGTAAGCGTTCTTCTATGCACACTTACTTCCCTTTCAACTTAACTTTAACTTTGGAGTCGCTGAACTCCACATAAGCATCTTACCATGGATGCTTATTTCCCCCTGGAACATTGACCACAGTCAAGAGTTCCTCACCCTCTATGAGAGGAACTACGAATGCTCTGATTCTTTTAGTCAAGATACGTAGGCACGAGATGCGATGTCTTGGCAAGCATACTTAGAAACTAACCCCTAGGTCTTTACCTTAGCACATACCCTTAGCAAGCAAGCAATAGATAACATAAGTATTAACAAGAGGTTCCTGTAGAGTACTACATATGTCTAGGATGCTAATACCTTCCCTAGGCGTAACCAACCCCCGAACCTTAGATCTCTTAAGTTTTTTTTTATCTTTAACCTTTCCTTTGGATAAATCAAAGATCGGTGGTGAATTCAAAGATTTGTGATTCAAGTTAATATAATAGCTTGATATCCGATTCTCACCGCGACAACAGGCTTCCTAAAAGCATCCCCGACCTCCTCTTAGGCTTAGTACAAGGACCCTCAGACTTCTTAGAAGTTCTCAGCCTCCTCTTGGGCTTAGTACAAGGACCCGAAGAGCTACTACAAGTATAAGACATAACTTAGTCATCTCTACTAGTTTAATCCTCTAGAGAGTCATAATTCCAAAACATCTAACCATTCTAGGGTTGATCTTCATCCCTTAAACCCTCAGCCTCCTCTTGGGCTTCATACAAGTAGACTTGGACAGTCTTAGCCTCCTCTTGGGCATCATACAAAGATCATTCTCCAACTAAGAGTCAACCTCTTCCTACCAGTAGACTTTGAAAGTCTCATTTTCTCTTGGACCTCAATAAGAAAAACCCTCAAGTTTACTAAAAGCACAGGAAAAAAACCTGATCATTTCATCAATATACTAATCTCCAGCAGAGTTAAAACCTCCATAGGTTTTCAAACTCAATCTTTAAACCTTCACCATAAAAAAACACAGCCAGGTTTAATTTACCATCAATAAAACCCTAACAGAATCAGAGCCTCAGGGCATCTGATATTTCAACTCTCCTTCAATCCCCAGCAAGAGTTGTTGATTCCCCAACACATATTGGATGTGTCTCTAGATTTAAATAATCCTCAGCAGAAGCCAGCCTCCTCTTAGGCTTCATATAAGAATTTCCCCAACCAACCTCCTCTTAGGCTTTGTATAATGATTTTCCTCAATAGAGTCAGCCTCAATCTTGGGCTTTGTACAAGACAGATAAAAACCTCCCCAGTGGAGTCTATCCCTTTTCAGCCTCAATCTTGGGCTTTGTACAAGACAGATATAAAACTCCCCTAGTAGAGTCAACCTTTTAGCTTCAACCTTAGGCTTTGATCAAGGCACACAAAAATCAGCACCCCCTCAGATGAGACCCTGAGTCCACTCTGCAGGAGGATATTTTCTATATACATCACACATAAAAACAGACATCCAAAACCTTTTTCCTAGATAATTTGCTGTAAGTGCACACTTGTTGATTCAAACTCCAAGCTGGAGTCCTTATTTTATCCTGGTCAAAAAACATCTTTCATCTAATTGCTATAAGTGGCAAGCCTCTGGATTACTTACATCCAAGCCAACACCTTCTCTTAGCATGAAAGACTCATAAGGAAAAATGGCATTGCTCAATACTGAGTTAAAGTTTCTTCCTTCATGACATCACCCTTATAAAGGAAATTATGGCATTGCTGGATTCTCATATCCCAGTTAAAAGTAATTTTCCTTTATAATCAAATACCCAACATTTTGTGATGAATAGGTGAGATATCTCCCTTTAGAGATGACAAATTCTCTCTTAGTCACCCTTTTTATCTTCAATCTTGGGCTTTGAACAAGACACAAATACCCCATTAGCTTCAATCTTGCGCTTTGAACAAGATATAAATACTCATCTAGCTTAAATCTTGGGCATTGAACAAGACACCAAACATTTTCCTCCCATAGAAATAGGAGGAACTACGATTGCTCTGATTTCCCGATATCTTTACGGGAATACGTAGGCATAAGATTGCAAAATCTTAGCGAGCACACAAATAAAAAACTTTAGGTCCAGTACCTTCCCAAAAACAACGGAAAACCCGAAAACAACAAAAACACTCTCTCAACACCCCCAAAGGAGAAACTTTCCCAACTCACAACAGATAAACACCAGAAAGTATTTAAACCAACAAAAAAACATGCCATAAAAGGTCTATGGATAACCATATATACACTGGGTGATTGACAACTTCCCTTTGTACAACCTGACCCCGACCCCCAAATCTCTTAGCATTTGTTAAAGAAAACATTTGCGTGTAAGGTTAGTTTTAGATAACTTCCATTTCCTTTCCAGCTTCATAGGATAAATAAGAAATCAGAAAGTAGCACCCAATTCCAACCATTGCGGTAAGGTGGTCGCGTCACCGACAAAACTCGCACGCTACAATAAACTACCACTCAAACCCGATTGTCCTCCCGTCAAGCAAAAACTCTGAAGGACAAGACCAGACATGGCCGTGAATATCAAAGAAGAGGTAAAAAGAAAAATTGACGCCTTCACCAGGCTGTTGTGAAATACGCTCAGTGGGTGTCCAATATTGTTTCTGTACCGAAGAAGGATGGAAAGGTTCGAATGTGTGTCGACTTTAGGGACTTAAACAAATCCAACCCAAGGGATGACTTCCCTCTTCCGCACATCAAACCTTGGTGGATAATAATGCTAGATTCGTTGTCTTTTCTTTCATGGATGGCTTCTCAGGATACAACCAGATCAAAATGGATCCTGATGACATGGAGAAAACTACCTTCATCACACCTTGGGGGACCTATTGTAATAAGGTCATGCCATTTAGACTCAAAAATGCGGGTGTTTAACTGAACAAACGCTAAGAGATATTCAGGAAGTCCGGGGTCAAGTTATACAATGGGGAGTTGTCAATTACCCATCCTATATGTGGTTATCCAGAGGTTGATAGTTTTAGGTTCTACTTTTATACTTGATGGTGTTTATCTGTAAATAGGAAAGTTTCTTCTTTGGGAGATATGAGAGAGAGAGAGTTTTTGATGATTTTGGTGAGGTACTGAACCTCAGTTTTGATTGGTATGAAGGTACTGGACCTAGAGTTTTTTATTGGTATGCTCGCTAAGATTTCGCAATCTTATGCCTACCTATTCCCGTTTAAAGAAACAGGTAAATCAGAGCAATCGTAGTTCCTCCTATTCTATGGGAGGAAAAATATGTTTTGGTGTCTTGTTCAAAGCCCAAGATTGAAGCTAAAGGAGTATTTGTCTCTTGTTCGAAGCCCAAGGTTGAAGCTAAAAGTTTGACTGAGAGAGAATTTGTCATCTCTAAAGGAAGACATCTCGTCTGTTTATCACAACTGTTGGGTGACTGATTATAAAGGAGAATTACTTTAACTGGGATATGAGAATCCAGCAATGCCATAATTTCTTTTATAGGGGATTTGTCCTGAAGGAGAAAACTTTAACTCAGTGTTGAGCAATGCCATTTTTCCTTAGGAATCTTTCGTACTAAGAGAGGGACAGTGGCGTGGATGTAAATAATCCAGAGGCTTGCCGCTTACAACAATTAAATGAAAGAGGGAAGTTTACCAGGATAAGAGATGGATGACAGCTTGGATATTTGAATCAACAAGTGTGCCACTTAGGGCAGTTATCTGGGATTAGGGTTTGTTTTGATTTTTCTATTTTGATGTAGTGATATACAGAGAAATATCTTCCTATAGAGAGTTTTTGATTTCCTCTGAGGGGATGGTGGTTTTTGTATGTGCCTTGATCAAAGCCCAAGGTTGAAGCTAAGAAATTGACTGACTTCACTGGGGAAGTCCTTATACAAAGCCTAAGAGGAGGCTGGAAAAGGCTGCTCAACAAGAGAGTGTTTGTCTGTCTTGTACAAATCCCAAGATTGAGGCTAAAAGAAAATTTTACTCTTTCGGGGGGATATCATTATACAAAGCCTTAGAGGAGGCTGGTAGGAATCGACTCCGCTGGGGAGGTGCTTATCTGTCTTGTACAAAGTCCAAGATTGTGGCTAAAAGAAGATTTTTGATTCCACTGGGGAATATTTGTAGGTGTCTTGTACAAAGCCCAAGATTGAGGCTAAAAAGGAGAAGATTGATTCTGCTGGTGAGAGGTTTTATCTGTCTTGTACAAAGCCCAAGATTGTGGCTAAAAAGAGGTTTGACTCTGTTTAGGGAAATTTATATGATGTCTTGTACAAAGCCCAAGATTGAGGCTACAAAATATTTGACTAACTCAGCTGAAAATATTTATGGGTGTCTTGTACAAAGCCCAAGATTGAAGCTGACTTTTACTGAGGAAAAAGAAGGATCATTATACAAAGCCTAAGAGGAGACTGAGAGATGACTACTAAACAAGAGAGTGTTTTAAGGTGATTGACTCAACAAGAGAGTATCTTTGTGTGTCTTGTACAAAGCCCAAGATTGAGGCTGAAAAGGGTTGACTCAACAAGAGAGTGTTTTTATCTGTCTTGTACAAAGCCCAAGATTGTGGCTGAATAAGCTGGAGAAATCATTATACAAAGCCTAAGAAGAGGCTAACTTCTGCTAGGCGAAATCATTATACAAAGCCTAAGAGGAGGCTAAAAAATTGACTCAACAAGAGAGTGTTTTTATCTGTCTTGTACAAAGCCCAAGATTGAGGCTAAAAAAAGGGGTGACTTAACAAGATAGTGCTTTTGAGGTTTACTCTGCTGAGGAAAATCATTATACAAAGACTAAGAGGAGGCTAGCTTCTGCTGAGGATTATTGAGATCCAGAGGTAGGTCCAAGTCGGGGGATCAACTCTTGCTGAGTATTTATAGAAGAGTTGAGTTATCAGATGCCTTGAGGTTCTGATAATAAGCTGACTCTAGATGGGGAAACTTTAGGATGAAAGACTGAGTTTTAGATCCTGTGAGGATTTCAACTCTACTAGAGATTGTTTGAATGACCAGGGTTTTTCCTATGTTTGTAGGGAACTTGAGAATGTCTTTGTGATCCAAGAGGAATTTAGACTGTCCAAGTCTATTGGTACGAATAGGTTTATCTTTGTATGATGCTCAAGAGGAGGCAGTTGTTTTTAAGGGATGAGAATCAACCCTAAACATGATCTGAGGTTTTGACTCATTGGAAAGGCTGCTCTAATAAAGGATGACTAAGTTATGTCCTATACCTTTAAGAGGTCTTCAGGGTCCTTGTATTAAGCCCAAGAGAAGGCATGAGAACTTTTAAGAAGCCGAAAGCTCCTTTTGCAAAGCCCAAGAGGAGGCGGGGATGCTTTTAAGAAGCCTGTGGGTCCAAACCGAAGAAGAGTTCAAGAAAAGTTTCATCGGGAATAATATTTTCTTTAGTGAACAGTTCTAGGGTTTGAAGAAATTCAAGAGAGGTTTCACCGAGAATTAATCCTCTCTGGGGAAATGAAATTCTTTGACAATTTTCTAATAGTGACAGTCTGAGAAAAGTTTCACCGGGAATAATGCCTTTCTCTTTGTTCCATATTGTTTAAGCCCAAGAGAAGGCAAGATTGTATCTGGAATTCCTATGGGGAACTAGTTTTGACTGTATTGAAAGAGTGACCAACTGGATTTACCTAGTTTTAGACCTAGTTGTTGGGGAAAACTCTAAGCAGATATACAAGTATATATACAGTTGATATATGACAAGTATTTAAAAGGATATGAAAGAAGGACTTACAGGTGAGCAAGCTTTCAGCAATGCAGTTATATATATGAAAGCATGTAAAGAAAGCTGGTAAAACTTACAGGCGAGCAAGCTTCCATAGTAACAGCTGTATGGTTAGCTGTTCAAAAAATTAAAGAAAGTTTTGACAACAACTATGAATTTGAACCTAAATAAAAAAGGAAGTTATTTTTGAAAAGGTTGTTGGGGCTTATACTCAAGGAGAGGGCCAAATAAAAAACAGTAATCGTATCGTTGTTTTGAAAATTGTACTAGGGCTTATACAATGTCTGAGGCCCAAAAAAGGTGTTATTTACAAAGAGGGTTGGGTCTTACACTCTAATAGAGGCCCAAAGGTTTGAAAAAGAAAAGAAATGGGACTTACAACACAAGGGTAGGCCCAGTTGATTTTGATATGAAATGGAGATCGCGCCGAGATCTTTGAAATCGCAGTGGGTCTTATACAATGGATGAGGCCCAAATTAGTTTGGTTTTCAAAAGGGGTTGTGTCTTACACTCTATTAGAGGCCCAAAAGTGTTTGAAAATATTTGTTAGGGTGATAGTGATCCAAATCCTAATTTTTGGTTTTAAAATGTATTTTAATTCAATAAAAATTCAATTAAAATAATCAAACATGTGAAAAAAGGTTGTGATCTTGGATTTATATTTGGAAAATCATGTTTCATTCATGGGGTGATTTCAAAATCATTTGAATTTTGCAAAAACCAAGAGAAAGAAATATTTTTAATGTTTAAAAACAAAGAAAAATATAATTCTTTACAAAAATACCAAATATGTGAAATAAATAATATTTTTGTGAAATTTTCCTGGAATAAAATATTTTAATATTTTTTTGAATTTTCGAAAAAATAATCAATAAAAAATAATTAAAATATTGAGAGAAATTAATTTTTGAATTAATTAACAAAAACATGAAAATAATGAAAAATAGCAAAAATGAGAGAGGTAGCAAAAAAGGTCTAGGTGGGGTTTGAACCCATGAACTCATACACAAACACACATGCGCGCTACCACTGGGGTGGTGATACATCCGTGTATCCAAACCACCCCATAAATACATAAGGTGTGCCAAGTTTTCAGGCCTGACCAAGGCAAGGCAAGGCAAGTTTTGGAAATTTACGTGAAGCCTCTAACTTTCTCATTTCTCCATGGATTGAGACAAAATTTACGTGCATCTGACCTAGAACTTCATGAGGAATCCAATGGTGCCCTTGGAATTTTCAGAAAATGTCTCCTCCTCAAAATTCGATAGTGATTTCAAAATAGGCCTATTTTTGCATGTTCTATGCTATCTCATGGTACAGGAAAGAATTGAATGAAAAATTGGTTCAAACACAACATATACAACATGTATGAGATGTTTATGATCAGTGGACCTCAAAGCAATGCATAATTTAGAGAGTTCAAGTGATGATGCACTTACCTCGTGGAGCTCCTTATGCTATCTGCCAAGTTCCTTGTGCCAGAAGTGATCCAATGCTTTGAACACTCTTAATTGATCCCTTAGAAGCTTTTAGGATGGTTAGAACCAGCTGGAATCCTCAGGAACAAGTATAAGCCTTTTCTTGCAAAAGGGGCAAAAGTGACCAATATAGCAACTCTCTCAAATGGTATTCTAGATGAGGGGAACCATTTGGGACAGTTTGAGGATGATATTTGGAGTGTGTTTGAGGCCTGGTTTGGTTTTGGAAGTGACTAAATCAAGACATGGCTTAAAAAATGCAGAAAAGTCAATTTTTAAGGTTTTGGAGGTTGACTTTTTTATTTTGGTGTTTCAAGTCACAAGTGAGTGTTTGGACAGCTTAGATATGATATATTAGAGGTGTTGGGATCATGAGCTATGGTGGAATTGGTCTCTAACTCAAAAACTCAGAGATAACTTGCAAAAGAAGGCATTTTGGCCTAGAGAAAGAGATTTTGAGGAAAACAAGTGTTGTAGTGCTTTGGTGTACTCAAACTGATCACAATTGAGCTCTATTTATAGTGTGTCAAGTTTGTTTTGGCAGCAATAGTGTGTGGCAACTGCAGCAGGCATTTGGCCAATGTGGATCAAATGGAATCTTTAGTCTCCTATAGCCATTGACTTGAGGTTAGGGAACATGCCTATGGTTCTTTGTTTCAGTGCTGATTCTTGACTCATTCTGTTAGGAATGTGTCAGTCCATGCCACCTTGGTGTATCCATTGAATGCTTGGAAACAAAATTGGAGTCTTGGCACCTTTTTATCCTTTTTAGGTTTGTTATGGCTAAGTGTAGATTCTTGGACTTTGGACGCTTAGGGATCAGATCATTCTCTTTTTCTTTTATCCTCAGATGTGTCCAAATGGATGACAAGGATTGGTGTTGTCCAAATTTTCCAAATCGAGCAAATGCACAAAATCTGCCTTGCTTAGGACAGTTGGAAATGGTGATTTTGAGGGATTCATATCTCCCTGCTCAGGTTGAGTTATGAGAGGCTCTTGTAATTTTTAGAAAGCCCTCATATGATACAAAACATGTGTGATCATAGTTTATTCTGAAACGATTGGGATCCAATTGAAAAAACCTCATGAACATTGATGTTCAAGGCTGGTAACTTAGGAAGATTTTCACAAAGTGTTGGAAAAAGTGTCATTTTCATGTTTTTCTCATTTTGATCAATGCCTAACTCAAAATCCATGGAGAATTGGATTCTGAGGTAGTTGAAGCTTTTGTAGAGTGTAGCAATGCCTACAAATCCAGCTTTGGATCACCCAAAATGGTTGCTTGGATCTCAAGTTATGATCCTTGGAAGTTGGTACCAAAATCACTTTTGTTCCATAACTTCGAAAATTTTTGGTTTCTTATGGTTGTCCCTTTTGCAAGAAACCTCACTTTTCTTGTTTTTTCTTAATGAATGATGATCAATATCACACATTAACATTATTTTTGACTTAGGGGAACCATATTTGTGAAAAATTCCAAAAAGTCAAACTTGATTTTGTGCACAGTTGACTTTTTATCGGATGAAATCCAAACTGTGTGATCCTTTGTGAAATCAAGTCCTTGACCTAAATCAAACCTAATGGATGGATTCCATAGGTGTTATAGGGTATATTGAATCATGTCCCAAGGTTTGGGAGCATGTGTTGGTCAAAAGTCAAAGGTACAGTTGACTTTTCTTACAAAACCCTAATTGTGGTCCAGATGAAATTGAAACTTGTGAATCAAGCTTCTTGGATCAATCCATTGTTGAAAATGGATTAATATGGTGTATTTGAGGCCCTCAAATCATGTATTGAGGTCTTGTCTCATGCTTTGTCCCAAAAGTCAACTTAGGGGCGAATTAGGTCAAGAAACCCTAATTCCTGATATTTGGTAAATGCATCCCCTGAGGTTAAATTGACTTGATGATTGGGTCCATGAGGTCCCTTGGAGTATCTTGGGTTGTGCCTTGAAGAATTGGCTCATTCCCAGAGGAAAAATTCCATCTGGAGGCCTTCATCGACCAAAACCCTAATTTGGTGACACTGGCGATCTTGAGGCTTGATCCACTTGGAATGTTGCAACCTTGTGCTTGATTCTTGATGTGGGATTCCTCTTGATCATTTATAGGTGTTTGAGAGGTTATACAAGTTGAAGTTCATGTCATTTCTTGATTAATCTTTTGTCTAAGTGCTCTTAGAGGGCTTAAAACCCTAATTCTTGATTGTGGTGAATGCTCAATCATCTTTGAGGAAATTGATGAGGCATGAAAGTACATCCATATTGTGATGATGATTTTCAAAATGATGGGAAA
Organism: Lathyrus tuberosus; assembly: GCA_022829125.1. NCBI lineage: Eukaryota > Viridiplantae > Streptophyta > Magnoliopsida > Fabales > Fabaceae > Lathyrus > Lathyrus tuberosus. Next base: position 6,965,968 of record JALAZF010000270.1, on the reverse strand, counting down.
TCTTGGTGGTCAAAATTTGGGGTATAACAGATGCCCCTATTTAATCTTCTTGGACCCGAAGGTGTGAATGGTGAAGGTATTCGAGCATTCGGGGTGTAAGAGGATTAAATATCGGAATACCCAAAATTTTGTCAATGGTTATGAATGGCAGTTCGCTCATCCATCTTCTCTTGCTAAGCAATGATGCTTAGAAAATGGTGAAACCTCCCCTCGATCCTGGTCTTCAGCCAAGGAACTGGTCAAAGTTTCTTAAATAAACTTCCCCTCGATCCTGGTCGTCAGCCAAGGAACTGGTCTCAATTTCTGTTATAAACTTCCCCTCGATCTTGGTCTTTAGCCAAGGAATTGGTCTAAGTTTCTTTTGTCAATAAACTTCCCCTCGATCCTGGTCTTCAGCCAAGGAACTGATCTCAGATTTTTTTTCAGTTCCTTCCTTGACAAGGGATGCTATGTGTAGCGGTTTTCATCAAACTTCTCGCCGAGTTTACTGGGGAGATGCCATTTGATGGGAAAATTTGATGTCAGACTTGCTGGGGGTACCCATTTGTCTGAGCTATAGAGTTGTGCAAACTTCTCTATTGGAGACACCATTTTTTGACTCTACTGGGGAAAACGAATCTTCTAAGAGACTGCTTTCTACTTGGGGATACTACATCATACTTTTCTTCGAGATCTTTTCGGAGAAATGCCATGTGATGTAATCCAATTTGGAGGTGGTGATGACCTCATTTGATAGCAAATTTTCAGAGAGAAACTGCTGTATTGCCGAGAATCTTTGGTTGAGAGGCTTTCTCTGGGGATTTTCCTTAATCCGAGAAAACGAGAATATCATCTTCATAGGTGAAGAGTGACGTTTGTTGAATGTTTTCTTGTTTTTCAGAGGTTCAGGTTATCAAAAGTGGCCGAGGACCGGCTCTAATCCAGAAATAAACTGGGTAGAAATTGCTCAGACGCTGCATTTCCTAATGAGGAAAGGACTGACAACTCGATTAAGAGGACTTTTATCACTTGGGAACAAGACCGACTAGAGTGATAGTGATGCAACATGATTATGAATGTGAATTAATAATGCATGATGTATGTATGTTTATGCTGACAAAACTGACGCAACATACAAATTATTAGATGGACAGGACTGAATACTCAGCCACTGCGGGGAACGAAAAGTACCATTGGTCCAAAATAGCAATCCTGCCTTGCTTAGGAGGGGTAGTCCCTGTGGGGAGAAAGAATTGTTCAATCGGTCTTAGGAGGTAAGAACTCTGCCAGGGACATTAGACGGGACATTTGTATCTGACACAGTTGATCCTTCATTCAGACGCACTGGTTTAGAAGGAGTATTTTGATTCTACACTTTGAGGTTCAATCACCTTTGGAGAAGCGATCAATGTTCTTTCGATGTTCAACAGTCAAAAGAATTGCCATCTTTATTTTAAAAGCAGAAAATTTTTTACTAGTAAATTCATTTTTGTTTTATTTCAAGAATCGTTGATCATGTTAAAAATGTCATTATGTAAAGCTAAAACAAATGAGAATTGCAAACAAAAGCACTAGGACTCAAATTTTATTGATAGGATGGGAATCAGCCAATCGTGTGATCCCATAGAGTATTTACAAAGTTGAAAAATGGTAATTTACGGGAAAATGGGCTACATTGAAACATAACGACCGCTATCCTTCTACTAACTTTGAATTCTGGACATCTTGAGCTTCTGCCGAAGATGACCTCGATTGGATTTTTCTGACTGATAGAGGGCATTACTGCTGGGGATTTAACATTGTCAGACGTAGTTACTTGCCATTAATCCCTAACTTTTTCCTGGATTGTACTTTGAGATTTCCAATCCATCGGGATGATTTTTTTGTTTATGTCTCTAATTTTTGCCAGGACCGCCCTTTCGGGTTTTCAATCCACCGAGACGTTTTTTTTTATTTAGGCGAAGTATTTCTTGACTACGTCAACATTCGTGGGGTAGGCAAATTCCTCTCCATCCATGGTTGCGAGTCTCAAGGCGCTGCCTGGGAAGGCTTTCTTGACCACATAGGGGCCATCATAATTCAGAGTCCATTTGCCCTAGGAATCAGTGAGGAATGATTGTATCCTCTTGAGCATGAGGTCTCGTTTCTTGAAGACACGGGGTCGGAACTTTCTGTCAAACGCCTTCTTCATTCTTTTATTGATACAACTGACCATGGCATAGAGCCGTTATTCGCGTTTCTTCGATTAGGTTCAGTTCATCGTGTCGACTTTAACACCATTCAGCCTCTGTTAGCTTAGCTTCCATCAATACCCAGATTGATGGGATCTCTACTTCTATGGGGAACACTGCTTCCATGCCATATACTAGAGAGAAAGGGGTTGCCCCTGTTGAAGTGCGAACAGATGTGCGATAACCTTGAAGAGCAAAGGGCAGCATTTCGTGCCAGTCTTTGTAGGTTATAACCATCTTTTGAACAATCTTCTTGATGTTCTTGTTAGCCGCTTCTACCGCTCCATTCATCTTAGGTCGGTAGGGAGATGAGTTATGGTGTTCGATCTTGAACTCAGCACACAACTCTTTCATCATCTTATTGTTTAAGTTAGATCCATTATCAGTAATGATCTGGCTTGGAACACCATAACGGCAAATGAGATTTATTTTATAAAGCGGACTACCACTTGTCGGGTTACATTGGTGTATGACGCTGCTTCGACCCACTTGGTGAAGTAGTCAATGGCTACCAGGATGAACCGATGTCTGTTCGAAGCCTTGGGTTTAATCATGCCAATCATGTTAATTCCCCATAGAGAAAAAGGCCACGGGAAAGAGAGAACTTTGAGATGCGTTGGCAGTACATGGATTTTGTCTGAGTATATCTGACACTTGTGACATCTCCTCATGTACTTGTAGCAATCGGATTCCATGGTCAACCAATAGTACCCTGCTCTTAGAATTTTTCTCGCCATTGTGTGTCCGTTGGCATGAGTGCCAAAGGATCCTTCGTGAATTTCTTTCATCAGCATGCTTGCTTCTGGTTTATCTATGCATCGGAGCAAGACCATGTCAAAGTTTCTCTTATAGAGTGTATCACCGCTCAGGAATAAGTTTCCTGTCAATCTTTTGAGGGTCTTCCTGTCTTTTCTGGATGCCCCAGGAGGGTACTCTTGTTTCTGAAGGAAGCATTTGAAATCGTGATACCAAGGTTTGTCGTCTATGACTGTTTCAATCGTGAAGATATAGGCGGGCCGTTCTAGTCGCATTATGTCAATATTAGGTATGTCATTCCATTGACCTACACTAATCATGGAATAGAGAGTGGCTAGTGCATCGGCCATGTGATTCTCTTCACGAGGGATATGGTGAAACTCGATTCTGTTGAAGAATGGTAACAACCTTCTCGCGTATTCCTTGTAAGGAATCAGTCCTGATTGGTATGTGTTCCAATCTCCTTTGATATGATTGATAACTAGGGCTGAGTCTCCATACACATCCAAGTTCTTAATTCTCAAGTCAATCGCTTCTTCGAGGCCCATGATACAAGCTTCGTATTCGGCCTCGTTGTTTGTACACTTGGATGTCAGTGTGGCAGTGAAAGGAATGTGGGTATCCTGAGGTGTTATGATGATTGTCCCAATTCCATTTCCATAATTATTGACAGCTCCGTCAAAGATTAGTCCCCATTGGGAACCTGGTTCTGGCCCTTCACCGGGTAGCGGTTCATCACAATCTTTCATTTTCAAGTACATGACATCTTCGTCTGAGAAGTTAAATCCGACTGATTCCTGATCGCTAATCGGTTGATGAGCCAAATGATCAGCTAAAAAACTTCCCTTGATGGCTTTCTGAGCGTGATATTCTATGTCATATTCTTATAACAACATTTGCCAACGGGCGATCCTTCCCGTGAGAGCGGGCTTTTCAAAGACGTACTTGATCGGATCCATTTCGGAGATTAACTAAGTAGTGTGGCAAATCATGTACTGGAGAAGACATTTGGCTGCCCAAGCTAAAGCACAACAAGTTTTCTCAAGCATAGTGTATCGAGTTTCACAGTCCGTGAACTTCTTGCTCAAATAGTAGATGGCAAACTCTTTTCTTTCCGTTTCGTCTTGTTGGCCGAGTACAACCCATTGAGTTTTCCAAGACTGTGATTTATATGATCAATGGTCTTCTCTCCACTAGAGGTGACAGGATAGGTGGGTTCAACATGTACTCTTTGATACTGTTGAAGGCGGTTTGGCAGTCTTCTGTCCCTACAGAATCCTGATTCTTTTTGAGTAATTTGAAGATTGGCGCGCATGTCGCGGTCATGAGGAATATAAATCTGGAAATGTAATTCAAACGTCCCAGGAATCCTCTGACTTGTTTCTCAGTCTTTAGAGAAAGCATTTCTTGAATGGCCTTGACTTTGTCAAGATAAACCTCAATTCCTTTCTGGCTGACGATGAACCCCAACAGTTTTCCCGAGCGGACACAAAATGTGCATTTACTGGGATTCAAGCGGAGTTTGTACTTTCTCAGACACTCAAATAGTTTTGACAAGTGGGTCACATGCTCCTCTTCTGTTTTAGATTTAGCAATCATATCATCGACATACACTTCAATTTCTTTGTGCACCATGTCGTGAAACAGATTCGTCATGGCCCTTTGATAGGTTACCCCGGCGTTCTTCAAACCGAACGACATTACCTTGTAACAAAAGGTGCCCCATAGGGTGATGAATGAAGTTTTCTCCATGTCTTCCGGTGCCATTTTGATCTGATTATAGCCCGAGAAACCATCCATGAAGGAGAATACTTTGAATTTTGCTGTGCTGTCAACCAGCATATCTATGTGTGGTAAGGGAAAGTCATCCTTTGGATTGTCTTTGTTCAGATCCCTGTAATCTACACACATTCTGACCTTTCCGTCCTTTTTCGGAACTAGCACTATGTTGGCCAGCCATTGAGGATTTTCTGAAGTGGCGAGGAAACCTGCGTCGATCTATTTCTGCACTTTCTCATTGATTTTGATGGCCACGTCCGGGTAAGTTTGTCTCATCCTATGTTTCACCGGCGAACATTATGATTTCAATGGTAAATGATGTTCCACGATGCTTGTATCCAACCCTGGCATGTCCTGATAGGACCAAGCAAATACATCGGGAAAATCTATGAGAAGTTTTATCAAACTTTCTTTCCTCTCTTATTCTGAACCCAAGTTGACCTTTTCCAACGGCTCTTTGTGAGGCTCAATGGACCTTTCCTCTTGTCTGAGTAATCGGGCGATCTCTTCTGGAATTTCCTCGTCCTCTTCTTCTTCAGCTTCAAATACTGGGAATTCAAAGTTAGGAGAAGGCATTGGATCGTATGTTTCAACGGGGTTTTAAACAAGCAATCTGCATGATGTGGTGATTTATTTTTAGAAGAGATAAAGAGAAATGCAAGAGTGTGTGCAGTGTATTTTCTGAAAAATGCTCATTTTTATTGTGGAGTTTGTTTTTTAGGATTACCATTTTCTTGAAAAAGCGAAAAGTGAAAACAACGATAAAATGCGGAAATTATAGAATGACGTTTATTTATGATTTAGTCGATTCATGAAACTACATCCCTATAAAACAAAACTCTGTCGCTTTGGGCAAAGCGAAAAGGGACATTTACAGAAAGTGAGCCCTATAAAGACATCTGTTTCACCTGGGCAGAGTGAAAGGTTAAAGACAGTAATTACTTAGACTTATGGACGACTTTCGGGACTTCAACAACAACCCATTGGCGGCGAACTCCTCAGTGAATCACAAAGTCTGGTACTTTCTTTCTTGGTTTGTCCTCAGAAATGACGCTGATTTCTGGCGGAGCAGGATCGTTGGAGTCTTCCTCCTAAGCAGAATTGTCGTAGGCAAACTCTTCTATGGTATCTTGCACAGTGTTTTCACTCTCAGGCAGAGCTCCCCATCCAGTTGGCTGGATGTCTTCGAGCCTGATACGAGAGCTTTCAGGAGCGGCGTACTTGATCAAGAAGTCGTACTTGTCACTCGGCTGTCCTAAGGTGTCCCATAGTTTGGTGGAACTAGAGGAGTCATCCTTCTCAATGACGTTGACCTCGGGAAAAGCATAGTTGATGAATTCTTGTCCTGCAATCTTTGCTGATTCGTCATTGTGCTGGATATTTTCGGAATGTCCTGAGTGTTGATCCCATGATTTGGTGGGGACGCAGGTATTCTTTTCAATGATGTTTAGTTGATAAGCATCGTTGGGCTAACACTTTTGCCCTAAGTCTCCTGGGTACGGCTGCCAGATAGGCAAGTCATCCATTGGGTCATAATAATCATAGTCGAAGTTGTCTTTCATCAGAGTGTCCTCCTCTAATGAGTTTGGTGGAGCACGGCATCCCTCAGGATCACAATCTCCGTACATCATTTTGACTTCTAATCTTGTTATATATCTCGGACTCTGCGTGGGATAGCAAAATGGCATATGCGTTTCTTCCTGAGACATATAACCGCCCTTGTTGAGATAGGACTTCCACTCTTCATCTATATCAGAGGAGTCACCCTCGTTGATGGTATGTACTTCTTGAGACACTGGGTGAAGGAAACCTCCACTGTGGAATAAGTCCTGAATGGGATGAAAACTTTCATCGTTAGTAGCAGTCTATGTACAGGTTGAGGAGAAACCAAGACCTTTCTTTGTCTTGTTATCCGTAGGAATGACAAGCTGTCCCCATAATTTTGCATTGTTACTCTCGATTACTTTGAGAGCATCTTTGTACGAGGAAATCGATGTTCCTTTCTTTGATCGATTCTCATTGCTCACCGAAAGTGCTTGGAACTGGGTTCCAACAACTTCCTCGGGTTCTACATAGGTGAATGATGATAAGTTGCTCACGATTAAGGCCTGCTCTCCGCGGACTGTGACTAGCTTGTCATTCTTGACGAACTTCAGCTTCTGGTGAAGTGTCGAAGTGACTGCCCCAGCCTCGTGTATCCAAGGTCTTCCTAACAAACAGCTGTATGCTGCCCGGATATCCATGACCTGGAAAGTGACTTGGAAAGTGTGAGGACCGATAGTTATGGGAAGATCAACTTCGCCGATAACTGTTTTTCAGGATCCGTCAAAGGCTTTGACGTTAACCTCGCTGCCTCTCATCAGAGGTCCTTGAAATGATAGTCGCATTAGAGTAGATTTTGGCATAACATTCAGAGCTGATCTTGTGTCTACCAGTACGCTGGCTAGAGCATCGTCCTGGCAGTTGACTGTAATGTTAAGCGCCATGTTGTGATTTTTGTCTCCGTTTGGCAGTTCCTCATCATTGAATCCTAAATTGTTGCAGGAAGTGATGTTGGAGATGATGCTGTCAAATTGTCTTATCGTCACATCTTGTTCCACAAAGGCTTGCTCTAAGACTTTCTGTAGAGCTTCCCTGTGAGCTCCGAAACTGAGTAATAGAGATAACACAGAGATTCTCGAAGGTGTTTTCAATAGTTAGTCTACAATGTTGTACTCGCTCTTCTGGATGAGCTTCAGCATCTCATCGTTGTTCTTTGAAAGGTCGGGATTACTGGATTTCCCGGATTGTTGATTTGGAACTTCCGTTTGAGGTTCCTTTTCCTTGGTGGGTTCTCCAACTCCTCTGTTGAAGATCTGACCGCTCCGTGTTTCTCGACTGATGTCGGAAATGTTTACGACGGAGGGTAATGAAGTTTCCTTTCCATTTTTGATTGTTGTGGATCCGTACTTGTAAGGGATAGCCTTATCGAATTTGTACGGTATTGATCCCAGCAGATAGATAACCACATGAGTATTTTGATTTTTTTGACCATCGTAGGCAGCCTCAATTTGTTCAAGGTTGAGAATCTTTCTGCTATCACGAGGAACTCTTGATTCATGTAGTAGAGGGATTATGGCGCATACGTCCTCGGTCCTCCCATGATCGGTGTCATACCCCAAATTTTGACCACTAAGATTTCCCATCATTGTGCAAATCATCATCACAATATGGATGTACTTTGATGCCTCATCAGTCTCCTAAAAAATGATTGAGCATTCACTACAATTAAGAAGTAAGGTTTTAAGCCCTCTAAGAGCACTTAGACAAGGGATCAATCAAGAAATGACATGATCTTCAACTTGTCTAATCTCTCAAACACCTATAAAGGATCAAGAGGACTCCCACATCAAGAATCAAGCACAAAGTTGCAACATTCCAAGTGGATTAAGCCTCAAGATCGCCTGTGTCACCAAATTAGGGTTTGGTTGACCAGGGTCCCCAGATGAAAATTTCCATCTGGGCATGATCCAATGCCTCAATATATGGTCCTATAAGCTCAAAAGGATCTCAAGAGCCCATCCACAATGGCAAAATCACCTTGAAGGTCCATCTATTAAAACATCAGGAATTAGTTGAGTTAACTTGTGAAGTGAGGCATGGATTGAAGCTTCAAAATGAACTTAAAAGACCTCAAATACATCATATTGACATGTTTACAAGATTTAATTGACTCAAAGAGCTCAAATCATAAGCCACAAGAACTCAAAACCATCTGATCCCAAATTAGGGTTTCTGATGGAAAAAGTCAACCCTATCCTTGATTGTTGGCCTACCCTTGATCTCAAACCTTGGGGAGGGGTCCAATACATTCCTAAATACCCTTGGAGGCCATCCATTAAGTTTAATTAAGCCCAAGGATTGATTTCACAAAAGGATCACAAAGTCAAAATTTCATCTGATGAAAAAGTCAACTGTACAAAAATCCAAGTTCGACTTTTTGGATTTTTGGTCAACATAGGCTCCTTAACCCTAAAACAATGTTAATATGTGATTTGAATCATCATTCATCAAGAAAAATTAAAGAAAGTGAGTTAACTTGCTAAAGGGGTAACCATAAAAAAACTTAGAATATTTCTAAGTTATGGAACAAAGTGGCTAGGGTACCAACTTTACAAGGCCATATCTCCCAAACCCTAAGGCCTTTTTCTGTCATTCAAAGCTCAGATGGAAGCCCTCATTACATACTTCAAAAGTGTCAACTACAAGAGTTTCCAATTCTTCATGGATTCTGAGTTATGGTTGGATCAAAATCACTAAAACTTGGAATTTACCACTTTTCAAACTTGGGCTGAAATGCCAAGAGCTTATCCTTGAGAATTGATGAGTTTTTGGCATATATGCCTTGAATTCAAAGGGCATTAATATGGAATAGTGCACATTCAAGATTATCACTCTCCTCAGTTAAGTTCTCTGATTAAACAACAATTAAAAGGGCTGAAGAATGTGATTTCAGTCAATACATAGCTGATCTGTTTGGGACAGCTATTGCACCTAGTGCAAGAGGCATTTATGCCAAGCCAAGACAATTGAACCATTACCTTATCCTCTGAGCTTCAAGAGAACCACTTCATCACAACTCCTCTACTACAAATAGAGGTCCTAACTGATCATTCAAACTACACCAATGCTCATTACAACAAGGCTTTCTCTCTTTCACTCCCTAGGCCTAAAAACTTCATTTTTTGAGAGGTTACTATCGGGTTTTGTGTTGGAGATCAATACCACTCAAACCATTGATTCAGACACATCATATATAACATACAGAAGGTGTCTGAACACTCACCTCCCATCTGTAACATCAAAATTATCAAATGGCCATCCAATTGCACAAAACTCATGACTTGCTGCAGAAGGAATAAGGTTGATTAATCTAAAGGGCTCTCAATCACTCCAAGCATTCAAACACTTTCCTTAAGGTACAAGGAAGCTGTCCAAAGCATTAGAACTCAACTGTAACACCTCCATCATCAAATTCGATTCTCACCTGCAGAGGTAAACCTCAAACTGTCAAACTCATTGAATCATGCATCATAAACATGTTTTGTGATTACCATTGTGTTTCTGAATATTTGTAGATCCTTTACCCTAAATCAATTGTTGTTTACAGTTCGTGTATAAGATTTCATTGAGTTCATGCAAATTTTAGGGTTCATCAGGTTTTGTCATATTATTTTGTGGTTCACTTAATTTCAATAAAATTGAGTATTGCCATTGTGTTCCTTGTCTGAAAGCGCATGATTTTCATATTTGGATCATGAGAAATGGTTGAGAAACGAGTGAGATAGGAGGCTTCACGTATTGGAGCTTGAGGATGAAGATGGCCATGGTGCCATTCTTCAGAAATTCCACTTGTTTTACTATATATTTATAACTTCTCATACTATAAATGAATTGGCATTGCACCCTAGTGGAAACACTAGTATGTTTGTGTGTGTAAGCGAGTGAGAGGTCTGGGGTTCGAATCCCCCTCGCCCCAGACCTTTTGATATTTTTTTTAAACCATTTTTCAAAGGCATTTTACACATATTATACACCCTTGCCATCTTCTATCAGCTCACGCAAGTGGCTCAGTTGGAAAATTTTTGAACTATCCTCCCTAAGGGCGTGAGTTCAAACCTTGGGGGGACCATTTCTAATTTTTTACCACTTAATTTTATCAATTTTTCACCAATCTTTTAATAACTTTGAAAATTAATTTCTCATTCATTTTTCATCATTTTTGATTGGTTCTTTTTGCAAAAATTCACAAAATTGATAAAGTATTTTATTATACAAAAATCTCACATAAAAAAGATTATTTGTCTATATTTAATATTTTTCATAAAGAACTTATTTTATTTGTTTTCTTAACATTTGAAAATATTTTTTTTCTCTTGATCTTTTCAAAATCAAATGAGTTCTAAATCATCTTGTGATTAAAACCTCATTTTTCAAACCTTAATCAAAAATCACAAGTAGTTTATTTAAACTTATTTGGTATTTTTATCATTTTTATTAATTTTCTTTAAAGAATTACTTTTGAAAGAAAATGAAATTAGAGTTTCTTTGATTTTTTATCCTTATCAAACATTTCAAAACACTCATGGGCTTTTATTAGAGTGTAAGACCCAATCCTTGTTGTACATAAACCTTTTTGGGTCTCAGTCATTATATAAGTCCCAATATGATTTTTAAAAAAATCTCGGCGCGGTCGTCGCCTTTTAAACAAAAACCATCCGGGTCTTCCCTCGTGTTGTAAGTCTCATTCTTTTTTCTTTTAACATTCTTTGGGCCTCTAATAGAGTGTAAGACCCAACCCTCTTTTATACATAAAATAATTTTGGGCCTCAGTCATTATATAAGTCCCGATACAATTTTCAAAACAACGGTGCGATCACTGTTTTTCCATGGGCCTCTCCTTGAGTTGTAACCCCATCTCTGGTAAAAAAAATAAACTTTGGACCTATAATAGAGTGTAAGACCCAACCCCTTTATACATAAATAATTTTGGGCCTCAGTCATTGTATAAGTCCCACCGTGTTTTCAAAAATCTCGGCGCGATCGCCATTTCAAAACAAAATCAACTGGGCCTACCCTCGTGTTGTAAGTCCCATTTCTTTTCTTTTTTTCAAATCTTTGGGGCTCTCCTTGAGTTGTAAGACCCATCCCTTTGTACAGAAAACCTCTTTGGGCCTCAGTCATTGTATAAGTCCCAGTACAGTTTACAAAACAACGGTACGATTACTGTTTTTCATCTGGGCCCCTCCTTGAGTATAAGCTCCAACAATCTTTTCAAAAAACAACTTCTCTATTGATTTAGGTTCAAAGATACAGTTGTTATCAAAACTTTCTTTAATTTCTTGAACAACTAACAATACAGCTATGGAAGCTTGCTCTCCTGTAAGTTTTTACCAGCTTTACTTTACATGCTTTTATATATATAACTGTATTGTGGGATGCTTGCTCACCTGTAAGTCCTTCTTTCATATCCTTTTAAATACTTGTCATATATCAACTGTAAATATAATAGTATATCTACTTAGAGTTTTCCCCGGTAACTAGGTCTAGAACTAGGTAAAGCCAGTTGGTCACTCTTAAATACAGTCAAAACTAGATCCCCATAGGATTTTCAGATACAGTCTTGCCTTCTCTTGGGCTTAAAAATTATGGAACAAAGAGAAAGGAATTATTCTCGGTGAAACTTTTCTAAAGAGAAAGGCATTATTCTCGGTGAAACTTTTCTCAGACTATCACTTTTAGAAATTGTCAAAGAAATTCAATTCCCCAGAGAGGAATTATTCTCGGTGAAACCTCTCTTGAATTTCTTCAAACCCTAGAACTGTTCACTAAAGGAATTATTCTTGGTGAAACCTTTCTTCAAATTTTCTTAGGTTTGGGACCCACAGGCTTCCTAAAAGCATCCCCGCCTCCTCTTGGGCTTTGTACAAGGACCCTCCGGCTTCTTAGAAGTTCTCATGCCTTCTCTTGGGCTTATTACAAGGACCTTGAACACCTCTTAAAGGTATAGGGCAGAACTTAGTCATCCTTTGCTAGAGTAGTCTTTCTTGAGTCAAAACCTCAGACCAATTTAGGGTTGATTCTCATCCCTTAAAACACCTGCCTCCTCTTGGGCATCATACAAAGATAAACTCTTCCATATAAAGATAAACACCTGCCTCCCCTTAAAACACCTGCCTCCTCTCGGATCTCAAAGACATTCTCAAGTACCTTACAAACATAGGAGAAACCCTGGTCATTTTGGATCAATCTCCAGCAGAGTTAAAACCCATGGGTTCTAAAACCCAGCCTCTCTCCTAAAACTCCCCAGCCAGGGTCAGTTTATCATCAGTATAACATTATCCCAAATCATAACCTCAAGGTCTCTGTTATCTCAACTCTTCTGTAACCCGCAACAAGAGTTGATTCTTCATTTAGACCTGCCCTTGGATCTTAATAATCCTCAGCAGAAGTCAGCCTCCTCTTGGGCTTTGTACAATGATTCTCCCTTAGCAGAGCTAACCCTTTCAGACTCTCTTGTTAAGTCAATCACCTTTCAGACTCTCTTGTTGAGTCAATCACCCTTTTAGACTCCCTTGTTGAGTCAATCACCTTTCAATGCTCTCTTGTTGAGTCAACATCTTTTTAGCCTCTATCTTGGGCTTTGTGCAAGATAGATAAAAACACTCTCTTGTTGAGTCAATCTTTTTCAGCCTCCTCTTAGGCTTTGTATAATGATTTCTCCAGTTTGTTCAGCCACAATCTTGGGCTTTGTACAAGACAAATAAAGTCACTCTCTTGTTGAGTCAATCCTCTTTTCAGCCTCAATCTTGGGCTTTGTACAAGACAGATAATTCTCCCCAATGGATTCAAAACCCTTTTTAGCCTCAATCTTGGGCTTTGCACAAGACAAATAAAATCTCTCACCTATAGGGTCAGTTTCCTCTTTTAGCCTCAATCTTGGGCTTTGTACAAGACAGACAGAATATTTTCCCCGGAAAAGTCAAACTTTTAGCCTCCTCTTAGGTTTTGTATAATATTATTCCCCAAAGAGTCAGTCTCTTTTAGCTCAATCTTGGGCTTTGCACAAGATATATATGAACACTCTCTTGTTGAGTCAGCCCTTTTCAGTCTCCTCTTAGGTTTTGTGACTTCCCTAGTGGAGTCAATCAACCTTTTAGCTTCAACCTTGGGCTTTGATCAAGGCACACAAAAATCAACATCCCTTAAGAGAAAAACCAAAATCTCTCTGTAGGAAGACATTTCTTTGTATATCACCTATCAAAACAGAAGAATCAAAACAAACCCTAAGCCCAGATAACTGCTATAAGTGGCACACTTGTTGATTCAAATATCCAAGCTGTTGTCCATCTTTTATCCTGGTAAATCCTATCTTTCATCTAATTGCTATAAGCGGCAAGCCTCTGGATTATTTATATCCACGCCATTGTCCCTCTCTTAGCATGAGAAATTCCTAAGGAAAAATGGCATTGCTCAACACTGAGTTAAAGTTTCCTCATTCAGGACAAATCCCCTATAAAGGAAATTATGGCATTACTAGATTCTCATATCCCAGTTAAAGTAATCCTCCTTTATAATCAGTCACCCAACAGTTGTGATAAACAAACCAGATGTCTCCCTTTAGAGATGACAAATTCTCTCTCAGTCAAACCTTTTAGCTTCAATCTTGGGCTTTGAACAAGACACAAATAAACCTTTTAGCTTCAATCTTGGGCTTTGAACAAGACACCAAAACATAACATCTTTCCCTCCCTTAGAATAGGAGGAACTACGATTGCTCTGATTTCCCTGTTTCTTTAAAAGGGAATACGTAGGCATAAGATTGCGAAATCTTAGTGAGCATAGGGGTGTGCATGGTTGGTTATTTTGACAAACCAAATCATAACCATTTTCAAACCATTTAAATGGTTTGGATTTATAACCAAAACCACATTTTAATCAAAACCGGTTATAAAACCAGTTATAAATTTGGTTATGGTTATATAACCGGATTTTTAAAAAAAATTCAGTTTTAAAAAAAATATTCAAAAAATATATATTTTTTTTATTTTAAAAATTAAAAAATTTGGATTTTGAATAATAACCGGATTATAACCGAATCCAAAAAAATTTAACCGATTAATAACCATCTAATTATATCCGGATTATATAAATGGATAACCAAAACCATTAAACACTAAACCGGTTAATAACCATTCAATTATATCCGGATATTTAAAACAAATTTGGATTTGGTTATGGATTTGGGCATCACAACCGGATATTTTGCACACCCCTAAGTGAGCATACCAAACAAAAACTCTAGGTCTAGTACCTTTATACTATAACACCCCAAAATTTTCCCTCTTGTTGTTGCTTAGCTTATGTTTCATTGCATTGCATTTATATCTCATTTCATCTCATATCTCATACATGTTGCATTGGGGCATATGATCAGTGGATTTCAGAGCATTGACTATTCAAAGCAGGAGATCTAAAGCCTAAGGTCTTCAAGCAATCCTCAAGAGTCTCTTATGTCTCATATGATCTCAATTGATCCCACAAGTCATTGGAAGAAGAGAATTCCCCAAGAAGTTGGACAGTTCATCATCTCCTAGCAAAAGCAGTCCAAATTAGGGTTTTGAGTTCAAGCAGTCTCCTGACGAAATTTTGGTTCAAACTTGATCTCAATGTTTTCTACATGATATCAAGTATCTAAGGATGGAATATTGCCCATTGGTTCATTTCAGAAGAGGTTCAATTGGTCAGTTGCTTGAGAATAAAAAAATTTGGGGAAAAGCCAACTGTGCAAAGGAAAAAGTCAACTCCTGACTTTTTAAGGTCAAGTTCATGAAATTCAAGTCACATATGTTCATTGGACAAGGTTTGATCAATAAATGATGGAGGAATCATCAAAAATCAAGAATTGTACAAAGTTTCCATTTTTAGAAACTTAGGGTTTCCAAAAATGGCAAGTTTGGACCATTTTGCACTCTACTTCAAAGCATTCTTTCTCTATGATAAAAGCTTTAAACTTCAGGCCCAAGTTGAGCCAATCAAAGATCACATCTTAAGCTTCAAATCCATATAAATAACTCTTCCATTGGATCAAAATTGAGTGAGTTATGATCAATCAAAGTTTGACAAAATCAAGGCAAATCTCAAGTCATGGCAAGGCAGATTGATGCCTCCAGGCCATAATTTCATCAAACACTTGGTGTACCAAATGTCAAGCTGGTTTTCTCCATCAAGAAGGCTACAAATGAAAAATTGTTGAACATCAAAGTTGTTCATCTCCATGTCCTCTTTAACTTTGATGTTCGGCATTTTCTCATTTGAGCAGGTTATGGAGGTCATATGAGAGCTCAAACATGGTGGTCTCACACTGAAATTTCATAGGCCATAATGTCAGGTCTGAAACAAGTCACACGCGCCCATGATGCAATCTCACATCCTTGTGTTTCAAATCAATTTTCATCACTTTCCAAGCCTCCATTAAATTTAATTCCAACATCAAACTTGTTCCCTTACATGTTCTTGATCCATAGCCACCAAAATCATCTTATTTCATGCCTTATACATGAAGAAATCTTCCATCTTACTTCCATGGTTTCATTGATGTCATGCTGGCCAAGATCAGAATGTTATGTCATTGTTGTTGTTGTTCATTTTGTTTGCACGCATACAACAAACAGTACACATCTCACATGCTTACTTCATTTGGCTAGACCATGTTCTTACATCATGCCATACATGTTGCTCCATACACCAAAGAGGAAATGAATAAACTTGTTTTGCAAGTCTTACTGCAGCATCATGATACATACCATCACCATCATCATATCTCAGCCTCACCATAAGTGACAAAAGCTTCTCCACACTCTAACCAAACCTCTTAACTCGTGCCATTAACAACCTCACTCAGTTAGTTAACTCACAACTCAGTTAACTAACTTAGTCTAACCTGATTTCTAACCATCAACCATCCTAGTTATGAACTAACCACGCCTATATAAGTTTCATTCTAACATAATTAAAGGGGGCTTCATCATTCGCTCAATTTCATAAAATCACTCTCTCAAGTTTCTCTCTGAATCCTCTCTCTCTTTGCTCGAGTGCTTCCATATTTCATCATCATCATCATCATCAATTGTTCATCATTGCTCAAGAATAAACAAGAACAAGATCAATTCCTCAAGTGTAGAAACTTTTCCAATTTGGATTTCTCTCCATTCTCTTCAAGATCCAAGGCATTGAAGCATTTATTTTGCTCCTTGGAAGCTCAAGAACAAGCCTACACCTCTGGTTTTCTTGTTGATTCAAGTTCTTCACGGTGCCAGGTTTGAAATTCCTCAACTGATCTTGCTTCATTTTCTTGTGCTTAAGTTGTTTTCATGTTGATTATAGCTTAATAGAAGCAATGTGAATGATCCGGATAGTGATAGGCACCTTAAGTGCTTAGATTCAAATTCTAGGGAAAAATGTTTGTGCTCGATTCTCTTTATGCATGATTGATCTGTGAATTTCAATGTTAGATCCGTGATGTGCATAAGTTCAACTTTCGAATGATGTATGATTTGTGAATTTCTAGAGAGTTTGAAGGTTGCAGGTGGTTGTGCTTCGCCGGAGAAGATGACCGGAGGTCCCTCTCCGGCCGGTGAGGTTCAGCTAGGGTTTTAGAACCAGAACATAACACAGCCGTTGATTTCCATTGATCCAACGCTTCATAGCTTGCCAACACATTAATGATCCACTCGCATGTCACGTGCCTTTTTTTTTCTCTCAGCTTGGTTATATGTGTGTGCGTGCATGCTTATTATTGTGTGTTTGCATCATGAACGTTGGATGTGATTATCTTTTCTCATCGTTTCATCATGACCTGATCGTATGGCTCAGATTGAATCAAATGTTGACTGAAGTGCACCATATTTCCATGTGCCATGCGTATATATGGACCTGGACTTAATCCTTGCTATCCACACACCCCTCTTTTGAGCCCAAACATTTTCAACGTGACTTTTTACTATGTCTGCACCCCTTGCATTATTTCTTTTGCATTTTATTTTTATTTCTATACATGTTTGATTTCCTTTTATTAAAAATAACAAAATGCATTTAAAAAATCTAAAAAAATTCATGAAACATTTTTAGACATTAAAATAATTTTGAATGATTTTTAATTCTGATTTTGTGAATATTTGATCATATTTTGTAGATTTTCTTTTATTTCTTTTTTTCAAAGTGTTTCTTCCTTGATACCTCAACTTTAGATAATTGTTTTGCATAGTTCTAAAACTATTTTTCATCCAATATTTTTGTCATGTTTAGGAAACATCTTAAGACATCTAAAAACATTTTCCTCATATTTTTAAAATCATGTTTACATAGAATTTGAACCATTTCTTTGTGCATCCTTCTCCTTGCCATAATATGAATTTGTGAGCTTGTTTGAACTTGTTTCTTATTGAATATTGACATGATCTTTTGATGCTTGATTGGGTTATGACTTAAGTACTTTGTGATGTAATCTCATATTTTTTCCAAGTCTCTTTCTATTTTTGCATCGTTGATTATTATAAGTCACATTTGTGAATGTTCTCTCAACTTTGCAAACTTTGTTTGATTTGGAGGCACTTGTGCCATTGTATTAAGACTTATGTGATCATTTTATAGGTCATTTAATAAAAATTACAGGTCATTCATGTTAGATTATAGGTCACTTTCCTTTTGGTTTTGGTTCATGAATGTTTGTTGCTTATATGAACTAAGTTTGACCTATTTGTGTGCATCTTCTTTTATGTGCCTTAACACGTTTTATGTGCATCTTTGTGACATCATTATTGCATTCTAATATGATCAAGCATATCATACATCACTGACTTGCATCCATTCTTATTCATGTTCATGTTTTATTCCTCATTCATAACTTGCATTACAAGTATGTCAAATCTTTTGAACTTGAACATTGTTTGAACTTCTTTTCATCTTGTCTTTTCTTCTTGAATCATTGCACTCATGTCTTGTATGATACTTCCATGACCTTCATATGCATCCTTTAATGACTCTTAATTCTAACCTTGACCTATGTTCTTGAATTTGTACATGTTTACATTTCTTATGCACCTAGTTTACATTAGTAGCACATTACTTACATTTATGCAATTGTTTGGCACATAGTTAGCTTTTATTTGATTTCATAAGACATGTATCCATTGGTATGATTCCTTATGGTGTACTTACTGACCTTGAGTACTTCTCAACCCTTAGAACCATTCTTCTTTAGTTCTTAACTTATTTGATCTTTACTTGTTATTTTTTCCTTATTTCTTTACTTGTAAATTGTTCTTGCTAACATTTTCAGGGGCTAATGGTAAGTAAAGTGTGTGGGTGTGCACCCACATACAACCTCTTCTTTTATCTCTTTTAAGCTTTCAATTTGTGATTGTGATAATCATCTTCTGCTTTCTTTGTTCAATCTCTTTCATCCCTTTGAGTTCTTAACTTAACTTCCATCTTTGAAGTAAGTTAGAACTCACTCTTCTTCTCCTTTCTTTTAGACTTTGGTTTCTAAACCACACTTAACCATTAGGAACATCCAAGCATGGTAACTCTTAGGATTAATTAGTCTCCCTTTAGACTTTTACCTTTCTTAACCTTTGAGTTTCTTTTCTTCTCATCTCAAAACAAAAAGCAAAAAACACTTAATAAAGGCATAACATATATTGTATTTGAGCCTTTCATATGAGAATAAGATAGTGAGGGGTCTTCTCTCACTTTCTTAGAATGTTTAGCATACGTCCCGTCTTGGGTCGATATGCGAGGCATTCGATCCTACGTGAAAGACTTAAATACAATATGTGTTATACACACCAATAATCAAAATACTTCTTTCTAAAATACAAAAACAAACAAATTCTCTTCTCATCTCCTTCATTCTATTCCTGAAGGACTCGTCATGTCCGTTCTACCGCAAACAGGTAATGCCTAAGTCTCCATACAGCGAGCTGCAACACCTAACTGCTGGGACGCGCACTCTGACGTTTCCATTAAAAAACACAGACAAAGCAACCCTTGTTGAGCCGAACTACGTTTGCTCTGATTCTTCTTTCTCGTCTAATTGAAGATACGTAGGCACGAGATGCGATATCTCGACGAGCAACCTTCCCCGTAGTCCGTCGAACTACGTTGACTCTGACTTTCCCATTGCACTGAGGGAATACGTAGGCCTAGGACAACGATAATGTCCTATCGAGTCACTTCTTTCCTTTTTCCCCTTCTCCTTTCTACCTTTCATTTCCAGTTCTCCAGTTAGCAGTTCATTTCCAGTACTTTACACCCTTTGATCGAGACAATAAGCGTGGATCCCATCGAGTACAATGGATGCGTGGGGGTGCTGATACCTTCCTCTCGCGTAACCGACTCCCTTACCCTTTCTCTTTGGTTCGCTAGAACTCGTTCTTTCCTTTCTCCCGGGTTTGTGCAACATTACCTTTCCCTTTCTTTGGGATAAAAATGCCTGGCTGGCGACTCTTCTTTCTTTCTTCAGCGGCACTTTCGCGCTTGTACTAGGATGAAAATTCTGGGAGCGACTGCTGGCGACTCTGTTGGGGATAGGTTGACCTCTTGCTGGTCCATCCCTTTTTGCGAGTCAATCCTAGCGCTTGTTTATTTTCCTTCATTGGGTGTTCACTGTGATGTTGTACTTTGCCGTATTTGCTATTTACTGTATTACTGCTTTACCGTACTGTATTTACCGCATTTTAGCATTTTCATTTCATATACGGTATTATACAGGACTGTGCTGTTTCTGTTTGGTGGGATGGGGAATCTGAGAGATAGGCCCAGTACACAGGCCTGAGTGCACTTATGTTTAGTGTGTTTCATATCCTCTCACGCTCCATTTCGGTGCGAGGAGGGAATATGAAACACAATCTGGATGTGGTTCTCTCTAGAGAATTCTGCGTTGTGGGTCTGCCACAATGGTAGAGCTATCTGGAAGAGTTGTTAAGTCTGGATGACCTTTAGGATGACCCCTCTTTATTTTGAGGTGAATCAAAAGACGATCCTTTTGTATGGCGGTAGCATTGTATTCTTCGGGCTGAATGTGCTATTACCTCTCATTCCGAGATCTGAATTTGAGAATCCTCACTTTCTAGAACATGCATGTGAGATTGGGGGGATTGTTTACAGGTGTGCAGGAACCATTGACCTTCATCATACCTAGTTTTCTTATTGGTCTGGATTTGTTACTGAACCTTTGATCCTGACTGGTTTCAATTTGTTCTGGATTTGTTACTGGGCCTTTGATCCTGGTTTTGTGTATCTCACCAAATTCAGACAACAGTACAGTGGATTCAGCAATATATGTTCAACAATGATCACATGCCCTTGCATACATATCATCATTCGCATTTTTGCATTTAACCTACATGTTTATTCATCAGCAGGGTATACTTCCTTTTGATTCCGGTTGACAGTTCCCTTTGCAACTATGGATGTTCCAAGAAAAAATAATGTACATTACACGTTCTTTGACACCAAAGTGGGTCAGTTACAGAAGATGGTATCTCTTATTACTCCAGATTATGTGGGTATATTCCGAAAGGCTCATGGAGAGATTCTGACTATGGTTGATGATTTGAATACTTCAGAGAGGAGTGTTATTCATACTTGCTTGTAGTTTTATGACCCACAGTTAAGGTGCTTCACTTTTTCGGACTTTCAGTTGGCTCCGATGCTAGAAGAGCATACCATTCTTCTAGGTGTGCCTCTCAAACACCAGATTCCTTTTAACTCTGATATGCGTCCTCCAAAGCATGAGGAGGTAGCTAAGGCTCTCCATCTGAGTGTACCTGTGGCAAAAGATAACCTCACCACCAAAGGAGGTTTATCCAGTTTTCATCTGGATTTCTTGGTTGCCAAAGCTGAAGAGTGTGCTGCTAAGGCTCAATGGGAAACAGTTTGTGCTATTCTGGCCTTGAGCATTTATGGGATTATGTTGTTTGCTATGAGTCCAAGTTTGTAGACATGAGAGCCATCCATATCTTTGTGTTGAGGAATCCTATACCTACACTCTTGGGTGATTTGTATTATTCTATGCATTATAGGAATGATAAGAAACGAGGGGGATTGGTTCGATGTTGTGCACCTTTGTTTCATAAATGGCTCATGAGACACTTACCGAGTTCCGAGGATTTCTTGAATCCTAATCCTTCAAAGAATTGGGCTAAAAGGTTGATTAAGTTGACGGCAAAATATATTCGTTGGTTTGATCAAAGAACGAAGGGTGGGAATTTTATCAGTAGTTGTGAAAGACATCCAAATGTGCCACTCTTGGGAATAAGGGGTTGCATCAATTACAATCATGTTATTTTAAGGAGACAGTTGGGATTTGCTTTAATAGATCCTCCGAAAGATAGTGAATTGGAAGAATCTTTCTTTTTCTCTATCAAAGATAATCTTTTGTTGGTAAGGCAAGAGGCCGGGGCTTGGGGCAATTTGCAAACAAAAGGTAAAGTTGTCTTTGGCAAGTGCAATAACGTGTCTTCTCCTCAGTATGATGCATGGCTGAAAAGAAAAGTTTAGATCACTCTTTTTCCGTTCTCTATGGAAGGTCCGTCAGATCCAGTTGTTGTTGAACCTGTGACCATGATAAGTGTTATTGAATATAACAAGCTTAAGGTGGAAAAGGATAAGGCAGTCAAGATGAATGAGAAGCTAAGCGAAGGACTCCGAAAGATGCTTTGTGATAAGCGTAATGTTGAGCATGAAGTTCAAAAGTTAACCGAGCGTCAGGACGAAAATGAGAAAAGAATTGCTGAGGACACTGTCTATATCCGCAAGATTAAACAAAATGAGATGGCATTAAAAGAGGCGTGCAAGCGTATCAACGAGCAGTTGGCAAAGTCTGAAAATGCACTTTCCAAAGGGCAGCAGAGATGGCATGAGTTCTCCGAGTGCCGAAGGGAGATTGAAGCAAGAATCAGGGCTGAAAATGATGAGTTGAAAAATAATTTGAAGAGTAAAGAAAGTGAATTTCTCAAGAAAATTAGTTCAGCTAACCGAGAGATTGAAGATTTGAAAGTCCGGGTTGGAGTAAAGAAAGTAAAAGATTCAGATGTTAAAGATCAAATCAGGAAGCTGGAGGAAGCTGTCAAGATAAGGAGTCAGCTGATGAGGAGTCTTACAGAGCGCCCTAATGATCCAGTTACCGAAGCACTTCTCAAGGAGGTTCGGGAAGACTTGTATGGGCTTAGTGTCTGAAGCATTTTCGTTGTTGTTCCGAGAATTCACCATCAGGCTTGTTAATGGGTTTTCTTTTGTTTGTATTCATGCTTTCAGTTGTATTTGTTCAGAACAAATTTGTATTTGACAGTTCCATACCTGGTTGTGGGTTTTCATTTATGCTATGGGTATTTCGTTTTGGTATTATTGATTCTATGAGGTGGATTCTTCATCAAATTATACAATGGGTCACACACTCATTGGGCTGTATATGATGGATATTCTGATTCATTAATGTGCGCCTCTGATGTTTTATCAATATTAGCAATTGCAGGTGTATGTGTTATTCCATTTCGGTCAAACTGGAATCGAGGGAAGGAATGCCCCAAAATGAATAAACATGACATTGCATAGCATATATCATTTTGCATTTTGTTGCTTGCTTTTCAGGTACTGGGATGTGAATTTCTGATCTTTCTATAATTTTCAGGCACTATAGCTGATATCCACATTCACCGGTACGCAACTCACAGAAACCAAGCTAAGATCATGGATCAGATGCAAACTTAATTGGCTGAGCTGAGGAACAGGATGGACCAATTCATGACATTAATGACTGGTATGGCCCAAAATCAGGAAAGACTTAGGGCAATGGTTGAGCGGCCAGAAGTAGAGGTACAGAATGGCAACGGTAATAATAGAGGTCATAGAATTATTGATGAGACTGGTAATCATACTGGTGTTAATGCAGGTGGTGACCCTCCTAGAAATACTGGGGTTTGTCATGTTGTGGAAGATAACCAAGATGAGCAGTTCACTCTGTTAGATGCTGAAGATGAGAATACTCGCAGATTCGACGAGCTCGCTGAAAAAATTAGGTCCATTGAATCCCAAAACACTCTTGGCTTTGATGTTTCCGACATGGGATTGGTACCTGGAGTAAGAATCCCACATAAGTTCAAGCCACCAACATTTGACAAGTACAATGGCACTACTTGTCCTAAAACTCATCTTCAATCCTATGTGGGGAGGATAGTCACTCATACTGATGATGAGAAATTATGGATGTACTATTTTCAAGATAGCCTTACTGGGGCATCTCAAGAATGGTATATGAAGTTGAGCAGGACTTCTGTAGGGAACTGGAAGGAGTTAGCTCATGCTTTCGTCAAGCAGTATCAATACAACATGGATATGGCTCCAAACCGTAGTCAGCTACAGAGTATGGCTCAGAATACGAAGGAGAGTTTTAAGGAATATGCTCAAAGGTGGCACCAGTTGGCTGCCATGGTTCAACCTCCACTGCAGGACCGGGAGATGGCCGACATGTTTATGGGTACTCTTCAGGGAACTTATCTTGATAGGTTGGCTGTCTGTCCTTCAACTGGGTTCGCGGACATTGTAATCGCTGGGGAAAGGATTGAAAGTTTGTTGAAGTTCGGAAAAATACAAGATGTCAGTGGTGCTAGTTCTTCAGGAGTGAGGAAGTCATTTACTGGAGCTACCAGAAAGAGAGATGGGAAGACCAGTGCTATTTATAAGAATAAAGGAAGAGGTAGAGCCTATCAGGATTCCTATAATCAGGTTGCTGCTATTACCACTCCTAGTCCACAAGTTCAATCACAGCCACATCAACAGAATGTTCAGCCACAGAATAATCAACAGCCACGGAGATCATATCAGCAGAGACAAACTGACAGGCATATGGACCCTCTGCCTTTGACTTACGCAACTTTGTTACCTCAATTGTTGAAGCTTAATCTGGTGGAGCTTCGTACGATGGGCCCAGTTCCTGCTGTATTGCCAAAGGGTTATGATGCTAATGCCCGCTGTGAGTTTCATTCTGGGGCTCCAGGTCATTCTATTGAAAAGTGTCGGACATTTCAGCATAAGGTACAGGATTTGATTGATGCCATGGCAATTAATTTCTCAACTCCACCGAATATGCTTCAGAATCCCATGCTAAATCATGATGTGCCAAAGGTCAATGCCATTGAAGATGGGAAGGTTTTGAATTTGGTAACTTATGTGAACAGGGTGAGGACTCCTTTGAGTTTTGTGAAGGCTCGGTTGTTGAAGGGGCAAATGTTCCCTGGATGTGAAGAAGGTTGTGTTGATTGCAAGAATCAGAGTAATGGTTGTGATCAACTGAAGGTCGGTATTCAAAATTTGACTGATGAGGGTTGTCTACAGTTCGATCAGGGGGACAAAAAGGACGATGATGTGTCAGCTGTTACCATTTATTTTATGCCAGCTAAAATTCAAGTGCCATCGCCTGCTGCTATCATTGTGCCTGATGTTGTGAGTGATGTTACTATTACGGTACCAGTACCAGTTCCTTATACTAGTGAGTGGGCTATCCCATGGCACTATGGTGCAGATGTTTACTACCAAGGAGAAAAGCAAGAAGTGGAAACTCTAGCTGGGGGTAGTTCTAGTATTAATAATGTTGGAGGTCTTGGTGGCTTCACTAGAAGTGGACGCTTGTTTGCTCCACAGACTTTGAGAACTAATGCTGAAGCTGAGGCAGCAGCCAAAGCCAAGGGTAAACAGGTGGCTACAGAGGAGGTTGTTGTTCCTGAATCTGTGCAGAAAGGTACTTTTGAGAAAGAGGTCGAGGAGTTCATGAGACTTATCAAAAAGAGTGATTATAAAGTGGTTGATCAGTTGAACCAAACGCCATCAAAGATTTCTATCTTGTCGTTGCTTATGTGTTCTGCAGCTCATCGAGAGGCACTTTTGAAGGTCTTGAATATGGCCTATGTACCTCAAGAGATTACTATGAATCAATTGGAGTCTGTTGTTTCTAATGTCAATGCTAGCCATGGGCTAGGTTTTACAGATTATGATTTGACTACTGAGGGTCGCAATCACAACAGGGCATTACACATCACTTTAGAGTGTAAAGGGGCAGTATTATCTCATGTATTGGTAGACACGGGGTCTTCCCTGAACGTGTTACCAAAGAAGGCCTTAATGAAGTTAGACGCTGACGGAATTATTCTAAGACCAAGCGATTTGGTAGTGAGGGCTTTCGATGGTTCGAAACATTTTGTATTCGGAGAGTTAGAGCTCCCAGTAAAGATTGTTCCTCAAGTGTTTAAGTGCGTGTTCTACGTGATGGACATTCAACCCGCATATAGTTGCTTGTTAGGAAAACCGTGGATTCATGCCGCTGGGGCAGTGACATCTATGTTGCACCAAAAGTTGAAATATGTGGTTGAAGGTCAAGTGGTAACTGTATGTGGAGAAGAAGACATCTTTGTCAGTCAGCTATCTACCTTTAAGTACGTAGAAATGGATGGAGAGATCCATGAGATGCTGTGTCAAGCATTTGAGGCAGTCAATATTGGTGATTCATCTTCAAAGGCAGTATCTTCTCAGAGTGAAGAACAGGTGGGTACTTCTATTACTTCTTACAAACAGGCAGTGGAAGTAGTCAAAGCAGGTAATGCCCAAGGCTGGGGCAAATTGATTGAAGTCTCTACAAAGGAAGATAAGTTCGGTATAGGCTATAATCTGTATCAGGCTGCTGCAATAGAGCGCAAGGGGCCAATTACTTTCTATAGCGGGGGAATCGTTAATCCAAATCAGATGTGTACTGCAAGTGAAGATGGCGTCGACGGTGATTATGATCTCGACAATTGGGTGCGCCCGTGTGTACCTGGACAAGAGCTTTGTAATTGGTCTGTTGAAGAAATTGTTCAAGTTACTCTTCAAACAGAGTAATTTTCTTTGTTTTTCTCTATTACATGTTAAAATCTCGCGCTCTGTCCAAGGCTTGTAGATCCATTTGTAGGGCCTCATAATTGCATTCGCAAGGTTTTTAATCATTAATAAAGGACGTTTTACATGCAAATTTTGTGTTCCTTGCCTTTCATTTTTATTTTTGCAGAAAAACAATAAAATGGCAATGTTTTATTTTTGTTTCTTTTTCAAAAAGTATCATTCTAAAATAAAGCATGACCTCAATCATGCAGACTTAATCACCCGGATTTCATTGATAACGATTCTGCTATGGCCAAGTATGACTTTGATAATCCAATCTATTAATCCGAAGAGGGGGATGAAGAAGATTGTGAACTTCCCGAAGAATTGGCTAGATTGTTGAAGCAGGAGGAGAGGGTCATCCAACCTCACCAAGAGACAATTGAGGTTATCAACATTGGTTCTGAGGACGCAAGGAAAGAAATTAAGATTGGAGCTAGTCTGCAGGCCGAGGTAAAGAAAGAGTTGATTAGTATGCTACGGGAATATGTTGACATCTTCGCTTGGTCATATCAAGATATGTCGGGGTTAGATACAGACATTTTTGTGCACAGGTTACCGTTGAAAGAGGGTTGTCCTCCTATCAAACATAAGCTTCATAGAACTAAACCAGAAATGGCACTCAAAATCAAAGAGGAGGTACAAAAATAGTCAGATGCGGGATTTCTGGCCGTCACCAATCACCCACCATGGGTTGCAAATATTGTTCCTGTGCCAAAGAAAGATGGTAAGGTTAGAATATGCGTTGATTACCGGGATCTAAACAGAGCAAGTCCGAAAGATGACTTTCCTTTACCTCATATTGATGTACTGGTTGACAACACCACTCAGTTCTCGGTATTCTCCTTCATGGATGGCTTCTCTGGGTATAATCAAATTAAGATGGCACCGGAAGACATGGAGAAGACAACGTTCATTACCCCGTGGGGTACCTTCTGTTACAAGGTGATGCCTTTTGGGTTGAAGAACCTGGGGCAACGTATCAGCGAGCTATAGTAACACTATTCCATGACATGATTCATAAAGAGATCGAGTGTTATGTGGATGATATGATTGCCAAGTCTCGAACAGAAGAAGAGCACCTAGTTAATTTGTAGAAACTGTTTGAAAGGTTGAGGAAGTTTCGACTAAGGATGAATCCGAACAAGTGCACTTTCGGAGTGCGGTCCGGTAAATTGTTTGGTTTCATCCTAAGTGAAAAAGGAATTGAGGTTGATCCTGCCAAAATAAAAGCGATACAAGAAATGCCTGTACCAAGAACAGAAAAAGAACTACGTGGTTTCCTGGGTAGATTGAACTACATTGCACGGTTCATATCTCATCTCACTGCCACTTGTGAACCAATATTTAAGCTGTTAAGAAAAGAGCAAGCGGTCAGGTGGAATGACGATTGCCAAAGGGCTTTCGAGAAAATAAAAGAATATTTGCGGGAACCTCCAATTCTCATGCCTCCAGTTCCAGGGAGACCATTGATCATGTATTTGACTGTGCTTGAAGGATCCATGGGTTGTGTTCTCGGTCAACATGAGATATTTGGGGACTCTGCTCTGGTGATCAATTAGATCAATGGAGATTGGCATACCCATCAACCAAACTTGATTCCTTACAGAGACTATGCGAGGAGGTTGTTGACTTCTTTACAACAGTGAAATTGTACCATATACCTCGAGATGGGAATCAGATGGCTGACGCTCTGGCAACATTATCTTCCATGATTCAAGTGAATGGATGGAACCATGTGCCCAAAATTGAGGTGTCTCGTCTTGACAGACCTGCACATGTGTTTGCTGTTGACGCAGTGTCTGATGACAAGCCGTGGTTTTATGATATCAAATGCTTCTTGAGGAGTCAAGAGTATCCGGCTGGAGCATCCAACAACAATAAAAAGACTCTGAGGAGGTTAGCTGGTAGTTTCTTCTTGAATGAGGATGTGTTGTACAAACGAAACTTTGACATGGTTTTGCTCAGATGCGTGGATAGACTCGAAGCAAACATGTTGATGCAAGAAGTGCACGAAGGCTCTTTCGGTACCCATGCTGGAGGACATGCAATGGAAAAGAAATTGTTGAGATCGGGGTACTACTGGATGACTATGGATGCAGACTTTTGTTCATACGCCCACAAATGCCACAAATGTCAGATTTATGCGGATAAAGTGCATGTACCTCCGAATCCGTTGAATGTCATGATTTCTCCTTGGCCCTTTGCAATGTGGGGCATTGATATGATTGAAAGATTGAGCCAACTGCTTCTAACGGCCATCGCTTCATCTTGGTCGCTATTGATTACTTTACCAAATGGGTGGAAGCAGCGTCTTATGCTAATGTCACCAAGCAGGTGGTAGCCAGATTTCTGAAAAGAGATATCATCTGTCGCTATGGAGTGCCCGAAAGAATCATTACTGATAATGGTTCTAATCTCAACAACAAAATGATGGCGGAATTATGTCGGGACTTCAAAGTTAAGCATCAAAATTCTTCACCGTACCGTCCAAAGATGAATGGCGCTGTTGAAGCGCCCAACAAGAACATCAAGAAGATTGTGCAAAAGATGGTGGTGACCTACAAAGATTGGCATGAGATGCTACCGTTTGCCTTGCATGGGTACCGAACATCAGTAAGGACATCTACTGGGGCAACACCGTTCTCACTTGTGTATGGTATGGAGGCAGTCCAACCAGTTGAAGTTGAGATTCCCTCGCTGAGGGTTATGATGGATGTCAAACTGGATGAGGCAGAATGGGTTCGCACCCGATTCAATGAGCTGAGCTTAGTTGAGGAAAGGAGACTAGCAGCTATTTGCCATGGTCAATTGTATCAGAGAAGGATGAAGCGGGCATTTGATCAGAAAGTGCGACCTCGGGAGTATCAAGTTGGTGAATTGGTACATAAAAGGATCCATCCTCCAAACACAGATCACAGGGGAAAATGGACGCCGAACTATGAAGGTCCATTTGTGGTTAAAAAGGTTTTCTCTGGCGGAGCCTTAATGCTTACAACCATGGATGGTGAAGATTTTCCATCCCCTGTCAACTCAGACGTAGTCAAAAAATACTTCGCATAAATAGACCCGCTGGACAAAAAAAAAAGAAAAGTCCAGGCAAAAAAGGGCATCCCGGCGAACCATAAAAATAGAATAAATAGGTTCGGGCAAAAATTAGGGAAAAATAAAAAAATTGTACATCCGGTGAGTTAAAAATCTGCAAGGACAACTCAGGCAAGAAAGGGTATCCCAGTGGATTGAAAACCCGAAAAGGGCGGTCCATGCAAAAGAGGGATTAAGCGAAGACTGCGATCTGAATCATCTGTACTGTCTCATCATTTCACTCAAGCTGGAAATCTCCAAAGGATAGGAATCAGGTCAATCGTCCCCTTCAGAAAGTGAAGATAATCGAAAAGTCTTGAAGACATATTGATCATAGCAGAATTGAAACTCAGTGAAATGCCATTTTCACATTGCCATTAGGATAGTTTCTTTTCTCAATTTTCAGCGATCACCTCTTTCCAGGTATTGCTTCCTGATGTACTTGCCCATGCTGGGCATTTCAATCAATAAAGTTGGTTATTCAATCAAAAAGCTTCGTATTTGTTTTCATTTTACTGTTTTGTTTGCAAAAAACGTCCGAATTTTTGATAAAAAGCATTGCATTGTTGAAAACATTGAGGCTTTACAATAACATGCGCAGGGAAAACATTTAAAATTGCTTTGAATGTTGATTAACCCTGAACGGTGGATTCAAACCATGCAGTCTTCGGGACATATGTGTGCAGGTTTATATTAAGAAGCCTAACATGAAGTCATCTCCAGCACAAAGAATTGTTGGGTGTTCTCCCCAACAAGTGATGGTTCAGAGTTGGATTTTCTTAGTTGCAGAAGTCATATCCAGCATGGGGCATATGTACATATCTTTTGCTTGCAGGTAGCAGCCTCGTATCAGGCTCAAAAACAAGATTGAAGCGGTTACAAAAGCATGAGAGCATGGACCGTTTCTTCCAGACAAGTAATCACTCACCCCTAAGGCAAAATATCGGGGCAATCATGTTCAGGAAAATGTTCACATGTCACCCTTTTGTCACAACTGTTACTGAGTGAGTCCATTATTCGGCCGACGGTCGCTCACGACCAATCGATATCGACAAGTTAACTTTACTGGGTATCCTTGTATCTTATTAAGTCGATTCTCCCATTCAGTACTTCCAACAGCTGCAAGCTTTTCTGTATCGTTAACATTTGCTGATTCCCTAATAGTGGCTGATTCCCCAGCTGAGTCAGAAGCTGATTATCCCTCGCATAGGGTCTTGGGTTTGATAGATCCCCAAGCAGAATTTTAATGACTCTTTTTCCTCAGCAGAATGTCATTCAGAAAGTTCTCATCCCCAGCGGAGTTCTACGAACGGAGTAATCCCTCTCTAGGGCATAGTCATTCCAGTGGAAATTGCTTCAACAGGATCATCACACCTCGGCGTATCTGCTAGCCAATTTATTTTTGGCAATTTATTGCAAGCGTTATCCCCGGCAGAAGGGTTAATCCCCACAGAGCAATTAAAGGATTGAACAATGATCTTTTCCCCGTGGAGTTGGATTCCTCGTCCGGAGTCTCTTTTGCATTTGCATATAGTTTGCATGGCATTTTTCTAAAGCATAGCATTCCATTGATATGGAGCATTACGGCAAAACTCAAACATACGCATACGAAACATAAGCCAGGTTCAACTATTTACCTGCAAGCCAGAGCAATTCACAGACAAAACATTGTCGTGTAACCCCAGTAAAGCTTATTACAACACTTGATCATACAATCTTATTTCAATACTCATCCATATTGACCTTCGACACTCGTCCGTGTCCTTTTAGCACTCGTCCGTGTTTGAACTCTTATTTCAATACTCGTCTGTATTGACCTTTGACACCCATCCGTGTCCTTTCAACATTCGTTCGTGTTTGAACTTTTTAGCCAATACTCGTCCGTATTGACCTTTGACACTCGTCTGTGTCCTTTCAACACTCGTCCGTGTTTGAACTCTTATTTCAATACTTGTCCGTATTGACCTTTCAGCACTCGTCCGTGTTTGAACTTTTGTTTCAATACCCGTCCGTATTGAATTTTGACACCCATCCGTGTCCTTTCTGCACTCGTCCGTGTTTGAACTCTTATTTCAATACTCGTCCGTATTGACCTTTGAGATACTCGTCCGTATCTTATTAATCATCATCCGATACTCGTCCATATCATCGACTTGGTCACTCGTCGTGTACCTCTGATGATTGTCGATGCTCGTCCATATCATTGACCCGAACACTTGCGTGTGTTCCTTTTATTAATCATCATCTGATACTCGTCCGTATCATCGACTTGGTCACTCGTCGTGTACCTCTGATGATTGTCTGATGCTCGTCCGCATCGTTGACCTTTAACACCCGTCTGTGTCCTTTCAGCACTCATCTCTGTTTGAACCTTTGTTTCAATACCCGTCCATATTGACCTTTGACACCCGTCCGTGTCCTTTCGGCACTCTTCCGTGTTTGAACTCTTACTTCAATACTCGTCCGTATTGACCTTTGACACCCGTCCGTGTCCTTTCCACACCCGTCCGTGTTTTCATTCCATACTCGTCCGTATGGTCCTAGATGATCATCCGTAGCCCTATTTCGATACAGTTCGTATCAATCTATGCAGTTGTTTGCTGATACTTCCAGAAGGGTTTATATCCCTTTTCTTCTTCATTCAACGTGTAAATTTTCTGGTTGTTTTGGTATTCAATCACAATTCACCTTGATTGTCTGAATAGTCGTTGCTTTCATCCTTCTCAAGTTAACAGATGATTGAATATGGGCAGCTGTATCACCCCAAAATTTGCCCTCTTGTTGTTGCCTAGCATATGTTTCATTGCATTGTATTTATATCTCATTTCATCTCATATCTCATACATGTTGCATTGGGGCATGTGATCAGTGGATTTCAGAGCATTGACTATTCAAAGCAGGAGAGCTAAAGCCTAAGGTCTTCAAGCAAGCCTCAAGAGTCTCTTATGTCTCATATGATATCAATTGATCTCACAAGTCATTGGAAGAAGAGAATTCCCCAAGAAGTTGGACAGTTCATCATCTCATAGCAAAAGAAGTCCAAATTAGGGTTTTGAGTTCAAGCAGTCTCCTGATGAAATTTTGGTTCAAACTTGATCTCAATGTTTTCTACATGATATCAATTATCTAAGGATGGAAGATTGCCCATTGGTTCACTTCAGAAGAGGTTCAATTGGTCAGTTGCTTAAGAATCAAGAAATTTGGGGAAAAGCCAACTGTGCAAAGGAAAAAGTCAAATCCTAACTTTTTAAGGTCAAGTTCATGAAATTCAAGTCACATATGTTCATTGGACAAGGCTTGATCAAGAAATGATGGAGGAATCATCAAAAATCAAGAATTGTACAAAGTTTCCATTTTTAGAAACTTAGGGTTTCCAAAAATGGCAAGTTTGGACCATTTTGCACTCTACTTCAAAGTATTATTTCTCTATGATAAAAGCTTCAAACTTCAGGCCCAAGTTGAGCCAATCAAAGATCACATCTTAAGCTTTAAATCCATATAAAGAACTCTTCCATTGGATGAAAATTGAGTGAGTTATGATCAATCAAAGTTTGACAAAATCAAGGCAAATCTCAAGTCATGGCAAGGCAGATTGAGGCCTCCATGCCATAATTTCATCAAACACTTGGTGTGCCAAATGTCAAGCTGGTTTTCTCCATCAAGAAGGCTTCAAATAAAAAATTGTTGAACATCAAAGTTGTTCATCTCCATGTCCTCTTTAACTTTGATGTTGGGCATTTTCTCATTTGAGCAGGTTATGGAGGTCATATGAGAGCTTAAACATGGTGGTCTCACACTGAAATTTCATAGGCCATGATGCCAGGTCTGAACCAAGTCACACGCGCCCATGATGCAATCTCACATCCTTGTGTTTCAGGTCAATTTTCATCACTTTCCAAGTCTGCATTCAATTTAATTCCAACATCAAACTTGTTCCCTTACATGTTCTTGATCCATTGCCACCAAAATCATCTCATTTCATGCCTTGTACATGAAGAAATCTTCCATCAAACTTCCATGGTTTCATTGATGTCGTGCTGGCTAAGATCAGAATGTTATGTCATTGTTGTTGTTGTTCATTTTGTTTGCACACATACAACAAACACTACACACCTCACATGCTTACTTCATTTGGCTAGACCATGTTCTTACATCATGCCATACATGTTGCTCCATACACCAAAGAGGAAATGAGTAAACTTGTTTTGCAAGTCTTGCTGCAGCATCATGATACATACCATCACCATCATCATATCTCAGCCTCACCATAAGTGACAAAAGCTTCTCCACACTCTAACCAAACCTCTTAACTCGTGCCATTAACAACCTCACTCAGTTAGTTAACTCACAACTAAGTTAACTAACTCAGTCTAACCTGAGTTCTAACCATCAACCATCCTAGTTAAGAACTAACCACACCTATATAAGTTTCATTCTAACAGAATTGAAGGGGGTTTCATCATTCTCTCAATTTCACAAAATCACTCTCTCAAGTTTCTCTCTCAATCCTTTCTCTCTTTGCTCGAGTGCTTCCATATTTCATCATCATCATCATCAATTGTTCATTATTGCTCAAGAATAAATAAGAACAAGATCAATTCCTCAAGTGTAGAAACTTTTCCAATTCGGATTTCTCTCCATTCTCTTCAAGATCCAAGGCATTGAAGCATTTATTTTGCTCCTTGGAAGCTCAAGAACAAGCCTACACCTCTGGTTTTCTTGTTGATTCAAGTCCTTCACGGTGCCAGGTTTGAAATTCCTCAACTAATCTTGCTTCGTTTTCTTATGCTTAAGTTGTTTTCATGTTGATTGTAGCTTAATAGAAGCAATGTGAATGATCCGGCTAGTGATAGGCACCTTAAATGCTTAGATTCAAATTCTAGGGAAAAATGTTTGTGCTCGATTCTCTTTATGCATGATTGATCTGTGAATTTCAATGTTAGATTCGTGATGTGCATAAGTTCAGCTTTCGAATGATGTATGGTTTGTGAATTTCTGGAGAGTTTAAAGGTTGCAGGTGGTGGTGCTTCGCCGGAGAAGATGACCGGAGGTCCTTCTCCGACCGGTGAGGTTCAGCTAGGGTTTTAGAACTAGAACATAACACAGTTGTTGATTTCCTTTGATCCAACACTTCCTAGCTTGCCAAC
Organism: Lathyrus tuberosus; assembly: GCA_022829125.1. Taxonomy (NCBI): domain Eukaryota; kingdom Viridiplantae; phylum Streptophyta; class Magnoliopsida; order Fabales; family Fabaceae; genus Lathyrus; species Lathyrus tuberosus. The sequence goes on along the minus strand of JALAZF010000270.1, from coordinate 6,931,482 downwards.
GCATTAATGATCCACATGCATGTCACGTGCCTTTTTTTTTCTCTAAGCTTGGTTATATGTGTGTGTGTGTGTGTGCATGCTTATTATTGTGTGTTTGCATCATGAACGTTGGATGTAATTATCTTTTCTCATTGTTTCATCATGACCTGATCGTATGGCTCAATTGAATCAAATGTTGACTAAAGTGCACCATATTTCCATGTGCCATGCGTATATATGGACCTGGACTTAATCCTTGCTATCCACACACCCCTCTTTTGAGCCCAAACATTTTCAACGTGACTTTTTACTATGTCTGCACCCCCTGCATTATTTCTTTTGCATTTTATTTTTATTTTTATACATGTTTGATTTCCTTTTATTAAAAATACAAAAATGCATCTAAAAATTCTACAAAAATTCATGAACCATGTTTAGACATTAAAATAATTTTGTATGATTTTTAATTCTGATTTTGTGAATATTTGATCATATTTTGTATATTTTCTTTTATTTCATTTTTTCAAAGTGTTTCTTCCTTGATACCTCAACTTTAGATAATTGTTTTGCATAGTTCTAAAACTATTTTTCATCCAATCTTTTTGTCATGTTTAGAAAACATCTTAAGGCATCTAAAAACATTTTCCTAATATTTTTAAAATCATTTTTTCATAGAATTTGAACCATTTCTTTGTGCATCATTCTCCTTGCCATAATATGAATTTGTGAGCTTGTTTGAACTTGTTTCTTATTGAATATTGACATGAGCTTTTGATGCTTGATTGGCTTATGACTTAAGTGCTTTGTGATGTAATCTCATATTTTTTCCAAGTCTCTTTCTATTTTTTCATTATTGATTATTATAAGTCACATTTGTGAATGTTTTCTCAACTTTGCAAACTTTGTTTGATTAGGAGGCACTTGTGCCATTGTATTAAGACTTATGTGATAATTTTATAGGTTATTTCATAAACATTACAGGTCATTCATGTTAGATTATAGGTCACTTGCCTTTTGGTTTTGGTTCATGAATGTTTGTTGCTTATATGAACTAAGTTTGACCTATTTGTGTGCATCTACTTTTATGTGCCTTAACACGTTTTATGTGCATCTTTGTGACATCATTATTGCATTCTAATATGATCAAGCATATCATACATCACTGACTTGCATCCATTCTTATTCATGTTCATGTTTCATTCCTCGTTCATAACTTGCATTACAAGTATGTCAAATCTTTTGAACTTGAACATTGTTTGAACTTCTTTTCATCTTGTTTTTTCTTCTTGAATCATTGCAATCATGTCTTGTATGATACTTCCATGACCTTCATATGCATCCTTTAATGACTCTTAATTCTGACCTTGAGCTATGTTCTTGAATTTGTACATGTTTACATTTCTTATGCACCTAGTTTACATTAGTAGCACATTACTTACATTTATGCAATTGTTTGGCACATAGTTAGCTTTTATTTGATTTAATAAGACATGTATCCATTGGTATGATTCCTTATGGTGTACTTACTGAACTTGAGTACTTCTCAACCCTTAGAACCTTTCTTCTTTAGTTCTTAACTTGTTTGATCTTTACTTGTTATTTTTTCCTTATTTCTTTACTTGTAAATTGTTCGTGCTAACATTTTCAGGGGCTAATGGTAAGTCAAGTGTGTGGGTGTGCACCCACATACAACCTCTTCTTTTATATCTTTTAAGATTTCAATTTGTGATTGTGATAATCATCTTATGCTTTCTTTGTTCAATCTCTTTCATCCCTTTGAGTTCTTAACTTAACTTCCATCTTTGAAGTAAGTTAGAACTCACTCTTCTTCTCTTTTCTTTTAGGCTTAGGTTTCTAAACCACACTTAACCATTAGGAACATCCAAGCATGTTAACTCTTAGGATTAATTAGTCTCCCTTTAGACTTTTACCTTTCTTAACCTTTGAGTTTCTTTTCTTCTCATCTCAAAACAAAAAGCAAAAAACACTTAATAAAGGCATAAAATATATTGTATTTGAGCCTTTCATATGAGAATAAGATAGTGAGGAGTCTTCTCTCACTTTCTTAGAATGTTTAGCATACATCCCGTCTTGGGTCGATATGCGAGGCATTCGATCCTACGTGAAAGACTTAAATACAATATGCGTTATACACACCAATAATCAAAATACTTCTTTCTAAAATACAAAAACAAACAAATTCTCTTCTCATCTCCTTCATTCTATTCCTTAAGGACTCGTCATGTCTGTTCTACCGCAAATAGGTAACGCCTAAGTCTCCATACAGCGAGCTGTAACACCTAACTGCTGGGACGCGCACTCTGACGTTTCCATTAAAAAACACAAACAAAGCAACCCTTGTTGAGCCAAACTACGTTTGCTCTGATTATTCTTTCTCGTCTGATTGAAGATACGTAGGCACGAGATGCGATATCTCGACGAGCAACCTTCCTCGTAGTCCGTTGAACTACGTTGACTCTGACTTTCCCATTGCACTGAGGGAATACGTAGGCCTAGGACAACGATAATGTCCTATCGAGTCACTTCTTTCCTTTTTCCCCTTCTCCTTTCTACCTTTCATTTCCAGTTCTCCAGTTAGCAGTTCATTTCCAGTACTTTACAGCCTTTGATCGAGACAACAAGCGTGGATCTTATCAAGTACGATGGACGCGTGGGGGTGCTGATACCTTCCACTCGCGTAACCGACTCCCTTACCCTTTCTCTTTGGTTCGCTATACCTCGTTCTTTCCTTTCTCTCGGGTTTGTGCAGCATTACCTTTCCCTTTCTTTGGGATAAAAATGCCTGGCTGGCGACTCTTCTTTCTTTCTTACGTGCCACTTTCGCGTTTGTACTAGGATGAAAATCCCAGGAGTGACACATACCAATCAAAATTGAGGCCCAGTACCTCACCAAAATCATCAAACTCTCTCTCATATTTCCCAAGAAACTTTCCCAACCCATCAGCAGATAAACACCATCATGTACAAAGCAGAACCTAAAGCTAACAACCTGTGGATAACCACATATAGGATGGGTAATTGACAACTCCCCATTATATAACCTGACCCCGGACCCCCGAATCTCTTTAAGCGTTTGTTCAGTTAAACATTCGCGTGCAAGGTTAGTTTTAGATAGCTTCCCTTTCCCTTCCAGCTTCACGGGATAAATAAGAAATTAGAAAGTAGCATCCCCATTCCCCCGTCGTTGTGAGGAGGAACCCATGGCGATAAGGTGGTCGCGTCACCGACAAAAATCGCACGCTACAATAGGAGATTATGACAATGTCTTTGCTTTGATCCGGGAGATAGTCTTGCATCACGTTGATCGTACCAGAACTTGAACATGGTCGAATCTCTTTCTGGTCCAACTGATTTTGAAGAGCTGACTGTACAAGGTAGCATCCTTGGTTGTTCTCTGAGAAAACTCTACAGCGCTCATAGTTATGTGGTGGTACCTGACCACGTCCGCTTTGTATGCAGTACAACCTTACTAGATCTATTTCCATTGAGCGAACATCCTGACTTTGATGCCTATCAAGATCCCCGTCAGTCATACTGATCTGTTGTGTAGCTTCATCCAAGTAGATTGGAAGCCACCAGTGGTCTAACAGGTGTTGAAGTGTTCTTTGGACAAGTGCACATCCGTGGTCGCCTTCACGACACACTTTACAGTCCTGATAACCATGTGAAGCCAGAAAACTGAGCCTGACTTGCTTAGCGTGTAATTCTACCAGACTGGTATTCATCAAGCGAATATCAAAGATTTGAATCATATTAACTTGATGGCTACTTCTATCACGGTAATCCTGGATCCATCTGAGATCCATCTGTCGCTGGAGGGCCTCTTGCACAAAAGAGCATCCTAGATTATTTATTGAGCAGATCAGACAGGAATTGTAATCGTGTCGTGGCAAATCATGATGTTGGCTTTGTCTTGAGTGCATTGTCACCAAGTTGAAATTCATCGCCAGAATGTTGTGGTTCTGGATAATGTTGGGATTTGTGTGAGCCATATTGACCTCACGGATTCGATGATCTTGGATCCATCCGAGATCCATCTGTTCTTGTAGAGCCGATTGCACTACGGAAGATCCTTGATTATTCTTTGAGCAGATATCACACTGGTGATAATTGTGAGGCGGTACATGACCGTACCCGTTCTGTATGCAATGCATCCTGACCAGATTGGTTCCTAATAGGAGTATGAAATTCTGGTATCAGATATGTGATGTTAAGTGAGATGTCACAACATCAATATCTGTTATATGAACAAGACAATAAAAGTAACAGCACTTGAAAGTAACAAATAAACACAGAGAATTATTCACCCAGTTCGGTCTAACAACCTACGTCTGGGGGCTACCAAGCCAGGGAGGAAATTCACTATCAGTAGTATTAATTCATAGACACTACAGTCAACACACCAGTTGAAAATCTACTCACTTAATCACTACCCAATGACACTTCTACCTAAGACACTCTTAGATATGAGACACTTCTCACTCCCCCCTAATCACAGCAGTGACAACAATTGAATGATTACAAAGTAGAGAAGAACACTCTTCAAAGACACACCTTGATCTTGCTTAAAAGCTTCAATCAAGAACAATACACTCGTGCTTAAAAGCTTAGAGTGGAAAAATTACAACTCAAATAAACAGTCCAATTCCAAACATCAAAGAGATTAGTGAATGGCTCACAATTAATAAAACACGAAGAGAGACTTAAACCGTAACACAAGTAACGCAGCTCTTAGAATCACACTTCTCTACTTTGCAAGTAGGGTTGATACGCCTTTAAATAGAACAATCTTCATGGGCTTGGGCCGAATAAAATCTTAGATTTGAATTAACAATAAAGCAGATTTATTCTCCAAATCTCTTTCCCCTAAATTAGTAACAAATTGATTCTTCAAAACAGTAGAAAAAGATTGCTTCACATAAATAAAATACTCCATGATTTTCACAATAATCAGAACACAAATCACACTGAAGATTGCTAAAATAGCGCCCCACACAAAATAACACATTCAGAACAAAATGTATAATGTTCTGTCATCAAATGTTAGAACATCTTCCTTGACATCACAAACACAAAACAACTGCAGCACATGCAGAATGATAGAAGCACATGTTAAGACATCAGACATGACATCTTGCACAAACACATTGTTTTACCAAAATTGCTGCCAATAACAGAACTAACAATCTCCCCCTTTGGCTAATTTTGGCTAAAACAATATCAACACGCATCAGAGATACCTGCAGCAGAAACACACCATAACACATCTAACATTCAGCAGCTGCACACCAATCAAACCACAAACTCCCCCTCAAGCCAAGAAACCAACAACAACCAGAAATCCAATTACTTCAAACCAACATCAAAACATCACAAAGAACATCCACTCCACTCCCTACAGCATAACAACAAAGCCCAAACTACTCTCCCCCTTTTCAGCCATAATTGGCCAAAGAGTTATGAAAGAAGTCAAGTCAGTACCAAGAACTCACCCTCACTACTCACAGTTAGTCACACTAGCTACCAGTCAGTCAACTTAGCTCTCCCTTGTTAGCCACAGAATGTCAAGACAAGTCATGGAACATCCAAACAAGATAATCATATAGGAAACAATATCCAATATGTTCAGATTACATAGCAAACACCCAAGGTGCAAAACAAAAACTAATAACAAAAAGGAAAACCAAAATAACCATCAAGGAACAACAGCAACACCAACAACAGAACACAACAGAGTGCCAGAACCAAGTCATTCATCAGTCTCCTCACTGGAGGCACCAACTTCCTCTTCTCCCTCATCATCAACCTGTTCCAAACTTTTGATCAAGGCTTCTAATTTCAGCTTCCTAGCAGTATTTATGCTGATCACTGTTTCCAGCTCCTTGCAAGTAGCCTTCACAACTCACTAATTAACTCACCTTTGGTGGTATTCTTGTTGCCAACAGTTGCAGATGTTGAAACAATATCAGGAAAATGTTGTCCTACAAAGAGTTTGGAGTGAAGAGACAAAACAGACTCCCATTTGCAAGCAATATCTGTAGCAGCCAAGATCCCAGGATGTTGATTCACAATAATTTCATAGATTAAGGATGGAAAAGCAATTGGCAACTTCACAGCCATTGTTCCAGCATGTTTGACAGTTTGATAAAAAATATAAGAACCATAATCAAAGTCCTTCTTGGTTCCAACTGCAAATATAAACTTTCCCAACCCAACAGAAATTGTAGTCTTATGGTTGGTAGGAACCCTTTTGGCACTCCAATCCTATGCAGTATAGCATACTTAACACTCAAAAGCCCAGCAGCCAATTTTCCCTTCAAAGGCCATGCAGTCACTTGATTTGCAGTAATCTCCTTGCAAATCTGATTGTCAGTGACCTCCAGCTCACTCTCTGCTTATTCACTCATTCCCAAGTACCTGTTAATAACAGTAGGAGAAAACTCAATACACATACCTCTTACATGAACCTTTCTAAAATCCATACTCCTGCTATCAGTAATGTCTTCAGGGATGTTCACAATGAACTCCTTGACAAGCATATTATAACATTTTGAAAAACTAGACACAGTCTTCATTAATCCAGCATAATTGATCAATTCCATAATCTCCTTCATCTCAAGAGCATATCTACCTAGCTCTCTCTCCATGGCAACCCTTCTTTGATAAACATACTTCCATTTTTGCACACTAACAACAGAATGAAAAGAAACATTATTTAGTGGAGCATCAGGAACTTTATCAGCAGTTCTACTCACAACAGGCTTTTTCACATGAGTGATGTCCTGGACATCATCTTCAACATCATAGTCTGAGTCAGACTCAATCCTGATCTTCCTCTTTTTGGAGGAGGTAGCTACCTTGCTCCAAGATTTTGGAGGACCTACAACTGTAGTCCTTTTCTTACTCCTGACCACATTCTCTTTTGGAGATGAGTCCACTGATTTTCCTTTTATAGCCTTCATTCTTTCTGCTATACCCGGAAGCACATTAGCAATCAGGTCATTATCAGACAAATCCTCCACATTCACCATATCAACCTTCTTCTTTCCTTTAGGACTAGGAGTACCTTCCTTAGTAGAAGATGTTTTAACATCAGCTCTAACATCAGTCTATGCATCTTCCAGAATAGATATAGCCAACCTATGAAGATTGTCTTCTGAGTTATGTGTGTCAGAAGGACCAGCAATTTGCCTATCATCTTGCTTAGCCTCAGAGTGAGAGGCAGAGATTTGAGCAAGTGGCCTAGATATCCCAGCCACAGAAACACCCTTCTCTAGAACCTTAGTAACAATCTTGTCTCGACTCTTATCCACAGAGTACTCTTCTTCTTCTCTTTGATTTTTATCAATTGGGGTAGAAATCCCAAGAATAGATTTTTCTCCATACAAAATACCCGTCACAACACTCCTAACTACACTATCATCATACTTTCTATACTCAGAAGAATCAGAGGATTTACCTGCAGGAGTACGTTTAGAGCTCTTCGCCTGCAGTTTGCTTGGCGTTGTTCTTTTTGAATCAGAAAGAGGAATCATGGATAGAGGACCAATGTCAAGAGCATTATCAGGGGAGACCTCTTCCGAAGAAACCCTAGATTTTGCATGCGTAGGATTCTTGGTAGCTGATTTCTTGGATGGTGATGGTGGTTGTTGAGACATAGTAAAGATCTTGCAAAGGGCGGGGTTAGGAGCAGAAGGGTTTCTTTCTCTGAGAGGGAAGATGAACGAGCAGAGTAAATAAGGTGTAAGACGTATGTTGCGTGTGGGAGCAATATGTTGAAATGATTGCCTAAAATAGGTGGGCTGCTTTTGGAAACACAAAAGTAAATTAATGATATTTCCACAAACCAGTAAATGACTTTTAAAATTCAAAAAGATTTTCCCACACGCATTTAATTGCTACAAGTCTTCACACATATGGATACCCAATTTTCTTCTTAAGAATTCAAATTTACTTGCATCCACAGTCTCAGCCAATTTTCTTTCAGTGGGAACAAGTTTCAAAATTATCACATTATCTTCCACAAGACATCTGATCAATATGCTCAGGATGTCATAGTGTAATGTCATGACATCTTGCTTAACATTGTACTTAGTCAGCTTAGTCTGAGATAGGAGTTTATAAACATCCATCTTATCGCCAAGGCACATCTTAGGTTCTGTCTGCTTTTGCTGAATACCCTGTTTGGTCATTTCAACAACACTTTTGGTTTCCATCAGGTCCAAGTGAGGTGGATCCAGCCCTTTTAAAGTAGTGAGATGTTGAAACTTCTGGTGTAACATCTTACTCTTAGTTTGCTTCCCATAAACTCTTCCTTCTTCCAGCTTTAGCTTAGGTATTCCTCTGACATTTTCCAAGGGGGTGATCCTATTTATTTCTTGTTGAAGACACAATTTACCTTTATCCCACAAGTAGCAATTGTCTAGAGATCTGACACCCTTCATGGTTACTTCACCCTTTTCATTAGTAACCAAACAATCAGATTTTGTGAAGTTGACCTTGAACCCTTCACCACATAGTTGACTAATGCTTATCAAGTTGGCTTTCAATCCTTTCACTAGCAGGACATTATCAAGATTAGGAACTCCTGAACAGTTCACCTTTCCAATCCCTTTGATTTCTCCCTTTGCTCCATCACCAAAAGGCACATAACTTGTGAAGTAAGATTTGATATCCACCAAGCAGTTCTTGTCACCTGTCATATGTCTAGAACATCCACTATCAAAATACCAATCTCCTATGGTAAAATCTCTTAGAGACATGTGAGCTATCAAGCTGTTAGCAGCAGCCTTGGGAACCCATTGTTTTCCATTTGTAGGAATACTTTAATTTGTTCTAGGTTGAGGACCAGCCTCAGGAAATCCATGCAATTTGAAGCAAAAAGGTTTTATGTGACCAAACCTTCCACAGTAATGACATCTCCATCTTTGAAATCCTCCTCTAAAATGGTTGGGATGTCTCCTCCCTTGAGGGTGTCTTCTCCCATGATGTTGAGGCTGTCTTCTGCCATGATGTTGAGGCTGTCTTCTGCCATGATGTTGAGGCACAAAATGATTAGATCCAGAAACATGAATTTTCCTATGATGTTAAGACATCTGATGGGACATGTTATGTTTAAGTCCAGATGAACTAGCATCTGAAATGGGTTTCTTCTTATCAAATCCCAGCCCTGTCATATCTCCTGCCATCTTTCCAGCTTGAAGGATTTCATCCAAAGTGTCAGTTCCATTGTTCAACATTCTGAGAGATTTGGACATTTGATCCAGGTTGCATTTCAGCAAACTGACTTCATTTTCCAGTTCAGCCTTGTCAGTATTTAGTTGGATTATGAGTTCCTTTTGCTTCTCCCCTTCTTGACACACTTCTTCACTTCTGATACATAGCTCTCTATATGATGCAACTAGTTCCTCATAGGTAATCTCTCCATCACTTGAATCATCATCAGACTCACATATTCCAGTCATTTCTCTGACATGCTTGGAAGATTCATCTTCACCTTCAGTGTCTTCATCAGACCAAGTGACAGACAAACCCTTTTTCTGTTTAAGGTATGTAGGACATTCAGCTCTAATGTGACCATAACCTTCACAGCCATGGCATTGGATTCCTTTGTCATTATAAGGCTTTTCCTCTGCTTTGGTTTTCTTCATCTGATCACCTGACCTGTTGATGTCAGATGTGATATTCTTTACATAAGGTTTATAGCTCCTGTCCATTCTTTTCAACACCTTATTAAACTGCCTACCCAGCATCACGATTGCATTGGATAGCTCCTCTTGAGTTTCAGGACTACACTCTTTCTCATCATCTTCTGTACTAGACACCAAAGTTATGCTTTTGATTTTCTTTTTAGATCTGTCATTCAACCATAATTCAAATGTCTGAAGTGAACCAATCAATTCATCTACCCTCATCTGGCTGATGTCTTGAGCTTCCTCTATAGCAGTCACCTTCATATTAAATCTCTTGGGAAGAGATCTGAGAATTTTTCTTACCAGCTTCTCATCAGACATCCTCTCTCCTAGGGCACTAGAAGCATTTGACAATTCAAGTATATTCATGTGAAAATCATGAATGGTCTCTTCATCTTTCATCCTCAAACTTTCAAACTTTGTTGTTAGCAGTTGAAGTCTTGACATCTTAACCTTGGAAGTTCCTTCATGAGTTGTTTTCAGGATATCCCAAGCCTCCTTAGCCACTTCACATGTGTTGACCAGCCTGAAAATGTTCTTGTCAATACCATTAAATAAAGCATTCAAGGCCTTAGAATTCCCAAGAGCGAGTTCATCTTCTTCCTTGGTCCACTCCTCCTCAGGTTTCAGCTTTGACACACCATCTTTTCCCACAATGACAGGATGTTTCCATTCTGTCAGAACAGCTGTCTAAAGATTTCAGAAATGCAACCATGCGAGGTTTCCAATAGTCATAATTTTATCCATCTAGAATAGGGGGTCTATTCACAAATCCACCACTCTCCTTGTCCATTGCACCAGAAAGTAACAGCCCTAGATCTCACCCAAATACAGAGCAGGATGACCTGCTCTGATACCAATTGAAATTCTGGTATCAGATATGTGATGTTAAGTGAGATGTCACAACATCAATATCTGCTATATGAACAAGACAATAAAAGTAACAACACTTGAAAGTAACAAATAAACATAGAGAATTGTTCACCCAGTTCGGTCTAACAACCTACGTCTGGGGGCTACCAAGCCAGGGAGGAAATTCACTATCAGTAGTATTAATTCATAGACACTACAGTCAACACACTTGTTGACAATCTACTCACTTAATCACTACCTAATGACACTTCTACCTAAGACACTCTTAGATATGAGACACTTCTCACTCCCCCTCAATCACAGCAGTGACAACAATTGAATGATTACAAAGTAGAGAAGAACACTCTTCAAAGACACACCTTGATCTTGCTTTAAAGCTTCAATCAAGAACAATACACTCGTGCTTAAAAGCTTAGAGTGGACAAATTACAACTCAAATAAATAGTCCAATTCCAAACATCAAAGAGATGAGTGAATGGCTCATAATTAATAAAACACGAAGAGAGACTTAAACCCTAACACAAGTAACACAGCTCTTAGAATCACACTTCTCTACTTTGCAAGTAGGGTTGATACGCCTTTAAATAGAACAATCTTCATGGGCTTGGGCAAAATAAAATCTCAGATTTGAATTAACAATAAAGCAGATTTATTCTCCAAATCTCTTTCCCCGAAATTAGTAACAGATTGATTCTTCAAAACAGTAGAAAAAGATTGCTTCACATAAATAAAATACTCCATGATTTTCGCAATAATCAGAACTTAAATCACACTGAAGATTGCTAAAATAGTGCACCACACAAAACAACACACTCAGAACAAAATGTATAATGTTCTGTCATCATATGTTAGAACATCTGCCTTGACATCACAAACACAAAACAACTGCAGCACATGCAGAATGATAGAAGCACATGTTAAGACATTAGACATGACATCTTGAACAAACACATTGTTTTACCAAAATTGCTGCCAATAACAGAACTAACAGAGTACATCGTGAATTTGATAGTTGTGATTAGATTCTTCCTCTATCAAATTTACTACAGCCTTCTCGTGTTGAGGTAACAGGTTCGTCTGAACATTTGGATTTGTATCTTTGAAAGATAAGACCACGTTCCTGACAAGCTTCTGTACATCGGACTTGAAGCTGAGACTATTTTCAATGTTGTGCCCCGGTCCTCCTTGATGGTAAGGGCAAGTTTAATCCGCTTTGAACCAAAAAGGCAGATTTTCCGGTATTGTAAGAGGAGACTTGGTTTGGACGTGCCCCTTGACTAGTAGCAGTGGAAATAGTTCTACGTACGACATCGGTATAGGGTCGAACCCTGGTGGTCGTGTTGTACGATTATTATTGCACTGAGGACGAGCCTGCTGAAGAGGTTGTTGTGTCCTTTGCTGATATTGTTGTTGATTTGGTTGGCTCTGAGCAACCTGAGGTTGATACATTGGAATAGGCGCAGGGTTGATAGCGGAGTTACCGCTGCTACTGGTTGATACCTTCGCCTTTGCTTTCCGAGAGAGATATTACCAATATCTTGCTCTTTTTTCTTAGGGAAAGCACTACCGTATCTTTTGGTACTACTTGATGGTCCTGTATCTTTGACCAGACATCCTTCTCGGACTGCTTCTTCAAGGCGTACTCCCATATTCACCATCTCAGTAAAGTCGTTGGGCGCACTGGCGACCATCCGGTCGTAGTAGAATGAGCTCATGGTTTTCAAAAAGGTCTTTGTCGTCTCTTTTTCCTTAAGAGGGGGACAGATCTGGGCTGAAATTTCACGTCATCTCTGAGCATATTCCTTAAAGGTTTCTTTGTCCTTCTGCGACATTGCTCTGAGTTGATCTCTGTTCGGTGCCATGTCCAGGTTATACTTATACTGCTGAACGAAGGCTGCCCCAAGATCTCTGAAAGTAATGATCTTGGTATGGTTTAAACCCATGTACCATTTGAATGCGGCACTAGTTAAACTATCTTGAAAGTAATGGATCAGTAGCTGTTGATTCTCTGTTTGAGTTGACATCTTCCGAGCGTACATCGCAAAATGACTTTGAGGGCAAGAGTTGCCCTTGTATTTTTCAAAGTCAGGCACCTTGAATTTGTGCGGGATTTTCACATTGGGGACCAAACAAAGGCCTGCGGCGTCCTTTCCGATTAAATTCTGACCGTGAATGGCGTGTAGTTCCTTCTGCATCTCCAGGAATTGTTCCTGGAACTCATTCATTCTGTCGTACATATCTTCATTTCCACCAGAGATTACTTGTGGAATTTGTCCTTCCGGGATAGTGTGTACCATGGGCTGCGGTATAGTCATTATGGCGATGACTCTTGGTGCTTCCGTATCCCGAAGTTTATAACCTTCAGGAGTTACTGTCATGACTCTTGCATCTTCGCCTTCCCGAAGTTTGTAACCTTCAGGCCCAGTGGTTCCTGCTGCAGTTTTCGGGTCTTCCGTGACTGGCGGAATATATCCTTCAGGGATAAAGTTGATAGGCATGCCCAGGGACGATCTTTAGGCATGTTGTACTGAGGATCATACGTCTTTACTATGGGTGTAGATGTGATCTCTGAGATCACAGTCCTTTGTTGTTGTTTCTGAGCTGCTGCCAGAGATTGCATGTCACTGTGAAGTTTTCTCAAATTTTCCTTTAGAGCGTCGATTTCTTCTCTTAGCTCTCTGTTCTCTTCCTCGAGATCGTCCATTTTCTTTTGTCGATTGGCCCGAATATTGTGCGAGTGAGACAGTTTGACTCTAGAAGCGTAACACATACGTGAGACTCGTAGTTAGGAAGAATTCGTTATGTGAGAATGATGAATGATATGCAATGATATATATTAATTTTTATTTTAATCAAAAAGAAACTTCAACAAATAGATTGTAAATATCATACAGTGGGGAGACCCCATTTTATTGAATTTGAAGGATTGCAGAAAGGGAAATACAGTATTTTACAAAGGGCTGTAAAAGGAAATGTCTAAACTTATGGATCCTAAGTTCTCTCTGTGGAGGGCGCTGGTGCTGGTTTTGGTATTTTCCTTTTCTTTGACTAGGGCTCTTGAGCCTTTGTCGGGTTGTCGGTTCTTTGCCAAGGGAAAGGAGCGAGCAAATTTCTTCGGTCTTCTTGATTTTCTACAACATGTTGCTCTAATATCTTAATCAGAGTGTCCTTTTCCTTTAATAGTTGCTGAATTTTGGTACACTCTACATTGAGAATGCGGTATTTGTTCTTCCAAGAGTTATTTTCTCGTCGAACATTGTTGAGAGTGACCTGGAGTTTTTCCGTATCAGACATAAAATAAAGTACAGATTCCTTTAGCTGAAGAACTTCTTGACAAGGGTAAGGCATCCTCAGCTTGAGGGCCCTAGTTTGTACCTAGTGCAGATAAGGTTCCACAGAGACACAATTTGGTTTTCTTAGAGACTCTCTTCCTTTTCTGTGAACATGTTTCCAGGAATGCACTATTTCTGTCTTTAGTGCCCTGTCATTTTCTCCTTCCTTGAAGAAAAGACCTTCCAGATGAACATTGCGCGAGATATGTCTCATCGGGTATCCGAGTTGACGACGAACTAAAATTGGATGATAGTTGATTCCTCATTTAGTTCCTATGAGGGGTACATTTGGGAAATATCCACATTTGTCAATAATCCTTATCCCGTCATAGATTCGATTGTACCAATCTATGTCAGAGTTGGTAAGAGACATAATTCTCTATGACCAACGTAGAGAACTCTTATGGTCCCAAAAAGCAGCAGACTTAGGTAAATGGGGAGTGAACCATTTGTATAGTAGGGGTACACAGCATGTCATCATTCCTCCGCTGTACAAATTCCTTAAGTGTGCAGAATGATAGGCATCTGTGAGCAGGGTTGGTAGAGCCATGACTCCATGCTCGTGGCGTTAAACCTTTGAACCTATGTCTTTTCTATGTTTTTGTGTGCTGCATTCATGCATTCATTTAAAAATCTTTTAAACAAAGAACAAAATCTTCTTTTCTCTTATCTCTTTTTTCAAATTAAACTAAAACAATAATTGCAAATATCAGAAAAGGATTGCGTTATGGATTTCGGTAAAAGAAAGTCGCATAAGTACACCTTCAAGACTCCGAAACTAGAGGATTTAAAAGGACTGGCAAGGATGATCACCAACCTGATGCTTTCAGAGCTAAGTACGGAGGACTGCTGTCTCTATTAAGGGTCCATGTAGTTGAAGGAATCCTGTCTACGCTAAATCAGTTCTACGATCCGGTTTATCACTGTTTCATATTCCCAGATTATCAACTAGCACCAACGCTGGAGGAGTACTCTCACCTGACTTATTTACCCATCACTGACCAAGCTCCCTTTTTTGGACTGGAAGAAATTCCAAAGGATCAAACCATTGCAAGAGCAATCTATTTGGACGAGTCAGAAGTCAGGACTCACCTGACCACTAAGGAAGGAATCCAAGGTTTACTGGCCAAGTTTTTGGTAGAGAAAGCCCTGTACTTTGCCAGTATAGGAAACGTTACTACTTTCAAAGATATCTTTGTCCTACTCACATACAGGTTTTTCCTCTTTCCCAACATTGACAACTTCGTTGATATCAATGCCATTAAGTAGGAAAATAAACACGAATATCAAGTAGGAAAAGCAGTATATATATATTAGTATGATTCCTAAAACTAACATCCTAGACCTCTTAGGAACTATAATCCTAGTCCTAAACAGACAAAATGTCGTCCCAGCATAGTCGCCATTTTCCTGTAGCGTACGATTTTTGTCGGTGACGCGACCACCTTATCGCCAATGGGTTCTTCCTCACCGCAACGGTAGGGAGGGGGTGCTACTTTTTGATTTCCTATTTATCCTGTGAAGCTGAAAGAGAAAGGGAAGATATCTAAAACTAACCTTGCACGCGAGTGTTTAACTGAACAAACGCTAAGAGAGATTCGGGGAGTTCGGGGTCAGGTTATACAATGGGGAGTTTTCAATTACCCATCCTATATGTGGTTATCCACAGGTTGATAGTTTTAGGTTCTACATTTATACTTGATGGTGTTTATCTGTAAATGGGAAAGTTTCTTCTTTGGGAGACATGAGAGAGAGAGAGAGTTTTTGATGATTTTGGTGAGGTACTGAACCTCAGTTTTGATTGGTATGAAGGTATTGGACCTAGAGTTTTTGATTGGTATGCTCGCTAAGATTTCACAATCTTATGCCTACGTATTCCCGTTTAAAGAAACAGGGAAATCAGAGCAATCGTAGTTCCTCCTATTCTATGGGAGGAAAAAGATGTTTTGGTGTCTTGTTCAAAGGCCAAGATTGAAGCTAAAGGAGTATTTGTGTCTTGTTCGAAGCCCAAGATTAAAGCTAAAAGTTTGACTGAGAGAGAATTTGTCATCTCTAAAGGAAGACATCTCGTCTGTTTATCACAACTGTTGGGTGACTGATTATAAAGGAGAGTTACTTTAACTGGGATATGAGAATCCAACAATGCCAAAATTTCTTTTATATGGGATTTGTCCTGAAGGAGAAAACTTTAACTCAGTGTTGAGCAATGCCATTTTTCCTTAGGAATCTTTCGTACTTAGAGAGGGACAATGGCATGGATGTAAATAATCCAGAGGCTTGCCGCTTACAGCAATTAGATGAAAGAGGGAAGTTTAACAGGATAAGAGATGGACGACAGCTTGAATATTTTAATCAACAAGTGTGCCACTTACAGCAGTTATCTAGGATTAGGGTTTGTTTTGATTTTTCTGTTTTGATGTAGTGATATACAGAGAAATATCTTCCTACAGAGAGTTTTTGATTTCCTCTAAGGGGATGGTGGTTTTTGTATGTGCCTTGATCAAAGCCCAAGGTTGAAGCTAAGAGATTGACTGACTTCACTGGGGAAGTCCTTATACAAAGCCTAAGAGGAGGCTGGAAAAGGCTGACTCAACAAGAAAGTGTTTGTCTGTCTTGTACAAAGCCCAAGATTGAGGCTAAAAGAGAATTTTACTCTTTCGGGGGGATATCATTATACAAAGCCTAAGAGGAGGCTGGTAGGAATCGACTCCGCTGGGGAGGTGCTTATTTGTCTTTTTACAAAGCCCAAGATTGTGGTAAAAAAAGATTTTTGATTCCACTGGGAAATATTTGTAGGTGTCTTGTACAAAGCCCAATATTGAGGATAAAAAGGTGAAGATTGACTCTGTTGGTGAGAGGTTTTATTTGTCTTGTACAAAGCCCAAGATTGTGGCTAAAAAGAGGTTTGACTCTGTTTAGGGAAATTAATATGGTGTCTTGTACAAAGCCCAAGATTGAGGCTACAAAATATTTGACTGACTCAGCTGAAAATATTTATGGGTGTCTTGTACAAAGCCCAAGATTGAGGCTAACTTTTACTGAGGAAAAGAAGGATCATTATACAAAGCCTAAGAGGAGGCTGAGAGATGACTACTTAACAAGAATGTTTTAAGGTGATTGACTTAACAAGAGAGTATCTTTGTGTGTCTTGTACAAAGCCCAAGATTGAGGCTGAAAAGGGTTGACTCAACAAGAGAGTGTTTTTATCTGTCTTGTACAAAGCCCAAGATTGTGGCTGAACAAGCTGGAGAAATCATTATACAAAGCCTAAGAGGAGGCTAACTTCTGCTAGGGGAAATCATTATACAAAGCCTAAGAGAAGGCTAAAAAATTGACTCAACAAGGGAGTGTTTTTATCTGTCTTGTACAAAGCCCAAGATTGAGGCTAAAAAAAGGGGTGACTCAACAAGAGAGTGCTTTTGAGGTTTACTCTGCTGAGGAAAATCATTATACAAAGCCTAAGAGGAGGCTGGCTTCTGCTGAGGATTATTGAGATCCAGAGGCAGGTCCAAGTCGGGGGATCAACTCTTGCTGAGGATTTATAGAAGAGTTGAGGTATCAGATGCCTTGAGGTTCTGATAATAAGCTGACCCTAGTTAGGAAAACTTTAGGATGAAAGACTAAGTTTTAGATCCTGTGAGGATTTCAACTCTACTGGAGATTGTTTGAGTGACTAGGGTTTTTCCTATGTTTGTAGGGAACTTGAGGATGTCTTTGTGATCCAAAAGAAGTTTAGATTGTCCAAGTCTATTGGTACAAATAGGTTTATCTTTGTATGATACCCAAGAGGAGGCAGTTGTTTTTAAGGGATCAGAATCAATCCTAAACATGATCTGAGGTTTTGACTCTTTGAAAAGACTGCTCTAACAAAGGATGACTAAGTTCTATCATATACCTTTAAGACGTCTTCAGGGTCCTTGTATTAAGCCCAAAAGAAGGCATGAGAACTTTTAAGTAGCCGAAGGGTCCTTGTACAAAGCCCAAGAGGAAGCGAGGATGTTTTTAAGAAGCTTGTGGGTCCAAACCGAAGAAGAGTTCAAGAAAAGTTTCACCGTGAATAATCTTTTCTTTAGTGAACAGTTCTAGGGTTTGAAGAAATTTAAGAGAGGTTTCACCGAGAATTAATCCTCTATGGGGAAATGAACTTCTTTGACAATTTTCTAATAGTGACAGTCTGAGAAAAGTTTCACCGGGAATAATGCCTTTGTCTTTGTTCCATATTGTTTAAGCCCAAGAGAAGGAAAGACTATATCTGGAATTCATATGGGGAACTAGTTTTGACTGTATTGAAAGAGTGACCAACTGGCTTTACCTAATTCTAGACCTAGTTGCCGCGGAAAACTCTATGCAAATATACAAGTATATATCAAGTTGATATATGACAAGTATTTAAAAGGATATGAAGGAAGGACTTACAGGTGAGCAAGCTTCCAGCAATACAATTATATATATGAAAGCATGTAAAGAAAGCTGGTAAAACTTACAGGCGAGCAAGCTTCCATAGTACCAGTTGTATGGTTAGTTGTTCAAGAAATTAAAGAAAGTTTTGACAACAACTATGAGTTTGAACCGAAATTAAAAAGGAAGTTGTTTTTGAAAAGGTTGTTGGGGCTTATACTCAAGGAGAGGCCCAAATAAAAAACAATAATCGTACCGTTGTTTTGAAAATTGTACTGGGGCTTATACAATGACTGAGCCCAAAAAAAGGTGTTATTTACAAAGAGGGTTGGGTCTTACACTCTAAGAGAGGCCCAAAGGTTTGAAAAAGAAAAGAAATAGGACTTACAACACAAGGGTAGGCCCAGTGGATTTTGACATGAAATGGCGATCGCGCCAAGATCTTTGAAATCGCAGTGGGTCTTATACAATGGATGAGACCCAAATTAGTTTGGTTTTCAAAAGGGGTTGGGTCTTACATTCTATTAGAGGCCCAAAAGTGTTTGAAAAGATTTGTTAGGGTGATAGTGATCAAAACCCTAATTTTTGGTTTTAAAATGTATTTTAATTGAATAAAAATTCAATTAAAATAATCAAACCTGTGAAAAAAGGTTGTGATCTTGGATTTATATTTGGAAAATCATGTTTCATTCATGGGATGATTTAAAAATCATTTGAATTTTGCAAAAACCAAGAGAAATAAATATTTTCAATGTTTAAAAACAAAGAAAAATATAATTCTTTACA
Organism: Lathyrus tuberosus; assembly: GCA_022829125.1. Lineage (NCBI taxonomy): Eukaryota > Viridiplantae > Streptophyta > Magnoliopsida > Fabales > Fabaceae > Lathyrus > Lathyrus tuberosus. The sequence goes on along the minus strand of JALAZF010000270.1, from coordinate 6,912,401 downwards.
AAAATACCAAATATGTGTAATAAATAATATTTTTGTGAAATTTTCATGGAATAAAATATTTTAATATTTTTGTGAATTTTCAAAAAAAGAATCAATAAAAAATAAATTGAGAGAGAAATTAATTTTTGAATTAATTAACAAAAACATGAAAATAATGAAAAATAGCAAAAATGAGAGAGGTAGCAAAAAAGGTCTGGGTGGGGTTTGAACCCACGACCTCATACACAAACACACATGCACGCTACCACTAGGGTGGTGATACATCTGTGTATCAAAACCACCCCATAAATACATAAGGGGTGCCAAGTTTTCAGGCCTGGCCAAGGCAAGGCAAGGCAAGTTTTGGCAATTTACGTGAAGCCTCTAACTTTTTCATTTCTCCATGGATTGGGATAAAATTTAGGTGCATCTGACCTAGAACTTCATGAGGAATCCAATGGTGCCCTTGGAATTTTTAGAAAATGTCTCCTCCTCAAAATTCGATAGTGATTTCAAAATAGGCCTATTTTTGCATGTTCTATGTTATCTCATAGTACAGGCAAGAATTGCATGACAAATTGGTTCAACCACAAATATACAACATGTATGAGATGTTTATGATCAGTGGACCTCAAAGCAATGCATAATTTAGAGAGTTCAAGTAATGATGCACTTACCTCTTGGAGTTCTTTATGCTATCTGCCAAGTTCCTTATGCCAGAAGTGATCCAATGCTTTAAACACTCTCAATTGATCCCTTAGAAGCTTTTAGGATGGTTAGAACCAGCTGGAATCCTCAGGAACAAGTATAGGCCTTTTCTTGCAAAAGGGGCAAAAGTGACCAATATAGCAACTCTCTCAAATGGTATTCCAGATGAGGGGAACCATTTGGGACAGTTTGAGGATGATATTTGGAGTATGTTTGAGGCCTGGTTTGGTTTTGGAAGTGACTGAATCAAGACATGGCTTGAAAAAAGCAGAAAAGTCAATTTTTGAGGTTTTGGAGGTTGACTTTTTGATTTTGGTCTTTTAGGTCACAAGTGAGTGTTTGGACAGCTTAGATATGATATATTAGAGGTGTTTGGATCATGAGCTATGGTGGAATTTCTCTCTAACTCAAAAACTCAGAGATAACTTGCAAAAGAAGGCATTTTGGCCTAAAGAAAGAGATTTTGAGGAAAGCAAGTGTTGTAGTGCTTTGGTGTACTCAAACAGATCACAATTGAGCTCTATTTATAGTGTGTCAAGTTTGTTTTGGCAGCAATAGTGTGTGGCAATTGCAGCAGGCCTTTGGCCAATGTGGATCAAATGGAATCTTTAGTCTCCTATAGCCATTGACTTGAGGTTAGGGCACAAGCCTATGGTTCTTTGTTTCAGTGCTAATTCTTGACTCATTCAGTTAGGAATGTGTCAGTCCATGCCACCTTGGTGTATCCATTGAATGCTTGGAAACAAAATTGGAGTCTTGACACCTTTTTAGCCTTTTTAGGTTTGTTATGGCTATGTGTAGATTCTTAGACTTTGGAGGCTTGGGGATCAGATCATTCTCCTTTTGTTTTATCCTCCGATGTGTCCAAATGGAGACAAGGCTTGGAGTTGTCCAAATTTTCCAAATCGATCAAATGCACAAAATCTGCCTTGCTTAGGACAGTTGGAAATGGTGATTTTGAGGGATTCATATCTCCCTGCTCAGGTTGAGTTATGAGAGGCTCTTGTGCTTTTTAGAAAGCCCTCATATGATACCAAACATGTGTGATTATAGTTGGTTCTGAAACTATTAGGATCCAACTGAAAAAACCTCATGAACATTGATGTTCAAGGCTGGTAACTTAGGCAGATTTTCACTAAGTGTTGGAAAAAGTGTCATTTTCATGTTTTTGTCATTTTGATCAATACCTAACTCAAAATCCATGGTGAATTGGAGTCTGAGGTAGTTGAGCTTTTGTAGAGTGTAGCAAGACCTACAAATCCAGCTTTGGATCACCCAAAATGGTTGCTTGGATCTCAAGTTATGATTCTTGGAAGTTGGTACCAAAATAACTTTTGTTCCATAACTTAGAAAATTTTTGGTTTCTTATGGTTGCCTCTTTTGCAAGAAACCTCACTTTTCTTGATTTTTCTTAATGAATGATGATCAATACCACACATTAACATTATTTTTGACTTAGGGGAACCATATTTGTGAAAAATTCCAAAAAGTCAAACTTGATTTTGTGCACAGTTGACTTTTTATCGGATGAAATCCAAACTGTGCGATCCTTTGTGAAATCAAGTCCTTGACCTAAATCAAACCTAATGGATGGATTCCATAGGTGTTATAGGGTGTATTGAATCATGTCCCAAGGTTTGGGAGCATGTCTTGGTCAAAAGTCAAAGGTACAATTGACTTTTCTTACAAAACCCTAACTGTGGTCCAGATGGAATTGAAACTTGTGAATCAAGCTCCTTGGATCACTCCATTGTTACAAATGGATCAATATGGTGTATTTGAGGCCCTCAAATGATGTCTTAAGGTCTTGGCTCATGCTTTGTCCCAAAAGTCAACTTAGGGGCGAATTAGGTCAAAAACCCTAATTCCTGATTTTTGGTAAATGCATCCCCTGAGGTTAAATTGACTTGATGATTTGGTCCATGAGGTCCCTTGGAGTATATTGGGTTGTGCCTTGAAGCATTGGCTCATTCCCAGAGGAAAAATTCCATCTAGAGGCCTTGGTCGACCAAAACCCTAATTTGGTGACACTACCGATCTTGAGGCTTGATCCACTTGGAATGTTGCAACCTTGTGCTTGATTCTTGATGTGGGAGTCCTATTGATCCTTTATAGTTGTTTCAGAGGTTAGACAAGTTGAAGATCATGTCATTTCTTGATTGTGGTGAATGCTCAATCATCTTTGAGGAGATTGATGAGGAATGAAAGTACATCCATATTGTGATGATGATTTTCATAATGATGGGAAATTTTGGTGGTCAAAATTTGGGGTATGACACCAGCTTGCTTTTGAAAAGATCAATGGTTATCTTCAAGAACCTCCAATCCTAATTCCTCCTGTGCATGGCAAATCCGTCTTCATGTATCTGACTGTGTTGGAAGGGTCTATGGGTTGCGTACTTGGACAACATGATGAGACTGGACAGAAAGAGCACCCCATCTACTATCTAAGCAAGAAGTTTACTGACTGTGAAAGCAGACATTCACTCTTAAGGAAAACTTGATGTGCTTTAGCTTGGGCCGCTAAACATCTCAGGCAAGACATGATCTGTCATACTACTTTATTGATCTTCAAAATGGATCCGATAAAGTATATCTTTGAAAAGCCTGCTCAGATTGGAAGGCTTGCCCGTTGGCATATGCTCTTGTCCGAATACGACATCCAGTACGTAACTCAAAAGTCCATTAAAGGGAGTATATTGTCAAATTACCTCACGTAGCAACCAGTTGAAGAGTATGAGCCTCTCAAGCTTGATTTTCCCGATGAAGACATTATGTTGATAAGGAAAGATTATGAAAAAATTGGTCCAGATGAGGGTTCCGAGCCTAGCTCCTATTTGAAGATGATGTTCGATGGTTCCTCTAATTACAATGGGCATGGTGTAGGTGCTATTCTGAAAAATCTAGATGGTGGTTACACTCCGTTTACAGTCAGATTAGATTTTGAGTGCACAAACAACATCACTGAGTATAAAGCATGCATTCTAGGTCTTGAAGCAGCTATTGAACTTCGCATCAAAATTCTTGAAGTGGGTGGAGACTCAACTTTGGTGATATTCCAAGTTAAAGGTGAATGGGAGAACCGAGACAAAAAGTTGATTCCCTGTCGTGTTTATATTATGGAAATGATCAAGCACTTTAATGAGATCACTTTCCGACATGTTTCGAGGTCTGAGAATCATGTTGCTAACATTTTGGCTATGTTAGCCTCCACGTGGAAGGTTAGATTTGTTAACAAAGTGACACTCATCCGGATTGAAAGAAAGACCGAGCCTGCTTATTGCCAATTAGTTAAAGAGGAAAATGATGGAAAGCCTTGGTTCCACGACATCAAGTTGTATCTACAAAACCAAGAATATCCAGCTGACACTACCGCTCTAGACAAAAAGACTTTGAGAAGGCTGGCGTCCAAGTTTTTTCTCAACAATGATGTGTTGTGTAAAAGAAATCATGACATGGTACTACTAAGATGTGTCGACAAGCGTGAAGCAGACCTGTTAATGCAATAAATTCATGAGGGACAATTTGGGACTCGCGCCAATGGCCATGCCATGTCCAAGAAGTATTTGAGGGCTGGATATTATTAGTTAACTATGAAATCTGATTGCATCCAATATGCCAGGAAATGCCATAAATGCTAGATCTATGCTGATAAGGTGCACGTGCCTCTGAAACTGTTGAATGTATTAACATCATCGTGGCCTTTCTTTATGTGGGGCATTGACATGATTGGAGCAATTGAGCCTAAAGCTTCCAACGACCATCGTTTTATCTTGGTTTCCATCGACTACTTTACAAAGTGGGTAGAAACTGCTTCCTATGCCAATGTGACCAAGTAAGTGGTTGCCCGCTTCATGAAGAAGGACATTATCTGTCGTTACGAAATTCCAAGAAGAATTATCACAAATAATGGAACTAATTTGAACAACTGGACCATGAAAGAACTTTGTGAATCCTTCAAGATCTAGCACCATAATTCTTCCCCTTAGCGTCCGAAGATGAATGGAGATGTTGAAGCTGCCAACAAAAACATCTAGAAGATCCTGCAGAAGGTGGTCAAGACCTACAAGGATTGGCATGAAATGCTACCCTTCACTTTGCATGGGTACCGGACCTCAGTCCTCACTTCAACAGGGGAAACCTCCGTTCTCCTTAGTTTATGGCATGGAAGCAGTTCTCCCAATGGAAATGGAGATTACATCCTTAAGAATTCTGATGGAAACCAAGTTGGAAGAAGCAGAATGGATCCGTAGCAGATACGATGAGTTGAACCTCATCGATGAAAAGCGGATGACATCCATGTGTCATGGGCAGTTTGTAGCGCGATTTTTGTGGTTTCAAATCACTATCACTTTGGTACTACAGTTCGATTCATTTTTTATCCTGTTGACCTGATTAAGGAAGGGAAATAGATGTCTCTAATTAACCCTGCTTGCAAACTGAGATTAAACAGTCAAAACTGTTGGTTTACAGATGCTATCAAGAGGGGTTCGTCCTTTAGGGTTATTTGCTTAAAAATAGTGTCAAGGCTATTGGTGAGATGTTAGGTCTGATGTTTTTCGATTGATGTGTGAAGGTATGGGATTTTGGGTTTTTGATTAGTATGCTCGCTAAGATTTTGCAATCTTATGCCTATGTATTCCCGAAACAGGGAAATCAGAGCGATCATAGTGCCCCCTATTCTAAGGGAGGAAAGAGGTGTTTTGGTGTCTTGTTCAAAGCCCAAGACGTGAAGCTAAAGGTGGTTTGTATCTTGTTCAAAGCCCAAGATGTGAAGCTAAAGGGTTTTGGCTGAGAGAGAATTTTTCATCTCTAAAGAGAAGTTGTTGCTGTGAGCACGACACAACTTTGATGCTAAAAGGGTGATTGACTCAACCGGGGTTTTCTTTATACAAAGCCTAAGAGGAGGCGGGAAGTTTGACTTTTCCGGAGAAAAATGTTATTTCTGTCTTGTACAAAGCCCAAGGTTGAGGCTAAAAGGGATTTTGACTCCGTTGAGGAGAATGTATCTTGTATAAAGCCCAAGATCGAGGCTGAAAGGGTTTGACTCAACAAGAGAGTACTTTTGTCTATCCTGTATAAAGCCCAAGATGGAGGCTAAAAAAGGCTGACTCAACAAGAGAGTCTGAAGGTTGATTGACTCAACAAGAGAGTCTTTTATACTCAACAAGAGAGTAATTTGCTATCTCGTACGAAGCCCGAGATTGAGGCTAAAAGGAGATTGACTCAACAAGAGAGCCTTTTATACTCAACAAGAGAATGTTTTATATGTCTTGTACAAAGCCCAAGACGGAGGCTAACAGTGGTTGACTCAATAAGAGAGTCTCTTATACTCAACTCAACAAGAGAGTGTTTTTCAATCTCGTACGAAGCCCGAGATGGAGGCTAAAAGGAGGTTGACTCAACAAGAGAGTCTTTTATACTCAACAAGAGAGTGATTTATATGTCTTGTACAAAGCCCAAGACGGAGGCTAAAGGTGGATTGACTCAACAAGAGAGTCTTTTATACTCAACAAGAGAGTGGTTTTTTATATGTCTTGTACAAAGCCCAAGACAGAGGATAAAAAGTGATTGACTCAACAAGAGAGACTGAAAAGGTTAGCTCTGCTAGGGAGAATCATTTGTACAAAGCCCAAGAGGAGGCTGCCTTACCGCTGTGGATTTTGGAGATCCTGAAGCGGGTCCAAGTGTGGGGAAATCTCATGGGAGAGACCAGGTTTCTGCTAGAGATTGATCAAGAGTGATCGGTTTTTTCCCTATGTTTAAAAGGAACTTGAGAATGTCTTTGAGACTCAAGGGTCTTAGACTGTCCAAGTCTAGAGTTTTATCTTTTGTACAATGCCCAAGAGGAGGCTCGGGCATTAAGGGATGAGTATCAACCCTACAGTGGCCGGTGTTTTGACACGGGAAAGACTGCTCTAGCAAAGGATGACTAAGTTCTGTCTTATACCTTTAAGAGGCCGTCAGGGTCCTTGTATTAAGCCCAAGAGAAGGCCTGAGAACTTCTAAGAAGCCGAAGGGTCCTTGTACAACACCCAAGAGGAGGCGGGGATTCTTTTAGGAAGCCTGTGGGTCCCTAAACCAAGAGAAGTTCAAGAAATACAATTCACAGAGAAGAGATCATTCCAGGAAAGTTCGAGAATTTGGAAGAAACTCAAGAGATGCCATTCACGGAGAAAAGATCATCTCTTGGGAGTTAGAGTTTCTTTGACAATTTCTAAGGGTGACAGTCTGAGAAAAGGTTCACCGAGAATACTGCCTTTCTCTTTGTTCCATATTGTTTAACCCCAAGAGAAGGGAAGATTGTATCTGGAATCCTACGAGGGATCTAGTTTTGTTTGTATTTAAGAGTGACCAACAAGGCTTTACCTAGTGCTAGACGTAGTTGCCGGGGAAAACTCTAAATAACTATACTAGTGTTACACAGTGGATATGTGACAAGTATATAAAAGGATGTGAAAGAAGACTTACAGTGAAGCAACCCCACAATACAGTTATATATATGAAAGCGGATAAACATTTACCCGGTGTAGAGCTTCCATGTTGTTTGGTTAGTTGTTCAACAAAGAAATTTTTGATAACAACATATATTTGAATTCAAAATCAAAGGAGAAAGTGCTTTGGAAAGATTGTTGGGGCTTACAACTCGAGGAGAGGCCCAAGTTTTAACGATGATTGCACCGTTGTTTTGAAAACTATACAGAGGGACTTATACAATATGTGAGGCCCAAAAAGTTTTTATGTACAAGGGGATGGGTCTTACACTCTATTAGAGGCCCAAATATTTTGAAAAGAAACGAAATGGGGCTTACAACACGGGGATAGGCCTAGATGATTTGTTTGGCAACGACGATCGCGCCGAAGTTTTTCTTTTAACGCAGAGGGACTTATACAATGTCTGAGGCCCAAAAAGGTTTTGGTTAAAAGGGGATTGGGTCTTACACTCTACTAGAGGCCCAAAGAGCTTTAAGAAAAAGAATTGGGACTTATAGCTCGAGGAGAGGCCCAATTGATTTTGTTAAAAAGGCGACGATCGCGCCGTTGTTTTTGAAATTGTTCAGAGGGACTTATACAATGAGAGTGAGGCCCACAATTGGTTTATTTACAAAAGGACTGGGACTTACACTCTATTAGAGGCCCAAAGAGTTTGAAATGATTTGTTTACGGTGATTAAGATCAAAACCCTAAATTAATTTCAAAATGTATTTTAATTAAATAAAAACTTAATTAAAATGATCAAAATTGTCAAACATGTATGAAAAACAAGTTGTGATCTTGGATTAATGTTTGAAAAATCATGTTTATATCCACAAAATGATTGGAAATCAATTAAGTTTGGAAAATCAAGGGAGAAAAAACATTTTAAATGTTGAAAAACAAATAAAATATTTATTCTTTGTAAAAATATCAAGTATATGAAATAATTAATATTTTTAGGATTTTTTGGTAAAATAAAATATTTTAGCATTTTTTTGAATTATAAAAAAAAAGAATCAACTCAAAATCATTAAAATTCAGAGAGAAATTAGTTTTTGAATCAATTAAATAAAATCACAAAATTCAAATATTCAAATATTCAAAAAATGGCGCCAAGAACATGCCAAGAACACGCGCCACCCTCTTTTCTGCAGATTTACATTTTTTATCCAATCTCACTGAATACTTGATGATATCATGCAATCTACATATCAATCTGCTCGTTTTCACCTCACGATCATGTCTATGGTCTTTAATTTCATTTATTTTAAGCATGGAATAAGAAATCAAAGAGAAACCTCAAGAACCCTAAAATTTGAATGAAGGCTCAGAAATTCCATACACGATTCAAACAAAGCAATTGATTAAGGGTAAACACTCTATGCATGATTATGAACATATGGCCAAATTATTGTGCAGCAAAATATGCATGGATCAAGAGATGACCAAGTTTAGGATTACTTGGAGGTCGTGGCAGCAAGAGCAAAGTGATTTTTGAGTTGGAGGTGTTACATATGAGTTGTGATGATCTGAACAGCTTCCCTACACCATATGGAGTGTGTTTGAATGCCTGGACTTGATTGGAAATGGCTAGATCACTTCATGGCATCTCAACTGCAACTTGGTTAAAACCTTGAGCAATTGGCTGGTGATTTTGTGAAATTGGTGTTCCAGATGTGGTTTAAGTGTTTGGATCACTTCTATATGATGTTTATGAGGTGTGTGTCTGTGTGTGTGATTGGTTTGGTTGGAATGGCTCTCAAACTCAAAACCCGATAATGAATTGATTTGGAAGGCAATTTTGGAGTGAAGGAAGAGATTTTGAGGAAAGCATTTGTTTGATGGCTTTGGCGTACTCAAACTGAGCACAAATGAGCTCTATTTATAGTAGAGCAAGTTTGTTTTGCAAGCAATAGTGAATGGCAACTGCTGCAGAAGTTTGGCAAATGTTGATCAATAGGAATCCAAGTCTCCTCTAGCCATTGACTAGAGGTTAGAGAACTGGCTACCGGTTCCCTAGTTCTTGGATAAGTCTTGACTGAATTCATTTGGAAAGGGCTCAGTCCATGCCACCTTGGTGCATCCATTAAATGCTCCAAACCAAAATTGGAGTCTTGTCCCTCTTTTAGGCATTTCTAGGTTTGGCATGCTACTTTTGGTTCGAAGAACTTGGGAGGCCGATGGATCACTGCTTGTCCGTCCTTGGTCTCCCCCTGAGGTGTTCAGATGGATAAGCTTGTTTGTCATTTGCAAAATTTGCTCAAATCAAGTAAAATGCACATATCTCATGGCTTAAGTGGAGTTTCATGGAGTTCTTGGCCATTTTGGAAAGCTCTTATATGATACAACACATGTGTGATCATAGTTTTTCTTGATACATTTTGGATCCAAGTGAAAAATCCCCCTACTTTTGGAAAAAAAACAAGACAGATTCTGACTTAGTGAAAATTTCACTAAGTGTTGGAAAAAGTGGCATTTCATGTTTTCAACCATTTTGATCCAACCATAACTCAAAATCTATGATGAATTGGAATGAGGTGTAGTTGACACTTTTAAAGTATGCCATGAGAGCTACAAATCCATCTTTGGATCAACCCAAATGGTTGCTTGGATATCAAGTTATGATCCTTGGAAGTTGGTACCCTAGCCACTTTGTTCCATAACTTAGAAAATTTCTAAGTTTTTTATGGTTACCCCTTTTACAAGTTATTCCACTTTTCTTGATTTTTCTTGATGAATGATGATCCCAATCACATATTAACATCATTTTAGGGTCAAAGAACCATAATTGTGAAAAATCTCAAAAAGTCAAAGTTTACTTTTGTGCACAGTTGACTTTTTGTTAGATGAACTCCAAACTGTGCGATCCTCTATGAAATCAAGTCCTTGACCTAAATCAAACTTGATGGATTGATTTCATAGGTGTTATAGGGTGTATTGAATCATGTCCCAAGGTTTGGGAGCATGCCTGGGTCAAAATTCAGAGGCACAATGGACTTTTCCCTCAAAACCCTAATTGTGATTCTGATGAATTTGAAACTTATTGATCAAGCTTCTTGGATTAATCCATTATTGCAAATGGATAAATGTAGTGTGTTAGAGACCCTTAAATCCTCTCTTGAGGTCTTGGCTCGTGTTTTGTCCCAAAATTCAACTTAGGGGTGAATTAGGTCAAGAAACCCTAATTCCTGATTTTTTATGAATGCATCCTCTGAGGCAAAATTGACTTGATGATTGGTTTCATGATGTCCCTTGGAGCATCTTAGGTTGTGATTTGAAGCCTTTGGCTCATGCCCAGAGGAAAATTTCCATCTGGAGGCCCCAGTCGACCAAAACCCTAATTTGGTGACACTAGCGATCTTGAGGCTTAATCCACTTGGAATGCTGCAACATTGTGCTTAATCCTTGATGTGGGAGTCCTCTTGATCCATTGTGGATGTTTGAGAGGCTAGACAAGTTGAAGATCATGTCATTCCTTGATTGATCCTTTGTCTAAGAGCTTTTAGAGGGGTTGAAACCCTAAATTTGATTGTAGTGGATGCTCACCCATCTTTGGGGAGACTAATGAGGTATAATGGTCCATCCATATTGTGATGATGATTTGCACAATGATGGGGAATCTTAGTGGTCAAAATTTGGGGTATGACAGATGCCCGTATTTAATCTTCTTGGACCCAAAGGTGTGAATGGCGAAGGTATTCGGGCATTCGGGGACCAAGAGGATTAAATATCGGAATACCCGAAATTTTGATGGTGATTAGGAATGGTAGTTCACACATCCTTCTTCTTTTTGTTAAGCAATGATGCTTAGAAAAGGTAAACTTCCCCTTAATCCTGGTTTCCTACCGAGGAACTGGTCTTAGTTTCTGAAACGAACTTCCCCTCGATCCTGATTTCCTACCGAGGAATTGGTCTTAGTTTCTGAAATAAACTTCCCCTCGATTCTAGTTTCCTACCAAGGAACTGGTCTTAGTTTCTGAAATAAACTTCCCCTCAATCCTGGTTTCCTACCAAGGAACTGGTCTCAGTTTCTTTTATCAATAAACTTTATTGACAAGGGACGCTATTCGTAGCGGTTTTCCTCAAACTTCTCGTCGGATTTTCCTGGGGAGATGCCATTTGATGGAAAAAGATCTGATGTTAGAGTTGCTGGGGAAACCAGCTGTCTGAGTTGTAGAGGTGTACAAACTTCTCTGTTGGAGTTGCCATTCGTTGACTCTACTGGGGGAGAACGAGTCTCTTGAGGGACTGCTTTCTGCTTGGGGATATTACATCATACTTTTCTCGGGATCTTCTCGGAGAAATTCCATATGATGTGATCTAATTTTGAGGTACTGACGACCTTTTTGTCAGCGAAATTTTTCGGAGAAAAACGGTTGCATTGCCGAATCTCTGATTAAGAGGCTTTCTCTGGGGATCTTCCTTAATCTAGGAAAGCGAAGACATCGTCTTCAATGGTGAAGAGTGATGTTGGCTGAAGGTTCTATAGCCTTTCATAGGTTCAAGTTATCAAAGTGGTCAAGGGACCCACTTCAATTCAGCAGCAAAGTGGAGGAGCGGTTGGTCAGACGCCTCCTTTCCCAACGAGGAAAGAACTGACAACTCGGTTGAAAAGACGTTTATCACTAGGGAACAAGACCGACTAGAGTGATAGTGATGCAATATGAATACAAATGTAAATCAATAATGCATGATGTATGTATGTATATGCTGACAAAACTGACGCGACATACATACTAGTGGATGAACACAACTGGATACTCGGCCACAGCGGGAGATGAAAAGTATCGCTGGTTCAGAAAATAGCAACTCTGCCTTGCTTAGAAGGGATAGTCCCTGTTGGGAGCTATGTCGGTCGGGCTTAGGAGATGAGAACTCTGCCGAGGGTGTCAGACAAAACCTGGTCTCTGACACAGTTGATCCTTCGTTCAGGTGTACTGGCTAAGAAGGAGTACTTTGATTCTGCACTTTGAAGCTCAATTGCTTATGGAGAAACGATCGATGTTCTTTCGATGTTCAATAGTCAAAAGAAATTGCTATCTTTATTTTAAAAGCAGAAAAAGTTTGACAAATAAATTCATTTTTGTTTCATTTCAAGAATCGTTGATCATGTTAAAATGTCGTTCTATAAAGATAAAACAAATGTGAATTATAAACAAAAGCACAAGGGCTCAAATTTTATTGATAGGATGGAAATCAGCCAAGCATGTGATTCCATAGAGTATTTACAAAGTTTAGAAAATGGTAATTTAAGGGAAAAAGGGCTACATTGAAACATGACGACCGCTATCCTTCTACCAACTTTGAATTCTGGACATCCTGAGCTTCTGTCGAAGATGACCTTGATTGGAGTTTTTCTTCTGATGGATGGCATTATTGCTGAGGAGTTGAATTGATCAGACGTAGTTACTTGCCATTAATCCCTAATTTTTGCCTGGATTGTACTTTGAGATCTCCAACCCACCGGGATGATTTTTGCTTGTGTCTCTAATTTTTGCCTGGACCGCCCTTTCGGGTTTTCAATCCACCGAGATGTTTTTTTTGAGTTTAGGCGAAGTATTTCTTGACTACATCAACATTTGTGGGGTAGGGAAACTACTCTCCATCCATGGTTGCGATTCTCAAGGCGCCGCCTGAGAAAGCTTTCTTGACCACATAGGGACCGTCATAATTCGGAGTCCATTTGCCCCACAAATCAGTGAGGAATGATTGTATCTTTTTGAGCACGAGGTCTCCTTTCCTGAAGACGCGAGGTCGGACCTTTTTGTCAAACGCCTTCTTCATTCTCTGTTGATATAACTGACAATGGCATAGTGCCGTTATTCGTGTTTCTTCGATCAGATTTAGTTCATTGTGTTGACTTTGACACCATTCAGCTTCTGTTAGCTTAGCTTCCATCAATACCCGGATTGATGGGATCTCTACTTCTATGGGAAGCACTGCCTCCATGCCATATACTAGAGAGAAAGGGGTTACCCCTGTTGAAGTCCGGACAGATGTGCGATAACCGTGAAGAGCAAAGGGTAGCATCTCGTGCCAATCTTTATAGGTTACAACCATCTTTTGAACGATCTTTTTGATGTTCTTGTTAGCCGCTTCTACTGCTCCGTTCATCTTGGGTCGGTAGAGAGATGAGTTATGGTGTTCGATCTTGAACTCAGCACACAACTCTTTCATCATCTTATTGTTCAAGTTGGATCCATTATCAGTAATGACCTGGCTCGAAACACCATAACGGCAGATGATATTGTTTTTGACGAATCGAACCACCACTTGTTGGGTTACATTGGCATACGACGCTGCTTCGACCCACTTGGTGAAGTAGTCAATGGCTACTAGAATGAACCGATGTTCGTTTGAAGCCTTGGGCTCAATCATGCCAATCACGTCGATTCCCCATATGGAAAAAGGCCATGGGGAATAAAGAACTTTGAGATGTGTTGGAGGTACATGGATTTTGTCTGAGTATATCTGACACTTGTGACACCTCCTCATGTACTTGTAGCAGTCGGATTCCATGGTTAACCAATAGTACCATGCTTTTAAAATTTTTCTCACCATTGTGTGTCCGTTGGCATGTGTGCCAAAGGATCCTTCATGAATTTCTTTTGTCAGCATGTTTGATTCTAGTTTGTCCTCACATCAGAGCAAGACCATGTCAAAGTTTCTCTTATAGAGTGTATCACCGCTCAGAAAAAAGCTGCCTGCTAGTCTTCTGAGGGTCTTTCGGTCTTTTCTCGATGCCCCAGGTGGATACTCTTATTTCTGAAGGAAGCATTTGATATCGTGATACCAAGGTTTGTTGTCTATGACTGCTTCAATCGTGAAGATGTAAGCGGGCCGTTCAAGGTGCATTATGTCAATCTTAGGTAAGTCGTTCCATTGACCTACATTAATCATGGAAGAGAGGGTGGCTAATGCATCAGCCATATGATTCTCTTCACGAGGGATATGATGAAACTCAATTCTGTTGAAGAAAGGTAATAACCTTCTTGTGTAGTCTTTGTAAGGAATCAGTCCTGATTGGTATGTGTTCTAATCTCCTTTGGTTTGATTGATAACCAAGGCTCAGTCGCCATATACATCCAAGTTTTTTATCCTTAAGTCAATCGCTTCTTCGAGACCCATGATACAAGCTTCGTATCCGGCCCCGTTGTTTGTACACTTGAATGTCAGTCTGGCGGTGAAAGGAATGTGGGTACCCTGAGGGGTAACCATGATTGCCCCAATTTTGTTTTCGTAATGGTTGATAGCTCTGTCAAAAATTCATCGCAATCTTTCATTTTTAGATACATGACATCTTCATCTAGGAAGTCAAATCCGACTGATTCCTGATCGTCAATCGGTTGATGAGCCAAATGATCAGCTAAAATACTTCCTTTGATGGCTTTCTGAGAATGGTACTCGATGTCGTATTCGGATAACAACATCTGCAAACGGGCAATCCTTCCCGTGAGAGCAGGATTTTCAAAGACGTACTTGATTGGATCCATTTCGGAGATTAACCAAGTAGTGTGACGAATCATATACTGGAAAATACGTTTGGCTACCCAAGCCAGAGCACAGCAAGTTTTCTCGAGCATAGTGTACCGAGTCTCGCAGTCGGTGAATTTCTTGCTTAAATAGTAAATGGTAGACTCTTTTCTTTTGGTCTCGTCTTGTTGGCCAAGTACACAACCCATTGAGTCTTCCAAGACTGATAAGTAAATGATCAGTGGTCTTCCTTCCACTGGAGGTGATAGAATCGGTGGGTTCAATAGATATTTCTTGATACTGTCGAAGGTGGGTTGACAGTCATCTGTCCAAACGCATTCTTGATTCTTTTTTAGTAATTTGAACATTGGAGCACATGTCGCGGTCACAAGGAATAAAAACCAGGAGATGTAATTCAGACGTCCCAGGAATCCTCTGACTTGTTTTTCAGTCCTTGGAGAAGGCATTTCTTGAATGGCCTTGACCTTGTCAGGATCAACCTCAATTCCTTTCTGGCTGACGATGAACCCTAAACGTTTCCCTGAACGGACACCGAACGTGCACTTATTGGGATTCAAACGGAGTTTGTACTTTCTCAACCGCTCGAATAGTTTTGACAGGTGGGTCACATGCTCCTCCTCTATTTTGGATTTGGCAATCATATCATTGACATATACCTCGATTTATTTATGTATCATGTCATGAAATAGAGTTGTCATGGCCCTTTGATAGGTTGCCCCGACGTTCTTCAAACTGAATGGCATTACCTTGTGACAAAAAGTACCCCATGGGGTGATGAAGGAAGTTTTCACCATGTCTTTCTATACCATTTTTATCTGATTATAGCCCAAGAATCTATCCATGAAGGAGAAGACTTTGAACTTCGCTGTACTGTCAACCAGCATGTCAATGTGTGGTAAAGGAAAGTCGTCCTTCGGACTTGCTTTGTTCAGATCCCTGTAGTCTACACACATTCTAACTTTTCCGTCCTTTTTCAGAACTGATACTATGTTGGCTAACCATTAAGGATATTCTGATGTGGCGAGGAAACCCGCGTCAATCTACTTCTGTACTTCCTCTTGTCTGAGTAATTGGGAGATCTCTTCTTGAATTTCGTCGTCATCTTCTTCTTCAGCCCCAAATATCGGGAATTCAAAGTCGGGAGAAGGCATTGGATCGTATGTTTCAATGGGGTTTAAAACAAGCAATCTGCATGACGTAATGATTTGTTTTTAGAAGAGATAGAGAGAATGCAAAAGTGTGTGCAGTGTATTTTCTTTGGAAAACTGCTTGTTTTTATTATTGAATTGTTTTTTTAGGATTACCACTTTCAGAAAAAGCGAAAAGAGAAAACAGTAATAAATGCGGAAATTACAGAATGACATTATTTTATTTATGAACTTGTCGATTCTTGAAACTACAGCCCTATAAAACAAAACTCTGTCTCTTTGGGCGAAGCGAAGAGGTACAGTTACAGAAAGTGAGCCCTATCAAAACATTTGTTTCACCTGGGCAAGGTGAAAGGTTAAGATAAAGACGACAATTACTTAGACTTATGAACGATCTTTGGAATATCGACTGCAACCCATTGGCGGCAAACTCCTCGGTGAATCACAAAGTCTGGTACCTTCCTTGATTTGTCTTCAGAAATAACGCTGATTTCTGGTGGAGCAGGATCATTGGAATCTGTCTCCCAGGCAGAGTTGTCGTAGGAGGATTCCTCAGTTGTATTTAGCATAGTATTTGTGCTCTCAGGTAAATCTCCCCATCCATTTGGCTGGATGTCCTCGAGCCTGATACGAGAGCATTCAGGATCAGTGTATCTAACCAGGTAATCAAATTTGCCACTTGGTTGTCCCAGGGTGTCCCACACTTTTTTGGAACTGGAGGAGTCATCTCTCTCGATGACGTTGACCTCGGGAAAAGCATAGTTGATGAATTCTAGTCCTGCAAACTTTGCGAATTCATCATTGTGTTGAATATTTTTTGAATACTCTGAGTGTTGATCCCATGACATGGTGGGGTCGCAGGTATTCTTTTCAATGATGCTCAGCTGATTTTCATTGTTCGGCTGATTTTCTTGCCCCGAGTCTCCTGGGTACGGCTGCCAGATAGGTAGGCCATCCATTGGGCCATAATAGTCGTGGTCAAAGTTGTATTTCATTGGAGTGTCTTCCTCTAATGAGTTGGGTGGAGCACGACATCCTTCAGGATCATAATCTCCGTATATCATTTCGACGTCTGACCTTGGTATAAATCTCGGACTCTGTGCGGGATAACAAAATGGCATAGGCACCTCTTCCTGAGGCATATAACCGTCCTTGTTAAGATAGGACTTCCATTCCTCATCTGTGTCGGAGGAATCTCCCTCGTTGATATTATTGTCATACCCCAAATTTTGACCACTAAGATTTCCCATCATTGTGCAAATCATCATCACAATATGGATTTACCTTTGTGCCTCATCAATCTCCTCAAGGAATTGTTGAGCATTCACTACAATCAAGCTTAGGGTTTCAAGCCCTCTCAGAGCTCTTAGACAAAGGATCAATCAAGGAATGACATGATCTTCAACTTGTCTAACCTCTCAAAAATCCACAAGGGATCAAGAGGACTCCCACATCAAGGATTAAACACAAGGTTGCAACCTTCTAAGTGGATTAAGCCTCAAGATCGGCAGTGTCGCCAAATTAGGGTTTTGGTCGACCAGGGCCTCCAGATGGAAATTTTCCCCTGGGAATGAGCCAATGCTTCAAAGCATAACTTGAATTACTCCATGGGACCTCATAGACCCCATCATCAAGTCAATTTAGCCTCAGGGGATGCATTCACTTAAAATCAGGAATTAGGGTTTCTTGACCTAATTTAACCCTAAGTTGACTTTTGGGATAAATCATGAGCCAAGACCTCAGGAGATGATTTTAGGGTCCCTAACACACCACATTGATCCATTTGCAACAATGGATTGGTCCAAGAAGCTTGAGCGACAAGTTTCAATTTCATCAGAACCACAATTAGGGTTTCGTGGGAAAAGTCAACTGTGCCTTTGACTTTTGACCAGGACATGCGCCCAAACCCTAGGACATGATTCAATACACCCTATAACACCTATGAAATCAATCCATCAAGTTCGATTTAGGTCAAGGACTTGATTTCATAGAGAATCGCATAGTTTGGAATTCATCTGACAAAAAGTCAACTGTGCACAAAAGTCAACTTTGACTTTTTGATATTTTTCACAATTATGGTTCCTTAACCCTAAAATGATGTTAATGTGTGATTTGAATCAACATTCATCAAGAAAAATCAAGAAAAGTGGGATAACTTGTAAAAGGGGTAACCATAAAAACTTAGAAATTTTTCTAAGTTATGGAACAAAGTGGCTAGGGTACAAACTTTGGAGGATCATAACTCCTAAACCACAAGGCCATTTTTCCCCATCCAAAGATGGATTTGTAGCTCTCATGGCCCTCTACAAAAGCTTCAAACACAACTCATTCCAATTCCTCATGAATTTTAAGTTATGGAATGATCAAAATCACAAAAAGTGAAAATGTCACTTTTTTCCAACACTTAGTGAAATTTTCACAAGTCAGAATCTGCCTTCACTTTTTTCCAAATGTCGGGGCATTTTTCACTGGATCCAAAAAGTATCAAAACCAATTATAATCAAACAGTTGTTGTATCATATGAGGGCTTTCCAAAATGGCCAAGAACTCCATCAAATTCCACTTGGGCCATGAGATATGACAATGGCAACATGCCTTGATGAAAACTGCCAAAGCAAGGCAGATTTGTGCATTTTGCTCGATTTACCAAATTTGTGCAAATGACAAGCAACTCTATCCATCTGAACACCTCAAGGGGGGACCAAGGAGGAACCAACTCTGATCCAAAGCCTCCTAAGTCTTTGGAACCAAAAGTAGCATGCCAAACCTAGAAATCCCTAAAGAGGGGACAAGACTCCAATTTTGTTTTGGAGCATTCAATGGATGCACCAAGGTGGCATGGACTGAGCCATTTCCAACCAAATTCAGTCAAGACTTATCCAAGACCAAGGGAACCAGCAGCCTGTGCCCTAACCTCTAGTCAATGGCTAGAGGAGACTTGGATTCTCATTGCCTAACATTGGCCAAACCTATGCAGCAGTTGCCATTCACTATTCCTTACAAAACAAACTTGCTCTACTATAAATAGAGCTCATTTTTTATCAGTTTGAGTACACCAAAGCCATCAAACAGATGCTTTCCTCAAAATTTCTTCTTTCACTCCAAAATTGCCTTCCAAAGCAAGTCACTATCGGGTTTTGAGTTTGAGAGCTATTCCAACCAAACCAATCACACACACACACCTCATAAACATCATATAGAAGTGATCCAAACACTGACACAACATCTGGAACACCAAAATCACAAAATCACTAGCCAATTGCTCAAGTTCTTGACAGATTTGAAGTTGAGGTACCATCTCAAGTTCCAGATCATTTCCATTCATTCCAAGCATCCAGACACACTCCATAGCACCTAGGGAAGTTGTCTATATCCTTGGAACTAAGCTGTAACACCTCTAACACAAAACACGATCACCAGCTGCAAGAGGTAAGCATGAGCTCTTCTGACTCTATGATCCATACATTTTTTGCTGCACAATAATTTGGCCATAAGTTCATAATTATGCATAAAGTGTTTTCCCTCAATCAATTGCTTTGTTTGAATCGTGTATGGAATTTTGAACCTTCATGAAAATTTTAGGGTTCTTGAGGTTTCGCTTTGATTTCTTATTCCATGTTTAAAATAAATGAAATTAAAGACCATAGACATGATCGTGAGGTGAAAACGAGTAGATTGATATGTAGATTGCATGATATCATCAAGTATTCAGTGAGATTGGATAGAAAACGCAAATCTGCAGAAACAGAGGGTGGCGCGTGTTCTTGCCATGTTCTTGGCGCCATTTTCAAATATTTGAATATTTGAATTTTTGTGATTTTATTTAATTGATTCAAAACTTAATTTCTCTCTGAGTTTTAATGATTTTGAGTTGGTTCTTTTTTTAATAATTCACAAAAATGTTAAAATATTTTATTTTCCCAAAAAATCCCAAAAATATTATTTATTTTATAGACTTGATATTTTTGTAAAGAATTAATATTTTAATTGTTTTTGACATTTAAAATATTTTCTCCCTCTTGATTTTTCAAATTTTAGTGATTTTCAAACATTTTGTGGATCAAAACCTAATTTTTGAAACATTAATCCAAGATCACAATTTGTTTTCCACATGTTTAACAATTTTGATCATTTTAATTGAATTTTTATTCAATTAAAATACATTTTGAAAACAAATTAGGGTTTTTGATTAATTCAACCCTCATCAAACTTTTTCAAACTCTTTGGGCCTCTAATAGAGTGTAAGACCCAACCCATTTTGTAAATACACCACCTTTTGGGCCTCAGTCATTATATAAGACCCACTATATTTTCAAAAACAACGGCCCGATCGTCGCTTTTCTTTAACAAGATAATCATTTGGCCCTCTCCTTGAGTTGTAATAGAGTGTAAGACCTAGCCCATTTTTGAAACCAAAACCTCTTGGTCCTCAGTGTATTGTATAAGTCCCGATACCGTCAAAAAGTTCGGCGCGATCGTCGCCTTTTAAAACAAAACCTTTTGAGCCTCTCCTTGAACTGTAAGCCCCATCACTTGCACAAAAATAACTCTTTGGGCCTCTAATAGAGTGTAAGACCCAATCCCCTTTTTACCTAAACCTTTTGGGCCTCAGACATTGTATAAGTCCCTCTGCGTTAAAAGAAAAATCTCGGCACGATCGCCAATTCAAAAAAACAAATCAACTGGGTCTATCCCCGTGTTATAAGCCCCATTCTTTTTCTTTAAACACCTTTGGGCCTCTTGAGAGAGTGTAAGACCCATCCTTTTATACAGAAAACCTTTTTGGACCTCAGTCACTTGTACAAGTCCCTGTACAAAACAACAGTGCAATCACTGATAAAACTTTGGGCCTCTCCTTGAGCTGTAAGCCCCAACAATCTTTTCAAAACACTTTCTCCTTTGAGTTTGAATATAATATTATTATCAAAGCTTTCTTTGTTGAACAACTAACCAAACAACATGGAAGCTCTACAACCGAGTAAGTGTTTACCCGCTTTCTTTATCCGCTTTCATATATATATATATATAAACTGTATTGTGGGGCTGCTCACTGTAAGTCTCCTTTCACAAACTTTTGTATACTCGTCATATATCAACTGTGTAATACTAGTATAGTTATTTAGAGTTTTCCCCGGCAACTACGTCTAGCACTAGGTAAAGCCCTATTGGTCACTCTTAAATATAAACAAAACTAGATCCCCATAGGATTACCAGACACAGTCTTCCCTCCTCTTGGGGTTAAACAATATGGACACGTGAAAGGCAGCATTCTCGGCGAACCCTTTCTCAGACTGTCACTCTTAGAAATCGTCAAAGAAACTCTAAATCCCTAGAGATGATCTTTTCTCCGTGAATGGCATCTCTTGTGTTTCTTCCAAATTCTCGGACTTTCCTGGCTTGATCTATTCTCATTGAATGACATGTCTTGAACTTCTTGGGGTTTGGGGACCCACTGGCTTCTTAAACGCATCCCCGCCTCCTCTTGGTCGTTGTACAAGGACCATTCGGCTTCTTAAAAGCTCTCATGCCTTCTCTTGGGCTTAGTACAAGGACCCAGAGACCTCTACAGGTATAGGAACAGAACCTAATAATCAATTTGCTAGAGCTGTCTTTCTGAGTCAAGTGTCAGACCTGTTAATGGGTTGACCATTCATCCCTTAATATACCAGCCTTCTCTTGGGCATCGTACAAAGATCATTCACTATCTGAGAATCGATTTCTCAAAACACCCGTAGACTTGGACAATCTCAATACTCTTTGGATTTCTCATTTCCTTAAAGAACAGGAAATAACCCTGATCCTCCGATCAGTGCCAAGGTACAACAATACCAGTAATCGTTCCCTTTATAAGAACTGATTTTCTCTTTTATCCAACATACTGGACCTATCACTCAACTGAAACAGTCACCAGCACAATAGCCTCTTTTTGGGCTTTGTACAATGATTCTACCCAGCGGAGCTAACCTATTCACACTCTCTTGTTGAGTATAAAAGACTCTCTTGTTGAGTATACCACTTTTAGCCTCCATCTCGGGCTTCGTACGAGATACAAAAGCACTTTCTTATTGAGTATAAAGGACTCTCTTGTTGAGTCAAACCCCTTTTAGCCTCCATCTCGGGCTTTGTACGAGATAAAAATCACTCTCTTGTTGAGTATAAAAGACTCTCTTGTTGAGTCAAACATTTTCAGCCTCCATCTCGGGCTTCGTACGAGGTACAAAGACTCTCTTATTGAGTCAAACACCTTTAGCCTCCATCTTGGGTTTCGTACAAGACACGTACAAAAGCACTCTCTTGTTGAGTCAACCCTGTTAGCCTCTCTCTCGGGCTTCGTACGAGACACATAAAAACACCCTCTTGTTGGGCCAGTAACCTCCTCTTAGGTTTTGTATAAGGAAACCCCGGTTGAGTCAATCAACCTTTTAGAATCAAAATATGTGCCTCGTTCACAGTATACAAACATCAACAACTCTTTTTACCCTATCTAATTGCTGTAAGCGGCAAGCCTCTGGATTATTTACATCCATGCCACTGTCCCTCTTTTAGCATGAGATATTCCTTAGGAAAGATAGCATTGCTCTACGCTGAGTTAAAGTCTTCTCCTTCAGGTTTAAAATCCCCTATAAAGGAAAAGTATGGCATTGCTGGATTCACATATCCCAGTTAAAGTAATTCTCCTTTATAATCAGTCACCCCAACAGTTGTGACAAACAGACCAAATACCCCCCTTTAGAGATGACAAATTCTCTCTAAAGTCAAACCCATTTAGCTTCACATCTTGGGCTTCGAACAAGATACAAATAGACCCTTCAGCTTCACATCTTGGGCTTTGAACAAGATACAAACACCTTTAGCTTCACATCTTGGGCTTTGAACAAGACACCAAAACTACCTTTTTCCTCCCATAGAATAGGAGGAACTACGATCGCTCTGATTTCCCTGTTTTGTTAAACGGGAATACATAGGCATAAGATTGGAAAAACTCTTAGCGTGCACACTAATAAAAAAACCCAATATCCCGTACCTTCAGACATCAATCGAAAAACATCAGTCTTAAACCTCCCACCAATCGCCCGGACACTGTTTTAACAAAATAACCTAAGAGAAACCCACAATCTTTGTAGCATCTGTAAACCAACAGTCATCTGTTCAAACTCAGTTTGTAAGCAGGGTTAATTGGAGACATCTATTTCCCTTCCTTCATCAGCTTCAATAGGATAAAAAATGAATCGAGCTGTACTACCCCAAAGCGACAGTGCTTCGCAACCACACAAAAATTTGCATTATAGAGAAATGGCGCTTCTGCTGGGGAATTGTCATTGTATGATCTTGTTTCTTAGGTAGAAACCTTAGACAATGGCGCAACAGATTGGTGACCACAGTGGGAGGCATTCTTTCTTGCTTTCCCAAGGAACAAAAACCTAATTTCGTGTCACAGAAATGACAGCTCTGCTGGGGAGTCATTGTCTGTATAGGATCATAAGACTAGAGGTCTAGGATGATTAAGACAAATAGATATATTGCTTTTCCTAATTGATATCTGTGTTTATTTTTTCTGCTAATGGGAATGCGTGTGATGCCGCATGTGGAAAGATTGAGTATACACCTAAGATAGGTGATGGCAATGCAGGTAATCTTACTGGGAGTGAATTCCAGTTAAGAGCCCCCAATCGACCATCAAACTCAGTGGAGACTCCCTTTGCAGATACATTGCCTATACGACTTCGGTTGTTGAAAGTAGTGTGGTCGACTGGGTTATCTGAGAAGTTGAGGTTTTTAGCAGACTTAAGTCACTTTGTAGTGTGAAAGCTATCGGAAATAGTTGTCACGCGATACTACCCTCATCTGAGATTGCTCTAAGATACATCACCTAGCACGGTTCCCAGCCCGCTGATGTTATCTCGAAGGGAATCAATGATTTTGAGAGACAGGTACAAAAAATCACCAGTATAAACCTTTTGGGGGGGGGGGTAGAGCCTTGACTTCATGACACCGACCCTTTGACCCCATGTTTTTTCTATGTTTTTGTGTGTTGCATTCATACATTCATTTAAAAAACATTAAAACAAAGAAAATCTTCTTTTCTAGTCTATTTTTCTTCAAATTAAACTGAGACAATGATTGCAAATGTCAGAGAAAAGAGATTGCGCTAATGGATTTCGCTAGAAGGAAAACTCATAAGTACACCTTCAAGGTTCCAAAGTTGGAGGATTTGAGAGGTTTGGCGAGAATGATCACCAACCACGAGGCTTTCAGAGCCAAGTATGGAGGACTGTTGTCCTTGTTAAGGGTCCACGTAATAGAAGGAATCCTGTCCACGTTAATCCAGTTCTACGATTCGATCTATCACTGTTTCACACTCCCAGATTATCAGCTTGTACCAACGCTGGAGGAGTATTCTCACATGACTGGTTTACATATTACTGATCAAGCTCCCTTTTCTGGGCTGGAAGAAATTCCAAAGAATCAGGCCATTGCAAGAGCAATTTATTTGGATGAGTCAGAAGTCAGGACTCACATGACCACTAAGGGTGGAATCCAAGGTTTGCCAGCCCAGTTCTTAACAAAGAAAGCCATGTACTTTGCTAGTATAGGGAACGTGGCCGCTTTCGAGAGTTGTTTTGCTCACCTACGGGTTATTTTTGTTTCCCAACATCGATAACTTTGTAAATCTCAACGCCATTAAGATTTTCCTGATTGGAAACCCCGTACCGACCTTACTCGCAGATGCATATCATTCAGTACACTTAAGGAATTTATACAGCGGAGGAATGATCACGTGCTGTGTACCCCTCCTTTACAAATTATTCACTTCCCACCTACCCAAGTCTGCTGCATTTTGGGATCAAAAGAATACTTTACGTTGGTCACAGAGAATCATGTCACTTACCAACTCTGACATCGATTGGTACAATCGAATATACGGCGGGATCCGGATCATTGACCGTTGTGAAAATTTCCCAAATGTACCCCTTATAGGAACTAAGGGGGGAATCAACTATCATCTGATTCTCGTTCGTCGTCAATTCGGATACCCGATGAGGCACATCCCACGGAATGCTCATCTGGAAGGTCTTTTCTTCAAGGAAGGAGAAAATGACAGGGCACTAAAGACGGAAATAGTGCACGCTTGGAAACACGTTCATAGGAAATGACGAGAGTCTCTAGGGAAACCAGACTGTGTCTCGATGGAGCCTTATCTCCATTGGGTACAAACTAGAGCTCTCAAGCTGAGGATGCCTTACCCTCGTCAGGAAGTTCTTCCATTAAGGGACTCTGCCCTTTATTTTATGTCTGAGACGGAAAAACTTCAGGTCACTCTCAGCAAAGTTCACCAGGAGAAGTGGTCTTGGAGGAACAAGTATCGTATTCTCAATGTGGAGTGCAAGAAAATACAGCAACTATTAAAAGAAAAGGATGCTCTGATTGAGATTTTAGAGCAACATGCTATAGAAAATCAGGATGACCAAAGGAATTTGCTCGTTCCTTTCACATGGAAAATGAATGACAACCCGACAACGGCCCTAGAGCCTTGGTCAAATAAGAGGAAAGTACCAGAACCAGTACTTGAGCTCTCCTCCGAGAGAACTCAGGATCCATTAGTTTAGGTTTCCTTTTTCAGCACTTTGTAATCTACTGTATTTCCATTTCCGCAATCCTTTGAATTCAATAAAACGGGGTTTCCCCACTGTTTGGTATTTGCAATCTAATTGTCGAAGTTTACTTTGAATAAACAAAAATAATTAATAAAACCATTGCATTGCATTCATCATTCTCATAAACACATTCTTCTTACCTACGAATCTCACGTTTGCGTCTCGATTCTAGAGTCAAACTGTCTCATTCGTACAATACTAGGGCCAATCGTCAGAAAAAGATGGATGATCTCAAGGAAGAGAACAGAGAGTTGAGAGAAGAGATCGACACTCTGAAAGATGATCTGAGAAAGCTTCATAATGACATTCAAGCTCTAGTAGAAGCTCAGATGCAACAACAAAGGACTGTGATCTCAGAGATCACATCAACGCCCATAGTGGAGAAGTATGATCCTAGGTACAAAATGCCGAAAGATCGCCCCTGGGGCATGCCACTTAACTATATCCCGGAAGAATATGTTCCACCGATTGCTGAGGATCAGGGAACTGCAGTAGGAGCCGCTGGGCCTGAAGTTTACAAACTTCGGGAAAGCGAAGATGCCAGGGGCATGACAGCAACTCCTGAAGGTTACAAACTTCGGGAGGTACCGAGAGTCTCGGCCATAATGATTATACCACTGCCCGTGGTACACACTGTCCCGGAAGGACATATTCCCTAGATACCTTCTGGTGGAAACGAAAGCATGTTCGACAGAATGAACGAGTTCCAGGAACAGTTCCTTGAAATGCAGAAAGAGCTGCAAGCCCTTCGCGGTCAGGATCTATTTGGAAAGGACGCCGCAGAGCTTTGCTTGGTCCCCAATGTGAAATTTTCGCACGAGTTCCAAGTGCCTGACTTTGAAAAATACAAGGGTAACTCTTGCCCTCAAATCCACTTAGTGATGTACGCTTGGCAAATGTCAGCTCAGACAAAGAACCAGGAACTACTTATTCACTACTTTCAGGATAGTTTAACCGGTGTCACATTAAAATGGTACATGGGTTTAAACTGTGCTACGATCGGCACGTTCAGATATCTTGGCACTGCTTTTGTCCAACAATACAAATATAATCTTGACATGGCACCAGACAGAGATCAACTCAGATCGATGTCACAAAAGGACAAGGAAACCTTTAAAGAATACGCTCAGAGATGGCGTGAAATTGCCGCTCAGATTTGTCCATCTCTTGAGGAAAAAGAGATGACAAAGATCTTCTTAAAGACCTTGAGCTCACTTTACTATGATAGAATGGTCGCCAGTGCACCCAGTGACTTCACCGAGATGGTGGGCATGGGAGTTCGTCTTGGGGAAGCAGTCCGAGAAGGACGTTTGGTTAAAGACGCTGGATCATCAAGTAGTACAAAAAGATACGGTAGTGCTCTCCCTAAGAAGAAAGAGCAAGATATTGGGAATATCTCTCTCGAAAAGCAAAGGCGACGATATCAACTATTAGCAGCTGTAACTCCTACTATCAATCCCATGTCTGTTCCTACGTATCAACCTCAGATTGCTCAGAGCCAACCTAATCAACAACAACTTCAACAAAGGACACAACAGTCTCTTCAGCAGACTTGTCCGCCATACAACAACCGTACAACACGATCACCAGGGTTCGATCCTATACCCATGTTATATGCAGAATTGTTTCCGTTACTACTAGTCAAGGGGCATGTCCAAACCAGGTCTCCTCTTACAGTACCGAATAATCCGCCTTTTTGGTTCAAAACGGATCAGACTTATCCTTACCATCAAGGAGGACCAGGGCATAACATAGAAAACTGTCTCAGTTTCAAATCCGATGTGCAAAAGCTTGTTAGGAGCGGGGTCTTATCTTTCAAAGATACGAATCCGAATGTTCTCATAAACCCGCTGCCTCAACACGAGAAAGATGCAGTCAATTTAATAGAGGGAGAGTCTAACAACACCTATCAAATTCACGATGTACTCTTGTTAAGGGCCAACTTAGTCAAGATGCATTGTAGACAGAGTGGATATGGCCATGTACCACCTCATAATTATCACCAGTGTGATATCTGCTCTAAGAACAATCAGGGATGTTCTGTGGTGTAATCAGCTCTACAGGAACAATTGGATCTCGGATGGATCCAAGAGCATCGAGTTCGTGGCGTCAACATGACCTCTATGAATTCCAACATCATTCACAACCACGACGTCCGTGCAATGAATGTTAACTTGGTGACGATGCACTCAAGGCAAAGCCAATATCATAATCTTCCGCATCACGATTATAATTCCTGCCTGACTTGCTCGGTAAACAAACAGAGATGCTCTTTTGTACAAGAGGCCCTCCAGCGTCAGATGGAGCTTGGATGGATCCAGGACTACCCTGATAGGAATCCCTATCAGATCAACATGATTCAAATCTTCGATATTCCCTTGATGAATACCAGCTTGGTAGAGTTACATGCCAGGCAGGTCCAACTCGGTTTTCTCACTTCACATGATTATCAGAACTGTAAAGGATGTTGTGAGAGTAACCAAGGGTGCGCTCTCGTTCAGAGAAATTTACAACACTTGTTAAACCACTGGTGGCTTCCAATCTATTTGGATGAAGACACGCAACAAATTAGTGTGCATAATGGAAACCCTACTCGGCGTCAAAATCAGGATGTCCGATCTATGGAAACAAACCTGGTAAGGTTGCACCTGCATTCAAAGCGGGCGTGGCCAGGTGCCACCATACAACTATGAACGTTGTAGAGTCTGCTCGGAGAATAACCAAGGATGCTACCTCGTGCGAGCAGCTCTCCAAGGTCAGTTGGATCGCAAGAAGATTCACCCATACCTAGCTTTGGGGTCCAATGACTGGATGCCAGACTACTTCGCAGATCAAATCAGAGACGTGGTTGTAATCTCTGACCCTGAGAGGAACAAGGATGTTTGTACCATCATCCCTCTACTGGACGAATCAAAGGTTCTTAGCAAGGAACTTATTGAAGTTACTTACGACAGTCAGAAAAATAAGAAGGCTCCTGTAGTTATCTATTTACCGAGACCAGTATCGTATGAATCAGCTAAGGCAATCCCTTACAAATACGGTGCAATGGTAATTGAGAATGGAAGGGAAATTCCATTACCATCCATCGTGAATATTGCAGACATCAGTCGAGTAACACGGAGCTGTCGAATCTTCAACCGAGGGGTTGAAGAACCTAACAGAGAAAAGGAACTTCAGACAGAATCTCCTGATCCACCATTCGGTCAATCCAGTAATCCTAACCTTTCAAACAACAATGATGAGATGCTGAAGCTCATCCAAAGGAGTGAATACAACATGGTTGATCAGTGGTTACAAACTCCTTCAAAGATCTTTGTGCTATCACTTTTACTCAGTTTCGAAGCCCACAGGGAGGCTCTACAGAAAGTCTTAGAGCAGGCCTTTGTGGAACAGGATGTGTCATTACGACAGTTTAATAGCATCATCTCTAACATCACTTCCTGCAACAACTTAGGATTCAGTGATGAGGATTTTCCAGAGGGGGGAAAAAGTCACAACATGGCGCTCAATATCACAGTTAACTGCCAGCACGATGCTTTAGCCAGCGTACTGGTAGACACAGGATCAGCCATCAACGTTATGCCAAAGTCCACTTTAATGCGACTATCATTCAAAGGATCCCCGATGAGGGGCAGTGAGGTCATCGTCAAAGCGTTTGACGGATCTCAGAAAGCAGTTATCAGCGAAGTCGACCTTCCCATAACTATCGGTCCTCACATTTTCCTAATCACTTTCCAAGTCATGGACGTCTGGGCAGCGTACAGCTGTTTATTAGGAAGACCTTGGATACACCAGGCTGGGGCAGTCACTTCGACGCTGCACCAAAAACTGAAGTTCGTCAAGAACGATAAACTCATCACGGTCTGTGGAGAACAAGCCTTTCTCGTGAGTAACCTGTCATTATCTACTTGTGTAGAACCCGAGGAGGTTGTTGGGACTCAGTTCCAAGCACTTTTGGTGAGCAGTAAGAATCAATCAGAGAAAGGAACCTCGATTTCCTCATACAGAGATGCTCTCGAAGTGATCGAGAATAACAATGCAAAAGGATGGGGACAACTTTTCATTCCTACTGATAATAAAACAAAGAAGGGTCTTGGTTTTTCCACAACCTGTACCCAGACAGCTGCTAACGATGAAAATCTTCATCCCATTCAGGACTTCTTTCACATTGGAGGTTTCCTTCACCAAGTGTCTCAAGCAGTCCATACCATCAACGAGGAGGATCCCTCTGATACGGATGAGGAATGGAAGTCCTATCTTAACGAGGACGGCTATATGTCTCAGGAAGAGGTGCCTACGCCATTTTGCTATCCCGTACAGAGTCCGAGATTTATACCCAGGTCAGACGTTGAAAGGATATATGGAGGTTGTGATCCGGAAGGATGCCGTGCACTGCCAAATTCATTAGAGGAAGAAACTCCGATGAAATACAACTTTGACTACGACTATTATGGCCCAATGGATGGCTTGCCTATCTGGCAACCGTACCCAGGAGACTTGGGGCAAGAAGATTAGCCGAACAATGAAAATCAACTGAGCATCATTGAACAGAATACATGTGTCCCCACCATATCATGGGATCAACACTCATGTCGTTCAGAACCTATCTAGTACGACGATGAATTGGCAATGTTTGCCGGACTAGAATTCATCAACTATGCTTTTCTCGAGGTCAACGTCATCGAGAGAGATGACCCCTCCAGTTCCAAAGAAGTGTGGGACACCTTAGGACAACCAAGCGGCAAGTTCGACTACTTGGTCAAATACACCGCTCCTGAAAGCTCTCGTATCAGGTTTGAAGATATCCAGCCAACTAGATGGGGAGATATACCTGAGAGCACAAATACTATACAAAATACAACAAGGAATCCTCCTACGACAACTCTGCCTAGGAGACAGATTCTAATGATCCTGCTCCACCAGAAATCAGCGTTATTTCTGAAGACAAATCAAGGAAGGTACCAGACTTTGTGATTCACCGAGGAGTTCGCCGCCAATGGGTTGTTGTCGATGTTCCGAAGATTGTTCATAAGTCTAAGTAATTGTCGTCTTTATCTTAACCTTTCACCCTGCCCAGGTGAAACAGATGTTTTAATAGGGCTCGCTTTCTGTAAATATCCCTCTTCGCTTCGCCCAAAGCGACAAAGTTTTGTTTTATAGGGCTGTAGTTTCAAGAATCGACTTGTTCATTAAATAAAATAACGTCGTTATGTAATTTCCACAGTTATTGTTGTTTTCTCTTTTCGCTTTTTCCGAAAATGGTAATCCTAAAAAACAAATCAATCATAAAAACAAGCAGTTTTCAAAGAAAAAAACACTGCACACACTCTTGCATTCTCTCTATCTCTTCTAAACACGAATCATCACGTTATGTAGATTGCTTGTTTTAAACCCCATTGAAACATACGATCCAATGCCTTCTCCCAACTTTGAGTTCCTGGCATTTGGGGCTGAAGAAGAAGTTGACGACGAAATTCCAGAAGAGATCTCCCGATTACTCAGACTGGAGGAAAGGTCCATTGAACCTCACAAAGAGCCGTTGGAAACGATCAACGTGGGTTCAGAAAAAGAGAAAAAAGAAATCAGGATTGGGCCACTGCTCAGTCCAACTGCCAAAGAGAGTTTAACAAAGCTTCTCAAAGAGTTTCTCGATGTATTCGCTTGGTCCTATCAGGACATGCCAGGGTTGGATATCAGCATCGTGGAACATCATCTACCGTTGAAGTCAGAATGTCCACCAGTGAAACAAAGACTGAGGCGGACTCATCCAGACATGGCCATCAAAATCAAAGAGGAGGTACAGAAATAGATTAATGCGGGCTTCCTCGCCACGTCTGAATATCTGCAATGGTTAGCCAACATCGTACCAGTTCCAAAAAAGGACGGAAAGGTCAGAATGTGTGTGGACTACCGGGATCTGAACAAGGCTAGTCCAAAGGACGACTTTCCCTTACCACACATTGACATGCTGGTTGACAGTACAGCAAAGTTCAAAGTTTTCTCCTTCATGGATGGGTTCTCGGGCTATAATCAGATTAAAATGGTGCCGAAAGACATGGAGAAAACTTTGTTCATTACCCCATGGGGTACCTTTTGTTACAAGGTAATGCCGTTCGGTTTGAAGAACGTCGGGGCAACCTATCAAAGGGCCATGACTACTCTATTTCATGACATGATACACAAGGAAATCGAGGTATATGTCGATGATATGATTGCAAAATCTAAGACAGAAGAGGAGCATGTGACCCACCTGTCAAAACTATTCGAGCAGTTGAGAAAGTACAAACTCCGCTTGAATCCCAACAAATGCACCTTTGGTGTCTATTCAGGGAAACTCTTAGGGTTCATCGTCAGCCAGAAAGGAATTGAGGTTGATCCTGACAAGGTCAAGGCCATTCAAGAAATGCCTTCTCCGAAAACTGAAAAACAAGTCAGAGGATTCCTGGGACGCTTGAACTACATATCCAGATTTATATTCTTCATGACCGCGACATGTGCGCCGATTTTCAAATTACTCAAAAAGAATCGGGACTGCATTTGGACAGAAGACTGTCAAACCACCTTCGACAGTATCAAGGAATACTTGTTGAATCCGCCAATCCTGTCATCTCCAGTGGAAGGAAGACCACTGATCATATACTTAACAGTCTTGGAAGACTCCATGGGCTGTGTACTTGGCCAACAAGACGAAACCAAAAGGAAAGAGTCTGCCATCTACTATTTGAGCAAGAAATTCACCGACTGCGAGACTCAGTACACTATGCTTGAGAAACCTTGCTGCGCTTTGGCTTGGGCAGCCAAACGTCTTCGCCAGTACATGATTCGTCATGCCACTTGGTTAATCTCCGAGCTGGATCCAATTAAGTATGTCTTTGAAAAACCTGCTCTCACGGGAAGGATTGCCTGTTGGCAGATGTTGTTATCAGAATACGACATCGAATACCATGCTCAAAAAGCCGTTAAAGGTAGTATTTTAGCCGATCATTTGGCTCATCAACCGATTGAAGATCAGGAATCAATCGGATTTGACTTCCCAGACGAAGATGTCATGTATCTAAAAATGAAAGACTGCGATGAACTGCTACCCAGTGAAGGGCCAGAACCAGGTTCCCAATGGGGACTTATCTTTGACCGAGTTGTCAATCATTACGGAAACGGAATTGGGGCTTTCAACATAACACCTCAGGGTACCCACATTCCTTTCACCGCTAGACTTACGTTCAAGTGTACAAATAATGAGGCCGAATACGAAGCTTGTATTATGGGTCTCGAGGAAGCGATTGATTTGAGGATCAAGAACTTGGATGTATATGGTGACTCAGCCCTGGTTATCAATCAGATCAAAGGAGATTGGAACACTTACCAATCAGGACTGATTCCTTACAAATATTATGCAAGAAGGTTGCTACCCTTCTTCAATAGAATCGAGTTTCATCATATCCCTCGTGAATAGAATCACATGGCCGATGCATTAGCCACTCTCTCTTGCATGATTAGTGTAGATCAATGGAACGACCTACCTAAGATCGACATTGTGCGCCTTGAAAGGCCCGCTTACATCTTCTCGATTGAAGCAGTCATAGACGACAAACCTTGGTATCACGATATCAAATGCTTCCTTCAAAAACCAGAGTACCCACCTGGGGCACTAAGGAAGGAGAAAAAACCCTCCGAAGACAGGATGGTAGCTTCTTCCTGAGCGGTGATACACTTTATAAGAGAAACTTTGACATGGTCTTGCTCCGATACGTAGACAGACCAGAAGCAAACATGTTGATAAAAGAAATTCACGAAGGATCCTTTGTCACTCATGCCAACGGACACACAATGGCGAGAAAAATTCTGTGAGCAGGGTACTACTGGTTGACCATGGAATCCGACTGCTACGAGTACATGAAGAAGTGTTACAAGTGTCAGATATACTCTGACAAAATCCATGTACCGCCAACACATCTCAAAGTTCTCTCCTCCCCGTGGCCTTTTTCCATATGGGGAATCGACACGATTGGCATGATTGAGCCTAAGGCTTCGAGCGTACATTGGTTCATCCTGGTTGCCATTGATTACTTCACCAAGTGGGTCGAAGCAGCATCGTACGTCAATGTAACCCGACAAGTGGTGGTCCGATTTATCAAAAACAATATCATTTGCCATTATGGTGTTCCGAGCCAGATCATTACAGATAATGGATCTAACTTGAACAATAAGATGATGAAAGAGTTGTGTCCAGAGTTCAAGATCGAACACCATAACTCGTCTCCCTACCGACCCAAGATGAATGGAGCGGTAGAGGCGGCTAATAAGAACATCAAGAAGATCGTTCAAAAGATGGTTATAACCTATAAAGACTGGCATGAAATGCTACCCTTTGCTCTTCACGGTTATCGCACATCTGTCCGCACTTCAACAGGGGCAACCCCTTTCTCTCTAGTTTATGGCATGAAGCAGTACTCCCCATCGAAGTAGAGATCCCATCAATCCGGGTATTGATGGAAGCTAAGCTAACAAAAGCTGAATGGTGTCAAAGTCGACACGACGAACTGAATCTGATCGAAGAAAAGAGAATAATAGCTCTATACCACGGTCAGTTGTATCAGCAAAGAATGAAGAAGGTGTTTGACAAAAAGGTTCGACATCGCGTCTTATGAAAAGGAGACCTTGTGCTCAAGAAGATACAATCATTTCTCACTAATTCCCGGGGTAAATGGACTCCAAATTATGACGGCCCCTACGTGGTCAAGAAAGCTTTCTCAGGCGGCGCCTTGAGACTTGCAACCATGGATGGAGAGGAATTTGCCTACCCCACAAATGTTGACGTAGTCAAGAAATACTTCGCCTAAAAAAAACGTCTCGGTGGATTGAAAACCCGAAAGGGCGGTCCAGGCAAAAATTAGAGACATGATCAAATATCATCCCGGTGGGTTGGAAATCTCAAAGTACAATCCAGGCAAAAGTTGGGGATAATGGAAAGTAACTACATTTGATCAGTTCAACTCCTCAGCAGTAATGCCATCCATTGAAAGAAAACTCCAGTCAAGGTCATCTTCGACAGAAGCTCAGGATGTCCTGAATTCAAAGCTGGTAGAAGGATAGTGGTCGTTATGTTTCAATGTAGTCCTTTTCCCTTAAATTACCATTTTCAAACTTTGTAAATACTCTATGGAATCACGCACTTAGATGATTTCCATCCTATCAATAAAATTTGAGCCCTTGTGCTTTTGTTTGCAATTCTTATTTGTTTTAGCTTTGCAGAATGACGTTTTTAACATGATTAACGGTTCTTGAAATAAAACAAAAAGGAATTTACTTGTAAAAAATTTCTGCTTTTAATAAAGATGGCAAATTCTTTTGACTGTTGAACATCGAAAGAACATCGATTGCGTCTCTAAAAGTGTTCGAGCCTCAAAGTGCAGAATCAAAGTACTCCTTCTAAGCCAGTGCGCCTGAATGAAGGATCAACTGTATCAAATGCAACTTTCCCATCTGATACCCCCGGCAGAGTTCTTATCTCCTAAGCCCGACCAACATTTTTCCCCGCAGTAAATATCTCTCCTAAGCAAGGCAGAATTGCTATCGTGAACCATTTATACTTTTCATCCCCGGTAGTGGCCGAGTATCCAGTCTTGTTCATCCATTAGTCTGTATGTCGTGTCAGTTTTGTCAGCATATACATACATACATCATGCATTATTGATTTACATTCATATTCATATTGCATCACTATCACTCTAGTCGCTCTTGTCCCCATAGTGATAGAAGTACTCTTCTCAATCGAATTGTCAGTTCTTTCCTCGTCAGGAAATGTTGCGTCTGAACAATCTCTCTCCTCTAGTTTATTTCTGGAATGAAGTTGGTCCTCGGCCACTTTGATTACTTGAACCTCTGAAAGACCAGAAAACATTCGACAAATGTCACTCTTCGCCATTGAAGATGATATCTCGCTTTCCCGAATTAAGGAAAATCCCTAGAGAAAGCCTCACAACTAAAAAATTTTAGCAACACATTGATTTTTCTCTCCAGAGAATAATGAAGTCATCAGTACCTCAAAATTGGGATACATTGTATGGCATTTCTCCGAGAAGATCTCGTAGAAAAGTATGATGTGAAATCCCCATGCTGGAAGCAATCTCTAAAGAGACTCGTTTTCCCCAGTAGAGTCGACAAATGGCATCTCCAACAGAGAAGTTTGTACACCTCTACAACTCAGACGAATGGGTTCCCCAACAAGTCTGACATCAAAACTTTTTTCACTCAAATGGCATCTCCCCAAGAAAATTCAGCGAGAAGTTTGAAGGAAAGCCGCTACAAGTAGCGTCCCTTGTCAAGAAAGTTTATTGACAAAATAAACTGAGACCAGTTCCTCGGTAGGAAACCAGGATCGAGGGGAAGTTCACATCAGAAACTGAGAGCAGTTCCTTGGTAGGAAACCAGGATCGAGGGGAAGTTCACATCAGAAACTGAGACCAGTTCCTTGGTAGGAAACCAGGATCGAGGGGAAGTTTATATCAGAAACTGAGACCAGTTCCTTGGTAGGAAACCAGGATCGAGGGGAAGTTTATTTCAGAAATTAAGACCAGTTCCATGGTAAAAGACCAGGATCGAGAGAAGTTTCTACCTTTTCTAAAGAATCATTGCCTAGCAAAAGAAGTTGAATGAGCAAACTGCTATTCATAACCACCGTCAAAATTTTGGGTATTCCGATATTTAATCCTCTTGCACCCCGAATGTCCGAATACCTTAATCATTCACACCTTCGGGTCCAAGAAGATTAAATAGGGGCATCTGTCATACCCCAAATTTTGACCACTAAGATTTCCCATCATTGTGCAAATCATCATCACAATATGGATGTACCTTTGTGCCTCATCAATCTCCTTAAGGAATTGTTTAGCATTCACTACAATCAAGCTTAGGGTTTCAAGCCCTCTCAGAGCTCTTAGACAAAGGTCAAGGATTAAGCACAAGGCTGCAACCTTCTAAGTGGATTAAGCCTAAAGATCGCCAGTGTCACCAAATTAGGGTTTTGGTCGGCCAGGGCCTCCAGATGGAAATTTTCCCCTGGGCATGAGCCAACGCTTCAAAGCATAACTTTAATTACTCCATTGGACCTCATAGACCCCATCATCAAGTCAATTTAGCCTTAGGGGATGCATTCAATAAAAATCAGGAATTAGGGTTTCTTGACCTAATTGACCCCTAAGTTGACTTTTGGGACAAATCATGAGCCAAGACCTCAGGAGATGATTTAAGGGTCCCTAACACACCACATTGATCCATTTACAACAATGGATTGGTCCAAGAAGCTTGAGCAACAAGTTTCAATTTCATTAGAACCACAATTAGGGTATCGCGGGAAAAGTCAACTGTGCCTTTGACTTTTGACCAGAACATGCTCCCAAACCCTAGGACATGATTCAATACACTCTATAACACCTATGAAATGAATCCATCAAGTTTGATTTAGGTCAAAGACTTGATTTCATAGAGAATCGCACAATTTGGAATTCATCTGACAAAAAGTCAACTGTGCACAAAAGTCAACTTTGACTTTTTGAGATTTTTCACAATTATGGTTCCTTAACCCTAAAATGATGTTAATGTGTGATTTGAATCAACATTCATCAAGAAAATTCAAGAAAAGTGGGATAACTTGTAAAAGGGGTAACCATAAAAACTTAGAGATTTTTCTAAGTTATGGAAAAAGTGGCTAGCATACCAACTTTGGAGGATCATAACTCCTAAACCACAAGGCCATTTTCCCCATCCAAAGCTGGATTTGTAGCTCTCATGGCCCTCTACAAAAGCTTCAAACACAACTCATTCCAATTCCTCATGGATTTTAAGTTATGGAATGACCAAAATCACAAAAAGTGAAAGTGTCACTTTTTTCCAACACTTAGTGAAATTTTCACTAAGTCAGAATCTGCCTTCACTTTTTTCCAAATGTAGGGGCATTTTCACATGGATCCAAAATGTATCAAAACCAATTATGATCAAACCATTGTTGTATCATATGAGGGCTTTCCAAAATGGCCAAGAACTCCATCAAATTCCACTTGGGTCATGAGATATGACAATGGCAACATGCCTTGCTGAAAACTGCCAAAGCAAGGCAGATTTGTGCATTTTGCCCGATTTGCCAAATTTGTGCAAATGACAAGCAACTCTATCCATCTGAACACCTCAAGGGGGGACCAAGGAGGAACCAACTCTGATCCCAAGCCTCCCAAGTCTTTGGAACCAAAAGTAGCATGCCAAACCTAGAAATCCCTAAAGAGGGGACAAGACTCCAATTTTGTTTTGGAGCATTCAATGGATGCACCAAGGTGGCATGGACTGAGCCATTTCCAACTGAATTCAGTCAAGACTTATCCAAGACCAAGGGAACCAGCAGCCCGTGCCCTAACCTCTAGTCAATGGCTAGAGGAGACTTGGATTCTCATTGTTCAACATTGGCCAAACCTATGCAGCATTTGCAATTCACTATTCCTTGCAAAACAAGCTTTCTCTACTATAAATAGACATACCAAACCTATCAAACAAATGCTTTCCTCAAAATCTCTTCTTTCACTCCAAAATTGCCTTCCAAAGCAAGTCACTATCGGGTTTTGAGTTTGAGAGCTATTCCAACCAAACCAATCACATACACACCTCATAAACATCATATAGAAGTGATCCAAACACTCACACAACATTTGGAACACCAAAATCACAAAACACTAGCCAATTGCTCAAGTTCTTGACAGATTTGCAGTTGGGGTACCATCTCAAGTTCCAGATCATTTCCATTCATTCCAAGCATCCAGACACACTCCATAACATCTAGGGAAGCTGTCCATATCCTTGGAACCAAGCTGTAACACCTCTAACACAAAACACGATCACCAGCTGCAAGAGGTAAGCATGAGCTCTTCTGACTCTATGATCCATGCATTTTTTGCTGCACAATAATTTGGCCATATGTTCATAATCATGCATAGAGTGTTTTCCCTCAATCAATTGCTTTCTTTGAATCGTGTATGGAATTTCTGAACCTTAATGTAAATTTTAGGGTTCTTGAGGTTTCTTTTTGATTTCTTATTCCATGTTTAAAATAAATGAAATTAAAGACCATAGACAAGATCGTGAGGTGAAAACGAGTAGATTGATATGTAGATTGCATGATATCATCAAGTATTTAGTGAGATTGGATAGAAAACGCAAATCTGCAGAAACAGAGGGTGGCGCGTGTTCTTGCCATGTTCTTGGCGCCATTTTCAAATATTCAAATATTTGAATTTTTGTGATTTTATTTAATTGATTAAAAAATTAATTTCTCTCTGAGTTTTAATGATTTTGAGTTGGTTCTTTTTTTAATAATTCACAAAAATGTTAAAATATTTTATTTTCACAAAAAATCCCAAAAATATTATTTATTTTATATACATGATATTTTTGTAAAGAATTAATATTTTAATTGTTTTTGACATTTAAAATATTTTCTCCCTCTTGATTTTTCAAATTTTATTGATTTCCAAACATTTTGTGGATCAAAACCTAATTTTTGAAACATTAATCCAAGATCACAATTTGTTTTCCACATGTTTAACAATTTTTATCATTTTAATTGAATTTTTATTCAATTAAAATACATTTTGAAAACAAATTAGGGTTTTTGATTAATTAAACCCTCATCAAACTTTTTCAAACTCGTTGGGCCTCTAATAGAGTGTAAGACCTAACCCCTTTTGTAAATACACCACCTTTTGGGCCTCAGTCATTGTATAAGACCTACTGTATTTTCAAAAACAACGACGCGATCGTCGCTTTTTTTTAACAAGATAATCATTTGGGCCTCTCCTTGAGCTATAAGCCCCACCACTTGTATAAAAATAAACCTTTGTGCCTCTAATAGAGTGTAAGACCCAACCCATTTTTGAAACCAAAACCTTTTGGGCCTCAGTGTA
This sequence comes from Lathyrus tuberosus, assembly GCA_022829125.1. Classification (NCBI taxonomy): domain Eukaryota; kingdom Viridiplantae; phylum Streptophyta; class Magnoliopsida; order Fabales; family Fabaceae; genus Lathyrus; species Lathyrus tuberosus. Next base: position 6,872,993 of record JALAZF010000270.1, on the reverse strand, counting down.
TTGTATAAGTCCCAATATCGTCAAAAAGTTCGGTGCGATCGTCGCCTTTTAAAACAAAACCTTTTGGGCCTCTCCTTGAGCTGTAAGCCCCATCACTTGCACAAAAATAACTCTTTGGGCCTCTAATAGAGTGTAAGACCCAATCCCCTTTTTACCTATACCTTTTGGGCCTCAGACATTGTATAAGTCCCTCTGCGTTAAAAGAAAAATCTCGGCGCCATCGCCAATTCAAACAAACAAATCATTTGGGCCTACCCTCGTGTTATAAGCCCCATTCTTTTTCTTTAAACACCTTTGGGCCTCTTGAGAGAGTGTAAGACCCATCCCTTTGTACAGAAAACCTTTTTGGGCCTCAGTCACTTGTATAAGTCCATGTATAAAACAACAGTGCAATCACTGATAAAACCTTGGGCCTCTCCTTGAGCTGTAAGCCCCAACAATCTTTTCAAAACACTTTATCCTTTGAATTTGAATATAATATTATTATCAAAGCTTTCTTTGTTGAACAAATAACCAAACACCATGGAAGCTCTACAACCGAGTAAGTGTTTACCCGCTTTCTTTATCCACTTTCATATAGATATAAACTGTATTGTGGGGCTGCTCACTGTAAGTCTCCTTTCACAAACTTTTATATACTCATCATATATCAACTGTGTAATACTAGTATAGTTATTTAGAGTTTTCCTCGCCAACTACGTCTAGCACTAGGAAAAGCCCTGTTGGTCACTCTTAAATACAAACAAAACTAGATCCCCATAGGATTACCAGACACAGTCTTCCCTCCTCTTGGGGTTAAACAATATGGAGATGTGAAAGGCAGCATTCTCGGTGAACCCTTTCTCAGACTGCCACCCTTAGAAATCGTCAAAGAAACTCTACTCCCCAGAGATGATCTTTTCTCCGTGAATGGCATCTCTTGAGTTTCTTCCAAATTCTTAGACTTTCCTGGCTTGATCTATTCTCGGTGAATGACATGTCTTGAACTTCTCAGGGTTTGGGAACCCACAGGCTTCTTAAAAGCATCCCCGCATCCTCTTGGGCATTGTACAAGGACCCTTCGGCTTCTTAAAAGCTCTTATGCCTTATCTTGGGCTTAGTACAAGGACCCAGAGACCTCTACAGGTATAGGAACAGAACCTAGTCATCAATTTGCTAGAGCTGTCTTTCTGAGTCAAGTGTCAGACCTGTAAATGGGTTGACCATTCATCCCTTAACATACCAGCCTTCTCTTGGGCATCTTACAAAGGTCATTCACTATCTGAGGATCAATTTCTCAAAACACCCGTAGACTTGGATAGTCTCAATACCCTTTGGATTTCCCATTTCCTTAAAGAACAGGAAATAACCCTGATCCTCCGATTAGTGCCAAGGCACAACAATACCAGTAATCGTTCCCTTTATAAGAACTGATTTTCTCTTTTATCCAACATACTGGACCTGTCACTCAACTGAAACAGTCACCAGCACAATAGCCTCCTCTTGGGCTTTGTACAATGATTCTCCCCAGCGAAGCTAACCTATTCACACTTTCTTGTTGAGTATAAAAGACTCTCTTGTTGAGTCAACCACTTTTAGCCTCCATCTCGGGCTTCGTACGAGATACAAAAGAACTCTCTTGTTGAGTATAAAGGACTATCTTGTTGAGTCAAACCCCTTTTAGCCTCCATCTCGGGCTTTGTACGTGATAAAAATCACCCTCTTGTTGAGTATAAAAGACTCTCTTGTTGAGTCAAACATTTTCCGCCTCCATCACGGGCTTCGTATCAGGTACAAAGACTCTCTTGTTGAGTCAAACACCTATAGCCTCTGTCTTGGACTTCGTACAAAACACATACAAAAGCACTCTCTTGTTGGGTCAACCCTTTTATCCTCTCTCTCGGGCTTCGTACGAGACACTTAAAAACACCCTCTTGTTGGGCCAGTAGCCTCCTCTTAGGCTTTGTATAAGGAAACCCTGGTTGATTCAATCAACCTTTTAGCATCAAAATCTATGCCTTGTTCACAGTATACAAACATCAACAACTCATTTTCCCCCCATCTAATTGCTGTAAGCAGCAAGCCTCTGGATTATTTACATCCACGCCACTGTCCCTCTTTTAGCATGAGAAATTCCTTAGGAAAGATAGCATTGTTCTACGCTGAGTTAAAGTCTTCTCCTTCAGGTTTAAAATCCCCTATAAAGGAAAATTATGGCATTGTTGGATTCACATATCCCAGTTAAAGTAATTCTCCTTTATACTCAGTCAACCCAACAGTTGTGACAAACAAACCAAATACCCCCCTTTAGAGATGACAAATTCTCTCTAAAGCAAACCCCTTTAGCTTCACATCTTGGGCTTCGAACAAGATACAAATAGACCCTTCAGCTTCACATCTTGGGCTTTGAACAAGATATAAACACCTTTAGCTTCACATCTTGGGCTTTGAACAAGACACTAAAACTACGTTTTTCCTCCCATAGAATAGGAGGAACTACGACCGCTCTGATTTCCCTGTTTTGTTAAACGGGAATACGTAGGCATAAGATTGGAAAAAATCGTAGCGTGCACACTAATAAAAAAACCCAATATCCCGTACTTTCATACATCAATCGAAAAGCATCAGTCTTAAACCTCCCACCAATCGCCCGGACACTGTTTTAACAAAATAACCTAAGAGAAACCCACAATCTTTGTAGCATCTGTAAACCAATAGTCATCTGTTCAAACTCAGTTTGCAAGCAAGGTTAATTGGAGACATCCATTTCCATTCCTTCATCAGCTTCAATAGGATAAAAAATGAATCGATCTGTAGTACCCCAAAGCGATAGTGCTTCGCAACCACGCAAAAATTCGCGCTACAGGTATGTACTTCTTAAGACACTGGGTGAAGGAAACCTCCACTATGGAAAAAGTTCTGAATGCGATGAAGACTTTCACCGTTAGCGGTAGTCTTGGTACAGGTTGCAGAAAAACCAAGACCCTTCTTTGTTTTATTATCAGTAGGAATGATAAGCTGTCCCCAACCTTTTGTGTTGTTACTCTCGATTACTTTGAGAGCATCTTTGTATGAAGAAATCGATGTTCCTTTTTCTGACTGATTGTTATCGCTCACCGAAAGTTCTTGGAACTGCGTTCTAACAACCTCCTCGGGTTCTACACAAGTGGATAATGAAAGGTTACTCACAATCAAGGCTTGTTCCCCACAGACCGTGACGAGTTGATCGTTCTTGACGAACTTCAGTTTCTGGTGCAGTGTCGAAGTGACTGCCCCAACCTGGTGTATCCAAGGTCTTCCTAATAAGCAACTGTATGTTTCCCGGATGTCCATGACCTGGAAAGTGACTAGGAAAGTGTGAGGACCAATGGTTATGGGAAGGTCGACTTCACCGATAACTGTTTTTCTAGACCTGTCAAATGCTTTGACGACGACCTCACTGCCTCTCATCGGAGATCCTTTGAATGATAGTCGCATTAGAGTGGTCTTCGGCATGACGTTGAGAGCTAATCTGGTGTCTACTAATACGCTGGCTAAAGCATCGTCCTGGCAGTTGACTGTAATATTGAGCGCCATGCTATGACTTTTGCCTTCTTCTGGCAATTCCTCATCACTAAACCCCAAGTTGTTGTAGGAAGTGATGTTAGAGATGATACTGTCGAATTGTTGTATTGACACATCCTATTCTACAAAGGCCTGCTCTAAGACTTTCTGTAGAGCCTCTCTGTGAGCTTCAGAACTGAGTAAAAGAGATAACACTGAGATCTTTGAAGGAGTTTGTAACAGCTGATCAACAATGTTGTATTCACTCCTTTGGATGAGCTTCAGCATCTCATCATCGTTCTTTGAAAGGTCAGGATCACTGGATTGATCGACCGGTGGATTGGGAACTTCCGTTTGAAGTTCTTTTTCTCTGTTAGGTTCTTTAACTCCTCTTTTGAAGATTTGACCGCTCCGTGTTACTCGACTGATGTCTGCAATATTCACGCGGAGGGTAATGGAATTTTCTTTCCATTCTCAACTGTCGTTGCACCGTATTTATAAGGGATCGCCTTAGCTGAGTCATACGGTACTGGTCCTGGTAGATAGATAACTATAGGAGCCTTCTGATTTTTCTGACTGTCGTAAGTAACTTCAATGAATTCCTGGTTAAGAACCTTCGATTCGTCAAGTTGAGGGATGATGGTACAAACATCTTGGGTCCTTTCACGATCAGAGATCACGACAACATCCTTAATCTGATCGGTGAAATAGTCTGGTGTCCAGTGGATAGATCCCGAAACTGAATATTGTTGAATCTCTTTGCGGTCCAACTGACTCTGAAGGGCTGCTCACACGAGGTAAAATCCTTGATTATTTTCCGAGCAGACTCTACAGTGCTCGTAGTTATGTGGTGGCACCTGGCCACATCCGCTTTGAATGCAGTGTAACCTCACCAGGTCTATTTCCATAGATCAGACATCCTGACTTTGATACCTAGTAGGGTTCCCGTTTGTCACACTGATTTGTTGCGTGTCTTCATCCATATAGATCGGAAGCCACCAGTGGTTTAACAAGTATTGTAAAGTTCTTTGAACGAGAGCGCACCCTTGGTTACTCGCACAACATACTTTACAGCTCAGATAATCATATGAAGTGAGAAAACTGAGTTGGACTTGCTTGGCGTGCAACTCCACCAAGCTGGTATTCATCAAACGAATATCGAAGATTTGAATCATGTTGATCTGATAGGGATTTCTATCATGGTAGTCCTGGATCCATCCAAGATCCATCTGACGCTGGAGGGCCTCTTGTGCGAAAGAGCATCCCTGTTTGTTTACTGAGCAAGTCAGACAGGAATCGTAATCAAGCCCTGGCAGATTATGATGTTGGCTTTACCTTGAGTGCATTGCCACCAAGTTGACATTCATTGCACGGATGTTGTGGTTCTGAATGATGTTGGAAGTTGTATAAGTCATGTTAACTCCACGAACTCGATGCTCTTGGATCCATCCGAGATCCAATTGTTCCTGTAGAGCTGATTGCACCACAGAACATCCTTGATTGTTTTTAGAGTAGATATCACACTGGTGATAATTATGAGGTGGCACATGGCCGTATCCACTCTGTCTACAATGCATTTTCACCAAGTTGGCCCTCAATAAGAGTACATCATGAATTTGATAGCTGTTGTTAGACTCTCCTTCTATCAAATTTACTGAGGCTTTCTCGTGTTGAGGCAGCGGGTTTGTGAGAACATTCAGATTCGTATCTTTGAAAGATAAGACCCCGCTTCTAACAAGCTTTTGCACATCGGATTTGAAACTGAGACAGTTTTCTATGTTATACCCTGGTCCTCCTTTGTGGTAAGGGCAAGTTTGATCTGCTCTAAACCAAAAAAGCAGATTCTTTGGTACCGTGAGAGGAGACCTGGTTTGGACGTGTCCCTTGACCAGTAAGAGTGGAAACAATTCTGCGTATAACATCGGTATAGGGTCGAACCCTGGTGGTCGCGTTGTACGCTTGTTGTTATATGGAGGACGAGCCTGATGAAGAGGCTGTTGTGTCCTTTGCTGATATTGTTATTGATTCAGTTGGCTTTGTGCAACCTAAGGTTGATACGTAGGAATAGGCGCGGGATTGATAGCAGGAGTTACGACTGCTACTAGTTGGTATCGTCGCCTTTGCTTTCCAAGAGAGATATTCCTAATATCTTGCTCTTTTTTCTTAGGGTGAGCACTACCATATCGTTTTGTATTACTTGATGATCAAGCGTCTTTAATTAACCGTCCTTCTCGAACTGCTTCCTCAAGACGAACTCCCATGCCCACCATCTCGGTGAAGTCACTGGGCGCACTGGCAACCATTCTGTCGTAGTAAAATGAGCTTAAGGATTTCAAGAAGATCTTTGTCATCTCTTTTTCCTCGAGAGGTGGACAAATCTGAGCGACGATTTCACGCCATCTTTAAGCGTACTCCTTAAAGGTTTCCTTGTCCTTCTGTGACATTGATCTGAGTTGATCTCTGTCTGGTGCCGATCTTAGTGCGGTTTAAACCCATGTACCATTTGAGTGCGGCACAAGTTAAACTATCCTGAAAGTAATGAATTAGTAGCTCCTGGTTCTTTGTCTGAGCTGACATTCGGCGAGCGTACATCACCAAGTGGCTTTGAGGGCAAGAGTTACCCTTGTACTTTTCAAAATCGGGTACCTGGAACTTGTGCGGAACTTTCACATTGAGGACCAAACAAAGGTCCGCGGCGTCTTTTCCAAATAAATCTTGACCGCGAAGGGCTTGCAGTTCTTTCTGCATCTCCAGGAATTGTTCCTGGAACTCATTCATTCTGTCAAACATAATTTCAATTCCACCAGAAGGTATCTGTGGAATCTGTCCTTCTGGGACAGTGTGTACCACGGGTGGTGGTATAGTCATTATGGTCGAGACTCTCGGTGCCTCCCGAATTTTGTAACCTTCAGGAGTTGCTGTCATGCCCCTGGTATCTTTGCTTTCCTGAAGTTTGTAACCTTCAGGCCCAGAGGCTCCTGCTGAAGTTTCCAGATCTTTAGTGATCGGCGGAATATATCCCTCCGGGATATAGTTGAGTGGCATGCACCAGGGACGATCTTTCGGCATTTTGTACCTAGGATCATACTTTTCCACTATGGGCGTTGATGTTATCTCTGAGATCACAGTCCTTTGTTGTTGCATTTGAGCTTCTGCTAGAGCTTGCATGTCGTTATGAAGCTTTCTCAGATCCTCTTTCAGAGTGTCGATCTCTTCTCTCAACTCTCTATTCTCTTCCTTGAGATCATCCATCTTTTTCTGACGATTGGCTCGAGTATTGTACGAATGAGACAGTTTGACTCTAGAATCGAGACGCAAACGTGAGATTCGTAGGTGAAATTCTGGTACAGACATGTGATGTCAAGTGCAATGTCACAACATCAATATCTGGTGTATGAACAAGCCAATAATAGAAACAGAAACGTATAAACGACACACAATGAATTGTTCACCCAGTTCGGTTCAACAACCTACATCTGGGGGCATACCAAGCCAGGAAGGAAGTCCACTATTAGCAGTATCAAATTACAGACTCAACAAACAAGTTGACATCTACCTAATTTAATCACTACTCAATGACCCTTCTATCTAAGTTCTTCCTAGATAAGAGACTCCATCTCACTTCCAATCATCGCAATGATGTCTAGCAGTCAACATCTCCGCCACTGCATCAACAGCTTGATTTCCAACAGTTCTTCAATCACATAGAAGACACACTCATATGACACATCTTGGAGTTGCTTCAAAGCTTCCTCCAAGAACAACACAAAACTCATTACCTACAGGTTTCTAAGTAAGAACACAGTGACCATCTCACAACCCGAGTGGTTCACTTAGACAAAGCCCTAATGATCTACATCTTGGACCCATACCAATTCTAGATTACAAGCATTCTATTTATAACCTTTTCCCAACTGGATTTGGGCCTTCAAATCTTCTGCACCAAATCTGCAACAGATTCTCTCCTTAATAGATCTTCAATTAAATCTTCATAAGGAACTCTGATTGTTCTCCATATCTCTTTGCATTAAATTAGCAACAAACTAATCTTCTTCATTAATGATTGCACCAAGAAATTTGCATCCAATCTAACTAACAGATCTCCTTAAATCAACATAATGCGCGCAGCCCTAAAAACATCACAACCTGATGTTTTAATGTTCTGGTATTGTGATGTCAAGACATCGCATGTGACATCACTCTCCAGCACTTTAACTCTTTCACAAAACCAGAATGTTAACCAATCATACCGATAATGTTAAATCTTCATGTTGAAACATCAACCATGACATTAACATTGTTTTACCAAAATTTCAGTCAATCACAAGAACTTACAATCTCCCCCTTTGGCTAATTTTGGCTAAAACCCATATAAACATTACAACTCAGATTACAGCAGCAATTAAAACCCTACACTACTGTTAGAGGTCATCTGATCCTAACAATAACCATCAGTAGCTACTGTGTACAGCAACCATAGAGAATCTTCTTCTTGGCTAATTTTGAATGATGTTAGAACATCATGTTGGACATAACATCACCATATAATATCACCTCCAGGAAGCACATCAGGACTTAAGTAGTAGACAGTCCTGAAGTCATTTGGTGCACATAAGGAAGAAGATATCTGACACTCCCCCTCAACACACCACATTTCCTTTTCCTTCCAGGACATACCCAGAAAAAATGTAGAAGACTCCTCCAGAAAAGAAATGTTTGTCTATACATAAAAGACCAATGGTGGCATAAGATAATTCTGCACACCTTCATTGATCAGACACTGGGTTTAATCTGTAGCATAAGATGAAACTTAAGAAGTGCCATTCTGCCAACCCAGGTAACTCAGAACACAAGTCACAACTGTGTTCATAACTCAGAACACAAGTCACAAGGACTCAAACACCAACTGAAGGATAGGACATACTCTTCTACATCTGGTTGAAGGAGAACATAATAACCCCTATAAATAGCTGATCAGTTACTTAGGAATTAACGAGCTTTGAATATGTCAAGGTTCTTGGTCACAGAAACGCTATTTTAGGTACTAAAAACTCCTTCCAAATTCAATTCCTACCGTCCAAAACAGTCTTGACCACTTTTATTGTTTCCTAACTGATGCCAAAACAATTCCATGCATAGTCAAAGACACGTGTTCCACCTTATCCTTACACCACCGTCTAGATTAATTCCTTGTATGGCTCAAGACAAACATGTCCTATACCATGTTCCGACATCGCATCAGACATTGTCTGCTGGCTCACAATACTATCAACCCAAGACACTTCGAAAGATTCCAAAACTCAAGTACGACTCACAATCCCTTCTAGATTCCTCCAGAAAGATAACTTTTCCCAGATACAACAATTCTGCTCTTCAGCCTCCTCATAAGCACTAGCAAACCAGCCTTAGGAACACCCAACCATACTCAGTCCCATCATGTTGATTGACACCACTATGCGCAATCTTCACAACAATCTGCACCCTTGCAGTAATGGACCATAGACAACAGCCTTAACTCCCCCTGACATAAACACCCAATGCTCCTTATGAAGATGAATACTTGACACCAGATAAAAGTACAATGAAATTTCCACATCCTCAATCATTAAGAACTGCCACTTCTTGTCTTTGTTGAGCATAATCTCATCATGTTTATTTCAGATACATGGTCTGCCAAGTCCAATATAAACGCCCACTTGATTTGGATTTTCTCACATATTCCATAACAAATGTCTTTAGATCACTTGCAACACAAGATAAGGGCTGCCACCACCTTTTACTTGTATTAGAAGAACCCTCCTTATCTTCAGCCATTCTGATCAGATAGTCCCAGACCTTCACACCAGACACAGATGTTGTAACATCATGTAGGACATCAGCATTAGATAACAGCTCACATCTTCTGCTACAGTCAGTTGATAAGGCTATCTCAGGTTGTCATTTTCAAATATCAAGCTACTCCATCATGGCCACAAACAAAATATCCAGACACAGATTTGCATAATTCTCTAGACAAATACTCAGTCTCCCGTCAAAGTATTTACCCTTATGCACAACATCACTAATAGACAAATACTAAGTCTCCCGTCAAAGTATCTACTATTAGACAAAATAAGATTGCCTTCTCAAGGCATGACATTTGGTCTGACATACTTTTGTGCACACTTGTGGCACTAGCTGATCCCTTTTTTATAAATTCACACCGCTGATCACTTCAGATTAGGTAAGAGGCTTGACCTGATACTCCACCATGAGCACAACTAACTTTCCTGGATGAAAACTCAACACCTGCGGAGTGTTGTCCCAACATCAGATATAATTCCCTCTTGGTTTTCTATCTTCACATGCTCCAAAACTCCACATCTTGCCAGGCTGATCTAGCATGTCTTGACAATAGGTTCATGTCCCTTTCATAGGCTTTTCTTTTGCCTTTAACAAGGCCCTGATCTACTTCAGTCTTCACTACATTCTCCATCCAAGGCAGACCTTCTACTTCATCATTCTCCCGTATGACTATGTAGACGCTCCTTATACATAATGTAGGCACCAAGCTCCTGAACTAGAGCATAAACAACCTTCACCAAGGATATCCAACACAAGTTAGAGCATCTCTCATCCACCTTCAAGAAGAATAATCTCCTTGAGTCTTCAACTCATCACCCTTCTTCCCAAGAGTAACTTGTCCCTCAATAATAACCAGCTGCCACACTCTGATCATCTTGATACTCCAAGGAACCTTGATCTTCAAGTCACATGTTCCACTTGCTCAAAAGCAAACACACTTAGACTCCCTAAGCCATGGTCATGCCACATCTTCTCCTTTCTGCAGCTCCTGCAAACTGCCAAGAGAACGTTCTTTTTGAAGCATCCTATTGTTCATTCCTGTAGATCACCCTATCATTAGCTGATGTGCCACATCACCAGCTGAGACTCTTGATGTTAAGCTAGATGTCAAAACACTATGTCATCCAACTGTTGAAATCAGCTCTACCTTCTACCACTCAGAAGAACCTCCTCCCTTTGCAGAAACAGATTTCCATGCTCTCATAGACTTGATTCAATAATCAAGTTTGAGTAGACAACCTCTATCCTGCTTAGAAACTCTAAAGACTTCAAACCTACCACATCTGAATCTTCGGAAAATAAGTAGTCCAAGACTACCCCATAGCAATACTAAAGAAAGTCACTTCCCTTAGTAGAGCCGTCAGTAGAAAGCCAGAGATAACTGCCACTTATCCTCGACCTTCACAACCAGAGCAAACACCATGCTCCAAACCACTGATCCAAGCTGTAACCATCAAGATTATGATGTCTTCATAGTCTTCCATCTTCATCTTATCAACTTCCAAGATTAGACCACCAAAACTGCAGTAACTTGCATAACCCACTCTTCCAGAAGCTTCTTCTTATAAGCACAAGGTTCAAAACTTTTGTCTAACTTAAGAGTGATAACTGCCATCCTTCTGCATCTAAAGCCAGAGTATAAGCATACCATAGACAATCTGCTACTTCCAATCCTTCAAGCCACAAAACTAGAAGAGTTCATTCCATACAACTAATGCAGACACCAATTGACCACAGGCTAATTTACACTGCTACTGCACACAGACTCTTGGATGCATTTTCCCTATAATATTGTCCTCAGACAGTTTAGCTCAAACAAGGATCATCTCCTTCGCTTCTGCTATCAAGATTACTACCTTTTCTTCAACCAGCTCCAGCTGAAATGCATAAACTGCTGATGTGTAGCGCGATGTCGAGACATTGACATATTAAGCTCAGTTTCTTTCTTGATGAAACTTCCTCCTCCTTAGGTCACCACAACTAAGCTTAAGAGATGACTTATCAAGATCTTCACTCCCGAATGAAAGATTTGACAGTGATACTCTTTTGCTTTGGTTCTACCCTCTTCTTTCACCATCAAGAAAGATGATAAAGAAGGAATCATTGTCTGACTTAAACTATATTCTTCTTCTGATCCTTCCATGTCAAACAGTCTTTAGAAGATCCATTCACCTTATGAACACTTCACTCCCAAACAAGGATATGAGATAATCCTCAAGTAACGTTGGCCTCTCTAACCAACCAGTTGAAGCTGTCTTGCATAAACTACAACATCATAGGATATTCTGCTGAGGAGACCAAACCCTAATGTCTTTCCAAGAGAATATCTTCCTAGAATCTCAACACCAGAGATACAAGGACCAACCGGGGTTACAACAGATACCATGCAGCGGAACAACTCCTCAATAACCTTCAGGCACTACTCAAAAATCCTTGCTCATGAACCAGAAAGTATCTTCCCTAGATCTCATCCAGAAACAGACAGGATGCCTGCTCTGATACCAATTGAAATTCTGGTATAGACATGTGATGTCAAGTGCAATGTCACAACATCAATATCTGTTGTATGAACAAGCCAATAATAGAAACAGAAACGTATAAACCACACACAATGAATTGTTCACCCAGTTCGGTTCAACAACCTACATCTGGGGGCATACCAAGCCAGGAAGGAAGTCCACTATTAACAGTATCAAATTACAGACTCAACAAACCAGTTGACATCTACCTAATTTAATCACTACCCAATGACCCTTCTATCTAAGTTCTTCCTAGATAAGAGACTCCATCTCACTTCCAATCATCGCAATGATGTCTAGCAGTCAACATCTCCTCCACTGCATCAACAACTTTATTTCCAACAGTTCTTCAATCACATAGAAGACACACTCATATGACACATCTTGGAGTTGCTTCAAAGCTTCCTCCAAGAACAACACAAAGCTCATTACCTACAGGTTTATGAGTAAGAACATAGTGACCATCTCACAACCCGAGTGGTTCACTTAGACAAAGCCCTAATGATCTACATCTTGGACCCGTACCAATTCTAGATTACAAGCATTCTATTTATAACCTTTTCCCAACTGGATTTGGGCCTTCAAATCTTCTGCACCAAATCTGCAACAGATTCTCTCCTTAATAGATCTTCAATTAAATCTTCATAATTAACTCTGATTGTTCTCCATATCTCTTTGCATTAAATTAGCAACAAACTAATCTTCTTCATTAATGATTGCACCAAGAAATTCGCATCCAATCTAACTAACAGATCTCCTTAAATCAACATAATGCGCGCAGCCCTAAAAACATCACAACCTGATGTTTTAATGTTTTGGTTTAGTGATGTCAAGACATCGCATGTGACATCACTCTCCAGCACTTTAACTCTTTCACAAAACCAGAATGTTAACCAATCATACCAATAATGTTAAATATTCATGTTGAAACATCAACCATGACATTAACATTGTTTTACCAAAATTTCAGCCAATCACAAGAACTTACATTAGGTAAGAAGAATGCGTTACGAATGATATGCAATGACTATATTAATTGTATATATTTTTTTTTTATTCAAAGTAAACTTCGACAATTGGATTGCAAATATCAAACAGTGGGGAAACCCCATTTTATTGAATTCAATAGATTACGGAAATGGAAATACAGTAATTTACAAAGTGCTGTAAAAGGAAATCTAAACTTATGGGTCCTGAGTCCTCTCTGAAACGAGCTCAAGTATGGGTTCTGGTACTTTCCTTTTCTTTGACCGGGGCTCTTGGGTCATTGCTAGGTTGTCATTCCTTTGCCAAGTGAAAGGAGTGAGCAAATTCCTTTGCTCATCCTGATTTTCTACAGCATGTTGCTCTAAAATTTCAATCAGAGCATCTTTATCTTTCAATAGTTGTTGTATTTTCTTACACTCGACATTGAGAATACGGTACCTGTTCCTCCAAGACCTCCTCTCTTGCTGAACTTTGTTGAGAGTAACCTGAAGTTTTTCCATCTCAGACATAAAATAAAGGACCGAGTCCCTTAATGGAAGAACTTCCTGACGAGGGTAAGGCATCCTCAGCTTGAGAGCTCTAGTTTGTACCCAGTGGCGATAAGGCTCCACCGAGACACAGTCTAGTTTTCCTAGAGAGTCTCTTCCTTTCCTATGAACGTGTTTCCAGGCATGCACTATTTCCGTCTTTAGTGCCCTGTCATTTTCTCCTTCCTTGAAGAAAAGACCTTCCAGATGAGCATTACGCGGGATATGCCTCATCGGGTATCCGAATTGACGACGAACTAATACTGGATGATAGTTTATTCCTCCCTTAGTTCCTATAAGGGGTACATTTGGGAAATTTCCACAGCGGTCAATGATTTGGATCCCGTCATAGATTCGATTGTACCAATCGAAGTTAGAGTTGGTAAGAGACATAATTCTCTGCGACCAACGTAAAGTATTCTTTTGATCCCAAAATGCAGCAGACTTGGGTAAGTGGGAAGTGAACCATTTGTATAGCAGGGGTACACAACATGTGATCATTCCTCCACTGTACAAATTCTTTAAGTGTACCGAATGATAAGCATCTGCGAGCAAGGTCGGTATAGGGTTTCCAATAAGAAAAATCTTAATGGCATTGATATCTACAAAGTTATCGATCTTGGGAAACAAAAACTAACCCATAGGTAAGCAAAAAAAAGATGCTTTCGAAAGCGGCCACGTTCCTTATATTGGCAAAGTACAGGGCTTTCTTTATCAAGAACTAGGCTGGAAAACCTTGGATTCCACCCTTAGTGGTCATGTGAGTCCTGACTTTTGACTCGTCCAAATAAATTGCCCTTGCAATGGTTTGATCTTTTGGAATTTATTCCAGTCCAGAAAAGGGAGCTTGATCAGTGATAACTAAATCAGTTAGGTGAGAGTACTCCTACAGTGTTGATGCTAGCTGATAATCTGGGAATGTGAAACAGTGGTAAACCGGATCGTAGAACTGGATTAGCGTGGACACGATTCCTTCAATTACATGGACCCTTAACAGAGACACCAGTCCTCCATACTTAGCTCTGAAAGCCTCAGGGTTGGTTATCATCCTTGCCAGACCTCTTAAATCCTCTAGTTTTGGAACCTTGAAGGTGTACTTATGAGTTTTCCTTCTACCAAAATCCATTAGCGTAATCTCTTTGTCTGACATTGCAATCATTGTCTTAGTTTAATTTGAAAAAAAGAGACTAGAAGAGAATATTTTTCTTTGTTTTTTAATGTTTTTTAATGAAATGAATGCATGAATGCAGCACACAAAAACATAGAAAAAACATGGGGTCAAAGGGTCGGTGTCATGAAGTTAAGGCTCTACCCATCCCCAAAGGTTTATACTGGTGATTTTTTGTACCTGTCCGCAAAATCATTGACCCCTCTTGGGATAACAACAGCAAGCGGATCGCCAGCGAGCTGATGTATCTTAGAGTGATCTCAAATGAGGGTAGTATCGCGTGACAACTATTCCCGATAGCTTCTGCACTACAATATGGTTTCAGTCTACTAAAAACCTCATCTTCTCAGTTAACCCAATCGACCACACTACTTTCAACAACCGAAGTCGTATAGGCAATGTATTTGCAAAGGGAGTCTCCACTGAGTTTGATGGTCGACTGGGGACTCTTAACTGGGATTCACTCCCCGCAAGATTACCCGTATAATGCCATCACCTATCTTAGGTGTATA
Organism: Lathyrus tuberosus; assembly: GCA_022829125.1. NCBI lineage: Eukaryota > Viridiplantae > Streptophyta > Magnoliopsida > Fabales > Fabaceae > Lathyrus > Lathyrus tuberosus. The sequence continues at coordinate 6,857,914 of JALAZF010000270.1, read as the reverse complement.
CTCAATCTTTCCACATGCGGCATCACACGCATTCCTATTAGCAGAAAAATAATCATAGATATCAAATAGGAAAAGCAGTATATATATTTATCTTAATCATCCTAGACCTCTAGTCTTATGATCCTATACAGACAATGACTCCCCAGCAGAGTCGCCGTTTCTGTGATACTTTGAGAACTTGAGGTTTCATCCCTTGGGAATGCAAGAAAGAATGCCTCCCACTGTGGTCGCCACTTTTCTGTAGCACGATTTTTATGGTTTCAAATCACTATCGCTTTGGTACTATAGTTCAATTCATTTTTTATCCTGTTGAGCTGATTAAGGAAGGGAAATAGATGTCTCCAGTTAACCCTGCTTGCAAACTGAGATTAAACAGTCAAAACTGTTGGTTTACAGATGCTATCAAGAGGGGTTCATCCTTAAGGGTTATTTGCTTAAAAATAGTGTCTAGGCTATTGGTAAGATGTTAGGTATGATGCTTTTTGATTGATGTGTGAAGGTACGGGATTTTGGGTTTTTGATTAGTATGCTCGCTAAGATTTTGCAATCTTATGCCTACGTATTCCCGAAACAGGAAAATCAGAGCGATCGTAGTTCCCCCTATTCTAAGGGAGGAAAAAGGTGTTTTGGTGTCTTGTTCAAAGCCCAAGACATGAAGCTAAAGGTGGTTTGTATCTTGTTCAAAGCCCAAGATGTGAAGCTAAAGGGTTTTGGCTGAGAGAGAATTTGTCATCTCTAAAGAGAAGTTGTTGATGTTTGTATGTTGTGAGCACAGCACAAGTTTGATGCTAAAAGGGTGATTGACTCAACCGGGGTTTTCTTTATACAAAGCCTAAGAGGAGGCGGGAAGTTTTACTTTTCTAGAGGAAAATGTTCTTTCTGTCTTGTACAAAGCCCAAGGTTGAGGCTAAAAGGGATTTTGACTCCATTGAGGAGAATATATCTTGTATAAAGCCCAAGATGGAGGCAGAAAGGGTTTGACTCAACAAGAGAGTACTTTTGTCTGTCCTGTATAAGCCCAAGACATAGGCTAAAAAAGGTTGACTCAACAAGAGAGTCTGAAGGTTGATTGACTCAACAAGAGAGTCTTTTATACTCAACAAGAGAGTGATTTGTTGTCTCGTACAAAGCCCGAGATTGAGACTAAAAGGAGATTGACTCAACAAGAGAGCCTTTTATACTCAACAAGAGAGTGTTTTATATGTCTTGTACAAATCCCAAGAAGGAGGCTAACAATGGTTGACTCAACAAGAGAGTCTTTTATACTCAACCCAACAAGAGAGCATTTTTCTATCTCGTATGAAGCCCGAGATGGAGGCTAAAAGGAGGTTGACTCAACAAGAGAGTCTTTTATACTCAACAAGAGAGTGATTTATATGTCTTGTACAAAGCCCGAGACGGAGGCTAAAGGTGGATTGACTCAACAAGAGAGTCTTTTATACTCAACAAGAGAGTGGTTTTTTATATGTCTTGTACAAAGCCCAAGACGGAGGCTAAAAAGTGATTGACTCAACAAGAGAGTCTGAAAAGGTTAGCTCTGCTAGGGAGAATCATTTGTACAAAGCCCAAGAGGAGGCTGCCTTACCGCTATGGATTATGGAGATCCTGAAGCGGGTCCAAGTGTGGGGAACTCTCATGGGAGAGACCGGGTTTCTGTTGGAGATTGATCTAGAGTTATCGGTGTTTTTTCCTATGTTTGAAAGGAACTTGAGAATGTCTTTGAGACTCAAGGGTCTTAGGTTGTCCAAGTCTAGAGTTTTATCTTTTGTACAATGCCTAAGAGGAGGCACAAGCATTAAGGGATGAGTATCAACCCTACAGTGGCCGAGGTTTTGACGCAGGAAAGACTGCTCTAGCAAAGGATGACTAAGTTCTATCTTATACCTTTAAGAGGTCGTCAAGGTCCTTGTATTAAGCCCAACAGAAGGCATGAGAACTTCTAAGAAGGAGAAGGGTCCTTGTACAACGCTCAAGAGGAGGCGGGGATGCTTTTAGGAAGCCTGTGGGTCCCCAAACCAAGAGAAGTTCAAGAAATGAAATTCACAGAGAAGAGATCATTCCAGGAAAGTTCGAGAATTTGGAAGAAACTCAAGAGATGCCATTCACGGAGAAAAGATCATCTCTGGGGAGTTAGAGTTTCTTTGACAATTTCTAAGGGTGACAGTCTGAGAAAAGGTTCATCGAGAATACTGCCTTTCTCTTTGTTCCATATTGTTTAACCCCAAGAGGAGGGAAGACTGTATTTAAGAGTGACCAACAAGGCTTTACCTAGTACTAGACATAGTTGCCGGGGAAAACTCTAAATAACTATACTAGTATTACACAGTGGATATGTGACAAGTATATAAAGGATGTGAAAGAAGACTTACAGTGAAGCAGCCCCATAATACAGTTATATATATGAAAGCGGTAAATGAAAGCGAATAAACACTTAACCGTTGTAGAGCTTCCATGTTGTTTGGTTAGTTGTTCAACAAAGAAAGTTTTGATAACAACGTATATTTGAATTCAAAATCAAAGGAGAAAGTGCTTTAAAAAGATTGTTGGGGCTTACAGCTCGAGGAGAGGCCCAAGTTTTAACGATGATTGGACCGTTGTTTTGAAAACTGTACAGAGGGACTTAAACAATATGTGAGGCCCAAAAAGTTTTCATGTACAAGGGGATGGGTCTTACACTCTATTAGAGGCCCAAAGATTTTGAAAAGAAAAGAAATGGGGCTTACAACACGAGGGTAGGCCTAGATGATTTGTTTGGCAACGACGATCGCGCCGAGGGTTTTCTTTTAACGCAGAGGGACTTATACAATGTCTGAGGCCCAAAAAGGTTTTGATTAAAAGTGGATTGGGTCTTACACTCTACTAGAGGCCCAAAGAGTTTTAAGAAAAATAATTGGGACTTATAGCTCGAGGAGAGGCCCAATTGATTTTGTTAAAAAGGCGACGATCGCGCTGTTGTTTTTGAAATTGTTCAGAGGGACTTATACAATGAGTGAGGCCCACAATTGGTTTATTTACAAAAGGATCGGGACTTACACTCTATTAGAGGCCCAAAGAGTTTGAAAATGATTTGTTTAGGGTGATTAAGATCAAAACCCTAAATTAATTTCAAAATGTATTTTTATTAAATAAAAACTTAATTAAAATGATCAAAATTATCAAACATGTATGAAAAACAAGTTGTGATCTTGGATTAATGTTTGAAAAATCATGTTTATATCCACAAAATGATTGGAAATCAATTAAGTTTGGAAAATCAAGGGAGAAAATACATTTTAAATGTTGAAAAATAAATAAAATATTATTTCTTTGTAAAAATATCAAGTATATGAAATAATTAATATTTTTAGGATTTTTTGGTAAAATAAAATATTTTACCATTTTTGTGAATTATTAAAAAAAAAAGAATCAACTCAAAATCATTAAAATTCAGAGAGAAATTAATTTTTGAATCAATTAAAAAAAATCACAAAATTCAAATATTCAAATATTCAAAAAATGGTGCCAAGAACACGCGCCACCCTCTATTTCTGCAGATTTGCATTTTCTATCCAATCTCACTAAATACTTGATGATATCATGCAATCTACATATCAATCTGCTCGTTTTCACCTCACGATCATGTCTATGGTCTTCAATTTCATTTATTTTAAGCATGGAATAAGAAATCAAAGAGAAACCTCAAGAACCCTTAAATTTGCATGAAGGCTCAGAAATTCCATACACGATTCAAACAAAGCAATTGATTGAGGGTAAACACTCTATGCATGATTATGAATATATGGCCAAATCATTGTGTAGAAAAATATGCATGGATCAAGAGATGACCAAGTTTAGGCTTACTTGGAGGTCTTGGCAGCAAGAGCAAAGTGATTTTTGAGTTGGAGGTGTTACAGATGAGTTGTGATGATCTGAACAGCTTCCCTACACCATATGGAGTATGTTTGAATGCCTGGACTTGATTGGAAATGGCTGGATCACTTCATGGCATCTCAACTGCAACTTGGTTAAAAGCTTGAGCAATTGGCTGGTGATTTTGTGAAATTGGTGTTCCAGATGTGGTTTAAGTGTTTGGATCACTTCTATATGATGTTTATGAGGTGTGTGTGTGTGTGATTGGTTTGGTTTGAATGGCTCTCAAACTCAAAACCCAATAGTGACTTGCTTTGGAAGGCAATTTTGGAGTGAAGGAAGATATTTTGAGGAAAGCATTTGTTTTATGGCTTTGGTGTACTCAAACTGAGCACAAATGAGCTCTATTTATAGTAGAGCAAGTTTGTTTTGCAAGCAATAGTGAATGGCAACTGCTTCAGAAGTTTGGCAAATGTTGATTAATAGGAATCCAAGTCTCCTCTAGCCATTGACTAGAGGTTAGAGCACAGGATGCTAGTTCCCTAGTTCTTGGATAAGTCTTGACTGAATTCAGTTGGAAAGGGCTCAGTCCATGCCACCTTGGTGCATCCATTAAATGCTCCAAACCAAAATTGGTGTCTTGTCCCTCTTTTAGGCATTTCTAGGTTTGGCATGCTACTTTTGGTTCCAAGGACTTGGGAGGCTGATGGATCCGTGTTTATCCCTCCTTGGTCTCCCCCTGAGGTGTTCAGATGGATAAGCTTGTTTTTCATTTGCAAAATTTGCTCAAATCGAGCAAAATGCACAAATCTGCCTTGTTATGACAGTTTGCAGCAAGGCACATTGTCATTGTCATATCTCATGGTTTAAGTGGAGTTTCATGGAGTTCTTGGCCATTTTGGAAAGCTCTTATATGATACAACACATGTGTGATCATAGTTTGTCTTGATACCTTTTGGATCCAAGTGAAAAATCCCCCTACTTTTGGAAAAAAAAACGAGACAGATTCTGACTTAGTGAAAATTTCACTGTGTGTTGGAAAAAGTGGCATTTCATGTTTTTAGGCATTTTGATTCAACCATAACTCAAAATATATGATGAATTGGAATGAGGTGTATTTGACACTTTTAAAGTATGCCATGAGATCTACAAATCCATCTTTGGATCAACCCAAATGGTTGCTTGGATATCAAGTTATGATCCTTGGAAGTTGGTACCCTAGCCACTTTGTTCCATAACTTAGAAAATTTCTAAGTTTTTTATGGTTACCCCTTTTTCAAGTTATACCACTTTTCTTGATTTTTCTTGATGAATGATGATCCCAATCACATATTAACATCATTTTAGGGTCAAAGAACCATAATTGTGAAAAATCTCAAAAAGTCAAAGTTGACTTTTGTGCACAGTTGACTTTTTGTCAGATGAACTCCAAACTGTGCGATCCTCTATGAAATCAAGTCCTTGACCTAAATTAAACTTGATGGATTGATTTCATAGGTGTTATAGGGTATATTGAATCATGTCCCAAGATTTGGGAGCATGCCTGGGTCAAAAGTCAAAGGCACATTTGACTTTTCCCTCAAAACCCTAATTGTGATTCTGATGAATTTGAAACTTGTTGATCAAGCTTCTTGGATCAATACATTATTGCAAATGGATCGATGTAGTGTGTTAGAGACCCTAAAATCCTCTCTTGAGGTCATGGCTCATGTTTTGTCCCAAAAGTCAACTTAGGGGTGAATTAGGTCAAGAAACCCTAATTCCTGATTTTTTATGAATGCATCCCCTGAGGCAAAATTGACTTGATGATTGGGTTCATGATGTCCCTTGGAGCATCTTAGGTTATGCTTTGAAGCCTTTGGCTCATGCCCAGAGGAAAATTTCCATCTGGAGGCCCTAGTCGACCAAAACCCTAATTTGGTGACACTGGCGATCTTGAGGCTTAATCCACTTGGAATGCTGCAACATTGTGCTTGATCCTTGATGTGGGAGTCCTCTTGATCCATTGTGGATGTTTTAGAGGCTAGAAAAGTTGAAGATCATGTCATTCCTTGATTGATCCTTTGTCTAAGAGCTCTGAGAGGGCTTGAAACCCTAAATTTGATTGTAGTGGATGCTCACCCATCTTTGGGGAGACTAATGAGGTATAATGGTCCATCCATATTGTGATGATGATTTGCACAATGATGGGGAATCTTAGTGGTCAAAATTTGGGGTATGACACAGTTATACAAGAAAATACTTAAGAGAGCATTCGACAAGGTTCGTCTGCGTGAAATCAAGGAGGGAGATCTGGTACTCAAGAAGATTTTGCCATCACAGAAGGATGCCCAAGGGAAGTGGACTCCCAATTACGAAGACCCATTTGTTGTGAAGACAGTCTTTTCAGGAGGATCCCTCATTCTCACAACAATGGATGATGAACAGCTTGCACATCCTGTAAACGCTGATGCAGTAAAAAAATATTATGGCTAAATAAAACCTGCTAGGTCGAAAACCAAAAATGGAGACTTAGGAAATAATGTGTATCCCAGTGGATCATAACCTATGAAGGAGATCCAAGAAAAAATTAGGGATGAAAATAAAAAAATAAAATAATAAGAGCTCTCCAAGTTGAAAACCCGAAAGGGTGGCTTAGGTAAAAATGAACGTCTCGGTGGATTGAAAAGCCGAAAGGGAAGTCCAGGAAAAAGTTAGGGACAATGGCATTTGACTGTATTAGATGGTGTTTACTAATACTGAAGATTAATCCAATTGCTCTTGTCAGAAGCAAGGATCTGGGGCATCTTAGTTATTAGGGATTGTAGTAGTTGTTGGATTCAATGTAAACCTTTCCCTGTTGCCATTTTCACAATTGTAATACTCCATGGAGCTTTTTCCATTTGCAAGCTACCATTCATTAATAAAATACCAATTTTCCCAATCATTTATCGTAGTTTATATTTCCTCTACCTTTTTCTTGTTATGCAAAATGTCATTTATTTGTTAATAAAGAATTTTGAAAACAGAAAGGTTTTTGAAAACAAAATGTTTCAAAAACATCTTGATAGAACATAAAATCTCTTTGACATATGGGAGGATAAAAAAGGAAAATCCTAAGTATCATCAAAAGCTTCAAGGTTGCAAAGGCATTGTCATACCACTTGCAAAATCCCCACTGAAGTTGAAACTGACAACACGTTTGGTTTAATCTATTGATTGTAATCATCATGTTTGAAGAAGTTTCCCCAATGCTCATCCTGTTGATACTTGCTTGAGTTGCTGATGTTGAGGATTCATTCCCCTATGAAAGTCTCCCCACCAAAATCTTGTCTCTCCAGAGTCAGTATTTGCATGCCATGATTATTCGCATCATGTTCAACATGCGCATTTTTGCATTAGCTTCTTATCTTGGGTTTGGTTATCACCGTTTTGATCTCCCTATGAAGTCCAGTTATCACTCTGCTTCGTGGTTGCTGAGTCTTTTCCCTGTGGTCATCACCATATATTGTCTTTTCCCCGGTCGTCACTGGAATTCACCGGTCTGTTCATTCTTGGTGTCCTGAAGTATTGATCGTTACCAATATTTATTCCCAAGTAAAGTCTTCTTATGATCCAATTGTCATTGGTAAACTGCCGTGGTTGTAACCAATATATCCCCTTGAAGTCTAGTTATTACTAGCGCCAATCTGTCAAAAGCTGGTCGTTACCCTTGCTCACGGTCTAAGTCCAATTGATTTAGCACGTACAGAGGAGTCTTTACCCTGTACCTTTTCCTGGTGGTTCCTGGAGATCCCATTTGAACTCTTCACTTTAAGGAATTTCCAGAATATTGGACATTCGAAACTCCAATAATATGTGTTGTTGATCCTATGGTTATAAGGATCCCTTTTTGGCTCAGTGATCCTATTGTTATGAGGATTTTCTTTATTTGCCATCCCTATTGTTATAAGGGTACTGTCAACACATCCCTATTGTTATAAGGGTAATTTCAACACATTCTTATTGATATAAGGAACTTTGTCTTATCTCCTATCATCATAAGAAATTTTGGGATCAATCCTATTGTTATGAGGATCCTGTTTCACTAATTCTATTGTTATAAGAATTCGTTTTGTTTCTTATTGTTATGAGGATCTTGTTTCACTGATTCTATTGTTATAAGAATCTGTTTTGTTTCCTATTGTTATGAGGAGCCTTTTCGCTGATTCTGTTGTCATAAGAATCTGTTTTATTTCCTGTTGTTATGAGGAACTTGTTTGTTAATTTTGTGGTTATGAGAATCTATTTTGCAACTCCTGTTGTCATGAGGATGTTGTACCGTGCAATTTTTGTCGGTGACGCGACCACCTTACCGCATTGGTTGGAATTGGGTGCTACTTTCTGATTTCTTATTTATCCTATGAAGCTGGAAAGGAAAGGGAAGCTATCTAAAACTAACCTTGCACACAAATGTTTTCTTTAACAAATGCTAAGAGATTGGGGGGTCCGGGGTCAGGTTATACAATGGGGAGTTGTCAATTACCCATCCTATATATGGTTATCCATAGATTGTTTAGCATATTCTACTGTTATCTACTTACTGGTGTTTATCTGTCATGGGTTGGGAAAGTTTCTTCTTTGGGAATGTTTGAAAGAGTGTTTTTTGTTGTTTTTCGGGTTTTCCGATGTTTTTGGTAAGGTACTGGACCTAAGGTTTTTGATTAGTTTGCTCGCTAAGATTTCACAATCTTATGCCTATGTATTCCCGTTAAAGAAAACAGGGAAATCAGAGCAATCATAGTTCCTCCTATTCTATGGGAGGAAAAAGATGTTTCGGTGTCTTGTTCAAAGCCCAAGATTGAAGCTAAAGGTTATTTGTGTCTTGTTCAAAGACCAAGATTGAAGCTAAAGGTTTGACTGAGAGGGAATTTATCATCTCTATAGGGATTTTCCTCATCTATTTATCACAGTTGTTGGGTAACTGATTATAAAGGGTAATTAATTTACTGGAATATATGGAATCCATCAATGCCATAATTTCCTTTATAAGGGATTTGTCCAGAAGGAGAAAACTTTAACTCAGTGTAGAACAATGCCATTTTTCCTTAGGAATCTTTCATGCTAAGAGAGGGACATTGGCTTGGATGTAAATAATCCAGAGGCTTGCCACTTATAGCAATTAGATGAAAAAGGGTTTTACCAGGATAAAGAGGGACCACAACTTGGATTTTTGAATCAACAAGTGTGCCACTTACAGCAGTTATCTGGGATTAAGGTTTGTTTAATTTTCTGTTTTGACATGTGATGTACAGAGAAATGTCTTCCTACAGAGAGATTTTTGATTTCCTCTGAGGGGATGTTAGTTTTTGTGTGCCTTGATCAAAGCCCAAGGTTGAAGCTAAAAGGTTGACTCTGTTTAGGGAGTTTTATTTCTGTCTTGTACAAAGCCCAAGATTGAGGCTGAAAAGAGATTGACTCTGCTTAGGGAGATAATTATACAAATACTAAGAGGAGGCTAGAAGGAATTGACTCTTCCGGAGAATATTTGGTCTGTCTTGTACAAAGCCCAAGATTGAGGCTAAAAGGGATTGACTTTACTGGTGAGAGGTTTTATCTGTCTTGTACAAAGCCCAAGATTGAGGTGTCTTGTACAAAGCCCAAGATTGAGGCTAAAAGGTGCTGAGGGATGATCATTATACAAAGCCTAAGAGAAGGCTGGTTGGGGGAATTTCTTATATAAAGCATAAGAGGAGGCTAGCTTCTACTGAGGATTAGTGAGATCCATAGACAGGTCCAAATTAGGGAATCAACTCCTACTGAGGATTGCAGAAGAGTTGAAATATCAGAGACCATGAGGTTCTGAGTTTTCTGATAGTTTTTACTGGGAGTAACTTGTCCCTAGCTGGGGAAATTTGAAGTGAGAGTTTAAAGATTGAGTTTTGAAACCTATGGAGGTTTTAACTCTGTTGGTGATTAATGAAATGATCAGGGTTTATCCTGTGTTTTTAGGAAACTTGAGGGTTTCTTTGAGATCCAAAAGGAGATGAGATTGTCCAAGTCTACTGGCATGAAAAGGTTTATCTTTGTATGATGCCCAAGAGGAGGCTGATGTTTTAAGGGATGAGAATCAACCCTAAACTGGCTTGATGTTTTAAGATTCTGACTCTCTGTAGGATTGAACTATCAAAGGATGATTAAGTTATGTCCTATACTAAGCCCAAGAGGAGGCATGAGAACTTTTAAGAAGCCTGCGGGTCCTTGTACAAAGCCCAAGAGGGGGCTGGGGATGCTTTTTGGAAGCTTGTGGGTCCAAACCTAAGAAAAGTTCAAGAAAGGTTTCACCTGGAATAATCCTTTCTTTAGTGAACAGTTCTAGGGTTTGAAGAAATTCAAGAGAGGTTTCACCGGGAATTAATCCTCTCAGGGGGAAATGAATTTCTTAGACAAATTTCTAGATAGTGACAGTCTTGAGAAAAGTTTCACCAGGAATAATGCCTTTCTCTGTTCCATATTGTATAAGCCCAAGAGGAGGCAAGACTGTATCTGGAATTTCCTATGGGGAACTAGTATTGACTGTGTTGAAAGAGTGACCACTGGTTTTATCTAATCCTAGACCTAATTGTTGGGGAAAACTCTAAGCAAGATATACAGGCATATATATATATATATAGATGAAATATTTAAACAAGTATGTAAAAAAAGCTAGTAGAACTAACAAGTGAGCAAGCTTCCAGTGTTACAGCTCTATGGTTAGTTATTCAAGAAAGTTTTGATAACAACTATGAATTTGAATCTAAATCAAAAGGGAAGTTGTTTTGAAAGGGAGTTTGGGGCTTATACTTAAGGAGAAGCCCAGATGAATTCATTTGAAAAGGCGACGATCGCGTCGTAGTTTTGAAAATCACAGAGGGACTTATACAATGCTAGAGGACCAAATTATTGTATTTTACAAAAGAGATGGGTCTTACACTCTATTAGAGGCCCAAGGTTTATTTTTATACAAGAAATGGAGCTTACAGCTCAAGGAGAGGTCCAGATGAAAAACAACGATCACACCGTTATTTTGAAAACTGTACCGGGACTTATACAATGACTGAGGCCCAAAAAAGTTTTTGTCTAAAGGGGGTTGGGTCTTACACTCTATTAGATGCCCAAAAAATGTTTGAAAAAAGAAAGATGGGACTTACAATACAAAGGAGACCCAGATGATTTTTGTTTTGAAAGCGGCGATCGCGCCGAGATTTTTGAAATCGTGTCAGGACTTATACAATGACAGAGGCCCAAAAAAAGGTTTGTGTGACAAGGGATGGGTCTTACACTCTATTAGAGGCCTAAAGTGTTTATGTGAAGTTTGAAAAATCAAAATTTAGAGAAAACCCTAATTTTTTAATTTAAAAGATATAATTTTCAAAGGAAATTAAATAAAAAATGATATAAAATATCAAATATATTCAAAAACAAGTTATCAACTTTGAAAAATATTTTGAAAAAATCATGTTTAATCACATGAAAGTTTGAAATTCATTTGAAGTTGAAAAATCAAGAGAAAGAAATATTTTTAAATGCCTAAAAACAAATAAAAACATAATTCTTTACAAAAATACCAAATATGTGAAATAAATAATATTTTTGTGAAATTTTTGTAGAATAAAATATTTTAATATTTTTGTGAATTTTCAAAGAAAGAACCAATTAAAAATAATTAAAATTGAGAGAGAAAATAATTTTGGAATTAATTAATAAAAACCATGAAAAATGTGAAAAATAGCAAAATAGGGGAAAACGGCAAAATGGTCTGGGTGGGTCTAGAACCCACGACCTCCCATCCAAACACGTGTGTGCGCTACCACTGGGGTGGTGATACATCCGTGTATCAAAACCACCCCATAAACATATATGGGTGACAAGGTTTTAGGCCTGGCCAAGGCGCCATGGCCTGGCCCTTGCCCAAGTTGTCATTTCTCCATGGATTTGGACAAAATTTAGATGGATCCTGCCTAGAATTTCATGAGGAATCCAATGATGCTTTTAGATTTTTCTAAAGATGCTCCCATTTTAAAACCCGATAGTGGTTTCAAAATAGGAAAAGATTTACATGTTCTATGCCATCACATCATACAAGCAATAATAGCATGGTAAATTGGTTCAAACACAACACATATGATATGTATGAGATGTCCATGATCAATGGACATCAAAGCAATGCATAATTTAAAGAGTTCAAGTTGTCATGTACTTACCTCTTGAAGCTCCTTGTGCTATCTTTCAATATGCTTGTGGCAGAAGTGATCCAATGCTTTAGACACCTTTGATTGATCCCTTAGAAGCTTTTAGAATGATCAAAACCAGCTGGAATCCTCAGGAACAAGAATTGGCTATTTCTTGCAAAAGTGGCAAAAATGACTAAAATGGTAACTCACTCAAATGGTGTTACAGTTGAGGGAAACCTATTGGGACAGTTTGAGGATGATATTTGGAGCGTGTTTGTAGCTTTTTTTGGTTTTGAAAGTGACTGAATCAAGACATGGCTTGTAAAATACAGAAAAGTCAAAATTTGAGGTTTTGGAGGTTGACTTTCTGATTTTGGTGTTTCAAATCAAGGATGAGTGTTTTAACAACTTATATATGATACATTGGATGTGTTTGGATCATGAGCTGTGGTGGAATTGCTCTCTTACTCAAAATTCAGTGGTGACTTGGAAAAGAAGGTATTTCTGCATAATGAGAGAGATTTTGAGGAAAGTAAGTGTTGTTGTGCTTTGGTGTACTCAAACTGACCACAATTGATGTCTATTTATAGTGCAACAAGTTTGTTTTGGCATCAATAGTGAATGGAGGCTTGGACAGTCCCTTGGCTAATGGTGATCAAAAGGAATCTCAAGTCTCCTCTAGCCATTGACTTGAGGTTAGGGCACAGGCTATGAGTCCTTTGGTTCAGATATAAGGCTTGACTCAATTCAGTTAGCAATGTCTTGATGCTTGCCACCTTGTGAATCCATTGAATGCATTGAAACAAAATTGGAGTCTTTGAAATTTTTAGCCTTTTTAGGGGACACATAGCTACATGTAGATCCTTGTGTCATACCCCAAATTTTTACCACTAAGATTTCCCATCATTGTGCAAATCATCATCACAATATGGATGGACCATCATGCCTCATTAGTCTCCCCAAAGATGGGTGAGCCTTCACTACAATCAGAATTAGGGTTTCAAGCCCTCTCTGAGCTGTAGACAAAGGATCAATCAAGGAATGACATGATCTTCAACTTGTCTAAACCTCTCAAACATCCCCAATGGATCAAGAGGACTCACCTCAAGGATTAAGCACAAGGCTGCAACAGTCCCAGTGAATCAAGCCTCAAGATCGCCAGTTTCACCACATTAGGATTTTGGTCGACCAGGGCCTCCAGATGGGAATTTTCCTCTGGGCATGAGCCAATTCTTCAAGACATAACCTAATATACTCCATGGAACATCATGGACCCAATCATCAAGTCAATTTAGCCTTAGGGGATGCATTCACCAAAAATCAGGAATTAGGGTTTCTTGACCTAATTCACCCCTAAGTTGACTTTTGGGACAAAACATGAGCCAAGACCTCAAAGGAGGATTTGAGGGTCTCTAATACACCACATTGATCCATTTGCAACAATGGATTGGTCTAAGAAGCTTGAGCAACAAGTTTCAATTTCATCAGAACCACAATTAGGGTTTCGAGGAAAAAGTCAACAGTGCCTTTGACTTTTGACCAAGACATGCTACCAAACCTTGGGACATGATTTAATACACCCTATAACACTTATGAAATCAATCCATCAAGTTTGATTTAGGTCAAGGACTTGATTTCATAGAGGATCGCACAGTTTAGAATTCATTTGACAAAAAGTCAACTGCGCACAAAAGTCAACTTTGACTTTTTGAGATTTTTCACAATTATGGTTCCTTAATCCTAAAATGATGTTAATGTGTGATCGGAATCATCATTCATCAAGGAAAATCAAGAAAAGTGGGATAACTTGTAAAAGGGGTAACCATAAAAACTTCGAAATTTTCTAAGTTATGGAACAAAGTGCCTAGGGTACCAACTTTGGAGGATCACATCTCCTAAACCACAAGGCCATTTTTCCCCATCCAAAGCTGGATTTGTAGCTCTCAAGGCCCTCTACAAAAGCTTTAAACACAACTCATTCCAATTCCTCATGGATTTTAAGTTATGGAATGATCAAAATCACAAAAAGTGAAAATGTCACATTTTTCCAACACTTAGTGAAATTTTCACTAAGTCAGAATCTATCTTACTTTTTTCAAAATGTAGGGGCATTTTTCACTTGGATCCAAAAAGTATTAAAACCAATTATGATCAAACAGTTGTTGTATCATATGAGGGCTTTCAAAAATGGCCAAGAACTTCATCAAATTCCACTTGAGCCATGAGATATGACAATGGCAATATGCCTTTCTGAAAACTGTCAAAGCAAGGAAGATTTGTGCATTTTGCTCGATTTGACAAATTTGTGCAAATGACAAACACACTTATCCATCTGAACACCTTAGGGGGAGACCAAGGAGGGACAAACACTAATCCATAAGCCTCCCAAGTCTTTGGAACCAAAAGTAGCATGCCAAACCTAGAAATCCCTAAAAGAGGGACAAGACTCCAATTTTAGTTTGGAGCATTTAATGGATGTACCAAGTTGGCATGGACGGAGCCATTTCCAATTGAATTCATTCAAGACATATCTAAGAACAAGGGAACCAGCAGCCTGTGCCCTAACCTCTAGTCAATGGCTAGAGGAGACTTGGATTTCCATTGATCAACATTGGCCAAACCTCTGCAGCAGTTGCCATTCACTATTACTTGCAAAACAAACTTGCTCCACTATAAATAGAGCTCATTTGTGTTTAGTTTGAGTACACCAAAGCCATCAAATAGATGCTTTCCTCAAAATCTCCTTCTTCACTCCAAAATTGCCTTCCAAAGCAAGCCACTATCGGGTTTTAGGTTTGAGAGATATTCCAACCAAACCAATCACACACACAGTTCATAAACATCATATAGAAGTGATCCAAACATTTAAACAACATCTGGAACACTGATTTCACAAAATCACCAGCCAACTGCTCAAGGTTTTAACCAAGTTGCAGTTGGGATACCATCTTCAGTTCCAGCTTGTTTCAAACCATTCCAAGCACTCAGGCACATCACTTAGCACCTAGGGAAGCTATCCACATCATTGGAACCTAGCTGTAACACCTCTAACATAAAACACGATCACCAGCTGCAAGAGGTAAGCATGAGCCCTTCTAACTCTATGATCCATGCATTTTTTGCTGCACAATAATTTGGTCATATGTTCATAATCATGCATGGAGTGTTTTCCCTCAATCAATTGCTTTGTTTGAATTATGTATGGAATTTCTGAGCCTTCATGCAAATTTTAGGGTTCTTGAGGTTTCTCTTTGATTTCTTATTCCATGCTTAAAATAAATGAAATTAAAGACCATAGACATGATCGTGAGATGAAAACGAGTAGATTGATATGTGGATTGTGTGATTTCATCAGTATTCAGTGAGATTGATGAAAAAATGCAAATCTGGGCAAAACAGAGCACGCGGGCAAGGCCAAGATATTCTTGGCGCCCATTTTCAAAATTTGAATATTTGAATTTTTGTGATTTTATTTAATTGATTCAAAAATTAATTTCTCTCTGAGTTTTAATGATTTTGAGTTGATTCTTTTTTTTAATAATTCACAAAAATGTTAAAATATTTTATTTTACCAAAAAATCCCAAAGATATTACTTATTTCATATATTTGATACTTTTGCAAAGAATTAATGTTTTATTTGTTTTTAACATTTGAAATATTTTTCTCCCTTGATTTTCCAAACTTAATTGATTTCCAATTATTTTGTGGGTATAAACATGATTTGTCAAACATTAATCCAATACCACAATTTGTTTTTCACACATGTTTAACAATTTTGATCATTTTTATTGAATTTTTATTCAATTAAAATATATTTTGAAAACAAATTAGGGTTTTGATCAATTCAACCCTCATCAAATCTTTTTCAAACTTTTTGGGCCTCTTGGTAGAGTGTAAGACCCAACCCTTTGTAAAAACAAACCTTTTTGGGCCTCAGTGTATTGTATAAGTCCCGATCCCATCAAAAAGTTCGGCGCGATCGTCGCCTTTTTAACAAAAAAACCTTGGGACTCTCCTTGAGTTGTAAGCCCCATATTTTCTTTTAAAATCATTTTTTGGCCTCTAATAGAGTGTAAGACCCAACCCCCTTTTAACCAAAATGTTTTGGGCCTCAGTGCATTATATAAGTCCCGATACGCTAAAGAAATCTCGGCACAATCGCCAGTTCAAAAATCAAACCATCTGGGCCTACCCACGTGTTATAAGCCCCATTCTTTTTCTTTAAACACCTTTGGGCCTCTTGAGAGAGTGTAAGACCCATCCCTTTGTACAGAAAACCTTGGGCCTCTCCTTGAGCTGTAAGCCCCAACAATCTTTTCAAAGCACTTTCTCCTTTGATTTAGAATATAATATTGTTATCAAAGCTTTCTTTGTTGAACAACTAACAAAACAGCATGGAAGCTCTACAACCGAGTAAGTGTTTACGCGCTTTCTTTATTTGCTTTCATATATATATATATATATATATATATATATATATATATATATATATATATATATAACTGTATTGTGGGGCTGCTCACTGTAAGTCTTCTTTCACAAACTTTTATATACTCGTCAAATATCAACTGTGTAATACTAGTATAGTTATTTAGAGTTTTCCCCGACAACCACGTCTAGCACTAGGTAAAGCCCTGTTGGTCACTCTTAAATACAAACAAAACTAGATCCCCATAGGATTACCAGACACAGTCTTCCCTCCTCTTGGGGTTAAACAATATGGAGACTTGAAAGGCAGCATTCTCGATGAACCCTTAGTCAGACTGTCACTCTTAGATATCATCAAAGAGACTCTACTCCCCATAGATGATCTTTTCTCCGTGAATGGAATCTCTTGGGTTTCTTCAAAATTCTCGGACTTTCCTGGCTTGATCTATTCTCGGTGAATGGCATGTCTTGAACTTCTCGGGGTTTGGGGACCCACGAGCTTCTTAAAAGCATCCCCGCCTTCTCTTGGGAGTTGTACAAGGACCCTTCGGTTTCTTAAAAGCTCTCATGCATTCTCTTGGGCTTAGTACAAGGACCCAAAGACCTCTACAGGTATAGGAATAGAACCTAGTCGTCAATTTTCTAGAGCTGTCTTTCTGAGTCAAGTGTCAGACCAGTTAATGGGTTGACCTTCATCCCTTAACATACCATCTTTCTCTTGGGCATCATACAAAGATCATTTACTACCTGAGAATCGATTTCTCAAACCACCTGTAGACTTGGACAGTCTCAATACCCTTTGGATTTCCCATTTCCTTAAAGAACAGGAAATAACCTGGATCCTCTGATCAATGCCAAGGCACAACCATACCTTTAATCTTTCCCTTTATAAGAACTGATTTTCTATTTATCCAACATATTGGACCTGTCACTAAACTGAAACAGTCACCAGCATAAATAGCCTCCTCTTGGGCTTCGTACAATGATTCTCCCCAGTGGAGCTAACCTTTTCACACTCTCTTGTTGAATATAAAAGACTCTCTTATTGAGTCAAACCTGTTTAGCCTCCATCTTGGGGTTCGTACGAGATACTAAAACACTCTCTTGTTGAGTATAAAAGACTCTCTTGTTGAGTCAAACCTGTTTAGCCTCCATCTCGGGCTTCGTACGAGATACTAAAACAGTCTCTTGTTGAGTATAAAAGACTCTCTTGTTGAGTCAAACCCCTTTTAGCCTCCATCTCGGGCTTCGTATGAGATAATTAAGTATAAAAGACTCTCATGTTGAGTCAAAACCTTTTAGCCTCCGTCTTGGGCTTCGTACAAGACACATAAAAGCAATCTCTTGTTGAGTCAACCCTTTTAGCCTCTCTCTCAGGCTTCGTACAAGACACATAAAAACACCCTCTTGTTGGGTCAATAGCCTCCTCTTAGGATTTGTATAAGAAAACCCCGGTTGAGTCAATCAACCTTTTAGTATCAAAATATGTGCCTTACTCTCAGCAAAGTTCAGCAGGAGAAGAGGTCTTGGAGGAACAAGTACCATATTCTCAATGTGGAGTGTAAGAAAATACAGCAGCTATTAAGAGAAAAAGATGCTCTGATTGAGATTTTAGAGCAACATGCTGTAGAAAATCAGGATGACCAAAGGAATTTGCTCGCTCATTTCACTTGGCAAAGGAATGACAACCCGACAACGGCTCAAGAGCCCTGGTCAAAGAAAAGGAAAGTACCAGAACCAGCACCTGAGCTCTCCTCAGAGAGGACTCATGACCCATTAGCTTAGATTTCCTTTCGCAACACTTTGTAATTTACTGTATTTCCGTTTCTGCAATCCTTTGAATTCAATAAAACGGGGTTTCCCCACTGTTTGATATTTGCAATCTAATTGTCGAAGTTTACTTTGAATAAACAAAAACATACAATTAAAATACTCATTGCATATCATTCATCATTCTCACTTAACGCATTCTTCTTACCTACGAATCTCACGTTTGCGTCTCGATTCTAGAGTCAAACTGTCTCATTCGTACAATACTCGGGCCAATCTTTAGAAAAAGATAGATGATCTCGAGGAAGAGAACAGAGAGTTGAGGGAAGAGATCGACACTCTGAAAGAGGATCTGAGAAAGCTTCATAACAACATGCAAGCTCTAGCAGAAGCTCAAATGCAACAACAAAGGATTGTGATCTTAGAGATTACATCTACGCCCATAGAGGAGAAGTATGATCCTAGGTACAAAATGCCGAAAGATCGTCCCTGGGTTATGCCTATTAACTATATCCCGGAAGGATATGTTCCGCCGATCAACGAGGATCAGGGAACCGCAGCAGGAACCGCTGGGCCTGAAGGTTACAAACTTCGGGAAAGCGAAGATGTCAGGGGCATGACAGCAACTCTTGAAGGTTACAAACTTCGAGAGGCACCGAGAGTCTTGGCCATAATGACTATACCACCACCCGTGGTACACACTGTCCCGGAAGGACAGGTTCCACAGATACCTTCTAGTGGAAATGAAAGCATGCTCGACAGAATGAATGAGTTCCAGGAACAATTCCTGGAGATGCAGAAGGAACTTCAAGCCCTTCGCAGTCAGGATTTATTTGGAAAGGAAGCCACAGACCTTTGCTTGGTCCCCAATGTAAAGTTCCACACAAATTCCAGGTGCCCGATTTTGAAAAGTACAAGGGTAACTCTTGCCCTCAAAGTCATTTAGTGATGTAAGCTCGATGAATGTCAACTCAGACAAAGAATCAAGAGCTACTGATTCACTACTTTCAGGATAGTTTAACCGGTGCCGCACTCAAATGGTACATGGACTTAAACCACACTACGATCGGCACATTCAGAGATCTTGGCGCTCCTTTCGTTCAACAATATACATACAATTTGGACATGGCACCGGACAGAGATTAACTCAGATCGATGTCACAAAAGGACAAGGAAACCTTTAAGGAGTAGGCTTAGAGATGGCGTGAAGTTTCCGCCCAGATTTGTCCACCTCTTGAGGAAAAAGAGATGACAAAGATCTTCTTAAAAACCTTGAGCTTATTTTACTACGATAGAATGGTTGCCAGTGCGCCCAGCGACTTCACCGAAATGGTGGGCATGGGGGTACGTCTCGAGGAAGCAGTCCGAGAAGGACGTTTAGTTAAAGACACTAGATCCTCAAGCAGTACAAAACGATACGGTAGTGCTCTCCCTAAGAAAAAAGAGTAGGATATCGGGAATATCTCTCTCGGAAAGCAAAGGCGACGATATCAACCAGTAGCCGCTGTAACTCCTACTATCAATCCCGCGCCTGTTCCTACGTATCAACCTCAGGTTGGTCAGAGCCAACCTAATCAACAACAACTTCAGCAAAGGACACAACAGTCTCTTTAGTAGACTCATCCTCCATACTACAACAATCGTACAATGCGACCATTGCTTCCATTATTAATAGTTAAGGGGCACGTCCAAACCAAGTCTCCTCTTACAGTATCGGAAAATCCGCCTTTCTGGTTCAAAACGGATCAGACCTATCCTTACCATTAAGGAGGACCAGGGCATAGCATAGAAAACTGTCTCAGTTTCAAATATGACGTACAAAAGCTTGTTAGGAGCGGTGTCTTATCTTTAAAAGATACGAATCTGAATGTTCTCACAAACCCACTGCCTCAACATGAGAAAGCTACAGTCAATTTGATAGAGGGAGAGTCTAACACCATCTATCAAATTCATGATGTACTCTTATTAAGGGCCAATTTGGTCAAGATTCATTGTAGACAGGGCGGATATGGCCATGTGCCACCTCATAATTATCACCAGTGTGATATCTGCTCTAAAAATAATCAAGGATATTCTGTGGTGTAATCAGCTCTACAGGAACAATTGGATCTTGGATGGATCCAAGAGCATTGAGTTCTTGGAGTCAACATGACCTATACGAATTCCAATATCATTCAGAACCACGACATTCGTGCAATGAATGTCAACCTGGTGGCGATGCACTCAAGGAAAAGCCAGTATCATAATCTGCTGCGGCACGATTACAATTCCTGTCTGACTTACTCGGTAAACAAACAGGGATGCTCTTTCGTATAAGAGGCCCTCCAGTGTCAGATGGATCTTGGATGGATCCAGGACTACCATGATAAAAATCCTTATCAGATCAACATGATTCAAATCTTTGATATTCGTCTGATGAATACCAGCTTGGTGGAGTTACATGCCAAGCAGGTCCAACTCGGTTTTCTCACTTCACATTATTATCTGAGTTGTAAAGGATGTTGTGAGAGTAACCAAGGGTGCACTCTCGTTCAGAGAACTTTACAACACTTGTTAAACCACTGGTGGCTCCCAATCTATCTGGGTGAAGACACGCAACAAATCAGTGTGCTTAATGGAAAACCTACTCAGGGTCAAAGTCAGGATGTCCGATCTATGGAAACAAACCTGGTAAGGTTGCACTGCATTCAAAGCGGGCGTGTCCAGGTGCCACCACACAACTATGAATGTTGTAGAGTTTGCTCGGAGAGTAACCAAGGATGCTACCTTGTGCGGGCAGCCCTTCAAGGTCAGTTGGATTGTAAAGAGATTCACTCGTGTCTGAGTTCCGAGCCAATCAACTGGACGCCAGACTACTTCGCTGATCAAACCAAAGATGTGGTTGTAATCTCTGATCCTGAGAGGACCAAGGATGTTTATACCATCATCCCTCTACTGTACAAATCAAAGGTTCTTAGCCAAGAACTGATTGAAGTTACTTACGACAGTCAGAAAAATCAGAAGGCTCCTATAGTTATCTATCTATCGGGACTGTTACCGTATGAATCAGCTAAGGTGATCCCTTACAAATACGATGCAATAATAATTGAGAATGGAAAGGAAATTCCATTACCCTCCGTTGTGAATATTGCAGACATCAGTCAAGTGACACGGAGCAGTCGAATCTTCAACTGAGGAGTTGTAGAACCTAACAAAGAAAAGGAACTTCCGACAGAAGCTCCTGATCCACCAGTCGGTCAATCCAGTAATCCCGACCTTTCAAAGAACGACGATGAGATGCTGAAGCTCATCCAAAGGAGTGAATACAACATTGTTGATCAACTGTTACAAACTCCTTCAAAGATCTCAGTGCTATCACTTTTACTCAGTTCCGAAGCCCACAGAGAGGCTCTACAGAAAGTCTTAGAGCAGGCCTTTGTGGAACAGGATGTGTCAATACGACAGTTCGATAACATCATCTCTAACATCACTTCCTGCAACAACTTAGGATTCAGTGATGAGTATTTTCCAGAGGGAGGCAAAAGTCATAACATGGCGCTCAATATCATAGTTAACTGCCAGGACGATTCTTTAGCCAGCGTACTGGTAGACACAGGATCGGCCATCAACGTTATGCCGAAGTCCACTTTAATGCGACTATCATTCAAAGGACCCCCGATGAGGGGCAGTGAGGTCATCGTCAAAGCCTTTAACGGATCTCGGAAAGCAGTTTTGGGCGAAGTCGACCTTCCCATAACTATCGGCCCTCACACTTTCCTAATCACTTTCCAGGTCATGGACGTCCAAGCAGCGTACAACTGTTTATTAGGAAGATCTTGGATACACCAGGCTAGGGCAGTCACTTCGACGCTGCACCAGAAACTAAAGTTCGTCAAGAACGATCAACTCGTCGTGGTTTTTGGAGAACAAGCCTTGATCGTGAGTAACCTGTCATTATCTACTTGTATAGAACCCGAGGAGGTTGTTGGGACTCAGTTCCAAGCACTTTCGGTGAGCAATGAGAATCAGTCAGAAAAAGGAACATCGATTTCCTCATACAAAGATGCTCTCAACGTAATCGAGAGTAACAACGCAAAAGGATGGGGACAGCTTGTCATTCCTACTGATAATAAAACAAAGAAGGGTCTTGGTTTTTCTGCGACCTGCACCCAGACTGCTGCTAGCGATGAAAGTCTTCATCCCATTCAAGACTTCTTCCACAGTGGAGGTTTCCTTCACCCAGTGCCTCAAGCAGTCCATACCATCAACGAGGGAGACCCCTCTGATACGAATAAAGAATGGAAGTCCTATCTTAATGAGGACGGGTATATGTCTCAGGAAGAGGTGCCTACACCATTTTGCTATCCCGCACAGAGTCCGAGATTTATACCAAGGTCAGATGTCGAAATGATATACGGAGATTGTGATCCAGAAGGATGCCGTGCTCCACCAAATTCATTAGAGAAAGACACTCGGATGAAATACAACTTTGACCATGACTATTATTGCCAAATGGATGGTTTGTCTATGTGGTAGCCATACCCAGGAGACTTGGGGCAAGAAAATCAGCCGAACAAAGAAAATCAGCCGAACAATGAAAATCAGCTGAGCGTCATTGGAAAAAATAGTTGCATCCCCACCATGTCATGGGATCAACACTCAGGTCATTTAGGAAATATCCAGCATGACTATGAATTTGCAACGTTCGCCGGACTAGATTTCATCAACTATGCTTTTTCCGAGGTCAACGTCATCGAAAGAGATGACTCCTCCAGTTCCAAAGAAGTGTGGTTCACCTTAGGACAACCGAGTGGAAAATACAACTTCATGGTCAAATACACCGCTCCTGAGAGCTCTCACATCAGGCTCGAAGACATTCGGCCAACTGGGTGGGGAGATCCACCTGAGAGTACAAATACTCTACAAAATAAACTGAGGAATCCTCCTACGACAACTCTGCCTGGGAGACAAATTCCAATGATCCTGCTCCGCCAGAAATCAGCGTTATTTCTGAAGACAAGCTAAGAAAGAAGGTACCAGACTTTGTGATTCACCGAGGAGTTCGCCGCCAATGGGTTGCTGTCGATGTTCCGAAGATTGTTCATAAGTCTAAGTAATTGCCGTCTTTAACCTTTCACCCGGCCCAGGTGAAACAGATGTTTTGATAGGGCTCGCTTTCTGTAATTATCCATTTTCGCTTCGCCCAAAGCGACAGAGTTTTGTTTTATAGGGCTGTAGTTTCAAGAATTGACAAATCATAAATAAAATAACGTCGTTCTGTAATCTCCGCATTAATTATTGTTTTCTCTTTTTGCTTTTCTCAGAAAATGGTAATCCTAAAAAACAATTCAATAATAAAAACAAGCAGTTATCAGAAAATACACTGCACACACTTGCATTTTCTCTATCTCTTCTAAACACAAATCATACCGTCATGCAGATTGCTTGTTTTAAACCCCCTTGAAACATACGATCCAATGCCTTCTCCCAACTTTGAGTTCCCGGTATTTGGGGCTGAAGAAGAAGTTGACGACGAAATTCCAGAAGAGATCTCCCGACTACTCAAACAGGAGGAAAAGTGCATTGAACCTCACAAAGAGCCATTGGAAACAGTCAACTTGGGTTCAGAAGAAGAGAGTAAAGAAATCAGGATTGGGGCACTGCTCAGTCCAACTGCCAAAGAGAGTTTGATAAAGCTTCTCAGAGAATTCCCCGATGTATTTGCTTGGTCTTATCAGGACATGCCAGGGTTGGATACCAGCATCGTAGAACATCATTTACCATTGAAATCGGAATGTCTGCCACTAATACAGAGGTTGAGACGGACTCACCCAGACATGGCCATCAAAATCAAGGAGGAGGTACAGAAACAGATTGACGCGGGTATCCTCGCTACATCAGAATATCCTTAATGGTTAGCCAACATCGTACCCGTTCTAAAAAAGGACGGAAAAGTCAGAATGTGTGTCGATTACAGAGATCTAAACAAGGCTAGTCCAAAGGAAGACTTTCCTTTACCACACATTGACATGATGGTAGACAGTATAGCAAAGTTCAAAGTTTTCTCCTTGATGTTTTTAATTGATATGTGAAGGAGATACTGGATTTTGTGTTTTTGATTAGTGTGCTCGCTAAGATTTTTCAATCTTATGTCTACGTATTCCCGTTTAACGAAACAGGGAAATCAGAGCGATCGTAGTTCCTCCTATTCTATGGGAGGAAAAAAGGGTTATTTTGGTGCCTTGTTCAAAGCCCAAGACATGAAGCTAAAGGTGGTTTGTATCTTGTTCAAAGCCCAAGATGTGAAGCTGAAGGGTCTATTTGTATCTTGTTCGAAGCCCAAGATGTGAAGCTAAAGAGTTTTGACTTTAGAGAGAATTGGTCATCTCTAAAGAGGGGTATTTGGTCTGTTTGTCACAACTGTTGGGTGACTGGTTATAAAGGAGAATTACTTTAACTGGGATATGTGATCCAGCAATGCCATAATTTCCTTTATAGGGGATTTTTAACCTGAAGGAGAAGACTTTAACTCAGTTTAGAGAAATGCCATCTTTCCTTAGGAATTTCTCATGCTAAAAGAGGGACAGTGGCGTGGATGTAAATAATCCAGAGGCTTGCCGCTTACAGCAATTAGATGAAGGAAAAGGAGTTGCTGATGTTTGTATACAGTGAACGAGGCACAAATTTTGATGCTAAAAGGTTGATTGACTCAACCGGGGTTTCCTTATACAAAGCCTAAGATGAGGATACTGACCCAACATGAGGGTGTTTTTGGTATCTCGTACGAAGCCCGAGAGAGAGGCTAAAAGGGTTTGACTCAACAAAAGAGTGCTAACAAGTGACTGACTCAACAAGAGAGTGCTTTTATCTGTGTCTTGTACGAAGCCCAAGACGGAGGCTCAAAGGTTTTGACTTAACATGAGAGTCTTTTATACTCAACAAGAGAGTGTTTTTGTATCTCGTACGAAGCCCGAGATGGAGGTTAAACAGGTTGGACTCAACAAGAGAGTCTGAAAAGGTTAACTCTGTTTGGGAGAATCATTGTACAAAGCCCAAGAGGAGGCTAGTGTGCTGGTAACTATTTCAGATTAGTGACAGGTCTAGTATGTTGGATAAAGAGAAAATCAGTTCTTATATCGGTAATGTTGTATTTTGGGATTGATCAGAGGATCAGGGTTATTTCCTGTTCTTTAAGGAAATGGGAAATCCAAAGGGTATTGAGACTATCCAAGTCTACTGGTGTTTTGAGAAATCGACTCTCAGGTACTGAATAATCTTTGTATGATGCCCAAGAGAAGGCTGGTATGTTAAGGGATGAAGGTCAACCCATTAACTGGTCTGACACTTGACTCAGAAAGACAGCTCTAGGAAATTGATGACTAGGTTCTGTTCCTATACTTGCAGAGGTCTCTGGGTCCTTGTACTAAGCCCAAGAGAAGGCATGAGAGCTTTTAAGAAGCCGAAGGGTCCTTGTACAACGCCCAAGAGGAGGCAGGGATGCTTTTAAGAAGCCTGTGGGTCCCCAAACCCCGAGAAGTTCAAGACAAGCCATTCACTGAGAATAGATCAAGCCAGGAAAGTCCGAGAACTTGGAAGAAACTCAAGAGATGCCATTCACGGAGAAAAGATCATCTCTGGGGAGTAGAGTTTCTTTGACAATTTCTAAGGGTGACAGTCTGAGAAAGGGTTCACCGAGAATGCTGCCTTTCACGTCTCCATATTGTTTAACCCCAAGAGGAGGGAAGACTGTGTCTGGTAATCCTATGGGGATCTATTTTTGTTTGTATTTAAGAGTGACCAACAGGGCTTTACCTAGTGCTAGACGTAGTTGTCGTGGAAAACTCTAAATAACTATACTAGTATTACACAGTTGATATGTGACATGCATATAAAAGTTTGTGAAAGAAGACTTACAATGAGCAGCCCCACAATACAGTTATATATATGAAAGCGGATAAAGAAAGCGGGTAAACACTTTATCAGTTGTAGAGCTTCCATGCTGTTTGGTTAGTTGTTCAACAAAGAAAGCTTTGATAACAATATTATATTCAAAATCAAAGGAGAAAGTGCTTTGAAAAGATTGTTGGGGCTGACAACTCAAGGAGAGGCCCAAGGATTTATCAGTGATTGCACTGTTGTTTTAAATTTGTACAAGGACTTATACAAGTGACTGAGGCCCAAAGAGGTTTTCTGTACAAAGGGATGGGTTTTACACTCTCTCAAGAGGCCCAAAAGTGTTTAAAGAAAAATAATGGGGCTTATAACACGAGGGTAGGCCCAAGGTTTTGTTTTAAAAGGCGACGATCGCGCCGAACTTTTTGATGGTATTTATACAATACACTGAGGCCCAAATTATTTTGGTTTTCAAAAAGGGTTGGGTCTTACACTCTACTAGAGGCTCAATGATTTTTTAAAGAATGGGGCTTATAACACGAGGGCAGGCCCAAAGGTTTGGTTTTTCAACTGGCGATCGCACCGAGGTTTTCTTTTAACGGAGAGGGACTTGTTAGTTCTTGTGATTGGTTAAAATTTTGGTAAAACAATGTTAATGTCATGGTTGATGTTTCAACATGAGCTTCTAACATTATTGTTATGTTTGGTTAACATTCTGGTTTTGTGAAAGTAGTGCTGAAGAGTGATGTCACATACGATGTCTTGACATCACTATACCAGAACATTAAAACATCAGGTTGTGATGTTTTTAGGGCTGCGCGCATTATGTTGATTTAAGGAGATCTGTTAGTTAGATTGGATGCGAATTTCTTGGTGCAATCATTAAGAAGATTAGTTTGTTGCTAATTTAATGCAAAAAGATATGGAGAATAATCAGAGTTAATTATGAAGATTTTATGGAAGATCTATTGAGGAGAGAATCTGTTGCAGATATGGTGCAGAAGATTTGAAGGCCCAAATCCAGTTGGGAAAATGTTATAAATAGAATGCTTGTTATCTAGAATAGGTATGGGTCCAAGATGTAGATCATTAGGGCTTAGTCTAAGTGAACCACTCGGGTTGTGAGATGGTCACTGTGTTCAAACTCAGAAACCTGTAGGTAATGAGTTTTGTATTGTTCTTGGAGGAAGCTTTGAAGCAACTCCAAGATGTGTCATATGAGTGTGTCTTCGATGTGATTGAAGAACTGTTGGAAATCAAGTTGTTGATCCAGTGGCGGAGATGTTGACTGCTAGACATCATTGTGATGATTGGGAGTGAGATGGAGTCTCTTACCTAGGGTGGACTTAGATAGAAGGGTCATTGGGTAGTGATTAAATTAGGTAGATGTCAACTGGTTTGTTGAGTCTGTAATTTGATACTACTAATAGTAGACTTCCTTCTTGGCTTGGTATGCCCCCAGATGTAGGTTGTTGAACCGAACTGGGTGAATAATCATTGTGTGCTATTCAATGCTTTTTTTATCT
Organism: Lathyrus tuberosus; assembly: GCA_022829125.1. Lineage (NCBI taxonomy): Eukaryota > Viridiplantae > Streptophyta > Magnoliopsida > Fabales > Fabaceae > Lathyrus > Lathyrus tuberosus. The sequence continues at coordinate 6,830,297 of JALAZF010000270.1, read as the reverse complement.
TGTTCATACTTTAGATATTGATGTTGTGACATCACACTTAACATCACATATCTAATACCAGAATTTCAATTGGTATCAGAGCAGGCATCCTGTCTGTTTCTGGATGAGATGTAGGGAAGATACTTTCTGGTTCATGAGCAAGGAAGATAGTTTTGCTGAGTTATGGACTTGGTCAGTTCATATAGTTGTTTGTATGTATGATCCCTTGAAGTGAAGGATGGACTATTCATGACAGGGTATGTATTGGACCTGTCTGTTGTTATCAGGAGAACTGCTGTTATGAGTTTGATTTGTTGGCACTTGGTTTATGGTGATGGTGTGCCAGGATTATTGAGTAGTGCCTGAAGGTTGTTGAGGAGTTATTGTGTGTTCCGCTGCATGGTATCTGATGTAACCCTGGTTGGTTCTTGTATCTCTGGTGGTGAAATTCTAGGAAGGTATTCTCTTGGAAGGACATTAGGGTTTGGTCTCCTCAGCAGGATATTCTATGATGTTGTAGTTTATGCAAGACAACTTCAACCGTTTGGTTAGAGATGCCAAAGATACTTGAGGATTATCTCATATCCTTGTTTTGGGAAAGAAGTGATCAAAAGGTGAATGGATCTTATTAAAGATTGTATGACATGGAAGTTTCAGTTTTTTTTAGAAGAAGAATATATTTTAAATCAGGCATTGAAGACCAATCTGTCCAGAACATTGATTCCTTCTTTATCAATTTTCTTGATGGTGAAAGATGAGGGTGGAGCCAAAGCAAAAGAGTATCACTGTCAAATCATTTATGCGGGAGTGAAGATCTTGATAAGTTATCTCTTAAGCTTAGTTGTGGTGACCTAATTAGGAGGATCTTCCTGGTTATGATGTCAAATGTAGTTATGGTATATCTGAAGATGAATTCTCTTGTGAAGATACATGAATTGGAGGAAGTTTCATCAAGAAAGAAGCTGAGCTTAATATATCAATTCTAATGTCTCGACATCGCGCTACACATCAGCAGTTTATGGTAAATGCTAAGTCAAAGACCTATTAGATTGTAGTTGTTTTGAAGGATCACTGAAGCTATGAAGTTGAACAATTTTTGAAATGATGTTCATAATGTCATAGCATTTCAGTTGGAGCTGGTTGAAAAAAAAGTAGCAGTTTGTCTATGCAGTAGGAGGACAGTTATCACTCTTAAGTTAGACAAGAGGTCTGAACCTTGTTCTTATAAGAAGAAGCTTCTGGAAGAGTGTGTTATGCAAGTTACTGCAGTCTTGTTGGTCTAATCTTGGAAGTTGATCAGATGGTGATATGTTCTCGTGTGTTCCCTTCAAGAGATTTGTGTGGTTGTAGTCTCCAAATCCTTAGGAGATGTTTATTGTGATTTAGACTAATGTCAGAACTGATGTTGAAACATCATGTCAGTTCTTTGCTCAGGGTGGAGTAAAAGATCAAGACTCTGATCTAACCTGTAAGGCTTTTGTGGTATGAGTGATTATCATGATGGCTTGAAGAAGAATCAGCAGATGTCGGTTGTGTGAGAAGGTTACCTTGACATGAGTTAAGTATATGTCTGCCATTGATAAGGGTGTGCATTCAACTAATGACAAAATACATTGACGGGAGACTATGTATATGTCTGATGTAAAAGTGCAGGACTTCAGAAGTGTTGAGAATTTACTTCTCTCTATGTGGCTGTATATTTCTCTTTGTGGTGTGTTGGTGTGTGACGACCTGAAGTATGTTGTGTGAAAGTCAAGGATGTATGGATGTTATCTCTGGCTTTCTACTGACGGCTCTACTAAGGGAAGTGACTTTCTTTAGCATTGCTATGGGGTAGTCTTAGACTACTTATTTTTTGAAGATTCAGATGTGGTAGGTTTGAAGTCTTTGGAGTTTCTAAGCAGGATGGAAGTTGTCTACTCAAACTTGATTGTTGAATCATGTCTATGAGAGCATGTAAATCTGGCTCTGCAAAGGGAGGAGGTTCTTCTAAGTGGCAGAAGGAAGAGCTGAATTCAACAGTTAGATATCATAATGTTTTGACATCTAGCTTAACATCAGAAGTCTCAGCTGGTGATGTGGCACATCAGCTTAAGATAGAGATGATCTACAGTAATGGAAGTTATGTATGCTTCAAAAAGATCTATCTCATACAGTTTGCGGGAGCTGTGGTTTGAGAAGATGTTACATGTCTAAGAGGCTTGGTGAATCCAAGATGTCTTGCCCTGGACCAAGTAGTTCATATGACTTGAAGATCTGGTTTCATAGGTGGATCAGGATATCTTGTGGGAGTTCTGAAGAAGATTGAGATCAATCAAAAGGTGGAATTTGGTTGGTTTCATTGTGTGCATTCAAGCAGGATGCTTGAAACTGATTGCTCTTGTGCAGAAGAGTATTTAGTTGAAAATGTAAGGAGATTCTAATTCTCCCGGAGTTGTTGGCAGAAGTTCTAGGTTGAGGATGGAAGTATACCTTCATTTGGTGGATGAGAGTTTAGTCCTCTCTGGCAGCTCTCTTTGTTCAGTTTGGATTACTATGCTGATAGTAAGTCCAGTTGGTGGAGTATATCAAGAATCTTGGTGATGATGTCTTGGTGTGTGACAGATGTTCTAACTTGTGTTGGGACATCATCTGGTTGGATTTCCTTGGTGAAGGATGATTGTGCTCTGGTTCAAAAGCGTGGTGCCTACATTATGCCTAAGGAGCGTCTACATAGTCATACGGGAGAACGATGAAGTAGAAGGTCTGTCTTGGATGGAGAATTGATTGATTGGTAGTCTGAATATGAAGATATTAGTTCTCAGTAAATCTTTTAAGTAAGCAGAGAATTCGTGGAGTTTGTGAGCAGTGTCAAACCAGTCAGGATACTTGGTTGTGTTCTATAGGAGTGAGAGTAAAGTGTGTAAAGATCTGGTGCTCAAATGTAGAGCATTGTCTAACCATGACAGGGGGAGTACTTGTCTATGGATTCTGCAGCAAAGGTACCTATATTGTGAAGATTGCATGCTGGTCAAGGTTGTGAAGATTGGTTGAATCTTATGAGGATATAATGTCAGATAACATGTTATGACATTAGGCTATTGGTTGGCTTTGGATGGTCCTAGCATGTGAAGCTAAGTATTTGAATCATGTGAACACACACTTCTAAGGAGAAGTCTGAAGACAATCTTATTATTTTGGAATGTATAATCTTCTGTGGAAATCTTGGGTTGATAATGTTGTGAGTAAGCAGACATTATGTGATAAGATGTCAGAACATGGTACAGGACATGTTTTTCATGAGCCAAACAAGGATTTAATCCAGACGGTGATGTAAGGATAAGGTGAAACACGTGTCTTCGACTATGCATGGAACTGTTTTGGCACAATTTATGGTAAGAATCAGTTAGAGGCAATAAAGGTGGTCAAGACTATTTTGGGTGGTAGACATTGAATTTGGATGGAGTTTTTAGTTCCTAAAATAGCGTTTCTATGACCAAGAACTTTGACTATTCAAGGCTCGTTAATTCCAAAGTAACTGGTCAGCTATTTATAGAGGTTATTCTTTGCTCCTTTAGCCAGTGAGTGTTCTTGTTTCATAACTATTATGGCGTTTGTTCAGGTTTGGGTGAGCACTACTTGGGTCTGGTTCTGTGAGGGCTTTCTTTGCCAATTTGTGGCTAAAAAGGGGGAGAAAGGGAAGGGTTTTGTTCTGCTAAATGGTTTGCGCAGATGCGCAGATGCTATGTCTGGAGTCTGCAGTCCCAGATGTGGTTTAGAGATGTCAAAGAGGATGTCCTATCCTGTGTCTTTGTGACTTATGTCCTGAGTTATGAACACAGTTGTGACTTGTGTTCTGAGTTACCTGGGTTGGCAGAATGGCACTTCTTAAGTTTCATCTTATGCTACAGATTGACTAGGGGTGTCTGATCAAAGAAGGAGTACAGAATTCTCTTATGCCACCATTGGTCTTTTATGTATAGACAGACATTTCTTTTCTGGAGGAGTCTTCTACAATTATTCTGGGTCTGTCCTGGAAGGAAAAAGAAATGTGTTGTATTGAGGGGGAGTGTCAGATATCTTCTTCCTCATATGCACCAGATGACTTCAGGACTTTCTACTTCTTAGGTCCTAATGTGCTGCCTGATGCTGTTGTGCTGTGGTGCTCTGTGGTGATGTTATGTCAAGCATGATGTCCTAACATCATTCAAATTTCCCAAGAAGATGATTCTCCATGATTGTTGGTTACTGTTAAATTCAGTAGTTGCTGATGATGACTAACAGTAGTATAGGGTTGTAATTGCTGCTGTAATATGAGTTGTAATGTTTATATATTTGTTTTAGCCAAAATTAGCCAAAGGGGGAGATTGTTAGTTCTTGTGATTGACTGAAATTTTGGTAAAACAATGTTAATGTCATGGTTGATGTTTCAACATGAGCTTCTAACATTATTGTTATGTTTGGTTAACATTCTGGTTTTGTGAAAGTAGTGCTGAAGAGTGATGTCACATGCGATGTCTTGACATCACTATACCAGAACATTAAAACATCATGTTGTGATATTTTTAGGGCTGCGCGCATTATGTTGATTTAAGGAGATCTGTTAGTTAGATTGGATGCGAATTTCGTGGTGCAATCATTAAGAAGATTATTTTGTTGCTAATTTAATGCAAAAAGATATGGAGAATAATCAGAGTTAATTATGAAGATTTTATTGAAGATCTATTGAGGAGAGAATCTGTTGCAGATTTGGTGCAGAAGATTTGAAGGCCCAAATCCAGTTGGGAAAAAGTTATAAATAGAATGCTTGTTATCTAGAATAGGTACGGGTCCAAGATGTAGATCATTAGGGCTTAGTCTAAGTGAAGCACTCGGGTTGTGAGATGGTCACTGTGTTCAAACTCAGAAACCTGTAGGTAATGAGTTTTGTATTGTTCTTGGAGGAAGCTTTAAAGCAACTCCAAGATGTGTCATATGAGTGTGTCTTCGATGTGATTGAAGAACTGTTGGAAATCAAGTTGTTGATGCAGTGGCGGAGATGTTGACTGCTAGACATCATTGCGATGATTGGGAGTGAGATGGAGTCTCTTATCTAGGGTGGACTTAGATAGAAGGGTCATTGAGTAGTGATTAAATTAGGTAGATTGGCAACTGGTTTGTTGAGTCTGTAATTTGATACTACTAATAGTGGACTTCCTTCCTGGCTTGGTATGCCCCCAAATGTAGATTGTTGAACCGAACTGGGTGAACAATCATTGTGTGCTATTCAGTGATTTTTTTTATCTTGTTCATACTGTAGATATTGATGTTGTGACATCACACTTAACATCACATATCTAATACCAGAATTTCAGGACTTATAAAATATCTGGGGCCCAAAATTGGTTTTTGTTAAAAGGGGATTGGGTCTTACACTATCTTAGAGGCCCAATGATTTTGAATGGGTCTTATAGCTCGAGGAGAGGCCCACATGATTATTTGTTAAAAAGGCGACGATCGCGCCGTTGTTTTTTAAAATACAGTGGGACTTATTCAATTACTGAGGCCAAAAAGGTGGTGTATTTACAAAGGGGTTGGGTCTTACACTCTAATAGAGGCCCAAAGTGTTTTAAATTTTTGTTTGAGTGAAAATCAAGGAAACCCTAAATTTGTTTTCTTTTAAAAGTAAATATTTAAAGAAAATCAAATAAAAATGATAAAAAACCAAATAAGTTTGAATAAACCACTTGTGATTTTTATTGAGGGTTTGAAAAATGAAGTTTTTATCACAAGATAAATTAAAACTCATTTGGTTTTGATTTTCAAAGTAAATATTCACTTTTAAATGTTTAAAAACAATTAAAAAGGAATTTATTCACAAAAATACTAATTATATTAAATAACTAATATAAATTTAATTTTTTTGTGGAATAAAATATTTCAACATTTTTGTGATTTTTTTCAAAAAGAACCAATAAAAAACAATTAAAATTGAGGGAGTTATTAATTTTTCAAATCATTAAAAATAATAAGAAAAACAGTAAAAAAAGTGGAGAAAATAGCAAAAAGAGGATCTGGGGCGAGGGGGATTCGAACCCCAGACTTCTTGTGTATAAGGCGCGCGTCTTACCACTGGGGTGGTGATACATCTGTTGATTGAAACACAACCACAAATATACAAGGCTTGCCTTGTTTTTGGCCTGACACAAGGCAAGGCAAGGCAAGATTTTGGTTGAAAACGTGAAGGCCATAACTTTCTCATTTCTCCATGGATTGGGACAAAATTTAGGTCTATCCTGCCTAGAATTTCACATGGAATCCAATGGTGGTGGTATTTTTTTTCAGATCATGCTCCTATTGAAAAACCCAATAGTGGTTTTGAAATAGGCCATGATTTGCATTTTCTATGCCATCTCTTGGTACAAGCATGAATTACATGATAAATTGGTGCAAACATAACAAATATAACATGTATAAGAGATGCATGATCAGTGGACATCAAAAGAAAGCATGGTTCAAAGAATCCAAGTTGTGATGCTTACCTCTTTTTGGAGCTTTTGTGCAATCTGCCAAGCCACTTGTTCCAGAAATGATTTGATACTTTGAACAACCTAAAATGATCTCTTAGAAGGTTTTAGGATGGTTGGAATCAGCTGGAAGCCTCAAGAACAAGTTTGAGCTCTTTCTTGCAAAAGGGGCAAAAGTGACCAAAATAGCAACTCTCTGAAATGGTGTTCTAGATGGGGGGAACCATTTGGCATAGTTCAAGGATGATATTTGGAGTGTGTTTGAGGTTTTATCTGGTTTTGAAAGTGACTGAATCAAGACATGGCTTGAAAAATGCACAAAAGTCCTATTTTTGAGGTTTTGAGAGGTGACTTTGTGATTTTGGTGTTACAGGTCACTTGTGAGAGTTTGGACAGCTTAGATATGATATATTGGATGTGTTTGGATCATAAGCTGTGGTGGAATTGCTTTTTAACTCAGAAACTCAGAGTTACCTTGCTAAAGAAGGTATTTTTGCCTAGAGAAAGAGATTTTGAGGAAAGCAAGTGTTGTAGTGCTTTGGTGTACTCAAACTGAACACAATTAAGCTCTATTTATAGTAGAGCAAGTTTGTTTTGGCTGCAATAGTGAATGGCAACTGCAGCAGAGGTTTGGCCAATGTTGAGCAATGAGAATCCAAGTCTCCTCTAGCCATTGACTAGAGGTTAGGGCACAGGCTGCTGGTCCCCTTGGTCTTGGATAAGTCTTGACTGAATTCAGTTGGAAATGGCTCAATCCATGCCACCTTGGTGCATCCATTGAATGCTCCAATCCAAAATTAGATTCTTGTCCCTCTTTTAGGCATTTCTAGGTTTGGCATGCTATTTTTGGTTCCAAAGACTTGGGAGGCTTGGGATCAGAGTTGGTTCCTCCTTGGTCCCCCCCCTTGAGGTGTTTAGATGGATAGAGTTGCTTGCCCTTTTCAAAATTTGAGTAAATCGAGCAAAACTCCAAAATCTGCCTTGCCATGACAGTTTGCAGCAAGGCATATTGGCATTGTCATATCTCATGGCTCAAGTGGACTTTGATGGAGTTCTTGGCCATTTTGGAAAGCCCTCATATGATACAACAACTGTTTGATCATAATTGGTTTTGATACTTTTTGGATTCAAGTGAAAAATGCCCCTACATTTGGAAAAAAAGTGAACGCAGATTCTGACTTAGTGAAAATTTCACTTAGTGTTGGAAAAAAGTGACATTTTCACTTTTTGTGATTTTGATCATTCCATAACTTAAAATCCATGATGAATTGGAATGAGTTATGTTTGAAGCTTTTGTAGAGTGCCATGAGAGCTACAAATCCAGCTTTGGATGGGGAAAAATGGCCTTATGGTTTAGGAGTTATGATCCTCCAAAGTTGGTACCCTAACCACTTTGTTCCATAACTTAGAAAAATTTCAAAGTTTTTTATGGTTACCCCTTTTACAAGTTATCCCACTTTTCTTGATTTTTCTTAATGAATGATGATTCCAATCACACAATAACATCATTTTAGGGTTAAGGAACCACAATTGTGAAAAATCTCAAAAAGTCAAAGTTGACTTTTGTGCACAGTTGACTTTTTGTCAGATGAATTCCAAACTGTGCGATCCTCTATGAAATAAAGTCCTTGACCTAAACCAAACTTGATGGATTGATTTCATAGGTGTTATAGGGTGTATTAAATCATGTCCTAGGGTTTGGGAGCATGTCTTGGTCAAAAGTCAAAGGCACTGTTGACTTTTTCCTCAAAACCCTAATTGTGGTTCTGATGAACTTGAAACTTGTTGCTCAAACTTCTTGGACCAATACATTGTTGCAAATGGATCAATGTGGTATATTAGAGACCCTTAAATCATGTATTGAGGTCTTGGCTCATGTTTTGCCCCAAAGGTCAACTTAGGGGTGAATTAGGTCAAGAAACCCTAATTCTTGATTTTTTATGAATACATCCCCTGAGGTTAAATTGACTTGATGATTGGGTCCATGGTGTCCCTTGGAGCATCATAGGTTATGCTTTGAAGCGTTGGCTCATGCCTAGAGGAAAATTTCCATCTGGAGGCCCTGGTCGACCAAAACCCTAATTTGGTGACACTGGTGATCTTGAGGCTTGATCCACTCAGAATGCTGCAACATTGTGCTTGATTCTTGCTGTGGGAGTCCTCTTGATCCATTGTGGATGTTTAAGAGGTTTAGACAAGTTGAAGATCATGTCATTCCTTGATTGATCCTTTGTCTAAGAGCTTTGAGAGGGCCTGAAACCCTAAGTTTGATTGTAGTGGATGCTCATCCATCTTTGGGGAGACTAATGGTTCATCCATATTGTGATTATGGTTTGCACAATGATGGGGAATCTTAGTGGTAAAATTTTGGGGTATGACAATAACCAAATCAAAATGGCGCCGAAAGACATGGAGAAAACTTCGTTCATTACCCCATGGGGTACCTTTTGTTACAAGGTAATGTCGTTCGATTTGAAGAACCCCGGGGCAACCTATCAAAGGGCCATGACTACTTTGTTTCATTACATGATACATAAAGAAATTGAGGTATATGTCGATGATATGATTGCAAAATCTAAAACAGAAGAGGAGCATGTTGTAGCGCGAATTTTTGGACGTGGTTGCGAAGCACTATCGCTTTGGGGTACTACAGTTCGATTCATTTTTTATCCTATTGAAGCTGATGAAGGAAGGGAAATAAATGTCTCTAATTAACCCTGCTTGCATACTGAATTTAAACAGATGACTGTTGGTTTATAGATGCTATTGAGATTGTGGGTCTCTCTTAAGTTATTTTGTTAAAATAGTGTCTGGGCGATTGGTGGGAGTTGAAGACTGATTCTTTTCGATTGATATGTGAAGGTATGGGATTTGGGACTTTGGATTATTGTGCTCGCTAAGATTTTTCTTTCAATCTTATGCCTACATATTCCTGTTTATTGAAACAGGGAAATCATAGCGATCGTATTTCCTCCTATTCTATGGGAGGAAAAAGATCATTTTGGTGTCTTGTTCAAAGCCCAAGATGTGAAGCTGAAAAGGTGGTTTATATCTTGTTCAAAGCCCAAGATGTGAAGCTGAAGAGGTGTTGCCTTTAGAGAGAATTTGTCATCTCTAAAGGGGGTCTGTTTGTCACGACTGTTGGGTGACTGACTATAAAGGAGGATTAATTTAACCGGGATATGTGAATCCTAGCAATGCCATAATTTCCTTTATAGGGGGTTTTAACCTGAAGGAGAAGACTTTAACTCAGTGTAGAGCAATGTTATCTTTCCTTAGGAATTTCTCTTGCTAAAAGAGGGACAGTGGCGTGGATGCAAATAATCCAGAGGCTTGCCGCTTACAGCGATTAGATGAAAGGAGTTGTTGATGTTTGTATCCGGTGAACGAGGCACAGTTTTGATGCTAAAAGGTTGATTGACTCAACCGGGGTTTTTCTTATACAAACCCTAAGAGGAGGCTATTAGCCCAACAAGAGGGTGTTTTTATGTGGCTCGTACGAAGCCCGAGAGAGAGGCTAAAAGGGTTTGACTAAACAAGAAAGTGCTTTTAGATGTGTCTTGTACGAAGCCCAAGACGGAGGCTAAAGGTTGACTCAACAAGAGAGTGTTTTGTATCTCGTACGAAGCCCGAGATGGAGGCTAAAAGGTTGACTCAACAAGAGAGTCTTTTATACTCAACAAGATAGTGTTTTTTGTATCTCGTACGAAGCCCGAGAGAGAGACTAAAAGAGAGATTTACACAACAAGAGAGTCTTTTTGTATCTCGTACGAAGCCTGAGATAAAGGCTGAAAGGATTACTGTTTCAGTTGAGTGACAGGTCCAGTAGGTTGGTTAAAAGACAAAATTAGTTCTTATAAAGAGACTGATTAAAGGTAAGGTTATGCTTTGGGATTGATCAGAGGATCAGGGTGATTTCCTGTTTTTTAAGGAAATGGGGAATCCAGAGGGTATTGGAGACTGTCCGAGTCTATTGGTGATTTTCCCTACTTGAGAATGCCTTCGAGACTCAAGGAGATTAGACTGTCCAAGTCTAGAGTTTTATCTTTTGTACTATGCTTAAAGAAACAGTAGTAGTACGTTCACGGTAGAAAGATCTAGACTCTTTGAAAGACTGTTCTATTAAGATGACTAATTTTTGTTCCTATACCTTTAGGAGGTCGTCGGGACAATTTGTACGAAGCCCAAGAGGAGGCTGGAAACTTTTAAGAAGCCGAAAGACAATTTGTACGAAGCCCAAGAGGAGGCTCTCTTCCCGAAGGAAGAATCCTTATACGAAGCCTAAGAGGGGGTTGTGAATACTTCTAAGAAGCCGTAAGGTCCTTGTACAATGCCCAAGAGGAGGCGGGGATGCTTTTAGGAAGCCCGTGGGTCCTCAAACCCTGAGAAATTCAATACAGGCTATTCACAGAGAATAGATCAAGCCAGGAAAGTCCGAGAATTTGGAAGAAACTCAAGAGATGCCATTCACGGAGAAAATATCGTCTCTGGGGAGTAGAGTTTCTTTGACAATTTCTAAGAGTGACAGTCTGAGAAAGGGTTCACCGAGAATGCTGCCTTCCACGTTTCCATATTGTTTAACCCCAAGAGGAGGGAAGATTGTATCTGGTAATCCTATGGGGATCTAGTTTTGACTGTATTTAAGAGTGACCAATAGGGCTTAGTGCTAGACGTAATTGCCGAGGAAACTCTAAATATCTATACTAGTATTACATAGTGGATATGAGTTTATGAAAGAAGACTTACAGTGAAACAGCCCCACAATACAGTTATATGTATATGAAAGCAGATAAAGAATGCATATAAACACTTACTCGGTTGTAGAGCTTCCATGCTGTTTGGTTAGTTGTTCAACAAAGAAAAATTGAAAACAACAGTATATTCAAAATTTAAAGGAGAAAGTACTTTGAAAAGATGTTGGGGCTTACAGCTCAAGGAGAGGCCCAAGGTTTATCAGTGGTCGCACTGTCGTTTTGTACAGAGGACTTATATAAGTGACTGAGGCCCAAGAAATTTTTTGTACAAGGGGATAGGTCTTACACTCTCTCAAGTGGCCCAAGTGTTTAAAGAAAAAGAATGGGGCTTACAACACGAGGGTAGGCCCAGATGATTGGTTTTTTTTATTGGTGATCATGCCGAGGTTTTCTTTTAACGCAGGGGGACTTATACAATGTCTGAGGCCCAAAAAGTTTTGGTTAAAAGGGGATTGGGTCTTACACTCTAATAGAGGCCCAAGAGATTTATTTTTGTACAAGTGGTAGGGCTTACAGCTCAAGGAGAGGCCCAGGGTCATTTGTTTGAAAATGGCGATCGCGCCGAGATTTTTGAAAACGCGGTGGGTCTTATACAATGTATTGAGGCCCAAAATGGTTTGGTTTTCAAAGGGGGTTGGGTCTTACACTCTAATAGAGGCCCAAGAGATTTTGAATGGATCTTATAGCTCGAGGAGAGGCCCAAGGTTTTTTCAACGGACGATGATCACGTCGAACTTTTTGAAATACAACGGGACTTATACAATAAGTGAGACCCAAAAATAGTTTTGTATTTACAAAGGATTGGGTCTTACACTCTATTAGAGGCCCAAAAGTGTTTGAAATTGTTTGATAAGGGTGAAAACCAAAGAAACCCTAATTTGTTATTCTTTAAAAGTAAATATTTAAAGAAAATCAAATAAAATACCACATAAGTTTGAAAAAACCATTTGTGATTTTTGTTTTAAGGTTTGAGAAATGAGGGATTAATCACAAGGTTAATTAAAACCCACTTGGTTTTGATTTTCAAAGTAAATATTCACTTTTAAAATGTTTAAAAACATTAAAAAGGAATTTATTCACAAAAATACTAATTATATTAAATAAATAATATAAACTTAATCAACATTTTTGTGATTTTTTGCAAAAAGAACCAATAAAAAATAAGGCTTAAATAGGTTTTTCGTCCCTATAAGTTGGCGAGATTTTGGTTTTCGTCCCTGTATCTTTTTTTTTTCGGTTTTAGTCCCTGTATCTTACTTTTTGCTGGTGTTTAGTCCTTAAAGAGGTTTCCTGCGGATTTTCCTACGGATTTTCCTGCGGAATTTGATTTTTAGGAAAATCCGAAGGAAACCTTCGGATTTTCCTGCGAATTTAGGCTTTAGGGACTAAACACCAACAAAAAGTAAGATATAGGGGCTAAAACCGAAAAAAAAAAGATACAGGGACGAAAACCAAAATCTCGCCAACTTACAGGGACGAAAAACCTATTTAAGCCAAAAAATAATTAAAATTGAAAGAGTTATTAATTTTACAATTAATTAATAAAACATAAAAATATTGGAAAAATAGCAAAAATATGAGAAAAGACAAAATGGCATGGGTGGGGTTTGAACCCACGACCTCAAGGTTATAGGGCGCGTGCCTTACCACTAGGGTTGTGATACATCCATTGCTTGAAGTGAAACAACAAATATACAAGGCATGCCTTGTTTTCTATGCCTGGTCAAGGCAAGGCAAGGCAAGTTTTGCCAAGAAACGGGAAGGTCCATAACTTTCTCATTTCTTAATGGTTGGGGACAAAATTTATATGCATCTGGCCTAGAATTTCACAAGGAATCCAATGGTGGTGGTATTTTTTTCAGATCATTCTCCCTCCTCAAAACCCGATAGTGGTTTTGAAAAAGGCCTATAATTGCATTTTCTATGCTACACTTTGATACAGGCCTGAATTACATGATGAATTGGTCCAAACATAACATATATAACATGTATGAGGTGTGTATGATTAGTGGAGTTCAAAGCAATGCATATTTTGGAAATTTCAAGTCATGACGCTTACCTCTTTTTGAGCTTTTGGAGTTTTCTGTGCAATCTGCCAAACTTCTTGTTCCAGAAATGGTTTGATACTTTGGACACTCTCAAATGATCCCTTAGAAGCTTTGAGGATGGTTGGAATCAGCTGGAACCTGCAAAAACACAAAGTGGCCCTTTCTTCCAAAAGGGGTTAAAATGACCAAAATAGCAACTCTCTCAAATGGTGTTCCATATGGGGGGAACCATTTGGGACAGTTCAAAGATGTTATTTGGAGTGTGTTTGAGGTTTTATCTGGTTTGGAAACTGACTGAATCAAGACATGGCTTGAAAAATGCACAAAAGGCCTATTTTGAGGTTTTGAGAGGTGACTTTGTGATTTTGGTGTTACATGTCACTTTTGATAGTTTGGATCACCTATATATGATGTTTATGAGGTGTTAGGATCATGAGTTGTGATGGAAATGCTCTCTAACTCAAAAACTCAGAGTTACCTTGCTAAAGAAGGCATTTTGGCCTAAAGAGAGGGATTTTGAGGAAAGCATCTGTTTGATGGCTTTGGTGTACTCAAACTAAGCACAAATGAGCTCTATTTATAGTAGAGCAAGTTTGTTTTAGGATTAATAGTGAATGGCAACTGCAGCAGAGGTTTAGCCAATGGTTGCACTTTGGAATCCAAGTCTCCTCTAGCCATTGACTAGAGGTTAGGGCACAGGGTTGTGGTTCCCTTGGCCTTGGATAAGTCTTGACTGAATTCAGTTGCAAATGGCTAAGTCCATGCCACCTTGGTGTATTCATTGAATGCTATAATCCAAAATTGGAGTCTTGTCCCTCTTTTAGGCAATTCTAGGTTTGGCATGCTACTTCTTGTTCCAAGGACTTTGAAGGCTTGGCTCAGTGTTTACCCCTTTTAGATTTGATCCTCAGATGTGTCCAAAGTGATGACAAGGCTTGGAATTATCTGATTTTTCCAAATCGAGCAAAAATGCAAAATTCTGCCTAGCCTTGGCAGTTTTCAGCAAGGCATATTGCCATTATCACATCTCTTGGCCCAAGTGGAATTTTGTGATGTTCTTGGCCATTTTGGAAAGCCCTCGTATGATACAACAACTGTTTGATCATATTTGGTTTTGATACCTTTTGGATCCAAGTGAAAAATCCCCCTACATTTGGAAAAAAGTGAAGGCAGATTCTGACTTAGTGAAAATTTCACTAAGTGTTGGAAAAAAGTGACATTTTCACTTTTTGTGATTTTGATCATTCCATAACTCAAAATCCATGAGGAATTTGGAGGGAGGTCAGTTTTAAGCTTTTGTAGAGGGTAATGAGATCTACAAATCAAGCTTTGGATGGGGAAAAATGGGTTTGTGGTTTAGGAGTTATGATCCTCCAAAGTTGGTACCCTTGCCACTTTGTTCATAACTTAGATAATTTAATTTCTAAGTTTTTATGGTTATCCCTTTTACAAGTTATCCCACTTTTCTTGATTTTTCTTAATGAATGATGATTCAAATCATACATTAACATCATTTTAGGGTTAAAAAACCATTTTTGTGAAAAATCTCAAAAAGTCAAAGTTGATTTTTGTGCACAGTTGACTTTTTATCAGATGAATTCCAAACTGTGCGATCCTTTAGGAAATCATGTCCTTGACCTAAATCAAACTTGATGGACATGTTCCATGGGTGTTATAGGGTATATTGAACCATGTCCTAGGGTTTGGGAGCATGTCCTGGTCAAAAGTCAAAGATACAGTTGACTTTTCTCGCGAAACCCTAACTATGGTACTGATGAAATTGTGACTTGCTGCTTAAGCTTCCTAGATCAATCCATTGTTACAAATGGATCAATGTGGTAAGTTGGAGACCCTCAAATTCTCTCTTGAGGTCTTGGCTCATGATTTGTCCCAAAAGTCAACTTTGGGGTGAATTAGGTCAAGAAACCCTAATTCCTGATTTTTGATGTATGCATCCCTTGAGGTCAAATTGACTTGATTCTTGGGCCCATGAGGTTCCATGGAGTATTTTAGGATATGCTTTGAAGCATTGGCTCATGCCCAGAGGAAGATTTTCATCTGGAGGCCCTGGTCGACCAAACCCTAATTTGGTGACACTGGCGATCTTGAGGCTTGATCCACCTGGAAGGGAGCAGCCTTGTGCTTAATCCTTAAAGTGGGAGTCCTCTTGATCCCTTATGGATATTTGAGAGGCTAGACAATTTGAAGATCATGTCATTTCTTGATTGATCCTTTGTCTAAAAGCTTTGAGAGGGCTGGAAACCCTAAATTTGATTGTAGTGGATGCACACCCATCTTTGGGGAGACTGATGAGGTATGATGGTTCCTCTATATTGTGATGATGATTTTCACAATGATGGGAAATCTTAGTGGTCAAAATTTAGGGTATGACAGATGCCCCTATTTAATCTTCTTGGACCCGAAGGTGTGAATGGCGAAGGTATTCGGGCATTCGGGGTGCAAGAGGATTAAATATCGGAATACCCAAAGTTTTGGTGGTGATTAAGAATGGCAGCTTGCACATCCTTCTTCTTTTGCTAAGCAATGATGCTTATAAAAGGAAAAAAAAAACTTCCCCTCGATCCTGGTTTCCTACCAAGGAACTGGTCTTAGTTTCTGATGTAAACTTCCCCTCGATCCTAGTTTCCTACCAAGGAACTGGTCTTAGTTTCTGATGTAAACTTCCCCTCGATCCTGGTTTCCTACCAAGGAACTGGTCTTAGTTTCTGAAATAAACTTCCCCTCGATCCTGGTTTCCCACCAAGGAACCGGTCTTAGTTTCTTTTGTCAATAAACTTTTTGACAAGGGACGCTATTCGTAGCGTTTTTCCTCAAACTTCTCGCCGAATTTTCCTGGAGAGATGCCATTTGATAGAAAAAGTTTTGATGTCAGAGTTGCTGGGGAACCTAGTCGTCTGAGTTGTAGAGGTGTACAAACTTCTCTGTTTGGAGACGCCATTTGCCGACTCTACTGGGGAAAACGAGTGTCTTGAGAGAATGCTTTCACGCTTGGGGATATTACATCATACTTTTCTCGGGATCTTCCCGGAGAAACGTCATATGATGTGATCCAATTTTGAGGTGCTGATGACCTTTTCATCAGCGGTTTTTTTGGAGAAAAACGGTTGCATTGCCGAATCTCTGATTAAGAGGCTTTCTCTAGGGATTTTCCTTAATCTAGGAAAGCGAAAATATCATCTTCAATGGCGAAGAGTGACATCGGTTGAAGGTTCTCTGGTCTTTCAGAGGTCAGGTTATCAAAGTGGTCAAGGGCCAATTCTGATCCAGAACTAAACTGGAGGAGAGAGATTGTTCAGACGCAACCTTTCCTGACGAGGAAAGAACTGACAACTCAATTGAGAGGACTGTTATCACTAGGGGACAAGACCGACGGGAGTGATAGTGAGGCAATATGAATTTGAATGCAAATCTATAATGCATGACGTTTGTATGTATATGCTGACAAAACTGATGCGCCATACAGATTAATAGATGAACATGACTGGATACTCGGCCATCGCGGGGCGAAGAAGTACCGCTGGTTCAAGATAGCAATCCGCCTTGCCTAGGAGAAATGGTCCCTGTTGGGAGCGACGCTAGTCGGGCTTAGGAGGTAAGAACTCGACCGAAGAGGTCAGATGGAGCATTCGCATCTGACATAGCTGATCCTTCATTCAGGCATACTGGTTTAGAAGGAGTACTTTGATTCTGTACTTTGAGGCTCGAACACCTTTGGAGAAGCGATTGATGTTCTTTCGATGTTCAACTGTCAAAAGAAATTGTCGTCTTTATTTTTAAAAGAAGAACAATTTTAACAAGTAAATTCATTTTTGTTTCGTTTCAAGAATCGTTGATCATGTTAAAATGTCGTTCTGTAAAGCTAAACAAATAAGAATTGCAAACAAAAGCACAAGGGCTCAAATTTTATTGATAGGATGGAAATCAGCCAAACGCGTGATTCCATAGAGCATTTACAAAGTTTAGCAAATGGTAATTTACAGGGAAAAGGGGCTACGTTGAAACATAACGACCACTATCCTTCTACCAACTTTGAATTCTGGGCATCCTGAGCTTCTGTCGATGATGACCTTAACTGGAGCTTTCCTGACGAATAATGTAACTGCTGCTGAGGGACTTGCCCCTTTGTCGAAAGTAGTTACTTGCCATTATCCCTAATTTTTTCCTGGATTGTACTTTGAGATTTCCAATCCACCGGGATGATTTTTGATCATGTCTCTAATTTTTGCCTGGACCGCCCTTTCGGGTTTTCAATCCACCGAGACTTTTTTTTTAGGCGAAGTATTTCTTGACGACATCAACATTTGTGGGGTAGGAAAATTCCTCTCCGTCCATGGTTGCAAGTCTCAAGGCACCGCATGAGAAAGTTTTCTTGACCACATAGGGGTCGTCATAATTTGGAGTCCATTTTCCCTGGGAATCAGTGAGAAATGATTGTATCTTTTTTAGCACAAGGTCTCCTTTTCTGAAGATGCGAGGTCGAACCATTTTGTCAAATGCCATCTTTATTCTTTGCTGATACAACTGAGCATGGCATAGTGCCATTATTTGTTTCTCTTCGATCAGGTTGAGTTCGTCGTGTTGACTTTGACACCATTCAGCTTCTGTAAGCTTAGCTTCCATCAATACCCGAATTGATGGGATCTCTACTTCTATGGGAAGCACTGCCTCCATTCCATATACTAGAGAGAAAGGGGTTGCCTTGTTGAAGTGCGGACAGATGTGCGATAACCGTGAAGAGAAAAGGGTAGCATCTCGTGCCAATCTTTGTAGGTTACAACCATCTTTTGAACAATCTTCTTGATGTTCTTGTTAGCCGCTTCTACCGCTCCGTTCATCTTTGGTCGGTAGGGAGATGAGTTATGGTGTTAGATCTTGAACTATGCACACAACTCTTTCATCATATTATTGTTCAAGTTAGATCCATTATCTGTAATGATCTAGCTCAGAACACCATAACGGCAGATGAGATTGTTTTTGATAAAGCGGACCACCACTTGTCGGTTTACATTAGCGTACGACGCTGCTTCGACCCACTTAGTGAAGTAATCAATGGCTACCAGAATGAAGCGATGTGCGTTTGTAGCTTTGGGCTCAATCAAGCCAATCATGTCGATTCCCCATATGGAAAAAGGCCATGGGGAAGAAAGAACTTTGAGATGCGTTGGCGGTACATGAATTTTGTTGGAGTATATCTAACACTTGTGACACCTCCTCGTGTACTTGTAGCAATCGGATTCCATGGTCAACCAGTAGTACCCTGCTCTTAGAATTTTTCTCGCCATTGTATGTCCGTTAGCATGAGTGCCAAAGGACCCTTCGTGAATTTCTTTTATCAGCATGTCTGCTTCTGGTCTGTCTACACATCGGAGCAAGACCATGTCAAAATTTCTCTTATAGAGTGTATAACCGCTCAAGAAGAAACTGCCTGCCAGCCTTCTGAGGGTTTTCCTGTCCTTTCTTAGTGCCCCAGGTGGGTACTCTTATTTCTGAAGGAAGCATTTGATATCGCGATACCAAGGTTTGTCGTCTATGACTGCTTTAATCGTGAAGATGTAAGCGGGTCGTTCAAGGCGCATTATGTCGATCTTAGGTATGTCATTCCATTGACCTACACTAATCATGGAAGAGATAGTGGCTAATGCAACAGCCATGTGATTCTCCTCACGAGGGATCTGATGAAACTCAATTCTGTTGAAGAAGGGTAGCAACCTTCTCGCATAGTCTTTGTAAGGAATCAATCCTGATTGGTATGTGTTCCAATCTCCTTTGACCTGATTGATAACCAGGGCTGAGTCGCCATATACGTCTAAGTTCTTAATCTTTAAGTCGATCGCTTCTTCGAGACCCATAATACAAGCTTCGTATTCGGCCTCATTGTTTATGCACTTGAATGTCAGTCAGGCGGTGAAAGGAATGTGGGTACCCTGAGGGGCGACAATGATTGCCCTAATTCCATTTCCATAATGATTGACAGCTTCGTCAAAGATAAGCCCCATTGGGAACCTGGTTCTGGCCCTTCACTGGGTAGCGGTTCATCGCAATCTTTCATTTTCAAATACATGACATCTTCGTCTGGGAAGTCAAACCCGATTGATTCTTGATCGTCAATTGGTTGATGAGCCAAATGATCGGCTAAAATACTCCCCTTAACGGCTTTTTGAGCATGGTACTCTATGTCATATTCTGATAGCAACAGCTGCCAACGGGCAATCCTTCCCGTGAGAGCAGGCTTTTCAAAGACATACTTGATTGGATCCATCTCGGAGACCAACCAAGTAGTGGACGAATCATGTACTGGCGCAGACGTTTGGCTGCCCAAGCCAAAGCGCAGCAAGTTTTTTCAAGCATAGTATACCGAGTCTCTCAGTCAGTGAATTTCTTGCTCAAATAGTAGATGGCATACTCTTTCCGTTTGGTTTCATCTTGTTGGCCAAGTACACAGCCCATGGAGTCTTCCAGGACGGTGAGGTAGATAATCAGCGGCCTTCTTTCCACTGGAGGTGATAAAATCGGAGGGTCCAACAGGTATTCCTTAATACTGTCGAAGGCAGTTTGACAGTTTTCTGTCCAAATGCAGTCCTGATTCTTTTTAAGTAATTTGAAAATCGACGCACATGTCGCGGTCATGAGGAATATGAATCTGGAGATGTAGTTCAAACGTCCCAGGAATCCTCTGACTTGTTTTTCAGTTTTCGGAGAAGGCATTTCTCGAATGGCCTTGACTTTGTCAGGATCAACCTCAATTCCTTTCTGGCTAACGATGAACCCTAAAAGTTTTCCCGAACGGACTCCGAAGGTGCATTTGTTGGGATTCAAATGGAGTTTGTACTTTCTCAACCGCACGAATAGGTTTGACAGATGGGTCACATGCTCCTCTTCTGTCTTAGATTTGGCAATCATATCATTGACATATACCTCAATTTCTTTGTGTATCATGTCATGAAAAAGAGTAGTCATGGCCCTTTGATAGGTTACCCCGGCGTTCTTCAAACTGAACGGCATTACCTTGTAACAAAAGGTACCCCATGGGGTAATGAACAAAGTTTACTCCATGTCTTTCGGCGCCATTTTGATCTGGTTATAGCCCTAGAATCCATCCATGAATGAGAAAACTTTGAACTTTGTTGTACTGTCAACCAGCATGTCAATGTGTGGTAAAGGAAAGTCGTCCTTTGGACTAGCCTTGTTTAGATCTCTGTAATCCACACACATTCTGACTTTTCCATCCTTTTTTGGAATGGGTACGATGTTGGCTAACCATTGAGGATATTCTGATGTGGCGAGGAAACCTGCGTCAATCTGTTTCTGTATCTCCTCTTTGATTTTGATGGCCATGTTCGGGTGAGTCCGTCTCAACCTCTGTTTTACTGGCAGACATTTCGACCTTAACGGTAGATGATGTTCCACGATGTTGGTATCCAACCCTGGCTTGTCCTGATAGGACCAAGCAAATACATCGGGGAATTCTTTGAGAAGCTTTACCAAACCCTCTCTGGCAGTTGGACTGAGCAGTGCCCCAATCCTGATTTCTTTTCTCTCTTTTTCCGAACCCAAGTTTATCGTTTCCAATGGCTCTTTATGAGGTTCAATGGACCTTTCCTCCTGTCTGAGTAATTGGGAGATCTCTTCTGGAATTTCGTCGTCATTCTCTTCTTCTGCCCCAAACACCGGGAACTCAAAGTTGGGAGAAGGCATCGGATCGTATGTTTCAACGGGGTTTAAAACAAGCAAACTGCATGACGGTATGATTTGTGTTTAGAAGAGATAGAGAGAATGCAAAAGTGTGTGCAGTGTATTACTTTGAAAAACTGCTTGTTTATTATTATTGATTTGTTTTTTAGGATTACCATTTTCTGAAAAAAAAAAAGAGAAAAGATAAAACAGCAATAAATGCGGGAATTACATAACGACGTTATTTTATTCATGAACAAGTCTATTCTTGAAATTACAGCCCTATAAAACAAAACTCTGTAGCTTTGGGCAAAGCGAAGAGGGAAATTTACAGAAAGTGAGCCCTATCAAAACATCTGTTTCACCTGGGCAGGGTGAAAGGTTAAAGACGACAATTACTTTGACTTATGAACAATCTTTGGAACATCGACAGCAACCCATTGGCGGCTAACTCCTCGATGAATCACAAAGTCTGGCACCTTCCTTGATTTGTCTTTAGAAATAACGCTGATTTTTGGTGGAGCAGGATCATTGGAATCTGTCTCCCAGGCCGAGTTGTCGTAGGAGGATTCCTCTGTTGCATTTTGCATAGCATTGGTGCTCTCAGGTAGATCTCCCCATCCAGTTGGCTGGATGTCTTCGATCCTGATACAAGAGCTTTCGGGAGCAGTGTACTTGACCATATATTCGTATTTCCCACTTGGTTGTCCCAGGGTGTCCCACACTTCTTTGGAACTGGATGAGTTATCCTTCTCGATGACGTTGACCTCTGGAAAAGCATAGTTGATGAATTCAAGTCCTGCAAACGTTGCAAATTCATCGTCGTACTGGACGTTTTCTGAATGACCTGATTATTGATCCTATGACATGGTGGGGACACAGGTATTCTTTTCAATGATGCTCAGTTGATTTTCAGTGTTCGGATGATTTCCTTGCCCCAAGTCTCCTGGATATGGCTGCCACATTGGCAGGCCATCCATTGGGCCATAATAGTTGTGGTCAAAGTTGTCCTTCATCAGAGTGTCCTCCTCTAATGAGTTTGGTGGAGCACGGCATCCTTCCGGATCACAATCTCCGTATATCATTTCGACATCTGACCTTGGTATAAATCTCAGACTCTGTGTAGGAAAGCAAAAGGGCGTAGGCACCTCTTCCTGAGACGTATATTAGTCCTTGTTAAGATAGGACTCCCATTCTTCTTCCATATCAGAGGAATCATCTTTATATATGGTATGCACTTCTTCAGGCACTGGGTGAAGGAAACCTCCACTATGGAAGAAGTCTTGAATGGGGTGAAGACTTTCATTGCTGGTAGTATCTGTCTGGGTACATGTTGCAGAAAAACCAAGACCCTTCTTTGTTTTATTGTCAGTAGGAATGACTAGCTGTCCCCATCCTGTTGTATTAGTACTCTCGACCGCTTTGATAGCATCATTGTATGAGGAAATGGAAGTTCCCCCTTCGGATTAATTGTCCTTGCTCACCGAAAGCGCTTGGAACTGAGTTCCAACAACCTCCTCGGGTTCTACATAAGTAGATGATGATAAGTTACTCACGAGCAAGGCTTGTTCTCCACAGACTGTGACGAGCTGGTTGTTCTGGACGAACTTTAACTTTTGGTGGAGGGTCGAGGTGACCGCCCCAGCCTGATGTATCTAAGGTCTTCCTAATAAACAACTGTACGTTGCCCGGATGTCCATGACCTGGAAAGCGACTTGGAAAGTGTGAGGACCAATAGTTATGGGAAGGTCGACTTCGCCGATAACCATTTTTCTGGACCCGTCAAATGCTTTGATGACGACCTCACTGGTTCTCATCGGGGGTCCTTTGAAGGATAATTGTATCAAAGTGGACTTCGGCATAACATTCAGGGCTGGCCCTGTGTCTACCAGTACGCTGGCTAAAGCATCGCCCTGGCAGTTGACCGTGATATTGAGCACCATGTTATGACGGCGACCCTCTTCAGGTAATTTCTCATCATTAAATCCCAAGTTATTGCAGGAAGTGATGTTAGAGACAATGCTATCAAACTATATGATTGTTACATCCTGTTCTACAAAGGCTTGCTCCAAGATTTTCTGTAGAGCCTCCCTATGCGCTTCTGAACTGAGTAAAAGTGACAGCACAGAGATCTTTGAAGGAGTTTGTAATAGCTGATCAACAATATTGTATTCACTCCTTTGGATGAGCTTCAGCATCTCATCGTTGTTTTTCGAAAGGTCGGGATTACTGGATTGACCGACCGGTGGATTGGGAACTTCTGTGAGAGGCTTCTTTTCTTTGTTAAATTCTCCAGCTCCTTGGTTGAAGATTCGACCACTCCATGTTACTCGACTGATGTCTGCAATATTCACGACGGAGGGTAATGGAATTTCCTTTCCATTCTCTACTGTTTTTGGACCGTATTTGTAAGGGATAGCCTTAGTTGATTCATACGGTAATGGTCCCGGTAGATAGATGACTAATGGAGCCTTCTGATTTTTCTGACCATCGTAAGCAATTTTGATCCGTTCCTGGTTGGGAACTCTCGATTCGTCAAGTAGAGGGATGATGGTACTAACATCCCTAGCCCTCTGATGATCAGAGATTACGACAACGTCCTTAATTTGATCAGCGAGGTAGTCCGGCGTCCAGTTGATTGGTCTGAAACCCGGATATGGGCGAATCTCTCTACGATCCACCTGACCCTGAAGAGCTGCTCGCACAAGGTAACATCCTTGGTTATTTTTCGAACAGACTCTACAACATTCATAGTTGTGTGGTGGCACCTGGACACGCCCGCTTTGAATACAATGTAACCTCACTTGGTCAGTTTCCACAGATCGAACGTCCCGACTTTGATGCCGAGTAGCATTCCCGTTCGTAATACTAATTTACTGGGTGTCTTCATCCATATAGATTGGAAGCCACCAGTGGTTCAACAAGTGCTGAAGGGTTTCCTGGACAAGGGCACAACCTTGATCGTTTTCGCAACTCGCCCTACAGCTCTGATAATCATGTGCTACCAGGAACCCGAGCCGGACCTGTTTAGCATGTAACTCCACCAGGCTGGTATTCATCAAGCGAATATCGAAGATTTGAATCATGTTGATTTGATAGGAATTCCTATCATGGTAGTCCTGGATCCACCCAAGATCCATCTGATGCTGGAGGGCCTCTTGTATAAAAGAGCATCCCTATTTGTTTACCGAGCAAGTCAGACAGGAACTGTAATCGTGCCGCAGTAGATTATGATACTGGCTTTGCCTTGAGTGCATCGCCACTAAGTTACATTCATTGCACGAACATCGTGGTTCTGAATGACGTTAGAATTCGTTTAAACCATGTTAACTCCACGAACTCGGTGCTCTTGGATCCATCTGAGATCCATCTGTTCCTGTAGAGCTGATTGCACCACAGAACATCCTCGATTGCTTTTAGAGCAGATATCACACTGGTGATAGTTATGAGGTGGCACATGGCCATATCCACTCTGTCTGCAATGCATCTTGACCAGATTGGTCCTTAACAAGAGTACATCATGAATTTGATAGAGTTGTTAGTCTCTCCCTCTATCAAATTGACTGTAGCTTTCTCGTGTTGAGGTAGCGGGTTTGTGAGAATATTCGGATTCGTATCTTTAAAAGATAAGACCCCGCTCTTAACAAACTTTTGCACGTCGGATTTGAAATTGAGACAGTTCTCTATGTTATGCCCTGGTCCTCCTTGATGGTAAGGGCAAGTCTGATCCACCTTAAACCAAAAAGGCGGATTTTCCGGTACTGTAAGAGGGGACTTAGTCTGGACATGCCCCTGAGCCAATAGTAACAGAAATAGTTCTGTGTACAATACGGGTATAGGATCAAATCCTGGTGGCCGCGTTGTACGGTTGTTATTGTATAGAGGACGAGCCTGCTGAAGAGGCTGTTGAGTCCTTTGCTGATTAGGTTGGCTTTGCGCAACCTGAGGTTTATACGTAGAAATAGGCGCAGGATTGATAGCAGGAGTCACAACCGTTACTGGTTGATACCGTCGCCTTTGCTTTCCGAGAGAGATATTCCCAATATATTGCTCTTTTTTCTTAGGGAGAGCACTACAATATTTCTTAGTACCGCTTGTCGACTCAGTGTCTTTGACTAGACGTCCTTCTCGACGGCTTCCTCGAGATGTACCCCCATACCGACCATTTCAGTGAAGTCACTAGGTGCACTGGCGACCATTCTGTCGTAGTAAAATGAGCTCAAGGTCTTTAAGAAGATCTTTGTCATCTCTTTTTCCTCAAGAGGTGGACAAATTTGAGCGAAAATTTCATGCCATCTCTGAGCGTATTCCTTAAAGGTTTCTTTGTACTTTTGTGACATTGATCTGAGTTGATCTCTGTCAGGTGCCATGTCCAGATTGTATTTATATTATTGGACGAAGGCAGTGCCAAGATCTCTGAAAGTGCTAATCGTAGCGTGGTTTAAACTCATGTACCATTTTAATGTGGCACCGATTAAACTATCCTGAAAGTAGTGAATCAGTAGGTCCTGATTCTCTGTCTGAGCTGACATTCACCGAGCGTACATCACCAGATGACTCTGAGGGCAAGAGTTACCCCTGTACTTTTCAAAGTCAGGAACCTGGAATTTGTGCGGGACTTTAACATTAGGGACCAAACAGAGGTCTGCGGTGTCCTTTCCAAATAAATCCTGACCGCGAAGGGCCTGCGGTTCTTTCTGCATTCCCAGGAACTGTTCCTGGAACTCATTCATTCTTTCGAACATGTTGTCATTTCCACCAGAAGGTATCTGTGGAATATGTCCTTCCGGGACAGTGTGTACCACGGGTGGTGGTATATTCATTATGGCCGAGACTCTTGGTGCCTCCCGAAGTTTGTAACCTTTAAGAGTTGCTGTCATGCCCCTAGCATCTTCGTTTTCCCGAAGTTTGTAACCTTCAGGCCCAGCAGTTCCTGCTGCGGTTCCGTGATCCTCATTGATCGGCGGAACATATCCTTCTGGGATATAGTTAAGTGGCATGCCCCAGGGACGATCTTTTGGCATTTTGTACCTATGACCGGACTTCTCCAATATGGGCGTTGAGGTGATCTCCGAGATCACAGTCCTTTGTAGCTGAGCTTCTGCCATGGCTTGCATGTCATTATGAAGCTTTCTCATATCCTCTCTCAGAACGTCGATCTCTTCTCTCAACTCTCTGTTCTCTTCCTCGAGATCATCCATCTTTTTCTGACGATTGGCCCGAGTATTGTACGAATGAGACAGTTTGACTCTAGAACCGAGACACAAACGTGAGATTCGTAGGTAAGAAAAATACGTGACGTGAGAATGATGAATGCAATGATTATATTAATTGTTTTTTTTTTGTTTAATCAAAATAAACTTCGACAATTAGATTGCAAATATCAAACAGTGGGGAAACCCCGTTTTATTGAATTCAAAGGATTGCGAAAATAGAAATACAGTAGATTACAAGGTGCGGAAACAGAAACCTAAGCTAAGGGGTCTCGAGTCATCTCTGGGGAGAAACCGGGTGCTGATTCTGGTACTTTCCTTTTCTTAAACTGGGGCTCTTGGGCCGTTGTTAGGTTGTCATTCCTTTGCCAAGTGAAAGAAACGAGCAAATTCCTTTGGTCATCCTGATTATCCACAGCATGTTGCTCCAAAATCTCAATCAGAGCATCCTTATCTTTCAGCTGTCGCCGTATTTTGGTACACTCTACATTGAGGGTGCGGTACTTGTTCTTCCAAGACCTCCTTTCCAGTTGAACTTTGTTGAGAGTAACCTGAAGTTTTTCCGTTTCAGTCATGAAGTACATGACAGATTCCCTCGGCGGAAGAACTCCGTGACGAGGATAAGGCATCTTTAGCTTGAGAGCTCTAGTTTGTACCCAGTGGAGATAAGGTTCCACCGAGGCACAATCCGGTTTTCCTAGAGACTCTCATCCTTTCTTATGAACATGTTTCCAAGCGTGCACTATTTCCGTCTTTAGTGCCCTGTCATTTTCTCCTTCCTTGAAGAAAAGGCCCTCCAGATGAGCATTACGCGGGACATGCCTCATCGGGTATCCAAATTGACGACGAACCAATACTGGATGGTAGTTGATTCCTCCCTTAGTTCCTATGAGGGGTACGTTGGGGAAGTTTCCACAACGATCAATGATCCTGATCCCGTCATAAATCCTATTTCACCAATCTATATCAGAGTTGGTAAGAGACATGATTTTCTGCGACCAACGTAAGGCACTCTTATGATCCCAAAACGCAGCAGACTTGGGTAAATGGTCAGCAGTCGCTGTATTTTGGTACACTCTACATTGAGGGTGCGATACTTGTTCTTCCAAGACCTCCTCTCCTATTGATCTTTGTTGAGAGTAACCTGAAGTTTTTCCATTTCAGTCATGCAGTACATGACAGATTCCCTCGGCGGAAGAACTCCGTGACGAGGATAAGGCATCTTTAGCTTGAGAGCTCTAGTTTGTACCCAGTGGAGATAAGGTTCCACCGAGGCACAATCCGGTTTTCCTAGAGACTCTCATCCTTTCTTATGAACATGTTTCCAAGCGTGCACTATTTCCGTCTTTAGTGCCCTGTCATTTTCTCCTTCCTTGAAGAAAAGGCCCTCCAGATGAGCATTACGCGGGACATGCCTCATCGGGTATCCAAATTGACGACGAACCAATACTGGATGGTAGTTGATTCCTCCCTTAGTTCCTATGAGGGGTACGTTGGGGAAGTTTCCACAACGATCAATGATCCTGATCCCGTCATAAATCCTATTTCACCAATCTATATCAGAGTTGGTAAGAGACATGATTTTCTGCGACCAACGTAAGGCACTCTTATGATCCCAAAACGCAGCAGACTTGGGTAAATGGTCAGCAGTCGCTGTATTTTGGTACACTCTACATTGAGGGTGCGATACTTGTTCTTCCAAGACCTCCTCTCCTATTGATCTTTGTTGAGAGTAACCTGAAGTTTTTCCGTTTCAGTCATGAAGTACATGACAGATTCCCTCGGCGGAAGAACTCCGTGACGAGGATAAGGCATCTTTAGCTTGAGAGCTCTAGTTTGTACCCAGTGGAGATAAGGTTCCACCGAGGCACAATCCGGTTTTCCTAGAGACTCTCATCCTTTCTTATGAACATGTTTCCAAGCGTGCACTATTTCCGTCTTTAGTGCCCTGTCATTTTCTCCTTCCTTGAAGAAAAGGCCCTCCAGATGAGCATTACGCGGGACATGCCTCATCGGGTATCCAAATTGACGACGAACCAATACTGGATGGTAGTTGATTCCTCCCTTAGTTCCTATGAGGGGTACGTTGGGGAAGTTTCCACAACGATCAATGATCCTGATCCCGTCATAAATCCTATTTCACCAATCTATATCAGAGTTGGTAAGAGACATGATTTTCTGCGACCAACGTAAGGCACTCTTATGATCCCAAAACGCAGCAGACTTGGGTAAATGGTCAGCAGTCGCTGTATTTTGGTACACTCTACATTGAGGGTGCGATACTTGTTCTTCCAAGACCTCCTCTCCTATTGATCTTTGTTGAGAGTAACCTGAAGTTTTTCCATTTCAGTCATGCAGTACATGACAGATTCCCTCGGCGGAAGAACTCCGTGACGAGGATAAGGCATCTTTAGCTTGAGAGCTCTAGTTTGTACCTAGTGGAGATAAGGCTCCACCGAGACACAATCCGGTTTTCCTAGAGACTCTCTTCCTTTCTTATGAACATGTTTCCAAGCGTGCACTATTTCCGTCTTTAATGCCCTGTCATTTTCTCCTTCCTTAAAGAAAAGGCCCTCCAGATGAGCATTACGCGGGATATGCCTCATCGGGTATCCAAATTGACGATGAACCAATACTGGATGGTAGTTGATTCCTCCCTTAGTTCCTATGAGGGGTACGTTGGGGAAGTTTCCACAACGATCAATGATCCTGATCCCGTCATAAATCCTATTTCACCAATCTATATAAGAGTTGGTAAGAGACATGATTTTCTGCGACCAACGTAAGGCACTCTTATGATCCTAAAACGCAAAAGACTTGGGTAAATGGTCAGCAGTCGCTGTATTGTGGTACACTCTACATTGAGGGTGCGATACTTGTTCTTCCAAGACCTCCTCTCCTGTTGATCTTTGTTGAGAGTAACCTGAAGTTTTTTCATTTCAGTCATGAAGTACACGACAGATTCCCTCAGCAGAAGAACTCCGTGATGAGGATAAGGCATCTTTAGCTTGAGAACTCTAGTTTGTACCCAGTGGAGATAAGGCTCCACCGAGACACAGTCCGGTTTTCGTAGAGACTCTCGTCATTTCTTATGAACATGTTTCCAAGCGTGCACTATTTCCGTCTTTAATGCCCTGTCATTTTCTCCTTCCTTGAAGAAAAGGCCCTCTAGATGAGCATTACGCAGGACATGCCCCATCGGGTATTGACGACGAACCAATACTAGATGGTAGTTGATTCCTCCCTTAGTTCCTATGAGGGGTACGTTGGGGAAGTTTCCACAACGATCAATGATCCTGATCCCGTCATAAATCCTATTGCACCAATCTATATCATAGTTGGAAAGAGACATGATTTTCTGCGACCAACGTAAGGCACTCTTATGATCCCAAAACGCAGCAGAGTTGGGTAAATGGGAGATAAACCATTTGTATAGCAGGGGTACACATCATGTGATCATCCCTCCGCTGTACAAATTGCTTAAGTGTACATAATGATACGCATCCACGAGCAAAGTTGGCACAGGGTTTCCAATGAAAAAAACCTTAATGGCGTTGATATCGACGAAGCTATTAATGTTGGGAAACAGAAATAACCCGTAAGTGAGTAAGACAAAGATGCTTTCAAAAGCAGTTATAATCCCTATACTAGCAAAGTACAAAGCCTTCTTTTTCAGGAACTGGGTTGGAAAACCTGGGAGCCCACCCTTGGTGGTCATGTGAGTCTTGATTTCTGACTCATCCAAATAGATTGCTCTTGCAATGGTTTGATCCTTTGGAATTTCTTCCAGTCTAGAAAATGGAGCTCGATCAGTAATGTGTAGATCGGTTAGGTGAGAATACTCCTCCAGCGTTGGTGCGAGCTGGTAATCCGGAAATGTGAAACAGTGATAGACCGGATCGTAAAATTGAATGAGTACCTCCATGATTCCTTAAATCACATGGACTCTTAACAGAGGTAGCAGACCTCCGTACTTGGCTCTGAAAGCTTCAGGGTTAGTGATCATCCTCGCTAATCCTCTCAAATCCTCTAGTTTTGGAACCCTGAAGGTATACTTATGAGTTCTCCTTCTACCGAAATCCATGAGCGCAATCTTTTTCTCTGACATTTGCAATCATTGCCTTAGTTTAATTTTGAAAAAGAGAAACTAGAAGAGAAAATTTTTCTTTGATGTAATGTTTTTTAGATGAATGCATGAATGCAACACACAAAAACATAGAAAAAACATGGGGTCAAAGGGTCGGTGTCATGAAGTCAAGGCTCTACCCCCCACCCCCTCCCCCAAAGGTTTATACTAGTGATTTTTGTACCTGTCTCTCAAAATCATCAGTTCTTGTTGAGAAAACACCAGCGGGCCGGGAACCGTGCTAGGTGATGTTTTTCGAAGAACCATCAGAAGAGGGTAGTATCGCGTGACAACCATTTCCAATAGTTTCCGCACTACTAAAACTGGTTTTTCCTAGGTGTATACTCAATCTTTCCACATGCGGTATCACAAGCATTCCCATTAGCAGAAAAATAAACATAGATATCAATTAGGAAAATCAGTATATATATTTGTCCTAAAGTCCCAGACTTTAAAGAGCTCTGAATCCTATGTTCCTGACAAAAATGGCTCCCCGACGGAGTCGCCATTTTGTGGTACCTTCCCAACTTTAAAGGTTTCGACCTAAGATCCTAGTGAAGTCAAATAGGTCCTATCCCAGTGAAATCCCCAAAGAAAGAAAGAAAAGAAAAGAGCCCCTCGGTAGGCGCCACTTTTCTGTAGCACTTTTTAAGGTTTCTTCTTAAGAGATGGGAAGAGAACAAGATCTCGTTGTCCCCAGTGAAGTCGCCATTTTTTCTGAAGCGAGAATTTTTGGACGTGGTTGCGAAGCACTATCGCTTTTGGGGAACTACAGTTCGATTTATTTTTTATCCTATTGAAGCTGATGAAGGAAGGGAAATAGATGTCTCCAATTAACCTTGCTTGCATACTGAATTTAAACAGATGACTGTTGGTTTATAGATGCTATTGAGATTGTGGGTCTCTCTTAAGTTATTTTGTTAAAATAGTGCCTGGGCGATTGGTGGGAGTTTAAGACTGATGCTTTTCGATTGATATGTGAAGGTATGGGATTTGGGACTTTGGATTAGTGTTCTCGCTAAGATTTTTCTTTCAATCTTATGCCTATGTATTCCCGTTTACCGAAACAGGGAAATCAGAGCGATCGTAGTTCCTCCTATTCTATGGGAGGAAAAAGGTCGTTTTGGTGTCTTGTTCAAAGCCCAAGACGTGAAGCTGAAAAGGTGGTTTATATCTTGTTCAAAGCCCAAGATGTAAAGCTAAAGTGGTGTTGCCTTTAGAGAGAATTTTCCATCTCTAAAGGGGGTCTGTTTGTCACGACTGTTGGGTGACTGACTATAAAGGAGGATTACTTTAACTGGGATATGTGAATCCTAGCAATGCCATAATTTCCTTTATAGGGGGTTTTAACGTGAAGGAGAAGACTTTAACTCAGTGTAGAGCAATGATATATTTCCTTAGGAATTTCTCATGCTAAAAGAGGGACAGTGGCGTGGATATAAATAATCCAGAGGCTTGCCGCTTACAGCGATTAGATGAAAGGAGTTGTTGATGTTTGTATTGTAACACCCCAATTCCCATCGCGAATAAATAATACATAAATAAATTAGAGTAAAAAATAAAAATTTATTTTTCCGACAAAAACAAGGATGCCACAATTAAGGAAAGAAAACACAATCCCTGCTCATAAATTTTGATACATAACACAAACTGGAATAACCTCAAAGGGAAACTTTTTCCATATAAAAGGAAAGTTCAGTTATGGAATAAAGCAGAAAGACCCGTAACTGTCTTGGTTTGCAAAATGAATCATTTTATAACATCCAAATATACATACAATAGTAATACAAAATAAATTCAATGAATATATACATATATATCTACAGCGTTCCCCAACTCCCGTGTTAAGTATCAGAGCAGATAGACCGACAAAAGGATGAAGAACTAGTCTTCACAAAAGCCTCCGAGACACTAATCTGCAATTGCCTAATAGAGCAACAAACCACAGCAGAACGGTGAGAAATAACAACTAAATCAAGATTGCATAATAATATGAAAATACATATAAATTCACATGCATAGTTATTCTCACCACAAGCATCACATACTAATACACATAGCATATATCAATTACACCAACATAATCACATATTCACACATAAGGCACACCAGAGTCATAACATATGGAAACACCCCACCACATCACATAGCATATGTCTATGCATAAAATATATTATCCACAACCAATGCATTTATCACATATGCACATCAATTCACCAATTCAAACATAAATCTCAACACATACTCAATCAATTCATGATTTTCCACACATAATCAATCCGTTCATGATTTTCCACACATAATCAATCCATTCATGATTTATGCAAATGCAAAGAGACCGACACAACGACTCTATGCAAATGCGGTACCATCCATCCATCATCTCATCATTAGTTCACTCAGGAACTATTGGAACCATTGCTTGTTACTTAGTGTAACTCGCCGTCGGGCAAACGATATTCCCTGTCACTCACACCACTTTGTATAAGGCACACGGCGTTTATGGATCGCTCACACCTCTTTGTATAAGGCACACGACCCGATCGCTCACACCTCTTTGTATAAGGCACACGATCGTCTATAATCATCGCTCACACCTCTTTGTATAAGGCACACGATGTTGTAGCGGATTCCCTCTGAAACCTTTTCGTCGCTCACACCCACTAGGGCACACGACATCACAAGAATGCATATCATGATGCTTGGCATACAATGACTCATGACATTCAAATGCACACATATACACATCCATAATCATGCATATACAATCAAACACAATACAATGCATTTTCTTGCCCTTAGGCCACATACCATCATCGCAACATTTCATCACATGCATTCACATCATATAACAGCACACAAGCTACACGTTATATAACAAAGGCATGTTGCATAATGACACATCAATTACACACAATTATAACAGTAAAAGTCGACAAAACGACACATTTCCAAATTCCTGACTTAATTAAATCAACCACAAATCTCACAACCATTATAATAAGAAAGAACATTCCATTAGCTTTCCAACGATACCAAGAAAGTCTCAATCCGAGTTACGGATCAAAAGTTACGGCATCAGACGCAAAATCGGGAAAGAAATCGCGAAATGACAATATTTTGCAATCGTGCTGGCCATACGCGTAATGCCCTGAGCCATACGCATATTGCCTTGCTCACTCGCCCATCCATACGCGTATTGCCCAAAGTGATACGCGTATGGGCAGAGACTGGTTTTTCCCAAAAATTCCACAAAAAATCCAATACTCGTATCGCCTCACTCCCTACGCGTATTGCCCACTCCCATACGCGTAATGCCTACAATCCTTTCTTGCCATACACGTATTGCCCAACCCAATACGCGTATTGCCTTGCCTGATACGCGTATGGGAAGCGAAAACCCAGAATTTTCCTGCATAATTTTTCCTGCGAAAATCATCCAATTTCCTCTCCAAATCTCATCTAAACACTTCCAATTCACAATATACCAGTCCAAACATATCCCAACATAATCAACCAGTATTCTACGCAGTTTATATCGAGTTTCGACTGTGAACACATCGATTTCTAACAATTATTCATCAATTTATCAATGATAAAAAGTTGTGAAACAACCAAAACAATTACACAAACAAGACATATACTTACACAAGCAAGACATCATTGAAACTTCTCACCCTTACCCGATTATTCGCGATTGAAACAGAGTTTCCTCGATTTTTTCTCTTTCTCCTCTTCTCTCTTTTTCCTTCTCTTCCTTTTCATTCTTCCCTTTTTCTTTCTTTCTATTTTTCTCTCTTTCTAATCTCTATGTTCTTTTTATGAAAAATAACCAAGTAAAAGACCAAAATACCCCTCAGCTCAAATATCTCGCAAACGCGATAAAACATAAACAGCGATGAAATATATTTCGGGAAATAAAAGTTGAAAAGAAATTATAAATTATTGCAAATATTTTACCTATCATGGAAATTAGCCAATTAACTCAATTAGCAGGTAAAATACAATAAATTCACACATTTCAGAAAACTCACATAAATGAAATAAATAAATACAATTAAACAAATCGGGGCGTTACAACTCTCCCCCACTTAGACATTTTCGTCCTCGAAAATATACTGATACGAATAACTCGGGATACGACTCTCGCAGCCGACTAACAAACTATCAGGCCTACCAAAGACACACCACGAATAACACAAACTGACAACCCACCTTGCTAACAACAGCTACAACAACGACACGACAACTACGACAACTACAACGACAAGATGCAAAGCCCATACCATGCACTTGACGACTAACTCACAACTCAAAGAATATCCAAGTTACGAACACACACAGGTTCACACTTGAACCGAAACACAACAAGAACATAAAGTTCCACAACCCAACATCGTTTCAACAGCCTCTACATAACCACAATACCAACATCCTTGTCACACCACAATATTACAACAATGCTATGATTCCCCAATCGAACATACAACCAAAACCTCCATCTACATAGTAGCCCATGAATAATATTTAAACCTTTCATCTAACACTTCAATTCTAAAACGTCCAATGGTCTCACCATTCCTACATGTTCCCAATATTCAACCTATGAACTCTTACAAGTCACACACTCAAATACAAAATGTGCCACATCACGCTTCCGCTGCGCACTCTGATTACTCGTAACCATCAAAACTACCAATCTCACGTCCAAAGTCTAACTCTTCCTCATATTCACCAAAAATCACTGTTCACTTTTAATATTCCCAACCTCACACTCTGCTGCATTAGCTTACACACCAGACCCAAATCTTGGAATTGCTCAATTAATTTTAATTCTCTGACCATCAAAACAGACATGCATAAAAACTTTCGACTTAACTCTTCCTGCACAACAGTCACTTTTTCCTGAAGGATAATCCAAGCCAAATTCATAACTCGTCACAAATTTAACCATCCTCGTTGTCTCATACTCTATTCCTTCAGACCAAACAAGTACTCTAAACTCTTGAGATTACTAAACACTTCAAACCTAGAACCATAAAGATAATACCTCCAAATATTCCAACACAATACAACCGCCACCAATTCCAAATCCAAAATCGTATAGATCCTTTTATGAATCCTCAATCGTCATAAAGCATAAGCCAGGACTTTACCCTCTTACATTAACACACTGACCAAACTCATCAAAGAAGCATCCCAATACCTCACAAACGGTTTATTAGGATCCCACATAATCAAATTTGGAGGCATAGACAAATTCCACTTCAGCTGACCAAAACTTACTCACAACGAACATCCAAAATAACTGACTCACCCTTTGCAAGTCCACTGAGATAACAGAAGTACGAACTTAGCAAAGTCTCCCCTAGCCTGCAGTAACAACCAACTAATCCCAAAAGTTTCTAATCTCCTTAACCAACTTCGGAGCCTCTCACTGTAGAGCTGCATCTACTTCCGATGGATCCATTAACCATACCTCATCTGAAATAACATATCCAAAAAGAAAAGAAAAAAAAAACTAACCTTTTTCAATCCAAATTCTCACTTGAATAACTTAACATAAAACTTTGTCTCCTTTCAACACTTGTAATTCAAATCTCAAACACTCTATCTGTTCTTCCTCTGAGTTTATAACAGATCCAATATCCTTAATCAAAACCACTACGAACTTATCCAAATAAATATGGAAGATACGATTCATCCAATCCACAAACATTACAGACGCATTACTAACACCGAATAACATCATTGTATGTTGTAATGCCAAACCAAATTCCAAAAGATATAAATTCTTAAAGCTCTTGCAAAATTTTTCACTGGATAACTGGTTACTCACCTACAAGCTTAACCGAGTAAATAACAGCCTATCCCGACAATAACAAACATAACCAGTCACATTACGTCGATCAAAGCCTCAACTCACATAATTCACCACTCTTATCAAACATTCCAAACAATTGTGATTTCACTCAAACTCAACCAAACCAATCCAGTTACCTACTCACGAAAGTGGACACTTATTCTTAATCGTTACCTTATTCAACTGTCAGTAATCCATACACAATTTCCTCTCGTGACAGTCCAGATTCCATAAATCCCAACATGTAGCAACAACCAACCCAAAAGAACTCTCAAATATTACATCCACACCTAGGGTTTTCTCAAGATTTCCATTAATGCTCTAAAACTCCAAAGACTCCAAACCTCACCAGAACTCTAAGTTTTACTTTCCATAGTCTCAATACCATTATACACATAATGCTGGTTATTCCGTTCAATCATCCATCCTTTTTGTTACTAACAATACTGGAGCTCTCTAAGACAACACCCTAATGTTCCATCCAAAAACACATCTGAAAAATATGCACAACTAACGGCCCATGGCTGTGACTTCCTGCCAATTTCCAGAACACTATCAACACAGAAAAAACAAACATCTTAGTCCCATCTACTAAGAGTTGTCTACTTACTTAGCAGATATAAACCTCAACTATTCACCTTCGTCCAATTAAGTTCAATCTCTACTCTCTGAGAAGCAGCCCTTAATAATACCCAATCATTCTCTCTCAATGACTTCCCAACTTGACCAACATACAAAAACCTCGAATCCACCTCGTCTTCCGATATAAGAATCTTCATCGACTCAACAAAACAATCCGTAATCATTTTCCAAATTCCAAAAAAATTCATTGAACACACTATCAAAGCCGGAAAGACACGTCTATTCCATCCAACATAACTCCGTCTACTATCAACAAGAGATTAAGGGTGATCAGTTCCTCAATTTGTCAATAGACAGCCGACAATCATGATGGGGCATAAACTGTCTTTACCAAACTATAATAGCATTCCTTACATCTTGTGCACAAAACTACCTAAGGCACAAATCCTTAGTTGACATAAACCTTACCTCCGCATTCCCCCCGAAATCGGGAATAACACTGTCTAAACAACACTTACACACTTGCAACCAACGGCACACAACTGAAGCAACTTGGAGAAGCACAAGCTTCTTCCCTACTTATCTCATTCTCAAACCCGAAGACAAAAGATTAGAAAACCAGAAAGCACTGACAGTGTTTCACACACCTATCACATACTAAGGGACAAACAACACCGACAGTATTCAACTGTCACACCAACTGACTCAACCACTTGGCCGGACGGACCGACCTGCTCTGATACCACTTTTGTAACACCCCAATTCCCATCGCGAATAAATAATACATAAATAAATCAGAGTAAAAAATAAAAATTTATTTTTCCGACAGAAACAAGGATGCCACAATTAAGGAAAGAAAACATAATCCCTGCTCATAAATTTTGATACATAACACAAACTGGAATAACCTCAAAGGGAAAATTTTTCCATATAAAAGGAAAGTTCTGTTATGGAATAAAGCGAAAAGACCCATAACTGTCTTGGTTTGCAAAATGAATCATTTTATAACATCCAAATATACATACCAAAGTAATACAAAATAAATTCAATGAATGTATACATATATATCTACAGCGTTCCCCGACTCCCGTGTTACGTATCAGAGCAAACAGACCAAAAAAGGATGGAGAACTAATCTTCACAAAAGCCTCCAAGACACTAATCTGCAATTGCCTCATAAAGCAACAAACCACAGCAGAAGGGTGAGAAATAACAACTAAATCAATATTGCATAATAATATGCAAACACATATAAATTCACATGCATAATTATTCTCACCATAAGCATCACATACTAATACACATAGCATATATCAATTACACCAACATAATCACATATTCACACATAAGGCACACCAGAGTCATAACATATGGTAACACCCCACCACATCACATAGCATATGTCTATGCATAAAACATATTATCCACAACCAATGCATTTATCACATATGCACATCAATTCACCAATTCAAACATAAATCTCAACACATACTCAATCAATTCATGATTTTCCACACATAATCAATCCATTCATGATTTTCCACACATAATCAATCCATTCATAATTTATGCAAATGCAAAGAGACCGACACAACGACTCTATGCAAATGCGGTACCATCCATCCATCATCTCATCATTAGTTCACTCAGGAACTATTTGAACCATCACCTGTTACTTAGTGTAACTCCCCGTCGGGCAAATGATGTTCCCCGTCGCTCACACCTCTTTGTATAAGGCACACGACGTTTATGGATCGCTCACACCTCTTTGTATAAGGCACACGACCCGATCGCTCACACCTCTTTGTATAAGGCACACGATTGTCTATAATCATCACTCACACCTCTTTGTATAAGGCACACGAGGTTATAGCGGATTCCCTCTAGAACCGTTTCGTCGCTCACACCCACTAGGGCACACGACATCACAAGAATGCATATCATGATGCTTGGCATACAATGACTCATGACATTCAAATGCACACATATACACATCCATAATCATGCATATACAATCAAACACAACACAATGCATTTTCTTTCCCTTAGGCCACAAACCATCATCGCAACATTTCATCACATGCATTCACATCATATAACAGCACACAAGCTACACGTTATATATCAAAGGCATGTTGCATAATGACACATCAATTACACACAATTATAACAGTAAAAGTCGACAAAACGACACATTTCCAAATTCTCGACTTAATTAAATCAGCCACAAATCTCACAACCATTATAATAAGAAAGAACATTCCATTAGCTTTCCAACGATACCAAGAAAGTCTCAATCCGAGTTACGGATCAAAAGTTACGGCATCGGACGCGAAATCGGGAAAGAAATCCCGAAATGACAAAATTTTGCAATCGTGCTGGCCATACGCGTAATGCCCTGAGCCATACGCGTATTGCCTTGCTCACTCGCCCATCCATACTCGTATTGCCCAAAGTGATACGCATATGGGCAGAGACTGATTTTTCCCAAAAATTTCACTAAAAATCCAATACGCGTATCGCCTCACTCCCTACGCGTATTGCCCACTCCCATACATGTAATGCCTACAATCCTTTCTTGCCATACGCGTATTGCCCAACCCAATACGCGTATTGCCTTGCCTGATACGCGCATGGGCAGCGAAAACCCAGAATTTTCCTGCATAATATTTCCTGCGAAAATCATCCAATTTCCTCTCCAAATCTCGTCTAAACACTTCCAAATCACAATATACCAGTCCAAACATATCCCAACATAATCAACCAGTATTCTACGCAGTTTATATCGAGTTTTGACTGTGAACACATCGATTTCTAACAATTATTCATCAATTTATCAATGATAAAAAGTTGTGAAACAACCAAAACAATTACACAAACAACACATATACATACACAAGCAAGACATAATTGAAACTTCTCACCCTTACCCGATTATTCGCGATTGAAACGGAGTTTCCTCGATTTTTCCTCTTTCTCCTCTTCTCTCTTTTTCCGTCTCTTCCTTTTCTCTCTTCCCTTTTTCTTTCTTTCTATTTTTCTCTCTTTCTAATCTCTATGTTCTTTTTATGAAAAATAACCAAGTAAAAGACCAAAATACCCCTCAGCTCAAATATCTCGCAAACGCTCTCAAAACGCGATAAAACATAAACAGCGATGAAATATATTTCGGGACATAAAAGTTGAAAAGAAATTATAAATTATTGCAAATATTTTACCTATCAGGGAAATTAGCCAATTAACTCAATTAGCAGGTAAAATACAATAAATTCACACATTTCACAAAATTCACATAAATGAAATAAATAAATACAATTAAACAAATCGGTGCGTTACATGTATCCTGTGAACGAGGCATAGTTTTGATGCTAAAAGGTTAATTGACTCAACCGGGGTTTTTCTTATACAAAGCCTAAGCAGAGGCTATTGGCCCAACAAGAGGGTGTTTTTATGTGTCTCGTACGAAGCCCGAGAGAGAGGCTAAAAGGGTTTGTCTCGATAAGAGAGCGCTTTTAGATGTGTCTTGTACGAAGCCCAAGACGGAGGCTAAAGGTTGACTCAACAAGAGAGTCTTTTATACTCAACAAGAGAGTGTTTTGTATCTTGTACGAAGCCTGAGATGGAGGCTAAAAGGTTGACTCAACAAGAGAGTCTTTTATACTCAACAAGGGAGTGTTTTTTGTATCTCGTACGAAGCCCGAGAGAGAGGCTAAAAGAGAGATTGACTCAACAAGAGAGTCATTTTGTATCTCGTACGAAGCCCGAGATAGAGGCTGAAAGGATTACTGTTTCAGTTGAGTGACAAGTCCAGTAGGTTGGTTAAAAGAGAAAATCAGTTCTTATAAAGAGACTGATTAAAGGTAAGGCTATGCTTTGGGATTGATTAGAGGATCAGGGTTATTTCCTGTTTTTTAAGGAAATGGGGAATCTAGAGGGTATTGGAGACTGTCCGAGTCTTCTGGTGTTTTTCCCTACTTGCGAATGCCTTAGAGACTCAAGGAGATTAGACTGTCCAAGTCTAGAGTTTTATCTTTTGTACTATGCTTAAAGAAACAGTAGTAGTACGTTCACGGTAGAAAGATCTAGACTCTTTGAAAGACTGTTCGATTAAGATGACTAATTTCTGTTCCTATACCTCTAGAAAGTCGTCGGGACAATTTGTACGAATCCCAAGAGGAGGCTGGAAACTTTTAAGAAGCCGAGGGACAATTTGTTCGAAGCCCAAGAGGAGGCTCTCTTCCCGAAGGAAGAATCCTTATACGAAGCCTAAGAGGAGGATGTGAATACTTCTAAGAAACCGTAGGGTCCTTGTACAATGGCCAAGAGGAGGTTGGGATGCTTTTAGGAAGCCTGTGGGTCCCCAAACCCCGAGAAATTCAAGACAGGCTATTCACAGAGAATAGATCAAGCCAGGAAAGTCCGAGAATTTGGAAGAAACTCAAGAGATGCCATTCACGGAGAAAAGATCATCTCTGGGGAGTAGAGTTTCTTTGACAATTTCTAAGAGTCACAGTCTGAGAAAGGGTTCACCGAAATGCCACCTTTCACGTCTCCATATTGTTTAACCCCAAGAGGAAGGAAGATAGTATCTGGTAATCCTATGGGGATCTAGTTTTGACTATATTTAAGAGTGACGAACAGGGCTTAGTGCTATACGTAATTGCCGAGGAAACTCTAAATATCTATACTAGTATTACATAGTTGATATGAGTTTATGAAAGAAGACTTACAGCGAAACAGTCCCACAATACAATTATATGTATATGAAAGCGGATAAAGAAAGCATATAAACACTTACTCGGTTGTAGAGCTTCCATGCTGTTTGGTTAGTTGTTCAACAAAGAAAGATTGAAAACAACAGTATATTCAAAATTTAGAGGAGAAAGTACTTTGAAAAGATGTTGGGGCTTACAGCTCAAGGAGAGGCCCAAGGTTTATCAGTGATCGCACTGTCGTTTTGTA
Source organism: Lathyrus tuberosus (assembly GCA_022829125.1). Lineage (NCBI taxonomy): Eukaryota > Viridiplantae > Streptophyta > Magnoliopsida > Fabales > Fabaceae > Lathyrus > Lathyrus tuberosus. The sequence goes on along the minus strand of JALAZF010000270.1, from coordinate 6,788,593 downwards.
CTAAGGGACTTATACAAGTGACTGAGGCCCAAGAAATTTTCTGTACAAGGGGATGGATCTTACACTCTCTCAAGAGGCCCAAGTGTTTAAAGAAAAAGAATGGGGCTTACAACACGATGGTATGCCCAGATGATTGGATTTTTTTATTGGTGATCGCGCCGAGGTTTTCTTTTAACGCAGGGGGACTTATACAATGTCTGAGGCCCAAAAAGTTTTGGTTAAAAGGGGATTGGGTCTTACACTCTAATAGAGGCCCAAGAGATTTATATTTATACAAGTGGTGGGGCTTACAGCTCAAGGAGAGGCCCAGGGTCATTTGTTTGAAAATGGCGATCGCGCCGAGATTTTTGAAAACGCGGTGGGTCTTATATAATGCATTGAGGCCCAAAATGGTTTAGTTTTCAAAGGGGGTTGGGTCTTACACTCTAATAGAGGCCCAAGAGATTTTGAATGGGTCTTATAGCTCGAGGAGAGGCCAAGAGTTTTTTCAACGGACGATGATTGCGTCGAACTTTTTGAAATACAACGGGACTTATACAATAAGTGAGGCCCAAAAATAGGTTTGTATTTACAAAGGATTGGCTCTTACACTCTATTAGAGGCCCAAAAGTGTTTGAAATTGTTTGATAAGGGTGAAAATCAAAGAAACCCTAATTTGTTATTCTTTAAAAGTAAATATTTAAAGAAAATCAAATAAAATACCACATAAGTTTGAATAAACCATTTGTGATTTTTGTTTTAAGGTTTGAGAAATGAGGGATTAATCACAACGTTAATTAAAACTACTTGGTTTTGATTTTAAAAGTAAATATTCACTTTTAAAATGTTTAAAAACATTAAAAAGGAATTTATTCACAAAAATACTAATTATATTAAATAAATAATATAAACTTAATTTTTTTGTGGAATAAAATATTTCAACATTTTTGTGATTTTTTCCAAAAAGAACCAATAAAAAATAATTAAAATTGAAAGAGTTATTAATTTTCTAATTAATTAATAAAACATAAAAATATTGGAAAAAATAGAAAAAATGTGAGAAAACACAAAATGGCATGGGTGGGGTTTGAACCCACGACCTCAAGGTTATAGGGCGCACGCCTTACCGCTGGGGTGGTGATACATCCATTGCTTGAAGTGAAACCACAAATATACAAGGCATGCCTTGTTTTCTAGGCCTGGTCAAGGCAAGGCAAGGCCAGTTTTGCCAAGAAACGGGAAGGTCCATAACTTTCTCATTTCTTAATGGTTGGGGACAAAATTTATATGCATCTGGCCTAGAATTTCACAAGGAATCCAATGGTGGTGGTATTTTTTTCAGATCATACTCCCTCCTTAAAACCCGATAGTGGTTTTGAAAAAGGCCTATAATTGCATTTTCTATGCTACACTTTGATACAGGCATGAAATACATGATGAATTGGTCCAAACACAACATATATAACATGTATGAGGTGTGTCTGATCAGTGGACTTCAAAGCAATGCATATTTTGGAAAGTTCAAGTCATGATGCTTACCTCTTTTTGAGCTTTTGGAGTTATCTGTGCAATCTGCCAAACTTCTTATTCCAGAAATGGTTTGATGCTTTGGACACTCTCAAATGATCCCTTAGAAGCTTTGAGGATGGTTGGAATCAGCTGGAACCTGGAAAATACCAAAGTGGCCCTTTCTTGCAAAAGGGGTTAAAATGACCAAAATAGCAACTCTCTCAAATGGTGTTCTAGATGGGGGAACCATTTGGGACAGTTCAAGGATGTTATTTGGAGTGTGTTTGAGGTTTTATCTGGTTTGGAAAGTGACTAAATCAAGACATGGCTTGAAAAATGCACAAAAGGCCTATTTTGAGGTTTTGAGAGGTGACTTTGTGATTTTGGTGTTACAGGTCACTTTTGATAGTTTGGATCACCTACATATGATGTTTATGAGGTGTTAGGATCATGAGTTGTGATGGAAATACTCTCTAACTCAAAAACTCAGAGTTACCTTGCTAAAGAAGGCATTTTGGCCTAAAGAGAGGGATTTTGAGGAAAGCATCTGTTTGATGGCTTTGGTGTACTGAAACTGAGCACAAATGAGCTCTATTTATAGTAGAGCAAGTTTGTTTTTGGATCAATAGTGAATGGCAACTGCAGCAGAGGTTTGGCCAATGGTTGCATGATCGCTCTATTTAGTATGCCTAAATAAATCTAACTGCAAGTATACAGTCGTATCGCGTAGTTTTAAAAAATTATCGATCCCACAGAGACTAGAAATCGAACGCACCGTTATCTATCGTTACTATGTTTATCTAAGGCTAATCAAAATTGGTTTTTTAGTTTAAACGGGAAATTAAAGGGAAATTAAAATTCGGGAATACTAGTTATGAATAAGATATCGGTATATAATTCGGTAAACCTACGTGGAATTAATTAAACCTAAGCGTATAGAGATTTATCACCCTATGCATCTGTAGGAAAAACCAGTTTAAAAGCCCTCACCTCACACTCCCGTGGTTATTGCTTCAGACTATACTCTTAAGTCAATATGTCTGCTCTCGATAGCCCATATGAGGTTAAAAATACTTTTTGAAAACTAATAAGACCCAATTAACTTTAAAGCGCTTCCGCTGTTTTTAAAACTAATGCCCGATTTCTGCTATCCGGGTAAAGCCTCACACTCCCGTGGTCTTGACCTTAACCTTTGTTACTTTTTTACTCTCGTAATAAAAGTTGGGTTCAAAATTAAGAAATCGAAGCCAGAAGAAGAGTTAATTATTGTTTTTAACTTAGAGTTATTTAATCCATTTGGTTACTTCATTACATACCGATAAGATCGGTTTAGCTAGACATAATTACGAACTTAAACGTAAAAGAGAAAAAACAATTAATCAAAGACATAATTGAAAGAAAATAAACGATACTATAAATTGAATAATGGAAACCTGGTAAATGCAGTAGTAGCAATCCCTCCACATACTGGTAGGTTCTTGCTTGGATAAAATAAAAATAGCAAATGATGAAGGCAATGAAACAATCTAAATCTAAAGTGTAATAGTTCCTCAGTGTGAGAAACTATTACTTTGTTCGGTAATGGGTGACAAGGAAAGGTAAATGCAAACAAAACAAAACGAATTCTGGAAATAATTTAGCAGCAAGACGGTACTTCAGAATGCAGAAAATAGCCCCCCTTCCGTTCTTCGTAATCACATGTATTTATAGCCTCAGCTGATGTAGTGGTTGGAGAAAAAGTAGGCATCTCCTCTTGGCAGTTAAGTGGCTTTGGAACCTAGATTTGTTCGGAGAAAATAAGGTCATGTGAAACTGCTCCTCTGAAAACTCGTAACCACGTCTCTGTTAACGGATTAAACACATTTTGGACACATGACGATCATAATGGATTGTGACGGTCGTGGTGGATTTCGCAACTGCCACGGTCGTGGTGGACTGTGACGATCGTCACAGCAACAGTTTTTTGAATTCTGCTGTTTTGCTTCACTTTTCTGCTCTTTTCTTGCATGTTTTGGTTCTTTTCCACACTTAGCATACTTTGACTTGGAAAATGGGATTACCTGCAAAAACACTTAAATAATCTCGAGAAAATCGGATATTAGACGAAAAACGGAATAAGAAACTAACATAAATCGAAGTGAAAATATGATATAAATTCGTGTTATCAAACTCTCCCACACTTGAATCTTTGCTTGTCCTCAAGCAATCAATCTATTAAAACGGACAAACTTCATCAAATGCACATACTTGGTATACCAATGGATTTGAAAAAGAGTTTCTTGTTAGTAAGACAGGTACTAGTGTAAAACACTAAGGATACAATAATGACACAAAGCAACAAGCTTGTCATAGACCTCTCTTTTGTACAATCCAGTTCTAATCATTCTATTATAGTTCAACCAAACGTTTTCGTGTCTATTTCACCCGGCTTCATTCTAATGCAATCACATTAAGCCCTTTGCCTTATTCACGCATGTAGTGGAGCAGCCGGTTAATGACTTTGATCCCCTTTTCTCTCACGGGGCCTAATACACAAGTGTGGTAACCCTTTATGCATCAAGTTCGTAGATTGCGAGGAATCGAACAGTAGTTCGCCCTACCAAGTTCAGAATCAGGTACCTCTGAACCAATCGACAACGGATTTTCTTTCTTTTCTTGTAAATTTTCAAAACTGTGAAAGTTGTTGCATATTCTATTTTTCTCGTCATCTAGATAAGAAAGATGTTTTTCTTTTCATGATTGGGCATCAAATACTTATATTCATCGGCTCCCCACGTGGTTTGTGATTTAGACGGCGTTGACTGCTGATATAAACTACTAGGGGTTACTTTAGGACTGAACTCAAGGTATTGTATAATAAGTATCGAAACTGATATTGCATACGCAAGAGATCTAAGGTGTCAAGACGGTATCGATCTTGTTAGCACTTTCCCAGCTTCCTAACATAATTTAAAGCTTGGTATGTCACGATGTGCATTAATCGTAAAAAAAATTTCGTTATGGCAGAATAAAATGTGGAAATCGGCATACTGAACGAAAATACTCATATATTAACTTTGATAAGGAAAAAGAAAGTACAAGAAAGGGAAATAAAACGGAAATAAACTGACTCTCCCACACTATATCGGACATTGTCCTCAATGTTGCGATATAAAGGGGACTAACAAGAAAAACTAAAAAGAAAAACAAAATAAAATCAGGGAGCTCCACGTCCTCTGCCTCTAGGGCGCCCGCGTCCATGCCGTGCCACATGATCTGGAATGCCCACGTGATGGATGTAATCGTGTAAGTCCTATACTCGCAGTGTCAATGCACCCATCTCATCGATGACACCGTCAAGCCTTTGACATTGGTCAACTTACCCTTTCTGGATTTGACGCATGAGAGTCATCATTTCATTCTGTTGCTGGTTTTGTTGCCATATAGCCCTCAAGATTTCTTCATTAGTAACGGGGTCTTGGTCGGGGCTGCGACGACGTCTGGAGGTCGAAGGAGCATCATTGGCAGGCGGTGGTTGGTTTTCTGGGGCGTTATCCATCTCTTGCTCCATCTCATCAACAGGTCCCTGTTCTTGATCATCATGTGCAGGCGCATTTTGCTCAGGAGCATTCAAATCAAAGAGCCAATTGGCCATATTCTGAGGGCCAGTGCGGCTCCTGCAAGGCATAACGATACTTCTTACGGTTTTGTCGCGGACCATAGGATGGTATTTCCCATCTCGTCGTAACTTGATGAGCTGAGAGTTGCGGCAATAGTCTATGTCAAGGAACACCGGAGGCATGGAGGGTAATCTGGTAAGCGCGTCCCCTAAGTCCAAACTCAGAGCAATAGAAGTGACAATCCCCCCAAAATAGAAAGGTTTGGAACCTCTAGCACAGTTTGCTTGTATGTGTGCGAGCAAAAATGGTACGACGTTGATCGGCTCTGGGTGAAACATACAATGGAGGAAAAATAGTTCCTTAGAGTTTACCTTGTGGTTGCTATCCCGTGCAAAAATAGTGCTTCCTAAGGTACGGTGAACATATCTGACGGCTGGGTTGTGGATATATGTTGCGTTAAGGCTATCCCAGCTATCGACTGTTGTTCCTGTCAACTGATTCCATAATTGAAATGCTGCTTGAAAGAAAGTTTCCTGTGGTACTCGGCGGTGGACACTCTCACCATGGTGGAAACCAAGCATTCCGACAAGTTGCTCTTGGCCGATTTTATACTCAATACCGAACATGCGGAACGTGGCTACGCCGGTGAGTTGATTCGTCTCACCAGAAGGTGTTACGTATGTGAATAAACTGAGAAATTCGAGCGTTAGGGATTCGTAAGTAGGCCGGCTCTGAGTGCAGAGCTGCCATAGACCAGCATTTTGTAGCATCCATTTAACTCCCTCAAGCATTCCGAGTTCTCCTAGACATGCAACGTCTACGTAGCGAGTTGGTTGTACGGAATGTTGGTAGTAATCGATGTACCTAGCCCTTTGACGCTCTCCTGCTTCTCCATCTCTGAAGTTCAATGTTGATAGGTCCGGAATTTGTCATGCCATTGGTGGGTTACAGAGAAATTAGGGAAGAAAATGGGTTGTGGAGAATGAGGGTTTGTGAAAAGAAATGGTACACAGTATGAATATATAGTGAATGGGGAAGACGAATGGTAAAGGAAACTGTTGAATTTGGGTCAAATGGTAATGGTGGGACGGTTATGGAATTGGAAAAAGAAAGTGGGACGGCCGTGTTTTGAATGAGGGAAAGAAGAGGGAGACGAAGGAAGCAGTTCTGTTTTAACGCAGAACCTGTTCCAAACCCGCGTGACGGTCGTCACGGGGTCGTCACGATCGTGACGCTCGCAATTTCTGGGTGGTGAAATAGTTTATGACAGAAACAATTCCAAACATAATATTTTAGTAACAGTCAATGGTAAGCATATAGAAACAGCATTATATTGCATACACAGAGATAAGTAACATGACAACATAAATTAAAAAAGAATTAAAAGTATGAACAGGAATGAAATTGAAATCATAAAGATTCAACATTAGCAGCAAATGAAATTATCCTTTAAAACCAAAGAGGTGCTAGTAAAATAATAGCAATGTATCAAAACTGTATGATGATCAAATTATTCCCGACATGAAAAATGAAAACTGAAATAATGTAAAATTGTTCTAAAGTAAATGTATAAAAATCTAGAAAATAAGGTGCTTCATAAATCTAGCCAAGGCGTTTCTTCAAAGATGCGATGGCTTGATTTAAATGATCAAATTGTTCAATGGTCAAATCCATGAGTCCAACAATGTTTTGTCGCATAGTGTTTAGCTCATCCTTTACTAAAGTGATTTCTTTATGATACTCATCCATAGTCTTTAGAATAGAATTCAGATTAGCAGCATAGTTAGTGGCATCAACTTTAGGAATGTCAATGTCTTCTTGGAATTCCATATAATCAAGATCATGATAATGAGGGGGTGTTTTTGGGTCGATATCAGGTTCAGGAAAGGTTTCTTCTGGTTCAGGTACGGGTTCATCAAGGTCATATAGCCAATTATGTTGATTGTGCACACTTGTGCATTCATGATTTGGAAGTGTAAAGTGTGGTACGACAACATTGTTAATCAGAAGCTGAAAATGGTTCGGACCTTGGTTCCTAATCATAGCCCTATTGAAACAAAAAGTGATATTCATGGGTCTAAATTATCCAAAGGGGTTAATCTTAGAAAGTCGGGTTCTGAATCCCATAGCATCAGCTATTTTTGTAACTAGGCTACCTATCAGAATTGGACTGTTATCATTATTAATGAGTTTGCAAAAGTTGTTCAACATAAAAGTGAGTCCATTAACCTCTCTAGACTGAGAAGCACAAAACATAATGAAAAGCTCATCCCTCGAAACAGTGTTATCATTCTCAGGTTTACCAAATAAAGTATAGGCCAGGATCATATGAAAGTAACGGAAATCAGGGTTATGTATTTCTGTTGAAAGCATAGGGTCCATGCCAAAATCAGGTTTCCCTGAAATTCTACCCCAAAAATCACTCAGCTCTCCAACCAACACTAAGTCCTCTTGAACCACAGAGAAAACATTAGGTCCTTCAGGAAATCCTAAAAGATCCGGCAGTTCCTTTATGGTGAACTGGCAGCTGTATCCAAATAGTCTAAAGGTAATTCTTCCCCTGGTTAAACCTTTTCCACAGTGAGGGTTATAGCTTAAAGAGCTCAGGAATTCTAAAGTCAACCTACAGTAGCACTTATGTTTCTTGTTGGCAAAACCCTCCCAACCTAATTGGTTAAACAGAAAGTCTACGCTCTCACCTACACCTAAGGCGGTCATGGTGGGTCTGTGGGCAAATTAATTTTGTCAAGGCAAAAGGTCTAAGAGACAAAGCCTCATAGCGATGCCACTGTGCTCCATCTCTGAATTCTACTAACAAGTTATCCTCGTTTGCCATTAATAAGTACTTTTTGCAAAAAATGTAAGCAGAAGAGGAGAACAGAAAGAGTAGAGAGACTTTATAATCCTGTAGTTTTTTTAATTTTAAGATCAGCAAAACATTTTCAAATCAAATTTAAAATGATATAAATGAAACTAAAAATTTGCAAAATAAAAATAAAACATAGGAAACGTAAAGAAATAACAAATATAAAGCAAGAAAAACAAAAATCATGGGTTGCCTCCCATTAAGCGCTGTTTTTAACGTCGAAGGCCTGACGAACTCAATTAGATGCTTAGTTAGGGGGTTCGGTGGGCAACTCTAAAAGTATTAGGCAGTTCAAATAATCTCTATTTTCAATGCTGTGATAGTGTTTTAGACGTTGTCCATTAACTAAAAATGGATTACTATTCCTCCCCTTTATTTCTATCGCTCCACTTTGTAGAATTTTTGTAATCTCAAAAGGACCGGACCATCTAGACCTTAATTTCCCAGGAAAGAGTTTTAATCTTGAGTTAAATAGGAGTACAACGTCTCCCACACTAAATTCTTTTCTAGATAAGCGCTTATCGTGCCATCTTTTAGTTCGTTCTTTATATATTTTAGCATTTTCGTAAGTGTCTAATCTTAATTCTTCTAGTTCATGCAGATCTAGGATACGTTTTTCACCTGCGGAATCATACCATAGGTTCAAGGTTTTAATAGCCCAATAGGCTTTATGTTCTAATTCCACTGGTAGATGGCAGGATTTACCATAGACCAGCTTGAAAGGTGTGGTTCCGATTGGTGTTTTGTAGGCTGTCCTATATGCCCATAAAGCTTCGTTGAGTTTAGATGACCAATCTTTCCTAGAGGTGGCTACGGTCTTTTCTAGAATTTGTTTTATTTCTCGATTCGAGACCTCAACCCGTCCACTTGTTTGTGGATGATATGGTGTTGCTACGCGGTGTCTTACTCCATACTTTGATAGTAATTTGTCAAATATTTTTTATATGAAATGAGAGCCACCGTCACTTATGACAAGTCTCGGCACACCAAATCTGGGAAAGATTGTGTTTTTGAAAATCTTTATGACTACTCGTGCGTCATTTGTAGGAGAAGCTATTGCCTCAATCCATCTTGAAACATAATCGACAGCTAAGAGTATATATTTATTTCCAAAGGATGATGGGAAAGGTCCCATAAAATCAATCCCCCATACATCAAAGACTTCTACTTCTAATATACATTTTTGAGGCATCTCATCGCGTTTCGATATGTTACCAGTGCGTTGGCACCGGTCGCAGTTTAGTATTGCAATGTGGACATCCTTCCAAAGGTTGGGCCAGAATAGGCCGGATTGCAAGATCTTAGCACATGTCTTTGAGGTACTAGCATGTCCTCCGTAAGGAGCAGAATGACATTGAGAGATTATGTTTTCTATTTCTTCTTCTGGGATGCAACGACGGAAGATACCATCGGCTCCTCTCTTAAATAGCAAAGGTTCATCCCAATAATAATGTTTCAGATCATGAAAGAATTTTTTTTTTGTTGATAAGATATGTCTGGTGGAAGTACTCCAGCTGCTAAGTAGTTGACTATGTCAGCATACCATGGCAGGGTTGTGTGTATGTTAATTTCTTCCACGACTTCTTCCATCTTTGGGTCATTCAACTGTAGAGTAGACATATCACTTTCTAGTTGGGCTATGAGTCGTTCATATGGGAAATCCTCATTAATGGGTACTGGCTCTGGTTTAATGCCCTCTAATCGGGATAAGTGGTCTGCTACTACGTTTTCAGTTCCTTTCTTATCTGTTATCTCTAAATCAAATTCTTGTAAAAGTAGGATCCACCTTAGCAGTCTAGGTTTTGCATCCTTTTTGTTAAGTTAATATCTAATAGCTGCGTGGTTTGTATAAATGATGATCTTAGCTCCCACTAGGTAGGAACAGAATTTGTCAAGGGCGAATATCACGGCTAAAAGTTTTTTTTTTGTGGTAGCGTAGTTCATTTGGGCAGAATCTAAGGTTCTACTTGCATAGTAAATGGCATGAAGTTTTCTATCCCTCCTTTGTCCTAAGACTGTACCTACAGCATAATCACTTGCATCACACATGATTTCGAAAGGTAACCTCCAATTTGGAGGTTGCATGATAGGTGCGGTAATAAGAGCTATTTTCAGCTGTTCGAATGCTTTTAAACATTTCTCATCAAAGATAAATTCAGCGTCTTTCATTAATAGACCGGTAAGAGGTTTAGTAATTTTCGAGAAATCCTTTATGAATCGTCGGTAGAAACCGGCGTGTCCTAAGAAACTTCGTATTTCTCGTACGGTTTTTGGAGGTTGAAGATTTTTTATAATTTCTATCTTAGCTTTATCAACTTCAATTCCTCTATCGGACACAACGTGTCCAAGTACGATTCCTTGATTCACCATAAAATGGCATTTCTCCCAGTTTAATACGAGATTAACTTTTACGCATCTTTCCAGTACCATTTCTAGGTTCGATAGACATCCTTCAAAGCTCTGCCCACAAACAGAAAAGTCATCCATAAACACTTCCATAATGTCATCTATAAAATCAGCAAAGATTGACATCATGCATCTTTGGAATGTGGCAGGTGCGTTACATAATCCAAACGGCATTCGTCGATAGGCGAATGTTCCATAGGGACATGTGAAGGTCGTCTTTTCTTGGTCATCAAGATGAATAGGAATTTGAAAGAATCCTGAATAACCATCTAAATAGCAGAAGTATGAGTGTTTAGCCAATCGTTCCAACATTTGGTCAATAAAAAGCAATGGGAAATGGTCTTTACGAGTGGCTTTATTTAAATTTCTATAATCGATGCACATTCTACTTCCAGTTATAACCCTTTTTGTAATAGATTCAGCTTTTTCGTTCTTAACAAATGTAACACCTCCCTTCTTTGGAATGACATGTACTCGGCTAACCCATTTACTGTCTGATATCGGGTATATAATTCCTACTTCTAAAAATTTTTTCACTTCGTCTTTGACTACAGTACTCAAGATCGGGTTAATCCTTCTCTGATGTTCCCTAGAGGATTTACAGTCTTCCTCCAGCATAATACGATGCATACAAATAGAAGGACTTATTCCTTTAAGGTCAGCGATGTTATAGCCTAACGCAGTTGGGTATTTTCTTAAGACATCTAATAGTTTCTTGGTTTCGGTCTGTCCTAAGTTTGCATTGACTATTACAGGTCGTTCGAGAGCTTCGTCTAGGAATTCATACCTTAAATTTTTGGGTAATGTTTTCAGTACTAGGGCTGGTTTCTTCGAGCAAGGTAGATGATCTGGTGTAAGTGCTAAGCATTCGCTTAGGCTATCATCTTTATAAGGTTCACGCCAGTTATCATCTTCGAAAATCGGAGGTATTGGAATTTTTAGAATGTCTGAATATGTGGTCGGTTCCATCTCTATTTCTCTTACGCACTCATCTATGACATCTAGTAGATAACATGTATCGTCTATAGCTGGAGCTTGTAAGAATTGTGTCAGAATTAATTCAACCTTCTCTTCACCAACTTCAAAAGTTAGCCTGCCTCTCTTTACATCTATAATTGCTCCAGCAGGAGCCAGGAATGGTCTTCCTAATATGATAGGAGTAGTAGAGTCTTCTTTAATATCCATGATTATGAAATCGGTAGGGATATAGAGTTGTCCTATACGAACTGGAACATTTTCTAGTATACCAACTGAGTATTTAACAGAGCGGTCAGCTAATTGAACAGACATCTTAGTTGGTCTTAATTCTCCCATATCAAGCTTCTTGCATATGGATAAGGGCATAACACTAATACTGGCTCCTAAGTCGCATAGAGCTTTGTCTATGACGAACTTCCCAATTACACAAGGTATGGAGAAACTACCTGGGTCTTTCAGCTTAGGAGGCATGTTGTTTTGAATTATTGCGCTACACTCAGCAGTAAGTGTAACTGTTTCGTTTTCCTCAATCTTTTTCTTATTGGATAAGATTTCTTTTAGGAACTTAGCATACGAGGGCATCTAAGTGATGGCTTCTGTAAAAGGTATCGTGATGTTTAATTGTTTCAGAAGTTCAACAAATTTCTTAAATTCCCCTGCAGTTTTGGAATTTGTCAATCTTTGAGGATATGTAATAGGTGGTTTATAAGGTGGTGGAGGCACATAAGGTTTTTCTTTGTTGACAGCCTCTTGGTCATTATCTTCCTTTTCCTTGGGTTCGTTCTCCTTCTCAGTTGTTGGGTCGTTAGCAGATTTTTGGTACATGGCAGGATTTTGAAGTCTTGGATCAATGGGTTCATCTAATTCTTTTCCACTTCTCAGTATAATAGCATTTGCATGTCCATTAGGATTAGGTTGTGGTTGTCCAGGAAATGTTCTAGTAGGAGCAGCAGTAGGTGCTTGTTGTTGAGCCACTTGGGAAATTTGCGTTTCAAGCATTTTGTTGTGAGTGGCTAAAGCGTCCACTTTGTTTGTTAACTGCTTAATCTGTTCACTAGTGTGTACGTTTTGATTCAGGAACTCTTTGTTTGTCTGAGTTTGGGTAGCTATGAAGTTTTCTATCATCAGTTCAAGGTTAGACTTCCTAGGAACATTTGGAGCAGTTGTTGTAGCCTTTTGATAACCTGGTGGTGCAGCAGGTGCTTGACTAGGTGCATACAGTGCATTGTTGTTTTTATAAGAGAAATTTGGGTGATTCTTCCAACCAGGATTGTAGGTATTTGCATAAGGGTTTGCTTGAGCATAATTCACTTGATCTGTAGAGGCTCATGCTAAAACTTGGCATTCAGGGGGAGCGTGTCCAGCTGTTCCACATAATTCGCAGTTTGGCGCTACAGCAGCCACGGTGGCTGTGGGTGTTATGGTCAAATTGTCTATCTTTTGCGCTATTGCATCTACCATAGCACGGACATGATCTAGGCTAGAAACTTCGTACATTCCTCCTTTTGGTTGGGATTTCTCCACTTGAGTTCTTTCACCTCCCCATTGGTAGTGATTCTGAGCCATGCTCTCTATGAGTTGTTGGGCTTCATCATAGGGTTTATCCATGAGTGTACCACCAGCGGCGGCATCTATTGTCAATCTTGTATTGTACAAGAGACCATTGTAAAACGTGTGGACAATTAACCAATCCTCAAGACCATGATGCGGGCATATCCTCCTCATATCTTTGTATCTTTCCCAAGCATCATATAAAGACTCGCTGTCTTTTTGTCTGAGGCTGTTGATTTGGGCTCTCAGCATAGCTGTTTTGCTTGGCGGAAAATATCGTGCCAGAAAGACCTTCTTTAAATCTTCCCAAGAAGTAATAGAATTTGATGGCAAGGATTGCAACCAAGCCTAAGCTCTATCTCTTAATGAGAATGGAAAAAGACGTAGTCTTATGGCGTCTGCGGTTACACCATTTGCTTTCACTGTGTCTGTGTACTACACAAACTTTGTCAGATGTTCGTTCAGATCTTCTGTTGGGTTTCCAAAAAATTGATTTTGTTGCACAGCAGATAACAGTGAGGGTTTCATCTCGAAATCGTTTCGGTTGATAGCTGGATCGACAATGCTGTTGTGAGGTTCTTGTTGAGATGCGGCAGCATAATACTTAAGAGGTCGATTTTGTGGTGGGTCAGCCATGTCTGTTTCTGATTCGGAATCTGATTCAGATTCAAGTTCAGGGTCTGATTGAGATTCAGGTTCTGATAAAGGAAAAGGGATTTCGTGAGCTAAGCAGTATTCTTGGATATGTCTTTTTACGGAAAGAAGACATTCAGGTTCATTTGTCGGTCGTATGAGGTCTTCGCCAGAAGAGCGAGTACTTGGCATACAATCGATAGAACGAGAATTTTGGTTCTTGCCTTAGTCTATACTGTGTAACAAAGGAATTACGATGTCGACTTAATTAGTCCCTGACAACGGCGCCAAAAACTTGATCGCTCTATTTAGTGTGCCTAAATAAATCTAACTGCAAGTATACAGTCGTATCACGTAGTTTTAAAAGATTATTGATCCCACAGAGACTAGAAATCGAACGCACCGTTATCTATCGTTACTATGTTTATCTAAGGCTAATCAGAATTGGTTTTTTAGTTCAAACGGGAAATTAAAGGGAAATTAAAATTCGGGAATACTAGTTATGAATAAGATATCGATATATAATTCGGTAAACCTACGTGGAATTAATTAAACCTAAGCGTATAGAGATTTATCACCCTATTCATCTGGAGGCCCTGGTCGACCAAACCCTAATTTGGTGACACTGGCGTTCTTGAGGCTTGATCCACCTGGAAGGGAGCAGCCTTGTGCTTAATCCTTAAAGTGGGAGTCCTCTTGATCCCTTGTGGATATTTGAGAGGCTAGACAAGTTGAAGATCATGTCATTTCTTGATTGATCCTTTGTCTAAAAGCTCTGAGAGGGATGGAAACCCTAAATTTAATTGTAGTGGATGCCCACCCATCTTTGGGGAGACTGATGAGGTATGATGGTTCCTCCATATTGTGATGATGATTTTCACAATGAAGGGAAATCTTAGTGGTCAAAATTTGGGGTATGACACATGTGACCCACATGCACTATATACTCATTTTACATATCATTTCCTCCATTATCTTGGCCTTAAGTTCATCATCCAATATGTCTCAACAACTTGGTTCAGCAAGGGCAACAAATAAACGATCTGCCATTACCAGACAATCTAGAACCGAAGCCTCTTCAAGTCCTATTGTGACAGACAACACAGTTAAACTTCATAAGGTTCAAGCTTTGATACCAGACAACCTTCACAAAATGTATCTTGATAGGTTTTTTGATAAACCATCATCTGGTGCAAACTACATCACTAAGGAAGCTGCCACCAAAACAGGTCTAACTTTCTTTTCCACTCTTGAAAAACACAACATGGCAAAATTTTTAGGATTATCACATAAGTACAATGTTGAGCATGTACGTGCCTTTTACTGCTGTGTTGAATCAACTGACAATGGCTCTGGTCTTAGTTGTAAGTTTAAAGACAAAACCATCACTTTCACAGCTCAGGATTTTAAAGATACTTTTGGATTAAAAAACACTGGTTATGAATTCACTAAAGTGACCACGACATCTGAGTTTCAACGCACTCCTACAGTTACTCAAATTTCAAAAACTATCTACCACAACGACCTGCAATACTCAAATTTTACTGTCGGACAATTGAAAGTTGACTGCCGAATTCTTTATTGGGTAGTAACGAAGATTTTAGTTCGTCGTAAAGATAATTTTGGTCGTGTTGATGAGTTTTATTTGTTCATGCTGTGGGTGCTTCTCAACAAAGAATCGGTAAATTGGGTTAAGTTCATAGTGAATATGGTAATGGAATGCAAATCAAGCGACTCAAAGCCCCTCTATTACCCCTCCTTCGTTCAACTTATACTGAATAAGGGTAACGTGGCTTCTAAGCTAAGTGAATTATCTGGTGTTCCATCTAAGTTCAGTGATGCCACTCTTCATCTATTCAAGTATCATTTTGATTCCGAGCGGAACGAATGGTACTATCAAGAGAAGTTTGCTCGGGTATATGAGACGTTTTCCATCAACCATGCCAACGCTCTGCAAGATCACAATCCCGCCGCTTCTTCTCGTCCGGACGGTGCCTCCTCCTCCACTGCTCGTAACACTGATGTTGTTACGCGAGCCGACCTGGATCGATGGGGCAAACGCATCTTGGAGGAACAGCGAGTTTTATCTGCGCAGCAACATGTGAAACTTGATCTTATCCTTGCCAAGCTTGCTTGCCAAGCTTGCTGCATCAAACATCGGACCGTCTGAACCTGAGGATCATGATATGGAGGATCCGTAGTTTCTCATTTTGCATCTTATCATGTTGCATTTTATTTATATTTCGTTATGATTAAAACATTTCTAATTGTATTTTGGTTGTATGTCCATTAAAAATTTGCTATCCTTAATCTTATCTTCTTCTTATCTAATGAATTGTGTAGTATCGTTACATGTTAATATTGCTGAATTCTGTATGTGAAATTAGCTATGTGATGCTATTGGTTGTTATTTCTGTTTTTCGTCCCTCTTCCTTTTTGATATTGTCAAAGGGGGAGAATGGATTATCGGTTGACAACAATAACTTTTGTGGTTAAGTAATTGTTGCAGGGGGAGCATGGCTCCACATGGCTCAAATTAATCGGATTGCCAAGCATCAAAAAGGGGGAGGCTGAAGTTGCTCATTCCGGATATCGGTTACTTTGTTGTTTTGATGCTTTGCTTATATTTGTCATTTAATTTGAGTTCCATGTGTTATTAATCATCAATCACATACTAGAGTATTTGATCCATGCATTTTTAAGTTGAATATGTATCCTAGCTGTGTGAATTGATTCAGTTGTGTTTCTGACTTGATTCAAAGCAATTTGTGCTTCCTGACTCGATTCAAGACCTTCATGACTCAATTCGTGAAAGTGTCTCAAACGTTCAATTTAATTCTGTTTGCTCAAATCGATTCAACATCAGTTTTGAATCAATTCACAGGACTAGAAATTCCAATTTGAATTGATTCAGTAAGGGTTTTGAATTAATTCAGCACGCTAATTTGAATTGATTCATTTTAGAATTGACTCAAGTCACCTGCCCTAACTGAATCAAGTCATGGGAATTATGAATCAATTCGCGCTGCTATTTTTAACTAACTTTTTGCACTTTTCTCTTTCATCTATAAATAGAGATTTCATTCCCTCATTTTAAGACAAGAGAGATCAATATTTTTCTTGAGAGAAAACCTTTGCAAAAACACATCTTCCTTCTCCCTTTCAAACCTTCATCTTAATCATACCCATGGAAATTATTCTCTTGTGTGTGTGTGATGATTAATATTAGGGAAACATTAGGGATCTAATTGTTTGTTGAAGTGTGTAGATTTGCAAGAGGTGTTTTGGTCTTGGAAATTTCTAGGGTTGAAATTTCTTGAAGGAAAAAGAAGAAGAAGCTTTTCTCCATTGTTGTGGAGTTTTTCTAGAGATTTGTCAACTTGTTGAAGAAAGAGATTCAAGGCTTGGAATTTCAAGATTGGGTAAAATTTGGGAAATTCATCAAGAGAGGAATCCTTCAAAAGTTGAAAATCAAGATCTTGGGTAAAGATCAAGTTAGCGGTGGTAGCTAGTTACAAGCAAGTGCGTACAAGAAGCAAGAAAGAAGATTACGTGGATTGTTATAATTTGTATTTTTTGCTTTTGTGGATTGTTGTAACAAAGAACCAAAATTCAATATTGTTTTATTGGAAGAAATAACTCTTCGATGGTTCTTCGTCGAAGACTAGATGTAGGTGTCTGTGAGGACGATAGCACCGAACTAGTATATATCCTGGTGCACTCTCTCCTTCTCTCCCTCTCTCTTTATCGTTTAAAATTGCATAGATTTTATTTGTAAAAAGTATAGGTTTGATTAGATTTGTTCTTCTAGAGGATCCAGTTAATTGATTATTGTAAGAACATTGAATTTAGATTCAATGTATTCTACCTCATTACAAACCTTTGGTGTAAGTATAACACAAATTCTCTTCCAATATCATAAAAACTTTTCTAAACAATATTTCACCATATCCGGTTCCGCTTGCGTAATCTGATTTTTTGAAAAGAAGGGATTTTTGTAATTGTCTATTCAACCCCCCTTCTAGACAAGTTACTCCATATTCAAACCAACAAAAGCTATTCGAGCGGTTGAGAAAGTACAAACTCCGCTTGAATCCCAATAAATGCACTTTCGGTGTCCGTTCAGGGAAACTTTTAGGGTTCATCGTTAGCCAGAAAGGAATTGAGGTCGAACTTGACAAGGTTAAGGCCATTCAAGAAATGCTTTCCCCGAAAACTGAAAAACAAGTCAGGGGATTCCTGGGACGTTTGAACTACATCTCGAGATTCATATTCCTCATGACCGCGACGTGCATGCCGATTTTCAAATTACTCAAAAAGAATCAGGACTGCGTTTGGACAGAGGGCTGCCAAACCGCCTTTGACAGTATCAATGAATACCTGTTGAACCCACCGATTTTATCACCTCCAGTGGAAGGAAGACCACTGATCATTTACCTCACAGTCCTGGAAGACTCCATGGGCTGTGTACTTGGCCAACAAGACGAAACGAAAAGGAAAGAGTTTGCCATCTACTATTTGAGCAAGAAATTCACCGACTGCGAGACTCGGTACACTATGCTTGAGAAAACTTGTTGTGCTTTGGCTTGGGCAGCCAAACGTCTTCGCCAGTACATGATTCGTCCCACTACTTGGTTAATCTTAGAAATGGATCCAATCAAGTATGTCTTTGAAAAACCTGCTCTCACGGGAAGGATTGCCCGTTGGCAGATGTTGTTATTAGAATATGACATCGAACGCTCAGAAAGCCGTTAAAGGAAGTGTTTTAGCCGATCATTTGGCTCCTCAACCGATTGACGATCAAGAATCAGTCGGGTTTGACTTCCCAGACGAAGATGTCATGTTTCTAAAAATGAAAGATTGCGATGAACCACTACCCAGTGAAGGGCCAGAACTAGGTTCCCAATGGGAACTAATCTTTGACGGAGCTGTTAATCATTACAGAAACGGAATTGGGGCAATCATCATAACACCTCAGGGTACCCATATTCCTTTCACCGGCAAACTTACATTCAAGTGTACAAACAATGAGGTCGAATACGAAGCTTGTATTATGGGTCTCGAGGAAGCAATTGATTTAAGGATCAAGAACTTGGATGTATATGGCGACTCAGCCTTGGTTATCAATCAGATCAAAGGAGATTGGAACACATACCAATCCGGATTAATTCCTTACAGAATCGAGTTTCATCATATCCCTCGTGAAGAGAATCACATGGTTGATGCATTAGCCACCCTCTCTTACATGATTAGTGTAGGTCAATGGAACGACGTACCTAAGATCGACATAATGCACGTTGAACAGCCCACTTACATCTTCACGATTGAAGCGGTCATAGACGACAAACCTTGGTATCACGATATCAAATGCTTCATTCAGAAACAAGAGTACCCACCTGGGGCACTAAGGAAAGATAGAAAAACCCTCAGAAGGCTGGAAGACAGCTTCTTCCTGAGCGGTGATACACTCTATAAGAGAAATTTTGACATGGTCTTGCTCCGATGCGTAGACAGACCAGAAGCAAACATGCTGATAAAAGAAATTCACGAAGGATCCTTTGGCACTCATGCCAACAGACACATAATGGCCAGAAAAATTCTGAGAGCAGGGTATTATTGGTCGACAATGGAATCCGACTGCTACAAGTACATGAGAAAGTGTCACAAGTGTCAGATATACTCAGACCAAATCCATGTACCGCCAATGCATCTCAAAATTCTTTCTTCCCCATGGCCTTTTTCCATATGGGGAATCGATATGATTGGCATGATTGAACCCAAAGCTTCAAACGGACATCGGTTCATCCTGGTAGCCATCGATTACTTCACAAAGTAGGTCGAAGCTGCGTCATACACCAATGTAACCCGACAAGTCGTGGTCCGATTTATCAAAAACAATCTCATATGCCGTTATGGTGTTCCAAGCCAGATCATTAATGATAATGGATCCAACTTGAACAATAAGATGATGAAAGAGTTGTGCACAGAGTTCAAGATCGAACGCCATAACTCATCTCCCTACCGACCTAAGATGAATGGAGCGGTAGAAGCGGATAACATGAACATCAAGAAGATTGTTCAAAAAATGGTTGTGACCTACAAATATTCACTTTTAAAATGTTTAAAAACATTAAAACAGAATTTATTCACATAAATACTAATTATATTAAATAAATAATATAAACTTAATTTTTTTATGGAATAAAATATTTCAACATTTTTGTGATTTTTTGCAAAAAGAACCAATATAAAATAATTAAAATTGAAAGAGTTATTAATTTTCCAATTAATTAATAAAACATAAAAATATTGGAAAAAATAGCAAAAATGTGAGAAAACACAAAATGGCATGGGTGAGGGTTGAACCCACGCCTTACCACTGGGGTGGTGATACATCCATTGCTTGAAGTGAAACCACAAATATACAAGGCATGCTTTGTTTTCTAGGTCTGGTCAAGGCAAGGCAAGGCAAGTTTTGCCAAGAAACGGGAAGGTCCATAACTTTCTCATTTCTTAATGGTTGGGGACAAAATTTATATGCATCTGGCCTAGAATTTCACAAGGAATCTAATGGTGGTGGTATTTTTTTCAGATCATACTCCCTCCTCAAAACCCGATAGTGGTTTTGAAAAAGGCCTATAATTGCATTTTCTATGCTACACTTTGATACATGCATGAATTACATGATGAATTGGTCCAAACACAACATATATAACATGTATGAGGTGTGTATGATCAGTGGACTTCAAAGCAATGCATATTTTGGAAAGTTCAAGTCATGATGCTTACCTCTTTTTGAGCTTTTGGACTTTTCTGTGAAATCTGCCAAACTTCTTGTTCCAGAAATGGTTTGATGCTTTGGATACTCTCAAAATATCCCTTAGAAGCTTTGAGGATGGTTGGAATCAGCTGGAACCTGCAAAAACACAAACTGGCCCTTTCTTGCAAAAGGGGTTAAAATGACCAAAATAACAACTCTCTCAAATGGTGTTCCAGATGGGGGGAATCATTTAGGACAGTTCAAGGATGTTATTTGGAGTGTGTTTGAGGTTTTATCTGGTTTGGAAAGTGACTGAATCAAGACATGGCTTGAAAAATGCACAAAAGGCCTATTTTGAGGTTTTGAGAGGTGACTTTGTGATTTTGGTGTTACAGGTCACTTTTGATAGTTTGGATCACCTACATATGATGTTTATGAGGTGTTAGGATCATGAGTTGTGATGGAAATTCTCTCTAACTCAAAACCTCATAGTTACCTTGCTAAAGAAGGCATTTTGGCCTAAAGAGAGGGATTTTGAGGAAAGCATCTGTTTGATGGCTTTGGTGTACTCAAACTAAGCACAAATGAGCTCTATTTATAGTAGAGCAAGTTTGTTTTGGGATCAATAGTGAATGGCAAGTGCAACAGAGGTTTCGCCAATGGTTGCACTTTGGAATCCAAGTCTCCTCTAGCCATTGACTAGAGGTTAGGGCACAGGGTTGTGGTTCCCTTGGTCTTGGATAAGTCTTGACTGGATTCAGTTGCAAATGGCTCAGTCCATGCCACCTTGGTGTATGCATTGAATACTCAAATCCAAAATTGGAGTCTTGTCCCTCTTTGAGGAAATTCTAGGTTTGGCATGCTACTTCTTGTTCCAAGGACTTTGGAGGCTTGGCTCAGTGTTTGTCCCCTTTAGATTTGATCCACAGATGTGTCCAAAGTGACGACAAGGTTTGGAATTATCTGATTTTGCCAAATCGAGCAAAAATGCAAAATTCTGCCTAGCCTCGGCAGTTTTCAGCAAGGCATATTGCCATTATCATATCTCTTGGCCCAAGTGGAATTTTGTGATGTTCTTGGCCATTTTGGAAAGCCCAACATATGATACAACAACTGTTTGATCATATTTGGTTTTGATACCTTTTGGATCCAAGTGAAAAATCCCCCTACATTTGGAAAAAAGTGAAGGCAGATTCTGACTTAGTGAAAATTTCACTAAGTGTTGGAAAAAAGTGACATTTTCACTTTTTGTAGTTTTGATCATTCCATAACTCAAAATCCATGAGGAATTTAGAGGGAGGTCAGTTTTAAGCTTTTGTAGAGGGTAATGAGATCTACAAATCAAGCTTTGGATGGGGAAAAATGGCTTTGTGGTTTAGGAGTTATGATCCTCCAAAGTTGGTACCCTAGCCACTTTATGGTTATCCCTTTTACAAGTTATCCCACTTTTCTTGATTTTTCTTGATGAGTGATAATTCAAATCATACATTAACATCATTTTAGGGTAAAAAAACCATTTTTGTGAAAAATCTCAAAAAGTCAAAGTTGACTTTTGTGCACAGTTGACTTTTTATCAGATGAATTCCAAACTGTGTGATCCTTTAGGAAATCATGTCCTTGACCTAAATCAAACTTGATGCACATGTTCCATGCTGTTATAGGGTATATTAAACCATGTCCTAGGGTTTGGGAGCATGTCCTGGTCAAAAGTCAAAGATACAGTTGACTTTTCTCGCAAAACCCTAATTGTGGTACTGATGAAATTGAGACTTGCTGCTCAAGCTTCCTGGATCAATCCATTGTTACAAATGGATCAATGTGGTATGTTGGAGACCCTCAAATCCTCTCTTGAGGTCTGGGCTCATGATTTATCCCAAAATTCAACTTAGGGGTGAATTAGGTCAAGAAACCCTAATTCCTAATTTTTGATGTATGCATCCCCTGAGGTCAAATCGACTTGATGCTTGGGCCCATGAGGTTCCATGGAGTATTTTAGGATATGCTTTGAAGCATTGGCTCATGCCCAGAGGAAAATTTTCATCTGGAGGCCCTGGTCGACCAAACCCTAATTTGGTGACACTGGCGATCTTGAGGCTTGATCCACCTGGAAGGGAGCAGCCTTGTGCTTAATCCTTAAAGCGGGAGTCCTCTTGATCCCTTGTGGATAATTGAGAGGCTAGACAAGTTGAAGATCATGTCATTTCTTGATTGATTCTTTGTCTAAAAGCTCTGAGAGGGCTGGAAACACTAAATTTTATTGTAG
This sequence comes from Lathyrus tuberosus, assembly GCA_022829125.1. NCBI lineage: Eukaryota > Viridiplantae > Streptophyta > Magnoliopsida > Fabales > Fabaceae > Lathyrus > Lathyrus tuberosus. Next base: position 6,766,049 of record JALAZF010000270.1, on the reverse strand, counting down.
TGGATGCTCACCCATCTTTGGGGAGACTGATGAGGTATGATGGTTCCTCCATATTGTGATGACGATTTTCACAATGATGGGAAATCTTAGTGGTCAAAATTTGGGGTATGAAACATGTGACCCACCTGTCAAAGCTAATCGAGCGGTTGAGAAAGTACAAACTCCGCTTGAATCCCAATAAATGCACCTTTGGTGTCCGTTCAGGGAAACTTTTAGGGTTCATCGTTAGCCAGAAAGGAATTAAGGTCGATCCTGACAAGGTCAAGGCCATTCAAGAAATGCCTTCCCTGAAAACTGAAAAACAATTCAGGGGATTCCTGAGACGTTTGAACTACATCTCCAGATTCATATTCCTCATGACCGCGACATGTACGCCGATTTTCAAATTACTAAAAAAGAATCAAGACTCTGTTTGGACAGAGGGCTGCCAAACCGCCTTTGACAGTATCAAGGAATACCTGTTGAACCCACTGATTCTATCACCTCCAGTGGATGGAAGACCACTGATCATTTACCTCACAGTCCTGGAAGACTCCATCGGCTGTGTACTTGGCCAACAAGACGAAACAAAAAGGAAAGAGTCTGCCATATACTATTTGAGCAATAAATTCACCGACTGCGAGACTCGGTACACTATGCTTGAGAAAACTTGTTGTGCTTTGGCTTGGGCAGCCAAACGTCTTTGCCAGTACATGATTCGTCGCACTACTTGGTTAATCTCCGAAATGGATCCAATCAAGTATGTCTTTGAAAAACCTGCTCTCACGGGAAGGATTGCCCGTTGGCAGATGTTGTTATCAGAATATGACATCGAGTACCACGCTCAGAAAGCCGTTAAAGGAAGTGTTTTACCCGATTATTTGGCTCCTCAACCGATTGACGATCAAGAATCAGTCGGGTTTGACTTCCCAGACGAAGATGTCATGTATCTAAAAATGAAAGATTGCGATGAACCACTACCCAGTGAAGGGCCAGAACCAGGTTCCCAATGGGAACTAATCTTTGACAGAGCTGTCAATCATTACGAAAACGAAATTGGGGAAATCATCAGAACACCTCAGGGTACCCACATTCCTTTCACCGCCAAACTTACATTCAAGTGTACAAACAATGAGGCTGAATACGAAGCTTGTATTATGGGTCTCGAGGAAGCAATTGATTTGAGGATTAAGAACTTGGATGTATATGGCGACTCAGCCTTGGTTATCAATCAGATCAAAGGAGATTGGAGCACATACCAATCCGGATTAATTCCTTACAGAATCGAGTTTCATCATATCCCTCGTGAAGAGAATCACATGGTTGATGCATTAGCCACTCTCTCTTCCATGATTAGTGTAGGTCAATGGAACGAAATACCTAAGATCGACAAAATGCGCCTTGAACGGCCCGCTTACATCTTCCTGATTGAAGCGGTCATAGACGATAAACCATGGTATCACAATATCAAATGCTTCATTCAGAAACAAGAGTACCCATTTGGGGCACTAAGGAAAGATAGAAAAACCCTCAGAAGACTGGCAGACAGCTTCTTCCTGAGCGGTGATACACTCTATAAGAGAAATTTTGACATGGTCTTGCTCCGATGCGTAGACAGACCAGAAGCAAACATGCTAATAAAATAAATTCACGAAGGATCCTTTGGCACTCATGCCAACGGACACACAATGGCCAGAAAAATTCTGAGAGCAGAGTACTATTGGTTGACAATGGAATCCGACTGCTACAAGTACATGAGGAAGTGTCACAAGTGTCAGATATACTCAGACCAAATCCATGTACCACCAATGCATCTCAAAATTCTTTCTTCTCCATGGCCTTTTTCTGTTTGGGGAATCGATATGATTGACATGATTGAACCCAAAGCTTCAAACGGACATCGGTTCATCCTGGTAGCCATCTATTACTTCACCAAGTGGGTCGAAGTTGCATCATACACCAATGTAACCCGACAATTCGTGGTCCGATTTATCAAAAACAATCTCATATGTCGTTATGGTGTTCCAAGCCAGATCATTATCGATAATGGATCCAACTTGAACAATAAGATGATGAAAGAGTTGTACACAGAGTTCAAGATCGAACACCTTAACTCATCTCCCTACGGACCTAAGATGAATGAAGCGGTAGAAGCGGCTAACAAGAACATCAAGAAGATTGTACAAAAAATGGTTGTAACCTACAAAGATTGGCACGAGATGCTACCCTTTGCTCTTCACGGTTATCGTACATTTGTCCGCACTTCAACAGGGGCGACCCAATTCTCTCTATTATGTGGCATGCAGGCAGTGATCCCCATAGAAGTAGAGATCCCATCAATCCGGGTATTGATGAAAGCTAAGCTAACAGAAGCTGAATGGTGTCAAAGTCGACACGATAAACTGAATCTGATCAAAGAAAAATGAATAACGGCACTATGCCATGGTCAGTTGTATCAACAGAGAATGAAGAAGGCATTTGATAAAAAGGTCCGACCTCGCGTCTTTAGGAAAGGAGACCTCATGCTCAAAAAGATTCAATCATTCCTCCCTGATTCGCAAGGAAAATGGACTCTGAATTATGAAGGCCCCTATGTGGTCAAGAAAGCTTTCTCAGGCAACACCTTGAGACTCGCAACCATGGATGGAGAGGAGTTTTCCTACCCCACAAATGTTGATGTAGTCAAGAAATACTTCTCCTAAACTAAAAAAAAAGGACGTCTCGGTGGATTAAAAACCCGAAAGGGCGGTCCAGGCAAAAATTAGAGACACAATCAAAAATCATCCCGGTGGATTGGAAATCTCAAAGTACAATCTAGGCAAAAGTTAGGGATAATGGCAAGTAACTATGTTCAACAGGGGAAAATCCCCCAGCAACAGTCATGCCATCCATCAGGAAAACTCTAGTCAAGGTCATCTTCGACGGAAGCTCAGGATGTCCAGAATTCAAAGTTGGTAGAAGGATAACGGTCGTTATGTTTCAATGTAGCCCTTTTCCCTTAAATTACCATTTTCTAAACTTTGTAAATACTCCATAGAATCACGCGTTTGGCTGATTTCCATCCTATCAAAATAATTTGAGCCCTTGTGTTTTTGTTTGCAATTCTTATTTATTTTAGCTTTATAGAACGACATTTTAACATGATCAACGATTCTTGAAATAAAACAAAAATGAATTTACTTGTTAAAATTTTTATGCTTTTAAAATAAAGATGGCAATTTCTTTCGACTGTTGAACATCGAACGCTTCTCTAGAATTAAGCGAACTTCAAAGTACAGAATCAAAGTATTCCTTCTAAACCAGTGCGTCTGAATAAAGGATCAATTATGTCAGAGACCATGTTTCATCTGACACCCCCCGACAGAGTTCTTACCTCCTAAGCCCAACCAACGGTTGTTCCCCAAAGGGACTATTTCTCCTAAGCAAGGCATAATTGCTATCTTGAACCAGTGGTACTTCTTCGTCCCTCGCAATGGTCGAGTATCTAGTCGTGTTCATCTATTAGTCTATATGTCATGTCAGTTTTGTCAGCATAAACGTACATACATCACGCATGGTTGATTTACATTCGCATTCATATTGCATCACTATCACTTTAGTCGGTCTTATCCCCTAGTGATAAAAGTCCTCTCAATCAGTTGTCAGTTCTTTCCTCGTCAGGAAATGTTGCGTCTGCACTATCTCTCTCCTCCAATTTATTTCTGGATTGGAGTTGGCCCTTGACCACTTTGATAACTTGAACCTTTGAAGAACAGGAAAACGTTTGACATATGTCACTCTTCGCCATTAAAGATGATATCTTTGTTTTCCCAGATTAAGGAAAATCCCCAGAGAAAGCCTCACAACTAAAGACTTTCAGCAACACATGGATTTTGCTCTCCGGAGAGTCGATGTTAATGAAGTCATCAGTACCTCAAAATTGGATCACATCACATGGCATTTCTCCGAGAAGATCTCCGAGAAAAGTATGATGTAATATCTCCGAACGAAAGCAGTCTCTTAAGAGACTATTTTTCCCCGATAGAGTCGACAAATGGCATCTCCAACAGAGAAGTTTGTACCCCTCTACAATTCAGACAGATGGGTTCCTCAGCAAGTCTTATATCAAAAGTTTTTCCCATCAAATGGCATCAAAAGAAACTGAGACCAGTTCCTTAGTAGGAAACCAGGATCGAGGGGAAGTTTATATCAGAAACTAAGACCAGTTCCTTGGAGGAAACCAGGATCGAGGGGAAGTTTAGTTCAGAAACTGAGACTAGTTCCTTGGTAGGAAACCAGGATCAAGGGGAAGTTTAGTTCAGAAACTGAGACCATTTCCTTGGTAGGAAACCAGGATCGAGGGGAAGTTTAGTTCAGAAACTGAGACCAGTTCCTTGGTACAAAGACCAAGAGCGAGGGGAAGTTTACCTTTTCTAAACATTATTTCTTATCAAAAGAAAAAGGATGTGCAAACTGCCATTCATAACCACCATCAAAATTTTGGGTATTCCGATATTTAATCCTCTTGCACCCCGAATGCCCGAATACCTTCGCCATTCATGCCTTCGGGTCCAAGAAGATTAACTAGAGGCATCTGTCATACCCCAAATTTTTACCACTAAGATTCCCATCATTGTGCAAATCATCATCATAATATGGATGGACCATCATGCCTCATTAGTCTCCCCAAAGATGGTGAGCCTTCACTACAATCAAAATTAGGGTTTCAAGCCCTCTCTGAGCTTTAGACAAAGGATCAATCAAGGAGTGACATGATCTTCAACTTGTCTAAACCTCTCAAACATCCCCAATGGATCAAGAGGACTTCCACCTCAAGGATTAAGCACAAGGCTGCAACAATCCCAATGGATCAAGCCTCAAGATCGCCAGTGTCACCAAATTAGGGTTTTGGTCGACCAGGGCCTCCAGATGGGAATTTTCCTCTGGGCATGAGCCAATGCTTCAAAGCATAACCTAATATACTCCATGGAACATCATGGACCCAATCATCAAGTTAATTTAGCCTCAGGGGATGCATTCACCAAAAATCAGGAATTAGGGTTTCTTGACCTAATTCACCCCTAAGTTGACTTTTGGGACAAAACATGAACTAAGACCTCAAAGGAGGATTCGAGGGTCCCTAATACACCACATTGATCCATTTTCAACAATGGATTGGTCTAAGAAGCTTGAGCAACAAGTTTCAATTTTATCAGAACCACAATTAAGGTTTTGAGAAAAAAGTCAACAGTGCCTTTGACTTTTGACCAAGACATGCTCCCAAACCTTGGTACATGATTTAATACACCCTATAACACCTATGAAATCAATCCATCAAGTTTGATTTAGGTCAAGGACTTGATTTCATAGAGGATTGCACAGTTTAGAATTCATATGACAAAAAGTCAACTGTGCACAAAAGTTAACTTTGATTTTTTGAGATTTTTCACAATTATGGTTCCTTAACCCTAAAATGATGTTAATGTGTGATTGGAATCATCATTCATCAAGGAAAATCAAGAAAAGTGGGATAACTTGTAAAAGGGGTAACCATAAAAACTTAGAAATTTTCTAAGTTATGGAACAAAGTGGCTAGGGTACCAACTGTGGAGGATCATATCTCCTAAACCACAAGGCCATTTTTCCCCATCCAAAGCTAGATTTTTAGCTCTCATGGCCCTCTACAAAAGCTTCAAACACAACTCATTCCAATTCCTCATGGATTTTAAGTTATGGAATGATCAAAATCACAAAAAGTGAAAATGTCACTTTTTTCCAACACTTAGTGAAATTTTCACTAAGTCAGAATCTGTCTTACTTTTTTCAAAATGTAGGGGCATTTTTCACTTGGATCCAAAAAGTATCAAAACCAATTATGATCAAACAGTTGTTGTATCATATGAGGGCTTTCCAAAATGGCCAAGAACTCCATCAAATTCAACTTGAGCCATGAGATATGACAATGGCAATATGCCTTGCTGAAAACTGTCAAAGCAAGGCAAATTTGTGCATTTTGCTCGATTTGCCAAGTTTGTGCAAATGACAAACACACTTATCCATCTGAACACCTCAGGGGGAGACCAAGGAGGGACAAACACTGATCCATAAGCCTCCCAAGTCTTTGGAACCAAAAGTAGTATGCCAAACCTAGAAATCCCTAAAAGAGGGACAAGACTCCAATTTTGTTTTGGGGCATTTAATGGATGCACCAAGGTGGCATAGACTGAGCCATTTCCAACTGAATTCAGTCAAGACATATCCAAGGCCAAGGGAACCAGCAGCCTATGCCCTAACCTCAAGTCAATGGCTAGAGGAGACTTGGATTCCCATTGATCAATATTGGCCAAACCTCTGCAGCAGTTGCCATTCACTATTGCTTGCAAAACAAACTTGCTCCACTATAAATAGAGCTCATTTGTGATCAGTTTGAGTACACCAAAGCCATCAAACAAATGCTTTCCTCAAAATCTCCTTCTTCATTCCAAAATTTCCTTCCAAAGCAAGTCACTATCGGGTTTTGGGTTTGAGAGATATTCCAACCAAACCAATCACACACACACACACTTCATAAACATCATATAGAAGTGATCCAAACATTTAAACAACATCTGGAACACTGATTTCACAAAATCACCAGCCAACTGCGCAAGGTTTTAACCAAGTTGCAGTCGGGATACCATCTTCAGTTCCAGCTTGTTTCAAACCATTCCAAGCACTCAGGCACATCACTTGGAACCTAGGGAAGCTATCCACATCATTGGCACCTAGCTGTAACACCTCTAACATAAAACATGATCACCAGCTGCAAGAGGTAAGCATGAGCCCTTTTAACTCTATGATCCATGCATTTTTTGCTGCACAATAATTTGGCCATATGTTCATAATCAAGCATGAAGTGTTTTCCCTCAATCAATTGCTTTGTTTGAATCGTGTATGGAATTTCTGAGCCTTCATGCAAATTTTAGGGTTCTTGATGTGTCTCTTTGATTTCTTATTCCATGCTTAAAATAAATGAAATTAAAGACCATAGACAAGATCGTGAGGTGAAAACGAGTAGATTGATATGTGGATTGTGTGATTTCATCAAGCATTCAGTGAGATTGATGAGCAAATGCAAATCTGGGCAAAACAGAGCACACGGGCAAGGGCAAGATTTTTTTGGCGCCCTTTTTCAAATATTTGAATACCTTTGGGCCTCATTCTTTTTCTTTAAACACCTTTGGGCCTCTTGAGAGAGTGTAAGACCCATCCCTTTGTACAGAAAACCTTTTTGGGCCTCAGTCACTTGTATAAGTCCCTGTACAATTTCAAAACAACAGTGCAATCACTGATAAAACCTTGGGCCTCTCCTTGAGCTGTAAGCCCCAACAATCTTTTCAAAGCACTTTCTCCTTTGATTTAGAATATAATATTGTTATCAAAGCTTTCTTTGTTGAACAACTAACAAAACAGCATGGAAGCTCTACAACCGAGTAAGTGTTTACCCGCTTTCTTTATCCGCTTTCATATATATATATATATATATAACTGTATTGTGGGGCTGCTCACTGTAAGTCTTCTTTCACAAACTTTTATAAACTTGTCAAATATCAACTGTGTAATACTAGTATAGTTATTTAGAGTTTTCCCCGGCAACCACGTCTAGCACTAGGTAAAGCCCTGTTGGTCACTCTTAAATACAAACAAAACTAGATCCCCATAGGATTACCAGACACAGTCTTCCCTCCTCTTGGGGTTAAACAATATGGAGACTTGAAAGGCAGCATTCTCGGTGAACCCTTAGTCAGACTGTCACTCTTAGAAATCGTCAAAGAGACTCTACTCCCCAGAGATGATCTTTTCTCTGTGAATGGCATCTCTTGAGTTTCTTCCAAATTCTTGGAATTTCCTGGCTTGATCTATTCTCAGTGAATGGCATGTCTTGAACTTCTCGGGGTTTAGAGACCCACGGGCTTCTTAAAAGCATCTCCGCCTTCTCTCGGGCGTTGTACAATGACCCTTCGGCTTCTTAAAAGCTCTCATGCCTTCTCTTAGGCTTAGTACAAGGACCCAGAGACCTCTATAGGTATTTGAACAGAACCTAGTCATCAATTTGCTAGAGCTGTCTTTCTGAGTCAAGTGTCAGACCAGTTAATAGGTTGACCTTCATCCCTTAACATACCAGCTTTCTCTTGGGCATCATACAAAGATAATTTACTACCTGAGAATCGATTTCTCAAACCATCAGTAGGCTTGGACAGTCTCAATACCCTTTGGATTTTCCATTTCCTTAAAGAACAGGAAATAACCCTGATCCTCTGATCAATGCCAAGGCACAACCATACCTTTAATCTTTCCCTTTATAAGAACTGATTTTCTCTTTATCCAACATACTGGACCTGTCACTAAACTGAAACAGTCACCATCATAAATAACCTCCTCTTGGGCTTCGTACAATGATTCTCCCCAGCGGAGCTAACCTTTTCACACTCTCTTGTTGAGTATAAAAGACTCTTATTGAGTCAAACCTGTTTAGCCTCCATCTCAGGCTTCGTACGAGATACTAAAACACTCTCTTGTTGAGTATAAAAGACTCTGTTGTTGAGTCAAACCTATTTAGCCTCCATCTCGGGCTTCGTACGAGATACTAAAACACTCTCTTGTTGAGTATAAAAGACTCTCTTGTTGAGTCAAACCCCTTTTAGCCTCCATCTCGGGCTTCGTACGAGATAAAAATCACTCTCTTGTTGAGTATAAAAGAGTCTCATGTTGAGTCAAAACCTTTTAGCCTCCGTCTTGGGCTTCGTACAAGACACATAAAAGCACTCTCTTGTTGAGTCAACCCTTTTAGCCTCTCTCTCGGGCTTCGTACGAGACACATAAAAACACCCTCTTGTTGGGTCAATAGCCTCGTCTTAGGATTTGTATAAGAAAACTCCGGTTGAGTCAATCAACCTTTTAGCATCAAAATATGTGCCTTGCTCACAGTATACAAACATCAACAACTCCTTTTCCTTCATCAAAATTGCTGTAAGCGGCAAGCCTCTGGATTATTTACATCCACGCCACTGTCCCTCTTTTAGCATGAGAAATTCCTAAGAAAAGATGGCATTGCTCTAAACTTAGTTAAAGTCTTCTCCTTCAGGTTAAAAATCCCCTATAAAGGAAATTATGGCATTGCTGGGTTCACATATCCCAGTTAAAGTAATTTTCCTTTATAATCAGCAACCCAACAGTTGTGACAAACAGACCAAATATCCCCTTTTAGAGATGACAAATTCTCTCTCTTCAATAAACCTTTTAGCTTCACATCTTGGGCTTCGAACAAGATACAAATAGACCCTTCAGCTTCACATCTTGGGCTTTGAACAAGATACAAACCACATTTAGCTTCACGTCTTGGGCTTTGAACAAGACACCAAAACAACCTTTTTTTCTCCCATAGAATAGGAGGAACTACGATCGCTCTGATTTCCCTGTTTCATCAAACGGGAATACGTACGCATAAGATTGAAAAAATCTTAGCGAGCATACCAATCAAAAACCCAAAACCCAGTATCTCCACCAAATTAACCCAAAAGCATCAAATCTAAACACATTACCAAAAACCTCACAAATAATCCAGACACTGTGTTCTTAACGAAATAATCAAAGATTGGGCCCCACATCCACATAGCATCTGTAACCTAACAGACCGTTGTTCAAACTCAGTATGCAAGCAGGGTTAATTGGAGACATCTATTTCCCTTCCTTAATCAGCTCAATAAGATAAAAAATAAATCAAACTGTAGTACCCCAAGCGATAGTTGTAACACCCCCAATCTATACCCCTAATCAATAAAAAGCAGTAAAAGAAAATTCAAAATTTCATCAGAGTATATTTAAATTATCATGGCATAGACCGAGGGGTCACATCAATTTTAAACAATTCATACAACACCTGCTCATAAAGATATGCAACAGTGGGGTAGCAATCAATAGAGGAACTTAGTTCCTTACACCCACATTTCAGAATTTAGAATAAAAGCGGAAAATCTAAAACTGAATAACATACATATATATATCATGAAAAGTTTGTCATACATCAAGTTGTACATGCACAAGCCAAAAGATATACATATACATAATATACAAATATCACAAACGGCCTCCCTAACTACCCGGTGTCACATATCAGAGCCTACCGACAAAAGAATGAAGACGCAAGCTTCACAAAAATACCTCCAGCAACTCTAATCTGCAATGCCTCATAGAGCATTATAAAACAGCAGAAGGGTGAGAAAAACAACCATAATGTAATTGCATACCATTATATATAACACAAAAATACACACATGTATACGTTTCTCACCACAACTCACGCCATAAATCATACACAAGTCATTACAAGACCTAATACATATTTCCATCACCAACACATATCCATATATCAATTTATCCACAAATCCACACATAATCAACCATAAATGATTTATGCAAATGCAAGAGACCGACACAACGACTCTATGCATATGCACATGCGGTACCGACTTCCATTGTTTCTCATCACTAGTTCACTCAGGAACTCTGCTGGAACCATCACTCGTTACATCACTGTAACTCCCCGTCGGGCTTACGATGTTCCCCACCGCTCACACCCCACACGGGCACACGGTGTTTATGGATCGCTCACACCTCACACGGGCACACGACCCGATCGCTCACACCCCACATGGGCACACGATCGTCTATAATCATCGCTCACACCCCACATGGGCACACGAAGTTATAGCGAAATCCCTCTGGAATCCAAACCCTCATTCAGGACGTTTCAACAATGCATATCATGATGCTTGGCATACAATGACCCATGACATTCAATATGCACACATAAATACATTCATTTACATCGACATAAATCACATTTTGCACTTATGCCCAAAACAATACATTTAATTTCCATACGGCCACAAATCATCACAACATCATCTAAACACATACGTTTACATCATACAACAGCACCTTGCATAATACACATCAATTACGTACAAGTATAACGACAAAAGTCGACAACCGACACTATTCCCAACTTTCCGACATAATTAAATCGGCTAAAAATTCCAAAATTATCATAATAAGAAAGTACAGCTCAATAGCTACGCAACGATACCAAGAATGTAAAAATCGGATAAACGGATCAAAAGTTACGAAAGAAAACGAAAAACGATATTTTGAAAAGTCCCATTTTGCAATTGTCCTGTCCATACGCGCATTGCCCTGAGTCATACGCGTATGAGCAGAGACTCATTTTTTCCAAAGTTCACGTGTAAATGTCCGTACGCGTAATGCCCAAGCCCGTACGCGTATTGACCTAAAATGTTACGCGTATCATACGCAAATGGGCAGATGGCCGAGGAAACTAGCAACCCATACGCGTATTGGCCCTATGGCTCGCCCACCATACGCGTATTGCCAAGGTTCATACGCGTATGAACATGCCCCATACGCGTATGACCTAAAAATCTCAGAAAAATTTCTACAAAAATCCTCCAATTTTCACCTACACCCAGAAAAATTACCAATACAATGCATTGCAACAAGTATCTATCATATACCAACAAGAATGAACACTTAACACATAATTTTCAACCCATTTAATCAATTTCTAAACCATTTTACCCAAAATGGGTTTTACTAAATAATTTCATTTCAATCCAACAAACATCACAAATATACATACATAATCATACACAAGTATACAATAATTGAGTTTCGCACCCTTACCCGATTGAATCGATACTAGAAGTTGATTTTTCTTTGATTTTTTTCCTAGTTTTCCACTATTTCTCTTCTTCTTCTTCTCTTTTCTCCCCTTTTTCTTTCTTTTCCTTTTCTTTCTTTCACTTTTTCTCTCTTCCTATTTTCCTTTCTATTCTAACTTAACAAAATACTACGAAATGTCCAAAATACCCCCACACTCAAATATCTCACAAACGATCCCAAAACCCGATAAAATATCACAAATTGAAAAATAACATATTTTCAGATAAAAGTCGAAAATAAAATAAAATAATAATATAATAATCAAATGACCCGATTAAATAAAACGCACACGAAAACTGGGTCGTTACAACTCTCCCTCACTTAGAAATTTTCGTCCTCGAAAATATACCTGAGACGAACAAATCTGGATACGACTCCCGCATCCGACTCTCTAACTCCCAAGTCAAATTGCCCTCAGCAGCGCCACCCCACGCCACTTTCACAAGTGCAATATCCTTGCCTCTCAACCTCTTCACCTCGCGATCCAAAACCCTAACTGGTAATGCCTCAACTATAAGGTTCTCCCTTACCTCAACCTCATCCATCGGAATCACATGCGATGGATCTGGAACATACTTCCGAAGCTGTGAAACGTGAAACACATCGTGCAAATTCGACAGATTCGACGGCAACGCCACCCTATAAGCCACAGCACCCACTCTCGTGGATATCTGGTAAGGACCAATAAACCGAGAAGTAAGTTTCTTCGATTTCAATGCACGACCCATACCTGTTACCGGCGTAACCCTCAAAAATACATGATCACCCTCTTGAAACTCAAGATCCTTCCGTCTCCGATCATGATAACTCTTTTGTCTACTCTGAGAAGCTTTCATCTTCTCACGAATAATCTTCACTTTCTCTGTCGTCTGTTGCACCAACTCTGGTCCAACCACCGTTCTCTCACCAGATTCTTGCCAACACAACGGTGTCCGACACCTTCGCCCATACAATGCTTCAAACGGTGCCATTCCAATACTAGAATGGAAACTGTTATTATACGTAAACTCAATCAATGCAAGATAACTATCCCACGCACCACCTTGTTCCAAAACACACGCTCTCAACAAATCCTCCAAAGACTGAATCGTCCTCTTCATCTGACCATCCGTCTGCGGATGATAAGCCGAACTCAATCTCAATTTAGAACCCAAAGCCTTCTGTAAACTTTCCCAAAATCTCGATGTAAATCTAGGATCTCGATCAGAAACAATACTCAATGGAACTCCATGTAACTTCACAATCACACTGATGTAAATTTCTGCTAACCTCTCCAAAGAAAAACTGATGTCAATCAGAATAAAATGAGCCGATTTAGTCAGTCTATCAACAATCACCCAAATAGCATTATGCCCTCGCTGAGTATTCGGTAACCCTATTACAAAATCCATGGAAATACTATCCCATTTCCATTCAGGAATATCCAACGGTTGCAACAAACCACTAGGCCTCAGATGTTCCACCTTCGATTTCTGACAAGTCAAACATGCATAAACAAACTGAGCCACATCTCTTTTCAATCCAGGCCACCAGAAAATCTTCTTCAAATCTTGGTACATCTTATTCGCTCCCGAATGTATACTTAAATTACTCCGGTGTCCTTCCTCCAAAATCATCTTTTTCAACTCCGCATCATCTGGAATACAAATCCTACCTCGGAATCTCAAAACACCATTAATATCCACTTGAAAATCACTATTCGCATCTTTTCCTCCAACCAACATCAAATCCACAAATTTCACATCCAGCTTTTGCTTCTCACAAACAGCCATCAGAAAATCATTAGTAATCGTTAGCATACAAAGCCTAACGCTATCCGATGTCACTTCACAAACCAAACTCAAATCTCTAAACGACTCCAAAGGTTCCCACTCCTTAACCATTAAAGCGGACATATGTAACGATTTCCGGCTCAATGCATCAGCTACCACGTTAGCTTTACCAGGATGGTAATTCAAGCCAAAGTCGTAGTCCTTCAAGAATTCCAACCATCTATGTTGCCTCATATTTAGCTCTTTCTGATCAAACAAATATTTTAAACTTTTATGATCACTAAAGACTTCAAACCTTGCACCGTAGAGATAATGCCTCCAGATCTTCAACACAAAAACCACAGCCGCTAACTCAAGATCATGAGTAGGATAATTCTTCTCATGAACTCTTAACTGCCTTGAAGCATAAGCCACCACTTTACCTTCCTGCATCAAAACACCACCTAGACCAATCAAAGAAGCATCACAATAAACCACAAATGGTTCATTAGGATTCGGCAAAATCAAGATTGGAGTTGTCGTCAATCTTCTTTTCAGCTCAGTAAAACTCTCTTCACACAGAATATCCCAAATGAACGCTTGCCCTTTACAAGTCAACTGGGTCAAAGGAAGTGCTAGCCTAGAAAAACCTTCAATAAACCTCCGATAATAACCAGCCAAACCCAAAAAGCTTCGAATTTCAGTAACAGATCTCGGAGCCTCCCATTGTAGAACTGCTTCTACTTTAGATGGATCCACATCAATACCATTACCTAAAATTACGTGTCCAAGAAAACTCGCTTCCGATAACCAGAATTCACACTTGGATAATTTAGCAAAAATCTTCCTCTCCTTCAAAACCTGCAAAACAATACGCAAATGTTCTGCATGCTCCTCCCGAGACTTAGAATAAATTAAGATATCATCAATAAACACCACAACAAAACGATCCAGATGCTCGCGAAAAATACGATTCATGTATTCCATAAACACACCTGGCGCATTAGAAACCCCGAACGGCATCACAGAATATTCATAATGACCGTAACGTGTCTTAAAAGCCGTTTTCTGAATGTCTTCTTCCTTCACCCTTATCTGATGATACCCTGACCTCAAGTCAATCTTACTGAACACACACGCACCAACCAAGTGATCCATCAGATCATCAATCCTTGGAAGAGGATATTTATTCTTGATCGTCACCTTATTCAACTGGCGATAATCAATACATAACCTCATACTCCCATCCTTCTTTTTCACCAATAAAACTGGAGCACCCCAAGGAGAAACACTTGGTCTCACGAACCTCTTTTCCAACAACTCATTCAACTGTTTCATTAACTCAACCAACTCCGATGCCGACATACGATAAGGTGCCATAGAAACAGGTCTAGTATCAGGAACTAGATCTATAGAAAACTCCACCTCCTTCTCTGGCGGCAAGTCTGAAATATCCTCAGGAAACACTTCGGAAATTCACACACAACAGGAAACACCTCAAGTGAAACTTGACTATCCACATTCAAAGATGCAAACAATCCAAACAACTGAGCTTCCTCCGCCAAAAGTTTCTTCAACTCTTTGGTAGATAAGAAACTCGAGTCTTCGTCTTCCTCAAGAGAAGGAAACCTTACCAGCTTATGATAACAATCAATATGAACCCTATTGAATTGCAACCAATTCATACCCAAAACCACATCCAATCCCTCCAACGGCAAACACACTAAATCCATCTCAAAGTCTTTACTATAAATGGTCAAAGGACATCTTAGACAAACCAAAGAAGTAGTTACTGACCCCATTGCTGGAGTATCAATCAACAGAGGAACTTAGTTCCTTACACCCACATTTCAGAATTTAGAATAAAAGCGGAAAATCTAAAACTGAATGACATACATATATATATCATGAAAAGTTTGTCATACATCAAGTTGTACATGCACAAGACAAAAGATATACATATACATAATATACAAATATCACAAACGGCCACCCTAACTACCCGGTGTCACATATCAGAGCCGACCGACAAAAGAATGAAGACGCAAGCTTCACAAAAATACCTCCAACAACTCTAATCTGCAATGCCTCATAGAGCATTATAAAACAGCAGAAGGGTGAGAAAAACAACCATAATATAATTGCATACCATTATATATAACACAAAAATACACACATGTATACGTTTCTCACCACAACTCGCGCCATAAATAATACACAAGTCATTACAAGACATAATACATATTTCCATCACCAACATATATCCATATATCAATTTATGCACAAATCCACACATAATCAACCATAAATGATTTATGCAAATGCAAGAGACCGACACAACGACTCTATGCATATGCACACGCGGGTACCGACTTCCATTGTTTCTCATCACTAGTTCACCAGGAACACTGCTGGAACCATCGCTCGTTACATCACTGTAACTCCCCGCCGGGCCTACGATGTTCCCCACCGCTCACACCCCACACGGACACACGGTGTTTATGGATCGCTCACACCCCACACGGGCACACGACCCGATCGCTCACACCCCACATGGGCACACGATCGTCCATAATCATCGCTCACACCCCACATGGGCACACGAAGTTATAGCGAATTCCCTCTGGAATCCAAACCGTCATTCAGGACGTTTCAACAATGCATATCATGATGCTTGACATACAATGACCCATGACATTCAATATGCACACATAAATACATTCATTTACATCAACATAAATCACATTTTGCACTTATGCCCAAAACAATGCATTTAATTTCCATACGGCCACAAATCATCACAACATCATCTAAACACATACGTTTACATCATACAACAGCACCTTGCACAATACACATCAATTACGTACGAGTATAACGACAAAAGTCGACAACCGACACTATTCCCGACTTTCCGACATAATTAAATCGGCTAACAATTCCAAAATTATCATAATAAGAAAGTACAGCTCAATAGCTACGCAACGATACCAAGAATGTAAAAATCGGATAAACGAATCAAAAGTTACGAAAGAAAACAAAAAACGATATTTTGAAAAGTCCCATTTTGCAATTGTCCTGTCCATACGCGTATTGCCCTGAGCCATACGCGTATGAGCAGAGACTCATTTTTTCCAAAGTTCACGTGTAAATGTCCGTACGCGTAATGCCCAAGCCCGTACGCGTTTTGACCTAAAATGCTACGCGTATCATACGCAAATGGGCAGATGGCCGAGGAAACTAGCAACCGATACGCGTATTGGCCCTATGGCTCGCCCACCATACGCGTATTGCCAAGGTTCATACGCGTATGAACATGCCCCATACGCGTATGACCTGGAAATCTCTGAAAAATTTCTGCAGAACGTGGTTCTGCGTTTTCCACTAAAAAATCCTCCAATTTTCACCTACACCCAGAAAAATTACCAATACAATGCATTGCAACAAGTATCTATCATATACCAACAAGAATGAACACTTAACACATGATTTTCAACCCATTTAATCGATTTCTAAACCATTTTACCCAAAATGGGTTTTACTAAATAATTTCATTTCAATCCAACAAACATCACAAATATACATACATAATCATACACAAGTATACAATAATTGAGTTTCGCACCCTTACCCGATTAAATTGATACTAGAAGTTGATTTTTCTTTGATTTTTTTCCAAGTTTTCCACTATTTCTCTTCTTCTTCTCTTTTCTCCCCTTTTTCTTTCTTTTCCTTTTCTTTCTTTCTCTTTTTCTCTCTTCCTAATTCCCTTTCTATTCTAACTTAACAAAATACTACGAAATGTCCAAAATACCCCCACACTCAAATATCTCACAAACGATCCCAAAACCCGATAAAATATCACAACATTGAAAAATAACATATTTTTAGATAAAAGTCGAAAATAAAATAAAATAATAATATAATAATCAAACGACCCGATTAAATAAAACGCACACGAAAACTGGGTCGTTACAATAGTGACCCAGGACCACAAAAATCGCGCTGCACCTTGGACTTGGGAGGCTTGTGGATCAGACATTGTCCCTTAGATGTTATCCCTTGAGGTGTCCAAATGGATATCAAGACTTGAAATTGTCTGATTTAGCTAATTCGAGCAAATGACCTATAATCTGCCTTGGGAAGAAACCAGTCTTTGATGCCATGTTCCAAGGGTTGTAACTCCCTACTCGTATTTAATTTGGATATGATCAGGTACTTGTTGGAAAGCTCTCATGACATACTTTAACTTTGATGTTCACAAATGGACCTGGTTCAACTTGGAACAAGGAGGAAAATGGCCTCAAAGTTTGGAAAAAGTGAAATAGATTCTGACTTGTTGAAAATTTTACTAAGTGTTGGAAAAAGTGGTCATTTCCACTTTTTGTGATTTTGATCAATCCATAACTCAAAATCCAAGAGAATTTGGAATGAGATGTAGTTGACATATTTGAAGTATGTAAGATGAACTTTCATTTGAGCTTTGGATGGGAGAAAAAGGCCTTGTGGTTTAGGAGTTATGACCTTGCAAAGTTGGTACAAAATCACTTTTGTTCCATAACTTTGAAAAAATTTGGTTTCTCAAGGTTGCCCCTTTTGCAAGTTACCTCACTTTTCTTGATTTTTATTGATGAATGATGATCAAAACCATACATTAACATTGTTTTGGACTTAGGGGAACCATATTTGTGAAAATTTCCAAAAAGTCAAACTTGATTTTGGGCACGGTTGACTTTTTGTCAGATGAAATCCAAATTGTGTGATCCTTTGTGCAATCAAGTTCTTGATCTAATTTAAACCAAATAGATGGATTCCATAGGTGTTTTAAGGTGTATTGAATCATGTCCCAACGTTTGGGAACATGCCTTGGTCAAAATTCAAAGATACAATTGACTTTTTCTTCAAAACCCTAATTGTGGTCCAGATGAATTTGAAACTTGTGAATCAAGCTTCTTGAATCATTCCATTGTTGTAAATGGATTAATGTGGTGTATTTGAGGCCTTCAAATCATGTCTTGAGGTCTTGGCTCATGTCTTACCTCAAAAGTCAACATAGGGGTGAATTAGGTCAAGAAACCCTAATTCCTGATTTTTGATGAATGCTTCCCCCGAGGTTGTTTTGACTTGATGTTTAGGTCCATGAGGTCCATTTGGGCATCTTGGGTCATGCTTTGAATTATTGGCTCATACCCAGATGAAAATTTTCATCTGGAGGCCTTGGTCGACCAAAACCCTAATTTGGTGACATTGGCGATCTTTAGGTTGGATCCACTTGGAATGTTGCAATCTTGTGCTTTATTCTTGATGTGGAAGACCTCTTGATCCTTCATAGGTGTTTGAGAGGCTATAAAGGTTGAAGATTATGTCAATTTTTGATTGATCATTTGTTTGAGTACTCTGAGAGGGCTCAAAACCCTAATTCTTAATTGTAGTGAATGCTCAACAATCCTTAAGGAGATTGATGATGCATGATGGTAAATTCATATTGTGGTGATGATTCTCACAATAATGGGAAATCTTAGTGGTCAAAATTTGGAGTATGACAGATGTTACCTTGTATTATATCCTATTGTTATAAGGATCTTTGTTTGCTTATCCTATTGTTATGAGGATCTTATCCCACTTTGCCTAATCCTATTTTTATTAGG
The DNA here is from genome assembly GCA_022829125.1 of Lathyrus tuberosus. Taxonomy (NCBI): domain Eukaryota; kingdom Viridiplantae; phylum Streptophyta; class Magnoliopsida; order Fabales; family Fabaceae; genus Lathyrus; species Lathyrus tuberosus. The sequence continues at coordinate 6,746,911 of JALAZF010000270.1, read as the reverse complement.
ATACTTATTATCTTTTGTTCTGGTGTGTCAATCGGTCATGCCTGAACCCGTTGGTCAACTGCTCTAGATATCCCCCGGTGGAGACCATCTTGTTCTGCTTTGTTTCCTTTTGTTATGAGGATCCCTTTTTTGTCTTTGATCTCTTGTGAAAAGATCTTACTCTTGTCTGCTAGTCCCCAGTGATTTTCGGTCATGTCTAAATCTATTGATCAATCCTTTTGGATGTCCCCAGTGTGGTCTCTTTCTTTCCCCAGTGTTGTCTTTCTGTTATCCCCAACAAGTCTTTACTCTTTATCTCATGGTCATCTTGGTCTGCATTGTGCATTCAACATTTATCATTTCATCATAGAGCATCATACTAGAGTTCATTGCATTTCTGCATTGTTCCTAGCATTGTTTGAGAAAGTCAGTTTTGTCTGTAGCATATCATACCATTGCATCTAGGGGCAAAATTTTCGGTTATTTCTGTATTTAAATACCTTTCACTTTGATTCCACGAGGGTTGTCACCACTCATGCCATCCGGTAAAGCATTTAAATAGGGGCAACTGTCATACCCCAAATTTTGACCCTAGATTCCATCATCATTCTATGAGCATCAAGTATTGCATTGCTAACCCTAATATTATTCAAGTTTGTTCTTGTTTGATTCCATCTGAATTAGGGTTTATGCTCAATAAAATCAAGAGGATCTTCACTTGATTAATCAAGGTTTTGGAATGATCATCAACCTACCAAGTGGGCATGCACTCAAAATGTCTCTCTTCATCAAGAATCAAGTGCAAATTATTCCTATTACAAGTTCTTTGAAGCTCAATTTCATCTGGCCCCAAATTAGGGTTTTGCCTGGAAAAGTCAACTGTGCCTTTGACTTTTGATCAAAGCATGATCCCAAGCCATGGGACATGATTCAAGACACTCAAATACATCTTTGGAGTCCATCCATCATGTTTGAAAAGTTTAAGAAGGCAAGATCATTGAAGATCACACATTTGAATTCATCTGATACACAAGCTTTATCTGACAAAGTCAACCCTTTGAAAATTTGGATTTTTGGTCAAAATGAAGGTCCTCAAGCCAAATTTCATCAAGACATGTTTGATCAATGAGTTTGAGTATGAAAAATCAATATTTGAAAGGTTTCTTGCAAAAGGCGCAAAGTTAAGAAACTTGAATTTTTCTAAGTATAGGAAAAAACCTTAATTTTTGTGCCAACTTTGGAGAGCCATAACTTCCAATCTACACATCCAATTTTGATGTTCCAAAATCAAATTGAAGCCCTCAAAACATACTACAACTTTTTCATTTTGAGTACATCTCCAAAAAGTGCCTAGATTTTGAGTTATGGAGCCATCAAGTTTGAAAAAATCTTCCAACACTTAGAAATTTTTCCAAGACAATTTTTGTTCATTGAAAGTACCAATATTTGGAGCCAGTTTTCACCATGATCCCTTGGTATTAAAGAAATCTATCAAACATGAAAGTTGTAGAGCATGTTTGGGGCTTTTCAAAAAGTACAAGAACTCCTCCATAGAACTTGTGAACTAGGAGAGTTTCGAAGATGAGAAGTTGGCCCCAAAACCTGATTTTTCAAGTCATGTTCTCGGTAAGAATCAAGTGCAAATCCATGCCAAACCAACTCAATCTGATCTTTCAGGTTATGTTGCTTATAAAAATCCACTTAATTGCGTGTTTACACAAATCCTTAGTGAATTACACAAGGAATTGAGCCATTATCCATGTGATCATACCACTTATGGAATGTTTTGCCATAAAGATCATTATCCCGTTTCCATAAAGGGGCTTTAATCATAAAGTCCACTCTTCTTGAGCTCTGTGGCTATTTCTTCTGCACAAACCTTTTGGAAAAGGTCAGAAGCAACCTCTCAAAAACCCTACAACATGGTACAATGGTCTTGGAACTTCCAAACCTCAAGAAACTACCATTGAAATTCTACTAAACCATGAACCAAACCATTATGCATTTTCTGCAGAACTCAAGCCCCCACTCTTTCCCTAAAAATAGAGGCTCCTTCTAAGCCTAAAACACACAACAAAAACCTCATCATTCCCCTCTCCAAAAGCCTTCAAACCAGAAACTTGTTTTCTTTCCCTTTTGTGCCAAGTAACCTCTAACTTGCACAAACTCGTAATCTGTCAACGAAAAACCACAAACCACTCAAACAACCATCTAAACACATCACAAATCATCCCTTGAAGGTGTTCAAACCTTCATCTTCCCCCCAAAATACCAGAACCAGAAAGTCAACTCTTGAAACCTCACATTTTGACTTTTTTGCATTTTACAAGCCATGTCTTGATTATGTCCATTTTAAAACCTCCCAACACCTCAAACACACTCTAATATACATTCCTAAGGTGTTCCAAGCAATATTTCTTGACTGTAACACCATTTGGCCAAAGTTCCATTTTGGTCACTTTTGACCATTTTGCAAAAAGAGGCCACTTTTTGTTCCAGAGATTTTCTTTTGATTCCAAGCATCCTAAAAGCTTCATAGGGGTTTATTTGAAGTGTCCAAGACATTATTTTATTTCTGTAGCAGCTATCTTGGAAGTTGGCAAGTGAGCTTCAAGAGGTAAGTGTTGTTTTGATGTTCATTGAGTTTGAACTTGTTCAATACACTACTATGAAAACCCCATTTAACGACGCCAGGTTTACCACGGTTTCGTATCCCACCGTTGTAACAGGATTAAAATTTTATAACGCCATATTTAACGACGGTTGTATTACATAACCGTTGTAATACAATCTGTGTAACAAGCTTCGATTCCCAGCTCTATATATTTTTTCCATATTTTTACATTTTAACACGCTTGTATTAGAAGACCGTTGTACTACATGTATCACGCTTCGATTCACAGCAATGTATTCTTTAGTATTTTTAAGTGCAATAGAGTATATATATAACTTTAAAAATAAAACTGTAAGAGATGAATATATATAGACATAATTCTATTTTAATATTCCATTGAGAGTACATTGATAAATATATTACATATCAAGATCATTGTCAGAGCCCATAACATAAAATGCATCTTCATAATCTAGATATCTCTCCTCACTCCCCTCATCGGAATCATAATATACAGGCCTCCTTTTCTTCTTTATCTACTTCTTCTTCGGCTTCTTCTTCTTCTTCTTCTTATCCTTCCTTACCCTTAAGGCATCCCTGAAGTTGGCAGTTGCTGGTTGGACGACCTCCTGGATTGGCGCCTGACGTTCCTCATTGAGGTTTCTAGGATTCTCATTTGTTGGACTCATTGTTACGAAGAATAAATTATTAAGATATGTCAAATTGTCTATTTATAGATGAGGTTAAAGATGAAAAGAATGGTAGTTTAATTCTTGTAATGATGATAACTTGTAAACCGTTCATATTCTGGAACTATATTTTCTTGTAAACCGTTCATATGTTGGGAAGTGCAACGGTTAATAATATCACGACGGTTATAAGTAATGACCGTAGCGATATCACTTATAATCCAGGCGTAATTTTAGGAAAATGTTGTTGCCTGGTGTCGAACCTTGTACCACGTATAAGGGGTATCGCTACGGTTATTATAACTAACCATTGTGATATTGTTAAATTAATATATAATCTATCATAACGGTTATTTAAGAAAACCATTATGAAAAATTTACCTATATAAGGGAATTAACTTTCCCTTTTTGACAGTCGCGCCGTTTCCTTCATAGCGAAACCCTAGCACCCAAACTTCATCTTTTTTTAGAATCTGCGAGAAGAAATACAAGAAGTATGAAGCTTTTGATTTAATCTTCTTCCACCTTGTAGTTCTTCCTGCAGAATCTAAAGCTAGATGAACATGGTGATGATGTTGGCAGTAGCAAGCGTAATGTACATATTGTTTATGGAAAATAAGGTAGTCTTCTACTTCAATCTTTTTGTTAAATAGTTCCCATTATCTCGTTTGCTTCATGTTGTTTTTGTTGATTGTTCTCATTTTGTGCATATTCGACTTCAATGCTTCACAAGCAAGGTGAACTTCATTGTAATGGTACAGTCCCACTTCTTAGGGTTTTGTTTCAACTTTTGGTTGTTTTGTTTTGAATACTAACTAATTTTCTTCATTGCTTCCCACTTTTTAGGGTTTGTTTCACATGGTGATGATGATGGTGGTACATATATATATGAATTCATTCTGATAAGGTACATATATATGAATTCATTCTTATATTGTATATGAAATTTAGTTTATTATATACTATGTACATTGTTTGTTTTACTATCCTTTTATTGAAAATGCAATCAGTTAAATTGATATAGAACATTAGTTTATTATATATATACTATGTATATTGTATATAGTTAAATTTAATACTAACTAATTTTCATCATTGCTTCCCACTTCTTAGGATTTGTTTCACATGGTGATGATGATGGTGGTACCTATATATAAATTCATTCTGATAAGGTACATATATATGAATTCATTCTGATATTGTATATGAAATTTAGTTTATTATATACTATGTATATCGTTTGTTTCACTATCCTTTTATTGAAAATGCAATAAGTTAAATTGCTATAGAACATTATAATCTGAAAATTAAGATGTATTTGAAAACCAACCTTTATCATGTCAATGTTTTCTGAATTGCATCCATTTCATTCAGCACATTTAATGTTCCTTAAGATAAAATTTATGGTCCAATGGTCCATTTGCTTCAATTCATCGATATCTTTTATTATAGTTTACCTCATCGTCGTCACTAATCGCCGTGGTTGTTAAGATCATGATCATTGTTATGATGATAAAATTGTGGTGATTTTTGGCGATGATGAGGTAAACTATAACAAAAGATATCGATGGATTGAAGGAAATCGACCATCGAACCATACTTTTATGTTAAGGAACATAAAATGTGCGAAATGAAATAGATGCAATTCAGAAAATAGTGGTGTGTTTAAGTTGGTTTTCAAGAACAAATTAATTTTCAGATTATATAGTTCTTTACCAATTTTAATGGTTGTATTTCTTTAATAAGATGGATGGTAAAACAAGCAATATACATTTGTATTTAATAAACTAAGGGTACATTCCACAACGGTTGAGACAAATAACCGTTGTGATAGTTAACATATATGACAACGGTTGAGACAAATAACCGTTGTGATAGTTAATATATATTACAACGGTTGAAATACCTAACCGTTGCAATATATCGCGCGCTTCCAGAATACAACAACGGTTGCCAGACCGTTGTAAAAACACCGAACTTACAACAACAATCTACATAACAACGCCTTCGCCCGCGTCATTATATGTCATTCCCAACCGTTGCTAAATGGGTTTTTCGTAGTAGTGATATATCATATATGTTGCGTTTGAGCCATTTTTAAGTGCTATTACTGACTGTGTACGAGTTTGACATAGAACTTGCAAAATGTAGCATTTTTAGGTCTTGTTATCGTGTTTTGAAATAGGATCATTTTTAACAAAAACCAAGACCACCATTGGATTCCTCTTGAAATTCTAGACTGTCATACCCCAAATTTTGACCACCAAGATTTCCCATCATTGTGCAAATCATCTCCACAATATGGATGTTCCATCATACCTCATCAATTTTCTCAAGGGTTGTTGAGCACACACTACAACCAAGAATTAGGGTTTCGAGCCCTCTTAGAGTACTCAGGCAAAGGATCAATCAAGAATTGACATGATATTCAACTTGTCTAGCCTCTCAAGCATCTATAAAGGATCAAGAGGTCTCCCACATCAAGAATCAAGCACAAGAGTGCAACATTTCAAGTGGATCAAGCCTTAAGATCGCCAGTGTCACCAAATTAGGGTTTTGGTCGACTAGGGCCTCCAGATGAAAATTTTTGCCTGGGAATGAGCCAATACTTCAAAACATTACCCTAGAAGCTCAAACGGACCTAATGGACCCAATCATAGAGTCAAAATAGTCTCATGGGATACATTCATCAAAAATCAGGAATTAGGGTTTCTTGACCTAATTCACCCCTAAGTTGACTTTTGGAGCAAGAAATGAGCCAAGACCTCAAGAAGTGTTTTTAATACCTCCAATCCATCATATTGATCCATTTACAAGGTTGGATTGACTCAAAGAGCATGGTTCACAAGCAATACAAAGATTTAAATTCATTTGGACCAATTAGGGTTTCCTGATAAAAAGTCAACTGTACCTTTGACTTTTGACTAAGACATGATCCCAAACCTTGGGACATGATTCAAGACACTCTAAAACACCTATGGAATCCATCCATTAGGTCTGAATTAGGTCAAGGACTTGATTTCACAGAGGATCACAAAGTTTGAAATTCATCTGATAAAAAGTTAACTGTGCCAAAAACCAAGTTTGACTTTTTGAATTTCTTGACCAACAAGGCTTCCCTAAGTAAAAAACAATGTTAATTCATGGTTTGGATCATCATTCATCAAGAAAAATCAAGAAAAGTGAGGTTACTTGTAAAAGGGGCAACCTTAAGAAACTTAAATTTTTCTAAGTTATGAACAAAATTGATTTGGTACCAACTTTGCAAGGTCATAACTCTCAAACCATAAAGCCATTTGCTTCCATCCAAAGCTCAAATGAAAGCTCTCATTACATACTTCAAAATTTTCAACTACATCAGATTCCAAATCATCATGGATTTTGAACTATGGATTGATCAAAATCACAAAAAACATGAAAATGACCAGTTTTTCCAACACTTAGTGAAAATTTTGGACAGAATCTGTCTTGGATTTTCACCAACTTTAAGGCCATTTTTCACCTTGATCCAAGTTGATTCAAGACCAATGTTGGACATCAAAGTTAAAGTAGGATATACAAGCTTTCCAAAGAGTGCCAGAACTTATCCTAATTCAACTTCAGTAGGGAGTTATGAGCATGGAAACATGACACCTCCAAGACTGGTTTTGCAAGACAGTCTTGCACTTGCCCCACGATTTTGTCATTTCCATGACTTGGAAAGCCTTGTAACTATACAAGACAAGTTTATAAAGTGCAATTAACATGATCTCTGCAGAGCTACAACACCATAGAGCCTTGCAAGTCCAAAACCTTATCATTTGGCATGTGACATTCAAAGTTCAAATCCAAAACTTTCAAATTTATCATGAGGAATTGAACGGATGCATAGAACTGGCATGTATTAGTCCAAAACATTGCAAATGAGTCACGATAAACTCAAGCATCAGAAGACCATAGGCCTGCAAGATTGACCCAAGTCAATGGCTAGAGGAGACTTTGGTAACAAGACAAGGTTCAATAGATAATAGGGTGATCAACCTCCATTCACTATTGCTCCCAAAACAAACTTGCTCTACTATAAATAGAGCTTCTTTCTGATCAATTCAAGTACACCAAAGCACCATAACACATGCTTTCCTCCAAATCACTCTCAAAAAACTAGATTTTGCTTCTCTTTTAAGTCACTATCGAATTTTCAATTTGAGAAGAATTCAATCAAAACCAATCAAGCCAACACCTCACATACATCATATATGAGTGATCCATAACCTTAAAATTCATCTGAAACATCAGAGTCACAAAGTCACCCCCCATTTGCTCAAACTTTTTGGTCCGTTTACAGTTGAGGAGCCACAACAAGTTCCAAGCTGATTCAATCCATTCCAAGCCTTCAAACACATTACTTGAGCTCCATTGAAGATGTCCAGATCATTACACAACATATGTAACACCTCCACCATAGAATTCGAATTCTTCTTGCAAGAGGTAAGCCTGGCACTCTCAAACTCTATAATCCATGCATCATAAATGTGTTTTCAAGTAACAAACTTGTTTCTGCACTTATGTAGAGTGATTCCCCTTAATCAATTGCTATGTATGAATCGTGTATAGGATTTCATAGTGTTGTTGCAGAAATTAGGGTTCTTGAGTTCATCTTCTGATTTCTCACTCTGTGTATAAATGCAATTAATTGGTACCATTCGAATCCTTGTTCAAAAACGAGCAAGTTTCATGTTTACAAAAGTCATTTTCATTGAGTAATCAGAGAGATGTGAGAGGTTTTGCAAATTGGCTATTGCGGGTAGTCTTGAGGAAGAAGAAGATGGCCTTGGCACCATTTTCAAATATTTGAATATTTGAATATTTGATATTTTTTTTAAATGATTTAAAAAATTAAATTCTCTCTCATTTTTCATCATTTTTTATTGGTTCCTTTTTTAAAAAGTCACAAAAATGTTTAAATATTTTATTCTACAAAAAAATCACATTTATACTATTTATTTAATATAGTTTAATTTTTGAATTTAATTTAAGTTTTATTTGTTTTTAACATTTTTAAAATGAAATTTCCACCTTGATTTTTCAAAACCAATTGGATTTCAAGCTTTCATGTGATTAAACATGATTTTTCAAAAAAAAATTAAAGTTGACAACTTGTTCTTAAATATATTTGATATTTTGTATCATTTTATATTTAATTTCCTTAAAAATTATTTATTTTTAATTAAAATTAGGGTTTCTCTTAATTTTAATTTTTCAAACATTTTTCAAAATAATTTGGGCCTCTTTGTAGAGTGTAAGTCCCATTCCCTTTGTACAGAAATCTTTTTGGGCCTCAGTCATTGTATAAGTCCCTCTGTTGGGCCTCTAATAGAGTGTAAGACCCACCTCTTTTGTAAATAAATAATTTGGGCCTCAGTCATCGTATAAGTCCCGATACAATTTTCAAAACAACTACGCGATCGCTGTTTTTCATCTGGGCATCTCCTTGAGTTGTAAGCCCCGTCTCTTATATAAAAATAAACTCTTGGGCCTCTAATAGAATGTAATACCCAACCTTCTTTGTACATAAATAATTTGGGCCTCAGTCATTGTATAAGTCCCTCTGTGATTTTCAAAACTACGACGCGATCGTCGCCTTTCCAAAAGAGATCATCTGGGTCTCCCTTTGAGTATAAGCCCTAAACTTCCTTTTAAACAACTTTCTTTTTTGATTTAGATTCAAATTCAAATTTTTATCAAAACTTTCTTCAATTTCTTGAATAACTAACCATGCAGCTGTAGTTACTATGCTTGGGCTTGCACAACTGTAAGTTACACTATCTCTTCAATACATACTTGTTTATATATTTCATTTGTATATATACATGCTTGTACATACTTGCTTAGAGTTTTCCCCAGCAGTTAGGTCTAGGTTTAGATCAAACCAGAGGTTACTCTTTCAACATGGTTAAAACTAGTTCCCCATAGGAAATTCCAAATACAGTCTTGCCTCCTCTTGGGCTTATACAATATGGAACAGAGAAAGACATTATTCTCGGTGAAATTTTTCTCAAGACTGTCCTAACTTAGAAATATATGTGTACGAGAAATTCATTTCCCCGGAGTGGATTAATTCCCGGTGAAAACCTCTTTTGAATTTCTTCAAACCTTAGAACTGTTCTGCAGAGAAAATACTTATTCCTGGTGAAGCCTTTCTTGAACTTTTCTTATGTTTGGACCCACAGGCTTCCTAAAAGCATCCCCAGCCTCCTTTTGGGCTTTGTACAAGGACCCACAGGCTTCTTAAAAGTTCTCAGCCTCCTTTTGGGCTTAGTACAAGGGCCCAAAGGCCTCCTACAGGTATAGGACATAACTTAGTCATCTCTACTAGTTCAATCCTCTAGAGAGTCAGAATTCCAAAACATCTAACCATTCTAGGGTTTATCTTCATCCCTTAAACCCTCAGCCTCCTCTTGGGCTTTATACAAGTAGACTTGGACAGTCTTAGCCTCCTCTTGGGCATCATACAAAGATCATTATCCAACTAAGAGTCAACCTCTTCCTACCAGTAGACTTGGAAAGTATCATTTCCTCTTAGATCTCACAGAGACCCTCAAGTTTCCTAAAACCACAAGGAAAAAACCTAACCATTTCATCAATATACTAATCTCCAGCAGAGTTAAAACCTCCATAGGTTTTCAAACACAATCTTTAAACCTTCACCTTAAAAAAACCAGCCAGGGTCAATTTACCATCATTAAAACCCTAACAAAATCAGAACCTCAGGGCATCTGATATTTCAACTATTCTTCAATCCCCAGCAAAAGTTAATTCCCCAACACATATTGGACCTGTCTCTGGATTTCAACAATCCTCAGCAGAAGCTCGCCTCCTCTTAGGCTTCATATAAGAATTTCCCCAACCAGCCTCCTCTTAGGCTTTGTATAATGATTTTCCTCAATAGAGTCAGCCTCAATCTTGGGCTTTGTACAAGACAGATAAAACCCCCCAGTGGAGTCAATCCCTTTTCAGACTCAATCTTGGGCTTTGTACAAGACCGATATAAAACTCCCCTAGTAGAGTCAACCTTTTAGCTTTAACCTTGGGCTTTGATCAAGGCACACAAAAATCAACATCCCCTCAGATGAGACCCTAAGTCCACTCTGCAGGAGGATATTTTCTCTATACATCACACATCAAAACAGACATCCAAAACCTTTTTCCCAGATAATTTGTTGTAAGTGGCACACTTGTTGATTCAAAATCCATGCTGGAGTCCTTCTTTTATCTTGGTCAAAAAATATCTTTCATCTAATTGCAGTAAGTTGCAAGCCTCTGGATCACTTACATCCAAGCCAATGTCCCTCTCTTAGCATGAAAGACTCATAAGGAAAAATGGCATTGCTCAATACTGGGTTAAAGTTTCTTCCTTCATGACATCACCCTTATAAAGGAAATTATGGAATTGTAGGATTCACAAATCCCAGTTAAAGTAATTTTCCCTTATAATCAAGTACCCAACATTTTGTGATGAATAGGTTAGATATCTCCCATTAGAGATGACAAGTTCTCTCTCAGTCAACCTTTTAGCTTCAATCTTGGGCTTTGAACAAAACACAAATACCCCTTTACCTTCAATCTTGGGCTTTGAACAAGACATAAATACTCATCTAGCTTCAATCTTAGGCTTTGAACAAGACACCAAACATTTTCCTCCCATAGAAATAGGAGGAACTACGATTGCTCTGATTTCCCGGTTATCTTTACGGGAATAGGTAGGCATAAGATTGCAAAATCTTAGCGAGCACACAAATAAAAAACTTTAGGTCCAGTACCTTCCCAAAAACAACGAAAAACCCAAAAACAACAAAAACACTCTCTCAACACTCCCAAAGGAGAAACTTTCCCAACCCATGACAGACAAACACCAGAAAGTGTTTAAACGAACATAAAAACATGCCATAAAAGTTCTATAGATAACCATATATACACTGGGTGATTGACAACTTCCCTTTGTATAACCTGACCCCGATCCCCCAATCTCTTAGCATTTGTTAAAGAAAACATTTGTGTGCAAGGTTAGTTTTAGATATCTTCCATTTCCTTTCCAGCTTCATAGGATAAATAAGAAATCAGAAAGTAGCACCCAATTCCAACCATTGCAGTAAGGTGGTCGCGTCACCGACAAAAATTACACGCTACATAGGCAGGTTCCTTTTTTATTTCACTTGAATTCATTAAGAAATGATAAAGTTATGCCCTTTTTGCAAATGAAGAAACTTGAACTTCCTTGGTCATGGACAATGCTTAGGGCGCCTTTGGTTCTTGCCAGGCTTATGTCACATTTACCCTTATGTATTAATCTGGGGAGGTGATACAATGGATGTATCACCACCCCAGTGGCTAAACCTGCGCGTCTTGAGTACTCTGAACCCTTGAAACTGGGGTTTAAATCCCCCTCGCCCTAGTTTCTTTTATTTTTCTGATATTCCAAATGTTTAACACATATATATTCATGTCTTCCCTTTATTATCACCATGCGCGTGTGGTTGGAATGGATAGTGTTTTGACCTGTGAGCGAACCAGCATGGGTTCAACACCCATGGGGGACCTTTCCCCATTTTTTTTAGGACTTAGTTTTCCCTTTGTCTTTGTAATTTTATTTGATCATAACTTTCTCATTTTTTATCCTTTTGAGGCCATTCTTTTTTGCAAATTGTTCATCATATTGTGTATTTTCTGTTTGAGAAAAGAAATTACCAAAAATATTTATTTTTGATGCATTTATGGATGCTTAAAGTGTGTGGTTATTTTAGAGTTTCCATGGCTTCTCTTGATTCTTTTGAGTAATTCCTTGATTTCTCTTGTACATGCTGCCTTGTATGAACCATATACACTTTGTAGAAACATTGTTTGAGCTTATGAACTTGTACATTGTATTATTACTTGAGTTTTATGCCTTTTTGATGCATGTTTACATTTTAAAAGTGTATGTTAAACTTTGTCCATACCATGAGCTTTTGCTTATTTTGCCTTAACATGGGATGTTCTTTCCATGTTTACATGACCATGGTGTGCATGTTTGCCTTTGTGTTGATTTCACCATGATTATGTGTCCTTATACACTTGAATTTTTGTCTTGAAAGTGACTTTGAATACATGCTTGTATGCCTAAAATTTTTGTGGTGTTCTTACTTGTTTATGACCATGTTTGAACCGTAATACCCATGTTTGGTTGTTATCTACTTGTCTTAACATGTTCAACTTGTAGCCATGCTTAAATGATCAAGTAATGCCTTAAATTGTTCACATGATGTTTGAATTTTAAACATGTCATCCTTAAGTATGCTCACATACCATCTCTTGTATATTTGTATATTCATTCACATGTTGTGTCAAAAACATGTCCTTTTGTTCAAATATGCTTGGTTGTTAGCTTTAATTGTGTTTAAATTGTATTCATGATTAAGTGATGTTTTAACTTATACATGTATACTTTGAACTTTGATTGTAATCATGATTTATGCATGTCTCATCCCACCTTTGAACTTCATCCATGTTTAGGCATTGTTATAACCTTTACATATTTGCTTGAACTTTGTTTCCTTCCATGTCTATGTGATGTTTTAACTTATACATATCATATTTACCATGCTTAAGTGTTGTAATAACTTATCATGTTTGAAATGTTTAAATTGTATTCATAATTAAGTGTTGTTATAACTTATTCATACTTCTCTTGTATTCATGATTAAGTGTTGTTATAACTTATTCATACTTGTCTTGCATTCATGATTAAGTGGTGTTAGTAAACCTTAATGCATGCTTGCTTTGACTTTGAACTTAACTTGTTATCCATGATGCTTTAGTCTTGTTAGAACTATACTTCATGAATTTTTAGATGTTGTAACATCTTTGTTTATCTTGGTTGTCACCATGTTGTTTTAAACTTCTTTAAACTTTGAATGTGTTTGGTTGTTACCTTGTTTCCATTATGATTTTGTCAAGTTTTACCTTTAGATGTTGTTACATCTTTTTCTTACTTTGGTTGTAACCATGTGTTTTATCTTTGTCATATTAAAATTAACATCATGTTTGAATGTTACTTTGAACACTTTCATTTGATATCATGCTTGAATATCATACATATTCATATCATCCATACTTAATCATACCTTCCTTTAACTTTGTCAAGTTACTTCCCTAAGTGATGTTAGCTTGTTAGCTTCCATCCATAAGTTGCCTTTTGTTCCTTAATCCAAGGGAAAGTCTCTCTATTGACTCAATGTCAAAGGTAGCTTAGCCATACCCATTCCCTTTGACCTTGTTAGAGTCATAAAACCTTCAACTTAGACTTAAGTTAGAATAGACAACTCTTTTGACTTTGTCGAGTCAAGTAAGTGCTAAGATCTTAACACTTAATCCTCTTTTTTAACCTTGATCATAATTCAGTGTTCATTCATCCTTAGTGAGATGAACTACAAATGCTCTAATTCCATCCTAGTAAGGATATGTAGGCACAAGACCACGAAGTTTTGGCGAGCATACTTAGTGACTAAACCCTTAGGTTCCTATCTCTCATCCATAAAACCCAAACACAAAACAAATAACAAATAATCATACAAATACTAGCAAGAGGTTCCTATAGAGTACTATAGATGCTTAGGATGTTAACACCTTGCCTAGGTATAACCAACCCCGACCCCTAAAATCTCTTAGCATTGTTGTTACATTGCAAACTTAGGGTTTTATACGATCTTTACCCTTTCCCTTGGATAAATCAAAGCTCGGTGGTGAATCTTTAAAGATTTATGATTCAAGTTTAATCAATAGCTTGATATCCAATTCTCACCGCGACAGTATTACTAAGGCTGTTGTGCGGGAGCCTGTTGGTATTGTTATTGTTGATAAGCCTGCTGAGCAGGTGGTTGATACGGGACATGAGCAATTGCATCTACTTGTTGATAAGGAATATTCTGAGGAAATCTTCCCATCGTTCCTCTCATCACAACATTGGTCTCACCCTCCTTCTTCTTCTGGAAGTTTGGGTAAGGCTTCTTAGATAAACCAGATGCTCCGATACTAGCTTGAATCTTTCATTCTTTCACACCTTGTTCAACTCTGTCACCAATGGTTACCAAATCAGCAAAACTTTTATCCCCACTACTCACCAGTCTATCATAGAATGGATCTTTCAGAGTATTCATAAAAATTCCGATCATCTCCCTTTTAGACAAGGATGGGTCTACCTGAGTAGCCAATTCCCTCAAGTGTTGGGTGTAATCCTTGAAGGATTATTTCTCTTTCATTGACATGCTCCGAAGTTGCATGCGGTCAGGTGCCATATACAAGTTGCATTTGTATTGGCAGATGAAAGCATCAGCTAAGTCTTCCCAGCTTGGATCTGCCTATGTTCTAGACTCATGTACCACTTGAGTGAAGCACCACTTTAACTATCCTGAAAACAGTGAATAAGTAGCTTCTCATTGTCGGTGTGGGCGGCCATTTTTCTGAAGTACATGACCAAATAGCTTCTTGGACATGTGTTGCCTTTGAATTTTTCAAATTCAGGAGTCTTGAACTTGGTCAGAATAACCAAATTCGACACGAGGCTCATGTTGGTCGTAGACGATCCAAAGATGTTGATACCCTAATATCTTTAACCTCTTTTTCCAGGGCACATAATCTTTCAAGGGACAGATCAGGCGCGGCCATAACATCGGACATAAGTGGTAGGGGCACGCCTAAAGCATCATATTACTCATCAACATCAATTATAGAACCACGTTGAGCAGTTACAATAGAAAACTCTGGAGGGTATTCGTTGATCACAGGAATAGGGATAACACCCTCTTTGGTTACTCCAGATGAGCCCACTTGATTAGCAAGCTTCTTGGCTTCAGCAGTGACTTCATCATTCTCTTCTTTCTGCGCCAGTGTCAGCATGGCTTCTAGCAATTGGTCCATCTTTCCTCAGAGAGTATCAATGTTTGTCCTCATTGTGTTTTGGTTAGCTTCGATATGCTCCAATGTCATGTTATAGTTTTGTCGCGTTTGGTAGTGGTGTCGGTTGTCTGGAGGAAAAAAGGTAGAGTCTATGAGTTTTTGTTTTGCATGAATGCATGGATGTGTAGCGTGCGATTTTTGTCGGTGACGCGACCACCTTATCGCCATGGGTTTCTCCTCATCGCAATAGTAGGAGTGGGGTGCTACTTTCTGATTTCTTATTTATCCCGTGAAGCTGGAAGGGAAAGAGAAGCTATCTAAAACTAACCTTGCACGTGACTGTTTAATTGAACAAACGCTAAGAGATTCGGGGAGTTTGGGGTCAGGTTATACAATGGGGAGTTGTCAATTACCCATCATATATGTGGTTATCCACATGTTAATTAGTATTCGGTTCTGCTTTTTACTTACTGGTGTTGGTCTGTTGTGGGTTGGGAAAGTTTCTCCTTTGGGAGATGTTTGAGAGAGAGAGAGAGAGAGTTTTTGATGATTTTGGGCTTGCCGATGTTTTTGGTAAGGTACTGGACCTAAAGTTTTGTTTTTCTTGGTGTATGAAGGTATTGGACCTAAAGTTTTTGATTGGTATGCTCGCTAAGATTTCGCAATCTTATGCCTACGTATTCCCGTTTAAAGAAACAGGGAAATTAGAGCAATCGTAGTTCCTCCTATTCTATGGGAGGAAAGAGATGGTGTTTTGGTGTCTTGTTCAAAGCCCAAGATTGAAGCTAAATGGAGTATTTGTGTCTTGTTCAAAGCTCAAGATTGAAGCTAAAAGATTTGACTGAGAGAGACTTTGTCATCTCTAAAGGGAGACATCTCGTCTGTTTATCACAATTGTTAGGTGACTGATTTATAAAGGAGAATAACTTTAACTGGGATATGAGAATCCAACAATGCCATAATTTCCTTTATGAGGGATTTATCCTGAAAGAGAAAACTTTAACTCAGTGTTGAGTAATGCCATTTTTCCTTAGGAATCTTTCATGCTAAAAGAGGGACATTGGCTTGGATGTAAATAATCCAGAGGCTTGCCACTTACAGCAATTAGATGAAAGAGGAAGTTTACTGGGATAAGAGATGGATGACAGCTTGGATGTTTTGATTCAACAAGTGTGCCACTTACAGCAGTTATCTGGGATTAAGGTTTGTTTTGATTTTCTGTTTTGTGTAGTGATATACAGAGAAATGTCTTCCTACAGAGAGGTTTTTGATTTTCTATGAGGGGATTTTGATTTTTGTGTGCCTTGATCAAAGCCCAAGGTTGAAGCTAAGAGATTGATTTGACTCCACTGGGGAGTTTATTATCTGTCTTGTACAAAGCCCAAGATTGAGGCAAAAAAGAGACTGACTCTTTTGGGGATATCATTATACAAAGCCTAAGAGGAGGCTAAAGTTTGACTTTTTCGGGGAAAGATTTTGTCTGTCTTGTACAAAGCCCAAGATTTAGGCTAAAAGAAGAAGATTGACTCTGCTGGAGAGTATGGTTTGTGTTGTAAAAAGCCCAAGATTGAGGCTAGGAAGATATTTTCTTAGGGAGACTTTATATGTGTCTTGTACAAAGCCCAATATTGAGGCTACAAAATATTTGACTGACTCAGCTGAAGATATTTATGGGTGTCATATACAAAGCCCAAGATTGAGGCTGACTTTTGCTGAGGAAATGAAGGATCATTATACAAAGCCTAAGAGGAGGCTGGGAGATGATTACTCAACAAGAGAGTGTTTTAAGGTGATTGACTCAACAAGAGAGTATCTTTGTGTATCTTGTACAAAGCCCGAGATTAAGGCTGAACAAGCTGGAGAAATCATTATACAAAGCCTAAGAGGAGGATAAAAAGGGTCGACTCAACAAGAGAGTGCCTTAAGGTAATTAACTCAACAAGAGAGTGTTTTAAAATCCTTATACAAAGCCTAAGAGGAGGCAAACTTATGCTAGGGGAAATCATTATACAAAGCCTAAGAGGAGGTTGAAAAGATTGACTCAACAAGATAGTACTTTTATCTGTCTTGTACAAAGCCCAAACTTGAGGCTAAAAAAGGGTTGACTCAACAAGAGAGTGCTTTTTGAAGTTATATCTACTGAGGAAAATCATTATACAAAGCCTAAGAGGAGGCTGACTTTTGCTGAGGATTATTGAGATCCAGAGGCAGATCCAAAGAAGGGAATCAACTCTTGCTGAGCGTTCCAGAAGAGTTGAGGTATCAGATGCCTTGAGGTTCTGATGATAAGCTAACCCTAGCTGGGGAAATTTAGGATGAAAGACTGAGTTTTAGAACCTACGGGTTTGAACTCTACTAGGGATTGATTAAATGACTAATGTTTCTCCTTTATTTGTAGGGAACCTGGGAATGTCTTTGAGATCCAAGTGGAGATTAGACTGTCTAAGTCTACTGGTATGGAAATGTTTATCTTTGTATGATGCCCAAGAGGAAGCTGTTGTTTTAAGGGATAAGGATCAACCCTAAACATGATCTGAGGTTTTGACTCTTTAGAAAGACAGCTCTAACAATGGATGACTAAGTTCTGTCTTATACCTTTAAGAGGTCTTCAGGGTCCTTGTACTAAGCCCAAGAGAAGGCATGAGAACTTCTAAGAAGCCGACGGTCCTTGTACCAAGCCCAAGAGGAGGCGGGGATGCTTTTAGGAAGCCTGTGGGTCCAAACCTAAGAAGAGTTCAAGAAAAGTTTCACCGGGAATAATCCTTTCTTTAGTGAACAGTTCTAGGGTTTGAAGAAATTCAAGAGAGGTTTCACCGAGAATTAATCTTCTCTGGGGAACTGAATTTCTTTGACAATTTTCTAATAGTGACAGTCTGAGAAAAGTTTCACCGGGAATAATACCTTTCTCTTTGTTCCATATTGTTTAAGCCCGAGAGAAGGCAAGACTGTATCAGGAATTCCTATGGGGAACTAGTTTTGACTGTGTTGAAAGAGTGACCACTGGCTCTATCTAGTTCTAGACCTAATTGCCGGGGAAAACTCTAAGCAAATATATACAGGCATATATAGACAAGTATGTAAAAGGAGGGTAGGAGGACTTACAGGTGAGCAAGCTTCCAGCACAAACAAATATATATATATGTGCAAGTATGTAAAAGAAAGTTGTTTAAAACTTACAGGCGAGCAAGCTTCCATTGTAACAACTGTATGGTTAGTTGTTCAAGAAATTAAAGAAAGTTTTGATAACAACTATGAGTTTAAATCTAAATCAAAAGGAAAGTTTTTTTGAAAAGAAGATTGGGGCTTATAGTCAAGGAGAGGCCCAGATGAAAAACAGTGATCGTACCGTTGATCTGAAAATTGTATCAGGACTTATACAATGACTGAGGCCCAAAAAGGTTTTATATACAAAGAGATGGGTCTTACACTCTATTAAGAGGCCTAAAGTGTTTGAAAGAGAAAAGAAATCGGGCTTACAACTCAAGGAGAGGCTCAAATGACTTTTGTTTAAAAGGCGACGATCGCGCCGAGTTTTTGAAAATCACAGTGGGACTTATACAATGACTGAGGCCCAAGTTATATTATTTACAAGGGATGGGAGTTACACTCTATCAAGAGGCCCAAATAAAAGTTTTGAAAAAGGTTTGTGAGGGTGAAAACAACAAAACCCTAATTTGATTTAAGAAAAATGTATTTTAATTGAATAAAATTCAATTAAAATGACCAAAATTATCAAACACGTGTGGAAAACAAGTTGTTATTTTGGATTAATATTTGAAAAATCAAGTTTTATTTATGGAATGATTTGAAAATCATTTTAAATTAAAAAATCAAGAGAAAGAAATATTTTTAAATGTTTAAAAATAAATAAAACATAATTCTTTGCAAAAATACTAAATATATGAAATAAATAATATTTTTGTGAAATTTTTATGGAATAAAATATTTTAACATTTTTGGGAATTTTTAAAAAAAGAACCAAAAAAAAATAGTTAAAATTGAGAGAGAGATTAATTTTGGAATTAATTAAACAAAACCATAAAAAATAGCAAAAATAGCAAAATATGGCAAAGTAAAAAAAATGGTCTGGGTGGGTATTGAACCCACGACCATCAAGCCAAACACACATGCGCGCTACCACTGGGTGGTGATACATCTGTGTATCAAAACCACCCCATAAATACATAAGTGGTGCCAAATTCTAGGCCTGACCAAGGCGCCATGGCGGGCTCTTGCCCAAGGCAAGGCCTAGTTTTGGCAATTTGCGTGAATCCTCTAACTTTCTCATTTCTCCATGGATTGGGACAAAATTTAGGTGCATCTGACCTAGAATTTCATGAGGAATCCAATGGTGCCCTTAGAATTTTCAGAAAATGCCTCCATTTCAAAATCCGATAGTGATTTCAAAATAGGCCTAATTTTGCATGTTCTATGCTATCTCACTACACAGGCAATAATAGCGTGATAAATTGGTTCAAACACAACATATATGATATGTATGAGAGGTCCATGATCAATGGACCTCAAAGAAATGCATGATTTAGAGAGTTCAAGTTATGATGCATTTACCTCTTGGAGCTCCTTGTGCTATCTGCCAAGTTCCTTGTGCCAGAAGTGATTCAATTCTTTAAACACTCTTGATTGATCCCTTAAAAGCTTTTAGGATGATCAAAACCAGTTGGAACCCTCGGGAACAAGTATTAGGCTCTTTCTTGCAAAAGTGGCAAAGTGACCAAAATAACAACTATCTCAAATGGTGTTCCAAATGAGGGAAAACAATTGGAACAGTTTAAGGATGATATTTAGAGTGTGTTTAAGGCCTGGTTTGGTTTTGGAAGTGACTGAATCAAGGCATGACTTGAAAAATGCAGAAAAGTCAAATTTTGAGGTTTTGGAGATGGATTTTTGTATTTTGGTGTTTTAGATCACAAGTGAATGTTTGGACAGCTTAGATATGACATATTGGATGTGCTTAGATCATGAGCCATGGTGGAATTTCTCTCTAACTCAAAAACTCAGAGATGACTTGCAAAAGAATGAATTTTGGCCTAAAGAGAGAGATTTTGAGGAAAACATCGGTTGTAGTGCTGTGGTGTACTTGAACTGATCACAAATGAGCTCTATTTATAGTGTGTCAAGTTTGTTTTGGCATCAATAGTGAATGGCAGTTACAGCAGGCCTTTGCCCAATGTTGATCCAAGGGAATCTTTAGTCTCCTCTAGCCATTGACTTGAGATTAGGGCACAGGCCTATGGTCCTTTGATTCAGAGATGAATCTTGACTCATTCAGGTGGGAATGTCTAATTCCATGCCACCTTGGTGCACCCATTGAATGCTTGGAAACAAAATTGGAGTCTTGGCACCTTTTTAGACTTTATAGGTTTGTTATGGCTATGGGTAAATTCTTGGACTTTGGAGGTTTGGGGATCTGATCATTCCCCTTTGATTTCATCCTCTGATGTGTCCAAATGGATGACAAGGCTTGGAGTTGTCCAAATTTGCCAAATCAAACAAAATACCAAAATCTGCCTTGTACAAGACAGTTGGAAATGGTGATTTTGAGGGGATCATATCTCCTTGCTCAGGTTGAGTTTTGGGAGGCTCTTGTGCTTTTTAGAAAGCCCTCATATGATACAAAACATGTGTGATCATGGTTTGTTTTGAAACTGTTTGGATCCCATTGAAAAATCCTCATGAACATTGGTGTCCAAGGCTGGTAACTTAGGCAGATTTTCACTAAGTGTTGGAAAAAGTGTCATTTTCATGTTTTTGTCATTTTGATCACTCCATAACTTAAAATCCATAAAGTAATTGGAGTTGGAGGTAGTTGAAGCTTTTGTAGAGTGTAGCAAAACCTACAAATCCAGCTTTGGATCACCCAAAATGGTTGCTTAGATCAGAAGTTATGGTCCTTGGAAGTTGGTACCAAAATCATTTAAACTTAATAACTTAGAAAAATTTTCAATTTTTCAAGGTTACCCCTTTTACAAGTTATCATGAATTCTTGATCAATTCTTGTTCAAATATCATTATAAGTCACATTTTATGAAAATATGAATCATAAGGATAATTTTTGCCAAAAAAGTCATGTTTTGACTTTTGGTTCCGGAGCGGTTCGGCGTGAAAAACCCTAATTCCTGACTTTTGGGGAATGCATCTTCTGAGGGTAATTTAGCTTTGAAAATGGATTCTTAGGGTTATTTTGAGCATATTGAGTCACATGTGGGAGTCTTGGCTCATCCTCTTGTGAAAATTTCACTCTGGAGGCCCCGGTCGTCCAAAACCCTAATTCGGCGACATCGGGTGTTTCGAGCGTCAAACCACTTGGAATGCCCCAACTTTGTGCTTGATTCTTGATGTGGGATTCCTCTTGATCCTTTTTGGATGTTTGAGAGGTTAGACAAGTTGAAGATCATGTCATTTCTTGATTGATCCTTTGTCTAAGTATCCTGGGAGGGCTCGAAACCCTAATTCTGGATTATGGTGAATGCTTACCCATCTTTGGGGAGATTGATGAGGCATGAAGGTACATCCATATTGTGGTAACAATTTACACAATTATGGGAAATCTTGGTGGTCAAAATTTGGTGTATGACAGATGCTCCTATTTAATTTTCTTGGACCCGAAGGTGTGAATGGCGAAGGTATTCGGGCATTTGGGGTGCAAGAGGATTAAATATCGGAATACCCGAAATTTTGACGGTGGTTATGAATGGAAATTCGCTCATCCATCTTCTTTTGCTAAGCAATGATACTCAGAAAAGGGTGAAACTTCCCCTCGATCCTGGTCTTCAGCCACAAAACTGGTCTTAGTTCCTAAAATAAACTTCCTCTCGATCCTGGTCTTCAGCCACAGAACTGGTCTTAGTTTCTTTTGAAATAAACCTCCCCTCGATCCTGGTCTTCAGCCAAGGAACTGGTCTCAGTTTTTTTTTGTAATAAACCTCCCCTCGATCCTAGTCTTCAGCCAAGGAACTGGTCTTAGTTTCTCCATGTCGAGTTTCTTCCTTGACAAGGGACACTATGTGTAACGGTCTTCATCAAACTTCTCACCGAGTTTTCCACTGGGGAGATGCCATTTGATGGAAAAGATTGGAGGTCGGACTTGCTGGGGGAAACCCATTTGCCTGACCTGTAGAGGTGTGCAAACTTCTCTGTTGGAGATGCCATTTGTTGACTCTACTAGGGAAAAACGAGTCTCTTGAGAGACTGCTTTTCTGTTTGGGGATACTACATCATACTTTTCTTCGATATCTTTTCAGAGAAATGCCATATGATGTAATCCAATTTGGAGGTGCTGATGACCTTATTTGATAGCAAATTTTTTAGAGAGAAATTGATGTATTGCCAAGAGTCTTCGGTTAAGAGGCTTTCTCTGGGGATTTTCCTTAATCCAGGAAAGCGAAAATATCATCTTCAATGGTGAAGAGTGACGTTTGTCGAATACCTTCTTGCCTTTCAGAGGTTCAAGTTATCAAAGTGGCCGGGGACCATCTCCAATCTAGAAATAAACTGGGGAGAGATTATTTATGTGACACTTTTCCTGACGGGGAAAGGACTGACAACTCGATTGATAAGAGGACTTTATCACTTGGGGATAAGACTGACCAGAGTGATAGTGATGCAATATGATTATGAATGTGAATCAATTATGCATGATGTATGTATGTTTATGCTGACTGAACTGACGCGACATACAGACTAATGAATGAACACAACTGGATACTCGGCCACTGCGGGGGATGAAAAGTACCATTGGTCCAAAATAACAATCCTGCCTTACTTAGGGGAGGTAGTTCCTGTGGGGGGAAACAATCATCAATTGGTCTTAAGAGGTAAGAACTCTATCGAGGATATCAGACGGGACATTCGCATCTGACACAGTTGATCCTTCATTCAGGTGTACTGGTTTAGAAGGAGTACTTTGATTCTGCACTTTGAGGTTCAATCACCTTCAGAGAAGCGATCGATGTTCTTTTATATGTTCATCAGTCAAAAAGAATTGCCATCTTTATTTTAAAAGCAGAAAAATTTGACAAGTAAATTCATTTTTGTTTTATTTCAAGAATCGTTGACCAAGTTAAAAATGTCATTTTGTAAAGCTAAAACAAATGAGAATTGCTAACAAAAGCACTAGGGCTCAAATTTTATTGATAAGATGGAAATCAGCCAAACGCGTGATTCCATAGAGTATTTATAAAGTTTAGAAAATGGTAATTTAAGGGTAAAGGGCTACATTGAAACATAACGACCATTATCCTTCTACCAACTTTGAATTCTAGACATCCTGAGCTTCTGTCAACGATGACCTTGACTGGAGTTTTCTGATGGATGGCATGACTGCTGAGGAGTTGAACTGATCAGACGTAGTTACTTGCCATTAATCCCTAACTTTTGCCTAGATTGTACTTTGAGATTTCTAATCCATCGGGATGATTTTTTTTTGCTTATGTCTCTAACTTTTGCCTGGACCGCCCTTTCGGGTTTTCAATCCACCGAGACGTTCTTTTTTCATTTCATTTAGGCGAAGTATTTCTTGACTACGTCAACATTCGTGGGGTAGGCGAACTCCTCTCCATCCATGGTTGTGAGTCTCAAGGCGCCGCCTGAGAAGGCTTTCTTGACCACATAGGGGTGGTCATAGTTCAGAGTCCATTTGCCCCGGGAATCAGTGAGGAATGATTGTATCTTTTTGAGCACAAGGTCCCCTTTTCTGAAGACACGGGGTCGAACCTTTTTGTCGAGCGCTTTCTTCATTCTCTGCTGATACATCTGACTATGGCATAGAGCTGTCATTCACTTTTCTTCGATCAAATTTAGTTCATCGTGTCGACTTTGACACTATTCAGCTTCTGTTAGCTTAGCTTTAATCAATACCCGAATTGATGGGATCTCTACTTCTATGGGAAGCACTGCCTCCATGTCATATACTAGAGAGAAAGGGGTTGCCCCCGTTGAAGTGTGGACAGATGTGCGATAACCGTGAAGAGCAAAGGGCAGTATCTCGTGCCAGTCTTTGTAGGTTACAATCATCTTTTGAACGATCTTCTTGATGTTCTTGTTAGCCACTTCTACCGCTCCGTTCATCTTGGGCCAGTAGGGAGATGAGTTATGGTGTTCGATCTTGAACTCAGCACACAATTCTTTCATCATCTTATTGTTCAAGTTAGATCCATTATCAGTAATAATCTGGCTTGGAACACCATAACGGCAGATGAGATTGTTTTTGATAAAGCGGACCATGACTTGTCGGGTTACATTAGCGTATGACGCTGCTTCGACCCACTTGGTGAAGTAGTCAATGGCTACCAGGATGAACCGATGTCCGTTTGAAGCTTTGGGTTCGATCATGCCAATCATGTCGATTCCCCAAATAGAAAAAGGCCATGGGGAAGAAAGAACTTTGAGATGCGTTGGCGGTACATGGATTTTGTCAGCATATATTTGACACTTGTGACACTTTCTCATGTACTTGTAGCAATCGAATTCCATTGTCAACCAATAGTACCCTGCTCTTAGAATTTTTCTCGCCATCGTGTATCCATTGGCACGAGTTCCAAAGTTTCCTTCGTGAATTTCTTTTATCATCATGTTTGCTTCTTGTCTGTCTATGCATCGGAGCAAGACCATGTCAAAGTTTCTCTTATAGAGTGCATCGCCGCTCAGAAAGAAGATGCTAGCCAGTCTTCTGAGGGTCTTTCTGTCTTTTCTGGATGCCCCAAGTGTGTACTCTTGTTTTTGAAGGAAGCATTTGATATCGTGATACCAGGGTTTATCGTCTATGACTGCTTCAATCGCGAAGATATAAACGGGCCTTTCTAGGCGTGTTATGTTGATCTTAGGTACGTCGTTCCATTGACCTACACTAATCATGGAAGAGAGAGTGGTTAGTGCATCATCCATGTGATTTTCTTCACGAGGGATATGATGAAACTCGATTCTGTTGAAGAATGGTAACAACCTCCTTGCGTAATCTTTGTAAGGAATCAGTCCTGATTAGTATGTATTCCAATCTCCTTTGATTTGATTGATAACGAGGGCTGAGTCTCCATACACATCCAAGTTTTTTATCCTTAAGTCAATTGCTTATTCGAGACCCATGATACAAGCTTCGTATTCGGCCTCGTTGTTTGTGCACTTGAATGTCAGTCTGGCAGTGAAAGGAATGTGGGTACCCTGAGGTGTTACGATGATACCCCCAATTCCATTTCCATAATTGTTGACAGCTCCGTCAAAGATTAGTCCCCATTGAGAACCTGGTTCTGGCCCTTCACTGGGTAGCGGTCCGTCGCAATATTTCATTTTCAAGTACATGACATCTTCGTCTGGGAAGTCAAGTACACAACCCATTGGGAACCTGGTTCTGGCCCTTCACTAGGTAGCGGTCCATCGCAATCTTTCTCGAGCATGGTGTACCGAGTTTCACAGTCGGTAAACTTCTTGCTCAAATAGTAGATGGCAGACTCTTTTCTTTTTGTTTCGTCTTGTTGGCCAAGTACACAACCCATTGAGTCTTCCAAGACTGTTAGGTAGATGATCAGCGGTCTTCCCTCCACTGGAGGTGACAGAATAGGTGGATTCAACAAATATTCTTTGATACTGTCGAAGGCCTTCTGGCAGTCTTCTGTCTATACGCAGTCCTGAGTCTTTTTGAGTAATTTGAAGATTGGCGATATGTCGCGGTCATGAGGAATATGAATCTGGAAATGTAATTCAGACGTCCCAGAAATCCTCGGACTTGTTTCTCAGTCTTTGGTGAAGGCATTTTTTGAATGGCCTTGACCTTGTCAGGATCAACCTCAATTCCCTTTTGGCTGACGATGAACCCTAAAAGTTTCCCCAAACGGACACCGAATGTGCATTTGCTGGGATTCAAGCGGAGTTTGTACTTTCTCAGACGCTCAAATAACTTTGAAAAGTGGGTCACATGCTCCTCTTCTGTTTTAGATTTGGCAATCATATCATCGACATATACTTCAATTTCTTTGTGCATCATGTCGTGAAATAGAGTAGTCATGGCCCTTTGATAGGTCGCCCCGACGTTCTTCAAATCGAACGACATTACCTTGTAACAAAAGGTGCCCCATAGGGTGATGAATGAATTTTTCTCCATGTCTTCCGGTGCCATTTTGATTTGATTATAGCCCGAGAATCCATCCATGAAGGAGAAGACTTTGAACTTTGTTGTACTGTCTACCAGCATGTCTATGTGTGGTAAGGGAAAGTCATCCTTTGGACTGGCTTTGTTCAGATCCCAGTAATCTACACATATTCGGACCTTTCCGTCCTTTTTCAGAACTGGAACTATGTTGACCAACCATTGAGGATATTCTGAGGTGGCGAGGAAACCAGCGTCAATTTGTTTATGCACTTCCTCCTTGATTTTGATAGCCATATCCGGGTGAGCCCGTCTCAGTCTTTGTTTCACCGGCGGACATTCTGATCTTAACGGTAGATGATGTTCCATGATGCTGGTATCCAACCCTGGCATATACTGATAGGACCAAGCAGATACATCAGGAAATTCTTTGAGAAGTTCTATCAAACTTTCTTTGACAGTCGGACTGAGTAGTGCCCCAATCTTGACTTCTTTCCTCTCTTCTTCTAAACCCAAGTTGATAATTTCCAACGGCTCTTTGTGAGGCTCAATGGACCTTTCCTCTTGTCTGAGTAATCGGGAGATCTCTTCTGGAATTTCAGCGTGCTCTTCTTCTTTAGCCTCAAATATCGGGAATTCAAAGTTGGGAGAAGGCATTGGATTGTATGTTTCAACGGGGTTTAAAACAAGCAATCTGCATGACGTGATGATTGTTTTTTAGAAGAGATAGAGAGAATGCAAGAGTGCGTGCAGTGTATTTTCTGAAAAATGCTTGTTTTTTTTAATTTTTGAGTTGTTTTTAGGATTACCATTTTTTGAAAAAGCGAAAAGTGAAAACAACAATAAATACGGAAATTACAGAATGGCATTTATTTATTTATGATTTAGTCGATTCTTGAAACTACAGCCCTATAAAACAAAACTCTGTCACTTTGGGTGAAGTGAAGAGGGACATTTACAAAAAGTGAGCCCGATAAAAAACATCTGTTTCACCTGGGCAGGGTGAAAGGTTAAAACAAAGACAACAATTACTTAGACTTATGGACAACTTTCGGGACATCGACAGCAATCCATTGGCAGCGAACTCCTCGGTGAATCACAAAGTCTGGTACCTTCTTTCTTAGTTTGTCCTAAAAAATGACGCTGATTTCTGGCGGAGCAGGGTCGTTGGAGTCTTCCTCCCAGGCAGAGTTGTCGTAAACGGACTCCTATGTTGTATCTTGCACATTGTTTTCACTCTCAGGCGGATCTCCCCATCCAGTTGGCTGGATCTCTTCGAGCATGATACGAGAGCTTTCAGGAGCGGTGTACTTGACCAAGTAGTCGTACTTGCCACTCGGCTGTCCTAAGTGTCCCATACTTCTGTGGAACTGGAGGAGTCATCCTTCTCGATGACGTTGACCTCAGGAAAAGCATAGTTGTTGAACTCTTGTCCAGCAATCTTTGCAGATTCATCGTTGTGTTAGATATCTTCGAAATGTCCTGAGTAATGATCCCATGATTTGGTGGGGACGTAGGTATTCTTTTCAATGATGCTCAACTGATAGGCATCATTTGGCTGACTCTTTTTCCTTAAGTCTTCTGGGTACGGCTGCCAGATAGGCAAGTCATCCATTGGGTCATAATAGTCATAGTCGAAGTTGTCTTTCATCAGAGCGTCTTGTTCTAATGAGTTGGATGAAGCACGACATCCTTTCGGATCACAATCTCCGTATATCATCTTAACATCTGATCTCGGTATATATCTCGTACTCTGCGTGGGAAAGCAAAATGACATATGCATTTCTTCCTGAGACATATAGTCGTCCTCGTTGAGATAGGACTTCCACTCTTCATCTGTATCTGAGGAGTCACCCTCGTTGATGGTATGTACTTCTTGAGATACTGAGTGAAGGAAACCTCCACTGTGGAAGAATTCCCCAATGGGATGAAAACTTTCATCATTAGTAGCAGTCTGAGTACAGGTTGAGGAAAAACCAAGACCGTTCTTTGTCTTGTTATCCGTAGGAATGACAAGCTGTCCCCATCCTTTTGCGTTGTTACTCTCGATCACTTTGAGAGCATCTTTGTATGAGGAAATCGACGTCCCTCCTTCTGGTCAATTCTCATTACTCACCGAGAGTGCTTGGAACTAGGTTCCAACAACCTCCTCTAGTTCTACACAGGAGAATGATGATAAGTTGCTTACTATTAAGGCCTGTTCTCCACAGACTATGACTAAATTGTCATTCTTGACGAACTTCAGCTTCTGGTGAAATGTCGAAGTGACTGCCCCAGCTTCGTGTATCCAAGGTCTTACTAATAAATAGTTGTACGCTGCCCGGATGTCCCTGACCTAGAAAGTGACTTGGAAAGTGTGAGGACCGATAGTTATGGGAAGGTCAACTTCGCCGATAACTATTTTTCTGGATCCATCTAAGGCTTTGACGATGACCTCGTTGCCTCTCATCGGAAATCCTTGAAATGATAGTTGCATCAGAGTAGATTTTGGCATAACATTCAAAGATGATCCTGTGTCTACCAGTACACTGGCTAGAGCATCGTCCTGGCAGTTGACTGTAATGTTAAGCACCATGTTATGATTTTTGCCTTCTTCCGGCAGTTCTTCATCACTGAATCCTAAGTTGTTGCAGGAAGTGATGTTGGAGATGATGCTGTCAAACTATTTTATCGTTACATCTTGTTCTACGAAAGCTTGCTCCAAGACATTTTGCAAAGCTTCCATGTGAGCCTCGGAACTAAGTAACAGAGATAGCACAAAGATTCTCGAAGGATTTTGCAACAGTTGGTCTACAATGTTGTACTCGCTTCTCTGGATGAGTTTCAGCATCTCATCGGTGTTCTTTGAAAGGTCGGGATTACTGGATTGCCCGACTGGTTGATTAGGAACTTTTGTTTGAGATTCCTTTTCCTTGGTGGGTTCTCCAACTCCTCTGTTGAAGATCCGACTGCTCCGTGTTACTCGATTGATGTCGGCAATGTTTACGACGGAGGGTAATGGAGTTTCCTTTCCATTTTCGATTATTGTTGCACCGTATTTGTAAGGGATAGCCTTATTAGATTTGTACGACATTGGTCCATTCTTCTGACCATCGTAGCTAGCCTCAATTGATTCGAGGTTGAGAATCTTTCTACTATCAAGAGGAACTCTTGATTCATGGAGTAGAGGGATTATGGCGCATACGTCCTTGGTCATTTCATGATTAGAGATTATAACAACGTCTTTGCTTTGATCAGGAAGATAGTCTTGCATTACGTTGATCGAACTAGAACTTGAACATGGTCGAATCTTCTTTCAGTCTAATTGATTTTGAAGAGCTGACCGCACAAGATAACACCCTTGGTTGTTCTCTGAGCAAACTCTACAGTGCTCATAGTTGCGTGGTGGCACCTGGCCATGTCCGCTTTGTATGCAGTGCAACCTTACTAGATCGATTTCCATCGAGCGAACATCCTGACTTTGATGCCTAGTAGGATTCCTGTCAGTCATACTGATTTGTTGTGTAGCTTCATCCAAGTAAATTGGAAGCCACCAGTGGTCCAACAAGTGTTGAAGTGTTCTTTGGACAAGTGCATATCCTTGGTCGTCTTCAGGACAGACTTTACAATCCTAATAACCATGTGAAGCCAGAAAACCGAGCCTGACTTGCTTAGCATGTAATTCTACCAGACTGGTATTCATCAAGCGAATATCAAAGATTTGAATCATATTAACTTGATGTCTACTTCTATCATGGTAATCCTGGATCTATCCGAGATCCATCTGACGCTGGAGGGCCTCTTGTACAAAAGAGCATCCCTGATTATTTATTGAGCAGATCGGACAGGAATTGTAATCATGCCGCTGCAACTCATGGTATTGACTTTTCCTTGAGTGCATTGCCACCAAGTTAACGTTCATCTCCAAAATGTTGTGGTTCTGGACAATGTTGGGATTCGAGTGAGCCATATTGACCTCACGGATTCGATGGTCTTGGATCCATCCGAGATCCATTTGTTCTTGTAGAGCTGATTGCACTACAGAACTCCCCTGATTATTCTTTGAACAAACATCACACTGGTTATAATTGTGAGGTGGTACATGACCGTACCCGCTTTGTTTGCAATGCATCCTAACCAGATTGGTTCCTAATAGGAGCACATTGTGAATTTGATAACTGCGGCTAAATTCCTCATCTATCAAATTTATTGTCGTCTTCTCATGTTGAGGCAACGGGTTCGTCTGAACATTCGGATTAGTATCTTTGAAAGATAAGACCCCGTTCCTGACAAGCTTCTGTACATCAGATTTGAAGCTGAGACAGTTCTCAATGTTGTGCCCTGGTCCTCCTTGATGATAAGGGCAAGTTTGATCTGCTTTGAACCAAAAAGGTGGATTTTCCGGTACAATAAGAGGAGACCTGGTTTGAACATGCCCCTTGACCAGTAGTAGTCCTCTAATGAGTTTGGTGGAGCACAGCATCCTTCAGGATCACAATCTTTGTATATTGTTCTGACATCTGACCTGGGTATAAATCTCGGACTCTGTGCGTGATAGCAAAATGGCGTAGGCACCTCTTCCTGAGACATATAACCATCCTTGTTAAGATAGGGCTTCCATTCCTCATCTGTTTCGGAGGAATCTCCCTCGTTGATGGTATGTACTTCTTGAGACACTGGGTGAAGGAAACCTCCACTATGGAAGAATTTCTGAATGGGATGAAGACTTTCACTGTTAGCGGAAGTCTGGGTGCAGGTTACGGGAAAACCAAGACCCTTCTTTGTTTTATTATCAGTAGGAATGACAAGCTGTCCCCATCCTTTTGCGTTGCTACTCTCGATTACTTGAGAGCATCTTTGTATGAGGAAATTGATGTTCCTTTTTTTAACTGATTGTCATTGCTCATCGAAAGTTCTTGGAACTGAGTTCCAATGACCTCCTCTGGTTCTACACAAGTGGATAATGAAAGGTTACTCATGATCAAGGCTTGTTCCCCACAGACCGTGACGAGTTTATCGTTCTTGACGAACTTCAGTTTCTGGTGCAGTGTCGAAGCGACTGCCCCAGCCTGGTGTATCCAAGGTCTGCCTAATAAGCAACTATATGTTGCCCAGATGTCCATGACCTGGAAAGTGACTAGGAAAGTGTGAGGACCAATAGTTATGGGAAGGTCGACTTCGCCGATAACTATTTTTCTGGATACATCAAATGCTTTGACGATGACCTCACTGGCTCTCATCGGAGATCCTTTGAATGATAGTCGCATTAGAGTGGACTTCGGCATAACATTGAGAGCCGACCCGGTGTCTACCAGTACGCTGGCTAAAGCATCGTCCTGGCAGTTGACTGTGATATTGAGTGCCATGTTGTGACTTTTGCCTTCTTCTGGCAATTCCTCATCACTAAACCCCAAGTTGTTGCAGGAAGTGATGTTAGAGACGATACTGTCGAATTGTCGTATTGACACATCCTGTTCCACAAAGGCTTGCTCTAAGACTTTCTGTAGAGCCTCTCTGTGGGCTTCGGAACTAAGTAAAAGAGATACCACAGAGATCTTTGAAGGAGTTTGTAGCAGTTGATCAACAATGTTGTATTCACTCCTTTGGATGAGCTTCAGCATCTCATCATCATTCTTTGAAAGGTCGGGACCACTGGATGGACCGACTGGTGGATCGGGAACTTCCGTTTGAGGTTCCTTTTCTCTGTTAGGTTCTCCAACTCTTCTGTTGAAGATTCGGCCGCTCCGTGTTACTCGACTGATGTTTGCAATATTCACGACAGAGGGTAATGGAATTTCCTTTCCATTATAAATTATTGTTGCACCGTATTTGTAAGGGATCACCTTAGTTGATTCATACGGCACTGGTCCTGGTAGATAAATAACTACAAGAGCCTTCTGATTTATCTGACTATCGTAGGTAACTTCAATCAGTTCCTGGCTAGGAACCTTTGATTCATCCAGTAGAGGGATGATGGTACAAACATCTTTGGTCCTTTCGTGATCAGAGATTACGATAATGTCCTTAATCTGATAAGCGAAATAGTCCGACGTCCAGTTGATTGATCCAGAACTGGGACACGGTTGAATCTCTTTGCGGTCCAACTGACTCTGGAGGGCTGCTCGCACGAGGTAATATCCTTGATTATTTTCTGAGCAAACTCTACAGCACTCGTAGTTATGTGGTGGCACTTGGCCGCGTCTGCTTTGAATGCAGTGTAACCTCACTAGATCTGTTTTCATCGATCAAACATCCTGACTTTGATGCCTAATAGGGTTCCCATTAACCACACTGATTTACTGCGTGTCTTCATCCATATAGATCAGAAGCCACCAGTGGTTTAACAAGTCTTGTAAAGTTCTTTGAATGAGAGCGCACCCTTGGTTACTCTCACAACATACTTTACAGCTCAGATAATTATGTGAAGTGAGAAAACCGAGTTGGACTTGCTTGGCGTGTAACTCCACTAAGCTGGTATTCATCAAACGAATATCGAATATTTGAATCATGTTGATCTGATAAGGATTTTTATCATGGTAGTCCTGGATCCATCCAAGATCCATCTGACGCTGGAGGGCCTCTTGTATAAAAGAGCATCCCTGATTGTTTACCGAGCAAATCAGACACGAATTGTAATCGTACCGCGGCAGATTATGATACTGGCTTTGCCTTGAGTGCATTGCCACCAAGTTGACATTCATCGCACGAATGTCGTGGTTCTGAATGATGTTGTAATTCATATAAGTCATGTTGACCCCATGAACTCGGTGCTCTTGGATCCATCCGAGATCCAAGTGTTCCTGTAGAGATGATTGCACCACAGAACATCCTTGATTGTTTTTAGAGCAAATATCACACTGGTGATAATTATAAGTTGGCACATGGCCGTATCCACTCTGTCTACAATGCATCTTGATCAAGTTAGCCCTTAATAAGAGTACATCATGAATTTGATAGCTGTTATTGGACTCTCCTTCTATCAAATTGACTGTAGCTTTCTCGTGTTGAGGCAACGGGTTCGTGAGAACATTTGGATTTGTATCCTTGAAAGATAAGACCCCGCTCCTAACAAGCTTTTGCACATCGGATTTGAAACTGAGACAGTTTTATATGTTATGCCCTAGTCCTCCTTGATGGTAAGGACAAGTCTGATCCGCTTTGAACCAAAAAGGCGGATTTTCTGGTACTATAAGAGGATACCTGGTTTAGACGTGTCCCTTGACCAGTAATAACGGAAACAGTTTTGCGTACAACACTGATATAGGATCAAACCCTGGCGGTTGCATTGTACGATTGTTGTTGTACGGAGGGCGAGCCTGGTGAAGAGGCTGCTGTGTCCTTTACTGATATTGCTGTTGATTCGGTTGGCTTTGAGCAACCTGAGGTTGATACGTATGAATAGGCGCGGGGTTGATAGCAGGAGTTACAACTGCTACTGGTTGATACCGTCGCCTTTGCTTTCCGAGAGAGATATTCCCAATATCCTGCTTTTTTTTCTTAGGGAGAGCACTACCGTATCGTTTTGTACTACTTGATAATCCAGCGTCTTTAACTAAACGTCCTTCTTGGACTGCTTCCTCAAGACGAACTCCCATGCCCACCATCTCGGTGAAGTCACTGGGCGCACTGGCGACCATTCTGTCATAGTAAAATGAGCTTAAGGTTTTCAAGAAGATCTTTGTCATCTCTTTTTCCTCAAGAGGTAGACAAATATGAGCGGAAATTTCATGCCATCTCTGAGCGTACTCCTTAAAGGTTTCCTTATCCTTCTGTGACATGGCTCTGAGTTGATCTTTGTCTGGTGCCATGTCCAGGTTATACTTATATTGTTGAACAAAGGTAGCGCCAAGATTTTTGAAAATGGCGATCTTAGTGCAGTTTAAACCCATGTACCACTTGAGTGCGACACCGGTTAAACTATCCTGAAAATAGTGGATCAGTAGCTCCTATTTCTTTGTCTGGGCTGACATTCGTCGGGCGTAGATCACCAAGTGGCTTTGAGGGCAAGAGTTACCCTTGTACTTTTCAAAATCGGGTGCCTGGAACTTTTGCGAAACTTTCACATTGGGGACCAAACAAAGGTCTGCGCGTCCTTTCCAAATAAATCCTGATCGCGAAGGGCTTGCAGTTCTTTCTGCATCTCTAGGAATTGTTCCTGGAACTCATTCATTCTGTCGAACATACTTTTGTTTCCACCAGAAGGTATCTGTAGAATCTGTCCTTCCGGGACAGTGTGTACCACGGGTGGTGGTATAGTCATCATGGCAGTGACTCTAGGTCCTTCCCTCTCCCGAAGTTTGTAACCTTCAGGAGTTGCTGTCATGCCCCTGGCATCTTCTCTTTCCCAAAGTTTGTAATCTTCAGGCCCAGTGGCTCCTACTGCGGTTCCCTGATCCTCAGTGATCGGCGGAACATATCCTTCTGAGATATAGTTAATAGGCATGCCCCAGGGATGATCTTTGGGCATTTTGTACCTAGGATCATACTTCTCCACTATGGGCGTTGATGTGATCTCTGAGATCACAGTCCTTTGTTATTGCATTTGAGCTTCTGCTAGAGCTTGCATGTCGTTATGAAGCTTTCTCAGATCCTCTTTGAGGGTGTCGATCTCCTCCCTCAACTCTCAGTTCTCCTCCTCGAGATCATCCATCTTGAAATTCTGGTATCAGACGTGTGATGTTAAGGTGTGATGTCATAACAACACACTCTGCACAATGGACAGCAATAACAGTAAAATAACACCAAGAATTGTTGACCCAGTTCGGTTACAACCAACCTACTCTGGGGGCTACCAAGCCAGGGATGGAATTCACTACTTGTAGATATAATTTATAGACTCAACAACCCGTTGACAATCTCCTAAACTTATACTCTACTAATGACTTCCTACCTAAGAAACCACTTAGGTATGAGAACACCACTCAATCCCTTACAAACACTCAAAGACACCACTTTGAGTACCCTCGATCTTACTTCACAGCTTCAATCAATCAACCACTCTCTATTGCTTCACAGCTTCTAGAGAGGACAGAAACTCAACACCTATTCAACCCTAGAATAGTGTAAATACAAGCACTTTAAACAAACTCTAGACACTAAGCCTCCAGCTCTTGATCTTCTGAATGTTTTCTGTCACTTTTTCCTTTGGTCTTGTGCGCTTTATATAGCTCCTGAATTGGGCTTGGACTTGTCACAATATTTGATCAGATTTGTTAATTAAAACTGAATCTTCAAAACAGATTTTATCCCCAAAATCTTTTTAAATCTTCAACCTTTTAATTCTCCAACAGACCTGCAATCAAATCTCCCATGTAACAGAAAATATCTATCCCAAGATATTCTCATCCAATGAGTCAACCACTCCCCACAATTCCAGCTAATACGTGACCCTAACAACATCTGCATCTGATGTTATTGATTCTGCAGATCTGATGTTACAACATCACCTGTGTGACATCAGACATCCAACTTTAGCACTTAAATACTTAACACAGCCCAGTGTTAAGACTTCAATGTTGCAACATCAGCACCTTGACATCCACATTGAATATACTTTGTTTTACCAAAATTCCAGCCAATCCAGGAACTAACAATCTCCCCCTTTGGCTAATTTTGGCTAAAACACTCTCTGCACTCTGCAATCAACTTCTGCACTCTGCACCTTCAGAGATTTCAGCAGCGGAATAATCTTAAAAAAATTTGAAACTCATTAGCAGCAGTTTGACAATCTTCATAGTCTTCATTACTTGATCTGCTGCAGCACCATCTTCATTATTGACAACAGCCAATTGGTGCTCCCCCTCAAAAACATGAACCAGCATCACAGCTGTTCAGTAGCTCACAATGTGTAGCACTTTACTCCCCCTTGATGTCTGCTTGGCTGCACTCTTCAAATGTCATGATATCTTCAAAAGTTCAGTCAAAACTCCCCCTTAATATCTGCATCACATTAGCAGCATATGGCAATAATACTCTTGACTATCTTGGCTATTTTCTCCCCCTTTTTAGCCACAATTAGACAAACTTCACCAGGCAGTTGACTACATATTTTCATAAACACCCCAACTGCCCACAACCCCTCTAGCAGATTTAGTCTTCATAAATGCAGATTCCCAATTTGCTTCTTAACCTTTCAAATTGGTTTGCATCCAAGGCTTTAGTGAATATGTCAGCCAACTGGTTCTCTGTGGCTACATGCTCCAAGGTAACAATTTTTTCTTCTACCAGATCCCTTATGAAGTGATGCCTTATGTCTATGTGCTTTGTCCTACTGTGCTGTATAGGATTTTTAGATATATTAATTGCACTCAGATTATCGCAGTCCAATGTCATAACATCTTGTTTAACATTGTATTCACTCAACATCTGCTTCATCCAGACCAGCTGAGAGCAACTACTTCCTGCTGCTATATACTCCGCTTCAGCAGTTGAGAGAGATACACAATTCTGCTTCTTGCTGAACCAGGAAATCAGATTGTTCCCTAGAAAGAAACACCCTCCTGAAGTGCTTTTTCTACCATCTGCACTTCCAGCCCAATCAGCATCACAGTATCCTTTTAAATCAGTCCCAGAATCATGGCTATATAACATTCCATAGTCACTCGTGCCATTTACATATTTCAGAATCCTCTTCACTTGATTCAAGTGACTTACCTTAGGATCAGACTGATATCTAGCACACACTCCAACAGCAAAGGAAATATCAGGTCTGCTTGCAGTGAGATATAGTAAACTCCCAATCATACTTCTGTACAAGCTGTGATCCACACTCACTCCATTCTCATCCTTGGATAACTTCAAATGGGTGGGAGCAGGTGTCCTTTTGTGATTGGCTTTATCTAGGCCAAACTTCTTTACTATGCTCTTAGCATATTTGCTTTGAGAAATAAAGATAGAATCCTCCATTTGTCTGACTTGAAATCCAAGGAAGTAGCTAAGTTCACCAACCAAACTCATTTCAAATTCTGATTGCATTTGTTGGACAAACTGTTTTACCATAGCATCTGACATCCCCCCAATGTCATCCACATAAATTTGGGCTACCATTAACTTTCCGCCTTCTTCCTTGACAAACAAGGTTTTGTCAATGCCTCCTTTTCTATACCCATTTGCTACTAAGAATTCTGTCAACCTCTCATACCAGACCCTTGGGGCTTGTTTTAAGCCATACAGTGCCTTCCTCAGTTTGAACACATGATTGGGGAAGTTTGGATCAGTGAATCCTTTGGGTTGATCTACATAGACTTCTTCATTCAGATAGCCATTTAGAAAGGCACTCTTCACATCCATTTGGAACAGCTTGAATCTTAGGTTACAAGCCATACCCAAAAGTAGTCTGATGGATTCTAATCTCGCCATTGGAGCAAACGTCTCATCAAAGTCAACTCCCTCCACTTGAGTATAACCTTGTGCAATAAGTCTCGCTTTGTTTCTTGTAACCACTCCAAGCTCGTCTGACTTGTTTTTGTAGATCCACTTTGTTCCAATAACATTCACCCCTTCTGGTCTTGGCACAAGATCCCAGACTTCATTTCTTCTGAACTGCTCCAGTTCTTCTTGCATAGCATTTATCCAAAATTCATCTGTCACAGCTTCCTTGACATTTTTTGGCTCAATTTTGGATACGAAGCACGAGCTAGCTATGATTTCTCTGGACCTAGTTCTTACTCTAGAATTTGGATCACCTATGATTAGCTCCTTAGGATGATCCTTCTGAATTCTGATAGAAGGATCCTTCTGAGGTTGCTCAGGCTCAGTATCAGCAGCGCCTGGGGATGGATTTCTTTCTTCAACTTCAACAGCTACCTCATCAGCTGATGTTCCAACATCTTCTATGACATCCTCAACTTCATGCTTATCTTCATCATTAATCACAACATTGATTGACTCCATCATCACTTTGGTCCTGGAGTTGAAGACCCGATAAGCTCTGCTATTGATGGAGTACCCCAAAAATACCCCTTCATCGCTTTTGGAATCTAATTTCCTTCTCTGCTCTCTATCTGCCAGGATGTAACATCTACTACCAAACACATGGAAGTACTTGACATTAGGTTTTCTTCCCTTCCATAGTTCATATAGAGTGGATGACGTGCCTCTTCTTAGGGTAACTCTGTTGTGAATGTAGCAGGCAGTGTTCATGGCTTCAGCCCAGAAGTGATAAGGTAGTTTCTTGGCATGAATCATTGCTCTAGCCGACTCTTGTATAGTTCTATTCTTCCTCTCAACAACTCCATTTTGCTGAGGGGTGATATGCGATGAAAACTCATGACTTATACCTTCAGACGAGCAAAATTTTTCAAACTTGCTATTTTTAAACTCTCTTCCATGATCACTTCTAATTCTGATGACCTTACTCTCCTTTTCTCTTTGGAGTTTTTGACAGAGCTCTTTAAAGACATCAAACACCTCATATTTGTCTTTGATGAAATTCACCCAGGTGTATCTTGAGTAGTCATCCACAACTACATAAGCATATTTCTTTCCACCCAGACTTTCAACCTGCATAGGTCCCATCAAATCCATATGAAGAAGTTCCAATACCTTGGAGGTGGTGTCATGTTGAAGCTTCGGATGAGACATCTTTGTCTGCTTTCCTTTTTTACAGTCTCCACACACCTTTCCTTCCTCAATACTAAGTTTGGGAATCCCTCTGACTGCTTCTGAGGAGATAATTCTCTTCATTCCCTTTAGGTGAAGATGTCTCAGCTTCTGATGCCAGATTTTGACATCATCTTCTTTAGCAAGCACACATGTGGAGGAATTTTGCGGTACCCA
This sequence comes from Lathyrus tuberosus, assembly GCA_022829125.1. Taxonomy (NCBI): domain Eukaryota; kingdom Viridiplantae; phylum Streptophyta; class Magnoliopsida; order Fabales; family Fabaceae; genus Lathyrus; species Lathyrus tuberosus. The sequence continues at coordinate 6,707,865 of JALAZF010000270.1, read as the reverse complement.
GAGATAACAATTGTCCTTAGATCTGACTCCCTTCATAATTACTTCTCCTTTGTCATCTTTCACATTACATTCGGACTTTGTGAAGTCTACTTTGAATCCTTGATCACAAAGTTGACTAATACTAATCAAATTAGCTGTTAGTCCTTTAACGAGAAGAACATTCTCCAGCTTGGGAGTACTGTCACAGTTTAGTCTTCCAATCCCCTTTATCTCTCCTTTGATCCCATCACCAAATGTAACATAGCCAGAAGACTGAGGTTTCACATCAACAAGCAGATTCTTTACTCCAGTCATGTGTCTTGAACACCCACTATCAAAATACCAGTCATCTTTGGTAGAAACCCTCAAGGAAGTGTGAGCTATCAAGCTGGTAACTTTAGGTATCCATTTCTTCATCACCTTAGGCCTAACCTCTTGTTGTTTGGGTTGAGGAGCAGAATTAGGATATCCGTGAAACTTGAAGCACGAGGACTGCATATGACCAATCCTGCCACAATAGAAGCATCTGACTCTGCCGTTTCTAAAGTGGTTAAATCTTCTCCCACTTTGATAATGTTGTGGCTGCCACCCATACTGTTGTCTCCTTATTCCATAGTTGAATTGTCTTCTCCTGTATTGATGATGCTGTCTCTTAGGCTGTCTTCTATGGTGATGAGGCTTCCTTCTTCCATAAGGCACAACATTGTTGTATGCATAACCATACCATTTTTCCTGATGTTGAAACCTCTGTTGAGACATGTTCTGCTTGAACCTGGAAGCTTGCATACTCTGGTGATATTGGGAAGGCATATACTGACTAGCTCCTTGGGGCTGTATCTTCCTCTGATGAGGACCATTCTTCTTCTCAGCATTCTGGGGCTGGATAACCTTCTTTGGGATAGGGCCCTGTTTCGTAGGTTGATGTTGAGACAACGGTTGAGACATCTCCCTTTTTGTTCCTGAAGTGCTGGCCACATATCCTATGCCTGATTTATCTCCAGCAGATTTCTATAACTGAAGAATCTTATCAAGATCAGCAGTACCACTGTTCATCATCCTAACGAATTTAGTCATCTGATCCAGTTGGGACTTAACTAGCACAACTTCGTTTTCCCGATCAGCTTTTTCATTTTCAAGTTGAGCAATATGTTGCTTATGATACTTGTTTTCTTGACAAATCTCAGCACTTTTCAAACACAGCTCTCGATAAGTAGAAGCTAGCTCCTCATAAGTTATTTCTTCATCACTATCATCATCAGACACAACAGTTCCTGTTAAGGCTCTAGCATGCCTTGCTGACTCACCATCACTTTCACTATCAGATTCAGACCAGGAAACTGACATGCCCTTCTTTTGTTTCTTCAAGAATGTGGGACATTCTTTCTTGACATGTCCATACCCTTCACATTCAAAGCATTGAACACTTCTATCCTGGACAGTCTTCTCTTCATCTTTCTCTTTTGGATTGCTGATGTCAGAGGAACTGTTCTTGACATTAGGCTTGTAGTTATTGTTCCATCTTTTTAACACTTTGCTGAACTGCCTTCCCAACATTGCAATGGCTTGTGACAAATCTTCCTGAGAATCTTTGGCTACCTTATCTTCTGCAGGAGTGGAGACCAAAGCAATACCCTTGGGCTTCTTTTCTGGTTCTTCTTCATTTAAACCAAGTTCAAAAGTCTGAAGAGATCCAATGAGCTCATCTACTCTCATCTTACTGATGTCTTGAGCTTCTTCAATAGCAGTCACTTTCATCTTGTACCTCTTAGGTAGACCTAAGGATCTTCCTCACAAGCTTTTCTTCAGACATTTTCTCTCCAAGAACACTAGAAGCATTGGCCAGCTCAAGAACACTCATGTGGAAATCATGAATAGTCTCATCTTCCTTCATCTTCAGGCTTTCAAATTTTGATGTTAAAATCTGAAGTCTCGACATCTTGACTCTAGATGTTCCTTCATGAGTAGCCTACAAGATATCCCATGCTTGCTTAGCAACTTCACAGGTATTGATTAACCTGAAGATATTCTTATCCACTCCATTGAATATGGCATTTAGAGCTTTGGAATTTCCAAGGGCAAGCTCGTCTTCCTCCTTGGTCCACTCTTCTTCAGGCTTTGGCTTAGAGGTGCCTTCTTTATCTTTACCAGCATCATCCTTCTCACATATAACAGGTGCTTTCCACTCTTTAATAACAGCCTTCCAAGTCCTACTGTCCAAGGATTTTAAGAAGGTGGTCATCCTTGGCTTCCAATAGTCATAATTGGATCCATCCAAAATAGGGGGTCTGTTGACAAATCCTCCAACTTCTTTGTCCATCTTTACACCAGAAAGTAACTTCCCTAGATCTCACCCAGAGACAGACAGGATGCCTACTCTGATACCAATTGAAATTCTGGTATCAGACGTGTGATGTTAAGGTGTGATGTCACAACAACACACTCTGCACAATGGACAGCAATAACAGTAAAATAACACCAAGAATTGTTGACCCAGTTCAGTTACAACCAACCTACTCTGGGGGCTACCAAGCCAGGGATGGAATTCACTACTTGTAGATATAATTTACAGACTCAACAACCCATTGACAATCTCCTAAACTTATACTCTACTAATGACTTCCTACCTAAGAAACCATTTAGGTATGAGAACACCACTCAATCCCTTACAAACACTCAAAGACACCACTTTGAGTACCCTCGATCTTACTTCACAGCTTCAATTAATCAATCACTCTCTATTGCTTCACAGCTTCTAGAGAGGACAGAAACTCAACACCTATTCAACCCTAGAATAGTGTAAATACAAGCACTTTAAACAAACTCTAGACACTAAGCCTCCAGCTCTTGATCTTCTGAATGTTTTCTGTCACTTTTTCCTTTGGTCTTGTGCGCTTTATATAGCTCCTGAATTGGGCTTGGACTTGTCACAATATTTGATCAGATTTGTTAATTAAAACTGAATCTTCAAAACAGATTTTATCCCCAAAATCTTTTTAAATCTTCAACCTTTTAATTCTCCAACAGACCTGCAATCAAATCTCCCATGTAACAGAAAATATCTATCCCAAGATATTCTCATCCAATGAGTCAACCACTCCCCACAATTCCAGCTAATACGCGACCCTAACAACATCTGCACCTGATGTTATTGATTCTGCAGATCTGATGTTACAACATCACCTGTGTGACATCAGACATCCAACTTCAACACTTAAATCTTAACACAGCCCAGTGTTAAGACTTCAATGTTGCAACATCAACACCTTGACATCAACATTGAATATACTTTGTTTTACCAAAATTCCAGCCAATCCAGGAACTAACACATCTTTTTCTGATGATTGGCCCGAGTATTGTACGAATGAGACACCTTGACTCTAGAATCGAGACACAAACGTGAGATTCGTAGGGAAGAAGAATGCGTTTATGAGAGAATGATGAATGATATGCAATGATTATATTAATTATTTTTTTGTTTAATCAAAATAAACTTCAAAAACTGGATTGCAAATATCAAACAGTGGGGAGACCCCGTTTTATTGAATTCAAAGATTGCAGAATGGAAATACAGTAGATTACAAAGTACTGTAAAAGGAAATCTAAACTTATGGGTCCCGAGTCCTCTCTGAGGAGAGCTCAGGTGCTGGTTCTGGTATTTTCCTTTTCTTTGACCGGGGCTCTTGAGCCGTTGTCGGGTCGTCACTCCTTTGCCAAGTGAAAGGAGTGATCAAATTCCTTTGGTCCTCTTGATTTTCCATGACATGTTGCTCTAAAATCTCAGCCAGAGCTTCTTTATCTTTCAATAGTTGCTGTATTTTCTTACACTCCACATTGAGAATACGGTACTTGTTCCTCCAAGACCTCTTATCTTGCTGAACTTTGTTGAGAGTAACTTGAAGTCTTTCTGTCTCAGACATGAAATAAAGGACAAAGTCCCTTAATGGAAGAACTTCTTGACGAGGTTAAGGCATCTTTAGCTTGAGAGCTCTAGTTTGTACCCAGTGGAGATAAGGCTCCACCGAGACACAGTCTGGTTTTCCTAGAGACTCTCTTCCTTTCCTATGAATGTGTTTCCATGCGTGCACTATTTCTGTCTTTAGTGCCCTGTCATTTTCTCCTTCCTTGAAGAAAAGACCTTCCAGATGAGCATTATGCGGGACATGACTCATCGGGTATCCAAATTGACGACGAACTAAAATTGAATGATAGTTGATTCCTCCCTTAGTTCCTATGAGGGGTACATTTGGGAAATTTCCACAATGGTCAATGATCCTGATCTCGTCATAGATTCGATTGTACCAATCAATTTCAGAGTTGGTAAGAGACATGATTCTCTGTGACCAACGGAAAGTATTCTTTTGATCCCAAAATGCAACAGACTTGGGCAAGTGGGAAGTGAACCATTTGTATAGCAGGGGTACACAACATGTGACCATTCCCCCGCTGTACAAATTCCTTAAGTGTACAGAATGATAAGCGTCTGTGAGCAAGGTCGGTACAGGTTTTCCAATCAGAAAAATCTTAATGGCATTGATATCTACAAAGTTATCGATGTTGGCAAACAAAGATAACCCGTAGGTGACCAAAACAAAGATGCTCTCGAAAGCGGCCACGTTCCCTATACTAGCAAAGTATAGAGCTTTCTTTGTCAAGAACTGGGCTGGAAAACCCTGGATTCCACCCTTAGTGGTCATGTGAGTCATGACTTGCGACTCGTCCAAATAAATTGCTCTTGCAATGGTTTGATCCTTTGGAATTTCTTCCAGTCCAAAAAAGGGTGCTTGATCAGTGATATGTAAATCAGTCAGGTGAGAGTACTCCTCCAGTGTTGGTGCTAACTGATAATCCAGGAACATGAAACAGTGATAGACCGGATCGTAGAACTGGATTAGTGTGGACAGGATTCCTTCGATTACATGGACCCTTAACAAGGACAGTAATCTTTCATACTTAGCTCTAAAAGCCTCGTGGTTGGTGATCATTCTCGCCAGACCTCTTAAATCCTCTAGTTTGGGAACCTTGAAGGTGTACTTGTGAGTTTTCCTTCTACCAAAATCCATTAGCAATCCTTTTATGTGACATTTGCAATCATTGTCTTAGTTTAATTTGAAAAAATAGAGACTAGAAGACAAACTTTTTCTTTGTTTTTTAATGTTTTTTAATGAAACGAATGCATGAATTTAACACACAAAAACATAGAAAAAACATGGGGTCAAAGGGTCGGTGTCATGAAGTCAAGGCTCTACCAATCCCCAAAGGTTTATACTGGTGATTTTTTGTACCTGTCCACAAAATCATTGACCCCTTTTGGGATAACAACAGCAAGCGGATCGCCAGCGAGCTGATGTATCCTAGAGTGATCTCAGGTGAGGGTAGTATCACGTGACAACTATTTCCGATAGCTTCCGCACTACAAAATGGTTTCAGTCTGCTAAAAACCTCAGCTTCTCAGATAACCCAATCGACCACACTACTTTCAACAACCAAAGTCATATAGGCAATGTATCTGGAAAGGGAGTCTCCACTGAGTTTGATGGTCAACCGGGGACTCTTAACTGGGATTCACTCCCCGCAAGATTACATGTATTGCCATCACCTATCTTAGGTGTATACTCAATCTTTCCACATGCGGCATCACACGCATTCCTATTAGCAGAAAAATAAACATAGATATCAATTGGGAAAAGGAGTATATATATTTGTCTTAATCATCCTAGACCTCTAGTCTTATGATCCTATACAGACAATGACTCCCCAGCAGAGTCGCCATTTCTGTGACATCTGGTTGAATTTAAAGGTTTCCACCGAAGATTGTAAGAAAGGGAAGAAGGGCCACACGGCTGGCGCCATTTTTCTGTAGCGCGATTTTTGTGGTCTTGAATCACGATCGTGTGGGTACTACAATTCGATTCATTTTTATCCTATTTAGCTGAGTAAGGAAGGGAAATAGATGTCTCCAATTAACCCTGCATGCATACTGAGTTTAAACAGCTGTCTGTTAGGTTACAGATGCTATTAAGATGTGGGTCCTTCTTCGATTTATTTTGTTTAAATTCAGGATGGTGTGGTGAACGTGGACTATTTGCGAGGTTTTTGGTAAGATGTTAGGATTTGGTGCCTTTGGGTTGATATCTGGGGGGGGGGGGGTACTGGATTTTGGGTTGTTGATTAGTATGCTCGCTAAGATTTTTGCAATCTTATTCCTATGTATTCTCGAAACAGGGAAATCAGAGCGATCGTAGTTCCTCCTATTCTATGGGAGGCAAGAGGTGTTTTGGTGTCTTGTTCAAAGCCCAAGACGTGAAGCTAAAGGTGATTTGTATCTTGTTCAAAGCCCAAGATGTAAAGCTAAAGGGTTTTGGCTGAGAGTGAATTTGTCATCTCTAAAGAGGATGTTGATGTTTGTATGCTGTGAGCAAGGCACAACTTTGATGCGAAAAGGTTGATTGACTCAACCGGGGTTTTATTTATACAAAGCCTGAGGGGAGGCGGGAAGTTTGACTTTTCCAAAGGAAAATGTTCTTTCTGTCTTGTACAAAGCCCAAGATTGAGGCTAAAAGGGATTTTGACTCTGTTGGGGAGAATGTGTCTTGTATAAAGGCCAAGATGGAGGCTGAAATGGGTTTGACTCAACAAGAGAGTGCTTTTGTATGTGTCTTATACAAAGCCCAAGATGGAGGCTAAAAGAGTTGACTCAACAAGAGAGTCTTGAACAGATGATTGACTCAACAAGAGAGTTTGAAGGTTGTTTGACTCAACAAGAGAGTCTTTTATACTCAACAAGAGAGTAATTTGTTGTCTAGTACGAAGCCCGAGATAGAGGCTAAAAGGAGATCGACTCAACAAGAGAGTCTTTTATACTCAACAAAAGAGTGGGTTTCTGTCTCGTACGAAGCCCGAGATGGAGGCTAAAAGGAAATTGACTCAACAAGAGAGTCTTAGATACTCAACAAGAGAGTGATTTCTATCTCGTATGAAGCCCGAGGTGGAGGCTAAAGGGGAGGTGACTGTCATACCCCAATTTTTGACCACTAAGATTTCCCATCTTGGGCAAATCATCATCACAATATGGGTAAACCATCATACCTCATCAGTCTCCCCAAAGATGAGTGAGTATTCACTACTATCAAAAATTAGGGTTTCCAGCCCTCTCTGAGCCTTAGACAAAGGATCAATCAAGAATTGACATGATATTCAACTTGTCTAACCTCTTAAACATCCAAAATGGATCAAGAGGACTCCCACAGCAAGAATCAAGCACAAGGTTGCAGCATTCTAAGTGGATCAAGCCTCAAGATCGCTAGTGTCACAAAATTAGAGTTTGGTCGACCAGGGCCTCCATATGGAAACTTTCCTCTGGGCATGAGCCAATGCTTCAAAGCATAACCTAATATACCCCATGGAACCTCATGGACCCAATCATCAAGTCAATTTAGCCTCAGGGGATGCATTCACCAAAAATCAGGAATTAGGGTTTCTTGACCTAATTCACCCCTAAGTTGACTTTTGGGACAAAACATGAGCCAAGACCTCAAAGGAGGATTTGAGGGTCTCTAATACACCACATTGATCCATTTGCAACAATGGATTTGTCTAAGAAGCTTGAGCAACAAGTTTCAATTGCATCAGAACCACAATTAGGGTTTTGAGGATAAAGTCAACAGTGCCTTTGACTTTTGACCAAGACATGCTCCCAAACCTTTAATACACCCTATAACACCTATGAAATCAATCCATCATGTTTGATTTAGGTCAAGGACTAGATTTCACAGAGGATCGCACAGTTTGGAATTCATCTGACAAAAAGTCAACTGTGCACAAAAGTCAACTTTGACTTTTTGAGATTTTTCAAAATTATGCTTCCTTAACCCTAAAATGATGTTAATGTGTGATTGGAATCATCATTCATCAAGGAAAATCAAGAAAAGTGGGATAACATGTAAAAGGGGTAACCATAAAAACTTAGAAAATTTCTAAGTTATGGAACAAAGTGGCTAGGGTACCAACTTTGGAGGATCATATCTCCTAAACCACAGGGCCATTTTCCCCCATCCAAAGTTGGATTTGTAGCTCTCATGGCCATCTACAAAAGCTTCAAACAAAACTCATTCCAATTCCTCATGGATTTTAAGTTATGGAATTATCAAAATCATAAAAAGTGAAAATGTCACTTTTTTCCGACACTTAGTGAAATTTTCACTAAGTCAGAATTTGTCTTACTTTTTTCAAAATGTAGGGGCATTTTTCACTTGGATCCAAAAAGTATCAAAACCAATTATGATCAAACAGTTGTTGTATCATATAAGGGCTTTCCAAAATGGCCAAGAACTCCATCAAATTCTACTTGAGCCATGAGATATGACAATGGCAATATGCCTCGCTAAAAACTGTCAACGCAAGGCAAATTTGTAGATTTTGTTCGATTTGCCAAATTTGTGCAATTGACAAACACACTTATCCATCTAAACACCTCAGGGGGAGACCAAGGAGGGACAAACACTTATCCATAAACCTCCCAAGTCTTTGGAACCAAAAGTAGCATGCCAAACCTAGAAATCCCTAAAAGAGGGACAAGACTCCAATTTTGTTTTGGAGCATTTAATGGATGCACCAAGGTGGCATGGACTGAGCCATTTCCAACTGAATTCAGTCAAGACATATCCAAGACCAAGGGAACCAGCAGCCTGTGCCCTAACCTCTAGTCAATGGCTACAGGAGACTTGGATTCCCATTGATCAACATTGGCCAAACCTCTGCAGCAGTTGCCATTCACTATTGCTTGCAAAACATACTTGCTCCACTATAAATAGAGCTCATTTGTGATCAGTTTGAGTACACCAAAGCCATCAAACAGATGTTTTCCTCAAAATCTCCTTCTTCACTCCAAAATTGCCTTCCAAACAAGTCACTATCGGGTTTTGGGTTTGAGAGCTATTCCAACCAAACCAATCACACACACACACACACTTCATAAACATCATATAGAAGTGATCCAAACACTTAAACAACATCTAGAACACTGATTTCACAAAATCACCAGCCAACTGCTCAAGGTTTTAACCAAGTTGCAGTTGGGATACCATCTTCAGTTCCAGCTTGTTTCAAACCATTCCAAGCACTCAGGCACATCAGTTGGCACCTAGGGAAGCTATCCACATCATAGGAACCTAGCTGTAACACCTCTAACACAAAACACGATCACCAGCTGCAAGAGGTAAGCATGAGCTCTTCTAACTGTATAATCCACGCATTTTTTGCTGAACAATAATTTGGCCATATGTTCATAATCATGCATGGAGTGTTTTCCCTCAATCAATTGCTTTGTTTGAATCGTGTATGGAATTTCTGAGCCTTCATGCAAATTTTAGGGTTCTTGAGGTTTCTCTTTGATTTCTTATTCCATGCTTAAAATAAATGAAATTAAAGACCATGGACATGATCGTGAGGTGAAAACGAGTAGATTGATATGTAGTTTGCATGATATAATCAAGTATTCAGTGAGATTGATGAGAAAACGCAAATCTGGGCAAAATAGAGCACGCTGGCAAGGCCAAGATGTTCTTGGCATCCTTTTTCAAATATTTGAATATTTGAATTTTTGTGATTTTATTTAATTGATTCAAAAATTAATTTCTCTCTGAGTTTTAATGATTTTGAGTTGGTTTTTTTTAATAATTCACAAAAATGTTAAAATATTTAATTTTACCAAAAAATCCCAAAAATATTATTTATTTCATATATTTGATATTTTTGCAAAGAATTAATGTTTTATTTGTTTTTAACATTTGAAATATTTTTTCTCCCTTGATTTTCCAAACTTAATTGATTTCCAATTATTTTGTGGGTATAAACATGATTTGTCAAACATTAATCCAATACCACAATTTGTTTTTCACACATGTTTAACAATTTTGATCATTTTAATTGAATTTTTATTCAATTAAAATATATTTTGAAAACAAATTAGGGTTTTGATCAATTCAACCCTCATCAAATCTTTTTCAAACTTTTTGGGCCTATTGGTAGAGTGTAAGACCCAACCCTTTGTAAAACCAAACCTTTTTGGGCCTCAGTGTATTGTATAAGTCCCGATCCTATCAAAAAGTCCGGCGCGATCGTCGCCTTTTTAACAAAAAAACCTTGGGCCTCTCCTTGAGTTGTAAGCCCTATCTTTTATTTTAAAATCATTTTTAGGCCTCTAATAGAGTATAAGACCCAACCCCCTTTTAGTCAAAACTTTTTGGGCCTCAGTGCATTGTATAAGTCCCGATACGCTAAAGAAATCTCAGCAGAATCGCCAGTTCAAAAATCAAACCATCTGGGCCTACCCTCGTGTTATAAGCCCCATTCTTTTTCTTTAAACACCTTTGGGCCTCTTGAGAGAGTGTAAGACCCATCCCTTTTACAGAAAACATTTTTGGGCCTCAGTCACTTATATAAAACCCTGTACAATTTCAAAACAACAGTGCAATCGCTGATAAAACCCTGGGCCTCTCCTTGAGCTGTAAGCCCCAACAATCTTTTCAAAGCACTTTCTCCTTTGATTTAGAATATAATATTGTTATCAAAGCTTTCTTTGTTGAACAACTAACAAAACAGCATGGAAGCTCTACAACCGAGTAAGTGTTTACTTGCTTTCTTTATCCGCTTTCATATATATATATATATATATAACTGTATTGTGGGGCAGCTCACTGTAAGTCTTCTTTCACAGACTTTTATATACTCGTCAAATATTAACTGTGTAATACTAGTATAGTTATTTAGAGTTTTCCCCGGCAACTACGTCTAGCACTAGGTAAAGCCCTGTTGGTCACTCTTAAATACAAATAAAACTAGATCCCCAGAGGATTACCAAACACAGTCTTCCCTCCTCTTGGGGTTAAACAATATGGAGACGTGAAAGGCAGCATTCTCGGTGAACCCATTCTCAGACTGCCACTCTTAGAAATTGTCAAAGAGACTCTACTCCCCAGAGATGATCTTTTCTCTATGAATGGCATCTCTTGAGTTTCTTCCAAATTCTCGGACTTTCCTGGCTTGATCTATTCTCGGTGAATGACATGTCTTGAACTTCTCGGGGTTTGGGGACCCACGGGCTTCTTAAAAGCATCACTTCCTTCTCTTGGGCATTATACAAGGACCCTTCGGCTTCTTAAAAGCTCTCATGCCTTCTCTTGGGCTTAGTACAAGGACCCCAGAGACCTCTACAGGTATAGGAACAGAACCTAGTCATCAATTTGCTAGAGCTGTCTTTCTGAGTCAAGTGTCAAATCAGTTAATCGGTTGACCTTCATCCCTGAACATACCAGCTTTCTCTTGGGCATCATACAAAGATCATTTATTACCTGAGAATCGATTTCTCAAACCACCAGTAGACTTGGACAGTCTCAATACCCTTTGGATTTCCCATTTCCTTAAAGAACAGGAAATAACCCTAATCCTCTGATCAATGCCAAGGCACAACCATACCTTTAATATTTCCCTTTATAAGAACAGATTTTCTCTTTATCCAACATACTGGACCTATCACTAAACTGAAACAGTCACCAGCATAAATAGCCTCCTCTTGGGCTTCGTACAATGATTCTCCCCAGCGGAGCTAACCTTTTCACACTCTCTTGTCGAGTATAAAAAACTTTCTTGTTGATTCAAACCTATTTAGCTTCCATCTCGGGCTTCGTACGAGATACTAAAACACTCTCTTGTTGAGTATAAAAGACTCTCTTGTTGAGTCAAACCCCTTTTAGCCTCCATCTCGGGCTTCGTACGAGATAAACATCACTCTCTTGTTGAGTATAAAAGACTCTCATGTTGAGTCAAAACCTTTTAGCCTCCGTCTTGGGCTTCGTACAAGACACATAAAAGCACTCTTGTTGAGTCAACCGTTTTCGCCTATCTCTCGGGCTTCGTACGAGACACATAAAAACACCCTCTTGTTGGGTCAATAGCCTCCTTTTAGGCTTTCTATAAGAAAACCCCGGTTGAGTCAATCAACATTTTAGCATCAAAATATGTGCCTTGCTCACAGTATACAAACATCAACAACTCCTTTTCCTTCATCTAAATTGCTGTAAGCGGCAAGCCTCTGGATTATTTACATCCACGCCACTGTCCCTCTTTTAGCATGAGAAATTCCTAAGGAAAGATGGCATTGCTCTAAACTGAGTTAAAGTCTTCTCCTTCAGGTTAAAAATCCCCTATAAAGGAAATTATGGCAATGCTGGGATCACATATCCCAGTTAAAGTAATTCTCCTTTATAATTAGCCACCCAACAGTTGTGACAAACAGACCAAATATCCCCTTTTAGAGATGACAAATTCTCTCTCATCAATAAACCCTTTAGCTTCACATCTTGGGCTTCGAACAAGATACAAATAGACCCTTCAGCTTCACATCTTGGGCTTTGAACAATATACAAACTACATTTAGCTTCACGTCTTGGGCTTTGAACAAGACACCAAAACAACCTTTTTTCCTCCCATAGAATAGGAGGAACTAAGATCGCTCTGATTTCTCTGTTTCATCAAATGGGAATACATAGGCATAAGATTGAAAAAATCTTAGCGAGCATACCAATCAAAAACCCAAAACCAAGTATCTCCACCAAATCAACCCAAAAACATCAAATCTAAACACATTACCAAATACCTCACAAATAATCCAGACACTATGTTCTTAACGAAATAATCAAAGATTGGGCCCCACATCCACATAACATATGTAACCTAACAGACCGCTGTTCAAAATCAGTATGCAAGCAGGGTGAATTGGAGACATATATTTCCCTTCCTTAATCAGCTCAATAGGAAAAAAAATGAATCGAACTGTAGTACCCCAAGCAATAGTGACTCAGGATCACAAAAATCGTGCTACTGTGACTCAACAAGAGAGTCTGAAAAGGTTAGCTCCGTTGGGGAGCAATATTTGTACAAAGCCCAAGAGGAGGCTACCTTACCGCTGTGGATTCTAGAGATCCTAAAACGGGTCCAAGTGTGGGGAACTCTCATGAGAGAGACCGGGGTTTCTTCCTATGTTTGAAAGGAACTTGAGAATGTCTTTGAGACTCAAGGGTCTTAGACTGTCCGAGTCGAGAGTTTTATCTTTTGTACAATGCCCAAGAGGAGGCACGGGCATTAAGGGATGAGTATCAACCCTAAAATGGCCGGAGTTTTGACGCTGGAAAGACTGCTTTAGCAAAGGATGACTAGGTTCTGTCTTATACCTTTAAGAGGTCGTCGGGGTCCTTGTATTAAGCCCAAGAGAAGGCATGAGAACTTCTAAGAAGCCAGAGGGTCCTTATACAAAGCCCAAGAGTAGGCGGGGATGATTTTAGGAAGCCTGTGGGTCCCTAAACCAAGAGATGTTCAAGACATGATATTCACTGAGAATAGATCAAGCCAGGAAAGTTCAAGGATTTGGAAGAAACTCAAGAGATGCCATTCACGGAGAAAAGATCATCTCTGGGGAGTTAGAGTTTCTTTGACAATTTCTAAGGGTGACAGTCTGAGAAAGGGTTCACCGAGAATGCTGCCTTTCACGTTTCCATATTGTTTAACCCCAAGAGGAGGGAAGACTATATCTGGTAATCCTATGGGGGATCTAGTTTTGACTATATTTAAGAGTGGCCAACAGGGCTTTACCTAGTGCTAGACGTAGTTGCCAGGGAAACTCTAAATAACTATACTAGTATTACACAGTGGATATGTGACGAGTATATAAAAGGACGTGTAAGAAGACTTACAGTGGAGCAGCCCCACAATACAATTATATACATATGAAAGCGGTAAATGAAAGCGGATAAACACTTACCCGTTGTAGAGCTTCCATGTTGTTTTGTTAGTTGTTCAACAAAGAAAGCTTTGATAACAATATTATACTCAAAATCAAAGGAGAAAGTGCTTTGAAAAGTTTGTTGGGGCTTACAGCTGAAGGAGAGGCCCAAGTCTTAACGATGATCGTACCTTTGTTTTAAAAACTGTACAGAGGGACTTATACAATAAGTGAGGCCCCAAAAGGTTTTATGTACAAGGGGGTTGGGTCTTACACTCTATTAGAGGCCCAAGGATTTTTTTTTAAAAATAAAAGAAATGGGACTTACAACATGAGGGTAGGCCCAGATGATTTGATTTTTGAACTGGCGACCACACCGAGATTTTTTTAACGCAGAGGGGCTTATAGAATATCTGAGGCCCAAAATGGTTTTGGTTAAAAGGGGATTGGGTCTTACACTCTATCAGAGGCCCAATAATTTATTTTAAAATAAAAGGTGGGGCTTACAGCTCAAGGAGATGCCCAAGTGATTATTTGTTTGAAAACTGGTGATCGTGTCGAGGTTTGAAAACACAGTGGGTCTTCTACGATGACCGAGGCCCAAAATGTGGTGTATTTACAAAGGGGTTGGGTCTTACACTCAATTAGAGGCCCAAGGAGTTTAAAAAAGATTTGTGAGGGTGAAAATCAAAGAAGTTTGAATAACTAATAAGTTTGAATAAACCACTTGTGATTTTTACTTAAGGTTTGAAAAATGAGGTTTTAATCACAAGATAATTTAGAATTCATTTGGTTTTGATTTTCAAAATAAATATTCACTTTTAAATGTTTAAAAACAATTAAAAATAAATTTATTCACAAAAATACTAATTATATTAAATAACTAATATAAATTTGATTTTTTTTGTGAAATAAAATATTTCAACATGCTTGTGATTTTTAGCAAAAAGAACCAATAAAAAATAATTAAAATTGAGGAAGTTATTAATTTTTCAAATCATTAAAAATAATATGAAAAATAATAAAAAAGTGAAATAACCATTAAAAAGGGGTCTGGGGCGTCCGTATATCAAACCCCAGCCATAAATATACAAGGCTTGTCTTGTTCTTGGCCTGGCTAAGGCAAGGCAAGGTTTTTGGTCAGAAACGTAAAGGTCATAACTTCTTCATTTCTCCATGGATGGAGACAAAATTTATATGTATCTGGCCTAGAATTTCACAAGGAATCCAATGGTGGTGGTGGTTTTTCTAGAAAATCAATCCTCCTCAAAACTCGATAGCGGTTTTGAAATAGGCCATGATTTTCATTTTTTGTGCTATCCCTTGTTATAGGAATGAATTACATGATGAATTGGTTCAAACACAACACATATAACATGTATGAGATGTGCATGATCAGTGGACCTTAAAGCAATGCATATTTTAAAAAGTTCAAGTTGAGATGCTTACCTCTTTAGGAGCTTTTGGGCAATCTGTCAAGTGCTTTGTTCCAGAAATGTTTTGATGCTTTGAACACTCTCAAATGATCCGTTAGAAGCTTTTAGGATGATTGGAATCAGCTAGAAACCTCAGGAATGGAAATTGGCCCTTTCTTACAAAAGGGGCAAAAGTGGCCAAAATAGCAACTCTCTCAAATGGTGTTCCAGATGCGTGGAACCATTTGAGACAGTTCAAGGATGATATTTGGAGTGTGTTTGATGTTTTATCTGGTTTTGAAAGTGACTGAATCAATACATGGCTTGAAAAATGCAAAAAAGTCCAATTTTGAGGTTTTGAGAGTGGACTTTGTGATATTGGTGTTACAGGTCACTTGTGAGAGTTTGGACAGCTTAGATATGACATATTGGATGTGTTTGGATCATGAGCTGTGATGGAAATGATCTCTACCTCAAAAACTCAGAGTTACCTTGCTAAAAAAGGTATTTTTGCCTAGAGAAAGAGATTTTGAGGAAAGCAAGTGTTGTAGTGCTTTGGTGTACTCATACTGAGCACAAATGAGCTCTATTTATAGTAGAGCAAGCTTGTTTTGGCTGCAATAGTGAATGACAACTGCTGCAGAGGTTTGGCCAATGGTTGCATTTTTGAATCTCAAGTCTCCCCCATAGAGGTTAGAGCACAGGCTGCTGGTTCCCTAGTTCTTGGATATGTCTTGACTGAATTCAGTTGGAAATGGTTCAGTCCATGCCACCTTGGTGCATCCATTAAATGCTCCAAACCAAAATTGGAGTGTTGTCCCTCTTTTAGGCATTTCTAGGTTTGGCATGCTACTTTTGGTTCCAAGGACTTGGGAGGCTGATGGATCAGTGTTTGTCCTTCCTTGGTCTCCCTCTGAGGTGTTCAGATGGATAAACTTGTTTGTCATTTGCAAAATTTGCTCAAATCGAGCAAAATGCACAAATCTGCCTTGCCATGACAGTTTGCAGTAAGGCACATTGCCATTGTCATATCTCATGGCTCAAATGGAATTTGATGGAGTTCTTGGCCATTTTGGAAAGCTCTTATATGATACAACACATGTGTGATCATAGTTTGTGTAGCGTGGTTTTTGTGGTTTTGAATCACTATCGCTTTGGTACTACAGTTCGATTCATTTTTTATCCTGTTGAGCTGATTAATGAAGGGAAATAGATGTCTCCAATTAACCCTGCTTGCAAACTGAGATTAAATAGTCAAAACTGTTGGTTTACAGATGCTATCAAGAGGGGGTTCTTCTTTAGGGTTATTTGCTTAAGAACAGTGTCTAGGCTATTCGTAGGATGTTAGGTCGGATGCTTTTCGATTGATGTATGAAGGTACGGGATTTTGGGTTTTTGATTAGTATGCTAGCTAAGATTTTTGCAATCTTATGCCTACGTATTCCCGAAACAGGGAAATCAGAGTGATCGTAGTTTCTCCTATTCTAAGGCAGGAAAAAGGTGTTTTGGTGTCTTGTTCAAAGCCCAAGATTGAAGCTAAATGGGTGATTTGTATCTTGTTCAAAGCCCAAGATGTGAAGCTGAAGGGTCTATTTGTATCTTGTTCAAAGCCCAAGATGTGAAGCTGAAGGGTTTATGCTGAGAGAGAATTTGTCATCTCTAAAGAGGAGTTGTTGATGTTTGTATGCTGTGAGCAAGGCACAACTTTGATGCTAAAAGGTTGATTAACTCAACCGGGGTTTTCTTTATACAAAGCCTAAGAGGAGGCTAGAAGTTGACTTTTCCGAGGAAAATGTTCTTTCTGTCTTATACAAAGCCAAAGATTGAGGTTAAAAGGGTTTGACTCAACAAGAGAGTTTTTCATACTCAACAAGAGAGTAATTTGGTGTCTCGTATGAAGCCTGAGACAGAGGCGAAAAGGGAAGATGGACTCAACGAGAGAGTCTAAAAAGGTGATTGACTCAATGAGAGAGTCTGAGAGTTTATTGACCCAACAAGAGAGTCTTTTATACTCAACAAGAGAGTGTTTTGCTGTCTCGTACGAAGCCCAAGATAGAGGCTAGAAGGAAATTGACTCAACAAGAGAGTATGAAAGTTAATTGACCCTACAAGAGAGTCTTTTATACTCAACAAGAGAGTGTTTTATATGTGTCTTGTATGAAGCCCAAGACGGAGGCTAAAAGTGATTGACTCAACAAGAGAGTCTTTTATACTCAACAAGAGAGTGTTTTTATATGTTTTGTACAAAGCCCAAGACGGAGGCTAAAAGTGGTTGACTCAACAAGAGAGTCTTTTATACTCAACAAGAGAGTGTTTTTATATGTCTTGTACAAAGCCCAAGACAGAGGCTAAAAGTTGGTTGACTCAACAAGAGAGTCTTTTATACTCAACAAGAGAGTGATTTTCTATCTCGTACGAAGCCCGAGATGGAGGCTAAAAGTGGGTGACTCAACAAGAGAGTCTAAAAAGGTTAGCTCCGTTGGGGAGAATCATTGTACAAAGCCTAAGAGGAGGCTGTCTTACCACCGTGGATTCGGGAGATCCGGAGGCGGGTCCAAGTATGGGGAACTCTCATGAGAGAGACCAGGTTTCTGCCTATGTTTGAAATGGAACTTGAGAATGTCTTTGAGATTCAATGGTCTTAGACTGTCTAAGTCTAGAGTTTAATCTTTTGTACAATGCCCAAGTGGAGGCATGGGCATTAAGGGATGAGTATCAACCCTAAAACGGCCGGAGTTTTTTGACGCTGGAAAGACTGCTCTAGTAAAGGATGACTAAGTTCTGTCTTGTACCTTTAAGAGGTCATCGAGGTCCTTGTATGAAGCCCAAGAGAAGGCATGATAACTTTTAAGAAGTCGAAGGGTCCTTGTACAATGCCCAAGAGGAGGCGGGGATGCTTTTAGGAAGCCCATGGGTCCCCAAACCCCGATAAGTTCAAGACATGCTATTCACCGAGAATAGATCAAGCCAGGAAAGTCCGAGAATTTGGAAGAAACTCAAGAGATGCCATTCACAGAGAAAAGATCATCTCTGGAGAGTTAGAGTTTCTTTGACAATGTCTAAGGGTCACAGTCTGAGAAAGGGTTCACCGAGAATGCTTCCTTTCGCGTCTCCATATTGTTTAACCCCAAGAGGAGGGAAGACTGTATTTGGAAATCCTATAGAGATCTAGTTTTGTTTGTATTTAAGAGTGACCAACAGGGGTTTACCTAGTGCTAGAGTAGTTGTCGTGGAACACTCTAAATAGTTATACTAGTATTACACAGTGGATATTTGACAAGTATATAAAAGTTTGTGAAAGAAGACTTACAGTGAAACAACTCCACAATACAGTTATATACATATGAAAGCGGTAAATGAAAGCGGATAAACACTTACCCATTGTAGAGCTTCCATGTTGTTTAGTTAGTTATTTAACAAAGAAAGTTTTGATAACAACATATTCAAAATCAAAGGAGAAAGTATTGTTGAAAAGATTGTGGGGCTTACAACTCGAGGAGAGGCCCAAGGTTTTATCAGTGATTGCACTGTTGTTTGAATTCGTACAGTGGGACTTATACAATATGTGCGGCCCAAAAGGTTTTCTGTACAAAGGGATGGGTCTTACACTCTCTCAAGAGGCCCAAAGAGTTTAAGGAAAAGAAATGGGGCTTATAACATGAGGGTAGGCCCAGATGATTTGTTTTTGAACTAGCGATTGTGCCGAGATTTTTGAAAGTACCGTGGGTCTTATACAATGACTGAGGCCCAATTAATTTTGGTTTCAAAAAGAGGTTGGATCTTACACTCTATTAAAGGCCCAAAGAGGTTATTTTTGTACAAGAGATGAGGCTTACAGCTCAAGGAGAGGCCCAAAGGTTTTTGTTAAAAAGGCGACGATCGCGCCGAACTTTTTGATGGTATTGGGACTTATACAATACACTGAGGCCCAAATAATTTTGGTTTTCAAAAAGGGGTTGGGTCTTACACTCTATTAGAGGCCCAAAGAGTTTAAACATGATTGATGAGGGTGAAAACAAAGAAATCCTAATTTTGTTTTTCTTTAAAAGTAAATATTTCAAGAAAATAAATAAAATGATAAAGATACCAAATAGATTTGAATGAACCACTTGTGATTTTTGTTTAAGGTTTGAAAAATGAGGTTTTAATCACAAGATGATTGAGAACTCATTTGGTTTTTGATTTCCAAGATTAATATTCATTTTAAAAATGTTTAAAAACAATTAAAATGAATTTATTCATAAAAATACTAACTATATTAAATAAATAAAATAACTTTGTTTTTTTTTTTTTGTGGAATAAAATATTTCAACATTTTTGTGATTTTTTGCAAAAAGAACCAATAAAAAATAATTAAAATTGTGGAAGTTATTAATTTTTCAAACTATTAAAAATAATATGAGAAATAGTAAAAAGTGAAAAAAAAATAGCAAAAAGAGGGTCTGGGGCGAGGGGGATTCGAACCCCAGACCTCTTGTGTACAGCATGCGTGCCTTACCACTGGGGTGGTGATACATCCGTGTATTGAAACACAACCACAATATACAAGGCTTGCCTTGTATTTGGCCTGGCCAAGGCAAGGCAAGGCAAGGTTTTTGGTCAGAAAAGTGGAGGCCATAACTTTCTCATTTTTCCATGGATTGGGACAAAATTTAGGTCTATCCTGTCTATAATTTCACAAGGAATCCAATGGTGGTGGTGTTTTTTTTTTCAGATCATGCTCCTATTGAAAAACCCGACAGCGGTTTTGAAATAGGCCATGATTTGCATTTTCTGTGCTACCTCTTGGTACAGGTGTGAATTTCATGATAAATTGGGGCAAACACAACACATATAACATGTATAAGATGTGCATGATCAGTGGACATCAAAGGAAAGCATGATTCAAAGAATTCAAGTTGTGAGGCTTACCTCTTTTTTGAGCTTTTGTGTAATCTGCCAAGTGCTTTGTTCCAGAAATGATTTGATGCTTTGGACACCCTCAAATGATCTCTTAGAAGCTTTTAGGATGGTTGGAATCAGCTGGAAACCTCAGGAACAAGTTTGAGCTCTTTCTTGCAAAAGGGGCAAAAGTGGCCAAAATAGCAACTCTCTCAAATGGTGTTCCAGAAGTGGGGAACCATTTAGGACAATTCAAGGATGATATTTGGAGTGTGTTTGAGGTTTTATCTGGTTTGGAAAGTGACTGAATCAAGACATGGCTTGAAAAATGCACAAAAGTCCTATTTTTGAGGTTTTGAGAGGGGACTTTGTGATTTTGGTGTTACAGGTCACTTGTGAGAGATTGGACAGCTTATATATGACATATTGGATGTGTTTGGATCATGAGTGTCATAACCCAAATTTTGACCACTAAGATTTCCTATCATTGTGCAAATCATCATCACAATATGGATGAACCATCAGTCTCCCCAAAGATGTGTGAGCACTCACTACAAACAATAATTAGGGTTTCAAGCCCTCTTTGAGCCTTAGACAAAAGATCAATCAAGGAATGAAATGATCTTCAACTTGTCTAACCTCTCAAACATCCACAATGGATCAAGAGAACTCCCACAACAAGAATCTAGCACAATGTTGCAGCATTCCAAGTGGATTAAGCCTTAAGATCGCCAGTGTCACCAAATTAGGGTTTGGTCGACCAGGGCCTCCAGATGGAAATTTTCCTCTGGGCATGAGCCAATGCTTCAAAGCATAACCTAATATACTCCATGTGACATCATGGACCCAATCATCAATTCAATTTTGACCTCAGGGGATGCATTCATCAAAAATTAGGAATTAGGGTTTCTTGACCTAATTCACCCTCCCAAGTTGACTTTTGGGACAAATCATGAGCCAAGACCTCAAGAGAGGATTTGAGGGTATCTAATAAACCACCTTGATCCATTTACAACAATGGATTGATCCAATAAGCTTGGTTCCCAAGTTTCAGGTTAATCAGAACCACAGTTAGGGTTTCGCGGAAAAAATCAACTGTACCTTTGACTTTTGACCAGGACATGCTCCCAAACCCTAGGACATGATTCAATACACCCTATAACACCTATGAAATCAATCCATCAAGTTTTATTTAGGTTAAGGACTTGATTTCATAGACGATCGCACAGTTTGGAATTCATCTGATAAAAAGTCAATTGTGCCCAAAAGTCAAAGTTTGACTTTTTGATTTTTTGGTCAATTATGGTTCCTTAACCCTAAAATGATGTTAATGTGTGATTGGAATCATCATTCATCAAGAAAAATAAGAAAAGTTGGATAACTTGTAAAAGGGGTAACCATAAAAACTTAGAAATTTTTCTAAGTTATTAAACAAAGTGGCTAGGGTACCAACTTTGGAGGATCATAACTCCTAAACCACCAGGCCATTTTTCCCCATTCAAAGTTGGATTTGTAGCTCTCATGGCCCTCTACAAAATCTTCAAACATAACTAATTCCAATTCCTCATGGATTTTAAGTTATGGAATGATAAAATTCACAAAAAGTGAAAATGTCACTTTCTTCTAACACTTAGTGAAATTTTCAATAAGTCAGAATCTGTCTTACTTTT
Organism: Lathyrus tuberosus; assembly: GCA_022829125.1. NCBI lineage: Eukaryota > Viridiplantae > Streptophyta > Magnoliopsida > Fabales > Fabaceae > Lathyrus > Lathyrus tuberosus. Next base: position 6,686,146 of record JALAZF010000270.1, on the reverse strand, counting down.
TTCAAAATGTAAGGGCATTTTTCACTTGGATACAAAAAGTATCAAAACCAATTATGATCAAACAGTCGTTGTATCATATGAGGGATTTCCAAAATCGCCAAGAACTCCATCAAATTCCACTTGGGTCATGAGATATGACCATGCCAATATGCCTTGCTGCAACCTGTCATGGCAAGGCGGATTTGGGAGTTTTGCTCGATTTGCTCAGATTTTGCAAATGGCAAGAAATCTATCCATCTGAACACCTTAAGGGGGGACCAAGGAGGGACAAACCCTGATCCATAAGCCTCCCAAGTCTTTGGAACCAAAAGTAGCATGTAAAAACCTAGAAATCCCTAAAGAGGGGACAAGACTCCAATTTTGGTTTGGAGCATTTAATGGATGCACCAAGGTGGCATGGACTGAGCCTTTCCAATTGAATTCAGACAAGACTTATCCAAGACCAAGGGAACTAGCAGCCTGTACCCTAACCTCTAGTCAATGGCTAGAGGAGACTTGGATTCTCATTGATCAACATTGGCCAAACCTCTGCTGCAGTTGCCATTCACTATTGCAGCCAAAACAAACTTTCTCTACTATAAATAGAGCTCAATTGTGTTCAGTTTGAGTACACCAAAGTGTCATACCCTAAATTTTGACCACTAAGATTTCCCATCATTGTACAAATCACCATCACAATATGGATGAACCATCTTGCCTCATCAGTCTCCCCAAAGATGGGTGAACACTTACTACAGTCAAATTTAGGGTTTCAAGCCCTCTCAGAGTTCTTAGACAAAGGATCAATCAAGAAATGACATGATCTTCAACTTGTCTAACCTCCCAAACATCTACAATGGATCAAGAGGACTCCCACTTTTAGGATTAAGCATAAGGCTGCTCCCTTCCAGGTGGAACAAGCCTCAAGATCGCCAGTGTCACGAAATTAGGGTTTGGTCGACCAGGGCCTCCAGATTGAAATTTTCCTCTGGGCATGAGCCAATGCTTCAAAGCATATCCTAAAATACTCCATGGAACCTTGTGGGCCCTAGCATCAAGTCAATTTGACCTCAATGGATGCATACATCAAAAATCAGGAATTAGGGTTTCTTGACCTAATTCACCCCTAAGTTGACTTTTGGGACAAATCATGAGCCAGGACCTCAAGACATGATTTGAGGGTCTCCAACATACCACATTGATCCATTTGTAACAATGGATTTATCCAGGAAGTTTGAGCAGCAAGTCTCAATTTCATCAGAACCACAGTTAGGGTTTCGCGAGAAAAGTCAACTGTAGCTTTGACTTTTGACCAGGACATGCTCCAAAACCCTAGGACATGATTCAATACACCCTATAACACCTATGAAATCAATCCATCAAGTTTGATTTAGGTCAAGGACTTGATTTCATAGAGGATCGCACAGTTTGGAATTCATCTGATAAAAAGTCAACTGTGCCCAAAAGTCAAAGTTTGACTTTTTTTTTTGGGTCAATTATGGTTCCTTAACCCTAAAATGATGTAAATGTGTGATTCGAATCATCATTCATCAAGAAAAATCAAGAAAAGTGGGATAACTTGTAAAAGGCGTAACCATAAAAACTAAGAAATTTTTCTAAGTTATGAAACAAAGTGGCTTGGGTACCAACTTTGGAGGATCATAACTCCTAAACCACAAGGCCATTTTTCCCCATTCAAAGCAGGATTTGTAGCTCTCATGGCCCTCTACAAAATCTTCAAACACAACTCATTCCAATTCCTCATGGATTTTAAGTTATGGAATGATCAAATTCACAAAAAGTGTAAATGTCAGTTTCTTCCAACACTTAGTAAATTTTCACTAAGTAAAAATCTGTCTTACTTTTTTCAAAATGTAGGGGCATTTTTCACTTGGATCCAAAAAGTATCAAAACCAATTATGATCAAACAGTTGTTGTATCATATGAGGGATTTCCAAAATCGCCAAGAACTCCATCAAATTCCACTTGGGTCATGAGATATGACCATGCCAATATGCCTTGCTGCAACCTGTCATGGCAAGGCGGATTTGGGAGTTTTGCTCGATTTGCTCAAATTTTGCAAATGTCAAGTAAATCTATCCATCTGAACACCTTAAGGGGGGACCAAGGAGGGACAAACCCTGATCCATAAGCCTCCCAAGTCTTTGGAACCAAAAGTAGCATGTCAAACCTAGAAATCCCTAAAGAGGGGACAAGACTCCAATTTTGGTTGGAGCATTTAATGGATGCACCAAGGTGGCATGGACTGAGCCTTTCCAATTGAATTCAGACAAGACTTATCCAAGATAAAGGGAACCAGCAGCCTGTGCCCTAACCTCTAGTCAATGGCTAGAGGAGACTTGGATTCTCATTTATCAACATTGGCCAAACCTCTGCTGCAGTTGCCATTCACTATTGCAGCCAAAACAAACTTGCTCTACTATAAATAGAGCTCAATTGTGTTCAGTTTGAGTACACCAAAGTGTCATACCCTAAATTTTGACCTCTAAGATTTCCCAACATTGTGCAAATCACCATCACAATATGGATGAACCATCTTGCCTCATCAGTCTCCCCAAAGATGGGTGAACACTTACTACAGTCAAATTTAGGGTTTCAAGCCCTCTCAGAGTTCTTAGACAAAGGATTAATCAAGAAATGACATGATCTTCAACTTGTCTAACCTCCCAAACATCTACAATGGATCAAGAGGACTCCCACTTTAAGGATTAAGCATAAGGCTGCTCCCTTCCAGGTGGATCAATCCTCAAGATCGCCAGTGTCACCAAATTAGGGTTTGGTCGACCAGGGACTCCAGATGGAAATTTTCCTCTGGGCATGAGCCAATGCTTCAAAGCATATCCTAAAATACTCCATGGAACCTCGTGGGCCCTAGCATCAAGTCAATTTGACCTCAGGGGATGCATACATCAAAAATCAGGACTTAGGGTTTCTTGAACTAATTCACCCCTAAGTTGACTTTTGAAACAAATCATGAGCCAGGACCTCAAGACATGATTTGAGGGTCTCCAACATACCACATTGAGCCATTTGTAACAATGGATTTATCCAGGAAGTTTGAGCAGCAAGTCTCAATTTCATCAGAACCACAGTTAGGGTTTCGCGAGAAAATCAACTGTAGCTTTGACTTTTGACCAGGACATGCTCCAAAACCCTAGGACATGATTAAATACACCCTATAACACCTATGAAATCAATCCATCAAGTTTGATTTAGGTCAAGGACTTGATTTCATAGAGGATCGCACAGTTTGGAATTCATCTGATAAAAAGTCAACTGTGCCCAAAAGTCAAAGTTTGACTTTTTGATTTTTTGGTCAATTATGGTTCCTTAACCATAAAATGATGTTAATGTGGGATTGGAATCATCATTCATCAAGAAAAATCAAGAAAAGTGGGATAACTTGTAAAAGGGGTAACCACAAAAACTTTGAAATTTTTCTAAGTTATGAAACAAAGTGGCTAGGGTACAAACTTTGGAGGATCATAACTCCTAAACCACAAGGCCATTTTTCCCCATTCAAAGATGGATTTGTAGCTCTCATGACCCTCTACAAAATCTTCAAACACAACTCATTCCAATTCCTCATGGATTTTAAGTTATGGAATGATCAAATTCACAAAAAGTGAAAATGTCACTTTCTTCCAACACTTAGTAAAATTTTCACTAAGTAAGAATCTGTCTTACTTTTTTCAAAATGTAGGGGCATTTTTCACTTGGATCCAAAAAGTATCAAAACCAATTATGATCAAACAGTTGTTGTATCATATGAGGGATTTCCAAAATCGCCAAGAACTCCATCAAATTCCACTTGGGTCATGAGATATGACCATGCCAATATGCCTTGCTGCAACCTGTCATGGCAAGGCGGATTTGGGAGTTTTGCTCGATTTGCTCAAATTTTGCAAATGGCAAGTAAATCTATCCATCTGAACACCTCAAGGGGGGACCAAGTGTAATACCCCAAAATTTGCTCTTCCCTTTTGGCATCATAGCATGGCATTATCATTTATCATATCATATCCATCTCATTAGCATTGCATTGCATTTAACATAGAAAAATGAAGCATGGCATCCTTCTTACCATCAGGGCATGTGATCAGGTGGAAGGTGGACAATCAAGGGATCATTCAAAGCACAAAAAGGTCAATCAAGTGCCCTCAAGGCAAGCCAAGAGGTCTTTCATGTCTCATCCCATCTCAATTGATCTTCCACAACCTCAAGGATAAGAGATACAATGGGAGATTGAAGCACTACATATTTCACTATGCAAGAGATTCAAAAATTGAAGGAAAACCCTCAAAAGAGATAGCTCATTGATTCAAAATCATTCTCAAGTGGCATTTCTCATCATCCTTTAAGAGGATACACAACATACTCTGAGGAATTTGGATTTGGAAGATGTGCAATTTCCTCCTAACCAAAGGGGGTCAAAACTAGGGTTTCCCATTAAATCAGGGAATCTTTGATTTTTTGGACAAAGCTTGTTGTCATGGTATTCTACATGTTCTTAAGTGTATATGTGTGGAAGATTGCATCTCAATTGGTTTTAGAAGTGGTTCAATTGGAAGAAAGATCAAGAATCAGAGAAATTGGGGCAAAGTCAAATAATCAGAGGAAAAAGTCAACTCTTGACTTTTTGAGCCCAAAATCATGAAATTCATGTTGCATATGTCCAATGTACAAAATTTGGTCAAGAAACTCCAAAGGAATCATGAAAAAATCAAGATGTGGAAAGTTGCCATTTTTGGATGAAGTAGGGTTACTAAAAATAGCAAGTTTTGGCCATTTTGCATCAGAATTTGAACCAAGGCCATTTAAATTTGGAGCACCAAATGAAAAATCCACTCTGCCTCAATGAAAGATCTTGTTTTAAGCTTCAAATCCATGTGTGGAACATCTCCATTGGGTAAAAATTGAGTGAGATATGATTGATCAAAGTTTGAGCAAAGTAGGTTCAAAACTAGGTCATGACCAAGATTTTCAGGGCACGCGCGCGGTCATTTTAACAAACATGTGGTGGGCCTAATGTCCACTTATTTTTCTCATGGTTAAAGGCCTCAAATGAAAAACTTGTCAACATCAATATTGTTCCTTGCAATGCCCTCTTCAATGTTCATGTTGGGCAAAATTTCATCTGATCAAGTTATGATGGAGAAATAGTGGCCTCAAGTCATGGTAATCATGCTGAAAATCCAGGTGCCAAGATGCCTTGTCAACCAACCAGTTGCCACGCCCTTCTATCAGTCCCAAATGTGGATGTTATAAGTCATTTTGCAACTTATTTCAAGCCTCATTTCAATTCATTTTTCATACCAAACATGTTCTACTATGTGTCCTCTCTCCAATGACCCCAAGAATTCATCAAATCATCCATTAAGTAGGGAGAATTTCATTGGCAAAGTACCATAATTATCACTGATGCAGTAAATGATGTTAGTAGGCTGTGTACACGATTTGGTTCAGTCATCCCACAAACACTTCATGTACTTTATTTCCTCATTTGAACAAACATCCTTATGACCATACTTATGCATATCAGCCATCATACATTGTGAAGGAAGGTTTTCAAAGGAGAAACTTGTACCATAAGCAATGCCATGACATGCTGCATAACATAACCTCATCATCCCAGCTTCACTCTCATCCTCACCACAACTGTCATAAGCTTAACCTCACCATATCACAGCCATGGATAACTCGCCCTAACTAACTTGGCTCAGTTAGTTAGGGTGGACTCAGCATAACCACTTTAACTCAGTTAACCTCACTCAGTTTAACCGTGGTTAAAGCCTACTATAAAACAAAATCTCACTTCACATTTTCATTCAGCTTCATTTCTCTCATTTTTCACTTCAAAACACTTCAAATTCTCCCTCACATTCTCTCTACTGTCTCTCTGATTTCACACGATTTTCACCATCTTCCATTCATATTTCATCTTCATCCTCATCAAGGTTTCACTTCTGATCAAGAACAAAAGAGAAGAAGTTCAGTTCATCAATGGCAGCTTAGTTCAGTTGAGTTTTCGTTGTGGTTTGCTTCAAGATCTCAAGTTTAGTGGCATTTATTTTGTTCCACTCAAGAGCATAGGAGGATCATCTCTGGTCTTCTGTTACTTTGAAGAACTTCAAATTCAGGTTTCTTCTCCAACCTTCGTTTTTCTGAAATTTCACTTGTTTTCTATTGTTTTGAGCTTCTTAGAAGCTATGTTGAATCCGGCTAGTTGATAGGCCTCTTAGAGGCATAGTTTCAAAAACCTAGGGCATGATTTGATTTCCTCTGTTCTTGCTATGTGTGTGTGCTTTGTGATTTTTATGAGCATATTCATGGTGTACATAAGCTCAGCTTTCGATTGGTATACATTTTGTGCATTTTGGTGAGGTTTGAAAGTTGCAGACGGTGGTGATTGACCGGAGAAGGTGACCGGAGGTCCCTCTCCGGCCGGTGGTCATTATTTTAGGGTTTCTTGCCAGAATGAATGTCAGCCGTATGATGTTGTTGATCCAACGCACGAAAACACGCCAGCACATTAAAATACTTGTGCCTCTCACGTGGTTCTTCTGATTTTATTTTTAAACGTGGTGTGGTGTGGTACATGGTAGGGAGTGTGGACCTGCACGCATGTTCTTTGATTTTGGTTACTTTGACTCTTACGTTGACCAGACTTAATCCAATGGTGTGAATTGATTGACTTTTTTGTTGACTGAGTGAGCATGATAGTTAGTGTGTATTGCGCAGACTTGGACCTAATTAGATTGCTACCCACACCCCCATGTTTTCAAGCCCAATTAATTTGAACTGCATAATTGCTATGTTCACACCCCCCTTCCCTTTGCATTTCATTTTATTTTTCTATTTTTTATACACGTTTACTTTTTAATTTTTAAAAATACTAAAATGCATAATAAAATTCTACAAAAATTCATGTGTATTCTTAAAACATTTAGGAAATTTTTCATGATTTTATTTTCTGATTTTATGACCATTTTGCCCCTGTTCCATTATTTCTTTTGAATTTCCATTTGCATGCATACTTAATGTGACATATGATTTTGTGCATTTTTGTTCTTGATCATAAAAAATGATTTTGATGCCTTTCTTTTTGCATTGTGGTCACAATATGTTGAGGTATGTTTGAGATTTATGAGATGATTTTTAAGTCTTTTTTGGATGACTTTTGATGTGTTGCTTTGAGCATGAATACATGAAACTTCCATGAGACTTTGACCTAATTGTTGAGTGACTTTGGTTCTGATTCATTGCTTGTGGACTTGATATGTTGATGGCATGTGTTCAAGGTGTCTGATTGGTGAAAGTCATAATTTTTGAAGCATGTTTGCTATTTGTTTGAAGCATGAAGTTTAACTTGTTCATTTTGTGAATGCATGCCTCATGTTTGGTTTGCTTGATCATGAAGGCACTTGTGCCATGAGTTGTGGTTTTGTTTGAGGATGTATAGCATGTTAATTGACTTCTGATTGTGACATTTGGGTTTCATCTTTGCATGTTTGATGTTTATCTTGCACCTTAAGTCACTTGTTTCACAAGTATGAACCACATTCACATCACTTCACCTTTTCTTCTTTGCTTCTTGTTGGCTTGAGATTTTGTTTGCATGATTTAGTATGCCCATTTAGGATAACATTAGGTTGTGTAAATATGAGTTACATTCTGACTTGGAAGCATGTATAGCATTCAATCTCATTTTACTTTGTTTGTCAACTTGTTTGAATTTGATTTGTTCATTATACCTTCTTACTTTACTTGTAAGTGATTGTGCTAACCATGTAGGGGCTTTGGTAAGTTTCAATTGAGTGTGGATAAGGAATCCACATTCAACTTCTATCCTTTCTCTTTTACAATTTCATTTTGTGTTTTGTTAAGCACTTATGTGTTTTCTTTTAATAACTCATTACTTTCCCTTTTGAATTACAATTCATCTTCCACTTTGGAAGTGAATTGTTTAATTCTTTCTTTCTTTAGACTTTAGGTTGAAACCTCACAAACCTTTAGGATCTCTTTAATCTTCAATTAGGATTGAGTCTTAGTCCATATAGGTTTTACCTTTTCTCCTCCCTTGAGTCTCTTTTCTCATCTCAAAGAAAATTCAAAACATATAATAAAGGTAGGCATTTATTGCATTTAGGCCTTTCATATAAAGAAAAGATTATAAGGGGTCTTCTCTTGTAATCTTAGAATGTGTAGCATATAGCCCATCTTGGGTCAATGTGTTAAACATTTGATCTTGTATGCGGGACTTAAATGCAATACTTGTTGAAGGTGCAAATAATAAAAAACACTTCTTCATTTCTTAATTAACAAAAACACTTAATAAACACAAGTATGCTAGTGTGTTTGAACCTTGACAATTGGAGCTAAGTGTGGGGGTCTTCTTCACTCTTAGTATGCTTTCTTACCCATTCCATCTTGGAATGTGAGAATGTACACATTCCAATGACTAAGATTCAGATACACTGTCATATGCAAATAAATGGAAAAAACTTCTAAAAGGCAAAAACAAACAATAACGTCTTTCCTTCGGGAATTCTTTTCTCATCTCATTCATTCTCAACGCACGAACGCGCTTCTACTCGTTCTCTTGCAAGATGGTAACGCACTCGGACCAGCGAGCCTGCAACACCTGAGCTAGAACGTAAGCCGTTCTCTAAAAAACACAAACAATTCATCCCTAGTGAGGGGAACTACGTCGCTCTGATTCTCATGCTCCCGATGAGATACGTAGGCAGTGGGGTAGGGCCCATGCGAGCACTTCTTTTATTTTCCCTACATTTGTTTCTCTTTCTCTTTCTCTTTCTCTTTCTTTCAGTTCCATTTCCAGCATCCTTTTCTATCACCCTTTGATCGAGACAAGCAAGCGTGGATCCCATCGGGTACGATGGACGCGTGGGGGTGCTAATACCTTCCTCTCGCGTAACCGACTCCCTTACCCACTTCTCTTGGTCGTAAGACCATGCTTTTCCTTTCCCTCAGGTTTACGCGGTGTTTCCTTTCCCTCTCTTGGGATAAATACACATTGCTGGCGACTCTGTTCGGTGCCACTTTCGCGTTTGTACTTGGATGAAAATCCCGGGAGCGACAGCTGGCGACTCTGCTGGGGACAATGAGGTTGACCTATTGCTGGTCCATCCCTAAGCGAGTCAATCCTAGCGCTTGTCTGCTTTTCTTTCATTGGGTGTTTACTGTTGTGTTGTATTTACTGTTTTATTGTATGGTTATTTACTGCTTTACTGTACATTACTGTATTTACCGTATTTTAGCATTTTCATTTCATATGATATATTATGCTATACTGGACTGTGTTGTTTTCTGTTCGGCGGGCGGGATTTCTGAGAGATAAGCCCATTACACAGGCTTGAGTATACACTTAGAATTAGAGTGGAGAGTAGTGGGACCTACGTGCCGTTTGGAGTGCGTTGGGTGTTCACGAAATTCACAGCTAGACGAGGCTATCTTGGGACACGTCGTGGCATACGCATCTTGCGTATTCCAGGATGTAGATCTAGAGAGCTGTCGACTCTAGTGACCGATCATGAGGACCTTAGTGGAAATATCCCTCTTTAGTGGTGACAATGGCAGACCACATTCTGTGGCAAACCCATTCGCACCCGAGGGCCCACTTTGGAACTTGCATAGGAGGACCTTTATTTTCTAAGGGGAGTCAGTGGACGACCTCTTTGATTGGCATAGCATTGTATCCTACGGGCTGAATGTGCTATTGCTTCTCAAACCTCCGAAGCTGACAAGCCTTATTTTCTAAGAACCACATGTGAGCATGGGCGGGATGTTTACAGGTTTGCAGGAAACCCAGCCTCCTACCTACCTTACTCGTGATTCTATGATGATTTCAGACATTGTATCCTATGACAGTGATTTAAGTGTTCATCTCAGATATTGCCAGATTCAGTACAGAGACACAGTGCACACAGTTCAATACAGACACCGACACTTGATTACCTGATCACATGCCCTCTTGCATTGCATTATCATATCATAACAGTTATGTTTGTCATTTTCAGGTGCATAATACATTTCTGATTCCGATCCATGGGTTCAACAGAGATCGTCGCCGAGAGAAAGAACAATGTGTCTTACAAGTTTCCAGATCCTGTCTTGGATTCATTGCTCAAAGTTATAGATATGGCTGGTCCGGGTATTCTTGATAGGTTTCAGAAGAGCTACGGGAATTTGGTTGGGATGGTCCGTACAATCACCAAGTATGAGCATGATGCTTTACACACTCTGCTGCAGTTCTACGAGCCTTCGTTGAGGTGCTTTCTTTTTTCAAATTACATTTTGATGCCAACACTGGAAGAATTCTCATTTATTTTGGGAATTCCGATCACGTCGGCAATACCATTCTTCTCTGGTAGTTCTCCCAGCGTAAAAGAAATTGCTGCTGCTTTACAAATGGATCAGACATTGATAAAGAGCGGTATGAGCAGTAAAAATGGAGTTAGCGGATTTCATTTAGAATTTCTGGCTGGACAGGCCCAAGAGGCTGCAAGTGCTAAAAATTGGACGGTTTACAATTCCATTCTGGCTCTCTGCATATATGGCCTAGTTTTCTTTCCCAATCAGCAAGACTTTGTGGATATGCAAGCAACGAGAGTTTTTGTCCTTAAAAATCCAGTCCCTACTTTGTTAGGAGATTTTTATCATTCTGTGCACTATAAGAATGAGAAAAGGAGGGGAGGATCTGTTAGTTGTTGCACTCCACTGCTGAGTCATTGGTTTTTCAAACATTTGCCTCAGACAGGTGCCTTTGTGGAAACCAAAGATGTGGCGAAATGGTCTAAACGATTGATGAGTTTAACTGCTGATAACATTGTATGGTTTGACCACCGGTTATTGAGAATAGAGCTGGTCACAAGATGCGGAAATTTTCCAAATGTGCCTTTGATTGGCAGAAAAGGAGGGATCAATTATAATCCAGTTTTGGCCATCCGACAGTTTGGGTATGCTTCCAGGGATCCTCCTACAGAGCAAGATGTGGAGGAATCTTTATTCTTCACAGGAACTAAAGATGCGAAGGTGGTAGAAGTAGTGAATGCTTGGAAAGATAAGCACAAAATTGGAAAAGCAGTTTTTGGAAAAGGAGATTGTAGATCTTATCCTGAATATGACAGGTGGATGGAGACGAAAGTAAAGGAATTGCTTTTACCCTTTTCAAGGGGACCTCTTTTATGTTCAGTACAGCCAGAACAACCCACCATGGTGGCTATTGAAGAATGTGAGAAGTGGAAGAAAATGGTCAGAGAGCTGCAGATAGAAAATTCTGGAATGAGCAGATGTCTTCAGAAAGCTCTAGCTGACAACAAAGAGTTGGAAAAGAGAGCCTTGAAAGCGGAAAAAACCTTGGCTGACAAAGAGGAAGATTTTGATGACCGAGCTCGGTACTTTCGGAAACTTACTTTGGGAGCAGATGACACTAGTCAGGCTCACAAGATTACAAAACAGGCTTTAGCCCGAAGCAAGGATTCATTAGCTCAACTTCGTCAAGCTTGGGATGAAGTCAGAATTGAAAATGCCGAGTTAAAGGATCAGTCGAAGACTAAAGACGAGGAGCTTAAAAAGGCACATGAGCAGAGGAGAAAGTATCGGGAAAGTCTCGATAAAAGTCAAGAGCAGTTAGAAGAAGTTAGAAGCCAGTTGAAGAATACCAAGAAAGAGCTTGAAGAAGTCATGATAGAAAGGGAGATACTCAAGACGCAAGCTGGCATAAAGAGACACAAAGGAGTGTGTGATGACGAGGCTCTGATGCTGCACATGGGTTCTTTAACTGAAGCTCTTGAGAAAAGGGATGTCTTGATCAAAGAAATGATTGAAAAGCCGAATCACCAGCGTACCCGTATACTTTTTGAGGAGATCAAATACTCAAGTGATAAGCTGAAGGATGTGGAATTGTCAGATTGATGTTCTTTTCCCTGTATTTTGTTGTTAATGGCTACCATCAGGCTTGTTGATGGATCCATTTTTTCCTTGTATTGCATTTGCGGTTGAACCTTTCTTAAATGTACTTGAATATTTTGTTGAATGAGTATGAGCAGTTTTATTCAGAATTATTCTTTATCAGATAGCTGCGCACAAGCACATGACCACGACACGTCTCTCTATATCACAATTTCTGGTCTTCAGAATTCTGTGGTTGGATTGGAATCAGGGTATAAAGCACCTCGGAAATGACAAACATGGCATTGCATGGCATTGCATATCATTTTGCATTTTTTGTTACTTGCTTTTCAGGTACTCGTTGCGGGGTCTCTAACCTTTATTTGGTTTCAGGCAGTATAGCGGAGAGTCATATTCACCGATATTCGACGCGAAGGAATCAAGTAAGAATCATGGATCAAGTGCAAAGTGATTTGGCGGAAATGAGGGCGCGTATGGACCAGTTCATGACCCTCATGACTGGCATGGCGCAAAATCAGGAGAGACTGAGGCTTCTGGTAGAGCGTCCCGACAATGGGCCCGAAGGTGATCAGCGTGACAATTCACAGGGACATGGCATTCCTCCTCCCGGTGGCAACCCTCCTCCTGGTGGTAACAATCGGGGTAATGGAAATGGTAGGCATGCTGGTGTTACTCTTGAGGATACTCTGGAAGACCAATTTACTCTGCTGGATGCTGATGTGGGTAATCAAGGTGATCGAAGGTATGATGAGTTAGCAGAGAAGATCAGGGCCATAGAATGCAAGAACTCTATGGGTATTGATGTTACCAGCTTGGGGCTGGTCTCAGGAGTCAGAATTCCCCCTAAATTCAAACCTCCCACTTTCGATAAGTATCACGGCAATGTGTGTCCCCAAACGCATCTTCAAGCTTACTTTGGGAAGATTTCAGCCCATACGGATGACGAGAAGCTATGGATGCACTATTTTCAGGACAGTCTGGCGGGGGCGTCCTTGACCTGGTACATGAAGTTGAATAGAGCTGCTGTGAAGAATTGGAAAGATCTGGCAGAAGCGTTCCTGAAGCAATACCAGTATAATATTGACATGGCGCCCAACCGCACTCAATTGCAGGGGTTGTCACAGAATGCCAAGGAGAGTTTCAAAGAATATGCACAGAGGTGGAGGGAAATGGCTGCCCAGGTCCAACCTCCCTTGTCAGACAGAGAAATGGCAGATATGTTCATGGGCACCTTGCAAGGGGCCTATCTGGATAGATTAGCTGCTTGTCCGTCAACTGGATTTGCTGATATTGTGATTGCGGGAGAAAGAATAGAAAGTCTGTTAAAGCTTGGAAAGATCCAGGATGTGAGTGGGGCTGGCTCTTCGGGGACGAAGAAACCGTTTGCTAGTAACCAGAAAAGAAGAGAAGGTGATACGAATGCTGTGTTTAGAGGACGAGGCAGAGGGCGTTCTCGAGCTTATTATCAGGTAGATGCTGTGACAATCCCCACACCGTCTGTTCAGAAACAACAACCCCAACAACAAGTTCAACAGCAACAACCTTTTTTCCAGCAAAGGTCTAGACAGAGGGATCGTAAGATGGATCCTATCCCTATGACTTATGCCGCGCTGTTGCCCCGGCTACTCGAGTTAAAGTTGGTAGAACTCCGTACTATGAAAGCTCCGGTTGCCGGAAACCTGCCACCTAACTTCGATGCTAATGCTCGTTGTGAGTTCCACTCAGGTGCTCAGGGGCACTCCATTGAAAAATGCTGGGCTTTCCATCATAAAGTACAAGATTTGATTGATGCTAAAGCCATCAATTTCTCTCCCGCTCCTAATATTACTCAGCATCCCATGCCTGATCATAGCGCAGCAAATGTGTACGCTATTGAAGATGGGAGGAGATTGAATCTGGTGACAGATATCCGTCAAGTGAAAACTTCTTTGTTGGTTGTAAAAGATCGTTTATTGAAGGGACAGGTGTTCCCGGGCTGTAATCAAGATTGCTCTGAGTGCATGAATCAGGAGAACGGCTGTGATAAGTTGAAGATGGGTTTACAGAATCTGATCGATGAAGGATGTCTACAGTTCGACAGAGTTGTGAAAGACACTGATGAGATATCAACCGTGACCATCTATTACACTCCCGCTGAGATTCAAATGCCGGTCAATGCAGTTCCCGTGGCGAGTGTTGCGCCAGAAGGGCCCAGTCCTGTCACTATCACGGTGCCAGGACCAATTCCGTTCACATCCACGAAAGCTATCCCATGGCACTATGGGGCAGATGTATATTACGAAGGTAAAAAGCAGGAAGTTGAGTCGTCAGTCAGCCCAAATATTGATAATGTAGGGGGTGTAGGGGGCTTTACAAGGAGTGGAAGGTTGTTCGCTCCCCCAACCTTGAGAAGTGATAAGGAGGTAGAAGCTGCAGCAAAGGCTAAAGGTAAACAGGTGGTTGAAAGTGCACCTACACCTGAAGCAGAGACAAAGATTACTTTTGATAAGGAAATGGAAGAATTTATGAAGATAATCAAGAAAAGCGATTATAAGATTGTGGACCAACTGAATCAGACCCCTTCAAAGATTTCAATCCTGTCACTATTGATGTGCTCTGATGCGCACCGGCAGGCGTTGTTGAAAGTGTTGAAGAGTGCGTACGTGCCGCAAGAAATTACTGTTAATCAGCTCGAGGGCGTAATCTCCAATGTTAATGTCAGCCATGGCTTGGGCTTTACAAGTAGAGATTTGACTGTTGAAGGAAGAAACCATAATAAGGCTTTGCATATCACGATGGAGTGTAAGGGCGCAGTGTTATCTCATGTACTGGTAGACACTGGTTCATCACTCAATGTCTTGCCCAAGAAGGCATTAATGAAGCTGGAAGTTGACGGTTTGATCTTAAGGCCTAGTGAATTGGTGGTCAGAGCATTCGATGGAACTAGACGATCTGTGTTTGGTGAGGTGGAATTACCCGTACAAATTGGACCACAGGTATTCAAATCCACGTTCCATGTAATGGACATACAACCTGCATATAGCTGCCTATTGGGACGCCCTTGGATTCACGGAGCCGGGGCTGTTACTTCTACTCTACATCAAAAGCTGAAGTATGAGTTTGAAGGGCAGGTTGTGACAGTGTGTGGGGAGGAAGACATCTTTGTGAGTCACTTGTCCACATTCAAGTACATTGAAATGGATGGGGAAATTCATGAGATGCTGTGCCAATCATTTGAAGCAGTCAACATTGACGATGCACCTGAGTCTTCTTCTGTACCAGTTGGGGCTGGTACCTCCATTTCATCTTACAAACAAGCTGTCGAAGTCGTCAGGGCAGGCAACGCCCAAGGTTGGGGCCGGTTGATAGAGACCCCAATGAAGGAAGACAAATTTGGTATTGGTTATCATCCCTCTACAACTTCAGATGCGGGGAGCAGGGGACCCATTACTTTCAATAGTGGGGGAATTATCTACATGGACCAGTCTTGTGCAGCCACGGAGGATAGTGTTGACAGTGATTGTGACCTGGACAACTGGGTACGCCCTCATGTTCCGGGACAACAAGTGCAGAACTGGTTCGTTGAAGAAGTCATCCGGGTTACTCTTCAGACAGAGTAATTTTTCTTTGTTTTTTCTAACCATAATGCATGTCAAAATCTTGCGCTCTGCCCAAGGCGTATAGATTCATTTGTAGGGCCACCATGGTTGCATTTGCAATGTTTAATCATTAATAAAGGACGTTTTGCAATCAAATTTTGTTCTCTGTCTTTCAGTTTTTATTTTTGCACAAAATATATAAAATGGCAATGTTTCATTTTCTTTTGTTTTGCTTAAAAATAAATTCTAAAATAAGGCATGAACCCGTTCATGCAGACTTGATCCTCCGGATACCACTGATAACGATTTTGATATGGCCATGTATGACTTTGACAATCCGATTTATCAAGCCGAAGAAGGGGATGAGAAAGATTGTGAACTCCCTGAAGAACTGGCCAGATTGTTGAAACAGGAGGAAAGGGTCATCCAGCCTCATCAGGAGACTGTAGAAATCATCAATATTGGTACCAAGGACGCCAAGAAAGAGATCAGGATTGGTGCCAGCTTGCAAGCAGATGTGAAGCAAACTTTGATGGAAATGTTGCGCGAGTATGTTGACGTCTTCGCCTGGTCGTATCAAGACATGCCGGGGTTGGATACGGATATTGTCGTGCACAGGCTACCATTGAGAGAAGAATGTCCGCCAGTCAAGCAGAAACTTCGTCGGACTCACCCCGACATGGCCTTAAAGATTAAGGAGGAAGTCCAGAAGCAGTGGGATGCTGGTTTTCTTGCTGTGACAAAGTATCCTCCATGGGTAGCCAACATCGTGCCAGTACCGAAGAAAGATGGAAAAGTGAGAATGTGTGTGGATTATCGAGATCTTAATAAAGCTAGCCCGAAAGATGATTTTCCACTACCTCATATTGATGTGCTGGTCGATAATACAGCTCAGTTTTCAGTGTTCTCATTTATGGACGGTTTCTCCGGGTACAACCAGATCAAGATGGCACCTGAAGACATGGAGAAGACCACGTTCATTACTCCGTGGGGTACATATTGTTATAAAGTAATGCCTTTTGGGTTGAAAAACGCAGGGGCAACGTACCAGCGGGCGATGGTGACATTGTTTCATGACTTGATTCATAAGGAGATCGAATGTTATGTAGATGATATGATTGCCAAGTCGAGAACAGAAGAGGAACATCTGGTTAATCTGAAAAAGCTGTTTGAAAGGTTGAGAAAGTTCTGTCTGAGATTAAATCCAAACAAGTGCACGTTTGGGGTGCGTTCTGGAAAGTTGTTAGGTTTCATTGTGAGCGAAAGAGGAATCGAGGTTGATCCTGCCAAGGTGAAAGCAATACAAGAAATGCCTGAACCGAGAACAGAAAAAGAGGTTCGTGGTTTCTTGGGTAGATTGAACTACATTGCAAGGTTCATATCTCACCTAACAGCCACGTGCGAACCAATATTTAAATTGTTAAAGAAAGATCAAACGGTCAGGTGGAATGACGATTGCCAATTGGCATTCGATAAGATAAAAGAATACTTGCAGGAACCTCCGATTCTAATGCCTCCAGTTGAAGGGAGACCGCTGATAATGTATCTGACAGTGCTTGAAGGTTCCATGGGTTGTGTTCTCGGTCAACATGACGAGACAGGTAGGAAGGAGCATGCTATTTACTACCTGAGCAAAAAGTTCAATGATTGTGAGTCCCGATACTCAATGCTTGAAAAGACATGCTGTGCGCTTGCATGGGCCGCTAAGCGATTGAGGCAATATATGGTTAGGCACACGACCTTGTTGATTTCAAAAATGGATCCTATCAAGTATATTTTCGAGAAACCAGCATTGACAGGCAGAGTTGCACGGTGGCAAATGGTCTTGACAGAGTATGACATTCAGTACACTTCACAAAAGGCCATCAAAGGAAGTATCTTGTCCGATTATCTTGCGCAACAGCCAATGGATGATTACCAACCCATGAAGTTTGACTTCCCTGATGAGGACATCATGTTTCTCAAAGCTAAAGACTGTGAGGAACCACTCCCGGAGGAGGGGCCAGACCCTGAATCCAAATGGAGTCTGATGTTTGATGGGGCTGTCAATATGAATGGGTGCGGAGTTGGAGCAGTTCTTATCACGCCGGAAGGTGTTCATATGCCGTTCACTGCCCGAATAACTTTCGGATGCACCAACAATGAAGCAGAGTACGAAGCTTGTATAATGGGGATCGAGGAGGCGATTAATCTACGGATTAAAACCCTTGATATATTCGGTGATTCAGCTTTGGTAATCAATCAAGTGAAAGGGAGTTGGTACACGCACCAAGCAAATCTAGTGCCGTATAGAGACTATACGAGGAGATTGCTGACATTTTTCACAACAGTGAAACTGTACCACATTCCTCGAGATGAGAATAGGTTCGCTGATGCCTTGGCCACTCTGTCTTCCATGATCAAAGTGCAAGGATGGAACCATGTACCTAAGATTGAGGTATCCCGCCTTGACAGACCAGCATTTGTGTTTGCGGTCGATGCAACGTCTGATGACAAGCCATGGTTTTATGACATTAAGTGTTTCTTAAAAAGTCAAGAGTACCCGCCCGGGGCATCGTCCAAAGATAGGAAGACGTTGAGAAGGTTAGCTGGTAGTTTCTTCTTGAACAAAGATGGCGTGCTGTATAAAAGAAATTTTGACACGGTCCTGCTTAGATGTGTGGATAGACATGAAGCAGACTTGTTGATGATTGAAGTGCACGAAGGCTCTTTCGGTACTCATGCCGGAGGGCAGGCAATGGCTAAAAAGTTGTTAAGGTCGGGATATTATTGGTTGACTATGGAGTCAGATTGTTGCAAATATGCCCGCAAATGCCATAAATGCCAGATCTATGCAGACAAGGTGCATGTGCCTCCAAATCCGTTGAGTATCATGTCGTCGCCTTGGCCGTTTGCCATGTGGGGCATTGATATGATCGGAAAGATTGAGCCTACAGCTTCCAATGGTCATCGTTTCATCTTGGTGGCAATTGATTACTTCACCAAATGGGTTGAAGCCGCATCCTATGCCAATGTTACAAAACAAGTGGTCGCTCGTTTCTTAAAACGGGATATCATTTGCCGATATGGAGTTCCCGAAAGAATCATTACTGATAATGGTTCTAATTTGAACAATAAGATGATGGCTGAGTTATGCCGGGACTTCAAAATCGAACATCACAATTCTTCTCCGTACCGCCCAAAGATGAATGGCGCGGTCGAAGCGGCCAACAAAAATATCAAGAAGATTGTGCAGAAAATGGTTGTCACGTACAAAGATTGGCATGAGATGTTACCATTTGCTTTGCATGGGTATCGAACGTCGGTACGCACGTCCACTGGGGCAACCCCATTCTCACTTGTATATGGTATGGAGGCAGTGCTACCGGTTGAAGTAGAGATTCCGTCCCTCAGAGTTATGATGGATGTTAAGCTAGATGAAGCTGAATGGGTACGAGCCAGATTTGATCAGCTGAGCCTTATTGAGGAAAAGCGATTGGCGGCTGTATGTCATGGGCAACTATATCAGCGCAGAATGAAACAAGCATTTGACCAAAAGGTGCGTCCTCGGGTTTATAAAGTCGGAGATGTGGTACTCAAAAGGATCCTTCCTCCCAATACAGATCACAGGGGCAAATGGACTCCTAATTATGAAGGTCCATTCGTGGTTAAAAAGGTCTTTTCGGGCGGAGCTTTATTGCTTACAACCATGGATGGCGAAGACTTTTCATCTCCTGTCAACTCGGACGTAGTCAAAAAATACTTCGCATGAATAGACCCGCTGGATAATAAAAATAAAAAAATCCAGGCAAAAAAGGGCATCCCGGCGAACCAAAAACAGAATAAGGTTCGGGCAAAAATTAGGGATATAATTAAAAAAATTTTGTACACCCGGTAAGTTGAAAACCCGAAGGGGCAACTTAGGCAAAAAAGGGTATCCTGGTGGATCGAAAACCTGAAAGGGCGGTCCACACAAAAGAGGGATTTAAGCGAATGACTACGGTTTGAGTTATCTGTACCCTGTCACCGTTTGAACAACTGACGTTCTGAAGGATAGGAATCGGTCTGATCATTCCTCAGAAGGCAAGGTCGGGGAGTTTTGAAGACATACTGGTCATAACAGAATGGAAACTCAGTGGAATTCCGTTTTCACATTGCCATTAGGATAGTTTCTTTTCTCAATTTTCAGCGATCACCTCTTTCCAGGGATTGCTTCCAGATGTAATTGCCTATTCTGGGCTCTCAGTCAATAAATTGAATTTCAGTAAAAAGCTTTCTATTTTTGTTTTATTGCTTTGTTTGCAAAAACGTCCTAATTTTTGATAAAACATTGCATTTGAAAACATGGCAGCCTTGCAATAACATGCGCAGAAAAAATATTTGAAATTACTTCGAATGTTGAATACTCCCGGATGGTGGATTCTAGCCACGCAATATTCGGGGCATGTGGGCATATTCTTTTGTTGCAGGTAGCAGGTGCAGATGATTTTAAGCACAAGACCAGCAATAAATCACCCCACGCAAAAGACGGGGGCAATTATGGGTAAGGAGATCGGCGTTCATCGTTCGGTCGACGATTGTTCATAACGGGTCGATATCAGTGAATTAAGTTCAACTGGGTACCGTTGCATCTTATTAAGTCGATTCTCTCATCCAGTACTTCCAACAGCTACAAGCTTTTCTATATCGATAACGATCACAGGTTCCCCAAAAGAGTGGTCTCGTCGACACCGAAACTGATGGTCATTATCCCCAGCGAAGTCACAAGAGTTTGAAGAGGCTAGATCTTCTGTAAAATCCTCTTATGACATCCTTTGTGGGGACGAATTGTTGTGTTGTCCAAGCATGGGGCATGTTTGTTTCCCCAGCATGAAGTGTTGATCATCCCCAGTAGAGTTTGAGGACAGTTGGTCTTCTGTAAAATCCTCTCGAAAGGCGTTCCCCAACACGAGACGCTTTAAAGCAGTTTTCTCCAGCAGAGTTTGTTATAAACTCGTCATCCCCAACGGAATCGTCCAAAGGGAAAGCTCGCCTAACATGGGGCATTGTGGTACTTATCCTAAGCTTGACAGTCATATTCTTCAGCAGACTACTGTGGATTTGCTTTGGGTTTCCCCAACAGATCTCTAAGGACTCTTTCTAGCAAGTTGCAGTAGAATGTTCTAACCAGGATTTGCATATCCCTGGCAGAGTAGCCCTGATACCCAGCAAGATCGTATCTCTGGTCATGGTATCCCCACAGAGGTCAGCATCGAATCGTGTCAGCAACTCCCCAGCTGAGTTGTCGTTCTCCCCGCAGAGGTTTATCAGATCGACAGAATCTATTCCTCAACAAGGATGGTACAGCCTTTCCCCAGCCGGGTCAGAAGGTTGATAATCCCTATAAAGGATCTTGGGTTGAATAAATCCCCAAGCAGAGTTTTAATGGCTCATTTCCCCAGCAGGACGTCATTTAAAAATTCTCATCCCCAGCGGAGTTGCTGTGACCAGAATCCAGCCCCAAACAGATGGAATAATTCCTACCAGAGTCGTCATTCCCTCATATCTTAAAGTCCAATTTATTTTTGGCAAGCTTGACAATTCGAAGCAGACGGATTGTTCATCCATTCGCCAGCAGAGATATTATCCTTTTAGGAGTCTCCGAGATTAAATCATTGATTGTGGTTCCTCAGCGGAGTCGGCAGAGATGTCTGACGCAGATGCAGAGAGTAATTCAATTTTGAAATTCTAAAAGTCCAACAGTGGATTGGCGAAAGGTCCATCTAAGGGTGGCATATTCTCAAAGTCCAACAGTGGATTGGCAAAAGTCCGTCTTCGGGTGGCGAAAGTCCAACAGTGGATTAGCAAAAGTCCATCTTCGGGTGGCACGAAGCTGCAAAGTCCACCAGTAGTGTGGCAGGCCAGTAGTCGTCTGGAATTGCATAAAAGACATTATTAAAGTCCACCAGTAGTGTGGCAAGCCAGTAGTCGTCTGGCGTCGTTCAAAAAGACATTTCCAAAGTCCACCAGTAGCGTGGCAGGCCAGTAGTCGTCTGGAATTGCATAAAAGACAGTATTAAAGTCCACCAGTAGCGTGGCAAGCCAGTAGTCGTCTGGCATCGTTCAAAAGACAGATCTCTCCGACGTTTCATCGAGGACTCAATCCAGCAGTCTCGTTGGGTTTATATCCCTGTTATTCTTCATCATCCAGAGCAAATTTTTGGTTATATTTGGTATTCAATCACTATATACCTTGAAAGTCCGAAAGCAATTGCTTTCAGGCATTCAGGTCTACAGCGCTTGAATAGGGGCAGCTGTAATACCCCAAAATTTGCTCTTCCCTTTTGGCATCATAGCATGGCATTATCATTTATCATATCATATCCATCTCATTAGCATTGCATTGCATTTAACATAGAAAAATGAAGCATGGCATCCTTCTTACCATCAGGGCATGTGATCAGGTGGAAGGTGGACAATCAAGGGATCATTCAAAGCACAAAAAGGTCAATCAAGTGCCCTCAAGGCAAGCCAAGAGGTCTTTCATGTCTCATCCCATCTCAATTGATCTTCCACAACCTCAAGGATAAGAGATACAATGGGAGATTGAAGCACTACATATTTCACTATGCAAGAGATTCAAAAATTGAAGGAAAACCCTCAAAAGAGATAGCTCATTGATTCAAAATCATTCTCAAGTGGCATTTCTCATCATCCTTTAAGAGGATACACAACATACTCTGAGGAATTTGGATTTGGAAGATGTGCAATTTCCTCCTAACCAAAGGGGGTCAAAACTAGGGTTTCCCATTAAATCAGGGAATCTTTGATTTTTTGGACAAAGCTTGTTGTCATGGTATTCTACATGTTCTTAAGTGTATATGTGTGGAAGATTGCATCTCAATTGGTTTTAGAAGTGGTTCAATTGGAAGAAAGATCAAGAATCAGAGAAATTGGGGCAAAGTCAAATAATCAGAGGAAAAAGTCAACTCTTGACTTTTTGAGCCCAAAATCATGAAATTCATGTTGCATATGTCCAATGTACAAAATTTGGTCAAGAAACTCCAAAGGAATCATGAAAAAATCAAGATGTGGAAAGTTGCCATTTTTGGATGAAGTAGGGTTACTAAAAATAGCAAGTTTTGGCCATTTTGCATCAGAATTTGAACCAAGGCCATTTAAATTTGGAGCACCAAATGAAAAATCCACTCTGCCTCAATGAAAGATCTTGTTTTAAGCTTCAAATCCATGTGTGGAACATCTCCATTGGGTAAAAATTGAGTGAGATATGATTGATCAAAGTTTGAGCAAAGTAGGTTCAAAACTAGGTCATGACCAAGATTTTCAGGGCACGCGCGCGGTCATTTTAACAAACATGTGGTGGGCCTAATGTCCACTTATTTTTCTCATGGTTAAAGGCCTCAAATGAAAAACTTGTCAACATCAATATTGTTCCTTGCAATGCCCTCTTCAATGTTCATGTTGGGCAAAATTTCATCTGATCAAGTTATGATGGAGAAATAGTGGCCTCAAGTCATGGTAATCATGCTGAAAATCCAGGTGCCAAGATGCCTTGTCAACCAACCAGTTGCCACGCCCTTCTATCAGTCCCAAATGTGGATGTTATAAGTCATTTTGCAACTTATTTCAAGCCTCATTTCAATTCATTTTTCATACCAAACATGTTCTACTATGTGTCCTCTCTCCAATGACCCCAAGAATTCATCAAATCATCCATTAAGTAGGGAGAATTTCATTGGCAAAGTACCATAATTATCACTGATGCAGTAAATGATGTTAGTAGGCTGTGTACACGATTTGGTTCAGTCATCCCACAAACACTTCATGTACTTTATTTCCTCATTTGAACAAACATCCTTATGACCATACTTATGCATATCAGCCATCATACATTGTGAAGGAAGGTTTTCAAAGGAGAAACTTGTACCATAAGCAATGCCATGACATGCTGCATAACATAACCTCATCATCCCAGCTTCACTCTCATCCTCACCACAACTGTCATAAGCTTAACCTCACCATATCACAGCCATGGATAACTCGCCCTAACTAACTTGGCTCAGTTAGTTAGGGTGGACTCAGCATAACCACTTTAACTCAGTTAACCTCACTCAGTTTAACCGTGGTTAAAGCCTACTATAAAACAAAATCTCACTTCACATTTTCATTCAGCTTCATTTCTCTCATTTTTCACTTCAAAACACTTCAAATTCTCCCTCACATTCTCTCTACTCTCTCTCTGATTTCACACGATTTTCACCATCTTCCATTCATATTTCATCTTCATCCTCATCAAGGTTTCACTTCTGATCAAGAACAAAAGAGAAGAAGTTCAGTTCATCAATGGCAGCTTAGTTCAGTTGAGTTTTCGTTGTGGTTTGCTTCAAGATCTCAAGTTTAGTGGCATTTATTTTGTTCCACTCAAGAGCATAGGAGGATCATCTCTGGTCTTCTGTTACTTTGAAGAACTTCAAATTCAGGTTTCTTCTCCAACCTTCGTTTTTCTGAAATTTCACTTGTTTTCTATTGCTTTGAGCTTCTTAGAAGCTATGTTGAATCCGGCTAGTTGATAGGCCTCTTAGAGGCATAGTTTCAAAAACCTAGGGCATGATTTGATTTCCTCTGTTCTTGCTATGTGTGTGTGCTTTGTGATTTTTATGAGCATATTCATGGTGTACATAAGCTCAGCTTTCGATTGGTATACATTTTGTGCATTTTGGTGAGGTTTGAAAGTTGCAGACGGTGGTGATTGACCGGAGAAGGTGACCGGAGGTCCCTCTCCGGCCGGTGGTCATTATTTTAGGGTTTCTTGCCAGAATGAATGTCAGCCGTATGATGTTGTTGATCCAACGCACGAAAACACGCCAGCACATTAAAATACTTGTGCCTCTCACGTGGTTCTTCTGATTTTATTTTTAAACGTGGTGTGGTGTGGTACATGGTAGGGAGTGTGGACCTGCACGCATGTTCTTTGATTTTGGTTACTTTGACTCTTACGTTGACCAGACTTAATCCAATGGTGTGAATTGATTGACTTTTTTGTTGACTGAGTGAGCATGATAGTTAGTGTGTATTGCGCAGACTTGGACCTAATTAGATTGCTACCCACACCCCCATGTTTTCAAGCCCAATTAATTTGAACTGCATAATTGCTATGTTCACACCCCCCTTCCCTTTGCATTTCATTTTATTTTTCTATTTTTTATACACGTTTACTTTTTAATTTTTAAAAATACTAAAATGCATAATAAAATTCTACAAAAATTCATGTGTATTCTTAAAACATTTAGGAAATTTTTCATGATTTTATTTTCTGATTTTATGACCATTTTGCCCCTGTTCCATTATTTCTTTTGAATTTCCATTTGCATGCATACTTAATGTGACATATGATTTTGTGCATTTTTGTTCTTGATCATAAAAAATGATTTTGATGCCTTTCTTTTTGCATTGTGGTCACAATATGTTGAGGTATGTTTGAGATTTATGAGATGATTTTTAAGTCTTTTTTGGATGACTTTTGATGTGTTGCTTTGAGCATGAATACATGAAACTTCCATGAGACTTTGACCTAATTGTTGAGTGACTTTGGTTCTGATTCATTGCTTGTGGACTTGATATGTTGATGGCATGTGTTCAAGGTGTCTGATTGGTGAAAGTCATAATTTTTGAAGCATGTTTGCTATTTGTTTGAAGCATGAAGTTTAACTTGTTCATTTTGTGAATGCATGCCTCATGTTTGGTTTGCTTGATCATGAAGGCACTTGTGCCATGAGTTGTGGTTTTGTTTGAGGATGTATAGCATGTTAATTGACTTCTGATTGTGATATTTGGGTTTCATCTTTGCATGTTTGATGTTTATCTTGCACCTTAAGTCACTTGTTTCACAAGTATGAACCACATTCACATCACTTCACCTTTTCTTCTTTGCTTCTTGTTGGCTTGAGATTTTGTTTGCATGATTTAGTATGCCCATTTAGGATAACATTAGGTTGTGTAAATATGAGTTACATTCTGACTTGGAAGCATGTATAGCATTCAATCTCATTTTACTTTGTTTGTCAACTTGTTTGAATTTGATTTGTTCATTATACCTTCTTACTTTACTTGTAAGTGATTGTGCTAACCATGTAGGGGCTTTGGTAAGTTTCAATTGAGTGTGGATAAGGAATCCACATTCAACTTCTATCCTTTCTCTTTTACAATTTCATTTTGTGTTTTGTTAAGCACTTATGTGTTTTCTTTTAATAACTCATTACTTTCCCTTTTGAATTACAATTCATCTTCCACTTTGGAAGTGAATTGTTTAATTCTTTCTTTCTTTAGACTTTAGGTTGAAACCTCACAAACCTTTAGGATCTCTTTAATCTTCAATTAGGATTGAGTCTTAGTCCATATAGGTTTTACCTTTTCTCCTCCCTTGAGTCTCTTTTCTCATCTCAAAGAAAATTCAAAACATATAATAAAGGTAGGCATTTATTGCATTTAGGCCTTTCATATAAAGAAAAGATTATAAGGGGTCTTCTCTTGTAATCTTAGAATGTGTAGCATATAGCCCATCTTGGGTCAATGTGTTAAACATTTGATCTTGTATGCGGGACTTAAATGCAATACTTGTTGAAGGTGCAAATAATAAAAAACACTTCTTCATTTCTTAATTAACAAAAACACTTAATAAACACAAGTATGCTAGTGTGTTTGAACCTTGACAATTGGAGCTAAGTGTGGGGGTCTTCTTCACTCTTAGTATGCTTTCTTACCCATTCCATCTTGGAATGTGAGAATGTACACATTCCAATGACTAAGATTCAGATACACTGTCATATGCAAATAAATGGAAAAAACTTCTAAAAGGCAAAAACAAACAATAACGTCTTTCCTTCGGGAATTCTTTTCTCATCTCATTCATTCTCAACGCACGAACGCGCTTCTACTCGTTCTCTTGCAAGATGGTAACGCACTCGGACCAGCGAGCCTGCAACACCTGAGCTAGAACGTAAGCCGTTCTCTAAAAAACACAAACAATTCATCCCTAGTGAGGGGAACTACGTCGCTCTGATTCTCATGCTCCCGATGAGATACGTAGGCAGTGGGGTAGGGCCCATGCGAGCACTTCTTTTATTTTCCCTACATTTGTTTCTCTTTCTCTTTCTCTTTCTCTTTCTTTCAGTTCCATTTCCAGCATCCTTTTCTATCACCCTTTGATCGAGACAAGCAAGCGTGGATCCCATCGGGTACGATGGACGCGTGGGGGTGCTAATACCTTCCTCTCGCGTAACCGACTCCCTTACCCACTTCTCTTGGTCGTAAGACCATGCTTTTCCTTTCCCTCAGGTTTACGCGGTGTTTCCTTTCCCTCTCTTGGGATAAATACACATTGCTGGCGACTCTGTTCGGTGCCACTTTCGCGTTTGTACTTGGATGAAAATCCCGGGAGCGACACCAAGGAGGGACAAACCCTGATCCATAAGCCTCCCAAGTCTTTGGAACCAAAAGTAGCATGTCAAACCTAGAAATCCCTAAAGAGGGGACAAGACTCCAATTTTGGTTTGGAGCATTTAATGGATGCACCAAGGTGGCATGGACTGAGCCTTTCCAATTGAATTCAGACAAGAGTTATCCAAGACCAAGGGAACCAGCAGCCTGTACCCTAACCTCTAGTCAATGGCTAGAGGAGACTTGGATTCTCATTTATCAACATTGGCCAAACCTCTGCTGCAGTTGCCATTCACTATTGCAGCCAAAACAAACTTGCTCTACTATAAATAGAGCTCAATTGTGTTCAGTTTGAGTACACCAAAGTGTCATACCCTAAATTTTGACCTCTAAGATTTCCCAACATTGTGCAAATCACCATCACAATATGGATGAACCATCTTGCCTCATCAGTCTCCCCAAAGATGGGTGAACACTTACTACAGTCAAATTTAGGGTTTCAAGCCCTCTCAGAGTTCTTAGACAAAGGATTAATCAAGAAATGACATGATCTTCAACTTGTCTAACCTCCCAAACATCTACAATGGATCAAGAGGACTCCCACTTTAAGGATTAAGCATAAGGCTGCTCCCTTCCAGGTGGATCAATCCTCAAGATCGCCAGTGTCACCAAATTAGGGTTTGGTCGACCAGGGACTCCAGATGGAAATTTTCCTCTGGGCATGAGCTAATGCTTCAAAGCATATCCTAAAATACTCCATGGAACCTCGTGGGCCCTAGCATCAAGTCAATTTGACCTCAGGGGATGCATACATCAAAAATCAGGACTTAGGGTTTCTTGAACTAATTCACCCCTAAGTTGACTTTTGAAACAAATCATGAGCCAGGACCTCAAGACATGATTTGAGGGTCTCCAACATACCACATTGAGCCATTTGTAACAATGGATTTATCCAGGAAGTTTGAGCAGCAAGTCTCAATTTCATCAGAACCACAGTTAGGGTTTCGCGAGAAAATCAACTGTAGCTTTGACTTTTGACCAGGACATGCTCCAAAACCCTAGGACATGATTAAATACACCCTATAACACCTATGAAATCAATCCATCAAGTTTGATTTAGGTCAAGGACTTGATTTCATAGAGGATCGCACAGTTTGGAATTCATCTGATAAAAAGTCAACTGTGCCCAAAAGTCAAAGTTTGACTTTTTGATTTTTTGGTCAATTATGGTTCCTTAACCATAAAATGATGTTAATGTGTGATTGGAATCATCATTCATCAAGAAAAATCAAGAAAAGTGGGATAACTTGTAAAAGGGGTAACCACAAAAACTTTGAAATTTTTCTAAGTTATGAAACAAAGTGGCTAGGGTACCAACTTTGGAGGATCATAACTCCTAAACCACAAGGCCATTTTTCCCCATTCAAAGATGGATTTGTAGCTCTCATGACCCTCTACAAAATCTTCAAACACAACTCATTCCAATTCCTCATGGATTTTAAGTTATGGAATGATCAAATTCACAAAAAGTGAAAATGTCACTTTCTTCCAACATTTAGTAAAATTTTCACTAAGTAAGAATCTGTCTTACTTTTTTCAAAATGTAGGGGCATTTTTCACTTGGATCCAAAAAGTATCAAAACCAATTATGATCAAACAGTTGTTGTATCATATGAGGGATTTCCAAAATCGCCAAGAACTCCATCAAATTCCACTTGGGTCATGAGATATGACCATGCCAATATGCCTTGCTGCAACCTGTCATGGCAAGGCGGATTTGGGAGTTTTGCTCGATTTGCTCAAATTTTGCAAATGGCAAGTAAATCTATCCATCTGAACACCTCAAGGGGGGACCAAGGAGGGACAAACCCTGATCCATAAGCCTCCCAAGTCTTTGGAACCAAAAGTAGCATGTCAAACCTAGAAATCCCTAAAGAGGGGACAAGACTCCAATTTTGGTTTGGAGCATTTAATGGATGCACCAAGGTGGCATGGACTGAGCCTTTCCAATTGAATTCAGACAAGAGTTATCCAAGACCAAGGGAACCAGCAGCCTGTACCCTAACCTCTAGTCAATGGCTAGTGGAGACTTGGATTCTCATTTATCAACATTGGCCAAACCTCTGCTGCAGTTGCCATTCACTATTGCAGCCAAAACAAACTTGCTCTACTATAAATAGAGCTCAATTGTGTTCAGTTTGAGTACACCAAAGTGTCATACCCTAAATTTTGACCTCTAAGATTTCCCAACATTGTGCAAATCACCATCACAATATGGATGAACCATCTTGCCTCATCAGTCTCCCCAAAGATGGGTGAACACTTACTACAGTCAAATTTAGGGTTTCAAGCCCTCTCAGAGTTCTTAGACAAAGGATTAATCAAGAAATGCCATGATCTTCAACTTGTCTAACCTCCCAAACATCTACAATGGATCAAGAGGACTCCCACTTTAAGGATTAAGCATAAGGCTGCTCCCTTCCAGGTGGATCAATCCTCAAGATCGCCAGTGTCACCAAATTAGGGTTTGGTCGACCAGGGACTCCAGATGGAAATTTTCCTCTGGGCATGAGCCAATGCTTCAAAGCATATCCTAAAATACTCCATGGAACCTCGTGGGCCCTAGCATCAAGTCAATTTGACCTCAGGGGATACATACATCAAAAATCAGGACTTAGGGTTTCTTGAACTAATTCACCCCTAAGTTGACTTTTGAAACAAATCATGAGCCAGGACCTCAAGACATGATTTGAGGGTCTCCAACATACCACATTGAGCCATTTGTAACAATGGATTTATCCAGGAAGTTTGAGCAGCAAGTCTCAATTTCATCAGAACCACAGTTAGGGTTTCGCGAGAAAATCAACTGTAGCTTTGACTTTTGACCAGGACATGCTCCAAAACCCTAGGACATGATTAAATACACCCTATAACACCTATGAAATCAATCCATCAAGTTTGATTTAGGTCAAGGACTTGATTTCATAGAGGATCGCACAGTTTGGAATTCATCTGATAAAAAGTCAACTGTGCCCAAAAGTCAAAGTTTGACTTTTTGATTTTTTGGTCAATTATGGTTCCTTAACCATAAAATGATGTTAATGTGTGATTGGAATCATCATTCATCAAGAAAAATCAAGAAAAGTGGGATAACTTGTAAAAGGGGTAACCACAAAAACTTTGAAATTTTTCTAAGTTATGAAACAAAGTGGCTAGGGTACCAACTTTGGAGGATCATAACTCCTAAACCACAAGGCCATTTTTCCCCATTCAAAGATGGATTTGTAGCTCTCATGACCCTCTACAAAATCTTCAAACACAACTCATTCCAATTCCTCATGGATTTTAAGTTATGGAATGATCAAATTCACAAAAAGTGAAAATGTCACTTTCTTCCAACACTTAGTAAAATTTTCACTAAGTAAGAATCTGTCTTACTTTTTTCAAAATGTAGGGGCATTTTTCACTTGGATCCAAAAAGTATCAAAACCAATTATGATCAAACAGTTGTTGTATCATATGAGGGATTTCCAAAATCGCCAAGAACTCCATCAAATTCCACTTGGGTCATGAGATATGACCATGCCAATATGCCTTGCTGCAACCTGTCATGGCAAGGCGGATTTGGGAGTTTTGCTCGATTTGCTCAAATTTTGCAAATGGCAAGTAAATCTATCCATCTGAACACCTCAAGGGGGGACCAAGGAGGGACAAACCCTGATCCATAAGCCTCCCAAGTCTTTGGAACCAAAAGTAGCATGTCAAACCTAGAAATCCCTAAAGAGGGGACAAGACTCCAATTTTGGTTTGGAGCATTTAATGGATGCACCAAGGTGGCATGGACTGAGCCTTTCCAATTGAATTCAGACAAGAGTTATCCAAGACCAAGGGAACCAGCAGCCTGTACCCTAACCTCTAGTCAATGGCTAGAGGAGACTTGGATTCTCATTGATCAACATTGGCCAAACCTCTGCTGCAGTTGCCATTCACTATTGCAGCCAAAACAAACTTGCTCTACTATAAATAGAGCTCAATTGTGTTCAGTTTGAGTACACCAAAGTGTCATACCCTAAATTTTGACCACTAATATTTCTCATCATTGTGCAAATCACCATCACAATATGGATGAACCATCTTGCCTCATCAGTCTCCCCAAAGATGGGTGAACACTTACTACAGTCAAATTTAGGGTTTCAAGCCCTCTCAGAGTTCTTAGACAAAGGATCAATCAAGAATGACATGATCTTCAACTTGTCTAACCGCCCAAACATCTACAATGGATCAAGAGGACTCCCACTTTAAGGATTAAGCATAAGGCTGCTCCCTTCCAGGTGGATCAATCCTCAAGATCGCCAGTGTCACCAAATTAGGGTTTGGTCGACCAGGGACTCCAGATGGAAATTTTCCTCTGGGCATGAGCCAATGCTTCAAAGCATATCCTAAAATACTCCATGGAACCTCGTGGGCCCTAGCATCAAGTCAATTTGACCTCAGGGGATGCATACATCAAAAATCAGGACTTAGGGTTTCTTGAACTAATTCACCCCTAAGTTGACTTTTGAAACAAATCATGAGCCAGGACCTCAAGACATGATTTGAGGGTCTCCAACATACCACATTGAGCCATTTGTAACAATGGATTTATCCAGGAAGTTTGAGCAGCAAGTCTCAATTTCATCAGAACCACAGTTAGGGTTTCGCGAGAAAATCAACTGTAGCTTTGACTTTTGACCAGGACATGCTCCAAAACCCTAGGACATGATTAAATACACCCTATAACACCTATGAAATCAATCCATCAAGTTTGATTTAGGTCAAGGACTTGATTTCATAGAGGATCGCACAGTTTGGAATTCATCTGATAAAAAGTCAACTGTGCCCAAAAGTCAAAGTTTGACTTTTTGATTTTTTGGTCAATTATGGTTCCTTAACCATAAAATGATGTTAATGTGTGATTGGAATCATCATTCATCAAGAAAAATCAAGAAAAGTGGGATAACTTGTAAAAGGGGTAACCACAAAAACTTTGAAATTTTTCTAAGTTATGAAACAAAGTGGCTAGGGTACCAACTTTGGAGGATCATAACTCCTAAACCACAAGGCCATTTTTCCCCATTCAAAGATGGATTTGTAGCTCTCATGACCCTCTACAAAATCTTCAAACACAACTCATTCCAATTCCTCATGGATTTTAAGTTATGGAATGATCAAATTCACAAAAAGTGAAAATGTCACTTTCTTCCAACACTTAGTAAAATTTTCACTAAGTAAGAATCTGTCTTACTTTTTTCAAAATGTAGGGGCATTTTTCACTTGGATCCAAAAAGTATCAAAACCAATTATGATCAAACAGTTGTTGTATCATATGAGGGATTTCCAAAATCGCCAAGAACTCCATCAAATTCCACTTGGGTCATGAGATATGACCATGCCAATATGCCTTGCTGCAACCTGTCATGGCAAGGCGGATTTGGGAGTTTTGCTCGATTTGCTCAAATTTTGCAAATGGCAAGTAAATCTATCCATCTGAACACCTCAAGGGGGGACCAAGGAGGGACAAACCCTGATCCATAAGCCTCCCAAGTCTTTGGAACCAAAAGTAGCATGTCAAACCTAGAAATCCCTAAAGAGGGGACAAGACTCCAATTTTGGTTTGGAGCATTTAATGGATGCACCAAGGTGGCATGGACTGAGCCTTTCCAATTGAATTCAGACAAGAGTTATCCAAGACCAAGGGAACCAGCAGCCTGTACCCTAACCTCTAGTCAATGGCTAGAGGAGACTTGGATTCTCATTGATCAACATTGGCCAAACCTCTGCTGCAGTTGCCATTCACTATTGCAGCCAAAACAAACTTGCTCTACTATAAATAGAGCTCAATTGTGTTCAGTTTGAGTACACCAAAGTGTCATACCCTAAATTTTGACCACTAATATTTCTCATCATTGTGCAAATCACCATCACAATATGGATGAACCATCTTGCCTCATCAGTCTCCCCAAAGATGGGTGAACACTTACTACAGTCAAATTTAGGGTTTCAAGCCCTCTCAGAGTTCTTAGACAAAGGATCAATCAAGAATGACATGATCTTCAACTTGTCTAACCGCCCAAACATCTACAATGGATCAAGAGGACTCCCACTTTAAGGATTAAGCATAAGGCTGCTCCCTTCCAGGTGGATCAAGCCTCAAGATCGCCAGTGTCACCAAATTAGGGTTTGGTCGACCAGGGCCTCCAAATGGAAATTTTCCTCTGGGCATGAGCCAATGCTTCAAAGCATCTCCTAAAATACTCCATGGAAACTCGTATGCCCTAGCATCAAGTCAATTTGACCTCAGGGGATGCATACATCAAAAATCAGGAATTAGGGTTTCTTGACCTAATTCACCCCTAAGTTGACTTTTGTGACAAATCATGAGCCAGGACCTCAAGACATGATTTGAGGGTCTCCAACATACCACATTGATCCATTTGTAACAATGGATTTATCCAGGAAGTTTGAGCAGCAAGTCTCAATTTCATCAGAACCACAGTTAGGGTTTCGCAAGAAAAGTCAACTGTAGCTTTGACTTTTGATTAGGACATGCTCCAAAACCCTAGGACATGATTAAATACACCCTATAACACCTATAAAATCAATCCATCAAGTTTCATTTAGTTCAAGGACTTGATTTCATAGAGGATCGCACAGTTTGGAATTCATCTGATAAAAAGTCAACTGTGCCCAAAAGTCAAAGTTTGACTTTTTGATTTTTTGGTCAATTATGGTTCCTTAACCCTAAAATGATGTTAATGTGTGATTGGAATCATCATTCATCAAGAAAAATCAAGAAAAGTGGGATAACTTGTAAAAGGGGTAACCATAAAAACTTAGAAATTTTTCTAAGTTATGAAACAAAGTGGCTAGGGTACCAACTTTGGAGGATCATAACTCCTAAACCACAAGGCCATTTTTCCCCATTCAAAGATGGATTTGTAGCTCTCATGGCCCTCTACAAAATCTTCAAACACAACTCATTCCAATTCCTCATGGATTTTAAGTTATGGAATGATCAAATTCACAAAACGTGAAAATGTCACTTTCTTCCAACACTTAGTAAAATTTTCACTAAGTAAGAATCTGTCTTAATTTTTTCAAAATGTAAGGGCATTTTTCACTTGGATCCAAAAAGTATCAAAACCAATTATAATCAAACAGTTGTTGTATCATATGAGGGATTTCCAAAATCGCCAAGAACTCCATCAAATTCCACTTGGGTCATGAGATATGACCATGCCAATATGCCTTGCTGCAACCTGTCATGGCAAGGCGGATTTGGGAGTTTTGCTCGATTTGCTCAAATTTTGCAAATGGCAAGTAAATCTATCCATCTGAACACCTCAAGGGGGGACCAAGGAGGGACAAACCCTGATCCATAAGCCTCCCAAGTCTTTGGAACCAAAAGTAGCATGTCAAACCTAGAAATCCCTAAAGAGGGGACAAGACTCCAATTTTGGTTTGGAGCATTTAATGGATGCACCAAGGTGGCATGGACTGAGCCTTTCCAATTGAATTCAGACAAGACTTATCCAAGACCAAGAGAACCAGCAGCCTGTGCCCTAACCTCTAGTCAATGGCTAGAGGAGACTTGGATTCTCATTGATCAACATTGGTCAAACCTCTGCTGCAGTTGCCATTCACTATTGCAGCCAAAACAAACTTGCTCTACTATAAATAGAGCTCAATTGTGTTCAGTTTGAGTACACCAAAGTGTCATACCCTAAATTTTGACCACTAATATTTCCCATCATTGTGCAAATCACCATCACAATATGGATGAACCATCTTGCCTCATCAGTCTCCCCAAAGATGGGTGAACACTTACTACAGTCAAATTTAGGGTTTCAAGCCCTCTCAGAGTTCTTAGACAAAGGATCAATCAAGAAATGACATGATCTTCAACTTGTCTAACCTCCCAAACATCTACAGTGGATTAAGAGGACTCCCACTTTAAGGATTAAGCATAAGGCTGCTCCCTTCCAGGTGGATCAAACCTCAAGATCGCCAGTGTCACCAAATTAGGGTTTGGTCGACCAGGGCCTCCAGATGGAAATTTTCCTCTGGGCATGAGCCAATGCTTCAAAGCATATCCTAAAATACTCCATGGAACCTCGTGTGCCCTAACATCAAGTCAATTTGACCTCAGGGGATGCATACATCAAAAATTAGGAATTAGGGTTTCTTGACCTAATTCACCCCTAAGTTGACTTTTGGGACAAATCATGAGCCAGGACCTCAAGACATGATTTGAGGGTCTCCAACATACCACATTGATCCATTTGTAACAATGGATTTATCCAGGAAGTTTGAGCAGCAAGTCTCAATTTTATCATAACCACAGCTAGGGTTTTGCGAGAAAAGTCAACTGTAGCTTTGACTTTTGACCAGGACATGCTCCAAAACCCTAGGACATGATTCAATACACCCTATAACACCTATGAAATCAATCCATCAAGTTTGATTTAGGTTAAGGACTTGATTTCATAGAGGATCTCACAGTTTGGAATTCATCTGATAAAAAGTCAACTGTGCCCAAAAGTCAAAGTTTGACATTTTGATTTTTTGGTCAATTTTGGTTCCTTAACTCTAAAATGATGTTAATGTGTGATTGTAATCATCATTCATCAGGAAAAATCAAGATAAGTGGGATAACTTGTAAAAGGGGTAACCATAAAAACTTAGAAATTTTTCTAAGTTATGAAACAAAGTGGCTAGGGTACCAAGTTTGGAGGATCATAACTCCTAAACCACAAGGCCATTTTTCCCCATTCAAAGATGGATTTCTAGCTCTCATGGCCCTCTACAAAATCTTCAAACACAACTCATTCCAATTCCTCACGGATTTTAAGTTATGGAATGATCAAATTCACAAAAAGTGAAAATGTCACTTTCTTCCAACACTTAGTAAAATTTTCACTAAGTAAGAATCTGTCTTACTTTTTTCAAAATGTAGGGGCATTTTTCACTTGGATCCAAAAAGTATCAAAACCAATTATGATCAAACAGTTGTTGTATCATATGAGGGATTTCCAAAATCGCCAAGAACTCCATCAAATTCCACTTGGGTCATGAGATATGACCATGCCAAGATGCCTTGCTGCAACCTGTCATGGCAAGGCGGATTTGGGAGTTTTGCTCGATTGCTCAAATTTTGCAAATGGCAAGTAAATCTATCCAATTGAACACCTCAAGGGGGGACCAAGGAGGGACAAACCCTGATCCATAAGCCTCCCAAGTCTTTGGAACCAAAAGTAGCATGTCAAACCTAGAAATCCCTAAAGAGGGGACAAGACTCCAATTTTGGTTTGGAGCATTTAATGGATGCACCAAGGTGGCATGGACTGAGCCTTTCCAATTGAATTCAGACAAGACTTATCCAAGACCAAGGGAACCAGCAGCCTGTGCCCTAACCTCTAGTCAATGGCTAGAGGAGACTTGGATTCTCATTGATCAACATTTGCCAAACCTCTGCTGCAGTTGCCATTCACTATTGCAGCCAAAACAAACTTGCTCTACTATAAATAGAGCTCAATTGTGTTCAGTTTGAGTACACCAAAGTTTCATACCCTAAATTTTGACCACTAATATTTCCCATCATTGTGCAAATCACCATCACAATATGGATGAACCATCTTGCCTCATCAGTCTCCCCAAAGATGGGTGAACACTTACTACAGTCAAATTTAGGGTTTCAAGCCCTCTCAGAGTGCTTAGACAAAGGATCAATCAAGAAATGACATGATCTTCAACTTGTCTAACCTCCCAAACATCTACAATGGATCAAGAGGACTCCCACTTTAAGGATTAAGCATAAGGCTGCTCCCTTCCAGGTGGATCAAGCCTCAAGATCGCCAGTGTCACCAAATTAGGGTTTGGTCGACCAAGGCCTCCAGATGGAAATTTTCCTCTGGGCATGAGCCAATACTTCAAAGCATATCCTAAAATACTCCATGGAACCTCGTGTGCCCTAGCATCAAGTCAATTTGACCTCAGGGGATGCATACATCAAAAATCAGGAATTAAGGTTTCATGACCTAATTCACCCCTAAGTTGACTTTTGGGACAAATCATGAGCCAGGACCTCAAGACATGATTTGAGGGTCTCCAACATACCACATTGATCCATTTGTAACAATGGATTTATCCAGGAAGTTTGAGCAGCAAGTCTCAATTTCATCATAACCACAGCTAGGGTTTCGCGAGAAAACTCAACTGTAGCTTTAACTTTTGACCAGGACATGCTCCAAAACCCTAGGACATGATTCAATACACCCTATAACACCTATGAAATCAATCCATCAAGTTTGATTTAGGTCAAGGACTTGATTTCATAGAGGATCGCACAGTTTGGAATTCATCTGATAAAAAGTCAACTGTGCCCAAAAGTCAAAGTTTGACTTTTTGATTTTTTGGTCAATTATGGTTCCTTAACTCTAAAATGATGTTAATGTGTGATTGGAATCATCATTCATCAAGAAAAATCAAGAAAAGTGGGATAACTTGTAAAAGGGGTAACCATAAAAACTTAGAAATTTTTCTAAGTTATGAAACAAAGTGGCTAGGGTACCAACTTTGGAGGATCATAACTCCTAAACCACAAGGCCATTTTTCCCCATTCAAAGATGGATTTCTAGCTCTCATGGCCCTCTACAAAATCTTCAAACATAACTCATTCTGATTCCTCATGGATTTTAAGTTATGGAATGATCAAATTCACAAAAAGTGAAAATGTCACTTTCTTCCAACACTTAGTAAAATTTTCACTAAGTAAGAATCTGTCTTACTTTTTTCAAAATGTAGGGGCATTTTTCACTTGGATCCAAAAAGTATCAAAACCAATTATGATCAAACAGTTGTTGTATCATATGAGGGATTTCCAAAATCACCAAGAACTCCATCAAATTCCACTTGGGTCATGAGATATGACCATGCCAATATGCCTTGCTGCAACCTGTCATGGCAAGGCAGATTTGGGAGTTTTGCTCGATTTGCTCAATTTTGCAAATGGCAAGTAAATCTATCCATCTAAACACCTCAAGGGGGGACCAAGGAGGGACAAACCCTGATCCATAAGCCTCCCAAGTCTTTGGAACCAAAAATAGCATGTCAAACCTAGAAATCCCTAAAGAGGGGACAAGACTCCAATTTTAGTTCGGAGCATTTAATGGATGCACCAAGGTGGCATGGACTGAGCCATTTCCTACTGAATTCAGACAAGACTTATCCAACACCAAGGGAACCAGCAGCCTGTGCCCTAACCTCTAGTCAATGGCAAGAGGAGACTTGGATTCTCATTGATCAACCTTGGCCAAACCTCTGCTGCAGTTGCCATTCACTATTGCGGCCAAAACAAACTTGCTCTACTATAAATAGAGCTCAATTGTGTTCAGTTTGAGTACACCAAATTATCATACCCCAAATTTTGACCACTAAGATTTCCCATCATTGTGCAAATCACCATCACAATATGGATGAACCATCTTGCCTTATCAGTCTCCCCAAAGATGGGTGAACACTTACTACAGTCAAATTTTGGATTTCAAGCCCTCTCAGAGTTCTTAGACAAAGGATCAATCAAGAAATGACATGATCTTCAACTTGTCTAACCTCCCAAACATCTACAATGGATCAAGAGGACTCCCACTTTAAGGATTAAGCATAAGGCTGCTCCCTTCCAGGTGGATCAAGCCTCAAGATCGCCAGTGTCACCAAATTAGGGTTTGGTCGACCAGGGCCTCCAGATTGAAATTTTCCTCTGGGCATGAGCCAATGCTTTAAAGCATATCCTAAAATACTCCATCAAACCTCGTGGGCCCTAGCATCAAGTCAATTTGACCTCAAGGGATGCATACATCAAAAATCAGGAATTAGGGTTTCTTGACGTAATTCACCCCTAAGTTGACTTTTGGGACAAATCATGAGCCAGGACCTCAAGACATGATTTGAGGGTCTCCAACATACCAAATTGATCCATTTGTAACAATGGATTTATCCAGGAAGTTTGAGCAGCAAGTCTCAATTTCATCAGAACCACAGTTAGGGTTTCACGAGAAAAGTCAACTGTAGCATTGACTTTTGACCAGGACATGCTCCAAAACCCTAGGACATGATTCAATACACCCTATAACACCTATGAAATCAATCCATCAAGTTTGATTTAGGTCTACGACTTGATTTCATAGAGGATCACACAGTTTGGAATTCATTTGATAAAAAGTCAACTGTGCCCAAAAGTCAAAGTTTGACTTTTTGATTTTTTGGTCAATTATGGTTCCCTAACCCTAAAATGATGTTAATGTGTGATTGGAATCATCATTCATCAAGAAAAATCAAGAAAAGTGGGATAACTTGTAAAAGGGGTAACCATAAAAACTTAGAAATTTTTCTAAGTTAT
Source organism: Lathyrus tuberosus (assembly GCA_022829125.1). NCBI lineage: Eukaryota > Viridiplantae > Streptophyta > Magnoliopsida > Fabales > Fabaceae > Lathyrus > Lathyrus tuberosus. The sequence continues at coordinate 6,646,783 of JALAZF010000270.1, read as the reverse complement.
GAAACAAAGTGGCTAGGGTACCAACTTTGGAGGATCATAACTCCTAAACCATAAGGCCATTTTCCCCATTCAAAGCTGGATTTGTAGCTTTCATGGCCCTCTACAAAAGCTTCAAACACAACTCATTCCAATTCCTCATGGATTTTAAGTTATGGAAAGATCAAATTCACAAAAAGTGAAAATGTCACTTTCTTCCAACACTTAGTAAAATTTTCACTAAGTAAGAATCTGTCTTACTTTTTTCAAAATGTAGGGGCATTTTTCACTTGGATCCAAAAAGTATCAAAACCAATTATGATCAAACAGTTGTTGTATCATATGAGGGATTTCCAAAATCGCCAAGAACTCCATCAAATTCCACTTGGGTCATGAGATATGACCATGCCAAGATGCCTTGCTGCAACCTGTCATGGCAAGGCAGATTTGGGAGTTTTGCTCGATTTACTCAAATTTTGCAAATGGCAAGTAAATCTATCCATCTGAACACCTCAAGGGGGGACCAAGGAGGGACAAACCCTGATCCATAAGCCTCCCAAGTCTTTGGAACCAAAAGTAGCATGTCAAACCTAGAAATCCCTAAAGAGGGGACAAGACTCCAATTTTGGTTTGGAGCATTTAATGGATGCACCAAGGTGGCATGGACTGAGCCTTTCCAATTGAATTCAGACAAGACTTATCCAAGACCAAGGGAACTAGCAGCCTGTGCCCTAACCTCTAGTCAATGGCTAGAGGAGACTTGGATTCTCATTGATCAACATTTGCCAAACCTCTGCTGCCGTTGCCATTCACTATTGTAGCCAAAACAAACTTGCTCTACTATAAATAGAGCTCAATTGTGTTCAGTTTGAGTACACCAAAGTGTCATACCCTAAATTTTGACCACTAATATTTCCCATTATTGTGCAAATCACCATCACAATATGGATGAACCATCTTGCCTCATCAGTCTCCCCAAAGATGGGTGAACATTTACTACAGTCAAATTTAGGGTTTCAAGCCCTCTCAGAGTGCTTAGACAAAGGATCAATCAAGAAATGACATGATCTTCAACTTGTCTAACCTCCCAAACATCTACAATGGATCAAGAGGACTCCCACTTTAAGGATTAAGCATAAGGCTGCTCCCTTCCAGGTGGATCAAGCCTCAAGATCGCCAGTGTCACCAAATTAGGGTTTGGTCGACCAGGGCCTCCAGATGGAAATTTTCCTCTGGGCATGAGCCAATACTTCAAAGCATATCCTAAAATACTCCATGGAACCTCGTGTGCCCTAGCATCAAGTCAATTTGACCTCAGGGGATGCATACATCAAAATCAGGAATTAGGGTTTCTTGACCTAATTCACCCCTAAGTTGACTTTTGGGACAAATCATGAGCCAGGACCTCAAGACATGATTTGAGGGTCTCCAACATACCACATTGATCCATTTGTAACAATGGATTTATCCAGGAAGTTTGAGCAGCAAGTCTCAATTTCATCATAACCACAGCTAGGGTTGCGCGAGAAAACTCAACTGTAGCTTTAACTTTTGACCAGGACATGCTCCAAAACCCTAGGACATGATTCAATACACCCTATAACACCTATGAAATCAATCCATCAAGTTTGATTTAGGTCAAGGACTTGATTTCATAGAGGATCGCACAGTTTGGAATTCATCTGATTAAAAGTCAACTGTGCCCAAAAGTCAAAGTTTGACTTTTTGATTTTTTGGTCAATTATGGTTCCTTAACTCTAAAATGATGTTAATGTGTGATTGGAATCATCATTCATCAAGAAAAATCAAGAAAAGTGGGATAACTTGTAAAAGGGGTAACCATAAAAACTTAGAAATTTTTCTAAGTTATGAAACAAAGTGGCTAGGGTACCAACTTTGGAGGATCATAACTCCTAAACCACAAGGCCATTTTTCCCCATTCAAAGATGGATTTCTAGCTCTCATGGCCCTCTACAAAATCTTCAAACACAACTCATTCCGATTCCTCATGGATTTTAAGTTATGGAATGATCAAATTCACAAAAAGTGAAAATGTCACTTTCTTCCAACACTTAGTAAAATTTTCACTAAGTAAGAATCTGTCTTACTTTTTTCAAAATGTAGGGGCATTTTTCACTTGGATCCAAAAAGTATCAAAACCAATTATGATCAAACAGTTGTTGTATCATATGAGGGATTTCCAAAATCGCCAAGAACTCCATCAAATTCGACTTGGGTCATGAGATATGACCATGCCAATATGCCTTGCTGCAACCTGTCATGGCATGGCAAATTTGGGAGTTTTGCTCGATTTGCTCAAATTTTGCAAATGGCAAGTAAATCTATCCATCTGAACACCTCAAGGGGGGACCAAGGAGGGACAAACCCTGATCCATAAGCCTCCCAAGTCTTTGGAACCAAAAATAGCATGTCAAACCTAGAAATCCCTAAAGAGGGGACAAGACTCCAATTTTAGTTCGGAGCATTTAATGGATGCACCAAGGTGGCATGGACTGAGCCATTTCCAACTGAATTCAGACAAGACTTATCCAAGACCAAGGGAACCAGCAGCCTGTGGCCTAACCTCTAGTCAATGGCTAGAGGAGACTTGGATTCTCATTGATCAACATTTGCCAAACCTCTGCTGCAGTTGCCATTCACTATTGTAGCCAAAACAAACTTGCTCTACTATAAATAGAGCTCAATTGTGTTCAGTTTGAGTACACCAAAGTGTCATACCCTAAATTTTGACCACTAATATTTCCCATTATTGTGCAAATCACCATCACAATATGGATGAACCATCTTGCCTCATCAGTCTCCCCAAAGATGGGTGAACATTTACTACAGTCAAATTTAGGGTTTCAAGCCCTCTCAGAGTGCTTAGACAAAGGATCAATCAAGAAATGACATGATCTTCAACTTGTCTAACCTCCCAAACATCTACAATGGATCAAGAGGACTCCCACTTTAAGGATTAAGCATAAGGCTGCTCCCTTCCAGGTGGATCAAGCCTCAAGATCGCCAGTGTCACCAAATTAGGGTTTGGTCGACCAGGGCCTCCAGATGGAAATTTTCCTCTGGGCATGAGCCAATACTTCAAAGCATATCCAAAAATACTCCATGGAACCTCGTGTGCCCTAGCATCAAGTCAATTTGACCTCAGGGGATGCATACATCAAAAATCAGGAATTAGGGTTTCTTGACCTAATTCACCCCTAAGTTGACTTTTGAGACAAATCATGAGCCAGGACCTCAAGACATGATTTGAGGGTCTCCAACATACCACATTGATCCATTTGTAACAATGGATTTATCCAGGAAGTTTGAGCAGCAAGTCTCAATTTCATCATAACCACAGCTAGGGTTTCGCGAGAAAACTCAACTGTAGCTTTAACTTTTGACCAGGACATGCTCCAAAACCCTAGGACATGATTCAATACACCCTATAACACCTATGAAATCAATCCATCAAGTTTGATTTAGGTCAAGGACTTGATTTCATAGAGGATCGCACAGTTTGGAATTCATCTGATAAAAAGTCAACTGTGCCCAAAAGTCAAAGTTTGACTTTTTGATTTTTTGGTCAATTATGGTTCCTTAACTCTAAAATGATGTTAATGTGTGATTGGAATCATCATTCATCAAGAAAAATCAATAAAAGTGGGATAACTTGTAAAAGGGGTAACCATAAAAACTTAGAAATTTTTCTAAGTTATGAAACAAAGTGGCTAGGGTACCAACTTTGGAGGATCATAACTCCTAAACCACAAGGCCATTTTTCCCAATTCAAAGATGGATTTCTAGCTCTCATGGCCCTCTACAAAATCTTCAAACACAACTCATTCCGATTCCTCATGGATTTTAAGTTATGGAATGATCAAATTCACAAAAAGTGAAAATGTCACTTTCTTCCAACACTTAGTAAAATTTTCACTAAGTAAGAATCTGTCTTACTTTTTTCAAAATGTAGGGGAATTTTTCACTTGGATCCAAAAAGTATCAAAACCAATTATGATCAAACAGTTGTTGTATCATATGAGGGATTTCCAAAATCGCCAAGAACTCCATCAAATTTCACTTGGGTCATGAGATATGACCATGCCAATATGCCTTGCTGCAACCTGTCATGGCAAGGCAGATTTGGGAGTTTTGCTCGATTTGCTCAAATTTTGCAAATGGCAAGTAAATCTATCCATCTGAACACCTCAAGGGGGGACCAAGGAGGGACAAACCCTGATCCATAAGCCTCCCAAGTCTTTGGAACCAAAAATAGCATGTCAAACCTAGAAATCCCTAAAGAGGGGACAAGACTCCAATTTTAGTTCGGAGCATTTAATGGATGCACCAAGGTGGCATGGACTGAGCCATTTCCAACTGAATTCAGACAAGACTTATCCAAGACCAAGGGAACCAGCAGCCTGTGCCCTAACCTCTAGTCAATGGCTAGAGGAGACTTGGATTCTCATTGATCAACATTGGCCAAACCTCTGCTGCAGTTGCCATTCACTATTGCGGCCAAAACAAACTTACTCTACTATAAATAGAGCTCAATTGTGTTCAGTTTGAGTACACCAAAGTATCATACCCCAAATTTTGACCACTAAGATTTCGCATCATTGTACAAATCACCATCACAATATGGATGAACCATCTTGCCTTATCAGTCTCCCCAAAGATGGGTGAACACTTACTACAGTCAAATTTTGGATTTCAAGCCCTCTCAGAGTTCTTAGACAAAGGATCAATCAAGAAATGACATGATCTTCAACTTGTCTAACCTCCCAAACATCTACAATGGATCAAGAGGACTCCCACTTTAAGGATTAAGCATAAGGCTGCTCCCTTCCAGGTGGATCAAGCCTCAAGATCGCCAGTGTCACCAAATTAGGGTTTGGTCGACCAGGGCCTCCAGATTGAAATTTTCCTATGGGCATGAGCCAATGCTTCAAAGCATATCCTAAAATACTCCATCAAACCTCGTGGGCCCTAGCATCAAGTCAATTTGACCTCAAGGGATGCATACATCAAAAATCAGGAATTAGGGTTTCTTGACGTAATTCACCCCTAAGTTGACTTTTGGGACAAATCATGAGCCAGGACCTCAAGACATGATTTGAGGGTCTCCAACATACCAAATTGATCCATTTGTAACAATGGATTTATCCAGGAAGTTTGAGCAGCAAGTCTCAATTTCATCAGAACCACAGTTAGGGTTTCACGAGAAAAGTCAACTGTAGCATTGACTTTTGACCAGGACATGCTCCAATACCCTAGGACATGATTCAATACACCCTATAACACCTATGAAATCAATCCATCATGTTTGATTTAGGTCTAGGACTTGATTTCATAGAGGATCACACAGTTTGGAATTCATTTGATAAAAAGTCAACTGTGCCCAAAAGTCAAAGTTTGACTTTTTTATTTTTTGGTCAATTATGGTTCCCTAACCCTAAAATGATGTTAATGTGTGATTGGAATCATCATTCATCAAGAAAAATCAAGAAAAGTGGGATAACTTGTAAAAGGGGTAACCATAAAAACTTAGAAATTTTTCTAAGTTATGAAACAAAGTGGCTAGGGTACCAACTTTGGAGGATCATAACTCCTAAACCACAAGGCCATTTTTCCCCATTCAAAGCTGGATTTGTAGCTCTCATGGCCCTCTACAAAAGCTTCAAACACAACTCATTCCGATTCCTCATGGATTTTAAGTTATGGAATGATCAAATTCACAAAAAGTGAAAATGTCACTTTCTTCCAACACTTAGTAAAATTTTCACTAAGTAAGAATCTGTCTTACTTTTTTCAAAATGTAGGGGCATTTTTCACTTGGATCCAAAAAGTATCAAAACCAATTATGATCAAACAGTTGTTGTATCACATGAGGGATTTCCAAAATGGCCAAGAACTCCATCAAATTCCACTTGGGTCATGAGACATGACCATGCCAATATGCCTTGCTGCAACCTGTCATGGCAAGGCGGATTTGGGAGTTTTGCTCGATTTGCTCAAATTTTGCAAATGGCGAGTAAATCTATCCATCTGAACACCTCAAGGGGGGACCAAGGTGGCACAAACCCTGATCCATAAGCCTCCCAAGTCTTTGGAACCAAAAGTAGCATGTCAAACCTAGAAATCCCTAAAGAGGGGACGAGACTCCAATTTTAGTTCGGAGCATTTAATGGATGCACCAAGGTGGCATGGACTGAGCCATTTCCAACTGAATTCAGTCAAGACTTATCCAAGACCAAGGGAACCAGCAGCCTGTGCCCTAACCTCTAGTCAATGGCTAGAGGAGACTTGGTTCTAATTGATCAACATTGGCCAAATCACTGCTGCAGTTGCCATTCCCTATTGCAGCCAAAACAAACTTGCTCTAATATAAATAGAGCTCAATTGTGTTCAGTTTGAGTACACCAAAGTGTCATACCCCAAATTTTGACCACTAATATTTCCCATCATTGTGCAAATCACCATCACAATATGGATGAACCATCTTGCCTTATCAGTCTCCCCAAAGATGGGTGAACACTTACAACAGTCAAATTTAGGGTTTTAAGCCCTCTCAGAGTTCTTAGACAAAGGATCAATCAAGAAATGACATGATCTTCAACTTGTCTAACCTCCCAAACATCTACAATGGATCAAGAGGACTCCCACTTTAAGGATTAAGCATAAGGTTGCTCCCTTCCAGCTGGATCAAGCCTCAAGATCGCCAGTGTCACCAAATTAGGGTTTGGTCGACCAGGGCCTCCAGATGGAAATTTTCCTCTGGGCTTGAGCCAATACTTCAAAGCATATCCTAAAATACTCCATGGAACCTCGTGTGCCCTAGCATCAAGTCAATTTGACCTCAGGGGATGCATACATCAAAAATCAGGAATTAGGGTTTCTTGACGTAATTCACCCCTAAGTTGACTTTTGGGACAAATCATGAGCCAGGACCTCAAGACATGATTTGAGGGTCTCCAACATACCACATTGATCCATTTGTAACAATGGATTTATCCAGGAAGTTTGAGCAGCAAGTCTCAATTTCATCATAACCACAGCTAGGGTTTCGCGAGAAAAGTCAACTGTAGCTTTGACTTTTGACCAGGACATGCTCCAAAACCCTAGGACATGATTCAATACACCCTATAACACCTATGAAATCAATCCATCAATTTTGATTTAAGTCAAGGACTTGATTTCATAGAGGATCGCACAGTTTGGAATTCATCTGATAAAAAGTCAACTGTGCCCAAAAGTCAAAGTTTGACTTTTTGATATTTTGGTCAATTATGGTTCCTTAACTCTAAAATGATGTTTATGTGTGATTGGAATCATCATTCATCAAGAAAAATCAAGAAAAGTGGGATAACTTGTAAAAGGGGTAACCATAACAACTTAGAAATTTTTCTAAGTTATGAAACAAAGTTGCTAGGGTACCAACTTTGGAGGATCATAACTCCTAAACCATAAGGCCATTTTTCCCCATTCAAAGCTAGATTTGTAGCTTTCATGGCCCTCTACAAAAGCTTCAAACACAACTCATTCCAATTCCTCATGGATTTTAAGTTATGGAATGATCAAATTCACAAAAAGTGAAAATGTCACTTTCTTCCAACACTTAGTGAAATTTTCACTAAGTCAGAATCTGCCTTACTTTTTTCAAAATGTAGGGGCATTTTTCACTTGGATCCAAAAAGTATCAAAACCAATTATGATCAAACAGTTGTTGTATCATATGAGGGATTTCCAAAATCGCCAAGAACTCCATCAAATTCCACTTGGGTCATGAGACATGACCATGCCAATATGCCTTGCTGCAACCTGTCATGGCAAGGCGGATTTGGGAGTATTGCTCGATTTGCTCAAATTTTGCAAATGGCAAGTAAATCTATCCATTTGAACACCTCAAGGGGGGACCAAGGAGGTACAAACCCTGATCCATAAGCCTCCCAAGTCTTTGGAACCAAAAGTAGCATGTCAAACCTAGAAATCCCTAAAGAGGGGACAAGACTCCAATTTTAGTTCGGAGCATTTAATGGATGCACCAAGGTGGCATGGACTGAGCCATTTCCAACTGAATTCATACAAGACTTATCCAAGACCAAGGGAACCAGCAGCCTGTGCCCTAACCTCTAGTCAATGGCTAGAGGAGACTTGGTTCTAATTGATCAACATTGGCCAAACCTCTGCTGCAGTTGCCATTCCCTATTGCAGCCAAAACAAACTTGCTCTAATATAAATAGAGCTCAATTGTGTTCAGTTTGAGTACACCAAAGTGTCATACCCGAAATTTTGACCACTAATATTTCCCATCATTGTGCAAATCACCATCACAATATGGATGAACCATCTTGCCTTATCAGTCTCCCCAAAGATGGGTGAACACTCACTACAGTCAAATTTTGGGTTTCAAGCCCTCTTAGAGTTCTTAGACAAAGGATCAATCAAGAAATGACATGATCTTCAACTTGTCTAACCTCCCAAACATCTACAATGGATCAAGAGGACTCCCACTTTAAGGATTAAGCATAAGGCTGCTCCCTTCCAGGTGGATCAAGCCTCAAGATCGCCAGTGTCACCAAATTAGGGTTTGGTCGACCAGGGCCTCCAGATTGAAATTTTCCTCTGGGCTTGAGCCAATGCTTCAAAGCATATCCTAAAATACTCCATGGAACCTCGTGTGCCCTAGCATCAAGTCAATTTGACCTCAGGGGATGCATACATCAAAAATCAGGAATTAGGGTTTCTTGACCTAATTCACCCCTAAGTTGACTTTTGGGACAAATCATGAGCCAGGACCTCAAGACATGATTTGAGGGTCTGCAACATACCACATTGATCCATTTGTAACAATGGATTTATCCAGGAAGTTTGAGCAGCAAGTCTCAATTTCATCATAACCACAGCTAGGGTTTCGCGAGAAAAGTCAACTGTAGCTTTGACTTTTGACCAGGACATGCTCCAAAACCCTAGGACATGATTCAATACACCCTATAACACCTATGAAATCAATCCATCAAGTTTGATTTAGGTCAAGGACTTGATTTCATAGAGGATCGCACAGTTTGGAATTCATTTGATAAAAAGTCAACTGTGCCCAAAAGTCAAAGTTTGACTTTTTGATTTTTTGGTCAATTATGGTTCCTTAACCCTAAAATGATGTTAATGTGTGATTGGAATCATCATTCATCAAGAAAAATCAAGAAAAGTGGGATAACTTGTAAAAGGGGTAACCATAAAAACTTAGAAATTTTTCTAAGTTATGAAACAAAGTGGCTAGGGTACCAACTTTGGAGGATCATAACTCCTAAACCATAAGGCCATTTTTCCCCATTCAAAGCTGGATTTGTAGCTTTCATGGCCCTCTACAAAAGCTTCAAACACAACTCATTCCAATTCCTCATGGATTTTAAGTTATGGAAAGATAAAATTCACAAAAAGTGAAAATGTCACTTTCTTCCAACACTTAGTGAAATTTTAACTAAGTCAAAATTTGTCTTACTTTTTTCAAAATGTAGGGGCATTTTTCACTTGGATCCAAAAAGTATCAAAACCAATTATGATCAAACAGTTGTTGTATCACATGAGGGATTTCCAAAATGGCCAAGAACTCCTTCAAATTCCACTTGGGTCATGAGACATGACCATGCCAATATGCCTTGCTGTAACCTGTCATGGCAAGGCGGATTTGGGAGTTTTGCTCGATTTGCTCAAATTTTGCAAAGGGCGAGTAAATCTATCCATCTGAACACCTCAAGGGGGGACCAAGGAGGCACAAACCCTGATCCATAAGCCTCCCAAGTCTTTGGAACCAAAAGTAGCATGTCAAACCTAGAAATCCCTAAAGAGGGGACAAGACTCCAATTTTAGTTTGGAGCATTTAATGGATGCACCAAGGTGGCATGGACTGAGCCATTTCCAACTGAATTCAGTCAAGACTTATCCAAGACCAAGGGAACCAGCAGCCTGTGCCCTAATCTCTAGTCAATGGCTAGAGGAGACTTGGTTCTAATTGATCAACATTGGCCAAATCACTGCTGCAGTTGTCATTCCGTATTGCAGCCAAAACAAACTTGCTTTAATATAAATAGAGCTCAATTGTGTTCAGTTTGAGTACACCAAAGTGTCATACCCCAAATTTTGACCACTAAGATTTCCCATCATTGTGCAAATCACCATCACAATATGGATGAACCATCTTGCCTCATCAGTCTCCCCAAAGATGGGTGAACACTTACTACAGTCAAATTTTGGGTTTCAAGCCCTCTCAGAGTTCTTAGACAAAGGATCAATCAAGAAATGACATGATCTTCAACTTGTCTAACCTCCCAAACATCTACAATGGATCAAGAGGACTCCCACTTTAAGGATTAAGCATAAGGCTGCTCCCTTCCAGCTGGATCAAGCCTCAAGATCGCCAGTGTCACCAAATTAGGGTTTGGTCGACCAGGGCCTCCAGATGGAAATTTTCCTCTGGGCTTGAGCCAATGCTTCAAAGCATATCCTAAAATACTCCATGGAACCTCGTGTGCCCTAGCATCAAGTCAATTTGACCTCAGGGGATGCATACATCAAAAATCAGGAATTAGGGTTTCTTGACGTAATTCACCCCTAAGTTGACTTTTGGGACAAATCATGAGCCAGGACCTCAAGACATGATTTGAGGGTCTGCAACATACCACATTGATCCATTTGTAACAATGGATTTATCCAGGAAGTTTGAGCAGCAAGTCTCAATTTCATCATAACCACAGCTAGGGTTTCGCGAGAAAAGTCAACTGTAGCTTTGACTTTTGACCAGGACATGCTCCAAAACCCTAGGACATGATTCAATACACCCTATAACACCTATGAAATCAATCCATCAATTTTGATTTAGGTCAAGGACTTGATTTCATAGAGGATCGCACAGTTTGGAATTCATCTGATAAAAAGTCAACTGTGCCCAAAAGTCAAAGTTTGACTTTTTGATATTTTGGTCAATTATGGTTCCTTAACTCTAAAATGATGTTTATGTGTGATTGGAATCATCATTCATCAAGAAAAATCAAGAAAAGTGGGATAACTTGTAAAAGGGGTAACCATAACAACTTAGAAATTTTTCTAAGTTATGAAACAAAGTGGCTAGGGTACCAACTTTGGAGGATCATAACTCCTAAACCACAAGGCCATTTTTCCCCATTCAAAGATGGATTTCTAGCTCTCATGGCCCTCTACAAAATCTTCAAACACAACTCATTCCGATTCCTCATGGATTTTAGCTTATGGAATGATCAAATTCACAAAAAGTGAAAATGTCACTTTCTTCCAACACTTAGTAAAATTTTCACTAAGTAAGAATCTGTCTTACTTTTTTCAAAATGTAGGGGCATTTTTCACTTGGATCCAAAAAGTATCAAAACCAATTATGATCAAACAGTTGTTGTATCATATGAGGGATTTCCAAAATCGCCAAGAACTCCATCAAATTCCACTTGGGTCATGAGATATGACCATGCCAATATGCCTTGCTGCAACCTGTCATGGCAAGGCGGATTTGGGAGTATTGCTCGATTTGCTCAAATTTTGCAAATGGCAAGTAAATCTATCCATTTGAACACCTCAAGGGGGGACCAAGGAGGTACAAACCCTGATCCATAAGCCTCCCAAGTCTTTGGAACCAAAAGTAGCATGTCAAACCTAGAAATCCCTAAAGAGGGGACAAGACTCCAATTTTAGTTCGGAGCATTTAATGGATGCACCAAGGTGGCATGGACTGAGCCATTTCCAACTGAATTCATACAAGACTTATCCAAGACCAAGGGAACCAGCAGCCTGTTCCCTAACCTCTAGTCAATGGCTAGAGGAGACTTGGATTCTCATTGATCAACATTGGCCAAACCTCTGCTGCAGTTGCCATTCACTATTGCAGCCAAAACAAACTTGCTCTACTATAAATAGAGCTCAATTGTGTTCAGTTTGAGTACACCAAAGTATCATACCCCAAATTTTGACCACTAAGATTTCCCATCATTGTGCAAATCACCATCACAATATGGATGAACCATCTTGCCTTATCAGTCTCCCCAAAGATGGGTGAACACTCACTACAGTCAAATTTTGGGTTTCAAGCCCTCTTAGAGTTCTTAGACAAAGGATCAATCAAGAAATGACATGATCTTCAACTTGTCTAACCTCCCAAACATCTACAATGGATCAAGAGGACTCCCACTTTAAGGATTAAGCATAAGGCTGCTCCCTTCCAGGTGGATCAAGCCTCAAGATCGCCAGTGTCACCAAATTAGGGTTTGGTCGACCAGGGCCTCCAGATTGAAATTTTCCTCTGGGCATGAGCCAATTCTTCAAAGCATATCCTAAAATACTCCATCAAACCTCGTGGGCCCTAGCATCAAGTCAATTTGACCTCAAGGGATGCATACATCAAAAATCAGGAATTAGGGTTTCTTGACCTAATTCACCCCTAAGTTGACTTTTGGGACAAATCATGAGCCAGGACCTCAAGACATGATTTGAGGGTCTCCAACATACCACATTGATCCATTTGTAACAATGGATTTATCCAGGAAGTTTGAGCAGCAAGTCTCAATTTCATCAGAACCACAGTTAGGGTTTCACGAGAAAAGTCAACTGTAGCATTGACTTTTGACCAGGACATGCTCCAAAACCCTAGGACATGATTCAATACACCCTATAACACCTATGAAATCAATCCATCAAGTTTGATTTAGGTCAAGGACTTGATTTCATAGAGGATCACACAGTTTGGAATTCATTTGATAAAAAGTCAACTGTGCCCAAAAGTCAAAGTTTGACTTTTTGATTTTTTGGTCAATTATGGTTCCCTAACCCTAAAATGATGTTAATGTGTGATTCGAATCATCATTCATCAAGAAAAATCAAAAAAAGTGGGATAACTTGTAAAAGGGGTAACCATAAAAACTTAGAAATTTTTCTAAGTTATGAAACAAAGTTGCTAGGGTACCAACTTTGGAGGATCATAACTCCTAAACCATAAGGCCATTTTTCCCCATTCAAAGCTAGATTTGTAGCTTTCATGGGCCTCTACAAAAGCTTTAAACACAACTCATTCCAATTCCTCATGGATTTTAAGTTATGGAATGATCAAATTCACAAAAAGTGAAAATGTCACTTTCTTCCAACACTTAGTGAAATTTTCACTAAGTCAGAATCTGCCTTACTTTTTTCAAAATGTAGGGGCATTTTTCACTTGGATCCAAAAAGTATCAAAACCAATTATGATCAAACAGTTGTTGTATCATATGAGGGATTTCCAAAATCGCCAAGAACTCCATAAAATTCCACTTGGGTCATGAGATATGACCATGCCAATATGCCTTGCTGCAACCTGTCATGGCAAGGCGGATTTGGGAGTATTGCTCGATTTGCTCAAATTTTGCAAATGGCAAGTAAATCTATCCATCTGAACACCTCAAGGGGGGACCAAGGAGGGACAAACCCTGATCCATAAGCCTCCCAAGTCTTTGGAACCAAAAGTAGCATGTCAAACCTAGAAATCCCTAAAGAGGGGACGAGACTCCAATTTTAGTTCGGAGCATTTAATGGATGCACCAAGGTGGCATGGACTGAGCCATTTCCAACTGAATTCATACAAGACTTATCCAAGACCAAGGGAACCAGCAGCCTGTTCCCTAACCTCTAGTCAATGGCTAGAGGAGACTTGGATTCTCATTGATCAACATTGGCCAAACCTCTGCTGCAGTTGCCATTCACTATTGCAGCCAAAACAAACTTGCTCTACTATAAATAGAGCTCAATTGTGTTCAGTTTGAGTACACCAAAGTATCATACCCCAAATTTTGACCACTAAGATTTCCCATCATTGTGCAAATCACCATCACAATATGGATGAACCATCTTGCCTTATCAGTCTCCCCAAAGATGGGTGAACACTTACTACAGTCAAATTTTGGGTTTCAAGCCCTCTCAGAGTTCTTAGACAAAGGATCAATAAAGAAATGACATGATCTTCAACTTGTCTAACCTCCCAAACATCTACAATGGATCAAGAGGACTCCCACTTTAAGGATTAAGCATAAGGCTGCTCCCTTCCAGGTGGATCAAGCCTCAAGATCGCCAGTGTCACCAAATTAGGGTTTGGTCGACCAGGGCCTCCAGATTGAAATTTTCCTCTGGGCATGAGCCAATTCTTCAAAGCATATCCTAAAATACTCCATCAAACCTCGTGGGCCCTAGAATCAAGTCAATTTGACCTCAAGGGATGCATACATCAAAAATCAGGAATTAGGGTTTCTTGACGTAATTCACCCCTAAGTTGACTTTTGGGACAAATCATGAGCCAGGACCTCAAGACATGATTTGAGGGTCTCCAACATACCACATTGATCCATTTGTAACAATGGATTTATCCAGGAAGTTTGAGCAGCAAGTCTCAATTTCATCATAACCACAGCTAGGGTTTCGCGAGAAAAGTCAACTGTAGCTTTGACTTTTGACCAGGACATGCTCCAAAACCCTAGGACATGATTCAATACACCCTATAACACCTATGAAATCAATCCATCAATTTTGATTTAGGTCAAGGACTTGATTTCATAGAGGATCGCACAGTTTGGAATTCATCTGATAAAAAGTCAACTGTGCCCAAAAGTCAAAGTTTGACTTTTTGATATTTTGGTCAATTATGGTTCCTTAACTCTAAAATGATGTTTATGTGTGATTGGAATCATCATTCATCAAGAAAAATCAAGAAAAGTGGGATAACTTGTAAAAGGGGTAACCATAACAACTTAGAAATTTTTCTAAGTTATGAAACAAAGTGGCTAGGGTACCAACTTTGGAGGATCATAACTCCTAAACCACAAGGCCATTTTTCCCCATTCAAAGATGGATTTCTAGCTCTCATGGCCCTCTACAAAATCTTCAAACACAACTCATTCCGATTCCTCATGGATTTTAGCTTATGGAATGATCAAATTCACAAAAAGTGAAAATGTCACTTTCTTCCAACACTTAGTAAAATTTTCACTAAGTAAGAATCTGTCTTACTTTTTTCAAAATGTAGGGGCATTTTTCACTTGGATCCAAAAAGTATCAAAACCAATTATGATCAAACAGTTGTTGTATCATATGAGGGATTTCCAAAATCGCCAAGAACTCCATCAAATTCCACTTGGGTCATGAGATATGACCATGCCAATATGCCTTGCTGCAACCTGTCATGGCAAGGCGGATTTGGGAGTATTGCTCGATTTGCTCAAATTTTGCAAATGGCAAGTAAATCTATCCATTTGAACACCTCAAGGGGGGACCAAGGAGGTACAAACCCTGATCCATAAGCCTCCCAAGTCTTTGGAACCAAAAGTAGCATGTCAAACCTAGAAATCCCTAAAGAGGGGACAAGACTCCAATTTTAGTTCGGAGCATTTAATGGATGCACCAAGGTGGCATGGACTGAGCCATTTCCAACTGAATTCATACAAGACTTATCCAAGACCAAGGGAACCAGCAGCCTGTTCCCTAACCTCTAGTCAATGGCTAGAGGAGACTTGGATTCTCATTGATCAACATTGGCCAAACCTCTGCTGCAGTTGCCATTCACTATTGCAGCCAAAACAAACTTGCTCTACTATAAATAGAGCTCAATTGTGTTCAGTTTGAGTACACCAAAGTATCATACCCCAAATTTTGACCACTAAGATTTCCGATCATTGTGCAAATCACCATCACAATATGGATGAACCATCTTGCCTTATCAGTCTCCCCAAAGATGGGTGAACACTCACTACAGTCAAATTTTGGGTTTCAAGCCCTCTTAGAGTTCTTAGACAAAGGATCAATCAAGAAATGACATGATCTTCAACTTGTCTAACCTCCCAAACATCTACAATGGATCAAGAGGACTCCCACTTTAAGGATTAAGCATAAGGCTGCTCCCTTCCAGGTGGATCAAGCCTCAAGATCGCCAGTGTCACCAAATTAGGGTTTGGTCGACCAGGGCCTCCAGATTGAAATTTTCCTCTGGGCATGAGCCAATTCTTCAAAGCATATCCTAAAATACTCCATCAAACCTCGTGGGCCCTAGCATCAAGTCAATTTGACCTCAAGGGATGCATACATCAAAAATCAGGAATTAGGGTTTCTTGACCTAATTCACCCCTAAGTTGACTTTTGGGACAAATCATGAGCCAGGACCTCAAGACATGATTTGAGGGTCTCCAACATACCACATTGATCCATTTGTAACAATGGATTTATCCAGGAAGTTTGAGCAGCAAGTCTCAATTTCATCAGAACCACAGTTAGGGTTTCACGAGAAAAGTCAACTGTAGCATTGACTTTTGACCAGGACATGCTCCAAAACCCTAGGACATGATTCAATACACCCTATAACACCTATGAAATCAATCCATCAAGTTTGATTTAGGTCAAGGACTTGATTTCATAGAGGATCACACAGTTTGGAATTCATTTGATAAAAAGTCAACTGTGCCCAAAAGTCAAAGTTTGACTTTTTGATTTTTTGGTCAATTATGGTTCCCTAACCCTAAAATGATGTTAATGTGTGATTCGAATCATCATTCATCAAGAAAAATCAAAAAAAGTGGGATAACTTGTAAAAGGGGTAACCATAAAAACTTAGAAATTTTTCTAAGTTATGAAACAAAGTTGCTAGGGTACCAACTTTGGAGGATCATAACTCCTAAACCATAAGGCCATTTTTCCCCATTCAAAGCTAGATTTGTAGCTTTCATGGCCCTCTACAAAAGCTTCAAACACAACTCATTCCAATTCCTCATGGATTTTAAGTTATGGAATGATCAAATTCACAAAAAGTGAAAATGTCACTTTCTTCCAACACTTAGTGAAATTTTCACTAAGTCAGAATCTGCCTTACTTTTTTCAAAATGTAGGGGCATTTTTCACTTGGATCCAAAAAGTATCAAAACCAATTATGATCAAACAGTTGTTGTATCATATGAGGGATTTCCAAAATCGCCAAGAACTCCATCAAATTCCACTTGGGTCATGAGATATGACCATGCCAATATGCCTTGCTGCAACCTGTCATGGCAAGGCGGATTTGGGAGTATTGCTCGATTTGCTCAAATTTTGCAAATGGCAAGTAAATCTATCCATCTGAACACCTCAAGGGGGGACCAAGGAGGGACAAACCCTGATCCATAAGCCTCCCAAGTCTTTGGAACCAAAAGTAGCATGTCAAACCTAGAAATCCCTAAAGAGGGGACGAGACTCCAATTTTAGTTCGGAGCATTTAATGGATGCACCAAGGTGGCATGGACTGAGCCATTTCCAACTGAATTCATACAAGACTTATCCAAGACCAAGGGAACCAGCAGCCTGTTCCCTAACCTCTAGTCAATGGCTAGAGGAGACTTGGATTCTCATTGATCAACATTGGCCAAACCTCTGCTGCAGTTGCCATTCACTATTGCAGCCAAAACAAACTTGCTCTACTATAAATAGAGCTCAATTGTGTTCAGTTTGAGTACACCAAAGTATCATACCCCAAATTTTGACCACTAAGATTTCCCATCATTGTGCAAATCACCATCACAATATGGATGAACCATCTTGCCTTATCAGTCTCCCCAAAGATGGGTGAACACTTACTACAGTCAAATTTTGGGTTTCAAGCCCTCTCAGAGTTCTTAGACAAAGGATCAATCAAGAAATAACATGATCTTCAACTTGTCTAACCTCCCAAACATCTACAATGGATCAAGAGGACTCCCACTTTAAGGATTAAGCATAAGGCTGCTCCCTTCCAGGTGGATCAAGCCTCAAGATCGCCAGTGTCACCAAATTAGGGTTTGGTCGACCAGGGCCTCCAGATTGAAATTTTCCTCTGGGCATGAGCCAATTCTTCAAAGCATATCCTAAAATACTCCATCAAACCTCGTGGGCCCTAGCATCAAGTCAATTTGACCTCAAGGGATGCATACATCAAAAATCAGGAATTAGGGTTTCTTGACCTAATTCACCCCTAAGTTGACTTTTGGGACAAATCATGAGCCAGGACCTCAAGACATGATTTGAGGGTCTCCAACATACCACATTGATCCATTTGTAACAATGGATTTATCCAGGAAGTTTGAGCAGCAAGTCTCAATTTCATCAGAACCACAGTTAGGGTTTCACGAGAAAAGTCAACTGTAGCATTGACTTTTGACCAGGACATGCTCCAAAACCCTAGGACATGATTCAATACACCCTATAACACCTATGAAATCAATCCATCAAGTTTGATTTAGGTCAAGGACTTGATTTCATAGAGGATCACACAGTTTGGAATTCATTTGATAAAAAGTCAACTGTGCCCAAAAGTCAAAGTTTGACTTTTTGATTTTTTGGTCAATTATGGTTCCCTAACCCTAAAATGATGTTAATGTGTGATTCGAATCATCATTCATCAAGAAAAATCAAAAAAAGTGGGATAACTTGTAAAAGGGGTAACCATAAAAACTTAGAAATTTTTCTAAGTTATGAAACAAAGTTGCTAGGGTACCAACTTTGGAGGATCATAACTCCTAAACCATAAGGCCATTTTTCCCCATTCAAAGCTAGATTTGTAGCTTTCATGGGCCTCTACAAAAGCTTCAAACACAACTCATTCCAATTCCTCATGGATTTTAAGTTATGGAATGATCAAATTCACAAAAAGTGAAAATGTCACTTTCTTCCAACACTTAGTGAAATTTTCACTAAGTCAGAATCTGCCTTACTTTTTTCAAAATGTAGGGGCATTTTTCACTTGGATCCAAAAAGTATCAAAACCAATTATGATCAAACAGTTGTTGTATCATATGAGGGATTTCCAAAATCGCCAAGAACTCCATCAAATTCCACTTGGGTCATGAGATATGACCATGCCAATATGCCTTGCTGCAACCTGTCATGGCAAGGCGGATTTGGGAGTATTGCTCGATTTGCTCAAATTTTGCAAATGGCAAGTAAATCTATCCATCTGAACACCTCAAGGGGGGACCAAGGAGGGACAAACCCTGATCCATAAGCCTCCCAAGTCTTTGGAACCAAAAGTAGCATGTCAAACCTAGAATCCCTAAAGAGGGGACGAGACTCCAATTTTAGTTCGGAGCATTTAATGGATGCACCAAGGTGGCATGGACTGAGCCATTTCCAACTGAATTCATACAAGACTTATCCAAGACCAAGGGAACCAGCAGCCTGTTCCCTAACCTCTAGTCAATGGCTAGAGGAGACTTGGATTCTCATTGATCAACATTGGCCAAACCTCTGCTGCAGTTGCCATTCACTATTGCAGCCAAAACAAACTTGCTCTACTATAAATAGAGCTCAATTGTGTTCAGTTTGAGTACACCAAAGTATCATACCCCAAATTTTGACCACTAAGATTTCCCATCATTGTGCAAATCACCATCACAATATGGATGAACCATCTTGCCTTATCAGTCTCCCCAAAGATGGGTGAACACTTACTACAGTCAAATTTTGGGTTTCAAGCCCTCTCAGAGTTCTTAGACAAAGGATCAATCAAGAAATGACATGATCTTCAACTTGTCTAACCTCCCAAACATCTACAATGGATCAAGAGGACTCCCACTTTAAGGATTAAGCATAAGGCTGCTCCCTTCCAGGTGGATCAAGCCTCAAGATCGCCAGTGTCACCAAATTAGGGTTTGGTCGACCAGGGCCTCCAGATTGAAATTTTCCTCTGGGCATGAGCCAATTCTTCAAAGCATATCCTAAAATACTCCATCAAACCTCGTGGGCCCTAGAATCAAGTCAATTTGACCTCAAGGGATGCATACATCAAAAATCAGGAATTAGGGTTTCTTGACGTAATTCACCCCTAAGTTGACTTTTGGGACAAATCATGAGCCAGGACCTCAAGACATGATTTGAGGGTCTCCAACATACCACATTGATCCATTTGTAACAATGGATTTATCCAGGAAGTTTGAGCAGCAAGTCTCAATTTCATCAGAACCACAGTTAGGGTTTCACGAGAAAAGTCAACTGTAGCATTGACTTTTGACCAGGACATGCTCCAAAACCCTAGGACATGATTCAATACAACCTATAACACCTATGAAATCAATCCATCAAGTTTGATTTAGGTCAAGGACTTCATTTCATAGAGGATCACACAGTTTGGAATTCATTTGATAAAAAGTCAACTGTGCCCAAAAGTCAAAGTTTGACTTTTTGATTTTTTGGTCAATTATGGTTCCCTAACCCTAAAATGATGTTAATGTGTGATTCGAATCATCATTCATCAAGAAAAATCAAGAAAAGTGGGATAACTTGTAAAAGGGGTAACCATAAAAACTTAGAAATTTTTCTAAGTTATGAAACAAAGTGGCTAGGGTACCAACTTTGGAGGATCATAACTCCTAAACCACAAGGGCATTTTTCCCCATTCAAAATTAGATTTGTAGCTCTCATGGCCCTCTACAAAAGCTTCAAACACAACTCATTCCAATTCCTCATGGATTTTAAGTTATGGAATGATCAAATTAACAAAAAGTGAATATGTCACTTTCTTCCAACACTTAGTGAAATTTTCACTAAGTCGGAATCTGTCTAACTTTTTTCAAAATGTAGGGGCATTTTTCACTTGTATCCAAAAAGTATCAAAACCAATTATGATCAAACAGTTGTTGTATCATATGAAGGATTTCCAAAATGGCCAAGAACTACATCAAATTCCACTTGGGTCATGAGATATGACCATGCCAATATACCTTGCTGCAACCTGTCATGGCAAGGCGGATTTGGGAGTTTTGCTCGATTTGCTCAAATTTTGCAAAGGGCGAGTAAATCTATCCATCTGAACACCTCAAGGGGGGACCAAGGAGGGACAAACCATGATCCATAAGCCTCCTAAGTCTTTGGAACCAAAAGTAGCATGTCAAACCTAGAAATCCTTAAAGAGGGGACAAGACTCCAATTTTGGTTTGGTGCATTTAATGGATGCACCAAGGTGTCATGGACTGAGCCATTTCCAACTGAATTCAGTCAAGACTTATCCAAGACCAAGGGAACCAGCAGCCTGTGCCCTAACCTCTAGTCAATGGCTAGAGGAGACTTGGATTTTAATTGATCAACATTGGCCAAATCTCTGCTGCAGTTGCCATTCATTATTGCAGCAAAAAAAAACTTGCTCTACTATAAATAGAGCTCAATTGTGTTCAGTTTGAGTACACCAAAGTGTCATACCCCAAATTTTGACCACTAAGATTTCCGATCATTGTGCAAATCATCATCACAATATGGATGAACCATCTTGCCTCATTAGTCTCCCCAAAGATGGGTGAACACTTACTACAGTCAAATTTAGGGTTTCAAGCCCTCTCAGAGTTCTTAGACAAAGGATCAAACAAGAAATAACATGATCTTCAACTTATCTAACCTCCCAAACAGCTACAATGGATCAAGAGGACTCCCACTTTAAGGATTAAGCATAAGGCTGCTCCCTTCTAGGTGGATCAAGCCTCAAGATCGCCAGTGTCACCAAATTAGGGTTTGGTCGACTAGGGCCTCCAGATGGAAATTTTCTTCTAGGCATGAACCAATGCTTCAATGCATATCCTAAAATACTCCATGGAACCTCATGGGCCCAAGCATCAAGTCAATTTGACCTCAGGGGATGCAAACATCAAAAATCAGGAATTAGGGTTTCTTGACCTAATTCACCCCTAAGTTGACTTTTGGGACAAATCGTGAGCGAGGATCTCAAGACATGATTTGAGGATCTCCAACATACCACATTGATCCATTTGTAACAATGGATTGATCCAGGAGGTTTGAGCAGCAAGTCTCAATTTCATCAGAACCACAGTTAGGGTTTCGCGAGAAAAGTCAACTGTAGCTTTGACTTTTGACCAGGACATGCTCCAAAACCCTAGGTCATGATTCAATACACCCTATAACACCTATGAAATCAATCCATCAAGTTTGCTTTAGGTCAAGGACTTGATTTCATAGAGGATCGCACAGTTTGGAATTCATCTGATAAAAAGTCAACTGTGTCCAAAAGTCAAAGTTTGACTTTTTTATTTTTTGTTCAATTATGGTTCCTTAACCCTAAAATGATGTTAATGTGTGATTGGAATCATCATTCATCAAGAAAAATCATGAAAAGTGGGATAACTTGTAAAAAGGGTAACTATAAAAACTAATAAATTTTTCTAAGTTATGAAACAAAGTGGCTAGGGTACCAAATTTGGAGGATCATAACTCCTAAACCACAAGGCCATTTTTCCCGATTCAAATCTGGATTTGTAGCTCTCATGGCCCTCTACAAAAGCTTCAAACACAACTCATTCCAATTCCTCATGGACTTTAAGTTATGGAATGATCAAATTCACAAAAAGTGAAAATGTCACTTTCTTCCAACACATAGTGAAATTTTCACTAAGTCAGAGTCTGTCTTAATTTTTTCAAAATGTAGGGGCATTTTTCACTTGGATCCAAAAAGTATCAAAACCAATTATGATCAAACAGTTGTTGTATCATATGAGGGATTTCCAAAATGGCCAAGAACTCCATCAAATTCCACTTGGGTCATGAGATATGACCATGCCAATATGCCTTGCTGCAACCTGTCATGGCAAGGCGGATTTGGGAGTTTTGCTCGATTTACTCAAATTCTGCAAAGGGCAAGTAAATCTATCCATTTGAACACCTCAAGGGGGGACCAAGGAGGGACAAACCCTGATCCATAAGCCTCCCAAGTCTTTGGAACCAAAAGTAGCATGTCAAACCTAGAAATCCCTAAAGAGGGGACAAGACTCCAATTTTGGTTTGGAGCATTTAATGGATGCACCAAGGTGGCATGGACTGAGCCATTTCCAACTGAATTCATTCAAGACTTATCCAAGACCAAGGGAACCAGCAGCCTGTGCCTTAACCTCTAGTCAATTACTAGAGGAGACTTGGATTCTAATTGATCAACATTGGCCAAATATCTGCTGCAGTTGCCATTCACTATTGCAGCCAAAACAAACTTACTCTACTATAAATAGAGCTCAATTGTGTTCAGTTTGAGTACACCAAAGTGTCATACCCCATATTTTGACCACTAAGATTTCCCATCATTGTGAAAATCATCATCACAATATGGATGAACCATCTTGCCTCATTAGTCTCCCCAAAGATGGGTGAACACTTACTAAAGTCAAATTTAGGGTTTCAAGCCCTGTCAGAGTTCTTAGACTAAGGATCAATCAAGAAATGACATGATCTTCATCTTGTCTAACCTCCCAAACATCTACAATGGATCAAGAGGACTCCCACTTTAAGGATTAAGCATAAGGGTGCTCCCTTCCAGGTGGATGAAGCCTCAAGATCGCCAGTGTCACCAAATTAGGGTTTGGTCGACCAGGGCCTCCAGATGGAAATTTTCCTCTGGGCATGAGCCAATGCTTCAAAGCATATCCTAAAATACTCCGTGGAACCTCATGGGCCCAGGCATCAAGTCAATTTGCCCTCAGGGGATGCATACATAAAAAATCAGGAATTAGGGTTTCTTGACTTAATTCACCCCTAAGTTGACTTTTGGGACAAATCATGAGCCAGGACCTCAAGACATGATTTGAGTGTCTCCAACATACCACATTGATCCATTTGAAACAATGGATTGATCCAAGAAGTTTGAGCAGCAATTGTCAATTTCATCATTACCACAATTAGGGTTTCTCGAGAAAAGTCAACTGTAGCTTTGACTTTTGACCAGGACATGCTCCAAAACCCTAGGACATGATTCAATACACCCTATAACACCTATGAAATCAATCCATCAAGTTTGATTTAGGTCTAGGACTTGATTTCATAAAGGATCGCACAGTTTGGAATTCATCTGATAAAAAGTCAACTGTGCCCAAAAGTCAAAGTTTGACTTTTTATTTTTTGGTCAATTATGGTTCCTTAACCCTAAAATGATGTTAATCTGAGATTGGAATCATCATTCATCATGAAAAATCAAGAAAAGTGGGATAAATTATAAAAGGGGTAACCATAAAAACTTAGAAATTTTTCTAAGTTATGAAACAAATTAGCTAGAATACCAACTTTGGGGGATCATAACTCCTAAACCACAAGGCCATTTTTCCCCGTTCAAAGCTGGATTTGTAGCTCTCATGGCCCTCTACAAAAGCTTCAAACACAACTCATTCCAATTCCTCAT
Source organism: Lathyrus tuberosus (assembly GCA_022829125.1). Taxonomy (NCBI): domain Eukaryota; kingdom Viridiplantae; phylum Streptophyta; class Magnoliopsida; order Fabales; family Fabaceae; genus Lathyrus; species Lathyrus tuberosus. Next base: position 6,622,614 of record JALAZF010000270.1, on the reverse strand, counting down.
GGATTTTAAGTTATGGAATGATCAAATTCACAAAAAGTGAAAATGTCACTTTCTTCCAACACTTAGTGAAATTTTCACTAAGTCAGAATCTGTCTTACTTTTTTCAAAATGTAGGGGCATTTTTCACTTGGATCCAAAAAGTATCAAAACCAATTATGATCAAACAGTTGTTGTATCATATGAGGGATTTCCAAAATGGCCAAGAACTCCATCAAATTCCACTTGGTTCATGAGATATGACCATGCCAATATGCCTTTCGGCAAACTGTCATGGCAAGGCGGATTTGGGAGTTTTGCTCGATTTGCTCAAATTTTCCAAAGGGCAAGTAAATCTATCCATCTAAACACCTCAAGGGGGGACCAGGGAGGGACAAACCCTGATCCATATGCCTCCCAAGTCTTTGGAACCTAAAGTAGCATGTCAAACCTAGAAATCCCTAAAGAGGGGACAAGACTCCAATTTTGGTTTGGAGCATTTAATGGATGCACCAAGGTGGCATGGACTGAGCCATTTCCAACTGAATTCATTCAAGACTTATCCAAGACCAAGGGAACCAGCAGCCTGTGCCCTAACCTTTAGTCAATGGCTAGAGGAGACTTGGATTCTCATTGATCAATATTGGCCAAATGTCTGCTGCAGTTGCCATTCACTATTGCAGCCAAAACAAACTTGCTCTACTATAAATAGAGCTCAATTGTGTTCAGTTTGAGTACACCAAAGTGTCATACCCCAAATTTTGACCACTAAGATTTCCCATCATTGTGAAAATCATCATCACAATATGGACGAACCATCTTGCCTCATTAGTCTCCCCAAAGATGGGTGAACACTTACTAAAGTCAAATTTAGGGTTTCAAGCCCTCTCAGAGTTCTTAGACTAAGGATCAATCAAGAAATGACATGATCTTCATCTTGTCTAACCTCCCAAACATCTACAATGGATCAAGAGGACTCCCACTTTAAGGATTAAGCATAAGGCTGCTCCCTTCCAGGTGGATCAAGCCTCAAGATCGCCAGTGTCACCAAATTAGGGTTTGGTCGACCAGGGCCTCCAGATGGAAATTTTCCTCTGGGCATGAGCCAATGCTTCAAAGCATATCCTAAAATACTCCATGGAACCTCATGGGCCCAGGCATCAAGTCAATTTGCCCTCAGGGGATGCATACATCAAAAATCAGGAATTAGGGTTTCTTGACTTAATTCACCCCTAAGTTGACTTTTGGGACAAATCATGAGCCAGGACCTCAAGACATGATTTGAGTGTCTCCAACATACCACATTGATCCATTTGAAACAATGGATTGATCCAAGAAGTTTGAGCAGCAATTCTCAATTTCATCATTACCACAATTAGGGTTTCTCGAGAAAAGTCAACTGTAGCTTTGACTTTTGACCAGGACATGCTCTAAAACCCTAGGACATGATTCAATACACCCTATAACACCTATGAAATCAATCCATCAAGTTTGATTTAGGTCTAGGACTTGATTTCATAAAGGATCGCACAGTTTGGAATTCATCTGATAAAAAGTCAACTGTGCCCAAAAGTCAAAGTTTGACTTTTTATTTTTTGGTCAATTATGGTTCCTTAACCCTAAAATAATGTTAATGTGAGATTGGAATCATCATTCATCAAGAAAAATCAAGAAAAGTGGGATAAATTATAAAAGGGGTAACCATAAAAACTTAGAAATTTTTCTAAGTTATGAAACAAATTAGCTAGAATACCAACTTTGGGGGATCATAACTCCTAAACCACAAGGCCATTTTTCCCCGTTCAAAGCTGGATTTGTAGCTCTCATGGCCCTCTACAAAAGCTTCAAACACAACTCATTCCAATTCCTCATGGATTTTAAGTTATGGCATGATCAAATTCACAAAAAGTGAAAATGTCACTTTCTTCCAACACTTAGTGAAATTTTCACTAAGTCAGAATCTGTCTTACTTTTTTCAAAATGTAGGGGCATTTTTCACTTGGATCCAAAAAGTGTCAAAACCAATTATGATCAAACAGTTGTTGTATCATATGAGGGATTTCCAAAATGGCCAAGAACTCCATCAAATTCCACTTGGTTCATGAGATATGACCATGCCAATATGCCTTTCGGCAAACTGTCATGGCAAGGCGGATTTGGGAGTTTTGCTCGATTTGCTTAAATTTTCCAAAGGGCAAGTAAATCTATCCATCTAAACACCTCAAGGGGGGACCAGGGAGGGACAAACCCTGATCCATAAGCCTCCCAAGTCTTTGGAACCTAAAGTAGCATGTCAAACCTAGAAATCCCTAAAGAGGGGACAAGACTCCAATTTTGGTTTGGAGCATTTAATGGATGCACCAAGGTGGCATGGACTGAGCCATTTCCAACTGAATTCATTCAAGACTTATCCAAGACCAAGGGAACCAGCAGCCTGTGCCCTAACCTTTAGTCAATGGCTAGAGGAGACTTGGATTCTCATTGATCAATATTGGCCAAATGTCTGCTGCAGTTGCCATTCACTATTGCAGCCAAAACAAACTTGCTCTACTATAAATAGAGCTCAATTGTGTTCAGTTTGAGTACACCAAAGTGTCATACCCCAAATTTTGACCACTAAGATTTCCCATCATTGTGAAAATCATCATCACAATATGGATGAACCATCTTGCCTCATTAGTCTCCCCAAAGATGGGTGAACACTTACTAAAGTCAAATTTAGGGTTTCAAGCCCTCTCAGAGTTCTTAGACTAAGGATCAATCAAGAAATGACATGATCTTCATCTTGTCTAACCTCCCAAACATCTACAATGGATCAAGAGGACTCCCACTTTAAGGATTAAGCATAAGGCTGCTCCCTTCCAGGTGGATCAAGCCTCAAGATCGCCAGTGTCACCAAATTAGGGTTTGGTCGACCAGGGCCTCCAGATGGAAATTTTCCTCTGGGCATGAGCCAATGCTTCAAAGCATATCCTAAAATACTCCATGGAACCTCATGGGCCCAGGCATCAAGTCAATTTGCCCTCAGGGGATGCATACATCAAAAATCAGGAATTAGGGTTTCTTGACTTAATTCACCCCTAAGTTGACTTTTGGGACAAATCATGAGCCAGGACCTCAAGACATGATTTGAGTGTCTCCAACATACCACATTGATCCATTTGAAACAATGGATTGATCCAAGAAGTTTGAGCAGCAATTCTCAATTTCATCATTACCACAATTAGGGTTTCTCGAGAAAAGTCAACTGTAGCTTTGACTTTTGACCAGGGCATGCTCCAAAACCCTAGGTCATGATTCAATACACCCTATAACACCTATGAAATCAATCCATCAAGTTTGATTTAGGTCTAGGACTTGATTTCATAAAGGATCGCACAGTTTGGAATTCATCTGATAAAAAGTCAACTGTGCCCAAAAGTCAAAGTTTGACTTTTTATTTTTTGGTAAATTATGGTTCCTTAACCCTAAAATGATGTTAATGTGAGATTGGAATCATCATTCATCAAGAAAAATCAAGAAAAGTGGGATAAATTATAAAAGGGGTAACCATAAAAACTTAGAAATTTTTCTAAGTTATGAAACAAATTAGCTAGAATACCAACTTTGGGGGATCATAACTCCTAAACCACAAGGCCATTTTTCCCCGTTCAAAGCTGGATTTGTAGCTCTCATGGCGCTCTACAAAAGCTTCAAACACAACTCATTCCAATTCCTCATGGATTTTAAGTTATGGAATGATCAAATTCAAAAAAAGTGAAAATGTAACTTTCTTCCAACACTTAGTGAAATTTTCACTAAGTCAGAATCTGTCTTACTTTCTTCAAAATGTAGGGGCATTTTTCACTTGGATCCAAAAAGTATCAAAACCAATTATGATCAAACAGTTGTTGTATCATATGAGGGATTTCCAAAATGGCCAAGAACTCCATCAAATTCCACTTGGTTCATGAGATATGACCATGCCAATATGCCTTTCGGCAAACTGTCATGGCAAGGCGGATTTGGGAGTTTTGCTCGATTTGCTCAAATTTTCCAAAGGGCAAGTAAATCTATCCATCTAAACACCTCTAGGGGGGACCAGGGAGGGACAAACCCTGATCAATAAGCCTCCCAAGTCTTTGGAACCTAAAGTAGCATGTCAAACCTAGAAATCCCTAAAGAGGGGACAAGACTCCAATTTTGGTTTGGAGCATTTAATGGATGCACCAAGGTGGCATGGACTGAGCCATTTCCAACTGAATTCATTCAAGACTTATCCAAGACCAAGGGAACCAGCAGCCTGTGCCCTAACCTTTAGTCAATGGCTAGAGGAGACTTGGATTCTCATTGATCAATATTGGCCAAATGTCTGCTGCAGTTGCCATTCACTATTGCAGCCAAAACAAACTTGCTCTACTATAAATAGAGCTCAATTGTGTTCAGTTTGAGTACACCAAAGTGTCATACCCCAAATTTTGACCACTAAGATTTCCCATCATTGTGCAAATCATCATCACAATATGTATGAACCATCTTGCCTCATCAGTCTCCCCAAAGATGGGTGAACACTTACTACAGTCAAATTTAGGGTTTCAAGCCCTCTCAGAGTTCTTAGACAAAGGATCAATCAAGAAATGACATGATCTTCAACTTGTCTAACCTCCCAAACATCTATAATGGATCAAGAAGACTCCCACTTTAAGGGTTAAGCATAAGGCTGCTCCCTTCCAGGTGGATCAAGCCTCAAGATCGCCAGTGTCACCAAATTAGGGTTTGGTCGACCAGGGCCTCCAGATGGAAATTTTCCACTGGACATGAGCCAATGCTTCAAAGCATATCCTAAAATACTCCATGGAACCTCATGGGCCCAAGCATCATGTCAATTTGACCTCCGGGGATGCATACATCAAAAATCAGGAATTAGGGTTTCTTGACCTAATTCACCCCTAAGTTGACTTTTGGGACAAATCATGAGCCAGGACCTCAAGACATGATTTGAGGGTCTCCAACATACCACATTGATCCATTTGTAACAATGGATTGATCCAGGAAGTTTGAGCAGCAAGTCTCAATTTCATCAGTACCACAATTGGGGTTTCTCGAAAAAAGTTAACTGTAGCTTTGACTTTTGACCAGGACATGCTCCACAACCCTAGGACATGATTCAATACACCCTATAACACCGATGAAATCAATCCATCAAGTTTGATTTAGGTCTAGGACTTGATTTCATAAAGGATCGCACAGTTTGGAATTCATCTGATAAAAAGTCAACTGTGCCCAAAAGTCAAAGTTTGACTTTTTATTTTTTGGTAAATTATGGTTCCTTAACCCTAAAATGATGTTAATGTGAGATAGGAATCATCATTCATCAAGAAAAATCAAGAAAAGAGGGATAAATTATAAAAGGGGTAACCATAAAAGCTTAGAAATTTTTCTAAGTTATGAAACAAATTAGCTAGAATACCAACTTTGGGGGATCATAACTCCTAAACCACAAGGCCATTTTTCCCCGTTCAAAGCTGGATTTGTAGCTCTCATGGCCCTCTACAAAAGGTTCAAACACAACTCATTCCAATTCCTCATGGATTTTAAGTTATGGAATGATCAAATTCACAAAAAGTGAAAATGTCACTTTCTTCCAACACTTAGTGAAATTTTCACTAAGTCAGAATCTGTCTTACTTTTTTCAAAATGTAGGGGCATTTTTCACTTGGATCCAAAAAGTATCAAAACCAATTATGATCAAACAGTTGTTGTATCATATGAGGGATTTCCAAAATGGCCAAGAACTCCATCAAATTCCACTTGGTTCATGAGATATGACCATGCCAATATGCCTTCGGCAAACTGTCATGGCAAGGCGGATTTGGGAGTTTTGCTCGATTTGCTCAAATTTTCCAAAGGGCAAGTAAATCTATCCATCTAAACACCTCAAGGGGGGACCAGGGAGGGACAAACCCTGATCCATAAGCCTCCCAAGTCTTTGGAACCTAAAGTAGCATGTCAAACCTAGAAATCCCTAAAGAGGGGACAAAACTCCAATTTTGGTTTGGAGCATTTAATGGATGCACCAAGGTGGCATGGACTGAGCCATTTCCAACTGAATTCATTCAAGACTTATCCAAGACCAAGGGAACCAGCAGCCTGTGCCCTAACCTTTAGACAATGGCTAGAGGAGACTTGGATTCTCATTGATCAATATTGGCCAAATGTCTGCTGCAGTTGCCATTCACTATTGCAGCCAAAACAAACTTGCTCTACTATAAATAGAGCTCAATTGTGTTCAGTTTGAGTACACCAAAGTGTCATACCCCAAATTTTGACCACTAAGATTTCCCATCATTGTGCAAATCATCATCACAATATGTATGAACCATCTTGCCTCATCAGTCTTCCCAAAGATGGGTGAACACTTACTACAGTCAAATTTAGGGTTTCAAGCCCTCTCAGAGTTCTTAGACAAAGGATCAATCAAGAAATGACATGATCTTCAACTTGTCTAACCTCCCAAACATCTATAATGGATCAAGAAGACTACCACTTTAAGGATTAAGCATAAGGCTGCTCCCTTCCAGGTGGATCAAGCCTCAAGATCGCCAGTGTCACCAAATTAGGGTTTGGTCGACCAGGGCCTCCAGATGGAAATTTTCCACTGGACATGAGCCAATGCTTCAAAGCATATCCTAAAATACTCCATGGAACCTCATGGGCCCAAGCATCAAGTCAATTTGACCTCCGGGGATGCATACATCAAAAATCAGGAATTAGGGTTTCTTGACCTAATTCACCCCTAAGTTGACTTTTGGGACAAATCATGAGCCCGGACCTCAAGACATGATTTGAGGGTCTCCAACATACCACATTGATCCATTTGTAATAATGGATTGATCTAGGAAGTTTGAGCAGCAAGTCTCAATTTCATCAGTACCACAATTGGGATTTCTCGAAAAAAGTTAACTGTAGCTTTGACTTTTGACCAGGACATGCTCCAAAACCCTAGGACATGATTCAATACACCCTATAACCCCTATGAAATCAATCCATCAAGTTTGATTTAGGTCAAGGACTTGATTTCATAGAGGAACGCATAGTTTGGAATTCATCTAATAAAAAGTTAACTGTGCCCAAAAGTCAAAGTTTGACTTTTTGACTTTTTGATCAATTATTGTTCCTTAACCCTAAAATGATGTTAATGTGTGATTGGAATCATCATTAATCAAGAAAAATCAAGAAAAGTGGGCTAAATTGTAAAAGGGGTAACCATAAAAACTTAGAAATTTTTCTAAGTTATGAAACAAAGTGGCTAGGATACCAACTTTTGAAGATCATAACTCCTAAACCACAAGACCATTTTTCCCCATTCAAAACTGTATTTGTAGCTCTCATAGCCCTCTACGAAAGCTGCAAACACAACTCATTCCAATTCCTCATGGATTTTAAGTTATGGAATGATCAAATTCACAAAAAGTGAAAATGTCACTTTCTTCCAACACTTAGTGAAATTTTCACTAAGTCAGAATCTGTCTTACTTTTTTCAAAATGTAGGGGCATTTTTCACTTGGATCCAAAAAGTATCAAAACCAATTATGATCAAACAGTTGTTGTATCATATGAGGGATTTCCAAAATGGCCAAGAACTCCATCAAATTCCACTTGGTTCATGAGATATGACCATGCCAATATGCCTTTCGGCAAACTGTCATGGCAAGGCGGATTTGGGAGTTCTGCTCGATTTGCTAAAATTTTCCAAAGGGCAAGTAAATCTATCCATCTGAACACCTCAAGGGGGGGACCAAGGAGGGACAAACCCTGATCCATAAGCCTCCCAAGTCTTTGGAACCAAAAGTAGCATGTCAAACCTAGAAATCCCTAAAGAGGGGACAAGACTCCAATTTTGGTTTGGAGCATTTAATGGATGCACCAAGGTGGCATGGACTGAACCATTTCCAACTGAATTCATTCAAGACTTATCCAAGACCAAGGGAACCAGCAGCCTGTGCCCTAACCTTTAGTCAATGGCTAGAGGAGACTTGGATTCTCATTGATCAATATTGGCCAAATGTCTGCTGCAGTTGCCATTCACTATTGCAGCCAAAACAAACTTGCTCTACTATAAATGAGCTCAATTGTGTTCAGTTTGAGTACACCAAAGTGTCATACCCCAAATTTTGACCACTAAAATTTCCCATCATTGTGCAAATCATCATCACAATAAGGATGAACCATCTTGCCTCATCAGTCTCCCCAAAGATGGGTGAACACTTACTACAGTCAAATTTAGGGTTTCAAGCCCTCTCAGAGTTCTTAGACAAAGGGTCAATCAAGAAATGACATGATCTTCAACTTGTCTAACCTCCCAAACATCTATAATGGATGAAGAGGACTCTCACTTTAAGGATTAAGCATAAGGCTGCTCCCTTCCAGGTGGATCAAGCCTCAAGATCGCCAGTGTCACCAAATTAAGGTTTGGTCGACCAGGGCCTCCAGATGGAAATTTTCCTCTGGACATGAGCCAATGCTTCAAAGCATATCCTAAAATACTCCATGGAACCTCATGGGCCCAAGCATCAAGTCAATTTGACCTCCGGGGATGCATACATCAAAAATCAGGAATTAGGGTTTCTTGACCTAATTCACCCCTAAGTTGACTTTTGGGACAAATCATGAGCCAGGACCTCAAGACATGATTTGAGGGTCTCCAACATACCACATTGATCCATTTGTAACAATGGATTTATCCAGGAAGTTTGAGCAGCAAGTCTCAATTTCATCAGTACCACAATTGGGGTTTCTCGAAAAAAGTTAACTGTAGCTTTGACTTTTGACCAGGACATGCTCCAAAACCCTAGGACATGATTCAATACACCCTATAACCCCTATGAAATCAATCCATCAAGTTTGATTTAGGTCAAGGACTTGATTTCATAGAGGAACGCATAGTTTGGAATTCATCTAATAAATAGTCAACTGTGCCCAAAAGTCAAAGTTTGACTTTTTGATTTTTTGATCAATTATTGTTCCTTAACCCTAAAATGATGTTAATGTGTGATTGGAATCATCATTAATCAAGAAAAATCAAGAAAAGTGGGCTAAATTGTAAAAGGGGTAACCATAAAAACTTAGAAATTTTTCTAAGTTATGAAACAAAGTGGCTAGGATACCAACTTTTGAAGATCATAACTCCTAAACCACAAGACCATTTTTCCCCATTCAAAACTGTATTTGTAGCTCTCATAGCCCTCTACGAAAGCTGCAAACACAACTCATTCCAATTCCTCATGGATTTTAAGTTATGGAATGATCAAATTCACAAAAAGTGAAAATGTCACTTTCTTCCAACACTTAGTGAAATTTTCACTAAGTCAGAATCTGTCTTACTTTTTTCAAAATGTAGGGGCATTTTTCACTTGGATCCAAAAAGTATCAAAACCAATTATGATCAAACAGTTGTTGTATCATATGAGGGATTTCCAAAATGGCCAAGAACTCCATCAAATTCCACTTGGTTCATGAGATATGACCATGCCAATATGCCTTTCGGCAAACTGTCATGGCAAGGCGGATTTGGGAGTTCTGCTCGATTTGCTAAAATTTTCCAAAGGGCAAGTAAATCTATCCATCTGAACACCTCAAGGGGGGGACCAAGGAGGGACAAACCCTGATCCATAAGCCTCCCAAGTCTTTGGAACCAAAAGTAGCATGTCAAACCTAGAAATCCCTAAAGAGGGGACAAGACTCCAATTTTGGTTTGGAGCATTTAATGGATGCACCAAGGTGGCATGGACTGAACCATTTCCAACTGAATTCATTCAAGACTTATCCAAGACCAAGGGAACCAGCAGCCTGTGCCCTAACCTTTAGTCAATGGCTAGAGGAGACTTGGATTCTCATTGATCAATATTGGCCAAATGTCTGCTGCAGTTGCCATTCACTATTGCAGCCAAAACAAACTTGCTCTACTATAAATGAGCTCAATTGTGTTCAGTTTGAGTACACCAAAGTGTCATACCCCAAATTTTGACCACTAAAATTTCCCATCATTGTGCAAATCATCATCACAATAAGGATGAACCATCTTGCCTCATCAGTCTCCCCAAAGATGGGTGAACACTTACTACAGTCAAATTTAGGGTTTCAAGCCCTCTCAGAGTTCTTAGACAAAGGGTCAATCAAGAAATGACATGATCTTCAACTTGTCTAACCTCCCAAACATCTATAATGGATGAAGAGGACTCTCACTTTAAGGATTAAGCATAAGGCTGCTCCCTTCCAGGTGGATCAAGCCTCAAGATCGCCAGTGTCACCAAATTAAGGTTTGGTCGACCAGGGCCTCCAGATGGAAATTTTCCTCTGGACATGAGCCAATGCTTCAAAGCATATCCTAAAATACTCCATGGAACCTCATGGGCCCAAGCATCAAGTCAATTTGACCTCCGGGGATGCATACATCAAAAATCAGGAATTAGGGTTTCTTGACCTAATTCACCCCTAAGTTGACTTTTGGGACAAATCATGAGCCAGGACCTCAAGACATGATTTGAGGGTCTCCAACATACCACATTGATCCATTTGTAACAATGGATTTATCCAGGAAGTTTGAGCAGCAAGTCTCAATTTCATCAGTACCACAATTGGGGTTTCTCGAAAAAAGTTAACTGTAGCTTTGACTTTTGACCAGGACATGCTCCAAAACCCTAGGACATGATTCAATACACCCTATAACCCCTATGAAATCAATCCATCAAGTTTGATTTAGGTCAAGGACTTGATTTCATAGAGGAACGCATAGTTTGGAATTCATCTAATAAATAGTCAACTGTGCCCAAAAGTCAAAGTTTGACTTTTTGATTTTTTGATCAATTATTGTTCCTTAACCCTAAAATGATGTTAATGTGTGATTGGAATCATCATTAATCAAGAAAAATCAAGAAAAGTGGGCTAAATTGTAAAAGGGGTAACCATAAAAACTTAGAAATTTTTCTAAGTTATGAAACAAAGTGGCTAGGATACCAACTTTTGAAGATCATAACTCCTAAACCACAAGGCCATTTTTCCCCATTCAAAACTGTATTTGTAGCTCTCATAGCCCTCTACAAAAGCTACAAACACAACTCATTCCAATTCCTCATGGATTTTAAGTTATGGAATGATCAAATTCACAAAAAGTGAAAATGTCACTTTCTTCCAACACTTAGTGAAATTTTCACTAAGTCAGAATCTGTCTTACTTTTTTCAAAATGTTGGGGCATTTTTCACTTGGATCCAAAAAGTATCAAAACCAATTATGATCAAACAGTTGTTGTATCATATGAGGGATTTCCAAAATGGCCAAGAACTCCATCAAATTCCACTTGGTTCATGAGATATGACCATGCCAATATGCCTTTCGGCAAACTGTCATGGCAAGGCGGATTTGGGAGTTTTGCTCGATTTGCTAAAATTTTCCAAAGGGCAAGTAAATCTATCCATCTGAACACCTCAAGGGGGGGACCAAGGAGGGACAAACCCTGATCCATAAGCCTCCCAAGTCTTTGGAACCAAAAGTAGCATGTCATACCTAGAAATCCCTAAAGAGGGGACAAGACTCCAATTTTGGTTTGGAGCATTTAATGGATGCACCAAGGTGGCATGGACTGAACCATTTCCAACTGAATTCATTCAAGACTTATCCAAGACCAAGGGAACCAGCAGCCTATGCCCTAACCTTTAGTCAATGGCTAGAGGAGACTTGGATTCTCATTGATCAATATTGGCCAAATGTCTGCTGCAGTTGCCATTCACTATTGCAGCCAAAACAAACTTGCTCTACTATAAATAGAGCTCAATTGTGTTCAGTTTGGGTAAACCAAAGTGTCATACCCCAAATTTTGACCACTAAGATTTCCCATCATTGTGCAAATCATTATCACAATATGGATGAACCATCTTGCCTCATCAGTCTCCCCAAAGATGGGTGAACACCTACTACAGTCAAATTTAGGGTTTCAAGCCCTCTCAGAGTTCTTAGACAAAGGGTCAATCAAGAAATGACATGATCTTCAACTTGTCTAACCTCCCAAACATCTATAATGGATGAAGAGGACTCCCACTTTAAGGATTAAGCATAAGGCTGCTCCCTTCCAGGTGGATCAAGCCTCAAGATCGCCAGTGTCACCAAATTAAGGTTTGGTCGACCAGGGCCTCCAGATGGAAATTTTCCTCTGGACATGAGCCAATGCTTCAAAGCATATCCTAAAATACTCCATGGAACCTCATGGGCCCAAGCATCAAGTTAATTTGACCTACGGGGATGCATACATCAAAAATCAGGAATTAGGGTTTCTTGACCTAATTCACCCCTAAGTTGACTTTTGGGACAAATCATGAGCCAGGACCTCAAGACATGATTTGAGGGTCTCCAACATACCACATTGATCCATTTGTAACAATGGATTGATCCAGGAAGTTTGAGCAGCAAGTCTCAATTTCATCAGTACCACAATTGGGGTTTCTCGAAAAAAGTCAACTGTAGCTTTGACTTTTGACCAGGACATGCTCCAAAACCCTAGGACATGATTCAATACACCCTATAACCCCTATGAAATCATTCCATCAAGTTTGATTTAGGTCAAGGACTTGATTTCATAGAGGAACGCATAGTTTGGAATTCATCTAATAAAAAGTCAACTGTGCCCAAAAGTCAAAGTTTGACTTTTTGATTTTTTGATCAATTATTGTTCCTTAACCCTAAAATGATGTTAATGTGTGATTGGAATCATCATTCATCAAGAAAAATCAAGAAAAGTGGGCTAAATTGTAAAAGGGGTAACCATAAAAACTTAGAAATTTTTCTAAGTTATGAAACAAAGTGGCTAGGATACCAACTTTTGAAGATCATAACTCCTAAACCACAAGGCCATTTTTCTGCATTCAAAACTGTATTTGTAGCTCTCATAGCCCTCTACAAAAGCTGCAAACACAACTCATTCCAATTCCTCATGGATTTTAGGTTATGGAATGATCAAATTCACAAAAAGTGAAAATGTCACTTTCTTCCAACACTTAGTGAAATTTTCACTAAGTCAGAATCTGTCTTACTTTTTTCAAAATGTAGGGGCATTTTTCACTTGGATCCAAAAAGTATCAAAACCAATTATGATCAAACAGTTGTTGTATCATATGAGGGATTTCCAAAATGGCCAAGAACTCCATCAAATTCCACTTGGTTCATGAGATATGAACATGCCAATATGCCTTTCGGCAAACTGTCATGGCAAGGCGGATTTGGGAGTTTTGCTCGATTTGCTAAAATTTTCCAAAGGGCAAGTAAATCTATCCATCTGAACACCTCAAGGGGGGGACCAAGGAGGGACAAACCCTGATCCATAAGCCTCCCAAGTCTTTGGAACCAAAAGTAGCATGTCAAACCTAGAAATCCCTACAGAGGGGACAAGACTCCAATTTTGGTTTGGAGCATTTAATGGATGTACCAAGGTGGCATGGACTGAGCCATTTCCAACTAAATTCATTCAAGACTTATCCAAGACCAAGGGAACCAGCAGCCTGTGCCCTAACCTTTAGTCAATGGCTAGAGGAGACTTGGATTCTCATTGATCAATATTGGCCAAATGTCTGCTGCAGTTGCCATTCACTATTGCAGCCAAAACAAACTTGCTCTACTATAAATAGAGCTCAATTGTGTTCAGTTTGAGTACACCAAAGTGTCATACCCCAAATTTTGACCACTAAGATTTCCCATCATTGTGCAAATCATCATCACAATATGGATGAACCATCTTGCCTCATCGGTCTCCCCAAAGATGGGTGAACACTTACTACAGTCAAATTTAGGGTTTCAAGCCCTCTCAGAGTTCTTAGACAAAGGGTCAATCAAGAAATGACAAGATCTTCAACTTGTCTAACCTCCCAAACACCTATAATGGATGAAGAGGACTCCCACTTTAAGGATTAAGCATAAGGCTGCTCCCTTCCAGGTGGATTAAGCCTCAAGATCGCCAGTGTCACCAAATTAAGGTTTGGTCGACCAGGGCCTCCAGATGGAAATTTTCCTCTGGACATGAGCCAATGCTTCAAAGCATATCCTAAAATACTCTATGGAACCTCATGGGCCCAAGCATCAAGTCCATTTGACCTCAGGGGATGCATACATAAAAAATCAGGAATTAGGGTTTCTTGAACTAATTCACCCCTAAGTTGACTTTTGGGACAAATCATGAGCCAGGACCTCAAGACATGATTTTAGGGCCTCCAACATACCACATTGATCCATTTGTAACAATGGATTGATCCAGGAAGTTTGAGCAACAAGTCTCAATTTCATCAGTACCACAATTAGGGTTTCTCGAGAAAACACAACTGTAGCTTTGACTTTTGACCAGGACATGCTCCAAAACCCTAGGACATGATTCAATACACCCTATAACACCTATGAAATCAATCCATCAAGTTTGATTTAGGTCAAGGACTTGATTTCATAGAGGATCACACAGTTTGGAATTCATCTAATAAAAAGTCTATTGTGCCCAAAAGTCAAAGTTTGACTTTTTGATTTTTTGGTCAATTATGGTTCCTTAACCCTAAAATGATGTTAATGTGTGATTGGAATCATCAATCATCAAGAAAAATCAAGAAAAGTGGGATAAATTGTAAAAGGGGTAACCATAAAAACTTAGAAATTTTTCTAAGTTATGAAACAAAGTGGCTAGGATACCAACTTTGGAGGATCATAACTCCTAAACCACAAGGCCATTTTTCCCCATTCAAAGCTGGATTTGTAGCTCTCATGGCCCTCTACAAAAGCTGCAAACACAACTCATTCCAATTCCTCATGGATTTTAAGTTATGGAATGATCAAATTCACAAAAAGTGAAAATGTAACTTTCTTCCAACACTTAGTGAAATTTTCACTAAGTCAGAATCTGTCTTACTTTTTTCAAAATGTAGGGGCATTTTTCACTTGGATCCAAAAAGTATCAAAACCAATTATGGTCAAACAGTTGTTGTATCATATGAGGTATTTCCAATATGGCCAAGAACTCCATCAAATTCCACTTGGGTCATGAGATATGACCATGCCAATATGCCTTGCGGCAAACTGTCATGGCAAGCCGGATTTGGGAGTTTTGCTCGATTTGCTCAAATTTTACAAAGGGCAAGTAAATCTATCCATCTGAACACCTCAATGGGGGACCAAGGAGGGACAAACCCTGATCCATAAGCCTCCCAAGTCTTGGGAACCAAAAGTAGCATGTCAAACCTAGAAATCCCTAAAGAGGGGACAAGACTCCAATTTTGGTTTGGAGCATTTAATGGATGCACCAAGGTGGCTTGGACTGAGCCATTTCCAACTAAATTCATTCAAGACTTATCCAAGACCAAGGGAACCAGCAGCTTGTGCCCTAACCTTTAGTCAATGGCTAGAGGAGACTTGGATTCTCATTGATCAATATTGGCCAAATGTCTACTGCAGTTGCCATTCACTATTGCTGCCAAAACAAACTTGCTCTACTATAAATAGAGCTCAATTGTGTTCAGTTTGACTACACCAAAGTGTCATACCCCAAATTTTGACCACTAAGATTTCCCATCATTGTGCAAATCATCATCACAATATGGATGAACCATCTTGCCTCATCAGTCTCCCCAAAGATGGGTGATCACTTACTATAGTCAAATTAAGGGTTTCAAGCCCTCTCAAAGTTCTTAGACAAAGGATCAATCAAGAAATGACATGATCTTCAACTTGTCTAACCTCCCAAACATCTACAATGGATCAAGAGGACTCCCACTTTAAGGATTAAGCATAAGGCTGCTCCCTTCCAGGTGGATCAAGCCTCAAGACCACCAATGTCACCAAATTGGGGTTTGGTCGACCAGGGCCTCCAGATGGAAATTTTCCTCTGGACATGAGCCAATGCTTCAAAGCATCTCCTAAAATACTCCATGGAAGCTCATGGGCCCGAGCATCAAGTCAATTTGACCTCAGGGGATGCATACATCAAAAATCAGGAATTAGGGTTTCTTGACCTAATTCACCCCTAAGTTGACTTTTGGGACAAACCATGAGCCACGACCTCAAGACATGATTTTAGGGGCTCCAACATACCACATTGATCCATTTGTAACAATGGATTGATCCAGGAAGTTTGAGCAACAAGTCTCAATTTCATCAGTACCACAATTAGGGTTTCTCGAGAAAAGTCAACTGTAGCTTTGACTTTTGACAAGGACATGCTCCAAAACCCTAGGACATGATTCAATACACCCTATAACACCTATGAAATCAATCCATCAAGTTTGATTTAGGTCAAGGCATTGATTTCATAGAGGATCACACAGTTTGGAATTTATCTGATAAAAAGTCATATGTGCCCAAAAGACAAAGTTTGACTTTTTGATTTTTTGGTCAATTACGGTTCCTTAACCCTAAAATGATGTTAATGTGTGATTGGAATCATCATTCATCAAGAAAAATCAAGAAAAGTTGGATAAATTGTAAAAGGGGTAACCATAAAAACTTAGAAAATTTTCTAAGTTATGAAACAAAGTGGCTAGGATACCAAATTTGGAGGATCATATCTCCTAAACCACAAGGCCATTTTTCCCCATTCAAAGCTGGATTTGTAGCTCTCATGGCCCTCTACAAAAGCTGCAAACACAACTCATTCCAATTCCTCATGGATTTTAAGTTATGGAATGATCAAATTCACAAAAAGTGAAAATGTCACTTTCTTCCAACACTTAGTGAAATTTTCACTAAGTCAGAATCTGTCTTACTTTTTTCAAAATGTAGGGGCATTTTTCACTTGGATCCAAAAAGTATAAAAACCAATTATGGTCAAACAGTTGTTGTATCATATAAGGTATTTCCAAAATGGCCAAGAACTCCATCAAATTCCACTTGGGTCATGAGATATGACCATGCCAATATGCCTTGCAGCAAACTGTCATGGCAAGTCGGATTTGGGAGTTTTGCTCGATTTGCTCAAATTTTGCAAAGGGAAAGTAAATCTATCCATCTGAACACCTCAATGGGGGACCATGGAGGGACAAACCCTGATCCATAAGCCTCCCAAGTCTTTGGAACCAAAAGCAGCATGTCAAACCTAGAAATCCCTAAAGAGGGGACAAGACTCCAATTTTGGTTTGGAGCATTTAATGGATGCACCAAGGTGGCATGGACTGAGCCATTTCCAACTGAATTCATTCAAGACTTATCCAATACCAAGGGAACCAGCAGCCTGTGCCCTAACCTTTAGTCAATGGCTAGAGGAGACTTCGATTCTCATTGATCAACATTGGCCAAACGTCTGCTACAGTTGCCATTCACTATTGCAGCCAAAACAAACTTGCTCTACTATAAATAGAGCTCAATTGTGTTCAGTTTGACTACACCAAAGTGTCATACCCCAAATTTTGACCACTAAGATTTCCCATCATTGTGCAAATCATCATCACAATATGGATGAACCATCTTGCCTCATCAGTCTCCCCAAAGATGGGTGATCACTTACTATAGTCAAATTAAGGGTTTCAAGCCCTCTCAAAGTTCTTAGACAAAGGATCAATCAAGAAATGACATGATCTTCAACTTGTCTAACCTCCCAAACATCTACAATGGATCAAGAGGACTCCCACTTTAAGGATTAAGCATAAGGCTGCTCCCTTCCAGGTGGATCAAGCCTCAAGACCACCAATGTCACCAAATTGGGGTTTGGTCGACCAGGGCCTCCAGATGGAAATTTTCCTCTGGACATGAGCCAATGCTTCAAAGCATCTCCTAAAATACTCCATGGAAGCTCATGGGCCCGAGCATCAAGTCAATTTGACCTCAGGGGATGCATACATCAAAAATCAGGAATTAGGGTTTCTTGACCTAATTCACCCCTAAGTTGACTTTTGGGACAAACCATGAGCCACGACCTCAAGACATGATTTTAGGGGCTCCAACATACCACATTGATCCATTTGTAACAATGGATTGATCCAGGAAGTTTGAGCAACAAGTCTCAATTTCATCAGTACCACAATTAGGGTTTCTCGAGAAAAGTCAACTGTAGCTTTGACTTTTGACAAGGACATGCTCCAAAACCCTAGGACATGATTCAATACACCCTATAACACCTATTAAATCAATCCATCAAGTTTGATTTAGGTCAAGGCATTGATTTCATAGAGGATCACACAGTTTGGAATTTATCTGATAAAAAGTCAGATGTGCCCAAAAGACAAAGTTTGACTTTTTGATTTTTTGGTCAATTACGGTTCCTTAACCCTAAAATGATGTTAATGTGTGATTGGAATCATCATTCATCAAGAAAAATCAAGAAAAGTTGGATAAATTGTAAAAGGGGGTAACCATAAAAACTTAGAAAATTTTCTAAGTTATGAAACAAAGTGGCTAGGATACCAAATTTGGAGGATCATATCTCCTAAACCACAAGGCCATTTTTCCCCATTCAAAGCTGGATTTGTAGCTCTCATGGCCCTCTACAAAAGCTGCAAACACAACTCATTCCAATTCCTCATGGATTTTAAGTTATGGAATGATCAAATTCACAAAAAGTGAAAATGTCACTTTCTTCCAACACTTAGTGAAATTTTCACTAAGTCAGAATCTGTCTTACTTTTTTCAAAATGTAGGGGCATTTTTCACTTGGATCCAAAAAGTATAAAAACCAATTATGGTCAAACAGTTGTTGTATCATATAAGGTATTTCCAAAATGGCCAAGAACTCCATCAAATTCCACTTGGGTCATGAGATATGACCATGCCAATATGCCTTGCAGCAAACTGTCATGGCAAGTCGGATTTGGGAGTTTTGCTCGATTTGCTCAAATTTTGCAAAGGGAAAGTAAATTTATCCATCTGAACACCTCAATGGGGGACCATGGAGGGACAAACCCTGATCCATAAGCCTCCCAAGTCTTTGGAACCAAAAGCAGCATGTCAAACCTAGAAATCCCTAAAGAGGGGACAAGACTCCAATTTTGGTTTGGAGGATTTAATGGATGCACCAAGGTGGCATGGACTGAGCCATTTCCAACTGAATTCATTCAAGACTTATCCAATACTAAGGGAACCAGCAGCCTGTGCCCTAACCTCTAGTCAATGGTTAGAGGAGACTTCGATTCTCATTGATCAACATTGGCCAAACGTCTGCTGCAGTTGCCATTCACTATTGCGGCCAAAACAAACTTGCTCTACTATAAATAGAGCTCAATTGTGTTCAGTTTGACTACACCAAAGTGTCATACCCCAAATTTTGACCACTAAGATTTCCCATCATTGTGCAAATCATCATCACAATATGGATGAACCATCTTGCCTCATCAGTCTCCCCAAAGATGGGTGATCACTTACTATAGTCAAATTAAGGGTTTCAAGCCCTCTCAAAGTTCTTAGACAAAGGATCAATCAAGAAATGACATGATCTTCAACTTGTCTAACCTCCCAAACATCTACAATGGATCAAGAGGACTCCCACTTTAAGGATTAAGCATAAGGCTGCTCCCTTCCAGGTGGATCAAGCCTCAAGACCACCAATGTCACCAAATTGGGGTTTGGTCGACCAGGGCCTCCAGATGGAAATTTTCCTCTGGACATGAGCCAATGCTTCAAAGCATCTCCTAAAATACTCCATGGAAGCTCATGGGCCCGAGCATCAAGTCAATTTGACCTCAGGGGATGCATACATCAAAAATCAGGAATTAGGGTTTCTTGACCTAATTCACCCCTAAGTTGACTTTTGGGACAAACCATGAGCCACGACCTCAAGACATGATTTTAGGGGCTCCAACATACCACATTGATCCATTTGTAACAATGGATTGATCCAGGAAGTTTGAGCAACAAGTCTCAATTTCATCAGTACCACAATTAGGGTTTCTCGAGAAAAGTCAACTGTAGCTTTGACTTTTGACAAAGACATGCTCTAAAACCCTAGGACATGATTCAATACACCCTATAACACCTATGAAATCAATCCATCAAGTTTGATTTAGGTCAAGGCATTGATTTCATAGAGGATCACACAGTTTGGAATTCATCTGATAAAAAGTCAGATGTGCCCAAAAGGCAAAGTTTGACTTTTTGATTTTTTGGTCAATTACGGTTCCTTAACCCTAAAATGATGTTAATGTGTGATTGGAATCATCATTCATCAAGAAAAATCAAGAAAAGTTGGATAAATTGTAAAAGGGGTAACCATAAAAACTTAGAAAATTTTCTAAGTTATGAAACAAAGTGGCTAGGATACCAAATTTGGAGGATCATATCTCCTAAACCACAAGGCCATTTTTCCCCATTCAAAGCTGGATTTGTAGCTCTCATGGCCCTCTACAAAAGCTGCAAACACAACTCATTCCAATTCCTCATGGATTTTAAGTTATGGAATGATCAAATTCACAAAAAGTGAAAATGTCACTTTCTTCCAACACTTAGTGAAATTTTCACTAAGTCAGAATCTGTCTTACTTTTTTCAAAATGTAGGGGCATTTTTCACTTGGATCCAAAAAGTATAAAAACCAATTATGGTCAAACAGTTGTTGTATCATATAAGGTATTTCCAAAATGGCCAAGAACTCCATCAAATTCCACTTGGGTCATGAGATATGACCATGCCAATATGCCTTGCGGCAAACTGTCATGGCAAGTCGGATTTGGGAGTTTTGCTCGATTTGCTCAAATTTTGCAAAGGGAAAGTAAATATATCCATCTGAACACCTCAATGGGGGACCAAGGAGGGACAAACCCTGATCCATAAGCCTCCCAAGTCTTTGGAACCAAAAGCTGCATGTCAAACCTAGAAATCCCTAAAGAGGGGACAAGACTCCAATTTTGGTTTGGAGCATTTAATGGATGCACCAAGGTGGCATGGACTGAGCCATTTCCAACTGAATTCATTCAAGACTTATCCAATACTAAGGGAACCAGCAGCCTGTGCCCTAACCTCTAGTCAATGGTTAGAGGAGACTTCGATTCTCATTGATCAACATTGGCCAAACGTCTGCTGCAGTTGCCATTCACTATTGCAGCCAAAACAAACTTGCTCTACTATAAATAGAGCTCAATTGTGTTCATTTTGACTACACCAAAGTGTCATACCCCAAATTTTGACCACTAAGATTTCCCATCATTGTGCAAATCATCATCACAATATGGATGAACCATCTTGCCTCATCAGTCTCCCCAAAGATGGGTGATCACTTACTATAGTCAAATTTAGGGTTTCAAGCCCTCTCAAAGTTCTTAAACAAAGGATCAATCAAGAAATGACATGATCTTCAACTTGTCTAACCTCCCAAACATCTACAATGGATCAAGAGGACTCCCACTTTAAGGATTAAGCATAAGGCTGCTCCCTTCCAGGTGGATCAAGCCTCAAGATCGCCATTGTCACCAAATTAGGGTTTGGTCGACCAGGGCCTCCAGATGGAAATTTTGCTCTGTACATGAGCCAATGCTTCAAAGCATGTCCTAAAATACTCCATGGAACCTCATAGGCCCAAGCTTTAAGTCAATTTGACCTAAGGGGATGGATACATAAAAAATCAGGAATTAGGGTTTCTTGACCTAATTCACCCCTAAGTTGACTTTTAGGACAAATCATGAGCCAGGACCCCAAGACATGATTTGAGGGTCTCCAACATACCACATTGATCCATGTGTAACAATGGATTGATCCAGGAAGTTTGAGCAGCAATTCTCAATTTCATCAGTACCACAATTAGGGTTTCTCGAGAAAAGTCAACTGTAGCTTTGACTTTTGACCAGGACATGCTCCAAAACCCTAGGACATAATTCAATACACACTATAACTCCTATGAGATCAATCCATCAAGTTTGATTTAGGTCAAGGACTTGATTTCATAGAGGATCACACAGTTTGGAATTCATCTGATAAAAAGTCAACTGTGCCCAAAAGTCAAAGTTTGACTTATTATTTTTTGGTCAATTACGGTTCCTTAACCCTAAAATGATGTTAATGTGTGATTGGAATCATCATTCATCAAGAAAAATCAATAAAAGTTGGATAAATTGTAAAAGGGGGTAACCATAAAAACTTAGAAAATTTTCTAAGTTATGAAACAAAGTGGCTAGGATACCAAATTTGGAGGATCATATCTCCTAAACCACAAGGCCATTTTTCCCCATTCAAAGCTGGATTTGTAGCTCTCATGGCCCTCTACAAAAGCTGCAAACACAACTCATTCCAATTCCTCATGGATTTTAAGTTATGGAATGATCAAATTCACAAAAAGTGAAAATGTCACTTTCTTCCAACACTTAGTGAAATTTTCACTAAGTCAGAATCTGTCTTACTTTTTTCAAAATGTAGGGGCATTTTTCACTTGGATACAAAAAGTATAAAAACCAATTATGGTCAAACAGTTGTTGTATCATATAAGGTATTTCCAAAATGGCCAAGAACTCCATCAAATTCCACTTGGGTCATGAGATATGACCATGCCAATATGCCTTGCGGCAAACTGTCATGGCAAGTCGGATTTGGGAGTTTTGCTCGATTTGCTCAAATTTTGCAAAGGGAAAGTAAATCTATCCATCTGAACACCTCAATGGGGGACCAAGGAGGGACAAACCCTGATCCATAAGCCTCCCAAGTCTTTGGAACCAAAAGCAGCATGTCAAACCTAGAAATCCCTAAAGAGGGGACAAGACTCCAATTTTGGTTTGGAGCATTTAATGGATGCACCAAGGTGGCATGGACTGAGCCATATCCAACTGAATTCATTCAAGACTTATCCAATACTAAGGGAACCAGCAGCTTGTGCCCTAACCTCTAGTCAATGGTTAGAGGAGACTTCGATTCTCATTGATCAACATTGGCCAAACGTCTGCTGCAGTTGCCATTCACTATTGCAGCCAAAACAAACTTGCTCTACTATAAATAGAGCTCAATTGTGTTCAGTTTGACTACACCAAAGTGTCATACCCCAAATTTTGACCACTAAGATTTCCCATCATTGTGCAAATCATCATCACAATATGGATGAACCATCTTGCCTCATCAGTCTCCCCAAAGATGGGTGATCACTTACTACAGTCAAATTTAGGGTTTCAAGCCCTCTCAAAGTTCTTAGACAAAGGCTCAATCAAGAAATGACATGATCTTCAACTTGTCTAACCTCCCAAACATCTACAATGGATCAAGAGGACTCCCACTTTAAGGATTAAGCATAAGGCTGCTCCCTTCCAGGTGGATCAAGCCTCAAGATCGCCAATGTCACCAAATTGGGGTTTGGTCGACCAGGGCCTCCAGATGGAAATTTTCCTCTGGACATGAGCCAATGCTTCAAAGCATCTCCTAAAATACTCCATGGAAGCTCATGGGCCCGAGCATCAAGTCAATTTGACCTCAGGGGATGCATACATAAAAAATCAGGAATTAGGGTTTCTTGACCTAATTCACCCCTAAGTTGACTTTTGGGACAAATCATGAGCCAGGACCCCAAGACATGATTTGAGGGTCTCCAACATACCACATTGATCCATGTGTAACAATGGATTGATCCAGGAAGTTTGAGCAGCAATTCTCAATTTCATCAGTACCACAATTAGGGTTTCTCGAGAAAAGTCAACTGTAGCTTTGACTTTTGACCAGGACAAGCTCCAAAACCCTAAGACATGATTCAATACACCCTATAACTCCTATGAGATCAATCCATCAAGTTTGATTTAGGTCAAGGACTTGATTTTATAGGGGATCGCATAGTTTGGAATTCATCTGATAAAAAGTCAACTGTGCCCAAAAGTCAAAGTTTGACTTTTTATTTTTTGGTCAATTATGGTTCCTTAACCCAAAAATGATGTTAATGTGTGATTGGAATCATCATTCATCAACAAAAATCAAGAAAAATGGGATAAATTGTAAAAGGGGTAACCATAAAAACTTAGAAATTTTTCTAAGTTATGAAACAAAGTGGCTAGGATACCAACTTTGGAGGATCATAACTCCTAAACCACAAGGCCATTTTTCCCCATTCAAAGCTGGATTTGTAGCTCTCATGGCCATCTACAAAAGCTTCAAACACAACTCATTCCAATTCCTCATGGATTTTAAGTTATGGAATGATCAAATTCACAAAAAGTGAAAATGTCACTTTCTTCCAACACTTAGTGAAATTTTCACTAAGTCTTAATCTGTCTTACTTTTTTCAAAATGTAGGGGCATTTTTCACTTGGATCCAAAAAGTATCAAAGCTAATTATGATCAAACAGTTGTTATATCATATGAGGGATTTCCAAAATGGCCAAGAACTCCATCAAATTCCACTTGGTTCATGAGATATGACCATGCGAATATGCCTTGCGGCAAACTGTCATGGCAAGGCGGATTTGGGAGTTTTGCTCGATTTGCTCAAATTTTGCAAAGGGAAAGTAAATCTATCCATCTGAACACCTCAAGGGGGACCAAGGAGGGACAAACCCTGATCCATAAGCCTCCCAAGTCTTTGGAACCAAAAGTAGCATGTCAAACCTAGAAATCCCTAAAGAGGGGACAAGACTCTAATTTTGGTTTGGAGCATTTAATTGATGCACCAAGGTGGCTTGGACTGAGCCATTTCCAACTGAATTCATTCAAGACTTATCCAATACTAAGGGAACCAGCAGCTTGTGCCCTAACCTCTAGTCAATGGTTAGAGGAGACTTCGATTCTCATTGATCAACATTGGCCAAACGTCTGCTGCAGTTGCCATTCACTATTGCAGCCAAAACAAACTTGCTCTACTATAAATAGAGCTCAATTGTGTTCAGTTTGACTACACCAAAGTGTCATACCCCAAATTTTGACCACTAAGATTTCCCATCATTGTGCAAATCATCATCACAATATGGATGAACCATCTTGCCTCATCAGTCTCCCCAAAGATGGGTGATCACTTACTATAGTTAAATTTAGGGTTTCAAGCCCTCTCAAAGTTCTTAGACAAAGGCTCAATCAAGAAATGACATGATCTTCAACTTGTCTAACCTCCCAAACATCTACAATGGATCAAGAGGACTCCCACTTTAAGGATTAAGCACAAGGCTGCTCCCTTCCAGGTGGATCAAGCCTCAAGATCGCCAGTGTCACCAAATTAGGGTTTGGTCGACTAGGGCCTCCAGATGGAAATTTTGCTCTGTTCATGAGCCAATGCTTCAAAGCATGTCCTAAAATACTCCATGGAACCTCATAGGCCCAAGCATCAAGTCAATTTGACCTAAGGGGATGGATACATAAAAAATTAGGAATTAGGGTTTCTTGACCTAATTCACCCCTAAGTTGACTTTTGCGACAAATCATGAGCCAGGACCCAAAGACATGATTTGAGGGTCTCCAACATACCACATTGATCCATGTGTAACAATGGATTGATCCAGGAAGTTTGAGCAGCAATTCTCAATTTCATCAGTACCACAATTAGGGTTTCTCGAGAAAAGTCAACTGTAGCTTTGACTTTTGACCAGGACAAGCTCCAAAACCCTAAGACATGATTCAATACACCCTATAACTCCTATGAGATCAATCCATCAAGTTTGATTTAGGTCAAGGACTTGATTTCATAGAGGATCGCATAGTTTGGAATTCATCTGATAAAAAGTCAACTGTGCCCAAAAGTCAAAGTTTGACTTTTTATTTTTTGGTCAATTATGGTTCCTTAACCCTAAAATGATGTTAATGTGTGATTGGAATCATCATTCATCAACAAAAATCAAGAAAAATGGGATAAATTGTAAAAGGGGGTAACCATAAAAACTTAGAAATTTTTCTAAGTTATGAAACAAAGTGGCTAGGATGCCAACTTTGGAGGATCATAACTCCTAAACCACAAGGCCATTTTTCCCCATTCAAAGCTGGATTTGTAGCTCTCATGGCCCTCTACAAAAGCTTCAAACACAACTCATTCCAATTCCACATGGATTTTAAGTTATGGAATGATCAAATTCACAAAAAGTGAAAATGTCACTTTCTTCCAACACTTACTGAAATTTTCACTAAGTCTTAATCTGTCTTACTTTTTTAAAAATGTAGGGGCATTTTTCACTTGGATCCAAAAAGTATCAAAGCTAATTATGATCAAACAGTTGTTGTATCATATGAGGGATTTCCAAAATGGCCAAGAACTCCATCAAATTCCACTTGGTTCATGAGATATGACCATGCGAATATGCCTTGCGGCAAACTGTCATGGCAAGGCGGATTTGGGAGTTTTGCTCGATTTGCTCAAATTTTGCAAAGGGAAAGTAAATCTATCCATCTGAACACCTCAAGGGGGACCAAGGAGGGACAAACCCTGATCCATAAGCCTCACAAGTCTTTGGAACCAAAAGTAGCATGTCAAACCTAGAAATCCCTAAAGAGGGGACAAGACTCCAATTTTGGTTTGGAGCATTTAATGGATGCACCAAGGTGGCTTGGACTGAGCCATTTCCAACTGAATTCATTCAAGACTTATCCAAGACCAAGGGAACCAATAGCCTGTGCCCTAAACTTTAGTCAATGGCTAGAGGAGACTTCGATTCTCATTGATCAACATTGGCCAAATGTCTGCTACAGTTGCCATTCACTATTGCAGCAAAAACAAACTTGCTCTACTATAAATAGAGCTCAATTGTGTTCAGTTTGAGTACACCAAAGTGTCATACCCCAAATTTTGACCACTAAGATTTCCCATCATTATGCAAATCATCATCACAATATGGATGAACCATCTTGCCTCATCAGTCTCCCCAAAGATGGGTGAACACTTACTACATTCAAATTTAGGGTTTCAAGCCCTCTCAGAGTTCTTAGACAAAGGATCGATCAAGAAATGACATGATCTTCAACTTGTCTAACCTCCCAAACATCTATAATGGATCAAGAGGACTCCCACTTTAAGGATTATGCATAAGGCTCCTCCTTCCAGGTGGATCAAGCCTCAAAATCGCCAGTGTCACCAAATTGGGGTTTGGTCGACCAGGGCCTCCAGATGGAAATTTTCCTCTGGACATGAGCCAATGCTTCAAAGCATATCCTAAAATACTCCATGGAACCTCATGGGCCCAAGCATCAAGTCAATTTGACCTCAGGGGGTGCATACATCAAAAATCAGGAATTAGGGTTTCTTGACCTAATTCACCCCTAAGTTGACTTTTGGGACAAATCATGAGCCAGGACCTCAAAACATGATTTTAGGGCCTCCAACATACCACATTGATCCATTTGTAACAATGGATTAATCCAGGAAGTTTGAGCAGCAAGTCTCAATTTCATCAGTACCACAATTAGGGTTTCTCGAGAAAAGTCAACTGTAGCTTTGACTTTTGACCAGGACATGCTCCACAACCCTAGGACATGATTCAATACACCCTATAACACCTATGAAATCAATCCATCAAGTTTGATTTAGGTCAAGGCATTGATTTCATAGAGGATCGCACAGTTTGGAATTCATCTGATAAAAAGTCAACTGTGCCCAAAAGTCAAAGTTTTACTTTTTAATTTTTTGGTCAATTACGGTTCCTTAACCCTAAAATGATGTTAATGTGTGATTGGAATCATCATTCATCAAGAAAAATCAAGAAAAGAGGGATAAATTGTAAAAGGGGTAACCATAAAAACTTAGAAATTTTTCTAAGTTATGAAACAATGTGGCTAGGATACCAACTTTGGAGGATCATAACTCCTAAACCACAAGGCCATTTTTCCCCATTCAAAGCTGGATTTGTAACTCTCATGGCCCTCTACAAAAGCTGCAAACACAACTCATTCCAATTCCTCATGGATTTTAAGTTATGGAATGATCAAATTCACAAAAAGTGAAAATGTCACTTTCTTCCAACACTTAGTGAAATTTTCACTAAGTCTTAATCTGTCTTACTTTTTTCAAAATGTAGGGGCATTTTTCACTTGGATCCAAAAAGTATCAAAGCTAATTATGATCAAACAGTTGTTATATCATATGAGGGATTTCCAAAATGGCCAAGAACTCCATCAAATTCCACTTGGTTCATGAGATATGACCATGCGAATATGCCTTGCGGCAAACTGTCATGGCAAGGCGGATTTGGGAGTTTTGCTCGATTTGCTCAAATTTTGCAAAGGGAAAGTAAATCTATCCATCTGAACACCTCAAGGGGGACCAAGGAGGGACAAACCCTGATCCATAAGCCTCCCAAGTCTTTGGAACCAAAAGTAGCATGTCAAACCTAGAAATCCCTAAAGAGGGGACAAGACTCTAATTTTGGTTTGGAGCATTTAATTGATGCACCAAGGTGGCTTGGACTGAGCCATTTCCAACTGAATTCATTCAAGACTTATCCAATACTAAGGGAACCAGCAGCTTGTGCCCTAACCTCTAGTCAATGGTTAGAGGAGACTTCGATTCTCATTGATCAACATTGGCCAAACGTCTGCTGCAGTTGCCATTCACTATTGCAGCCAAAACAAACTTGCTCTACTATAAATAGAGCTCAATTGTGTTCAGTTTGACTACACCAAAGTGTCATACCCCAAATTTTGACCACTAAGATTTCCCATCATTGTGCAAATCATCATCACAATATGGATGAACCATCTTGCCTCATCAGTCTCCCCAAAGATGGGTGATCACTTACTACAGTTAAATTTAGGGTTTCAAGCCCTCTCAAAGTTCTTAGACAAAGGCTCAATCAAGAAATGACATGATCTTCAACTTGTCTAACCTCCCAAACATCTACAATGGATCAAGAGGACTCCCACTTTAAGGATTAAGCACAAGGCTGCTCCCTTCCAGGTGGATCAAGCCTCAAGATCGCCAGTGTCACCAAATTAGGGTTTGGTCGACTAGGGCCTCCAGATGGAAATTTTGCTCTGTTCATGAGCCAATGCTTCAAAGCATGTCCTAAAATACTCCATGGAACCTCATAGGCCCAAGCATCAAGTCAATTTGACCTAAGGGGATGGATACATAAAAAATTAGGAATTAGGGTTTCTTGACCTAATTCACCCCTAAGTTGACTTTTGCGACAAATCATGAGCCAGGACCCAAAGACATGATTTGAGGGTCTCCAACATACCACATTGATCCATGTGTAACAATGGATTGATCCAGGAAGTTTGAGCAGCAATTCTCAATTTCATCAGTACCACAATTAGGGTTTCTCGAGAAAAGTCAACTGTAGCTTTGACTTTTGACCAGGACAAGCTCCAAAACCCTAAGACATGATTCAATACACCCTATAACTCCTATGAGATCAATCCATCAAGTTTGATTTAGGTCAAGGACTTGATTTCATAGAGGATCGCATAGTTTGGAATTCATCTGATAAAAAGTCAACTGTGCCCAAAAGTCAAAGTTTGACTTTTTATTTTTTGGTCAATTATGGTTCCTTAACCCTAAAATGATGTTAATGTGTGATTGGAATCATCATTCATCAACAAAAATCAAGAAAAATGGGATAAATTGTAAAAGGGGTAACCATAAAAACTTAGAAATTTTTCTAAGTTATGAAACAAAGTGGCTAGGATGCCAACTTTGGAGGATCATAACTCCTAAACCACAAGGCCATTTTTCCCCATTCAAAGCTGGATTTGTAGCTCTCATGGCCCTCTACAAAAGCTTCAAACACAACTCATTCCAATTCCACATGGATTTTAAGTTATGGAATGATCAAATTCACAAAAAGTGAAAATGTCACTTTCTTCCAACACTTACTGAAATTTTCACTAAGTCTTAATCTGTCTTACTTTTTTAAAAATGTAGGGGCATTTTTCACTTGGATCCAAAAAGTATCAAAGCTAATTATGATCAAACAGTTGTTGTATCATATGAGGGATTTCCAAAATGGCCAAGAACTCCATCAAATTCCACTTGGTTCATGAGATATGACCATGCGAATATGCCTTGCGGCAAACTGTCATGGCAAGGCGGATTTGGGAGTTTTGCTCGATTTGCTCAAATTTTGCAAAGGGAAAGTAAATCTATCCATCTGAACACCTCAAGGGGGACCAAGGAGGGACAAACCCTGATCCATAAGCCTCACAAGTCTTTGGAACCAAAAGTAGCATGTCAAACCTAGAAATCCCTAAAGAGGGGACAAGACTCCAATTTTGGTTTGGAGCATTTAATGGATGCACAAAGGTGGCTTGGACTGAGCCATTTCCAACTGAATTCATTCAAGACTTATCCAAGACCAAGGGAACCAATAGCCTGTGCCCTAAACTTTAGTCAATGGCTAGAGGAGACTTCGATTCTCATTGATCAACATTGGCCAAATGTCTGCTACAGTTGCCATTCACTATTGCAGCAAAAACAAACTTGCTCTACTATAAATAGAGCTCAATTGTGTTCAGTTTGAGTACACCAAAGTGTCATACCCCAAATTTTGACCACTAAGATTTCCCATCATTATGCAAATCATCATCACAATATGGATGAACCATCTTGCCTCATCAGTCTCCCCAAAGATGGGTGAACACTTACTACATTCAAATTTAGGGTTTCAAGCCCTCTCAGAGTTCTTAGACAAAGGATCGATCAAGAAATGACATGATCTTCAACTTGTCTAACCTCCCAAACATCTATAATGGATCAAGAGGACTCCCACTTTAAGGATTATGCATAAGGCTCCTCCTTCCAGGTGGATCAAGCCTCAAAATCGCCAGTGTCACCAAATTGGGGTTTGGTCGACCAGGGCCTCCAGATGGAAATTTTCCTCTGGACATGAGCCAATGCTTCAAAGCATATCCTAAAATACTCCATGGAACCTCATGGGCCCAAGCATCAAGTCAATTTGACCTCAGGGGGTGCATACATCAAAAATCAGGAATTAGGGTTTCTTGACCTAATTCACCCCTAAGTTGACTTTTGGGACAAATCATGAGCCAGGACCTCAAGACATGATTTTAGGGCCTCCAACATACCACATTGATCCATTTGTAACAATGGATTAATCCAGGAAGTTTGAGCAGCAAGTCTCAATTTCATCAGTACCACAATTAGGGTTTCTCGAGAAAAGTCAACTGTAGCTTTGACTTTTGACCAGGACATGCTCCACAACCCTAGGACATGATTCAATACACCCTATAACACCTATGAAATCAATCCATCAAGTTTGATTTAGGTCAAGGCATTGATTTCATAGAGGATCGCACAGTTTGGAATTCATCTGATAAAAAGTCAACTGTGCCCAAAAGTCAAAGTTTTACTTTTTAATTTTTTGGTCAATTACGGTTCCTTAACCCTAAAATGATGTTAATGTGTGATTGGAATCATCATTCATCAAGAAAAATCAAGAAAAGAGGGATAAATTGTAAAAGGGGTAACCATAAAAACTTAGAAATTTTTCTAAGTTATGAAACAATGTGGCTAGGATACCAACTTTGGAGGATCATAACTCCTAAACCACAAGGCCATTTTTCCCCATTCAAAGCTGGATTTGTAACTCTCATGGCCCTCTACAAAAGCTGCAAACACAACTCATTCCAATTCCTCATGGATTTTAAGTTATGGAATGATCAAATTCACAAAAAGTGAAAATGTTACTTTCTTCCAACACTTAGTTAAATTTTCACTAAGTCAGAATCTGTCTTACTTTTTTCAAAATGTAGGGGCATTTTTCACTTGGATCCAAAAAGTATCAAAACCAATTATGGTCAAACAGTTGTTGTATCATATGAGGTATTTCCAAAATGGCCAAGAACTCCATCAAATTCCATTTGGGTCATGAGATATGACCATGCCAATATGCCTTGCGGCAAACTGTCATGGCAAGGCGGATTTGGGAGTTTTGCTCGATTTGCTCAAATTTTGCAAAGGGCAAGTAAATTTATCCATCTGAACACCTCAATGGGGGACCAAGGAGGGACAAACCCTGATCCATAAGCCTCCCAAGTCTTTGGAACCAAAAGTAGCATGTCAAACCTAGAAATCCCTAAAGAGGGGACAAGACTCCAATTTTGGTTTGGAGCATTTAATGGATGCACCAAGGTGGCATGGACTGAGCCATTTCCAACTGAATTCATTCAAGACTTATCCAATACTAAGGGAACCAGCAGCCTGTGCCCTAACCTTTAGTCAATGGCTAGAGGAGACTTGGATTCTCATTGATCAACATTGGCCAAACGTCTGCTGCAGTTGCCATTCACTATTGTAGCCAAAACAAACTTGCTCTACTATAAATAGAGCTCAATTGTGTTCAGTTTGAGTACACCAAAGTGTCATACCCCAAATTTTGACCACTAAGATTTCCCATCATTGTGCAAATCATCATCACAATATGGATGAACCATCTTGCCTCATCAGTCTCCCCAAAGATGGGTGATCACTTACTACAATCAAATTTAGGGATTCAAGCCCTCTCAAAGTTCTTAGACAAAGGATCAATCAAGAAATGACATGATCTTCAACTTGTCTAACCTCCCAAACATCTAGAATGGATCAAGAGGACTCCCACTTTAAGGATTAAGCATAAGGCTGCTCCCTTCCAGGTGGATCAAGCCTCAAGATCGCCAGTGTCACCAAATTAGGGTTTGGTCGACCAGGGCCTCCAGATGGAAATTTTCCTCTGTACATGAGCCAATGCTTCAAAGCATGCTTTAAAATACTCCATGGAACCTCATAGGCCCAAGCATCAAGTCAATTTGACCTAAGGGGATGGATACATAAAAAATCAGGAATTAGGGTTTCTTGACCTAATTCACCCCTAAGTTGACTTTTGGGACAAATCATGAGCCAGGACCTCAAGACATGATTTGAGGATCTCCAACATACCACATTGATCCATTTGTAACAATGGATTGATCCAGGAAGTTTGAGCAGCAATTCTCACTTTCATCAGTACGACAATTAGGGTTTCTCGAGAAAAGTCAACTGTAGCTTTGACTTTTGACCAGGACAAGCTCCAAAACCCTAGGACATGATTCAATACACCCTATAACACCTATGAAATCAATCCATCAAGTTTGATTTAGGTCAAGGACTTGATTTCATAGAGGATCGCATAGTTTGGAATTCATCTGATAAAAAGTCAACTGTGCCCAAAAGTCAAAGTTTGACTTTTTATTTTTTGGTCAATTACGGTTCCTTAACCCTAAAATGATGTTAATGTGTGATTGGAATCATCATTCATCAACAAAAATCAAGAAAAATGGGATAAATTGTAAAAGGGGTAACCATAAAAACTTAGAAATTTTTCTAAGTTATGAAACAAAGTGGCTAGGATACCAACTTTGGAGGATCATAACTCCTAAACCACAAGGTCATTTTTCCCCATTCAAAGCTGGATTTGTAGCTCTCATGGCCCTCTACAAAAGCTTCAAACACAACTCATTCCAATTCCTCATGGATTTTAAGTTATAGAATGATCAAATTCACAAAAATTGAAAATGTCACTTTCTTCCAACACTTAGTGAAATTTTCACTAAGTCTGAATCTGTCTTACTTTTTTCAAAATGTAGGGGCATTTTTCACTTGGATCCAAAAAGTATCAAAGCTAATTATGATCAAACAGTTGTTGTATCATATGAGGGATTTCCAAAATGGCCAAGAACTCCATCAAATTCCACTTGGTTCATGAGATATGACCATGCGAATATGCCTTGCGGCAAACTGTCATGGCAAGGCGGATTTGGGAGTTTTGCTCGATTTGCTCAAATTTTGCAAAGGGAAAGTAAATTTATCCATCTGAACACCTCAAGGGGGACCAAGGAGGGACAAACCCTGATCCATAAGCCTCCCAAGTCTTTGGAACCAAAAGTAGCATGTCAAACCTATAAATCCCTAAAGAGGGGACAAGACTCCAATTTTGGTTTGGAGCATTTAATGGATGCACCAAGGTGGCTTGGACTGAGCCATTTCCAACTGAATTCATTCAAGACTTATCCAAGACCAAGGGAACCAGCAGCCTGTGCCCTAACCTTTAGTCAATGGCTAGAGGAGACTTCGATTCTCATTGATCAACATTGGCCAAATGTCTGCTACAGTTGCCATTCACTATTGCAGCAAAAACAAACTTGCTCTACTATAAATAGAGCTCAATTGTGTTCAGTTTGAGTACACCAAAGTGTCATACCCCAAATTTTGACCACTAAGATTTCCCATCATTGTGCAAATCATCATCACAATATGGATGAACCATCTTGCCTCATCAGTCTCCCCAAAGATGGGTGAACAGTTACTACATTCAAATTTAGGGTTTCAAGTCCTCTCAGAGTTCTTAGACAAAGGATCGATCAAGAAATGACATGATCTTCAACTTGTCTAACCTCCCAAACATCTATAATGGATCAAGAGGACTCCCACTTTAAGGATTAAGCATAAGGCTGCTCCTTCCAGGTGGATCAAGCCTCAAAATCGCTAGTGTCACCAAATTGGGGTTTGGTCGACCAGGGCCTCCAGATGGAAATTTTCCTCTGGACATGAGCCAATGCTTCAAAGCATATCCTAAAATACTCCATGGAACCTCATGGGCCCAAGCATCAAGTCAATTTGACCTCAGGGGGTGCATACATCAAAAATCAGGAATTAGGGTTTCTTGACCTAATTCACCCCTAAGTTGACTTTTGGGACAAATCATGAGCCAGGACCTCAAGACATGATTTTAGGGCCTCCAACATACCACATTGATCCATTTGTAACAATGGATTAATCCAGGAAGTTTGAGCAGCAAGTCTCAATTTCATCAGTACCACAATTAGGGTTTCTCGAGAAAAGTCAACTGTAGCTTTGACTTTTGACCAGGACATGCTCCACAACCCTAGGACATGATTCAATACACCCTATAACACCTATGAAATCAATCCATCAAGTTTGATTTAGGTCAAGGCAATGATTTCATAGAGGATCGCACAGTTTGGAATTCATCTGATAAAAAGTCAACTGTGCCCAAAAGTCAAAGTTTGACTTTTTAATTTTTTGGTCAATTACGGTTCCTTAACCCTAAAATGATGTTAATGTGTGATTGGAATCATCATTCATCAAGAAAAATCAAGAAAAGAGGGATAAATTGTAAAAGGGGTACCATAAAAACTTAGAAATTTTTCTAAGTTATGAAACAAAGTGGCTAGGATACCAACTTTGGAGGATCATAACTCCTAAACCACAAGGCCATTTTTCCCCATTCAAAGCTGGATTTGTAGCTCTCATGGCCCTCTACAAAAGCTTCAAACACAACTCATTCCAATTCCTCATGGATTTTAAGTTATGGAATGATCAAATTCACAAAAAGTGAAAATGTCACTTTCTTCCAACACTTAGTGAAATTTTCACTAAGTCTGAATCTGTCTTAATTTTTTCAAAATGTAGGGGCATTTTTCACTTGGATCCAAAAAGTATCAAAGCTAATTATGATCAAACAGTTGTTGTATCATATGAGGGATTTCCAAAATGGCCAAGAACTCCATCAAATTCCACTTGGTTCATGAGATATGACCATGCGAATATGCCTTGCGGCAAACTGTCATGGCAAGGAGGATTTGGGAGTTTTGCTCGATTTGCTCAAATTTTGCAAAGGGAAAGTAAATTTATCCATCTGAACACCTCAAGGGGGACCAAGGAGGGACAAACCCTGATCCATAAGCCTCCCAAGTCTTTGGAACCAAAAGTAGCATGTCAAACCTAGAAATCCCTAAAGAGGGGACAAGACTCCAATTTTGGTTTGGAGCATTTAATGGATGCACCAAGGTGGCTTGGACTGAGCCATTTCCAACTGAATTCATTCAAGACTTATCCAAGACCAAGGGAACCAGCAGCCTGTGCCCTAACCTTTAGTCAATGGCTAGAGGAGACTTCGATTCTCATTGATCAACATTGGCCAAATGTCTGCTACAGTTGCCATTCACTATTGCAGCAAAAACAAACTTGCTCTACTATAAATAGAGCTCAATTGTGTTCAGTTTGAGTACACCAAAGTGTCATACCCCAAATTTTGACCACTAAGATTTCCCATCATTGTGCAAATCATCATCACAATATGGATGAACCATCTTGCCTCATCAGTCTCCCCAAAGATGGGTGAACACTTACTACATTCAAATTTAGGGTTTCAAGTCCTCTCAGAGTTCTTAGACAAAGGATCGATCAAGAAATGACATGATCTTCAACTTGTCTAACCTCCCAAACATCTATAATGGATCAAGAGGACTCCCACTTTAAGGATTAAGCATAAGGCTGCTCCTTCCAGGTGGATCAAGCCTCAAAATCGCTAGTGTCACCAAATTGGGGTTTGGTCGACCAGGGCCTCCAGATGGAAATTTTCCTCTGGACATGAGCCAATGCTTCAAAGCATATCCTAAAATACTCCATGGAACCTCATGGGCCCAAGCATCAAGTCAATTTGACCTCAGGGGGTGCATACATCAAAAATCAGGAATTAGGGTTTCTTGACCTAATTCACCCCTAAGTTGACTTTTGGGACAAATCATGAGCCAGGACCTCAAGACATGATTTTAGGGCCTCCAACATACCACATTGATCCATTTGTAACAATGGATTAATCCAGGAAGTTTGAGCAGCAAGTCTCAATTTCATCAGTACCACAATTAGGGTTTCTCGAGAAAAGTCAACTGTAGCTTTGACTTTTGACCAGGACATGCTCCACAACCCTAGGACATGATTCAATACACCCTATAACACCTATGAAATCAATCCATCAAGTTTGATTTAGGTCAAGGCATTGATTTCATAGAGGATCGCACAGTTTGGAATTCATCTGATAAAAAGTCAACTGTGCCCAAAAGTCAAAGTTTGACTTTTTAATTTTTTGGTCAATTACGGTTCCTTAACCCTAAAATGATGTTAATGTGTGATTGGAATCATCATTCATCAAGAAAAATCAAGAAAAGAGGGATAAATTGTAAAAGGGGTAACCATAAAAACTTAGAAATTTTTCTAAGTTATGAAACAAAGTGGCTAGGATACCAATTTTGGAGGATCATAACTCCTAAACCACAAGGCCATTTTTCCCCATTCAAAGCTGGATTTGTAGCTCTCATGGCCCTCTACAAAAGCTGCAAACACAACTCATTCCAATTCCTCATGGATTTTAAGTTATGGAATGATCAAATTCACAAAAAGTGAAAATGTTACTTTCTTCCAACACTTAGTTAAATTTTCACTAAGTCAGAATCTGTCTTACTTTTTTCAAAATGTAGGGGCATTTTTCACTTGGATCCAAAAAGTATCAAAACCAATTATGGTCAAACAGTTGTTGTATCATATGAGGTATTTCCAAAATGGCCAAGAACTCCATCAAATTCCATTTGGGTCATGAGATATGACCATGCCAATATGCCTTGCGGCAAACTGTCATGGCAAGGCGGATTTGGGAGTTTTGCTCGATTTGCTCAAATTTTGCAAAGGGCAAGTAAATTTATCCATCTGAACACCTCAATGGGGGACCAAGGAGGGACAAACCCTGATCCATAAGCCTCCCAAGTCTTTGGAACCAAAAGTAGCATGTCAAACCTAGAAATCCCTAAAGAGGGGACAAGACTCCAATTTTTGTTTGGAGCATTTAATGGATGCACCAAGGTGGCATGAACTGAGCCATTTCCAACTGAATTCATTCAAGACTTATCCAATACTAAGGGAACCAGCAGCCTGTGCCCTAACCTCTAGTCAATGGCTAGAGGAGACTTGGATTCTCATTGATCAACATTGGCCAAACGTCTGCTGCAGTTGCCATTCACTATTGCAGCCAAAACAAACTTGCTCTACTATAAATAGAGCTCAATTGTGTTCAGTTTGAGTACACCAAAGTGTCATACCCCAAATTTTGACCACTAAGATTTCCCATCATTGTGCAAATCATCATCACAATATGGATGAACCATCTTGCCTCATCAGTCTCCCCAAAGATGGGTGATCACTTACTACAATCAAATTTAGGGATTCAAGCCCTCTCAAAGTTCTTAGACAAAGGATCAATCAAGAAATGACATGATCTTCAACTTGTCTAACCTCCCAAACATCTAGAATGGATCAAGAGGACTCCCACTTTAAGGATTAAGCATAAGGCTGCTCCCTTCCAGGTGGATCAAGCCTCAAGATCGCCAGTGTCACCAAATTAGGGTTTGGTCGACCAGGGCCTCCAGATGGAAATTTTCCTCTGTACATGAGCCAATGCTTCAAAGCATGTCTTAAAATACTCTATGGAACCTCATAGGCCCAAGCATCAAGTCAATTTGACCTAAGGGGATGGATACATAAAAAATCAGGAATTAGGGTTTCTTGACCTAATTCACCCCTAAGTTGACTTTTGGGATAAATCATGAGCCAGGACCTCAAGACATGATTTGAGGGTCTCCAACATACCACATTGATCCATTTGTAACAATGGATTGATCCAGGAAGTTTGAGCAGCAATTCTCACTTTCATCAGTACCACAATTAGGGTTTCTCGAGAAAAGTCAACTGTAGCTTTGACTTTTGACCAGGACAAGCTCCAAAACCCTAGGACATGATTCAATACACCCTATAACACCTATGAAATCAATCCATCAAGTTTGATTTAGGTCAAGGACTTGATTTCATAGAGGATCGCACAGTTTGGAATTCATCTGATAAAAAGTAAACTGTGCCCAAAAGTAAAAGTTTGACTTTTTGATTTTTTGGTCAATTACAGTTCCTTAACCCTAAAATGATGTTAATGTGTGATTGGAATCATCATTCATCAAGAAAAATCAAGAAAAGTGGGATAGATTGTAAAAGGGGTAACCATAAAAACTTAGAAATTTTTCTAAGTTATGAAACAAAGTGGCTAGGATACCAACTTTGGAGGATCATAACTCCTAAACCACAAGGCCATTTTTCCCCATTCAAAGCTGGATTTGTAACTCTCATGGCCCTCTACAAAAGCTTCAAACACAACTCATTCCAATTCCTCATGGATTTTAAGTTATGGAATGATCAAATTCACAAAAAGTGAAAATGTCACTTTCTTCCAACACTTAGTGAAATTTTCACTATGTCTGAATCTGTCTTACTTTTTTCAAAATGTAGGGGCATTTTTCACTTGGATCCAAAAAGTATCAAAGCTAATTATGATCAAACAGTTGTTGTATCATATGAGGGATTTCCAAAATGGCCAAGAACTCCATCAAATTCCACTTGGTTCATGAGATATGACCATGCGAATATGCCTTGCGGCAAACTGTCATGGCAAGGCGGATTTCGGAGTTTTGCTCGATTTGCTCAAATTTTACAAAGGGCAAGTAAATCTATCCATCAGAACACCTCAAGGGGGGACCAAGGAGGGGCAAACCCTGATCCATAAGCCTCCCAAGTCTTTGGAACCAAAAGTAGCATGTCAAACCTAGAAATCCCTAAAGAGGGGACAAGACTCCAATTTTGGTTTGGAGCATTTACAGGATGCACCAAGGTGGCTTGGACTGAGCCATTTCCAACTGAATTCATTCAAGACTTATCCAAGACCAAGGGAACCAGCACCCTGTGCCCTAACCTTTAGTCAATGGCTAGAGGAGACTTCGATTCTCATTGATCAACATTGGCCAAATGTCTGCTACAGTTGCCATTCACTATTGCAGCAAAAACAAACTTGCTCTACTATAAATAGAGCTCAATTGTGTTCAATTTGAGTACACCAAAGTGTCATACCCCAAATTTTGACCACTAAGATTTCCCATCATTGTGCAAATCATCATCACAATATGGATGAACCATCTTGCCTCATCAGTCTCCCCAAAGATGGGTGAACACTTACTACATTCAAATTTAGGGTTTCAAGCCCTCTCAGAGTTCTTAGACAAAGGATCGATCAAGAAATGACATGATCTTCAACTTGTCTAACCTCCCAAACATCTATAATGGATCAAGAGGACTCCCACTTTAAGGATTAAGCATAAGGCTGCTCCCTTCCAGGTGGATCAAGCCTCAAAATCGCCAGTGTCACCAAATTGGGGTTTGGTCGACCAGGGCCTCCAGATGGAAATTTTCCTCTGGACATGAGCCAATGCTTCAAAGCATATCCTAAAATACTCCATGGAACCTCATGGGCCCAAGCATCAAGTCAATTTGACCTCAGGGGGTGCATACATCAAAAATCAGGAATTAGGGTTTCTTGACCTAATTCACCCCTAAGTTGACTTTTGGGACAAATCATGAGCCAGGACCTCAAGACATGATTTTAGGGCCTCCAACATACCACATTGATCCATTTGTAACAATGGATTAATCCAGGAAGTTTGAGCAGCAAGTCTCAATTTCATCAGTACCACAATTAGGGTTTCTCGAGAAAAGTCAACTGTAGCTTTGACTTTTGACCAGGACATGCTCCACAACCCTAGGACATGATTCAATACACCCTATAACACCTATGAAATCAATCCATCAAGTTTGATTTAGGTCAAGGCATTGATTTCATAGAGGATCGCACAGTTTGGAATTCATCTGATAAAAAGTCAACTGTGCCCAATATTCAAAGTTTGACTTTTTAATTTTTTGGTCAATTACGGTTCCTTAACCCTAAAATGATGTTAATGTGTGATTGGAATCATCATTCATCAAGAAAAATCAAGAAAAGAAGGGTAAATTATAAAAGGGGTAACCATAAAAACTTAGAAATTTTTCTAAGTTATGAAACAAAGTGGCTAGGATACCAACTTTGGAGGATCATAACTCCTAAACCACAAGGCCATTTTTCCCCATTCAAAGCTGGATTTGTAGCTCTCATAGCCCTCTACAAAAGTTGCAAACACAACTCATTCCAATTCCTCATGGATTTTAAGTTATGGAATGATCAAATTCACAAAAAGTGAAAATGTTACTTTCTTCCAACACTTAGTTAAATTTTCACTAAGTCAGAATCTGTCTTACTTTTTTCAAAATGTAGGGGCATTTTTCACTTGGATCCAAAAAGTATCAAAACCAATTATGGTCAAACAGTTGTTGTATCATATGAGGTATTTCCAAAATGGCCAAGAACTCCATCAAATTCCACTTGGGTCATGAGATATGACCATGCTAATATGCCTTGCGGCAAACTGTCATGGCAAGGCGGATTTGGGAGTTTTGCTCGATTTGCTAAAATTTTGCAAAGGGCAAGTAAATCTATCCATCTGAACACCTCAATGGGGGACCAAGGAGGGACAAACCCTGATCCATAAGCCTCCCAAGTCTTTGGAACCAAAAGTAGCATGTTAAACCTAGAAATCCCTAAAGAGGGGACAAGACTCCAATTTTGGTTTGGAGCATTTAATGGATGCACCAAGGTGGCATGGACTGAGCCATTTCCAACTGAATTCATTCAAGACTTATCCAATACTAAGGGAACCAGCAGCCTGTGCCCTAACCTCTAGTCAATGGCTAGAGGAGACTTGGATTCTCATTTATCAACATTGGGCAAACGTCTGCTGCAGTTGCCATTCACTATTGCAGCCAAAACAAACTTGCTCTACTATAAATAGAGCTCAATTGTGTTCAGTTTGAGTACACCAAAGTGTCATACCCCAAATTTTGACCACTAAGATTTCCCATCATTGTGCAAATCATCATCACAATATGGATGAACCATCTTGCCTCATCAGTCTCCCCAAAGATGGGTGATCACTTACTACAATCAAATTTAGGGATTCAAGCCCTCTCAAAGTTCTTAGACAAAGGATCAATCAAGAAAAGACATGATCTTCAACTTGTCTAACCTCCCAAACATCTAGAATGGATCAAGAGGACTCTCACTTTAAGGATTAAGCATAAGGCTGCTCCCTTCCAGGTGGATCAAGCCTCAAGATCGCCAGTGTCACCAAATTAGGGTTTGGTCGACCAGGGCCTCCAGATGGAAATTTTCCTCTGTACATGAGCCAATGCTTCAAAGCATGTCTTAAAATACTCCATGGAACCTCATAGGCCCAAGCATCAAGTCAATTTGACCTAAGGGGATGGATACATAAAAAATCAGGAATTAGGGTTTCTTAACCTAATTCACCCCTAAGTTGACTTTTGGGATAAATCATGAGCCAGGACCTCAAGACATGATTTGAGGGTCTCCAACATACCACATTGATCCATTTGTAACAATGGATTGATCCAGGAAGTTTGAGCAGCAATTCTCACTTTCATCAGTACCACAATTAGGGTTTCTCGAGAAAAGTCAACTGTAGCTTTGACTTTTGACCAGGACAAGCTCCAAAACCCTAGGACATGATTCAATACACCCTATAACACCTATGAAATCAATCCATCAAGTTTGATTTAGGTCAAGGACTTGATTTCATAGAGGATCGCACAGTTTGGAATTCATCTGATAAAAATTCAACTGTGCCCAAAAGTCAAAGTTTGACTTTTTGATTTTTTGGTCAATTACGGTTCCTTAACCCTAAAATGATGTTAATGTGTGATTGGAATCATCATTCATCAAGAAAAATCAAGAAAAGTGGGATAAATTGTAAAAGGGGTAACCATAAAAACGTAGAAATTTTTCTAAGTTATGTAACAAAGTGGCTAGGATACCAACTTTGGAGGATCATAACTCCTAAACCACAAGGCCATTTTCCCCATTCAAAGCTGGATTTGTAACTCTCATGGCCCTCTACAAAAGCTTCAAACACAACTCATTCCAATTCCTCATGGATTTTAAGTTATGGAATGATCAAATTCACAAAAAGTGAAAATGTCACTTTCTTCCAACACTTAGTGAAATTTTCACTAAGTCTGAATCTGTCTTACTTTTTTCAAAATGTAGGGGCATTTTTCACTTGGATCCAAAAAGTATCAAAGCTAATTATGATCAAACAGTTGTTGTATCATATGAGGGATTTCCAAAATGGCCAAGAACTCCATCAAATTCCACTTGGTTCATGAGATATGACCATGCGAATATGCCTTGCGGCAAACTGTCATGGCAAGGAGGATTTGGGAGTTTTACTCGATTTGCTCAAATTTTACAAAGGGCAAGTAAATCTATCCATCAGAACACCTCAAGGGGGGACCAAGGAGGGGCAAACCCTGATCCATAAGCCTCCCAAGTCTTTGGAACCAAAAGTAGCATGTCAAACCTAGAAATCCCTAAAGAGGGGACAAGACTCCAATTTTGGTTTGGAGCATTTAATGGATGCACCAAGGTGGCTTGGACTGAGCCATTTCCAACTGAATTCATTCAAGACTTATCCAAGACCAAGGGAACCAGCAGCCTGTGCCCTAACCTTTAGTCAATGGCTAGAGGAGACTTCGATTCTCATTGATCAACATTGGCCAAATGTCTGCTACAGTTGCCATTCACTATTGCAGCAAAAACAAACTTGCTCTACTATAAATAGAGCTCAATTGTGTTCAATTTGAGTACACCAAAGTGTCATACCCCAAATTTTGACCACTAAGATTTCCCATCATTGTGCAAATCATCATCACAATATGGATGAACCATCTTGCCTCATCAGTCTCCCCAAAGATGGGTGAACACTTACTACATTCAAATTTAGGGTTTCAAGCCCTCTCAGAGTTCTTAGACAAAGGATCGATCAAGAAATGACATGATCTTCAACTTGTCTAACCTCCCAAACATCTATAATGGATCAAGAGGACTCACACTTTAAGGATTAAGCATAAGGCTGCTCCCTTCCAGGTGGATCAAGCCTCAAAATCGCCAGTGTCACCAAATTGGGGTTTGGTCGACCAGGGCCTCCAGATGGAAATTTTCCTCTGGACATGAGCCAATGCTTCAAAGCATATCCTAAAATACTCCATGGAACCTCATGGGCCCAAGCATCAAGTCAATTTGACCTCAGGGGGTGCATACATCAAAAATCAGGAATTAGGGTTTCTTGACCTAATTCACCCCTAAGTTGACTTTTGGGACAAATCATGAGCCAGGACCTCAAGACATGATTTTAGGGCCTCCAACATACCACATTGATCCATTTGTAACAATGGATTAATCCAGGAAGTTTGAGCAGCAAGTCTCAATTTCATCAGTACCACAATTAGGGTTTCTCGAGAAAAGTCAACTGTAGCTTTGACTTTTGACCAGGACATGCTCCACAACCCTAGGACATGATTCAATACACCCTATAACACCTATGAAATCAATCCATCAAGTTTGATTTAGGTCAAGGCATTGATTTCATAGAGGATCGCACAGTTTGGAATTCATCTGATAAAAAGTCAACTGTGCCCAAAAGTCAAAGTTTGAATTTTTGATTTTTTGGTCAATTACGGTTCCTTAACCCTAAAATGATGTTAATGTGTGATTGGAATCATCATTCATCAAGAAAAATCAAGAAAAGAGGGGTAAATTATAAAAGGGGTAACCATAAAAACTTAGAAATTTTTCTAAGTTATGAAACAAAGTGGCTAGGATACCAACTTTGGAGGATCATAACTCCTAAACCACAAGGCCATTTTTCCCCATTCAAAGCTGGATTTGTAGCTCTCATGGCCCTCTACAAAAGTTGCAAACACAACTCATTCCAATTCCTCATGGATTTTAAGTTATGGAATGATCAAATTCACAAAAAGTGAAAATGTTACTTTCTTCCAACACTT
The DNA here is from genome assembly GCA_022829125.1 of Lathyrus tuberosus. NCBI lineage: Eukaryota > Viridiplantae > Streptophyta > Magnoliopsida > Fabales > Fabaceae > Lathyrus > Lathyrus tuberosus. Next base: position 6,578,190 of record JALAZF010000270.1, on the reverse strand, counting down.
AGTTAAATTTTCACTAAGTCAGAATCTGTCTTACTTTTTTCAAAATGTAGGGGCATTTTTCACTTGGATCCAAAAAGTATCAAAACCAATTATGGTCAAACAGTTGTTGTATCATATGAGGTATTTCCAAAATGGCCAAGAACTCCATCAAATTCCACTTGGGTCATGAGATATGACCATGCTAATATGCCTTGCGGCAAACTGTCATGGCAAGGCAGATTTGGGAGTTTTGCTCGATTTGCTAAAATTTTGCAAAGGGCAAGTAAATCTATCCATCTGAACACCTCAATGGGGGACCAAGGAGGGACAAACCCTGATCCATAAGCCTCCCAAGTCTTTGGAACCAAAAGTAGCATGTTAAACCTAGAAATCCCTAAAGAGGGGACAAGACTCCAATTTTGGTTTGGAGCATTTAATGGATGCACTAAGGTGGCATGGACTGAGCCATTTCCAACTGAATTCATTCAAGACTTATCCAATACTAAGGGAACCAGCAGCCTGTGCCCTAACCTCTAGTCAATGGCTAGAGGAGACTTGGATTCTCATTGATCAACATTGGGCAAACGTCTGCTGCAGTTGCCATTCACTATTGCAGCCAAAACAAACTTGCTCTACTATAAATAGAGCTCAATTGTGTTCAGTTTGAGTACACCAAAGTGTTATACCCCAAATTTTGACCACTAAGATTTCCCATCATTGTGCAAATCATCATCACAATATGGATGAACCATCTTGCCTCATCAGTCTCCCCAAAGATGGGTGATCACTTACTACACCCAAATTTAGGGATTCAAGCCCTCTCAAAGTCCTAGACAAAGGATCAATCAAGAAATGACATGATCTTCAACTTGTCTAACCTCCCAAACATCTAGAATGGATCAAGAGGACTCCCACTTTAAGGATTAAGCATAAGGCTGCTCCCTTCCAGGTGGATCAAGCCTCAAGATCGCCAGTGTCACCAAATTAGGGTTTGGTCGACCAGGGCCTCCAGATGGAAATTTTCCTCTGTACATGAGCCAATGCTTCAAAGCATGTCTTAAAATACTCCATGGAACCTCATAGGCCCAAGCATCAAGTCAATTTGACCTAAGGGGATGGATACATAAAAAATCAGGAATTAGGGTTTCTTGACCTAATTCACCCCTAAGTTGACTTTTGGGATAAATCATGAGCCAGGACCTCAAGACATGATTTGAGGGTCTCCAACATACCACATTGATCCATTTGTAACAATGGATTGATCCAGGAAGTTTGAGCAGCAATTCTCACTTTCATCAGTACCACAATTAGGGTTTCTCGAGAAAAGTCAACTGTAGCTTTAACTTTTGACCAGGACAAGCTCCAAAACCCTAGGACATGATTCAATACACCCTATAACACCTATGAAATCAATCCATCAAGTTTGATTTAGGTCAAGGACTTGATTTCATAGAGGATCGCACAGTTTGGAATTCATCTGATAAAAAGTCAACTGTGCCCAAAAGTCAAAGTTTGAATTTTTGATTTTTTGGTCAATTACGGTTCCTTAACCCTAAAATGATGTTAATGTGTGATTGGAATCATCATTCATCAAGAAAAATCAAGAAAAGTGGGATAAATTGTAAAAGGGGTAACCATAAAAACTTAGAAATTTTTCTAAGTTATGAAACAAAGTGGCTAGGATACCAACTTTGGAGGATCATAACTCCTAAACCACAAGGCCATTTTTCCCCATTCAAAGCTGGATTTGTAACTCTCATGGCCCTCTACAAAAGCTTCAAACACAACTCATTCCAATTCCTCATGGATTTTAAGTTATGGAATGATCAAATTCACAAAAAGTGAAAATGTCACTTTCTTCCAACACTTAGTGAAATTTTCACTAAGTCTGAATCTGTCTTACTTTTTTCAAAATGTAGGGGCATTTTTCACTTGGATCCAAAAAGTATCAAAGCTAATTATGATCAAACAGTTGTTGTATCATATGAGGGATTTCCAAAATGGCCAAGAACTCCATCAAATTCCACTTGGTTCATGAGATATGACCATGCGAATATGCCTTGCGGCAAACTGTCATGGCAAGGCGGATTTGGGAGTTTTACTCGATTTGCTCAAATTTTACAAAGGGCAAGTAAATCTATCCATCAGAACACCTCAAGGGGGGACCAAGGAGGGGCAAACCCTGATCCATAAGCCTCCCAAGTCTTTGGAACCAAAAGTAGCATGTCAAACCTAGAAATCCCTAAAGAGGGGACAAGACTCCAATTTTGGTTTGGAGCATTTAATGGATGCACCAAGGTGGCTTGGACTGAGCCATTTCCAACTGAATTCATTCAAGACTTATCCAAGACCAAGGGAACCAGCAGCCTGTGCCCTAACCTTTAGTCAATGGCTAGAGGAGACTTCGATTCTCATTGATCAACATTGGCCAAATGTCTGCTACAGTGGCCATTCACTATTGCAGCAAAAACAAACCTGCTCTACTATAAATAGAGCTCAATTGTGTTCAATTTGAGTACACCAAAGTGTCATACCCCAAATTTTGACCACTAAGATTTCCCATCATTGTGCAAATCATCATCACAATATGGATGAACCATCTTGCCTCATCAGTCTCCCCAAAGATGGGTGAACACTTACTACATTCAAATTTAGGGTTTCAAGCCCTCTCAGAGTTCTTAGACAAAGGATCGATCAAGAAATGACATGATCTTCAACTTGTCTAACCTCCCAAACATCTATAATGGATCAAGAGGACTCCCACTTTAAGGATTAAGCATAAGGCTGCTCCCTTCCAGGTGGATCAAGCCTCAAAATCGCCAGTGTCACCAAATTGGGGTTTGGTCGACCAGGGCCTCCAGATGGAAATTTTCCTCTGGACATGAGCCAATGCTTTAAAGCATATCCTAAAATACCCGATGGAACCTCATGGGCCCAAGCATCAAGTCAATTTGACCTCAGGGGGTGCATACATCAAAAATCAGGAATTAGGGTTTCTTGACCTAATTCACCCCTAAGTTGACTTTTGGGACAAATCATGAGCCAGGACCTCAAGACATGATTTTAGGGCCTCCAACATACCACATTGATCCATTTGTAACAATGGATTAATCCAGGAAGTTTGAGCAGCAAGTCTCAATTTCATCAGTACCACAATTAGGGTTTCTCGAGAAAAGTCAACTGTAGCTTTGACTTTTGACCAGGACATGCTCCACAACCCTAGGACATGATTCAATACACCCTATAACACCTATGAAATCAATCCATCAAGTTTGATTTAGGTCAAGGCATTGATTTCATAGAGGATCGCACAGTTTGGAATTCATCTGATAAAAAGTCAACTGTGCCCAAAAGTCAAAGTTTGACTTTTTAATTTTTTGGTCAATTACGATTCCTTAACCCTAAAATGATGTTAATGTGTGATTGGAATCATCATTCATCAAGAAAAATCAAGAAAAGAGGGATAAATTGTAAAAGGGGTAACCATAAAAACTTAGAAATTTTTCTAAGTTATGAAACAAAGTAGCTAGGATACCAACTTTGGAGGATCATAACTCCTAAACCACAAGGCCATTTTTCCCCATTCAAAGCTGGATTTGTAGCTCTCATGGCCCTCTACAAAAGCTGCAAACACAACTCATTCCAATTCCTCATGGATTTTAAGTTATGGAATGATCAAATTCACAAAAAGTGAAAATGTTACTTTCTTCCAACACTTAGTTAAATTTTCACTAAGTCAGAATCTGTCTTACTTTTTTCAAAATGTAGGGGCATTTTTCACTTGGATCCAAAAAGTATCAAAACCAATTATGGTCAAACAGTTGTTGTATCATATGAGGTATTTCCAAAATAGCCAAGAACTCCATCAAATTCCACTTGGGTCATGAGATATGACCATGCTAATATGCCTTGCGGCAAACTGTCATGGCAAGGCGGATTTGGGAGTTTTGCTCGATTTGCTAAAATTTTGCAAAGGGCAAGTAAATCTATCCATCTGAACACCTCAATGGGGGACCAAGGAGGGACAAACCCTGATCCATAAGCCTCCCAAGTCTTTGGAACCAAAAGTAGCATGTTAAACCTAGAAATCCCTAAAGAGGGGACAAGACTCCAATTTTGGTTTGGAGCATTTAATGGATGCACCAAGGTGGCATGGACTGAGCCATTTCCAACTGAATTCATTCAAGACTTATCCAATACTAAGGGAACCAGCAGCCTGTGCCCTAACCTCTAGTCAATGGCTAGAGGAGACTTGGATTCTCATTGATCAACATTGGGCAAACGTCTGCTGCAGTTACCATTCACTATTGCAGCCAAAACAAACTTGCTCTACTATAAATAGAGCTCAATTGTGTTCAGTTTGAGTACACCAAAGTGTCATACCCCAAATTTTGACCACTAAGATTTCCCATCATTGTGCAAATCATCATCACAATATGGATGAACCATCTTGCCTCATCAGTCTCCCCAAAGATGGGTGATCACTTACTACACTCAAATTTAGGGATTCAAGCCCTCTCAAAGTTCTTAGACAAAGGATCAATCAAGAAATGACATGATCTTCAACTTGTCTAACCTCCCAAACATCTAGAATGGATCAAGAGGACTCCCACTTTAAGGATTAAGCATAAGGCTGCTCCCTTCCAGGTGGATCAAGCCTCAAGATCGCCAGTGTCACCAAATTAGGGTTTGGTCGACCAGGGCCTCCAGATGGAAATTTTCCTTTGTACATGAGCCAATGCTTCAAAGCATGTCTTAAAATACTCCATGGAACCTCATAGGCCCAAGCATCAAGTCAATTTGACCTAAGGGGATGGATACATAAAAAATCAGGAATTAGGGTTTCTTGACCTAATTCACCCCTAAATTGACTTTTGGGATAAATCATGAGCCAGGACCTCAAGACATGATTTGAGGGTCTCCAACATACCACATTGATCCATTTGTAACAATGGATTGATCCAGGAAGTTTGAGCAGCAATTCTCACTTTCATCAGTACCACAATTAGGGTTTCTCGAGAAAAGTCAACTGTAGCTTTGACTTTTGACCAGGACAAGCTCCAAAACCCTAGGACATGATTCAATACACCCTATAACACCTATGAAATCAATCCATCAAGTTTGATTTAGGTCAAGGACTTGATTTCATAGAGGATCGCACAGTTTGGAATTCATCTGATAAAAAGTCAACTGTGCCCAAAAGTCAAAGTTTGACTTTTTGATTTTTTGGTCAATTACGGTTCCTTAACCCTAAAATGATGTTAATGTGTGATTGGAATCATCATTCATCAAGAAAAATCAAGAAAAGTGGGATAAATTGTAAAAGGGGTAACCATAAAAACTTAGAAATTTTTCTAAGTTATGAAACAAAGTAGCTAGGATACCAACTTTGGAGGATCATAACTCCTAAACCACAAGGCCATTTTTCCCCATTCAAAGCTGGATTTGTAGCTCTCATGGCCCTCTACAAAAGCTGCAAACACAACTCATTCCAATTCCTCATGGATTTTAAGTTATGGAATGATCAAATTCACAAAAAGTGAAAATGTTACTTTCTTCCAACACTTAGTTAAATTTTCACTAAGTCAGAATCTGTCTTACTTTTTTCAAAATGTAGGGGCATTTTTCACTTGGATCCAAAAAGTATCAAAGCTAATTATGATCAAACAGTTGTTGTATCATATGAGGGATTTCCAAAATGGCCAAGAACTCCATCAAATTCCACTTGGTTCATGAGATATGACCATGCGAATATGCCTTGCGGCAAACTGTCATGGCAAGGCGGATTTGGGAGTTTTGCTCGATTTGCTCAAATTTTACAAAGGGCAAGTAAATCTATCCATCAGAACACCTCAAGGGGGGACCAAGGAGGGGCAAACCCTGATCCATAAGCCTCCCAAGTCTTTGGAACCAAAAGTAGCATGTCAAACCTAGAAATCCCTAAAGAGGGGACAAGACTCCAATTTTGGTTTGGAGCATTTAATGGATGCACCAAGGTGGCTTGGACTGAGCCATTTCCAACTGAATTCATTCAAGACTTATCCAAGACCAAGGGAACCAGCAGCCTGTGCCCTAACCTTTAGTCAATGGCTAGAGGAGACTTCGATTCTCATTGATCAACATTGGCCAAATGTCTGCTACAGTTGCCATTCACTATTGCAGCAAAAACAAACTTGCTCTACTATAAATAGAGCTCAATTGTGTTCAATTTGAGTACACCAAAGTGTCATACCCCAAATTTTGACCACTAAGATTTCCCATCATTGTGCAAATCATCATCACAATATGGATGAACCATCTTGCCTCATCAGTCTCCCCAAAGATGGGTGAACACTTACTACATTCAAATTTACGGTTTCAAGCCCTCTCAGAGTTCTTAGACAAAGGATCGATCAAGAAATGACATGATCTTCAACTTGTCTAACCTCCCAAACATCTATAATGGATCAAGAGGACTCCCACTATAAGGATTAAGCATAAGGCTGCTCCCTTCCAGGTGGATCAAGCCTCAAAATCGCCAATGTCACCAAATTGGGGTTTGGTCGACCAGGGCCTCCAGATGGAAATTTTCCTCTGGACATGAGCCAATGCTTCAAAGCATATCCTAAAATACTCCATGGAACCTCATGGGCCCAAGCATCAAGTCAATTTGACCTCAGGGGGTGCATACATCAAAAATCAGGAATTAGGGTTTCTTGACCTAATTCACCCCTAAGTTGACTTTTGGGACAAATCATGAGCCAGGACCTCAAGACATGATTTTAGGGCCTCCAACATACCACATTGATCCATTTGTAACAATGGATTAATCCAGGAAGTTTGAGCAGCAAGTCTCAATTTCATCAGTACCACAATTAGGGTTTCTCGAGAAAAGTCAACTGTAGCTTTGACTTTTGACCAGGACATGCTCCACAACCCTAGGACATGATTCAATACACCCTATAACACCTATGAAATCAATCCATCAAGTTTGATTTAGGTCAAGGCATTGATTTCATAGAGGATCGCACAGTTTGGAATTCATCTGATAAAAAGTCAACTGTGCCCAAAAGTCAAAGTTTGACTTTTTAATTTTTTGGTCAATTATGGTTCCTTAACCCTAAAATGATGTTAATGTGTGATTGGAATCATCATTCATCAAGAAAAATCAAGAAAAGAGGGATAAATTGTAAAAGGGGTAACCATAAAAACTTAGAAATTTTTATAAGTTATGAAACAAAGTGGCTAGGATACCAACTTTGGAGGATCATAAATCCTAAACCACAAGGCCATTTTTCCCCATTCAAAGCTGGATTTGTAGCTCTCATGGCCCTCTACAAAAGCTGCAAACACAACTCATTCCAATTCCTCATGGATTTTAAGTTATGGAATGATCAAATTCACAAAAAGTGAAAATGTTACTTTCTTCCAACACTTAGTTAAATTTTCACTAAGTCACAATCTGTCTTACTTTTTTCAAAATGTAGGGGCATTTTTCACTTTGATCCAAAAAGTATCAAAACCAATTATGGTCAAATAGTTGTTGTATCATATGAGGTATTTCCAAAATGGCCAAGAACTCCATCAAATTCCACTTGGGTCATGAGATATGACCATGCTAATATGCCTTGCGGCAAACTGTCATGGCAAGGCGGATTTGGGAGTTTTGCTCGATTTGCTAAAATTTTGCAAAGGGCAAGTAAATCTATCCATCTGAACACCTCAATGGGGGACCAAGGAGGGACAAACCCTGATCCATAAGCCTCCCAAGTCTTTGGAACCAAAAGTAGCATGTTAAACCTAGAAATCCCTAAAGAGGGGACAAGACTCCAATTTTGGTTTGGAGCATTTAATGGATGCACCAAGGTGGCATGGACTGAGCCATTTCCAACTGAATTCATTCAAGACTTATCCAATACTAAGGGAACCAGCAGCCTGTGCCCTAACCTCTAGTCAATGGCTAGAGGAGACTTGGGTTCTCATTGATCAACATTGGGCAAACGTCTGCTGCAGTTGCCATTCACTATTGCAGCCAAAACAAACTTGCTCTACTATAAATAGAGCTCAATTGTGTTCAGTTTGAGTACACCAAAGTGTCATACCCCAAATTTTGACCACTAAGATTTCCCATCATTGTGCAAATCATCATCACAATATGGATGAACCATCTTGCCTCATCAGTCTCCCCAAAGATGGGTGATCACTTACTACACTCAAATTTAGGGATTCAAGCCCTCTCAAAGTTCTTAGACAAAGGATCAATCAAGAAATGACATGATCTTCAACTTGTCTAACCTCCCAAACATCTAGAATGGATCAAGAGGACTCCCACTTTAAGGATTAAGCATAAGGCTGCTCCCTTCCAGGTGGATCAAGCCTCAAGATCGCCAGTGTCACCAAATTAGGGTTTGGTCGACCAGGGCCTCCAGATGGAAATTTTCCTCTGGACATGAGCCAATGCTTCAAAGCATATCCAAAATTACTCCATGGAACCTCATGGGCCCAAGCATCAAGTCAATTTGACCTCAGGGGGTGCATACATCAAAAATCAGGAATTAGGGTTTCTTGACCTAATTCACCCCTAAGTTGACTTTTGGGACAAATCATGAGCCAGGACCTCAAGACATGATTTTAGGGCCTCCAACATACCACATTGATCCATTTGTAACAATGGATTAATCCAGGAAGTTTGAGCAGCAAGTCTCAATTTCATCATTACCACAATTAGGGTTTCTCGAGAAAAGTCAGCTGTAGCTTTGACTTTTGACCAGGACATGCTCCACAACCCTAGGACATGATTCAATACACCCTATAACACCTATGAAATCAATCCATCAAGTTTGATTTAGGTCAAGGCATTGATTTCATAGAGGATCGCACAGTTTGGAATTCATCTGATAAAAAGTCAACTGTGCCCAAAAGTCAAAGTTTGACTTTTTAATTTTTTGGTCAATTACGGTTCCTTAACCCTAAAATGATGTTAATGTGTGATTGGAATCATCATTCATCAAGAAAAATCAAGAAAAGAGGGATAAATTGTAAAAGGGGTAACCATAAAAACTTAGAAATTTTTCTAAGTTATGAAACAAAGTGGCTAGGATACCAACTTTGGAGGATCATAACTCCTAAACCACAAGGCCATTTTTCCCCATTCAAAGCTGGATTTGTAGCTCTCATGGCCCTCTACAAAAGCTGCAAACACAACTCATTCCAATTCCTCATGGATTTTAAGTTATGGAATGATCAAATTCACAAAAAGTGAAAATGTTACTTTCTTCCAACACTTAGTTAAATTTTCACTAAGTCAGAATCTGTCTTACTTTTTTCAAAATGTAGGGGCATTTTTCACTTGGATCCAAAAAGTATCAAAACCAATTATGGTCAAACAGTTGTTGTATCATATGAGGTATTTCCAAAATGGCCAAGAACTCCATCAAATTCCACTTGGGTCATGAGATATGACCATGCTAATATGCCTTGCGGCAAACTGTCATGGCAAGGCGGATTTGGGAGTTTTGCTCGATTTGCTAAAATTTTGCAAAGGGCAAGTAAATCTATCCATCTGAACACCTCAATGGGGGACCAAGGAGGGACAAACCCTGATCCATAAGCCTCCCAAGTCTTTGGAACCAAAAGTAGCATGTTAAACCTAGAAATCCCTAAAGAGGGGACAAGACTCCAATTTTGGTTTGGAGCATTTAATGGATGCACCAAGGTGGCATGGACTGAGCCATTTCCAACTGAATTCATTCAAGACTTATCCAATACTAAGGGAACCAGCAGCCTGTGCCCTAACCTCTAGTCAATGGCTAGAGGAGACTTGGGTTCTCATTGATCAACATTGGGCAAACGTCTGCTGCAGTTGCCATTCACTATTGCAGCCAAAACAAACTTGCTCTACTATAAATAGAGCTCAATTGTGTTCAGTTTGAGTACACCAAAGTGTCATACCCCAAATTTTGACCACTAAGATTTCCCATCATTGTGCAAATCATCATCACAATATGGATGAACCATCTTGCCTCATCAGTCTCCCCAAAGATGGGTGATCACTTACTACACTCAAATTTAGGGATTCAAGCCCTCTCAAAGTTCTTAGACAAAGGATCAATCAAGAAATGACATGATCTTCAACTTGTCTAACCTCCCAAACATCTAGAATGGATCAAGAGGACTCCCACTTTAAGGATTAAGCATAAGGCTGCTCCCTTCCAGGTGGATCAAGCCTCAAGATCGCCAGTGTCACCAAATTAGGGTTTGGTCGACCAGGGCCTCCAGATGGAAATTTTCCTCTGGACATGAGCCAATGCTTCAAAGCATATCCAAAATTACTCCATGGAACCTCATGGGCCCAAGCATCAAGTCAATTTGACCTCAGGGGGTGCATACATCAAAAATCAGGAATTAGGGTTTCTTGACCTAATTCACCCCTAAGTTGACTTTTGGGACAAATCATGAGCCAGGACCTCAAGACATGATTTTAGGGCCTCCAACATACCACATTGATCCATTTGTAACAATGGATTAATCCAGGAAGTTTGAGCAGCAAGTCTCAATTTCATCATTACCACAATTAGGGTTTCTCGAGAAAAGTCAGCTGTAGCTTTGACTTTTGACCAGGACATGCTCCACAACCCTAGGACATGATTCAATACACCCTATAACACCTATGAAATCAATCCATCAAGTTTGATTTAGGTCAAGGCATTGATTTCATAGAGGATCGCACAGTTTGGAATTCATCTGATAAAAAGTCAACTGTGCCCAAAAGTCAAAGTTTGACTTTTTAATTTTTTGGTCAATTACGGTTCCTTAACCCTAAAATGATGTTAATGTGTGATTGGAATCATCATTCATCAAGAAAAATCAAGAAAAGAGGGATAAATTGTAAAAGGGGTAACCATAAAAACTTAGAAATTTTTCTAAGTTATGAAACAAAGTGGCTAGGATACCAACTTTGGAGGATCATAACTCCTAAACCACAAGGCCATTTTTCCCCATTCAAAGCTGGATTTGTAGCTCTCATGGCCCTCTACAAAAGCTGCAAACACAACTCATTCCAATTCCTCATGGATTTTAAGTTATGGAATGATCAAATTCACAAAAAGTGAAAATGTTACTTTCTTCCAACACTTAGTTAAATTTTCACTAAGTCAGAATCTGTCTTACTTTTTTCAAAATGTAGGGGCATTTTTCACTTGGATCCAAAAAGTATCAAAACCAATTATGGTCAAACAGTTGTTGTATCATATGAGGTATTTCCAAAATGGCCAAGAACTCCATCAAATTCCACTTGGGTCATGAGATATGACCATGCTAATATGCCTTGCGGCAAACTGTCATGGCAAGGCGGATTTGGGAGTTTTGCTCGATTTGCTAAAATTTTGCAAAGGGCAAGTAAATCTATCCATCTGAACACCTCAATGGGGGACCAAGGAGGGACAAACCCTGATCCATAAGCCTCCCAAGTCTTTGGAACCAAAAGTAGCATGTTAAACCTAGAAATCCCTAAAGAGGGGACAAGACTCCAATTTTAGTTTGGAGCATTTAATGGATGCACCAAGGTGGCATGGACTGAGCCATTTCCAACTGAATTCATTCAAGACTTATCCAATACTAAGGGAACCAGCAGCCTGTGCCCTAACCTCTAGTCAATGGCTAGAGGAGACTTGGGTTCTCATTGATCAACATTGGGCAAACGTCTGCTGCAGTTGCCATTCACTATTGCAGCCAAAACAAACTTGCTCTACTATAAATAGAGCTCAATTGTGTTCAGTTTGAGTACACCAAAGTGTCATACCCCAAATTTTGACCACTAAGATTTCCCATCATTGTGCAAATCATCATCACAATATGGATGAACCATCTTGCCTCATCAGTCTCCCCAAAGATGGGTGATCACTTACTACACTCAAAATTAGGGATTCAAGCCCTCTCAAAGTTCTTAGACAAAGGATCAATCAAGAAATGACATGATCTTCAACTTGTCTAACCTCCTAAACATCTAGAATGGATCAAGAGGACTCCCACTTTAAGGATTAAGCATAAGGCTGCTCCCTTCCAGGTGGATCAAGCCTCAAGATCGCCAGTGTCACCAAATTAGGGTTTGGTCGACCAGGGCCTCCAGATGGAAATTTTCCTCTGTACATGAGCCAATGCTTCAAAGCATGTCTTAAAATACTCCATGGAACCTCATAGGCCCAAGCATCAAGTCAATTTGACCTAAGGGGATGGATACATAAAAAATCAGGAATTAGGGTTTCTTGACCTAATTCACCCCTAAGTTGACTTTTGGGATAAATCATGAGCCAGGACCTCAAGACATGATTTGAGGGTCTCCAACATACCACATTGATCCATTTGTAACAATGGATTGATCCAGGAAGTTTGAGCAGCAATTCTCACTTTCATCAGTACCACAATTAGGGTTTCTCGAGAAAAGTCAACTGTAGCTTTGACTTTTGACCAGGACAAGCTCCAAAACCCTAGGACATGATTCAATACACCCTATAACACCTATGAAATCAATCCATCAAGTTTGATTTAGGTCAAGGACTTGATTTCATAGAGGATCGCACAGTTTGGAATTCATCTGATAAAAAGTCAACTGTGCCCAAAAGTCAAAGTTTGACTTTTTGATTTTTTGGTCAATTACGGTTCCTTAACCCTTAAATGATGTTAATGTGTGATTGGAATCATCATTCATCAAGAAAAATCAAGAAAGTGGGATAAATTGTAAAAGGGGTAACCATAAAAACTTAGAAATTTTTCTAAGTTATGAAACAAAGTGGCTAGGATACCAACTTTGGAGGATCATAACTCCTAAACCACAAGGCCATTTTTCCCCATTCAAAGCTGGATTTGTAACTCTCATGGCCCTCTACAAAAGCTTCAAACATAACTCATTCCAATTCCTCATGGATTTTAAGTTATGGAATGATCAAATTCACAAAAAGTGAAAATGTCACTTTCTTCCAACACTTAGTGAAATTTTCACTAAGCCTGAATCTGTCTTACTTTTTTCAAAATGTAGGGGCATTTTTCACTTGGATCCAAAAAGTATCAAAGCTAATTATGATCAAACAGTTGTTGTATCATATGAGGGATTTCCAAAATGGCCAAGAACTCCATCAAATTCCACTTGGTTCATGAGATATGACCATGCGAATATGCCTTGCGGCAAACTGTCATGGCAAGGCGGATTTGGGAGTTTTGCTCGATTTGCTCAAATTTTACAAAGGGCAAGTAAATCTATCCATCAGAACACCTCAAGGGGGGACCAAGGAGGGGCAAACCCTGATCCATAAGCCTCCCAAGTCTTTGGAACCAAAAGTAGCATGTCAAACCTAGAAATCCCTAAAGAGGGGACAAGACTCCAATTTTGGTTTGGAGCATTTAATGGATGCACCAAGGTGGCTTGGACTGAGCCATTTCCAACTGAATTCATTCAAGACTTATCCAAGACCAAGGGAACCAGCAGCCTGTGCCCTAACCTTTAGTCAATGGCTAGAGGAGACTTCGATTCTCATTGATCAACATTGGCCAAATGTCTGCTACAGTTGCCATTCACTATTGCAGCAAAAACAAACTTGCTCTACTATAAATAGAGCTCAATTGTGTTCAATTTGAGTACACCAAAGTGTCATACCCCAAATTTTGACCACTAAGATTTCCCATCATTGTGCAAATCATCATCACAATATGGATGAACCATCTTGCCTCATCAGTCTCCCCAAAGATGGGTGAACACTTACTACATTCAAATTTAGGGTTTCAAGCCCTCTCAGAGTTCTTAGACAAAGGATTGATCAAGAAATGACATGATCTTCAACTTGTCTAACCTCCCAAACATCTATAATGGATCAAGAGGACTCCCACTTTAAGGATTAAGCATAAGGCTGCTCCCTTCCAGGTGGATCAAGCCTCAAAATCGCCAGTGTCACCAAATTGGGGTTTGGTCGACCAGGGCCTCCAGATGGAAATTTTCCTCTGGACATGAGCCAATGCTTTAAAGCATATCCTAAAATACTCTATGGAACCTCATGGGCCCAAGCATCAAGTCAATTTGACCTCAGGGGTGCATACATCAAAAATCAGGAATTAGGGTTTCTTGACCTAATTCACCCCTAAGTTGACTTTTGGGACAAATCATGAGCCAGGACCTCAAGACATGATTTTAGGGCCTCCAACATACCACATTGATCCATTTGTAACAATGGATTAATCCAGGAAGTTTGAGCAGCAAGTCTCAATTTCATCAGTACCACAATTAGGGTTTCTCGAGAAAAGTCAACTGTAGCTTTGACTTTTGACTAGGACATGCTCCACAACCCTAGGACATGATTCAATACACCCTATAACACCTATGAAATCAATCCATCAAGTTTGATTTAGGTCAAGGCATTGATTTCATAGAGGATCGCACAGTTTGGAATTCATCTGATAAAAAGTCAACTGTGCCCAAAAGTCAAAGTTTGACTTTTTAATTTTTTGGTCAATTACGGTTCCTTAACCCTAAAATGATGTTAATGTGTGATTGGAATCATCATTCATCAAGAAAAATCAAGAAAAGAGGGATAAATTGTAAAAGGGGTAACCATAAAAACTTAGAAATTTTTCTAAGTGATGAAACAAAGTGGCTAGGATACCAACTTTGGAGGATCATAACTCCTAAACCACAAGGCCATTTTTCCCCATTCAAAGCTGGATTTGTAGCTCTCATGGCCCTCTACAAAAGCTGCAAACACAACTCATTCCAATTCCTCATGGATTTTAAGTTATGGAATGATCAAATTCACAAAAAGTGAAAATGTTACTTTCTTCCAACACTTAGTTAAATTTTCACTAAGTCAGAATCTGTCTTACTTTTTTCAAAATGTAGGGGCATTTTTCACTTGGATCCAAAAAGTATCAAAACCAATTATGGTCAAACAGTTGTTGTATCATATGAGGTATTTCCAAAATGGCCAAGAACTCCATCAAATTCCACTTGGGTCATGAGATATGACCATGCTAATATGCCTTGCGGCAAACTGTCATGGCAAGGCGGATTTGGGAGTTTTGCTCGATTTGCTAAAATTTTGCAAAGGGCAAGTAAATCTATCCATCTGAACACCTCAATGGGGGACCAAGGAGGGACAAACCCTGATCCATAAGCCTCCCAAGTCTTTGGAACCAAAAGTAGCATGTTAAACCTAGAAATCCCTAAAGAGGGGACAAGACTCCAATTTTGGTTTGGAGCATTTAATGGATGCACCAAGGTGGCATGGACTGAGCCATTTCCAACTGAATTCATTCAAGACTTATCCAATACTAAGGGAACCAGCAGCCTGTGCCCTAACCTCTAGTCAATGGCTAGAGGAGACTTGGGTTCTCATTGATCAACATTGGGCAAACGTCTGCTGCAGTTGCCATTCACTATTGCAGCCAAAACAAACTTGCTCTACTATAAATAGAGCTCAATTGTGTTCAGTTTGAGTACACCAAAGTGTCATACCCCAAATTTTGACCACTAAGATTTCCCATCATTGTGCAAATCATCATCACAATATGGATGAACCATCTTGCCTCATCAGTCTCCCCAAAGATGGGTGATCACTTACTACACTCAAAATTAGGGATTCAAGCCCTCTCAAAGTTCTTAGACAAAGGATCAATCAAGAAATGACATGATCTTCAACTTGTCTAACCTCCTAAACATCTAGAATGGATCAAGAGGACTCCCACTTTAAGGATTAAGCATAAGGCTGCTCCCTTCCAGGTGGATCAAGCCTCAAGATCGCCAGTGTCACCAAATTAGGGTTTGGTCGACCAGGGCCTCCAGATGGAAATTTTCCTCTGTACATGAGCCAATGCTTCAAAGCATGTCTTAAAATACTCCATGGAACCTCATAGGCCCAAGCATCAAGTCAATTTGACCTAAGGGGATGGATACATAAAAAATCAGGAATTAGGGTTTCTTGACCTAATTCACCCCTAAGTTGACTTTTGGGATAAATCATGAGCCAGGACCTCAAGACATGATTTGAGGGTCTCCAACATACCACATTGATCCATTTGTAACAATGGATTGATCCAGGAAGTTTGAGCAGCAATTCTCACTTTCATCAGTACCACAATTAGGGTTTCTCGAGAAAAGTCAACTGTAGCTTTGACTTTTGACCAGGACAAGCTCCAAAACCCTAGGACATGATTCAATACACCCTATAACACCTATGAAATCAATCCATCAAGTTTGATTTAGGTCAAGGACTTGATTTCATAGAGGATCGCACAGTTTGGAATTCATCTGATAAAAAGTCAACTGTGCCCAAAAGTCAAAGTTTGACTTTTTGATTTTTTGGTCAATTACGGTTCCTTAACCCTTAAATGATGTTAATGTGTGATTGGAATCATCATTCATCAAGAAAAATCAAGAAAGTGGGATAAATTGTAAAAGGGGTAACCATAAAAACTTAGAAATTTTTCTAAGTTATGAAACAAAGTGGCTAGGATACCAACTTTGGAGGATCATAACTCCTAAACCACAAGGCCATTTTTCCCCATTCAAAGCTGGATTTGTAACTCTCATGGCCCTCTACAAAAGCTTCAAACATAACTCATTCCAATTCCTCATGGATTTTAAGTTATGGAATGATCAAATTCACAAAAAGTGAAAATGTCACTTTCTTCCAACACTTAGTGAAATTTTCACTAAGCCTGAATCTGTCTTACTTTTTTCAAAATGTAGGGGCATTTTTCACTTGGATCCAAAAAGTATCAAAGCTAATTATGATCAAACAGTTGTTGTATCATATGAGGGATTTCCAAAATGGCCAAGAACTCCATCAAATTCCACTTGGTTCATGAGATATGACCATGCGAATATGCCTTGCGGCAAACTGTCATGGCAAGGCGGATTTGGGAGTTTTGCTCGATTTGCTCAAATTTTACAAAGGGCAAGTAAATCTATCCATCAGAACACCTCAAGGGGGGACCAAGGAGGGGCAAACCCTGATCCATAAGCCTCCCAAGTCTTTGGAACCAAAAGTAGCATGTCAAACCTAGAAATCCCTAAAGAGGGGACAAGACTCCAATTTTGGTTTGGAGCATTTAATGGATGCACCAAGGTGGCTTGGACTGAGCCATTTCCAACTGAATTCATTCAAGACTTATCCAAGACCAAGGGAACCAGCAGCCTGTGCCCTAACCTTTAGTCAATGGCTAGAGGAGACTTCGATTCTCATTGATCAACATTGGCCAAATGTCTGCTACAGTTGCCATTCACTATTGCAGCAAAAACAAACTTGCTCTACTATAAATAGAGCTCAATTGTGTTCAATTTGAGTACACCAAAGTGTCATACCCCAAATTTTGACCACTAAGATTTCCCATCATTGTGCAAATCATCATCACAATATGGATGAACCATCTTGCCTCATCAGTCTCCCCAAAGATGGGTGAACACTTACTACATTCAAATTTAGGGTTTCAAGCCCTCTCAGAGTTCTTAGACAAAGGATTGATCAAGAAATGACATGATCTTCAACTTGTCTAACCTCCCAAACATCTATAATGGATCAAGAGGACTCCCACTTTAAGGATTAAGCATAAGGCTGCTCCCTTCCAGGTGGATCAAGCCTCAAAATCGCCAGTGTCACCAAATTGGGGTTTGGTCGACCAGGGCCTCCAGATGGAAATTTTCCTCTGGACATGAGCCAATGCTTTAAAGCATATCCTAAAATACTCTATGGAACCTCATGGGCCCAAGCATCAAGTCAATTTGACCTCAGGGGTGCATACATCAAAAATCAGGAATTAGGGTTTCTTGACCTAATTCACCCCTAAGTTGACTTTTGGGACAAATCATGAGCCAGGACCTCAAGACATGATTTTAGGGCCTCCAACATACCACATTGATCCATTTGTAACAATGGATTAATCCAGGAAGTTTGAGCAGCAAGTCTCAATTTCATCAGTACCACAATTAGGGTTTCTCGAGAAAAGTCAACTGTAGCTTTGACTTTTGACTAGGACATGCTCCACAACCCTAGGACATGATTCAATACACCCTATAACACCTATGAAATCAATCCATCAAGTTTGATTTAGGTCAAGGCATTGATTTCATAGAGGATCGCACAGTTTGGAATTCATCTGATAAAAAGTCAACTGTGCCCAAAAGTCAAAGTTTGACTTTTTAATTTTTTGGTCAATTACGGTTCCTTAACCCTAAAATGATGTTAATGTGTGATTGGAATCATCATTCATCAAGAAAAATCAAGAAAAGAGGGATAAATTGTAAAAGGGGTAACCATAAAAACTTAGAAATTTTTCTAAGTGATGAAACAAAGTGGCTAGGATACCAACTTTGGAGGATCATAACTCCTAAACCACAAGGCCATTTTTCCCCATTCAAAGCTGGATTTGTAGCTCTCATGGCCCTCTACAAAAGCTGCAAACACAACTCATTCCAATTCCTCATGGATTTTAAGTTATGGAATGATCAAATTCACAAAAAGTGAAAATGTTACTTTCTTCCAACACTTAGTTAAATTTTCACTAAGTCAGAATCTGTCTTACTTTTTTCAAAATGTAGGGGCATTTTTCACTTGGATCCAAAAAGTATCAAAACCAATTATGGTCAAACAGTTGTTGTATCATATGAGGTATTTCCAAAATGGCCAAGAACTCCATCAAATTCCACTTGGGTCATGAGATATGACCATGCTAATATGCCTTGCGGCAAACTGTCATGGCAAGGCGGATTTGGGAGTTTTGCTCGATTTGCTAAAATTTTGCAAAGGGCAAGTAAATCTATCCATCTGAACACCTCAATGGGGGACCAAGGAGGGACAAACCCTGATCCATAAGCCTCCCAAGTCTTTGGAACCAAAAGTAGCATGTTAAACCTAGAAATCCCTAAAGAGGGGACAAGACTCCAATTTTGGTTTGGAGCATTTAATGGATGCACCAAGGTGGCATGGACTGAGCCATTTCCAACTGAATTCATTCAAGACTTATCCAATACTAAGGGAACCAGCAGCCTGTGCCCTAACCTCTAGTCAATGGCTAGAGGAGACTTGGGTTCTCATTGATCAACATTGGGCAAACGTCTGCTGCAGTTGCCATTCACTATTGCAGCCAAAACAAACTTGCTCTACTATAAATAGAGCTCAATTGTGTTCAGTTTGAGTACACCAAAGTGTCATACCCCAAATTTTGACCACTAAGATTTCCCATCATTGTGCAAATCATCATCACAATATGGATGAACCATCTTGCCTCATCAGTCTCCCCAAAGATGGGTGATCACTTACTACACTCAAAATTAGGGATTCAAGCCCTCTCAAAGTTCTTAGACAAAGGATCAATCAAGAAATGACATGATCTTCAACTTGTCTAACCTCCTAAACATCTAGAATGGATCAAGAGGACTCCCACTTTAAGGATTAAGCATAAGGCTGCTCCCTTCCAGGTGGATCAAGCCTCAAGATCGCCAGTGTCACCAAATTAGGGTTTGGTCGACCAGGGCCTCCAGATGGAAATTTTCCTCTGTACATGAGCCAATGCTTCAAAGCATGTCTTAAAATACTCCATGGAACCTCATAGGCCCAAGCATCAAGTCAATTTGACCTAAGGGGATGGATACATAAAAAATCAGGAATTAGGGTTTCTTGACCTAATTCACCCCTAAGTTGACTTTTGGGATAAATCATGAGCCAGGACCTCAAGACATGATTTGAGGGTCTCCAACATACCACATTGATCCATTTGTAACAATGGATTGATCCAGGAAGTTTGAGCAGCAATTCTCACTTTCATCAGTACCACAATTAGGGTTTCTCGAGAAAAGTCAACTGTAGCTTTGACTTTTGACCAGGACAAGCTCCAAAACCCTAGGACATGATTCAATACACCCTATAACACCTATGAAATCAATCCATCAAGTTTGATTTAGGTCAAGGACTTGATTTCATAGAGGATCGCACAGTTTGGAATTCATCTGATAAAAAGTCAACTGTGCCCAAAAGTCAAAGTTTGACTTTTTGATTTTTTGGTCAATTACGGTTCCTTAACCCTTAAATGATGTTAATGTGTGATTGGAATCATCATTCATCAAGAAAAATCAAGAAAGTGGGATAAATTGTAAAAGGGGTAACCATAAAAACTTAGAAATTTTTCTAAGTTATGAAACAAAGTGGCTAGGATACCAACTTTGGAGGATCATAACTCCTAAACCACAAGGCCATTTTTCCCCATTCAAAGCTGGATTTGTAACTCTCATGGCCCTCTACAAAAGCTTCAAACACAACTCATTCCAATTCCTCATGGATTTTAAGTTATGGAATGATCAAATTCACAAAAAGTGAAAATGTCACTTTCTTCCAACACTTAGTGAAATTTTCACTAAGCCTGAATCTGTCTTACTTTTTTCAAAATGTAGGGGCATTTTTCACTTGGATCCAAAAAGTATCAAAGCTAATTATGATCAAACAGTTGTTGTATCATATGAGGGATTTCCAAAATGGCCAAGAACTCCATCAAATTCCACTTGGTTCATGAGATATGACCATGCGAATATGCCTTGCGGCAAACTGTCATGGCAAGGCGGATTTGGGAGTTTTGCTCGATTTGCTCAAATTTTACAAAGGGCAAGTAAATCTATCCATCAGAACACCTCAAGGGGGGACCAAGGAGGGGCAAACCCTGATCCATAAGCCTCCCAAGTCTTTGGAACCAAAAGTAGCATGTCAAACCTAGAAATCCCTAAAGAGGGGACAAGACTCCAATTTTGGTTTGGAGCATTTAATGGATGCACCAAGGTGGCTTGGACTGAGCCATTTCCAACTGAATTCATTCAAGACTTATCCAAGACCAAGGGAACCAGCAGCCTGTGCCCTAACCTTTAGTCAATGGCTAGAGGAGACTTCGATTCTCATTGATCAACATTGGCCAAATGTCTGCTACAGTTGCCATTCACTATTGCAGCAAAAACAAACTTGCTCTACTATAAATAGAGCTCAATTGTGTTCAATTTGAGTACACCAAAGTGTCATACCCCAAATTTTGACCACTAAGATTTCCCATCATTGTGCAAATCATCATCACAATATGGATGAACCATCTTGCCTCATCAGTCTCCCCAAAGATGGGTGAACACTTACTACATTCAAATTTAGGGTTTCAAGCCCTCTCAGAGTTCTTAGACAAAGGATTGATCAAGAAATGACATGATCTTCAACTTGTCTAACCTCCCAAACATCTATAATGGATCAAGAGGACTCCCACTTTAAGGATTAAGCATAAGGCTGCTCCCTTCCAGGTGGATCAAGCCTCAAAATCGCCAGTGTCACCAAATTGGGGTTTGGTCGACCAGGGCCTCCAGATGGAAATTTTCCTCTGGACATGAGCCAATGCTTCAAAGCATATCCTAAAATACTCTATGGAACCTCATGGGCCCAAGCATCAAGTCAATTTGACCTCAGGGGTGCATACATCAAAAATCACGAATTAGGGTTTCTTGACCAAATTCACCCCTAAGTTGACTTTTGGGACAAATCATGAGCCAGGACCTCAAGACATGATTTTAGGGCCTCCAACATACCACATTGATCCATTTGTAACAATGGATTAATCCAGGAAGTTTGAGCAGCAAGTCTCAATTTCATCAGTACCACAATTAGGGTTTCTCGAGAAAAGTCAACTGTAGCTTTGACTTTTGACTAGGACATGCTCCACAACCCTAGGACATGATTCAATACACCCTATAACACCTATGAAATCAATCCATCAAGTTTGATTTAGGTCAAGGCATTGATTTCATAGAGGATCGCACAGTTTGGAATTCATCTGATAAAAAGTCAACTGTGCCCAAAAGTCAAAGTTTGACTTTTTAATTTTTTGGTCAATTACGGTTCCTTAACCCTAAAATGATGTTAATGTGTGATTGGAATCATCATTCATCAAGAAAAATCAAGAAAAGAGGGATAAATTGTAAAAGGGGTAACCATAAAAACTTAGAAATTTTTCTAAGTGATGAAACAAAGTGGCTAGGATACCAACTTTGGAGGATCATAACTCCTAAACCACAAGGCCATTTTTCCCCATTCAAAGCTGGATTTGTAGCTCTCATGGCCCTCTACAAAAGCTGCAAACACAACTCATTCCAATTCCTCATGGATTTTAAGTTATGGAATGATCAAATTCACAAAAAGTGAAAATGTTACTTTCTTCCAACACTTAGTTAAATTTTCACTAAGTCAGAATCTGTCTTACTTTTTTCAAAATGTAGGGGCATTTTTCACTTGGATCCAAAAAGTATCAAAACCAATTATGGTCAAACAGTTGTTGTATCATATGAGGTATTTCCAAAATGGCCAAGAACTCCATCAAATTCCACTTGGGTCATGAGATATGACCATGCTAATATGCCTTGCGGCAAACTGTCATGGCAAGGCGGATTTGGGAGTTTTGCTCGATTTGCTAAAATTTTGCAAAGGGCAAGTAAATCTATCCATCTGAACACCTCAATGGGGGACCAAGGAGGGACAAACCCTGATCCATAAGCCTCCCAAGTCTTTGGAACCAAAAGTAGCATGTTAAACCTAGAAATCCCTAAAGAGGGGACAAGACTCCAATTTTGGTTTGGAGCATTTAATGGATGCACCAAGGTGGCATGGACTGAGCCATTTCCAACTGAATTCATTCAAGACTTATCCAATACTAAGGGAACCAGCAGCCTGTGCCCTAACCTCTAGTCAATGGCTAGAGGAGACTTGGATTCTCATTGATCAACATTGGCCAAACGTCTGCTGCAGTTGCCATTCACTATTGCAGCCAAAATAAACTTGCTCTACTATAAATAGAGCTCAATTGTGTTCAGTTTGAGTACACCAAAGTGTCATACCCCAAATTTTGACCACTAAGATTTCCCATCATTGTGCAAATCATCATCACAATATGGATGAACCATCTTGCCTCATCAGTCTCCCTAAAGATGGGTGATCACTTACTACACTCAAATTTAGGGATTCAAGCCCTCTCAAAGTTCTTAGATAAAGGATCAATCAAGAAATGACATGATCTTCAACTTGTCTAACCTCCCAAACATCTAGAATGGATCAAGAGGACTCCCACTTTAAGGATTAAGCATAAGGCTGCTCCCTTCCAGGTGGATCAAGCCTCAAGATCGCCAGTGTCACCAAATTAGGGTTTGGTCGACCAGGGCCTCCAGATGGAAATTTTCCTCTGTACATGAGCCAATGCTTCAAAGCATGTCTTAAAATACTCCATGGAACCTCATAGGCCCAAGCATCAAGTCAATTTGACCTAAGGGGATGGATACATAAAAAATCAGGAATTAGGGTTTCTTGACCTAATTCACCCCTAAGTTGACTTTTGGGATAAATCATGAGCCAGGACCTCAAGACATGATTTGAGGGTCTCCAACATACCACATTGATCCATTTGTAACAATGGATTGATCCAGGAAGTTTGAGCAGCAATTCTCACTTTCATCAGTACCACAATTAGGGTTTCTCGAGAAAAGTCAACTGTAGCTTTGACTTTTGACCAGGACAAGCTCCAAAACCCTAGGACATGATTCAATACACCCTATAACACCTATGAAATCAATCCATCAAGTTTGATTTAGGTCAAGGACTTGATTTCATAGAGGATCGCACAGTTTGGAATTCATCTGATAAAAAGTCAACTGTGCCCAAAAGTCAAAGTTTGACTTTTTGATTTTTTGGTCAATTACGGTTCCTTAACCCTAAAATGATGTTAATGTGTGATTGGAATCATCATTCATCAAGAAAAATCAAGAAAGTGGGATAAATTGTAAAAGGGGTAACCATAAAAACTTAGAAATTTTTCTAAGTTATGAAACAAAGTGGCTAGGATACCAACTTTGGAGGATCATAACTCCTAAACCACAAGGCAATTTTTCCCCATTCAAAGTTGGATTTGTAGCTCTCATGGCCCTCTACAAAAGCTGCAAACACAACTCATTCCAATTCCTCATGGATCTTAAGTTATGGAATGATCAAATTCACAAAAAGTGAAAATGTCACTTTCTTCCAACACTTAGTGAAATTTTCACTAAGTCAGAATCTGTCTTACTTTTTTCAAAATGTAGGGGCATTTTTCACTTGGATCCAAAAAGTATCAAAGCTAATTATGGTCAAACAGTTGTTATATCATATGAGGTATTTCCAAAATGGCCAAGAACTCCATCAAATTCCACTTGGGTCATGAGATATGACCATGCTAATATGCCTTGCGGCAAACTGTCATGGCAAGGCGGATTTGGGAGTTTTGCTCGATTTGCTAAAATTTTGCAAAGGGCAACTAAATCTATCCATCTGAACACCTCAATGGGGGACCAAGGAGGGACAAACCCTGATCCATAAGCCTCCCAAGTCTTTGGAACCAAAAGTAGCATGTTAAACCTAGAAATCCCTAAAGAGGGGACAAGACTCCAATTTTGGTTTGGAGCATTTAATGGATGCACCAAGGTGGCATGGACTGAGCCATTTCCAACTGAATTCATTCAAGACTTATCCAATACTAAGGGAACCAGCAGCCTGTGCCCTAACCTCTAGTCAATGGCTAGAGGAGACTTGGGTTCTCATTGATCAACATTGGGCAAACGTCTGCTGCAGTTGCCATTCACTATTGCAGCCAAAACAAACTTGCTCTACTATAAATAGAGCTCAATTGTGTTCAGTTTGAGTACACCAAAGTGTCATACCCCAAATTTTGACCACTAAGATTTCCCATCATTGTGCAAATCATCATCACAATATGGATGAACCATCTTGCCTCATCAGTCTCCCCAAAGATGGGTGATCACTTACTACACTCAAAATTAGGGATTCAAGCCCTCTCAAAGTTCTTAGACAAAGGATCAATCAAGAAATGACATGATCTTCAACTTGTCTAACCTCCTAAACATCTAGAATGGATCAAGAGGACTCCCACTTTAAGGATTAAGCATAAGGCTGCTCCCTTCCAGGTGGATCAAGCCTCAAGATCGCCAGTGTCACCAAATTGGGGTTTGGTCGACCAGGGCCTCCAGATGGAAATTTTCCTCTGTACATGAGCCAATGCTTCAAAGCATGTCTTAAAATACTCCATGGAACCTCATAGGCCCAAGCATCAAGTCAATTTGACCTAAGGGGATGGATACATAAAAAATCAGGAATTAGGGTTTCTTGACCTAATTCACCCCTAAGTTGACTTTTGGGATAAATCATGAGCCAGGACCTCAAGACATGATTTGAGGGTCTCCAACATACCACATTGATCCATTTGTAACAATGGATTGATCCAGGAAGTTTGAGCAGCAATTCTCACTTTCATCAGTACCACAATTAGGGTTTCTCGAGAAAAGTCAACTGTAGCTTTGACTTTTGACCAGGACAAGCTCCAAAACCCTAGGACATGATTCAATACACCCTATAACACCTATGAAATCAATCCATCAAGTTTGATTTAGGTCAAGGACTTGATTTCATAGAGGATCGCACAGTTTGGAATTCATCTGATAAAAAGTCAACTGTGCCCAAAAGTCAAAGTTTGACTTTTTGATTTTTTGGTCAATTACGGTTCCTTAACCCTAAAATGATGTTAATGTGTGATTGGAATCATCATTCATCAAGAAAAATCAAGAAAGTGGGATAAATTGTAAAAGGGGGTAACCATAAAAACTTAGAAATTTTTCTAAGTTATGAAACAAAGTGGCTAGGATACCAACTTTGGAGGATCATAACTCCTAAACCACAAGGCAATTTTTCCCCATTCAAAGTTGGATTTGTAGCTCTCATGGCCCTCTACAAAAGCTGCAAACACAACTCATTCCAATTCCTCATGGATCTTAAGTTATGGAATGATCAAATTCACAAAAAGTGAAAATGTCACTTTCTTCCAACACTTAGTGAAATTTTCACTAAGTCAGAATCTGTCTTACTTTTTTCAAAATGTAGGGGCATTTTTCACTTGGATCCAAAAAGTATCAAAGCTAATTATGATCAAACAGTTGTTGTATCATATGAGGGATTTCCAAAATGGCCAAGAACTCCATCAAATTCCACTTGGTTCATGAGATATGACCATGAGAATATGCCTTGCGGCAAACTGTCATGGCAAGGCGGATTTGGGAGTTTTGCTCGATTTGCTCAAATTTTACAAAGGGCAAGTAAATCTATCCATCAGAACACCTCAAGGGGGGACCAAGGAGGGGCAAACCCTGATCCATAAGCCTCCCAAGTCTTTGGAAATCCCTAAAGAGGGGACAAGACTCCAATTTTGGTTTGGAGCATTTAATGGATGCACCAAGGTGGCATGGACTGAGCCATTTCCAACTGAATTCATTCAAGACGTATCCAAGACCAAGGGAACCAGCAGCCTGTGCCCTAACCTTTAGTCAATGGCTAGAGGAGACTTGGATTCTCATTGATCAACATTGGGCAAACGTCTGCTGCAGTTGCCATTCACTATTGCAGCAAAAACAAACTTGCTCTACTATAAATAGAGCTCAATTGTGTTCAATTTGAGTACACCAAAGTGTCATACCCCAAATTTTGACCACTAAGATTTCCCATCATTGTGCAAATCATCATCACAATATGGATGAACCATCTTGCCTCATCAGTCTCCCCAAAGATGGGTGAACACTTACTACATTCAAATTTAGGGATTCAAGCCCTCTCAGAGTTCTTAGACAAAGGATCGATCAAGAAATTACATGATCTTCAACTTGTCTAACCTCCCAAACATCTATAATGGATCAAGAGGACTCCCACTTTAAGGATTAAGCATAAGGCTGCTCCCTTCCAGGTGGATCAAGCCTCAAAATCGCCAGTGTCACCAAATTGGGGTTTGGTCGACCAGGGCCTCCAGATGGAAATTTTCCTCTGGACATGAGCCAATGCTTCAAAGCATATCCTAAAATACTCCATGGAACCTCATGGGCCCAAGCATCAAGTCAATTTGACCTCAGGGGGTGCATACATCAAAAATCAGGAATTAGGGTTTCTTGACCTAATTCACCCCTAAGTTGACTTTTGGGACAAATCATGAGCCAGGACCTCAAGACATGATTTTAGGGCCTCCAACATACCACATTGATCCATTTGTAACAATGGATTAATCCAGGAAGTTTGAGCAGCAAGTCTCAATTTCATCAGTACCACAATTAGGGTTTCTCGAGAAAAGTCAACTGTAGCTTTGACTTTTGACCAGGACATGCTCCACAACCCTAGGACATGATTCAATACACCCTATAACACCTATGAAATCAATCCATCAAGTTTGATTTAGGTCAAGGCATTGATTTCATAGAGGATCGCACAGTTTGGAATTCATCTGATAAAAAGTCAACTGTGCCCAAAAGTCAAAGTTTGACTTTTTAATTTTTTGGTCAATTACGGTTCCTTAACCCTAAAATGATGTTAGTGTGTGATTGGAATCATCATTCATCAAGAAAAATCAAGAAAAGAGGGATAAATTGTAAAAGGGGGTAACCATAAAAACTTAGAAATTTTTCTAAGTTATGAAACAAAGTGGCTAGGATACCAACGTTGGAGGATCATAACTCCTAAACCACAAGGCCATTTTTCCCCATTCAAAGCTGGATTTGTAGCTCTCATGGCCCTCTACAAAAGCTGCAAACACAACTCATTCCAATTCCTCATGGATTTTAAGTTATGGAATGATCAAATTCACAAAAAGTGAAAATGTTACTTTCTTCCAACACTTAGTTAAATTTTCACTAAGTCAGAATCTGTCTTACTTTTTTCAAAATGTAGGGGCATTTTTCACTTGGATCCAAAAAGATCAAAACCAATTATGGTCAAACAGTTGTTGTATCATATGAGGTATTTCCAAAATGGCCAAGAACTCCATCAAATTCCACTTGGGTCATGAGATATGACCATGCTAATATGCCTTGCGGCAAACTGTCATGGCAAGGCGGATTTGGGAGTTTTGCTCGATTTGCTAAAATTTTGCAAAGGGCAAGTAAATCTATCCATCTGAACACCTCAATGGGGGACCAAGGAGGGACAAACCCTGATCCATAAGCCTCCCAAGTCTTTGGAACCAAAAGTAGCATGTTAAACCTAGAAATCCCTAAAGAGGGGACAAGACTCCAATTTTGGTTTGGAGCATTTAATGGATGCACCAAGGTGGCATGGACTGAGCCATTTCCAACTGAATTCATTCAAGACTTATCCAATACTAAGGGAACCAGCAGCCTGTGCCCTAACCTCTAGTCAATGGCTAGAGGAGACTTGGGTTCTCATTGATCAACATTGGGCAAACGTCTGCTGCAGTTGCCATTCACTATTGCAGCCAAAATAAACTTGCTCTACTATAAATAGAGCTCAATTGTGTTCAGTTTGAGTACACCAAAGTGTCATACCCCAAATTTTGACCACTAAGATTTCCCATCATTGTGCAAATCATCATCACAATATGGATGAACCATCTTGCCTCATCAGTCTCCCCAAAGATGGGTGATCACTTACTACACTCAAATTTAGGGATTCAAGCCCTCTCAAAGTTCTTAGACAAAGGATCAATCAAGAAATGACATGATCTTCAACTTGTCTAACCTCCCAAACATCTAGAATGGATCAAGAGGACTCCCACTTTAAGGATTAAGCATAAGGCTGCTCCCTTCCAGGTGGATCAAGCCTCAAGATCGCCAGTGTCACCAAATTAGGGTTTGGTCGACCAGGGCCTCCAGATGGAAATTTTCCTCTGTACATGAGCCAATGCTTCAAAGCATGTCTTAAAATACTCCATGGAACCTCATAGGCCCAAGCATCAAGTCAATTTGACCTAAGGGGATGGATACATAAAAAATCAGGAATTAGGGTTTCTTGACCTAATTCACCCCTAAGTTGACTTTTGGGATAAATCATGAGCCAGGACCTCAAGACATGATTTGAGGGTCTCCAACATACCACATTGATCCATTTGTAACAATGGATTGATCCAGGAAGTTTGAGCAGCAATTCTCACTTTCATCAGTACCACAATTAGGGTTTCTCGAGAAAAGTCAACTGTAGCTTTGACTTTTGATCAGGACAAGCTCCAAAACCCTAGGACATGATTCAATACACCCTATAACACCTATGAAATCAATCCATCAAGTTTGATTTAGGTCAAGGACTTGATTTCATAGAGGATCGCACAGTTTGGAATTCATCTGATAAAAAGTCAACTGTGCCCAAAAGTCAAAGTTTGACTTTTTGATTTTTTGGTCAATTACGGTTCCTTAACCCTAAAATGATGTTAATGTGTGATTGGAATCATCATTCATCAAGAAAAATCAAGAAAGTGGGATAAATTGTAAAAGGGGTAACCATAAAAACTTAGAAATTTTTCTAAGTTATGAAACAAAGTGGCTAGGATACCAACTTTGGAGGATCATAACTCCTAAACCACAAGGCAATTTTTCCCCATTCAAAGCTGGATTTGTAGCTCTCATGGCCCTCTACAAAAGCTGCAAACACAACTCATTCCAATTCCTCATGGATCTTAAGTTATGGAATGATCAAATTCACAAATAGTGAAAATGTCACTTTCTTCCAACACTTAGTGAGATTTTCACTAAGTCAGAATCTGTCTTACTTTTTTTCAAAATGTAGGGGCATTTTTCACTTGGATCCAAAAAGTATCAAAACCAATTATGGTCAAACAGTTGTTGTATCATATGAGGGATTTCCAAAATGGCCAAGAACTCCATCAAATTCCACTTGGGTCATGAGATATGACCATGCCAATATGCCTTGCGGCAAACTGTCATGGAAAGGCGGATTTGGGAGTTTTACTCGATTTGCTCAAATTTTACAAAGGGCAAGTAAATCTATCCATCAGAACACCTCAAGGGGGGACCAAGGAGGGGAAAACCCTGATCCATAAGCCTCCCAAGTCTTTGGAACCAAAAGTAGCATGTCAAACCTAGAAATCCCTAAAGAGGGGACAAGACTCTAATTTTGGTTTGGAGCATTTAATGGATGCACCAAGGTGGCATGGGCTGAGCCATTTCCAACTGAATTCATTCAAGACTTATCCAATACCAAGGGAACCAGCAGCCTGTGCCCTAACCTCTAGTCAATAGGAGACTTGGATTCTCATTGATCAACATTGGACAAACGTCTGCTGCAGTTGCCATTCACTATTGCAGCCAAAACAAACTTGCTCTACTATAAATAGAGCTCAATTGTTTTCAGTTTGAGTACACCAAAGTGTCATACCCCAAATTTTGACCACTAAGATTTCCCATCATTGTGCAAATCATCATCACAATATGGATGAACCATCTTGCCTCATCAGTCTCCACAAAGATGGGTGAACACTTACTACAGTCAAATTTAGGGTTTCAAGCTCTCTCAAAGTTCTTAGACAAAGGATCATTCAAGAAATGATGTGATCTTCAACTTTTCTAACCTCCCAAACATCTACAATGGATCAAGAGGAATCCCACTTTAAGGATTAAGCATAAGGCTGCTCCCTTTCAGGTGGATCAAGCCTCAAGATCGCCAGTGTCACCAAATTAAAGTTTGGTCGACCAGGGCCTCCAGATGGAAATTTTCCTCTGGGCATAAGCCAATGCTTCAAAGCATATCCTAAAATAGTCCATGGAACCTCATGGGCCCAAGCATCAAGTCAATTTGACCTCAGGGGATGCATACATCAAAAATCAGGAATTAGGGTTTCTTGACCTAATTCACCCCTAAGTTGACTTTTGGGACAAATCATGAGCCAGGACCTCAAGACATGATTTGAGGGTCACCAACATACCACATTGATCTATTTGTAACAATGGATTGATCCAGGAAGTTTGAGCATCAAGTCTTAATTTCATCAGTACCACAATTAGGGTTTCTCGAGAAAAGTCAACTGTAGCTTTGACTTTTGACCAGGACATGCTCCAAAACCCTAGGACATGATTCAATACACCCTATAACACCTATGAAATCAATCCATCAAGTTTGATTTAAGTCAAGGACTTGATTTCATAGAGGATCGCACAGTTTGGAATTCATCTGACAAAAAGTCAACTTTGACTTTTTGAGATTTTTTCTAAAAAATGGTTTTTTAACCCTAAAATGATGTTAATGTATGATTTGAATCGTCATTCATCAAGAAAAATCAAAGAAAGTGGGATAATTGTAAAAGGGGTAACCATAAAAACTTAGAAAATTTTCTAAGTTATGAACAAAGTGGCTAGGGTACCAACTTTGGAGGATCATAACTCCTAAACCACAAAGCCATTTTTCCCCATCCAAAGCTTCGTTTGTAGCTCTCATGGCCCTCTACAAAAGCTTCAAACTGACCTCCTTCCAATTCGTTATGGATTTTGAGTTATGGAATGATCAAAATCACAAAAAGTGAAAATGTCACTTTTTTCCAACACTTAGTGAGATTTTCACTAAGTCAGAATCTGCCTTCACTTTTTTCCAAATGTAGGGGGATTTTTCACTTGGATCCAAAAGGTATCAAAACGAAATATGATCAAACAGTTGTTGTATCACATGAGGGCTTTCCAAAATGGCCAAGAACATCACCAAATTCCACTTGGGCCATGAGATATGACAATGGCAATATGCCTTGCTGAAAACTGCCAAGGCTAGGCAGAATTTTGCATTTTTGCTCGATTTGGCAAAATCAGATAATTCCAAGCCTAGTCATCACTTTGGACACATCTGAGGATCAAATTTAAAGGGACAAACACTGAGCCAAGCCTCCAAAGTCCTTGGAACAAGAAGTAGCATGCCAAACATAGAATTGCCTAAAAGAGGGACAAGACTCCAATTTTGGATTGGAGCATTCAATACATATACCAAGGTGGCATGGACTGACACATTTGCAACTGAATTCAGCCAAGACTTATCCAAGACCAAGGGAACCACAACCCTGTGCCCTAACCTCTAGTCAATGGCTAGAGGAGACTTGGATTCCAAAGTGCCAACATTGGCCAAACCTCTGATGCAGTTGCCATTCACTATTGATCCCAAAACAAACTTGCTCTACTATAAATAGAGCTCATTTGTGCTCAGTTTGAGTACACCAAAGCCATCAAATAGATGTTTTCCTCAAAATCCCTCTCTTTAGGCCAAAATGCCTTCTTTAGCAAGGTAACTCTGAGTTTTTGAGTTAGAGAGCATTTCCATCACAACTCATGATCCTAACACCTCATAAACATTATATGTAGGTGATCCAAACTATCAAAAGTGACCTGTAACACCAAAATCACAAAGTAACCTCTCAAAACCTCAAGCCATGTCTTGATTCAGTCACTTTCCAAACCAGATAAAGCCTCAAACACACTCCAAATAACATCCTTGAACTGTCCCAAATGGTTCCCCCCATCTGGAACACCATTTGGGAGAGTTTCTATTTTGGTCATTTTACCCCTTTTGCTAGAAAGGGCCAGTTTGTGCTTTTGCAGGTTCCAGCTGATTCCAACCATCCCAAAAGCTTCTAAGGGATCATTTGAGAGTGTCCAAAGCATCAAACCATTTCTGGAACAACAAGTTTGGCAGATTGCACAGAAAACTCCAAAAGCTCAAAAAGAGGTAAGCATCATGACTTGAACTTTCCAAAATATGAATTGCTTTGAAGTACACTGATCATACACACCTCATACATGTTATATATGTTGTGTTTGAACCAATTCATCATGTAATTCATGCATGTATCAAAGTGTAGCGTAGAAAATGCAATTATAGGCCTTTTTCAAAACCACTATCGGATTAATGGATTCCTTATGAAATTCTAGGTCAGATGCATATAAATTTTGTCTCAAACCATGTAGAAATGAGAAAGTTATGACCTTCACATTTCTGACCCAAAACTTGCCTTGCCTTGCCTTGGGCCAGGCCAAAAACAAGGCAAGCCTTGTATATTTGTGGCTTCACTTCAAGCAATGGATGTATCACCACCCCAGTGGTAAGGCGCACGCCCTATAACCTTGAGTTCGTGGGTTCAAACCCCACCCATGCCATTTTGTGTTTTCTCACATTTTTGCTATTTTTTTCCAATATTTTCATGTTTTAATAATTAATTGGAAAATTAATAACTCCTTCAATTTTAATTATTTTTTATTGGTTCTTTTTGCAAAAAATCACAAAAATGTTGAAATATGTTATTCCACAAAAAAATTAAGTTTATATTATTTATTTAATATAATTATTATTTTTGTGAATAAGTTCCTTTTTAATGTTTTTAAACATTTTAAAAGTGAATATTTACTTTGAAAATCAAAACCAAGTGAGTTTTAATTTACCTTGTGATTAATCCCTCATTTCTCAAACCTTAAACAAAAATCACAAATGGTTTATTCAAACTTATTTGGTATTTTATATGATTTTCTTTAAATATTTACTTTTAAACAATAACAAATCAGGGTTTCTTTGATTTTCACCCTCATCAAACAATTTCAAACACTTTTGGGCCTCTAATAGAGTGTAAGACCCAATACTTTGTAAATACAAACCTATTTTTGGGCCTCACTTATTGTATAAGTCCCGTTGTATTTCAAAAAGTTCAACGCGATCATCGTCCGTTGAAAAACAAACCCTGGGCCTCTCCTCGAGCTATAAGACCCATTCAAAATTATTTTTGGGCCTCTATTAGAGTGTAAGACCCAACCCCCTTTGAAAACCAAACCATTTTGGGCCTCAATGCATTGTATAAGACCCACCGCGTTTTCAAAAATCTCGGCGTGATAGCCATTTTCAAACAAATGACCCTGGGCCTCTCCTTGAGCTGTAAGCCCCACCACTTGTACAAAAATAAATCTCTTGGACCTCTATTAGAGTGTAAGACCCAATCCCCTTTTAACCAAAACTTTTTGGGCCTCAGACATTGTATAAGCCCCCCTGCGTTAAAAGAAAACCTCGGCGCGATCGCCAGTAAAAAAAACCAATCATCTGGGCCTACCCTCGTTTTGTAAGCCCCATTCTTTTTCTTTAAACACTTGGGCCTCTTGAGAGAGTGTAAGACCCATCCCCTTGTACAGAAAACCTTTCTTGGGCCTCAGTCACTTGTATAAGTCCCTCTGTACAAAACGACAGTGCGATCACTGATAAACCTTGGGCCTCTCATTGAGCTGTAAGCCCCAACATCTTTTCAAAATACTTTCTCCTTTAATTTTGAATATACTGTTGTTTTCAATCTTTCTTTGTTGAACAACAAATCAAACAGCATGGAAGCTCTACAACCGAGTAAGTGTTTATATGTTTTCTTTATCCGCTTTCATATACATATAACTGTATTGTGGGGCTGTTTCACTGTAAGTCTTCTTTCATAAACTCATATCAACTGTGTAATACTAGTATAGATATTTAGAGTTTCCCCGGCAACTACGTCTAGCACTAAGCCCTGTTGATCACTCTTAAATAGAAAAAACTAGATCCCCATAGGATTACCAGATACAGTCTTCCCTCCTTTTGGGGTTAAACAATATGGAGACGTGAAAGGCAGCATTCTCGGTGAACCCTTTCTCAGACTATCACCTTTAGAAGTTATCAAAGAGACTCTACTCCCCAGAGATGATCTTTTCTCCGTGAATGGCATCTCTTGAGTTTCTTCCAAATTCTCGGACTTTCCTGGCTTGATTTATTCTCTGTGAATAGCCTGTCTTGAATTTCTCGGGGTTTGGGGACCCACAGGCTTCCTAAAAGCATCCTCGCCTCCTCTTGGGCGTTGTACAAGGACCCTACGGCTTCTTAGAATTATTCACAGCCTCCTCTTAGGCTTCGTATAAGGATTCTTCCTTCGGGAAGAGAGCCTCATCTTGGGCTTCGTACAAATTGTCCCTCGGCTTCTTAAAAGTTTCCAGCCTCCTCTTGGGCTTCGTACAAATTGTCACGACGACCTCCTAGAGGTATAGGATCAGAAATTAGTCATCTTAATATAACAGTCTTTCAAAGAGTCTAGATCTTTCTACCGTGAACATACTACTAATGTTTCTTTAAGCATAGTACAAAAGATAAAACTCTAGACTTGGACAGTCTAATCTCCTTGAGTCTCGAAGGCATTCTCAAGTAGGGAAAAACACCAGTAGACTCGGACAGTCTCCAATACCCTCTGGATTCCCCATTTCCTTAAAGAACAGGAAATAACCCTGATCCTCTGATCAATCCCAAAGCATAGCCTTACCTTTAATCAGTCTCTTTATAAGAACTGATTTTCTCTTTTTACCAACCTACTGGAACTGTCACTCAACTGAAACAATAATCCTTTTAGCCTCTATCTCGGGCTTTGTACGAGATACAAAAAGACTCTCTTGTTGAGTATAAAAGACTCTCTTTTTGAGTCAACCTTTAGCCTCCGTCTTGGGTTTCGTACAAGACACATCTAAAAGCACTCTCTTGTTGAGTCAACTCCTTTTAGCCTCTCTCTCGGGCTTCGTACGAGACACAAAAGCATCCTCTTGTTGGGTCAATAGCCTCCTCTTGGGCTTTGTATAAGAAAAACCCCGGTTGAGTCAATCAACCTTTTAGCATCAAAACTGTGCCTCGTTCACAGGATACAAACATCACCAACTCCTTTTATCTAATTGCTGTAAGCAGCAAGCCTCTAGATTATTTACATCCACGCCACTGTCCCTCTTTTAGCATGAGAAATTCCTAAGGAAAGATAACATTGCTCTACACTGAGTTAAAGTCTTCTCCCTCAAGTTAAAACCCCCTATAAAGGAAATTATGGCATTGCTAGGATTCACATATCCCGGTTAAAGTAATCCTCCTTTATAGTCAGTCACCCAATAGTCGTGACAAACAGACCCCCTTTAGAGATGACAAATTCTCTCTAAAGACAACACCCTTTTAGCTTCACATCTTGGGCATCGAACAAGATACAAATAGACCCTCCAGCTTCACATCTTGGGCTTTGAACAAGATATAAACCACCTTTTCAGCTTCACATCTTGGGCTTTGAACAAGACACCAAAACACCATTTCCTCCCATAGAATAGGAGGAACTACGATCGCTCTGATTTCCCTGTTTCGGTAAATGGGAATACGTAGGCATAAGATTGAAAGAAAAATCTTAGCGAGCACACTAATCCAAAACCCCAAATCTCGTACCTTCACATATCAATCAAAAAGCATCAGTCCTAGCATCCTAACAAAATTCCCCATGAACATTCCCGGTGTTTCGTTCTAAACAAAGTAAGAAGAGGCCCCATTACCATATAGCATCCGTAACCTAAAAGGCCGCTGTTTAAACTCAGTATGCAAGCAGGGTTAATTGGAGACATCTATTTCCCTTCCTTAGTCAGCTCAATAGGATAAAAAATGAATCGACCTGTAGTAACCCCAGAGCGATAGTGCTTAAGAATCACGTCCAAAATCGCTCGCTACAGAAAAGTGGCGCCCACCGTGGGGCCTTTTCTTTTCTTTCTTTCTTTCTTTCTTTGGGGATTTCACTGGGATAGGTCTTTTTTTTTACTTCACTAGGATCTTAGGTCAAAACCTTTAAAGTTGGGAAGGTACCACAGAATGACGACTCCGCCGGGGAGCCATTTTTGTCAGGAACATAGGGTTCATAGCTCTTTAAAGTCTAGGACTTTAGGACAAATATATATACTACTTTTCCTAATTGATATCTGTGTTTATTTTTCTGCTAACGGGAATGCGTGTGTTGCTGCATGTGGAAAGATTGAGTATACACTTAGGAAAAACCTCTTTTAGTAGTGCAGAAACTATTGGAAATGGTTGTCACGTGATACTACCCTCTTCTGATGGTTCTTCGAAAAACATCACTTAGCACAGTTCCCGGCCCGCTGGTGTTTTCTCGACAAGAACTGATGATTTTGAGAGACAGGTACAAAAATCACTAGTATAAACCTTTGGGGGAGTAGAGCCTTAACTTCATGACACCGACCCTTTGACCCCATATTTTTTCTATATTTTTGTGTGCTGCATTCATGCATTCATCTAAAAAACATTACATCAAAGAAAAACTTCTCTTCTAGTCTCTCTTTTTCAAACTAAACTAAGACAATGATCGTAAATGTCAGAGAAAAAGATTGCGCTCATGGACTCGGTAGAAGGAGAACTCATAAGTATACCTTCAGGGTTCCAAAACTAGAGGATTTGAGAGGATTAGCGAGGATGATCACTAACCCTGAAGCTTTCAGAGCCAAGTACGGAGGTCTGCTACCTCTGTTTAGAGTCCATGTGATTGAAGGAATCATGGAGGCACTCATTCAGTTTTACGATCCGGTCTATCACTGTTTCACATTCCCGGATTACCAGCTCGCACCAACGCTGAAGGAGTATTCTCACCTAACCGATTTACACATTACTGATCGAGCTCCTTTTTCTGGACTGGAAGAAATTCCAAAAGATCAAACCATTGCAAGAGCAATCTATTTGGATGAGTCCGAAATCAAGACTCACATGACCACCAAGGGTGGGCTCCCAAGTTTTCCAGCCCAGTTCCTGACAAAGAAGGCTCTGTACTTTGCTAGTATAGGGAACATGACTGCTTTTGAAAGCATCTTTGTCTTACTCACCTACGGGTTATTTCTGTTTCCCAACATTAATAGCTTCGTCGATATCAACGCCATTAAGGTTTTTCTCATTGGAAACCCTGTACCAACTTTGCTCGCTGATGCGTATCATTCTGTACACTTAAGCAATTTATACAGTGGAGGGAAGATCACATGCTGTGTACCCCTGCTATACAAATGGTTTATCTCTCATCTACCCAAGTCTGCTGCATTTTGGGATCATAAGAGTGCCTTGCGTTGGTCGCAGAAAATCATGTCTCTTACCAACTCTGATATAGATTGGTGCAATAGGATTTATGACGGGATCAGGATCATTGACCATTGTGGAAACTTCCCCAACGTACCCCTCATAGGAACTAAGGGAGGAATCAACTACCATCCATTATTGGTTCGTCGTCAATTTGGATACCCGATGAGGCATGTCCCACGTAATGCTCATCTGGAGGGTCTTTTCTTCAAAGAAGGAGAAAATGACAAGGCACTAAAGATGGAAATAGTGCACGCTTGGAAACATGTTCATAAGAAAGGACGAGAGTTTCTAGGAAAACTGAACTGTGTCTCGGTGGAGCCTTATCTCCACTGGGTATAAATTAGAGCTCTTAAGCTAAAGATGCGTTATCCTCGTCACGGAGTTCTTCCGCCGAGGGAATCTGTCATGTACTTCATGACCGAAACGGAAAAACTTCAGGTTACTCTCAACAAAGTTCAACAGGAGAGGAGGTATTGGAAGAACAAATACCGCACCCTCAATGTAGAGTGTACCAAAATACAGCGACTGCTGAAAGATAAGGATGCTCTAATCGAGATTTTAGAGCAACATGCTGTGGATAATCAGGATGACTAAAGGAATTTGCTCGTTCCTTTCACTTGGCAAAGGAATGACAACCCGACAACGATCCAAGAGCCCCGGTCCAAGAAAAGGAATGTACCAGAATCAGCACCCGGTTTCTCCCCAGAGAGGACTCGGGACCCCTTAGTTAAGGTTTCTATTTCCGTACCTTGTAATCTACTGTATTTCTATTTTCGCAATCCTTTGAATTCAATAAAATGGGGTTTCCCAACTGTTTGACATTTGCAATCTAATTGTCGAAGTTTATTTTGATTAAACAAAAAATAAAAACAACAATTAATATAATCATTGCATTCATCATTCTCACGTCACGTATTCTTCTTACCTATGAATCTCACATTTGTGTCTCGGTTCTAGAGTCAAACTATCTCATTCGTACAATACTCGGGCCAATCGTCAGAAAAAGATGGATGATCTCGAGGAAGAGAACAGAGAGTTGGGAGAAGAGATCGATGCTCTGAGAGAGGATATGAGAAAGCTTCATAACGACATGCAAGCCATGGCAGAAGCTCAGCTACAAAGGACTTTGATCTCGAAGATCACCTTAACACCCATAGTGGAAAAGTCTGATCCTAGGTACAAAATGCCGAAAGATCGTCCATGGGGCATGCCACTTAACTATATCCCGGAAGGATATATCCCGTTGATCAATGAGAATCAGGGGACCGCAGCAGGAACCGCTGGGCCTAAAGGTTACAAACTTCGGGAAAGCGAAGATGCTAGGGGCATGACAGCAACTCCTGAAGGTTACAAACTTCGGGAGGCACCGAGAGTCTCGGCCATAATGACTATACCACCGCCCGTGGTACACACTGTCCCGTAAGGACAAATTCCACAGATATCTTCTGGTGGAAACGACAACATGTTCGAAACAATGTATGAGTTCCAAGAACAGTTCCTGGGAATGCAGAAAGAACTGCAGGCCCTTCGCGGTCAGGATTTATTTGGAAAGGACGCCGCAGACCTCTGCTTGGTCCCCAATGTGAAAGTCCCGCACAAATTCCAGGTGCCCGACTTTGAA
This sequence comes from Lathyrus tuberosus, assembly GCA_022829125.1. NCBI lineage: Eukaryota > Viridiplantae > Streptophyta > Magnoliopsida > Fabales > Fabaceae > Lathyrus > Lathyrus tuberosus. The sequence continues at coordinate 6,538,839 of JALAZF010000270.1, read as the reverse complement.
AAGTACAAGGGTAACTCTTTCCCTCAGAGTCACTTGGTGATGTACGCTCGGCGAATGTCAGCTTAGACAGAGAATCAAGATTTACTGATTCACTACTTTCAGGATAGTTTAACCGGTACCCCACTAAAATGATACATGGGTTTAAACTGTGCTACGATTAGCATTTTCAGAGATCTTGGCACTGCCTTCGTCCAACAATATAAATACAATCTGGACATGGCACCCGACAGAGATCAACTCAGATCAATGTCACAAAAGGACAAGGAAACCTTTAAGGAATACGCTCAGAGATGGCGTGAAATTGCTGATCAAATTTGTCCACCTCTTGAGGAAAAAGAGATGACACTGCACACACTTTTGCATTCTCTCTATCTCTTCTAAACACGAATCCTCATGTCATGCAGATTGCTTGTTTTAAACCCAGTTGAAATATACGATCCGGTGCTTTCTCCCGACTTTGGGTTCCCGATATTTGGGGCTGAAGAAGAAGTTGACAACGAAATTCCAGAAGAGATCTCTCGACTACTCAGACAGGAGGAAAGGTCTATTGAACCTCACAAAGAGCCGTTGGAAACGATCAATGTGGGTTCGAAAAAAGAGAGAAAAGAAATCAGGATTGGGGCACTGCTCAGTCCAACTGCTAGAGAGGGTTTGATGAAGCTTCTCAGAGAATTTCCCGATGTATTCGCATGGTCCTATCAGGATATGCCAAGGTTGGATACCAGCATCGTGGAACATCACTTACCGTTAAGATCGGAATGTCCGCCAGTAAAGCAAAGGTTGAGATGGACTCACCCGGACATGGCCATCAAAATCAAAGAGGAGGTACAGAAACAGATCGACGCAGGTTTCCTCGCTACATCTGAATATCCTCAATGGTTAGCCAACATCGTACCCATTCCCAAAAAGGACGGAAAGGTCAAAATGTGTGTTGATTACAGGGATCTGAACAAGGCAAGTCCAAAGGACGACTTTCCTTTACCACACATTGACATGCTGGTAGACAACACAGCAAAGTTCAAAATTTTCTCCTTCATGGATGGATTCTCGGGCTATAACCTGATCAAAATGGCGCCGAAAGACATGGAGAAAACTTCGTTCATTACCTCATGGGGTGCCTTTTGTTACAAGGTGATGCCGTTCGGCTTGAAGAACGCCGGGGCAACCTATCAAAGGGCCATGACTACTCTGTTTCATGACATGATACACAAAGAGATAGAGGTATATGTCGATGACATGATTGCAAAATCTAAGATGGAATAGGAGCATGTGACCCACTTATCGAAACTATTCGAGCATTTGAGGAAGTACAAACTCCGCTTGAATCCCAACAAGTGCACCTTCGGTGTCCGTTCGGGGAAACTCTTAGGGTTCATCGTCAGCCAGAAAGGGATTGAGGTCGATCCTGACAAGATCAAGGCCATTCGAGAAATGCCTTCTCCGAAAACTGAAAAACAAGTCAGAGGATTTTTGGGACGTTTGAACTACATCTCCAGATTCATATTCCTTATGACCGCCACGTGTGCGCCAATTTTCAAATTACTCAAAAAGAACCAGGATTGCGTTTGGTCAGAAGATTGCCAAACCGCCTTCAACAGTATTAAGGAATACCTGTTGAATCCTCCGATTCTATCACCTCCAGTGGAAGGAAGACCACTAATCATTTACCTCACAGTCCTAGAGGACTCAATGAGATGTGTACTTGGCCAACGAGACGAAACCAAATGGAAAGAGTCTGCCATCTACTATCTGAGCAAGAAATTCACCGACTGCGAGACTCGGTACACGATGCTTGAGAAAACTTGTTGCGCTTTGGCTTGGGCAGCCAAACGTCTTCCCCAATACATGATTCGTCACACTACTTGGTTGGTCTCCGAGATGGATCCAATCAAGTATGTATTTGAAAAACCTGCTCTCACGGGAAGGATTGCCCGTTGGCAGATGTTATTATCAGAATATGACATAGAGTACCATGCTCAGAAAGTCGTTAAAGGAAGTATTTTAGCCGATCATTTGGCTCATCAACCGATTCACGATCAAGAATCAACCGGGTTTGACTTCCCAGACGAAGATGTCATGTATCTAAAAATGAAAGATTGCGATGAACCGTTACCCAGTGAAGGGCCAGAACCAGGTTCCCAATGGGGACTTATCTTTGACGGAGCAGTTAATCATTATGGAAACGGAATTGGGGAAATCATCGTTACCCCTCAGGGTACCCACATTCCTTTCACTGCCATACTTAAGTTCAAATGTACAAACAACGAGGCTGAATACGAAGCTTGTATTATGGGTCTCGAAGAAGCAATTGATTTAAGGATAAAAAACTTGGACGTATACGGCGACTCAATCCTGGTTATCAATCAGATAAAAGGAGATTAGAACACATACCAATCAGGATTGATTCCTTACAAAGACTATGCAAGAAGGTTGTTACCCTTCTTTAACAGAGTCGAGTTTCATCACGTCCCTCGTAGAGAGAATCACATGGCTGATGCCTTAGCCACTCTCTCTTCTATGATTAGTGTAGGTCAATGGAACGACTAACCTAAGATCGACATAATGCGCCTTGAACGGCCCGCCTACGTCTTCACGATCGAAGCAGTCATAGACAACAAACCTTGGTATCATGATATCAAATGCTTCCTTCAGAAACAAGAGTACCCATTTGGGGCACTCAGAAAAGACAGGAAAACCCTCAGAAGATTGGCTGGATGCTTCTTCCTGAGCGGTGACACTCTTTATAAGAGGAATTTTGACTTGGTCTTGCTCCGATGCGTAGACAGACCAGAAGCAGACATGCTTATGAAAGAAATTCATGAAGGATCGTTTGGCACTTATGCCAATGGACACACAATGGCGAGAAAAATTCTGAGAGCAGGGTATTACTAGTTGACCATGGAATCCGACTGCTACAAGTACATGAGGAGGTGTCACAAGTGTCAGATATACTTCGACAAAATTCATGTACCACCATCGCATCTCAAAGTTCTCTCTTCCCCGTGGCCTTTTTCCATATGGGGAATCGACATTATTGGCTTGATTGAACCTAAAGCTTCCAACGGGCATTGGTTCATCCTGGTAGCCATTGATTACTTCACCAAGTGGGTCGAAGCAACATCATACGCTAATGTAACCCGACAAGTGGTGGTCCGATTTATCAAAAACAATATCATTTGCCGTTATGGTGTTCCAAGCCAGATCATTACTGATAATGGATCTAACTTGAACAATAAGATGATGAAAGAGTTGTGCACAGAGTTCAAGATCGAACACCATAACTTATCTCCCTACCGACCCAAGATGAACGGCGTGGTAGAAGCGGCTAACAAGAACATCAAGAGGATTGTTCAGAAAATGGTTGTAACCTTCAAAGATTGGCACGAAATGCTACCCTTTGCTCTTCATGGTTATCGAACATCTGTCCGTACTTCAACAGGGGCAACCCCTTTCTCTCTTGTATATGGCATGGAAGCAGTTCTCCCAATAGAAGTAGAGATCCCATCAATCTGGGTATTGATGGAAGCTAAGCTTTCAGAAGCTGAATGGTGTCAAAGTCGACACGACGAATTAAACCTGATCGAAGAGAAGTGAATCACGGCACTATGCCATGGTCAGTTGTATCAGCAGAGAATGAAGAAGGCGTTCGACAAAAAGGTCCGACCTTGTGTCTTCAGAAAAGGAGACCTCGTGCTCAAGAAGATACAATCGTTTCTCACTGATTCCCAGGGCAAATGGACCCCAAATTATGATGGCCCCTATGTGGTCACGAAAGCTTTCTCAGGCGGTGCCTTGAGACTTGCAACCATGGACGGAGAGGAATTTGTCTACCCCACGAACGTTGATGTAGTCAAGAAATACTTCACCTAAAAAAAACGTCTCGGTGGATTGAAAACCCGAAAGGGCGGTCCAGGCAAAAGTTAGAGACATAAAAAAATCATCCCGATGGATTAGAAATCTCATAGTACAATCCAGGCAAAAATTAGGGATAATGGCAAGTAACTATGTTCAACAGAGGCAAGTCCCTCAGCAGTAGTTACATCATCCATCGGAGGAAAACTCCAGTCAGGGCCATCTTCGACAGAAGCTCAGGATGTCCCGAATTCAAAGTTGGTAGAAGGATAGTGGTCGTTATGTTTCAACGTAGCCCTTTTTCCCTGTAAATTACCATTTTTAAACTTTGTATATACTCTTTAGAATCACGCGTTTGGCTGATCTCCATCTTATTAATAAAATTTGAGCCCTTGTGCTTTTGTTTGTAATTCTTATTTGTTTTAGCTTTATAGAATGGCGTTTTAACATGATTAGCGATTCTTGAAATGAAACAAAAATGAATTTACTTGTTAAAACTTTTTCTACTTTTAAATTAAAGATGGCAATTGCTTTTGACTGTTGAGCATCGGAAGAATGTCGATTGCGTCTTCAAAGGCGTTTGAATTTCAAAGTGCAGAATCAAAGTACTTCTTCTAGGCCAGTACGGCTGAACGAAGGATCAACTGTATGAGATGCGGCTTTCCCATCTGATACCCTCGGCCGAGTTCTTATCTCCTAAGCCCGATCAACGGTATTCCCCGCAGGGACTATCTCTCCTAAGCAAGGTAGAATTGCTACTTTTTTAACCAACGGTACTTCTTCGCCCCGCGATGGCCGAGTATCCAGTCGTGTTCACTCGTCAGTCTGGATGTCGCGTCAGTCTTGTCAGCATATACATACATACATGCATCATGCATTTGATTTGCATTTATAATCATATTGCATCACTATCATTCTCGTCGGTCTTATCCCCTAGTGATAACAGTCCTCTCAATCGAGTTGTCAGTTCTTTCCTCGTCAGGAAATGTTGCGTCTGCACTACCTCTCTCCTCCAGTGTATCTCTGGATTAGAGTCGGCACTCGACCACTTTGATAACTTGAACCTCTGAAAAGCCAGATAAGTTTCCTACAAATGTCAATCTTCGCCATTGAAGATGATATCCTTGCTTTCCCGGATTAAAGAAAAATCCCTAGAGAAAGCCTCCTAAGCAGAGATTTGGCAGTACAGCTGCCTTTCTCCGAAAGACCGTTGATGAAAAGGTCATCGGCACCTCAAAATTGGAGCCCATCATATGGCATTTCTCTGGGAAGATCCCGAGAAAAGTATGATGTAAGACCCCAAGCGGAAGCAGTCTCTCAAGAGACTCATTTTCCCCAGATAGAGTCGACAAATGGCGTCTCAAACAGAGAAGTTTGTGCACCTCTACAACTCAGACGATTGGGATCCCCAGCAAGTCTGACGTCACTTTTTCCACTCAAATGGCATCTCCCCAGGAAAATCCGGTGAGAAGTTTGAAGAAAACCGCTACAAATAGCGTCCCTTGTCAATAAAGTTTTTTTACGGAAGAAACTGAGACCAGTTCCTTGGTAAGAAACCAGGATCGAGGGGAAGTTTACTTCAGAAACTGAGACCAGTTCCTTGGTAAGAAACCAGGATCGAGGGGAAGTTTACTTCAGAAACTGAGACCAGTTCCTTGGTAGGAAACCAGGATCGAGGGGAAGTTGACAAAAGAAACTAAGACCAGTTCCTTGGTAGGAAACCAGGATCGAGGGGAAGTTGACAAAAGAAACTAAGACCAGCTCCTTGGCTGAAGACCAGGATCGTGGGGAAGTTTACCTTATCTAAGCATCATCGCTTAGATAAAGAAGATGAGTGCGTAAGCTACCATTCATAACCACCATCAAAATTTCGGGTATTCCGATATTTAATCCTCTTGCACCCCGAATGCCCGAATACCTTCGTCATTCACACCTTCGGGTCCAAGAAGATTAAATAAGGGCATCTGTCATACCCCAAATTTTGACCACTAAGATTTCCCATCATTGTGCAAATCATCATCACAATATGGAATAACCTTCATGCCTCATCAAATGCCTCAAGGGTTGTTGAGCATTCACTATAATCAAAATTAGGGTTTTAAGCCCTCTCTGAGTGCTTAGACAAAGGATCAATCAAGGAATGACATGATCTTCAACTTGTCTAACCTCTCAAACATCCACAAAGGATCAAAAGGACTCCCACTTCAAGGATTAAGCACAAGGATGCTCCCTTCTAGGTGGATCAAGTCACAAGATCGACAGTGTCCCCAAATTAGGGTTTTGGTCGACCAGGGCCTCCAGATGGAAATTTTTCATCTGGGTACAAGCCAATGATCCAAAACATAACCTAATATACTCCATGGAACCTCATGGACCCAATCATCAAGTCAATTTGACCTCAGGGGATGCATACATAAAAAATCAGGAATTAGGGTTTCTTGACCTAATTCACCCCTAAGTTGACTTTTGGGACAAATCATGAATCAAGACCTAAAGACATGATTTGGGGGGCTTTAATATACTATATTGATCCATTTACAACAATGGATTAATCCAAGAAGCTTGAGCAACAAGTCTCAATTTCATCTGCACCACAATTAGGGTTTCACGAGGAAAGTCAACAGTAACTTTGACTTTTGACCAGGACATGCTCCCAAACCCTAATACATGATTCAATATACCCTATGACACCCATGGAACATGTCCATCAAGTTTGATTTAGGTCAAGGACATGATTTCCTGAAGAATTGCACAGTTTGGAATTCATCTTATAAAAAGTCAACTGTGCACAAAAGTCAACTTTGACTTTTTGAGATTTTTCACCAAAATGGATTTTTAACCCTAAAATGATGTTAATGTATGATTTGAATCATCATTCATCAATAAAAATCAAAGAAAATGGGATAACTTGTAAAAGGGGTAACCATAAAAACTTAGAAAAATTTCTAAGTTATGGAAAAAGTGACACTAATGTGCCAACTTTGGAGGACCATAACTCCTAAACCACAAGGCCATTGTTCCCCATTCAAAGCTTGATTTTTAGATCACATTTCCCTCTACCAAAGCTTCATACTGACCTATGTCCAAATTCCTCATGGATTTTGAGTTATGGAGTGATCAAAATCAAGAAAAGTCACTTTGTTCCAACACTTAGTGAAAATTTCACTAAGTCAGAATCTACCTTTACTTTTTTCCAAATGTAGGGGGATTTTTCACTTGGATTCAAAAGAGATCAAAACCAAACATGTTCAAAAAGTTGTTGTATCACATAAGGGCTTTACAAAATGGCCAAGAACATTACCAAATTCAATTTTAGCTATGAGATATGACATTGGCAAGATGCCTTGCTGAAATCTGCCAAGGCAAGGCAGATTTTTATACTTTTGGTCGATTTGCCAAAATCAGCAAATTCCAAGTCTTGTCATCACTTTGGACACATCTGAGGATTGAATCTAAAGGGGACAATCACTGAGCCAAGCCTCCAAAGTCTTTGGAACAAGAAATAGCATGTTGAACCTAGAATTGCCAAAATAGGGACAAGACTCCAATTTTGGATTGGAGCATTCAATGGAAGCATCAAGGTGGCATGGACTGAGCCATTCTCAACTGAATTCAGTCAAGACTTATCCAAGACTAAGGGAACCAGCAGCCTGTGCCCTAACCTCTAGTCAATGGCTAAAGGAGACTTGGATTTTCATTTGCCAACATTGGCCAAACCTACTCAGCAGTTGGCATTCACTATTCCTTGCAAAACAAACTTGCTCTACTATAAATAGAACTCAATTGTGATCAGTTTGAGTACACCAAAGCCATCAAACAGATGCTTTCCTCAAAATCTCTTCTTTCACTCCAATTTTGCCTTCTAAGGCAAGTCACTATCGAGTTTTAAGTTTGAGAGCTTTTCCAATCAAACCAATCACACACATACCTCATATATATCACATATGAGCTGATTAAACACTTACACAACAACTGGAACACTGATTTCTCAGAATCACCAGTCAATTGCTCAAGGTTTTAACCAAGTTGCAGTTGACATGCCATGAAGTGATCCAGCCAATTTCAATCAAGTCCAAACATTCAAACACACTCCATAGGGTGTAGGGAAGCTGTTCAGATCATCACAACTCATCTGTTACACCTCCAACACAAATCACGATCACCAGCTGCAAGTAGTAAGCATGAGCTCTTCTAACGCTATAATCCATGCAATTTTTGCTACACAATAATTTGGCCATATGTTCATAATCATGCATGGAATGTTTCCCCTCAATTAATTGCATTGTTTGAATCGTGTATCAAAAATCTTAGCCTTCATGCAGAATCTAGGGTTCTTGAGGATAGTTCATGATTTCTTGTTTTATGTTTAATTAAATGAAATTAATTGTCATAGACATGATCGTGAGGTTGAAACGAGTTTATTGGTATGTGTTTTGCATGATATGATTAAGTATTCAGTGAGATTGGATAGAAAATGCAAATCTGGGAAACTCAGAACACGCACGTGTTCTTGCCCTTGTTCTTGGCACCATTTTCCAACATTTGAATATTTGAATTTTGTGATTTTTATTTAATTGATTCAAAAATTAATTTCTCTCTGAGTTTTAATGATTTTGAGTTGATTCTTTTTTTCATAATTCACAAAAAAGTTGAAATATTTTATTTTCCAAAAAAATCCCAAAAATATTATTTATTTCATATAATTGATATTTTTGCAAAGAATTAATATTTTAATTGTTTTTGACATTTAAAATATTTTTTTCCTCTTGATTTTGTAAAAATTAATGACTTCTAATTATTTTGTAGGTTAATACTTGATTTTTGAAGCATTAATCCAAGATCATAATTTGTTTCCCACATGTTAAACAATTTTTGATCATTTTAATTGAATTTTTATTCAATTAAAATACCTTTTGGAAATAAATTGGGTTTTTGATTAATTCAACCCTCACAAATCATTTTCAAACACTTTTTGGGCGTCTATTAGAGTGTAAGACCCAACCCACTTGTACAGAAACAATTTTGGGCCTCACTTATTGTATAAGTCCCTCTGTACATTTTTAAATTCAGCACGATCGTCGCCAGTTTAAAAATAAACTATCTAGGCCTCTCCTCGAGCTATAAAACCCATTCAAAACTTTTGGGCCTCTAATAGAGTGTAAGACCCAACCCCCTTTTAACCAAAATCATTTTTGGGCCTCACTTATTGTATAAGTCCCTCTGCGTTAAAAGAAAACCTCGGCGCGATCGCCATTTTTAACGAAAAGTCATCTGGGCCTACCCTCGAGTAGTAAGACCCATTTCTTTTCTTTAAACCTTTTGGGCCTCTTGAGAGAGTGTAAGACCCATAAATTTGTACAGAAAACAATTTTTGGGCCTCAGTCACTTGTATAAGTCCCTCTGTACAAATTCAAACAGTGCGCTCACTGATAAAACCTTGGGCCTCTCCTTGAGCTGTAAGCCCCAAATCTTTCTTTTTCAAAGCACTTTCTCCTTTGATTTTGAATATACTGTTGTTTTCAATCTGTCTTTGTTGAACAACTAACCAAACAGCATGGAAGCTCTACAACCGAGTAAGTGTTTATATGCTTTCATTTACCGCTTTCATATACATATAACTGTATTGTGGGGCTGCTTCGCTGTAAGTCTTCTTTCATAAACTCATATCAACTATGTAATAATAGTATGGATATTTAGAGTTTCCCCGACAACTACGTCTAGAACAAGGTAAAGCCGTTTCGTTTATTCATAGAAATAGACAGCTAGATCCCCAATAGGATCACCAGATACAGTCTTCTCTTTGGCTGTCCTCATTAGGAATTGTCAAGAAACTCTACTCCCAGAGATGAATGTATTCTCCGTGAATGGCATCTTTGAGTTTCTTCCAAATTCTCGAACTTTCCTGGCTTGATCTATTCCTTGTGAATAACCTGTCTTGAATTTCTCGGGGTTTGGGGACCCACGGGCTTCTTAAAAGCATCGGCCTCCTCTTGGGCATTGTTCAAGGACCCACGGGCTTCTTAAAAGCATCGGCCTCCTCTTGGGCATCGTACAAGGACCCACAGGCTTCCTAAAAGCAACCCTTCCTCCTCTTGGGCTTAGTACAAGGACCCGTCGGCTTCTTAGAAGTATTCACAGCCTCCTCTTAGGCTTCGTATAATGATTCTTCCTTCAGGAATGATAGCCTCCTCTTGGGCTTCATACAAGGACCACTCGGCTTCTTAAAAGTTTCCAGCCTCCTCTTGGGCTTCGTATAAATTATCCCGACGACCTCCTAGAGGTATAGGAACAGAACTTAGTCATCTTCATAGAACAGTCCTTTCAAAGAGTCTACTACTATTTCTCAAAGCATAGTACAAAAGATGACACTTTAGACTTGGACAGTCTAATTTGCTTGAGTCTCCAAGACATTCTCAAGCACCCTTCAAGAATAGGAAGAAAACCCATAGACTCGGACAGTCTCACTACCCTTTGGATTTCCCATTTCCTTAAAGAATAGGGAATAACCCTGATCCTTGAATCAAAATCCCTGAGGGCCAACCTTACTCATATAAGAACTGATTTTCTCTTTAAAATCAGTATATTGGACCTGTCACTCAACTGAAATAGCACCATAGCCTTCTCTTGGGCTTTGTACAATGATTCTCCCCAGCGGAGTCAAGCAACTTTTAGCCTCTCTCTCGGGCTTTGTACGAGAAACATAAGAGACTCCCTCGTTGAGTCAATCACCCTTCCGCCTCCATCTCGGGCTTTGTACGGGATACAAAAACTCTCTTGTTGAGTCAAATAGCCTCCATCTCAGGCTTTATACGAGATACCAAAAGATTCCCTCGTTGAGTCAAAACCTTTTAGCCTCTCTCTCGGGCTTTGTACGAGACGCATATTAGCCTCCTCTTAGGCTTGGTATAAGAAAACCACTGGTTGATCCAATCAACCTTTTAGCATCAAAATTGTGCCTCGTTCACAGTACACAAACATCAACAACTCCTTCACCTTCATCTAATTGCTGTAAGCGGCAAGCCTCTGGATTATTCACATCCATGCCACTGTCCCTCTTTTAGCATGAGAAATTCCTAAGGAAAGATAGCATTGCTCTACACTGAGTTAAAGTCTTCTCCTTTAGGTTAAAAATATCCTATAAAGGAAATTATGGCATTGCCGGATTCACACATCCCGGTTAAAGTAATTCTCCTTTATAAAGAGTTGTGACAAAAACCCCCTCTTTAGAGATGACAAATTCTCTCTAAAGGCCAAAACCCTTTAGCTTCACATCTTGGGCTTTGAACAAGATACAAATAGACCTTTCAGCTTCACATCTTGGTCTTTGAACAAGATACAAACTACCTTTTGCTTCATGTCTTGGGCTTTGAACAAGACACCAAAACAACCGTTTCCTCCCATAGAATAGGAGGAACTACGAACGCTCTGATTTCCCTGTTTCGGTGAACGGGAATATGTAGGCATAAGATTGAAAGAAAAGATCTTAGCGAGCACACTAAACAAAAACCCAAAATCCCATACTTTCATATATCCGTCCTAATATCTAAACCTCCCACCAATCGACCAAACACCACTTTTAAAAAAATACACCCAATAGAGACCCCGAATCTTTGTAGCATATGTAAACCAACAGTTTTGACTGTTTAACCTTAGTTTGCAAGCAGGGTTAATTTGAGACATCTATTTCCCTTCCTTCATCAGCGTTAATAGGATAAAAAATGAATCGAGCTGTAGATACCAAAGAGCGATAGTGCTTCGCAACCACGTCCAAAAATCGCTCGCTACATCCCGTACAGAGTCCGAGATTTATACCCAGGTCAGACGTCGAAATGATATACGGAGATTGTGATCCGGAAGGATGTCGTGCTCCACCAAATTCATTAGAGGAGGACACTCTGATGAAGGACAACTCTGACCACAACTATTATGGCCCGATGGATGGTCTGCCAATGTGGTAGCCGTATCCAGGAGACTTGGGGCAAGGAAATCATCCAAACAATGAAAGTCAGCTGAGCATCATTGAAAAGAATACCTGCGTCCCCACCATGTTGTGGGACTAAGACCCAGGTTATCCTGAAAATACCCAGCACGACGATGAATTCGCAATATTTGCAGGACTAGAATTCATTAACTATGCTTTTCCCGAGGTCAACGTCATCGAGAGGGATGACTCCTCCAGTTCCAAAGAAGTGTGGGACACCCTGGGACAACCAAGTGGGAAATACGACTATATGGTCAAGTACACTGCTCCCGAAAACTCTCGTATCAGGCTCAAAGACATCCTGCCAACTGGATGGGGAGATCTACCTGAGAGCACAAATGCTATGCAAAATGCAACAGAGGAATCCTCCGACGAAAATTCTGCCTGGGAGACAGATTCCAATGATCCTGCTCCACCAGAAATCAGCGTTATTTCTGAAGACAAATCAAGGAAGGTGCCAGACTTTGTGATTCACCGAGGAGTTTGTCGCTAATGGGTTGCTGTCGATGTTCCGAAGATTGTTCATAAGTCTAAGTAATTGTCGTCTTTACTTTAACCTTTCACCCTGCCCAGGTGAAACGGATGTTTTGATAGGGCTCACTTTCTGTAAATTTCCCTCTTCGCTTTGCCCAAAGCGACAGAGTTTTATTTTATATGGTTGTAGTTTCAAGAATCGACAACATCATAAATAAAATAACGTCGTTATGTAATTTCCGCATTAATTGTTGTTTTCTCTTTTTGCTTTTTTAGAAAATGGTAATCCTAAAAAACAACTCAATAATAAAAACAAGCAGTAAAAGAAATACACTGCACACACTTTTGCATTTCCTTTATCTCTTCTAAACACAAATCATACCGTCATGCAGATTGCTTGTTTTAAACCTCGTTGAAACATATGATCCGATGCCTTCTCCCAACTTTGAGTTCCCGGTATTTAGGGCTGAAGAAGAGAATGACGACGAAATTCCAGAAGAGATCTCCCGATTACTCAGACAGGAGGAAAGATCCATTGAACCTCATAAAGAGCCGTTGGAAACGGTAAACTTAGGTTCGAAAAAAAAGACAAAAGAAATCAGGATTGGAGCACTGCTTAGTCCAACTGCCAGAGAGGGTTTGGTAAAGCTTCTCAAAGAATTCCCCAATGTATTCACTTGGTCCTATCAGGATATGCCAGGGTTGGATACCAGCATCGTGGAACATCATTTACCGTTGAGATCGGAATGTCCGCCAGTAAAACAGAGGTTGAGACGGACTCACCCGGACATGGCCATCAAAATCAAAGAGGAGGTACAGAAACAGATTGACGCGGGTTTCCACGCCACATCAGAATATCCTCAATGGTTAGCCAACAACGTACCCGTTCCCAAAAAGGACAGAAAAGTTAGAATGTGTGTGGATTACAGAGATCAAAACAAGGCTAGTCCAAAGGATGACTTTCCTTTACCACACATTGATATGCTGGTAGACAGTACAACAAAGTTCAAAGTTTTCTCCTTCATGGATGGATTCTCGGGCTATAATCAAATCAAAATGGCGCCGAAAGACATGGAGAAAACTTCGTTCATTACCCCATGGGGTACCTTTTGTTACAAGGTGATGCCGTTCGGTTTGAAGAACGCCGAGGCAAACTATCAAAGGGCCATGACTACTCTGTTTCATGACATGATACATAAAGAAATCGAGGTATATGTCGATGATATGATTGCAAAATCTAAGACAGAAGAGGAGCATGTGACCCATCTGTCAAAGCTATTCGAGCGGTTGAGAAAGTACAAACTCCGCTTGAATCCCAACAAGTGCACCTTCGGTGTCCGTTCGAGAAAGCTTTTAGGGTTCATCGTCAGCCAGAAAGGAATTGAGGTTGATCCTGACAAGGTCAAGGCGATTCGAGAAATACCTTCTCCGAAAACTGAAAAACAAGTCAGAGGATTCCTGGGACGTTTGAATTACATTTCCAGATTCATATTCCTCATGACCGCGACATGTGCGCCGATTTTTAAACTACTAAAAAAGAACCAGGAATGCGTTTGGACAGAAGATTGTCAAACCTCCTTCCATAGTATTAAGGAATACCTGTTGAACCCTCCGATTTTATCACCTCCAGTGGAAGGAAGACCACTGATTATCTACCTCACCGTCCTAGAGGACTCAATGGGTTGTGTACTTGGCCAACAAGATGAAACCAAAAGGAAGGAGTCTGCCATCTACTATTTGAGTAAGAAATTCACCGACTGCGAGACTCGGTACACTATGCTTGAGAAAACTTGCTGCGCTTTGGCTTGGGCAGCCAAACATCTACGCCAGTACATGATTCGTCACACTACTTGGTTAATCTCCGAAATGGATCCAATCAAGTATGTCTTTGAAAAGCCTGCTCTCACGGGAAGGATTTCCCATTGGCAGATGTTGCTATCAGAATATGACATAGAGTACCATGCTCAAAAAGCCGTTAAGGGGAGTATTTTAGCCGATCACTTGGCTCATAAACCGATTGACGATCGGGAATCAATCGGGTTTGACTTCCCAGACGAAGATGTCATGTATCTAAAAATGAAAGACTGCGATGAACCGCTACCAAGTGAAGGGCCAGAACCAGGTTCCGAATGGGGACTTATCTTTGATGGAGCTGTCAATCATTATGCAAACGGATTACGAATACGAAGCTTGTATTATGGGCCTCGAGGAAGCGATTGATTTGAGGATCAAAAACTTGGACGTATATGGCAACTCAGCCCTGGTTATCAATCAGATTAAAGGAGATTGGAACACATACCAATCAGGATTGATTCCTTACAAAGACTACGCGAGAAGGTTACTACCGTTCTTCAACAGAATAGAGTTTCATCACATCCCTCATGAGGAGAATCACATGGCTGATGCATTAGCCACTCCCTCTTCCATGATTAGTGTAGGTCAACGGAATGACATACCTAAGATCGTCATAATGTGCCTTGAACGACCCACTTACATCTTCACGATTGAAGCAGTCATAGATGACAAACCTTGGTATCATGATATTAAATGCTTCCTTCAGAAACAAGAGTACCCACCTGGGGCACTAAGGAAGGACAGGAAAACCCTCAAAAGGCTGGCAGGCAGTTTCTTCCTGAGCGGTGATACTCTCTATAAGAGAAATTTTGACATGGTATTGCTCCGATGCGTAGATAGACCAGAAGCAGACATGCTGAATAAAGAAATTCACGAAGGATCCTTTGGTACTCATGCCAACGGACACACAATGGCGAGAAAAATTCTAAGAGCAGGGTACTACTGGTTGACCATGGAATCCGACTGCTACAAGTACATGAGGAAATGTCACAAGTGTCAGATATATTCCGACAAAATTCATGTACCGCCAACGAATCTCAAAGTTCTTTCTTCCCCATGGCCTTTTTCCATATGGGGAATCAACATGATTGGCTTGATTGAGCCTAAGGCTTCAAACGGACATCGTTTCATCCTGGTAGCCATTGATTACTTCACGAAGTGGGTCGAAGCAGCGTTGTACGCTAATGTAACACGACAAGTTGTGGTCTGATTTATCAAAAACAATATCATCTGCCGTTATGGTGTTCCGAGCCAGATCATTACTGATAATGGATCTAACTTGAACAATAAGATGATGAAAGAGTTGTGCGCAGAGTTCAAGATCGAACACCATAACTCATCTCCCTACCGACCAAAGATGAACGGAGCGGTAGAAGTGGCTAACAAGAACATCAAGAGGATCGTTCAAAAGATGATTGTAACCTACAAAGACTGGCACAAGATACTACCCTTTGCTCTTCACAGTTATCGCACATCTGTCCGCACTTCAACAGGGGCAACCCCTTTCTCTCTAGTGTATGGCATGGAAGCAGTGCTCCCCATAGAAGTAGAGATCCCATCAATCTGTGTATTGATGGAAGCTAAGCTAACAGAGGCTGAATGGTGTCAAAGTCGACACAATGAACTGAATCTGATCGAAGAGAAGTGAATCAAGGCTCTATGCCACGGTCAATTGTATCAACAAATAATGAAGAGGGCGTTTGACAAAAAGGTTCGACCTCGCATCTTCAGGAAAGGAGACCTTGTGCTCAAAAGGATACAATCTTTTCTCACTGACTCTCGGGGCAAATGGACTCCAAACTATGACGGCCCCTATGTGGTCAAGAAAGCTTTCTCAGGCGGCGCCTTGAGACTTGCCACCATCGACGGAGAGGAATTTGCCTACCCCACAAATGTTGATGTAGTCAAGAAATACTTCGCCTAAACTAAAAAAAAATGTTTCGGTGGATTGAAAACCCGAAATGGCGGTCTAGGCAAAAATTAGAGACATAATCAAAAATCATCCCGGTGGATTGGAAACCTCAAAGTACAATCTAGGCAAAAATTAGGGATAATGGCAAGTAACTATGTTCGTCAAAGGGGCAAGTCCCTCGGCAGCAGTTACATCATCCGTCAGGGAAACTCCAGTCACGATCATCTTCGACAGAAGCTCAGGACGCCCCGAATTCAAAGTTGGTAGAAGGATAGTGGTCGTTATGTTTCAACATAGCTCTTTTCCCTGTAAATTACCATTTGTTAAACTTTGTAAATACTCTATGGAATCACGCGTTTGGCTGATCTTCATCCTATCAATAAAAGTTGAGCCCTTGTGCTTTTATTTGCAATTCATATTTATTTTAGCTTTACATAATGATGTTTTTAACATAATCAATGATTCTTGAAATGAAACAAAAAATGAATTTACTTGTTAAAATTGTTCTGCTTTTAAAAATAAAGATGGTAATTTCTTTTGACGGTTGAACATCGAAAGAACATCGATCGCTTCTCCTAAGGTGTTCGAGCCTCAAAGTGCAGAATCAAAGTACTCCTTCTAAACCAGTATGCCTGAATGAAGGATCAGCTATGTCAGATGCGAATGCTCCATCTGACCTCCTCGGCCGAGTTCTCATCTCCTAAGCCCGACCAGCGTCGCTCCCAACAGGGACCGTTTCTCCTAAGCAAGGCAGAATTGCTATCTTGAACCGACGATATTACATGCTCCACTGTGGCCGAGTATCTAGTCATGTTCATCTGTTAGTTTGTATGTCGCCTCAGTTTTGTCAGCATATACATACATACATCATGCATTATTGATTTGCATTCACATTCATATTGCATCACTATCACTCCGATCGGTCTTATCCCCTAGTGATAACAATCCTCTCAATCGGGTTGTTAGTTCTTTCCTCGTCAGGAAATGTTGCATATGAACTATCTCTGTCCTCCAGTTTATTTCTGGATTAGAATAGGCCCTTGACCACTTTGATAACTTGAACCTCTGAAAGACCAGAGAACCTTCAACAAATGTCACTCTTCGCCATTGAAGATGATATCTTCGCTTTCCTAGATTAAGAAAAATCCCCAGAGAAAGCCTCTTAAAGCAGAGAATTAGCAATACAGCAGGTTTTTCTCTAAAAAGACCGCTGATGAAAAGGTCATCGACACCTCAAAATTGGATCACATCATATGGAATTTCTCCGGGAAGATCCTGAGAAAAGTATGATGTAACACCTCCAAGCAGAAAGCAGTCTCTCAAGAGACTCATTTTCCCCAATAGAGTCGGAAAATGGCGTCTCCAAATAGAGAAGTTTGTACACCTCTACAACTCAGGCGAATGGGTTCCCCAGTGAGTCTGACATCAAAATTTTTCTATCAAATGGCATCTCCCCCGAGAAAATTCAGCGAGAAGTTTGAGGAAAACCGCTACGAATAGCGTCCCTTGTCAAGAAAGTTTATTGACAAAAGAAACTGAGACCAGGTCCTTGGTAGGAAACCAGGATCGAGGGGAAGTTTACTTCAGAAACTATGACCAGGTCCTTGGTAGGAAACCAGGATCGAGGGGAAGTTTACTTCAGAAACTAAGACCAGTTCCTTGGTAGGAAACCAGGATCGAGGGGAAGTTTACTTCAGAAACTAAGACCAGTTCCTTGCTAGGAAACCAGGATCGAGGGGAAGTCTACTTCAGAAACTTAGACCAGTTCCTTGGTAGGAAACCAGGATCGAGGGGAAGTTTATTTCAGAAACTTAGACCTGTTCCTTGGTAGGAAACCAGGATCGAGGGGAAGTTAACATCGGAAACTAAGACCAATTCCTTGGTAGGAAACCAGGATCGAGGGGAAGTTTTTACCTTTTCTAAGCATCATTTCTTAATAAAAGAGGACGAATGTGTAAGCTACCATTCATAATCACCATCAAAATTGCGGGTATTCCGATATTTAATCCTCTTGCATCCTGAATGCCCGAATACCTTCGTCATTCACACCTTCGGGTCCAAGAAGATTAAATAGGGGCATCTGTCATACCCCAAATTTTGACCACTAAGATTTCCCATCATTGTGCAAATCATCATCACAACATGGATGAACCATCTTGCCTCATCAGTCTCCCCAAAGATGGGCGAACACTTACTACAGTCAAATTTAGGGTTTCAAGCCCTCTCAGAGTTCTTAGACAGAGGATCAATCAAGAAATGACATGATCTTCAACTTGTCTAACCTCCCAAACATCTACAATGGATCAAGAGGACTCCCACTTTAAGGATTAAGCACAAGGCTGCTCCCTTCCAGGTGGATCAAGCCTCAAGATCGCTAGCGTCACCAAATTAGGGTTTGGTCGACCAAGGCCTCCAGATGGAAATTTTCCTCTGGGCATAAGCCAATGCTTCAAAGCATATCCTAAAATACTCCATGGAACCTCATGGGCCCAAACATCAAGTCAATTTGACCTCAGGGGATGCATACATCAAAAATCAGGAATTAGGGTTCTTGTCCTAATTCACCCCTAAGTTGACTTTTGGCACAAATCATGAGTCAGGACCTCAAGACATGATTTGAGGGTCTCCAACATACCACATTGATCCATTTGTAACAACGGATTGATCCAGGAAGCTTGAACAGCAAGTCTCAATTTCATCAGTACCACAATTAGGGTTTCTCTAGAAAAGTCAACTGTAGCTTTGACTTTTGACCAGGACATGCTCCCAAACCGTATGACATGATTCAATACACCCTATAACATCTATGAAGTTAATCCATCAAGTTTGATTTAGGTCAAGGACTTGATTTCATAGAGGATCGCACAGTTTGGAATTCATCTGACAAAAAGTCAACTGTGCACAAAAGTCAACTTTGACTTTTTGAGATTTTTTCACAAAAATGGTTTTTTAACCCTAAAATGATGTTAATGCATGATTTGAATCATCATTCATCAAGAAAAATCAAACAAAGTGGGATAACTTATAAAAGGGGTAACCATAAAAACTTAGAAAATTTTCTAAGTTATGAACAAAGTGGCAATGGTACCAACTTTGGAGGATCATAACTCCTAAACCACAAAGTCATTTTTCACCATCCAAAGCTTGATTTGTAGCTCTCATGTCCCTCTACAAAAGCTTCAAACTAACCTCCTTCCAATTCATTATGGATTTTGAGGTATGGAATGATCAAAATCACAAAAAGTGAAAATGTCACTTTTTTCCAATACTTAGTGTAATTTTCACTAAGTCAGAATCAACCTTCACTTTTTTCCAAATGTAGGGGGATTTTTCACTTGGATCCAAAAGGTATCAAAACCAAATATGATCAAACAGTTGTTGTATCATATGAGGGCTTTCCAAAATGGCCAAGAACATCACCAAATTCCACTTGGGCCATGAGATATGACAATGGCAATATGCCTTGCTGAAAACTGCCAAGGCTAGGCAGAATTTTCCATTTTTGCTCGATTTGGCAAAATCAGATAATTCCAAGCCTTGTCATCACTTTGGACACATCTGAGGATCAAATTTAAAGGGGACAAACACTGAGCCAACCCTCCAAAGTCCTTGGAACAAGAAGTAGCATGCCAAACCTAGAATTGCCTAAAAGAGGGACAAGACTCCAATTTTGGATTGGAGCATTCAATACATACACCAAGGTGGCATGGACTGACACATTTGCAACTGAATTCAGTCAAGACTTATCCATGACCAAGGGAACCACAGCCCTGTACCCTAACCTCTAGTCAATGGCTAGAGGAGACTTGGATTCCAAAGTGCCAACTGTCGCTCCTGAGGATTTGCATCCATGGTACAAACGCGAAAGTGGCGCAAAAACAGAGTCGCCAGCAATGTCTATTTATCCTAAGAGAGGGAAAGGAAACACTGCATAAACCTGAGGGAAGGAAAAGAGCATGGTCACACGACCAAGAGAAACGGGTAAGGGAGTCGGTTACGCGAAGGGAAGGTGTTAGCACCCCACACGTTCATCGTACTCGACGGGATCCACGCTTGTTGTCTCGATCAAAGGGTGTCATCATTTGGAGCTCCACTGCTACTGGAAACGAGAAGGAACAGGAACGGAAAGGAGCGAAGAAATGAAGAAGAAAAGAAAAAGAAGTGACTCGATAGGACATCGCTCGTCCTATGCCTACGTATTCCCTCATGCAATGGGAAAGTCAGAGTCAACGTAGTTCGGACACGAACTAAGGGGGGAGGTTGCTCGCCAAGACATCGTCGTCTTGTGCCTGCGTATCCTCAATCGAACGAGAAATAGGAAATCAGAGCAGTCGTAGTTCGACCTAACGAGGTCGGTTAGTGTTTTTTATGAGCGACGTTAGATTCGCGTCCGCCAGTTAGGGTCGATGTCTGTTTGCGACGAGAAGGAAGTAACGTGCCTTTTTCTGAAAATGGTTTGAAACTTAATGATCCCGAAGGATGAAAAAGGTTTGAGTTTGTTTTTTGTATTTTTTAGACATAAGTGGATTGAGTTAATTCGTAACTTGCATTGCACCCAAGTCTGTAACATAGGAACGAATACTTCGCGCATCGTCCCCAACAGGACGTACACTAAGTACCCTAGAAGAATGAAGGGAGACCCCCCATACTTCACTTCCCATATGTAAGGCTCATGCACAATACATGTTAATATTTTATTAAGTGTTTTAGGATTGTTATGAGATGAGAAGAGAAGACTCAATGGAAAAGAAAACACTAAGGGGAAACTAATCCTAATGTTATCATGCAAAAGGTGGCCCTATAGTTGAGTTTGAAAGGGGAACTTCTACCTAGGTTAGCATGCAAAGGGAAGCCTAATGCTAATCCTACTCCAAGCTTAATTGAAAATTAAGTTGGACTAGGTAGCTCTAAGGGAGTGAATCCAAAACTTAAACAAGTCTTGAGATTCAAGGGAAGGAAAGAGTGAAAGAGATGAAGAAGGAAAGAAGAAATGAACAAAAACAGAAGCTACAACAGCGCATCTGCAACAATACAGCGGTAAATCCAACACCAAATACCAAACAACATTCTACAGCTCATGTTAAGCACAAAAGAAGGTGTAAAAGCCAAACAGCAGCACATATAACAGCACATATGCACATAAACAACAGTAGAAATAGGGCAGCATGTGATACATTAATGATTCACTCATGGAAAAGCAAACATGCATCAACCATTATTACATTTCACAATTAATCATGATCACAATCACGTCATACACCATGGTACACAATACTTGAATTCATCATGAAAGAATGCACATCATTTGATAATGGACAAATCAACTCGAATATGCATTTCAAGGAATCAAAAGCAAACTAGCATGCACAACACAATTCCAGCAACATAAGCAATAATCCATAATCAACATGATCAAGAAGTGTGTGCTATGTGTTCATGGCATCAAGCATGCAACAATGTAAACATGTTCATGAATGATTAAAATACAAGAGCCGCGTGTCGGAAAATTGTGCATATACGATGGTGTGAGGTGCAGCAGCATCAAAACAGTCATTAAACATGTATCATATCAATCCATGAAGATTAAAAGTGAGACGGGATCGAAACATGCTCAAAAATGCACAAAAAACACACTCTGCAGCAGTGTTAATCGATTAACCAATTGCAGTGCAATTGTGTTAATCGATTAACAGCTCTGATTACGCACATTTTGCACTGGTTAATCGATTAACCTAATTGCACTGCAATTGGTTAATCGATTAACACTGTAAAATCAGCACAAAATCAGTTTGAAAAATCACTTCCAGCAGCAAAAGCACTTATGCAATCATCTCCAATGATCATGTAATCAACAATGCACGAAAATTAAGTTCAGAAACAACATTCAAACATCATTTAAATTCAATAATCATCAACATCCACAATCAAGATCAACCAAATGAACCAAAACACATCAAAATTCATGGATCTACATTGTATAAGTTGTAATTAAGCTAAAATGAGTATGGATCTGAAATTGACCAACCTACAAAGCTGAGATTTGCTTTGGTAAGTGTTGTAAACAGAAATGGATGAATTCAAGTAGAGAAATCCAAGATCCACAAGCTTCTTGCACTCAAAAGTTGAAGATCCAAGCAATAAGCAACCAAAGCTCCAAAAGCACTTCCAAAAATCACTTTTAAAAATTCAGAACCAGATCCAAACGAAAATCCAAATTGAAAAGCAGAAATGTAGTGATGATGAGAGGTTTTAGCTCAAGAATTAACAAGTTCCAATGAAGAACTTGTTAATCTTTGAAGAAGAGCTTTGAGTGTGGTTGAAAATGGAGTTGGAGAATGAAAAAGTGAGAGAGAATTGAGAGAATTCTGAAAATTGGGAGTGAAAATATGATCTAGGTTTTAGAGGTTTGGAATGAATTAGTTTAAATAACCCCTAGGTTAGGAGTTAAGTTTGGGTTGGGAGTGAGGTTAAGTGAGTGGAAATTGGGATGAAATGTGAATTAGGAAAGGAAATGTGGAATTAGAGTGGAAAGAATTTGAATTTTTGAATGGAAAATCAACTCTCTAGATCCTTCTACTGATGTGTTGAATTAAAATGGGTGATTAAAAATTGGATTAAAAAGAAACAGCTCTGAAAATGCAGCATTTGGGCAAAATTCACCATGGTTAATCTATTAACCTAATTGCACTGCAATTGGTTAATCGATTAACACATTCAAATTTTGAATTTTTGCGCCAAAAGGAGGGAAACTTGGATATTCGTCTGGTTCTACCCGTTTTGAACCACAATAGACCTCTGAAACTTGCCATTTGATATTACCACTGGAATACACTTGAAATATGTCGTGAAATGTTTTTTCGCACTCGTATAAAACTGCTGATAACAACTGTCTGGTGCTGAATAACTGATAAAAAATTGACTGCCGAAGTTTCTCATCATCCAGTCATTTAATGAGAAAAATAAATGCTCAAAAAGACTTGGAAAGCTATCTGCTTGGCTCTGAACACTATTAAAAATCATACTGGAACTGATGACGCCGTGAGCTGCTAAAGAGTACCTTGATCCCATGCCCAAAAGAAATATGCAAATTGCAAAAATGATGATGCAAATGAAATGAAGCATAAGCCAAAAGGGTTAGAAACACTAGGGCAAATTTTGAGGTGTTACACAAACATTGGCCAAACCTTTGCTGCAGTTGCCATTCACTATTGATCCCAAAACAAACTTGCTCAACTATAAATAGAGCTCATTTGTGCTCAGTTTGAGTACACCAATGCCATCAAACAGATGCTTTCCTCAAAATCCCTCTCTTTAGGACAAAATGCCTTCTTTAGCAAGGTAACTATGAGTTCTTGAGTTAAAGAGCATTTCCATCACAACTCATGATCCTAACACCTCATAAACATCATATGTAGGTGATCCAAACTATCAAAAGTGACTTGTAACACTAAAATATCAAAGTCACCTCTCAAAACCTCAAAATAGGCCTTTTGTGCATTTTTCAATCCATGTCTTGATTCAGTCACTTTCTAAACCAGATAAAGCCTCAAACACACTCCAAATAACATCCTTGAACTGTCCCAAATGGTTCTCCCCATCTGGAACACCATTTGAGAGAGTTGCTATTTTGGTCATTTTAACCCCTTTTGCAAGAAAGGGTCAGTTTGTGTTTTTGCAGGTTCCAGCTGATTCCAACCATCCTAAAAGCTTCTAAGGGATCATTTGAGAGTGTCCAAAGCATCAAACCATTTCTAGAACAAGAAGTTTGGCAGATTGCATAGAAAACTCCAAAAGCTCAAAAAGAGGTAAGCATCATGACTTGAACTTTCCAAAATATGCATTGCTTTGAAGTCCACTGATATACACACCTCATACATGTTATATATGTTGTGTTTGAACCAATTCATCATGTAATTCATGCCTGTATCAAAGTGTATCATAGAAAATGCAATTATAGGCCTTTTTCAAAACCACTATCAGATTTTGAGGAGGGAGTATGATCTGAAAAAAAATACCACCACCAATGGATTCCTTGTGAAATTCTAGGCCAGATGCATATAAATTTTGTCTCAAACCATGGAGAAATGAGAAAGTTATGACCTTCACGTTTCTAACCCAAAACTTGCCTTGCCTTGCCTTGGGCCAGGCCAAAAACAAGGCAAGCCTTGTATATTTGTGGTTTCACTTCAAGCAATGGATGTATCACCACCCCAGTGGTAAGGCGCGCGCCCTATAACCTTGAGGTCGTGGGTTCAAACCCCACCCATGCCATTTTGTGTTTTCTCACATTTTTGCTATTTTTTCCCAATATTTTCATGTTTTATTAATTAATTGGAAAATTAATAACTCCTTCAATTTTAATTATTTTTTATTGGTTCTTTTTGCAAAAAATCACAAAAATGTTGAAATATTTTATTACACAAAAAAATTAAGTTTATATTATTTATTTAATACAATTAGTATTTTTGTGAATAAATTCCTTTTTAATGTTTTTAAACATTTTAAAAGTGAATATTTCCTTTGAAAATCAAAACCAATTGAGTTTTAATTTACCTTGTGATTAATCCCTCATTTCTCAAACCTTAAACAAAAATCACAAATGGTTTATTCAAACTTATTTGGTATTTTATTTGATTTTCTTTAAATATTTACTTTTAAAGAATAACAAATTAGGGTTTCTTTGATTTTCACCCTCATCAAACAATTTCAAACACTTTTGGGCCTCTAATAGAGTGTAAGACCCAATCCTTTGTAAATACAAACCTATTTTTGGGCCTCACTTATTGTATAAGTCCCATTATATTTCAAAAAGTTCGACGCGATCATCGTCCGTTGAAAAACCAACCCTGGGCCTCTCCTCGAGCTATAAGACCCATTCAAAATTATTCTTGGGCCTCTATTAGAGTGTAAGACCCAACCCCCTTTGAAAACCAAAGCATTTTGGGCCTCAATGCATTGCTTAAGACCCACCGCGTTTTCAAAAATCTCGGCGCGATCGCCATTTTCAAACAAATGACCCAATCCGCTTTTACAAAAATAAATCTCTTGGGCCTCTATTAGAGTGTAAGACCCAATCCCCTTTTTAACCAAAACTTTTTGGGCCCCAGACATTGTATAAGCCCCCTGCGTTAAAAGAAAACCTCGGCGCGATCGCTAGTAAAAAAAACCAATCATCTGGGCCTACCCTCGTGTTGTAAGCCCCATTCTTTTTCTTTAAACACTTGGGCCTCTTGAGAGAGTGTAAGACCCATCCCCTTGTACAGAAAACCTTTCTTGGGCCTCAGTCACTTGTATAAGTCCCTCTGTACAAAACGACAGTGCGATCACTGATAAACCTTGGGCCTCTCATTGAGCTGTAAGCCCCAACATCTTTTCAAAATACTTTCTCCTTTAATTTTGAATATACTGTTGTTTTCAATCTTTCTTTGTTGAACAAATAACCAAACAGCATGGAAGCTCTACAACCGAGTAAGTGTTTATATGCTTTCTTTATCCGCTTTCATATACATATAACTGTATTGTGGGGCTGTTTCACTGTAAGTCTTCTTTCATAAACTCATAGCAACTGTGTAATACTAGTATAGATATTTAGAGTTTCCCCGGCAACTACGTCTAACACTAAGCCCTGTTGATCACTCTTAAATAGACAAAACTAGATCCCCATAGGATTACTAGATACAGTCTTCCCTCCTCTTGGGGTTAAACAATATGGAGACGTGAAAGGAAGCATTCTCGGTGAACCCTTTCTCAGACTGTCACCTTTAGAAGTTGTCAAAGAGACTCTACTCCCCAGAGATGATCTTTTCTCCGTGAATGGCATCTCTTGAGTTTCTTCCAAATTCTCGGACTTTCCTGGCTTGATCTATTCTCTGTGAATAGTCTGTCTTGAATTTCTCGGGGTTTAGGGACCCATAGGCTTCCTAAAAGCATCCCCGCCTCCTCTTGGGCATTGTACAAGGACCCTACGGCTTCTTAGAAGTATTCACAGCCTCCTCTTAGGCTTCGTATAAGGATTCTTCCTTCGGGAAGAGAGCCTCCTCTTGGGCTTCGTACAAAATGTCCCTCGGCTTCTTAAAAGTTTCCAGCCTCCTCTTGGGCTTCGTACAAATTGTTCCGATGACCTCCTAGAGGTATAGGAATAGAAATTAGTCATCTTAATAGAACAGTCTTTCAAAGAGTCTAGATCTTTCTACCGTTAACGTACTACTACTGTTTCTTTAAGCATAGTGCAAAAGATAAAACTCTAGACTTGGAGAGTCTAATCTCCTTGAGTCTCGAAGGAATTCTCAAGTAGGGAAAAACACCAGTAGACTTGGATAGTCTCCAATACCCTATGGATTCCCCATTTCCTTAAAGAACAGGAAATAACCTTGATTCTCTGATCAATCCCAAAGCATAGCCTTACCTTTAATCAGTCTCTTTATAAGAACTGATTTTCTCTTTTAACCAACCTACTGGACCTGTCACTCAACTGAAATAACAATCCTTTTAGCCTCTATCTCGGGCTTCGTACGAGATACAAAAAGACTCTCTTGTTGAGTCAATCTCTCTTTTAGCCTCCATCTTGGGCTTCGTACGAGATACAAAAACATTCTCTTATTGAGTATAAAAGACTCTATTGTTGAGTCAACCTTTAGCCTCCGTCTTGGGCTTCGTACAAGACACATCTAAAAGCACTCTCTTGTTGAGTCAACTCCTTTTAGCCTCCCTCTCGGGCTTCGTACGAGACACAAAAGCATCCTCTTGTTGGGTCAATAGCCTCCTCTTGGGCTTTGTATAAGAAAAACCCCTGTTGAGTCAATCAACCTTTTAGCATCAAAACTGTGCCTCGTTCACAGGATACAAACATCAACAACTCCTTTCATCTAATTGCTGTAAGCGGCAAGCCTCTGGATTATTTACATCCATGGCACTGTCCCTTTTTTGGCATGAGAAATTCCTAAGGAAAGATAGCATTGCTCTACACTGAGTTAAAGTCTTCTCCTTCAGGTTAAAACCCCCTATAAAGGAAATTATGGCATTGCTAGGATTGACATATCCTGGTTAAAGTAATCCTCCTTTATAGTCAGTCACCCAACAGTCGTGACAAATGGACCCCCTTTAGAGATGACAAATTCTCTCTAAAGACAACACCCTTTTAGCTTCACATCTTGGGCTTCGAACAAGATTTAAATAGACCCTTCAGCTTCACATCTTGGGCTTTGAACAAGATATAAACCACCTTTTCAGCTTCACGTCTTGGGCTTTGAACAAGACACCAAAACACTATTTCCTCCCATAGAATAGGATACAATCGCTCTGATTTCCCTGTTTCGGTAAACGGGAATACGTAGGCATAAGATTGAAAGAAAAATCTTAGCGAGCACACTAATCCAAAACCCCAAATCCCGTACCTTCACATATCAATCGAAAAGCATCAGTCCTAGCATCCTAACAAAATTCCCCATGGACATTCTCGGTGTTTCGTTCTAAACAAAGTAAGAAGAAAGAGGCCCTATTACCATATAGCATACGTAACCTAACAGACTGCTGTTTAAACTCAGTATGCAAGCAGGGTTAATTGGAGACATCTATTTCCCTTCCTTAGTCAGCTCAATAGGATAAAAAATGAATCGACCTATAGTAACCCCAGAGCGACAGTGCTTAAGAACCACGTCCAAAATCGCTCGCTACACAAAGCACTACAACACTTGCTTTCCTCAAAATCTCTTTCCCTAGGTAAAAATACCTTCTTTAGCAAGGTAACTCTGAGTTTTTGAGTTAGAGAGCAATTCCACCACAGCTCATGATCCAAACACATCCAATATGTCGTATCTAAGCTGTCCAAACTCTCACAAGTGACCTGTAACACCAAAATCACAAAGTCACCTCTCACATGTCTTGATTTAGTCACTTTCCAAACCAGATAAAACCTCAAACACACGCCAAATATCATCCTTGAACTGTCCCAAATGGTTCCCCCCATTGATTTTGAATATAATATTATTATCAAAGCTTTCTTTGTTGAACAAACTAATAAAACAGCATGGAAGCTCTACAACCGAGTAAGTGTTTACCCGCTTTCTTTATCCGCTTTCATATATATAACTGTGTTGTGGGGCTTCTCACTGTAAGTCTTCTTTCACAAACTTTTATATACTTGTCAAATATCAACTGTGTAATACTAGTATAGTTATTTAGAGTTTTCCTCGGCAACTACGTCTAGCACTAGGTAAAGCCCTGTTGGTCACTCTTAAATACAAACAAAACTAGATCCCCATAGGATTACCAGACACAGTCTTCCCTCCTCTTAGGGTTAAACAATATGGAGACGTGAAAGGCAGCATTCTCGGTGAACCCTTTCTCAGACTGTCACTCTTAGAAATCGTCAAAGAGACTCTACTCCCCAGGGATGATCTTTTCTCCGTGAATGGCATCTCTTGAGTTTCTTCCAAATTCTCGAACTTTTCTGGCTTGATCTATTCTCGGTGAATGGCATGTCTTGAACTTCTCGGGGTTTGGGGACCCACAGGCTTCTTAAAAGCATCCCCGCCTCCTCTTGGGCGTTGTACAAGGACCCTTCGGCTTCTTAAAAGCTCTCATGCCTTCTCTTAGGCTTAGTACAAGGACCCAGAGACCTCTACAGGTATAGGAACAGAACCTAGTCATCAATTTACTAGAGCTATCTTTCTGAGTCAAGTGTCAGACCTGTTAATAGGTTGACCTTCATCCCTTAACATACCAACCTTCTCTTGGGCATCATACAAAGATCATTCACTACCTGAGAATCAATTTCTCAAAACACCAGTAGACTTGGACAGTCTCAATATCCTTTGGATTTTCCATTTCTGTAAAGAACAGGAAATAACCCTGATCCTCTGATCAATTCCAAAGCACAACAATACCTTTAATCGTTCCCTTTATAAGAACTGATTTTCTCTTTTATCCAACATACTGGACCTGTCACTAAACTTAAATAGTCACCAGCACAATAGCCTCCTCTTGGGCTTTGTACAATGATTCTCCCCAGCGGAGCTAACCTTTTCATACTCTCTTGTTGAGTATAAAAGACTCTATTGTTGGGTCAAACCTGTTTAGCCTCCATCTCGGGCTTCGTACGAGATAAAAATCACTCTCTTGTTGAGTATAAAAGACTCTATTGTTGAGTCACTTCCCTCTCAGCCTCCATCTCGGGCTTCGTACGAGATACAAAATCACTCTCTTGTTGAGTATAAAAGACTCTCTTGTTGAGTCACTTCCCTCTCAGCCTCCATCTTGGGCTTCGTACGAGATAGAAAATCACTCTCTTGTTGAGTATAAAAGACCCTCATGTGGAGTCAAAACCTTTTACCCTCCGTCTTGGGCTTCGTACAAGACACATATAAAAGCACTCTCTTGTTGAGTCACTCACTTGTTAGCACTCTCTTGTTGATTCAACCCCTTTTAGCCTCTCTCTCGGGCTTCATATGAGACACATAAAAACACCATCTTGTTGGGTCAATAGCTTCCTCTTAGGCTTTGTATAAGAAAACCCCGGTTGAGTCAATCAACCTTTTAGCATCAAAATCTATGCCTTGCTCACAGTATACAAACATCAACAACTCCTTTTCCTTCATCTAATTATTGTAAGCGGCAAGCCTCTGGATTATTTACATCCACGCCACTGTCCCTCTTTTAGCATGAAAAATTCCTAAGGAAAGATGGCATTGCTCTAAACTGAGTTAAAGTCTTCTCCTTCAGGTTAAAAATCCCCTATAAAGGAAATTATGGCATTGCTGGATTCACACATCCCAGTTAAAGTAATTCTCCTTTATAATCAATCACCCAACAGTTGTGACAAACATACCAAATATCCCCTTTAGAGATGACAAATTCTCTCTAAAGTCAAAACCATTCAGCTTCACATCTTGGGCTTTGAGCAAGATACAAACCACATTTAGCTTCACGTCTTGGGCTTTGAACAAGACACCAAAACAACCTTTTTTTCCTCCCATATAATAGGAGGAACTACAATCGCTCTTATTTCCCTATTTCGTTAAACGGGAATACGTAGGCATAAGATTGGAAAAATCTTAGCGAGCATACTAATCAATAACCCCCAAATCAACCCAAAAGCATCAAATCTAAACACATTAATATCTTACCTCACAAATAGTCCAGGCACTCTATTTTTTTAACAAAATAACCTAAGAGAGACCCACAATTTTAATAGTATCTGTAAACCAACAATCATCTGTTTAAACTCAGTATGCAAGCAGGGTTCATTGGAGACATCTATTTCCCTTCCTTAATCAGCTTAACAGGATAAAAAATGAATCGAACTGTAGTACCCCAAAGCGATAGTGCTTCGTAACCACGCAAAAATTTGCGCTACAGAAAAAATGGCGACTTTACTGGGGATCGCGAGATCTTGTTCTCTTCTCATCTCTTAGGTAGAAACCTTAGAGTGCCACAGGAAAAAATGGCACCCACGGTGGGGCCCGTCTTCTCTTTCCTTCAATCCTTATGGTAGAAAGCCCTGAGTTCTTGAAATATCATAGAAATGGCGACTCTGCTGGGGTGTCATTGTCTGTATAGGATCATAAGACTAGAGGTCTAGGATGATTAAGACAAATATATATACTGCTTTTCCTAATTAATATCTGTGTTTATTTTTCTGCTAATGGGAATGCGTGTGATGCCGCATGTGGAAAGATTGAGTATACATCTAAGATAGGTGATGGCAATGCAGGTAATCTTACGGGGAGTGAATCCCAGTTAAGAGCCCCCGATCGGCCATCAAACTCAGTGGAGACTCTCTTTGCAGATACATTGCCTATACGACTTCGGTTGTTGAAAGTAGTGTGGTCGACTGGGTTATCTGAGAATCTGAGGTTTTTAGTAGACTTAAGCCATTTTGTAGTGCGGAAGCTTTCAGAAATAGTTGTCACACGATACTACCCTCATCTGAGATCGCTCCAGGATACATCAGCTCGCTGGCGATCTGCTTGCTGTTGTTATTCCAGAGGGGTCAATGATTTTGCGGACTGGTACAAAAAATCACCAGTATAAACCTTTGGGGGGGGGGGGTAGAGCCTTGACTTCATGACACCGACCCTTTGACCCCATGTTTTTTCTATGTTTTTGTGTGCTGCATTCATACATTCATTTAAAAAACATTAAAACAAAAAAAAATCGTCTCTTCTAGTCTCTCTTTTCCAAATTAAACTAAGACAATGATTGCAAATATCAGAGAAAGGAGATTACGCTAATGGATTTCGGTAGAAGGAAAACTCATAAGTACACCTTCAAGGTTCCAAAGCTAGAGGATTTGAGAGGTTTGGCGAGAATGATCACTAACCACGAGGCTTTCAGAGCCAAGTATGGAGGGTTGCTGTCTCTATTAAGGGTCCATGTAATCGAAGGAATCCTGTCCACACTAATCCAGTTCTACGATCCGGTCTATCATTGTTTCACATTCCTGGATTATCAGCTTGCACCAACGCTAGAGGAGTATTCTCACCTAACTGATTTACACATTACTGATCAAGCTCCCTTTTCTGGACTGGAAGAAATTCCAAAGGATCAGACCATTGCAAGAGCAATTTATTTGGACGAGTCAGAAGTCAGGACTCACATGACCACTAAGGGTGGCATCCAGGGTTTCGAGAGCATCTTTGTTTTTCTCACCTACGGGTTATTTTTGTTTCCCAACATCAATAACTTTGTAGATATCAACTCTATTAAGATTTTCCTGATTGGAAACCCCGTATCGACCTTACTCGCAGATGCGTATCATTCAGTACATTTAAGGAATTTATACAGCGGAGGAATGATCACGTAATGTGTACCCTTGCTTTATAAATGGTTCACTTCCCATTTGCCAAAGTCTGCTGTATTTTGGGATAAAAAAAATTACTTTACGTTGGTCGCAAAGAATCATGTCGCTTACCAACTCTGACATCGATTGGTACAATCGAATCTACGACTGGATCAGAATCATTGACCGTTATGGAAATTTCCCAAATGTACCCCTTATAGGAACTAAGGGGGGAATCAACTATCATCCAGTGTTAGTTATTCATCAATTTGGATACCCAATGAGGCATGTCCCGCGCAATGCTCATCTGGAAGGTCTTTTCTTCAAGGAAGGAGAAAATGACAGGGCACTAAAGACGGAGATAGTGCACGCCTGGAAACATATTCACAGGAAAGGACGAGAGTCTCTAGGAAAACCAGACTGTGTCTCAATGGAGCCTTATCTCCACTGGGTACAAACTAGAGCTCTCAAGCTGAGGATTCCTTACCCTCATCAGGAAGTTATTTCATTAAGGGAATATGCCCTTTATTTCATGTTTGAGATGGAAAAACTTCAGGTTACTCTCAGCAAAGTTCAGTAGGAGAAGAGGTCTTGGAGGAACAAGTACCGCATTCTCAATGTGGAGTGTAAGAAAATACAGAAGCTATTAAGAGAAAAAGATGCTCTGATTGAGATTTTAGAGCAACATGCTGTAGAAAATCAGGATGACCAAAGGAATTTGCTCGCTCCTTTCACTTGGCGAAGGAATGACAACCCAATAATGTCCCAAGAGCCCCGGTCAAAGAAAAGGAAAGTACCAGAACCAGCACCTGAGCACTCTTCAGAGAGGACTCCGGATCCATTAGTTTAGATTTCCTTTTTCAGTACTTTGTAATCTATTGTATTTCCATTTCCGCAATCCTTTGAATTCCATAAAATGGGGTTTCCCCACTTTTTGATATTTGCAATCCAATGGTCGAAGTTTACTTTGAATAAACAAAAATAATTAATAATCATTGCATTCATCATTCTCATAAACGTATTCTTCTTACCTACGAATCTCACATTTGCGTCTCGATTCTAGAGTCAAATTGTCTCATTCGTACAATACTTGGGCCAATCGTCAGAAAAAGATGGATGATCTCGAGGAAGAGAACAGAGAGTTGAGAGAAGAGATCGACACTCTGAAAGAGGATCTGAGAAAGCTTCATAACGACATGCAAGCTCTAGCAGAGGCTCAAATGCAACAACAAAGGACTGTGATCTCGGAGATCACATCTACGCCCATAGTGGAGAAGTATGATCCTCGGTACAAAATGCCGAAAGATCGTCCCTGGTGCATGTCTATTAACTATATCTCTGAAGGATATGTTCCGCCGATCAATGAGGATCAAGGCACCGCAGCAGGAGCCGCTGGGCCTGAAGGTTACAAACTTTGGGAAAGCGAAGATGCCAGGGGCATGACAGCAACTCCTGAAGGTTATAAACTTTCCCAGAAGGATAGATTCCACAGATACCCTCTGGTGGAAACGACAGCATGATCGACAGAATGAATGAATTCTAGGAACAATTCCTGGAGATGCAGAAAGAACTGCAGGCCCTTCGCGGTTAGGATTTATTTGGAAAGGACGTCGCGGACCTCTGCTTGGTCCCCAATGTGAAAGTTCCACACAAGTTCCAAGTGCCCGACTTTGAAAAGTACAAGGGTAACTCTTGCCCTCAGAGCCATTTGGTGATGTACGCTCGGTGAATGTCAGCTCAGACAAAGAACCAGGAGCTACTGATTCACTACTTTCAGGATAGTTTAATCGGTGCTGCATTAAAATGGTACATGGGTTTAAACTGCGCTACGATCGGCACGTTCAGAGATCTTGGCGCTGCTTTCGTTCAACAATATAAATACAATTTGGACATGGCACCGGACAGAGATCAACTTAGATCAATGTCACAAAAGGACAAGGAAACCTTTAAGGAGTACGCTCAGAGATGGCGTGAAATTGCCGCCCAGATTTGTCCACCTCTTGAGGAAAAAAAGATGACAAAAATATTCTTAAAGAACATGGGCTCATTTTACTACGACAGAATGGTTGTCAGTGCGCCCAGTGACTTCACCGAAATGGTGGGAAAGGGAGTTCGTATTGAGGAAGCGGTCCGGGAAAGACGTTTGGTTAAAGACATTGGATCATCAAGTAGTACAAAATGATACGGCGGTGCTCTCCCTAAGAAAAAAGAGAAAGATATCGGGAATATCTCTCTCAAAAAGCCAAGGCGACGATATCAACCAGTAGCAGTTGTAACTCCTGCTATCAATCCCACGCCCGTTCCTACGTATCAACCTCAGGTTGCTCAGAGCCAACCTAATCAACAGCAACTTCAGTAAAGGACACAACATTCTCTTCAGCAGGCTCGTCCTCAGTATAACAACAACCATACAACGCGACCTCCAGGGTTTGATCCTATACCCATGTTGTACGCGGAGCTGCTTCCATTATTACTAGTCAAGGGGCATGTCCAAACTAAGTCTCCTCTTACTGTACCAAAAAATTCGCCTTTTTGGTTCAAAACGGATCAGACTTGTCTTTACCATCAAGGAGGACCAGGGCATAACATAGAAAACTGTCTCAGTTTCAAATCCGACATACAAAAGCTTGTTAGGAGCGTGGTCTTATCTTTCAAGTATACGAATCCTAATGTTCTCACAAACCCGCTGCCTCGACATGAGAAAGCTGCAGTCAATTTGATAGAGGGAGAGTCTAACAACACCTATCAAATTGATGATGTACTCTTGTTAAGAGCCAACTTGGTCAAGATGCATTATAGACAGAGCGGATATGGCCATGTGCCACCTCATAATTATCACCAGTGTGATATCTTCTCTAAAAATAATCAAGGATGTTCTGTGGTGCAAGCAGCTCTACAGGAATAATTAGATCTCGGATGGATCCAAGAACATCGAGTTCGTGGAGTCAACATGACCTATACGAATTCCAACATCATTCAGAACCACGACATCCATGCAATGAATGTCAACTTGGTGGCGATGCACTCAAGGAAAAGCCCATATCATAATCTGCCGCGGCATGATTATAATTCCTGTCTGACTTGCTCGGTAAACAAACAGGGATGCTCCTTCATACAAAAGGCCCTCCAGCATCAGATGGATCTTGGATGGATCCAGGACTACCATGATAGAAATCCTTATCATATCAACATGATTCAAATCTTTGATATTAGTCTGATGAATACCAGTTTGGTGGAGTTACATGCCAGGGAGGTCCAACTTGGTTTTCTCACTTCACATAATTATCTAAGCTGTAAAGGATGTTGTGAGAGTAACCAAGGGTGCGCTCTCGCTCAGAGAACTTTACAACACTTGTTAAACCACTGGTGGCTTCCAATCTATCTGAATGAAGACACGCAACAAATCAGTGTGCTTAATGGAAACCCTACTCGCCGTCCAAGTCAGGATGTTCGATCTATGGAAACAAACCTAGTAAGGTTGCACTGCATTCAAAGCGGGAGTGGCCAGGTGCCACCATACAACTATGAACGTTGTAGAGTCTGCTCGGAGAATAACCAAGGATGCTACCTTGTGCGGGCAACCCTTCAAGGTCAGTTGGATCGTAAAGATATTCACCCGTGTCCGAGTTCCGAGCCAATCAACTGGATGCCAGACTACTTCGCTGATCGTATCAAAGATGTGGTTGTAATCTCTGATCATCAACAGAACAAGGATGTTTGTACCATCATTCCTCTACTGGACGAATCAAAGGTTCTTAGCTAGGAACATATTGAAGTTACTTACGATAGTCAGAAAAATCAGAAGGCTCCTGTAGTTATCTATCTACAGGGACCGTTACCATATGAACCAGCTAAGGCGATCCCATACAAATACGGTGCAACAATAATTGAGAATGGAAAGGAAATTCCATTACCATCCATCGTGAATATTGCAGACATCAGTCGAGTAACACGGAGCGGTCGAATCTTCAACCGAGGAGTTGGAGAACCTAACAAAGAAAAGGAACTTCCGATAGAAGCTCCTGATCCACCAGTCGGTCAATCCAGTAATCCCTACCTTTCAAAGGACGATGATGAGATGCTGAAGCTCATCCTAAGGAGTGAATACAACATTGTTGATCAGCTATTATAAACCCCTTCGAAGATCTCAGTGCTATCACTTTTACTCAGTTCCGAAGCCCACAGAGAGGCTCTACAGAAAGTCTTAGAGCAGGCCTTTGTAGAACAGGATGTGTCAATACGACAGTTCGATAACATCATCTCTAACATCACTTCCTGCAACAACTTAGGATTCAGTGATGAGGATTTTCCAGAGGGGGGGAAAAGTCACAACATGGCGCTCAATATCACAGTTAACTGCCAGGACGATGCTTTAGCCAGTGTACTGGTAGACACAGGATCGACCATCAACGTTATGCCGAAGTCCACTTTAATGCGACTATCATTCAAAGGGTCCCCGATGAGGAGCAGTGAGGTCATTGTCAAAGCATTTGACGGGTCTCGGAAAGCAGTTATCGGCGAAGTTGACCTTCCCATAACTACCGGTCCTCACACTTTCCTAATCACTTTCCAGGTCATGGACGTCCGGGCAGCGTACAACCTTGGATACACCAAGCTGGGTCAGTCACTTCGACACTGCACTAGAAACTGAAGTTCGTCAAGAACGATCAACTCGTCACGGTCTGTGGAGAACAAGCCTTGATTGTGAGTAACCTATCATTATCTACTTGTGTAGAACCCGAGGAGGTTGTTGGGACTCAGTTCCAAGCACTTTTGGTGAGCAATGGGAATCAATCAGAGAAAGGAACCTCGATTTCCTCATACAGAGATGCTCTCGAAGTGATTGAGAATAACAATGAAAAGGATAGGGACAGCTTGTCGTTCTTACTGATAATAAAACAAAGAAGGGTCTTGGTTTTTCTGCAACCTGCACCCAGACAGCTGCTAACGATGAAAGGCTTCATCCCATTCAGGACTTCTTCCACAGTGGAGGGTTCCTTCTCCCAGTGCCTCAAGCAGTCCATACCATCAACGAGGAGGATTCCTCTGATACGAATGAGGAATGAAAGTCCTATCTTAACGAGGACGGTTATATGTCTCAGGAAGAGGTGCCTACGCCCTTTTGCTATTTTGTACAGAGTTCGAGATTTATACCGAGGTCAGATGTTGAAATGATATACGGAGATTGTGATCCGGAAGGATGTCGGGCTCCACCAAACTCATTAGAGGAAGACACTCTGATGAAGGACAACTTTGGCCACGACTATTATGGCCCAATGGATGGCCTGCCTATCTGGCAGCCGTACCCAAGAGACTTGGGGCAAGAAAATCAGCCGAACAATGATAATTAGCTGAGCGCCATTGAAAAGAATACATGCGTCCCCACCATGTCATAGGATTAACACTCAGGGTATTCAGAACCTATCCAGCACGACGATGAATTCACAAAGTTCATTGGACTAGAACTCATTAACTATGCTTTTCCCGAGGTCAACGTCATCGAAAGAGATGACTCCTCCAGTTCCAAATAAGTGTGGGACACCTTAGGACAACCAAGTGGAAAATTTGACTTCATGGTCAAATACACCGCTCCTGAAAGCTCTTGTATCAGGCTCGAAGACATCCAGCCAACTGGATGGGGAGATATACCTGAGAGCACAAATACTATGCAAAATACAACAGAGGAATCCTCCTACGACAACTCTGCCTGGGAGACAGATTCCAATGATCCTGCTCCGCCAGAAATCAGTGTTATTTTTGAAGACAAATCAA
Organism: Lathyrus tuberosus; assembly: GCA_022829125.1. Lineage (NCBI taxonomy): Eukaryota > Viridiplantae > Streptophyta > Magnoliopsida > Fabales > Fabaceae > Lathyrus > Lathyrus tuberosus. The sequence goes on along the minus strand of JALAZF010000270.1, from coordinate 6,501,216 downwards.
GGAAGGTACCAGACTTTGTGATTCACCGAGGAGTTCGCCGCCAATGGGTTGCTGTCGATGTTTCGAAGATTGTTCATAAGTTGAAGTAATTGTCGTCTTTATCTTAACCTTTCACCCTGCCCAGGTGAAAGGATGTTTTGACAGGGCTCACTTTCTGTAAATTTCCCTCTTCGCTTCGCCCAAAGCGACATAGTTTTGTTTTATAGGGCTGTAGTTTCAAGAATCGACTTGTTCATAAATAAAATAACGTTGTTCTGTGAACAAGTCGATTCTTGAAACTACGGCCCTATAAAATAACGTCGCTTTTCTCAAAAAATGGTAATCCTAAAAAATAATTCCAAATAAACAAGCAGTTTTTCAGAAAAAAACACACTGCACACACTTGCATTTTCTCTATCTCTTCTAAACACAAATCATCACATCATGCAGATTGTTTGTTTTAAACCCCGTTGAAACATACGATCTGATGCATTCTCCAAACTTTGAGTTCCCGGTATTTGGGGTTGAAGAAGAAGTTGACAACGAAATTCTAGAAGAGATCTCCCGATTACTCCGACAAGAGGAAAGGTCCATTGAACCTCACAAAGAGCCATTGGAAACGATCAACGTGGGTTCATAAAGAGAGAGAAAAGAAATTAGGATTGGGGCACTGCTCAATCCAACTGCCAAAGAGATTTTGACAAAGCTTCTCAGAGAATTTCTCGACGTGTTTGCTTGGTCCTACCAGGACATGCCAGGGTTGGATACCAGCATCGTGGAACATCATTTACCATTGAAATCGGAATGTCCGCCAGTAAAACAGAGGTTGAGACGGACTCACCCGGACATGGCCGTCAAAATCAAAGAGGAGGTACAAAAACAGATTGACGCGGGTTTCCTCGCCACGTCAGAATATCCTCAATGGTTAGCCAATATCGTACCCGTTCCAAAAAAGGACGGAAAAGTCAGAATGTGTGTCGATTACAGAGATCTGAACAAGGCTAGTCCAAAGGATGACTTTCCTTTACCGCACATTGACATGCTGGTTGACAGTACAACAAAGTTCAAAGTTTTCTCCTTCATCGATAGATTCTCGGGCTATAATCAAATCAAAATGGCGTCGAAAGACATGGAGAAAACTTCCTTCATCACCCCATAGGGTACCTTTTGTTACAAGGTAATGCCATTCGGTTTGAAGAACGCTGGGGCAACCTATCAAAGGGCCATGACTACTCTGTTTCATGACATGATACACAAAGAAATCGAGGTATATGTCGATGACATGATTGCCAAATCTAAAACAGAAGAGGAGCGTGTGACCCACCTGTCAAAACTATTTGAGCGGTTGAGAAAGTACAAACTCCACTTGAATCCCAATAAATGCACCTTCGGTGTCCGTTCAAGGAAACTCTTAGGGTTCATCCTCAGCCAGAAAGGAATTGATGTTGATCTTGACAAGGTCAAGGCCATTCAAGAAATGCCTTCTCCAAAAACTGAAAAACAAGTCAGAGGATTCCTGGGACGTTTGAACTACATCTCCAAATTCATATTCCTCATGACCGCGACGTGTGCGCCAATTTTCAAATTACTCAAAAAGAATCAGGATTGCGTTTGGACAGAGGACTGCCAAACCGCCTTTGATAGTATTAAGGAATACATGTTGAACCCACCGATTTTATCACCTCCAGTGGAAGGAAGACCACTGATCATCTACCTCACAGTCCTAGAGGACTCAATGGGTTGTGTGCTTGGTCAACAAGACGAAACCAAAAGAAAAGAGTCCGCCATCTACTATCTGAGCAAGAAATTCTCCGATTGCGAGACTCGGTACACTATGCTCGAGAAAACTTGCTGCGCTTTGGCTTGGGCAGCCTAACGTCTTCGCCAGTACATAATTCGTCACACTACTTAGTTAATCTCAGAAATGGATCCAATCAAGTTTATCTTTGAAAAACCTGCTCTCACGGGAAGAATTGCCCATTGGCAGATGTTGTTATTGGAATATGACATTGAGTACCACGCTCAGAAAGCCGTTAAGGGAAGTATTTTAGCCAATCATTTGGCTCATCAACCGATTGACGATCAGGAATCAATCAGGTTTGTCTTCCCAGTCGAAGATGTCATTTATTTGAAAATGAAAGATTGCGATGAACCGCTACCCAGTGAAGGGCCAGAACCAGGTTCCCAATGGGGACTAATCTTTGACGGAGCTGTCAATCATTATGGAAATGGAATTGGGGCAATCATCATAACACCTCAGGGTACCCACATTCCTTTCACTGCTAGACTTACATTCAAGTGCATAAACAACAAGGCCGAATATAAAGCTTGTATTATGGGTCTCGAAGAAGCGATTGATTTGAGTATTAATAACTTGGATGTATATGGCGACTCAGCCCTGGTTATCAATCAAATCAAAAGAGATTGGAACACATACCAATCCAGATTGATTCCTTACAAAGATTATGCAATAAGGTTGTTACCTTTCTTCAACAAAATCGAGTTTCATCACATCCTTCGTGATGAGAATCACATGGCTGATGCCTTAGCCACCCTTTCTTCCATGATTAGTGTAGGTCAATGGACCAACTTACCTAAGATCGACATAACGCGCCTTGAACGGCCCTTCAACCCCTTTCTCTCTAGTATATGGCATGGAGACAGTGCTCCCCATCGAAGTAAAGATCCCATCGATCAGGGTATTGATGAAAGATAAGCTAATAGAGGCTGAATGGTGTCAAAGTCGACACGATGAACTGAATTTGATCGAAGAAAAATGAATAACGGCACTATGCCACGGTCAGTTGTATCAGCAAAGAATGAAGAAGGCGTTCGACAAAAAGGTCTGACCTCGCGTCTTCAGGAAAGGAGACCTCGTGCTTAAAAAGATACAATCATTTCTCACTGATTCCCGGGGCAAATGGACTCCAAATTATGACGGCCTATATGTGGTCAAGAAAGCTTTCTCAGGCGGCGCCTTGAGACTTGCAACCATGGGCGGAGAGGAATTTTCCTACCCCACAAATGTTGATGTAGTCAAGAAATACACTACAAGAAAAATGCCATTTTACGACACTTAGGTTGCGACGGTTTATTGAAAACCGTCCTTATATATACATTACGGCGGTTACTACGGCGGTTTTTTGAAACCGCCCTTAATATTTGAAAAAAAATTACATATTACGACGGTTTTTGGAAACCGCCCTTAAAATTTGAAAAAAAAAATTACATATTACGACGGTTTTTGGAAACCGCCCATAAAATTTGAAAAAAAAAATACATATTACGACGGTTCTATTTCCAACCGCCGTAATTCTATTTTCACTACAAGAAATATATAGTTTTACAACAATCAAGTCGCGACAGTTCTTTGAAAACTGCCTTTACCCATGATTCAGGACAATTCATGAGACGGTTTCTTTCCACCGCCGTAGCTTTTTCCATGAAAATATAGGAGCACGAAAATATTTTAACCCCACTCCCTTTTTCCGCTATGTCCCGCCCTAAATCTCCAAAATATTTATTTCCTTCACTAATCCTCCCACCTTCCAAATTTTCCCCAAGTTTCTAAAACACGTGGTCTTCTATTATCAATATCCCTCAAGTATCCATCTCACGATGCTTTTCTATTCTCAATCTCCCCATGTCTCCATCTCTAAAAATTTTTGAATCTGAAGTCACTGCTACACTAATTCATAGGTATGGTCGAATCAAAGTGGCTATTTATCCTATTGAAGAATCAATCACTTCTTCGTTCACTTTCCTAATTAGTTCATGCATTGCTTCACTGATTCATAGGTATGGTCTAATCGATTGTTAGATCTTGTTGATTATTGTAGACTTGATTATTTCACACTTTGAAGTTGTCACTGAGGACAAGGTAAGCAAACCCTAGAATCCCCATAACTTGTTCGTTAAAAATAAACCTAGACACCAAAGACAAAAATAAAAGTTTTTTTTTCAAAATATGTTTGCTCTGTATGTTGATAATATTTTTCTTAAAAGAGTTGATCTTGATAATGATCACTTTTTTGGGGTTTCTTTGGATTAATTTAATTGTGTTTTCAATGACCCAAACTTTATTTATGTTTGCGTCTATGATTTTAGTTGAGGTTATGATATATGGATGCTTGAAATGGAAGCTTTAGTGATGGTAATTGTTTTTATATGAATGACCCAAGCTTTAGTTAAATAGAAACAGTTAATGGGAATTGTTTCTATTTTGTATTTGTTTTTGAAGAATGACTACCATGAAAGGGGAGTTGCTTTAATTGATTATGAGTAATGTGGTTTTTGGGGAAGATAACAAGGGTGTGTGGTTTTTAGGGAAAATAATAAGATTGTGGAAATTGTTTGTCTTGAAAATTTGCATGATTCATTTTTTGCTTAAGCATTTTCCTAATGTATCTATTTCAATATTTCTTTGTTTGGATTATTAAGAGACAGAAAAACTAGGATGGGAAGCATAATATCTTTAGGGTAAAAACCTCTTCATGATCTTCTAACAACCCAAAAATATCTATATAAGTGTATTAAGAAGCATAGTTAAGCTCAGTTAGTAATTGGATTAGAGGGCCTAAATATTATATTGACTGAAAAGCTGGTGTGTTTTTCTTTTGACATATGCAGGTTCTAGTTTGAAGGATGGTGGCAAAGAAAATGGCTTAAATGGTAAAATCAGTGGCAAGTTCTCTGCTCTTCCTACTGCATCTCCAACATGAAGATTTTCAGTTTCAAATACCTAAGAAATTCTACAAGAAGATTTCGTCTTGACAGTGTGGTGTGTGAAGGTGGATTTAACGTTGTATTAAAGGGGTGGATTGATTAGAACTCATTAAGACCGGTTTGATCGGGGACTAAAGTTGTCATTGCTGTCAAAAGCTTAACCAATAAGTTTTACGAGGACACAGTGAGTGATTGGTATGCGTCTTCTAATTGTTCACTTCTTTTCACAACAATAACATATGTTTCAGCAGCATCATAAATTGTGGAAGCATATGTTACTCTTTTCTCTTTTATGTTTATAGAAAATTATTTGGTAGATTTAAGAATTGCATTCCTGGATTAGGGAATGATGGTTACAACATTTATGGATCAATTACCAAACTGTAGTTTGATTATTGAATGGAATAACTTGGATATCATGTTTTTATAAGAAGTATCAGTGATGGCTAAACTTTTGAATTGGATAGCAATTAGCCATAAGAAACTTCTCTACAATATTAAGATTTTGTTCCATTATGCAATATCTCTTATTATTATAGAATATTAGGTGGAAACAGAGGTTTCAAAAGAGTATGCGAACACATTTGAATGTGATTACAAGGAGTATGTAAAATAGAGGTTTCAAGAGAATTGGGCAAGGGAACTTTATCTTCTAAGTTCTGATGCACATGCTCCTCTTAATGCTCCATAGGGAACATGTATTTAATTTAAATTATTTTGTTATACCGCACTGTGAAGTTAATCAATAGGGTAATTTTACAAAAAAGGTACAAAAGTGCAAGATGTCGGTCAACTTTCTTTTTTGGTTGTTAAATATATGACTGGGCTCCAAGGTTTTGATGTAGAAAACTATTTTGATTACTAATTTTTATTCTGTTTTATTAGATTGTAATATATTTAAGGTCTAAGTGTGGTCTATTCATTTCTTTGTAAACAAGATAGAGGTTCATTCCCCTATCTCCGTAAAAGGAAATTTGAAAAGGGATTTTGTGGTAGGATACAATGATATAGGTTCATTCTCGTTAGTAGTTTCTCATTTTCAGTGTTGCATGTGGTTTTCCCTCTAATTTTTTTGGTATAATGATGCAGGTTACCGTTGTTAAAAATGAAGAAGTTGGCAATTCTGTGTCAACTGTTGTGTTAAGAGGAAGTACTGATAGTATACATGATGATATTGAAACAGCATTTGATGATGGAGTGAACACTTACAAGGTAATTATTGATGTTGCATGTTTTTATCGCTTTACCAAGTTGATTGTATTGTACCTTAACCCCCTAGAAAATTGTATTTAAAAATAGTAATACTGATTTGTTTTATTTTATGCAACTATTTATCAGGCCATGTGCAGGGATAGTCGTATTGTGCCTGGAGATGCTGCAACTGAAATTGAGTTAGACAAGAGGGTGAAAGAATTTTCTTTCAAGGAGACATGGTAAGTTGTATTTCCCTTTAACTTTTCTTTGAGTCTCCTATTGGATAATAGTATGGTCTAAATAGGGGTTATGAGTGGGGTCAACCCTCACCTTAAAAGTCGGTTTTGTTGTATTGAGTTAGGGCCACCTAGGTCACACTTTAAAAGTCTAAATTGATACAAAGCCTAAATTAAGTAAAATCTGAACATTATTTATAAAAAGTCTAAATTGATAATTAAAACAAGATACGGTAGTCTTTCCCTTTCATCCATCCATTTACTACTAAATAATTAAAATTGATGTAATCAAATTGAGCATCTTCAATGAGTAAAGATCCTCTCCATTTCTCAAAAAAATAGAGATGTCCATTAATAATGTTAAGGTGTCATCTTTGTCATACACTTGCTTCGGTAAGCTTTAATGGGCAAGAAAAGTGTCATTTTACTTTGGGATTTTGTTTATGAAAGTATTTTGGAACTTAATTTACATATACCATTTTAGTGGTAAAACTTTAGTATAGTTGAAGTTATAGAAAATAGAATATCATGTCCTCATAATTAGTTTGTTAGAGTAGAGAGACAGATTAAAGAGACAATGATAATGATGTTATTTGTTATAGTTATCACTGTTACTAACTTGTTTGTTGCAACCTGTTTTACAATTTGTTGCAACCTGTTTTACCAGTTTGAGCAACCTGTTTTACACTATGTCCCTTCTGTTTTGAGTGTTTCAATCATCTTGCTATTTGCTGCAACCTGTTTTACAACCTGTTTTGAGTGTTTCAATCAGCTTTCTGTTTACTGGACATTCTGTGTTTTCTGAATTTATTTCAATCATATGTTGTTTTGGAGGGGTTGAGTAGTATCCTTATCAGTTTGGAGTAGTTTTGGTTTAATGGATGCATTATTTGTTATTTTTTATCCTTTTAGTTGTTGTCTTTTAGCCTGTTCGGTGTTGATGTTGTGGTTGTCATTCAAAATTGTTGGCTATCTGTAAATGCAGCTTGGTCAGGTCTATCTTTGGTTAGTGGCAACAGTGGTGATTTTAGCGAATAGGCTGATAGTGGTGGCCTGCTCTAATTTTTGTCCTGCTATTTTGGAGTTTGATCTGGTGAACGTTAATTGTCAGCGGCAGTTTTGGAGGTGTTTGTGTTCTTTACGCTATGAATTTGATGATGTACTTTAACATCATTGACAGCATTATCTCAAGTTTCTACATGGCGCATCTATTGGAATCGGTATGATGAACAATTCCAACTTAGTTCTACTTATATTATCATGGCTGATATTTCTTTATACTGGTTTGGTATTGCGAGAGAACATATTGAGAGTAAATGGAAGTGATATCCGTCCATGGTACAGTCTTCAATTGGAATATTTGCTTATAGCTGGTTACCGTCTTACTGCAATGACATTCTATGAAGAGGTTGATATTGCTGTATCGCCCTTTTTCTGCAACTTTATGATTTTATTTCTCTTCTGTAGTTTCTTTGGGTGGGGGAACTTGCCATTCTTTCAGTTCTGAATTTTTTTGTCCATTACATGTTTCAGTAAACAATTTGAAAATGTTGTAGTTACACTCCCAGTGATTGTATTGTATGGATCTGGAATCACTTAAATATAGTCATATTATAGTATGTTTGGAGAGTGTTAGGCTATTTTATTTTAAATGGTTTTGTTCTAGTAGGAACCTTAATGTTAATGAGGAAGCCTTCAGACGGTATCTTCTACTTGAATTGGGTAGGGCAGTTTATAGACGGTATCTTCTACGTGAAAAATTGAGTGCAGATTTTTTTTTTAAATATTTGCAACTTGCGGCGGTTCAAACCGCCACAATATACCTTAGATTTTTTTTTTAAAAATATTTGCAAATTGTGGTGGTTCAAATCGCCACAATATACCTTCGTAATCAACAATTCATTAAGCAAATTAAGACGGTTGAAAACTGTCACAATATGGAGATTACGTCAGTTAGCTACCCGTCGTGAAAATAATGACGGTTTGTACGACAGTTTTCACAACCGTCACAATACGGCCTCGCGACGCACGTTTCTGCGACAGTACTGAAATCGTCGTAACTTACAAATTGCGACGGTTCTAACCGTCATAATCTGCCAAAATGAACCGTCGCAATTTGCCAATTTTCTTGTGGTGATACTTCGTCTAAATTAAAAAAAAAACGTCTCGGTGGATTGAAAACCCGAAAGGGCGGTCCAGGAAAAAATTAGATACATAATAAAAAAATCATCCCGATGGATTGGAAATCTCAAAGTACAATCCAGGCAAAAGTTAGGGATAATGGCAAGTAACTACATCCAGCAGGGGCAAATCCCCTAGTAGCAGTCTGCCATCCATCAGAAAACTCCAGTTAAGGTCATCTTCGACAGAAGCTCAGGATGTCCCGAATTCAAAGATGGTAGAAGGATAGTGGTCGTTAGGTTTCAATGTAGCCCTTTTACCTTAAATTACCATTTTCAAACTTTGTAAATACTCCATGGAATCACGCGTTTGGTTGATTTCCATCCTATCAATAAAATTTAAGCCCTTGCGCTTTTGTTTGCAATTCTTATTTGTTTTAGCTTTACAGAACGACATTTTAACATGATCAACGATTCTTGAAATGAAACAAAAACGAATTTACTTGTCAAACTTTTCTACTTTTAAAATAAAGATGGCAATTTCTTTTGACTATTGAACATCGAAAGAACATCGATCGCTTCGCCAGAAGTAATCGAACTTCAAAGTGCAGAATCAACGTAATCCTTCTAAACCATTGCGCCTGAACGAAAGATCAATTATGTCAGATGCAAATACTCCATCTGACATCTTCGGCAGAGTTCTTACATCCTAAGCCTGACCAACAGTTGTTCCCCGCAGGGACTATTTCTCCTAAGCAAGGTAGAATTGCTATCTTGAACCAACGGTATTCTTCGTCCCTCGCAGTGGCCGAGTATCCAGTCGTGTTCATCTATTAGTCTGTATATCATGTCAGTTTTGTCAGCATATACATACATGCATCATGCAGTATTGATTTACATTCATATTCATATTGCATCACTATCACTCTAGTCGGTCTTGTCGCCTAGTGATAAAAGTCTTCATAATCGAGTTGTCAGTTCTTTCCTCGTCGGGAAATGTTGCGTCTGAACAATCTCTCTCCTCTAGTTTATTTCTGGATTAGAGTTGGCCCTTGACCACTTTGATAACTTAAACTTCTGAGAAAACCAGAGAAACTTTCGGCAAATGTCACTCTTCGCCATTGACGATGATATCTTCGCTTTCCCGGATTAAGGAAAATCCCCAGAGAAAGCCTCTTAATCAGAGATTCGACAATACAACAGTTTTTCTCCAAAAAATCCGCTGACAAAAAGGTCATCAGCACCTCAAAATTGGATCACATCATATGGAATTTCTCCGATAAGATCTCTGAGAAAAGTATGATGTAATATCCCCAAGCGAAAGCAGTCTCTCAAGAGACTCGTTTTCCCCGATAGAGTCAACAAATGGCATCTCCAACAGAGAAGTTTGTACTCCTCTACAATTCAGACAGATGGGTTCCCCAGCAAGTCTGACATCAACAGTTTTCCCATCAAATGGCATCTCCCCAGGAAAATTCGGCGAGAAGTTTGAGGAAAACCGCTATGCATAGCGTCCATTGTCAAGAAAGTTTATTGATAAAAGAAACTAAGACCAGTTCCTTGGTAGGATACCAGGATTGAGGGGAAGTTTATATCAGAAACTAAGACTAGTTCCTTGGTAGGAAACCAGGATCGAAGGGAAGTTAATATCAGAAACTGAGACCAGTTCCTTGGTAGGAAACTAGGATCGAGGGGAAGTTTACATCAGAAACTGAGACTAGTTCCTTGGTAGGAAACCAGGATCGAGGGGAAGTTTGTATCAGAAACTAAGACCAGTTCCTTGGTAGGAAACCAGGATCGAGGGGAAGTTTTTACCTTTTCTAAGCATCATCGCTTAGCAAAATAAGATGGATGAGCGAACTACCATTCATAACCACGATCAAAATTTCGGGTATTCCGATATTTAATCCTCTTGCACCCCGAATGCCCGAATACCTTCGCCATTCACACCTTCGGGTCCAAGAAGATTAAATAGGGGCATCTGTCATACCCCAAATTTTGACCACTAATATTTCCCATCATTGTGCAAATCATCATCACAATATGGATGAACCATCAGTCTCCCCAAAGATGGGTGAGCACTCACTACAAATAATAATTAGGGTTTCAAGCCCTCTTTGAGCCTTAGACAAAGGATCAATCAAGGAATGACATGATCTTCAACTTGTCTAACCTCTCAAACATCCATAATGGATCAAGAGGACTCCCACAGGAAGAATCAAACACAATGTTGCAGCATTCCAGGTGGATTAAGCCTTAAGATCGCTAGTGTTACCAAATTAGGATTTGGTCGACCAGGGCCTTCAGATGGAAATTTTCCTCTGGGCATGAGTCAATGCTTCAAATAATAACCTAATATACTCCATGGGACATCATAGACCCAATCATCAAGTTAATTTTGACCTCAGGGGATGCATTCATCAAAAATCAGAAATTAGGGTTTCTTGACCTAATTCACCTCCCAAGTTGACTTTTGGGACAAATCATGAGCCAAGACTCAAGAGAGGATTTGAGGGTCTCTAATAAACAACCTTGATCCATTTACAACAATGGATTGATCCAAGAAGCTTGGTTCCCAAGTTTCAGGTTCATCAGAACCACAGTTAGGGTTTCGCGGAAAAAGTCAACTGTACCTTTGACTTTTGACTAGGACATGCTCCCAAACCCTAGGACATGATTCAATACACCCTATAACACCTATGAAATCAATCCATAAAGTTTGATTTAGGTCAAGGACTTGATTTCATAAAGGATCGCACAGTTTGGAATTCATCTGATAAAAAGTCAACTGTGCGCAAAAGTCAAAGTTTGACTTTTTGATTTTTTTGGTCAATTATGGTTCCTTAACCCTAAAATGATGTTAATGTGTGATTGGAATCATCATTCATCAAGAAAAATCAAGAAAAGTGGGATAACTTGTAAAAGGGGTAACCATAAAAACTTAGAAATGTTTCTAAGTTATGAAACAAAGTGGCTAGGGTACCAACTTTGGAGGATCATAACTCCTAAACCACAAGGCCATTTTTCCCCATTCAAAGCTGGATTTCTAGCTCTCATGGCCCTCTACAAAATCTTCAAACACAACTCATTCCAATTCCTCATGGATTTTAAGTTATGGAATGATCAAAATCACAAAAAGTGAAAATGTCACTTTCTTCCAACACTTAGTGAAATTTTTACTAAGTCAGAATCTGTCTTACTTTTTTCAAAATGTAGGGGCATTTTTCACTTGGATCCAAAAAGTATCAAAACCAATTATGATCAAACAGTTGTTGTATCATATGAGGGCTTTCCAAAATGGCCAAGAACTCCATCAAATTCAACTTAGGTCATGAGATATGACCATGCCAATATGCCTTGCTGCAAACTGTCATGGCAAGGCAGATTTGGGAGTTTTGCTCGATTTGCTCAAATTTTGCAAAGGGCAAGTAAATCTATCCATATGAACACCTCAAGGGGGGACCAAGGAGGGACAAAACCTGATCCATAAGCCTCCCAAGTCTTTTGAACCAAAAGCAGCATGCCAAACCTAGAAATCCCTAAAGAGGGGACAAGACTCCAATTTTGGTTTGGAGCATTTAATGGATGCACCAAGGTGGCATGGACTGGGCCATTTCCAACTGAATTCAGTCAAGACTTATCCAAGACCAAAGGAACCAGCAGCCTGTGCCCTAACCTCTAGTCAATGGCTAGAGGAGAATTGGATTCTCATTGATCAACATTGGCTAAACCTCTGCTGCAGTTTCCATTCAGTATTGCAGCAAAAACAAACTTGCTCTACTATAATAGAGCTCAATTGTGTTCAGTTTGAGTACACCAAAGCACTACAACACTTGCTTTCCTCAAAATCTCTTTCTCTTGGAAAAAATACCTTCTTTAGCAAGGTAACTCTTAGTTTTTGAGTTAGAGAGCAATTCCACCACAGCTCATGATCCAAACACATCCAATATGTCATATCTAAGCTGTCCAAACTCTCACAAGTGACCTGTAACACCAAAATCACAAAGTCACCTCTCAAAACCTCAAAAATAGGACTTTTGTGCATTTTTCAAGCCATGTTTTGATTCATCACTTTCCAAACCAGATAAAACCTCAAACACACTCCAAATATCACCCTTGAACTATCCCAAATGGTTCCCCCCGTCTGGAACACCATTTGAGAGAGTTGCTATTTTGGCCACTTTTGCCCCTTTTGCAAGAAAGAGCTCAAACTTGTTCCTGAGGTTTCCAGCTGATTCCAACCATCCTAAAAGCTTCTAAGGGATCATTTGAGGTTGTTCAAAGCATCAAATCATTTCTGGAACAAAGCCTTTGGCAGATTGCACAAAAGCTCCAAAAAGAGGTAAGAATCACAACTTGGATTCTTTGAATCATGCTTTATTTTGATGTCCACTGATCATGCATTTCTTATACATCTTATATGTGTTGTGTTTGCACCAATTTATCATGTAATTCATGCTTGTACCAAGAGATGGCAATGAAAATGCAAATCATGGCCTATTTCAAAACCACTACCGGGTTTTTCAATAGGAGTATGATCTGAAAAAAAAACACCACCACCATTGGATTCCTTGTGAAATTCTAGGCAGGATAAACCTAAATTTTGTCCCAATCCCTGGAGAAATGAGAAAGTTATGGCCTTCACGTTTTCAACCAAAATCTTGCCTTGCCTTGCCTTGGGCCAGGCCAAAAACAAGGCAAGCCTTGTATATTTGTGGTTGTATTTTAATCAACGGATGTATCACCACCCCAGTGGTAAGGCGCGGGCCCTATACATAAGAGGTATGGGGTTCGAATCCCCCTCGCCCCAGATCCTCTTTTTTTCTATTTTTTCCACTTTTTTATTGTTTTTCTTATTATTTTTAATGATTTGAAAAATTAATAACTCTATCAATTTTAATTATTTTTTATTGGTTCTTTTTGCAAAAAATCACAAAAATGTTGAAATATTTTATTCCACAAAAAAACCAAATTTATATTAGTTATTTAATATAATTAGTATTTTTGTGAATAAATTCCTTTTTAATTGTTTTTAAACATTTAAAAGTGAATATTTACTTTGAAATTCAAAATCAAATGAGTATAATTCATCTTGTGATTAAAACCTCATTTTTTCAAACCTTAAACAAAAATCACAAGTGGTTTATTCAAATTAATTTACTATTTTTATCATTTTATTTGATTTTCTTTAAATATTTACTTTTAATGGAAAACAAAATTAGGGTTTCTTTGATTTTCACCCTCACAAATCATTTTCAAACACTCATGGGCTTCTATTAGAGTGTAAGACCCATCCCCATTGTAAATACACCACTTTTTGGGCCTCAGTCACTGTATAAGTCCCATTGTATTTTCAAAAACAACGGCGCGATCGTCGCCTTTTTTAACAAAACCCCTGGGCCTCTCCTTGAGCTGTAAGCCCCACCACTTGTACAAAAATAAATTATTGGGCCTATAATAGAGTGTAAGACCCAACCCCTTTTTTTAACCAAAACTTTTTGGGCCTCAATGTATTGTATAAAACCCAGTATGTTAAAGAAACCTCGGCGCGATCGCCAATTCAAAAAAAAACAAATCATCTGGGCCTACCCTCGTGTTATAAGCCCCATTCTTTTTCTTTAAACACCTTTGGGCCTCTTAAGAGAGTGTAAGTCCCATCCCTTTGTACAGAAAACCTTTTTGGGCCTCAGTCACTTGTATAAGTCCCTGTACAATTTCAAACAATAGTGCAATCACTGATAAATCCTTGGGCCTCTCCTTGAGCGGTAAGCCCAACAACCTTTTTAAAGAAATTTCTCCTTTGATTTTGAATATAATATTGTTATCAAAGCTTTCTTTGTTGAACAAACTAACAAAACAGCATGGAAGCTCTACAACCGAGTAAGTGTTTACCCGCTTTCTTTATCCGCTTTCATATATATAATTGTGTTGTGGGGCTGCTCACTGTAAGTATTCTTTCACAAACTTTTATATATTTGTTAAATATCAACTATGTAATACTAGTATATTTATTTAGAGTTTTCCCCGGTAACTACGCCTAGCACTAGGTAAAGCCCTGTTGGTCACTCTTAAATACAAACAAAACTAGATCCCCATAGGATTACCAGACACAGTCTTCCCTCCTCTTGGGGTTAAACAATATGGAGACATGAAAGGCAGCATTCTCGGTGAACCCTTTCTCAGACTTTCAATCTTAAAAATCATCAAAGAGACTCTACTCCCCAGGGATGATCTTTTCTCCGTGAATGGCATCTCTTGCGTTTCTTCCAAATTCTCGGACTTTCCTGGCTTGATCTATTCTCGGTGAATGGCATGTCTTGAACTTCTTGGGGTTTGGGGACCCACAAGCTTCTTAAAAGCATCCCCGCCTCCTCTTGGGCGTTGTACAAGGACCCTTCGGCTTCTTAAAAGCTCTCATGCCTTCTCTTGGGCTTAGTACAAGGACCCAGAGACCTCTACAGGTATAGGAACTGAACCTAATCATCAATTTGCTAGAGCTGTCTTTCTGAGTCAAGTGTCAGACCTGTTAATGGGTTGACCTTCATCCCTTAACATACCAGCCTTCTCCTGGGCATCGTATAAAGATCATTCACTACCTGAGAATCGATTTCTCAAAACACCAGTAGACTTGGACAGTCTCAATATCCTTTGGATTTTCCATTTCCTTAAAGATCAGGAAATAACCCTGATCCTCTGATTAATTCCAAAGCACAACAATACCTTTAATCGTTCCCTTTATAAGAACTAATTTTCTCTTTTATCCAACATATTGGACCTATCACTAAACTGAAATAGTCACCAGCACAATAGCCTCCTCTTGGGCTTTGTACAATGATTCTCCCCAGCGGAGCTAACCTTTTCCCAGTCTCTTATTGAGTATAAAAGATTCTCTTGTTGGGTCAAACCTATTTAGCCTCCATCTCGGACTTCGTACGAGATAAAAATCACTCTCTTGTTGAGTATAAAAGACTCTCTTGTTGAGTCACTTCTGTCTCAGCCTCCATCTCGGGCTTCGTACGAGATACAAAATCACTCTCTTGTTTAGTATAAAAGACCCTCATGTGGAGTCAAAACCTTTTAGCCTCCGTCTCGGGCTTCGTACAAGACACATATAAAAGCACTCTCTTGTTGAGTCAGTCACTTGTCATCACTCTCTTGTTGAGTCAACCCCTTTTAGCCTCTCTCTCGGGCTTCGTACGAGACCCATAAAAACACCCTCTTGATGGGTCAATAGCCTCCTCTTAGGATTTGTATAAGAAAACCCCGGTTGTGTCAATCAACCTTTTAGCATCAAAATCTGTGCCTTGCTCACAGTATACAAATATCAACAACTCCTTTTCCTTCATCTAATTGCTGTAAGTGACAAGCCTCTGGATTATTTACATCCACGCCACTGTCCCTCTTTTAGCATGAGAAATTCCTAAGGAAAGATGGCATTGCTCAAAACTGAGTTAAAGTCTTCTCCTTCAGGTTAAAAATCCCCTATAAAGGAAATTATGGAATTGTTGGATTCACACATCCCAGTTAAAGTAATTCTCCTTTATAATCAGTCACCCAACAGTTGTGACAAATAGACCAAATATCCCCCTTTAGAGATGACAAATTCTCTCTAAAGTCAAAACCATTCAGCTTCACATCTTGGGCTTTGAACAAGATACAAACCACATTTAGCTTTACGTCTTAGGCTTTGAACAAGACACCAAAACAACCTTTTTTTTCCTCCCATAGAATAGGAGGAACTACGATCGCTCTGATTTCCCTGTTTCGTTAAACTGGAATACATAGGCATAAGATTGGAAAAATCTTAGCGAGCATCAACCCAAAAGCATCAAATCTAAACACATTAACATCTTACCTCACAAATAGTCCAGGCACTCTATTTTTTTAACAAAATAACCTAAGAGAAACCCACAATCTTAATAGCATCTGTAAACCAACAGTCGTCTATTTAAACTCAGTATGCAAGCAGAGTTAATTGGAGACATCTATTTCCCTTCCTTAATCAGCTTAACAGGATAAAAAATGAATCAAACTGTAGTACCCCAAAGCGATAGTGCTTCGCAACCACGCAAAAATTTGCGCTACAATGAGTTGTGATGGAATTGCTCCCTAACTCAAAAACTCAGAGTTACCTTACTAAAGAAGGCATTTTTGCCAAGAGAAAGAGATTTTGAGGAAAGCAAGTGTTGTAGTGCTTTGGTGTACTCAAACTGAGCACAAATGAGCTCTATTTATAGTAGAGCAAGTTTGTTTTGGCTGCAATAGTGAATGGCAACTGCTGCAGAGGTTTGGCCAATGTTGATCAATAGGAATCCAAGTCTCCTCTAGCCATTGACTATAGGTTAGGGCATAGGCTGCTGGTTCTCTAGTTCTTGGATCATCCTTGACTGAATTCAGTTGGAAAAGGCTCAGTCCATGCCACCTTGGTGCATCCATTAAATGCTCCAAACCAAAATTGGAGTCTGGTCCCTCTTTTAGGCATTTCTAGGCTTGGCATGCTAATTTTGGTTCCAAAGACTTGGGAGGCTGGTGGATCAATGTTTGTCCATCCTTGGTCCACCCTTGAGGTGTTCGATGGATAGATTTGCTTGCCCTTTGCAAAATTTGAGTAAATCGAGCAAAATGCACAAATCTGCCTTGCCATGACAGTTTGCAGCAAGGCATATTGGCATGGTCATATCTCATGGCTTAAGTGGAGTTTTCATGGAGTTCATGGCCATTTTGGAAATCCCTCATATGATACAACATATGGGTGATCATAGTTGGTCTTGATACTTTTTGGATCCAAGTAAAATATCCCCCTACTTTTGGAAAAAAAAACAAGACAGATTCTGACTTATTGAAAATTTCACTAAGTGTTGGAAAAAGTGACATTTCATGTTTTCAGCCATTTTGATCATTCCATAACTCAAAATCCATGATGAATTGGAATGAGGTGTAGTTGAAGCTTTTGTAGAGGGCCATGAGAGCTACAAATCCAGCTTTGAATGGGGTAAAATGGCCTTGTGGTTTAGGAGATATGATCCTCCAAATCACACATTAACATCATTTTGGAGTCAAAGAACCATATTTGTGAAAAATCTCAGAAAGTCAAAGTTTGACTTTTGTGCACAGTTGACTTTTTGCCAACTGAATTCCAAATTGTGTGATCCTCTATGAAATCAAGTCCTTGACCTAAATCAAACTTGATGGACATGTTCCATGGGTGTTATAGGGTGTATTGAATCATGTCCCAAGGTTTGGGAGCATGCCTGGGTCAAAAGTCAAATGTACAATTGACTTTTTCCGCGAAACCCTAATTGTGATTCTGATGAAATTGAAATTGTTGATCAAGCTTCTTAGGTCAATCCATGGTTACAAATGGATCAATGTAGTTTATTAGGGACCCTCAAATCATGTCTTGAGGTCATGGGTCATGTTTTGTCCCAAAGGTCAACATAGGGGTGAATTAGGTCAAGAAACCCTATTTCCTGATTTTTGGTAAATGCATCTCCTGAGGCCAAATTGACGTGATGATTGGGTCCATGAGGTCCCTTGGAGTATATCAGGATATGCTTTGAAGCATTGCCTCATGCCCAGAGGAAAATTTCCATCTGGAGGCATGGTCGACCAAAACCCTAATTTGGTGACACTGGCGATCTTGAGGCTTGATCCACTTGGAATGTTGCAGCCTGGTGCTTGATTCTTCATGTGGGAGTCCTCTTAATCCATTATGGATGTTTGAGAGGTTAGACAACTTGAAGATCATGTCATTCCTTGATTGATCCTTTGCCTAAAAGCTCTGAGAGGGCTTGAAACCCTAAGTCTGATTGTAGTGGATGCTCACCCATCTTTGGGGAGACTGATGAGGTATGATGGTCCATCCATATTGTGATGATGATTTGCACAATGATGGGGAATCTTAGTGGTCAAAATTTAGGGTATGACAGATGCCCCTATTTAATCTTCTTGGACCCGAAGGTGTGAATGACGAAGGTATTCGGGCATTCGGGGTGCAAGATGATTAAATATCGGAATACCCAAAATATTGATGGTGGTTATGAATGGTAGTTTTCCCATCCATCTTCATTTGCTAAGCAATGATGCTTAGAAAAGGTAAAAAAAACTTCCCCTCGATCCTGGTCTTCAGCGAGGGAACTGGTCTCAGTTTCTGATGTAAACTTCCCCTCGATCCTGGTTTCCTACCAAGGAACTGGTCTCAGTTTCTGAAATAAACTTCCCCTCGATCCTGGTTTCCTACCAAGGAACTAGTCTTAGTTTCTGAAATAAACTTCCCCTCGATCCTGGTTTCCTACCAAGGAACTGGTCTCAGTTTCTAAAATAAACTTCCCCTCGATCCTGGTTTCCTACCAAGGAACTGGTCTTAGTTTCTGAAATAAACTTCCCCTCGATCCTGGTTTCCTACCAAGGAACTGGTCTTAGTTTCTTTTGTCAACAAACTTTCTTGACAAGGGACGCTATTCGTAGCGGATTTCCTCAAACTTCTCACCGAACTTTCCTGTGGAGATGCCATTTGATGGAAAAAGTTTCGATGTCAGACTTGCTGGAGACCCCATCTGTCTGAGCTATAGAGGTGTACAAACTTCGCTGTTTGAAGATGCCATTTGTGGACTCTACCGGGGAAACACGAGTCTCTTGAGAGACTGTTTTCTGCTTGGAGGTGTTACATCATACTTTTCTCGAGATCTTCTCGGAGAAATGCCATGTGATGTAATCCAATTTTGAGGTGCTGATGACCTTTTCGTCAGCGAATTTTTTCGGAGAAAAACTGTTGTATTGCCGAATCTTTGATTAAAAGGCTTTCCCTAGGGATTTTCCTTGATCCGAGAAAGCGAAGATATCATCTTCAATGGTGAAGAGTGAGGTTTGTCGAAAGCTCTCTGGCTCTTCAGAGGTTCAAGTTATCGAAGTGGTCAAAGAACCACCTTCAATCCAGAAATAAACTGGAGGAGAGATCGTTTAGATGATTCATTTCCTGACGAGGAAAGAACTGATGACTCGGTTGAGAGGACTTTTATCACTAGGGAAGAAGACCGACTAGAGTGATAGTGATGCAATATGAATATGAATGTGAATCAATAATGCATGATGTATGTATGTTTATGCTGAGAAAACTGACACGACATACAGACTAACAGATGAACATGACTGGATACTCGGCCACTGCGGGGGATAAAAAGTATCACTGGTCTAGAAGTAGCAATTCTGCCTTGCTTAGGAGAAGTAGTCCTCGTGGGGAGCTACGTTGGTCGGGCTTAGGAGATAAGAACTCTTCCGGGGGTGTCTGATGAAATATTCGCATCTGACACAGCTGATCCTTCATTCAGGTGCACTGGTTTAGAAGGAGTACTTCGATTCTGTACTTTGAAGTTCGATTACTTCGGGAGGAGCGATCGATGTTCTTTCGATGTTCAACAGTCAAAAGAAATTTCCATCTTTATTTTAAAAGCAGAAAAAAGTTTGACAAGTAAATTCATTTTTGTTTTATTCCAAGAATCCTTAATCGTGTTAAGATGTCGTTCTGTATAGCTAAAACAAAATAAGAATTGCAAACAAAAGCAATAGGGCTTGAATTTTATTAATAGGATGGAAATCAGCCAAGCGCGTGATTCCATAGAGTATTTACAAAGTTTAGAAAATGGTAATTTAAGGGAAAAGGGCTACATTGAAACATAACGACTGTTATCCTTCTACCAACTTTGAATTCGGGACATCCTGAGCTTCTGTCGAAGATGACCTTGACTGGAGTTTTCTGATGGATGGCATGACTGTTGTTGAGGGATTTGCCCCATTGTTGGACGTAGTTACTTGCCATGAATCCCTAATTTTTGCCTGGATTGTACTTTGAGATTTCCAATCCACCGAGATGATTTTTTGATTATGTCTCTAATTTTTGCCTGGACCGCCCTTTCGGGTTTTCAATCCACCGAGACATTCTTTTTTCTCTTTTTTATTTTATTTTATTTTATTTATTTAGGTGAAGTATTTCTTGACTACGTCAACATTCGTCGGGTAGGCAAATTCCTCTTCGTCCATGGTTGCAAGTCTCAAGGTGCCGCCTGAGAAGGCTTTCTTGACCACATAGGGGTCGTCATAATTTGGAGTCCATTTGCCCTGAGAATCAGTGAGGAATGATTGTATATTTTTTAGCACAAGGTATCCTTTCCTGAAGACGCGAGGTTGGACCTTTTTGTCGAAGGCCTTCTTCATTCTTTGTTGATACAACTGACTGTGGCATAGTGTCGTTACTCGTTTTTCTTCGATCAGATTTAGTTCGTCGTGTCAACTTTGACACCATTCAGCTTCTGTTAGCTTAGCTTCCATCAATACCCGGATTAATGGGATCTCTACTTCTATGGGGAGCACTGCCTCCATGCCATCTGCTAGAGAGAAAGGGGTTGCCCCTGTTGAAGTGCGGACAGATGTACGATAATCATGAAGAGAAAAAGGTAGCATTTCGTGCCAGTCTTTGTAGGTTACAACCATTTTTTGAACAATCTTCTTGATGTTCTTGTTATCCGCTTCTACCGCTCCATTCATTTTGGGTCGGTAGGGAGATGAGTTATGGTGTTCGATTTTGAACTCAGCGCACAACTCTTTCATCATCTTGTTGTTCAAGTTAGATCCATTATCAGTAATGATCTGGCTTGGAACACCATAACGGCAAATGATATTGTTTTTGATAAATCGGACCACCACTTGTCGGGTTACATTAGCGTACGACGCTGCTTCGACCCACTTGGTGAAGTAATCAATGGCTACCAGGAAGAACCGATGTCTGTTTGAGGCCTTGGGCTCAATCATGCCAATCATGTCGATTCCCCATATGGAAAAAGGCCACGGGGAAGAAAGGACCTTAAGATGCATTGGCGGTACATGGATTTTGTCTGAGTATATCTGACACTTATGTCACTTCCTTATGTACTTATAGCAATCGGTTTCCATTGTCAATCAATAGTACCCCACTCTTAGAATTTTTCTCGCCATTGTATGTCCGTTGGCATGAGTGCCAAAGGATCCTTCAAGAATTTCTTTTATCAGCGTGTTTGCTTCTGGTCTATATACGCATCGGAGCAAGACCATGTCAAAATTTCTCTTATAGAGTGTATCACCACTCAGGAAGAAGTTACCTGCCAGTCTTCTGAGGGTTTTTCTGTCTTTCCTTAGTGCCCCAGGAGGGTACTCTTGTTTTTTAAGGAAGCATTTGATATCGTGATACCAAGGTTTGTCGTCTATGACTGCTTCAATCGTGAAGATGTAAGCGACCCATTCAAGTCGCATTATGTCGATCTTAGGTAGGTCGCAACATTGACCTATACTAATCATGGAAGAAAGAGTGGCTAAGGCATCAGCCATGTGATTCTCTTCACGAGGGATATGATGAAACTCGACTCTGTTGAAGAAGGGTAACAACCTTCTTACGTAATATTTGTAAGGAATCACTCCTGATTGGTATGTGTTCCAATCTCCTTTGATCTGATTGATAACCAGGGCTGATTCGCCATATACATCCAAGTTCTTGATCCTTAAGTCGATCGCTTCTTCGAGACCCAAGATACAAGCTTCGTATTCGGCCTCATTGTTTGTGCACTTGAACGTAAGTCGGGTGGTGAAAGGAATGTGGGTACCCTGAGGTGTTACGATAATTGCCCTAATTCCATTTCCGTAATGATTGACAGCTCTGTCAAAGATTAGCCCCCATTGGGAACCTGGTTCTGGCCCTTCACTGGGTAGCGGTTCATTGCAGTCTTTCATTTTTAGATACATGACATCTTCGTCTGGGAAGTTAAATCTGACTGATTCTTGATCGTCAATCGGTTGATGAGCCAAATGATCGGCTAAAACACTTCCCTTAACGGCTTTCTGAGCGTGGTATTTGATGTCATATTCTGATAACAACATCTGCCAACGGGAAATCCTTCCCGTGAGAGCAGGTTTTTCAAAGACGTACTTGATTGGATACATTTCAGAGATTAACCAAGTAGTGTGACGAATCATGTACTGGCGAAGACGTTTGGCTGCCCAAGCCAGAGCACAACAAGTTTTCTCGAGCATAGTGTACCGAGTCTCGCAGTCCGTGAATTTCTTGCTCAAATAGTAAATGGCAGACTCTTTCCTTTTGGTTTCTTCTTGTTGGCCAAGTACACAACCCATTGAGTCTTCCAAGACTGTTAAGGAAATTATTAGGGGCCTTCCTTCCACTAGAGGTGAGAGAATTGGTGGGTTCAACAGGTATTCCTTGATAATATTGAAGGCGGTTTGACAGTCTTCTGTCCAAACACAATCCTGATTCTTTTTGAGTAATTTTAAAATCGGCGCACATGTCGCAGTCATGAGGAATGTGAATCGGGAAATGTAATTCAAATGCCCCAAGAATCCCCTGACTTGTTTTTTGGTCTTTGGAGAAGGCATCTCTTGAATGGCCTTGACCTTGTCAGGATCAACCTCTATTCCTTTCTGGCTGACGATGAACCCTAATAGTTTCCCTGAATGGACACCTAGCGTGCACTTGTTGGGATTCAAGCGGAGTTTGTACTTCCTCAACCGCTTGAATAGCTTTGACAGGTGGGTCACATGCTCCTCTTCTGTTTTAGATTTTGCAATAATATCATCGTCATATACCTCGATTTCCTTGTGTATCATGTCATGAAAAAGAGTAGTCATGGCCCTTTGATAGGTTGCCCCGGCGTTCTTCAGACCGAACGGCATTACCTTGTAACAAAAGGTGCCCATGGGGTGATAAATGAAGTTTTCTCCATGTCTTTCGGCGCCATTTTTATCTGATTATAGCTCGAGAATCCATCCATGAAGGAGAAAACTTTGAACTTCGCTGTACTGTCAACCAGCATGTCAATGTGTGGTAAAGGAAATTCGTCCTTTGGACTAGCCTTGTTTAGATCCCCGTAGTCTTCACACATTCTGACCTTTTTGCCTTTTTCAGAATGGGTACGATGTTAGCTAACCATTGAGGATATTCTGATGTGGCGAGGAAACCCGCGTCAATCTATTTCTGTACTTCCTCTTTGATTTTAATGGCCATGTCCGGGTGAGTCCGTCTTAATCTGTGTTTTACTGGAGGACATTCTGACCTTAACGGTAGATGATGTTCCACAATGCTGGTATCCAACCCTGGCATGTCCTGGTAGGACCAAGCGAATACATAGGGAAACTCTTTGAGAAGCTTCGTCAAACTTTCTTTGACAGTGGGCCTGAGTAGTGCCCCAATCTTGACTTCTTTTCTCTCTTCCTTTGATCCCAAGTTGACTGTTTCCAACGGTTCTTTGTGAGATTTAATGGACCTTTCCTCTTGTCTTAGTAGTCGGGAGATCTCTTCCGGAATTTCTTCGTCCTCTTCTTCTTCAGCCTCAAATATCGGGAATTCAAAGTTGGGAGAAGGCATTGGATCGTATGTTTCAAAGGGGTTTAAGACAAGCAATCTGCATGACGTGATGATTTGTGTTTAGAAGAGATAGAGAGAATGCAAGAGTGTGTGCAGGGTTTTTCTGAAAACTGCTTGTTTTTATTATTTGAATTATTTTTTAGGATTACCATTTTCTAAAAAAACGACAAGAGAAAACAACAATTAATGCGGAAATTACAGAACGACGTTTATTTATTTATGATTTTGTCGATTCTTGAAACTATAGCCCTATAAAACAAAACTCTGTCGCTTTAGGCGAAGCGAAGAGGGATATTTACAGAAAGCGAGCCCTATTAAAACACCCGTTTCACCTGGGCAGGGTGAAAGGTTAAAGACGACAATTACTTATACTTATGAACAATCTTTGGAACATTGACTGCAACCCATTGGCGGCGAACTCCTTGGTGAATCACAAAGTCTGGCACCTTCCTTGATTTATCTTCAGAAATAACGCTGATTTCTAGTGGAACAGGATCATTGGAATCTGTCTCCCAGGCAGAGTTGTCATAGGAGGATTCCTCAGTTGTATTTTGCATAGTATTTGTGCTCTCAGGTGGATCTCCCCACACAGTTGGCTGAATGTCTTCGAGCCTGATGCGAGAGCTTTCCGAAGCAGTGTATTTGACCATGAAGTCGTATTTACCACTCGATTGTCCCAAGGTGTCCCACACTTCTTTGGATCTGGAGGAGTCATCCCTCTCGACGACGTTGACCTCATGAAAAGCATAGTTAATGAATTCTAGTCCTGCAAACTTTGCGAATTCATCGTCGTGCTGGATATTTTTTGAATGACCTGAGTGTTGATCCCATGACATGGTGGGGATGCAAGTATTCTTTTCAATGATGCTCAGCTGATTTTCATTGTTCGGTTGATTTTCTTGCCCCAAGTCTCCTGGGTACGGATGCCAGATAGGCAGGCCATCCATTAGGTCATAGTAGTCGTGGTCAAAGTTGTATTTCATCGAAGTGTCCTCCTCCAATGAGTTTGGCGGAGCACAACATCCTTCTGGATCACAATCTCCGTATATCATTCTGACATCTGACCTGGGTATAAATCTTGGACTCTGTGCGGGATAGCAAAATGGCGTAGGCACCTTTTCCTGAGACATATAACCGTCCTTATTAAGATAGAATTCCCATTCTTCCTCTGCGTTGGAGGACTCTTCCTTGTTGATAGTGTGTACTTCTTGGGACACTGGGTGAAGGAAACCTCCACTATGGAAGAAGTTCTGAACGGGATGAAGACTTTCACTGTTAGTGGTAGTCTGGGTACAGGTTATAGAAAAACCAAGACCCTTCTTTGTTTTATTATCAGTAGGAATGATAAGCTGTCCCCATCCCTTGGCGTTGTTACTTTTGATCACCTCGAGAGCATCTTTGTACGAGGATATTGATGTTCCTTTCTCTATTTGACCCTCGTTGCTCACCGAAAGTGCCTGGAACTGAGTTCCAACAACCTCCTCGGGTTCTACACAAGTGGATGATGATAAGTTACTTACAAGCAAGGCTTGCTCCCCACAGACTGTGACGAGTTGATCGTTCCTGTCGAACTTCAGTTTCTGGTGCAGCGTTGAAGTGATTGCCCCAGCCTGGTGTATCAAAGGTCTTCCTAATAAACAACTGTATGCTGCCCGGACGTCCATGACCTAGAAAGTGATTAGGAAAGTGTGAGGACCGGTAGTTATGGGAAGGTCGACTTCGCCGATAACTGTTTTTCGAGATCCGTCAAAGGCTTTGACGATGACCTTACTGCCCCTCAAAGGGGATCCTTTGAATGATAGTCCCATTAAAGTGGACTTTGGCATAACGTTGATGGTCGATTCGGTATCTACCAGTACGCTGGCTAAAGCATCGTCCAGGTAGTTGACTGTGATATTGAGAGCCATGTTGCGACTTTTGCCTTCCTCTGGCAATTCCCCATCACTGAACCCTAAGTTGTCGCAGGAAGGGATGTTAGACACGATGCTATCGAACTGTCGTATTGACACATCCTGTTCCCCAAAAGCCTACTCTAAGACTTTCTGTAGAGCCTCTTTGTGGGCTTCGGAACTGAGTAAAAGTGATAGCACAGAGATCTTTGAAGGAGTTTGTAACAGTTGATCAACAATGTTGTATTCACTCCTTTAGATGAGCTTCAACATCTCATCATTGTTCTTTGAAAGGTCGGGATCACTGGATTGACCGACTGGTGAATTACGAACTTCTGTTTGAGGTTCCTTTTCTCTGCTGGGTTCTCCAACTCCTCTGTTGAAGATTCTACCACTCCGTGTTACTCGACTGATGTATGCAATATTCACGACGGAGGGTAATGGAATTTCTTTCACATTCTCAACTATTGTTGCACCGTATTTGTAAGGGATAGCCTTAGCTGATTCATACGGTAACGATCCTGGTAGATAGATAACTACAGGAGCCTTATGACTTCTCTGACTGTCGTAAGTAACTTCAATTAATTCTTGGTCAAGAACCTTCGATTCTTCAAGTAGAGGGATGATGGCGCAAACATCCTTGGTCATTTCATGATCAGAGATCACAACAACATCTTTAATCTGATCAGCAAAATAGTCTGGCATCCAGTTGATAGACCCCGAAATTGAATATTGTTGGATTTCTTTACGGTCCAACTGACTCTGAAGGGTTGCTCGCACGAGGTAGCATTCTTGATTATTTTCTGAGCAGACCCTACAGCGCTCATAATTGTGTGGTGGCACCTGTCCACGTCCGCTTTGAATGCAGTGTAACCTCACTAGATCTGTTTTCGTAGATCGGACATCCTGACTTTGATGCCGAGTAGGGTTCCCGTCAACCACACTGATTTGTTGCGTGTCTTCATTCATATAGATTGGAAGCCACCAGTGGTTTAACAAGTGTTGGAAAGTTCTTTGAACGAGAGCGCACCCTTGGTTACTCTCACAACATACTTTATAGCTCAGATAATCATGTGAAGTGAGAAAACCGAGTTGGACTTGCTTGGCGTGTAACTCCACCAAGCTGGTATTCATCAAGCAAATATCAAAGATTTGAATCATGTTGATTTGATAGGGATTTCAATCACGGTAGTCCTGGATCCATCCAAGATCCATCTGACGCTGGAGGGCCTCTTGTACGAAAGAGCATCCCTGTTTGTTTACCGAGCAAGTCAGACAGGAATTGTAATCATGCCGTGGCAGATTATGATATTGGCTTTGCCTTGAGTGCATTGCCAATAAGTTAACATTCATTGCATGGATTTTGTGGTTCAGAATGATGTTGGAACTTGCATGAGTCATGTTAACTCCACGAATTCGATGCTCTTGGATCCATTCGAGATCCAACTGTTCCTGTAGAGCTGGTTGCACCACAAAACATCTCTGATTGTTTTTAGAGCAGATATCACACTGGTGATAATTATGAAGTGGCACATGGCCGTATCCACTCTGTCTACAATGCATCTTGACCAAATTGGCACTTAATAAGAGTACATCGTGAATTTGATAGCTGTTATTGGATTCTCCCTCTATCAAATTTGCTGCAGCTTTCTCGTGTCGAGGCAGCGGGTTCGTGAGAACATTAGGATTCGTATATTTGAAAGATAAGACCCCGCTCCTAACAAGCTTTTGTACCTTGGTTTTGAAACTGAGACAGTTTTCTATGTTATGCCCCGGTCCTCCTTGGTGGAAAGGGCAAGTCTGATCTGCCTTGAACCAAAAAGGCGGATTTTTCGGTACTGTAGGAGGAGACTTGGTTTGGACATGCCCTTTGACCAGTAATAGTGGAAATAGTTCTGCGTACAACATTGGTATAGGGTCAAACGCTGGAGGTCGCGTTGCACGGATGATGTTGTACGGAGGACGAGTCTGCTGAAGAGACTGTTGTGTCCTTTGTTGAAGTTGTTGTTGATTAGGTTGGCTCTGAGCAACCTGAGGTTGATACGTAGGAACAGGAGCAGGGTTGATAGCAGGAGTTACAGCTGCTACTGGTTGGTAACGTCGCCTTTGTTTTCCGAGAGAGATATTCCCAATATCTTGCTCTTTTTTCTTAGGGAGAGCACTACCGTATCGTTTTGTACTGCTTGATGATCCAGCGTCTTTAACTAAACGTCATTCTCGGACGGCTTCCTCAAGAAGAACTCCCATGTCCACCATCTCTGTGAAGTCACTGGGCGCACTGGCGACCATTCTGTCATAGTAGAATGAGCTCAAGGCTTTTAAGAAGATCTTTATCATCTCTTTTTCCTCAAGAGGTGGACAAATCTGGGCGGCAATTTCACGCCATCTCTGAGCGTACTCCTTAAAGGGTTCCTTGTCCTTTTGTGGCATCGATCTGAGTTGATCTCTGTCCGGTGCCATGTCCAAATTGAATTTATATTGTTGAACGAAAGCGGCGCCAAGATCTCTGAAAGTGGCGATCTTAGTGCGGTTTAAACCCATGTACCATTTTAATGCAGCACCGGTTAAACTATCCTGGAAATAGTGGATCAGTAGCTCCTGGTTCTTTGTCTGAGCTGACATTCGTCGAGCGTACATCACCAAATGGCTTTGAGGGCAAGAGTTACCCTTGTACTTTTCAAAATCGGGCACCTGGAATTTGTGTGGGACTTTCACATTGGGGACCAAACAAAGATCTGCGGCGTCCTTTCCAAATAAATCCTGACCGCGAAGGGCTTGCAGTTCTTTCTGCATTTCCAAGAATTATTCCTGGAACTCATTCATTCTGTTGAACATACTTTCATTTCCACCAGAGGGTATCAGTGGAATTTGTCCTTCAGGGACAGTGTGTACCACGGGTGATGGTATAGTCATTATGGCCGAGACTCTCAGTGTCTCCCGAAGTTTGTAACCTTCAGGAGTTGCTGTCATGCCCCTGGCATCTTCGCTTTCCCGAAGTTTGTAACCTTCAGGCCCAGCGGTGCCTGTTGTGGTTCCTTGATCCTCATTGATCGGCGAAACATATCATTCTGGGATATAGTTGATAGGGATGCCCCAAGGACGATCTTTTGGCATTTTGTACCTAGGATCATACTTCTCCACTATGGGCGTTGATGCGGTCTCTGAGATCACAGTCCTTTGTTGTTGCATCTGAGCTTCTGCTAGAGCTTGCATATCGTTATGAAGCTTTCTCAGATCCTCTTTCAGAGTGTCAATCTCTTCCCTCAACTCTCTGTTGTCTTCCTCGAGATCATCCGTCTTTTTCTGACGATTAGCCCGAGTATTGTACGAATGAGGCAGTTTGACTCTAGAATCGAGATGCAAATGTGAGATTCATAGGTAAGAAGAATGCGTTAAGTGAGAATGATGAATGATATGCAATGATTATATTAATTGTATATTTTTTTTGTTCAAAGTAAACTTCGACACTTGGATTGCAAATATCAAACAGTGGGGAAACCCCGTTTTATTGAATTCAAAGATTGCGGAAATGGAAATACATAATTTACATAGTGTTGTAAAAGGAAATCTAAACTTATGGGTCCTGAGTCCTCTCTGAAGTGAGCTCAGGTGCTGGTTCTGGTACTTTCCTTTTCTTTGACCGGGGCTCTTGGGTCGTTGTCGGGTCGTCATTCCTTTGCCAAGTGAAAGGAGCGAGCAAATTCCTCTAGTCATCCTAATTTTCTACAGAATGTTGCTCCAAAATCTCGATCAGAACGTCTTTTTCTTTTAACAGTTGTTGTATTTTCTTACACTCCACATTGAGAATACGGTACTTGTTCCTCCAAGACCTCTTCTCCTGCTGAACTTTGTTGAGAGTAACCAGAAGTTTTTCCATCTTAGACATAAAATTAAGGACCGAGCCCCTTAATGGAAGAACTTCCTGATAAGGGTAAGGCATCCTCAGCTTGAGAGCTCTAGTTTGTACCCAGTGGAGATAAGGTTCCACCGAGACACAGTCTGGTTTTCCTAGAGACTCTTCCTTTCCTGTGAACGTGTTTCCAGGCATGTACTATTTTTGTCTTTAGTGCTATGTCATTTTCTCCTTCCATGAAGAAAAGACCTTCCAGATGAGCATTAAGCGGGACATGCCTCATCGGGTATCCAAATTGACGACGAACTAAAACTGGATAATAATTGATTCCTCCTTTAGTTCCTATAAGGGGTACATTTGGGAAATTTCCACAACGGACAATGATTCTAATCTCGTCATAGATTCGGTTGTACCAATCGATGTAAGAGTTGGTAAGAGACACGATTCTCTGCAACCAACGTAAAGTATTCTTTTGATCCCAAAATGTAGCAGACTTGGGCAAGTGAGAAGTGAACCATTTGTATAGTAGGGGTACATAACAGGTGATCATTCCTCCACTATACAAATTCCTTAAGTGTACCGAATGATAAGCATCTGCGAGCAAAGTCGGTACAGGGTTTCCAATTAGGAAAATCTTAATGGCGTTGATATCTACAAAGTTATCGATGTTGGGAAACAAAAATAACCCGTAGGTGAGCAAAACAAAGATGCTTTCGAAAGTGGCCACGTTCCCTATACTAGCAAAGTATAGAGCCTTCTTTGTCAAGAACTGGGCTAGCAAACCCTGGATTCCCCCCTTAGTGGTCATGTGAGTCCTAACCTCTGACTCATCCAAATAGATTGCTCTTGCAATGGTTTAATCTTTTGGAATCTTTTCCAGTCCAGAAAAGGGAGCCTGATCAGTGATATGTAAATCAGTTAGGTGAGAGTACTCCTCCAGCGTTGGTGCTAGTTGATAATCCGGGAATGTGAAACAGTGATAGACCGGATCCTAGAACTGGATTAGTGTGGACAGGATTTCTTCAATTACATGGACCCTTAACAAGGACAGCAACCCTCCGTACTTGGCTCTGATAGCCTCGTGGTTGGTGATCATTCTCGCCAGACCTCTTAAATCCTCTAGTTTTGGAACCTTGAAGGTGTACTTATGAGTTTTTCTTCTACCGAAATCCATTATCGCAATCTCCTTTCTCTGACATTTGCAATCATAGTCTTAGTTTAATTTGAAAAAGAGAGACTAGAAGAGAAGATTTTTTTTTTGTTTTAATGTTTTTTTGATGAATGCATGAAAGCAGCACACAAAAACATAGAAAAAACATGGGGTTAAAGGGCCGGTGTCATGAAGTCAAGGCTCTACCCCCCTCCCCCCCCAAAGGTTTATACTGGTGATTTTTTGTACCTGTCCGTAAAATCATTGACCCCTCTTGGGATAACAACAGCAAGCGGATCGCCAGCGAGCTGATGTATCCTAGAGAAATCTCAAATAAGGGTAGTATCGTGTGACAACTATTTTTGATAGCTTCTGCACTACAAAATGGTTTAAGTTTACTAAAAACCTCATCTTCTCAGATAACCCAGTCGACCACACTACATTCAACAACCGAAGTCGTATAGGCAATGTATTTGCAAAGGGAGTCTCCACTGAGTTTGATGGTCGATCGGGGACTCTTAACTGGGATTCACTCCCCGCAAGATTACCCGCATTGCCATCACCTATCTTAGGTGTATACTAAATCTTTCCACATGTGGCATCACATGCATTCCCATTAGCATGAAAATAAACACAGATATTAATTAGGAAAAGTAGTATATATATTTGTCTTAATCATCCTAGACCTCTAGTATTATGATCCTATACAGACAATGACTCCCCAACAGAGTCGTCATTTCTGTGACATTTTGTTGAATTTAAAGGTTTTCACCCTAAAAGAGACTAGAAAGAATGTCTCCCACTGTAGTCGCCATTTTTTTGTGGAAAATGGGGACGGCGATGACTAGATCTTACTTTGGCTCCCACTGTGGTCGCCATTTTTCTCTGGAAAATGGGGACGACGATGATTAGATCTTACTTTGGCTCCCACTGTGGTCGCCATTTTTTTGTAGCGCGGTTTTTGTGGTTTCGAATCACTATCGCTTTGGTACTATAGTTCGATTCATTTTTTATCCTGTTGAGCTGATTAAGGAAGGGAAATAGATGTCTCCAATTAACCTTGCTTGCAAACTGAGATTAAACAGTTAAAACTATTGGTTTACAGATGCTATCAAGAGGGGCTTCTTCTATAGGGTTATTTGCTTAAGAACAGTGTCTAGGCTATTGGTAGGATGTTAGGTCGGATGCTTTTTGATTGATGTATGAAGGTACGGGATTTTGGGTTTTTGATTAGTATGCTCGCAAAGATTTTTGCAATCTTATACCTACGTATTCCCGAAACAGGGAAATCAGAGCAATCGTAGTTCCTCCTATTCTAAGGGAGGAAAATGGTGTTTTGGTGTCTTGTTCAAAGCCCAAGATTGAAGCTAAAGAGGTGATTTGTATCTTGTTCAAAGCCCAAGATGTGAAGCTGAAGGGTCTATTTGTATCTTGTTCAAAGCCCAAGATGTGAAGCTGAAGGGTTTATGCTGAGAGAGAATTTTTCATCTCTAAAGAGGAGTTGTTGATGTTTGTATACTGTTAGCAAGGCACAACTTTGATGCTAAAAGGTTGATTGACTCAACTGGGGTTTTCTTTATACAAAGCCTAAGAGGAAGCTAGAAGTTGACTTTTTCGGGGAAAATGTTCTTTCTGTCTTGTACAAAGCCCAAGATTGAGGCTAAAAGGGTTTGACTCAACAAGAGAGTCTGTCATACTCAACAAGAGAGTAATTTGGTGTCTCATATGAAGCTCGAGACGGCGGCGAAAAGAGAAGATGGACTCAACGAGAGAGTCTAAAAAGGTGATTGACTCAATGAGAGAGTCTGAGTCAAACAATGTCCTCAACTCTCTGCTAGACAACGAATCCGCTAATGCTTCCTCTTCAGGAGTAAGAAACAATAACGTCTTCCTAAAATAATCAATATAAACTCGGTTGAACTCCAACCAGTTCATCCCCAAAATAACATCGAGATTACCGAGTGGCAAACAAATCATGTCCACTCTGAAATCTCTACTAAACATAGTCAGCGGACACTTCAAACACACCAAGGAAGTAACCACAGAACCAATAGATGGAGTTTCAATCGTCATCCTCTGATCTAGAGTAAACGGCACAATTCCTAGTCTCTTCACACAGTCAACAGAAATAAACGAGTGGGTTGCACCCGTGTCAATAATAGCAATCAAAGGAATATCATTAATAAAACAAGTACCTTTGACGGAACGTTCCTCTTCGGTGGATTGGGCTCCCACCAAGGCAAACATCTTCCCATTGGCCTGAGACTTCTTTGGCTTCTCACAGTGAGTGCTGATATGACCCTTCTCTCCACAGTTATAACAGGTAGGCATAGTGGCTTTACAATCAGCTATAACATGACCTGGTCGACCACACTTGAAACACTGTTCACCTCATTCGGACAATTATTAGCACGGTGATGCGCGCCACCACATCGGAAACACTTAAGAGTATCAGGATCCACTCCTCCCTCTTTCGGTTTCTTTCTTGCGGCAGCTTTTTGTATCCCCTTATCAGCTGGAGCACTGTAAGGAGTACCCCCAAATCTCTGCTTACCCTTCTTATCATTCACAGCTTTATAATGGGAAATTCTGGCTATGTTATCATTGTCATAGATCCTGCTTCTGCTTACCAGCTCTGGATAATTCCTTATTTTCTGACAAGCAATGCCCAGTTTGATCTCGGAACGCAGCCCATTCTCAAACTTCAGGCATTTCGAAGTCATAGCCTCTTCTGTATTGTAATGAGCACAATACTGCACCAACTCTTCAAACCGAGCAGCATATTCAGCAACGGTCATGCTACCCTGTTTCAGCTCCAGGAATTTAATTTCCTTTGCACTACGAATGTCTTCCGGAAAGTACTTTTCCAGAAACTCTGCCTGAAACACCGTCTAAGTAATCTCAGTCCCTGCAGCTTCCAACTTCTGACGACTATTGTCCCACCAGGCTTCGGCCTCTTCTTCCAGTATATGAGTACCAAACCATACCTTCTGAGCATCACTACATCCCATGGTCCTGAAGATTTTCTCCACAACCTTCAGCCATTTCTGTGCAGCCTCTAGATCCAATATACCTCCCTCATATGTAGGCGGCTTATTGCTCTGGAACTGTGCTAAGTCACGGAACTGCGCACCCCTAGCCTGATTGGTGTTCTCAACCGCTTGTGCCATAGCTTGCATAGCAGCATCATTCTTTCGTGCCATACTATTCAACAATCAACATACGGTTAGAACACACAATTGACTCCTATTCTAAGGACAGACTCTACTACAAAACCTGGCCGGATGGACCGACCTGCTCTGATACCAATTATAACACCCCATTTTCCCCATTTTATAAAATATAGAAATAATACGGAAATAATCAGAGTTTTACAACTAAAGTAGGATGCTACATCCAAAATCAAACCAACAACAAAACTTCTTTTGCATTAATAAAATCAAACAGCGGAAAAACAATTATTTATTCAATTTACGGCCACCTGCCAACAACATCAAAATCCACCTAAAATGTGGTCGACCCTAAGTTCAATAAAAGAAATGACACGTAATAAAAATAACCAATGAATAACAAATAATGAATAACAACTGATAAAAATTCACCAAATCCCGTGTCACGTATCAGAGCGACTCCTAAGACTCGATCTGGTAACATGCACTCCATGCATACTCAAGTACCTGGATTATCTGTACTTTCGAAGAAGCACAGACACAACAAACAACAGAGGGGTGAGAACTACATTCAATAATAAACAGTGAATAATACATATTAAGGGTAGTTACTCACACAATCATATATCATAAACACACCATCACGACATACTTGTCATTTGCATTCAAACTTCATCAAACACATGATAATGCAATGTGACTCAAAACATCGACACAATGCATGTGGTACCAAAATCACCATGGTTCATTCAATCGAACCCGGATAAATCACCTACACCCCTACTTGGCAATTATTTATCTCCACGACACTCCTCATTGGAGTTCGGGTGAATCACATACACTCCTCCTGAGCAATGATTCACCACCACCGACACACCATGAATGCATGACAACAACTATGCACATAATACACATGGATAATAATAGATATACATCTTCACGATCCTCCTGATCTCACATGAACCAATCACCAACATACACCACATGGAAAATACCTCACACGACGTTGATTAGCTAATTACTAATTAATTCACCAAAATTACTAAATCAATTATTTTTATCACCAATCCTACATTTCTTAAGGTCTGACATCTATCCCCAACCTCTCAAACCAAAAGAAACCACTTCGGACACGAAACGACAAAATTCTGCACTCTCGCTGCCCATACGCGTATTGCCCTGTGCCATACGCGTATTTCCAGCTCGCTCACCAAAACCATACGTGTAATGCCTCCCCTTACACATAATGCCCAAGCCTCCATACACATACTGTTACGCATACGGGCAGAGGGTCGTGCCAAGCCTCCTTTTGGCCTTCCCATACGCATATTGACCATAGCCGTATGCGTATTGCCTTACCTGATACGCGTATGGCCAGATCTGTTACGCAAACTCAATTTCCCCACACCAGTCTGGGTTCTGCTATGGGATCCTCACTTTTCCACTCCAATTCAGTCCTAAACTTGTTTCTACACTAGTTTTAGGTCCTATTCTTCATCTTAGTTCTTTTACCTATCATTACTAGTCAAATTTACGGTTCTTGGATCTAATTTTGTTCACTCAACATGCACAAAAACTCAGACCTGCAACATTCATATTCATACAGTAACAGCAACACCAAAATATCAAACAATCAGAACCACAATGATTCGATTCACAATGACTAAATTACCCCTTACTCTTTCCCATTAGCCCATTATTCACTTAATTAAATCAGATGTTTAATTTAGTAACAAAAAAAAATAATATTAATAATAATAATAATAATAATAATAATAGTAATAGTAATAACAATAATAATAATATTACTAATAATAATACCACTATTACTACTCCTACCTCACAAGTATTCCTGACACCTCTAATCTACCCGTCCCACTAAGGACTCCACGCCTACGCGCTCAACCACACACACAGCCTTAACAAGGCCAAACAAAAGAAAATAACACGACGATTAAATAATTTAAATTGGGGTGTTACACAAAGCCCGAGATGGAGGCTAAGAGTGGTTGACTCAACAAGAGAGTCTTTTATACTCAACAAGAGAGTGTTTTTATATGTCTTGTACAAAGCCCAAGACGGAGGCTAAAAGTTGGTTGACTCAAGAAGAAAGTCTTTTATACTCAACAAGAGAGTGATTTTCTATCTCGTACGAAGCCCGAGATGGAGGCTAAAAGTGGGTGACTCAACAAGAGAGTCTGAAAAGGCTAGCTCCGCTGGGGAGAATCATTGTACAAAGCCCAAGAGGAGGTTGTCTGACCACCGTGGATTCGGGAGATCCGGAGGTGGGTCCAAGTATGGGTAACTCTCATGAGAGAGACCGGGTTTCTGCCTATGTTTAAAAGGGAACTTAAGAATGTCTTTGAGACTCAAGGGTCTTAGATTGTCCAAGTCTAGAGTTTTATCTTTTGTACAATTCCCAAGAGGAGGCACAAGCATTAAGGGATGAGTATTAACCCTACAACGGCCAGAGTTTTTTGACGCTGGAAAGACTGCTCTAGCAAAGGATGACTAAATTCTGTCTTATACCTTTAAGAGGTCGTCGGGGTCCTTGTATGAAGCCAAAGAGAAGGCATGAGAACTTCTAAGAAGCCGAAGGGTCCTTGTACAACGCCCAAGAGGAGGCAGGGATGCTTTTAGGAAGCCTGTGGGTCCCCAAACCCTGATAAGTTCAAGACATGCTATTAACCGATAATAGATCAAGCCAGGAAAGTCCGAGAATTTGGAAGAAACTCAAGAGATGCCATTCACGGAGAAAATATCATCTCTGGGGAGAAAAGATCATCTCTGGGGAGAAAAGATCATCTCTGGGGAGCTAGAAATCCTATGGGGATCTAGTTTTGTTTGTATTTAAGAGTGACCAACAGGGCTTTACCTAGTGCTAGACGTAGTTGTCGGGGAACACTCTAAATAGCTATACTAGTATTACACAATTGATATTTGACAAGTATATAAAAGTTTGTGAA
Organism: Lathyrus tuberosus; assembly: GCA_022829125.1. Taxonomy (NCBI): domain Eukaryota; kingdom Viridiplantae; phylum Streptophyta; class Magnoliopsida; order Fabales; family Fabaceae; genus Lathyrus; species Lathyrus tuberosus. Next base: position 6,464,534 of record JALAZF010000270.1, on the reverse strand, counting down.
AGAAGACTTACAGTGAAACAGCCCCACAATACAGTTTTATACATATGAAAGCGGTAAATTAAAGCGGATAAACACTTACCCGTTGTAGAGCTTCCATGCTGTTTAGTTATTTGTTCAATAAAGAAAGTTTTGATAACAACATATTCAAAATCAAAGGAGAAATTATTTTTGAAAAGATTGTGGGGCTTACAACTCGAGGAGAGGCCCAAGGTTTTATCAGTGATTGCATTGTTGTTTGAATTCGTACAGTGGGACTTATACAATATGTGCGGTCCAAAAGGTTTTCTGTACAAAGGGATGGGTCTTACACTCTCTCAAGAGGTTCAAAGTGTTTAAGGAAAAGAAATGGGGCTTATAACACGAGGGTAGGCCCCAGATGATTTGTTTTTGAGCTGGCGATTGCGCCGAGATTTTTTAAAGCACCGTGGGTCTTATACAATGACTGAGGCCCAAATAATTTTTGTTTCAAAAAGAGGTTGGGTCTTACACTCTATTAGAGGCCCAAAGAGGTTATTTTTGTACAAGAGATGGGGCTTACAGCTCAAGGAGAGGCCCAAAGGTTTTTGTTAAAAAGGCGACGATCGCGCCGAACTTTTTGATGGTATCGGGACTTATACAATACACTGAGGCCCAAATAATTTTGGTTTTCAAAAAGGGGTTGGGTCTTACACTCTATTAGAGGCCCAGAAAGTTTAAAAATGATTAATGAGGGTGAAAACAAAGAAACCCTAATTTTGTTTTTCTTTAAAAGTAAATATTTAAAGAAAATCAATAAAATGATAAAGATACCAAATAGATTTGAACGAACCACTTGTGATTTTTGTTTAAGGTTTGAAAAATGAGGTTTTAATCACAAGATGATTTAGAACTCATTTGGTTTTTTATTTCCAAGATGAATATTCATTTTAAAAATGTTTAAAAACAATTAAAATGAATTTATTCATAAAAATACTAACTATATTAAATAAATAATATAACTTTGTTTTTTTTTTGTGGAATAAAATATTTCAACATTTTTTTGATTTTTTACAAAAAGAACCAATAAAAAATAATTAAAATTGTGGAAGTTATTAATTTTTCAAACTATTAAAAATAATATGAAAAATAGTAAAAAGTGGAAAAAAAATAGCAAAAAGAGGGTCTGGGGCGAGGGGGATTCTAACCCTAGACCTCTTGTGTACAGCATGCGTGCCTTACCACTGGGGTGGTGATACATCCATGTATTGAAACACAACCACAAATATACAAGGCTTGCCTTGTATTTGGCCTGGCCAAGGCAAGGCAAGGCAAGGTTTTTGGTCAGAAACGTGAAGGCCATAACTTTCTCATTTCTCCATGGATTGGGACAAAATTTAGGTCTATCCTGCCTAGAATTTCACAAGGAATCCAATGGTGGTGGTGTTTTTTTTTCAGATCATGCTCCTATTGAAAAACCCGATAGTGGTTTTGAAATAGGCCATGATTTGCATTTTCTGTGCTACCTATTGGTACAGGTGTGAATTACATGATAAATTGGTGCAAACACAACACATATAACATGTATAAGATGTGCATGATCAGTAGACATCAAAGGAAAGCATGATTCAAAGAATTCAAGTTGTGAGGCTTACCTCTTTTTAGAGCTTTTGTGCAATCTGCCAAGTGCTTTGTTCCAGAAATGATTTGATGCTTTGGACACCCTCAAATGATCTCTTAGAAGCTTTTAGGATGGTTGGAATCAGCTGGAAACCTCATGAACAAGTTTGAGCTATTTCTTGCAAAAGGGGCAAAAGTGGCCAAAATAGCAACTCTCTCAAATGATGTTCTAGATGTGGGGAACCATTTGGGACAGTTCTAGGATGATATTTGGAGTGTGTTTGAGGTTTTATCTGGCTTGGAAAGTGACTGAATCAAGACATGGCTTGAAAAATGCACAAAAGTCCTATTTTTGAGGTTTTGAGATGGGACTTTGTAATTTTGGTGTTACAGGTCACTTGTGAGAGTTTGGACAGCTTAGATATGACATATTGGATGTGTTTGGATCATGAGCTATGATGGAATTGCTCCCTAACTCAAAAACTCAGAGTTCCTTGCTAAAGAAGGCATTTTTGCCAAGAGAAAGACATTTTGAGGAAAGCAAGTGTTGTAGTGCTTTGGTGTACTCAAACTGAGCACAAATGAGCTCTATTTATAGTAGAGCAAGTTTGTTTTGGTTGCAATAGTGAATGGCAACTATTGCAGAGGTTTGGCCAATGTTGATCAATAGGAATCCAAGTCTCCTCTAGCCATTGACTAGAGGTTAGGGCACAGGCTGCTGGTTCCCTAGTTCTTGGATCATCCTTGACTGAATTCAGTTGGAAAAGGCTCAGTCCATGCCACCTTGGTGCATCCATTAAATGCTCCAAACCAAAATTGGAGTCTTGTCCCTCTTTTAGGCATTTCTAGGTTTGACATGCTACTTTTGGTTCCAAAGACTTGGGAGGCTGGTGGATCAGTGTTTGTCCCTCCTTGGTCCCCCCTTGAGGTGTTCAGATGGATAGATTTGCTTGCCCTTTGCAAAATTTGAGTAAATCGAGCAAAATGCACAAATCTTCCAGGCCACGACAGTTTGTAGCAAGGCATATTGGCTTAAGTGGAGTTTCATGGAGTTCTTGGCCATTTTGGAAAGCCCTCGTATGATACAACATATGGGTGATCATAGTTGGTCTTGATACTTTTTGGATCCAAGTGAAATATCCCCCTACTTTTGAAAAAAAAACAAGACAGATTCTGACTTAGTGAAAAGTTCACTAAGTGTTGGAAAAAGTGACATTTCATGTTTTCAGCCATTTTGATCATTCCATAACTCAAAATCCATGATGAATTAGAATGAGGTGTAGTTGAAGCTTTTGTATAGGGCCATGAGAGCTACAAATCCAGCTTTGAATGGGGAAAATGGCCTTGTGGTTTAGGAGATATGATCCTCCAAAGTTGGTACCCTAGCCACTTTGTTCCATAACTTAGAAAATTTCTAAGTTTTTTATGGTTACCCCTTTTACATGTTATCCCCATTTTCTTGATTTTTCTTGATGAATGATGATCCAAATCACACATTAACATCATTTTGGGGTCAAAGAACCATATTTTTGAAAAATCTCAGAAAGTCAAAGTTTGACTTTTGTGCATAGTTGACTTTTTGCTAGATGAATTCCAAACTGTGCCATCCTCTATGAAATCAAGTCCTTGACCTAAATCAAACTTGATGGACATGTTCCATGGGTGTTAAAGGGTGTATTGAATCATGTTACAAGGTTTGGGAGCATGCCTGGGTCAAAAGTCAAAGGTACAGTTGACTTTTTTCGCTAAACCCTAATTGTGGTTCTGATGAAATTGAAACTTGTTGATCAAGCTTCTTAGATCAATCCATGGTTACAAATGGATCAATTAGTTTATTGGGGACCCTCAAATCATGTCTTGAGGTCTTGGCTCATGTTTTGTCCCAAAGGTCAACATAGGGGTGAATTAGGTCAAGAAACCCTAATTCCTTATTTTTAGTGAATGCATCCCCTGAGGCCAAATTGACTTGATGATTGGGTCCATGAGGTACCTTGGAGTATATTAGGATATTATTTGAAACATTGGCTCATGCCCAGAGGAAAATTTCCATCTGGAGGCCCTGGTCGACCAAAACCCTAATTTGGTGACACTGTCGATCTTGAGGCTTGATCCACTTGGAATGTTACAGCCTGGTGCTTGATTCTTGATATGGGAGTCCTCTTGATCCATTGTGGATGTTTTAGAGGTTAGACAACTTGAAGATCATGTCATTCCTTGACTGATCCTTTGCCTAAAATCTATAAGAGGGCTTGAAACCCTAAGTCTAATTGTAGTGGATGCTCACCCATCTTTGGGGAGACTGATGAGGTATGATGGTCGATCCATATTGTGATGATAATTTGCACAATGATGGGGAATATTAGTGGTTAAAATTTGGGGTATGACAGTTTGTCTTGATACTTTTTGGATCTGTGTGAAAAATGCCCCTACTTTTGGAAAAAAAGTAAGACAGATTCTGACTTAGTGAAAATTTCACTAAGTGTTGGAAAAAGTGACAATTCATGTTTTCATCCATTTTGATCATTCCATAACTCAAAATTCATGATGAATTGGAATGAGGTGTAGTTGACAATTTTAAAGTATGTCATGAGAGCTACAAATCCATCTTTAGATCACCCAAAATGGTTGCCTGGATCTCAAGTTATGATCCTTGGAAGTTGGTACCCTAGCCACTTTGTTCCATAACTTAGAAAATTTCTAAGTTTTTTATGGTTACCCCTTTTACAAGTTATCCCACTTTTCTTGGTTTTTCTTGATGAATGATGATTCCAATCACACATTAACATCATTTTAGGGTTAGGGAACCATAATTGTGAAAAATCTCAAAAAGTCAAAGTTGACTTTTGTGCACAGTTGACTTTTTGTCAGATGAACTCCAAACTGTGCGATCCTCTATGAAATCGTGTCCTTGACCTAAATCAAACTTGATGGACATGTTCCATGGGTGTTATAGGGTGTATTGAATCATGTCCTAAGGTTTGGGAGCATGCCTGGGTCAAAAGTCAAAGGCACATTTGACTTTTCCCGCGAAACCCTAATTGTGGTTCTGATGAATTTGAAACTTGTTGATCAAGCTTCTTGGATCAATCCATTGTTGTAAATGGATCAATGTAGTGCGTTAGAGACCCTAAAATCCTCTCTTGAGGTCTTGGCTCATTATTTGTCCCAAAAGTCAACTTAGGGGTGATTTAGGTCAAGAAACCCTAATTCCTGATTTTTTTATGGATGTATCTCCTGAGGCAAAATTGACTTGATGATAGGGTTCATGATGTCCCTTGGAGCATCTTTGGTTGTGATTTGAAGCATTAGCTCATGCCCAGAGGAAAACTTCCATCTGGAGGCCCCAGTCGACCAAAACCCTTATTTGGTGACACTGGCGATCTTGAGGCTTAATCCACTCATAATGCTGCAACCTTGTGCTTGATTCTTGAGGTAGGAGTCCTCTTGATCCATTGTGGATATTTGAGAGGTTTAGACAAATTGAAGATCATGTCAATTCTTGATTAGAACTCTAAGAGGGCTTGAAACCCTAATTTTGATTGTAGTGGATGCTCACCCATATTTGGGGAGACTAATGAGGTATGATGGTCCATCCATATTATGATGATGATTTGTACAATGATGGGGAATCTTAGTGGTTAAAATTTGGGGTATGACATGGGAAAGCAAAGATATCATCTTCAATGGCGAAGAGTGACATCTGTCGAATGTCTTCTTGCCTTTCAGAGGTTCAAGTTATCAAAGTGGTCAAGGGGCCAACTCCAATCCAGAAATAAACTGGAGGAGAGATTGTTCAGGCGTAACTTTTCCTGACGAGGAAAAAACTGACAACTCGATTGAGAGGACTTTTATCACTAGGGGGACAAGACCGACCAGAGTGATAGTGATGTAATATGAATGTGAATGAAAATTAATAATGCATGATGTATGTATGTTTATGCTAACAAAACTGACACGACATACAGACTAGTGGATGAACACGACTGGATACTCGGCCACTGCTGGGATGAAAAGTATCACTGGCTCAAGATAGCAATTCTGCCTTGCTGAGGAGAGAATAGTTCCTGCGGGGAACAACCTGGTCGGGCTTAGGAGGTAAGAACTCTGTCGGGGATGGCAGATGGAATATTCGCATCTGACACAGCTGATCCTTCACTCCGGCGCACTGGTTTAGAAGGAGTACTTTGATTCTGCACTTTGAGGTTCAATTGCTTTCGGAGAAGCAATCGATGTTCTTTCGATGTTCAACAGTCAAACGAAATTGTCGTCTTTATTTTAAAAGCAGAAAGATGTTGACAAGTAAATTAATTTTTGTTTTATTTCAAGAATCGTTAATCATGTTAAAATGTCGTTCTGTAAAGCTAAAACAAATAAGAATTGCAAACAAAAGCACTAGGGCTCAAACTTTATGGATAGGATGGAAATCAGCCAAACGCGTGATTCCACGGAGTATTTACAAAGTTTAGAAAATGGTAATTTACGGGAAAAGGGATACATTGAAACATAACGATTGTTATCCTTCTACCAACTTTGAATTCTGGACATCCTGAGCTTCCGTCAAAGATGACATGGAATAGAGTGTTCCTGACGGATGGCATGACTGCTACTGGGGGATTTGCCCCTTTGTGGGACGTAGTTACTTGCCATGAATCCCTAACTTTTGCCTGGATTGTACGTTGAGATTTCCAATCCACCGGGACGATTTTCGCTTATGTCTCTAATTTTTGCCTGGACCGCCCTTTCGGGTTTTCAATCCATCGAGAGGTTTTTTTTATTTAGGCGAAGTATTTCTTGACTACGTCAACATTCGTGGGCTAGGAAAAATTTTATCTATCCATGGTTGCGAGTCTCAAGGCGCCACCTGAGAAAGCTTTCTTGACCACATAGGGGCCGTCTTAATTCGGAGTCCACTTGCCCCGGGAATCAGTGAGAAATGATTGTATCTTCTTGAGCACAAGGTCTCTTTGATTGTGATGGCCATGTCCGAGTGAGTCCGTCTCAACCTTTATTTTACTGGCGGACATTCTGACCTTAACGGTAGATGATGTTCCACGATGCTGGTATCCAACCCTGGCATGTCCTGGTAGGACCAAGCGAATACATCGGGAAACTCTTTGAGAAGCTTTGTCAAACCTTCTTTGACAGTTGGACTGAGCAGTGCCCCAAGTTTACTGTTTCCAACGGCTCTTTGTGAGGTTCAATGGACCTTTCCTCTTATCTGAGTAATCGGGAGATCTCTTATGGAATTTCTTTGTCATTTTCTTCTTCAGCCTAAAATGCCGGGAATTCAAAGTTGGGAGAAGGCATTGGATTGTATGTTTCAATGGGGTTTAAAACAAGCAATCTGCATGACGTGTTGATTTATTTTAGAAGAGATAGAGAGAATGCAAGAGTGGTGTAGTGTTTATTTTTTAAAATGCTTGTTTTTATTGTTTGAGTTGTTTTTAGGATTACCATTTTCTGAAAAAGCGAAAAGAGAAAACAACAATAAATGCGGAAATCACAGAACAATGTTATTTTATTTATGATTTTGTTGATTCTTGAAACTACAGCCCTATAAAACAAAACTCGGTCGCTTTGGACAAAGCGAAGAGAGACATTTACAGAAAGTGAGCCCTATCAAAACATCTGTTTCACCTGGGCAGGGTGAGAGGTTAAAGACGGTAATTTCTTAGACTTATGGACAACTTTTGGAATGTCGACAGCAACCCATTGGCGGCAAACTCCTCGGTGAATCATAAAGTCTGGTACCTTCTTTCTTGATTTGTCCTCAGAAATGATGCTGATTTCTGGCGGAGCAGGATCGTTGGAGTCTGTCTCCCAGGCAGAGTTGTCGTGGGAGGATTATTTTGTTGTATTTTGCACAGTGTTTGCACTCTCATGTGGATCTCCCCATCCCGTTGGCTGGATGTCTTCGAGTTTGATACGAGAACTCTCGGGAGCGGTGTACTTAACCAAATAGTCGTATTTTCCACTCGGTTGTCCTAAGGTGTCCCACACTTCTTTGGAACTGAAGGATTCATTCCTCTCGATGACATTGACCTTAGGGAAAGCATAGTTAATGAACTCCAGTCCTGCAATCTTTGCAAAGTCATCATCATGATGGGTATTTTCTGAATGCCCTGAGTGTTCATCCCATGACATGGTGGGGACACATGTATTCTTTTCAATGATAATCAGCTGATATGCGTCGTTGGGCTGATTCTTTTGCCCCAAGTCTTCTGTATATGGCTGCCAGATAGGAAGGCCATCCATTGGGCCATAATAGTCGTGGTTAAAGTTTTCTTCCATCAGAGTATCCTCCTCTAATGATTTTGGTGGAGCACGGCATCCTTCTGGATCACAATCTCTGTACATCATCTTGACGTCTGATCTGGGTATATATCTCAGACTTTGCGTGGGAAAGCAAAATGGCGTAGGTGTAACACCCCTTCTATACCCCGTACAAAAACGGAATAAACTAATCTTATAAATAAAACATCAGAGCAAAGAATAATTTATCATGATATAGCCAGAGATGCCACACCAACGTGAACTAAAACAAACTTGCTCATATAGATATATAACAACCTGATAGTCATATAAACATAGGAACTCAGTTCCAAAATATCATCGTTCAGTTACAGAATTAAAGCGGAACATCCATAACTGATGTCAATCACAAAAGATAAGTTTGTCATATACATGTTCATACAAGGCCACTATATACCAGCTAAAAGAAACATCTACACTCGAACCCCGACTACCCGTGTTACATATCAGAGCCGACGGAACGACAAAAAGAGGAAGACACTAATCTTCGCAAAAGACCTCCAGCGTCTAATCTGCAATGCCATTACAGCATTAAACCACAGCAGAAGGGTGAGAAACAGGATTATAATATAATTGCATATCATTATAAAACACTTAGCAAAATATGCACAATTATTCTCACCACACAAATACGATACTTGTAACCAACACAAGACATATTAAACCCATTTCACACATCAATCACATAAGCATATACATTAACACAATGCATAACAAATCCTTCTCAAAATTCAACACATAAACATTCATGTAATGAATTATGCAAATGCACAGAGACCGACACAACGACTCTACGCATGCGGTACCAATCCAACCTTGTAATTCATTAGTCCCCCAGGAACTCTTGGAATCATCGCTCGTTACATAGAGTAACTCCCCGTCGGGCCTACGATGTTCCCCGTCGCTATAAACCATTATTTCAGGGCGTACGACGTTTATGGATTGCTTTCGACCACTATTTCAAGGCGCACAATCCGATTTCCATAGTCCACTATTTCAGGGCGCACAATCATTTGTGATTAATCGCTTCTACCATTATTTCAGGGCGTAAGACGATAAAACTGATTCATCTATGAATCTTCCAATGCAAGAATGCATATCATGATACTTGACACATTAATGACTCATGCCAACATCAAATGCTCATGCATTAACAATAATCATGTATTTCAAGTACATATAAAGTAATGCACACAATTTCCCAAAATGGCCACAAACACCAATATACCATTCCACAACATCAAATTCCCATCAAAGAATCATCACACAAGCCATCTCATAACCTATCATAATATGTCTTACAATATTGAAAAATAACTCAAAATTCCATTATTCGGTTTTCCGAAAAAGTCGGCTAAAAGTCGGCCAAAACTAATATTTTCTATCATCATCAAAAAGTACTCATCGACAGCTTCGATTCGGTATAAAGAACTCTTAAATACGATAAACGGTTAACAAGATATGAATATTTAAAAATAATGCGAAAACGTAAACCGGACGCTCGACACAACGAAACGGTTCGTAAAAACTGTACCAATTGGACCAAGTTCAGACCCCAAAACTATTTTTCCTAGAAAGAGCATCTCGTTAGCTTTCTAACGCTTCGAACGAGGGTTAAAACCGCCTTACGGTTCAAGAGATATGAATTTCCGAAGTTTCCCCGAAAAACCAGATTTTCGTGGTTCAGCACAGTATGTATCGATACATAGGCTTATGTATCGATACAAAAAGCCACATGTATCGATACATAGCACGCATGTGTCGACACATGCTGTAGTGAAAATGCTGTTTTTCCCAATTTTCACAGTATGTATCGATGCATAAGGGTTATGTATCGATACATAATCCATTTCGTATCGATACATAGCTTATGTATCGATGCATAGCCCTGTTTTTCTCAAAAATCAGAATTTCTCAAAATACACCTTTGCTGCCATTTTTCCTTTTGCCCGAAAACTCGACTAAATCGAACATTTTCACCGAAACAAACATATACGCGCAACCACCAAATACATAAGAACATTTTAGAACACATAAACGAAATTTCTACGACGTTCGATTTTTCGATTAAATTTCAACCTTCCAAAAACCAGAATTTTCAAACATCATCAAATCGAATAAAAATCACGACATACGACGACCTAACCTTACTCGATACAACTACGTAATTTATTTCAAATTCTAACCGTGAAAACATCGGTTCCTATCGACTTCCTACAATTCGACCTAAACGGACAAAATAACGGAAACATACCGAAAACTAACCAAAACATAACCAAACTTCATGAAACTTTAAACAGCAGTTCACATACATATAACCAACCAACACATGTATTTATACGACTTTTCGACCATAAAAACATCGGTTTCTAACGATTTCGTCCAATACGGCGTAAACGGAAACATATGGAAAACCAATCCAAAACATCCACACAAAACATATATAATCATACACAATGATATAATAATCGAGTTTCGCACCCTTACCCGATTTAATCGTGTTCTAGAAAGTCAGGAGATTGATTTCTTCCTTCACAAGTTTTTCCTCTCTTTTCTTCTTTCTCTTCTCTTTTCTTCTTCTCTACTTTTCTTTTCTCTCTTTTTCTTTCTATTCTTTCTATTTCTATTTTTCTTTTCTTTTCTTACTAACTTAGTGAAATTAAATGTGAAATGTCCAAAATACCCCCACACTCAAATATCTCGCAAACGTTCCCAAAACGCGATAAAATATATTCCCGCCGAAAATAACATATTTTCATATAAAAGTCGAAATTAGAATAAAATAATAATAAAATAATCCAAAAAGACTCAATACAATAAAACTGGCAAAAACTGGGGCGTTACAACTCTCCCCCACTTAGAAATTTTCGTCCTCGAAAATAATACCTGATACAAACAACTCCGGATACGACTCCCGCATCCGACTTTCCAATTCCCAAGTCAAATTGCCCTCAGCAGCGCCTCCCCACGCCACTTTCACAAGTGCAATCTCCTTGCCTCTTAACCTTTTCAACTCGCGATCTAAAATCCTCACCGGTAAAACCTCAACCGTAAGATTATCTCTTACCTCAACCTCATCCATCGGAATCACATGAGACGGATCTGGAACATACTTCCGTAACTGTGAAACATGGAAAACATCATGTAGATTCGAAAGATTCGGTGGCAATGCTATCCTGTAAGCCACTGCACCAACTCTTTCGGATATCTGATATGGACCAATAAAACGTGAAGTAAGCTTCCTCGACTTCAAAGCACGTCCAACACCAGTCACCGACGAAACCCTCAAAAACACATGGTTACCCGCTTGAAACTCAAGATCTCTTTTCCTTTTATCATGATAACTCTTTTGCCTACTCTGAGAAGCTTTCATCTTCTCCCGAATAAGTTTCACCTTTTCCGTCGTTTGTTGAACTAACTCAGGTCCAACTACTGCACTTTCACCAGATTCATGCCAACACAAAGGTGTTCGACATCTTCTTCCATAAAGTGCCTCAAAAGGTGCCATTCCGATACTAGAATGGAAACTGTTATTATACGTAAACTCGATCAATGAAAGAAAACTGTCCCAAACTCTACCTTGCTCAAGAACACAAGATCTCAGTAAATCTTCCAATGACTGAATTGTTCTCTCCGTCTGACCATCAGTCTGCGGATGATAAGCAGAACTCAATCTCAGCTTAGAACCTAATGCCTTTTGCAAACTTTCCCAAAATCTGGAAGTAAACCTCGGATCACGATCAGAAACAATACTCAACGGAACGCCATGTAACTTCACAACCACACTGATATAAATCTCAGCCAAACGCTCCATAGAATAACTGATATCAATCGGAATGAAATGCGCCGATTTATTCAGTCTATCCACGATCACCCAAATAGCATTATGCCTACTCGGAGAATTAGGCAAACCCGTCACAAAATCCATCGAAATACTATCCCATTTCCACTCCGGAATATCCAACGGTTGCATTAATCCTGCAGGCCTCTGACGTTCCACTTTCGACTTCTGACAAGTCAAACACGCATAAACAAACTGAGCCACATCTCGTTTCAAACCAGACCACCAAAATATTTTCTTCAAATCTTGGTACATCTTATTAGCACCAGGATGTATACTCATACTACTCCGGTGTCCTTCCTCAAGAATCATCTTTTTCAACTCTGCATCATCCGGTATACAAATTCTACCACGGAATCTCAAAATACCCTGATCATCCACTTTAAAGTCACCGTTCACTTCTTGATTTCCAACAAGCAACAAATTAACAAGTTTCAAGTCCAACTTCTGTTTCTCTATAACAGACAACAGAAAATCATTAGTGATCTTTAACATACCAAGCTTCACACTCTCATGTGAAAGCTCACAAACCAAACTCAAGTCTCGAAATTGTTCCAGAAGTTCCCACTCTTTCACCATCAAAGCAGATATACGCAAAGATTTCCGACTCAAAGCATCAGCTACCACATTAGCCTTACCAGGATGGTAATTCAAGCTAAAGTCATAGTCCTTCAGAAGTTCCAACCATCTCCGTTGCCTCATATTTAACTCTTTCTGATCAAACAAGTACTTTAAACTTTTATGATCACTAAAGACTTCGAATCTAGCACCGTAGAGATAATGCCTCCAAATCTTTAATACAAAAACCATCGCAGCTAATTCCAAATCGTGAGTAGGGTAATTCTTCTCATGAACTCGTAACTGCCTCGAAGCATAAGCAACCACCTTACCATCTTGCATCAAAACACCACCTAGACCAATTAGAGATGCATCACAATACACAACAAATGATTCATTAGGATTCGGTAAGATCAAAATCGGAGCTGTAGTTAATCTCTTCTTTAGCTCGTTGAAACTTTCTTCACATTGAATATCCCAAATAAATGCCTTACCCTTACAAGTCAGTTGGGTCAACGGAAGTGCCAACTTGGAAAAACCTTCGATAAACCTTCGGTAATATCCAGCTAAACCCAGAAAACTTCGAATTTCAGTAACAGATCTAGGAGCCTCCCATTGTAGAACAGCCTCTACTTTGGATGGATCCACAGCAATACCATTACCTGAAATCACATGCCCAAGAAAACTCACTTCTGACAACCAGAACTCACACTTGGACAACTTAGCAAAAAGTCTCTTCTCCTTCAGAATCTGCAACACAATTCGCAAATGCTCCGCATGTTCTTCCTGAGACTTAGAATAAATCAAAATGTCATCAATAAAAACAACAACAAAATGATCTAAATGCTCATGGAATATACGATTCATATACTCCATAAACACACCCGGCGCATTAGAAACCCCTAACGGCATCACAGAAAACTCGTAATGTCCGTATCGTGTCCTAAAGGCCGTCTTCTGAATATCCTCCTCTTTAACCCGAATTTGATGGTATCCTGACCTCAAATCAATCTTACTAAACACACTTGCACCCACTAGTTGATCCATCAAGTCATCGATCCTTGGAAGTGGATACTTGTTCTTAATCGTCACTTTATTCAACTGCCGATAATCGATACACAAACGCATACTTCCATCTTTCTTTTTGACCAACAAAACAGGAGCACCCCAAGGTGATACACTAGGCCTTACAAACCTCTTTTCCAACAACTCATTCAATTGTCTTTTCAACTCCACCAACTCAGATGCTGACATCCGATATGGTGCCATAGATACAGGTTTAGTACCAGGAACTAGGTCTATAGAAAACTCCACCTCTCTTTCTGGCGGCACATCTGAAAAATCATCTGGAAACACCTCCTGAAAATCACACACAACAGGAAAACTTCCAATTGCAACTTGACTCTCCACAGACAACGATGCAAACAATCCAAACAACTGAGCTTCCTCCGCCAAAAGTTTCTTCAACTCTTTGGTAGATAAGAAACCAGATTCCCTTTCTTCTTCAAGAGAAGGAAATCTCACCCGCTTAAGATAACAATCAAGATGAACACGATTGAACTCTAACCAGTTCATTCCCAGAATCACATCCAAACCCTTCAATGGCAAACATACCAAGTCCATCACAAAATCTCTACCAAAAATTGTCAAAGGACAACTTAAACAAACGAAAGAAGTAGTTACCGACCCCGAAGCTGGAGTATCGATAACCATCTCTCCACCCATCTTAGACAACACCAAATTCAAACGTTTCGCACAATCAATTGAAATAAACGAATGAGTCGCTCCAGTATCAATAATAGCAATTAAAAGATTACTATTAATAAAACAAGTACCTCTGATCAAACGATCTGCATTAGTAGGCTGAGCTCCCGCCAATGCAAATACTTTCCCTCTAGGTTGAGCTTGCTTCGGTTTCGTGCACCTCGTACTAACATGACCAACTTCCCCACAATTATAACATGTAACCCCATTCTTCCTCCTACAATCAGCAGCCACATGACCCTTCAAACCACAATTAGCACACTTATCCACATTATTCATATTCCTCTTACATTCCGATATACGATGACCTAAACCACCACAATTGTAACATTTCACAGCAGAATTCATTCCTCCACCACTAGGCTTCCTATCAAAAGTAAACTTCTGTTTCCCTTTATCAACAGGGGTAGCATAAGGCCTACCTCTGAACTGCCCCTTTCCTTTCCTATCATTCAGATTCTTGTAATGAGTAGCACGTGCCTTACTATCTTCATCAAAAATCCGACTCTTGTTCACCAACACTGAAAACTGTCTTATCTCCTAATAACCGATACCCTGCTTGATTTCTGGCCTCAAGCCATTCACAAACTTCAAACACTTAGACCTCTCCGAACCAGCCGTATTATAATTAGGACAGAACTTCACAAGTTCCTCAAACTTAGCAGCATAATCCGCAACAGAGGAATTATCCTGCTTCAGTTCAAGAAATTCAATTTCCTTTTTACCTCTCTCATCTTCCAGAAAATACTTTTCAAGAAAAGCATCTTTGAACACAGCCCATGTAACCACTATCTCATCCTCCTCAAACCTCTGAGAAGCATTCGCCCACCAGTCTTCAGCTTCCTTTTCCAACATATGAGTACCAAACTGCACCTTCTGATCCTCGGAACACCTAATGAAACGGAAGATCTTCTCAATCTTCTTCAGCCAAATCTGTGCTCCCTCAGGATCATGAGTACCCTTGAAGCTCGGTGGATTATTCTTCTGAAACTTATCCATACTACGCGATTCCTCGTCCGCCGCAGCATTGGGTAAATTCTGCATCGCTTGCGCCATAGCTTGCATGGCCGCAGTCATAGCAGCATCACGCCTTCCCGCCATAATCTGAACATTCCCAATGATGGCAAATTATGGTTAAACAACCACTCAACAGAGTGCAACAGTCCAACAAGACACAACAGACACGACAACATGGTCGGACAACCCAAACATTGGCTCTGATACCACTTAATGTAACACCCCTTCTATACCCCGTACAAAAACGGAATAAACTAATCTTATAAATAAAACATCAGAGCAAAGAATAATTTATCATGATATAGCCAGAGATGCCACACCAACGTGAACTAAAACAAACTTGCTCATATAGATATATAACAACCTGATAGTCATATAAACATAGGAACTCAGTTCCAAAATATCATCGTTCAGTTACAGAATTAAAGCGGAACATCCATAACTGATGTCAATCACAAAAGATAAGTTTGTCATATACATGTTCATACAAGGCCACTATATACCAGCTAAAAGAAACATCTACACTCGAACCCCGACTACCCGTGTTACATATCAGAGCCGACGGAACGACAAAAAGACGAAGACACTAATCTTCGAAAAAGACCTCCAGCGTCTAATCTGCAATGCCATTACAGCATTAAACCACAGCAGAAGGGTGAGAAACAGGATTATAATATAATTGCATATCATTATAAAACACTTAGCAAAATATGCACAATTATTCTCACCACACAAATACGATACTTGTAACCAACACAAGACATATTAAACCCATTTCACACATCAATCACATAAGCATATACATTAACACAATGCATAACAAATCCTTCTCAAAATTCAACACATAAACATTCATGTAATGAATTATGCAAATGCACAGAGACCGACACAACGACTCTACGCATGCGGTACCAATCCAACCTTGTAATTCATTAGTCCCCCAGGAACTCTTGGAATCATCGCTCGTTACATAGAGTAACTCCCCGTCGGGCCTACGATGTTCCCCGTCGCTATAAACCATTATTTCAGGGCGTACGACGTTTATGGATTGCTTTCGACCACTATTTCAAGGCGCACAATCCGATTGCCATAGTCCACTATTTCAGGGCGCACAATCATTTGTGATTAATCGCTTCTACCATTATTTCAGGGCGTAAGACGATAAAACTGATTCATCTATGAATCTTCCAATGCAAGAATGCATATCATGATACTTGACACATTAATGACTCATGCCAACATCAAATGCTCATGCATTAACAATAATCATGTATTTCAAGTACATATAAAGTAATGCACACAATTGCCCAAAATGGCCACAAACACCAATATACCATTCCACAACATCAAATTCCCATCAAAGAATCATCACACAAGCCATCTCATAACCTATCATAATATGTCTTACAATATTGAAAAATAACTCAAAATTCCATTATTCGGTTTTCCGAAAAAGTCGGCTAAAAGTCGGCCAAAACTAATATTTTCTATCATCATCAAAAAGTACTCATCGACAGCTTTGATTCGGTATAAAGAACTCTTAAATACGATAAACGGTTAACAAGATATGAATATTTAAAAATAATGCGAAAACGTAAACCGGACGCTCGACACAACGAAACGGTTCGTAAAAACTGTACCAATTGGACCAAGTTCAGACCCCAAAACTATTTTTCCTAGAAAGAGCATCTCGTTAGCTTTCTAACGCTTCGAACGAGGGTTAAAACCGCCTTACGGTTCAAGAGATATGAATTTCCGAAGTTTCCCCGAAAAACCAGATTTTCGTGGTTCAGCACAGTATGTATCGATACATAGGCTTATGTATCGATACAAAAAGCCACATGTATCGATACATAGCACGCATGTGTCGACACATGCTGTAGTGAAAATGCTGTTTTTCCCAATTTTCACAGTATGTATCGATGCATAAGGGTTATGTATCGATACATAATCCATTTCGTATCGATACATAGCTTATGTATCGATGCATAGCCCTGTTTTTCTCAAAAATCAGAATTTCTCAAAATACACCTTTGCTGCCATTTTTCCTTTTGCCCGAAAACTCGACTAAATCGAACATTTTCACCGAAACAAACATATACGCGCAACCACCAAATACATAAGAACATTTTAGAACACATAAACGAAATTTCTACGACGTTCGATTTTTCGATTAAATTTCAACCTTCCAAAAACCAGAATTTTCAAACATCATCAAATCGAATAAAAATCACGACATACGACGACCTAACCTTACTCGATACAACTACGTAATTTATTTCAAATTCTAACCGTGAAAACATCGGTTCCTATCGACTTCCTACAATTCGACCTAAACGGACAAAATAACGGAAACATAGCGAAAACTAACCAAAACATAACCAAACTTCATGAAACTTTAAACAGCAGTTCACATACATATAACCAACCAACACATGTATTTATACGACTTTTCGACCGTAAAAACATCGGTTTCTAACGATTTCGTCCAATACGGCGTAAACGGAAACATATGGAAAACCAATCCAAAACATCCACACAAAACATATATAATCATACACAATGATATAATAACCGAGTTTCGCACCCTTACCCGATTTAATCGTGTTCTAGAAAGTCGGGAGATTGATTTCTTCCTTCACAAGTTTTTCCTCTCTTTTCTTCTTTCTCTTCTCTTTTCTTCTTCTCTACTTTTCTTTTCTCTCTTTTTCTTTCTATTCTTTCTATTTCTATTTTTCTTTTCTTTTCTTACTAACTTAGTGAAATTAAATGTGAAATGTCCAAAATACCCCCACACTCAAATATCTCGCAAACGTTCCCAAAACGCGATAAAATATATTCCCGCCGAAAATAACATATTTTCATATAAAAGTCGAAATTAGAATAAAATAATAATAAAATAATCCAAAAAGACTCAATACAATAAAACTGGCAAAAACTGGGGCGTTACAGTAGGCGTTTCTTCCTGAGACATATAACCGTCCTCGTTGAGATAGGACTTCCATTCTTCATCTGTATCGAAGGAATCACCCTCGTTGATGGTATGTACTTCTTGAGACACTGGGTGAAGGAAACCTCCACTGTGGAAGAAGTCCTGAATGGGATGAAAACTTTCATTGTTAGAAGTAGTCTGGGTACAGGTTGAGGAAAAACCAAGACCCTTCTTTGTTTTGTTATCAGTAGGAATGACAAGTTGTCCCCATCCTTTTGCATTGTTACTTTTTATCGCTTCGAGAGCATCTTTGTACGAGGAAATCGATGTTCCTTTCTCTGATTAGTTGTCATGGCTCATCGAAAGTGCTTGGAACTGGGTTCCAACAACTTCCTCTGGTTCTACACAAGTGGACGGCGATAAGTTGATCACGATCAAGGCTTGCTCTCCACAGGCTGTGACGAGTTGGTCGTTCTTGACGAACTTCAGCTTCTGGTGAAGTGTCGAAGTGACTGCCCCAGCCTCGTGTATCCAAGGTCTTCCTAACTAACAGCTGTATGCTGCCCGGATGTCCATGACTTGGAAAGTGACTTGGAAAGTGTGAGGACCGATAGTTATGGGAAGATCGACTTCGCCGATAACCATATTTCGGGATCGGTCAAATGCTTTGACGATGACCACACTGCCTCTCATCGGAGATCCTTTAAATGATAGTCGCATTAGAGTGGACTTCGGCATAACATTCAAAGCTGATCCAGTGTCTACCATTACGTTGGCTAAAGCATCGTCCTGGCAGTTGACTGTAATATTTAGCGCCATGTTATGACTTTTGCCTTCTTCCGGCAGTTCTTCATCACTAAACCCTAAGTTGTTGCAGGAAGTGATGTTGGAAATGATGGTATCGAATTGTCTTACTGTTACATCTTTTTCCACAAAGGCTTGCTCTAAGACTTTTTGTAAAGCTTCCTTGTGGGCTTTGGAACTGAGTAAAAGAGATAACACAGAGAGTTTTGAAGGAGTTTGCAACAGCTGATCAACAATGTTATATCACTCTTCTAGATGAGCTTCAGCATCTCATCATTGTTCTTTGAAAGGTCGGGATCTCTGGACTGACCGAGTGGTTGATTAGGAACTTCTGTTTGAGGTTTCTTTTCTTTGTTGGGTTCTCCAACTCCTCGGTTGAAGATTCGACTGCTCCGTGTTACTCGACTGATGTCTGTGATATTCACAACGGAGGGTAATGGAGTTTCCTTTCCATTCTCAATTGTTGTTGCACCATATTTTTAAGGGATAACCTTATCAGATTTTTATGGTACTGGTCCCAGCAGCTAGATAACTACAGGAGCCTTTTGATTTTTCTGACCATCGTAGCTGGCCTCAATTGGTTTGAGGTTGAGAATCTTTCCACTATCAAGAGGAACTCGTGATTCATGGAGTAAAGGGATTATGGCGCATATATCTTTGGCCGCTTCTCGTTTAGGGGTCAAGATAACTTATTTGTCTCGATTGGGAAGATAGTCTGACATTATGTTAATTGAACCAGAGCTTGAACACGGTTGAATCTCTTTGTGGTCCAACTGACTTTGAAGGGTTGCTCGCACGAGGTACCATTCTTGGTTATCCTCCTAGAAAATTCTACAGCGCTCATAGTTGTGTGGTGGTGCCCAGCCATGTTTGCTTTGTATGCAGTGCAACCTCACTAGATCTGTTTCCATTGATCGAACATCCTGATTTTGATGCCTAGTAGGGTTCCCGTTAATCATACTGACTTGTTGCGTGTCTTCATCTAGATAGATCGGAAGCCACCTGTGGTTCAACAAGTGTTGAAACGTTCTTTGAACGAGAGCACATACTTGGTCGCTCTCACGACATATTTTACAGTTCCGATAATTAGGTGAAGTTAGAAAACCGAGTTGGACCTGCTTAACGTGTAATTCCACCAAGCTGGTATTCATCAAGCGAACATCAAAGATTTGGATCATGTTAACTTGATAATGGCTTCTATTACGGTAGTCCTGGATCCATCCAAGATCCATCTGGTGCTGGAGGGCCTCTTGTACAAAAGAGCAACCCTGATTGTTTACCGAGCAGACTAGATAGGAATTGTAATCATGTCGCAGCAGATTATGATGCTGGCTTTGCCTGGAGTGCATTTCCACCAAGTTGACATTCATCGAAAGGATGCCATGGTTTTGAATGATGTTGGAATTTGTATAAGTCATGTTGACCTCACGGATTCGGTGATCTTGGATCCATCCGAGATCCATCTGTTCTTCGAGAGCTGACTGCACCACAGAACATCCTTGATTGTTTTTAGAGCAAATATCACACTGGTGATAATTATGAGATGGTACATGACCGTATCCACTTTGTCTGTAATGCATCTTGACCAGGTTGGTTCCCAACAAGAGTACATCATGAATTTGATAGCTGTGGTTAGACTCTTCTTCTATCAAATTTACTACAGCTTTCTCGTGTTGAAGCAACGGGTTCATCTGAACATTTGGATTTGTATCCTTGAAGGATAAGACCCTGCTCCTGACAAGCTTTTGCACATCGGACTTGATGCTGAGACATTTTTCTATGTTATGTCCCGCTCCTCCTTGATGATAAGGGCAAGTCTGATTCGCTTTGAACCAAAAAGCCATATTTTTCGGTACTATAAGAGGAGCCCTGGTTTGGACGTGCCCCTTGACCAGTAATAATAGAAATAGTTATGCGTACAACATTGGTATAGGGTCGAACCCTGGTGGTCGTGTAGTACGATTGTTGTTGTACTGAGGACGAGCCTGTTGAAGATGCTGTTGTGTCCTTTGCTAATGTTGTTGTTGACTCGGTTGGCTCTGAGTAACCTGAGGTTGATACATTGGAACAGGCACAGGGTTGATAGAAGAAGTTACAGCTGTTACTGGTTGGTACCGTCGCCTTTGTTTTTTGAGAGAGATATTACCAATATCCTGCTCTTTTTTCTTAGGGAAAGTACTATTGTATCTTTTGGTACTGCTTGATGGTTCTGTACCTTTGACCAGACGTCCTTCTCGGACTGCTTCTTCAAGACGAACTCCCATATTCACCATTTCAATGAAGTCACTGGGCGCACTGGCGACCATTCGATCGTAGTAAAATGAACTCAAGGTTTTCAAGAAGATTTTTGTCATCTCTTTTCCTCAAGAGGTGGACAAATCTGGGCGGAAATTTCTCGCCATCTCTGAGCATATTCCTTAAAGGTTTCTTTGACCTTCTACGACATGGCTCTAAGTTGATCTCTGTCTGGTGCCATTTCCATGTTATACTTATATTGTTGAACGAAGGCAGCACCAAGATCTCTGAAAGTGACGATCTTAGTGCGGTTTAAACCCATGTACCATTTAAGTGTGGCACCAGCTAAACTATCTTGGAAATAGTGGATCAGTAGATGTTGATTCTCTGTCTGAGTTGACATCTTTCGAGCGTACATCACCAAATGACTCTGAGGGGAAGAGTTGCCCTTGTATTTCTCAAATTCGGGCAC
This sequence comes from Lathyrus tuberosus, assembly GCA_022829125.1. Lineage (NCBI taxonomy): Eukaryota > Viridiplantae > Streptophyta > Magnoliopsida > Fabales > Fabaceae > Lathyrus > Lathyrus tuberosus. The sequence goes on along the minus strand of JALAZF010000270.1, from coordinate 6,443,024 downwards.
CTTGAATTTGTGTTGAATTTTCACATTGGGGACCAAACAAAGGTCTGCGACGTCCTTTCCAAATAGATCCTGACCACAAATGGCATGCAGTTCCTTTTGCATCTCCAAGAATTATTCCTGGACCTCATTCATTTTGTCGTACATACTTTCGTTCCCACGAGAGGGTATCTGAGGAATCTGTCCTTCCGGGACAGTGTGTACCATGGGTGGTGGTATAGTCATTACGGCAGTGACTCTTGGTGCTTCCCTATCCCGAAGTTTGTAACCTTCAGGAGTTGCTATTATGTCCCTTGCATCTTCGCTTTCTCGAAGTTTGTAACCTTCAGGCCCAGCGGTTCCTGCTGCAGTTTCTGGATCTTCCGTGATCGGTGGAATATATCCTTCTAGGATATAGTTGAGTGGCATGCCCCAGGGACGATCTTTAGGCATGTTATACCGAGGATCAAACTTTTCCACTATGGGTGTAGATGTGATCTCTGAGATCACAGTTCGTTGTTGTTGCATATGAGTTGTTGCCAGAGATTGCATGTCATTGTGAAGTTTCCTCAGATCTTCTTTCAGAGTGTCGATTTCTTCTCTCAACTCTCTGTTCTCTTCCTCGAGATCATCCATTTTCTTTTGTTGATTGGCCCGAGTATTGTACAAATGAGACAGTTTGACGCTCTCTAGAATCGAGACACAGACGTGAGATTCGTAGGTAAGAAGAATGCATTATGTGAGAATGATGAATGATATGCAATAATTATATTAATTTTTTTTGTTATTTTCAAAAGAAACTTCAACAATTGGATTGCAAATATCATACAGTGGGGAAACCCCGTTTTATTGAATTCAAAGATTGCGAAAATGGAAATACAGTAATTTACAAAGTGTTGCAAAAGGAAATGTCTAAACTTATGGATCATGAGTCCTCTTTGGAGAGAGCTCCAGTGCTGGTTCTGGTATTTTCCTTTTTTTTTACTGGGGCTCTTGAGCCGTTGTCGGGTTGTCACTCCTTTTCCAAGTGAAAGGAGCGAGCAAATTCCATTGGTCTTCTTGATTCTCTACAGCATGTTGCTCTAAAATCTCGATCAGAGCGTCTTTTTCTTTTAATAGTTGTTGTATTTTGGTACACTCCACATTGAGAATACGACACTTGTTCTTCCAAGATTTCTTTTCCCGTTGAAATTTGTTGAAAGTAACCTGGAGTTTTTCCGTATCAGACATAAAATAAAGGACAAATTCCTTTAACGGAAGAACTTCGTGGCGAGGGTATGGCATTCTCAGCTTGAGAGCTCTAGCTTATACCCAGTGGAGATAAGGTTCCATAGAGACACAATCTAGTTTTCCTAGAGACCCTCTTCCTTTCCTATGAACATGTTTCCAGGAATGCACTATTTATGTCTTTAGTGCCCTGTCATTTTCTCCTTCCTTGAAGAAAAGACCTTCCAGATGAACATCACGCGGGATATGTCTCATCGGGGTATCCGAATTGACGACGAACTAAAACTGGATGATAATTGATTCCTCCTTTAATTCCTATGAGGGGTATATTAGGGAAGTTTCCACAACGGTCAATGATTCTTATCCCGTCATAGGTCCGATTTTACCAATCTATGTCAGAGTTGGTAAGAGACATGATTCGTTGTGACCAAGGCATAGTAGTCTTATGATCCCAAAATGCAGCAGACTTAGGTAAATGGGAAGTGAACCATTTGTATAGCAGGGGTACACTGTAACACCCCATTTTAATTTATTTAATCGTCGTGTAGTATTTCTTTTGTTTGGCCTTGTTTAGGGGGTGTGTAGTTGAGCTTGTAAGCGTAATGTCCGCAACGGAACGGATTAATAGAGGTGTCGGAATACTAATAAAGTAGTAACGAATAAAGTGGGGACATATTTAGTAGTAGTAGAAGGAGGTACATTATTAATATTATTATTATTGTTATTATTATTATTATTATTATTATTATTACTATTACTAATATGTCCAATGTTATTATCATTATTATTATTATTATTATTATTATTATTAAAGAAAATCATATTTTTATGAAAATGAGAGTAGTAGTAGGGAAAGGGGAGGAAAATAAGAGAGAGAAATAGAAAGAAGAAGTAAAGAGAAGGAGGAGAAAAAAGAAGAGAAAAAGAAGAAAACCTTGGAATCATCAATCTTCATAAGAACTTGAGGTAAGGGTGAGATTCTTGATCATTTGGGGTTTAGATAATGGTGTCAATGAGTAGTATAACATGCTATGAGGATTGGGTTGGATTTCCACAACTTTGAATGTTAGGGTTTTGTGTAAAAACTATGTATTGATGTTGGAAATCATGTTTTATGAAGGTTGTTTAGTAACCCATGATAGAACCATGGTAATATACCTCTATTGGTTGTTTGGGTGTGGTTTTGGGGGTGAATTTGTGATTGGGTTGTTGCTGTCTAAAAGGGGTATTTTTCTACATAACGCAGAGGGCGCTTAGCGCGGTAGGCCTGCTTAGCGCGATCTGGAGAAATTTCACCTCTTCCGGGCAGTGAGTAGCGCGCTTAGCGCGGGTGGGCCCGCTTAGCGCGACCTGGAACAAAAAGAAAAAAAATATTATTGGTAATGTGGATTTTTGTCGATTATAGGAATTAATCAGAATTACGTGAATTATGTAAAACGAAACTTTTGAAATTATAGGAGCTTCAAGTGGTGAATTAGTGAGAAAACCTAATATTAATGGTAGTAAAGAATGATTAAAATGGAATTTGGGGTGGACTAATTAAATAATTAACTAATTAGGCCCACGTGAGGTATCCTCCTTAATTGTGTGTATTATGATGATTTGATTAAACAGCCGTCGTAATACTATTGTGTATTATGGTGAGTATGTATCTCACGTGTGATCAAGTGGATCGTGAAGAGGTATAGTTGTTATTATACTTACGTTTTTGTGCATCATCTGCGTCATGCATTTCACGATGTGTCTGGTGCAGACAGCTAGGTGGGAATCCATGATGGGTGCCTAGTATTTTCCGGACTCTAATGTGGAGTTGTATGGAGTTGAATCATTGCTCAGTGGGAGTGTATATGATTTATCCAGATTCCTTTCGAAATAGGGTTCGAGTGAATGAACCAGAGTGTGTGGTGCCAGGAGATAAATCATTGCTCAGTGGGAGTGTATGTGATTTATCTGGATTCCATAGGGAATCGGGTTCGATTGAATGAACCATAGTGGGTGGCACCACTTGCATTACGTCAGTGTCTTTGAGTCACATTGCATTGTTTATGTCTTTGTTGGATTATAATTGAAAGTGACAAGTGTGTCATGAATGTGTGCCTATTATGTGTGATTGCTTGATTTCTACTCCTTAGCATGTATTTTACACCGCTAATTATTGAATCTAGTTCTCACCCCTTTGTTGTTTCTTGTGTCTGTGCTTCTTGGGAAGTACAGATAATCCAGGTACTTGAGTAGTGCATGGAGTGCGTGTTTCCTGATCGAGTCTTAGGAGTCGCTCTGATACGTAACACGGGATAATGGGAATTTCATCTTTTTGTTGCTTTTTTGATTATTTTATTATGTAATATTACTTACTTTAAGACATGGTGAACCAAGATATTATGTGGACTTTTCTTATGTAAATATTTCATTCCACTGTTTTTAACTTATTTTGAAAACAAAAAGTGAATGAAGTAAATAGAAGAAAATTCAGGTTATATTTTCTTGGTGTGACTTCCCAATTGTTAAGGGAACTCTGATTATTTTTGTATTATTTTTATATTTTTGTCGAATTGGGGAATTAGGGTGTTACAGTTGGTATCAGAGCAGGTCGGTCCGTTCGGCCAGATGTGGTAGTGGAGTCTGTCCTTAGAATAGGAGTAGATTTGTGCGTACTTCTAACCGTGTGGTGATTGTTGAAGAGTATGGCAGGGAGGAATGATGCGGCTCTTGCTGCTGTGCTGTAGGCTATGGCGCAGGTAGTGCAAAACAACAATCAGATTGCTGGGGAGGCGCAGTTTCGTAACTTAGAGAGATTTCAGAGTAATAAGCCGCCTATTTTTTAGGGTGGTATTCTTGATCCTGAAGCGGCACAGAAGTGGCTGAAGGCTATTGAAAAGATCTTCAGAACCATGGGATGCAGTGAGGCTCTGAAAGTGCAGTTTGGAACTAATATGTTGGAAGGCGAAGCAGAGGCCTGGTGGGATAATAGTCGTCAGAGGTTGGAAGCTGTGAGTACTCTTGTTACTTGGGCAGTGTTTCAGGGTGAGTTTCTGGAAAAGTATTTCCCGGAAGTGTGACCTGGGAATTGGAAAGCAAGATGCGAGAGTCGTATCCAGAATTGTTTCCATCAGGTACATTTTCGAGGACGAAAATATTTTAAGTGGGGGAGAGTTGTAACACCCCATTTTAATTTATTTAATCATCGTGTGGTATTTCTTTTGTTTGGCCTTGTTTAAGGGGTGTGTAGTTGAGCTTGTAAGCGTAATGTCCATAACGGAACGGGATAATAGAGGTGTCGGAATACTAATAAAGTAGTAACGAATAAAGTGGGGACATATTTAGTAGTAGTAGAAGGAGGTACATTATTATTATTATTATTATTACTACTATTACTAATATGTCCAATGTTATTATCATTATTATTATTATTAAAGAAAATCATATTTTTATGAAAATGAGAGTAGTAGTAGGGAAAGGGGAGGAAAATAAGATAGAAAAATAGAAAGAAGAAGTAGAGAGAAGGAGGAGAAAAGAGAAGAGAAAAAGAAGAAAAACTTGGAATCATCAATCTTCACAAGAACTTGAGGTAAGGGTGGGATTCTTGATCATTAAGGGTTTTATTTAATGGTGTCAATGAGTAGTATAACATGCTATGAGGATTGGGTTGGATTTCCACAACTTTGAATGTTAGGGTTTTGTGTAAAAACTATGTATTGATGTTGGAAATCATGTTTTATGAAGGTTGTTTGGCAACCCATGATAGAACCATGGTAATATACCTCTATTGGTTGTTTGGGTATGGTTTTGGGGGTGAATTTGTGATTGGGTTGTTGCTGTCAAAAAGGGGTATTTTTCTGCATAACGCAGAGCGCGCTTAGTGCGATCTGAAGAAATTTCGCCTCTTCCAGGCAGTGAGTAGCGCGCTTAGCGCAGGTGGGCCCGCTTAGCGTGACCTGGAACAAAAAGAAAAAAATATATTATTGGTAATGTGGATTTTTGTCGATTATGGGAATTAATCGAAATTACGTGAATTATGTAAAACGAAACTTTTGAAATTATAGGAGCTTCAAGTGGTGAATTAGTGAGAAAACCTAATATCAATGGTAGCAAAGAATAATTAAAATGGAATTTGGGGTTGACTAATTAGATAATTAACTAATTAGGCCCACGTGAGGTATCCTCCTTAATTGTGTGTATTATGATGATTTGATTGAACAACTGTCGTAATACTAGTATGTATTATGGTGAGTATGTATCTCACGTGTGATCAAGTGGATCGTGAAGAGGTATAGTTATTATTATAATTATGTTTTTGTGCATCATCTGCGTCATGCATTTCACGATGTGTCTGGTGGAGACAGCTAGGTGGCAATCCATGATGGGTGCCTAGTATTGTCCGGACTCCAATGTGGAGTTGTATGGAGATAAATCATTGCTCAGTGGGAGTGTATGTGATTTATCCGGATTCCTTTGGGAATCGGGTTCGAGTGAATGAACCAGAGTGTGTGGTGCCAGGAGATAAATCATTGCTCAATGGGAGTGTATGTGATTTTTCCGGATTCCATTGGGAATCGGGTTCAATTGAATGAACCATTGTGGGTGGCACACTTACATTGCGTCAGTGTCTTTGAGTCACATTGCATTGTTTATGTGTTTGTTGATTATAATTGAAAGTGACAAGTGTGTCGTGAATGTGTGCCTATTATGTGTGATTGCTTGATTTCTACTCCTTAGCATGTATTATACACCGCTAATTATTGAATGTAGTTCTCACCCCTTTGTTGTTTCTTGGGTCTGTGCTTCTTGGGAAGTACAGATAATCTAGGTACTCGAGTAGTGCATGGAGTGCGTGTTTCCTGATCGAGTCTTAGGAGTCGCCCTGATACGTAACACGGGATAATGGGAAATTCATCTTTTTGTTGCTCTTTTGATTATTTTGTTATGTAATATTACTTACTTTAAAACATGGTGAACCACGATATTATGTGGACTTTTCTTGTGTTCATTCCGCTATTTTTAACTTACTTTGTAAACAAAAAGTGAATAAATTAAATAGAAGAAAATTCAGGTTATGTTTTCTTGGTGTGACATCCCAATTGTTAAGGGAACTCTGATTATTTTTGTATTATTTTTATATTATTGTCGAAGGACCATATGTGGTAAGAAAGGTTTTCTCTGGTGGAGCCGTATTACTTTCAACTATGGATGGCAAAGATTTTACATCCCCTGTGAACGCAGACGTGGTCAAAAAATACTTTGCATAAAAGAGACCCGCTGGACATAAAAAGAAGATCCATGCAAAAAAGGGCTTCCCAGCGAACCATAAAAAGAAAAGGTTTGGGCAAAAATTTGGGATAAAAGAAAAAGAAAAGATTAAACCCGCAAAGTTGAAAACCTGAAAAGGTAACTTTGGCAAAAATGGGTATCCCGGTGGATTGAAAACCCGAAAAGGGCGATCCAGGCAAAAGTTAGGGATTTGGAAGCAAGAGGCTACGATCTGCGTTCGATCTGTGAGCACTTTTGATACATGGAAATGTCGAAGGAAAGGAATTGGTCCAGGCAGTCTCTTTGAAGGTCAAAGTATCTGCGGATAAGCAAGACATATGGGTCATAGTTGAATTGAATCATGGCGGATATATGTTCCCCACATTGCGGACATATGTATTTTCCTTTTACTATTTACGCAATTACATCTTTTCAGGAATTGCTTCCAGTTGTAAATGCCTATTTACAGGCAAATTCATTCAATAAAACTTTCATTTCACTCAAAGAGCTTTCTATTTATGTTTTTACTCTTACAGTTTTGTGAAAACGTCCGATATTTTGATAAACATTGCATGCAAAAATTTTAAGCTTTGCGGAGCATATCGGAAAACAATGGAAATTGCTCAGGCAACGGATATCGTGGATGGTAATCGAGGTAGCCATTTTTGCATATAGAATATTCTATTGTTGTTATGTGCAGGGTAGCATAGTATCTACCCAGTAGAGTTACTCTCCCCAGCTTTGAGATTTCATCATCCTCAGCAGATTGTTACTCTCCCCAGCCAGAGTATAGATGATTTTTTCCTCGGCCAGAGTTGTGATTAATTTATTACTCCCCAGCAAGCATTCAGAAGTTGATTTCTCCAGGGTGGACGTCGTTGTATCTCCAAGGGAAGATTTGTGGAATACTCTCCCTGGACAGAGATGTTATTACCCCCACAGATTTTGGTGTCCACTTTCCTCAGTCGGTCAGGAAGGATAGTCTCGTTGACAACGGTTTGAGCTAATCCCCAGCCAGCAAGTTAAGCTCAATGATATCCCCAAGCAGAGTTGGTGGTAATCTTCGCAACAGTTTGATCAACCTTTGGTTGACATCATCAGCAGGTTTTAAGTCCAATGGTTATTGGCACCTTGTTTCTGTAGCAGATCTTTGGGTTCCATCCTCAGTAGTTGTTATTCTTAATCCCCAACAGAGGGGAAGTTCTCTTTGGGTTTCATCTTTCAGCAGAGTTGTTGATCAGGAAAGTTGTTCAGTGTGTCTTTCCTCACTAGGGTTTTGCTCTCAAGGACAACTTAGTTTCTCATCCCCGGTGGAGTTGCTTTTGTCTTTAGCATTTATTTTGCTGGAGCAATCCCTTGCATTGCATGAGCATTTTGCATGGCATCCTCCCAAAAGCGTAGCATTTCCGCTTCGTATGGAGCATTACGCCATAGAAAAAATTCAAACATATGCATTCGAAGCATAAGCCATGTTTGAGTTCTCGTTTGCCAGGCATTCCCCAACAAGAAAAGCTATAATTCAGGAGATATCGTCCAACTTTATACCCCAAGCTGTGGATTCAGTCATTTGGAGAGACTGTTTGGTATACCCCTGCAGAGTTGTTTTTCAGAATCGTCAGTCCGTGGTTTCTTTTCACCCCTCCATCCAGGTGGCCTTTTGGTTTGTCCCCCCAGAGTTGTTAGCATTAAACACTCGTCCGTGTTCTCTCAAACACTCGTGCGTGTTCTTTTGACACTCGTCTGTGTTCTTATTCATTTCCTCAATACTTCGTCCGTATTGATTTTAAACACTCGTCTGTATTCTCTCGACACTCGTCCGTGTTCGGTTTAGCATTTCAATCCCCAGTAAAGTTGCCTTTTGAACCTTTTTTTTCAATACCCGTCCGTATTGACATTTGACACCCGTCTGTGTTTGAACCTTTTAGACACCCATCCATGTTCTTTCAGCACCCGTCCGTGTTTAAACCTTTTAGACACCCATCTGTGTTCTTTCAGCACCCGTCAGTGTTTGAACCTTTTAGACACCCGTCTGTGTCCTTTCAGCACCCGTCCGTGTTTGAACCTTTTAGACACCCATTCGTGTTCTTTCAGTACCCTTCCGTGTTTGAACCTTTTAGACACCCGTCCGTGTCCTTTCAGCACCCGTCCGTGTTTGGACCTTTTAGACACCCGTCTATGTTCTTTCAGCATCCGTCCATGTTTGAACCTTTTAGACACCCGTTCGTGTTCTTTCAGCACTCGTCTGTGTTTGAACCTTTTAGACACCCGTCCGTGTTCTTTCAGCACCCGTCCGTGTTTGAACCTTTTAGACACCCGTCTGTGTCCTTTCAGCACCCATCCGTGTTTGAACCTTTTAAACACCCGTCCGTATTCTTTCAGCACCCGTCCGTGTTTGAACCGTTTAGACACTCGTCCTTGTTCTTTCAGCACCCGTCCGTGTTTGAACCTTTTAGACACTCGTCCATATTCTTTCAGCACCCATCCGTGTTTGAACCTTTTAGACACTCGTCTGTGTTCTTTCAGCACCCGTCCGTGTTTGAACCTTTTAGACACCCGTCCGTGTTCTTTCAGCACCCGTCTGTGTTTGAACCTTTTAGACACCCGTCCGTGTTCTTTTAGCACCCGTCCGTGTTTGAACCTTTTAGACACCTGTCCGTGCTCTTTCAGCACCGGTCTGTGTTTGAACCTTTTAGACACCGTCCGTGTTCTTTCAGCACCCGTCCTTGTTTGAACCTTTTAGACACTCGTCCGTGTTTAAACCTTTTAGGCACCCGTCCGTGTTCTTTCAGCACCCGTCCGTGTGTGAACCTTTTTTGCACTCATCCGTGTTTATCTCCAGAGTAGTCAACACTCATCTGTATTTGTTTCAATCCATGTCAGTAATTCGTCCGTATTGATCTCTGACACTTGTTCGTGTTTTGATTTGACACTTTTTATTACTTGTTCCCCAGCGGAGTCGTCTCTCCTTTTGCAGGATTCAAATTTGTACGTTTATTTTGGTATTCAATCTCCATGTATCCCGATTGTCTGGAAGCCTTTGGCTTCCCTACCCTCGGATCCAAGAAGTTTGAATAGGGGCAGCTGTAACACCTCAAAATTTGCCCCCTTGTTTCTAACCCTTTTTGGCTAATGCTTCATTTCATTCGCATCGTCATTTTGCATTGGCATGTCTCTTTTGGGCATGGGATCAAGTAATTTTCCAGAAGTTCATGGAGTCATCAGTTCCAATATGATTTTCAGCAGTATTCAGAGCCAAGCAGATAGCTTTCAAGGCCTTTTGAGCTTTTATTTTGCTCATTAGACATTTTGATAATCAGAAGCTCCGACATTTATTTTTGCTCAGCGATTCAGCACCAGACAATATTAATTCAGCAGGATATTCTGAGGTGTCAGCAAGAATTTGTGTTTCATTTCAGGTGTTACTCAATAATAATATCAAGTTTTGAGTTTCGGAGGCTTAACGGGGTTCAAAACAGCTGTCAGAGGCCACTTTTCCAAGTTTCCCTCCAAAAGGCGCCAAAATTCAAAATTTAAACTGAGTAACCGGTTACTCCTTTGTTTATCTACGTATTTTCATGGTTTTTGAACTAAGTAACTGGTTAGCATATATGCTGTAACCGGTTACTTTGGGCGCAGTTTGAAAAAAATTGAGTTTGCATCATTAGTGATCATGTGCTTGGCTTGTGCATGTGTGGGAAGGATTTAGAATTGATTTATTTTCATCAATTTCCACCCAAAATTCAAATTCCTTCCGACATTTCCACTCCAATTCCACACTCTTCTTTCAAATTCCATTCCTAATCTCCATTCCACTCATTAACCCACACTCCAAACCACATTTGAATTCCTAACCTAGCTTCTATTTAAACCAATTCATTCCAAACCTCACATAACTTGATTCATTTTCTGAATTTTCTACACATCTCATCCCATTTTCTCTCAACTCTTATCTCATTTCAAAACCCTCACTCAAAGTTCCTTCATCAAAGTTCAACAAATTTTGCATTGAAATTTATTGATCTTGGAACTAAACCTTCATCCATTCACCAATTCTTGAAAGAATCTTGAATTTGTTGCTGTTTTACTCTTGGATTTGAGCTTTTGGAACTGATTTTGGAGAAAGCTTGAAGCAAAATCATCACATTGTTTGGATCTTGAAGTTTCTTGCTAGGATCTTGAAGTTTCTTGCATAGATCTTGGATTTCTTGCTTGGATTCATCAATTTTCTTTTGCAACACTTACCAAAGCAAATCTCAGCTTTGTAGGTTGGTTTTCCTTAGATCTATACTTGATTTAGCTTATTTATAACTTATTCAATGTAGATCTTTGGTGATTATTGATTTGGATCCATTTTGCTTGAATTTGATTCTTTATGTTGATGATTGTTGGAGTTAACTGATATTTTATTACTGATTTTTTATGTGAATTTCGTGATTAATTGATTGCATGATCATTTGGATGTTTGGAGAAGTGATTTGCTGCTGAAAAGTGCTTTTGAAACTGGTTTTTTTTTGCTACTGTCCCAGAGTAATCGGTTACAGCATATCTGATAACCACCTTGTTGTTTTTTGCGTATTTTCAAGCTATTTTAAACTGGGTAACCGGTTACAGCATATCTGATAACCGGTTACCACTACTGCAGAATGTGATTTTCTTTCATTTTCTTGTTTGTTTGAGATCCTTTGCATGGCTAAACTTCATGGATTAACATGTTGATGATTTGTGGATTAATCATGAGCTGTTTCACCTCACACCATTGCATGAACATGATTCTTCGACACGCGATTCTTGGTTTCCATCGATGAATGTTTATGTTTGCATTGTTGGCTACACACATTTGAATTGTGTTAATTCTTGATTGTTGATCAACTTGCTGGACATGTGATGCGTGATTGTTGTTTGTTTCCGTGGTTGCTTATGCATGATGTTTTGATCAATGTTTGAGTTGTGCAACTTTGTTGAGTAATTGCTCTTAAATTGTTAGCATAATCGTGTTGTCCGTTCTTGATGCTTGCAACCTTTATGATTGGTTTTCCATGCTTTGTGGGTCTATTTGCAATCTTTGCTTGCATGAGTATTTGTTTAGATGCTTTGTATGCTGCCCTGCTTTTTATAGCTGCTGTTCTGAATTGCTTATGTACTGTCAATTATATACCCTTGTTGCCTGTTGCTTTTTACACCTGTTTTGTGCTGGAAATGTGAGCTGTTGAATGCTGTTTGGTGTATTGGCTAGAATTTATCGCTGTGCAGGTACTGGAGCACTGTTGTAGCCGCTGTTTTTTTTTGTTTATTTCTTTGGTTTTTGTTTTGTTTTTGTATGCTCCCTTAAGGTTCCCTAGTCCAAATTAATCTTTGATTAAGCTTGGGGTAGGGTAGACATTAGGATTCGAACCATGCATGCTAACATTAGGTAGAATCTTCCCCTCTTACCTCAACCTTAGGGCCATCATTGCATGACAACATTAGATTAGAATTCCCTTAGTGTTTTCTTTTCCTTTGAGTCTTCTCTTCTCATCTCTTAACAATTCTAAGACACTTAATAAATATAACGTATATTGCGCTCGAGCCTTAAGTGTAGGAAATGGAGAACGAGGGGTCTCCCCTCCTCTTCTAGAGTGTTTAGCATACGTCCCATTGGGGGCGACCATGCGACACATTCGTTCCCGCGCAGTAGACTTTGGTGCAATATAAGTTATGAACTAACTCAACTCACTTCTGTCTAAAAAACACAAAACAAATTCAGAGCTTTTTTTATCCTTCGGGATTGTTGGGTTTCAAACCGTTTTTTAGAAAAGAGCACATCGCTCACGTAAAAAACATAAAGACCTCGTTAAGTCGAACTACGTTTGCTCTGATTCCTCTCTCTCGTCCGATTGAGGATGCGTAGGCACGAGATGCGATATCTCGACGAGCAACCTTCCCCCTTGTGCGTAGTCCGTCGAACTACGTTGACTCTAATTCTTCTTTTGTCCACGAAGATACGTAGGCATTGGATTGCGATAATCTTTGCGAGTCCGTCTTAGTCTCCTCCATCCCCATTTTTCTGTTTAGCCGTAGACTTTAGGATAACTCATCCTTTGTTTAGACAACAAGCGTGCATCCCATCGATTACGATGGTCGCGTGGGGGTGCTAATACCTTCCCCTCCCGTAACCGACTCCTGAACCAGGACTATGGTTGCGATGACCATGTCTTTCCCTTTCTTCAGGTTTTCTTCGATCGTTTCCTTTCCCTGCGTCGGGATAAATAATGTTTGGTGGCGACTCTTCTGTTCTAGGTTTCTCGCCGGTTATTTTTTGCAGTTGTGACACCCGTGCATCTGTAATCTCTGTTTGATTATAGTGGATTAAGTCCTTGTGTTCAAGGCGAAATCACCTTGGAAGGGTGGACTGGACTAGCTTGGGAATGGCTCAAGTGAACCAGGATATATCATGTGTTCTTTACTCTTGCTTATGCTTTGAATTATTGTTTATGTTTCTGTATCTGTTATCAGAACCTTGCATGGAAAGTCAAAACCTTGCAACATACCTCTGATAAGCTTCCGCATTGCAAATCTGATTTAAGCATCACTTATTCAGATTCTCCCTATCGCTTATGCTTCATGCATAGCACAATCTGAATGACGCATCGCAAGTCAGAGTCTCTCAACTCAACTCTGATTTTCTATAACCACGAGAACAATAAGTTTGCAAAAGCTGTTAAATAGTTAAAACACAATTCAAACCCCCATTTTCTTGTGTCTTTCTCGCACCTTCACAAAGCACCCAAACTGATGCTTTAATCAAAATCTCTCTTTCACTCCAAATTTTCCTTCCATATCAAGTCACTATCGGGTTTTGAAATTGGAAGTGATTCAAACCAAACCAATCATGCCAACGCCTCATATACATCATATATGAATGATTCATGACCTTGAAAAACATCTGAAACACCTGAATCACAAAATCACCAGTCAGTTGCTCAAACTTTTGACAAGGTTGCAGTTGAGGTACCACCAAGTGATCCAGGCATCTCCAATCAAGGCTAAGCATCTCAACATACTCCATAGGGTATAGTGAAGTTATCCAGGTCCTTACAACACATCTGTAACAGTTCCATCATCAAGCTCGATCACCAGCTGCAAGAGGTAAGCCTGAAGCCTTCAAACTCTATAATACATGCATCATAAATGTTATTTTGAGTTACCATCTTGTTTCTGCATGTATATAGAGTGATAACCCTCAATAAATTGCCATGAATCAATCGTGTATGGAATTTCATTGTGTTCATGCTGAAATTAGGGTTCTTGAGGTTATCCTTTGATTTCTCACTCCACACTTAATATAAATGCAATTAATTTATATGGTTGTGATCCTTTTTCAAAAACGAGCAAGATTGGTGTTTGAATCGTGCAAAACCATTGAGTAATTAGAGATAAAGGTGAGAAAAAGCAAATCTGGGGAAAACAGGGGACGCGGGCAAGAACCAAGTGTTCTTGGCGCCCTTTTTCAAACTTTTGAATTTTTGAATTTTAGTTATTTTATTTAATTGATTAAAAAATTAATTTCTCTCTGAATTTTTATGTTTTTGAATTGTTTCTTTTTTTCAAAATTCATAAAAATGTTAAAATATTTTATTCTACAAAAATTTCACAAAAATATTATTTATTTTATATATTTAATATTTTCATAAAGAATTTATTTTTTACTTGTTTTATAACATTTGAAAATATTTCTTTTTCTTGATTTTTCAAACTCAAATGATTTTTAAATCATTCTAGGACTAAAACATGATTATTCAAACATTTATCCTAGATCATAACTTATTTTACACATGTTTGATAATTTTGATCATTTTTATTTGATTTTTTATTCAAATTAAAATACATTTTTAATCAAATTAGGGTTTTGATCATTCACACCCTCACAAATCTTTTTCAAAACACTTTTGGGCCTCTAATAGAGTGTAAGACCCATCCCTTGTAAACAAAAACCTTTTTGGGCCTCAGTCGTTATATAAGTCCCACTGTATTTTCTAAAACCGCGACGCGATCGCCGACTTTTAAACAAAACCATTTTGGGCCTCCCTTTGGTTATAAGTCCCATTTTTCTTCTTTTTCAAACTCTTTGGGCCTCTAATAGAGTGTAAGACCCAACCCCTTTGTACATAAAAACCTTTTTGGGCCTCAGTCATTGTATAAGTCCCAATACGATATTAAAAAAATCTCGACGCGATCGTCGTTTTCAAAATTATTTTTTTCTAGGCCTCTCCTTGAGTTGTAAGCCCCATCTCTTGTATAAAAATAAACTTTGGGCTTCTAATAGAGTGTAATACCCAACCTCTTTTGTTAAAAATACAATTTTTTGTGCCTCAGTCATTGTATAAGTCCCGATACGATTTTCAGAACAACGGTGCGATCGCTGTTTTTCATCTGGGCCTCTCCTTGAGTATAAGCCCCAATCTTCTTTCAAAATAACTTCCCTTTTGATTTAGATTAAAATTCATAGTTGTTATCAAAACTTTCTTTAATTACTTGAAATAACTAACCATACAACTGTAGTACTGGAAGCTTATTCACCTGTAAGTTCTATCAGCTTTCTTTTACATATTTGTATATATTTCATTTGTATATATATGCATGTATATTATCTTGCTTAGAGTTTTTCCCGGCAATTAGGTCTAGGATTAGATCAAACCCGCAAAACTAGTTTCCCATAGGAAATTCTAGATACAGTTTTGCCTCCTCTTGGGCTTATACAATATGGAATAGAGAAAGGCATTATTCCCGATGAAACTTTTCTCAAGACTGTCACTACTAGAAATTTGTCTAAGAAATTAATTTCCCCCAGAGAGGATTAACTCCCGGTGAAACCTCTCTTGAATTTCTTCAAACCCTAGAACTATTCACTAAAGAAAGGATTATTCCCGGTGAAACCTTTCTTGAACTTTTCTTAGGTTTGGACCCACAGGCTTCCTAAAAGCATCCCCATCCTCCTTTTGGGCTTTGTACAAGGACCCTCAGGCTTCTGAGAAGTTCTCATGCCTTCTCTTAGGCTTAATACAAGGACCCGATGACCTCCTACAGGTATAGGACAGAACTTATTCATCCTTTGATAGTTCAATCCTCCCGAGAGTCATAAAGTCCAAACATCAAACCAGTTTAGGGTTGATTTTCATCCCTTAAAACATCAGCCTCCTCTTGGGCATCATACAAAGAAAAACCTTTTCATACCAGCAGACTTGGACAGTCTCATCTCCTTTTGGATCTTAAAGAAACCACCAAGTTTCCTAAAAAGCACAGGAAAAACCCTGATCAATCACCTGCAGAGTTAAAACCTCCATAGGTTTCAAAACTCAATCTTTAAACTCTCACTTTAAATTTCCCCAGCTAGGGTTAAATCATTATCAATAAACCCTCAATTAGAACCACAAAGCATCGGATATTCCAACTCTTCTTCAATCCCCAACAAGAGTTGATTCCCCAATTTGGACCTGTCTTTGGATCTCAATAATCCTCAGCAGAAGTTAGCCTCCTCTTAGGCTTTATATAAGAAATTCCCCCAACCAGCCTCCTCTTAGGCTTTGTATAATGATCATCCCTCAGCACCTTTTAGCTTCAATCTTGGGCTTTGTACAAGACACCCATAAACATTCTCCAGCTGAGTCAGTTAATCCCTTTTTAGCCTCAATCTTGGGCTCTGTACAAGACACATAGGGACCTCCCCAGTGGAGTCAAATTATTTTTAGCCTCAATCTTGGGCTTTGTACAAGACAGATAAAACCTCTCCCCAGTAAAGTCAATCCCTTTTAGCCTCAATCTTGGGCTTTGTACAAGACAGACAAAATATTTCCCCGAAAGAGTCAATTCCTTCCAGCCTCCTCTTAGGCTTTGTATAATGATCTCCCCAAAAGAGTCAATCTTTTTTCAGCCTCAATCTTGGGCTTTGTACAAGACAGACATAAAACTCCCTAGTAGAGTCAACCTTTTAGCTTCAACCTTGGGCTTTGATTAAGGCACACAAAAAATTAACATCCCCTCAGAGGAAATCAAAAATCTCTTTGTAGGAAAATATTTCTCTGTACATCACACATCAAAACAGATAAATCAAACAAACCTAAATTCCAGATAACCGCTATAAGTGGCACACTTGTTGATTCAAAAATCCAAGCTGTAGTCCCTCTTTATCCTGGTAAATCCCCTTTTTTTTTCATCTAATTGCTATAAGTGGCAAGGCTCTGGATTATTTACATCCAAGCCAATGTCCCTCATTTAGCATGAAAGATTCCTAAGGAAAAATGGCATTGCTCAACTCTGACTTAAAGTTTTCTCTTTCAGGACAAATCCCCTATAAAGGAAATTATGGCATTATTGGATTCTATATATTCCAGTTAAAGTAATTATCCTTTATAATCAGTTACCCAACAACTGTGATAAACAGATGAGATATCTCCCTTTAGAGATGACAAATTCTCTCTCAGTCAAACCTTTAGCTTCAATTTGGGCTTTGAACAAGACACAAAAAACCTTTAGCTTCAATCTTGGGCTTTGAACAAGACACCAAATATCATCTCTTTCCTCCCATAGAATAGGAGGAACTACGATTGCTCTGATTTCCCTGTTTTCTTTCATTGGAATACGTAGGCATAAGATTGCGAAATCTTAGCGAGCACACATATAAAAAACCTTAGGTTCAGTACCTTACCAAAAACATCAGAAAACCCAATATCAACAAAAATACTCTCTCAAACACTCCCAAAGGAGAAACTTTCCCAACCCATGACAGATAAACACCAGTAAGTAGATAACAGTAGAATTTGCTAAACGATCTATGGATAACCATATATAGGATGGGTAATTGACAACTCCCTATTGTATAACCTGACCCCGGACCCCCCCAATCTCTTAGCATTTGTTAAAGAAAACATTTGCGTGCAATGTTAGTTTTAGATAGCTTCCCTTTCCTTTCCAGGTTCATAGGATAATTAAGAAATCAGAAAGTAGCACCCAATTCCAACCCATGGCGATAAGGTGGTCGCGTCACCGACAAAAATCGCATGCTACACCCACAGCTGTGAATCATGAGAATCCCTCCATAGATTGGGTCATACCACTCAATGTCAGCTTGGTTAAGCTCCATGAGCCTCTTGGACCAAACGGTACTGTGTTCCACATCCCAAAAGGTTGCGGTCCTTGGTAGGTGCAAAATAAACCACCTATAAAGGAGAGCAACACAGCAGACGACATGTCCTCCATCTCGCATATTCCTTGAGTGAATGGCATGATAAGTATCAGCCAATAGAGTAGGAACTGGATTCCTGAGCATAAAGATCTGAATAGCATTGACGTCGACGAAGTCTTTAGCGTTGGAAAACAGAAACAAGCCATAAGCTAGCAAAGCGAAAATGGACTCAAAGAGTACAGTATTATTCCTATCAGCAAAGTAACGGGCTTTCTCGAACAAGAACTGAGCGGGTAATCCAGAAAGTCCCCCCTTGATGGTCATATTGGCTTGAATATCAGACAACCTTAGCCTTGTTCCTCTTGCAATGTCCTTTGCACTGAGCTCATCTTCTATTCCAGAGAATGGAGGAGAATCGTTGACAGGGAGACCCATCAAAGCAGAGTATTCCTCCAAAGTTGGCATCAGCTGGTAATCAGGAAACACAAAGCAGTGATAAAGAGGATGGTAGAGTTGAACCATAGCAGTCCTTCAGCCCTTTGAAGTTCCAACAACGGGAGAATCCTTCCATATCTTTCAGAAAAAGCCAATGGATCTTCGATCAATTCCCCTAGTTCCTTTAGCTGCTCAACATCGGGAACCATGAAGGTGTATGGCCAAGTTCCTTTCTTTCCAAAATCCATATCTACAAAGTCTGCAAAACAAATTTAGTTCCTTGACAGTTGAGCAAAAATGCAAGATGCAATGCAAAAGTTTCATGGAACTCAAACATTTGTAAAATGTCAAGGGATATCGAAAGAATCATTCTCATAATAAAGTGAATTACAAAAGTAATTACATCTCTCAAAAGTCTTAAACATAAAGCTAAATAAAAGTTAAAAAAATGACCTAAGGAGAGTCCCCTAAAAGCCTCATGTTGAGCTTCCTAATCTCCTTCTCCATCTGAGCTTTTTCCAGGATGAGCTTATCAACGATTAACTTCCACAGAGTAGATTGAGGGCCAGAGGTGCTTGGCTCTTCTTGTGTCTTCCTTTTTTTGCAGGAGAGTATCTCTTCATTCTTGGCTTGTAACTGCTTTTGGAGTTCTAGATTCTCTTTGACAACTACTTGGTACTTGTGTTTCCAAGCCTCTCCTGTCTGTTGAGCTTGGTTCAAAGCAATCTTCAGCTCCTCCACTTCTGACATGAAAATCAGGATGAGCTCTTCCTTCAAGGCAATCGGCTCTTATCGAGAATAAGGTATTTTCAACTCAATAGCCCTCTTTCGAACCCATTGGAGATAAGGTTCCATGGATACGCAATTAGGCTTCCCTATGGCATTCTTCCCCTTCTTGTGCCTATGACCCCAAGCGCTCAAGATCATTATTTTCTATTCTTCGTGCTTCCCATATTCTTCAAAAAATAAAATTTCCACATGAACACCAATAGGCTTGTCCTTCAAAGGGTATCCCAACTGTCGACGAGCCAACACTGGGTTATAGCTTATTCCCCCTCTTGTGGCAAGAAGAGGCACATTCACAAAGTTCCCACAACCGTCAGTGATCAACACCCCATCATAAACGCAGTTGTACCAGTCAATATCAGAGTAAGAGAGAGCCATGATCTTCTTTGACCACCACCCCTTCTTAGGGTCCCAAAATGCATTCGTTTTTGGCAGATGTGAAACAAATGACTTATATAACAAAGGAGTACAACAAGTGAGTTGTCCTCCATTGTGGGCATTCCTCAGATGGACGAAATGATAAGCATCAGCCAGTAAGGCAGGTATAGTGTTGTACCCCAAAATTTACCCTTGATGTCATAACATCTTGCACTTGCATTTAGGTCTCAATCATCTATGCATTTGTTAGCTAACCACAATGTCTTGCCAGTTTGTTTCTTTTGTGTAAAAGCTAAGGTTTTTCTTCAAGAAATTCATGCAAATGATCAAGCAAGGATTTGTGTGACTCTCCACTTCTCAAGAACCTCCACTCATTCATGGTGATCAAGAGTTTCCCTCTATCCATAATCAAGTTTGAGTGTGCATCAATTCACGTTCACAAGGATCTCATGACTTAGAACGTGATTCAAAGGTTTCAAATGCATCTTTATGGCTCATTCATATGTTTAAAATAGCTCGGGGAGTTTGATCTATTGGTAGTTGAAGAATTTTAGTTCAATTGCTAAAAAGTCAACAGATGCTCAAAGTCAAAGTTTGACTTTTGACATTTTTTTTGGTCAACTACGGACTTTTCGAGTCAATAATTGAGAAAGTGTGGGAAAGAATTGAGTTTGGTCAAGTTAAGTCGAGAAAATCGAAGGAATAAAATCATTTGTTCAAAAGAAACACAAAAAAAGAATAAAAAATAAACCAATGGCAAAATTGTAATTACCAATGGCAAAATTGTAATTATCAAAATGCTGTTGAGGATCAGCATGAGCGTGAGGATCATCTGTTGAGGATCAGCAGCATGAGGATCAGCAGGTTGAGGATCAGCAGCGTGAGGATCAGCATTGTTCAATGGCAAAGTGGTAATTATGGAACATGTGTGAGGATCAAGGTTGGCCTATTCCTTACTTGGGTACCAAGCAATGGCAAAGTGGTAAACACCAAGTGAGGATCAGCAGCGCGAGGATTAGTAATTGAGGATCAGCAGCGTGAGGATCAGCAATTGAGGATCAGCAACGTGAGGATCAACAATTGAGGATCAGCAGCAAGTGAGGATCAGCAACGAGATGATCAACATTACACTACTAATGGCAGTTTTGTAATTACTGGTGGCAAACATGTAATTAGAAGCTGATACTCAGCGCAGCCTTGGTACTCAAAAAAGAGGAGGATCAAGAATTCTATAAATAGCCCATTTGTTTTTCTTCTTTGGAGATTGGGGGAGATTGGAGGAGATTGGAGGAGATTTTTTGAGAGGATTGAGGAGATTTTTGAGAGGATGAAGGATTCATTCAAGGAAAATTCAAGGGAATGGTCATGAAATTCTTCCAAATATCATATTCTCACTAAATTCATTGTCACATAAGAGTCGAAACTTCGAATCTCCCGATTTTTCCACTTCTCTTACATCAAACATCACTCATCAAATGCATTGAAACTCATCATTCCCACACACTCCTGGAGGCTCAGTGAAGCTGTAAACATCATCACATCTCATCTGGAAGTGCTCTAGAAGGTGCATTGGACACACTCCAATAGGTAAACCTTCTTGATTTTTCGAACTCCTCTTTAAGGTATCATTTTCATCCATTCAAGTTACTATTGTGTTTGTCTTGAAATGTTGAGTGAAAACCCCATGAAAATGGGTATTGGTTAATCACATATGGTACTAATTTTTATTTATTTTTCTATTCAATTATTTTAATTTTCATCTTTATTTAAAATAAAAAATAAAATAAAAAACATTTTAATTATTTTCTTCTTATTATGTTTTTCATATTAAAAAATCCCAAAAATATTTGTTATTTTTGTATTAATAGTTTATCTTTGTTTATTTTTAACTTAAACCTTAAAAATCAAAGAAAACATTTCGTTCAACCTTTTTAACTTTTAAACCACTTTCATCAACAAACCATTAGCCTTCCCAAGAGATAGCCATTAATCTCTTGTAACCTTTAACCCTTCCTTTAACTCTCCATAGAGATAGCTATTAATCTCTTCTCCATTTGCCACCTTTGGCTTTACATTTACAATTAACCTTGTCATAGAGATAGCCATTAATCTCTTCTCCCTTTACAACCTTTAACTTTTCATTCAAATCCTTTCATAAGAGATAGCCATTCATCTCTTCACCTTTACAATCAATCCTCACAAGCTTTGCTTTCAAGCTTTTCACCTGTAGTCCGAACTACGATTACTCTGACTTCCTATTATGGATACGTAGGCATAGGATTACGATGATCCTAGTGAGCTACCTAAACATTTTTCCCGTAGTCGTCCGAACTACGATTGCTCTGACTTCCTATTAAGGATACGTAGGCATAGGATTATGAGATCCTAGCGAGCTACCTTTTTCCTTTTCCACCTTTTTCCTTTACATCCAATGCCTTCTTGGATTCCACATTTTTCCTTTACATATAATGCCTTCTTGGATTCAACATTTTTCCTTCACATCCAATGCCTTCTTGGATTCAACTTTTTTTCTTTTACCCCCTTTTACCCCGTAGTGAGGGGAACTACGAATGCTCTAATTCCATTCCCGTCAGGATACGTAGGCACAAGATGCGATGTCTTGGCGAGCATACTTAGTAAATAAACCCCTAGGTCTTTCCCTTAGCACATTTTCCTTAGCAAGCAAACAATAGATAACACAAATACTAACAAGAGGTTCCTGTAGAGTACTACAGATACTTAGGGTGCTAATACCTTCCCTTTGTATAACCAACCCCCGAACCTTAGATCTCTTAGCTATGTCTCCGCATAACGCACTTAGGGTTTTTTAGTCTCTACCCTTTCCTTTGGATAAATCAAAGCTCGGTGGTGAATTTCAAAGATGTGTGATGCAAGTTAATTAATAGCTTGATATCCGATTCTCTCCGCAACATAAAAATGGCGACTTCACTAGGGACCTCCCCTAAGAGGGTTAAACCTATCTTGTTTGTATTTGTGTTATCTTACATGTTTGTTTGCTTGTACATTTGTATATTTATATCTGTATATATATATATATATATATATATATATATATATATATGCCTGTTATGCTTGGGTTTTCTGTATGCAAGTTGGTTACTTTGAGTGGTGAGGATAAGTCCTATACCCGGACTTGAGAGTACACTTATGATAGGACGATGGTATATTCAAGGAGACTTTGAGGGAGTCGATTCCCGAAAAAGTTGACTTGAGACACCATCACTCAGTTTAGGCCCTCTTGAGAGTTTTAGTCATGTTGAATGAGTTTATTCATGAAAACGTCACTACTCTTGACATAGGTGCCATCGATACTGAGAACCATAGTTACCTCAAACCCTACTTGGCCTTCTAGCATGTAGTGCGAGGACTATGAGGGAGTATATTCCAAAAATGGTTGATACGCGATACTACACTCATACGAGACTCTCTTGAGAATATTATTGACTACCAAGTAATTGGGAAATCGATTATATTCGAAAGATGGGTTATCGACTCTGGGAACTCTTTAGAACCTTGCTCTACGGATACAAGAACCCTAGTACACACCCGGTGATTGGTTCTTTACCCAGACTCCATGTTGTGATCTCAAACCCTTGATCCTGTTGCATGTATTTTGCATCCTGTTAGCATTGCATTGCATATCATTTTCATTTTTGCATGATTCATTGCATGTGTCTATCTGTCCAGTTGCTCATCTCCAGCTGTCTCTATCTTCCAGAGTTTGTCTGTGAGTCGTCAAGCTGATTCCTCAACACCGAGTGTTTCCTCTAATTTCAGTGATTTGGTAACTATCGGTCAAAGGCTCGAGGAAGGACTCAAGAATGGAAGAGTGTCCAAAGCTGCTGAATCTTCCAATACTGTGAGGAAATCTTATGGAAATTTTCAGAAGAAACGGGATAATCAAACTAATGTTGTCATGGTTGAAGTGATAAGGCCTCGTCCCCAACCTTTATATACTATTCACCCTACTGTTTCTACTGTTACCCTCATGGTTACTGTTCCCTGACAGTTCAAGCTCCAATGTCTGACTGCAGGCTAGAACCAATACCGTAATAGGAATCAATTTGATCCTATTCCCATTGACGTACACCAAGCTTTATTCTGATATGGTTCAACAAGGTTTTATTACCACAAGGCCTATGCCTCCTCCTCTAAATCCTCTTCCAGCCGGCTATAGGGTTGATCTTCATTATGAATACCATCAAGGTGGTGCAGGCCATAACTTGGAAGGTTGCTTTGCATTAAAGGCTAAAATCCAAGAGCTGATGAGAAACAAAATCCTCTCCTTTAAAGATAATCCAAATGTCCAAAGAAACCCTCTGCCAGGGCACGTCAAGTGAAGCTTCAGTCGACTTCAGCTTAGTTACTTCTCAAAGACAAGGACAGCTCATCCTTATGTTTAACTAGTCACGAGGCCTTGTTTCTTGTTGTTTGCACTTTCCTTATTTGTAATAGTTGTTTGCTTTCAACTATGCTTTTACTTTCATGATTAATGAAATAAGCATTTCAACTTTTTGATTCAATTCATTTGTGTTTGCTATTTACATCGCTATGCTTCTTCTTTCAAAAAAAAAAATTCTTGTCCACTTTCTTTTGATTATGCAAAGATTGGAGGGAGGATGATGAAAATAAGACACTCATAATTGTTGTTGGTATGCTTTCAAATCAAAACTTTGCTGACGATGTAAGGCATTGTTTCAATCCCCAAACACGGGAGACATAAGGAAGATAACCCCTCTTTAACCCCTTTGAGCCTTGAAGTAGGAGTTTCTTTTCTTTACAAATAATAACCCGCAATTCTTAACCTGGTGGCAGGGTAGTTCTCAGTTAACTTGATTGTGCATTCAAATACAGTAGTAGCATTCAAGACGCATTTCAACAAAAGTTCACAAATTTTCCTTTGCACACAGCAAGCAAGTGTCGAAGATGTCTTTCGAGTTCAAACGCCAATAATGGTTCGCCGTAATGATCAAGCCAGGATGTCATAAACTTTCAACTCTTCCAAATTAAATGAATACATGTAGTACAAGTTGTTCCCAGAGTGATAAATGAAGAAGGATCGTCAAGAAATCCCTACTCAAAGAATGGGCCGAGTCCATTTCGAGGCAAAAGAAAGATAGAAAGCTCAAGACCTTAGTTTATACAAAAACAAAAAAAAACGAAAAGTTTGTATGACAAACAAAAGTTGTAAGGAAGCAGTGACTGCCATCTCAAGTCCATTGAATTTTGAACCATCATCATTACTATCATCAGTGCAATTCCTAACCTATGGGAGCCTGAGTGCATAGTCTGAGTTAACTGAGCATAGGACTGGAGGTCATCACGTAGATTGGGTGGGTCACAAATAAACTTTGAGCCTTTATCCTTTGTTTCTTAAACCGTGAACCAGACCACGTTATAACCCTCAAAAGACCTAACTGAAGCAAGGTTATTTTGAAAGCATACTACAGCAAGGTTGCGTAAACTGACTCCAAAAGATCTTTGCGGATCATCTGTTTTGGAATCACACCTTTTGCTTAAACTTTTCACTTTAATGTCTTGAACCACCGTGTTCTGACTAATGACTCATATACTTTTCCTTTTTCAAAAATGATTGATTTCAAAAGTTGCATGAACTCTGCATTTACTATGTTTGTATGAACATTTTGTTTACAAACTGGCTTTCCTCTCAAGGAATTTTCAAACATTTGAGAAACTTGGTCGGTGATCCTATCAGGGGCAAGTTCTTTCTGAATCGTGTTGAAGAATCAGTTCAAGATTTATTGTTCAGGGGCAAGTCCTTCCCAGAATTGGTTTATCCAGACTTTTCAAGACTCGGACTGGGGCAAGCTTTCCAAAGAGCACTGTGAAACAGTTAGTTACGGAATCAGACAAACTGAAGCAATGATCAGTTCATCTACAACAAGACAGCTAATCTGGGGTAGTTTATTTGAAGAACCCCTAAGCAACTCTTCATCCTTCTTACAAGGATCATCACTTGATACAATTTACCAGTGTGGCAGAGATGTGTCCAGCAGTAGCATCTCTAGTCCCCAAGCAGAATGGCAGTGATCTCTGTGTCGAGGAATCAATCTTCCAGTCTTGTCTTCTCACCAAAAGAGTCAAGTTGTGTCGTCAGCATCTGCATTTGCATTTTATCATATATCATCTGCATAATTTATACCATATGCATATCATGAGTGTTTCATCCCAATTTGTATTTCTCCCGAGGTCGTATTGTTATCTGCGTCTTACCTCATGGTCAAAGTCCAATTTACTTGGCTCATACCCAAACGTTATCTGCCTTTTCATTCAGTGCCATTCCTTAATGTTGTCGTTTCCTTGTGCATCTAGTCCGGTTAGATTTTAGTCTTCTCTCATTCCAGTGCCATTCCTGGATCTTTATATTCTTTCACTCCAATGCCATTCCCGATGTCCGTCTCTTGTGATCTCTAGTGCCATTCCAGGATATCTCATTCCTCTCGTTTCTCCCAGTGCTATTCCTGGAGTTTTTGCCTATCTTCGGTAACCCCATCAAATTTGCTTAGATACTTTCAGTGCCATTCCTGAAAGTTCACAGTCATATAATGTTGTCTTGGATACTGTGATTCCTTTTAACCAATGCCTTCTTGGGTTTCACCTTTGTTCACATTCATCTAATGCTTTCTTGGATATTGTGATTTCCTTTTATCCAATGCTTTGTTGGGCATCTCCTTGTTCATATTCGTTCAATGCTTTCTTGGACGTTGTGGTTTATCCAATGCCTTCTTGGATTTCACCTTTTGTCTCAATTGCATCTGATGCCTTCTCAGATAGTTTGAGTTTACCTTTCATTCAAAGCCATTATTGAATGTCTGGTGTCTGTTTGTCCAATGTTTTCTTGGATCCTTACTTTGTTCACTTTATCTAAAGCCATTATTAGATATTGTGATTTATACCTTTCGTTCAAAGCCATTATTGAATGTCTGGTGTCTATTTGTCCAATGCTTTCTTGGATCCTTACTTTGTTCACCTTATCTAAATCCATTATTAGATATTGTGATTTATACCTTTCGTTCAAAGCCATTATTGAATGTCTGGTGTCTTTCTGTCTAATGCTTTCTTGGATTACCCTGTTTATCTCATTCTCTTCTGATGCCTTCTCAGATATTATGAGCATACCTTTCATTCAAAGCCATTATTGGATGTCTGGTGTCTTTCTGTCCAATGCTTTCTTGGATTACCCTATTTATCTCATTCTCTTCTGATGCCTTCTCAGATATTATGAGCATACCTTTCATTCAAAGCCATTATTGGATGTCTGGTGTCCTTTCATCCAATGCCTTCTTGGATTACCCATTCCTATCTCACTTTCATCCAATGCCATTCTTGGATCCCTACCTTGTTCACGGTCATCTAAAGCCATTATTAGATATTGTGATTATACCTTTCATTCATGGCCATTATTGGATGTCTGTTTTTCTTTATCCAATGCTTTCTTAGATCTCTATTTTGTTCACTTTCATATGATGCCTTCTCAGATATTATGATCTATACCTTTCATTCAAAGCCATTATTGGATGACTCGTTTCTTTTGCTTTCTTGGATCCCTGCTTTGTTCACTTTTATCTAAAGCTATTATTAGATATTGTGACTTGTACCTTTCATTCAAAGCCATTATTGGATGTCTGGTTTCTTTTGCCATCTGATGTTCTTCTGGATGTACCTTTCTCTTTCTGATGTTCTTCCAGATTGGGTCTTTATTATCTGATTCCCCAGTGGAGACCGTCTTTCCGGTGCTACTTCCATTGAGGATCTTGTGTTATCTTTTCTTTCTAAAGTGTCAGCCGGTCATGCTTGAACCAGTTGCTCGGTCACCTTCAGCTTCCCCAGTGTTATTGTCATCCCCATTGAGTACCTATTCATTGTTGTGGCTCTATCCCTGCTTGCTTTCCTTTTCATCTGCATCTTGCATTTAGCATACCATCATCTCATTATACTAGAAGTTCATGGCATGTCAGCATTTGCATGTCTGTTACTTGTCCTTAGCATTTGCATTCCATCTAAGGGCAAAATTTTCGGTTTGTTATATTTAAATATCTTTCACCTTGATGTCCCGAGGATTTTCATTCCTCGTGCCATCCGGAAAAGCTATTCAAATAGGGGCAACTGTTGTACCCTAAATTTTGCCCCTTATATGTCATAACATCTTGCACTTGCATTTAGGTCTCAATCATCTATGCATTTGTTAGCTAACCACAATGTCTTCGCAGTTTGTTTCTTTTATGTAAAAGCTAGGGTTTTTCTTCAAGAAATTCATGCAAATGATCAAGCAAGGATTTGTGTGACTCTCCACTTCTCAAGAACCTCCACTCATTCATGGTGATCAAGAGTTTCCCTCCATCCATAATCAAGTTTGAGTGTGCATCAATTCACGTTCACAGGGATCTCATGACTTAGAACAAGATTCAAAGGTTTCAAATGCATCTTTATGGCTCATTCATATGCTTAAAATAGCTTGGGGAGTTTGATCTATTGGTAGTTGAAGAATTTTGGTTCAATTGCTAAAAAGTCAACAGATGCTCAAAGTCAAAGTTTGACTTTTGACATTTTTTGGTCAACTACGGACTTTTCGAGTAAATAATCAAGAAAGTGTGGGAAATAATTGATTTTGGTCAAGTTAAGTCGAGAAAATCGAAGGAAGAAAATCATCTGTTCAAAAGAAACACAAAAAAAGAATAAAAAATAAACCAATGGCAAAATTGTAATTACCAATGGCAAAATTGTAATTTCCAATGGCAAAATTGTAATTATCAAAAAGCTATTGAGGATCAGCTGTTGAGGATCAGCAGGTAGAGGATCAGCAGCGTGAGGATCAACATTGTTCAATGGCAAAGTGGTAATTATGGAACATGTGTGAGGATCAAGGAAGGCCTATTCCTTACTTGGGTACCAAGCAATGGCAAAGTGGTAAATACCAAGTGAGGATCAGCAACGTGAGGATCAGCAATTGAGGATCAGCAGCGTGAGGATCAGCAATTTAGGATCAGCAGCAAATGAGGATCAGCAACGAGAGGTTCAGCATTACACTACTAATGGCAGTTTTGTAATTACTGGTGGCAAACATGTAATTAGAAGCTGATACTCAGGGCAGCCTTGGTACTCAAAAAAGAGGAGGATCAAGAATTCTATAAATAGCCCATTTGTTATTCTTCATTGGAGATTGGGGGAGATTGGAGGAGATTTTTTGAGAGGATTGAGGAGATTTTTGAGAGGATGAAGGATTCATTCAAGGAAAATTCAAGGGAATGGTCATGAAATTCTTTCAAATATCATATTCTCACTAAATCCATTGTCACATAAGAGTCGAAACTTCGAATCTCCCGATTTTTCCATTTCTCTTACATTAAACATCACTCATCAAATGCATTGAAACCCCTCATTCCCACACACTCCTGGAGGCTCAGTGAAGCTGTAAACATCATCACATCACATTTGGAAGTGCTCTAGAAGGTGCATTGGACACACTCCAATAGGTAAACCTTCTTGATTTTTCGAACTCCCTCTTTAAGGTATCATTATCATCCATTCAAGTTACTATTGTGTTTGTCTTGAAATGTTGAGTGAAAACCCCATGAAAATGGGTATTGGTTGATCATATATGGTACTAATTTTTATTTATTTTTCTTTTCAATTATTTTAATTTTCATCTTTATTTTAAATCAAAAATATAAAAAAAACATTTTAATTATTTTCTCCTTATTATGTTTTTCATATTAAAAAATCCCAAAAATATTTATTATTTTTGTATTAATTGTTTATCTTTGTTTATTTTTAACTTAAACCTTAAAAATCAAAGAAAACATTTCATTCAACCTTCTTAACTTTTAAACCACTTTCATCAACAAACCATTAGTCTTCCTAAGAGATAGCCATTAATATCTTGTAACCTTTAACCCTTCCTTTAACTCTCCATAGAGATAGCTATTAATCTCTTCTCCATTTGCCACCTTTGGCTTTACATTTACAATTAACCTTGTCATAGAGATAGCCATTAATCTTTTCTCCCTTTACAACCTTTAACTTTTCATTCAAATCCTTTCATAAGAGATAGCCATTAATATCTTCTCCCTTTACAACCTTTAACTTTTCATTCAAATCCTTTCATAAGAGATAGCCATTAATCTCTTCACCTTTACAATCAATCCTCACAAGCTTTGCTTTCAAGCTTTTCACCCGTTGCCCGAATTACGATTGCTCTGACTTCCTATTAAGGATATGTAGGCATAGGATTGCAATGATCCTAGCGAGCTACCTAAACATTTTTCCCGTAGTCGTCCGAACTACGATTGTTCTGACTTCCTATTAAGGATACGTAGGCATAGGATTGCGAGATCCTAGCGAGCTACCTTTTTCTTTTTCCACCTTTTTCCTTTACATCCAATGCCTTCTTGGATTCCACCTTTTTCCTTTACATCCAATGCCTTCTTGGATTCAACCTTTTTCCTTCACATCCAATGCCTTCTTGTATTCAACCTTTTTTCTTTTACCCCCTTTTACCCCGTAGTAAGGGGAACTACGAATGCTCTGATTCCATTCTCGTCAGGATACGTAGGCACGAGATGCGATGTCTTGGAGAGCATACTTAGTAAATAAACCCCTAGGTCTTTCCCTTAGCACATTTTCCTTAGCCAGCAAACAATAGATAACACAAATACTAACAAGAGGTTCCTGTAGAGTACTACAGATACTTAGGGTGCTAATACCTTCCCTTTGTATAACCAACCCCCGAACCTTAGATCTTTTAGCTGCGTCTCCGCATAGCGTACTTAGGTTTTTTCGGTCTTTACCCTTTCCTTTTGATAAATCAAAGCTCGGTGGTGAATTTCAAAGATGTGTGATGCAAGTTAATTAATAGCTTGTTATCCGATTCTCACCGCAACATATAGGGTTTTTCTTCAATAAGATCTTGATGGCGTTGAGCCAAAGTTCTCGAAGCTTGGAAAAAGAAAGAGTCCATAAATAAGCAAGGCAAAGATGGCCTCAAATGCGTCCATACTCAAGTGTTTGGCATAATACTGAGCTTTCCCAACTAGAAACTTCGCAGTCAGACCAAATACTCCTCCCTTTGTAGTCATGTTGTTATTAATGTCAACTAACTCCAAATGTGTGGCCTTAGCTATCTCTTGTTCCTTGGGGTCCTTCTCAAAGATGGGGAATGGAGATTCGTCCAAAACAGGAAGACTAACTAACTGAGAATACTCCTCAAGTGTGGGCAAGAGCTGGTAATCTGGAAAGGTAAAGTAATGGTAATTTGGGTCATAAAACTGAAGTAGCGTGGAAAGTAGTCCTTCATCATCCTTCATCTTTAACAGAATCCATAGCCTCCCATATCTATCCTTGAATCCTTCAGGGTCTGTCAGTATGGCTCCCAATCTCCTCAGGTCGTCCAGTTTAAGACTCTTGAAAGTGTACTTCACGGTGTTCTTCCTTGTACTGTCCATGATAATCCTATAATATTTACAAACAGGAGGTTTAAGTTCCATGAAACTGCTATGAAATGGATGCTTATGAATGCATGAATGCAAAAACCACAGATAAGCACAGATTCACATATTCACATATTCACATATTCAAAAAAATACACAGACAAAAGGGCCTAGGTTTAGGTCATGAGCTTGGAGCCATGGTCTACCCCTCCCAACTGGTATGTACTATGGGTCTATCATTTGTAGAACAGGGTTCTAAAAAGTCCCCAGAGTCAACAACCCATCTTTCGGATATTATCGATTTCCCGAATGACTCGGTAGTCAATAATATTCTCAAGAGAATCTCGTCAGAGTGTAGTATCGCATATAAACCATTTTGGGAATAGACTCCCTCATAGTCATTGTACTACATCCTAAAAAGGCCAAGTGGGGTTAAAGGTGACTAATAGTCATCAGTGTCATGGTCACCTAGGCGAGAGTAGTGACGTTTTCACGAATAGACTCGTTCAACATAACTAACTCTCAAAAGGCCTCAACTGAGTGATGGTTTCTCAATTCGAATTTTTGGGGAATCGACTCCCTTAAAGTCTCCTTGAATATACCATCGTTATATCATAGGTGCACTCAAGTCCGGGTATAGGACATCCTCGCCACTCAAGGTAACACCCTGCATACAGAAAACCCAAGCACAGACAGATATACAAATATACAGATATACATATATACATGCAAACTTATAAAATAACACAACTATAGACAGGGTGGGCTAAACCCTCTTTTGGTTGTTAGATTTCCCCAGTGAAGTCGTCATTTCTGTTGCGGTGAGAATCAGATATCAAGCTATTAATTAACTTGAATCACACATCTTTGAAATTCACCACCGAGCTTTGATTTATCCAAAGGAAAGGGTAAAGATCGAAGAAAACCATAATTGCGCTATTGGAAGACACAACTAAGAAATCTAAGGTTCAGGGGTTGGTTATACTAAGCGAAGGTATTAGCACCCTAAGTATCTGTAGTACTCTACAGGAACCTCTTGTTTGTATTTGTGTTATGCTATGTTTGCTTGCTAAGGAATCTGCTAAGGGTAAAGGTAAAGACCTAGGGGATGTATACTAAGTATGCTCGCCAAGAGGTTGCATCTCGTGCCTACGTATCCTAATAAGTATGGAATCATAGCATTCGTAGTTCACCTCACTAAGGGTGAGGAACCATTGACTATGGCCAAAGTTCCAAGGGGGAATGAGTATGATACTCAAGTAGAGTTAAAGAACTCTCTAAGTCTAAGTTGAAAAACTAATCTAAGAGATTGACTTTAAACAAAGTCAAATGGGAAAGTGAGTACTCATTATGATGAGAATCACAGAGTTTAAGAACTTTATCCTAACCCCAATTTGTAAGGTAAGTGGCTCTAATGCGGCCAAGAGAAGATGATGGCTCTAATGAGGGTAAGGGATGGCTCTAATGAGGGTAAGGGATGGCTCTAATGAGGCCAAAGGTGGAAGGTGGCTCTAATGAGGCCAAGAGGAAGGATGGCTCTAATGAGGCCAAGAGGGTAATAAGATATCTATGACTTTGAGGTCAATAGAGAGACTTTCCTTTGGAAGGAGGAGAAAACAACTACTTGTGAAAACAAGTGTTGGCTAAGAAGGATTAAAGAATGAGTGATAAAAGATAAGAGTCAAAGGACTCAAGTAGGATAAACATCCAAGAAGGGTAGTAGCATCAATCAAGCACAAATCACATATGACATCAAAATGTCAATATAAACATCCATGTGAATCAACATTAGGCATGAGCAAGATTAAGTATGACAAAACATAATGAAATGATGCACAACAACTCAATCATGAATAAGTGATCAAATATGCAAACTTGAACCAAGAGGGAAGTGGTTAAACATCCTTATTTAACCATGAATAGACACAAGTTCAAACTACAAGACATTCCAAGAAGTATTACAAAGGAACTAGGTCAAACTAGGTTAAAAACAAAGGTGAATGGAGGATTACATTAATGAGGTATTCGAAATTAGCAAAATGGATAGAAAAATATAAAACCAAAGCCTAAACTCGAGTTTTAACCTTCAACAAGGTGTGTGTGAAGTGCTATGCAAAGATAAGTAAAATAGCCATCTCAAAATCCAACTTCAATGTGAAACATCAAAGGCATCGAGCAATGAATCGAGGGTTAATCAGGGGCAACTAAACCAAACCAAAAGACCTCATTCAAGGTCAGCAATCAGCCTCAAAATAACCTCCTAATGTGACATAAGACTCTCTAAAACAACAACCCAAGAAGCTAAGTGGAAGTGGTCCTTTTAAAAGAAGTTCACAAACTAGGTTAAAATTTACCTTTGAGTTTATAAAATCAGAAATAAATATTAAATTAAAGTGGAAATGAAAATAAAAATTTTAGAAAATTAAATTAAACTTCAAAATATTAACATGAAATTTTTTATGAATTTTTATCAAAAGGAACTATTTTTAATAAGGCAATATTGAAATGAAAATAAAAAATAAGACATTTGAAATAAGCCAAAATAGGGGGTGACTAGTAAAAACAAGTTGAACTAAGGGTCAGTTGTGCATGCATTGGGCCTTCCAGATAGGGGGTGCTAATAGAGAACAGGACAAAGCCCTGGCCCAAATGAAATAACAAATAAACGTTACAAAAAGAAAAGGAAAATAAATGCCACAAAGTTATGACACATCAGTATCAACCGGTCACCCCTCTTTTAAGTGACTACACGACAAAAAGAACCCAACCTCTCCCATGATGCCACGCCATCATCCCTTCCATGCATCCCCAACAACTCATGAAGCCCTACGTGAAAACCAGTATACGCATGGCCTCTTCTCAACTTTCTCAACTATTTTCAGTCTCCTCTCAACCAAAATCAACAAAGTAAAATAGCATGATGAAGTACTCAAAGAGAGATCAACATCACGCTTCAAATAGTTCAAAACAACAACTCAAACACAGAGCAAATGGACACGAAAGTTGAGCATTCAAAGTGACACATAACCATCTGAATGATAAAACACAATAACAAATTCAAACAACCAGCCATGTTACCAATCTAAACTAATGCAGATGCATAATATGAACAGAGTGAGAGCATTTACAATCAGTTAAACTCAGACATGAGATCATGGGAGCATGGAAGTAGCACTTACCAAGTGGAGGAAGTCCACTGCTTCTTCAACTTAGGAGCTTGGGAATCCAACAAGTTCAGCCTCCTTCTTTTAATAATGATGATATGCAAGCTACTGATGAAATGGTGACTATGGTTGTTCTTAGTTCTCTCACGAGCTCTCCCTTTCTCTTATGTGATATGTTTGTAGTATGTAGATAATGCTCTGTGTGTTCTGGAAACAAGGGCTGGACCTCCTTTATAGCCAAAACAGGTTGGTTATTGTCTTGAAGACACATTGGTTTTTGACTTTGTCTAAGAGAACATGAGATAGGCTCCAAAGCCCTACACGCATGGCCTCTCTTCTTATCAGTCTTGAGCCAAGTGAAACTCAGCTATTGCTTGTGTTAGGGTTCAGGTCAGAAGCAGAAAAGATCAAGAACCAAAAGGGTTGTGGTGCCAGAAAGGCTTACACGATGGTCCATAGTTTTAAAGCATGGCAACTTTTGTATGTCAACTTATCAAGTACAAAGTAGTTGGAACTTTTGATCCACTTTCGCAAGTTTTGGGGCAAGGTACACATTGGGAATAGATGAGAAAAATCATTAGGATGTACTTGTCAAGGAAAAGGATTTTGGTTCAGATTTTGGCAAGGTCATGGACTACACTTTGTCACACGATAGTTGCATATCTAATTAACCAAGTGAAATGATTATTTCTCCTTTTGAAAGGTGGCATGGACTAGAGTAATTTTGATGTTGGTGAAAGGTTGAGATGGAGTTTGAAAATACATGAAAAGTTGTGGTAAACCTTGGCAATGCTATGATTGAAAAAAGTAAAATCAGAATTTCTCTAAGTGACAAAACAACAATGCAACATCCACACTTTGGGGCACTGTATCTTGATGAATACCTCACCAATCCTTGAGATTTTTGGTTCAATGTAAAGTAGGGAAATCATAGATCAATTCTCATGTGAAAGACCTTTGATTTTGAAGCTTGGAACCTTGAGAAAAAATGCCACGAAGTCGTGCCCAACATGCTGTCCAAAAGACTTCGAAAAATTTCTAAGTTATAGGTTTTTTCCAACTTTAAAACACCAACTTTGAAACCACATAACTTGAGATTAAATGATCCAAATGAGGAGTTCCACATATGCTTGGAAAGCTTGAAGAACAAGGAACAACTTTCATGTCCAAGAATTTTGAATTTGAAGCTTGGAACTAAGAGAAAAATGGCCATGAGGTTGAGTGAAAACTAGAGCAAAAATGAGTAAATTTTCACTAAGTCATAAATGGATTTTGGCTTCCAAGTCTCATAACTTAAGAATCAAGCCTTTTTTGGAGAAGGACAATCTAATACACTTTGAAGTTCATGGTGAGAGCTTCCATTTGAGCTTTGAGTCACAAACATTAGATGTGTGGTTTGAAAGTTATGACTCTTCAAAGTTTGCACAAGGAGTGAATTCTTCCACACTTAGAAAATTTCAAGAACCAAACCTTGCCCTTTTTGCAAGAAACCTCTCAAATGTTAACTTCTCATGGTCTAACTCAACAATCAAGCATGTATTGATGGAATATGGCTTGAACACTTCATCTTGGATCAAAACCATCAAAAGTCAAAGGTTTGACTTTTCAGTCAAAACCCTAGTTTCTTCAAGAATTCCACTAGGTGATCCTTAATGATTTTTCCTTCTAAATCTCTTCCAATACCAATGGATGGCCTCTAGAGATGTTTATGAACATATGGAATCATGTCCCAAGGCATGGGATCATGCCTTGATCAAAAGTCAAAGGCATGGTTGACTTCTCCTGATGAAACCCTAATCTGGGGCCAGATGAACTTGAGGCTCATTGCACTTGTGATGGGAGCCAAACAAACTTGATTTCTTATTGAATAAGACCTCTTGAGTGTATGTGATCTCAATTGGTTAATAAACTAATCAAGACATTGACTTATCACAACAAGAGTCCTTTGTGATTCTTCAGGTTAAAACCCTAATTCCACAACTCTTGATCTGATGGTCTTTTGATTTCTCTTGATCCCATCACATGAGATCATGGCATGTGATTTGAGGGCTTCATGATTATCCTCCAAGACCAAATGGTTGAACCTTGGAGCCTCAGTTGGCTTTCTGGAACAGATGACTTCACATACTAATCTCAATCAACATGTGAACCCTTGTGATGGATATATTGAGCCAAAGAGTGTCTTAGGAGACCTTGAATCATGTGAGAGCTTGGCTTATTGATCGTGCCAACCCTAGCTTTCACATAAAAGAAACAAACTAGCAAGGCATGGTGGTTTGTTAAAAATGCATAGATGATTGAACCCTAATGCGAGTGCAAGATGTTATGACATCTAAGGGGTAAAATTTGGGGTATAACAAGGATGAACAGGGTTGTGTGAAAAGAGAGAGTAACGGGAACGGGAAAGAAAACTAAATGGTTCTCTAAATTTTTTTTTCAGTATGTTATTAGTGTTGTTGTGCCGGGTAACCGGCCAATGTCTTTTTTATATTTTTTTTTATTTTCTGTGGTATTTTTGTTGATATTGAGAAATGGGCTATAGCCATAAGCCCATGAACATGATTTTTGTTTCTAAAAAAACATAAAAAACAACACTCCATTTTCTAACTTGCAATTGTATTATTTCTTTTCATTTTTCAATTTAATTTAGTTCATTTTAATTTTTGATCTAATAGTAGGTTAGATTACTTAGATTGTAATGATGAATTAAGTGGATAATTTGATTTTGATTTTGTGAGATTCATTCCTAATTCAAATTTATGATTAAGTCTTCATTTAACGTTAGGATCAAATTCCTGATTTAGAATTGCAAATTATGATCAAAGCTATGATACCCTTGAGTATTGAATTTCTCTATGATCTCGATAAGGTGCCTGATGACACCTTGTGATATCTCTTAGCTTAGGTTTAATTGTTTATATGTTCATTCTAATGATTCCTTAGAATATTAGTTCAACCTTATCTTCAATAATTTGAATCAATATAGTCTTAGGTTTTGACTATGTCATGATAACTTATAGGATATTTTCCCTTTCAATCTTAAAATTAGGCTAACATGTTCCCTTTAACCTCATTCTAAAGGAAAGGATCTCCTCCTGTTGACTGCCATGTCATAATTAGGAAAACTTTAGGACCTTCCCTTTTATCCTAGCCTTAGAATTAGAGTCGTCGTGCTATATGTGAGTGTTCTTCCACAGACACTTCTTTCCTTGTTTATCCTAGCCTTAGGATTAGAGTCGCCGTACTCTTCGCATGTGTCCTGTTGTGGACACTTACTCATCTTTCCCTTAACCTAGCCTTAGGTTTAGAGTCACCATACTCTATGTAGGTATCTTGACATGGATACCTACCTTCCCCCTGGAACATTGACTACAGTCAAGAGTTCCTCACCCTCATTGAGGGAAACTACGAATGCTCTGATTCCATTCCTGTCAGAATACGTAGGCACGAGATGTGATGTCTTGGCGAGCATACTTAGAAGTAAACCCCTAGGTCTTTAACTTAGCACATTTCCCTTAGCAAGCAAACAATAACATAACACAAATACTAACAAGGGGTTATTGTATAGTACTACATATACTTAGGATTCTAACACCTTCATTAGGTATAACCAACTCCCGAACCTTAGATCTCTTTGCTTTGTTTTTACATTGCAATTAGGGTTTCGATCTTTACCCTTTCCTTTGGATAAATCAAAGCTTGGTGGTGAACTTCAAGATTTGTGATTCAAGTTAATTAATAGCTTGATATCTGATTCTCACCGAAACACCTTTATTTTGCCTTGGATTATAATTTTGTTG
The DNA here is from genome assembly GCA_022829125.1 of Lathyrus tuberosus. Lineage (NCBI taxonomy): Eukaryota > Viridiplantae > Streptophyta > Magnoliopsida > Fabales > Fabaceae > Lathyrus > Lathyrus tuberosus. Next base: position 6,405,385 of record JALAZF010000270.1, on the reverse strand, counting down.
ATCAAAATTTCTCTTCAAATTCCATGGACTTTGTGTTTATGATGAAGTTGGATAAATTTTCATTAGTTCAAATCTATCTTTAAGTGGATTATTTGATTCATTTTAGGTGATTTGAACTAGTGATAGGTTTAGTACTTTAATCCACCAAGACGAGTGATGGAAATTGAAGATGGAATGATCCAAATGATGGGATTCAATTTGGTTCCCCTTCTCCCCTCTTCTTCTTTTTTTCTTCTTTTGGTCAATGAAAATCTTAAATATCATAGAACTTTTTCTTTTAAGTTTTGATTCAGATGAGACCATTCCTTCTTTTTTTTTTAGTGTGACAAGCTTTAGGAGAGTGACTTATATGTTACTTCTCTAGCTTGTATTAACACAATTAGTGTATTGACCGACCTCCCATAGTATGACCTTCTTTATATGTCGTGCTACGATTGCTTAACATAGCGCTACATTTTGTCCCGAATCAAAAACCAAGTTGATTTTGTAAGTGAGATTGTCAACCTCCTACTCTCCAAGTGTGGTGTGAAATAGATTGTCTCTTTGTCATTAAGAGAGCTAGTGGCATACTTGTCGATTTTATTCAAGTTGGATCCCTTATCTTATTGATGTATAGATTCATGTTTTCATGCTTATGGTTGATTAGTTGAGTTTTCTTCGAAAAACGACGAATTGTTCTTCATCAGTAATACTAACATAATAACTATATTATTGCACTAACTTTACTTTGTGCCATTTAATTTTTGCTCTTTAATTCTAGTCATTTATTTTATGCCTTTTACTTTTAGCATATCGTATTATTATCTTGTCTTTTTCCTTTGCTCATTTGGACCTTTGTTTATGCTTATGCTCCTTTTATTTTGTCCACTTGGACCTTCTTCTTTTTAAGACACTAATAAATATTAAAACAATTAAAAAACTTGGTTCTCTTAATCTCATACTGTTGTGACCTCGTGATTGAACTTAGACTTTGGACTTTGGACTTAGATCTAGAATCCTTGCCCTATGCTCTTGGAGATTTGAGACCTTGGACCTTTGTGTTTCTTTTGTCTGTTTGTCTGGAATTTTTGTGTGTGCAGGTGTTGTTACTTTGACATTGTGAAAATCATCTGATGCATGACTCTCCTAATTGGATTTTAACCCTTGGGAAGACCTCACTTTGACTTTGCTATGGCTTATCTTGGGAGTTCCTATGATGCTTTAATTCATCAGGTTATTATGCTTGTGGTTTGAATCCAAAAGGAAGAGGATTTCTTATGTTGACTTGTTGTCAAGTGTTTGCTCCTTGTGTGGTTATATCTTCGCTTCTTTAGCTTTTATTTTACGTTTTAGGGTAGTCACTTCATCTCCTCCCCTTCTTCAATTTTCAAAATCGTATTATTTTCAAACTATAACCTCTTTCAAAATAAAACCTTGACTTTGTCAACTGCATTTTCAAAACCTTTTCTTTAAGAAATGTTAATCAATGTTAAAAATACTTTGACCATTTCAAAAAGACTTTAAAAAACACTTAAACTCATTCAAACTTTTGTGCCTTTGTGCACTTTTCATGTAAAACTTTTCATAAAGTTTAGACATGAGTCATTTTCATAGTTGATATGTAATTCTCCTATTCCCCATAGTATTAAGATGTTGACATTTTCCACTTAGATGTTGAGTGATAGACTTGTTAATTTTTATCCAAGCAAAAATCCTCCATCTTAAGATGATGGAAATGTTGTTTTCTTATACTTGTGGGTGACTAGTTGTAGTTTTCTCCTTAAAATGACAACTTGTCTTTTCATTTAAAATGAACCAAACAAACCTATTTTGTTATTTGTACCACAGACTACGGGGTTTTGATTCTATATTGTACTTTGTGGGTACGTAGGCATGAGGCTCAAGAAGTCTCTCCAAAACCGAAAATCTTAAAAAATACTTCTCTTCTCATCTCCCTAATCTCATTTCAATCAAACATTTCAAACCAAAAAGCGTAGATATTTCAAAGGTTTCCTATAGAGTACTATAGACATTTTGGGAGCTAACACCTTCCCATTGCATAACCAACCCCCTTACCCTGTCTCTGTTTGTTTGTTCTTGTTTTAGAACTTATTTAGATTTTGTTTGCTCTTTTTCGTTTCCTGTTGGATGAAATAAAAGTGTGGTGGCGATTCTTGTTTTATGAGTTAAGTTAGTCAATAGCTTACACTCACAATTTTTACCGCTACAACAGCTTCTGGGGACCAATCTAGTAATCAATCTGTCGACCATTTGCTTCAAAAAATAAAAGAAAAAGTCTTTGAGGTTGACTTGCGTCAACTCTTGGAAATAATCCTTCTGTTTCCTTCGACATCAAGACTCTATTGAAACAAGTGAATGTCATGACCACTTCTCCTAAAAATGTTGATGTCCTCATAGATCTTGGACTGTTAATTGATCAGGTGACTGTAGACCAAATTCGTCGAAGAGACATTACAGATAAAATTCAAAACAAAGTGAGCACCCAGACGGCTGAGTGGGAAGCTGAACTGAATCCACCCACAAAGTTGTTGTGTTGGAGCAAAACATCAACCAGAATCAAGAAAAACTTACAGCTTGCTCCAACAACATTACTTCCTGGGAGAAACAAATCAACGAAATACAAGAAAAAATAAGAAGGAATGAGAGTTCAAACAAGAGATTTGAAAGCTTAATCGCCAAGAAATCGACCAAGAGATTCAGGTTGGAGTACACCATGTCGAACGAGCTCAGACTTTGGGAGAAGAGATTGACACTCTTGCTTCGAACAAATCTTTGATTGATCGTCGTCTGCATCTCCCCAAAACGAAATATGAATGCATGAAGGCCTCTCCACACTTTTAATTATCTCGCTTGTTTTGTCTGTCATGTAATATGTCGAATGTTATTTTGGGTTTGACTCTTGTAATTTGTAATGACTTAGCCATTTTGGTATTTTAATTTAAATTTCCATTTTGGCTACATATTTTTCATGTAAGTTATTCTGCTAATATCTTAAATTCCTGAAGCATAGGCTTATATCTCTTCATATATTTTCCATTTACTCTCAAAAGTCTTCGATCTTCAGTTAATTCTTCGATTGCATGCGCGTTATTAGAAAATAACTGCATAACTTGGAATGGGCCCTCCCATTTTGGGGACCACTTACCTAATGCTCTATTTTTCTTATCCATAGGCAAAATTACTTACCAAACCAAATCTCCAGTCAAAAAATACTTGACCTTTACTTTCTTGTTGTACGCCTTTTCTACTCTCTTTTTCTTCCTCTTCAACAACTCCAAAGCACTTAGCCTTTCTTCATCTAAATCGACCAATTTATCTAACATCATACTCTAATACACCTCATATGGGAGTTGACTTTGTCTTTGGATCCTAAAGATAAATTTCAACTGGTAACACTGCATCATAGCCATAAGTGAGTCGAAAAAGTGTAGCATTGGTAGCTTCTTTAGGGGATGTCCGACAAGCCCCTAAAACTTGGCCTAAAGTCTTATGCCAATTTCATGGCTTTTTCCCCACATGCTTCTTTATTAATCTAATAACCACTTTATTAGTTGCTTCTACCTGACCATTAGCATGAGCATACTAGGGTGTTGATGTCAATAACTTGATCCCTAATTCTCTAGCAAACTCTTGAACCTTTCGACTAGTAAACACTGACCCTCGTTCAGTTGTAATTGTCTATGGAATCCCAAACCTATATATTATATGTTTTTGTATAAATTCGATTAGTGCCTCTTGATCACCATTCGCCAAAGGAATAGCTTTAATCCACTTAGTGAAATAATCAATACCCACTAAAATATACTTGTGGCTCTTTAAAGATGCTGGTCGAATCTCACCAAATAAATCCAATGCCTAACCCCTGAAAGGCCAAGGCTTCACAATATAGTGTAACTCGCTTGCAGGAACATGTTGTATACCAATATGCTTTTGACATTCTTGGCATCCCTTGGCAAACTCAATGCAATCCTTCAACATCATAGGCCAGTACATTCCTCGTCAAAACAAGAGCTATTTCATTTTATGGCCTACTTGGTGAGCACCACATGTCCCACTATGGACATTCGACAAAGCTAGATATGCTTCAGCCTCACTAAGACATTTAAGTAAGATTCCTTCAGGTGACTTCTTAAAAAGTTCATTCCCCATTAGATTGTAACTCAAAGACCTATACTTGACCTTTTGCTCCACACACGCATTTGGATTATTCAAATAGTCTACAATAGGTTTTCTCCAATCTGTATCTGTCAAGTTATCTATTATCAAAATTTTGAAGTTCTCATTATCTACATAACCTAACTTTGTTATTTCTAAATCTGTTGGAGACAACCTTGTTGCCATCACCTTTCCTATAACTTCAATCACATCCTTTAATCTTTCCTTCGAAACCTTATAGCCAGAAGCAATCTGAACCAAGTCATTGGCCTCCTGATTTTTCAGTCGAGGAATATGCCTAACATTCACAAAGTCGAACTTTTGTAACAGCCTATTAGCTATTATAAAGTACATTATTAAATTTTCTTTAACACATTTATACTCCCTCGTTATCTGTTTCACCACAAATTCAGAGTCACCAACGATTTCGACTCTAGTTGCCCCCAACTCCAACCAAATATCAAGACCAACTATCAAAGCTTCATATTCAGCCTCATTATACGAACAAGGCCCTTCGATTCTGTATTTGAATCTTGTTGGAATCCTGTCTGGATAGATAACCAGTCTCTCAATTCCTGATCCATCTTTGTGACTTGAACCATCGAAGTACAATTTCTAAGGCTCTAGATCAAGATAGTATTGGGAACTTTCGACTACAGAGTGGTCGACTATAAAGTCTGTTACTGATAACGTGAAAATATATCGTTTATTTCGACTCGATTTGTATGCAATTTAATGTCGTTTTACTTGTTTTTCGTATTATTATGTTGTGTTATGTTTGTGTTTCAGGTATTTGTCGAATAAAAGCATCCATGCGAGAAAATCGGGAAAAGAGCAAGAAAATGAAGAAAAAGAGAAAATTCTGCCATATTACTGATACGATGTTCACCGTGGGCAAATGGTATTCACCGTGAGCAAATGGTGTTCACTGTCCCCTGATGGCGCTCTCCATTGCCTAGACCATGGCGTTCGCCATGACGCTGCAGACAGCAGCTCTGCGAAAATGTGTAGTTTTCAAGCAGTTTTTCAACCGCCTTTCCCTCCACTTTGTTTGCACGACCAAGGGAAGTTACAAGGGGGATATTTCTCTATATATAGGACCTCTTGGACACTTTTCGAGGCATCCAAGTCGCGCGGAAACACTTCCGTTATTCCGTTCATAGTTTTAGGCATAAATTATCAATATAAAAGTGGTAGTTTTCTCACATCGAGGAACTACCACACTATTAGTGTTTAGGCCTACAATCTATGTAATACTTGGATCAACAATCTTGCCTTCAATTTAATTTCAGTTTTTTTTATCCCAGGTTTATTTACTTTTACCGAAATGTTTTTTCTGCTTTTATTTTCTGTAACTTACATTTATGCTTTATCTTTCAGCTATTGTTATCATTTCAAGCTTTTACCATTTTTCTTCAATCGCTGCTTTAATTTATTTTAAACCACTTATTATGTCTTTAGTTAATTCAAAAACCCAAAATTGTTTATTTATTTCCACAACCGTGTTTGGCCAAATTGTCTTGAGACCGGCGTATGAGGATCGTCGTTACCGACGTGACTCAGTAGAAAATAATAGGCGCAAAACATTAAATAAATTATGTTTTGGTTTTAGTTTCTAATTGTAAGTCTTACTGATTCGACACGAGAGTGAGGAACAAACTAAGGTTCGAGTCGATAGCGCGAGAGTGTGAGTATTGAACCGGATAGTAGAAACTAGGCATCGATCCTAAAAACAGCGGGAGCGCTTTAGGTATCGATTAGGATCTAATTGATTTTCAAAATATGTTTCCTAATTAAAACGGGCGAGCGAGAGCAAAATCCTGTGGTTAGGGAGTGTGGCTTTAGTCAACAACACGAGAGTGTGAGACAAAGTCTTTAAATTGATATTTTCTACGGAACGTAGTTTAATTATAATTAGTTCCCAAAATTTGCAGAGTCCCTTAGGAACACGGAATTCATATTCCGGCCTCTCCTTATTGTTATATTTTCTAAGTTTCATTTTAATTTTCATTTTAATTCCGTTTAAACCAAGTAATCATTAGCCTTAGCTCTACTTCGTAATAATAGATAACGGTAGGTTGACATTGGTCTTTGTGGGTTCGACAATCTTTTATATTACTTCGATATTTCCGTGCACTTGCGGACGCATCAAGTTTTTGGCGCCGTTTGCTGGGGACCAACAATCAATATTGTGATTCTGTTGTTGCACTGTATAGAATAAGGCACTCTTATATCAATTATTATGTATCACCTAGTTTTGCTCTACAATTACCACTCCCAATATTTTGAGGAATTGCAAGAATCCCCTAAATCCGACCTCAAAATATTAATGGAGGATTTCAATGCGACATTAACGCACTCTCACCCAAATTCCCTCTACGATTACCACTCCTAGTATTTTGAGGAACCACAAGATTTTCATAAATCCAAACTCGAAATACTAATGGAAGAATTTAATGCGACACTTACTCACTCTAGGATATAATCTATGATGGAGCGCTTTGTGGAGACACAAACTCTCCAAAATAAAGAGTTTAGAAAACAACATCTCCAAATTAATGAAAACCTTAGGCAGATGAACATTGTGGTCGAGTCCCTCATGACTCACAACGAGGCATTGGAGACTCAAATCTCCCTACTTGCACAGACACCTATAGGACCCTCCCCTGAGGAGCATGTGAATGTTGTAACGATCAGTATTGAAGAACAAATAGAAAATCCTAAGGAGAGTGATAACGAGGTTAAGGAGAGTTCTGGTGAGAAATGCGTAGAGATTGAGAAAAATCTATCGACGCCACCCAAAAGGGAGGTTGTCGAAGAGGTAGAGAAGGAAGCATCTATTGTTGTTCCTCCTCCTTATACCCTACCGATTCCTTTCCCGCAAAGGTTTATGGAAGCTAAGGTAGAATCCCAATCCAAAACGTATGTGGAGGTATTGGAAAATATTCACACCAACGCACCTTTGTCTGAGGTCCTGCATAAAAAGAGAAAATTTGAGGACCATGAAACTAGGGATATCATTACTGTTAAGAGGGTAAGGTTAACCTTTGAGGTGGTGGATAAATTAAATAATCCCAAACTTGAAAAACTGATACTCAGGATAGATCCAGAACCACCACCACAAGTTCAAAAGAATGAACCACCCCACAGAAGTAAGAAAAGAAATGGTGAGGGATATGAGAGATGGCTTGATAAGTGGCCATGGAAACCTAAGACTATTAAAAGTTCAATCGAGGAACCATCCTCGAAAGAAGCACCATGAGTGCTTGCACTCCTTAGCCATCAAGCTATCAACGTTAAATAGAGCGCTCTGTGGCAGGCAACCCACGGGGTTTTTATTTTAAGTTTCTATGTTTGTCTGTTTGAATATGCAGAAAATAAATAAATATATCGCTCATCAGGTCTTAGTTACATATAGGCAAAAATTCTCTAGATGACAATCCTAGAGAAGAGGTGGTGCCCACGGACATTCCTATGAATGTCGTTGCTGGTGGTGACACTGATGATGAGTATGATAGGAGAGAGCATGCCTCTCCCGTCAATAACTCACCTCTTCCTCATTCTTTGCATGGTCAAGTTCCACCTGCACACACCGCACCATATTTTGCTAACACTTTTTGCAGGTAATTCCTCTAGAAGCGGGCAATATGATGAGCTGGTTCAAGAATTACACAAAAAAATGTATCTCAAAATTCCCGTCGCCGAAGTAGAAGTGGTCAGTGAAGACAGGGACAGCAAGAACAGGATCAAAGAGGATTTTGTACGCAGTAGCATTCACACAAGTTCTATCTTTCCTTTTTCCACCTTTTATCAAAACATTGAGGACAATGTTTGGTTTAAGTGTGGGGGAGGAACTTTACCGCTTTCTAGTTAGGTTTATTATTTTATAGTTTATTTCATGTTTTTTGGACTTTTATCTGTTTTTAGTGTTTTATCAAATCTTTGAATGTGCTGTCGAGTCTTTATGCGTGGTTTTCACTTTGTATTAAATTTCCCCGAAATTATAAAAATTTTAACCTCCAACAATTTTTATTTCGATTAATGGCACGACACTCTGAAAGTATATAAGTTGTTTTTAATTTAGGTTGTGTTAGAGAGACTTGGGAAAGTTTCGATAAAATCGATACTGTCTTGACACCCTAAACCCCTTGTAGCGTGCGATTTTCGTCAGTGACGCGACCACCTTATCGCACAGAATGGTTACCTCCTTGAGGAGGAGTGGGGTGCTACTTTCTGATTTCTTATTTATCCCGTGAAGCTGGAAGGGAAATGGAAGATATCTAAAACTAACCTTGCACGCGATTGTTTAACTGAACAAACGCTAAGAGAGATTCGGGGAGTTCGGGGTCAGGTTATACAATGGGGAGTTGTCAATTACCCATCCTATATGTGGTTATCCACAGGTTGTTAGCATTAGGTTCCACTTTGTACTTGATGGTGTTTATCTGGGAATGGGTTGGGAAAAGTTTGAGATAGAGAGTGAGTTTTTGATGATTTTGGTGAGGTACTGGACCTCAGTTTTGATTGGTATGAAGGTACTGGACCTAGAGTTTTTGTTTGGTATGCTCGCTAAGATTTCACAATCTTATGCCTACGTATTCCCATTTAAAGAAACAGGGAAATCAGAGCAATCGTAGTTCCTCCTATTCTATGGGAGGAAAAAGATGTTTTGGTGTCTTGTTCAAAGCCAAAGATTGAAGCTAAAAGGTTGAGTATTTGTGTCTTGTTCAAAGGCCAAGATTAAAGCTAAAGGTTTGACTGAGAGAGAATTTGTCATCTCTAAAGGGAGACATCTTTGTCTGTTAATCACAATTGTTGGGTGACTGTCTATAAAGGAGAATTACTTTAACTGGGATATATGAATCCAGCAATGCCATAATTTCCTTTATAGGGATTTATCCTGAAGGAGAAAACTTTAACTCAGTATAGAGCAATGCCATTTTTCCTTAGGAATCTTTCATGCTAAGAGAGGGATAGTGGCGTGGATGTAAACAATCCAGAGGCTTGCCGCTTACAGCTGTTAGATGAAAGAGGAGTTTTACCAGGATAAGAGGTGGACTACAGCTCGGATGTTTGAATCAATAAGTGTGCCACTTATAGCAGTTATCTAGGATCAAGGTTTGTTTTTATTTTCTGTTTTGATGTGTGATAACACAGAAAAATGTCTTCCTACAGAGAGATTTTGATTTCCTCTGAGGGGATGGTGGTTTTTGTATGTGCCTTGATCAAATCCCAAGGTTGAAGCTAAGAGATTGATGGACTCCACTAGGGAAGTCCTTATACAAAGCCTAAGAGGAGGCTGGAAAAGGCTGACTCAACAAGAGAGTGTTTGTATATCTTGTACAAAGCCCAAGATTGAGGCTAAAAAAGAGAGACTGACTCTTTAGGGGTATCATTATACAAAGCCTAAGAGGAGGCTAAAACTTTGACTTTCCGGGGAAATATTTTGGTTGTCTTGTACCAAGCCCAAGACGGAGGCTAAAAGAGGTTTTGACTCTGCCTAAGAGATTAGTCCACAAAGCCTAAAAGAAGGCTGGGAGGAATTAACTCTGCTGGGGAGGTACTGACACAGAGTGTAAGAGGAATTTTGACTTTGTTGGAGAAGGTTTATATATGTCTTGTACAAGGCCCAAGATTGAGGAAAAAAGGGGAAACTGATTTTATGGAAAAATATTTATCTGTCTTGTACAAAGCCCAAGATTGAGGCTAAAAGAGGCTTTACTGACTCGGCTGAGGATATTTTAGGTGTCTTGTACAAAGCCCAAGATTGAGGCTGAAATGAGTTTGACTCTGCTGGAGAGTATTATTTGTCTTGTACAAAGCCCAAGATTGAGGCTGAACAAGCTGGAGAAATCTTTATACAAAGCCTAAGAGGAGGCTGGCTTCTGCTAGGGGAAATCATTATACAAAGCCTAAGAGGAGGCTGGAAAGAGATTTACTCAACAAGAGAGTGCTTTTATCTGTCTTGTACAAAGCCCAAGATTGAGGCTAAAAGAGTTTGACTCAACAAGAGAGTGCTTTTGTTTTATACCATTAACTCAACAAGTGAGTGTGGAAGGGTGATTGACTCAACAAGAGAGTCTTAAAAGGTTAACTCAGCTGGGGAAAATCATTGTACAAAGTGTAGCGAGCGATTTTTGTCGGTGACGCGACCACCTTATCGCTGGGTTTTCCTCACCGCAATGGTAGGAGGGGGTGCTACTTTCTGATTTCTTATTTATCCCATGAAGCTGAAAGGGAAAGGGAAGCTATCTAAAACTAACCTTGCACGCAAATGTTTAACTGAACAAACGCTTAAAGAGATTCGGGGAGTTCGGGGTCAAGTTATACAATGGGGAGTTGTCAATTACCCATCCTATATGTGGTTATCCACAGGATATTAGCATTAGGTTTCGCTTTGTGCTTGATGGTGTTTATCCGTTAATGGGTTGGGAAAGTTTCTTGGGAAATATGAGTGAGTGAGTGAGTTTTTGTTGATGTTCGGGCTTGCCTGAGGGTTTTGGTAAGGTACTGGACCTATGTTTTGATTGGTATGAAGGTATTGGACCTAGAGTTTTTGATTAGTATGCTCGCTAAGATTTCGCAATCTTATGCCTACGTATTCCCATTTAAGCGAAACAGGGAAATCAGAGCAATCGTAGTTCCTCTTATTCTATGGGAGGAAAGAGATTTTTTTGGTGTCTTGTTCGAAGCCCAAGATTGAAGCTAAAAGGTTTATTTGTGTCTTGTTCAAAGCCAAAGATTGAAGCTAAAAGGTTTGACTGAGAAAGAATTTGTCATCTCTAAAGAGGGATTGTTGATTTTTTAGGCCTTGATCAAAGCCCAAGGTTGAAGTTAAAAGGTCGATTGACTCCACTGGGGAAGTCCTTATACAAAGCCTAAGAGGAGGCTGGGAATGACTGACTCAATAAGAGAGTGTTTATATATGTCTTGTACAAAGCCCAAGATTGAGGCAAAAAAGAGACCGACTCTTTGGGGAATATCATTATACAAACCCTAAGAGGAGGCTAAAAGTTTATTTTGACTCCGTCGGGGAGGTTTGTATATGTCTTGTACATAGCTCGAGATAGAGGCTAAAATGGGAAATTTAACTGATTCTGGTGAGGATACTTTTATGTGTCTTGTACAAAGCCCAAGATTGAGGCTAAATGAGTTTGACTCTGCTTGGGAAATCATTCCTCAAAGACTAAAATAAGGCTGGGAGGAAAAGGCTCTGCTAGGGAAGATATATATCCCAAGCTTAAGAGATGGAGATTTATGTCTTGTACAAAGCCCAAGATTGAGGCTAAAAGGATTTGACTCAACAAGAGAGTGCTCTTATCTGTCCTGTACAAAGCCCAAGATTGTGGCTGAACAAACTGGATAAAGCATTCTACACAGCTTGAGAGGATACTAACTCCTGCTAGGGGAAATCATTATACAAAGCCTAAGAGGAGGCTGAAAAAGATTGACTCAACAAGAGAGTGTTTTTTATCTGTCTCGTACAAAGCCCGACATTGAGGCTGAAAGGGATTTACTCAACAAGGGAGTATTTTTATTTGTCTCATAAAAAGCCCGAGATTGAGGCTAAAAGGGGTTGACTCAACAAGAGAGTGCTTTTATCTGTCTCATACAAAGCTCGAGATTGAGGCTTAAAAGGGATTTACTCAACAAGAGAGTATTTAAAGATGATTGACTCAACAAGAGAGTCTGAAAAGGTGATTGACTTAACAAGAGAGTCTGAAAAGGTGATTTACTCAACAAGAGAGTCTGAAAAGGTTAGCTTCACTGGGGAGAATCATTGAACAAAGTCCAAGAGGAGGCTGACTTTGCTGAGGGAAGATCATTATACAAAGCCTAGGAGGAGGCTAACTTCTGCAGGGGGTTATTGAGATCCCGAGGCATGTCCAAATGGGGAATCAACTCTTGCTGAGGATAACAGAAGAGTTGATAGATCAGAAACCTTGAGGTTTTGATTTGGGATAGTGTTATACTGATGATAAATTGACCCTGGTTGGGGAATTTTTAGGAGAGAGACTGGGTTTTAGAACCTACAAGTTTTAACTTTGCTGGAGATTAATCCACAATCCGAGGTTTCTTCCTATGTTTGTAAGGAACTTGAGAATGTCTTTGAGACTCAAGGGATTTAGACTGTCTAAGTCTATTGGTATAGAAGAGTTTTATCTTTTGTATGATGCCTCCAAGAGGAGGCGGGTGTTTTAAGGGATGAGAATCAACCCTAAATTGGCCTGAGATTTGACACGGGAAAGACTACTCTAGCAAAGGATGACTAAGTTCTATCTTATACCTTTAAGAGGTCTTCAGGGTCCTTGTATTAAGCCCAAGAGAAGGCATGAGAACTTCTAAGAAGCCGGAGGGTCCTTGTACAAAGCCCAAGAGTAGGCGGGGATGCTTTTAGGAAGCCCGTGGGTCTCAAACCAAGAAAAGTTCAAGAAATGCTATTCACCGAGAATAGATCATTTAGTGAAAGTTCTGAGGTTTGAAGAAATTCAACAGATTCTATTCACCGAGAATAGTTTAACTCTGGGGAGTAGAATTTCTTTGACAATTTCTAATGTGACAGTCTGAGAAAAGGTTCACCGAGAATACTGCCTTTCTCTTTGTTCCATATTGTTTAAGCCCAAGAGAAGGCAAGTCTGTATCTGGAAATCCTATGGGGATCTAATTTTGACTGTTTTAAAGAGTGACCAACTGGCTTTACTTAGTTCTAGACCTAATTGTCGGGGAAAACTCTAAATAACTATACTAGTATATATACAGTTCATATATGACAAGTATTTAAAAGGATATGAAAGAAGACTTACAGTGGAGCAGTTTCCCACAATACAGTTATATATATATATGACATGTATTTAACAGAATGAAAGAAGACTTACAGTGCGCAGCTTCCGACAACACAGTTATATATATATATATATATATATATATATATATATATATATATATATATGACATGTATTTAACAGAATGAAAGAAGACTTACAGTGGAGCAGCTTCCCACAATACAGTTATATATATATGACATATATTTAACAGAATGAAAGAAGACTTACAGTGGATCAGCTTCCCACAATACAGTTATATATATTAAAGGAAGTAAATGAAAGCGGATAAAAACTTACAGGTAAGCAAGCTTCCATGCTGTATTGTTAGTTGTTCAAAGAAATTAAAGAAAGTTTTGATAACAACTTTATACTTGAACCTAAATCAAAAGGAAAGTTGTTTTTGAAAAGATTGTTGGGGCTTATACTCAAGGAGAGGACTAACGTTCAACAGTGATCGCACCGTTGTTTTGAAGATCGTCTCGGGACTTATATAGCGACTGAGGCCCAAAGAGGTTTATTTACAAAAGGGTTGGGTCTTACAATTTAAGGAGAGGACCAAAGTTATTTTTATACAAGAAAAGGGGCTTACAACTCAAGGAGAGGCCCAGATGAAAATGTTTTGAAAACGACGATCGCTTCGAGATTTTTGAAATCGTAGTGGGACTTATACAATGATTGAGGCCCAAAATGGTTTTCATGTACAAGGAATGGGTCTTACACTCTATTAGAGGCCAAAAGAGTTTGAAAATGAATAAAGATGGGTCTTATAGATCAAGGAGAAGCCCAGTTGATTTTGTTAAAAAGACGACGATCGCGCTGAACTTTCAGAAATGTACAGAGGGACTTATACAATGTGTGAGGCCCAAAATTGTTTATGTACAAATGAATTGGGTCTTACACTCTATTAGAGGCCCAAAGTGTTTGAAAAGGTTTGATAAAGATCAAAAATCAAAGAAACCCTAATTTCATTTTCTTTTAAAAGTAATTCTTTAAAGAAAATCAATAAAATGATAAAAATACCAAATAAGTTTAAATAAACTACTTGTGATTTTTTTTATGGTTTGAAAAATGAAGTTTTAATCACAAGATGATTTTGGACTCATTTGATTTTGATTTTCAAGGTGAATATTCATTTTTAAAAGGTTTAAAATAATAAAAAATGAATTTTATTTACAAAAATATCAACTATATTAAATAACTAATATAAATTTGATTTTTTTGTAGAATAAAATATTTTAACATTTTTTTGATTTTTTGCAAAAAGAACCAATCAAAAATAATTAAAATTGAGAGAGAAATTAATTTTTCAAATAATTTAAAATAATATGACAAATATTAAAAAAGTGGAAAAAATGATAAAATAAAGGGTCTGGGGCGAGGGGGATTCGAACCCCAGACCTCCAAGTCACAGCGCGCGCCTTCTACCACTGGGGTGGTGATACATCCGTGTATCAAAACCACCCCATTATACATAAGGGATGTCTTGTTTTAGGCCTAGGCAAGGCAAAGCAAGGCAAGGTTTTGGGCCAAAAACGTAAAGGTTGTAACTTTCTCATTTCTCCATGGATTGGGATAAAATTTAGGTCTATCCTGCCTAGAATTTCACAAGGAATCCAATGGTGCCCTTGGTTTTTTCAGATCAGGTCCCCATTTCAAAACCCAATGGTGCTTTTGAAATAGGCCTATAATTGCATTTTCTATGCTATCTCATGTTACAGGCAAGAATTACATGGCAAATTGGTTCAAACACAACATATACAACATGCATGAGAGGTGTATGATCAGTGGACTTCAAAGCAATGCATATTTTAAAGAGTTCAAGTTGTGATGCTTACCTCTTTAGGAACTTTTTGTGCTATCTGCCAAGTTTCTTGTGCCAGAAGTAATTTGATGCTTTAGACACTCTCAATTGATCCCTTAGAAGCTTTTAGGATGATTGGAATCAGCCGAAAACCTCAGGAACAGAAACTGGCCCTTTCTTGCAAAAGGGGCAAAAGTAAACAATATGGCAACTCTCTCAAATGGTGTTCCAGATATGGGGAACCATTTGAGACAGTTCAAGGATGATATTTTAAGTGTGTTTGAGGTCTTATCTGGTTTTGAAAGTGACTGAATCAAGACATGGCTTGAAAAATGCAAAAAAGTCCAATTTTGAGGTTTTGAGAGGGGACTTTGTGATTTTGGTGTTACAGGTCACATATGAGAGTTTGGACAGCTTAGATATGACATATTGGATGTGTTTGGATCATGAGTTGTGATGGAATTGCTCTCTAACTCAAAAACTCAGAGATACCTTGCAAAAGATGGCATTTTGGCCTAAAGAGAGGGATTTTGAGGAAAGCATTAGTTTGGGTGCTTTGGTGTACTCAAACTGATCACAATTGAGGCCTATTTATAGTTTGTCAAGTTTGTTTTGGCATCAATAGTGAATGGAGGTTGTAGCAGGCCTTTGGCTAATGTTATGCAAAAGGAATCTCAAGTCTCCTCTAGACATTGACTTGAGATTAAAGCACAAGCTTTGTAGATTTGGTTCAGAGATAAACTTGGACGGAATTCAGTTGGAATAGGCTCAGTTCATGCCACCTTGGTGCATCCATTGAATGCTTAGAAATAAAATTGGAGTCTTGGCACTTTTTAGCTCTTTTAGGTTTGGCATGGCTACTTGTAGATTCTTGGACTTTGGAGGCTTGGAGATCAGATCACCCCCCTTGGATTTAATCCTTTAATGTGTCCAAATAGATGACAAGGCTTGGATTTATCATATTTGGAAAAATCGAGCAAAATGCACAAATTCTGCCTTGTAAAAACCAGTTCAGGATGCCATGTTCCAAGGGCTGTATCTCCCAGCTCAGATTGAATTTGGAGATGATCTTGTACTTGTTGGAAAGCCCTTATGGCCTACTTTAACTTTGATGTTCAACCCTAGACCTGGTTTGGCTTGGATCAAGGTGAAAACTGCCCCTACATTTTGGAAAAAGTAAGGCAGATTCTGACTTAGTGAAATTTTCACTAAGTGTTGGAAAAAAGTCAATTTCATGTTTTCAGCCATTTTGATCACCCCATAACTAAAAATCCATGAAGAATTGGAAGGAGATGTAGTTGACACTTTTAAAGTATGCCATGAGAGCTACAAATCCATCTTTGGACCATCCAAAATGGTTGCTTGGATCCCAAGTTATGATCCTTGGAAGTTGGTACCCTAGCCACTTTGTTCCATAACTTAGAAAATTTCTAAGTTTTTTTATGGTTACCCCTTTTACAAGTTAACTCACTTTCTTTGATTTTTCTTAATGAATGATGATTCAAATCACATATTAACATTGTTTTAGGGTTAAGGAACCTTGGTTGACCAAAAAATTCAAAAAGTCAAACTTTGACTTTTGTACAGTTGACTTTTTCAGCAGATGAATTTTAAACTGTGCGATCCTCTATGAAATAAAATCCTTGACCTAAATCAAACCTAATTGATGGATTCCATAGGTGTTATAGGGTGTATTGACTCATGTCCCAAGGTTTGGGAGCATGTCTTGGTCAAAAGTCAAAAGCACATTTGACTTTTTCCTCAAAACCCTAGTTGTGGTCCTGATGAAATTGAAACTTATAGATCAAGCTTCTTGGATCAATCCATTGTTGCAAATGAATCAATGTAGTAGATTAGAGGCCCTCGAACCATGTCTTGAGTTTTTGGCTCATATTTTGTCCCAAAAGTCAACTTAGGGGTGAATTAGGTCAAGAAACCCTAAATTCCTGATTTTTGGTAAATGCATCCCCTGAGGCTAAATTGACTTGAGAAAGCACTATCGGGTTTTGAGTTTGAGGCCAATGCAGCTCAAACCAATCACACACACACACCTCATAAACATCATATGTGAGCTGATCAAACACTAAACCAACAACTGGAACACCAATTTCACAAAATCACCAGC
The DNA here is from genome assembly GCA_022829125.1 of Lathyrus tuberosus. NCBI lineage: Eukaryota > Viridiplantae > Streptophyta > Magnoliopsida > Fabales > Fabaceae > Lathyrus > Lathyrus tuberosus. The sequence goes on along the minus strand of JALAZF010000270.1, from coordinate 6,388,479 downwards.
CATCTACACAAGCTTTCAACAAAGTTGCAGTTGAGGTGCCATAATCTGTTCCAGTCCATTTCAAATCAATCCAAGCTTTCAAACACACTCCATATGGTGTAGGGAAGCTGTTCAGATCATCACAACTCATCTGTAACACCTCCAACTCAAAAATCAAATTGCTCTTGCTGCCACGACCTTCAAGTAAACCTAAACTTGGTCATCTCATGATTCATGCATATTTCCTCGCACAATAATTTTGCCATATGTTCATAATCATGTATGGAGGGTTTCCCCTCAATTTATTGCTTTGTATGAATCGTGTATGGAATTTCTCAGCCTTCATGCAGAAATTAGGGTTCTTGAGGTTTCTCTTTAATTTCTCATTACATGCTTAAAATAAATGAAATTAAAGACCATAGACATGATCGTGAGTTGAAACCGAGCAGATTGATATGTGGTTTGTGTGATTTCATCAAGTATTCAGTGAGATTGAGGAGAAAACTCAAATCTGGGAAAAACAGGGCAAGCGGGCAAGAACAAGATGTTCTTGGCGCCCTTTTTCAAATATTTGAATATTTGAATTTTTGTGATTTTATTTAATTAATTCAAAAATTAATTTCTCTCTGAATTTTAATGATTTTGAGTTGATTCTTTTTTTAATAATTCACAAAAATGTTAAAATATTTTATTTTACAAAAATTTCCCAAAAATATTATTTATTTCACATATTTGATATTTTTGAAAAGAATTAATTTTTATTTGTTTTTCAACATTTTGAAAATTTTCTTTCTCTTGATTTTCCAAACTTAAATGGCTTTAAATCATTTTGTGGACAAAAAAATGATTTTTGAAACATTGATCCAAGATCACCACTCATTTTTCACATGTTTTCAATAATTTTTATTAATTTTTTAACAAAATTAATTACATTTTTAAACAAAATTAGGGTTTTGATTGATTCCACCCTCATCAATCTTTTCCAAACACTCATGACCCTCTAATAGAGTGTAAGACCCAATCCCTTTTTGAAACCAAAATAATTTGGGCCTCAGACATTGTATAAGTCCCAACATATTTTCAAAAACCTCGGCGCAATCGCTAGTTCAAAAATCAAATCACTTGTGCCTCTCTTTGTGCTATAAGTCTCATTCCTTTTCTTAAAAAACACTTTTGGGCCTCTAATAGAGTGTAAGACCCAACCTCTTTGTAAATAAAATCATTTTGGGCCTCAATGTATTGTATCAGTCCCGATACAGTTTCAGAAATTTCGACGAGATCATCGTTTTCAAACTATTTTCAACTGGACCTACTCTCGTGTTATAAGTCCCATTTCTTTTCTTTAAATAATATTTGGGCCTCTCCTTGAGTTGTAAGACATATACCTTTGTACAGAAAACCTTTCAGGCCTCAGTCATTGTATAAGTCCCAGTACAATCTTATCAAAACAACTTCCCTTTTGATTTAGTTCCAAATATACAGTTGTTATCAAAACTTTCTTTAATTTCTCTGAACAACTAGCGATACAACATTGAAGCTTGATCACCTGTAAGTTTTATCCACTTTCATTTACCCGTTTTCATATATATATATATATATATATATATATATATATTTATATATATATATATATATCACTGTATTGTGGGAAACTGCGCATTGTGAGTCTTCTTTCATTCTTTTAAATACATGTCAAATATATATAACTGTATTGTGGAAAGCTGTGCATGGTTAGTCTTCTTTCATACCCTTTTACATACTTGTCATATATCAACTGTATATATACTAGTATAGTTATTTAGAGTTTTCCCCGACAACTAGGTCTAGAACTAGGTAAAGCCCCTGTTGTTCACTCTTAAATACAGTAAAAACTAGATCCCCGTAGGATTACCAGATACAGTCTTGCCTTCTCTTAGGCTTAAACAATATGGAACAAAGAGAAATGCAGTATTCCTCGTGAACCTTTTCTCAGACTGTTACCCCTAGAAATTGTCAAAAGAAATTCTACTCCCCAGAGTTGATCTATTCTCGATGAATAGCATCTCTTGAGTTTCTTCAAACCTTAGAACTTTCACTAAATGATCTATTCTCGGTGAGTAGCATTTCTTGAACTTTTCTCGGTTTAAGTCCCACGGGATTCCTAAAAGTATCCCTGCCTCCTCTTGGGCTTTGTACAAGGACCCTTCGGCTTCTTAGAAGTTCTCAAGCCTTCTCTTGGGCTTAATACAAGGACCCTAAAGACCTCTTAAAGGTATAGGACAGAACTTAGTCATCCTTCGTTAGAGATGTCTTTCTAAAGAGGAGTAAAAACTCTCAGACTAATTTTAGGGTTGATACTCATCCCTTAAAAGAGTCGGCCTCCTCTTGGGCATCATACAAAAGATAAAACTCTTCCATACCAGTAGACTTGGATAGTCTAAGTACCCTTGAGTCTCAAAGACATTCTCAAGTTTCCTACAAAACATAGGGGAAACCCCGGACTCTGGATTAATCTCCAGCAAGAGTTAAAACTTATGGGTTCTAAAACCCCGTCTCTCTCCTAAAAAATCCCTCGACCAGGGTCAGGTTATCACTAGTATAACACTATCTCAAATCAAAACCTCAAGATTTCTGATCTATCAATTCTTCTGTAATCCTCAGCAAGAGTTGATTCCCCAATTGGACCTGCTTCAGGATCTCAATAACCCTCGGTAAAAGATAGCCTCCTCTTAGGCTTTGTATAATGATCCTTTCCTCAGTACCATCAGCCTCTTCTTGGGCTTTGTACAAATGATTCTCCCCTGTGGAGCTAACCTTTTCAGACTCTCTTGTTGAGTCAACCACCTTTTCAGACTCTCTTGTTGAGTCAATTTACAGACTCTCTTGTTGAGTCAATCACCGTCTCAGACTCTCTTGTTGATTCAATCACTTTTCGGCACTCTCTTGTTGAGTCAACCCCCTTTAGCCTCAATCTCAGGCTTTGTACGAGACAGATAAAAATACTCTCTTGTTGAGTAAATCCCTTTAAGCCTCAATCTCAGGCTTCGTACGAGACAGATAAAAACCATTCTCCTGTTGAGACAATCTTTTCCAGCCTCCTTTTAGGCTTGGCATAAAGATTTCCCCTAGCAAAGATAGCCTCCTCTTAGGCTTTGTATAATGATTTCTCCAGCTTGTTCAGCCACAATCCTGGGCTTTGTACAGGACAAATAAAAGCACTCTCTTGTTGAGTCAAACCCTTTTAGCCTCAATCTTGGGCATTGTACAAGATATAAATCTTCATAAGCTTGGGACAAACATTTTTCCCAGCGAAGTCAATTCCTCCGAGCCTTCATTAGACTTTGAGGAATAAATTCATAAGCAGAGTCAAACTCTTTTCCGCCTCCATCTGGGGCTTTGTACGAGATAGATAATACTTTCTAGCAGAGTCAAGTCCTTTCAGCCTCTATCTTGGGCTTTGTATGAGATACCTAAAATATCCTCAGTCAAGTCATTTAAATTTCCCATTTTCAGCTTCAACCTTGGGATTTGTACAAGACACATACCAGACTCCCCAACGGAGTCAAAATCCCTTTTAGCCTCAATCTTGGGCTTTGTATAAGACAGAAATAACATTTTCCCCAGAAAAGTCAAGCTTTTAGCCTCCTCTTAGGCTTTGTATAATGATATCCCCAAAGAGTCAGTCTCTTTTGGCCTCCATCTTGGGCTTTGTACAAGATACATATATAAACACTCTCTTGTTGAGTCGGTCATTTTCAGCCTCCTCTTAGGCTTTCTATAAGGACTTCCCTAGTGAAGTCAATCAACCTTTTAGCATCAACCTTGGGCTTCAATCAAGGCACACAAAAATCAACAATCCCTCTTTAGTGATGACAAATTTCTCTCAGTCAAACCTTTTAGCTTCAGTCTTGGGCTTTGAACAAGATACAAATACTCAACCTTTTAGCTTTAATCTTGGGCTTTGAACAAGACACCAAAACATCTTTTCCTCCCTTAGAATAGGAGGAACTACAATTGCTTTGATTTCCCTGTTTTGTTTAAACGGGAATACGTAGGCATAAGATTGCGAAATCTTAGCGATCATACTAATCAAAAACTCTAGGTACAGTACCTTCATACATCAATCAAAACTTAGGTCCAGTACCTTACCAAAAACATCGGGAAGAACCTGAACATCAACAAAAACTCGCTCTCCCTATCATATTTTCCCAAGAAACTTTCCCAACCCATTACCAGATAAACACAATCAATTACAAAGCGAAACCCTAAACCTAATATCCCGTGGATAACCACATATAGGATGGGTAATTGGCAACTACCCATTATATAACCTGACCTCGGACCCCCCAATCTCTTTTAAGCGTTTGTTTAGTTAAACAATCACGTGCAAGGTTAGTTTTAGATACCTTCCCTTTCCCTTCCAGCTTCATGGGATAAATAAGAAATCAGAAATGAGCACCCTTTCTCCTCGAGGAGGAAAGCCCAAACTTCAGCGATAAGGTGGTCGCATCACCGACAAAAATCGCTCGCTACAGAAGCGGGGATGCTTTTAGGAAGCCCGTGGGTCCCAAACCTAAGAAAAGTTCAAGAAAGGTTTCACCGAGAATAATTCCTTTAGTGAACAGTTCTATGGTTTGAAGAAATTCAAGAGAGGTTTCACCGAGAATAATTCATCTCTGGGGAATTGAATTTCTTTGAAAATTTCTAATAGTGACAGTCTGAGAAAAGTTTCACCGAGAATAATGCCTTTATATTTGTTCCATATTTTTTAAGCCCAAGAGAAGGCAAAACTGTATCTGGAAATCCTATGGGGATCTAGTTTTGACTGTATTTAAGAGTGACCAACTGGCTTTACCTAGTTCTAGACCCAGTTGTCGGGGAAAACTCTAAGCATATATACTAGTATATATACAGTTGATATATGACAAGTATTTAAAAGGATATGAAAGAAGGACTTACAGGTGAGCAAGCTTCCAGCAATACAGTTATATATATTTGACATGTATTTAAAAGAATGAAAGAAGGACTTACAGGTGAGCAAGCTTCCAGCAATACAGTTATATATATATATATATATATATATATATATATATATATATATATATATATATATCAGGTAAAAGAAAGCTGATAAAAACTTACAGGTGAGCAAGCTTCCATAACTGTATTGTTAGTTGTTCAAGAAATTAAAGAAAGTTTTGATATCAACTATAGATTTGAACCTAAATAAAAAAGAAGGTGTTTTTGTAAAGAAGATTGGGGTTTATACTCAAGGAGAGGCCAGATGAAAAAGAGTAATCGTACCGTCATTTTGTAAACAGTATTGGGGCTTACATAATGACCGAGGCCCAAAAAGGTTTTCTGTACAGAGGGATGGGTCTTACAACTCAAGGAGAGGCCCAGAGGTTTTTTGTTTAAAAAGGCGACGACCGCACCGAGATTTTAAAATCGCAGTGGGTCTTATACAATGACTGAGGTCCAAATTAGTTTGGTTTTCAAAAGGGGTTGGGTCTTATACTCTATTAAAGGCCCAAAAGTGTTTGAAAATATTAGTTAGGGTGATAGTGATCAAAACCCTAATTTTTGGTTTTTTAATGTATTTTAATTGAATAAAAATTCAATTAAAATAATCAAACATGTGAAAAAAGGTTGTGATCTTGGATTTATATTTGGAAAATCATATTTCATTCATGGGATGATTTAAAAATCATTTGAATTTTGTAAAACCAAGAGAAGGAAATATTTTTAATGTTTAAAAACAAATAAAAATATAATTCTTTACAAAAATACCAAATATATGAAATAAATAATATTTTTGTGAAATTTTCATGGGATAAAATATTTTAAAATTTTTGAGAATTTTCAAAAAAAGAACCAATCAAAAACAATTAAAATTGAGAGAGAAATTAATTTTTCAATTAATTAACAAAAACATGAAAATATTGAAAAATAGCAAAAATGAGAGAGGTAGCAAAAAAGGTCTGGGTGGGGGTTGAACCCACGACCTCATACACAAACACACATGCGTGCTACCACTGGGGTGGTGATTCATCCGTGTATCAAAACCACCCCATAAATACATAAGGCATGCCTTGTTTCTAGGCCTGGGCAAGGCAAGACAAGGCAAGGCAAGCTTTTGGGCAATTTACGTGAAGCCTCTAACTTTCTCGTTTCTCCATGGATTGGGACAAAATTTAGGTGTATTTGACCTAGAATTTCATGAGGAATCCAATGGTGCCCTTGAAATTTTCAGAAAATGTTTCCTCCTCAAAATCCGATAGTGATTTCAAAATAGGCCTATTTTTGCATGTTCTATGCTATCTCATGGTACATGCAAGAATTGCATGACAATTTGGTTCAAACACAACATATATAGCATGTATGAGATGTGTATGATCAGTGGACATCAAAGGAATGCATAATTCAAGGAGTTCAAGTTGTCATGCACTTACCTCTTGGAGCTTTTTGTGCTATCTGCCAAGTTCCTTGTGCCAAAAGTAATTTGATGCTTTGGACACTCTTAATTGATCCCTTAGAAGCTTTTAGAATGATTAGAAACAGCTGGAGCTTTTTGTGCTATCTTCCAAGTTCCTTGTGCTAGAAGTAATTTGATGCTTTGGACACTCTTAATTGACCCCTCATCTGGAACACCATTTGAGAGAGTTGCCATATTGGTCACATGTGAGTGTTTGAACATCTTAGATATAACATATTAGAGCTGTTTGGATCATGAGATGTGGTGGAATTGCTCTCTAACTCAAAAACTAAGAGATACCTTGCAAAAGAAGGCATTTTGCCCTAAAGAAAGATATTTTGAGGAAAGCAAGTGTTGTAGTGCTTTGGTGTACTCAAACTGAGCACAAATGAGATCTATTTATAGTAGAGCAAGTTTTTTTTTAAGCAATAGTGAATGGCAGCTACAGCAGGCCTTTGGACAATGTTGAGCAAAAAGAATCTCAAGTCTCCTCTAGCCATTGACTTGAGGTTAGGGCACATGCCTATGGTTCTTTGATTCAGTACTGATTCTTGACTCATTTAGTTAGGAATGTGTCAGTCCATGCCACCTTGGTGTATCCATTAAATGCACTGCAACAAAATTGGAGTCTTGGCACCTTTTTAGCCTTTTTAGGTTTATTATGGCTAATGTAGATTCTTGGACTTTGGAGGCTTGGGGATCAGATCATTCCCTTCTTGTTTTATCCTCAGATGTGTCCAAATTGATGACAAGGCTTGGATTTATCAGATTTGGACAAATCGAGCAAAATGCACAAATTCTGCCTTGTAAAAACCAGTTCATTATGCCATGTTCCAAGGGCTGTATCTCCCTGTTCAAATGGAATTTGGAGACGATCTGGTACTTGTTGGAAAGCCCTCATGGCATATTTCAACTTTGATGTTCACCCCTAAACCTGGTTTAACTTGGATCAAAGTGAAAAATGTCCCTACATTTTGGAAAAAGTAAGGCAGATTCTGACTTTTGTTGAAAATTTCACTAAGTGTTGGAAAAGTGTCATTTTCATGTTTTTTGCCATTTTGATCATTCCATAACTCAAAATCCATAAGGAATTAGAGTTGGAGGTAGTTGAAGCTTTTGTAGAGTGTAGCAAGACCTACAAATCCAACTTTGGATCACCCAAAATGGTTGCTTGGATCTCAAGTTATGATCCTTGGAAGTTGGTACCAAAATCACTTTTATTCCATAACTTAGAAAAATTTTGGTATCTCAAGGTTGCCCCTTTTGCAAGAAACCTCACTTTTCTTGATTTTTCTTAATGAATGATGATCAATACCACACATTAACATTATTTTTTACTTAGGGGAACCATATTTGTAAAAAACTCCAAAAAGTCAAACTTGATTTTGTGCACAGTTGACTTTTTTATCGGATGAAATCCAAACTGTGCGATCCTTTGTGAAATCAAGTCCTTGACCTAAATCAAACCTAATGGATGGACTCCATAGGTGATATAGGGTGTATTGAATCATGTCCCAAGGTTTAGGAGCATGTACCCCAAATTTTGACCACCAAATTTCCCATCATTGTGCAAATCATCATCACAATATGGATGTACTTTCATGCCTTATCAGTCTCCTCAAAGATGATTGAGCATGCACTACAATCAAGAAGTAGGGTTTTGAGCCCTCTCAGAGCACTTAGACAAAGGATCAATTAAGAAATGACATGATCTTCAACTTGTCTAACCTCTCAAACATCTATAAAGGATCAAGAGGACTCCTACATCAAGAATCAAGCACAAAGTTGCAACATTCCAAGTGGATTAAGCCTCAAGATCGCGTGTGTCACCAAATTAGGGTTTGGTCGACCAGGGTCCCCAGATGAAAATTTCCTTCTGGGCATGAGCCAATGCCTCAATGTATGATCCAATAAGCTCAAAAGAATCTCAAGAGCCCATCCACAATGGCAAAATCACCTTGAAGGTCCATCTATCAAAAAATCAAGAATTATGGTTTTGACCTAATTCAACCCTTTGAGTTAACTTGTGAAGTGAGGCATGGCTTGAAGCTTCAAAATGAACTTCAAAGACCTCAAATGCATCATATTGACATGTTTACAAGATTTGATTGACTCAAAGAGCTCAAATCATAAGCCACAAGAACTCAAAACCATCTGATCACAAATTAGGGTTTCTGATGGAAAAAGTCAACCCTATCCTTGACTGTTGTCCTACCCTTGATCTCAAACCTTGGGGAGGGGTCCAAGACATTCCTAAATACCCTTGGAGGCCATCCATGAAGTTTAATTAAGCCCAGGGATTGATTTCACAAAAGGATCACAAAGTCAAAATTTCATCTGATGAAAAAGTCAACTGTACAAAAATCCAAGTTTGACTTTTTGGATTTTTGGTCAAACAAGGCTCCTTGACCCTAAAAAAATGTTAATATGTGATTTGAATCATCATTCATCAAGAAAAATTAAAGAAAGTGAGTTAACTTGCTAAAGGGGTAACCATAAAAAACTTAGAATTTTTCTAAGTTATGGAACAAAGTGGCTAGGATACCAACTTTGCAAGGCCATATCTCCCAAACCCTAAGGCCTTTTTCTCCCATTCAAAGCTCAGATGGAATCCCTCATTACATACTTCAAAAGTGTCAACTACGAGAGTTTCCAATTCTTCATGGGCTCTGAGTTATGATTGGATCAAAATCACTAAAACTTGGAATTTACCACTTTTCCAACACTTAGACAAAATTCTGTCTAAGTCAGAAAAACAAGTGAAACATCAAAACTTGGAGGGTTGTTTCACATAGTTCTAGGCTGAATCAATTCAAGATGTAAACATCAAAGTTGTTGTGCATATTGCCAACAATCCAAGAAACTCATTGGCATGAAACAACTCAGCTTGAGCCAAGAGTTATGGCTGCTGCAAGACACCATGGCACGACTGTTTTGAAAAATCAGTTTGTGTGATTTCTTACCTTACACGATTTTGAGCCCAAAAGCAATGGTCATTATGCCACATTCATCCAATCTGATCATAATGCATCTGATCCAACCAACAAACTTGGACTGAAATGCCAAGAGCTTATCCTTGAGAATTGATGCGTTTTTGGCATATATGCCTTGAATTCAAAGGGCATTAATGTGGAATAGTGCCCATTCAAGATTCTCACTCTCCTCAGTCAAGTTCTCAGATTAAACAACAATTAAAAGGACTGAAGAATGTGATTTTAGTCAAGGCATAGCTGATCTATTTGGGATAGCTATTACACCTTGTGCTAGAGGCATTTATGCCAAGCCAAGACCATTGAACCATTGCCTTATCCTCTGAGCTTCAAGAGAACCACTTCAACACAACTCCTCTACTATAAATAGAGGTCCTAACTGATCATTCAAACTACACCAAAGCTCATTAGAACAAGGTTTTCTCTCTTTCACTCCCTAGGCCTAAAAACTTCATTTCTTGAGAGGTTACTATCGGGTTTTGAGTTGGAGATCAATACCACTCAAACCATTGATTCAGCACATCACATATAACATATAGAAGGTGTCTGAACACTCACCTCCCATATGTAACATCAAAATCATCAAATGGCCATCGAATTGCACAAAACTCATGACTTGTTGCAGAAGGAATCAGGTTGATCAATCTAAAGGGCTCTCAATCACTCCAAGCATTCAAACACTTTCCTTAAGGTACAAGGAAGCTGTTCAAAGCATTTGAACTCAACTGTAACATCTCCATCATCAAATTCGATTCTCACCTGTAGAGGTATGCCTCAAACTGTCAAACTCATTGAATCATGCATCATAATCATGTTTTGTGATTACCATTGTGTTTCTGAATGTTTGTAGATCCTTTACCCTCAATCAATTGTTGTTTACAGTTCGTGTATATAATTTCATTGAGTTCAAGAAAATTTTAGGGTTCATCAGGTTTTGTCAGATTATGTTTTGATTCACTTAATTTCAATAAAATTAAGTATTGCGATTGTGTTCCTTGTCTGAAAGCGCATAATTTTCATATTTGGATCATGAGAAATGGTTGAGAAACGAGTGAGATCGGAGGCTTCACGTATCTGAGCTTGAGGATGAAGATGGCCATGGTGCCATTTTTCAGAAATTCAACTTGTTTTACTATATATTTATCACTTGTCATACTATGTTTGGATTGGCATTCCGCCCTAGTGGAAACACTAGTATGTTTGTGTGTGAGCGAGTGAGAGGTCTGGGGTTCGAATCCCCCTCGCCCCAGACCTTTTGGTATTTTTTTTAAAAAACATTTTCAAAGGCATTTTACACATATTATTATCCCTTGCCATCCTCCATCAGCCCACGCAAGTGGCTCAGTTGGCAAAATTTTGAACTATCCTCCCCAAGGGCGTGAGTTCAAACCTTGGGGGGACCATCTCTAATTTTTTACCACTTAATTTTGTCATTTTTTCACCAATCTTTTAATAAATTTAAAAATTAATTTCTCATTCATTTTTCATCATTTTTGATTGATTCTCTTTGCAAAAATTCACAAAAATTGATAAAGTATTTTATTCTACAAGAATCTCACACAAAAAAAAAAATATTATTTGCCTATATTTAATATTTTTCATAAAGAATTTATTTTATTTGTTTTAAACATTTGAAAATATTTCTTTCCTCTTGATCTTTTCAAGACCAAATGAGTTCTAAATCATCTTATGATTAAAACCTCATTTTTCAAACCATAACCAAAAATCACAAGTAGTTTATTTAAACTTATTTGGTATTTTTATCATTTTTATTAATTTTCTTTAAAGAATTACTTTTAAAAGAAAATGAAATTAGGGTTTCTTTGATTTTTGATCCTAATCAAACATTTCAAAACACTCATGGGCCTCTAATAGAGTGTAAGACCCAACCCTCTTTTATACATAAAATATTTTGGACCTCAGTCGTTGTATAAGTCCCGATACAATTTTCAAAACAACGGTGCGATCACTGTTTTTCCATGAGCCTCTCCTTGAGTTGTAAGCCCCATCTCTGGTACAAAAATAAACTTTGGGCCTCTAATAGAGTGTAAGACCCAACCCCTTTGTACATAAATAAATTTGGGCCTCAGTCATTGTATAAGTCCCACTATGTTTTAGAAAATCTCGGCGCGATCGCCATTTCAAAACAAAATCAAATGGGCCTTCCCTTGAGTTGTAAGTCCCATTTCTTTTTTTTTTTTAAATCTTTGGGCCTATCTTTGAGTTGTAAGACCCATCCCTTTGTACAGAAAACCTTTTTGGGCCTCAGTCATTGTATAAGTCCCAGTACAGTTTACAAAATAACGGTGTGATTACTGTTTTTTCATCTAGGCCCCTCCTTGAGTATAAGCGCAAACAATCTTTTCAAAAACAACTTCTCTTTTGATTTAAGTTCAAATATACAGTTGTTATCAAAACTTTCTTTAATTTCTTGAAAAATTAACAATACAGCTATGGAAGCCTGCTCACCTGTAAGTTTTTACCAACTTTACTTTACATGCTTTTATATATGTAACTGTATTGTGGGAAGCTTGCTCACCTGTAAGTCCTTCTATCATATCCTTTTAAATACTTGTCATATATCAACTGTATATATACTAGTATATATGCTTAGAGTTTTCCCCGGCAACTAGGTCTAGAACTAGGTAAAGCCAGTTGGCCACTCTTAAATACAGTCAAAACTAGATCCCCAAAGGATTTCCAAATACAGTCTTGCCTTCTCTTGGGCTTAAACAATATGGAACAAAGGGAAAGGCATTATTCTCGGTGAAACTTTTTCCAGGCTGTCACTATTAGAAATTGTCAAAGAAATTCTATTCCCCAGAGATGAATTATTCTCGGTGAAACTTCTCTTGAATTTCTTCAAACCCTAGAACTGTTCACTAAAGGAATTATTCTCGGTGAAACCTTTCTTGAACTTTTCTTAAGTTTGGGACCCACAGGCTTCCTAAAAGCATCCCCGCATCCTCTTGGGCTTTGTACAAGGACCCTCCGGCTTCTTAGAAGTTCTCATGCCTTCTCTTAGGCTTAATACAAGGACCCTGAATACCTCTTAAAGGTATAGGACAGAACTTATTCATCCTTTACTAGAGCTGTCTTTCTAAAAAAGTCAAAACCTCCGACCAATTTTAGGGTTGATACTCATCCCTTTAAAGAGTCAGCCTCCTCTTGGGCGTTAAACAAAGATAAACTCTTTCATACCAGTAGACTTGGAGAATCTAATCCCCTCTCGGATCTCAAAGACATTCTCAAGTACCTTACAAACATAGGAGAAACCCTGGTCATTTTGGATCAATCTCCAGCAGAGTTAAAACCCATAGTTTCTAAAACCCAGTCTCTCTCCTAAAATTCCCCAGCCAGGGTCAGTTTATAATTAGTATAACATTATCCCAAATCAGAACCTCAAGGTCTCTGATATCTCAACTCTTCTGTAACCCTCAGCAAAAGTTGATTCTTCATTTGGATCTGCCCTTGGATCTTAATAATCCTCAGCAGAAGTCAGCCTCCTCTTGGGCTTTGTACAATGATTCTCCCTTAGCAGAGCTAACCCTTTCAGACTCTCTTGTTGAGTCAATCACCTTTCAGACTCTCTTGTTGAGTCAATCACCCTTTTAGACTCTCTTGTTGAGTCAATCACCTTTCAATACTCTCTTGTTGAGTCAAACTCTTTTAGCCTCAATCTTGGGCTTTGTACAAGACAGATAAAAACACTCTCTTGTTGAGTCAATCTTTTTCAGCCTCCTCTTAGGCTTGGTATAATGATCTCCCCTAGTAGAAGTTAGCCTCCTCTCAGGCTGTGTATAAAGATTTCTCTAGCTTGGTCAGCCACAATCTTGGGCTTTGTACAAGACACCATATAAATTTCCTAAGCAGAGTCAATCCTCTTTTCAGCCTCAATCTTGGGCTTCGTACAAGACAGATAATGCTCTCCCGCAGAGTCAAACTCATTTCAGCCTCAATCTTGGGCTTTGTACAAGACACCTAAAAATATCCTCTGCCGAGTCAGTAAAGTCTCATTTCAGCCTCAATCTTGGGCCTTGTACAAGACACATACAAATCCTCCCCTGCAGAGTCAAAATCCCTTTTAGCCTCAATCTTGGGCTTTGTACAAGACAGACAGAATATTCTCCCCAGAAAAGTCAAACTTTTAGACTTCTCTTAGGGTTTGTATAATGATATCCCCATAGGAGTCAGTCTCTTTTAGCCTCAATTTTGGGCTTTGTACTAGACATATATAAACACTCTCTTGTTGAGTCAGTCTTTTCTAGCCTCCTCTTAGGCTTTGTATAAGGACTTCCTCATTGGAGTCAATCAACCTCTTAGCTTCAACCTTGGGCTTTGATCAAGGCACACAAAAATCAACATCCCCTCAGAGGAAATCAAAATATCTCTTTAGAAAGTCATTTCTCTGTTTATCACTTATCAAAATAGACATTCAAAACAAACCCTAATCCCAGATAACTACTATAAGTGGCACACTTGTTGATTCAAATATCCAAGTTGTTATCCATCTTTCATCCTGGTAAATCCTCTCTTTCATCTAATTGCTGTAAGTGGCAAGCCTCTGGATTATTTACATCCACGCCACTGTCCCTCTCTTAGTATAAGAGATTCCTAAGGAAAAATGGCATTGCTCTACATTGAGTTAAAGTTTTCCCCTTTAAGGATAACATCCCTATAAAGGAAATTATGGCATTGATGGTTTCACATATCCCAGTTAAAGTAATCCTCCTTTATAAACAGTCACCCAACAGTTGTGATAAACAGACAAGATGTCTCCCTTTTAGAGATGACAAATTCTCTTTCAGTCAAACCTTTTAGCTTCAATCTTGGGCTTTGAACAAGACACAAATACTCAATCTTTTAGCTTCAATCTTTGGCTTTGAACAAGACACCAAAACATCTTTTTCCTATGATTGCTCTAATTTCCCTGTTTCTTTTAAACGGGAATACGTAGGCATAAGATTGTGAAATCTTAGCGAGCATACCAATCAAAAACTCTAGGTCCAGTACCTTCATACCAAACAAAAACTTTAGGTTCAGTACCTTCACATCAATTAAAACTTAGGTCCACTACCTCACCAAAAACATCGGAAAAACCCGAACATCAACAAAAACTCACTCTCTCCCACAGACATCCCTCAAAGCAAAAACTTTCCCATTTACAAATAAACACCATTAAGTACAAAGGTAACCTAATGCTAACAACCTGTGGATAACCACATATAGGATGGGTAATTGACAACTCCCCATTGTATAACCTGACCCCGAACTCCCTGAATCTCTTTTTAAGCGTTTGTTTGATTAAACATTCACGTGCAAGGTTAGTTTGAGATAGCTTCCCTTTCCCTTCCAGCTTCACGGGATAAATAAGAAATCAGAAAGTAGCACCCCCTCCTCTTCATTGAGGAGAAACCCACAATTCTGCAATAAGGTGGTCGCGTCACCGACAAAAATCGCACGCTACAGAAAAATGGCGACTCTGCTGGGGAATCATTTTGTCTGCCTAGGATATAGACTATAATTCTTAAGAGGTCTAGGATGTTAGTTTTAGGAATGAATATATATATATATATATATATATATATATATATATATATCGTTTTTCCTACTTGATATCCGTGTTTATTTTTCTGCTAATGGGAATGTGAGTGATGTCGCATGTGGAAAGTTTGAGTGATACCTAAGATAGGTGATGGCATAGACCGGCGATCTTACAGGGAGTGAATCTCGAATAACCTGTCCCGGTAGACCATCAAACCAGTGGAGATAACTCTTTATGGATTCAATGTCTAACGACTTCGGTTGTGAAAGCAGATTTTTCAATTGTGGTATCCATGAAACTAAGGATTTAGTAGACAGTAACCATGTGACTATTTAGTAGTGCGGAAGCTATCGAAAATAGTTGTCACGCAATACTACACTCAATTGAGATTACCCTAAGATGCTACAACTCGCTCGGGTGAACCAGCTTGTTGTTGTTATCCCAAGGGGGGTCAATGATTTTGAGTACAGGTACAAAAATTCACCATAGTACAACCTTTGGGATGGGTAGAGCCATGAATCCATGCTCGTGACGCTGAACCTTTGAACCCGTGTTTTTTCTATGTTTTTGTGTGTTGCATTCATGCATTCATTTCATTTTTAAAAAAACTTTTAAACAAAAAAAAAATCTTCGTTTCTAGTCTCTCTTTTTCAAATTAAACTAAAACAATGATTGCAAATATCAGACAAAAAGATTGCGTTATGGATTTCGGTAGAAGGAAGACGCACAAGTGCGCCTTCAAGACTCCGAAACTAGAGGATTTGAAAGGGCCGGCAAGGATGATCACTAACCCTGATGCTTTCAGAGCTAAATACGAAGAACTGCTGTCTCTGTTAAGGATCCATGTAGTTGAAGGAATCTCGTCTACGCTGATTCAGTTTTACGATCCGGTTTATCACTGTTTCACATTCCCGGATTATCAACTAGCACCAACACTGGAGGAGTACTCTCACCTGACTAATTTACCCATCACTGACCAAGCTCCCTTTTCTGGACTGGAAGAAATTCCAAAGGATCAAACCATTGCAAGAGCAATCTATTTGGACGAGTCAGAAGTCAGGACTCACATGACCACTAAGGATGGAATCCCAGGTTTACCGGCCAAGTTTCTGATAGAGAAAGCCCTGTACTTTGCCAGTATAGGAAATGTTACTGCTTTCGAGGATATCTTTGTCCTCCTCACATACGGGCTTTTCCTTTTTCCCAACATTGATAACTTCGTTGATATCAACGCTGTTAAGATATTTCTGATTGGAAACCCCGTACCAACCTTGCTCGCAGATGCTTATCATTTTGTACACTTAAGGAATTTGTACAGCGGAGGAATGATCACATGTTGTGTACCCTTACTTTATAAGTGGTTCACTTCCCATTTACCTAAGTCTGCTGCTTTTTGGGATCATAAGAGTACTCTATGTTGGTCACAGAGAATCATGTCTCTTACCAACTCTGACATAGATTGGAACAATCGGATCTATGACGGGATAAGGATTATTGACAAATGTGGAAATTTCCCTAATGTACCCCTCATAGGAACCAAAGGAGGAATCAACTATCATCCAGTTTTAGTTCGTCATCAACTCGGATACCCGATGAGACATATTTTGCGTAATGTCCATCTGGAAGGTCTTTTCTTCAAGGAAGGAGAAAATGACAGGGCACTAAAGACAGAAATAGTGCATGCCTGGAAACATGTTCACAGGAAAGGAAGAGAGTCTCTAAGAAAACCAGACTGTGTCTCTCTGGAACCTTATCTCCGCTGGGTACAAACTTGAGCCTTTAAACTTAGGATGCCTTACCCTCGTCAAGAAGTTCTTCCGCTAAAGGAATCTGTCCTTTATTTTATGTCTGATGTGGAAAAGCTGCAGGTTACTCTCAACAAAATCCAACGGGAAAAGAAATCTTGGAAGAACAAGTACCGTATTCTTAATGTGGAGTGTACCAAAATTCAGCAACTGTTAAAAGAAAAGGATGCTCTGATTAAGATATTAGAGCAACATGTTGTAGAAAGTCAGGAAGACCGAAGAAATTTGCTCGCTCCTTTCACTTGGCAAAGGACTGACAACCCAACAACGGCTCAGGAGCCCCGGTCAAAGAAAAGGAAAATACCAGAACCAGCACCTGAGCTCTCTTCAGATAGGACTCAGGATCCATGAACTTAGACATTTCCTTTTACATCACTTTGTAAAATACTGTATTTCCATTTCCGCAATCTTTAAATTCAATAAAACGGGGTCTCCCCACTATATGATATTTGTAATCCAATTGTTGAAGTTTCTTTTGATTAAACAAAAAATAATAATTAATATATATCATTGCATATCATTCATCATTCTCACATAGCACATTCTTCTTACCTTCGAATCTCACGTTTGTGTCTCGGTTCTAGAGAGTCAAACTATCTCATTCGTATAATACTCGGGTCAATTGACAAAAGAAAATGGACGATCTTGAGGAAGAGAATAGAGAGCTGAGAGAAGAAATCAATGCTCTGAAAGAAGATTTGAGAAAATTTCATAGTGACAAACAATCTCTAGCAGCAACTCAGAGACAACAACAAAGGACTGTGATCCTCGGTACAACATGCCTAAAGATCATCCCTGGGGCATGCCACTCAACTTTATCCCTGAAGGATATATTCCGCCGGTCACAGATGACCTAGAAACTGCAGCAGGAACCGTTGGGCCTCAAGGTTATAAACTTCGGGAAAGCGAAGTGACAGCAACTCCTGAAGGTTACAAACTTCGGGATAAGGAAGTACCAAAAGTCACCGCCGTAATGACTATACCACAACCAGTGGTACACATAGTCCCGGAAGGACAGATTCCATAAGTAATCTCTGGTGGAAATGAAAGTATGTACCACAGAATGAATGAGTTCCAGGAATAATTCCTGGAGATGCAGAAGGAACTGTATGCCATTCGCGGTCAAGACCTATTCGGAAAGGATGCCGCAAACCTTTGTTTGATCCCTAACGTGAAAATCCCGCACAAATTCAAAGTGCCCGAATTTGAAAAATATAGGGTAACTCTTGCCCTCAAAGTCATTTAGTGATGTACGCTCGAAATATGTCAACTCAGACAGAGAATCAACAGCTACTGTTCCACTAATTTCAAGATAGTTTAACCGGTGCCGCACTAAAATGGTACATGGGTTTAAACTGCACTAAGATCGTTACTTTTAGAGATCTTGGCACTGCCTTCGTTCAGCAGTATAAGTATAACCTGAACATGGCACCAGACAGAGATCAACTCAGAGCAATGTCGCAGAAGGACAAGGAAACCTTCAAAGAATACGCTCAGAGATGGCGTGAAATTGCCGCCCAGATTTGTCCCCCTCTTGAGGAAATAGAGATGACAAAGATCTTTTTGAAAACCTTAAGCTCATTCTATTACGACCGAATGGTCGCCAGTGCGTCCAGCGATTTCACTGAAATGGTGAACATGGGAGTACGTCTTGAATAAGCAGTCCGAGAAGGACGTCTGGTCAAGGATACATGATCATCAAGCAGTGCCAAAAGGTACGGTAGTGCTTTCCCTAAGAAAAAAGAGCAAAATATCGGTAATATCTCTCTCGGAAAGCAAAGGCGAAGATATCAACCAGTAGCAGTAGTAACTCCTGTTATCAACCCAACGTCGGTTCCAACGTATCAAACTCAGGTTGCTCAGAGCCAATTGAATCAACAACAATATCAGCAAAGGACACAATAGCCTCTTCAGCAGGCTCGTCCTCAGTACAAGAATAACAACCGTACAACGCGACCACCAGGGTTTGACCCTATACCGATGTTGTACGCAGAACTGTTTCCACTACTACTGGTCAAGGGGCACGTCCAAACCAAGTCCCCTCTTACAGTACTGGAAAATCCACTTTTTGGTTCAAAGCAGATCAAACTTGCCCTTACCATCAAGGAGGACCGGGGCATAACATAGAAAACTGTCTCAGCTTCAAATCCGATGTGATGTGCAGAAGCTTGTCAAGAACGGGGTCTTATCCTTCAAGGATATAAATCCAAATGTTTAGATGAACCTGTTGCCTCAACACGAGAAAGCTGCAGTAAATTTGATAGAGGAAGAATCTAACCACAGTTATCAAATTCGCGATGTACTCCTATTGGGAACCAACCTGGTCAAGATACATTACCGATAGAGCGGATACGGTCATGTACCGTCTCATAATTATCCCTAGTGTGATATCTACTCAAAGAATAATCAAGGATGTTCCGTAGTGCAATCAGCTCTGCAAGAACAGATGGATCTCGGATGGATCCAAGATCATCGAATCCGTGAGGTCAACATGACTTATAAAAATTCCAACATCATTCAAAACCACGACATCCGTGCGATGAATGTCAACTTGGTGGCAATGCACTCAAGGCAAAGCCAGCATCATGGTCTGCCATGGCACCATTACAATTCCTGTCAGATATGCTCAATAAACAATCAGGGATGCTCTTTTGTACAAGAGGCACTCCAGCGTCAGATGGATCCTGGATGGATTCAGGATTACTGGGATAGAAGTCATTATCAAGTCAACATGATTCAAATCTTTGATATTCGCCTGATGAATACCATTCTAGTGGAATTACACGCTAAATAAGTCCGGATCGGTTTTCTGACTTCACATAATTATCAAAACTGTAAAGGATGTCGTGAAGACGACCAAGGATGTGCACTTGTTCAAAGGACGCTCCAACACTTGTTGAACCACTGGTGGCTTCCGATCTATCTAGATGAAGACACACAGCAAGTCAGTATGACTGACGGGAATTGTACTAGGCATCAAAGTCAGGATGTTCGATCAATGGAAACAGATCTAGTGAGGTTACACTGCATACAAAGCCAACGTGGCCGGGTGCCACCATACAACTATGAGCGATGTAAAGATTGCTCAGAGAACAATCAAGGATGCCACCTCATGCGAGTGGCCCTTCAAAACCAGTTGGACCGCAAAGGGATCCGACCATGTTCAAGCTCTGGTTTGATCAACGGAATGCAAGACTATTTTCTTGATCAAAGCAAAGACGTTGTCTTAATCCCTAAACGAGAAATGGCTAAAGACTTATGCGCCATAATCCCTCTACTCCATGAATCAAGAGTTTCTCTTGATAATGGAAGGACTCTCAACCTCGAACCAATTGAGGCCGGCTACGATGGTCAAAAAAATCAAAAGGTTCATGTGGTTATCTATCTGCCAGGACCAATACCGTACCAATCCGATAAGGCTATCCCTTACAAATACGGTGCAACAACAATTGAGAATGGAAAGGAAACTCCATTAGCCTCCGTCATGAATATTGCAGACATTAGTCGAGTGACAAGGAGCGGTCGAATCTTCAACCGAGGAGTTGGAGAACCTACCAAGGAAAATGAACCTCAAACAGAAGTTCCCAATCAACCAATCCGGCAATCCAGTAATCCCTACCTTTCAAAGAATAACGATGAGACGCTGAAGCTCATCCAAAAGAGCGAGTACAACATAGTAGATCAACTGTTGCAAACTCCTTCGAGAATCTCTGTATTGTCTCTTTTGCTCAGTTCCGAAGCTCACAGAGAGGCTCTACAGAAAGTCTTAGAGTAGGCCTTTGTGGAACAAGATGTAACGATAAGACAATTTGACAACATCATCTCCAACATCACATTCTGCAACAATTTAGGATTCAGTGATGAAGAACTGCCAGAAGAAGGCAAAAATCACAACATGGCACTCAACATTACAGTCAACTGCCAGGACGATGCTTTAGCCAGCGTACAGGTAGATACCGGATCAACTCTGAATGTTATGCTAAAATCTACTTTAATGCGACTATCATTTCAAGGATCTCCGATGAGAGGCAGCGAGGTCATCGTCAAAGCATTTGACGGATCCTGAAAAATAGTTATCGGTGAAATCGATCTTCCCATAACTATCGGTCCTCACACTTTCCAAGTCACTTTCCAGGTCATGGACATCCGGGCAGCATACATTTGTTTATTAGGAAGACCTTGGATACACGAAGCTGGGGCAGTCACTTCGACACTTCACCAGAAGCTGAAGTTCATCAAGAACGACCAACTAGTCTCAGTCTGTGGGGAGCAAGCCTTAATCGTGAGCAACTTATGATCATCATCCTATTTAGAACCCGAGGAGGTTGTTGGAACCCAGTTCCAAGCGCTTTCGGTGAGCAATGAGAATCGATCAGAGAGAGGAACGCCGATTTCTTCGTACAAAGATGCTCTCAAAGTAATCGAGAGAAACAACGCAAAAGGATAGGGACAGCTTGTCATGCCTACTGATAACAAGACAAAGAAAGGTCTTGGTTTTTCCTCAACCTGTACCCAGACTGCTACTAACAATGAAAGTTTTCATCCCATTCAGGACTTCTTCCACAGTGGAGGTTTCCTTCACCCAGTGTCTCAAGAAGTAGATACCATTAACGGGGGTGACTCCTCCGATACAGATGAAGAATGGATGTCCTATCTCAACGAGGACAGTTATATGTCTCAGGACGAAACACCTACACTATTTTTGCTTTTCCGGCCAAAGTCTGAGATATATACCTAGGTCAGACGTCAAGATGATGTACGAAAATTGTGATCCGGAAGGATGCCGTGCTCCACCAAACTCATTAGAGGAGGATACTCTGATGAAAGACAACTTTGATTATGACTATTTTGACCCAATGGATGACCTGCCAATCTGACAGCCGTACCCAGAAGACTTGGGGCAAAAGAGTCAGCCAAATGATGCATATCAATTAAGCATCATTGAAAAGAATACCTGCGTCCCCACCACTTCATGGGATCATTACTCAGGGAATTCAGAAGATATCCAGCACAACGATGAATCTGCAAAGATTGCAGGACTAGAGTTCATTAACTATGCTTTCCCTGAGGTCAACGTCATTGAGAAGGATGACTCATCTAGTTCCACCGAAGTGTGGGACACCTTAGGACAGCCAAGTGGCAAGTATGACTTCTTAGTCAAATACACCGCTCCTGAAAGCTCTCGTATCAGGCTCGAAGATATCCAGCCCACCGGATGGGGAGATCCACCTGAGAGTGCAAATACTGTGCAAAATACAACAGAATAGTTTGTCTATGACAATTATGCCTGGGAGACAGACTCCAACGATCCTGCTCCACTAGAAATCAGCGTCATTTCTGAGGACAAACTGAGAAAGAAGGTACCAGACTTTGTGATTCACCGAGGAGTTCGCCATCAATGGGTTGTTGTCGATGTCCTGAAAGTCGTCCATAAGTCTAAGTAATTGCCATCTTTGTTTTGACCTTTCACCTCACCTAGGTGAAACAGATGTTTTTATAGGGCTCACTTTCTGTAAATGTCCCTCTTCACTTTTCCCAAAGCCACAGAGTTTTGTTCTATAGGGCTGTAGTTTCAAGAATCAACAAAATCATAAATAAATAAATAAACGTCATTCTGTAATTTCCATATTTATTGCTGTTTTAACTTTTTGCTTTTTCAAGAAAATGGTAATCCTAAAAAACAAACTCCACAATAAAAACAAGCATTCTTCAGAAATACACCACACACACTATTGCATTTCTCTCTATCTCTTCTAAAAAACAATCATCACGTCGTGCAGATTGCTTGTTTTAAACCCCATTGAAACATACGATTCAATGCCTTCTCCCAACTTTGAATTCCCGGTATTTGAGGCTGAAGAAGAAAATGACGAAGAAATTCCAGAAGAGATCTCTCGATTACTCAGACAAGAGGAAAGGTCCATTGAACCTCACAAAGATCCGTGGGAAACAGTAAACTTGGGTTCAGAAGAAGAGAGAAAAGAAGTCAAGATTGGGGCACTGCTCAGTCCAACTGTCAAAGAAGACTTGATAAAACTTCTCAAAGATTTTCCCGATGTATTTGCTTGGTCCTATCAGGACATGCCAAGGTTGGATACCAGCATCGTGGCGCATCATTTACCATTAAGATCAGAATGTCCTCTAGAAAAACAAAGACTAAGACGGACTCATCCAGACATGGCCATCAAAATCAAAGAGGAAGTGCAGAAACAGATTGACACAGGTTTCCTCGCCACATCATAATATCCTCAATGGTTAGCCAACATAGTACCAGTTCTGAAAAAGGACAGAAAGGTCAGAATGTGTGTAGACTACAGGGATATGAACAAAGCCAGTCCAAAGGATGACTTTCCCTTGTCGCACATTGAGATACTGGTAAATAGTACAGCAAAGTTTAAGGTCTTCTCCTTCATGGACGGATTCTTGGGCTATAATCAAATCAAAATGGCGCCGAAAGACATGGAGAAAACTTCATTCATCACCCCATGGGGCACCTTTTGTTACAAGGTAAATCCATTCGGTTTGAAGAATGCCGAGGCAACCTATCAAAGGGCCATGACTACTCTGTTTCACGACATGATGCACAAAGAAATATAAGTGTATGTCGATGATATGATTGCCAAATCTAAGACAGTAGAGGAGCATGTGACCCACCTTTCAAAACTATTCAAGCGTCTGAGGAAGTACAAACTCTGCTTGAATCCTAATAAATGCACGTTCGGTGTTCGCTCAGGGAAACTGTTAGGGTTCATCGTCATCCAGAAAGGAATTGAGGTTGATCCTGACAAAGTCATAGCCATTCAAGAAATGCCTTCTCCAAAAACTGAAAAACAAGTCAGAGGATTCCTGGGACGTTTGAATTACATTTCCAAATTTATATTCCTCATGACCGCAACATGTGCGCCAATCTTCAAATTACTCAAAAAGAATCAGGACTGCGTATGGATAGAGGACTGCCAAACCGCCTTTGACAGTATCAAGGAATACCTGTTGAACCCACCTATCCTATCACCTCCAGTAGAAGGAAGACCGCTGATCATCTACTAAATTGTCCTGGAAGACTCAATGGGCTGTGTACTTGGTCAATAAGACGAAACGAAAAGAAAAGAATCTTCCATCTACTATCTGAGCAAGAAGTTACCGACTGTGAAACTCAGTATACAATGCTCGAGAAAAATTGATGCGTTCTGGCTTGGGCAGCCAAACGTCTTTGCCAATACATGATTTGTCACACTACTTGGTTAATCTCAGAAATGGATCCGATCAAGTACGTCTTTGAAAAGCCTGCTCTCACGGGAAGGATTTCCCGTTGGCAGATGTTGTTGTTAGAATACGACATCGAGTACCACGCTCATAAAGCCGTCAAAGGAAGTATTTTAGTTGATCATTTGGCTCATCAACCGATTGACGATTAGGAATCAGTCGAATATTACTTCCCAGACAAAGATGTCATGTATTTGAAAATGAAAGACTACAATGAACCGCTACCCAGTGAAGGGCCAGAACCAGGTTCCCAATGGGGATTAATTTTTTACGGACCTGTCAATCATTATGGAAATGGAATTTGGGCAATCATCATAACACCTCAGGGTACCCACATTCCTTTCACTGCCAGATTAACATTCAAGTGTACAAATAACGAGGACTAATACGAAGCTTGTATCATGGGTCTAGAAGAAGCGATTGACTGAAGGATCAAGAACTTGGATGTGTATGGAGACTCAACCCTGGTTATCAATCAGATCAAAGGAGATTGGAACATATACCAATCAGGATTGATTCCGTACAAAGATTACGCGAGAAGGTTGTTACCATTCCTTAACAGAGTTGAGTTTCATCATATCCCTCGTGAAGAGAATCACATGGCTAATGCATTAGCCACTCTCTCTTCTATGATTAGTGTAGGTCAATGGAACGACGTACCTAAGATTGACATAATGCGCCTAGAACGGCCCGCTTACATATTCACGATCGAAGCAGTCATTGATGACAAACCTTGGTATCACGATATCAAATGCTTCCTTCAGAAACAAGAATACCTACCTGGGCCATCCAGAAAAGACAGAAAGACCCTCAAAAGGCTAGCTGGTAGCTTCTTTCTAAGCGGTGATACACTCTATAAGAGAAACTTTGACATGGCCTTGCTCCGATGCGTAGACAGACCAGAAGCAAAAAAGCTGATAAAAGAAATTCATTAAGGATCCTTTGGCACACATGCCAATGGACACACAACGGCGAGAAAAATTCTGAGAGCAAGATACTACTGGTTGACCATGGAATCCGATTGCTACAAGTACATGAGAAGGTGTCACAAGTGTCAGATATACTCAAACATAATGCATGTACCGCCAACGCATCTCAAAGTTTTCTCTTCCCCATGGCCTTTCCATATGGGGAATCGACATGATTGGCATGATTGAACCCAAGGCTTCAAACGGACATCGGTTCATCCTGGTAGCCATAGACTACTTCACCAAATGGGTCGAAGCAGCGTCATATGCCAATTTGACCCGACAAGTGGTGGTCTGTTTCATCAAATACAATCTCATCTGCCATTATGGTGTTCCAAGCTAGATCGTTACTGACAATGGATCCAACTTGAACAACAAGATGATGAAAGAGTTGTGCGCTGAGTTCAAGATCAAACACCATAACTCATCTCCCTACCGGCCTAAGATGAATGGGGCGGTAGAAGCAGCTAACAAGAACATCAAGAAGATCATTCAAAAGATGGTTGTAACCTACAAAGACTGGCACGAAATTCTGCCTTTTGCTCTTCACGGTTATCGTACATCTGTCCGCACTTCAACAAGGGTAACCCCTTTCTCTCTAGTATATGGCATGGAAGCAGTGCTCCCTATAGAAGTAGAAATCCCATCAATCCGGGTATTGATGGAAGCTAAGATAACAGAGGCTAAATGGTGTCAAAGTCGACACGATGAATTGAAACTAATCGAAGAAAAGAGAATAACAGCTCTATGCCATGGTTAGTTGCATCAACAAAGAATGAAGAAGGCGTTCGACAAAAAGGTCCGACCCCGCGTCTTCAGGAAAGGAGACATTGTGCTCAAAAAGATACAATCATTCCTCACTGAACCCCGGGGCAAATGGACTCCAAATTACGATGGTCCCTATGTGGTCAAGAAAGCCTTCTCAGGCGGCGCCTTGAGACTCACAACCATGGATGGAGAGGAGTTTACCTACCCAACAAATGTTGACATAGTCAAGAAATACTTCGCCTAAATAAAAAATAAAAACGTCTCGGTGGATTGAAAACCCGAAACGGCTGTCCAGGCCAAAATTAGAGACATAAGCAAAAATCATCCCGATGGATTGAAAATATCAAAAGACAATCCAGGCAAAAGTTAGGGATTCATGGCAAGTAACTATGTCCGACAAGGTTAAATCCCCAAAGGTAATACCTGTCATACCCCAAAATTTGCCCTCTCATTTTTTTCATATCATTTAGCATGTGCTTTCATTTCATTGCATTGCATTCAAGCATAGAAAAATAAAACATAAAGCATTGCATGGCATTTTGCATAAGGGCATGGGATCAGTTGATTGTTAAAGGTGTTGATCATTCAAAGCAAGGGAACAAGAGCCAAGGGTCTCCCAACAAGTCCTAAAGGTTTCTTACATCATATATCATCCCAATTGATCTCACAAGTCATTAGAAGATGGGAATTCATCAAGAAGATGGGACAGTGCATCATCTCCTACACAAAACAGTCTAAAATGGGGATCTGACCCTCAAATGGGCAAGCTCTTTGAGTTTTTATCACCTCCAAAGGTCATATCTCATCTATGTTAGATAGGATATACATCATATTCAGAGGAATTTGGATTTGGAGGATGTGCTATTTCCTCCTAACCAGAGGGTACCAAAATTAGGGTTTGACATAAAATCAGTTTATTTCTGATTTTTTGGACATAACTTGATTTCATGGTGTTCCTTATGTTCCTAAGTGTATAAGGTTGGAAAATTGCCTATCAATTAGTTTCAGAAGGGTTTCAATTGGTCAGAAGATTCAAAATCAAGAAATTGGGGAAAAGTCAACTGTGCAGTGAAAAAGTCAACTCCTGACTTTTCAAGGTCGAATTCATGAAATTCAAGTTACATATGGTTAATGGACAAGATTTGATCAAGAAATGATGGAGGAATCATGAAAAATCAAGGAATGTGTAAAGTTTCCTTTTTTGGAAATTTAGGGTTTCCAAAAATGGCAAGTTTGGACCATTTTGCACCACACTTTGAGGCTTTCTTTCTCCATGATAATAGCTCCAAACTTCAGGCCCAAGTTGAGCCAATTAAATTTCACACTCTGAGCTTCAAATCCATATAAAGAACTCTTCCATTGAATCAAAATTGAGGGAGTTATGATCAATCAAAGTTTGACAAAACTAGGTCAAAACCAAGTCATGACCAAGCAAGACCAGGCCCATGCGCCATAATTTTGTCAAACACATGGTGCGCAATATGTCAATCCATTTTTCTCCATCAAGGAAGCTTCAAATGGAAAACTTTCCAACATCAAATTTGTTCCTTTCCATGCCCTCTACAATGTTCATGTTGGACATTTTTTAATTTGAGAAGTTATGATCACCATGAAATCATTTTCAAAGTCATTTTCAAAGGTGTTAAAAGTCTCAATTCAATTTGATTCAAGTCATTTTCAAAGGTGTTAAAAGTCTCAATTCAAGTGGAAAAACTTTCCAACAGATTGGATCTCTCTTGTTTCAAGTCATTTTCAAAGGTGTTAAAAGTCTCAATTCAATTTGATTCTAACTACAACATTGTTCTATCATGTTCCATCTTTCCATAGCCACCAATAGCTCATTATTTCATGCCATAAACATAGAGATATACCTCCTTTAACTTCCATATTTCCATGGCTGCTACAAAATCAGAAAAGTAACATTGTTGTTGTTATTAATTCACATTAGCCACACGCATGTTCCAACACCATTCAATCATTGCTTCATTTAGCCAAACATCCTCCTTACATCATACACATACATAATGCTTCATACATCAAAAGAGAAAAAAACCAAAACTTGTCGGGCAAGTCATGTTGCCGCCACACATCAGCATAACTTCATCATCACCATTCCTTCTTATCCTCACTATAAGCTGTCATAAACTCATCCATACCATAGCCAACCTCACCCACTCGCCCTAACTAACTTGACTTAGTTAGTTAGAAGCAACTCACTTAACCCACCTTGAACTCACTTAATCAACTCATTTGACCACGGGTTAAATACTAAACTCAACATATATATTGAAAACACACTCACAATTTCACTTCAACTTCATTTTTCACACGAACTTCAAAATCATTCTCACTTTTTTCTCTCAAATTCTCTCTACTCTCTCACTCTGATCTCACACGATTTCATCATTTTCCTCAATTATCTTCATCATTTGTTGATTATCGAGCAAGAACACTCAAGAACAACTTCATCTCTTCAAGCTCATTATCACTGCAGTCATCAATTCTCTTCTTATACTCAAGATCAATAGCATTTATTTTGCTTAAAGTTGAAGTTCTACAAGCTCAAGATCTCACAAGTTCTCTGGTTTTCTCAATAATTCCAAGTTCTGCAAGTTTCAGGTTCCACAATTTCCAAACCTTTATTGCATGATTTCTTGTCTATTTTGCTACTTTTATGTTGATTTGAGCTTAGTAGAAGCTCCTGAGTATCCAGCTAGTTGATAGAGCTCCTTAGGAGTTTAGACTAAAAATTAGGGCAAAACTGTTGGTGTTCGAATCTCTCTATGTGTGCATGATATGTGATTTTCAGTGATAGATTTGGAATGTACATGACTTCAGCTTCATTTTGGTATATAGTTTGCGTATTTCTGGGATATTTTGAATTTGCAGGTGGCGGAGAGTGGCCGGAGAAGATGACCGGAGGTCCTTCTCCGATCGGTGAGGTTTAATGCTAGGGTTTTAGGCCAGATCATATCCTGTCCATCCGATCATCATCATCCAACGACCATTACCTTGCCAACGCATTAAAAAGACACATGATGTGCACGTGCTTTATTTTGACCTCAGATGTTTGTATGTGTGTGCATCATGCTTGTTATTGTGTGCCTCACATCTGATCCACTCATCTTGCATGCTTGATCATCATCTTTCTAATCCAACGTTCACTATATTGCCAGCGCATTAAAATAACACATGCCTCTCACGTGCTTTCTTTTTCTCATTTTTTATTTTGACTTGTTTGTATGAGCGTGCGTGCATGGTAATTGCTGTGTTCACGTGTTATGGATCATTGGATTCTTTTACTTTTTGAGATTGATCCTGTTGACTTAATCCAACGCATATGATTGCATTACATTGGAACTGATGTACACCTTCACACACACGCACGCATTTGTTCTGGACTGGGTTGAGTAATTGCTTTCCACACACCCCTTTGTTGAGCCCATTTCATTTTTAACTGGTGAATTACTTGTGTTGCACCCCCATTCTATTTCATTGTTTTTTTTTTAATTTTTATTGTTTTGATTTTCTTATTTTAAAAATAGTAAATCATCTCTAAAAATCCCAAATTAATTCATGTGTACTCTTAATACATTTAAGTAATTTTCTTTTATTTTTAATTCTTACTTTGTGAATTCTTGCACCTAATTGTGTAATTTTCTTTTAATTTCTTTTTAATTGATGTTCTTCTTTGATACTCAAAGTTGTATATTTTCTTTCTCTCATCTAACACAATATTTTTCACCCATTCTTTTTGCATTTGTTAGATATCACATTGAAGCATGTAATACAATTTTCATTTGAATTTTAAAGCCATTGCATCATGTGTTTTGATGTTCCTATTTGAGCTTTCTTTTGAGGTGTTTCAAGGTGAATTTGTGAACTTAATTGGGCATGGTTCTTGTCGAATTTTATGCTATACTTTTGATATGTGATTCTCTTCTGACTTAGGTTAATTGTGGCTCATTTTCACAATTTTATCTTGTGCTTTGATAATTTTTTATGCCTAGCATGTGAAGTTAACTTGTATGCACTTTATTATACCTCATTCATATAGGATTTTGTTGAGGCATTTATGCCATCATTCGGTGATTGTTGGTGCATCTTTTGTATGTCATTTGCATGATATTATAGGTCATCTTTGTGTCATTATAGGTCATGTGACTTGTGTTTGCATTTAATATGAGTTTGTGTGCTATAACTTGAAACTTTGACATGTTTCCTTCTCTTGTTCTCTTCTTATGCTCTACATGTTTCATGTGTGCATTTTGTATGCCATTTCAAACAATCCACTAGCATCTCATCAATGATATGCCACTGCCCATATTATTCATTTTACATGTTATGCATCCTTAATATGTCATTTTGTGCATGTAATTGGTATTTGTCTATTCTCCTTGCTTCTACTCCTTCTTACCTCTTCTACTTGCATCATTGCATCCATGATGGGTATGATAATTCATATGCATGTTAAGACATTGATAAATGATATTTGGTTCTGACTTTGATCTTGTGTGAAGCATTATTGCATGATCACCTTGCATATTCATCCATTCTTCATCCATTCCTTTCATAGGTGTTTTTTTTTATGTTTAAGACTTTGATTGGACATAGTTTGTGTGTGATTGATATCTTAACTTTAGAGAACACCTTTAGATGTAGGTTCTAACCTTGATTGAGTTTCATCCCTTAGGATCCTTATTCATTGACTCTTAATTGGTTTGATCATTATTTGTTATTCCTTTCTTATTTCCATACTTGTAATTAGTGTGTGAACTAACCTTTTCATGTAGGTGCAAAGGGTAAGTAAGTGTGTGGATATGCTTCCACATGCAATGCTTTCTTTCATTTTCTATTATTTCTTTTAATAATTCAACTTGTGATCATGATAAGCATTTATATGCTTTCCTTTAATAACTTCATTCTTCTCCCTTTTGAGTTACAACTCATCTTCTACTTTAGAAGTGAGTTGTTTAATTCAATCTTCTTCTCCTTTGTTTTAGGATTAGGTTTCTTAAACCACATTAACCATAAGAGCTCCAAGCATGATAACATTAGGGTGAGTCTTAGTCCCCTTTAGTTTTCACCTTTGATCCATTTGAGTCTCTTCTTCTCATCTCAAAACAAAAGTAAAAAACACTTAATAAAGGTTAAACGTGTATTGCGCATAAGCCTTAAATATGTGAAGTGAATAATGGGGGGGGGGGGGGGTTCCCTTCATTCTTCTAGGGTACCTAGTGTACGTCCTGTTGGGGACGATACGCGACGTATTCGTTCCTATGTTGTAGACTTGGGTGCAATGCAAGTTACAAATAACTGCGAAAAAATACTTCTTTCTAAAAAACTTCAAACGAACAATAACGTCTTTCCTTCGGGAATTCTCTTCTCATCTCATTCACTCCTTCCTTAAGAATGCGTCATTTCTGTTCTACCACAAACAGGTAACGCGTAAGCCTCCCAACAGCGAGCTGCAACACCTAAACTGCTAGGACGCGAACGTTGACGTATTCCACTAAAAAACACAAACAACTTTCCCTTAGTTGAGGGGAACTACGTCGCTCTGATTCTCATGTTCCCGATGAGATACGTAGGCAGTGGGGTAGGGCCCATTCGAGCACTTCTTTTATTTTCCCTACATTTGTTCCTCTTTCTCTTTCCATTCCTTTTCCAGTATCTTTGCTTGCACCCTTTGATTGAAACAAGCAAGCGTGGATCCCGTCGGGTACGATGGACGCGAGGGGGTGCTAATACCTTCCCTTCGAGTAACCGACTCCTGAACCCAGTTCTCTTGGTCGCAAGACCATGCTCTTTCCTTTCCTTTAGGTTTATGCGGTGTTTCCTTTCCCTCTCATGGGATAAATACACATTGCTGGCGACTCTGTTTCGGTGCCACTTTCGCGTTTGTACTTGGATGAAAATCCCAGGAGCGACATCTAGCGACTCTGCTGGGGAACATCCCAGAATCTCTGGTTTCCTTAGCGAGTCAATCCTAGCGCTTGTCTGTTTTCTTTTATTGGGTGTTTACCATGGTGCTGTGTTTTGCTGTTTACTGTTTTACTGTACTGCTATTTACTGTATTACTGCTTTACTGTATATTACTGTATTTACCGCATTTTAGCATTTTCATTTCATTATTATACTGGATTGTACTGTACTGTGCTGGATTTTTCTGTTTGGTGGGTAGGGTGTTCTGAGAGATAAGCCCACTACCCAGGCTTGAGCATACACATAGGTATTAGTGTGGGTGGACGTGTCGCTCCCGTGGTGTTTTGCCACGTGTGGGTGTTCACGAGACCTACAATCAGACGAGGTTCTATCCGGAGCTATCTTCTACTGTATGCTCTATACAGGCCAGTAGATATTCTCTGGAGGAATTGTCGACTCTGGTGACCATTCCCGAGGACTCAGTTGCGGCACTCCTCCCGAGTTGTAACAGTGGCAGACCACACTTTGTGGCAAACCCATTGCACATTCTCGATCCGAGGACCCAATGCTGGGAACTTGCTATAGGATATCCTTTTGAGGGGAATCAGTTAAGGCCTCCTCGATTGATGATGATGCCAAACCAGAAATGGTGAACGTATCATCGTTTCTCGACCTGAGAGCCCGTGATATTGAGGATCCTCACCTTTCTAGTACCCACATGTGAGAGGGAGGGGTTGTTTGCAGGTTTGAAGGTAACCTAGACTTTCAACATACCTGGTACACTGGATTTCTTATCAGTATGGTTTATCTGTGTGGTTACTCTGTTGTTCTGGAATTCTGGCGAACTTGACCCTTGAATTTATGCAACTATTACAATCCAGCACAGACACGTGGCACTTTGATCTCATGCCTTGCATTGCATCTTTTTCTCTAACATTCATATTTTTTTCATTTTCCAGGTAGTATCTGATTTTGATTCCAGTCAAAGGGCAGTTATAGGGATGGACAACAAAATGGGCAAGAAGAACACCATTGTGTACGAGTTCCCGATGCTCATCCTGGGTCAGATTTGTAAATTGCAAGAGATGGCCAGTCCGGAAGTGTTAGGAATGTTCGGAGAGAAGTACGGTTGGATCCTATCATTTTCTCGTAACCTCAGTGAATATGAAGCTGATGGCTTACGCACCCTGATGCAGTTCTATGATTCTGCCTTGAGGTGCTTTATACTAATGGATTATGTTTTAGTTACTACTCTGGAAGAGTATTCTAACTTTCTGGGAATTTCCATCAAAGAAGGTGCTCCTTTCTGTGGGTCGAAGGCAGATCTTGATTTCCAAGTTGTGGTTGGTGCTCTTTATTTGAGCAAGTCAACTTTGGAAGATGATATTTCTGGAAAGGGAAAGGTTCGTGGCTATCACCTATCATACTTGGCGAGCAAGGCTCAAGAGGCAGCAAAGGAGGAGAAGTGGAATGTCTTCAATGCAGTGTTGGCTCTCTGTGTATATGGTATTGTCTTGTTCCCGAATGAGCCTGATTTTGTTGACACAGATGTCATCAAGATATTTGTAACTCAGAATCTGGTGCCAACCTTATTAGGAGATCTTCATTATGCCTTGTACAACAGGAACGAGAAGAGACGAGGTGGGACAGTTCATTGTTGTGCACCTCTTTTCTATAAGTGGTTTGCCAATCATCTACCCCAGTCAGGTGCTTTCAAGGATACTAAGAATTCTCTGAAATGGAGCCAACGTCTGATGGGCCTAGATGCTAAGGATATTGTTTGGGTGAATCACGGAGTGCTGGGTAAAGACATTTTGCACAGTTGTGGTGAATACCCTAATGTACCATTGATAGGGAGAAAAGGAGGTATTAACTATACCCCTTCCTTGGCTATCCGGCAGTTTGGGTATGCTCTAAGAAGTCCCCCAATTGAAAAGGAGTTGGAAGAGTCTCTGTATTTTCACATGGCTGACGATAGATTAGATGTGGCGCATAAAGCTTCTAAAGCATGGCTCAGTAAATAGAAGAGAGGAAAAACCGCGTGGGGTTTGCCTAACAATCAAACTTTTCCTCCATATGAGCAATGGATAAAGAAGAGGGTCGAAGAGTACTATTTGCCTTTTGATTGGGCGCCTCCCTTGTATCCCAAAGTGATGGAAGAAAGACTCACCGTACCAATTGAAGAATTCGATAAGCAGCGCAGAGTGGTGCAGGATTTGAGGGAGGAAAATGCTTGTATGAGTAGTAAGCTTCTGGGGGCTTTACATGACAGCTTGGAGTTGAAATGGAAGGTCCAAGATTTGACAGAGCGTTTGGAAAAAAGGGAGAAGGATCTTGATGACAGAGCCCAACACTGTAGAAAGATCAGTATGACTGCTGAATCATCCGGCAAAGCCTACAGGGAAACTAAAAAGCTCTTGACCAAAACTGAAGACAAGCTTACCATGTATAAGGAGATGTGGGAAGAGCTTAAGATTGAGAATGGTGAGTTAAAAGAAGAACTTCAAAGAATGAAGGAAGATAAGAAGCACTTCTCTGGTAAGTGGAAAGGAGCCCAGAAAGAAATTGAAGAGCTCAAGTTGCAAGCGGGAATCAAGAAGTCAAAGCGCGAAGGCAATGATGTTGAAGAGCAGATTGCCATGCTAAATCAGGATGTCGAGAAAAGAAACAGACTGATCAAGGGGTTGCTAGAAAGACCTACTCATCCAGACAATGTGAACCTTCTTGAGGAGATTGAAGCCAGTTTATTTGGAATTAATTTGTAGTAATTCTGTTGTTTGTATTTTGATATGATTACCATCTGGATTGTTGATGGAATCACTTTTGATTGTATCGAACCTATCTGTATGTTTTCTTATGATATGATATTACAATATTTGGTTCACCCGTATTTGTCTCAACAGCTCTCAGTTTTTTGAAAGGTGTCTTCCTTTGTTTGATTCTGCAATATTTCTGGATTCGGATTTATTTTCCGATGTTGTGTCCGATCCCTTGCCCGATTTCAAGGCTGGAATCAAAGCAGATATGCCCTGGAAATGTTTAAATATGATTGTTTGCATTTTTTCATTTGCATCCTCATAATCATAAGCATTTTTGCATAGCAGGTGCTTGCTCTGGTCTTTCTAACCTTTATTTGGTTTCAGGCATTATAGCTGAGAATCACGTCCACCGATATTCAACTCGAAGAAACCAAGCAAGGATAATGGATCAAATGCAGAATGATTTGGCTGAAATGAGGGCACGCATGGACCAGTTCATGACTCTCATGACTGGTATGGCACAGACTCAAGAAAGATTGAGACTTCTGGTCGAGCGTCCAAAAACCACGCCTGAAGGTAATCAAGTTGACAATTCACAGACAAGGGTCACTCCTCCCCCTGTTGGCAATCCTCCTCCTGTTGGTAATCTGGGTAATGGAAATGTCAGAAATGTTGGTGTTGTTCAGGAAGATGTTCAGGAAGATCAATTCACCATGCTGGATGCTGATATGGGTAACCCCAACGACCGAAGGTATGATGAGCTGGCTGAGAAAATAAGGGCTATGGAGTTCAAGAATTCTATGGGCATTGATGTTACCAATCTGGGTCTAGTACCAGGGGTCAGAATTCCTCCAAAGTTCAAGCCGCCCACTTTTGACAAATATCATGGCAATACGTGTCCCCAGACACATATTCAGGCTTATTTT
Organism: Lathyrus tuberosus; assembly: GCA_022829125.1. Classification (NCBI taxonomy): domain Eukaryota; kingdom Viridiplantae; phylum Streptophyta; class Magnoliopsida; order Fabales; family Fabaceae; genus Lathyrus; species Lathyrus tuberosus. The sequence continues at coordinate 6,353,097 of JALAZF010000270.1, read as the reverse complement.
GGGAGGATCTCAGCCCACACTGATGATGAGAAGTTATGGATGCATTACTTTCAAGACAGTTTGGCTGGAGCTTCTTTGACCTGGTATATGAAATTGAACAGAGCTGCTGTGAGAAGTTGGAAAGATCTGGAAGAAGCGTTTCTAAAGCAATACTAGTACAATATCGACATGGTGCCCAACCACACTTAATTGCAAGGGTTGTCACAGAATGCTAAGGAAAGTTTCAAAGAATACGCTCAAAGGTGGAGAGAAATGGCTGCCCAGGTTCAACCCCCTTTGCTGGAGAGGGAAATGGCAGATATGTTCATGGGCACCCTGCAAGGGGCCTTCCTTGATAGATTGGTTGACTGTCCATCAACAGGATTTTCTAACATCGTGATTGCAAGTGAAAGGATCAAGAGTTTGTTGAAACTTGGAAAGATTCAAGACGTAAGTGGGGCTGGTTCCTCTGGAACGAAGAAACCTTTTTCTAATGGTCAGAAAAGGAGAGAAGGTGATACCAATGTTGTGTATAGATGACGGGGAAGAGGGCGTTTTCAAGCTTATCACCAAGTAGGTGCAGTGACGATCCCAACACCATCTGTTCAGCAACATCAACCACAACATCAGGTTCAGCAACAGCAGCAACCTCCTTTCCAGCAAAGGTTTAGGCAGAGGGACCGCAAGATTGACCCTCTCCCAATGACTTATTCAGCATTGTTACCCCAGTTACTTAAATTGAAGTTAGTTGAGCTTCGTACCATGAGACCTCCTGCTACTAGGAACTTGCCACCTAACTATGATGCCAATGCTCGCTGTGATTTCCATTTAGGGGCTCCGGGGCACACCACCGAAAAGTGCTGGGCATTTCAAAAGAAGGTGCAAGATCTGATAGATGCTAAAGCAATCAATTTCTCTCTACCTCCTAATGTTCTCCAGAACCCCATGCCTGATCATGGTGTGGCAGAAGTGCATGTTATTGAAGACGGAAAGAGATTGAACTTGGTGGCAGATATCAATTAGGTGAAGACTCCATTGCTGGTTGTAAAAGATCGTCTATTGAAGGGACAGGTGTTCCTAGGTTGTGATCAAGATTGTTCTGAATATATGGGTCAAGAGAATGGCTGTGATAAATTGAAAGTTGGTTTGCAGAATCTGATCAATGAAGGTCGTCTACAGTTTGATCAGGTTGTGAAAAATATTGATGAGGTGTCAACTGTGACAATTTATTATACTCCTACTGAAATTCAGGTACCTGAAAGGGCAGCTCCTGTAGCAAGCATTGTGCTGAAAAGACCCAATCCTTTTACCATCACGGTGCCAGGACCAGTTCCGTTTACCTCTAGGAAAGCAATCCCATGGCATTATGGGGCAGATGTGTACTATGAAGGGAAAAAGCAGGAAGTCGAGACATCGGCCAGTTCAAATATTGATAATGTGGGTGGTGTAGGTGGCTTTACTAGGAATGGAAGGTTGTTTGCTCCCCAAACCCTTCGAAGTGATAAAGAAGTTGAGGCTGCGGCAAAAGCTAAAGGAAAACAGGTGGCTGAGAGTGTGCCCGTGCCTGAGACAGAGCCCAAGATTACCTTTGACAACGAGGTAGAAAAGTTTATGAGAATAATAAAGAAAAGTGATTACAAAATCGTCGATCAATTGAATCAGACCCCCTCAAAGATCTCAATTTTGTTATTGTTGATGTGTTCTGATGCACACTGAGAGGCTTTGCTGAAAGTGTTGAAGAGAGCCTATGTTCCACAGGAAATTACTATCAATCAGCTCGAGAGTGTGATTTCTAATGTCAACGTCAGCCATGGGTTGGGTTTCACAAGCCGATATTTGACGTCTGAAGGTAGAAACCACAACAAAGCTTTGCATATTACAATGGATTGTAAGGGTGCGGTGTTGTCCCACGTGTTGGTAGACACTGGTTCTTCGGTCAATGTCTTGCCTAAGAAGGCGCTGATGAAGCTGGAAGTTGATGGATTGATTTTGAGGCCAAGTGATTTGGTGGTCAGAGCGTTCGATGGGACGAAAAGATCTGTATTTGGTGAGGTGGAATTACTTGTGCAAATTGGACCTCAAGTGTTCAAGTCTACATTCCACGTGATGGATATACAGCCTGCTTATAGTTGTTTATTAGGTTGCCCATGGATTCATGTGGCCGGGGCTGTTACATCCACATTACATCAGAAGTTGAAATATGAGTTTGAGGGACAAGTAGTGACTGTGTGTGGCGAAGAGGACATTTTTGTTAGTCATTTGTCCACATTCAAGTATGTTGAGATGGATGGGGAAATCCACGAGATGCTTTGCCAGTCGTTCGAAGCCGTGAATATTGATAAAGTGCCTGAATCTTCCCCTACACCAGATAGAGCAGGCACGTCCATTTCATCTTATAAGCAAGCTGTCGAGGTTGTTAAAGTAGGTAATGCCCAAGGCTGGGGTAAGCTGATAGAGACACCAATGAAGCAGGACAAGTTTGGTATTGGCTATCAACCTTCTATGGATTCAGTTGCAACATACGGTGGACCCATCACTTTCAGCAGTGGGGGAATCATTTACCCAGACCAGTCTTGTGCAGCTACAGAAGATGGCGTTGACAGTGACTGTGACTTAGACAATTGGGTACGCCCACGTGCCTCGGGACAACAATTGCAAAATTGGTCCGTTGAAGAAATCGTCCAAGTTACTCTTCAAACAGAGTAATTTTCTTTGTTTTTCTTTAATCATAATGCATGTTAAAATCTAGCGCTCTGCCCAAGGCGTTCAGATTCATTTGTAGGGCCACTCATTTTCATTTGCAATTTTAATCATCAAAAAAGGACGTTTTGCACTCGAATTTTGTTCTCTGTCTTTCATTTTATTTTTGCACAAAAATTAATATGGCAATGTTTCGTTTCTTTTTGTTCTAAAATAAATTCTAAAATAAAGAATGAACCCGTTCGTGCAGACTTGATCCTCCGGAATCCATTGATAACGGTTCTGCTATGGCTATGTATGACTTTGACAAACCGATTTATCAAGCCGAAGAAGGGGATGAGAAGGGCAGTGAACTCCCTGAGGAATTGTCCAGATTGTTAAAACAAGAGGAAAGGACCATCCGGCCTCATCAAGAGACTATAAAGATCATCAATATTGGTACCGAGGATGTTAAGAAAGAGATCAAGATTGGCGCCAGCCTGCAAGCAGATGTGAAGAAAGCTTTGACTGAAATGTTGTGTGAATATCTTGATATCTTCGCCTGGTCGTATCAGGACATGCCGGGGTTGGATACCGATATTATTGTGCACAGGTTGCCATTGAGAGAAGAATGCCCGCCAGTCAAGCAGAAACTTCGTCGGACTCATCCCGATATGGCCATAAAAATCAAAGAAGTTCAGAAGCAGTGGGACGCAGGGTTTCTTGCTGTGACCAACTATCCTCCCTGGGTTGTCAACATCGTGTCGGTACCAAAGAAAGACGGAAAGGTTAGAATGTGTGTGGATTATCAAGATCTTAACAAAGCTAGTTCGAAAGATGATTTTCCACTACCGCACATCGACGTACTAGTTGATAATACAACTCAGTTTTCAGTGTTCTCGTTTATGGACGGTTTCTCCGGGTACAACCAGATTAAGATGGCACCTGAGGATATGGAGAAGACCATGTTCATTACCCCATGGGGTACATATTGTTATAGAGTGATGCCTTTTGGGTTGAAAAACGCAGGGGAAACGTACCAGCGGGCAATGGTAACTTTATTTCACGACTTGATTCACAAAGAGGTTGAATGTTATATGGATGTCATAATTGCCAAGTCGAGAACAGAAGAAGAACATTTGATTAACTTGAGAAAGTTGTTTGAAAGGTTGAGAAAATTCCGTTTGAGGTTGAATCCAAACAAGTGCACTTTCGGGGTGCGTTCTGGAAAGCTGCTGGGTTTCATTGTAAGTGAAAAAGGATTGAGGTTGATCCTACCAAGGTTAAAGCAATACAAGAGATGCCTGAACCGAGAGCAGAAAAAGAGGTTCGTGGTTTCTTAGGAAGATTGAACTACATTGCAAGGTTCATATCTCACCTAACAGCCACATGCGAACCAATATTCAAACTGCTGAAAAAAGATCAAACGGTCAGGTGGAATGACGATTGCCAAGTGGCATTCGATAAAATAAAAGAATACTTGCAGGAACCTCCAATTCTCATGCCTCTAGTTTCAGGGAGACCTTTGATAATGTATTTGACAGTGCTTGAAGGATCTATGGGTTGTGTTCTCGGTTAACACGACGAGACAGGTACGAAAGAGCATGCTATCTACTACCTGAGCAAAAAGTTCAATGACTGTGAGTCCCGATACTCAATGCTTGAAAGGACATGCTGTGCACTTGCATGGGCTGCTAAGCGATTGGGGAAGTATATGCTCAGGCCCACAACTTTGTTGATTTCAAAAATGGATCATGTCAAGTACATTTTCGAGAAACCAGCACTAACAGGCTGAGTTGCACGGTGGCAAATGGTTTTGACAGAATATGATATCCAGTATACTTCTCAGAAAGCCATCAAAGGAAGTATCTTGTCAGACTATCTTACGCAATAGTCGATTGATGATTACCAACCCATGAAATTGGATTTCCCTGATGAGGACATCATGTTTTTTAAAGCTAAAGATTGCGAGGAACCACTCCCGGAGGAGGGGCCAAACCCTGAATTCAAATGGAGTTTGATGTTTGATGGGGCCTGTCATACCCCAAATTTTGACCACTAAGATTTCCCATCATTGTGAAAATCATCATCACAATATGGAGGAACCATCATACTTCTTCAGTCTCCCCAAAGATGGGTGAGCATCCACTACAATCAAAATTAGGGTTTCAAGCCCTCTCTGAGTACTTAGACAAAAGATCAATCAAGAAACAACATGATCTTCAACTTGTCTAGCCTCTAACATATCCACAATGGATCAAAAGGACTCCCACTTCAAGGATTAAGCACAAGGCTACTCCCTTCTAGGTGGATTAAGTCTCAAGATCGACAGTGTCACCAAATTAGGGTTTTGGTCGACCAGGGCCTCCAGATGGAAATTTTTCATCTGGGCACAAGCCAATGATCCAAAACATAACCTAATATACTTCATGGAACCTCATAAACCCAACCATCAAGTCAATTTTGCCTCAGGGGATGCATTCTTCAAAATTCAGGAATTAGGGTTTCTTGACCTAATTCACCCCTAAGTTGACTTTTGGGACAAATCATGAGCCAAGACCTCAAGACATAATTTGACGGTCTTTAATATACCATATTGATCCATTTACAACAATGGATTAATCCAAGAAGCTTGAGCAACAAGTTTCAATTTCACCTGCACCACAATTAGGGTTTCGCGAGGAAAGTCAACTGTAACTTTGACTTTTGACCAGGACATGCTCCCAAACCCTAAGAAATGATTCAATATACCCTATGACACCCATGGAACATGTCTATCAAGTTTGATTTAGGTCAAGGACGTGATTTCATGAAGAATTGCATAGTTTGGAATTCATCTGATAAAAAGTCAACTGTGCACAAAAGTCAACTTTGACTTTTTGAGATTTTTCACCAAAATGGATTTTTAACCCTAAAATGATGTTAATGTATGATTTGAGTCATCATTCATCAAGAAAAATCAAAGAAAATGGGATAACTTGTAAAAGGGGTAACCATAAAAACTTAGAAAAATTTCTAAGTTATGGAAAAAGTGACACTAATGTGCCAACTTTGGAGGACCATAACTCCTAAACCACAAGGCCATTATTCCCCATTCAAAGCTTGATTTGTAGATCACATTACCCTCTACAAAAGCTTCATACTGACCTATGTCCAAATTCCTCATGGATTTTGAGTTATGGAGTGATCAAAATCAAGAAAAGTCACTTTGTTCCAACACTTAAGTGAAAATTTCACTAAGTCGGATTTTGCCTTACTTTTTGCCAAATGTAGGGGGATTTTTCACTTGGATTCAAAAGAGACCAAAACCAAACATGTTCAAACAGTTGTTGTATCATGTAAGAGCATTCCAAAATGGCCAAGAACATTACCAAATTCAATTTGAGTCATGAGATATGACATTGGCAAGTTGCCTTGCTGAAATCTGTTAAGGCAAGGCAGATTTTACACTTTTGGTCGATTTTCCAAAATCAGCCAAATCCAAATGCTCCTATCCACTTGGACACCTCTGAGGATTGAATCTAAAGGGGACAATCACTGAGACAAGCCTCCAAAGTCTTTGGAATAAGAAATAGCATGTTGAATCTAGAATTGCCAAAATAGGGACAAGACTCCAATTTTGGATTGGAGCATTCAATGGAAGCATCAAGGTGGCATGGACTGAGCCATTCTCAACTGAATTCAGTCAAGACTTATCCAAGACCTAGGGAGCCAGTAGTCTGTGCCCTAACCTCTAGTCAATGGCTAGAGGAGACTTGGATTTTCATTTGCCAACATTGGCCAAACCTACTCAGCTGTTGCCATTCACTATTCCTTGCAAAACAAACTTGATCTACTATAAATTGAGCTCAATTGTGATCAGTTTGAGTACACCAAAGCCATCAAACAGATGCTTTCCTCAAAATCTCTTCTTTCACTCCAATTTTGCCTTCTAAGGCAAGTCACTATCGGGTTTTGAGTTTGAAAGCTTTTCCAGTCAAACCAATCACACACACACACACACCTCATATACATCATATAGAAGTGATCCAAACACTCACATAACATTTGGAACACAGATTTCACAAAATCACCAGCCAATTGCTCAAGTTCTTGATAGTTTTGCAGTTGAGGTACCATCTTCAACTCTAAACCATTTCAATCCATTCCAAGCATCCATACACACTCCATGTCACCTAGGGAAGCTATCCAGATCATTGGAACCTAGCTGTAACACCTCCAACACAAATCACGATCACCAGCTGCAAGTGGTAAGCATGAGCTCTTCTAACTCTATGATCCATGCAATTTTTGCTGCACAATAATTTGGCCATATGTTCATAATCATGCATGGAATGTTTCCCCTCAATTAATTGCATTGTTTGAATCGTGTATCAAAAATCCTAGCCTTCATGCAGAAATTAGGGTTCTTAAGGATTTTTCATGATTTCTTGTTATATGTTTAATTTAAATGAAATTAAATACCATAGACATGATCGTGCAGAAATTCACAAAAATGTTAAAATATTTTATTTTCCCAAAAAATCCCAAAAATATTATTTATTTTATATAATTGATATTTTTGCAAAGAATTAATTTTTTAATTGTTTTTGACATTTAAAATATTTTTTCCACCTTGATTTTGCAACTTTTAATGCTTTCTAATTATTTTGTAGGTCAATACTTAATTTTTGAAGAATTAATCCAAGATCACAATGTGTTTTCCATATGTTAAACAATTTTGATCATTTTAATTGAATTTTTATTCAATTAAATACATTTTTGAAAACAAAATAGGGTTTTGGATTAATTCAACCCTCATAAATCATTTTCAAAACACTTTGGGCCTCTAATAAAGTGTAAGACCCAATCCTTTTTTTGACCAAATCATTTTTGGGCCTCAGTATATTGTATAAGTCCCGATACCGTCAAAAACAAACGGCGCATCGTCGCCTTTTCAAAACCAAAAAACCTTGGGCCTACCCTCGAGTAGTAAGACCCATTTCTTTTCTTAAACCTTTTGGGCCTCTATTAGAGTGTAAGACCCAACCCCCTTGTACAGAAACCTTTTTGGGCCTCATTCGTTGTATAAGTCCCTCTGTACATTTTCAAATAAACGACGCGATCGTCGCCAGTTTAAAAATAACCTTGGGCCTCTCCTCAAGCTATAAGACCCATTCAAAACTTTTGGGCCTCTAATAGAGTGTAAAAACCAATCCCCTTTTAACCAAAACATTTTGGGCATCACTTATTGTATAAGTCCCTCTGCGTTAAAAGAAAACCTCGGCGCGATCGCCATTTTTAAACGGAAAAACAAACTGGGCCTACCCTCGTGTTATAAGCCCCACTCTCACTCTTTTAAAACTTTTTGGGCCTCTTGAGAGAGTGTAAGACCCATCCCTTTATACAGAAAACAATCTTTGGGCCTCAGTCACTTGAATAAGTCCCTCTGTACAAATTCAAACAGTGCGCTCACTGATAAAACCTTGGCCCTCTCCTTGAGCTGTAAGCCCCAAATCTTTCTTTTTCAAAGCACTTTCTCCTTTGATTTTGAATATACTGTTGTTTTCAATCTTTCTTTATTGAACAACTAACAAACAGCATGGAAGCTCTACAACCGAGTAAGTGTTTATACGCTTTCATTTACCGCTTTCATATACATATAACTGTATTGTGGGGCTGTTTCGCTGTAAGTCTTCTTTCATAAACTCATATCAACTGTGTAATAATAGTATAGATATTTAGAGTTTCCCCGGCAACTACGTCTAGCATTAAGCCCGTTGATCACTCTTAAATAGTCAAAAATAGATCCCTATAGGATTACCAGACACAGTCTTCCCTCCTCTTGGGGTTAAACAATATGGAGATATGAAAGGCAGCATTCTCGGTGAACCCTTTCATAGACTGTCACTCGTAGAAGTTGTAAAAGAAACTCTATTCCCCAGAGATGATTGTAATACCCCAAAATTTTCTCTCCCTTTTTGGCATCATAGCATGGCATTATCATTTATCATATCATATCCATCTCATTAGCATTGCATTGCATTTAACATAGAAAAATGAAGCATAGCATCCTTCTTACCATCAGGGCATGTGATCAGGTGGTAGGTGGACAATCAATGGATCATTCAAAGCACAAAAAGGTCAATCAAGTTGCCTCAAGGCAAGCCAAGAGGTCTTTCCTGTCTCATACCATCTCAATTGATCATCCACAACCTCAAGGATAAGAGATACAATGGGAGATTGAAGCATTACATCCTACACTATGCAAGAGGTTCAAAAACTGAAGGAAAACCCTCAAAAGAGATAGCTCATTGATCCAAAATCATCCTCAAGTGGCATTTCTCATCCTCCTTTAAGAGGATACACAACATACTCTGAGGAATTTGGATTTGGAAGATGTGCAATTTCCTCCTAACCAGAGGGGGTCAAAATTAGGGTTTACAATTAAATCAGGGTATCTCTGATTTTTTGGACAAAACTTGATGTCATGGTATTCCATATGTTCTTAAGTGTATATGTGTGGAAGATTGCATCTCAATTGGTTTTAGAAGTGGTTCAATTGGAAGAAAGATCAAGAATCAGAGAAATTGGGGCAAAGTCAAATAATCAGAGGAAAAAGTCAACTCTTGACTTTTTGAGGCCAAATTCATGAAATTCATGTTACATATGTCCAATGTACAAAATTTGATCAAGAAACTCCAAAGGAATCATGAAAAAATCAAGATGTGGAAAGTTGCCATTTTTGGATGAAGAAGGGTTACTAAAAATAGCAAGTTTTGGCCATTTTGCATCAGAATTTGAACCAAGGCCATTTAAATTTGGAGCACCAAATGAAAAATCCACTCTGCCTCAATGAAAGATCTTGTTTTAAGCTTCAAATCCATGTGTAGAACATCTCCATTGGATAAAAATTGAGAGAGATATGATTGATCAAAGTTGGAGGAAAGTAGGTTCAAAACTAGGTCATGACCAAGATTTTCAGGTCACGCGCGCAATCATTTTAACAAACAGTTGGTGGGCCAAATGTCCACTCATTTTTCTCATGGTTAAAGGCCTCAAATGAAAAACTTTTCAACATCAAAGTTGTTCCTTGTAGTGTCCTCTTCAATGTTGATGTTGTGAAAATTTTGATTTAACCAAGTTATGAGATAGTTTGGAGGGTTCAAAGTCATGTTGTTTGTGCTGAAATTTTGTGTGCCCAGTTGCCATGCCAGCCAACCTCTGGCCATGCCCACCAACCAGTTTTGAACCAATGCATTCATAGCTGTTTTTAGGCATATTTGAGACCTCATTTTACTTCAACTTGCAAACCAATGTTGTTCCTCAATGTACCATCTTTCTAATGACATCAATGTTTCATTGTTTCATTCACTAACCATGGAGAAATTCACCCTCAAACACCCACTGTTACCATGATGATTTGCTGCATAATATTTTGGTTCAAACATACATCAAGTACATGACAGAGGTTTTATGTGTGCTGCCTCATTAAGACCAACACATATCTGCACCTCTCACACCCTTGCTCGAATTATACATGAAGAGGGAAAGGTTGGAAGCGTGCTATAGAAGTTTAGCAGCAAGAACATGGTAACACATCATAAACCAGCTGCACCATATCATTGCTCTCCCTAACTAACTTGACTCAGTTAGTTAGGGATGACTCATTTAACTCCACATAACTCAGTTAACTCACTCATTAAACCATGGTTAGAGTTTACTATAAAGCAAAACCTCACTCTCTAATTTCATTTTTCAACTTCATTCTTTCACATTCTCTCCAAAGAACTCTCTCTGCTTTACTCTCAACATCACCATTGCCAAGAATTTTCGAGCTCATCTTGCTCATTCCACTTCAACACTTTCCTTGTTTCTCTCAATTTCACAACAGTGCATTTGTTCTTGAAGCTTGGATTTCGCTCACTTCCATTGAATCATCATCAAGTTCTACATCTCAGCCTTTATTTGGCCAAGTGAAGATTGTAGAAGAGACAAGATCTCTGGTTTTCTGAAGAGTATCTCAAGGTCACAAAACTTCAGGTACGAATTTCCACCATTATAGACATGATTTGAAGATGTTTTCAGGTTCTTGAGGCTTCTTATAAGCTCAAGAACTTGTCTGGCTAGTTGATAGGCCTTTAGAGGCATAGTTGAAAAGTTAGGGCAAACTTTCCTCTGTTCGATTCTCTCATTTCATGAACTTTTTGTGTGTTTCATCACTGGATCCATGTTCTCCTTTACTTCCTCTTCATTTTGGTATATCATTTGTGGAATTCTGGAAGATTGGAGGTTGCAGACGGTGGAGGTGTGACCGGAGAAGGTGACCGGAGGTCATCTCCGGCCGGTGACTGTAATTGCTAGGGTTTCACTATGTTTTAATCGTGGCCTTTGATTGTTTTTAATCCTACGTTCCAAAATGTGCCAACACATTAAAAAAAGCGTGCAAGTCACATGCCAATTTTCTGAACTCACTTAAACGTTGTATGGCATGGTACACGATAGGGAGTGTGGACATTCACATGTGCGCGTTGATGTTGTTTACTTTGACTATGGTTTGACTGTGACTTGATCCAATGGCCATGAGTGAGTCAATTTTGTTGACTGAGATTCCATGCTTGTTAGTATGTTCTGCGTGCTTATTGGACCTAAGACAGATTGTTATTTACACCCCACGCTTCTAAGGCCCAAACGAATTGAACTATGGATTTGCTATGGTTGCACCCCCATTCATATTGCATTTCATATTTTATTTTCATTTTTGCTACACGTTTCATAATTGATTTTTAAAAATATCAAATGATATTGTAAAATTCTACAAAAATTCATGTGTATTCTTAAAACATTTAGGAAATTTTTCATGATTTTATTTTCTGATTTTATGACCATTTTGCCCCTGTTCCATAATTTTCTTTGAATTTCCATTTAGATGTATCCTAAGCATGATACTTGAATTTGTTTAATTTTGTTCTTGCTCATTACAAACTGTTTTGGCATGGTTCTTTTTGAATTAATTCACTAATACATTGAAGCATGTTAGATGATTTTTGTTTGATTTTTTAGGTCACTTTATCACATGTTTTGATGCCTATATTTGTACCATTTTGCATGACATTTCAACTTGACCTAATTGCTTTGTTTGAAGTCATTTTGCTTTGAATTTTGATATGCTATTTTGATATGTGATTCATCTCTGGTTAGTGAACTCCAATACCATGTTTTCCTAATTTTCATGAGGCCATTTGATTTTTGTTTGATGCATTTCATTTAAAGCATTATAACATGTTATATCATTGTAATCTTTAGTGCATGTTTGCATGAATTCTTTTGTGCATATTTGTATGAGCATTTGCATAGTTGTGTGAGCCATTCATATGATATTATAGGTCTTTGATACACATTATAGGTCATCTTTACATGTTCATTTCAATTTGAACTTTGTGCATCATTAACATGTATTGTTTGCACTTTCTTTTTGAGTTTTCATCTCACTTCTTCTTCTATTACTTCTTGAAAGTCTTGATGGTTGATTCATAAATACTTTTGAGATGTTTATAAACCATTTTTCATTTATTTTCAATTCTGGTTGTTGATTTACATGTTCCATTTATGCATGTCTTCTTCATTTCTTTCCATCTTTCATCTACCCTTTCTTCTTGTAACATGTTTAGATGCTAATGGATGATGTTTGTTGCCTATTCACTTGCACTTGTATGATGATATTCATTGGTTGTCCATATGATGTACATTCTGATTGTGGCTCTAGGATTTGATTTCTCATTTAATTCTTTTGAGTTTTATGATGCATTACATGTTCTTTTACTTCTTATACTTCTTATACATGTTTACTAACCATGTAGGGGCTTTGGTAAGTTTCAATTGAGTGTGGATAAGGAATCCACATTCAACTTCTATCCTTTCTCTTTTACAATTCCATTTGGTGTTTTGCTAAGCACTTATGTGCTTTCTTTTAATAACTCATTACTTTCCCTTTTTGAATTACAATTCATCTTCTACTTTGGAAGTGAATTGTTTAATTCATTCTTTCTTTAGACTTTAGGTTGAAACCTCACAAACCTTTAGGATCACTCTCTTTAATCTTCAATTAGGATTGAGTCTTAGTCCATATAGGTTTTACCTTTTCTCCTCTCTTGAGTCTCTTTTCTCATCTCAAAGAAAATTCAAAACATATAATAAAGGTAGGCATTTATTGCATTTAGGCCTTTCATATAAAGAAAAGATTATAAGGGGTCTTCTCTTGTAATCTTAGAATGTGTAGCATATAGCCCATCTTGGGTCAATGTGTTAAACATTTGATCTTGTATGAGGGACTTAAATGCAATACTTGTTGAAGGTGCAAATAATAAAAAACACTTCTTCACTTCATAATCAACAAAACATTTAATAAACACAAGTATGCTAGTGTGTTTGAACCTTGATAATTGGAACTAAGTGTGAGGGTCTTCTTCACCCTTAGTGTGCTTTCTTACCCATTCCATCTTGGAATGTGAGAAGGTACACATTCCAATGACTAAGATCCAGATACACTGTCGTATGCAAACAAATCCAAAACACTTCCTTCTAAAAGACAAAAACAAACAATAATGTCTTTCCTTCGGGAATTCTTTTCTCACCTCATTCACTCTCAACGCACGAACGCGCTTCTACTCGTTCTCTTGCAAGATGGTAACGCACTCGGACCAGCGAGCCTGCAACACCTGAGCTAGAACGTAAGCCGTTCTCTAAAAGACACAAACAATCTTTCCCTAGTGAGGGGAACTACGTCGCTCTGATTCTCATGCTCCCGATGAGATACGTAGGCAGTGGGGTAGGGCCCATGCGAGCACTTCTTTTTATTTTCCCTACATTTGTTTCTCTTCCTCCTTTCCTTTTTCAGTTCTTTCTCAGTATTCCTTTCTTTACACCCTTTGATCGAGACAAGCAAGCGTGGATCCCATCGGGTACGATGGACGTGAGGGGGTGCTAATACCTTCCTCTCGCGTAACCGACTCCCTTACCCACTTCTCTTGGTCGTAAGACCATGCTTTTCCTCTCTCTCAGGTTTATGCGGTGTTTCCTTTCCCTCTCATGGGATAAATACACATTGCTGGCGACTCTGTTCGGTGCCACTTTCGCGTTTGTACTTGGATGAAAATCCCGGGAGCGACAGCTGGCGACTCTGCTGGGGACAGGTTGACCTACTGCTGGTCCATCCCTAAGTGAGTCAATCCTAGCGCTTGTTTACTTTTCTTTCATTGGGTGTTTACTGTTGTGCTTTATTTTGCGGTTTATTTACTTTACTGTATTCACTGCCTTTTAGCATTACATATCATATATTATATTGTGCTGCACTGTTTTGTCTGTTTGGCGGGGTGGGATTTCTGAGAGATAAGCCCATTACACAGGCTTGAGTATACACTTAGAATTAGAGTGGAGAGTAGTGGGACCTACGTGCCGTTTGGAGTGCGTTGGGTGTTCACGAAATTCACAGCTAGATGAGGCTATCTTGGGACACGTCGTGGCATACGCATCTTGCGTATTCCAGGATGTAGATCTAGAGAGCTGTCGACTCTAGTGACCGATCATGAGGACCTTAGTGGAAATATCCCTCTTTAGTGGTGACAATGGCAGACCACATTCTGTGGCAAACCCATTCGCACCCGAGGGCCCACTTTGGAACTTGCATAGGATGACCTTTATTTTCTAAGGGGAGTCAGTGGACGACCTCTTTGATTGGCATAGCATTGTATCCTACGGGCTGAATGTGCTATTGCTTCTCAAACCTCCGAAGCTGACAAGCCTTATTTTCTAAGAACCACATGTGAGCATGGGCGGGATGTTTACAGGTTTGCAGGAAACCCAGCCTCCTACCTACCTTACTTGTGATTCTATGATGATTTCAGACATTGTATCCTATGACAGTGATTTAAGTGTTCACCTCAGATATTGCCAGACTCAGTACAGAGACACAGTGCACACAGTTCAATACAGACACCGACACTTGATTACCTGATCACATGCCCTTTTGCATTGCATTATCATATCATAACAGTTATGTTTGTCATTTTCAGGTGCATAATACATTTCTGATTCCAATCCATGGGTTCAACAGAGATCGTCGCCGAGAGAAAGAACAATGTGTCTTACAAGTTTCCAGATCCCGTCTTGGACTCATTGCTCAAAGTTATAGATATGGCTGGTCCGGGTATTCTTGATAGGTTTCAGAAGAGCTACGGGAATTTGGTTGGGATGGTCCGTACAATCACCAAGTATGAACATGATGCTTTACACACTCTGCTGCAGTTCTACGAGCCTTCGTTGAGATGTTTTCTTTTTCCAGATTACATTTTGATGCCAACGCTGGAAGAATTCTCATTTATTTTGGGAATTCCGATCACGTCGGCAATACCATTCTTCTCTGGTAGTTCTCCCAGCGTAAAAGAAATTGCTGCTGCTTTACAAATGGATCAGGCATTGATAAAGAGCGGTGTGAGCAGTAAAAATGGAGTTAGCGGATTTCATTTAGAATTTCTGTCTGGACAGGCCCAAGAGGCTGCAAGTGCTAAAAATTGGACGGTTTACAATTCCATTCTGGCTCTCTGCATATACGGCCTAGTTCTCTTTCCCAATCAGCAAGACTTTGTGGATATGCAAGCGACAAGAGTTTTCGTTCTTAAAAATCCAGTCCCTACTTTGTTAGGAGATTTTTATCATTCCGTGCACTATAAGAATGAGAAAAGGAGGGGAGGATCTGTCAGTTGTTGTACTCCACTGCTGAGTCATTGGTTTTTCAAACATTTGCCTCAGACAGGTGTCTTTGTGGAAACCAAAGATGTGGCGAAATGGTCTAAACGATTGATGAGTTTAACTGCTGATAACATTGTATGGTTTGACCACCGGTTATTGAGAATAGAGCTTGTCACAAGATGCGGAAATTTTCCAAATGTGCCTTTGATTGGCAGAAAAGGAGGGATCAATTATAATCCAGTTTTGGCCATCCGACAGTTTGGGTATGCTTCCAGGGATCCTCCTACAGAGCAAGATGTGGAAGAATCTTTATTCTTTACAGGAACTAAAGATGCGAAGGTGGTAGAAGTAGTGAATGCTTGGAAAGATAAGCACAAAATTGGAAAAGCAGTTTTTGGAAAAGGAGATTGTAGATCTTATCCTGAATATGACAGGTGGATTGAGACGAAAGTAAAGGAATTGCTTTTACCCTTTTCAAGGGGACCTCTTTTATGTTCAGCACAGCCAGAACAACCCACTATGGTGGCTATTGAAGAATGTGAGAAGTGGAAGAAAATGGTCAGAGAGCTGCAGATAGAAAATTCTGGAATGAGCAGATGTCTTCAGAAAGCTCTAGCTGACAACAAAGAGTTGGAAAAGAGAGCCTTGAAAGCGGAAAAAACCTTGGCTGACAAAGAGGAAGATTTTGATGACCGAGCTCGGTACTTTCGGAAACTTACTCTGGGAGCAGATGACACTAGTCAGGCTCACAAGATTACAAAACAGGCTTTAGCCCGAAGCAAGGATTCATTAGCTCAACTTCGTCAAGCTTGGGATGAAGTCAGAATTGAAAATGCCGAGTTAAAGGATCAGTCGAAGACTAAAGACGAGGAGCTTAAAAAGGCACATGAGCAGAGGAGAAAGTATCGGGAAAGTCTCGATAAAAGTCAAGAGCAGTTAGAAGAAGTTAGAAGCCAGTTGAAGAATACCAAGAAAGAGCTTGAAGAAGTCATGATAGAAAGGGAGATACTCAAGACGCAAGCTGGCATAAAGAGACACAAAGGAGTGTGTGATGACGAGGCTCTGATGCTGCATATGGGTTCTTTAACTGAAGCTCTTGAGAAAAGGGATGTCTTGATCAAAGAAATGATTGAAAAGCCGAATCACCAGCGTACCCGTATACTTTTTGAGGAGATCAAATACTCAAGTGATAAGCTGAAGGGTGTGGAATTGTCAGATTGATGTTCTTTTCCCTGTATTTTGTTGTTAATGGTTACCATCAGGCTTGTTGATGGATCCATTTTTCCTTGTATTGCATTTGCGGTTGAACCTTTCTTAAATATACTTGATTACTTCGTTGAATGAGTATGAGCAGTTTTATTCAGAATTATTCCTTATCAGATAGCTGCACACAAGCACATGACCACGACACGTCTCTTTATATCACAATTTCTGGTCTTCAGATTTCTGTGGTGGGATTGGAATCAGGGTATAAAGCACCTCGGAAATGACAAACATGGCATTGCATGGCATTGCATATCATTTTGCATTTTGTTACTTGCTTTTCAGGTACTCGTTGCGGGGTCTCTAACCTTTATTTGATTTCAGGCAGTATAGCGGAGAGTCATATTCACCGATATTCGACGCGAAGGAATCAAGTAAGAATCATGGATCAAGTGCAAAGTGATTTGGCGGAAATGAGGGCGCGTATGGACCAGTTCATGACCCTCATGACTGGCATGGCGCAAAATCAGGAGAGGTTGAGGCTTCTGGTCGAGCGTCCCGACAATGGGCCCGAAGGTGATCATCATGACAATTCACAGGGACATGGCATTCCTCCTCCCGGTGGCAACCCTCCTCCTGGTGGTAACAATCGGGGTAATGGAAATGGTAGGCATGCTGGTGTTACTCTTGAAGATACTCTGGAAGACCAATTTACTTTGCTGGATGCTGATGTGGGTAATCAAGGGGATCGAAGGTATGATGAGTTAGCAGAGAAGATCAGGGCCATAGAATGCAAGAACTCTATGGGTATTGATGTTACCAGCTTGGGGCTGGTCTCAGGAGTCAGAATTCCCCCTAAGTTCAAACCTCCCACTTTTGATAAGTATCACGGCAATGCGTGTCCCCAAACGCATCTTCAAGCTTACTTTGGGAAGATTTTAGCCCATACGGATGACGAAAAGCTATGGATGCACTATTTTCAGGACAGTCTGGCGGGGGCGTCTTTGACCTGGTACATGAAGTTGAGTAGAGCTGCTGTGAAGAATTGGAAAGATTTGGCAGAAGCGTTCCTGAAGCAATACCAGTATAATATTGACATGGCGCCCAACCGCACTCAATTGCAGGGGTTGTCACAAAATGCCAAGGAGAGTTTCAAAGAATATGCACAGAGGTGGAGGGAAATGGCTGCCCAGGTTCAACCTCCCTTGTCAGACAGAGAAATGGCAGATATGTTCATGGGCACATTGCAAGGGGCCTATCTGGATAGATTAGCTGCTTGTCCGTCAACTGGATTTGCTGATATTGTGATTGCGGGAGAAAGAATAGAAAGTCTGTTAAAGCTTGGAAAGATCCAGGATGTGAGTGGGGCTGGCTCTTCGGGGACGAAGAAACCGTTTGCTAGTAACCAGAAAAGAAGAGAAGGTGATACGAATGCTGTGTTTAGAGGACGAGGCAGAGGGCGTTCTCGAGCTTATTATCAGGTAGATGCTGTAACAATCCCCACACCGTCTGTTCAGAAACAACAACCCCAACAACAAGTTCAACAGCAACAACCCTTTTTCCAGCAAAGGTCTAGACAGAGGGATCGCAAGATGGATCCTCTCCCTATGACTTATGCCGCGCTGTTGCCCCGGCTACTCGAGTTAAAGTTGGTAGAACTCCGTACTATGAAAGCTCCGGTTGCTGGAAACCTGCCACCTAACTTCGATGCTAATGCTCGTTGTGAGTTCCACTCAGGTGCTCAGGGGCACTCCATTGAAAAATGCTGGGCTTTCCATCATAAAGTACAAGATTTGATTGATGCTAAAGCCATCAATTTTTCTCCCGCTCCTAATATTACTCAGCATCCCATGCCTGATCATAGTGCAGCAAATGTGTACGCTATTGAAGATGGGGGGAGGTTGAATTTGGTGTTAGACGTTCGTCAAGTGAAAACTTCTTTGTTGGTTGTAAAAGATCGTTTATTGAAGGGACAGGTGTTCCCGGGCTGTAATCAAGATTGCTTTGAGTGTATGAATCAGGAGAACGGCTGTGATAAGTTGAAGATGGGTTTACAGAATCTGATCGATGAAGGATGTCTACAGTTCGATAGAGTCGTGAAAGACACTGATGAGATATCAACCGTGACCATCTATTACACTCCCGCTGAGATTCAAATGCCGGTCAACGCAGTTCCCGTGGCGAGTGTTGCGCCAGAAGGGCCCAGTCCTGTCACTATCACGGTGCCAGGACCAATTCCGTTCACGTCTACGAAGGCTATCCCATGGCACTATGGGGCAGATGTATATTACGAAGGTAAAAAACAGGAAGTTGAGTCATCAGTCAGCCCAAATGTTGATAACGTAGGGGGCGTAGGGGGCTTTACAAGGAGTGGAAGGTTGTTCGCTCCCCCAACCTTGAGAAGTGATAAGGAGGTAGAAGCTGCAGCAAAGGATAAGGGTAAACAGGTGGTTGAAAGTGCACCTACACCTGAAGCAGAGACAAAGATTACTTTTGATAAGGAAATGGAAGAATTTATGAAGATAATCAAGAAAAGCGATTATAAGATTGTGGACCAACTGAATCAGACCCCTTCAAAGATTTCAATCCTGTCACTATTGTTGTGCTCTGATGCGCACCGACAGGCGTTGTTGAGAGTGTTGAAGAGTGCGTACGTGCCACAAGAAATTACTGTTAATCAGCTCGAGGGCGTAATCTCCAATGTTAATGTCAGCCATGGCTTGGGCTTTACAAGTAGAGATTTGACTGTTGAAGGAAGAAACCATAATAAGGCTTTGCATATCACGATGGAGTGTAAGGGCGCAGTGTTATCTCATGTACTGGTAGACACTGGTTCGTCACTCAATGTCTTGCCCAAGAAGGCATTGATGAAGCTGGAAGTTGATGGTTTGATCTTAAGGCCTAGTGAATTGGTGGTCAGAGCATTCGATGGGACCCGACGATCTGTGTTTGGTGAGGTGGAATTGCCCGTACAAATTGGACCACAGGTATTCAAATCCACGTTCCATGTAATGGACATACAACCTGCATATAGCTGCCTATTGGGACGCCCTTGGATTCACGGAGCCGGGGCTGTTACTTCTACTCTACATCAAAAGCTGAAGTATGAGTTTGAAGGGCAGGTTGTGACAGTGTGTGGGGAAGAAGACATCTTTGTGAGTCACTTGTCCACGTTCAAGTACATTGAAATGGATGGGGAAATTCATGAGATGCTGTGCCAATCATTCGAAGCAGTCAATATTGACGATGCACCTGAGTCTTCTTCTGTACCAGTTGGGGCTGGTACCTCCATTTCATCTTACAAACAAGCTGTCGAGGTCGTCAGGGCAGGCAACGCCCAAGGTTGGGGCAGGTTGATAGAGACCCCAATGAAGGAAGACAAATTTGGTATTGGTTATCATCCCTCTACAACTTCAGATGCGGGGAGCAGGGGACCCATTACTTTCAATAGTGGGGGAATTATCTACATGGACCAGTCTTGTGCAGCCACGGAGGATAGTGTTGACAGTGATTATGACCTGGACAACTGGGTACGCCCTCATGCTTCGGGACAACAAGTGCAGAACTGGTCCGTTGAAGAAGTCATCCGGGTTACTCTTCAGACAGAGTAATTTTTCTTTGTTTTTTCTAACCATAATGCATGTCAAAATCTTGCGCTCTGCCCAAGGCGTATAGATTCATTTGTAGGGCCACCATGGTTGCATTTGCCATGTTTAATCATTAATAAAGGACGTTTTGCAATCAAATTTTGTTCTCTGTCTTTCAGTTTTTATTTTTGCACAAAAAAATAAAATGGCAATGTTTCATTTTCTTTTGTTTTGCTTAAAAATAAATTCTAAAATAAGGCATGAACCCGTTCATGCAGACTTGATCCTCCGGATACCACTGATAACGATTTTGATATGGCCATGTATGACTTTGACAATCCGATTTATCAAGCCGAAGAAGGGGATGAGAAAGATTGTGAACTCCCTGAAGAACTGGCCAGATTGTTGAAACAGGAGGAAAGGGTCATCCAGCCTCATCAGGAGACTGTAGAAATCATCAATATTGGTACCAAGGACGCCAAGAAAGAGATCAGGATTGGTGCCAGCTTGCAAGCAGATGTGAAGCAAACTTTGACGGAAATGTTGCGCGAGTATGTTGACGTTTTCGCCTGGTCGTATCAAGACATGCCGGGGTTGGATACGGATATTGTCGTGCACAGGCTACCATTGAGAGAAGAATGTCCGCCAGTCAAGCAGAAACTTCGTCGGACTCACCCCGACATGGCTTTAAAGATTAAGGAGGAAGTCCAGAAGCAGTGGGACGCTGGTTTTCTTGCTGTGACAAAGTATCCTCCATGGGTAGCCAACATCGTGCCAGTACCGAAGAAAGATGGAAAAGTGAGAATGTGTGTGGATTATCGAGATCTTAATAAAGCTAGCCCGAAAGATGATTTTCCACTACCTCATATTGATGTGCTGGTCGATAATACAGCTCAATTTTCAGTGTTCTCATTTATGGACGGTTTCTCCGGGTACAACCAGATCAAGATGGCACCTGAAGACATGGAGAAGACCACGTTCATTACTCCGTGGGGTAC
Source organism: Lathyrus tuberosus (assembly GCA_022829125.1). NCBI lineage: Eukaryota > Viridiplantae > Streptophyta > Magnoliopsida > Fabales > Fabaceae > Lathyrus > Lathyrus tuberosus. The sequence goes on along the minus strand of JALAZF010000270.1, from coordinate 6,331,925 downwards.
ATATTGTTATAAAGTAATGCCTTTTGGGTTGAAAAACGCAGGGGCAACGTACCAGCGGGCGATGGTGACATTGTTTCATGACTTGATTCATAAGGAGATCGAATGTTATGTAGATGATATGATTGCCAAGTCGAGAACAGAAGAGGAACATCTGGTTAACCTGAAAAAGCTGTTTGAAAGGTTGAGAAAGTTCCGTCTGAGATTAAATCCAAACAAGTGCACGTTTGGGGTACGTTCTGGAAAGTTGCTAGGTTTCATTGTGAGCGAAAGAGGAATCGAGGTTGATCCTGCCAAGGTGAAAGCAATACAAGAAATGCCTGAACCGAGAACAGAAAAAGAGGTTCGTGGTTTCTTGGGTAGATTGAACTACATTGCAAGGTTCATATCCCACCTAACAGCCACGTGTGAGCCAATATTTAAATTGTTAAGGAAAGATCAAACGGTCAGGTGGAATGACGATTGCCAATTGGCATTCGATAAGATAAAAGAATACTTGCAGGAACCTCCGATTCTAATGCCTCCAGTTGAAGGGAGACCGCTGATAATGTATCTGACAGTGCTTGAAGGTTCCATGGGTTGTGTTCTCGGTCAACATGACGAGACAGGTAGGAAGGAGCATGCTATTTACTACCTGAGCAAAAAGTTCAATGATTGTGAGTCCCGATACTCAATGCTTGAAAAGACATGCTGTGCGCTTGCATGGGCCGCTAAGCGATTGAGGCAATATATGGTTAGGCACACGACCTTGTTGATTTCAAAAATGGATCCTATCAAGTATATTTTTGAGAAACCAGCATTGACAGGCAGAGTTGCACGGTGGCAAATGGTCTTGACAGAGTATGACATTCAGTATACTTCACAAAAGGCCATCAAAGGAAGTATCTTGTCCGACTATCTTGCGCAACAGCCGATTGATGATTATCAACCCATGAAATTTGACTTCCCTGATGAGGACATCATGTTTCTCAAAGCTAAAGACTGTGAGGAACCACTTCCGGAGGAGGGGCCAGACCCTGAATCCAAATGGAGTCTGATGTTTGATGGGGCTGTCAATATGAATGGGTGCGGAGTTGGAGCAGTTCTTATCACGCCGGAAGGTGTTCATATGCCGTTCACTGCCCGAATAACTTTCGGATGCACCAACAATGAAGCAGAGTACGAAGCTTGTATAATGGGGATCGAGGAGGCGATTAATCTACGGATTAAAACCCTTGATATATTCGGTGATTCAGCTTTGGTAATCAATCAAGTGAAAGGGAGTTGGTACACGCACCAAGCAAATCTAGTGCCGTATAGAGATTATACGAGGAGATTGCTGACATTTTTCACAACAGTGAAACTGTACCATATTCCTCGAGATGAGAATAGGTTCGCTGATGCCTTGGCCACTTTGTCTTCCATGATCAAAGTGCAAGGATGGAACCATGTACCTAAGATTGAGGTATCCCGCCTTGACAGACCAGCATTTGTGTTTGCGGTCGATGCGACGTCTGATGACAAGCCATGGTTTCATGATATTAAGTGTTTCTTGAAAAGTCAAGAGTACCCGTCAGGGGCATCGTCCAAAGACAGGAAGACGTTGAGAAGGTTAGCTGGTAGTTTCTTCTTGAACAAAGATGGCGTGCTGTATAAAAGAAATTTTGACACGGTCCTGCTTAGATGTGTGGATAGACATGAAGCAGACTTGTTGATGATTGAAGTGCACGAAGGCTCTTTCGGTACTCACGCCGGAGGGCATGCAATGGCTAAAAAGTTGTTAAGATCGGGATATTATTGGTTGACTATGGAGTCAGATTGTTGTAAATATGCCCGCAAATGTCATAAATGCCAGATCTATGCAGACAAGGTGCATGTGCCTCCAAATCCGTTGAGCATCATGTCGTCGCCTTGGCCGTTTGCCATGTGGGGCATTGATATGATCGGAAAGATTGAGCCTACAGCTTCCAATGGTCATCGTTTCATCTTGGTGGCGATTGATTATTTCACCAAATGGGTTGAAGCTGCATCCTATGCCAATGTTACAAAACAAGTGGTCGCTCGTTTCTTAAAACGGGATATCATTTGCCGATATGGAGTTCCCGAAAGAATCATTACTGATAATGGTTCTAATTTGAACAATAAGATGATGGCCGAGTTATGTCGGGACTTCAAAATCGAACATCACAATTCTTCTCCGTACCGCCCAAAGATGAATGGCGCGGTCGAAGCGGCCAACAAAAATATCAAGAAGATTGTACAGAAGATGGTTGTCACGTACAAAGATTGGCATGAGATGTTGCCATTTGCTTTGCATGGGTATCGAACGTCGGTACGCACGTCCACTGGGGCAACCCCATTCTCACTTGTATATGGTATGGAGGCAGTGCTACCGGTTGAAGTAGAGATTCCGTCCCTCAGAGTCATGATGGATGTTAAGCTAGATGAAGCTGAATGGGTACGAGCCAGATTTGATCAGTTGAGCCTTATTGAGGAAAAGCGATTGGCGGCTGTATGTCATGGGCAATTATATCAGCGCAGAATGAAACAGGCATTTGACCAAAAGGTGCGTCCTCGGGTTTATAAAGTCGGAGATGTGGTACTCAAAAGGATCCTTCCTCCCAATACAGATCACAGGGGCAAATGGACTCCTAATTATGAAGGTCCATTCGTGGTTAAAAAGGTTTTTTCGGGCGGAGCTTTATTGCTTACAACCATGGATGGCGAAGACTTTTCATCCCCTGTCAACTCGGACGTAGTCAAAAAATACTTCGCATGAATAGACCCGCTGGATAATAAAAATAAAAAAATCCAGGCAAAAAAGGGCATCCCGGCGAACCAAAAACAGAATAAGGTTCGGGCAAAAATTAGGGATATAATTGAAAAAATTTTTGTACACCCGGTAAGTTGAAAACCCGATAGGGCAACTTAGGCAAAAAAGGGTATCCTGGTGGATCGAAAACCTGAAAGGGCGGTCCACACAAAAGAGGGATTTAAGCGAATGACTACGGTTTGAGTTATCTGTACCCTATCACCGTTTGAACAACTGACGTTCTGAAGGATAGGAATCGGTCTGATCATTCCTCAGAAGGCAAGGTCGGGGAGTTTTGAAGACATACTGGTCATAACAGAATGGAAACTCAGTGGAATTCCGTTTTCACATTGCCATTAGGATAGTTTCTTTTCTCAATTTTTCAGCAATCACCTCTTTCCAGGGATTGCTTCCAAATGTAATTGCCTATTCTGGGCTCTCAGTCAATAAATTGAATTTCAGTAAAAAGCTTTCTATTTTTGTTTTATTGCTTTGTTTGCAAAAACGTCCTAATTGTTGATAAAACATTGCATTTGAAAACATGGCAGCCTTGCAATAACATGCGCAGAAAAAATATTTGAAATTACTTCGAATGTTGAATACTCCCGGATGGTGGATTCTAGCCACGCAATATTCGGGGCATGTGGGCATATTCTTTTGTTGCAGGTAGCAGGTGCAGATGATTTTAAGCACAAGACCAGCAATAAATCACCCCACGCAAAAGACTGGGGCAATTATGGGTAAGGAGATCGGCGTTCATCGTTCGGTCGACGATTGTGTATAACGGGTCGATATCAGTGAATTAAGTTCAGCTGGGTACCGTTGCATCTTATTAAGTCGATTCTCTCATATAGTATTTCCAACAGCTACAAGCTTTTCTATGTCGATAACGGTCACAGGTTCCCCAAAAGAGTGGTCTCGTCGACACCGAAACTGATGGTCATTATCCCCAGCGAAGTCACAAGAGTTTGAAGAGGCTAGATCTTCTGTAAAATCCTCTTATGACATCCTCTGCGGGGACGAATTGTTGTGTTGTCCAAGCATGGGGCATGATTGTTTCCCCAGCATGAAGTGTTGGTCACCCCCAGTAGAGTTTGAGGACAGTTGGTCTTCTGTAAAATCCTCTCAAAAGGCATTCCCCAACACGAGACGCTTTAAAGCAGTTTTCTCCAGCAGAGTTTGTTATAAACCCGTCATCCCTAACGGAATTGTCTAAAGGGAAGCTCGCCTAACATGGGGCATTGTGGTACTCATCCTAAGCTTGACAGTCATATTCTTCAGCAGACTACTGTGGATTTGCTTTGGGTTTTCCCAACAGATCTCTAAGGACTCTTTCTAGCAAGTTGCAGTGGAATGTTCTAACCAGGATTTGCATATCCCTGGCAGAGTAGCCCTGATATCCAGCAAGATCGTATCTCTGGTCATGGTATCCCCACAAATGTCAGCATCGAATCTTGTCAGCAATACTCCCCAGCTGAGTTGTCGTTCTCCCCGCAGAGGTTTATAAGATCGGCAGAATCTATTCCTCAACAAGGATGGTACAGCCTTTCCCTAGCCGGGTCAGAAGGTTGATAATCCCTATAAAGGATCTTGGGTTGAATTAATCCCCAAGCAGAGTTTTAATGGCTCATTTCCCCAGCAGGACGTCATTTAAAAATTCTCATCCCCAGCGGAGTTGCTGTGACCAGAATCCAGCCCCAAACAGATGGAATAATTCCTGCCAGAGTCGTCATTCCCTCATATCTTAAAGTCCAATTTATTTTTGGCAAGCTTGACAATTCGAAGCAGACGGATTGTTCATCCATTCGCCAGCAGAGATATTATCCTTTCAGGAGTCTCCGAGATTAAATCATTGATTGTGGTTCCTCAGCAGAGTCGGCAGAGATGTCTGGCGCAGAGGCAGAGAGTAATTCGATTTTAAAATTCCAAAAGTCCAACAGTGGATTGGCAAAAGTCCGTCTTCGGGTGGCAAAAGTCCAACAGTGGATTGGCGAAAGGTCCATCTAAGGGTGGCATATTCTAAAAGTCCAACAGTGGATTGGCAAAAGTCCATCTTCGGGTGGCAAAGCAGCTAAAAGTCCAACAGTGGATTGGCAAAAGTCCGTCTTCGGGTGGCAAAAGTCCAACAGTGGATTGGCAAAAGTCCGTCTTCGGGTGGCAAAAGTCCAACAGTGGATTGGCAAAAGTCCGTCTTCGGGTGGCAAAGGTCCAACAGTGGATTGGAAAAAGTCCGTCTTCGGGTGGCAAAAGTCCAACAGTGGATTGGCAAAAGTCCGTCTTCGGGTGGCAAAAGTCCAACAGTGGATTGGCAAAAGTCCGTCTTCGGGTGGCAAAAGTCCAACAGTGGATTGGCAAAAGTCCGTCTTCGGGTGGCAAAAGTCCAACAGTGGATTGGCAAAAGTCCATCTTCGGGTGGCACGAAGCTGCAAAGTCCACCAGTAGTGTGGCAGGCCAGTAGTCGTCTGGAGTTGCATAAAAGACATTATTAAAGTCCACCAGTAGTGTGGCAAGCCAGTAGTCGTCTGGCGTCGTTCAAAAAGACATTATTAAAGTCCACCAGTAGTGTGGCAAGCCAGTAGTCGTCTGGCGTCGTTCAAAAAGACAGTATTAAAGTCCACCAGTAGCGTGGCAAGCCAGTAGTCGTCTGGCATCGTTCAAAAGACAGATCTCTCCGACGTTTCATCGAAGATTCAATCCAGCAGTCTCGTTGGGTTTATATCCCTTTTCTTCTTCACCATCCAGAGCAAATTTTTGGTTATATTTGGTATTCAATCACTATATACCTTGAAAGTCCGAAAGCAATCGCTTTCAGGCATTCAGGTCTACAGCGCTTGAATAGGGGCAGCTGTAATACCCCAAAATTTGCTCTCCCTTTTTGGCATCATAGCATGGCATTATCATTTATCATATCATATCCATCTCATTAGCATTGCATTGCATTTAACATAGAAAAATGAAGCATAGCATCCTTCTTACCATCAGGGCATGTGATCAGGTGGTAGGTGGACAATCAATGGATCATTCAAAGCACAAAAAGGTCAATCAAGTTGCCTCAAGGCAAGCCAAGAGGTCTTTCCTGTCTCATACCATCTCAATTGATCATCCACAACCTCAAGGATAAGAGATACAATGGGAGATTGAAGCATTACATCCTACACTATGCAAGAGGTTCAAAAACTGAAGGAAAACCCTCAAAAGAGATAGCTCATTGATCCAAAATCATCCTCAAGTGGCATTTCTCATCCTCCTTTAAGAGGATACACAACATACTCTGAGGAATTTGGATTTGGAAGATGTGCAATTTCCTCCTAACCAGAGGGGGTCAAAATTAGGGTTTACAATTAAATCAGGGTATCTCTGATTTTTTGGACAAAACTTGATGTCATGGTATTCCATATGTTCTTAAGTGTATATGTGTGGAAGATTGCATCTCAATTGGTTTTAGAAGTGGTTCAATTGGAAGAAAGATCAAGAATCAGAGAAATTGGGGCAAAGTCAAATAATCAGAGGAAAAAGTCAACTCTTGACTTTTTGAGGCCAAATTCATGAAATTCATGTTACATATGTCCAATGTACAAAATTTGATCAAGAAACTCCAAAGGAATCATGAAAAAATCAAGATGTGGAAAGTTGCCATTTTTGGATGAAGAAGGGTTACTAAAAATAGCAAGTTTTGGCCATTTTGCATCAGAATTTGAACCAAGGCCATTTAAATTTGGAGCACCAAATGAAAAATCCACTCTGCCTCAATGAAAGATCTTGTTTTAAGCTTCAAATCCATGTGTAGAACATCTCCATTGGATAAAAATTGAGAGAGATATGATTGATCAAAGTTGGAGGAAAGTAGGTTCAAAACTAGGTCATGACCAAGATTTTCAGGTCACGCGCGCAATCATTTTAACAAACAGTTGGTGGGCCAAATGTCCACTCATTTTTCTCATGGTTAAAGGCCTCAAATGAAAAACTTTTCAACATCAAAGTTGTTCCTTGTAGTGTCCTCTTCAATGTTGATGTTGTGAAAATTTTGATTTAACCAAGTTATGAGATAGTTTGGAGGGTTCAAAGTCATGTTGTTTGTGCTGAAATTTTGTGTGCCCAGTTGCCATGCCAGCCAACCTCTGGCCATGCCCACCAACCAGTTTTGAACCAATGCATTCATAGCTGTTTTTAGGCATATTTGAGACCTCATTTTACTTCAACTTGCAAACCAATGTTGTTCCTCAATGTACCATCTTTCTAATGACATCAATGTTTCATTGTTTCATTCACTAACCATGGAGAAATTCACCCTCAAACACCCACTGTTACCATGATGATTTGCTGCATAATATTTTGGTTCAAACATACATCAAGTACATGACAGAGGTTTTATGTGTGCTGCCTCATTAAGACCAACACATATCTGCACCTCTCACACCCTTGCTCGAATTATACATGAAGAGGGAAAGGTTGGAAGCGTGCTATAGAAGTTTAGCAGCAAGAACATGGTAACACATCATAAACCAGCTGCACCATATCATTGCTCTCCCTAACTAACTTGACTCAGTTAGTTAGGGATGACTCATTTAACTCCACATAACTCAGTTAACTCACTCATTAAACCATGGTTAGAGTTTACTATAAAGCAAAACCTCACTCTCTAATTTCATTTTTCAACTTCATTCTTTCACATTCTCTCCAAAGAACTCTCTCTGCTTTACTCTCAACATCACCATTGCCAAGAATTTTCGAGCTCATCTTGCTCATTCCACTTCAACACTTTCCTTGTTTCTCTCAATTTCACAACAGTGCATTTGTTCTTGAAGCTTGGATTTCGCTCACTTCCATTGAATCATCATCAAGTTCTACATCTCAGCCTTTATTTGGCCAAGTGAAGATTGTAGAAGAGACAAGATCTCTGGTTTTCTGAAGAGTATCTCAAGGTCACAAAACTTCAGGTACGAATTTCCACCATTATAGACATGATTTGAAGATGTTTTCAGGTTCTTGAGGCTTCTTATAAGCTCAAGAACTTGTCTGGCTAGTTGATAGGCCTTTAGAGGCATAGTTGAAAAGTTAGGGCAAACTTTCCTCTGTTCGATTCTCTCATTTCATGAACTTTTTGTGTGTTTCATCACTGGATCCATGTTCTCCTTTACTTCCTCTTCATTTTGGTATATCATTTGTGGAATTCTGGAAGATTGGAGGTTGCAGACGGTGGAGGTGTGACCGGAGAAGGTGACCGGAGGTCATCTCCGGCCGGTGACTGTAATTGCTAGGGTTTCACTATGTTTTAATCGTGGCCTTTGATTGTTTTTAATCCTACGTTCCAAAATGTGCCAACACATTAAAAAAAGCGTGCAAGTCACATGCCAATTTTCTGAACTCACTTAAACGTTGTATGGCATGGTACACGATAGGGAGTGTGGACATTCACATGTGCGCGTTGATGTTGTTTACTTTGACTATGGTTTGACTGTGACTTGATCCAATGGCCATGAGTGAGTCAATTTTGTTGACTGAGATTCCATGCTTGTTAGTATGTTCTGCGTGCTTATTGGACCTAAGACAGATTGTTATTTACACCCCACGCTTCTAAGGCCCAAACGAATTGAACTATGGATTTGCTATGGTTGCACCCCCATTCATATTGCATTTCATATTTTATTTTCATTTTTGCTACACGTTTCATAATTGATTTTTAAAAATATCAAATGATATTGTAAAATTCTACAAAAATTCATGTGTATTCTTAAAACATTTAGGAAATTTTTCATGATTTTATTTTCTGATTTTATGACCATTTTGCCCCTGTTCCATAATTTTCTTTGAATTTCCATTTAGATGTATCCTAAGCATGATACTTGAATTTGTTTAATTTTGTTCTTGCTCATTACAAACTGTTTTGGCATGGTTCTTTTTGAATTAATTCACTAATACATTGAAGCATGTTAGATGATTTTTGTTTGATTTTTTAGGTCACTTTATCACATGTTTTGATGCCTATATTTGTACCACTTTGCATGACATTTCAACTTGACCTAATTGCTTTGTTTGAAGTCATTTTGCTTTGAATTTTGATATGCTATTTTGATATGTGATTCATCTCTGGTTAGTGAACTCCAATACCATGTTTTCCTAATTTTCATGAGGCCATTTGATTTTTGTTTGATGCATTTCATTTAAAGCATTATAACATGTTATATCATTGTAATCTTTAGTGCATGTTTGCATGAATTCTTTTGTGCATATTTGTATGAGCATTTGCATAGTTGTGTGAGCCATTCATATGATATTATAGGTCTTTGATACACATTATAGGTCATCTTTACATGTTCATTTCAATTTGAACTTTGTGCATCATTAACATGTATTGTTTGCACTTTCTTTTTGAGTTTTCATCTCACTTCTTCTTCTATTACTTCTTGAAAGTCTTGATGGTTGATTCATAAATACTTTTGAGATGTTTATAAACCATTTTTCATTTATTTTCAATTCTGGTTGTTGATTTACATGTTCCATTTATGCATGTCTTCTTCATTTCTTTCCATCTTTCATCTACCCTTTCTTCTTGTAACATGTTTAGATGCTAATGGATGATGTTTGTTGCCTATTCACTTGCACTTGTATGATGATATTCATTGGTTGTCCATATGATGTACATTCTGATTGTGGCTCTAGGATTTGATTTCTCATTTAATTCTTTTGAGTTTTATGATGCATTACATGTTCTTTTACTTCTTATACTTCTTATACATGTTTACTAACCATGTAGGGGCTTTGGTAAGTTTCAATTGAGTGTGGATAAGGAATCCACATTCAACTTCTATCCTTTCTCTTTTACAATTCCATTTGGTGTTTTGCTAAGCACTTATGTGCTTTCTTTTAATAACTCATTACTTTCCCTTTTTGAATTACAATTCATCTTCTACTTTGGAAGTGAATTGTTTAATTCATTCTTTCTTTAGACTTTAGGTTGAAACCTCACAAACCTTTAGGATCACTCTCTTTAATCTTCAATTAGGATTGAGTCTTAGTCCATATAGGTTTTACCTTTTCTCCTCTCTTGAGTCTCTTTTCTCATCTCAAAGAAAATTCAAAACATATAATAAAGGTAGGCATTTATTGCATTTAGGCCTTTCATATAAAGAAAAGATTATAAGGGGTCTTCTCTTGTAATCTTAGAATGTGTAGCATATAGCCCATCTTGGGTCAATGTGTTAAACATTTGATCTTGTATGAGGGACTTAAATGCAATACTTGTTGAAGGTGCAAATAATAAAAAACACTTCTTCACTTCATAATCAACAAAACATTTAATAAACACAAGTATGCTAGTGTGTTTGAACCTTGATAATTGGAACTAAGTGTGAGGGTCTTCTTCACCCTTAGTGTGCTTTCTTACCCATTCCATCTTGGAATGTGAGAAGGTACACATTCCAATGACTAAGATCCAGATACACTGTCGTATGCAAACAAATCCAAAACACTTCCTTCTAAAAGACAAAAACAAACAATAATGTCTTTCCTTCGGGAATTCTTTTCTCACCTCATTCACTCTCAACGCACGAACGCGCTTCTACTCGTTCTCTTGCAAGATGGTAACGCACTCGGACCAGCGAGCCTGCAACACCTGAGCTAGAACGTAAGCCGTTCTCTAAAAGACACAAACAATCTTTCCCTAGTGAGGGGAACTACGTCGCTCTGATTCTCATGCTCCCGATGAGATACGTAGGCAGTGGGGTAGGGCCCATGCGAGCACTTCTTTTTATTTTCCCTACATTTGTTTCTCTTCCTCCTTTCCTTTTTCAGTTCTTTCTCAGTATTCCTTTCTTTACACCCTTTGATCGAGACAAGCAAGCGTGGATCCCATCGGGTACGATGGACGTGAGGGGGTGCTAATACCTTCCTCTCGCGTAACCGACTCCCTTACCCACTTCTCTTGGTCGTAAGACCATGCTTTTCCTCTCTCTCAGGTTTATGCGGTGTTTCCTTTCCCTCTCATGGGATAAATACACATTGCTGGCGACTCTGTTCGGTGCCACTTTCGCGTTTGTACTTGGATGAAAATCCCGGGAGCGACAATGATCTTTTCTCCGTGAATGGCATCTCTTGAGTTTCTTCCAAATGCTCGGGCTTTCCTGGCTTGATTTATTCTCGGTGAATGGCATGTCTTGAATTTTTTGGGGTTTGGGGACCCACAGGCTTCTTAAAAGCACTTGTCAAGAAACTCTACTCCCCAGAGATGATCTTTTCTCCGTGAATGGCATCTCTTGAGTTTCTTCCAAATTCTCGGACTTTCCTGGCTTGATCTATTCTCGGTGAATGGCATGTCTTGAATTTCTCGGGGTTTGGGGACCCATCGGCTTCTTAAAAGCATCGGCCTCCTCTTGGGCATTGTACAAGGACCCACAGGCTTCCTAAAAGCACGCTCGCCTCCTCTTGGGCTTAGTACAAGGACCTCTCGGCTTCTTAGAAGTATTCACAGCCTCCTCTTAGGCTTCGTATAATGATTCTTCCTCCGGGAATGATAGCCTCCTCTTGGGCTTCATACAAGGACCGCTCGGCTTCATAAAAGTTTCCAGCCTCCTCTTAGGCTTCGTACAAATTGTCCCGACGACCTCCTAGAGGTATAGGAACAGAACTTAGTCATCTTCATAGAACAGTCCTTTCAAAGAGTCTACTACTATTTCCCAAAGCATAGTACAAAAGATGAAACTCTAGACTTGGACAGTCTAATTTCCTTGAGTCTCAAAGACATTCTCAAGTGACCCCTTCGTTAAATAGGAAGAAAACCTGTAGACTCAGACAGTCTCAATACCCTTCGGATTTCCCACTTCCTTAAAGAACAGGAATAATCCGGATCCTCGAATCAAATCCTTGAGTACAGTGTTGCTCATATAAGAACTGATTTTACCTTTCAAAATCAGTATACTGGACCTGTCACTAAACTGAAACAGTCATACTAGCCTCCTCTTGGGCTTTGTACAATGATCCTCCCCAGCGGAGTCAAACAACATTTAGCCTTTCTCTCGGGCTTTGTACGAGACACATAAGAGACTCCCTCATTGAGTCAATCACCCTTTTCGCCTCCATCTCGGGCTTTATACGAGATATAAAAAGGTTCTTATTGAGCCAAACAAATTTTAGCCTCCATCTCGGGCTTTGTACGAGATACAAAAACTCTCTTGTTGAGTCAAATAGCCTCCATCTCGGGCTTTATACGAGATACCAAAAGACTCCATCGTTGAGTCAAAACCTTTTAGCCTCTCTCTCGGGTTTTGTACGAGACACATATTAGCTTCCTCTTAGGCTTTGTATAAGAAAACCACTGGTTGATGCAATCAACCTTTTAGCATCAAAGTTGTGCCTCGTTCACAGTACACAAACATCAACAACCCCTTCCATCTAATTGCTGTAAGCGGCAAGCCTCTGGATCATCTACATCCATGCCACTGTCCCTCTTTTAGCATGAGAAATTCCTAAGGAAAGATGGCATTGCTCTAAACTGAGTTAAAGTCTTCTCCTTCAGGTTAAAACCCTCTATAAAGGAAATTATGGCATTGCTAGGATCCGCGTATCCCGGTTAAAGTAATCCTCCTTTATAACCAGTCGCCCAACAGTTGTGACAAACAGACCCTCTTTAGAGATGACAAATTCTCTCTAAAGACAAACCCTTTTAGCTTCATATCTTGGGCTTTGAACAAGATACAAACTACCTTTCGCTTCACGTCTTGGGCTTTGAACAAGACACCAAAACAACCATTTCCTCCCATATAATAGGAGGAACTACGAACACTCTGATTTCCCTATTTCGGTAAACGGGAATACGTAGGCATAAGATCGAAAGAAAAGATCTTAGCGAGCACACAAAACAAAAACCCAAAATCCCATACTCTCATAAAAAAACATCAGTCCTAACATCTTAATCCTTGTTCCACGCCAGAAACCTGTCATTTTGTCAAAAATAACACAAGAAACGCCCCACCACATTGATCACATCAGTAACCTAACAGACCGCTGTTTAAACTCAGTATGCAAGCAGGGTTAATTGGAGACATCTATTTCCCTTCCTTCATCATCTTTAATAGGATAAAAAATGAATCGACCTGTAGTAAACTGACTCCAGAGAGCGACAACGCTTAAGAACCGCGTCCAAAATCGGTCGCTACAAAAAAGTGGCACCCACCGTGGGGCCCTTAACCTTTTTTCTCTTCACTTGTGTGAATACCACAGATTGGGGCTTCCGCCGGGGAACCCATTTTCTGTCAGGAACTTAGGATTCATAGCTTTAAAGGTCTAGGATGTTTAGGACAAATATATACTGCTTTTCCTAATTGCTATACCTGTTTATTTTTCTGCTAATGGGAATGCGTATGATGCCGCATGTGGAAAGATTGAGTATACACTTAAGATAAGTGATGGCAACGAGGTCGACCATCAACCTCAGTGGAGGCTGACCAATGCAACCCATTCTCTCACCTAGACAATGGGCCGATTGTGATGTCTGAGAAGCTGAGGAGCCAAACCCTTTTGTAGTGTGGAAACTATCGGAAATAGTTGTCACGCGATACTACCCTCATTTGAGGCTGGTGATCTATTCTCGGTGAATGGCACTTACTCTATGATTGCTCGACAACTCGCTGGCGATCCGCTTGTTGTTTTTCTTTCCTAGGAGGAGCTGATGATAATGAGTACAGGTACAAAAATCACCCTAGTATAAACCTTTGGGGATGGGTAAAGCCTGGACTTCATGACAACGACCCTTTTGACCCCATGTTTTTGTGTGCTGCATTCATGCATTCATTTAAAAAACATTAAAACAAGAAAAAATCTTCTCTTCTAGTCTTTCTGTTTTTCAAAATAAACTAAGACTGTGATTGCAAATATCAAAGAAAAGGATTGCGCTAATGGATTTCGGTAGAAGGAGAACTCATACGTACACCTTCAGGATTCCAAAACTAGAGGATTTAAGAGGTTTGGCGAGAATGATAAAAAACCAAGAGGCTTTTAGAGCCAAACACTGAGGTTTGCTACCACTGTTAAGAGTCCATGTGATTGAGGGAATCATGGACGCACTCGTTCAATTCTATGATCCGGTTTATCACTGTTTCACATTCTCGGATTACCAGCTCGCACCAACGCTGGAGGAGTATTCTCATCTGATTGATCTACACATTACAGATCGAGCTCCATTTTTTGGACTGGAAGAAATTCCAAAGGATCAGACCATTGCAAGGGCAATTCATTTGGATGAGTCTGAGGTCAGGACTCACATAACCACTAAGGGTGGCATCCAAGGTTTGCCAGTCCAGTTCTTGACAAAGAAAGTCCGGTATTTTGCCAGTATAGGAAACATGACTGCTTTTGAAAACATCTTTGTCTTGCTCACCTACGGGTTATTTTTGTTTCCCAACATCAATAACTTCGTCGATATCAACTCCATTAAGGTTTTTCTCATTAGAAACCCTGTGCCGACTTTGCTCGCAGATGCGTATCATTCTGTACACTTAGGGAATTTGTACAGCTCAGGGGAGATCACATATTGTGTACCTTTACTTTATAAATGGTTTCTCTCCCACTTGCCCAAGTCTGCTGCTTTTTGGGATTGCAAGAGTACCTTACGGTGGTCGCAGAAGATCATGTCTCTTACCAACTCTGATATAGATTGGTGTAATAGGATCTATGATGGAATCAAAATCATTGATCGTTGTGTAAACTTCCCCAACATACCCCTCATAGGAACTAAAGGAGGAATTAACTATCATCCGGTGTTGGTTCGCCGTCAGTTTGGATACCCGATGAGACACGTCCCACCGGGTGTTCATCTGGAAGGTCTTTTCTTCAAGGAAGGAGAAAATGATAGAGCACTAAAGATGGAAATAGTGCACGCTTGGAAACACGCTCATAAGAAAGGACGGGAGTCTCTAGGAAAACCAGACTGTGTCTCGGTGGAGCCTTATCTCCATTGGGTACAAACTAGAGCTCTCAAGCTAAAAATGCCTTATCCTCGTTACGAAATTCTTCCGCCGAGAGAATCTGTCATGTACTTCATGACAGAAACTGAAAAGCTTCAGGTTACTCTCAACAAAGTTCAACGGGAGAGAAGGTCTTGGAAGAACAAGTACCGCACCCTCGACGTAGAGTGCATCAAAATACAGGACTCTCTGATTGAAATTTTGGAGCAACATGCTGTAGAGAATCAGGATGACCAAAGGAATTTGCTCGCTCCTTTCACCTGGCAAAGGAATGACAACCCGACAACGGCTTTAGAGCCCCGGTCAAAGAAAAGGAAAATACCAGAATCAGCACCCGAGTTCTCTCGGGGCCCATTAGCTTAAGTTTCTGTTTCTGCACTTTGTAATCTACTGTATTTTCATTTCCGTAATCCTTTGAATTTCAATAAAAATGGGTTTCCCCACCGTTTGATATTTGCAATCTAATTGTCGAATTTTATTTTGAGTAAACCAAAAAAACAATTAATATAATCATTGCATTCATCATTCTCACATCGCGTATTCTTCTTCCCTACGAATCTCACGTTTGTGTCTCGATTCTAGAGTCAAACTGTCTCATTCGTACAATACTCGGGCCAATCGTTAGAAAAAGATGGATGATCTTGAGGAAGAAAACAGAGAGTTGAAGGAAGAGATCGACGCTCTGAGAGAGGATATGAGAAAGCTTCATAACGACATGCAAGCCATGGCAGAAGCTCAACTACAAAGGACTGTGATCTCAGAGATCACCTCAATGCCCATAGTGGAGAAGAATGATCCTAGGTATCAAATGCCGAAATATCATCCTTGGGGCATGCCTGTTAACTATATCCCGAAAGGATATGTTCCATTCATCGCTGAAGATCAGGGAATCATAACAGAAGCCGCTGGGCCTGAAGGTTACAAACTTCAGGAAAGCGAAGATGCCAGAGGCATATTGAAGACTCTTAAAGGTTACAAACTTCGGGAAACGCCAAGATTCACTGCCGTAGTCACGGTACCACCCCCTGTGGTGCACACTGTCCCGGAAGGACAGATTCCGCAGATACCTGCTGGTAAAAAGGAAACTTTGTTCGATAGAATGGATGAATTCCAGGAGCAGTTCCTGGAAATGCAGAAGGAGCTGCAAGCCATTCGCGGTCAGGATTTATTTGGAAAGGACGCCGCAGACCTCTGCTTGGTCCCCAATGTGAAAGTTCCGCACAAATTTCAAGTGTCCGACTTTGAAAAGTACAAGGGTAACTCATGCCCTCAGAGCCATCTGGTGATGTACGCTCGGCGAATGTCAGCTCAAACGGAGAATCAGGACCTACTGATTCACTACTTCCAGGATAGTTTAACCGGTGCCGCACTCAAATGGTACATGGGTTTAAACCGTGCCACGATCAACACTTTCAGAGATCTTGGAACTGCCTTCGTCCAACAATACAAATACAATTTGGACATGGCACCTGACAAAGATCAACTCAGATCGATGTCTCAAAAGGACAAGGAAACCTTTAAGGAGTACGCCCAGAGATGGCGCGAAATTGCCGCTCAGATTTGTCCGCCTCTTGAGGAAAAAGAGATGACAAAGATCTTCTTAAAAACCTTAAGCTCATTTTACTATGACCGAATGGTTTCCAGTGCACCCAGTGATTTCACCGAGATGGTGGGTATGGGAGTTCGTCTTGAGGAAGCCGTCCGAGAATGACGTTTGGTAAAAGACACTGGATCGACGAGCAGTACTAAAAAATACGGTAGTGCTCTCCCTAAGAAAAAAGAGCAAGATATTGGGAATATCTCTCTCGAAAAGCAAAGGCGACGTTATCAACCGGTAGCAGCTGTGACTCCTGCTATCAGCCCTGCGCCTATTCCTACTTATCAACCTCAGGTTGCGCAAAGCCAACCTGATCAGCAAAGGACACAACAGCCTCTTCAGCAGACTCGTCCTCCATATAACAACAACCGTACAACACGGGCACCAGGATTTGATCCTATACCCGTATCGTACGCAGAGCTATTTCCATTACTACTGGCCAAGGGGCACATCCAAACTAAGTCCCCTGTTACGGTACCAGAAAATCTGCCTTTTTGGTTTAAGGTGGATCAAACTTGCGCTTACCACCAAGGAAGTCCAGGGCATAACATTGAGAATTGTCTCAATTTCAAATCCGACGTGCAAAAACTTGTTAGGAGCGGGGTCTTATCCTTCAAAGATACAAATCCTAATGTTCTTATGAACCCGCTGCCTCAACACGAGAAGGCTGCAGTCAATTTGATAGAAGGAGAAACTAACAATGTCTATCAAATTCACGATGTACTCTTGTTAAAGACTAATCTGGTCAAGATGCATTGTAGACAGAGTGGATATGGCCATGTGCCACCTCATAATTATCATCAATGTGATGTCTGCTCTAAAAACAATCAAGGATGTTCTGTGGTGCAAGCAGCCCTACAGGAACAAATGGATCTCGGATGGATCCAAGAGCACCGAGTTCTTAGAGTTAACATGGTCTACACGAATTCTAACGTCATTCAGAACCACAATATCCGTGCAATGAATGTCAACTTAGTGGTAATGCACTCAAGGCAAAGCCAGTATCATAATCTGCCGCGGCATGATTACAGTTCTTGTCTGACCTGCTCGGTAAACAAACATGGATGCTCTTTCATACAGGAGGCCCTCCAGCGTCAGATGGATCTTGGATGGATCCAAGACTATCATGATAGGAACCCTTATTAGATCAACATGGTTCAGATCTTTGATATTCGCGTGATGAATACCAACCTGGTAGAGTTACATGCTGAACAGGTCCGACTCGGATTCCAGGTGTCACATAATTATCACAGCTGTAAAGCGGGTTGCAAAAATGATCGAGGTTGTACCCTTGTCCAGGAGGCACTTCAGCACTTGTTAAATCACTGGTGGATGCCAATTTATATGGATGAAGATACTCAGCAAATTAGTATCAGTAACAGGAATCCTACTCGGCGTCAGAGTTAGGATGTCCGATCAATGGAAGCTAACGTAGTGAGGTTACATTGTATTCAAAATGGGCGTGGCCAGGTGCCACCACACAATTATGACCGTTGTAGCATTTGTTCGAAAAGTAACCGAGGGTGCTACCTTGTGCGAGCAGCTCTCTAGGGGCAGGTGGATCGTGGAGAGATTCGTCCATATCCGGGTTCTGGACCCATCAACTGGACGCCGAACTACCTTGCCGATCAAGTTGAGGATGTTGTCACAATCTCTGGTCATCACAGGACCAGGGATGTTTTTGCCATTATCCCTCTACTTGACGAATCTAAAGTTCCCAACCGGGAACGGATCGAGATTACTTATGATGGTCAGAAAAATCAGAAGGCTCCCGTAGTCATCTATCTGCCGAGACCAACACCGTACGAATCAACTAAGGCTATCCCTTACAAATACGGTGCAACAACCATTGAAAATGGAAAGGAAATTCCATTACCCTCCGTCGTGAATATCGCAGACATCAGTTGTGTAACACGGAGTGGTAGAATCTTCAACCGAGGGGTTGGGGAACTTAATAATGAAAAGGAACTTCAGACAGAAGCTCCTGATCCACCAGTCGTTCAATACAGTAATCCCGACCTTTCAAAAAATAATGATGAGATGCTGAAGCTCATCCAAAGGAGCGAATACAACATTGTTGATCAACTGTTACAAATTCCTTCAAAGATCTCGGTATTATCACTGTTACTCAGTTCAGAAGCGCATAGGGAGGCTCTATAGAAAGTCTTAGAGCAAGCCTTTGTGGAACAGGATGTAACAATCAGACAGTTCGATAGTATTGTCTCAAACATCACTTCCTGCAACAATTTGGGATTTAGTGATGAGGAATTACCCGAAGAGGGTCGCCGTCATAACATGGTGCTCAATATCACAGTCAACTGCCAGGACGATGCTTTAGCCAGCGTACTGGTAGACACAGGATCAGCCCTGAATGTTATGCCGAAGTCCACTTTGATGCAATTATCATTTAAAGGCCCTCTGATGAGAACCAATGAGGTCGTCGTCAAAGTGTTTGATGGATCCAGAAAAACAGTTATCGGCGAAGTTGATCTTCCCATAACTATCGGTCCTCACACTTTCCAAGTCACTTTCCAGATCATGGACATCTGGGCAACATACAGCTGTTTATTAGGAGACCTTGGATACACCAGGCTGGAGCGGTCACTTCAACCCTCCACCAAAAGCTAAAGTTCATCAAGAACGATTAACTTGTCATAGTCTGTGGGGAGCAGGCCTTGCTCGTGAGTAGCTTATCATCACCTACTTGTGTAGAACCTGAGGAGGTTATTGGAACTCAGTTCCAAGCACTATCGGTGAGCAAGAACAATCAGTTTAAAGAAGGAACTTCCATTTCTTCATACAACGATGCTATCAAAGCGGTCGAGAGTACCAATACAACTGGATGGGGACAACTTATCATTCCTATTGACAATAAAACAAAGAAGGGTCTTTGTTTTTCTGCAACCTTTACCCAGACAGCTGCCAATGATGAAAGTCTTCATCCCTTTCAAAATTTCTTCCATAGTGGAGGCTTCCTTCAACCAGTGACTCAAGAGGTACATACCATCAATAAAGATGATTCATCTGATATGGAGGAAGAATGGAAGTCCTATCTCAACGAGGACGGTTATATGTCTCAGGAAGAGGTACTTATACCATTTTGCTATCCCGCACAGAGTCTGAGATTTATACCAAGGTCAGACGTCGAAATGATATATGGAGATAATGATCCGGAAGGATGTCGTGCTCCGCCAAATTCATTAGAGGAAGACACTCTGATGAAACACAACTTTGACTACAACTACTATGGCCTAATGGATGGTTTGCCAATGTGGCAACCTTATCCAGGAGATTTGGGGCAAGAGAGTCAGCCGAACAATGAAAATCAGCTGAGTCTCATTGAACAGAATACCTGTGTCCCCACCATGTCATGGGATCAACACTCAGGTCATCCTGAAACTACTCAACATGAACATGAATTCGCAACGTTTGCAGGACTTGAATTCATCAACTATGCTTTTCCCAAGGTCAACGTCATCGAGAGAGATGACTCCTCCAGTTTGAAAGAAGTGTGGGACACCTTGGGACAACCAAGTGGAAAATACGACTATATGGTCAAGTACACCGCTCCCGAAAGCTCTCGTATCAGGCTCGAAGATATCCAGCCAACTGGATGGGGAGATACAGCTGAGAGTACAAATGCTATGCAAAATGCAACAGAGGAATCCTCCTACGACAACTCTGCCTGGGAAACAGATTCCAATGATCATGCTGCACCAGAAATCAGCGTTATTTCTGAAGACAAATCAAGGAAGGTACCAGACTTTGTGATTCACCGAGGAGTTCGCCGCCAATGGATTGCCGTCGAGGTTCCGAAGGCCGTTCGTCAGTCAAAGTAATTTCCATCTTTTAACCTTTCACCCTGCCCAGGTGAAACAGATGTTTTGATAGGGCTCGCTTTCTGTAAATTTCCCTCTTCGCTTCGCCCAAAGGGACGGAGTTTTGTTTTATAGGGCTGTAGTTTCAAGAATCGACTTGTTCATTAATAAAATAACGTCGGTTTGTAATTTCCGCATTAATTGCTGTTTTCTCTTTTCGTTTTTCAGAAAATGGTAATCCTAACAAACAATTCAATAATAAAAACAAGCAGTAAAATAAAACACTGCACAGACTTTTGCATTTTCTCTAGCTCTTCTAAACACGAATCATACCGTCATGCAGATGGATTGTTTTAAACCCCGTTGAAACACACGATCCAATGCCTTCTCCCGACTTTGAGTTCCCGATATTTGGGGCTGAAGAAGAAGTTGACAACGAAATTCCAGAAGAGATCTCTCGACTACTCAGACAAGAGGAAAGGTCCATTGAACCTCATAAAGAGCCGTTGGAAACGATCAATGTGGGTTCGGAAAAAGAGAGAAAAGAAATTAGGATTGGGGCACTGCTCAGTCCAACTGCCAGAGAGGGTTTGATAAAACTTCTCAGAGAATTTCCCGATGTATTCGCTTGGTCCTATCAGGATATGCTAGGGTTGGATACCAGCATCGTGGAACATCACTTACCGTTAAGATCAGAATGTCTGCCAGTAAAGCAGAGGTTGAGACGGACTCACTCGAACATGGCCATCAAAATCAAAGAGGAGGTACAGAAACAGATTGACGCGGGTTTCCTCGCTACATCTGAATATCCTCAATGGTTAGCCAACATCGTACCCGTTCCCAAAAAGGACGGAAAGGTTAGAATGTGTGTTGATTACAGGGATCTGAACAAGGCAAGTCCAAAGGACGACTTTCCTTTACCACACATTGACATGCTGGTAGACAGCACATCAAAGTTCAAAATTTTCTCCTTCTTGGATGGATTCTCGGGCTATAACCAGATCAAAATGGCGCCGAAAGACATGGAGAAAACTTCATTCATTACCCCGTGGGGTACCTTTTGTTACAAGGTAATGCCGTTCGGTTTGAAGAACGCCGGGGCAACCTATCAGAGGGCCATGACTACTCTTTTTCATGACATGATACACAAAGAAATCGAGGTATATGTTGATGATATGATTGCAAAATCTAAGACAGAAGAGGAGCATGTGACCCACCTGTCGAAACTATTCGAGCGTTTGAGGAAGTACAAACTCTGCTTGAATCCCAACAAGTGCACCTTCGGTGTCCGTTCAGGGAAACTTTTAGGGTTCATCGTCAGCCAGAAAGGAATTGAGGTTGATCCTGACAAGGTCAAGGCCATTCAAGAAATGCCTTCTCCGAAAACTGAAAAACAAGTCAGGGGATTCCTGGGACGTTTAAACTACATCTCCAGATTCATATTCCTTATGACCGCGACCTGTGCGCCGATTTTCAAATTACTCAAAAAGAACCAGGATTGCGTTTGGTCAGAAGATTGCCAAACCGCCTTCGACAGTATCAAGGAATATCTGTTGAATCCTCCGATTCTATCACCTCCAGTGGAAGGAAGACCACTGATCATTTACCTCACAATTCTAGAGGACTCAATGGGATATGTACTTGGCCAACAAGACGAAACTAAACAAAAAGAGTCTGCCATTTACTATTTGAGCAAGAAATTCACCGACTGCGAAACTCGGTACACGATGCTTGAGAAAACTTGTTGCGCTTTAGCTTGGGCAGCCAAACGTCTTCGCCAATACATGATTCGTTATACTACTTGGTTAATCTCAGAAATGGATCCAATCAAGTATGTCTTCGAAAAGCCTGCTCTCACGGGAAGAATTGCCCGTTGGCAGATGCTGTTATCAGAATATGACAGATTACCACGCTCAAAAAGTCGTTAAGGGAAGTATTTTAGCCGATCATTTGGCTCATCAACCGATTGACGATCAGGAATCAGTCGGGTTTGACTTCCCAGACGAAGATGTCATGTATCTAAAAATGAAAGATTGCGATGAACCGTTACCCAGTGAAGGGCCAGAACCAGGTTCCCAATGGGGACTTATCTTTGACGGAGCAGTTAATCATTACGAAAACGGAATTGGGGCAATCATTGTTACCCCTCAGGTTACCCACATTCCTTTCACCGCTCAACTTACGTTCAAATGTACGAACAACGAGGCCGAATACGAAGCATGTATCGTGGGTCTCGAAGAAGCGATTGATTTAAGGATCAAAAACTTGGACGTATACGGCGACTCAGCCCTGGTTATCAATCAGATAAAAGGAGATTGGAACACATACCAATCAGGATTGATTCCTTACAAAGACTATGCAAGAAGGTTACTACCTTTCTTCAACAGAATCGAGTTTCATCACATCCCTCGTGAGGAGAATCACATGGATGATGCATTAGCCACTCTCTCTTCTATGATTAGTATAGGTCAATGGAATGACCTACCTAAGATCGACATAATACGCCTTGAACGACCTGCTTACATCTTCACGATCGAAGCAGTCATAGACGATAAACCTTGGTATCACGATATCAAATGCTTCCTGCAGAAACAAGAGTACCCACCTGGGGCACTAAGGAAAGATAGAAAAACCCTCAGAAGATTGGCTGGAAACTTCTTCTGAGCGGTGACACTCTCTATAAGAGAAATTTTGACATGGTCTTGCTTCGATGCGTAGACAGACCAGAAGCAGACATGCTTATGAAAGAAATCCATGAAGGATCCTTTGGTACTCATGCCAACGGACACACAATGGCGAGAAAAATCCTAAGAGCAGGGTACTATTGGTTGACAATGGAATCCGATTACTACATGTACATGAGGAGGTGTCATAAATGTCAGATATACTCTGACAAAATTCATGTACTGCCATCACTTCTCAAAGTTCTCTCTTCCCCATGGCCTTTTTACATATGGGGAATCGACATGATTGGCATGATTGAGCCCAAGGCTTCAAACGGACATCTGTTCATTCTAGTAGCCATTGACTATTTCACCAAGTGGGTCGAAGCAGCGTCATTCGCCAATGTAACCCGACAAGTGGTAGTCCGATTTATCAAAAACAATATCATCTGCCGTTATGGTGTTCCAAGCGAGATCATTACAAATAATGGGTGTAACTTGAACAACAAGATGATGAAAGAGTTGTGCGCTGAGTTTAAGATCGAACACCATAACTCATCTCCCTACCGACCCAAGATGAACGGAGCGGTAGAAGCGGCTAACAAGAACATCAAGAGGATCGTTCAAAAGATGGCTATAACCTATAAAGATTGGCACGAGATGCTACCCTTTGCTCTTCACGGCTATCGAACATCTGTCTGCACTTCAACAGGGGCAACCCCTTTCTCTCTAGTATATGGCATGGAGGTAGTTCTCCCCATAGAAGTAGAGATCCCATCAATCAGGGTATTGATGGAAGCTAAGCTTACCGAAGCTGAATGGTGTCAAAACCGACACGACGAATTAAATCTGATCGAAGAGAAGCGAATCACGACACTATGCCATGGTCAATTGTATCAACAGAGAATGAAGAAGGTGTTCGACAAAAAGGTTCCCCCCACATCTTCAGGAAAGGAGATCTTGTGCTCAAAAGATACAATCGTTTCTCACTGATTCTCGGGGCAAGTGGACTCCGAATTATGATGGCCCTTATGTGGTCACGAAAGCTTTCTCAGGCGGCGCCTTGAGACTTGCAACCATGGACGGAGAGGAATTTTCCTACCCCACAAATGTTGTTGTAGTCAAGAAATACTTCGCCTAAACTAAAAAAAAAAAAAAACGTCTCGGTGGATTGAAAACCCGAAAGGGCGGTCCAAGCAAAAATTAGAGACAAAGTCAAAAATCATCCCGGTGGATTGGAAACATCAAAGTACAATCCAGGCAAAAATTAGGGATAATGGCAAGTAACTATGTTCAACAGAGGCAGTCCCTCAGCAGCAGCAGTTACATCATCCGTCAGAAAACTCCAGTCAAGGTCATCTTCGACAGAAGCTCAGGATGCCCCGAATTCAAAGTTGGTAGAAGGATAACGGTCGTTATGTTTCAACGTAGCCCTTTTCCCTGTAAATTACCATTTTCTAACTTTGTATATACTCAATGGAATCACGCGTTTTGCTGATTTCCATCCTATCAATAAAAGTTGAGCCCTTGTGCTTTTGTTTGTAATTCTTATTTGTTTTAGCTTTATAGAATGACATTTTAATATGATCAACGATTCTTGAAATAAAACAAAATGAATTTACTTGTTAAAACTTTTTCTGCTTTTAAAATAAAGTCGGCAATTTCTTTTGACTGTTGAACATCAGAAGAACATCAATCGCGTCTCCAAAGGTGTTTGAACCTCAAAGGGCAGAATCAATGTACTCCTTCTAGACCATTACGCCTGAATGAAGGATCGAATGTGTCAGAGACCATGTCTCGTTTGACATCCTCGGCCGAGTTCTCATCTCCTAAGCCCGGCCAGCATGGGCCCCCAACAAGGACCGTTTCTCCTAAGCAAGGCAGAATTTCTATTTTGAACCAGTGATATTTCTACATGCCCCACTGTGGCCGAGTATCCAGTCATGTTCATCTTTTAGTTTGTGTGTCGCGTCAGTTTTGTCAGCATATACATACATACATACATCATGCATTATTGATTTGCATTCACATTTCATATTGCATCACTATCGCTCTAGTCGGTCTTGTCCCCTAGTGATAGAAGTTCTCCCAATCGAGTTTTCAGTTCTTGCCTCGTCAGGAAACGCTGCGTTTGAACAACCTCGCCCCCAGTTTATTTCTGGAAGGAAGTTGGCCCTTAACCACTTTAATAACTTGAACCTCTGAAAAACCAGAGGAACCTTCAGTCAGCATCACTCTTCGCGATTGAAGATGATATCCTTGCTTTCCCGGATTAAGGAAAATCCACAGAGAAAGCCTCGTAATCAGAGATTCGGCAGCATGCCAGTTTCGCTCCGAAAAGACCGTTGATGAAAAGGTCATCGGCACCTCAAAATTGGACCCCATCATATGGCATTTCTCCGGGAAGATCCCGAGAAAAGTATGATGTAAGATCCCAAGCGACAGCAGTCTCTCAAGAGACCTGCTTTCCCCCAGATAGAGTCGGTAAATGGCATCTCCAACAGAGAAGTTTGTGAAACTCTACAACTCAGACGACTGGGTTCCCCAGCAAGTCTGACATCAAAAGTTTTTCCGTCAAATGGCATCTCTCCAGGAAAATTCGGCGAGAAGTTTGAGGAAAACCGCTACACATAGCGTCCCTTGTCAATAAAGTTTATTGAAGAAAAAAGCTTAGACCAGTTCCTTGGTTAGAAGCCAGGATCGATGGGAAGTTTTTTTCAAAAGAAACTTAGTTCCTTGGTAGGAAACCAAGAATGAGGGGAAGTTTAATTCAGCAACTGAGACCAGTTCCTTGGTAGGAAACCAGGATCGAGGGGAAGTTGGCAAAAGAAAACTGAGACCAGCTCCTTGGCTGAAGACCAGGATCGAGGAGAAGTTTACCTTTTCTAAGCATCATCGCTTAGCTAAAGAAGATGAATGCGTAAGCTACCATTCATAACCACCATCAAAATTTTGGGTATTCCGATATTTAATCCTCTTGCACCCCGAATGCCCGAACACCTTCGTTATTCACACCTTCGGGTCCAATAAGATTAAATAGGGGCATCTGTCATACCCCAAATTTTGACCACTAAGATTTCCCATCATTGTGAAAATCATCATCACAATATGGAGGAACCATCATACTTCATCAGTCTCCCCAAAGATGGGTGAGCATCCACTACAATCAAAATTAGGGTTTCAAGCCCTCTCTGAGTACTTAGACAAAGGATTAATCAAGAAACAACATGATCTTCAACTTGTCTAGCCTCTAACATATCTACAATGGATCAAAAGGACTCCCACTTCAAGTATTAAGCACAAGGCTGCTCCCTTCTAGGTGGATTAAGTCTCAAGATCGACAGTGTCACCAAATTAGGGTTTTGGTCGACCAAGGCCTCCAGATGGAAATTTTTCATCTGGGCACAAGCCAATGATCCAAAACATAACCTAATATACTTCATGGAACCTCATAAACCCAATCATCAAGTCAATTTTGCCTCAGGGGATGCATTCTTCAAAAATCAGGAATTAGGGTTTCTTGACCTAATTCACCCCTAAGTTGACTTTTGGGACAAATCATGAGCCAAGACCTCAAGACATGATTTGAGGGTCTTTAATATACCATATAGATCCATTTCCAACAATGGATTAATCCAAGAAGCTTGAGCAACAAGTTTCAATTTCATCTGCACCACAATTAGGGTTTCGCGAGGAAAGTCAACTGTAACTTTGACTTTTGACCAGGACATGTTCCCAAACCCTAAGACATGATTCAATATACCCTATGACACCCATGGAACATGTCTATCAAGTTTGATTTAGGTCAAGGACATGATTTCATGAAGAATTGCACAGTTTGGAATTCATCTGATAAAAAGTCAACTTTGCACAAAAGTCAACTTTGACTTTTTGAGATTTTTCACCAAAATGGATTTTTAACCCTAAAATGATGTTAATATATGATTTGAATCATCATTCATCAAGAAAAATCAAATAAAATGGGATAACTTGTAAAAGGGGTAACCATAAAAACTTAGAAAAAATTCCAAGTTATGGAAAAAGTGACACTAATGTGCCAACTTTGGAGGACCATAACTCCTAAACCACAAGGCCATTGTTCCCCATTCAAAGCTTGATTTGTAGATCACATTGCCCTCTACAAAAGCTTCATACTGACCTATGTCCAAATTCCTCATGGATTTTGAGTTATGGAGTGATCAAAATCAAGAAAAGTCACTTTGTTCCAACACTTAGTGAAAATTTCACTAAGTCAGATTTTGCCTTACTTTTTGCCAAATGTAGGGGGATTTTTCACTTGGATTCAAAAGAGATCAAAACCAAACATGTTCAAACAATTGTTGTATCATGTAAGGGCTTTCCAAAATGGCCAAGAACATTACCAAATTCAATTTGAGTCATGAGATATGACATTGGCAAGTTGCCTTACTGAAATCTGTCAAGGCAAGGCAGATTTTACACTTTTGGTCGATTTGCCAAAATCAGCCAAATCCAAATGCTCCTATCCACTTGGACACCTCTGAGGATTGAATCTAAAGGGGACAATCACTGAGCCAAGCCTCCAAAGTCTTTGGAACAAGAAATAGCATGTTGAATCTAGAATTGCCAAAATAGGGACAAGACTCCAATTTTGGATTGGAGCATTCAATGGAAGCATCAAGGTGGCATGGACTGAGCCATTCTCAACTGAATTCAGTCAAGACTTATCCAAGACCAAGGGTACCAGTAGCCTGTGCCCTAACCTCTAGTCAATGGCTAGAGGAGACTTGGATTTTCATTTGCCAACATTGGCCAAACCTACTCAGCAGTTGCCATTCACTATTCCTTTCAAAACAAACTTGATCTACTATAAATAGAGCTCAATTATGATCAGTTTGAGTACACCAAAGCCATCAAATAGATGCTTTCCTCAAAATCTCTTCTTTCACTCCAATTTTGCCTTCTAAGGCAAGTCACTATCGAGTTTTGAGTTTGAAAGCTTTTCCAATCAAACCAATGACACACACACACCTCATATACATCATATAGAAGTGATCCAAACACTCACATAACATCTGGAACACAGATTTCACAAAATCACCAGCCAATTGCTCAAGTTCTTGACAGTTTTGCAGTTGAGGTACCATCTTCAACTCCAAACCATTTCAATCCATTCCAAGCATCCATACACACTCCATGGCACCTAGGGAAGCTATCCAGATCATTGAAACCTAGCTGTAACACCTCCAACACAAATCACGATCTCCAGCTGCAAGTGGTAAGCATGAGCTCTTCTAACTCTATGATCCATGCAATTTTTGCTGCACAATAATTTGGCCATATGTTCATAATCATGCATGGAATGTTTCCCCTCAATTAATTGCATTGTTTGAATCGTGTATCAAAAATCCTAGCCTTCATGCAGAAATTAGGGTTCTTAAGGATTTTTCATGATTTCTTGTTATATGTTTAATTTAAATGAAATTAAATACCATAGACATGATCGTGAGCTTGAAACGAGTTGATTGGTATGTGGATTACATGATATGATTAGGTATTCAGTGAGATTGGAGAGAAAATGCAAATCTGGGCAAAACTGAAAAACGCGCATGTTCTTGCCTTTGTTCTTGGCGCCATTTTCCAATATTTGAATATTTGAATTTTGTGATTTTATTTAATTGATTCAAAAATTAATTTCTCTCTGAGTTTTAATGATTTTGAGTTGATTCTTTTTTTAATAATTCACAAAAATGTTAAAATACTTTATTTTCCCAAAAAATCCCAAAAATATTATTTATTTTATATAATTGATATTTTTGCAAAGAATTAATGTTTTAATTGTTTTTAACATTTAAAATATTTTTCCCACCTTGATTTTGCAACTTTTAATGCTTTCTAATTATTTTGTAGGTCAATACTTAATTTTTGAAGCATTAATCCAAGATCACAATGTGTTTTCCATATGTTAAACAATTTTGATCATTTTAATTGAATTTTTATTCAATTAAATACATTTTTGAAAACAAATTAGGGTTTTGGATTAATTCAACCCTCATAAATCATTTTCAAAACACTTTGGGCCTCTAATA
Source organism: Lathyrus tuberosus (assembly GCA_022829125.1). NCBI lineage: Eukaryota > Viridiplantae > Streptophyta > Magnoliopsida > Fabales > Fabaceae > Lathyrus > Lathyrus tuberosus. Next base: position 6,303,034 of record JALAZF010000270.1, on the reverse strand, counting down.
GAGTGTAAGAACCAATCCTTTTTTTGACCAAATCATTTTTGGGCCTCAGTATATTGTATAAGTCCTGATACCGTAAAAAACAAACAGCGCATCGTCGCCTTTTCAAAACCAAAAAACCTTGGGCCTACCTCGAGTAGTAAGACCCATTTCTTTTCTTAAACCTTTTGGGCCTCTATTAGAGTGTAAGACCCAACCCCCTTGTACAAAAACCTTTTTGGGCCTCATTCATTGTATAAGTCCCTCTGTACATTTTCAAATAAACGACGCGATCGTCGCCAGTTTAAAAATAACCTTGGGCCTCTCCTCGAGCTATAAGACCCATTCAAAACTTTTGGGCCTCTAATAGAGTGTAAGAACCAATCCCCTTTTAACCAAAACATTTTGGGCCTCACTTATTGTATAAGTCCCTCTGCGTTAAAAGAAAACCTCGGCGCGATCGCCATTTTTAAACGGAAAAAACAAACTGGGCCTACCCTCGTGTTATAAGCCCCACTCTCACTCTTTTAAAACTTTTTGGGCCTCTTGAGAGAGTGTAAGACCCATCCCTTTATACAGAAAACAATCTTTGGGCCTCAGTCACTTGTATAAGTCCCTCTGTATAAATTCAAACAGTGCGCTCACTGATAAAACCCTGGGCCTCTCCTTGAGCTGTAAGCCCCAAATCTTTCTTTTTCAAAGTACTTTCTCCTTTGATTTTGAATATACTATTGTTTTCAATCTTTCTTTGTTGAACAACTAACAAACAACATGGAAGCTCTACAACCGAGTAAGTGTTTATACGCTTTCATTTACCGCTTTCATATACATATAACTGTATTGTGGGGCTGTTTCGCTGTAAGTCTTCTTTCATAAACTCATATCAACTGTGTAATAATAGTATAGATATTTAGAGTTTCCCCGGCAACTACGTCTAGCATTAAGCCCGTTGATCACTCTTAAATAGTCAAAACTAGATCCCCATAGGATTACCAGACACAGTCTTCCCTCCTCTTGGGGTTAAACAATATGGAGATATGAAAGGCAGCATTCTCGGTGAACCCTTTCATAGACTGTCACTCGTAGAAGTTGTCAAAGAAACTCTATTCCCCAAAGATGATCTTTTCTCCGTGAATGGCATCTCTTGAGTTTCTTCCAAATTCTCGGACTTTCTTGGCTTGATCTATTCTCGGTGAATGGCATGTCTTGAATTTTTCGGGGTTTGGGGACCCACAGGCTTCTTAAAAGCACTTGTCAAGAAACTCTACTCCCTAGAGATGATCTTTTCTCCGTGAATGGCATCTCTTGAGTTTCTTCCAAATTCTTGGACTTTCCTGGGTTGATCTATTCTCGGTGAATGGCATGTCTTGAATTTCTAGGGGTTTGGGGACCCATCGACTTCTTAAAAGCATCGGCCTCCTCTTGGGCATTGTACAAGGACCCACAGGCTTCCTAAAAGCACCCTCGCCTCATCTTGGGCTTAGTACAAGGACCTCTCGGCTTCTTAGAAGTATTCACAGCCTCCTCTTAGGCTTCGTATAATGATTCTTCCTCCGGGAATGATAGCCTCCTCTTGGGCTTCATACAAGGACTGCTCGGCTTCTTAAAAGTTTCCAGCCTCCTCTTGGGCTTCGTACAAATTGTCCCGACGACCTCCTAGAGGTATAGGAACAGAACTTAGTCATCTTCATAGAACAGTCCTTTCAAAGAGTCTACTACTGTTTCTCAAAGCATAGTACGGAAGATGAAACTCTAGACTTGGACAGTCTAATTTCCTTGAGTCTCAAAGACATTCTCAAGTGACCCCTTTGTTAAATAGGAAGAAAACCCGTAGACTCGGACAGTCTCAATACCCTTAGGATTTCCCACTTCCTTAAAGAACAGGAATAACCCGGATCCTCGAATCAAATCCTTAAGTACAGTGTTGCTCATATAAGAACTGATTTTACCTTTCAAAATCAGTATACTGGACCTGTCACTCAACTGAAATAGTCATACTAGCCTCCTCTTGGGCTTTGTATAATGATCCTCCCCAGTGGAGTCAAACAACGTTTAGCCTCTCTCTCGGGCTTTGTACGAGACACATAAGAGACTCCCTCGTTGAGTCAATCACCCCTTTCGCCTCCATCTCGGGCTTTATACGAGATACAAAAAGGTTCTTATTAAGCCAACCAAATTTTAGCCTCCATCTCGGGCTTTGTACGAAATACAAAAACTCTCTTGTTGAGTCAAATAGCCTCCATCTCGGGCTTTATACGAGATACCAAAAGACTCCATCGTCGAGTCAAAACCTTTTAGCCTCTCTCTCGGGCTTTGTACGAGACACATATTAGCCTCCTCTTAGGCTTTGTATAAGAAAACCACTGGTTGATCCAATCAACCTTTTAGCATCAAAGTTGTGCCTCGTTCACAGTACACAAACATCAACAACCCCTTCCATCTAATTGCTGTAAGCGGCAAGCCTCTGGATCATCTACATCCATGCCACTGTCCCTCTTTTAGCATGAGAAATTCCTAAGGAAAGATGGCATTGCTCTAAACTGAGTTAAAGTCTTCTCCTTCAGGTTAAAACCCCCTATAAAGGAAATTATGGCATTGCTAGGATCCGCGTATCCCGGTTAAAGTAATCCTCCTTTATAACCAGTCACCCAACAGTTGTGACAAACAAACCCTCTTTAGAGATGATAAATTCTCTCTAAAGGTAAATCTTTTTAGCTTCATATCTTGGGCTTTGAACAAGATACAAACTACCTTTCGCTTCACATCTTGGGCTTTGAACAAGACACCAAAACAACCATTTCCTCCCATAGAATAGGAGGAACTACGAACGCTCTGATTTCCCTGTTTCGGTAAACAGGAATACGTAGGCATAAGATCGAAAGAAAAGATCTTAGCGAGCACACAAAAAAAAAACCCAAAATCCCATACTCTCATCAAAAAGCATCAGTCCTAACATCCTAATCCTTGTTCCCCGCCAGAAACCTGTCATTCTGTCAAAAATAACACAAGAAAGGCCCTACCACATTGATCGCATCCGTAACCTAACAGACCGCTGTTTAAACTCAGTATGCAAGCAGGGTTAATTGGAAACATCTATTTCCCTTCCTTCATCAGCATTAATAGGATAAAAAATGAATCGACCTGTAGTAAACTGACTCCAGAGAGCGACAGCGCTTAAGAACCGCATCCAAAATCGCTCGCTACAGGGCCGTCAACATGAATGGGTGCGGAGTTAGAGCAAGTCTAATCACGCCGGAAGGTGTTCATATGCCTTTCACTGTCCGAATAACTTTCGGGTGCACCAAGAATGAAGCATAGTATGAAGCTTGTATAATGGGTATTGAGGAGGCAATTAATTTGCGAATTAAGACCCTTGATATTTTCGGTGATTCAGCTTTGGTAATTAATCAAGTGAAAGGTAGTTGGTACATACACCAGGCGCATCTGGTTCCGTATAGAGATTATACGAGAAGATTGTTGACATTTTTCACAACAGTGAAGCTATACCATATTCCTCGAGATGAGAATAAGTTTTCCGATGCCTTGGCCATATTGTCTTCTATGATCAAAGTGCAAAGGTGGAACCATGTGACCAAGATTGAAGTGTCTCGTCTTGACAGACCTGCATTTGTGTTTGTTGTTGATGCAATGTCTGATGACAAGCCATGGTTTCATGATATTAAGTGTTTCTTGAAAAGTCAGGAGTACCCGCCTGGGGCATCTACCAAAGATAAGAAGACTTTGAGAAGGTTGTCTGGTAGCTTCTTCCTGAACCAAGATGACGTGTTGTACAAACGGAATTTTGACATGGTTCTGCTCAGATGCGTGGATAGACATGAAGCAGACATGTTAATGCAGGAAGTGCATGAAGGCTCTTTCGGTACCCATGCCGGAGGATATGCAATAGCGAAGAAATTATTGAGATCAGGATATTATTGGTTGACAATGGAGGCAGATTGTTGCAAGTAAGCTCGCAAGTGTCACAAATGTCAGATCTATGCAGACAAAGTACATGTGCCTCCAAATCCGTTGAGTGTCATGTCCTCGCCTTGGCCTTTTGTAATGTGGGACATTGATATGATCGGGAAAATTGAGCCTACTGCTTCAAATGGCCATCGTTTCATTTTGGTCGCCATTGACTATTTCACTAAATGGGTTGAAGTAGCATCTTATGCCAACGTCACTAAGCAGGTGGTCGCTCGTTTCTTGAAACGGGATATCATTTGTCGTTATGGAGTGCCCGAGAGAATCATTACTGATAATGGTTCTAATCTGAACAACAAAATGATGGTTGAGCTGTGCCGGGACTTCAGAATTGAACATCACAATTCTTCTCCGTATCGCCCGAAGATGAATGGCGCTGTGGAGGCGGCAAACAAGAATATTAAGAAGATTGTGCAGAAAATGGTTGTCACATATAAAGATTGGCATGAGATGTTACCGTTCACCTTGCAGGGTACTAAACGTCAGTACGCACGTCCACTGGGGCAACACCATTCTCACTTGTATACGGTATGGAGGCAGTACTACCGGTCAAAGTTGAGATTCTGTTCCTCAGAGTCATGATGGATGTCAAGTTAGATGAAGTTGGGTGGGTTCGTGCCAGATTTAATCAGTTGAACCTTATTGAAGAGAAGCGACTAGCAGCTATGTGTCATGGGCAGTTATACCAACGGAGGATGAAGCAGGCATTCGACTAAAAGGTGCGTCCTCAAGTTTACAAAGTTGGAGATGTGGTACTCAAAAGGATCCTTCCTCCTAGTACAGATCACAGGGGCAAATGGACTCCCAACTATGAAGGTCCATTCGTGGTTAAGAAGGTCTTCTCGGGCGGAGCCTTATTACTTACAACCATGGATGGCGAAGATTTTTCATCCCCTGTCAACTCAGACGTAGTCAAAAAATACTTCGCATGAATAGACCCGCTGGACAAAAAAAGAAAAGTCCAGGCAAAAAAGGGCATCCCGGCGAACCATGAAAATAGAATAAAAAGGGTTCGGGCAAAAATTAGGGATAAAATAAAAAATTTGTAAACCCGGTGAGTTGAAAATCCGCAAGGACAACTCAGGCAAAAAAGGGTATCCCGGTGGATTGAAAACCCAAAAGGGCGGTCCACGCAAAAGAGGGATTTAAGCGAACGATTACGGTCTGAGTCATCTGTGCTCCATCATCGTTTTAACAACTAACATTCCAAAGGGTAGGTATCGGTCTGATCATTCCTCAGAAGGCAAGGTCGAGAAGTTTTGAAGACATACTGGCCATAGCAGAATTTAAACTCAGTGGAATGCCGTTTCCACATTGCCATTAGGATAGTTCTTTTCTCAATTTTCAGCAATCACTTCTTTCCAGGGATTGCTTCCTGATGTAATTTCCTATTCTGGGCTTTTCTTCAATAAATTGAATTTCAATAAAAAGCTTCTTATTTTTGTTTTACTGCTTTGTTTGCAAAAACGTCCGAATTTTTGATAAAACATTGCATTTGAAAACATGTTGGCTTTACAATAACATGCGCAGAAAAACATTTAAAATTACTTTGAATGTTAAGTATTCCTGGATGGTGGATTCAAACCACGCAATTTTCTGGGGCATGTGTGTGTATTCTTTAGTTGCAGGTAACAGATCCAGATGATTTCAAGCACGAGAGACATTCCTCTTAGATGAGTAATCACTTATTCCCATGCAGAAGACTGGGGCAATCATGTTCAAGGAAGGGTTCACTTGTCACCCTTTTTGTCACAATGTTTACTGATGGAGTCCATCATTCGATCGGCGGTCGTTCACGATGATTCGATATCAGTGAATTAAGTTCAACTGGGTATCGTTGTATCTTATTAAGTCGATTCTCTTATTCAGTACTTCCAATAGCTACAAGCTTTTCTGTGTCGATAACGGTTGCAAATTCCCCAGTAGAGCTACCTTGCCGTTAATGGTCAAGACTCAGTGAATGTCCAGGAGTTTGAAGATGCGTAATCTTCTGTAAAATCCTCTTGGGATGTTTTCTTCAGATGAGTCTTATTATTGACCATCCCAAGCATGGGGCATCATGAATTCCCCAGCAAGAGATGTTCCAGATCCATTATCCCCAAAAGAGTTGGAAGATGTTGGATCTTCTGTAAAATTCTCTTAAGAAACATTCCCCAGCACAAGACGCTTTGAAGCTATTTTCCCCCGTAGAGTTTTTTATAAACTCATTATCCCCAGTGGGGTCGTCAAGCAGAAGGTTCGCCAAACATGGGGCATTGTGGCATTTATCCTAAGCTCGACAGTTTTGTTCCTCAACAGATTACCGTGAATTTGCTCCGGTCCCCAGCAAGATCGTATCTCTGGCAGTTGTACCCCCACAGAGTTCATCATCGAATCTTGTCTACAATACTCCCCAGCTGAGTTATTGTTCTCCCCGCAGAGGCTTATTGATCAACAGAATCTATTCCTCAGCATAGTGTTAGTATACTCTTTCCCCAGCCGAGTCAGAAGGTTGATGATCCCCGCAAAGGATCTCGAGTTTGGTAGATCCCCAAGCAGAGTTTTAATGACTTGTTTCCTCAGCAGAACGTCATTCAAAAATTCTCATCCCCAGCAGAGTTGCTATGATCAGAATTCATCCCCAGACAGATGAAATAATTCCTGGCAGATTTATCACTCCCCTGTATTTCAAAGTCCAATTTATTTTTGGCATGCATGATAATTCGAAGCAGACGAATTGTTTGTTCATTCTCTAGCAGAGATATCATCTTTTCAGGAGTCTCTAAGGTCAAGTCATTGATCATTATTCCTCAGCAGAGTCAGTAGATATGTCTGACATGGATGCAGAGCGTAATCCAGTGTTGAATGCTTTTGCAAAGTCCAACCGCAGATTGGCAAAAGTCCATCCAAGGGTGGCAAATCAGCAAAGTCCAACCGCAAATTGGCAAAAGTCCATCCAAGGGTGGCAAATCAGTAAAGTCCAACTGCAGATTGGCAAAAGTCCATCTAAGGGTGGCAAATTCTCAAAGTCTAAGCGTAGATTGGTGAAAGTCCACCCGCAGTGTGGCAAGTCAGTAGTCGTCTGACTCCATCTAAAAAGACAGTTTTAAATCCTACCGTAGATTATTAAAGTCCACCCGCAGTGTGGCAAGCCAGTAGTCATCTGGCGTCGTTCCAAAAGACGTTCTTAAAGTCCACCCGCAGTGTGGCGAGCCAGTAGTCGTCTGGCGTCATTCCAAAAGACATTGATAAAGTCCACCCGCAGCGTGGCAAGCCAGTAGTCGTCTGGCGTCGTGTAAAAAGACAGTTATCCAATGTTATTCTTCCCATCAGAGTTTTATCCAAGCAGAGTTCATTCAGTTGGGTTTATATCCCTTTTCTTCTTCTCCACAGAGTGCAAATTTTCTGGTTATTTTTGGTATTCAATCCCTCCATACCTTGAAAGTCTGACAGCAATCGCTATCATCCATTCAGGTCTACAGTGATTGAATAGGGGCAGCTGTCATACCCCAAAATTTGCCCTCTCATTTTTTTCATATCATTTAGCATGTGTTTTCATTTCATTGCATTGCATTCAAGCACAGAAAAATAAAACATAAAGCATTGCATGGCATTTTGCATAAGGGCATGGGATCAGTTGATTCTCAAAGGTGTTGATCATCCAAAGCAAGGGAACAAGAGCCAAGGGTCTCCCAACAAGTCCTAAAGGTTTCTTACATCATATATCATCCTAATTGATCTCACAAGTCATTGGAAGATGGGAATTCATCAACAAGATGGGACAGTGCATCATCTCCTACACAAAATAGTCTAAAATGGGGATCTGACCCTCAAATGGGAAAGTCTTTGGGTTTTTATCACCTCCAAAGGTCATATCTCATCTTTTTTAGATAGGATATACATCATATTCAGTGGAATTTGGAGGATGTGTTATTTCCTCCTAACCAGAGGGTACCAAAATTAGGGTTTGACATAAAATCAGTTTATTTCTGATTTTTTGGACAAAACTTGATTTCATGGTGTTCCTTATGTTCCTAAGTGTATAAGGTTGGAAAATTGCCTATCAATTGGTTTCAGAAGGGTTTCAATTGGTCAGAAGATTCAAAATCAAGAAATTGGGGAAAAGTCAATTGTGCAGTGAAAAAGTCAACTCCTGACTTTTCAAGGTCGAATTCATGAAATTCAAGTTACATATGGTTAATGGACAAGATTTGATCAAGAAATGATGGAGGAATCATGAAAAATCAAGGAATGTGTAAAGTTTCCTTTTTTGGAAATTTCGGGTTTCCAAAAATGGCAAGTTTGGACCATTTTGCACCACACTTTGAGGCTTTCTTTCTCCATGATAAAAGCTCCAAACTTCAGGCCCAAGTTGAGCCAATTAAAGTTCACACTCTGAGCTTCAAATCCATATAAAGAACTCTTCCATTGGATCAAAATTGAGGGAGTTATGATCAATCAAAGTTTGACAAAACTAGGTCAAAACCAAGTCATGACCAAGCAAGACCAGGCCCATGCGCCATAATTTTGTCAAACACATGGTGGGCAAGATGTCAAGCCATTTTTCTCCATCAAGTAAGCTTCAAATGGAAAACTTTCCAACATCAAATTTGTTCCTTTCCATGCCCTCTACAATGTTCATGTTGGACATTTTTTAATTTGAGCAAGTTATGAGATAGTTATGATAGCCCCAAGTTGATGGTTTCATGCTGAAAATCCATAGGTCACATTGCCATGCCATGCCTCATCCTACCACGCCCATGAACACAGATTGGACCTCTCTTGTTTCAAGTCATTTTCAAAGGTGTTAAAAGTCTCAATTCAATTTGATTCTAACTACAACATTGTTCTATCATGTTCCATCTTTCCATAGCCACCAATAGCTCATTATTTCATGCCATAAACCTAGAGATATACCTCCTTAAACTTCCATATTTCCATGGCTGCTACAAAATCAGAAAAGTAACATTGTTGTTGTTGTTAATTCACATTATCCACACGCATGTTCCAACACCATTCAATCATTGCTTCATTTAGCCAAACATCCTCCTTACATCATACACATACATAATGCTTCATACATCAAAAGAGAAAAAAAGCAAAACTTGTCGTGCAAGTCATATTGCAGCCACACATCAGCATAACTTCATCATCACCATTCCTTCTTATCCTCACCATAAGCTGTCATAAACTCATCCATACCATAGCCAACCTCACCCACTCGCCCTAACTAACTTGACTCAGTTAGTTAGAGGCAACTCACTTAACCCACCTTGAACTCACTTAATCAACTCATTTGACCACGGGTTAAATACTAAACTCAACATATATATTGAAAACACACTCACAATTTCACTTCAACTTCATTTTTCACACGAACTTCAAAATCATTCTCACTTTTTTCTCTCAAATTCTCTCTACTCTCTCACTCTGATCTCACACGATTTCATCATTTTCCTCAATTATCTTCATCATTTGTTGATTATCGAGCAAGAACACTCAAGAACAACTTCATCTCTTCAAGCTCAACATCACTGTAGTCATCAATTCTCTTTTTATACTCAAGATCAATAGCATTTATTTTGCTTAAAGTTGAAGTTCTACAAGCTCAAGATCTCACAAGTTCTCTAGTTTTCTCAATAATTCCAAGTTCTGCAAGTTTCAGGTTCGACAATTTCCAAACCTTTCTTGCATGATTTCTTGTCTATTTTGCTACTTTTATGTTGATTTGAGCTTAGTAGAAGCTCCTGAGTATCCCGCTAGTTGATAGAGCTCCTTAGGAGTTTAGACTAAAAATTAGGGAAAAACTGTTGGTGTTCGAATCTCTCTATGTGTGCATGATATGTGATTTTTAGTGATAGATTTGGAATGTACATGACTTCAGCTTCATTTTGGTATATAGTTTGTGTATTTCTAGGATATTTGGAATTTGCAGGTGGCGGAGAGTGGTCGGAGAAGATGACCGGAGGTCCTTCTCCGGCCGATGAGGTTTAATGTTAGGGTTTTAGGCCAGATCATATCCTGTCTGTCCGATCATCATCATCCAACGACCATTACCTTGCCAACGCATTAAAAAGGCACATGACGTACACGTGCTTTATTTTGACCTCAAATGTTTATGTGTGTTTGCATCATGCTTGCTATTGTGTGCCTCACATCTGATCCACTCATCTTGCATGCTTGATCATCATCTTTTTAATCCAACGTTCACTATATTTCCAGCGCATTAAAATAACACATGCCTCTCACGTGCTTTCTTTTTCTCATTTTTTATGTTGACTTGTTTGTATGAGCGTGCGTGCATGGTAATTGCTGTGTTCACGTGTTATGGATCATTGGATTCTTTTACTTTTTGAGATTGATCCTGTTGACTTAATCCAACGCCTATGATTGAATTACATTGGAACTGATGTACACCTTCACACACACGCACGCATTTGTTTTATACTAGGTTGAGTAATTGCTTTCCACACACCCCTTTGTTGATCCCATTTCATTTTTAACTGGTGAATTACTTGCGTTGCACCCCCATTCTATTTCATTGTTTTTTTTAATTTTTATTGTTTTGATTTTCTTATTTTAAAAATAGTAAATCATCTCTAAAAATCCAAATTAATTCATGTATACTCTTAATACATTTAAGTAATTTTATTTAATTTTTAATTCTGACTTTGTGAATTCTTGCACCTAATTGTGTAATTTTCTTTTAATTTCTTTTTAATTGATGTTCTTCTTTGATACTCAAAATTGTATATTTTCTTTCTCTCATCTCACACAATATTTTTCACCCATTCTTTTTGCATTTGTTAGATATCACATTGAAGCATGTAATAAAATTTTCATTTGAATTTTAAAGCCATTGCATCATGTGTTTTGATGTTCCTATTTGAGCTTTCTTTTGAGGTGTTTCAAGGTGAATTTGTGAACTTAATTGGGCATGGTTCTTGTTGAATTTTATGTTATACTTTTGATATGTGATTCTCTTCTGACTTAGGTTGATTGTGGCTCATTTTCACACTTTTATCTTGTGCTTTGATAATTGTTGATGCCTAGCATGTGAAGTTACCTTGTATGCACTTTCTTAAACCTCATTCTTATAGGATTTTGTTGAGGCATTTATGCCATCATTTGGTGATTGTTGGTGCATCTTTTGTATGTCTTTTGCATGATATTATAGGTCATCTTTGTGTCATTATAGGTCATGTGACTTGTGTTTGCATTTAATATGAGTTTGGGTGCTATAACTTGAAACTTTAACATGTTTCCTTCTCTTGTTCTCTTCTTATGCTCTACATGTTTCATGTGTGCATTTTGTATGCCATTTCAAACAATCCACTAGCATCTCATCAATGATATGCCACTACCCATATTATTCATTTTACATGTTATGCATCCTTAATATGTCATTTTGTGCATGTAATTGGTATTTGTCTATTCTCCTTGCTTCTACTTCTTCTTACCTCTTCTACTTGCATCATTGCATCCATGATGGGTATGATAATTCATATGCATGTTAAGACATTGATAAATGATATTTGGTTCTGACTTTGATCTTGTGTGAAGCATTATTGCATGATCACCTTGCATATTCATCCATTCTTCATCCATTCCTTTCATAGGTGTTTTTCTTTGATGTTTAAGACTTTGATTGGACATAGTTTGTGTGTGATTGATATCTTAACTTTAGGGAACACCTTTAGATGTAGGTTCTGAACTTGATTGAGTTTCATCCCTTAGGATCCTTATTCATTGATTATTAATTGGTTTGATCATTATTTGTTATTCCTTTCTTATTTCCATACTTGTAATTAGTGTGTGAACTAACCTTTTCATGTAGGTGCAAAGGGTAAGAAAGTGTGTGGATATGCTTCCACATGCAATGCTTTCTTTCATTTTCTCTTATTTCTTTTAATAATTCAACTTGTGATGATGATAAGCATTTATATGCTTTCCTTGAATAACTTCATTCTTCTCCCTTTTGAGTTACAACTCATCTTCTACTTTAGAAGCGAGTTGTTTAATTCAATCTTCTTCTCCTTTCATTTAGGATTAGGTTTCTTAAACCACATTAACCATAAGAGCTCCAAGCATGATAACATTAGGGCGAGTCTTAGTCCCCTTTAGTTTTCACCTTCGCTCCATTTGAGTCTCTTCTTCTCATCTCAAAACAAAAGTAAAAAACACTTAATAAAGGTTAAACGTGTATTGCGCATGAGCCTAAAATTTGTGAAGTGAATAATGGGGGGGGGGGGGGGGTTCCCTTCATTCTTCTAGGGTACCTAGTGTACGTCCTGTTGGGGACGATACGCGACGTATTTGTTCCTATGTTGTAGACTTGGGTGCAATGCAAGTTACAAATAACTGCGAAAAAACACTTCTTTCTAAAAAACTTCAAACGAACAATAACGTCTTTCCTTTGGGAATTCTCTTCTCATCTCATTCACTCCTTCCTTAAGAATGTGTCATTTCTGTTCTACCGCAAACAGGTAACACGTAAACCTCCCAACAGCGAGCTGCAACACCTAAACTGCTAGGACGCAAACGTTGACGTATTCCACTAAAAAACACAAACAACTTTCCCTTAGTTGAGGGGAACTACGTCGCTCTGATTCTCATTTTCCCGATGAGATATGTAGGCCGTGGGGTAGGGCCCATTCGAGCATTTCTTTTATTTTCCCTACATTTTTTCCTCTTTCTCTTTCCATTCCTTTTCCAGTTCTTTTTTCCAGTATCTTTCCTTGCACCCTTTGATTGAAACAAGCAAGCGTGGATCCCATCGGGTACGATGGATGCGAGGGGGTGCTAATACCTTCCCTTTGCGTAACCAACTCCCGAACCCAGTTCTCTTGGTCGCAAGACCATGCTCTTTCCTTTCCTTCAGGTTTATGCGGTGTTTCCTTTCCTTCTCATGGGATAAATACACATTGCTGGCGACTCTGTTTCGGTGCCACTTTCGCTTTTGTACTTGGATGAAAATCACGGGAGCGACAATACCGTTCATCGAAAAACTTCATATTTAACAGAAGCTCAGGATGTCCAGAATTCAAAGTTGGTAGAAGGATAGCAGTCGTTATGTTTCAATGTAGCCCTTTTTCCTTAAATTACCATTTTCTAACTTTGTAAATACTCCATGGAATCACGCGCTTGACTGATTTCCATCCTATCAATAAAATTTGAGCCTTAGTGCTTTTGCTTGCAATTCTTATTTGTTTTAGCTTTGCAGAATGATGTTTTTAACATGATCAACGATTCCTGAAATAAAACAAAAATGAATTTATTTGTCAAATTTTTCTGCTTTTAAAATAAGGATGGCAATTCTTTTGACTGTTGGACATCGAAAGAACATGGATCGCTTCTCTGAAGGTGATTGAACCTCAAAGTGCAGAATCAAAGTACTCCTTCTAAACCAGTACGCCTGAATGAAGGATCAACCGTGTCAGAGACCATGTTCCATCTGACATCCCCGATAGAGTTCTTACCTCCTAAGACCGATTGAACAACTCTTTTCCCCCACGGGGACTACCTCTCCTAAGCAAGGCAGGATTACTATCTGGAACCAGTGATACTTTTTATTCCCAACAGTGGCCGAGTATCCAATCATGTTCATTCACTAGTATGTATGTCGCGTCAGCTTTGTCAGCATATACATACACACATCATGCATAATTGATTCATATACATATTCATATTGCATTACTATCACTCTAGTCGGTCTTATCCCCTAGTGATAAAAGTCCTCTCAATTGAATTGTCAGTTCTTTCCTCGTCAGGAAATGTTGAGTCTGAACAACCTCTCCCCGGTTTATTTCTGGATTGGAACCGGTCCTCGACCACTTTGATAACCTGAACCTCTGAAAAACAAAGAGACATTCAACATATGTCACTCTTCACCATTAAAGATGATATATTCGCTTTCCCTAATTAAGGAAAATCCCCAGAGAAAGCCTCGCGATTAAAAACTCTCAGCAACACGTTGGTTTTTCTCTCCAGAAAGTCAAAGCTAATAAAGTCATCAGAACCTCAAAATTGGATTACATCACATGGCATTTCTCCGAGAATATCTCGAAGAAAAGTATGATGTAATATCCTGAAGCAGGAAACAGCTTCTCAAGAGACTTGTTTTCCCCAGTAGACTCAACAAATGGCGTCTCCAAAACAGAGAAGTTTGCACACCTCTACAACTCAGGCGAATGGGTTTCCCCAGCAAGTCTGACATCAAAACTTTTTCCCATCAAATGGCATCTCCCCAATAAACCCGGCGAGAAGTTTGATGAAAACCGCTACAAATAGCGTCCCTTGTCAAGAAAGTTTATTGACAAAAGAAACTGAGACCAGTTCCGTGGCTGAAGACCAGTATCGAGGGGAAGTTTATTTCAAAGAAACTGAGACCAGTTCCGTGGCTTAAGACCAGGATCGAGGGGAGGTTTATTCCAAAGAAAACTGAGACCAGTTCCATGGTTGAAGACCATGATCGAAGGGAGGTTAATTTCAAAGAAAACTAAGACCAGTTCTGTGGCTGAAGGCATGGATCAAGGGGAAGTTTCACCCTTTTCTAAGCATCATTGCTTAGCAAAAGAAGATGGATGAGCAATCAACCATTCATAACCACCATCAAAATTTCAGGTATTCCGATATTTAATCCTCTTGCACCCCGAATGCCCGAATACCTTCGCCATTCACACCTTCGGGTTCAAGAATATTAAATAGGGGCATCTGTCATACCCCAAATTTTGACCACAAGATTTACCATCATTGTGAAAATCATCATCACACTATGGATGTACTTTCATGCCTCATCAGTCTCCTCAAAAATGATTGAGCATGCACTACAACCAAGAAGTAGGGTTTGAGCCCTCTCAGAGCACTTAGACAAAGGATCAATCAAGAAATGACATAACCTTCAACTTTTCTAACCTCTCAAACATCTATAAAGGATCAAGAGGACTCCCACTTCAAGAATCAAGCACAAAGTTGCAACATTCCAAGTGGATTAAGCCTCAAGATCGCCTGTGTCACCAAATTAGGGTTTGGTCGACCAGGGTCCCCAGATGAAAATTTCCATCTGGGCATGAGCCAATGCCTCAATGTATGGTCCAATAAGCTCAAAAGGATCTCAAGAACCCATCCACAATGGAAAAATCACCTTGAAGGTACATCTATCAAAAAATTAGGAATTAGGGTTTTGACCTAATTCAACCCTTTGAGTTAACTTGTGAAGCGAGCATGGCTTGAAGCTCCAAAATGAACTTTAAAGACCTCAAATACATCATATTGACATGTTTACAAGATTTAATTGACTCAAAGAGCTCAAATCATAAGCCACAAGAACTTAAAACCATCTGATCACAAATTAGGGTTTCTGATGGAAAAAGTCAACCCTATCCTTGACTGTTGGCCTACCCTTGATCTCAAACCTTGGGGAGGGGTCCAAAACATTCCTAAATACCCTTGGAGGCCATCCATGAAGTTTAATTAAGCCTGATAGTTCTGTTATTGGCTGCAATTTTGGTAAAACAACTTGTTGATTCAAGATGTCATGTATGATGTCTCAAAATGTGCTTCAGACTTTCTGTATGTGGTGTGTTATTTAGTTCTGCAGTGTTTGGTGCATGATGTCAAGACAGATGTCTTAACATCTTTTGACAGTCTGCTATGTATTTTAGGGCTGCGTTTTAGTTTGCTATTTCTTGAGAAATGTTTGAGAGATTGCAGGCGATATTCTTGGAGGAGATTTTATCTGATGCAATCGTTTTATATGAAGTATATTCTGTTTCTAGTTTTAGGGCTATAAAGTTGATTCAAATCTATGAGTTAATGTTGTCCAAGTCCATGAAGAGAGTTTCTATATAAAGACGCATCAAACCTAATTGCAGGGCAGAGAAGTTTAATTGAAGAGCTGCATTATTTTGTGTTAGGGTTTGAGTCTTGGTACGCTTGTGTTATTTGTGAGCCATTCACTCATCTCTTTGATGGTTGAATTGGACTATTTAATTGAGTTGTAATTTGTTCACTCAAAGCTTTTAAGCACGAATGATTATTCTTGATCGAAGCTTTTAAGTAAGATCAAGTAGTGTCTTTGAAGTGTGTATTATATTTTCAGTATTATTTGGTGTTATCACTGGTGTGATTGAGGGGGAGTGAGAGGTGTCTCATATCTAAGAGTGTCTTAGGTAGAAGTATCATTGGATAGTGATTAAGTGAGTAGATTAGCAACTTGTGTGTTGCTTGTGGAGTCTATGAATTGATACTACTAATAGTGAATTTCCTCCTTGGCTTGGTAGCCCCCAGACGTAGGTTGTTAGACCGAACTGGGTGAATAATCCTTTGTGTTGATTACTGCTTTTATCTGTTACTATTATTGCCTTATTCATACAACTGATATTGATGTTGTGACATCTCACTTGACATCACATATCTGATACCAGAATTTCAATTGTTATTAGAGCAGGTCATCCTGCTCTGCATCTGGGTGAGATCTAGGGTTGTTACGTTCTGGTGCAATGGACAAGGAGTGTGGTGGATTTGTGAATAAACCCCCTATTCTAGATGGATCAAATTATGACTATTGGAAACCTCGCATGGTTACGTTCTTGAAGTCTTTAGACAGCATGGCTTGGAAAGCTGTTTTGAAGGAATGGAAACCACCTGTTATTGTGGATAAAGAAGGTGGGTCAAAGCTGAAACCTGAAGAGGAGTGGACCAAGGAAGAGGATGAGCTTGCTCTTGGAAATTCTAAAGCCTTGAATGCCATATTTAACAGTATTGACAAAAACATTTTTAGGCTGGTTAACACATGTGAAGTGGCTATGAAGCTTGGGATATTTTGAAAACTACTCATGAAGGAACCTCTGAGGTCAAGATGTCAAGACTTCAGCTGTTGACAACAAAGTTTGAAAGTCTTAGAATGAAGGATGACGAGACCATTCATGACTTTCACATGAATATACTGGAACTATCAAATGCTTCTAGTGCCCTAGGAGAAAGGATGTCTGATGAGAAGTTGGTGAGGAAGATTCTCAAATCTCTTCCCAAGAGATTTGAAATGAAGGTGACTGCTATAGAGGAAGCTCAAGACATCAGCCAAATGAGGGTAGATGAATTGATTGGCTCACTTCAGATATTTGAATTGGGGCTGAATGACATATCAGAAAAGAAAGTCAAAAGCATTGCTTTGGTATCGAGTACTGAAGATGAAGAGAAAAAATGTGATATTGAAACACGAGAGGAGCTATCCAATGCAATTGTCCTGCTGGGAAGACAATTTAATAAAGTGTTAAAGAGAATGGATATGAACTATAGACCTAATGTTAAGAACATCTCATCTGACTTTAACAAGTCAAGTGATCAGATGAAGAGAATAACAACTGAAGAGAAGCCTAATCATGACAAAGGAATCCAATGTCATGAGTATGAAGGATATGGTCATATCAGAAAAGAATGTCCTACATATCTTAAGAAGCAGAAAAAGGGGTTATCTGTTTCCTGGTCTGATACTGATAGTGAGAATGATGAAGAGACTGCCAAACATGTTAGGGCCTTGACTGGAATATGTGCTTCTGATGGAGAGTCTAGTGATGATGAATTGACCTTTAAAGAGCTAGCAGCTTCTTATCAAGAGTTATGCTTGAAAAGTGAAGAGGACTGTCAAGAAGGGGAGAAGTAGAAGAAAATTATAATCCAGCTTAAGGCTGATAAAGCTGAGCTGGAGAATGAAGTCCTGTTGTTAAAATCCTAACTTGATCAAATGTCTAAATCCATCAGAATGTTGAATAGTGGAACTGACATTCTGGATGATATCCTTCAGGCTGGAAAAGGGGCAGGTGATAAGACAGGTCTAGGATTTAATGGTGAGAAGAAGATCTCTACAGATGCTAGTTCCTCTGGACTTAAATAGAACATGTCTCATCAGATGTCTTAACATCATGTGAAAGGACATGTTTCTGGACCTAAGAAGGTTGTACCTCACCAGATTCCACAACGTTATGGGAAAGGTTGTGTTCCTGTACCTAATCAGTTTGTGCCACAACCTCATGGGAAGGCTCATAGAGCTAGACAGTTTATGCATCATCAAGTGCCACAACATCATGGGAGAAGACATCCCAACCACTCAAGAGGTAGATTTCAGAGATAGAGGTGTCATTACTGTGGAAGGTTTGGCCACTTAAAACCGTTCTGCATCAGACTCTATGGCTACCCTAAACCTGATCCTCAACCTAGACAGAATCAGAACAGGCCTCCAATTGATAAGCAATGGGTTCCTAAGACTGTCACTACTTGTTTGTTAGCTCATATGTCTCTAGGAGGTTCTACCAAAGAGGAATGGTATTTTGATAGTGGTTGCTCTAGACACATGACAAGTGTGAAGAATTTGTTGGTTGAAGTTGAATCTTATTCCAGCTGTGTAACCTTTGGTGATGGTGTCAAAGGAGAAGTCAAGGGTATGGGAAAACTGAATTGTGCAGGTGCTCCTAAGTTAGATGTTGTGTTACTGGTCAAAGGACTGAAAGCCAACCTGATCAGTATCAGTCAACTATGTGAACAAGGACTTAAAGTTCACTTTACTAAATCTGAATGTTTAGTGACAAATGAAAAGTGTGAAGTTATTATGAGAGGAGTTAGATCTAAAGATAACTGCTACTTGTGGGTTCCTCAAGAGTCCAGTTACTCCACCATATGTACTATTGCGAAAGATGATGATGTGGATTTGGACCATCAAAGACTTGGTCATCTACATCTGGAAGAGGTGAAACAAAGTCTGATTGAGTATAATGTCAAGCAAGATGTCATAACATTACACTATGACATCCTGAGCATACTAATCAGAAGTCTTGTGGGAGATAATGTGATAATTTTGAAACGTGTTGCCACTGAAAGAAAATGGGCTGAAACGGTGGATGCAAGGAAATTTGAATTCTCAAAGAAAAAATTGGGTATCCACATTTGTGAAAACTTATAGCGATTAAAAGCGTGTGGGAAAATCTTTTTAAATTTTAAAAGTCATTTACTGGGCTGTAGAAATATCAGTAATTGCCTTTTATGTTTTCAAAAGCAGCCTATCTATTCTAGCCAATCATTTCAACGCAGTGCTCCCACACGCAACACTCGTCTCACACCTCATTGTCTCTACTCGTTCATCTTCTCTTCCGGAGAAAGAAGCTCTTCCAACCGTTTGACAATCAAATGCAAGAAAGAAACAATGTCTCAACAACAGCCTTCACCATCCAAGAAATCTGCTACAAAAATTCCTTTGCATGCTAAATCTAGGGTTTCTACTAAAAAGGTCTCGCTTGATGATGCTCTGGATATTGAGCCTCTATCTATGGTTCCCGTCTCTGGTTCTGAAAAGATGCGACCAAGCAAGCTCCAGGCGAAGAGGTCTACACGTCCTAGTACAGGTTAACCTTCTGATCCTTCTGAGTCTAGAAAGTTTGATGATAGTGAAACTAGGAGGGTTGTCACTGGTATTTTGTTTGGAGAAAAATATGTTTCTGGAAATTCCACTTCACTTCCTCAAAGTGATAAAATTCAAAGTGAAGAAGAAGAGTATTCTGTAGAGAAGAGTCTTGACAGGATAGTTAATAAGGTGTTTGCAAAGGGTATTTCTGTGGCGGGGATAACAAGGCCACTAGCTTAAATGTCTGCCTCTCACTCTGAGGGTAAGAGAGATGATGTGCAGACTGCTGAAGACAATCTTCACATGTTGGCTATGTCTGTTATTAAAGATGCTGAAACTGAAAGTGAAGCTGATGTTGGAACATCACATGCTAAGAGAGGTACCTCTAGTCCTAGAGGAAAGAAGCCAGTTGATGTGGTGGATGTAGATGATTTGTTAGATAATGAGATTATAGCTAATGTGGTGCCTAGGATAGCAAAAAGGATGAAGACAAGAAAAGAGAAGGCGGTTGCTATGACAGGGTCTTTTGGTAGTGGTAAGAAGAAGTCTGTGGTTGGTCCTACAAAAGCTTGGAGCAAGGTAGCTACCAGCTCCAAGAAAAGGAAGGCTAGGTCTGACTCTGACTCAGACTTTGATGTTGAGGAGGATGTCCAGGACATAAATCCTGTGAAGAAGGCAATTGTGAATAGATCTTCTGATAAAGTTCCTGAGGCTCCACTAGATAATATCTCCTTTCATTCTGTGGAGAGTGTGAAAAAATGGAAATATGTTTATCAGAGAAGGCTTTCCCTAGAAAGAGAACTTGGTAAAAATGCCCTTGAGATTAAGGAGGTTATTGAGATGATCAAGTTTACTGGGCTGATGAAAACTGTATCTGGTTTTTCCAAATGTTATGATATGCTAGTCAAGGAGTTTATTGTGAATATTCCTGTAGACATTGATGATAGAAGGAGTGTGGATTTCAGAAAAGTTTATGTGAGAGGTAAGTGTATTGAGTTTTCTCCTAAAGTTATCAACAATTAACTAGGAAGGAATGAGCAAGAAGATAGAGAGTTGGAGGTTACTGACAATCAAGTGTGCAAGGAGATCACTGCTAAACAAGTGAAAGTTTGGTCGTTGAAGGGAAAATTATCAGCTGGCCTACTCAGTGTTAAGTATGCTATCTTACACAGGATTGGTGCTGCAAATTGGGTCCCCACTAATCACAAAACTACTATCTCTGTTGGCTTAGGGAAGTTTATTTATGCTGTTGGCACACAGAAGAAAATTGATTATGGGTCCTACATTTTTTATCAGACTGTTAAGCATGCTGGAACAATGGCTGTAAAGTTGCCCATTGCATTTCCCTCTTTAATCTGCGGTATTATTTTGAAACAACATCCTGAGATACTGTCTAGTGCTGATAGTGTTTGCAAAAGGGAATCAGTCATGTCCCTTCATGAAAACTTGTTGTGACATTTGCGTCTGATACTAATCAGCCCACTACAAAGGCAAGTGTGATTGCTGAGCTAAAAGAGGCATGCAAAGATCTTGATGCAGTAATTTGTGTAAATACTGAAAGGAAATTCAAGCTTGAAAAATTAATCAAGTCTCTGTAGATGGGTGAAGGTTTTCTTGAGGGTGATGACAATGAGGAAGTTGGTGCTGAAGAGGAGCAATCTGATGGAGATGTTGAAGCTAAGGAGAACAACCCTGATGGAGAGGAGGGAAGTGATGAAGGAAGTTCTGAGTCTGACGGGCCTGAAGATGATTAGTTTGGAGGCTCTTTGCCTTGTTTTTCTCTGGAATTTTGTTCTTAGCATTCTATTCTAGTTTGTACTCTTGTTTTTTTTTTGTTTTCTGATGTCAACCTCAGTTTGCTACGTTTGATGACATTTTTGTTACTTTTCTGGAATTCTGGTGGCCCCTGTGTGTGCATGGTTCATGACTTAATTTGTCTGTACTGCTCGTGTTATCAGCTGAATTATGATGTTTTTGTTTTGTTTATCTTGTTGGTGTTTCTCTAATCTAACAAGGGAGATCTAGTGTGACTGACTGGTAGCTAGGTTGTCTAACCATGACAGTTTGTGACTGACAGTTTTTCTAACAATGTTGTTGGGCCAATTATGGCTAAAAAGGGGGAGAAGATGACATTTGTGGTTGGCTGTTTCTGTGATGCTCTAGTGTTGGTGTTGAGAGTAGTGGGGTCCCTTGGCTTTGAGGGGGAGTTTTTTTTGTGCAGCTGTTGAATGTTAGTGTTTGTGTGTGTGAAAATCTGCTGCAGGTGTCTCTGATGTGTGTTGATATTGTTTTAGCCAAAATTAGCCAAAGGGGGAGATTGATAGTTCTGTTATTGGCTGCAATTTTGGTAAAACAACTTGTTGATTCAAGATATCATGTATGATGTCTCAACATGTGCTTCAAACTTTCTGTATGTGGTGTGTTATTTAGTTCTGCAGTGTTTGGTGCATGATGTCAAGACAGATGTCTTAACATCTTTTGACAGTCTGCTATGTAATTTAGGGTTGCGCTTTAATTTTCTATTTCTTGAGAAATGTTTGAGAGATTGCAGGCGAGATTCTTGGAGGAGATTTTATCTGATGCAATCGTTTTATATGAAGTATATTCTGTTTCAAGCTTTAGGGCTATAAAGTTGATTCAAATCTGGGAGTTAATGCTGCCCGAGCCCATGAAGAGAGTTGCTATATAAAGACACATCATACCAAATTGCAGGGCAGGGAAGTATAATTGAAGAGCTGCATTATTTTGTGTTAGGGTTTGAGTCTTGGTACGCTTGTGTTATTTGTGAGCCATCCACTCATCTCTTTGATGGTTGAATTGGACTGTTTAATTGAGTTGTAATTTGTTCACTCAAAGCTTTTAAGCATGAGTGTTTGTTCTTGATCGGAGCTTTTAAGTAAGATCAAGTAGTGTCTTTGAAGTGTGTATTCTATTTTCAGTATTATTTGTTGTTATCACTGGTGTGATTGAGGGGGAGTGAGAGGTGTCTCATATCTAAGAGTGTCCTAGGTAGAAGTATCATTTGGTAGTGATTAAGTGAGTAGATTAGCAACTTGTGTGTTGCTTGTGGAGTCTATGAATTGATACTACTAATAGTGAATTTCCTCCCTGGCTTGGTAGCCCCCAAACGTAGGTTGTTAGACCGAACTGGGTGAACAATCCTTTGTGTTGATTACTGCTTTTATCTGTTACTATTATTGCCTTGTTCATACAACAGATATTGATGTTGTGACATCTCACTTGACATCACATATCTGATACCAAAATTTCAAAGCCCAAGGATTTATTTCACAAAAGGATCACAAAGTCAAAATTTCATCTGATGAAAAGGTCAACTGTACAAAAATCCAGGTTTGACTTTTTGGATTTTTGGTCAAACAAGGCTCCTTGACCCTAAAACAATGTTAATATGTGATTTAAATCATCATTAATCAAGAAAAATTAAAGAAAGTGAGTTAACTTGCTAAAGGGGTAACCATAAAAAACTTAGAATTTTTCTAAGTTATGGAACAAAATGGCTAGGGTACCAACTTTGCAAGGCCATATCTCCCAAACCCTAAGGCCTTTTTCTCCCATTCAAAGCTCAGATGGAAGCCCTCATTACATACTTCAGTCAACTACAAGAGTTTCCAATTCTTTATGGATTCTGAGTTATGGTTGGATCAAAATCACTAAAACTTGGAATTTACCACTTTTCCAACACTTAGACAAAATTCTGTCTAAGTAAGAAAAACAAGTGAAACACCAAAACTTGGAGGGTTGTTTCACATAGTTCTAGGCTGAATCAATTCAAGATGTAAACATCAAAGTTGTTGTGCATATTGCCAACAATCCAAGGAACTCATTGGCATGAAACAACTCATCTTGAGCCAAGAGTTATGGCTGCTGCAAGACACCATGGCACGACTGTTTTGAAAAATTAGTTTGTGTGATTTCTTGCCATACACGATTTTGAGCCAAAAATAAATGGTCACTATGCCACATTCATCCAATCTGATCATAATGCATCTGATCCAACCAACAAACTTGGAATGAAATGTCAAGAGCTTATCCTTGAGAATTGATGAGTTTTTGGCATATATGCCTTGAATTCAAAGGGCATTAATGTGGAATAGTGCACTTTCAAGATTCTCACTCTCCTAAGTCAAGTTCTATGATTAAACAAAAATTAAATGGATTGAAGAATGTGATTTCAGTCAAGGTATAGCTGATCTATTTGGGATAGCTATTACACCTTGTGCTAGAGGCATTTATGCCAAGCCAAGACCATTGAACCATTTCCTTATCCTCTGAGCTTCAAGAGAACCACTTCAACATAACTCCTATACTATAAATAGAGGTCCTAACTGATCATTCAAACTACACCAAAGCTCATTACAACAAGGATTTCTCTCTTTCACTCCCTAGGCCTAAAAACTTCATTTCTTGAGAGGTTACTGTCGGGTTTTGAGTTGGAGATCAATACCACTCAAACCATTGATTCAGACACATCACATATAACATATAGAAGGTGTCTGAACACTCACCTCCCATCTGTAACATCAAAATCATTATATGGCCATCCAATTGCACAAAACTCATGACTTGCTGCAGAAGGAATCAGGATGATCAATCTAAAGGGCTCTCAATCACTCCAAGCATTCAAACACTTTCCTTAAGGTACAAGGAAGCTGTCCAAAGCATTAGAACTCAACTGTAACACCTCCATCATCAAATTCGATTCTCACCTATAGAGGTAAGCCTCAAACTATCAAACTCATTGAGTCGTGCATCATAAACATGTTTTGTGATTACCATTGCGTTTCTGAATGTTCGTAGATCCTTTACCCTCAATCAATTGTTGTTTATAGTTCGTGTATAGGATTTCATTGAGTTCATGCAAATTTTAGGGTTCATCAGGTTTTGTCAGATTATGTTTTAATTCACTTAATTTCAATAAAATTGAGTATTGCCATTGTGTTCCTTGTCTGAAAGCACGTGATTTTCATATTTGGATCATGAGAAATGGTTGAGAAACGAGTGATATAGGAGGCTTCACGGATCTGAGCTTGAGGATGAAAATGGCCATGGTGCCATTTTTCAGAAACTCAACTTGTTTTACTATATATTTATCACTTGTCATACTATGTTTGAATTAGAATTGTGCCCTAGTGGACACACTAGTATGTTTGTGTGTGTGAGCGAGTGAGAGGTCTAGGGTTCGAATCCCCCTCGCCCCAGAGCTTTTGGTATTTTTATTAAAAACCATTTTCAAAGTTATTTTACACATATTATTATCCCTTGCCATTCTCCATCAGCCCACGCAAGTGGCTCAGTTGGCAAAATTCTGAACTATCCTCCCCAAGGGCGTGAGTTCAAACCTTGGGGGGACCATTTCTAATTTTTTACCACTTAATTTTGTCATTTTTCACCAATCTTTTAATAACTTCGAAAATTAATTTCTCATTCATTTTTCATCAATTTTTATTGGTTCTTTTTGCAAAAATTCACAAAATTGATAATGTATTTTATTCTATAAGAATCTAACACAAAAAATATTATTTGCCTATATTTAATATTTTTCATAAAGAATTTATTTTATTTGTTTTAAACATTTGAAAATATTTCTTTCCTCTTGATATTTTCAATACCAAATGAGTTCTAAATTGTCTTGTGATTAAAACCTCATTTTTTAAACCTTAACCAAAAATCACAAGTAGTTTATTTAAACTTATTTGGTATTTTTATCATTTTTATTAATTTTCTTTAAAGAATTACTTTTAAAAGAAAATGAAATTAGGGTTTCTTTGATTTTTGATCCTTATCAAACATTTCAAAACACTCATGGGCCTCTAATAGAGTGTAAGACCCAACCCTCTTTTATACATAAAATATATTGGGCCTCAGTCGTTGTATAAGTTCCGATACTATTTTCAAAACAATGGTGCGATCACTGTTTTTCAATGGGCCTCTCCTTGAGTTGTAAGCCCCATCTCTGGTACAAAAATATACTTTGGGCCTCTAATAGAGTGTAAGAGCCAACCCCCTTTGTACATAAATAAATTTGGGCCTCAGTCATTGTATAAGTCCCACTATGTTTTAGAAAATCTCGGCGCGATCGCTATTTCAAAACAAAATCAAATGGGCCTTCCCTTGAGTTGTAAGTCCCATTTCTTTTCTTTTTTTTTCAAATCTTTCGGCCTCTCTTTGAGTTGTAAGACCCATCCCTTTGTACAGAAAACCTTTTTGGGCCTCAGTCATTGTATAAGTCCCAGTACTGTTTTCAAAACAATGGTACGATTACTGTTTTTTCATCTGGGCCCCTCCTTGAGTATAATCCCCAACAATCTTTTCAAAAACAACTTCTCTTTTGATTTAAGTTCAAAGATACAGTTGCTATCAAAACTTTCTTTAATTTCTTGAACAACTAACAATACAGCTATGGAAGCTTGCTCACTTGTAAGTTTTTACCAGCTTTACTTTACATGCTTTTCTATATATAACTGTATTGTGGGAAGCTTGCTCACCTATAAGTCCTTCTTTCATATCCTTTTAAATACTTGTCATATATCAACTGTATATATACTAGTATATCTGGTTAGAGTTTTCCCCGACAACTAGGTCTAGAACTAGGTAAAACTAGTGGGTCACTCTTAAATACAGTCCAAATTAGATCCCCATAGGATTTCTAGATACAGTTTTGCCTTCTCTTGGGCTTAAACAATATGGAACAAAGGGAAAGGAATTATTCTCGATGAAACTTTTCCCAAGCTGTCACTATTAGAAATTGTCAAAGAAATTCTATTCCCCATAGATGAATTATTCTCGGTGAAACTTCTCTTGAATTTTTTCAAACCCTAGAACTTTTCACTAAAGGAATTATTCTCGGTGAAACCTTTCTAGTACTTTTCTTAAGTTTGGGACCCACGGCCTTCCTAAAAGCACCCCCGCCTCCTCTTGGGCTTTGTACAAGGACCCTCCGGCTTCTTAGAAGTTCTCATGCCTTCTCTTGGGCTTAATACAAGGACCCTGAAGACCTCTTAAAGGTATAGGACAGAACTTAGTCATCCTTTACTGGAGTTGTCTTTCTAAAAAAGTCAAAACCTCGGACCAATTTTAGGGTTGATACTCATCCCTTAAAAGAGTCAGCCTCCTCTTGGACGTTATATAAAGATAAACTCTTCCATACCAGTAGACTTGGACAGTCTAATCCCCTTTCAGATCTCAAAGACATTCTCAAGTACCTTACAAACATAGGAGAAACCCTTGTAGTTTTGGATCAATCTCCATCAGAGTTAAAACCCTTGTGTTCTAAAACCCAGTCTCTCTCCTAAAATTCCCCAGCCAGGGTCAGTTTATCATTAGTATAACACTATCCCAAATCAGAACCTCAAGGTCTCTGATATCTCAACTCTTCTGTAACCCTCAGCAAGAGTTGATTCTTCATTTGGACCTGCCCTTGGATCTTAATAATCCTCTTGGGCTTTGTACAATGATTCTCCCTTAGCAGAGCTAACCTTTTCAAACTCTCTTGTTGAGTCAATCACCTTTCAATACTCTCTTGTTGAGTAAAACTCTTTTAGCCTCAATCTTGGGCTTTGTACAAGACATATAAAAACACTCTCTTATTGAGTCAATCTTTTTCAGCCTCCTCTTAGGCTTGGTATAATGATCTCCCCTAGCAGAAGTTAGCCTCCTCTCAGGCTGTGTATAAAGATTTCTCCAGCTTGGTCAGCCACAATCTTGGGCTTTATACAAGACACCATTTAAATTCCTAAGCAGAGTCAATCCTCTTTTCAGCCTCAATCTTGGGCTTCGTACAAGACAGATAATACTCTCCCGCAAAGTCAAACTCATTTCAGCCTCAATCTTGGGCTTTGTACAAGACACCTAAAAATACCCTCTGCCGAG
Organism: Lathyrus tuberosus; assembly: GCA_022829125.1. NCBI lineage: Eukaryota > Viridiplantae > Streptophyta > Magnoliopsida > Fabales > Fabaceae > Lathyrus > Lathyrus tuberosus. The sequence continues at coordinate 6,275,811 of JALAZF010000270.1, read as the reverse complement.
TCAGTAAAGTCTCATTTCAGCCTCAATCTTGGGCCTTGTACAAGACACATACAAACCCTCCCCGGCAGAGTCAAAATCTATTTTAGCCTCAATCTTGGGATTTATACAAGACAGACAGAATATTTTCCCCGAAAAAGTCAAACTTTAAGCCTTCTCTTAGGCTTTGTATAATGTTATCCCCACAGGAGTCAGTCTCTTTTAGCCTCAATCTTGGGCTTTGTACAAGACATATATAAACACTCTCTTGTTGAGTCAGTCTTTTCTAGCCTCCTCTTAGGCTTTGTATAAGGACTTCCCCAGTGGAGTCAATCAACCTCTTAGCTTCAACCTTGGGCTTTGATTAAGGCACACAAAAATCAACATCCCCTCAGAGGAAATCAAAATCTCTCTGTAGAAAGTCATTTCTCTGTTTATCACTTATCAAAATAGACATTCAAAACGAACCTTAATCCCAGATAACTGCTGTAAGTGGCACACTTGTTGAATCAAATATCCAAGTTGTTGTCCATCTTTCATCCTGGTAAATCCTCTCTTTCATCTAATTGTTGTAAGCGGCAAACCTCTAGATTATTTACATTCATGCCACTGTCCCTCTCTTAGTATGAGAGATTCCTAAGGAAAAATGGCATTGCTCTACACTGAGTTAAAGGTTTCCCCTTCAAGGATAACATCCCTATAAAGGAAATTATGGAATTGCTGGATTCACATATCCCAGTTAAAGTAATCCTCCTTTATAAACAGTCACCCAACAGTTGTGATAAACAGACAAGATGTCTCCCCTTTAGAGATGACAAATTATCTTTCAGTCAAACCTTTTAGCTTCAATATTGGACTTTGAACAAGACACAAATACTCAATCTTTAGCTTCAATCTTGGGCTTTGAACAAGACACCAAAACATCTTTTTCCTCCTACTACGATTGCTCTGATTTCCCTGTTTCTTTTAAACGGGAATACGTAGGCATAAGATTGTGAAATCTTAGCGAGCATACCAATAAAAAACTCTAGGTCCATTACCTTCATACCAAACAAAAAATTTAGGTCCAGTACCTTCACATCAATTAAAACTTAGGTCCACTACCTCACCAAAAAATCAGAAAAACCCGAACATCAACAAAAACTCACTCTCTCCCACAAACATCCCTCAAAGCAGAAAATTTCCCATTTACAAATAAACACCCTCAAGTACAAAGCATAACCTAATGCTAACAACATGTGGATAACCACATATAGGATGGGTAATTGACAACTCCCCATTATATAACCTGACCCCGAACTCCCCAAATCTCTTTTTAAGCGTTTGTTCGATTAAACATCGCGTGCAAGGTTAGTTTGAGATAGCTTCCCTTTCCCTTCCAGCTTCACGGGATAAATAAGAAATAAAAAAGTAGAATCCCCCTCCTCTTGATTGAGGAGAAACCCACAATTCTGCGATAAGGAGGTCGCGTCACCGACAAAAATCGTACGCTACACATGTCTTGGTCAAAAGCCAAAGGTACAATTGACTTTTTTCTCAAAACCCTAATTGTGGTCCAGATGAAATTGAAACTTGTGAATCAAGCTTCTTGGATCAATCCAGTGTTGCAAAGGGATCAATTTGGTGTATTCAAGGCCCTCAAATCATGTCTTGAGGTCTTGGCTCATGCTTTGTCCCAAAAGTCAACTTAGGGGTGAATTAGGTCAAGAAACCCTAATTCCTGATTTTTGGTAAATGCATCCCCTGAGGTTAAATTAACTTGATTATTGGGTCCATGAGGTCCCTTGGAGTATCTTGGGTTATGCTTTGAAGCATTGGCTCATTCCCAGAGGAAAAATTCCATCTGGAGGCCTTAGTCGATCAAAACCCTAATTTGATGACACTGGCGATCTTGAGACTTAATCCACTTGGAATGTTGCAACCTTGTGCTTAAATCTTGACGTGGGAGTCCTCTTGATCCTTTATAGGTGTTTTAGATGTTAGACAAGTTGAAGATCATGTCATTTCTTAATTGATCCTTTGCCTAAGTGCTCTGAGAGGGCTCAAAACCGTAATTCTTGATTGTAGTGAATGCTCAACCATCTTTGAGGAGATTGATGAGGTATGAAAGTACATCCATATTGTGATGCTGATTTGCACAATGATGGGAAATCTTGGTGGTCAAATTTTGGGGTATGACAGATGCCCCTATTTAATCTTCTTGGACCCGAAGGTGTGAATGGCGAAGGTATTCGGGCATTCGGGGTGCAAGAGGAATAAATATCGGAATACCCTAAATTTTGACGGTGGTTATGAACAGAAGTTGGTTCATCCATCTTCTTTTGCTAAGCAATGGTGCTCAAAAAAGGTAAAACTTCCCCTCGATCTTAGTCTTTAGCCAAGGAACTGGTCTAAGTCTCTGATATAAACTTCCCCTCGATCCTAGTTTTCAGCCTATGAACTGGTCTAAGTTTCTGATATAAACTTCCCCTCGATCCGGGTCTTCAGCCACAGGACTGGTCTATGTCTCTTTTGTAAATAAACCTCCCCTCGATCCTGGTTTTCAGCCAAGGAACTGGTCTTAGTTTCTGATATAAACTTCCCCTCGATCCTGGTTTTCAGCCAAGGAACTGGTCTAATTTTCTGATATAAAATTCTCCTCGATCTGGGTCTTCAGCCATAGAACTGATCTAAGTTTCTTTTATCAATAAACTTCCCCTCGATCCTGGTCTTCAGCCAAGGAACTGGTCTCAGTTTTTTTTGTTAAGTTCCTTTCTTGACAAGGGACGTTATGTGTAGCAGTTTTCCTCAAACTTCTCGCCGAATTTTCCTGGGGAGACGCCATTTGATGGGAAAAAGTTTTGATGTCAGACTTCCTGGGAAACCCATTCGTCTGAGCTGTAGAGGTATGCAAACTTCTCTGTTAGAGACGCCATTTATTGACTCTACTGGGGAAAACAAGTCTCTTAAGAGACTGTTTCATGCTTGGGGATATTACATCATACCTTTCTTCGAGATCTTGTAGGAGAAATGCCATGTGATGTAATCCAATTTTTAGGTGTTGATGACTTCATTAACATTGACTTTCTGGAGAGAAAAACAAATGTGTTGCTGAGAGTCTTTTGCTGAGAGGCTTTCTCTGGGGATTTTCCTTAAATCCGGGAAAGCAAACATATTATCTTCAATGGTGAAGAGTGACATTTGTTGAATGTCTCCTTGTTTTACAGAGGTTCAAGTTATCAAAGGGGTCGAGAACCGTCTCCAATCCAGAAATAAATTGGGGGGAGAAATTGTTCAGACGATACATTTCCTGACGAGGAAAGAACTGACAACTCGATTGAGATGACCTTTACCACTTGGGAACAAGACCGACTGGAGTGATAGTGATGCAATATGAATATGAATGTGAATCAATTATGCATGATGTATGTATATTTATGCTGAAAAAACTGACGCGACATACAAACCAGTTAATGAACACGAAGGGATACTCGGCCACTGCGGGGGATGAAAAGTACCATCGGTCCAAGCTAGCAATTCTGCCTTGCTTAGGAGAAGACGGTCCCTATAGGGGGAGAACAGACGTCAATCGGTATTAAGAGGTAAGAACTCTGTCGGGGATGTCAGATGAAACATGGTTTCTGACTCAGTTGGTCCTCTATTCAGATGCTCTAGTTTTAGAAGGAGTACTTTGATTCTGCACTTTGAGGTTCAATCACCTTTGGAGAAGCGATCGATGTTCTTTCGATGTTCAACAGTCAAAAGAAATTGCCATCTTTATTTTAAAAGCAGAAAAATTTCGACAAGTAAATTCATTTTTGTTTTATTTCAAGAATCGTTGATCATGTTAAAAATGTCATTCTGTAAAGCTAAAACAAATAAGAATTGCAAACAAAAGCACTAGGGCTCAAATTTTATTGATAGGATGGAAATCAGCCAGGCGCGTGATCCCATAGAGTATTTACAAAGTTTAGAAAATGGTAATTTAAAGGGAAAATGGGCTACATTGAAACATAACGACCGTTATCCTTCTACCAACTTTGAATTCTGGACATCCTGAGCTTCTGTCGAAGATGACCTTGACTGGAGTTTTCTTGATGGATGGCATTACTGCTGGGGAATTTACCCGTGTTGGATGTAGTTACTTGCCATTAATCCCTAACTTTTTCCTGGATTGTACTTTGAGATTTCCAATACATCGGGATGATATTTTTTTGCTTATGTCTCTAATTTTTGCCTGGACTGCCCTTTCGGGTTTTCAATCCACTGAGATATTTTTTTTTGTTTAGGCGAAGTATTTCTTAACTACATCAATATTCGTGGGGTAGGTAAATTCTTCTCCATCCATGGTTGCGAGTCTCAAGGCACCGTCTGAGAAGGCTTTCTTGACCACATAGGGACCGTCATAGTTCGAAGTCCATTTGCCCCGAGAATCAGTGAGAAATGATTGTATCTTATTGAGCACAAGGTCTCCTTTTTGGAAGACACGAGGTCGGACCTTTTTGTCGAACGCTTTCTTCATTCTTTGCTGATACGGCTGACCGTGACATAGAGTCGTTATTTGCTTTTCTTCGATCGGATTCAGTTCATCATGCCGGCTTTGACACCATTCAGCCTCTGTTAGCTTAGCTTCCATCAATACCCTGATTGATGGGATCTCTACTTCTATGGGGAGCACTGCCTCCATGCCATATGCTAGAGAGAGGGGGTACCCCTGTTGAAGTGCGGACAGATGTGCGATAACCGTGAAGAGCAAAGGGTAGCATCTCGTGCCAGTCTTTGTAGGTTACAACCATCTTTTGAACAATCTTCTTGATATTCTTGTTAGCCGCTTATACCGCTCCGTTCATCTTAGGTCGGTAGGGGGATGAGTTATGGTGTTCGATCTTGAACTCAGCACACAACTCTTTCATCATCTTATTGTTCAAGTTAGATCCATTATCAGAAATGATCTGGCTCAGAACACCATAACGGCAGATGAAATTATTTTTGATAAATCAGACCACCACTTGTCAGGTTACATTGGCGTATGACGCTGCTTCGACCCATTTGGTGAAGTAATCAATGGCTACCAGGATGAACCGATTTTCGTTTGAAGCCTTTGGTTTAATCATGCCAATCACGTCGATTCCCCGTATGGAAAAAGGCCATGGAGAAGAAAGAAATTTGAGATGTGTTGGCAGGACATGATTTTGTCTGAGAATATCTGACACTTATGACATCTCCTCGTGTATTTATAGCAATTGGATTCCATTGTCAACCAATAATATCCTGCTCTCATAATTTTTCTCACCATTGTGTGTCCGTTGGCATGAGTGCCAAAGGATCCTTCGTGAATTTCTTTTATCAGCCTGTTTGCTTCTGGTATGTCTAGGCATCAGAGCAAGACCATGTCAAAGTTTTTCTTATAGAGTATATAACCGCTTAGGAAAAAGCTGCCAGCCAGTCTCCTGGGAGTCTTTCTGTCTTTCCTGGATGCCCCAAGTGGATACTCTTGTTTCTGAAGGAAGCATTTGATATCGTGATACCAAGGTTTGTCGTCTATGACTGCTTCGATCGTGACAATGTACGCGGGCCATTCTAGGCGCATTATGTCAATCTTAGGTATGTCGTTCCATTGACCTACATTGATCATGGAAGAGAGAGTGGCTAATGCATCAACCATGTGATTCTCTTCATGAGGGATATGATGAAACTCGATTCTGTTAAAGAATGGTAACAACCTCCTCGCGTAATCTTTGTAAGGAATCAGTCCTGATTGGTATGTGTTCCAATCTCCTTTGATTTGATTCATAATCAGGGCTGAGTCTCCATACAAATCCAAGTTCTTAACCCTTAAGTCGATCGCTTCTTCGAGACCCATGATACAAGCTTCGTATTCGACCTTATTTTTTTTACATTTGAATGTTAATCTGGCAGTGAAAGGAATGTGGGTATCCTGAGGTGTTATGATGATTGCCCCAATTCTGTTTCCATAATTGTTGACAGCTCCGTCAAAGATTAGTCCCCATTGGGAACCTGGTTATGGCCCTTCACTGGGTAGTGGTTCATCACAATCTTTCATTTTCAGATACATGACATCTTCGTCTGGGAAGTCAAATCCGACTGATCCTTGATCATCAATCAGTTGATGAGCCAAATGATCAGCTAAAATACTCCCTTTGACGACTTTCTGAGCATGGTATTCTATGTCATATTCTGAAACAACATCTGCCAATGGGCGATCCTTCCCGTGAGAGCAAGCTTTTCAAAAACGTACTTGATTGGATCCATTTCGGAGATCAACCAAGTAGTGTGGCAAATCATGTACTGGCGAAGATGTTTGGCTGCCCAAGCCAGAGCACAACAAGTTTTCTCAAGCATAGTATACCGAGTTTCACAGTCGGTAAACTTCTTGCTTAGATAGTAGATGGAGGACTCTTTTCTTTTTGTTTCGTCTTGTTGGCCAAGTACACAACCCATTGAGTCTTCCAAGACTGTTAGATAGATGATCAGCGGTCTCCCCTCCACTGGAGGTGATAGAATCGGTGGATTCAACAAATACTCCTTGATGCTGTCGAAGGCGGTTTGGCAGTCTTCTGTCCATACGTAGTCCTGATTCTTTTTGAGTAATTTAAAGATTGGCTCACATGTCGCGGTCATGAGGAATATGAATCTGGAAATGTAATTCAAACGTCCCAGAAATCCTCTGACTTGTTTCTCAGTCTTTGGAGAAGGAATTTGTTGAATGGCCTTGACTTTGTCAGGATCAACCTCAATTCCCTTTTGGCTGACGACGAACCCTAACAGTTTCCTTGAACAGACACCGAACGTACATTTGTTAGGATTCAAGCGGAGTTTGTACTTTCTCAGACGATCAAATAGTTTTGACAGGTGGGTCACATGATCCTCTTTTGATTTAGATTTGGCAATGATATCATCGACATATACTTCTATTTCTTTGTGCATTATGTCGTGGAACAGAGTCATCATGGCCCTTTGATAGGTTGCCCCGACGTTCTTCAAACCGAATGGTATTACCTTGTAATAAAAGGTGCCCCGTGGGGTGATGAATGAAGATTTCTCCATGTCTTCCGGCGCCATTTTTATCTGATTATAGCAAGAGAATCTATCCATGAAGGAGAAGACTTTGAATTTTGCTGTACTGTCTACCAGCATGTCTATGTGTGGTAAGGGAAAGTCATCCTTTGGACTAGCTTTGTTCAGATCCCTGTAGTCTACACACATTCGGTCCTTTCCGTCCTTTTTTGGAACTGGTACTATGTTGGCTAACCATTGAGGATATTCTAAGGTGGAGAGGAAACCAGCGTCAATCTATTTCTGTACTTCCTCTTTGATTTTGATGGCCATGTCTGGGTGAGTTCGTCTCAGTCTTTGCTTTATCGGCAGACATTCTGGTCGTAACGATAGATGATGTTCCACGATACTGGTATCCAACCCTGGCATATCCTGATAGGACCAAGCGAATACATCAGGAAACTCTTTGAGAAGTCTTATCAAATCTTCTTTGATAGTCGGACAGAGCAATGCCCCAATCTTGACTTCTTTTCTCTCTTCTTATGAACCCGAGTTTACTGTTTCCAACGGATCCTTATGAGGTTCAATGGACCTTTCCTCTTGTATGAGTAATCGGGAGATCTCTTCTGGAATTTCTTCATCTTCTTCTTCTTCAGCCTCAAATACCGGGAATTCAAAGTTGGGAGAAGGCATTGGATCATATGTTTCAACGGGGTTTAAAACAAGCAATCTGCATGATGTGATGATTTGTTTTTAGGAGAGATGGAGAGAAATGCAAGAGTGTGTGCAGTGTATTCTCTAAAAAATGCTTGTTTTTATTGTGGAGTTTGTTTTTTAGGATTACCATTTTCTTGAGAAAGCGAAAAGTGAAAACAGCAATAAATGCGGAAATTACAGAATGAAGTTTATTTATGATTTAGTCGATTCTTGAAATTACAGCCCTATAAAACAAAACTCTGTCCCTTTGGGCAAAGCGAAGGGGGACATTTACAGAAAGTAAGCCCTATAAAGACATCCGTTTCACCTAGGCAGGGTGAAAGGTTAAAATAAAGACGACAATTATTTAGACCTATGGACGACTTTCGAGACATCGACAACAACCCATTGGCGACGAACTCCTCAATGAATCACAAAGTCTGGTACCTTCTTTCTTTGTTTGTCTTCAGAAATGACGCTGATTTCTGGTGGAGCAGGATCGTTGGAGTCTTCCTCCCAAGCAGAGTTGTCGTAGATGAACTCTTCTATTGTATCTTACGCAGTGTTTTCATTCTCAGGTGGATCTCCCCATCCAGTAGCCTGGATATCTTCGAGCCTGATGCAAGAACTTTTAGGAGCGATGTACTTGACCAAGTACTCGCACTTACCACTCGGCTGTCCTAAGGTATCCTATAGTTTGGTGGGGATAGATGAGTCATATTTCTCGATGACGTTGACCTCGGGAAAAGTGTAGTTGATAAACTCTTGTCCTGCAATCTTTGTAGATCATCGTTGTGCTAGATATCTTCAGAATGTCCTGAGTAATGATCCCATAAATTGGTGGGGACGCAGGTATTTTTTTCAATGATGCTCAGCAGATATGCATCGTTGGGCTGACTCTTTTTCCCCAAGACTTCTGGGTACGGCTGCCAGATAGGCAAGTCATCCATTGGGTCATAATAGTCATAGTCGAAGTTGTCTTTCATCAGAGTGTCCTCCTCTAATGAGTTTGGTGGAGCACGACATCCTTCAGGATCACAATCTTTGTACTTCATCTTGACGTCTGATCTTGGTATATATCTCGGACTCTGCGTGGGATAGCAAAATGGAGTATGCGTTTCTCCCTGAGATATATAACCGTCCTCGTTGAGATAGGACTTCCACTCTTCATCCGTATCTGAGGAGTCACAATCATTGATGATGTGTACTTCTTGAGACACTGGGTGGAGGAAGCCTCCACTGTGGAAGAAATCCTGAATGGGATGAAAACTTTCAGCGTTAGTAGCAGTCTGAGTATAGGTTGAGGAAAAACCAAGACCTTTCTTTGTCTTGTTATCAGTAGGAATGACAAGTTGTCCCCATCCTTTTGTGTTGTTATTCTCGATCACTTTGAGAGCATCTTTGTACGAGGAAATCGATGTTCCTTTCTTTGATCGATCCTCATTGCTCACCGAAAGTGCTTGGACCTGAGTTCCAACAACCTCCTCGGGTTCTACACAGGAAAATGATGATAAGTTGCTTACAATTAAGGTCTGCTCTCCACAGACTGTGAGTAGCTTGTCATTTTTGACGAACTTCAGCTTCTGGTGAAGTGTCGAAGTAACTGTCCCAGCTTCGTGTATCCAAGGCCTTCCTAATAAACAGCTGTAGGCTGCCCGGATGTCCATGACCTGGAAAGTGACTTGGAAAGTGTGAGGATCGATAGTTATAGGAAGACCGACTTCGCTGATAACTATTTTTCTGAATTCGTCAAAGACTTTGACGATGACCTCGCTGCCTCTCATCGGAGCTCCTTGAAATGAGAGTCGCATCAGAGTTGATTTTGGCATAACATTCAGAGCTGATCCTGTGTCTACCAGTACGCTGGCTAGAGCATCGTCCTGGCAGTTGACTGTAATGTTAAGTGCCATGTTATGATTTTTTCCTCCTTCTGGCAGTTCTTCATCACTGAATCCTAAATTGTTGCAGGAAGTGATGTTGGAGATGATGCTATCGAATTGTCTTATTGTTACATCTTGTTCCACAAAGGTCTGCTCTAAGACTTTCTGCAGAGCTTCCCTGTGAGCCTCGGAACTGAGTAATAGAGATAGCACAGAGATTCTCGAAGGAGTTTGCAATAGTTGGTCTACAATGTTGTACTCGCTTTTCTAGATGAGCTTCAGCATCTCATCGTTGTTCTTTGAACGGTCGGGATTACTGGATTGCCCAGTTGGTTGATTTGGAACTTCTGTTTGAGGTTCCTTTTCTTTGGTGGGTTCCCCAACTCCTCTGTTGAAGATCTGGCCGCTCTGTGTTACTCGACTGATGTCGAAAAAGTTTACGATGGAGGGTAATGGAATTTCCTTTCCATTCTCGATTGTTGTTGCACCGTACATGTAAGGGATATCCTTATCAGATTTGTACGGTATTATTCTTGGCAGATAGATAACCACATGAGCCTTTTGATTTTTCTGACTATCGTAGGCAGCCTCAATTGGTTCGAGGTTGAGAATCTTTCTACTATCAAGAGGAACTCTTTATTCATGGAGTAGAGGGATTATGGCGCATACGTCTTTGGTCATTTCATGATTAGAGATTATAACAACGTCTTTGCTTTGACCAGGAAGATAGTCTTGCATTACGTTGATCAAACCAAAACTTGAACATGGTCGAATCTCCTTTCGGTCCAACTGTTTTTGAAGAGCTAACTGCAAAAGGTAGCATCCTTGGTTGTTTTCTGAGCTAATTATACAGCGTTCATAGTTATGTGGTGGCACCTGGCCACGCCCGCTTTGTATGCAGTGCAACCTTACTAGATCTATTTCCATCGAGCGAACATCCTGACTCTAATGTCGAGTAGGATTCCCGCTAGCCATACTGATCTGTTGTGTAGCTTCATCCAAGTAAATTGGAAGCCACCAGTGTTCCAACAAGTGTTGAAGTGTTCTTTGAACAAGCGCACATCCTTGGTCGTCTTCACAACACACTTTACATTCCTAATAACCATGTGAAGCCAGAAAATCGAGCCTGAATTGCTTAGCATGTAATTCTACCAGACTGGTATTCATCAAGTGAATATCAAAGATTTGAATCATATTAACTTGATGGCTACATCTATCATGGTAATCCTGGATCCATCCGAGATCCATCTGACGCTGGAGGGCCTCTTGTACAAAAGAGCATCCCTGAATGTTTATTGAGCAGATCGGACAGGAATTGTAATCGTGCCTTGGCGGATCATGATATTGACTTTGCCTTGAGTGCATTGACCCCAAGTTGACATTCATTGCCAGAATGTTGTGGTTCTGGACAATGTTGGGATTTGCGTGAGTCATATTGACCTCACGGATTCGATGATATTGGATCCATCCGAGATCCATCTGTTCTTATAGAGCTGATTGCACTACGGAACATCCTTGGTTATCCTTTGAACAAATATCACATTGGTGATAATTGTGAGACGGTACATGACCGTACCTGCTCTATCTGCAATCCATCTTGACCAGATTGGTTCCTAATAGGAGTACATCGTGAATTTGATAACTGCGGTTAACCTCTTCCTCTATCAAATTTATTGTCGTCTTCTCATGTTGAGGCAACGGGTTCGTCTGAACATTTGGATTTGTATCTTTGAAAGATAAGACCCCGTTCCTGACAAGCTTCTGTATGTTGGATTTGAAGCTGAGATAGTTTTCTATGTTGTGCCCCGGTCCTCTTTGATGATAAGGGCAAGTTTGGTCCGCTTTAAACCAAAATACAGATTTTCCAGTACTGTAAGAGGAGACCTGGTTTGGACGTGCCCCTTAACCAGTAGTAGTGGAAACAGTTCTATGTAAAACATTGGTATAGGGTCAAACCCTGGTGTTCGAGTCGTACGGTTATTGTTGTACTGTGGACGAACCTGCTGAAGAGGCTGTTGTGCACTTTGCTGTTATTGTTGTTGATTCGGTTTGCTCTGAGCAACCTAAGGTTGATACAATGGAACCGGCGTTGGGTTGATAACAGGAGTTACTGCTGCTACTGGTTGATACTTTCGCCTTTGCTTTCCGAGAGAGATATTACTAATATCTTGCTCTTTTTTCTTAGGGAAAGCACCACCGTATCTTTTAGTACTGCTTGATGATCCTGTATCTTTGACCAATCGTCCTTCTCAGACTACTTCCTTAAGGTGTACCCCCATGTTCACCATCTCAGCGAAGTCACTGGGCGCACTGCGACCATTCGGTCGTAGTAAAATGAGCTTAAGGTTTTCAAGAAGATCTTTGTCATCTCTTTTTCCTCAAGAGGGGGACAAATCTGGGCGGCAATTTCACGCCATCTCTGAGAATATTCCTTAAAGGTTTCCTTGTCCTTCTGCGACATTGCTCTAAGTTGATCTCTATCTGGTGCCATGTCCAAGTTATACTTATACTGCTAAACGAAGGCAGTGCCAAGATATTTGAAAGTAACGATCTTGGTGTGGTTTAAACCCATGTACCATTTGAGTGCGGCACCGGTTAAACTATCTTGGAAATAGTGGATCAGTAGCTGTTGATTCTCAGTCTGAGTTGACATCTTTCGAGCGTACATCACCAAATGACTTTGAGGGCAAGAGTTACCCTTGTATTTTTCAAAGTCCGGCACCTTGAATTTGTGCGGTATTTTCACATTAGGGACCAGACAAAGGTCTTCGGCGTCCTTTCCAAATAAATCTTGGTCGCGAATGGCATGCAGTTCCTTCTGCATCTCCAGGAATTGTTCCTGGAACTCATTCATTCTTTCGTACATGTTTTCCTTTCCACCAGAGATTACTTTTGGAATCTGTCCTTTCGGGACAGTGTGTACCACGGGTTGTGGTATGGACATTATGGCGGTGACTCTTGGTGCTTCCATACCCCGAAGTTTGTAACCTTCAAGAGTTGCTATCATCACTCTTGCGTCTTCGCTTTCCCGAAGTTTGTAACCTTCAGGCCCAGCGGTTCCTGCTACAGTTTCCAGATCTTCCATGACCGGCGAAATATATCCTTTAGGGATAAAGTTGATAGGCATGCCCCAGGGATGATCTTTAGGCATGTTGTACCCAGGATCATACGTCTCCACTATTGGCGTAGATGTGATCTCCGAGATCACGGTCCTTTGTTGTTGCCTCTGAGATGTTGCTAGAGATTGCATGTCACTGTGAAGTTTACTCAAATCTTCCTTCAGAGTGTCGATTTCTTCTCTCAGCTCCCTGTTCTCTTCCTCAAGATCGTCCATTTTATTTTGTCGACTGGCCCGAGTATTGTACAAATGAGACAGTTTGACTCTCTAGAATCGAGACGTAGACGTGAGATTCGAAGGTAAGAAGAATGCGTTACGTGAGAATGATGAATGCAATTCTATATTTTTATATATATATATTTTTTTTTTTTGTTTTTTGCTTTAATAAAAAAGAAACTTCAACAAATAGATTACAAATTTCATACAATGGAGAGAACCCGTTTTTATTGAATTTGAAAGATTGCAGAAATGGAAATAAAGTATTTTACAAAGTGATGTAAAAGGAAATGTCTAAGTTCATGGATCCTGAGTCCTTTCTGAAGAGAGCTCATTTGCTGGTTCCGGTACTTTCCTTTTCTTTGACCGGGGCTCTTGAGTCGTTGTTGGGTTATCAGTCCTTTGCCAAGTGAAAGGAGCGAGCAAATTTCTTCGGTCTTCCTGACTTTCTACAACATATTGCTCTAATATCTTAATCAAAGCGTCCTTTTCTTTTAACAGTTGTTGAATTTTGGTACACTCCACATTGAGAATACGGTACTTGTTCTTCCAAGATTTCTTTTCCCGTTGAACTTTGTTGAGAGTGACCTGAAGCTTTTCCGCATCAGACATAAAATAAAGGATAGATTCCTTTAGCGGAAGAACTTCTTGACGAGGGTAAGGCATCCTCAGTTTAAGGGCTCTAGTTTGTACCCAGTGGAAATAAGGTTCCACAGAGACACAGTCTGGTTTTCCAAGAGACTATCTTCCTTTCCTGTGAACATGTTTCCAGGCATGCACTATTTCTGTCTTTAGTGCGCTGTCATTTTCTCCTTCCTTGAAGAAAAGATCTTCCAGATGGACATTACGTGGGATATGTCTCATCGGGTATCCAAGTTGACGACGAACTAAAATTGGATAATAGTTGATTCCTCATTTAGTTCCTATGAGGGGTACATTAGGGAAGTTTCTACAACGGTCGATGATTCTTATCCCGTCATAGATCCGATTATACCAATCTATGTCAGAGTTGGTAAGAGACATGATTCTCTGTGACCAACGTAGAGTACTCTTATGATCCCAAAATGCAGCAGACTTAGGTAAATGAGAAGTGAACCACTTGTAAAGCAAGGGTACACAGCAGGTGATCATTCCTCTGCTGTACAAATTCCTTAAGTGTACAGAATGATAAGCATCTGCGAGCAAGGTTGGTACGGGGTTTCCAATCAGAAATATCGTAATGGCATTGATATCAACGAAGTTATCAATGTTGGGAAAAAGGAAAAGCCCGTATGTGAGTAGAACAAAGATATCTTTTAAAGCAGTAACATTTCCTATACTGGCAAAGTACAGGGCTTTCTCTACCAGAAACTTGGCCGGTAAACCTTGGATTCCATCCTTAGTGGTCATGTGAGTCCTAACTTCTGACTCGTCAAAATAGATTGCTCTTGCAATGGTTTGATCCTTTGGAATTTCTTCCAGTCCAGAAAAGGGAGCCTGGTCAGTGATGGGTAAATCAGTCAGGTGAGAGTACTCCTCTAGCGTCGGTGCTAGTTGATAATCTGGGAATGTGAAACAGTGATAAACTGGATCATTAAACTGAATTAGTGTGGACAGGATTTCTTCAACTACATGGACCCTTAATAGAGACAACAGTCCTCCGTACTTAGCTCTGAAAGCATCAGGGTAGGTGATCATCCTCGCCAGCCCTTTTAAATCCTCTAGTTTCGGAGTCTTGAAGGCGTACTTGTGCGTCTTCCTTCTACCGAAATCCATAACGCAATCCTTTTCTCTCTGATATTTGCAATCATTGTTTTAGCTTAATTTTGAAAAAGAGAGACTAGAAATGAAGATTTTTCTTTGTTTAAGAGTTTTTTAAATGAATGCATGAATGCAGCACACAAAAACATAGAAAAAACATGGGTTCAAAGGTTCAGCGTCACGAGCATGGAGTCATGGCTCTACCCATCCCCAAAGGTTGTACTATGGTGAATTTTTGTACCTGTACTCAAAATCATTGACCCCCCCCCCCGGGATAACAACAGCAAGCTGGTTCACCCGAGTGAACTGTAGCATCTTAGGGTAATCTCAATTGAGTGTAGTATCGTGTGACAATTATTTATGATAACTACCACACTACTAAATAGCCATATGGTTACTGTCTACTAAATCCTCAGTTTCATGGATACCACAATCGAACAATCTGCTTTCACAACCGAAGTCGTTAGACATTGAATCCGCAAAGGGTATCTCCACTGATTTGATGCTCTACCGGGACAGCTTATTCGGGATTCACTCCCTGTAAGACCGCCCGTTTATGCCATCACCTATCTTAGGTATCACTCAAACTTTCCACATGCGACATCACTTGCATTCCCATTAGCAGAAAAATAAACACGGATATCAAGTAGGAAAAGCGATATATATATATATATATATATATATATATATATATATTCATTCCTAAAACTAACATCCTAGACCTCTTAGGAATTCTAGTCTATAATCCTATACAAACAAAATGACTCCCCAGCAGAGTCGCAATTTTATCCGTAGCTTGCGATTTTTGTCTGTGACGCGACCACCTTATCGCACGGAATGGTTTCCTCCTCTTGAGGAGGAATGGGGCTACTTTCAGATTTCTTATTTATCCTGTGAAGCTGGAAGGGAAAGTGAAGATATCTAAAACTAACCTTGCACACAATTGTTTAACTGAACGAACGCCTAGAGAGATTCAGGGAGTTCGGGGTCAGGTTACACAATGGGGAGTTGTCAATTACCCATCCTATATGTGGTTATCCACATGTTATTAGCATTAGGTTCTGCTTTATACTTAATGGTGTTTATCTGGGAATGGGTTAGGAAAAGTTTTAGATAGAGAGTGACTTTTTGATGATTTTGGTGAGGTACTGGACCTCAGTTTTGATTGGTATGAAGGTACTGGACCTAGAGTTTTTATTTGGTATGCTCGCTAATATTTCGCAATCTTATGCCTACGTATTCCTGTTTAAAGAAACAGGGAAATCAGAGCAATCGTAGTTCCTTCTATTCTATTGGAGGAAAAAGATGTTTTGCTGTCTTGTTCAAAGCCCAAGATTGAAGCTAAAAGGTTGAGTATTTATGTCTTGTTCAAAGCCCGAGATTGAAGCTAAAGGTTTGACTGAGAGAGAATTTGTCATCTCTAAAGGGAGACATCTTTGTCTGTTTATCACAATTGTTGGATGGCTATTTATAAAGGAGAATTACTTTAATTGGGATATATGAATCCAGCAATGCCATAATTTCCTTTATAGGGATTTATCCTGAAGGAGAAAACTTTAACTCAGTGTAGAGCAATGCCATTTTTCCGTAGGAACCTTTCATGCTAAGAGAGGGACAGTGGCATCGATGTAAACAATCTAGAGGCTTGCCGCTTACAACTGTTAGATGAAAGAGGAGTTTTACCAGGATAAGAGGTGTACTACAGCTCGGATGTTTGAATTAACAAGTGTGCCACTTATAGCAGTTATCTGGGATTAAGGTTAGTTTTGATTTTCTGCTTTGATGTGTGATAACACAGAAAAATGTCTTCCTACAGAGAGATTTTGATTTCCTCTGAGGGGATGGTGGTTTTTATATGTGCCTTGATCAAAGCCCAAGGTTGAAGCTAAGAGATTGATTGACTCCACTGGGGAAGTCCTTATACAAAGCCTAAGAGGAGGCTGGAAAAGGCTGACTCAATAAGAGAGTGTTTATATGTCTTGTACAAAGCCCAAGATTGAGGCTAAAAAAGAGAGACTGGCTCTTTGGGGGTATCATTATACAAAGCCTAAGAGGAGGCTAAAGTTTGACTTTCCAGGGAAATGTTTTGTCTGTCTTGTACCAAGCCCAAGACGGAGGCTAAAAGTGGTTTTGACTCTGATTAAGAGATTAGTCCACAAAGCCTAAAAGAAGGCTAGGAGAAATTGACTCCGCAGGGGAGGTACTGACGCAGAGTGTAAGAGGAATTTTGACTTTGCTGGAGAAGGTTTATATATGTCTTGTACAAGGCCCAAGATTGAGGCAAAAAGGGGAAACTGATTTTTTGGAAAAATCTTTATCTGTCTTGTACAAAGCCCAAGATTGAGGCTAAAAGAGGCTTTACTCAACAAGAGAGTGCTTTTGTTTTAAACCATTGACTCAACAAGAGAGTGTGGAAAGGTGATTGACTCAACAAGAGAGTCTGAAAAGGTTCACTCAGCTGGGGAAAATCATTGTACAAAGTCCAAGAGGAGGCTGGCTTCTGCTGAGGATTATTGAGATCCAGAGGCAGGTCCAAAATGGGGAATCAACTCTTGCTGGGGGTTTATAGAAGAGTTGAGGTATCAGATACCTTGATGCTCTGATGATAAACTGACCCTGGCTAGGGAAGTTTAGGATAAAAGACGGAGTTTTAGAACTCACGGGTTTCGACTCTACTGGGGATTGATCAAATGACCAGTGTTTTTCCCGTCTTTATAAGGAACTTAAGAATTTCTTTGAGATCCAAGAGGAGATTAGACTATCCAGGTCTACTGGTATGCAAGAGTGTATCTTTGTATAATGCCCAAGAGGAGGCAGAAAGACTTAAGGGATGAGTATCAACCCTAAATTGTCCAAAGGTTTTGACACTGGAAAGACGTCTCTAACAAAGGATGACTAAGTTATGTCTTATACCTTTAAGAGGTCCTCAGGGTCCTTGTATTAAGCCCAAGAGAAGGCATGAGAACTTCTAAGAAGTCGGAGGGTCCTTGTACAATGCCTAAGAGGAGGCGGGGATGCTATTAGGAAGCCCGTGGGTCCCAAACCTAAGAAAAGTTCAAGAAAGGTTTCACCGAGAATAATTCCTTTAGTGAACAGTTCTATGGTTTGAAGAAATTCAAGAGAGGTTTCACCGAGAATAATTCCTCTCTGGGGGATTGAATTTCTTTGACAATTCCTAATAGTGACAGTATGAGAAAAGTTTCACCGAGAATAATGCCTTTCTCTTTGTTCCATATTGTTTAAGCCCAAGAGAAGGCAAGACTGTATCTGGAAATCCTAGGGGGATCTAGTTTTGACTGTATTTAAGAGTGACCAACTGGCTTTACCTAGTTCTAGACCTAGTTGTCGGGGAAAACTCTAAGCAGATATACTAGTATATATACAGTTGATATATGACAAGTATTTAAAAGGATATGAAAAAAGGACTTACAGGTGAGCAAGCTTCTAGCAATACAGTTATATATATATTTGACATGTATTTAAAAGAATGAAAGAAGGACTTACAGGTGAGCAAGCTTCCAGCAATACAATTATATATATAAAAGCAGGTAAAAGAAAGCTGATAAAAACTTACAGGTGAGCAAGCTTCCATAGTTGTATTGTTAGTTGTTCAAGAAATTAAAGAAAGTTTTGATATCAACTATGGATTTGAACCTAAATCAAAAGGAAGGTGTTTTTGAAAAGAAGATTGGGGCTTATACTCAAGGAGAGGCCCAGATGAAAAATAGTAATCATACCGTCATTTTGTAAACTGTATTGGGGATTACACAATGACCGAGGCCCAAAAAGGTTTTCTGTTCAGAGGGATGGGTCTTACAACTCAAGGAGAGACCCAGAGGTTTTTTGTTTAAAAAGGCGACGACCGCGCCGAGATTTTAAAATTGCAGTGGGTCTTATACAATGACTGAGGCCCAAATTAGTTTGGTTTTCAAAAGGGGTTGGGTCTTACACTCTATTAGAGGCCCAAAAGTGTTTGAAAAGATTTGTTAGGGTGATAATGATCAAAACCCTAATTTTTGTTTTTTTAATGTATTTTAATTGAATAAAAATTCAATTAAAATAATCAAACATGTGAAAAAAGGTTGTGATCTTGGATTTATATTTGGAAAATCATATTTCATTCATGGCATGATTTAAAAATCATTTGAATTTTGTAAAACCAAGAGAAAGAAATATTTTTAATGTTTAAAAACAAATAAAAATATAATTCTTTACAAAAATACCAAATATATGAAATAAATAAAATTTTTGTGAAATTTTCATGGGATAAAATATTTTAACATTTTTGGGAATTTTCAAAAAAAGAACTAATCAAAAACAATTAAAATTGAGAGAGAAATTAATTTTTCAATTAATTAACAAAAACATGAAAATATTGAAAAATAGCAAAAATGAGAGAGGTAGCAAAAAAGGTCTGGGTGGGGTTTGAAACCACGACCTCATACACAAACACACATGCGCGCTACCACTGGGGTGGTGATACATCCGTGTATCAAAACCACCTCATAAATACATAAGGCATGCCTTGTTTCTAGGCCTGGGCAAGGCAAGGCAAGGCAAGCTTTTGGGCAATTTACGTGAAGCCTCTAACTTTCTCATTTCTCCATGGATTGGGACAAATTTTAGGTGTATCTGACCTAGAATTTCATGAGGAATCCAATGGTACCCTTGGAATTTTCAGAAAATGTTTCCTCCTTAAAATTCGATAGTGATTTCAAAATCGACCTATTTTTGCATGTTCTATGCTATCTCATGGTACAGGAAAGAATTGCGTGATAATTTAGTTCAAACACAACATATATAACATGTATGAGATGTGTATGATTAGTGGACATCAAAGGAATGCATAATTCAAGGAGTTCAAGTTGTCATGCACTTACCTCTTGGAGCTTTTTGTGTTATCTGCCAAGTTCCTTGTGCCAGAAGTAATTTGATGCTTTGGACACTCTCAATTGATCCCTTAGAAGCTTTTAGAATGATTAGAACCAGCCGGAATCCTCAGGAACAAGTTTTAGCTCTTTCTTGCAAAAGTGGCAAAAGTGACCAATATGGCAACTCTCTCAACTGGTGTTCTAGATGAGGGGAACCATTTGGGACAGTTTGAGGATGATATTTAAAGTGTGTTTGAGGCCTGGTTTGGTTTTTGAAGTGACTGAATCAAGACATGGCTTGAAAAATGCAAAAAAGTCAATTTTTGAGGTTTTGGAGGTTGACTTTGTGATTTTGGTGTTTCAGGTCACATGTGAGTGTTTGAACAGCTTAGATACGACATATTAGAGGTGTTTGGATCATGAGTTGTGGTGGAATTGCTCTCTAACTCAAAAAATCGGAGATACCTTGCAAAAGAAGGCATTTTGGCCTAAAGAAAGAGATTTTGAGGAAATCAAGTGTTGTAGTGCTTTGGTGTACTCAAACTGAGCACAAATGAGCTCTATTTATAGTATAGCAAGTTTGTTTTGCAAGCAATAGTGAATGGCAACTGCAGCAGGCCTTTGGCCAATGTTGAGCAAAAGGAATCTCAAGTCTCCTCTAGCCATTGACTTGAGGTTAGGGCACAGGCCTATGGTTCTTTGATTCAGTGCTGATTCTTGACTCATTCAATTAGGAATTTGTCAGTCCGTGCCACCTTGGTGTATCCATTAAATGCATTGCAACAAAATTTGAGTCTTGGCACCTTTTTAGCCTTTTTAGGTTTGTTATGGCTAATGTAGATTCTTGGACTTTGGAGGCTTGGGGATCATATCATTCCCTTCTTGTTTTATCCTCAGATGTGTCCAAATTGATGACAAGGCTTGGATTTATCAGATTTGGACAAATCGAACAAAATGCACAAATTCTGCCTTGTAAAAACCAGTTCATGATGCCATGTTCCAAGGGCTCTATCTCCCTGCTCAAATGGAATTTGGAGATGATCTGGTACTTGTTGGAAAGCCCTCATGACATATTTCAACTTTTATGTTCACCCCTAGACCTGGTTTAACTTGGATCAAGGTGAAAAATGTCCCTACATTTTGGAAAAAGTAAGGCAGATTCTGAATTTTGTTGAAAATTTCACCAAGTGTTGGAAAAGTGTCATTTTCATGTTTTTTTGCCATTTTGATCATTCCATAACTCAAAATCCATAAGGAATTAGAGTTGGAGGTAGTTTAAGCTTTTGTAGAGTGTAGCAAGACCTAGAAATCCAGCTTTGAATCACCCAAAATGGTTGCTTGTATCTCAAGTTATGATCCTTGGAAGTTGGTACCAAAATCACTTTTATTCCATAACTTAAAAAAAATTTGGTTTCTCAAGGTTGCCCCTTTTGCAAGAAACCTCACTTTTCTTGATTTTCTTAATGAATGATGATTAATACCACACATTAACATTATTTTTGACTTAGGGGAACCATATTTGTGAAAAATTCCAAAAAGTCAAACTTGATTTTGTGCACTGTTGACTTTTTTATCGGATGAAATCCAAACTGTGCGATCCTTTGTGAAATCAAGTCCTTAACCTAAATAAAACCTAATGGATGGACTCCATAGGTGATATAGGGTGTATTGAATCATGTCCTAAGGTTTGGGAGCATGTCTTGGTCAAAAGTCAAAGGTACAGTTGACTTTTTCCTCAAAACCCTAATTGTGGTCCAAATGAAATTGAAACTTGTGAATCAAGCTTCTTGGATTAATCCATTGTTGCAAAGGGATCAATGTGGCGTATTCAAGGCCCTCAAATCATGTCTTGAGGTCTTGGCTCATGCTTTGTCCCAAAAGTCAACTTAGAGGTGAATTAGGTCAAGAAACCCTAATTCCTGAGTTTTGGTAAATGCATCCCCTGAGGTTAAATTAACTTGATTATTGGGTCCATGAGGTCCCTTGGAGTATCTTGGGTTATGCTTTGAAGCATTGGCTCATGCCCAGAGGAAAAATTCCATCTGGAGGCCTTATTCGATCAAAACCCTAATTTGATGACACTGGCGATCTTGAGACTTAATCCACTTGGAATGTTGCAACCTTATGCTTGATTCTTGATGTGGGAGTCCTCTTGATCCTTTATAGGTGTTTGAGATGTTAGACAAGTTAAAGATCATGTCATTTCTTGATTGATCCTTTGCCTAAGTGCTCTGAGAGGACTCAAAACCCTAATTCTTGATTGTAGTGAATGCTCAACCATCTTTGAGGATATTGATGAGGTATGAAAGTACATCCATATTGTGATGATGATTTGCATAATGATGGGAAATCGTGGTGGTCAAAATTTGGGGTATGACACCCCTAAATATGCAAAATCAATTTGAGTACCCATTATGCCGAAACCTTAAGCTTAGTTTTTAAAGTAATCCCTAAGTAGTTTATTTAAGCAATCAGCAGCATCCTAAGCACACGCTAAGTAAGAAGTCATTGCAAATAAGTGTATGATCTATGGTTCAAAATGAGAAATTAAGAAGAAAAAAATAAAGGAATAATAAGATACGTTCCTTCTAAGTTAGGTGGTCCTTACCCGGTCACTTAGCCCAATGGTACAAACTCTTTAAGTTCAGTTGATGCTTAAGCATATTTGCCAAGAAAAATGAAATAACAATAAAACCATAGTCACTAACAGGTTTACTTACCATGTATGTGTATGGATAACGGGCTTAATGTGACTGCGCTAGAATGAAATAGGGTGAAATAGAGCAAGAGATATAGGTTGAGTTATAATGGCATGATTCAGATTGGTTTGCATAAGGAGGGAGTTTTTGAAATTATGTCGTTACAGTATCCTTGGCATTGATATTTAGTACCTATCGATCAAACATTAGCCTAGCAGCCACGTATGATTAGAGTCTCATTGTGCCTATGTTTCGAACCGTTCTTATTTCCTTCTTTTTACCGTGTTGGTTGATTGCTTGAGGACAGGCAATGGTTTAAGTGTGGGGGTGTTGATAACGTGAAAATATATCATTTATTTCGACTCAATTCGCATAAAATTTAATGTCGTTTTACTTTTTTTTCGTATTATTATGTTGTGTTATATTTGTGTTTCAGGTATTTGTCGAATAAAAGCATCCATGCGAGAAAACTGGGAAAAGAGCAAGAAAATGAAGAAAAAGAGCAAATTCTGTCATTTTACTGATACGGTGTTTGCCGCGGGCCAATGGTGTTCGCCGTGAGCAAACGGTGTTCGCCGTCCCCTGATACCGCTCGCCATTGCCCAAGCCATGGTGTTCGCCATAACCCCACGACGTTCGCCATGACGCTGCAGACAGCAGTTCTGCGAAAATGTGCAGTTTTCAAGCAGTTTTTCAACCGCTTTTCCCTCTACTTTGTTTGCACGACCAAGGGAAGTTACAAGGGGACATTTCTCTATATATAGGACCTCTCAGAAACTTTTCGAGGCATCCAAGTCGCGCGGAAACGCTGCAGGCATTGTGTTCATAGTTTTAGGCATAAATTATCATTTTAAAAGTGGTAGTTTTCTCACATCAACGAACTACCACACCATTAGTGTTTAGGCCTACAATCTATGTAATACTTGGATCAACAATCTTCCCTTCAATTTAATTTCAGTTTTTTATCTCAGTTTTATTTACTTTTATTGAAATTTATTTTCCTGCTTTTATTTTCTGTAATTTACATTTACGCTTTATCTTTCAGCCATTGTTATCATTTTCAAGCTTTTACCCTTTTTCTTCAATCGTTGCTTTAATTTATTTTAAACCACTTATTATGTCTTTAGTTAATTCAAAAACCAAAAATTGTTTATTTATTTCTACAACCATTTTTGGCTAAATTGTCTTGAAACCGGCATATAAGGACCGTCGTTACCGATGGGACTCAGTAGAAAATAATAGGCGCGAAACATTAAATATATTTTGTTTTGGTTTTAGTTTCTAATTGTAAGTCTTACTGTTTCAACACGAGAGTGAGGAACAAACTAAGGTTCGAGCCGATAGCGCGAGATTGTGAGTATTGAACCAGATATGAGAAACTAGGCATCGATCCTAAAAACTGCGAGAGCACTTTAGGTATCGATTAGGATCTAATTGATTTTCAAAATATGCTTTCTAATTAAAACGGGCGAGCGAGAGAAAAATCCTGTGGTTAAGGAGTATGGCTTTAGTCAACAGTGCGAGAGTGTGAGATAGAGTCTTTAAATTTATATTTTTTACGGAACATAGTTTAATTATAATTAGTGCCCAAAATCTGTAGAGTCCCTTAGGAACACATAATTCATATTCTAGCCTCTCCTTATTGTTATATTTTCTGAGTTTCATTTTAGTTTTCGTTTTAATTCCGTTTAAACCAAGTAATCATTAGGCTTTGCTCTACTTCGCAACAATAGATAACGGTAGGTTGACATTGGTCTCTGTGGGTCCGACAATCTTTTATATTACTTCGATATTTCCGTGCACTTGCGGACGCATCAGCTCCCACTTGACCCTTCATGGCCTTTAAAGGCTCATAAGTCAACGAGTACTCCGTTAAAGCGAGTGCCCATTTTCCAATTCAACTATGAAGAATTGGCTTAGAAAGCATGTGTTTAATAACATCATAATGGGAAGAAACATAAACATCCACTGGTTTTATATAATACTTTAGTTTCATACATGAGAAATATAGACAAAGACATAACTTTTCAATCATGCTATATCTAGTTTCTGCATCATTCAAGACTTGAATAAGATAATAAATTGCTCTTTCGATGCCATTCTCATCTTCTTGAGCCAACATGCTCCCTATGGTTACATCAGATGCATAAATATATAGTTTCATACTTCTATTCCTACAAGGTGGCGAAAAAATTGGGGGATGAACAAGATACTCCTTGATTTTGTCGAAAGCTTCTTCTTGTATATGCCCTATTCGAAATATCCATTCATGAGTCGAAGTATATGAGAGAAGGCTTGAGTCTTGCCGCTCAAATTTGAAATAAATCTCCTTAAGAAATTGATATTTCCAAGTAGCGACTGCAGTTCCTTCTTTGTCGATGGCACCTTCGCCTCCAAAATAGGCTTTGTCTTATTCTAGTTTATTTCAATTCCCTTTTTATGAACTACAAAGCATAAGAAGTCTCCAGCCTGCACACAAAATGCACACTTTAGTGGATTCATCTTTAGGCCATAATTTCTCATTCTTTTGAATGCTTGTCGAAGATGGTTCATGTGACTGACTCCTGAAACAGACTAAACAACAATATCATTAATGTAAATCTGCATAAAAGTTTCTATAAAATCATGAAAAATCAAATTCATTACCCTTTGATACATTACCCTAACATTTTTCAAGCCAATAGGCATTACCACCCATTCATAGGTGCCTAAGGCTCTAGGACATCGAAATACCGTTTTTGGCACATCTTCGTTAGCAATAAAAACTTGATTATAACTAGAATACCCGTCGAGCATACTAAGATACTCGTGGCCTGCAGCAGAGTCGACAAGCATCTCCGCCACATGCATTGGATACTCATCTTTTGGGGTTGTAACATTCAGATCCCTGAAGTCGATGCAAACCCTCAAAGTCCCATTCGTTTTAATAACAAGGACTATGTTAGCAATCCATTCAAAATATCCTGTTGTTCGAATAAACTTACATTTGAGGAGTCTTTCGACTTCCTACTTGATCTTTGATAAAATTTCGGGTGCAAATCTCCTTGGATTTTCCTTGATTAGTTTTCTCCCGGGCTTGAAGGCCAGTTTTAGTTCTACTAGATCCCTACTCAATCCTGGAATTCCGTCATAGTCCCAAGCAAAGTAATCTTTATACTCCTTTAGCAGCTGGATCACTTCGAACTTGAGTTCTGGGCCAAGGTTAGCATTTATGTGCGTTGTCCTTTTTTCTTTACCTTCTCCCAGATCAACTTCTTCCAAAGGATCCTGCGCTAACATCTTCACATTGGGCACCAGCGAATCCTTTTCGAATCCCATAGGCTCTTCATCATAAATTGCGTCGAGCCTCTGGCCTTGCTTTTCTTGTTTATTCTTGTCAGGTGGCTCTGGTTCAAAGTATCTACCAGGCCCCTTTAGGTGCTTATCATTTTATGTGGCTTCGACAGCCATGTACTTAACGTCGGCCTCTAAGGCCGCTTTTAATCTGTTTTTGGCTATGTAAGTCGAAATCTTTTCCAATGTCTTGGACTTAGTCATGATCCCCGAACTCATATTCCCATCCAGTTGGCTGGATGTATGTTGTCCCTTCAAATTCTAGGTCTTCTCCAACAACCTTTCTATCCCATTGGAACCCATAAGTTGGGTCTAAATGAAGGGAGTAAAAAGCAACATCTGTTGGATCGAATGCAAAGTCAGCAGGTCGACAAAGGGCAATATTTGTCAATTTCCTGTCGAAGTTCCTTTTGTCAATATGATTTACTTCAGCTAAGAAGTAACTCTAATCAGCCTCAATATTTTCCACGATGCTGTCATTTTGCCAGATGGTGATTCTCTAATGCATTGAGGATGGTATTGCACCAATACCACGAATCCATTTTCGACCTAGTAGTAAATTAAGATTGTCCTTCGAATCGGCAACCATAAACATTGTCGGTCTGGTTATTGTCCCAATAGTCAACTCTAATTGAATCACACCTAGAGTGCGACCAACTTTTCCCTCATAATTCGATAAAACCATATTGCGAGGTTTAAGATCTATATCAATTTTTCCTACCTTTTGTAACATGAAATACGATATCAAATTAAATGTCGCTCCGCTATCCACAAGGATTTTACTAATTACCACATTCTCCACCTTCCCTATAATAAAAAGAGGTTTGAGGTGACTCTTCATGGCTTTGTCTGCCCTTTCGAAGAAAGCATTTTTCTCTTCGACGCAACCATTGTTCATAACATAATAACACACTAGCTTATGCCTAGCCATTTCAGTCTCCATTATATCATCAGGTTCTTCGACCTCAGTAATCTGGTCGTATTCCCTTGGCAGCACAGAAACTACGTTGCAAGTTATGTCTAGCAAAGCTTTTGATTCTGTATCTAAGAAATTATCAGTCAACATGTCGTCATCATTTGCTATATCCCTTGGCTTACTCTTAAAATCTTCCAGTTGATTGGGAAACAATTTCCTTCCCACAGGTTTCTTTTCCTCGACAATTTTTTCTCTAAAGGCGCCTTGGTACTGGATTCAGCTACCGCCTTTTCTTTTGCTTCCCTATCAGCCTTCCTCCTTCTTTGTTGTCTGCATCATTGCGACCTTGACATACGGTTTTTTCCCTTGTAATTTTTAGGCCAATAGGTTTGTTGCTTCGACACCTGAAATTCCTTCCTATAGGCCATTGACGAACCTCTCTCTACTTCGAAGCTCAGCGACTTTCCTTGGCCTCTTTCTCCTCTCTCTGTAGTCCTTATCCATTTTCCTTTGGGTACATCAATAGTTGGCTTAAAGGTAGAAGGCCTGTTGGGCTGAAGACTCAGGCCTCCTTGCTTAATTCTTCAAGGGACCCCATTCATGTCAAAGGTGAAATTACTACGGATATCTTTCGAGTTTCCCCTTCGGCTGGCTATTCGAACCCTTTCATGGTTTTCAACTGCTTTCTTATCAAATACATAACTGCACCTTGGGCATAGCATAACTTCAGATTTCTTCTTCTGACAATGTTGAAGAAATTCCAGCAAAGTTTCATCATCTTTAGGGTAAGCCACCCCCATTTTTTGTTCATTTCAACGAGCCTTCTCTTCGTTAGCATGTCTTTCATCACTAACTTCGACCATATGGACTTCCAAGTTGGCACCATCATTGATCTTAAGCCCTTCTAGGTTAACCCTAAGGCCTTCAGTGGCCCTCAGTAGCCTCAATTTTCTAAAATTCAAGGCCCTTAGTATCCTCGATTTTGTCGATTTTAAGGCCCTCAGTAGCCTCATTTGAACCTTTAAACTCAAGGCCCTCAGTGGCCTCAGTCTTCTCATTACCCTTCAGACCTTCGACAACCTTAGTCTTAACTTCGACCCCAAGTTCATCAATAGCTTTGGCTTCCTCTTCGATCATCAGGCCATTAGTGACCTTAGCTCCAACTTTGACCTCCTTCTTGAAACTCTCAATGGTCTCGACCACACAACAACTTTCAGAAGCCTCAACCATATTGATGATGGCTGGCTCAGTGTAATGTGCATCTTCCACCTGGAGGGGATCTAAATCAATCTTCATTTGAGACTTTTCCTTGTCACCGAACTTTAATCTTCCGTCCATGATAGCGTTTTGCACCAAATCCCTGAAAAGGAAACATTGTGAAGTTTTATGGCCAAGAAAATTATGATATTTACAAAAACCTCATTTTTTTTCCTTTGTTATAATGGAGGCATTTTAGTGCCAGGAGGCACTATCATTTGGCCATCTTTAACTAATAAATCAAAAATTCTCATCACATTTAGTGACGTTGAAAGTATAAGTTCTCTTAGGTAACTTGTCATTCTTTTTAGGTTCGACGGGAGTTTTCCCATTTGAAGGCGCAAGGACCTTACATGAGTAAGGTGGTCCTTGCTTTAATTCATCCAGATCAAATTCACTTTCGTCGAAGTCGACAATGTTACTACACGCTTCTTGATCATTTTTATCTATATCAACATAAGATACTTTTTCCCTTCTATTGTTTTTAGTTGCTCTAGCTTTTTCAACCTTCAAGCGTTCTACCTGTCGAACCCTATCAGCCAACTGGGCCATATCTCTTAAATACTAGGTATCCAACTTCTTCCTAATAGAATAGTCTAACCCTCCAGCGGCCATTTAGACCAGCTTATGTTTAGGCACTTGTGCAAAACACCTTGCCTTTAGCAAATGTAACCTATTAAGATAATCATCAACTCAGAAAATTTACGCTTAATGCTAGCTAACTCTTTGAGACTAATCTTCGACAGTCCCATGTAGAACTGCTCATGGAATAGTCTCTCTAAACGAGCCCAATCATGGGTCGAACTCGCAGGGAGTGTAGTAAACCATGTGAAATCATTTTTGGTAAGTGAACTTGGGAAATATTTAATTCTTAAGCTTTCATCATTAGCAAGATCTCCTGCTTCAGTCAGGTATCTCGCCACATGTTCGACGGTTGACTCACTAGCATATCCTGAAAACTTCGTAAATTTTGGAACTTTCAATCCCCTAGGAAAAGGAGTTTGCAGAATGTAATCAGATAATTGGGAAATATAATTTGGCCTATGAAGGACAACATTTACCCATTCCGTGCCATGATTCTTTCGACCATGGCAGCCAAATTATTATCTCCAGCCATACCATGATTTCGAACTTGATGTATGACTTCGTCAGCATCTTGATTCCTATTAACTATCACTACCCTAGGTTCCTGTTCCCTTGGGATTGGCTATTTGACCCTAGGAGGTTTGACCCTAACTCCTTGATTAACTACCTTGACATGAGGCCCATTTCGCTGAACTTGGTTAATCGTAGGATCTTCCTCTAAGACTGCCACCTGGTTTTCGACTATCACATCTCTTCGAAGTGTCGATGGGCTTGCGGAACCCCAAATAATGCAATTCTAGTCATTTGCTCTGCCAATTGTAGATTTGTCTGGGTAGTGTTTTGAATCAAGGGGTTGAATATAAGGCCCATTTGCGGGGCCAACATATGGACCATGTCATGGTTGCTTTTGTCCATTTGCTGCCTCAAAACTGCTACTGAATTCTTGGTAAAATTAGGAAACTGGGCAGAATATCCCATACTTGGGGGTAGGCTATTTCGACCAATATTGTTATCAGCGGAACTAGACCCATGTATTGACGAAAACTTATTCACCACTGGGTAATCGAATGTTGCAGTCGCATTAAGTAAGTTAGCCATCATAGAAGTTAGCATGCCATATGGTTGCTCTCAACCACCCAAAGACATGGTAAACCCAATCACATATGGCCTAAACAAACTAGTGCCCACTGGAGGAGGGGTTAATGGTTGCCCCGTCCTCACTAGGGATAACATAGATCCAGTATAAGCACTCGATGGTATTGTCGTGGTATTTACCGTGGAGGGAACCACTTCAGCCACGGACGATGTGACTGTGGTTTCTCCTGTCAAAGGAGGAGGCGGTTCACTACTACTTGGTGGATTCACCATTGTTACACATACGCATCTCCTTCTTGGTCTTGCTTCATTATTAGTGGTTAACTTGCCACTTCTTAATCTCATACAACGAAACTACCGAAGACCAAAAAGTAGAGAACTTTTCAAATATCTTTACAGACTCTAATTAACACCATCGGTCCCACTGGGCGTGCCAATTTGTTTACCGGTGAAAATGGAAACAACCGCTAGTCCTCCAATGTTACTAAAGCCTTTGGTCACTTACAGGACCGACTAGATTGATCCTAGGACATGTGTTGTTAATTCAGTTCTTGGTTTTAATTATCATGAACATTTACCTAGCGTTCTTCAAGTACTCTCCAATGTTATTGAGAAAATGTGATGATTGATTTTAGGTAAAGAAAGATTGCATACAGATAAATTGAAAGATAAATGGCTTGAATATAAATAACAAGGAAGTAAATTGCAAGTAAAGATAAATGACTTGAAACTAAATGACTTTCATAGTAAAGGAAAAGGTATTCAAATGTGCATTTTCTCAAATGGACTCTTTTCTCACACACATACAGATACTGGGAGTAAAATGTAGAGTTTGTACAATGATTTAACACCCTATTCTAAATGCTAAAATGTTCTATTTATACTATATTATAAATAAACGCCCCCTACGGTTATTTCGCCAGAACGTGCCACGTTCCCACTACATGCATTTCATCGCCAAAAATCCTTCCACGTGTCCCAGGAAACAAATAAAATCAAAAGGAGGTTACCAGCCTTATTTTCACTTCCTATGTCGAACGCTTCCCTTGATGGACTTCGTCGAATTCCAATTTTTGCCAAAATATTTCTAAGTCCTGGACTACAGCGTCTCCTATGCATAAACTCCTTCGAATGCATCTTCTCCAGTAGAACCATACATTGCTTCATCTCACACATGAGTCTTCAAATTTCGACAGTTCCCTTCCAGCCTTCTCTTTCGTCGAAATACCTTCTGTTGTCGAATTTATCATGCCTTTCCTCAGAATATGACCTCAAACTTCTCAACTCACCGCCAGCATTAATGAGTGTCAAAATTCTAGCCAACAGGTTTATACAAGTTCGCCTATAATGAGGCTACGTCTTGTCCACCCGACCAAGGTGATTTCGCCTTCAATAAGGACTTAATCCACTAATCTTGAAAGATTACAAAAGTACGTCTAAGTGTTAGAAAACACCTTAGCCCTCTCAAGTACACAAACTAACAGTTAGTCACTTGAGGAAAAATAATTTCAAAGAGATTACAATAGGAAGTGTTTATAATAGTGCTTCTGATATGCGAATGAAACAAAATAAAGAACAATCTTTATACACAAATATGAGAAACAACTCTTTGTGTTTGAAAATACTCTCTGGATATAATTTTGAGACTTTGCATTTTCACTCTTGCAATGTTGTTCATTGTTTTTGCAGTGAAGTAGTGACTCCTTTATATAGGCTCAATGGTAGAACGTTGGAAGGTACAAATGTCACTATCAGTGCCAGCTGCCATAACGGTAAACCGAAGATTGTAGGAGACAGGAGCAGTAAAGTCTCACAAACATTCCTTAACAATTTTGTTGCACAATCAGTTTTTACCAATTTGGGATTGTACTGTTGTACGAATTCTTTTAGCGCAAGTTTTGTCTTGATCCTATCTTCTGATGGAATTCTTCTGATGTGAAGTGATGATGAGTCCAGAAGATAAATGTACCGAGAAGTATCAGAGTCTTCAGAGTCAGAAGCTGTCTTCACTTAAGTCTTCTTAGAGTGATTATGTCAGAACAAACATCTTGATTTTCAGCTGAGAGTGACCAAGTCTTCAGAACCCAGAACCTTGATTTCAAAGCTAGAAGTGAAGCTTATCTGAGAAGCACACAACTTTCCTTATCCAGACACATTTAGCATTCACCAGAACTGCTGATGTTTCTTCCGATGCAGTTGAAGTAGTTTTTTTAGGAGTGCCA
The DNA here is from genome assembly GCA_022829125.1 of Lathyrus tuberosus. Taxonomy (NCBI): domain Eukaryota; kingdom Viridiplantae; phylum Streptophyta; class Magnoliopsida; order Fabales; family Fabaceae; genus Lathyrus; species Lathyrus tuberosus. The sequence continues at coordinate 6,244,211 of JALAZF010000270.1, read as the reverse complement.
GAATTGATTTTGATGAGATTTCTATAGAGTTATCCAGAATCAAATTAAACTTTATATTTGCACACTTAAAAAAATATTAGAGTACAAAATTGTTACATATAAATTAAATGCATTGTTATCATCAAAACTAGAGATTATATGCAGAACCAAAATCTTGTTCTAACAATCTCCCCCTTTTTTATGATGAAAAAATCATTTTTTGATGGAATAATGTGTACGAGATTATATGCAAAAAATATCAGAGTTTAGTTAGAGAACTCCCCCTGAGTCTACAACTTAAAAAATCTTAAAAGATAAGGGATATCAGAACCTAGTTGACTTGTCAGAACGACTTGTCAGAGCTCGGATTATTAGAACCTTTTGCAACACTTTATCAGAGCTTGATCTATAAGGTACTTTCAGAATGTTCCTGAAAGGCATTCACATACTTTGCATATTGTTGCACCCCAAATTTTGACCCTTTAGATGTCATAACATCTTTTGCATGAGCATTATAGATCAATCACCCATGCATTGTTAACTAACCATTTTATCAGTTTTGTTTGTTTTGTTTCACTTGTAAATCAGGGTTTGTTTCAAGAGACCTCCTCTCCTCAATAATCCAGTGAGATTTGTTTTCATCACAAGTTCTTCCTCAAGGACCAGACAAGGTCATCAGGACAAGGGTCTGTGTGGTATGGTTTGAGATTCAGTGGAAGTTTGACCTAATCTTGGTCAAACAAGTGGTTTGTATCAGTATAAGGTTATCAGGCAGTGGCAGAGATTCTGAACCAGGGTTTTGGTCCTCATTAAGTCATTTGTTTCATGAGTGTGCACTCAAGGCATGAAGATTAAGGTTTCTCACCCTTGGAGTTTATGATTGATAAATATCGTTCAGTTGAGTCTCCTAAGGCTAGCTAGTTCATGGTGTGTGCAGTACTATTTCAGTTCAATTGAGGTTGCAGAACCGTCAAAGAGATTAGAGCAGTTGGTACCTTTCAAGTTGTGTGCGAGTGTTTGGTGGCGGAGTTCAGGATTTGTGGCAGTCAAGTGCAGTTGTCAAGGTTTAAGTGTTGTTCAAAGTGTAGAAGTGTATATCCATTCCCGTAACTATCTTTCATCCAATTTTCTTTTTGTATCTCATTTTTAATCCAATTCATTTTTTATCTAATTTTCAATTTTATTTCTTAATCCATGTATCTATTCTAAACCCATTTTTCAATTTCCATTTTTAGAACCAATTTCACTTCCACCAAAATCTATTTATCTATATCCATTTCTCTTAACCCATTTCTAAATCTATTTTCCAATTATCCATTTAAATCCTCTTTTCTTGTTATATCCATTTTGTTGTCAACCATTATCCATATTCATTAATTCTAAATCCACTTTTAGTTTAATTATCCAATTTCCATGTTTTGTCCATTCTTTCTTCCATTATCCACTTTTTTTTAATTTAATTTAATTTACAAAAAAATCTCTACAAATCATAATCCAAAAAGTCCATTCAAAATTCAGCAATACAATTGTAAGGGGTCAAACGCTAGTGAAACATGAATACAAAGTGCTAGCTACCCAAGAGGACCCCACACCCACCAGATCCTGTGACTGCCATGCATGCCACACTCTGCATCAACAACAAAACAACACCATGCCTGCTACACGATATCAGGATAGCGACGACGCACATGACCCTGCTACCAACATAAGCCACTGCTATCAATGGTACAAGCGCAGGCTGCCAAAGAGACTCCACAACGTAAACTTACCATGATTCCTGCATAAGTCTGCATCAAAAGCCACCAAGAAAAGGACCATGCCATGCGACATCAAGAAAAAAGTAATGGCAATTATGCTGGTTTTTTTATAAGGAGGACGAGTCGCGTTTTTATAAAAGGGGGATAACATCATTCTAACAAAAAAGAGGCGAAAAGTAAAAAATCTCACCTCTATTCATCAGCCAGAAAACTCCTCCAGTCGCAAAACAAACCTCACCCATTTCCTTCTAACAAACCATTCAACACAAAACCTTCAAACACTAATCCTTCAAATCTTCCTCCGCCTGCATCATCTTCATTCACCACTCTCAACACCCTTCACCATAATAACTCCAAAACCATCTGAAACATCACCTTCAACCATACTGAACCACGGCAAAACTTCCTCGTAACCTCACCTTCGAAATTACTCCACTGTGTAAAAATACAACCACAACCATTTTTCTGCGTATAAAATCACCATTCCATAACCTATTCACAAACTCCCTTTTCATCACAACCTAATCAACCAATCGTTTCAGAACTAGAATCGCAAGGGAGAAGAAGAGAAACAGAGTGAGAAATGAGATCAAAACTCACAAACCAGAATTGAAGAAGATCCTAAACCGTGAACAGAACTGGTGCAAATCGGAGTCGGAGAGGCGGACGAGTGGCGGTTTAAAAGGTTGAGTTTCCATCGCGACGGTTTCTCCCTTTTGTGAAGCGATGCGTTTGGATGTTTCTTCACCTTACCCATTTTCACGTTGACTTTTCAAAATGAGGGATTCTTTGCTGTTAATTTAGTGTGCCTTTTGTAGAATAGTGTTTTGTTTTATGCTATTTATTAGTTTAAAATAAAATCTGATAAGGCTGGTACTTCTTTTTATCAAGTCATTTGGTTTTGTGCCTTGCTGTTGATGTTTAAGATGTTGATGACCCTACGTGAACTGGACAAGTTGCCTCTGTAATCGTTGCTTTTGTTGGTTGTGGATGAATGGGCCTAAAATGCCCATGATTGATTTCAAGTTTGTGGATTCGCTACACATCCATCACCCCTAACCTGTTCAGCGCACCTCTTCCTTGCCTTAATCTTCTTTAATTTGTTTTGAAACTTTCTTTTAATTTCGATTTACTTTATTTATTTTATTTCCTTTTCATCTTAATTTCCGTTTTCGACACTATTTCATTTTCTTTTATTTCTGGCCAATGACATAAAAAGATCATAATATTGTTGATTTTTACAAATCAATGAATTTTGATTATATGAGGCCATCTTTTTCTTTTTGTTGGTCAATGAAGTTCTAATCAAGAGATCTTCGATTTATCGATCTAAATCCTTGATTTAGACGAGACTAACTTTATTTTCATTTTTAGTCCATTATCTTTCTTTTAGGCCTATGATATATCAAAATCATAATTTTGATTTACTTGAATCAATAAGTTGTGATGAATATGAGGCCTATTTTCTATTTTGTTGGTCAATGAGAGTTTAATTAAAGATTATCGATTTTATCGATTTAAAATCTTAATTTAGACTAGACCAACTTTATGTTTCATTTCGATCTCATTTTTTTTTTTTATCGGTCCATGAAGATCTAAATCTTTATTTAGATGAGACCAATTTTATTTCATTTCGAGCCCATTTTCTTTATTTTTGGGCCGATGATATTGCAAAATCACGACTTTTTATCGATTTATTTCAAATCACTAAGTCGTGATATATATGAGGCAACTTCTTTTATTTTACCGGTCAATGAAAGTCAAATATCATAGATTATCGTTTTCATGATTAAATCATGATTAAGACGAGATCGGCTTTATTTTCACTTCCCGTCGTATTTATCTTCATTTTCATTTTTGACCGATGAAGTCTTTCTTTATTCACGAACGTTGTTAGCGAAGCGATGAACCTTCATTATTTCAAATCTGTAGTGAGTGATCATTGAGATCTCTTTCTATACTTTGAGATCGTGATAGGTTACCTTCGACTAGTCAACGAGAGTTTGTGACTCAAGACGAGGTCTCCACCTTTTCTTTTCGTATGGCACGATTTCATCGGAGAATGATCTTCTATATCATTTCTCTATCGTGTCTTAACACAAACTTAAACAAGAGGTTCCTGTAGAGTACTACAGATACTTAGGGTGCTAATACCTTCCCTTTGTATAACCAACCCCTGAACCTTAGATCTCCCCCTTTAGGTTTTTCTACGATCTTGAACCTTTCCTTTGGATAAATCAAAGTCGGTTGTAAAAGAAATATGATGCAAGTTAATTAATAGCTTATTATCCGATTTTCATCGCAACAGAAATGGCGACTTCACTGGGGATGACTTATTTTGAGGGTTAAACCCACCTTGTTTTTTCGCTTGTGTTATTTATGTCTTGCTTGTTTACTTGTATACATCTGTGATATCTGCATATCTGTATATATTTGTATGTATCTCTGTCTGTACTGGATTTTCTGTGTGCAGGGTACTACTATTGAGTGGTGAGATAAGTCCTAACCCGGACTTGAGAGAACACATATGTTTAGGAACCGTGGACATAGTCAAGGGAACTTCGAGGGAGAAATCCCAAAGGAGGGAACTTGAAGTCCATACTCAGTTGAGGCCCTCTTGGAAGTGGTATACGTTGAACGAGCAATCGTGAATGCGTTACTACTTTCGAACTAGGAGCCAGAGATACCGATGACCTTTAGTTACCCTTTTACCCCCACTTGGCCTATTTAGGACGTAGTGCGATGACTGTGAGGGAGCAATCCCAAATGGTTGCTACGCGATACTGCACTTAGATGAGACTCTCTTGAGAATTTTACCGATCACCAAGCAATTGGAAAGTCGATAAAATCCGAAAGATGGGTTGTCGACTCTGGGAACTTTTTAGAACCCTGTTCTGCTAATGAAAACCCATAGTACACACCTTCTAGGATGGGTAGACCATGGCTCCATGCTCGTGATCTTTAAACCTAGGCCCTTATTCTGTTTGCCTATGTGAATTTGTGAATATCTGTATACGTGTGTTTGTGCATACATTCATCCCTTCATGACAACCATTTGATTTCAAGGAACTCATATGCTCTTTCCTTTGCAAAATCAAAAGGGATCATTGTTTTAAAATAAAACTCTTCAGTTTCCAAAATGTTCGCAGTTGGCCTTTGAGTTCCTTGAAACCATTTGGCTTGCATTGGCATCACATTTGCATTTGCATTGCATTTGCATTTCTCAGCCTTAAGTCTCATCCACCCTTTGTCTCTAACCCAGTTGACCTCCTAAAGCCATCATTGGACTTGAAGTAGCTTTTGAGGGATCATGAATTCAGAAGAGCATAGCCAGTTTGTGACCAGAGCGGATTTCGACTTGTTGAGAAGCCAGTTGGATCAGATTGTGGTAGCCTTGGCAAAGAGAGATGACAATATTCAGGGTATGTCCGCGAACAATGTTACCAAAGCTCAACCTGTGCAGATTCCTGTTGAGAATCAGGTTATACAAGAACATGCTATTGTCCGAGATGGGCATTCCTCTTCTGTTGATGCCGTGGAGTATCGTAGCTTCGCATTCTCTGATCTAGATTCCCAAGAAGTAGTCCCTGTGGTGAAAACCAAGGATCCACGAGACGTTGAGTTAATAGAAGAATGACGTGCCTTGGAAAAGAAGCTTGATACCATTAAGAGTCGTGACTCTACTGATTTGAATGCTTTGAACTTATGTTTGGTACTCGACCTTGTGATACCTCCTGAGTTCAAAACGCCAAAGTTTGAGAAGTACAAAGGGGATAGATGTCTGAAGCAGCATTTGGTGATGTTTTGCAGAAGAATGACTTCACATGTCCGTAACGACAAACTTATGATCCACTGTTTCCAAGATAGTCTGAGTGGGGCATCACTGAATTGGTACATGCAGCTAGAAAGTCGCAACATCCAATCATGGTCAGACCTATCCAATGCCTTTGTTAAGCAATACAACTATAATCTTGACTTGGCTCCCAGTCGTCTGCATTTGCTAGATTTATCTCAAGAAGACAATGAATTCTTCAGAGGATATGCTCAGAGATGGAGAAAAGTAGCAGCTAGCGTCCAACCACCACTTTTGGACAGGGAATTGGTTGATTGGTTCGTGGATACATTGCAAGGCCCATACCGAGAAAAGCTGTTTAGCATGGTGACATCAAACTTCTCTGATTTGGTAAAAGCTGGAGAGCGCATTGAGAAGGGTCTCAAGAGCGGAAAAGTCCAGGGCGCCAGAGACATCCTAGCTGGTGAGAGTGAATCAATCATCAGTTCTAAAGAAGAATGGGAGAAAGAAAGTAATTCCACTTGGGAATCTCCAATACTTCAGCCTCAGTGCTCATACAACTCAAGTATTCAGAGACAGTAATCTTTTGGGTCTCCGCGTCAGACACTATCCTCTCCACAGATGTAATATTCTTCTCCAAATCAAAGACCTCATCATTATCAACAGTCCTACCGCCATCAGGCGCGACAGCATGCACGACAAAGGCCAAGAAAGCCAAAAAGGAATTTCACTCCATTTCCAATACCATACAGTCAGTTCTTACCAGATTTAATCAAAAGTGGATTGATAGTGCCAGAGGAGATAAATCCCACGTCTTTTCCAGACCCACCGGGTTTTGACACCGACGTCCGTTGTGACTACCATGCTGGGGCACAGAGGCATTCAACTGAAGATTGTAGAGTTCTCAGAAACAAGGTTCAGAATCTGTTAGACTCCGAGAAGATCTCATTGATGCCTCAAGGCATTCAGATCGACAATCTTTCACCTAATCAAGAGGGTTCATCAGGCTCTGAAGTGGAAGAATTTGCTGAGAGTGGATGTGAAGACGATTCTCAGACGGATCTCGACAATCAACTCTGAAGATGGTTAGTTCCGTGGCAAATCAAGAAGGAAATTCCAGTTCCCCGAAGCTGGCAATCTTTTGGCTGTTTCAGCATTTTGTTGTATTTTTCTTTGCATGTTTGAATTTGTATTTGCTTATAAGCTTTTGTTTTTTCAAATTGGCAAGATTAATGAAGTGTTTATGCATCTTTTGATTAAGTCCATTCGTTTCACTTATTTACTTTTATTTTCGTGAAAACAAAAAATATATCTTTATCTTGGTTCTTCCCACTTATCAAACTGTTTGTTTAAGCAAAGATTGGGGAGGATGACGAAAACATTACATCCCTAATAGTTGTGGTATGCTTTCGATTAAACCTTGCCGAGGATGTAAGGCATTGTTTCAAATCCCCAAACACTGGAGAAATAAGGAAGATAATCCCTCGTTAACCCTTCGAGCCTAGAAGTAGGAGTTTTCTTTCCTTATACGAAAAACCCTTAAAATCTCAACCTTGGGGCAGGGTAGTTCTCAGTTAACTTGGTTACACATTCGAACGCAAGCGCTTCTTGCAAGACACCAGTCAGCTCTCTCAAATCAAATGAGTTAGCGTTTGTACAAGTTATTCCTCCAAACAGCAAATAAGGAAGGATCGTTGAAAAAATCCTTAATCAAAGAACGAGCCGAGTCCCTTTCAAGGTAAAAGTCAAGAAAGATGGGAAGCCCAAAACTTCGTCTTATACAAGGAGGTTTGTATAACAAAGACAAAGAAAAGAGGTATCATAACCTCAAACAAAGAAAAGAGGTCTCAAAACCTCAAGACAAGAAGAAGTATCAAAAACTCCACAATAAAGGATAACCAAATGTTGTGAGAGAGTAATGACTACTCTAAGGTGTCTGAATCATCATCAACTATCATCAATTTATTCCTAACCTAGAGGAATCTGAATGCATAGCTTGAGTTAGCTGAGTGTAGGATTGGAGTTCATCACGAAGATTGGATGGGGACAAATAAACTTTGAGCCTTTATCCTTTGTTTCATAAAACCGTGAACCAAGCCACGTTACAACTCTTAAAAGACCTAATTGAGGTAAAGTTTGTTTTGAAAGCATACTACAACAAGGTTGATTAACCTGACTCCTAATGATCTTTGCTAATCGTGTGTGTTGATTACTTCATCTGTCATTTTGTAAATGACCAGATCCATTTTGTTTTTGATTACTTAATCACTCCACTGTGTGTGCTTCATCAATAAAATTTGTTTTCAAAAGCTTGCATGAATTTTTCCATTGAATTTGCCAATTTTAAATGAACAATACTTGTTTGTGAAATGATTCGACATCAAAGGAATCCTGACAAATGCAGTCAGCTTTGGAATTTGATTTGATAAAGGAAGCTTAGTCAAGGGGCAACTAAGCGGAAGGTTCTGCCGATCCGTCATTTCAAGAATTATTGAATCAGGGGCAGAACTCCTCAAAGTTCGGAATATTGAGGCAAGCCTTCTTGAGGTCATTTCATGACAAGTTTGGACTCCGATGACCCATCAACAGGGGCAAGTTTGTTCCCCAGTTGTTTCTACCACAGTTTAAAGGACTTTGTATTGCGAATGCAATTGAACTGGGGCAGTTATGTCAAGACTCATGGATCTTTTCAAGAGTTTGAAGATATTGAAGCATTTGGTATGCCAATTCTTCTGTAAAATCCTTTTGATGACTTATCCTCACAAGACCAGTTAATCGGAAGCAGTCAAGTCGAGATTCTGCAAACCTCTAAAAAATAACTAGTCTGGGACATCTTCTTCACAGATTAACCAAGCTGACAAGGACAAGTTTATTCCCCAGTTGTCAACAACCAGACTGGATAATTAACTCAAGGATTTTGTTGTGCAGACGCTGTTAATCTAGGCTTTGTACAAGACACTCTTTGATGAGTATGAACTATCAGACAGCCTCCTCTTAGGCTTTGTATAAGGATTCTCCCATGCGGAGTCGGTCAGTCAACAGATAGCCTCCTCTTAGGCTTTGTATAATGATTTCCCCAAGAGGAATCCAGCCTCCTCTTAGGCTTTGTATAATGATTTTTCCCTAGCGGAACCCAATCAATCTCTCAGCTTCAACCTGGGGTTTCGATCAAGACACATAACTAGTTCACGGGCTCTGTCATGCAAAGCAGTTAATCAGGGGCAGTTATATCGAGATTCGGTAAATCTCTCCAAGAGTTTGAAGATATTGAAACACCTTGTATGCCAATTCTTCTATAAAATCCTCTTGATGTATTCTTCTGACAGACCATGTACCCTGGGGCAGATGAGTTATGCAGAACTACTCAGCTTTTGTGGCGTCTCTGCCAGCTCCCAGTAAGTTGTCTCTTCAGCTAATCTTGGCACTTCCCAATGGATCTCTTCTCCCCAATGAAGAAATTAAATTCATGATGGTATTCCTAGTTAAGTCAAGATGTTATATCAAGTGGAGTACTCTTTCTCCCAGAGAAGGACATAGCCTTGAAGTAAAGCTACTTCACCCCCAGTGATGGTCCAACCCTTTTGAGTTTGGCTGGGTATCCTCGTCGAGATGTTTATTTCATCTCCAGTCTCGCTTCTCGTCTGTTTTGTCAGCATAAGCATAAGCATGGCATAAGCATAGCATCTTAGCATTTTGCTTTCTCTTTCTGGTGTTTACCTGTTTTGTTCACTTTGGCATTTATTTCCCCAAGTGACTGGGTTTGTCTTTTCTCTCCGATAGAGTTGTCGGCCCTAGGTATAAAGTGCCCATCTTTTCTGAATTCCCCACAGAGTTTGATTCTCGTGGATGATGGTTGGTTCAGTTATCTTTTCCACATATGGATAAGATAAGTTCCCATTTGAGTTCATTCCTCAATTGGAGTCTTGTTTGACCGTTTCTTTCTAGCTTGTTCCTAGATTGAACTTTGGTCCCTGGCACGTGTGGTTTCCAAACCTACTTTTGAGTGTGCATTTATTTTGCACCATGTCTTGCAGGAAGAATCTTTTACAGATCCTCATTGAAGACATTTACTTCCAGAAGCGTTGAATATCAACATCTCTTTGGAATTTATACCCAACAACAAGTGACAATCTCCTTGAGAAGCTTATTTTACTATCATTACCTCTACAACGATAAGTGGCAATCTCTCTCCCGGGAAGCTTATCCGTCCTTGGTTTTTTTTCATATTTCTACAGTTATCAATGATTTTAGCTTCAATCAGTCACTTTTCATCAACCTGTTTGATGTGATCCTTATTCTGGTTTCCTTTCCATCAACCTGTTTGATGAGATCCCTATTTGAGGTTTTTCTTCCCGTCAATCTGTTTGGTGAGGTGTTCCGAGTCAGGTTCCGTACCCTCGGATATGTGTTATTTCCTTTCCGTCAATCTGTTTGATGAGGTGTTCCGAGTTCAGGTTCCGTACCCTCGGATATGTTTTGTTTCCTTGCCATCAATCTGCTTGATGAGGTGTTCCGAGTTCAGGTTCTATACCCTCGGATTTATTCAATCTGCTTGATGAGGTGTTCCGAGTTCAGGTTCTATACCCTCGGATTTATTCAATCTGCTTGATGAGGTGTTCCGAGTTCAGGTTCTATACCCTCGGATTTATTTTGTTTCCTTGCCATCAGCCCTTGTTGCAACCATAATTGGTATTCCCCAAGAAGTTTAACCTTAAGTCCAGTCATCGCTGGCATCTTTCCTATTGTTTAAAATCGTTCCTGCTTGAGTCGTGTCAAGCTTGAACCCCAAAGTCCAATTATCGTTGGCACCGTCTTTGGTTTGAATCGAGTCACCTTAGGCTTTTAAGATCTTGTTCTTGTTTGAATCGTGTCAAACCTGAACCGAGTCCTTGTTCGAATCGTGTCGGACATTGTCTCTTTTTTTAAGATCTTGTTCTTGTTTGAATCGTGTCAAACTTGAACCGAGTCCTTGTTCGAATCGTGCCGAACATTGTCTCGTGTCTTAAGATCCCGCTCCTGTTTGAATCGTGTCAAACTTGAACCCAAAGTCCAGTTATCATTGGCACCGTCTTTGGTTTGAATCGAGTCACCTTAGGCTTTTATTTCAGTTTGTTCCTGCTTGAATCATGTCAAGCTTGAACCTAAAGTCCAGTCATTGCTGGCATCCTCCATAAACGGAATCATATTTGTCATCTCAACCAACTTTGGTACCCATTGGTTCATTAACCTTATCCTCAGCTAAAGGTCCAGTCACCTTTCATCATCTGACGCAGAGTTTATCTCTGTCTTTTCTGGGTTTTCTTGAAGATCTCGTTTGAACTCTTCAGTGTAAGAATTCCCCAGAAACTCTTTTGTAGTATGTCTATCCTTTTACTTCAATCTGATCCCCTGTGGTGATCATGTATTCTTTCTGGTTTCATGCCCAGTAAGAATGTGTCTTTTCCCCAGTATCGTCCGGTTACTTTTGAACCGCGTCGTCTACCCCCCTGGATCTTTCCCCAGTGGAGAACACCTCTTTGGTGTCTTATCTCCAGTAAGAACTTGTAGGGTTTCCCCTCAGTTTTTGTATCCCCAGTGTTTTCTTGGAGTCTCCCCATTGAGTCTCTTTGTTGGTTAGCCTGTATCCCCAGTGAGTTCCCCTCATGGATACTAACCTTCATCCTTCCCCGGTGTTACTCACCTGCGGTCGTTTGCTTGTTTGCCTGCGTTCTTCGCACTATCATGACATCATATGGTCATACTAGAAGTTCATGGCATTCAGCAGATGCATGTCTGTTGCCTGTCCTTAGCATCTGCATTCCATCTAAGGGCAAAATTTTTTGTTTGCTATATTTAAATACCTCTCACCTTGATGTCCCGAGGATTTCCATTCCTCGTGCCATCTGATGAAGCTATTTAAATAGGGGTGTCATACCCCAAATTTTGACCACTAAGATTTCCCATCATTGGGCAAATCATCAGCACAATATGGATGTACCTTTGTACCTCATTAGTCTCCCCAAAGATGGGTGAGCATCCACTACAATCAAAATTAGGGTTTCAAGCCCTCTCTAAGCTTTAGACAAAGGCTCAATCAAGAAATGACTTGATCTTCAACTTGTCTAAACCTCTCAAACATCCACAAAGGATCAAAAGGACTCCCACTTCAAGGATTAAGCACAAGGTTGCTCCCTTCTAGGTGGATCAAGTCTCCAGATCGCCAGTATCACCAAATTAGGGTTTTGATCACCCAGGGCCTCCAGATGAAAAATTTCATCTGGGCACAAGCCATTGATCCAAAACATAACCTAATATACTTCATGGAACCTCATGAACCCATTCATCAAGTCAATTTTTCCTCAGGGGATGCATACATCAAAAATCAGGAATTAGGGTTTTTTGCCCTAATTCACCCCTAAGTTGACTTTTGGGACAAATCATGAGCCAAGACCTCAAGAGATGATTTGAGGGTCTCTAATATACCATATTGATCCATTTGGGACAATGGATTAATCCAAGAAGTTTGAGCAACAAGTCTCAATTCCATCTGCACCACAATTAGGGTTTTAAGGGAAAAGTCAACTGTAACTTTGACTTTTGACCAAGACATGCTCCCAAACCCTAATACATGATTGAATATACCCTATGACACCCATGGAACATGTCCATCAAGTTTGATTTAGGTCAAGGACAAGATTTCCTGAAGAATTGCACAGTTTGGAATTCATCTGATAAAAAGTCAACTGTGCACAAAAGTCAACTTTGACTTTTTGAGATTTTTCACCAAAATGGATTTTTAACCCTAAAATGATGTTAATGTATGATTTGAATCATCATTCATCAAGAAAAATCAAGAAAAGTGAGATAACTTGTAAAAGGGGTAACCATAAAACTTAGAAATTTTTCTAAGTTAAAAATAAAGTGGCAAGGGTACCAACTTTGGAGGACCATAACTCCTAAACCACAAGGCCATTTTTTCTCATCCAAAGATGGATTTGTAGCCCTCATTATCACCTACAAAAACTTCAACTACAAGTCATTCCAATTCATTAAGTATTTTGAGTTATGGAGTGATCAAAGTGGCTGAAAAGTGAAAAAGTCACTTTTTCCAACACTTAGTGAAATTTTCACTAAGTCAGATTCTGCCTCACTTTTTGCCAAATGTAGGGGGATTTTTCACTTGGAATCAAAAGAGATCAAAACCAAACTTATTCAAACAGTTGTTGTATCATGTAAGAGCTTTCCAAAATGGCCAAGAACATTGCCAAATTCAACTTACACCATGAGATATGACATTGCCAAGTTGCCTTGCTGAAATCTGTCAAGGCAAGGCAGAATTTGCAACTTTGGTCGATTTGCCAAAATCAGCCAAATTCAATTGCTCCTATCCACTTGGACACCTCAGAGGATTTAATCTAAAGGGGACAATCACTGAGCCAAGCCTCCAAAGTCCATGGAACAAGAAATAACATGTTGAACCTAGAATGGCCAAAATAGGGACAAGACTTCAAATTTGGAATGAAGCATTCAATGGAACCATCAAGGTGGCATGGACTGAGCTATTCTCATCTGAAATCAGTCAAGACTTATCCAAGACCAAGGGGACCATAGCTCTGTGCCCTAACCTCTAGTCAATGGCTAGAGGAGACTTGCATTTCCATTGGCCAACATTGAGGAAATACCTGCTGCAGTTGCCATTCACTGTGGATCCCAAAACAAACTTGCTCTACTATAAATAGAGCTCAATTGTGGTCAGTTTGAGTACACCAAAGCCATCTAACAGATGCTTTCCTCAAAATCTCTTCTTTCACTCCAATTTTGCCTTCTAAGGCAAGTCACTATCGGGTTTTGAGTTTGAGAGCAATTCCAATCAAACCAATCACTCACACACCTCACATACATCACATATGAGCTGATCAAACACTTAGATTACTTCTGAAACATCAATTTCACAAAATCACCAGCTGGTTGCTCAAGGTTTTAACCAAAGTGCAGCTGAGGTACCACAAAACGATCCAGCCAATTTCAATCAAGTCCAACCATCCAAACACAATCCATAGGGTGTAGGGAAGCTGTTCAGATCATCACAACTCATCTGTAACACCTCCAAATCAAAAATCACTTTGAACTTGCTGTCACGACCTAAAGGTAAGCCTAAACTTGGGCATCTCTCAATCTATGCATATTTCCTCGCACAATAATTTGGCCATATGTTCATAATCATGCATGGAATGTTTTCCCTCAATTAATTGCATTGTTTGAATCGTGTATCAAAAATCCTAGCCTTCATGCAGAAATTAGGGTTCTTGAGGTCTCTTCGTGATTTCTTGTTGTATGTTTAATTTAAATGAAATTAAAGTACATAGACATGATCGTGAGGTTGAGACGAGCATAATGATATGTGGATTGCATGATATGATTACGTATTCATGGAGATTGGATAGAAAATGCAAATCTGAGAAACCAAGAACACGCGCGTGTTCTTCAGCTTGTTCTTGGCGCCATTTTTAGAAATTCAAATATTTGAATTTTGTGATTTTGATTAATTGATTCAAAAATTAATTTCTCTCTGAGTTTTAATGATTTTGAGTTTATTCTTTTTTTAATAATTCACAAAAATGTTAAAATATTTTATTCTCCCAAAAAATCCCAAAAATATTATTTATTTCATATAATTGATATTTTTGTAAAGAATTAATATTTTGATTGTTTTTGGCATTTTAAATATTTTTTCTACATTGATTTTGCAACTTTTAATGCTTTCTAATTATTTTGTAGGTCAATACTTAATTTTTGAAGCATTAATCCAAAATCACAATTTGTTTTTCATATGTTAAACAATTTTGATCATTTTTAATTGAATTTTTATTTAATTAAATACATTTTGAAAACAAATTAGGGTTTTGGATTAATTCAACCCTCATAAATCATTTTCAAAACATTTTTGGGCCTCTTGAGAGAGTGTAAGACCCATCCCCCCTTGTACAAAAACTTATTGGGCCTCATTCATTGTATAAGTTCCTCTGTACAAGTAAACGGCGCAATCGTCGCCTTTTTTAAAAAATAAACCTAGGCCTACCCTCGAGTAGTAAGACCCATTTCTTTTTCTTAAAACTTTTTGGGCCTCTAATAGAGTGTAAGACCCAATCCTTTTTTTTGACCAAATCATTTTGGGCCTCAGTATATTGTATAAGCCCCGATACCGTCAAAAACAAACGGTGCGATCGTCGCCTTTTCAAAATAACCCTTGGGCCTCTCCTTGAGCTATAAGACCCATTCAAAAACTTTTTGGGCCTCTATTAGAGTGTAAGACCCAATCCCCCTTTTAACCAAACATCTTGGGCCTCACTTATTGTATAAGTCCCTCTGCGTTAAAAGAAGACCTCGGCGCGATCGCCATTTCAAACAAAAAATCATTCGGGCCTACGCTCGTGTTATAAGCCCCACTCTTTTTCCTTTAAACCTTTTTGGGCCTCTTGAGAGAGTGTAAGACCCATCCCTTTGTACAGAAAACCATTTTGGGCCCCAGTCACTTGTATAAGTCCCTCTGTACAAAGTCAAACAGTGCACTCACTGATAAAACCCTGAGCCTCTCCTTGAGCTGTAAGCCCCAAATCTTTCTTTTTCAAAGCACTTTCTCCTTTGATTTTGAATATACTGTTGTTTTCAATCTTTCTTTGTTGAACAACTAACCAAACAACATGGAAGCACTCCAACCGAGTAAGTGGTTATCGCTTTCGTTTACTGCTTTCATATTATAAACTGTATTGTGGGGCTGCTCACTGTAAGTCTCCTTTCATAAACTCATATCTCCTGTGTAATAATAGTATAGATATTTCGAGTTTCCCCGGCAACTACGTCTAGAACTAGGTGACGCCGTTTCATTTATTCGTAGAAATAGACGCCTAGATCCCCAATAGGAGCACCAGATACAGTCTTCTCTTCGGCTGTCCTCCTTAGGAATCGTCAAGAAGCTCTACTCCCCAAGATGAATGTATTCTCCGTGAATGGCATCTTTGAGTTTCTTCCAAATTCTCGAACTTTCCTGACTTGATCTATTCCTTGTGGATAGCTTGCCTTGAATGTCTCGGGGTTTGGGTACCCACTATGGTCATAATCTTGGACCTTAACTAAGGAACCCTCTTTAAAAGCTAAAAGTCACTGGATAGTAAATCTCGCACGTTTACCAGTGGTTTTTATCTTTAAAAGAGTTATCTCTCCTAATGGAAAGGAGATAATAGACCCACGGGCTTCTTAAAAGCATCGACCTCCTCTTGGGCATTGTTCAAGGACCCACAGGCTTCCTAAAAGCAACCCCGCCTCCTCTAGGACATTATTCAAGGGCCATACGGCTTCTTAGAAGTATTCACAGCCTCCTCTTAGGCTTCGTATAATGATCTCTTCCCCCGGGAATGATAGCCTCCTCTTGGGCTTAGTACAAGGACCCGTCGGCTTCTTAAAAGTTTCCAGCCTCCTCTTGGGCTTCATACAAATTGTCCCGACGACCTCCTAGAGGTATAGGAACAGAACCTAGTCATCCTCATAGAACAGTCCTTTCATAGAGTCTACTACTGTTTCTCAAAGCATAGTACAAAAGGTGAAACTCTAGACTTGGACAGTCTAATCTCCTTGAGTCTCAAAGACATTCTCAAGCACCCTTCAAAAAATAGGAAGGAAACCCGCAGACTCGGACAGTCTCAATACCCTTTGGATTTCCCGTTTCCTCAAAGAAAAGGAAACCACCCCGATCCTCAGATTTAACCCATGAGTACAGTGATGCTCATATAAGAACTGATTTTCTCTTTCAAAATCAGTATACTGGACCTGTCACTTAACTGACATAGCCTCCTCTTGGGCTTTGTACAATGACTCTCCCTAGCGGAGTCAAACAATGTTTTAGCCTCTCTCTCGGGCTTTGTACGAGACACATAAGAGAATCCCTCGTTGATTCAATCACCCTTTTCGCCTCCATCTCAGGCTTCGTACGAGATACAAAAACACTCTCTTGTTGAGTTTAAAAGATTCTCCTGTTGAGTCAACCCTTTTAGCCTCTCTCTCGGGCTTTGTACGAGACACAAAATAGCCTCCTCTTAGGCTTTGTATAATGATTTTCCTAGCGGAAATTAGCCTCCCCTTAGGCTTTGTATAAGAAAACCATTGGTTGATCCAATTAACCTTTTAGCATCAAACCCGTGCCTCGTCCACAGTATACAAACATCAACAACTCCTTCCCTTTCATCTAATCGTTGTAAGCGGCAAGCCTCTAGATTATTTACATCCATGCCACTGTCCTTCTTTTAGCATGAGGAATTCCTAAGGAAAGATAGCATTGCTCTACACTGAGTTAAAGTCTTCTCCTTCAGGTTAAAACCCTTTCTTCGGAAATTATGGCATTGCTTGGATCCTCGTATCCCAGTTAAAGTAAATCTCCTTCTCCCCTCTTTAGAGATGACAAATTCTCTCTAAAGCCGATGTCTTTCAGCTTCACGTCTTGGGCTTTGAACAAGACACAAATAGACCTTTCAGCTTTACATCTTGGGCTTTGAACAAGATATAAACCACCTTTCGCTTCATGTCTTAGGCTTTGAACAAGACACCAAAACAACCATTTCCTCCCATAGAATAGGAGGAACTACGAACGCTCTGATTTCCCTGTTTCGGTAAACGGGAATACGTAGGCATAAGATTGAAAGAAAAGATCTTAGCGAGCGCAATCAACAAAAAAACCAAATCCCATATCTCCATCAATCAAAAGCAGTAATTCAAAAGCATCAGTCCTAACATCCTAATCCTTGTTCCCCTCCAGAAACCTTCTGCCCAGGTAAAAAAAGAAAGAAAACAGTATTGGCGAAAATACAAATAACCAGTACAAAGGCCCCCCACATTGATAGCATTCGTAACCTAACAGACCGCTGTTTAAACTCGGTATGCAAAGCAGGGTTAATTGGAGACATCTATTTCCCTTCCTTATTCAGCTCACAATAGGATAAAAACTGAATCGACCTGTAGTCAAAGCTCAAACCGCAGAGAGCGACCAACGCTTAAGAACCGCGTCCAAAATCGCTCGCTACAGAAAAAATGGCGCCCACCGTGGGGCCGGGTCTTTCTAAAACTTTTTTTTTCTTTTTTCTCTTCACTTGTGTGAAAACCACAGATTGGGGCTTCCGCCGGGGAACCCATTTTCTGTCAGGAACTTAGGAATCATAGCTTTATAATTCTAGGATGATTAGGACAAATATATATACTGCTTTTCCTAATTGCTATACGTGTTTATTTTTCTGCTACTGGGAATGCGTGTGATGCCGCATGTGGTGAGAATGAGTATACAATTAAGATAAGTGATGGCGACGGGGTCGACCATCAACCTCAGTGGAGGCTGACCAACGCAACCCATTCACTCTTCTAGCCAATGGGCCGGTTGTTAAGTCTGAGAAGCTGAGGAGCCAAACCCTTTTGTAGTGCAGAAACTATCGGAAATAGTTGTTACGCGATACTACCCTCATTTGAGGCTGGTGATCTATTCTCGGTGAATGGCACTTACTCTAAGATTGCTCTACAACTCGCTGGCGATCCGCTTGTTGTCTTGCTTTCCTGGGAGGAGCTGATGATAATGAGTACAGGTACAAAAAATCACCCTAGTATAAACCTTTGGGGATGGGTAGAGCCTTGACTTCATGACAACGACCCTTTGACCCCATGTTTTTTCTATGTTTTTGTGTGCTGCATTCATGCATCCATTTAATAAAACATTAAAACATTCAAAAAAAAAAAATTCTCTTCTAGTCTCTCTGTTTTTCAAATTAAACTAAGACTGTGATTGCAAATATCAGAGAAAAAGATTGCATTAATGGATTTCGGTAGAAGGAGAACTCACCAGTATACCTTCAAGGTTCCAAAGCTAGAGGATTTGAGAAAGTTAGCGAGGATGATCGTTAACCCAGAGGCTTTCAGAGCCAAGCACGGTGGTTTGCTACCACTGTTAAGAGTCCATGTGATTAAGGGGATCATGGACGCGCTCATTCAGTTCTACGATCCGGTTTATCATTGTTTCACGTTCCCGGATTCCAGCTATCACCAACACTGGAGGAGTATTCTCATCTGACTAATTTACATATCACTGATCGAGCTCCATTTTCTGGACTGGAAGAAATTCCAAAGAATCAGACTATTGCAATAGCAATTCATTTGGACGAGTCTGAGGTCAGGACTCACATGACCACTAAGGGTGGCATCCAAGGTTTGCCAGCCCAGTTCTTGACAAATAAAGCCCTGTACTTCGCTAGTATAGGGAACATGACTGCTTTTGAAAGCATCTTTGTCTTGCTCACCTACGGGTTATTTTTGTTTCCAAACATCAATAACTTCGTCGATATCAACTCTATTAAGGTTTTTCTCATTGGAAACCTTGTGCCGACTTTGCTCGCAGATGCGTATCATTCTGTACACTTGGGAAATTTGTACAGCGGAGGGGAGATCACATGCTATGTACCTTTGCTATACAAATGGTTTATATCCCACTTGCCCAAGTCTGCTGCTTTTTGGGATTGCAAGAGTGTCTTACGTTGGTCGCAGAAGATCATGTCTCTTACCAACTCTGATATAGATTGGTGTAATAGGATTTATGAGGGAATCAGGATCATTGATCGTTGTGGAAACTTCCCCAACGTACCCCTCATAGGAACTAAGGGAGGAATCAACTACCATCTGGTATTGGTTCTTCGTCAATTTGGATACCCGATGAGACACATCCCACTGGGTGTTCATTTAGAAGGTCTTTTTTTCAAAGAAGGAGAAAATGACAGAGCACTAAAGATGGAAATAGTGCAAGCTTGGAAACATGTTCATAAGAAAGGACGAGAGTCTCTGGGAAAACCGGACTGTGTCTCGATGGAGCCTTATCTCCACTGGGTACAAACTAGAGCTCTCAAGCTAAAGATGCCTTATCCTCATTACGGAATTCTTCCACCGAGGGAAACTGTCATGTACTTCATGACGGAAACTGAAAAGCTTCAGGTTACTCTCAACAAAGTTCAAAAGGAAAGAAGGTCTTGGAAGAACAAGTACCGCACCCTCGACGTAGAGTGTACCCAAATACAGCAACTACTAAAAGAGAAAGATGCTCTGATTGAAATTTTGGAGCAGCATGCTATAGAGAATCAAGATGACCAAAGGAATTTGCTCGCTCGTTTCACTTGGCAAAGGAATGACAACCCGACAACGGCCCAAGCGCCCCGGTCAAAGAAGAGGAGGACTCGGGACCCATTAGTTTAGGTTTCTGTTTCTACACTTTGTAATCTACTGTATTTCCATTTCTGTAATCCTTTGGAATTCAATAAAAAGGGGTTTCCCCAGTGTTTGATATTTGCAATCTAATTGTCGAAGTTTATTATGATTAAACCAAAAAATAATTAATATAATCATTGCATTCATCATTCTCACATCGCGTATTCTTCTTCCCTACGAATCTCACGTTTGTGTCTCGGTTCTAGAGTCAAACTGTCTCATTCGTATAATACTCAGGCCAATCGTCAGAAAAAGATGGATGATCTTGAGGAAGAGAACAGAGAGTTGAGAGAAGAAATCGACGCTCTAAGAGAGGATATGAGAAAGCTTCGTAATGACATGCAAGCCATGGCAGAAGCTCAGCTACAAAGAACTGTGATCTCAGAGATCACCTCAACGCCCATAGTGGAGAAGTATGATCCTAGGTATCAAATACTGAAAGATCGTCCTTGGGGCATGCCTGTTAACTATATCCCAGAAGGATATGTTCCGCCGATCACTGAAGATCAGGGAATCGTAACAGAAGCCGCTGGGCCTGAAGGTTACAAACTTCGGGAAAGTGAAGATGCCAGGGGCCTACTAAAGACTCCTGAAGGTTACAAACTTCGGGAAGCGCCAAGACTTACTGCCGTAGTCACGGTACCACCCCCTGTGGTGCACACTGTCCCGGAAGGACAGATTCCACAAACACCTTCTGGTAAGAAGGAAACTATGTTTGACAGAATGGATGAATTCCAGGAGCAGATCTTGGAAATGCAGAAAGAACTGCAAGCCATTCGCGGTCAGGATCTATTTGGAAAGGACGCCGCAGACCTCTGCTTGGTCCCAAATGTGAAAGTCCCACACAAGTTCCAAGTGCCCGACTTTGAAAAATACAAGGGTAACTCTTGCCCTCAGAGCCATCTGGTGATGTACGCTCGGCGGATGTCAGCTCAGACGGAGAATCAGGACCTGCTGATTCACTACTTCCAGGATAGTTTAACCGGTGCCGCACTCAAATGGTACATGGGTTTAAACCGTACTACGATCAGTACATTCAGAGATCTTGGTACTGCCTTCGTCCAACAATACAAGTACAATTTGGACATGGCACCCGACAGAGATCAACTCAGATCAATGTCGCAAAAGGACAAAGAAACCTATAAGGAGTATGCTCAAAGGTGGCGTGAAATTGCCGCTCAAATTGGTCCACCTCTTGAGGAAAAAGAGATGACAAAGATCTTCTTTAAGACCTTGAGCTCATTATACTACGACCGAATGGTTTCCAGTGCACCCAGTGATTTCACCGAAATGGTCGGCATGGGTGTACGTCTTGAGGAAGCCGTCCGAGAAGGACGTTTGGTAAAAGACACTGGATCAACGAGCGGTATTAAAAAATATGGTAGTGCTCTCCCTAAGAAAAAAGAGCAAGATATTGGGAATATCTCTCTCGGAAAGCAAAGGCGACGTTATCAGCCAGTAGCAGCTGTTACTCCTGCTATCGGCCCCGCGCCTGTTCCTATGTATCAACCTCAGGTTGCGCAGAGCCAACCTGACCAACAAAGGACACAACAACCTCTTCAGCAGGCTCGTCCTCCATATAACAACAACCGTACAACACGGCCACCAGGATTTGATCCTATACCCGTAACGTACGCAGAGCTGTTTCCGTTACTGCTGGCTAAGGGGCACATTCAGACTAAGTCTCCCCTTTCAGTTCTGGAAAATCTGCCTTTTTGGTTTAAGGTGGATCAGACATGCCCTTATCATCAAGGAGGATCAGGGCATAACATAGAGAATTGTCTCAATTTCAAGTCCGACGTGCAAAAGCTTGTTAGGAGCTGGCTCTTATCTTTCAAAGATACGAATCCTAATGTTCTTACGAACCCGCTGCCTCAACATGAGAAAACTGCAGTCAATCTGATTGAGAAAGAGACTAACAATCTCTATCAAATTCACGATGTACTCTTATTGGAGACCAATCTGGTCAAGATGCATTGTAAACAGAGTGGATATGGCCATGTGCCACCTCATAACTATCACTAGTGTGATATCTGCTCTAAAGATAACCAAGGATGTTCGGTAGTGCAATCAGCTCTACAGGAACAAATGGATCTTGGATGGATCCAAGAGCACCGAGTTCGTGGAGTTAACATGGTTTACACGAATCCCAACGTCATTCAAAACCACGACATCTGTGCGATGAATGTCAACTTGGTGGCGATGCACTCAAGGCAAAGCCAGTATCATAATCTGCCGCGGCACGATTACAGTTCCTGTTTGATTTGCTCGGTAAACAAACAGGGATGCTCTTTCATACAAGAGGCCCTCCAGCGTCAGATGGATCTTGGATGGATCCAAGACTACCATGATAGGAACTCCTATCAAATCAACATGGTTCAGATCTTCGATATTCGCGTAATGAATACCAACCTGGTAGAGTTACATGCTGAGCAGGTCCGACTCGGATTCTTAATATCACATGACTATCAAAGCTGTAAAGCGGGTTGCGAAAACGATCAGGGTTGTACCCTTGTCCAGGAGGCACTTCAGCACTTGTTAAATCACTGGTGGATGCCAATCTATATGGACGAAGATACTCAGCAGATTAGTATCAATAACAGGAATCCTACTCGTCGTCAAAGTCAGGATGTCCGATCAGTGGAAGGTAACCTAGTGAGGTTACATTGTATTCAAAGTAGGAATGGCCAGGTGCCACCACACAACTATGACAGTTGTAGCGTCTGTTCGGAAAGTAACCAAGGGTGTTACCTTATGAGAGCAGCTCTTCAGGGTCAGGTCGATCATGGAGAAATTTTTCCATATCCAGGTTCAGGACCCATCATTTGGTCGCCGAACTACCTTGCCGAGCAAGTTGAGAATGTTGTCACGATCTCTGGTCATCACAGGACCAGGGATGTTTTTGCCATCATCCCTCTACTTGACGAATCTAGAGTTCCCAACCGGGAACGGATCAAGGTTACTTATGATGATCAGAAAAATCAGAAGGTTCCCATAGTCATCTATCTACCGGGGCCACTACCGTATGAATCAGCTAAGACAATCCCTTACAAATACGGTGCAACAATAATCGAGAATGGAAAGGAAATTCCATTACCCTCCGTCGTGAATATTGCAGACATCAGTCGTGTAACACGGAGCGGTCGAATCTTCAACCGAGGGGTTGGAGAATCCAACAAAGAAAAGGAACTTCAGGCAGAAATTCCTGATCCGCCAGTCGGTCAATATAGTAATCCCGACTTTTCAAAAGACAAAGATGAGATGCTAAAGCTCATCTAAAGGAGTGAATATAACATTGTTGATCAACTGTTACAGACTCCTTCAAAGATCTCAGTATTATCACTGTTACTCAGTTCAGAAGCACACAGAGAGGCTCTACAGAAAGTCTTGGAGCAAGCCTTTGTGGAACAGGATGTAAAAATCAGACAATTCGATAGCATTGTCTCTAATATCACTTCCTGCAATAATTTGGGATTTAGTGATGAAGAATTACCTGAAGATGGTCGCCGTCATAACATGGCGCTCAACATTACAGTTAACTGCCAGGGCGATGCTTTAGCCAATGTACTGGTAGACACAGGGTCAGCCCTGAATGTTATGCTGAAATCCACTTTGATGCAATTATCATTCAAGGGCCCTCCGATGAGAGTCAGCGAGGTCGTCGTCAAAGCATTCGACGGATCCAGAAAAATAGTTATCGACGAAGTTGATCTTCCCATAACTATTGGTCCTCACACTTTCCAAATCACTTTCCAGGTCATGGACATCCGGGCAACATACAGTTGTTTATTAGGAAGACCTTGGATACATCAGGCTGGAGCGGTTACTTCGACCCTCCACCAAAAGCTAAAGTTCGTCAAGAACGATCAACTTGTCACGGTTTGTGGGGAACAAGCTATGCTTGTGAGTAACCTGTCATCATCTACTTGTGTGGAACCCGAGGAGGTTATTGGAACTCAGTTCCAAGCACTATCGGTGAGCAAGGACAATCAGTTCAAAGAAGGAACTTCAATTTCTTCATACAAAGATGCTATCAAAGCGGTCGAGAGTACCGATACGACAGGATAGGGACGGCTTGTCATTCCTATTGACAATAAAACAAAGAAGGGTCTTGGTTTTTCTGCAACCTATACCCAGACAGTTGCCAACGATGAAAGTCTTCATCCCCTTCAAAACTTCTTCTACAGTGGAGGTTTTCTTCACCCAGTGTCTCAGACAGTTCATGCTATCAATGAGGAAGATCCCTCTGACACAGATGAAGAATGAAAGTCCTACCTTAACAAGGACGGTTATATGTCTCAGTAAGAGGTGCCTATGCCTTTTTGCTTTCCTACAGAAAGTCCGAGATTTATACCAAGATCAGATGTCGAAATGATTTACGGAGATTGTGATCCGGAAGGATGTCGTGCTCCGCCAAATTCATTAGAGGAGGACACTCTGATGAAAGACAACTTTGACCACAATTACTATGGCCCGATGGATGGCCTGCCAATGTGGCAGCCTTACCCAGGAGACTTGGGGCAAGAAAGTCAGCCGAATAATGAAAATCAGCTGACCGCCATTGAACAGAATACCTGTGTCCCCACCATGTCATGGGATCAACACTCAGGTCATTTGGAAATTACTCAACATGACGATGAATTCGCAACATTTGCAGGACTTGAATTCATCAACTATGCTTTTCCAGAGGTCAACGTCATCGAGAAAGATGACTCATCCAGTTCCAAAGAAGTGTGGGACACCTTGGGACAACCGAGTGGAAAGTACGACTTCATGGTCAAATACACCGCTCCTGAAAGCTCTCGTATCAGGCTCGAAGATATCCAGCCAACTGGATGGGGAGATACAGCTGAGAGCACCAATGATATGCAAAATGCAACAGAGGAATCCTCCTACGACAATTCTGCCTGGGAAACAGATTCCAATGATCCTGCTCCACCAGAAATCAGCGTCATTTCTAAAGACAAATCAAGGAAGGTGCCAGACTTTGTGATTCACCGAGGAGTTCGCCGCCAATGGGTTGCTGTCGAGGTTCCGAAGGTCGTTCATCAGTCAAAGTAATTGCCATCTTTAACCTTTCACCCTGCCCAGGTGAAACGGATATTTTGATAGGGCTCGTTTTCTGTAAATTTCCCTCTTCGCTTTGCCCAAAGCGACAGAGTTTTGTTTTATAGGGCTGTAGTTTCAAGATTCGACTTGTTCATTAATAAAATAACGTCGTTCTGTAATTTCCGCATTAATTGTTGTTTTCTCTTTTTGCTTTTTCAGAAAATGGTAATCCTAAAAAACCTTCAATAATAAAAACAAGCAGTAAAATAGATACACTGTACACACTTGCATTTTCTCTATCTCTTCTAAAACACGAATCATCACGTCATGCAGATTACTTGTTTTAAACCCAGTTGAAACATACGATCCGATGCCTTCTCCCAACTTTGAGTTCCCGGTATTCGAGGCTAAAGAAGAAAATGACAACGAAATTCCAGAAGAGATCTCCCGATTACTCAGACAAGAGGAAAGGTCCATTGAACCTCACAAAGAGCCGTTGGAAACGGTAAACTTGGGTTCAGAAAAAGAGAGAAAAGAAATCAGGATCGGAGCACTGCTCAGTCCAACTGCCAGAGAAGGTTTGATAAAGCTTCTCAAAGAATTCCCCGATGTATTCGCTTGGTCCTATCAGGATATGCCAGGGTTGGATACCAGCATCGTGGAACATCATTTACCGTTAAGATCAGAATGTCCGCCAGTAAAGCAAAGGTTGAGACGCACTCACCCAGACATGGCCATCAAAATCAAAGAGGAGGTACAGAAACAGATCGACGCGGGTTTCCTCGCTACATCTGAATATCCTCAATGGTTAGCCAACATCGTACCCGTTCCCAAAAAGGACGAAAAGGTCAGAATGTGTGTTGATTACAGAGATCTGAACAAGGCAAGTCCAAAGGACGACTTTCCTTTACCACACATTGACATGCTGGTTGACAGCACAACAAAGTTCAAAGTATTCTCCTTCATGGATGGATTCTCGGGCTATAACCAGATCAAAATGGCGCCGAAAGACATGGAGAAAACTTCGTTCATTACCCCATGGGGTACCTTTTGTTACAAGGTAATGCCGTTCGGTTTGAAGAATGTCGGGGCAACCTATCAAAGGGCCATGACTACTCTGTTTCATGACATGATACACAAAGAAATCGAGGTATATGTCGATGATTTGATTGCAAAATCAAGAACAGAGGATGAGCACGTTGAACATCTGTCAAAATTGTTCGAACGTCTAAGAAAATTCAAGCTCCGCTTGAATCCCAACAAGTGCACCTTCGGTGTCCGTTCAGGGAAATTACTAGGGTTCGTCGTCAGCCAGAAAGGAATTAAAGTTGATCCTGACAAGGTCAAGGCCATTCAAGAAATGCCTTCTCCGAAAACTGAAAAACAAGTCAGAGGATTCCTGGGACGTTTGAACTACATCTCCAGATTCATATTCCTTATGACCGCGACGTGTGCGCCGATTTTCAAATTACTCAAAAAGAACCAGGATTGCGTTTGGTCAGAAGATTGCCAAACCGCCTTCGACAGTATCAAGGAATATCTGTTGAATCCTCCGATTCTATCACCTCCAGTGGAAGGAAGACCACTGATCATTTACCTCACAGTCCTAGAGGACTCAATGGGATGTGTACTTGGCCAACAAGACGAAACTAAAAGGAAAGAGTCTGCCATCTACTATCTAAGCAAGAAATTCACCGACTGCGAGACTCGGTACACAATGCTTGAGAAAACTTGTTGCGCTTTGGATTGGGAAGCCAAACGTCTTCGCCAATACATGATTCGTCATACTACTTGGTTGGTCTCCGAAATGGATCCAATCAAGTACGTTTTCGAAAAACCTGCTCTCACGGGAAGGATTGCCCGTTGGCAGATGTTACTATCAGAATATGACATAGAGTACCGTGCTCAGAAAGCCGTTAAAGGAAGTATTTTAGCCGATCATTTGGCTCATCAACCGATTGACGATCAAGAATCAATCGGGTTTGACTTCCCAGACGAAGATGTCATGTATCTAAAGATGAAAGATTGCGATGAACCGCTACCCAGTGAAGGGCCGGAACCAGGTTCCCAATGGGGACTTATCTTTGACGGAGCAGTCAATCATTATGGAAACGGAATTGGGGCAATCATTGTTACCCCTCAGGGTACCCACATTCCTTTCACCGCTCGACTTACGTTCAAATGTACGAACAACGAGGCCGAATACGAAGCTTGTATTATGGGTCTCGAAGAAGCGATTGATTTAAGGATCAAAAACTTGGACGTATACGGCGACTCAGCCTTGGTTATCAATCAGATCACAGGAGATTGGAACACATACCAATCAGGATTGATTCCTTACAAAGACTATGCAAGGAGGTTGTTACCCTTCTTCAACAGAGTCGACTTTCATCACATCCCTCGTGATGAGAATCACATGGCTGATGCATTAGCCACTCTCTCTTCCATGATTAGTGTAGGTCGATGGAATGACATACCTAAGATCGACATCATGCACCTTGAACGGCCCGCTTACATCTTCATGATTGAAGCAGACATAGACGACAAACCTTGGTATCACGATATCAAATGCTTCCTTCAGAAACAAGAGTACCCATCTGGGGCACTCAGAAAAGACAGGAAAACCCTCAGAAGATTGGCTGGAAACTTCTTCCTGAGCGGTGACACTCTTTATAAGAGAAATTTTGACATGGTCTTGCTCCGATGCGTCGACAGACCAGAAGCAGACATGCTCATGAAAGAAATTCATGAAGGATCCTTTGGCACTCATGCCAACGGACACACAATGGCGAGAAAAATTCTCAGGGCCGGGTATTATTGGTTGACCATGGAATCCGACTGCTACAAGTACATGAGGAGGTGTCACAAGTGTCAGATATACTCCGACAAAATTCATGTACCGCCATCACATCTCAAAGTTCTTTCTTCCCCGTGGCCATTTTCCATATGGGGAATCAATATGATTGGTATGATTGAGCCCAAGGCTTCAAACGGACATTGGTTCATCCTGGTAGCCATTGACTATTTCACCAAGTGGGTCGAAGCAGCGTCATTCGCCAATGTAACCCGACAAGTGGTGGTTCGATTTATCAAAAACAATATCATCTGTCGTTATGGTGTTCCAAGCGAGATCATTACTGATAATGGATCTAACTTGAACAATAAGATGATGAAAGAGTTGTGTGCAGAGTTCAAGATCGAACACCATAACTCATCTCCCTACCGACCCAAGATGAACGGAGCGGTAGAAGCGGCTAACAAGAACATCAAGAAGATTGTTCAAAAGATGGTTGTAACCTATAAATATTGGCACGAAATGCTACCCTTTGCTCTTCACGGTTATCGCACATCTGTCCGTACTTCAACAGGGGCAACCTCTTTCTCTCTAGTATATGGCATGGAAGCAGTGTTCCCCATAGAAGTAGAGATCCCATCAATCCGGGTATTGATGGAAGCTAAGCTCACCGAAGCTGAATGGTGTCAAAGTCGACACGACGAACTGAACCTGATCGAAGAAAAGCGAATCACAGCACTATGCCACGGTCAGTTGTATCAACAGAGAATGAAAATGGCGTTCGACAAAAAGGTCCGACCGCGTATCTTCAGAAAAGGAGACCTTGTGCTCAAGAAGATACAATCATTTCTCACTGATTCTCGGGGCAAATGGACCCCAAATTATGATGGCCCCTATGTGGTCACGAAAGCTTTCTCAGGCGGCGCCTTGAGACTTGCAACCAGGGACGGAGAGGAATTTGCCTACCCCACGAATGTTGATGTAGTCAAGAAATACTTCGCCTAAAACTAAAAAAAACGTCTCGGTGGATTGAAAACCCGAAAGGGCAGTCCAGGCAAAAGTTAGAGACATGAAAAAAACCATCCCGATGGATTGGAAACATCAAAGTACAATCCAGGCAAAAATTAGGGATAATGGCAAGTAACTATGTTCAACAGAGGAAAGTCCCTCAGCAGCAGTTACAGCATCCATCGGAGGAAATCTCCAGTCAAAGGTCATCTTCGACGGAAGCTCAGGATGTCCCGAACTCAAAGTTGGTAGAAGGATAGTGGTCGTTATGTTTCAACGTAGCCCTTTTCCCTGTAAATTACCATTTTCTGACTTTGTATATACTCTTTGGAATCACGCGTTTGGCTGATCTCCATCTTATCAATAAAATTTGAGCCCTTGTGCTTTTGTTTGTAATTCTTTACTTGTTTTAGCTTTACAGAACGACGTTGTTTAAACTTAATCAGCGATTCTTGAAATAAAACAAAAATAAATTTACTTGTTAAACTTTTTTTGCTTTTAAATTAAAGATGGCATTTCTTTTTACTGTTGAACATCAGAAGAACATCGATTACTTCTCCCGAAGTAGGCGAACTCCAAAGTGCAGAATCAAAGTACTCCTTCTAGACCAGTACTCCTGAATGAAGGATCAATAATGTCAGAGACCTTGTTTCGTCTGACACACCTCGGCCGAGTTCTCATCTCCTAAGCCTGATCAACATAGCTCCCAATGGGACTATCTCTCCTAAGCAAGGTGGAATTGCCATTTTGAACCAACGGTACTTCTTCGCCCCGCGATGGCCGAGTATCCAATTGTGTTCATCCATTAGTCTGTATGTCGCGTATGTTTTGTCAGCATATACATACATACATCATGCATTTTTTATTTGCATTCACATTTCATATTGCATCACTATCACTCTAGTCGGTCTTGTCCCCTAGTGGTAGAAGTCCTCTCAATCGAGTTGTCAGTTCTTGCCTCGTCAGGAAATACTGTGTCTGAACAACCTCGCTTCCAGTTTAATTCTGGAAAGAAGTTGGTCCTTGACCACTTTGATAACTTGAACCTCTGAAGATGATATCCTTGCTTTCCCGGATTAAGGAAAATCCACAGAGAAAGCCTCGTGATCAGAGATTCGGCAGCACGCCAGTTTTGCTCCGAAAAACCACTGATGAGAAGGTCATTGGCACCTCAAAATTGGATTCCATCATATGGCATTTCTCCGGAAAGATCCCGAGAAAAGTATGATGTAAGCCCCCAAATGAAAACAGTCTCTCAAGAGACTCGCTTTCCCCAGTAGAAACAAATGGCGTCTCCAACGGAGAAGTTTGTACAACTCTACAACTCAGACGACTGGGTTCCCCAGCAAGTCTGACAGCAAAACATTTTCTACTCAAATGGCATCTCCCCAGGAAAATTCGGCGAGAAGTTTGAAGGAAAACCGCTACTAATAGCGTCCCTTGTCAATAAAGTTTATTGACAAAAGAAACTAAGACCAGTTCCTTGGTAGGAAACCAGGATCGAGGGGAAGTTTAAATCAGAAACTAAGACCAGTTCCTTGGTAAGAAACCAGGATCGAGGGGAAGTTTAAATCAGAAACTAAGACCAGTTCCTTGGTAGGAAACCAAGAACGAGGGGAAGTTGACAAAAAAAATTGAAACCAGCTCCTTGGCTGAAGACTAGGATCGAGGGGAAGTTTACCTTTTCTAAGCATCATTGCTCAGCTAAAGAAGATGAATGCGTAAGCTACCATTCATAACCACCATCAAAATTTCGGGTACTCCGATATTTAATCCTCTTGCACCCCGAATCCCCGAACACCTTCGTCATTCACACCTTCGGGTCCAAGAAGATTAAATAGGGGCATTTGTCATACCCCAATTTTTGATCACTAAGATTTCCCATCATTGTGCAAATCATCAGCACAATATGGATGTACCTTTGTACCTCATTAGTCTCCCCAAAAATCAAAATTAGGGTTTCAAGCCCTCTCCGAGCTTTAGACAAAGGCTCAATCAAGAAATGACTTGATCTTCAACTTGTTTAAACCTCTCAAACATCCACAAAGGATCAAAAGGACTCCCACTTCAAGGATTAAGCACAAGGTTTCTCCCTTCTAGGTGGATCAAGTCTCTAGATCGCCAGTATCACCAAATTAGGGTTTTGATCACCCAGGGCCTCCAGATGAAAAATTTCATCTGGGCACAAGCCATTGATCCAAAGCATAACCTAATATACTTCATGGAACCTCATGAACCCATTCATCAAGTCAATTTTGCCTCAGGGGATGCATACATCAAAAATCAGGAATTAGGGTTTCTTGACCTAATTCACCCCTAAGTTGACTTTTGGGACAAATCATGAGCCAAGACCTCAAGAGATGATTTGAGGGTCTCTAATATACCATATTGATCCATTTGGGACAATGGATTAATCCAAGAAGTTTGAGCAACAAGTCTCAATTCCATCTGCACCACAATTAGGGTTTTAAGGGAAAAGTCAACTGTAACTTTGACTTTTGACCAAGACATGCTCCCAAACCCTAATACATGATTGAATATACCCTATGACACCCATGGAACATGTCCATCAAGTTTGATTTAGGTCAAGGACATGATTTCCTGAAGAATTGCACAGTTTGGAATTCATCTGATAAAAAGTCAACTGTGCACAAAAGTCAACTTTGACTTTTTGAGATTTTTCACCAAAATGGATTTTTAACCCTAAAATAATGTTAATGTATGATTTGAATCATCATTCATCAAGAAAAATCAAGAAAAGTGAGATAACTTGTAAAAGGGGTAACCATAAAACTTAGAAATTTTTCTAAGTTAAAAATAAAGTGGCAAGGGTACCAACTTTGGAGGACCATAACTCCTAAACCACAAGGCCATTTTTTCTCATCCAAAGATGGATTTGTAGCCCTCATTATCACCTACAAAAACTTCAACTACAAGTCATTCCAATTCATTAAGGATTTTGAGTTATGGAGTGATCAAAGTGGCTGAAAAGTGAAAAAGTCACTTTTTCCAACACTTAGTGAAATTTTCACTAAGTCAGATTCTGCCTCACTTTTTGCCAAATGTAGGGGGATTTTTCACTTGGAATCAAAAGAGATCAAAACCAAACTTATTCAAACAGTTGTTGTATCATGTAAGAGCTTTCCAAAATGGCCAAGAACATTGCCAAATTCAACTTACACCATGAGATATGACATTGCCAAGTTGCCTTGCTGAAATCTGTCAAGGCAAGGCAGAATTTGCAACTTTGGTCGATTTACCAAAATCAGCCAAATTCAATTGCTCCTATCCACTTGGACACCTCAGAGGATTGAATCTAAAGGGGACAATCACTGAGCCAAGCCTCCAAAGTCCATGGAACAAGAAATAACATGTTGAACCTAGAATGGCCAAAATAGGGACAAGACTTCAAATTTGGAATGAAGCATTCAATGGAACCATTAAGGTGGCATGGACTGAGCCATTCTCATCTGAAATCAGTCAAGACTTATCCAAGACCAAGGGGACCATAGCTCTGTGCCCTAACCTCTAGTCAATGGCTAGAGGAGACTTGCATTTCCATTGGCCAACATTGTGGAAACACCTGCTGCAGTTGCCATTCAATGTGGATCCCAAAACAAACTTGCTCTACTATAAATAGAGCTCAATTGTGGTCAGTTTGAGTACACCAAAGCCATCTAACAGATGCTTTCCTCAAAATCTCTTCTTTCACTCCAATTTTGCCTTCTAAGGCAAGTCACTATCGGGTTTTGAGTTTGAGAGCAATTCCAATCAAACCAATCACTCACACACCTCACATACATCACATATGAGCTGATCAAACACTTAGATTACTTCTGAAACATCAATTTCACAAAATCACCAGCTGGTTGCTCAAGGTTTTAACCAAAGTGCAGCTAAGGTACCACAAAATGATCCAGCCAATTTCAATCAAGTCCAACCATCCAAACACAATCCATAGGGTGTAGGGAAGCTGTTCAGATCATCACAACTCATCTGTAACACCTCCAAATCAAAAATCACTTTGAACTTGCTGTCACGACCTAAAGGTAAGCCTAAACTTGGGCATCTCTCAATCTATGCATATTTCCTCGCACAATAATTTGGCCATATGTTCATAATCATGCATGGAATGTTTTCCCTCAATTAATTGCATTGTTTGAATCATGTATCAAAAATCCTAGCCTTCATGCAGAAATTAGGGTTCTTGAGGTCTCTTCGTGATTTCTTGTTGTATGTTTAATTTAAATGAAATTAAAGTACATAGACATGATCGTGAGGTTGAGACGGGCATAATGATACGTGGATTGCATGATATGATTACGTATTCATGGAGATTGGATAGAAAATGCAAATCTGAGAAACCAAGAACACGCGCGTGTTCTTCAGCTTGTTCTTGGCGCCATTTTTAGAAATTCAAATATTTGAATTTTGTGATTTTGATTAATTGATTCAAAAATTAATTTCTCTCTGAGTTTTAATGATTTTGAGTTGATTCTTTTTTTAATAATTCACAAAAATGTTAAAATATTTTATTCTCCCAAAAAATCCCAAAAATATTATTTATTTCATATAATTGATAATTTTGTAAAGAATTAATATTTTTATTGTTTTTGGCATTTTAAATATTTTTTCTACATTGATTTTGCAACTTTTAATGCTTTCTAATTATTTTGTAGGTCAATACTTAATTTTTGAAGCATTAATCCAAAATCACAATTTGTTTTTCATATGTTAAACAATTTTGATCATTTTTAATTGAATTTTTATTCAATTAAATACATTTTGAAAACAAATTAGGGTTTTGGATTAATTCAACCCTCATAAATCATTTTCAAAACATTTTTGGGCCTCTTGAGAGAGTGTAAGACCCATCCCCCCTTGTACAAAAACTTATTGGGCCTCATTCATTGTATAAGTCCCTCTGTACAAGTAAACGGCGCGATCGTCGCCTTTTTTAAAAAATAAACCTAGGCCTACCCTCGAGTAGTAAGACACATTTCTTTTTCTTAAAACTTTTTGGGCCTCTAATAGAGTGTAAGACCCAATCCTTTTTTTTGACCAAATCATTTTGGGCCTCAGTATATTGTATAAGCCCCGATACCGTAAAAAACAAACGGCGTGATCGTCGCCTTTTCAAAATAACCCTTGGGCCTCTCCTTGAGCTATAAGACCCATTCAAAAACTTTTTGGGCCTCTATTAGAGTGTAAGACCCAATCCCCTTTTTAACCAAACATCTTGGGCCTCACTAATTGTATAAATCCCTCTGCGTTAAAAGAAGACCTCGGCGCGATCGCCATTTCAAACAAAAAATCATTCGGGCCTACCCTCGTGTTATAAGCCCCACTCTTTTTTCTTTAAACCTTTTTGGGCCTCTTGAGAGAGTGTAAGACCCATCCCTTTGTACAGAAAACCATTTTGGGCCCCAGTCACTTGTATAAGTCCCTCTGTACAAAGTCAAACAATGCACTCACTGATAAAACCCTGGGCCTCTCCTTGAGCTGTAAGCCCCAAATCTTTCTTTTTCAAAGCACTTTCTCCTTTGATTTTGAATATACTGTTGTTTTCAATCTTTCTTTGTTGAACAACTAACCAAACAGCATGGAAGCACTCCAACCGAGTAAGTGGTTATTGCTTTCGTTTACTGCTTTCATATTATAAACTGTATTGTGGGGCTGCTCACTGTAAGTCTCCTTTCATAAACTCATATCTCCTGTGTAATAATAGTATAGATATTTCGAGTTTCCCCGGCAACTACGTCTAGAACTAGGTGACGCCGTTTCATTTATTCGTAGAAATAGACGCCTAGATCCCCAATAGGAGCACCAGATACAGTCTTCTCTTCGGTTGTCCTCCTTAGGAATCGTCAAGAAGCTCTACTCCCCAAGATGAATGTATTCTCCGTGAATGGCATCTTTGAGTTTCTTCCAAATTCTCAAACTTTCCTGACTTGATCTATTCCTTGTGGATATCTTGCCTTGAATGTCTCGGGGTTTGGGTACCCACTACGGTCATAATCTTGGACCTTAACTAAGGAACCCTCTTTAAAAGCTAAAAATTGCTGGATAGTAAACCTCGCACGTTTACCAGTGGTTTTTATCTTTAAAAGAGTTGTCTCTCCTAATGGAAAGGAGATGATAGACCCACGGGCTTCTTAAAAGCATCGGCCTCCTCTTGGGCATTGTTCAAGGACCCACAGGCTTCCTAAAAGCAACCCCGCCTCCTCTTAGGCATTATTCAAGGACCCTACGGCTTCTTAGAAGTATTCACAGCCTCCTCTTAGGCTTCGTATAATGATCTCTTCCCCCGGGAATGATAGCCTCCTCTTGGGCTTAGTACAAGGACCCGTCGGCTTCTTAAAAGTTTCCAGCCTCCTCTTGGGCTTCGTACAAATTGTCCCGACGTCCTCCTAGAGGTATAGGAACAGAACCTAGTCATCCTTATAGAACAGTCATTTCATAGAGTCTACTACTGTTTCTCAAAGCATAGTACAAAAGGTGAAACTCTAGACTTGGACAGTCTAATCTCCTTGTGTCTCAAAGACATTCTCAAGCACCCTTCAAAAAATAGGAAGGAAACCCGCAGACTCGGACAGTCTCAATACCCTTTGGATTTCCCGTTTCCTCAAAGAAAAGGAAACCACCCCGATCCTCAGATTTAACCCATGAGTACAGTGATGCTCATATAAGAACTGATTTTCTCTTTCAAAATCAGTATACTGGACCTGTCACTTAACTGACATAGCCTCCTCTTGGGCTTTGTACAATGACTCTCCCTAGCGGAGTCAAACAACGTTTTAGCCTCTCTCTCGGGCTTTGTACGAGACACATAAGAGAATCCCTCATTGATTCAATCACCCTTTTCGCCTCCATCTCGGGCTCCGTACGAGATACAAAAACACTCTCTTGTTGAGTTTAAAAGATTCTCCTGTTGAGTCAACCCTTTTAGCCTCTCTCACGGGCTTTGTACGAGACACAAAATAGCCTCCTCTTAGGCTTTGTATAATGATTTTCCTAGCAGAAATTAGCCTCCCCTTAGGCTTTGTATAAGAAAACCTCTGGTTGATCCAATTAACCTTTTAGCATCAAACCTGTGACTCGTCCACAGTATACAAACATCAACAACTCCTTCCCTTTCATCTAATCGCTGTAAGCGACAAGCCTCTGGATTATTTACATCCATGCCACTGTCCTTCTTTTAGCATGAGGAATTCCTAAGGAAAGATAGCATTGCTCTACACTGAGTTAAAGTCTTCTCCTTCAGGTTAAAACCCTTTCTTCGGAAATTATGGCATTGCTTGGATCCTCGTATCCCAGTTAAAGTAATTCTCCTTCTCCCCTCTTTAGAGATGACAAATTCTCTCTAAAGCCGAGGTCTTTCAGCTTCACGTCTTGGGCTTTGAACAAGACACAAATAGACCTTTCAGCTTCACATCTTGGGCTTTGAACAAGATACAAACCACCTTTCGCTTCACGTCTTGGGCTTTGAACAAGACACCAAAACAACCATTTCCTCCCATAGAATAGGAGGAACTACGAACGCTCTGATTTCACTGTTTCGGTAAACGGGAATACGTAGGCATAAGATTGAAAGAAAAGATCTTAGCGAGCGCAATCAACAAAAAAACCAAATCCCATATCTCCATCAATCAAAAGCAGTAATTCAAAAGCATCAGTCCTAACATCCTAATCCTTGTTCCCCGCCAGAAACCTTCTGCCCAGGTAAAAAAAGAAAGAAAACAGTATTGGCAAAAATACAAATAACCAATACAAAGGCCCCCCACATTGATAGCATCCGTAACCTAACAGACCGCTGTTTAAACTCGGTATGCAAAGCAGGGTTAATTGGAGACATCTATTTCCCTTCCTTATTCAGCTCACAATAGGATAAAAAATGAATCGACCTGTAGTCAAAGCTCAAACCGCAGAGAGCGACCAGCACTTAAGAACCGCGTCCAAAATCGCTACCTACAAGGGGCAACTGTTGTACCCCAAATTTTGACCCCTTAGATGTCATAACATATTTTGCATGAGCATCATAGATCAATCACCCATGCATTGTTAACAAACCATTTTATCAGTTTTGTTTGTTTTGTTTCACTTGTAAATCAGGGTTTGTTTCAAGAGACCTCATCTCCTCAATAATCCAGTGAGATTTGTTT
The DNA here is from genome assembly GCA_022829125.1 of Lathyrus tuberosus. Lineage (NCBI taxonomy): Eukaryota > Viridiplantae > Streptophyta > Magnoliopsida > Fabales > Fabaceae > Lathyrus > Lathyrus tuberosus. The sequence continues at coordinate 6,207,407 of JALAZF010000270.1, read as the reverse complement.
TCATCACAAGTTCTTCCTCAAGGACCAGACAAGGTCATCAGGACAAGGGTCTGTGTGGTATGGTTTGAGATTCAGTGGAAGTTTGACCTAATCTTGGTCGAACAAGTGGTTTGTATCAGTATCAGGTTATCAGGCAGTGGCAGAGATTCTGAACCAGGGTTTTGGTCCTCATTAAGTCATTTGTTTCATGAGAGTACACTCAAGGCATGAAGATTAAGGTTTCTCACCCTTGGAGTTTATGATTGATAAATATCGTTCAGTTGAGTCTCCTAAGGCTAGCTATTTCATGGTGTGTGCAGTACTGTTTCAGTTCAATTGAGGTTGCAGAACCGTCAAAGAGATTAGAGCAGTTGGTACCTTTCAAGTTGTGTGCGAGTGTTTGGTGGTGGAGTTCAGGATTTGTGGCAGTCAAGTGCAGTTGTCAAGGTTTAAGTGTTGTTCAAAGTGTAGAAGTGTATATCCATTCCTGTAACTATCTTTCATCCTATTTTCTTTTTGCGTCTCATTTTTAATCCAATTCATTTTTTATCTAATTTTCAATTTTATTTCTTAATCCATGTATCTATTCTAAACCCATTTTTCAATTTCCATTTTTAGAACCAATTTCACTTCCACCAAAATCTATTTATCCATATCCATTTCTCTTAACCCATTTCTAAATCTATTTTCCAATTATCCATTTAAATCCTCTTTTGTTGTTATATCCATTTTGTTGTCAACCATTATCCATATTCATTATTTCTAAATCCGCTTTTAGTTTAATTATCCAATTTCCATGTTTTGTCTATTCTTTCTTCCATTATCCACTTTTTTTTAATTTAATTTAATTTACAAAAAAATCTCTACAAATCATAATCCAAAAAGTCTATTCAAAATTCAGCAATACAATTGTAAGGGGTCAAACGCTAGTGAAACATGAATACAAAGTGCTAGCTACCCAAGAGGACCCCACACCCACCAGATCCTGTGACTTCCATGCATGCCACACTCTGCATCAACAACAAAACAACACCACGCCTGCTACACGATATCAGGATAGCGACGACGCACATGACCCTGCTACCAACATAAGCCACTGCTATCAATGGTACAAGCGCAGGCTGCCAAAGAGACTCCACAACGTAAACTTACCACGATTCCTGCATAAGTCTGCATCAAAAGCCACCAAGAAAAGGACCATGCCATGCGACATCAAGACAAAAGTAATGGCAATTACGCTGGTTTTTTTTATAAGGAGGAGGAGTCGCGTTTTTATAAAAGGGGGATAACACCATTCTAACAAAAAAGAGGGGAAAAGTAAAAAATCTCACCTCTATTCATCAGCCAGAAAACTCCTCCAGTGGTAAAACAAACCTCACCCATTTCCTTCTGACAAACCACTCAACACAAAACCTTCAAACACTAATCCTTCAAATCTTCCTCCGCCTGCATCATCTTCGTTCACCACTCTCAACACCCTTCACCATAATAACTCCAAAACCATCCGAAACATCACCTTCGACCATACTGAACCACGGCAAAACTTCCTCGTAACCTCACTTTCGAAATTAGTCCACTGTGTAAAAATACAACCACAACCATTTTTCTGCGTATAAAATCACCATTCCATAACCTATTCACAAACTACCTTTTCATCACAACCTAATCAACCAATCGTTTCTGAACTAGAATCGCAAGGGAGAAGAAGAGAAACAGAGTGAGAAACGAGATCAAAACTCACAAACCAGAATTGAAGAAGATCCTAAACCGTGAATGGAACTGGTGCAAATCGGAGTCGGAGAGGCGGACGAGTGGCGGTTTAAAAGGTTGAGTTTCCGTCGTGACGGTTTCTCCCTTTTGTGAAGCGATGCGTTTGGATGTTTCTTCACCTTACCCATTTTCACGTTGACTTTTCAAAACGAGGGATTCTTTGCTGTTAATTTAGTGTGCCTTTTGTAAAATAGTGTTTTGTTTTATGCTATTTATTAGTTTAAAATAAAATCTGATAAGGCTGGTACTTCTTTTTATCAAGTTATTTGGTTTTGTGCCTTGCTGTTGATGTTTAAGATGCTGATGAACCTACGTGAACTGGACAAGTTGCCTCTGTAATCGTTGCTTTTGTTGGTTGTGGATGAATGGGCCTAAAAGGCCCATGATTGATTTCAAGTTTGTGGATTCGCTACACATCCATCACCCCTAACCTGTTCAGTGCACCTCTTCCTTGCCTCAATCTTCTTTAATTTGTTTTGAAACTTTCTTTTAATTTCGATTTACTTTATTTATTTTATTTCCTTTTCATCTTAATTTCCGTTTTCGACACTATTTCATTTTCTTTTATTTCTGGCCAATGACATAAAAAGATCATAATATTGTTGATTTTTACAAATCAATGAATTTTGATTATATGAGGCCATCTTTTTCTTTTTGTTGGTCAATGAAGTTCTAATCAAGAGATCTTCGATTTATCGATCTAAATCCTTGATTTAGACGAGACTAACTTTATTTTCATTTTTAGTCCATTATCTTTCTTTTAGGCCTATGATATATCAAAATCATAATTTTCGTTGATTTACTTGAATCAATAAGTTGTGATGAATATGAGGCCTATTTTCTATTTTGTTGGTCAATGAGAGTTTAATTAAAGATTATCGATTTTATCGATTTAAAATCTTAATTTAGACTAGACCAACTTTATGTTTCATTTCGATCTCATTTTATTTTATTTTTTTATCGGTCCATGAAGATCTAAATCTTTATTTAGATGAGACCAATTTTATTTCATTTCGAGCCCATTTTCTTTATTTTTGGGCCGATGATATTGCAAAATCACGACTTTTTATCGATTTATTTCAAATCACTAAGTCGTGATATATATGAGGCAACTTCTTTTATTTTACCGGTCAATGAAAGTCAAATATCATAGATTATCGTTTTCACGATTAAATCATGATTAAGACGAGATCGGCTTTATTTTCACTTCCCGTCGCATTTATCTTCATTTTCATTTTTGACCGATGAAGTCTTTCTTTATTCACGAACGTTGTTAGCGAAGCGATGAACCTTCATTATTTCAAATCTGTAGTGAGTGATCATTGAGATCTCTTTCTATACTTTGAGATCGTGATAGGTTACCTTCGACTAGTCAACGAGAGTTTGTGACTCAAGACGAGGTCTCCACCTTTTCTTTTCGTATGGCACGATTTCATCGGAGAATGATCTTCTATATCATTTCTCTATCGTGTCTTAACACAAACTTAAACAAGAGGTTCCTGTAGAGTACTACAGATACTTAGGGTGCTAATACCTTCCCTTTGTATAACCAACCCCCGAACCTTAGATCTCCCCCCTTTAGGTTTTTCTACGATCTTGAACCTTTCCTTTGGATAAATCAAAGTCGGTTGTAAAAGAAATATGATGCAAGTTAATTAATAGCTTGTTATCCGATTTTCACCGCAACACATATATACTATGTTAGAATCTGAGCAATGAGGTATGGAGAATTAGATATGTATCAAAATCATCGCTTATTTTACTCCCAGTTTTTGTCATAATCAAAATGTTAAACTGATATTATAAATGAAGCATGAACGGTACATGTGAGAAAAACATAGAACAAAACATAAAAGAAAACAAAGGGGAAGCCTAAAATGTCTAAGGTTGAGAAGGAGGAGGGATCCTCTGAACAAGTTGAGCTAGAAAGTTCTGGAAGTTGTTGTTGATTTCATCTTGTTTGCCGAGTCTTGTTCTGACCGACTACTGTTCTTTCTACATGTCTTCTAAAGTTTTCATCATCAGAGAAAAAAGATCAGGTTCAGAAACGAGTGACTGATTAGATTTTTCTGCAGCGTCTTTCTCAACAACTGCCTTTCTAGCAGCTTCTCTTTCTGTAGCATCTTTCTCAGTGACTTTTTTCTAAGCGTCTTCTTTCTCAGCAACTTTTCTCTCAGCAGCCTTCTGAGCTTCTAACCTTTCTTCTGCTTCCTTGACAAAATTATCTCTGGCTTGGTCCGAGAGATTCTTTATTCTGAGGAACTCAACAGCCATCCACCTGTTAAACCGATTCCAGCTAGCGCCCAATTGAGAAGGATCATTGCTAAAGTTGGACTCCTCTTAGAGCTTCTTTACTCTCCTTACTGCATTGTCCTTAAAACTAGACATTACTTCATCAAGGTTTGGTCTAAGAGTTTGAAGGTCAGAGGTCTGATGATCAGGATGGATTTCTTCATCAGAGTTAGTTTCATCAGAAAAGGGTTTTGTCAAAGTTTTAGGAAGCATTGGTCAAAGGGTGGTCTATGTTCAGATCAGGTGAGGTAAGGTCAGAATGGTCAGAGATTTTGGTGAGATCTTGGAATGTTGGAGTTGTGTTGGTTGTAGATATGGAGATAGTGGGTGAAAGAGGACTATTAGAAGTAGGTATAGGTTCTAAAAGAATATCTTCAGAGATTGGTAGATAGGAGATGGTGGAGATGGTATCTGAGAGAGATGTGAATGTAGTTCTATTGGCATATGAGAATAAAGAGTAAAGCAGTGATGTATAAGCTACTGGGGTGGAAGTGGTTGTGGGGATGAAGGTTTCAGAAATTGGTGTTGTGTGGGGGATGGTTTCAGAAGTTGTTTGATGTGGAGTTGGTGTCACTCTAGATTTTACAGTAGTAGCTGAAAAAGTAGAGGATGAAGGTGGGATGGAGGTAGTTGTAACTGTGGTCGAATTTATTGGAGGAGGTGGAGGAATAAATGAAGTAATGGTTTTAGTATCAGAACCATTGGCACCCTGTTCAAAGAGCCAGAAGACTTACTTGATGGAGATGGATAGGAGGTAAGTGCAGCGTTTATCTGAGATTTTCTACTTTCTCCCAGATGCAGAAATTTTTGCTTCTTCTTCTCAGTCTTCTTATTCTAAGATGTGTCATGATCCTTTTCTGTAGAACAGGAGGTGCGTCTAGAAGAGAATCATAAGAAAATCTAGGCAGATCGTAACCTTCTGCTTCAAGGTCTCTAATATACTCCTCTAAAACTTCTGGTGGATCAATATTTGTGAAGATAGGTTATCCATCAACAAGCATCCTTCAATTCTTTAAACTCTCCCAGTCTGTAGGAATGCTTGGTTTAACCAAAACCTTATCAATAATGCCCATGCTTTTGAGATTCTTACCATTCAGGGGTTTTCCAGTATCCACAACAATATATTCCATTATATTTAGACTAATTAAATAATCCACAAGACCATATCTGAGATGAGTCAGCCCAGAGGGATGTAGTTTCTAGGCTTTCCATGATTTCTGGTCTCTTTAACAGAATCTCTATGATATTTAAAAGAATAGATGGAAGGTGTATATTTTCTTCCTTCATCAGATAATACACCATGTATTTCTGATCTGTTTTGATATAGTCAGATGAGCTGGATGGCGGTCTATGGTGAATACATCCCAGAATGATCTTGAGCCACACACGAAGGTTCTTATGTAGTTCCTGATTCTTAGAAGATGGTTTTCCTTCAGATACTTGTATAAAGATTGCAGGGATTACTTCTTGAGTCAGAGCTTTTGACCTAGGGTTCATGTTGTAAATCCGCTTTCTTCTTGCGTTCTCCATTCCGAGCAAGGTCACAATAGACTTCTCCATTATGACACATTTAACTCCCAGAACATAGGATATAATGTATTTGTCATCAGCATCTGCAAATCTCCAGATTTCCTTTACCTGATTTGAGTAGATAGGGTCGTAGAGACGATTGAAATAGTTACCCCAGCCTTATTTGTTTAGTTCCTCGGTCAGATCCATACCATTATCCCTCAGATTATCAAAATCCACTAGAAGTTCATTGAGTACTTCTAGTTGATCAAAAGGTGTTGCAAAATGAATGTGACCGGGACGATCAAGAATGTGTGGATCTTGAGGTTGTTGAAAAGAAGATGAGGAATGTTGCATGGTTGAAGATTCTGGTGGCATGGTGCTTGCAACCATATGTTGAGACGATTCATCTTGTTGTTGCATTTGTTGTGAGAATTTGAAAACTTCTTCTTGTTGAGCATCCATGGATGAAGATATTTCAGAGAATGAAGGTTTTAGGTTGATGGGATATAAGTGTGGGAAGTGAAGTAGCACAGTGTGTGAGAGTGAGAAGAGTGAATATATAACAAATATTTGAAATGATTACTAAACATTGAAAATAAACAAGAGGGAGAACAAATAGTAATGATGACTTTAAAACCTAATCTGAAGACATCCCATTGCTCGAGGTGTCACTCAACCGGTATGTTATGATTTGAAAAGACATATGTCTCAGAGAATCATAGCCATACGTTTGAAAAGACACAATTTGATGTTCTCAGAGTCAAGACTACCAAGAGGTTTCTAACTTGAGATATTTCTGACCAAGACATATTCTAACTTGTAGAAGTATCATTAAAAAGAAATATTAAAAGAAAAGTATTTACACATAGTCAGAATCATATTCTTATAGAAAGAGTTAGACACATTAGAAAGAGAATTCATTCTGGACAAAATTCCATTTTTAAATGTTTCAGAATGAACATAAATCTATCTTCAACTAAGGGTTTTATGAAGATATCAGCCTATTGATGGTCAGTATCTATGAATTTTAAAATGATAACCCCTTTCTGAACATAGTCTCTAATTAAATGGTGTTTGATTTCTATGTGTTTTGCTCTAGAGTGCAAAATAGGATTCTTACTTAGGCAAATAGCAGCTGTGTTATCACGAAGATATGGGTGTTACTCTCATATATCTGGAAGTCTTTAAGTTGATTTTTCATCTAGAGTATCTGGGTGCTGCAAAGTGATGCTGAGATATATTCTACTTCAGTAGTTGATAGAACAATGGTTGATTGCCTTTTGCTTGCCCACGAGACGAGATTGTCACCCAGAACTGGCATTTTCCAGAAGTACTTTTATGTTATAATCTATCTCCGGCGTAATCTGCATCACAAAAACCTGATAGCTTGTATTGTGATGTTTTCTTATACATCAAGCCAAGGGTAGATGTTCCCTTCAGATACCTTAGGATTCTCTTAACAGTTGTTAAGTGAGTTTCCCTTAGATCTGATTGAAATCGAGCACAAAGACATACATTGAATAAAACATCTGGATGATAAGCAGTCAGATAGAGAAGAGCGCCTATTATACCATGAAAGATCTTTTGACAAACCTTTTTACTTACCTCATCTTTCTCCAGAATGCATGTAGGATGCATAGGAGTCTTTGTTGGTTTACTATCTTTCATGTCAAATTTCTTTAGGAGTTCTTTTGTGTATTTTCTTTGATGAATATACGTGGTTTCTGGAGTTTGATTTATTTGTATTCCCAGAAAGTATTTTAGCTCTTGCATCAGGCTCATTTCAAACTTTGCCTGCATTAGCTTAGAAAATTCTTGACAAACAGATGGATTAGCAGAACCAAAAATTATGTCATATACATAGATTTGGCAGATCATTAGATCGTTTCCAAAGTTTTTACAGAAAAGAGTAGTGTCCACATGGCCTCTGGTAAATTCATTTTCTAAAAGAAAAGAACTTAGTCTATCAATACCAAGCTCTAGGAGCCTCTTTCAGACCATACAATGCCATTTTATGTTTAAAACCATGTTATGGAAACTTGATATTTTCAAAACTTGGAGGTTGGTGAACACATACTTCTTCAGAAATGTATCCATTTGGAAACGTGCTTTTGACATCCATTTGATATAAGGTTATACCATTATTAACATCAAAAGAGATTAGAAGACAAATAGATTCTAACTTGGTGACTGGAGCAAAGGTTTCATTGTAGTCATTACCTTCTTGTTGACTGTAACCTTGTGCAACCAGTTGTGCTTTGATTCTGGCAACTTCTCCTTTCTCATTCAATTTGTTTCTAAACACCCACTTGGTTCCAATGACATGAGTCCCCTTGGACTTAGGCACCAGATCCTAAACATTATTTTTGGAGAATTGATTTAGCTCTTCTTGCATTGCCAGAATCCATTCATTGTTCTGAAGTGCTTCTTCACAAGAGGTTGGTTCTATCAGAGACACCAATCCCAAGTGCATTTCCTCAGTTTGTTTGAATGTGGATCATGTTCTGACAGGTTCAGCTTTGTCTCCTAGGATTAATTCTTCAGAGACGGTTTGTCTATGTCTTTGCTTTTTCTAGACTGCCGGACATTTAGTTACTTATGATGTATCTTTATCAACGTCCTTTGAGTCTTTGTCCTCATAGTCTTTTGCCTTTTCTCCAAAACCTGCAAGGGTTATTTCTAGATCTACAAAATTCTCAACTAGCTTTGACGTTTCTGAGTCAAGCTTATCGTCAAATATAACGTGGATTGACTCTTCCACAATACGTGTTTTTGTATTTTATACTTTGTAGCCCTTAGAGCGTTCTGAGTATCCCAACATAATACACTTATGTGCTTTAGAGTCAAACTTGTTAAGATTCTCTTTAGTATTCAGAATAAAACAAGAGCATCCAAACGGATGGAAATAAGAGATGTTGGGTTTTCTTCCTTTACACAATTTATAAGGAGTCTTCTCCAAAATAGGTTTGATAGAGATCCTATTCTGAATGTAACATGCTGTATTAACAGCTTCTGCCCAAAACTGCTTAGCTACATTAGTTTCGTTGATCATGGTTATGACCATTACTTGCAATGTCCTATTCTTCCTTTCTACAACTCCATTTTGCTGTGGATTTCTAGGGCAGGAGAAGTCATGGGATATGCCATTAGAGTCAAATACCTCTTCAAACCATTTATTCTCAAACTCACCACCATGATCACTTTTGACTCTAACGATCTTAGAGTCAAACTCATTTTGCACTTTAGAACAGAAACTAGTAAACACAAAATGCGACTCATTCTTGTGCGTTAGAAATTTTACCCATGTCCAACGACTGTAGTCGTCTACGATGACAAGTTCATACTTCTTACCATTGACTGAAGGTATTTTTACTTGACCAAACAAGTCAATATGTAGAAGCTCCAACGGTCTAGAGGTGGAAACAACAATTTTTAGTTGTAAACATGTTTTGGAAAACTTGCCTTTCTGACATGCTTCACAGAGAGCATCTGAAGTAACTTCAGCTTAGGCAGGCCTCTGACTAACTCAAGTTTATTTAGTTAAAAAATCCTCCTCATGCTAATATGACCAAAGCGTCTATGCCACACACACTTCTCTTCGTTAACTGATATTAAGCATTTAACGTCTTGATTTTTAAGATCAGAAAGTTGTATTTTGTAAATGTTGTTTTTCCTATTTCCAGTGAAGAGAGTCGTGCCATCTTTCTTACTAACAACCTTACACGTTTTATGATTAAAAATAATGTTATAACAAATTATAAATTAGACCCTCAACATAAAGTACATTAGATATAGAAGGAAGAGATCCATTACCAACTGTTCCAGATCCTTTAATTCATCATTTCCGGTTTCCTCCGAAACCTACGTACCCAGCATCTTTAAGTTCCAGGTTTTGGAACATATGATTTCTTCCCGTCATGTGTCGCGAGCATCCAGAGTCTAGGTACCATGACTGGTGTTTTAACTCTGCTGGATAGGATATCTGCAACATATACTATTTTATCTTTTGGTATCCATAATCTTTTGGGTCCTTTTGGATAAGTTTTCCTAGAGTTTCTGACAACCTTAGGTTTTCGTGCAACATTGAATTTTTGTGTTTGTACTGGTGTATAGTAATAAGAGAAGGGGGATTTAGGTTTGTTAATTTGAAGTGGGATCTGATCATCATTGTCAAAATCATAACCAAATCCTCTCTTCCCATTGTGACTAACACCATAGATCATGGAAGCCATTTTGCTTCTGTCTATGCTATTGTTCAAGAATTTCTAAAATGCCTTATCATATTTATATAAGATGGTTTCAGAAGACGGAGGAGCTTTGGAAAAAATTTCTTCAAGTTTTAAACATTTTTTGTTAAGAAAAGCATTTTCTTTTTCCAAAACAAAATTGTTGTCTTTTTGCTCAAAAACTTCTTTCTCTAGCTTAATGAACTCTTCAACTTCATATTCATGAGCCTTTTTTAGGTGCTTGAATTTGCGATGAAGTTTCTGATACCTATTCAGAGATTCTGACAGACATAGTTTTAAATCAGCACGAGAAAATTCATAATGTACCTCTTCTGAGTCAGACTCTGTTTGGGTTGTGTTTCCTTTAGATGTGGTAGCCATGAATGCTACGTTGGCATGCTCCTCTTCAGAATTAGATTCTAATACTTCAGAGTCAGAGTCACCCCATGTTTCCATGAGACCTTTCTTCTTGCCTTTGAACACATTCTTCTTGAAGCTTTCTTTTCTGGAGCTTTCTTTCTTAAGCTTTGGACATACATTTCTGTAGTGTTCGGGCTCCTTACATTCATAGCATGTTACTTCCTTGCTTGTTCTTCCTTTTGAAGATGAATCTGGAAGATCTCCTCTGTTTTTGGACCTTCAGAAGTTGTTTTGTCTTTTCATCCAGAGTTGTTTGATTCTTCTAGAGAGAAGGGACATTTCTTCTTCGTCGTCAGATTTTTCATTGTCAGAATCTTCTACTTCTTCTTCCATAACTTGGAAGGCTTTGTAATTTTCTGACTTGTTTCTTTCTGATCTAGATTTTAGAGCGACAGATTTACCCTTTTTCTGGGGCTCATCTTCCTCTAACTCTATTTCATGACTTCAGAGTGAGCTAACAAACTCTTCAAGGCTTATGCTATTTAGATCATTGGATAGCTTTAGCGCAGTAACCATTGGCCTCCACTTTTTGGGGAGGCTTCTTATGATCTTTTTGACATGGTCTGCTGTAGCCACTTCTTGGGGAGGCTTCTTATGATCTTTTTGACACGGTTTACTGTAGAGTAACCTTTGTCTAGAACTTTAAGTCCTGCTATTAAGGTTTGAAATCTTGAGAACATAGTATCAACCGTTTCGTCGTCTTCCATTTGAAGGCCGCATATTTATAGATTAAGGCCATAGCCTTAGTTTCTTTGATTTGAGTATTGTCTTCATGTGTCATTCTCAACGAGTCAAAATATCCTTTGTTGTATCTCTGTTAGTAATCTTTTCATATTCATTATAAGAGATAGCGTTGAGAAGAATAGTTCTAGCTTTATGGTAATTCTTGAACTCACACTTTCGTTTATCATTCATTTTGTTTCTGGGAATGGGGATACCAATCGTAGTAATAGGTATTTCATATCCATTTGTGACAATTTCCCAAAGATCTGCATCATACCCTAGTAAGAAACTTTCTATTCTATCTTTCCAGTAGTCAAATTTTTCTTCGTAAAAGACAGGAGGCTTAGCATTGTAACTATCTCTCTCGTTTGTGTTGGCAGCATCCATAGAGTGTTTTTCTCACACTGGATCTCTCTACACAGTTAATTGTTTGATTGACAAATTAATAACAGAGCCGAAGCTCTGATACCAATTGAAGGTAGAGAAAAACACAAGAAAGGGGGTTTGAATTGGGGTCAAAACTTTTAGACAAAAAGGCTTTACACAAACAAAACGATATACAAACTAAGAAAGATAGTGACACGTTTGGTTTATAAAATTTCGCCTATAATGAGGCTACGTCTTGTCCACCCGACCAAGGTGATTTCGCCTTCAATAAGGACTTAATCCACTAATCTTTAAAGATTACAAAAGTTCACCTATTTGTTAGAAAACACCTTAGCCCTCTCAAGTATACAGACTAACACTTAGTCACTTGAGGAAAAATAATTTCAAAGAGATTACAATAGAAAGTGTTTACAATAGTGCTTCTGATATGCGAATGAAACAAAATAAAGAACAATCTTTATGCACAAATAAGAGCAACAACTCTTTGTGTTTGAGAATACTCTCTTGATAGAATTTTGAGACTTTTCATTTTCACTCTTGCAATGTTGTTCGTTGTTTTTGCAATAAAGTAGTGACTCCCTTATATAGGCTCAATGGTAGAACGTTGGAGGGTAGAAATGTCACTATCAGTGCCAGCTGCCATAACGGTAAACCGATGATTGTGGGAGACAAGAGCAATAAAGTCTCACCGACATTCCTTAATAATTTTGTCGCATAATCAGTTTTTACCAATTTAAGATTGTACTGTTGTACAAATTCTTTTAGCGCAAGTTTTGTCTTGATTTTATCTTCTGATGGAATTCTTCTGATGTGAAGTGATGATGAGTCCAGAAGATAAATGTACCGAGAAGTATCAGAGTCTTCAGAGTCAGAAGCTGTCTTCACTTAAGTCTTCTTAAAGTGATTATGTCAGAACCAACATCTTGATTTTCAGCTGAGACTGAACAAGTCTACAGAACCCAGAACCTTGATTTCAGAGCTAGAAGTGAAGCTTATCTGAGAAGCACAAAACTTTCTTTATCCAAAGACATTTACCATTATCAGAACTGCTGATTTTTCTCCAGATGCGGTTGAAGTAGTTTCTTGAGGCGTGCCAGAATTAATTTTGATGAGATTTCTAGAGAGCTATCCAGAATCAAATTAAACTTTATATTTGCACACTTAAAAAAATATTAGAGTACAAAATTGTTACATATAAAATAAATTCATTGTTATCATCATAACTAGAGATTATATGAAGAACAAAAATCTTGTTCTAACAATCTCCCCCTTTTTTATGATGACAAAATCATTTTTTTGATGGAATAATGTGTACGAGATTATATGCAAAAATTATCAGAGTTTAGTTAGAGAACCCCCCCCCCCCCCCCCCCTGAGTTTACGACTTAAAAAATCTTAAAAAATAAGGGATATCAAAAACTAGTTGACTTGTCAGAGCTCGAATTATCAGAACCTTTTGCAACACTTTATCAGAGCTTGATCTATAAGCTGCTTTCAGAATGTTCCTGAAAGGAATTCACATACTTTGCATATATATTATGTTAGAATGTGAGCAGTGAGATTTAGAGAATTAGATATGTATCAAACTCATCGCTTACTTTACTCCCCCTTTTTGTCTTCTAGAGTTTTCATCATCAGAGGAAAAAGAACAGGTTCAGAAATGAGTGACTGATTAGATTTTTTTGCAGCGTCTTTCTTAGCAGCTGCCTTTCTAAAAGCTTCTCTTTCTGTAGCTTTTTTCTCAACGACTTCTTTCTCAGCGGCTTCTTTCTCAGTAACTTCTCTCTCAACAGCCTTCTGAGCTTCTAACCTTTCTTCTGCTTCCTTGACAAAATTATCTCTGGCATGGTCCGAGAGATTCTTTATTCTGAGGAACTCAATAGCTATCTACCTGTTAAACCAATTCCAGCTAGCACCCACATGAGAAGGATCATTGTTAGAGCTGGACTCCTCGTAGAGCTTCTTTACTCTCCTTACTACATTGTCCTTAAAACTAGACATTATTTCATTATGGTTTGGGCTAGATGTTTCAAGTTCAGAGGTCTGATGATCAGGATAGGTTTCTTCATCAGAGTCAGTTTCGTCAGAAAAAGGTTTTGTTAAAGTCTGAGGAAGCATTGGTCAAGGGGTGGTCTATGTTCATATCAGGTGAGTTAAGGTCAGAATGGTCAGAGATGTTGGTGAGATCTTGGAATTTTGGAGTGGTGTTGGTTGTAGAGATGGAGAGAGTGGGTGAAAGAGGACTATTAGAAGTAGGTATAGGTTCTAAAAGAATATCTTCAGATATTGGTAGAGAGGTGATGATGGAGATGGTATCTGGGAAAGATGTGGATGTAGTTCTATAGGCAGATGAGAAGGAAAAGGAAAGCAGCGATGTATAAGCTACTGGGGGGAAGTGGTTGTGGGGATGAAGGTTTCAGAAATTGGTGTTGTTTGGGGGATGGTTTTAGAAGTTGTTTGAGGTGGAGTTGGTGTCACTTTGGATTTTGAAGCAGGAGCTGAAAAAGTAGAGGATGAAGGTAGGATGGAGGTAGTTGTAACCGTGGTCAAATTTAGTGGAGGAGGTGGAGGAATAGATGAAGTTATGGTTTTAGTATCAAAACCAGAGGCAGCCATGTTTAGAGAGCCAAAAGACTTACTTGATGGAGCTGGATAGGAGGCAAGTGCAGCGTTTATCTGAGATTTTCTAGGTTCTCCCAGATGCAGAAGTTTTTGCGTTTTCTTCTCAGTCTTCTTCTTCAAAGATGTGTCATGATTCCTTTTCTGTAGAACAGGAGGTGCATCCAGAAGAGAATCATAAGAAAATCCAGGCAGATCGTAACCTTCAGCTTCAAGGTCTCTAATATACTTCTCTAAAACTTCTGGTGGATCAATATTTGTGAATAGAGGTTATCCATCAACAAGCATCCTTCGATTCTTTAAACACTCCCAGTCTATAGGAATGCTTGGTTTAACCAAAACATTATCAATAATGCCCATGCTTTTGAGATTCTTACCGTTCAGGGGTTTTCCAGTATCCACAACAACAACTTCCATTAGATTTAAACTGATTAAATTATCCACAAGACCATTTTCAATTAGAATATCTGAGATGAGTCAGCCCAGAGGGATGTAGTTTCTAGGCTTTCCATGATTTCTGGTCTATTTAATAGAATCTCTATGATATTTAAAGATAATAGACAGAAGGTGTATATTTTCTCCCTTCCTCAGATAATACATCATGTATTTCTGATATGTGTTGACATAGTCAAATGAGCTGGATGACAGTCTATGATGAATACATCCCAGAATGATCTCGAGCCACACACGAAGGTTCTTATGTAGTTCTTGATTCTTAGAAAACTGTTTTCCTTCAGATACTTGTGTAAAGATTGCAGGGATTACTTCCTGAGTCAGAGCTTTTGACCTAGGGTTCATGTTGTAAATCCGCTTTCCTCTTGCATTCTCCCTTCCGAGCAAGGTCACAATAGACTTCTCTGTGATGACACATTTAACTCCCAGAACATAGGATACAATGTATTTGTCATCAGCATCTGCATATCTCTAGAATTCCTTTACCTAATTTGAGTAGATAGGGCCATACCTAATTTGAGTAGATAGGGCCATAGAGACGATTGAAATAGTTACCCATGCCTTATTTGTTTAGTTCCTCGGTCAGATCCATACCATTATCCCTCATATTATCAAAATCCACTAGAAATTCATAGAGTACTTCTAGTTGATCAAAAGGTGTTGCAAAATGAATGTGACCAGTGTCGTAACTACGAAAAACAACCTGCGAAAAAAACAAAAGAGTCTCCATCGAACATTATTTATCCAAACGAGGGAAATGAAATAATCAAAGAAAACCTCAAAAAGGGAAATACATGGTCATCGCAACCATAGTCTGGGTTCAGTAGTCGATTACGCGAGAGGAAGGTATTAGAACCCCCTCACGTCTGTTGTACTCAACGGGATCCACATTTGTTGTCTAATCAAAGGGTGCGTTATCTAAAGTCTACTACTAAACAAAAACGGAAAAGGAAGAAACAAAGGGAGAAACAAAAAGAGGACTAGCAAGGATCATCGTAATCCTATGCCTACGTATCTTCATGGATGAATGAAGAATCAGAGTCGACGTAGTTCGACGGACTACGGGTGATGGGGGGAAGGTTGCTCGCCAAGACATCGTCGTCTCGTGCCTACGTATCCTCAATCGGACGAGAGAGAGGAAATTAAAGCAGTCGTAGTTTGTGGCTACGAAACCACAGATTGGTTAAGTGTTTTTTATGACCGGCGTTAGGTTCACGTCTAGTAGTTAGGGCAGATGCCTGTTTGTGACAGAACAGAAATAACGTTCTCTTTCTAAAAATAGTTTGAAACCCATCCCGAGGAATAAAAGATTTGCACTTAGTTTGTGTTTTTTATACAGAAGTGAATTTAGTTAGTTTGAAACTCGTATTGCACTAAAGTATATGACATAGGAGCGAATGCGTCGCATGGTCCCCCCCAAACGGGACGTATGTTAAACATTCTAGAAAAGTTAAAGGAGACCCCTCACTCTCCATTTCCCATGTAGTGCCGCACAATACTCGTTGTATTTATTAAGTATTTTGAACTTTTTTTGAGATGAGAAGAGAAAGGACCTAAAGGGTGAAAATAAACAATTAGGGGAAACTAGATCCTAATGATGTCATGCACAATGGTCCTAAGGTTGGGATAGAAGGGGAACTCTACCTAATGCTAGCATGCAAAGAGATATACCTAAGGTTAAGGTTTGAAGGGGACTATCCTAATTGTTATCATGCAAAGGATTGAAAGCCTAGTGTCTCTCCTACCTCAAGCTTAATCAGAAATTAAGTTGAGCTAGGAATCCTAAGGGATCATGCGAACAAACACAATTAAACAATATATTAATCAATCACAAACAAAAGCAAACTCAAGACTTAAACAAGTCTCAAGGCTCAAGAGAGAAAAAAGAAGAAAGAGATGAAAGAGAATATTCAACATCAAGTAACTCAAGAGATGAGATTAGCATAAGCAATGAGCAATGCAAGCATCATATTCAATCATTCAAGATAATCACCAACACCAAGTATACACACTTCAAACCAAACTCCAAGAATGGAAGTCAAAACAATTGGGCAAAACAATGCACCAATGAACATAAAAATGACTTAAAACCAAACAAGAAGTAATATCAACCATCAAACAAAGTGAAGTGAATTCAAATGATATAAGATCCAAGATGGGACAATAGCTATGTCACATTGCAATCAACTCATGTTAGTGATCAAAGAATGAGCAAGAAGATTCAAGACATGCATCTTAACAACATTCAAGCATTTGTCAACAAAAAGCTCATGTAAGACACACTTCAAAAGAGAAAATGTGTGAGAATAAGGGCATGGATCCAAGTATGGCAGTAGCATGATCATGTATATCAATCCAAACATCAACTCATGGATAGCAAGAAAAAACACCATGGATCAACTTCAAAACATGCATCCAAACTAGGCAAACATTCACTTAGGTCATCCATTTAAGAAACAAAAGATCATGTGAGGCAAGAAGTGAGAAATAATGACACAATGGACATCATATCAGAATCTTAAACATGTCCTTTAAAGCAAAAAGGAACAAGGCCAAAACATTGTCAACTTGGAAATTCAACCACAAATAAAAAAATGATCAAATGAAAATGAATCCAAAGTTTCAATCAAGTCAAGACAGAATGTAATCATATCAATTAATCATTTCAAGCTTCACTTAGAACAAGTGGTCAAAAATAAATCAAACTAAGTCAAACATCAAACATGCTTCATTCAAAATCAAGTCAAACATAAGCACCAACCAAAAATAGAAACATGATTGATAAAAATCCAAATAAATGCTCAAACTCATGTTATATACATCTAGAAAAAGTGTACAAAATATCTCAACAAGAATTACAAAATTGCATCACAAATTGGATCAAAACATCTCACATAGTAAGCTAGTCAAGCAATAATCAAAGACCATTAAAAAACAAATTAAAAACAATCAAGAAATGATCACCAAGGCATCATAATGACGCTCAAACAATCCTCAATCATATGTCAAAACATGGCTAAAAGATTGGCTCAAGAAGTGATCCACAAAGCACCAAACATAAACCATAATCACAAGGACAAACATGGAAAACACCTTTCAAAAAGAATTCCAAATAAAAAATAAAAATAAATGAAAAAATAAAATAAAAATCATGGAAAATATCTCAATATGTTGAAGGACCAGAAACACATTTTTACCAATTTTTATCATGCTTTTATCAATTAAAATGAAAATTAAATTGAAAAAAAAAAGAAAAAAAAAGAAATAAGAAGAACATGGCATGGGGGGTGCATAAGCAGAAACAACTACAAAAGGATTTGTTGTGGTGAGAATCGGATAACAAGCTATTAATTAACTTGAATCACACATCTTTAAAATTCACCACCGAGCTTTGATTTATCCAAAGGAAAGGGTAAAGACCGAAAAACCCTAAGTGCGCTATGCAGAGACACAGCTAAGAGATCTAAGGTTCGGGGGTTGGTTATACAAAGGGAAGGTATTAGCACCCTAAGTATCTGTAGTACTCTACAGGAACCTCTTGTTAGTATTTGTGTTATGCTAAAGTTTGCTCGCTAAGGGAAATGTGCTAAGGTAAAGGCCTATGGGTATGTACACTAAGTTTGCTCACCAAGACATCGCATCTCGTGCCTACGTATCCTGACGGAAATGGAATGAGAGCATTCGTAGTTCCCCTCACTACGGGATAAAAGGGTGTAAAAGAAAAGGTGGAATCCAAGAAGGCATTGGATGTAAAGGAAAAAGGTGGAAAAAGAAAAAGGTAGCTCGCTAGGATCTCACAATCCTATGCCTACGTATTCTCAAAAGGTACTTTGAGAAATCAGAGCAATCGTAGTTCCCCTCACTAAGGGTGGATTTGAGGAACCATTGACTATGGCCAAAGTTCCAAGGGGACATTAGTATGAGCTCATGTAGAGTTTAAGAAACTTTCTAAGTCTAAGTTGTAATGAGGGAAGTGAATACTCAAAGTGATGAGTCTCACATAGACTCCAAGAACTCTAACTTAATTCTAAGTTGTAAGATTGAATGGCTATGATGCCAAGAGTAAGGATGTCCTATGACTAAGAGGTCAAGGAGAAGGGAAAGTAGGGTGAAAAGCTTGAAATCAAAGCTTGTGAGGATTGATTCTTTAGGAGAAAGAGATTAATGGCTATCTCTTATGAAGGGATTGTAAAGGGTTAGACCGTCGTGAAGGAGAAGAGATTAATGGCTATCTCTTGTGAAGGTTAAAGAAAGGTTTAAAAGTTATAACAGATTAATAGCATGAAATAAAATTTTCAAAGTATGAATAGATTGAAATTAAATGAACAGTATGAGTACGGCAAAGATAATATTTTCAAAGTTTTGAAATCGGAAACATGTTAAAGCTATGAAATAAAAGCTAAGACGTACACACAACAGAATGACTTTGTTCAAGTCAGGGAATAACAAACAAATATTTACATGCCACATAATACTGAAAAGTTCTAAAAAAACTTACGAAAACTATTGTTGATTTTTCATGAAACAAATCGGTGATTTTTCGTAAAAAGAATCGAGAACCGAATATAGAACAAAGCATATTTTTTTGAGTTTTTATTTTGGAGTTTTTTCCTTTAAAGAAAATAAAATAAGTATGAGGATTGGAATAAAAAAATAGAAAAGAAACTATGTATATTTTTGTTTTTGTGAACTTTTTAGAAATGAAATGACATTTAGTGGAATAAAACTAGATATAAAAGCACTAAAGGTAACAATTCCATGCACTAGTGGCAAGTGCCACACAAAAGTGTGGCAACCACTATTCCTCTCCATGGCTAGCGGCACTTTAGGAGAGTGTGGCAGGCGCCACTTCCTGCTTATGTATCATGTGGCAGGCGCCACACTTGGGAATGGTGGCAGGCGCCACCTTCCCTTCCCTTTTTTTCTTTTTTTTTTTTATTTTGTTTTGTTCTTTTGCTTTTCTTTTTAAATGACAACTTTTATAAACTAAAATCACATCAAATAATATAGAACATTTATTCAAAATCAATTATTAATATGATAACATGAAACAGATGATTATGCTTATTGTTAAAACGAAGTGAAATGGAAACGAAAATGAAACAGAGGTGTGAGTGTTACCTAGTGGAGATGGTCCACTGCCCCTTCACAAATACGTACTCGAAAAACGAACGAACTTCTCCTTCCTCAAAGTGCCACGGCAAGGTTGAACGGTGGAAAATTCGAACCAAAAAACTTCCGCAACAATATTCAGAATATCAGTAACTAGGGGAGAAATATGATAAGAGTATTCACTATTTTTCGGTGAATCTGGTGTCTAAAATTGAAATACAATGTCCTATTTATAGGAGAAAGTGAGGAGCTTGAATTGTCGGTTTCACCCTTTTTTGAAACTTCTCGTGCAAGCTGGCTGGTTGAAAAGTCTTGATTAATCAGAATAGCATCAGAGAGTAGGTTGGCTGATGAGACTTGAGCAGAGGAGCAGGCCATGCCTGTCTGAAAAGTTGTTTTTTATTCATGATGAAACGGAAACCACTTGCCTTATTGTAATTAAACAAAATATTAGAAGAAAAAGGTGTGGCAGATGAACAAATATGTGGCACACGCCACATTCCTCACATGGCAGGCGCCATGATTTGTAAAATGTGGTGGTGGACGCCACCTTAAGTGTGGCAGGCGCCATGCTTAAGCGTGGTGGGCCACCACATGGTTTTCCTTTTCTTTATTTTTCTTTCTTTTCTTTTTTTTTCTTTTTCCTTCTTTTCTCTTTTTTTTTTCTTTTCTTTCTAAATAAACCAAATTCAAATAATATTTCACGAATGCCTTAAATGCCTTGGTGGTTACTCATGTTCCCACTTCATTTTGGTCTAATAACATCAAAGTCAGAAGCTCGACTTTTCGGCCAAAACTCTGATTTCTTCAGGAATTCCAACTGGATGGTCTTTGAGGATTTTGCTTCTTCACTTTCTTCCAAGGTCCATAGATGGCCTCTAGGGATGTCCAGTATCATGTAGAATCAAGTTCCAAAGCTTGGGAATATGTCATGATCAAAACCAAAGCAATGGTTGACTGTCGTTAAGAAAACCCTAGTTTGAGGCATGGTGAATCCTGTGGCTCATGGCACTTGTAATAAAAATCGAACACACTTGATTTCTTGTTGATTGAGACCTCTTGAATGTAGGTGAGCTCAAATAGTTGATGAACCCTTGAAACATGTGTGAGTCTGGCTTATTGACTTTTGTTCTTTTCCTGTGTAAACCTGGTTTTTTACAAAAGAAACAAACTATCAAGATATGGGTTAGTTAATAATGCACAGGTGAATGAAACCTAAATGTAAGTGCAAAATGTTATGATATCTAAGGGGTAAAATTTGGGGTACAACAATTTCCCCTATTTAAATAGCTTTACCGGATGGCACGAGGAATGGAAATCCTCGGGGCATCAAGGTAAAAGGTGTTTAAATATAGCAAACTGAAAATTTTTCCCTTAGATGGAATGCAGATGCTAAGGACAAGCAGCAGACATGCAAATGCTGACATGCCATGAACTTCTAGTATGATGACATGATGTCATGATAGATGCAAAGGTGCAGCTAAACAAAACACCAACAGATAAGGAGCAAACCACCACAGATAAGCTTACTGGGGAAGGATAAGGTTAATATCCAACAGGAAGACTCACTGGGGATACCGGCTGACCAACAAAAGAGACTCACTGGGGAGACGATGGGGAAACACCGGGGATAGAAAAAATAAAATTGAGGGGAAACCTCACAGATCCTCACTGGAGATAGGAGCTAGAGAGGTGTTATCCACTGGGGAAAGATCCAGGGAGATGGTCGACAGGTTTATAGGTGACCGGACGACACTGGGGAAATAGAAGACACTCTTACTGGGCATGAAACCAGAAAGAAGACATGATCTCCACTGGGGATCTTTTTTAAATAAAAGGATAGACATCAAAAAAAGATTTTCTGGGATTTTCTTATACTGAAGAGTTCAAACGGTATCTTCAAGAAAAGCCAGAAAAGATAGAGAAAGGCACATCCGGAAAAACATCAGATGGTAAAAGAAACCAGACATCCAATAATGACTTTGAATGAAAGGTAGAAATCACAACATCTAATAATGGCTCTAGATAAAGTGAACAAAGTAAGGATCCAAGACAACATTGGACAAAGAAACCAGACATCCAAAAATGGCTTTGAACGAAAGGTACAAATCACAATATCTGAGAAGGCATCAGATGAATATGAGAAAGGTACAGATCCAAGAAGGCATTGGATGTAAAGACACCAGACATCTAATAATGGCTTTGACTGAAAGGTATAATCACAATATCTGAGAAGGCATCAGATGAAAGTGAAAAGAGAAAGGCACATTAAGAAGACCATCAGATGGTAAAGGAAATGTCGTTCCAGAAAAGCATCAGAATAACGAAGCGAGATATCTGGAAAAACATCAGATAAGTTCTGGGAGAACATCAGAACAAAAGACTCAATCTGGAAAAACATCAGATAGAGAGACACATCCGGAAGAGCATCAGATGGTAAAGGCAATGAAATTCTGGAAAAGCATCAGATAAAGAGACATATCCGGAAGAGCATCAGATGGTAAAAGTAATGAAATTCTGGAAAAGCATCAGAATTACAAAGCGAAATATCTGGAAAAACATCAAATAAGTTCTGGAAGAACATCAGAACAAAGACTTAATTTGGAAAAACATCAGATAGTAAAAGCAATGTCGTTCCGAAAAAGCATCAAAATAACAAGGCAAAATATCTGGGAAAACATCAGATAAGTTCTGGAAGAACATCAGAACAAAAGAATCAATCTGGAAAAAACATCAGAGAGAGACACATCCGGAAAAACATCAGATGGTAAAAGCAATGAAATTCTGGAAAAGCATCAGAATAATGAAGCGAAATATCTGGAAAAACATCAGATAAATTCTGGAAGAACATCAGAACAAAAGACTCAATCTGGAAAAACATCAGAAAGAGAGATACATCCGAAAAAGCATCAGATAGTGAAAGCAATGAAATTTTGGAAAAGCATCAGAATAACAAAGCGAAATATTTGGGAAAACATCAGAACAAAAGACTCAATCTGAAAAACATCAGAGAGAGATAAATAAACGACATCCAAGAATGGCATTGGATACAAAAGAGGAACAAACATATCCGAAAAAACAATCGGATAAGAAAGGTCATATCTGGAAGAACGTCAGATAGACACTACAATATCTGCTTGGTAGGTGCCAAGTGAGTTGGACTTTGACCACAAGGTAAAATGTGGATAACGACATGACCTCGGGAGAAATGCAAATGAGGATGAAACACTCATGACATGCATATGGTATAAATTATGCAGATGATATATAATCAAATGCAAATGCGGATGTAGACGACACATCTCGACTCTTTTGTGAGAAGACAATACTGGAAGGCCGATTCCCTAATACGGAGATCAATGTCATTTTGCTTGGGACTAGAGATGCTACTGCTGAACACATAATTGCCACACTAGTAAACTGTATCCAAATTGATGATCCTTGTAGGAAGGATGAAGAGTTGCTTGGGGATTCTTCAAGTAAACTGCCCCAGACTAACCGAATGTTGTAGATAAATTGATAATTGCTTCAGCTTGATTGATTCTGGAAATGACCGTTTCATGGTGCTCTTAGAAAGCTTGCCACAGTCTAAGTCTTGAAAGGTCTTCTGGATAAACCAATTCTGAGAAGTCGCCATTAAACCACAAATCTTGAACTAATTCTCAACAGGATATGGAAGGAACTTGCCCCTGATTGGATCACCGACCAAGTTTCTTAATTGTTTGAAAATTCCTTAAGAAGAAAGCTAGTTTGTAAACAAAAGTATTTGTACAAGCATGGTAAATGCAAAGTTCATGCAACTTTTGAAATCAAAATCATTTTTGGGAAGATGCAAAGCATATGGGTCACTGGTCTGAACACGGCAGTTCAAGACACCAAAATGAAAAGTTTAAGCAAAAGGTGTGATTCCAAAATAGATGATCTGCAAAGATCTTTGGAGCAAGTTTACGCAACCTCTCTGTAGTATGCTTTCAAAATAACCTTGCTTCAGTTAGGTCTTTTGAGGGTTGTAATGTGGCTTGGTTCACGGTTTAAGAAACAAAGGATAAAGGCTCAAAATTTATTTGTGACCCACCCAATCTACGTGATGAACTTCAGTCCTATGCTCAGTTAACTCAAACTATGCACTCAGGTTCCCATAGGTTAGGAATTGCATTAATGGTAATGATGATGGTTCAGAAGTTAAGGGACTTGAGATGGCGGTCACTGCTTCTTACAACATGTGTTATTTTTTATGAGGACCTCAGTCAACTCGTTTTGTCTTTGAGGATTTTGGTAACCTCTTGATTGATTTTTGTTATCCCAAACTTTTAGCTGAACTGTGTCATTTGAGCTTACAGCCACCGGGATGCCCCAATTTTTGCCTAAGTCTCCTTCATAGGTTTTGACTTAGTGGGCTTTTATTTTGATTTTTTTTCACTCTCTCTCTTTTTTTTAGTGACTGCCTGGCTTAATGATTACAGTGAACCATCATTGGCGTTTGACTTGAAAGACATCTTCGACACTTGCTTGCTGTGTGCAAAGGAAAATTTGAGAATGCAACCTTTTGTTTGAAAGGCGTCTTGTATTTGAATGCACACTCAAGCTAACTAAGAATTACCCTGCTTCAGGTTAAGATTGCGGGTTTTGATTTGTAAAGAAAAGAAACTCCTACTTCAAGGCTCGAAGGGGTTAAAGAGGGGTTATCTTCCTTATTTCTCCAGTGTTTGGGAATTGACACAATGCATTACATCGTCAGCAAAGTTTTTTATTTGAAAGCATACCAACAACAATTATGAGTATAACGTTTTCATCATTCTCCCTCCAATCTTTGCATAATCAAAAGGAAAGTGGAAAAGAGCTAAAGTTTTTATTGAAAAAGAAAGCATAGAGATGTAAATAGCAAACACAAATGAATTGAATCAAAAGTTGCAATGCTCATTTCATTAATTGCGAAAGTACAAACATAATTTGAAGGAAAACAACCATTACAAAATAAGGAATATGCAAACAACAAGAAACAAGGCCTAGTGACTAATCAAACATAAGGATGGGATGTCCTGTCTTTAAGAAGTAGCTGAGCCAAAGTCGACTGAGGCTTCACTTGGTGTGCCCTAGAAGAGGGTTGTTCTGGACATTGGGATTGTCACGAAAGTTAAGAATTCCATTCTTAATCAAATCACACACTCTAGCCTTCAGTCCATAACAATTTTCCAAGTCGTGGCATGCGGCACCTTCATGGAATGCATAGTGGAGACCAGATCTGAATCCAGCTGGAAGAGGATTTAGAAGGGGTAAAGTACTTGTGGTAATCAACCCTTGCTCAACCAGACCAGGATACAGTTCAGTGTACTTCATTGGAATAGGATCAAATTGATTCCTATTACGGTACTAGTTATGTCCTGCAGTTGGTCGTTGGGAAGCTTGAGCTGGTCGTGGAGCAGTAACCACGGGAGTGACAGCAACAATAGTAGGGTAAATAGCATACCGAGGTTGGGGACGAGGCCTTCTCACTTCAACCATTACAGCGTTAGTCTGATATTCCCTTTTCCTCTGAAAGTTCCCGTAGGATTTCTTCACAGCATTGGAAGATTCAGCAGCTTTTGACACTTTTCCTTTCTTAAGACCTTCCTCGAGTCTTTGTCCGATAGTAACCAAATTAGTGAAGTTGGAGGAAACACTTCCAATCATCTTTTCCCAATAGAATGGGGACAGGGTTGTAACACCTCAACATTTGCCCTCGTGTTTTAGCTTTAACTGGCTTATGTTCCATTGCATTCTTGCATTATCATCTTTGCATAGCATTGGCCTTAGCATGGGATCAAGGTATCTAAATCCAATCAAAGGAGTCTTGAGCCTCAAGAGATCTTAATTGATTCAAGTTTGAAAAGAAATCTCAAGTGGATCACGTTCTCCTAACCAGTGCAAAATTAGGGTTTTGGGGAAAAGTCAGTGCAAATGGTTTTGAGCCAAAGTTTGATTTCAAGGTTTTCCATATGCTCTCAATTGTCCAAGGATGAACAATTGATCAATTGGTCGAGAATCAGGAGAATTGTGGAAAAGTCAACTGTGCAGAGGAAAAAGTCAACTCTTGACTTTTTGAGGTCAAAATTCATGTTCCTCATCTCAAATATGTTCGTTGATGAAGATTTGATCAAGGAATGTCTAGGGTTTCATCAAAAATCAAGAAAGATTCAAAGTTGCCAAATTTAGAAACTTAGGGTTTCCATTTATGGCAAGTTTTGTCAAGTTGAAGGGTCACTTTTGAAGCATTCTTTCTCCATGCTCCAAGCTCCAAATTGAAATTTTATGGAGGCCTATCAAAAGTTCATATTTCAAGCTTCAAAACCATACCAAGAACATCCTCATTGGATTAAAATTGAGAGAGATATGAGGGATTAAAGTTGAGACAAATCAAGGCAAATTGGCAAGTCATGGCCAGTCAGCACGCAGTCATTTCTACAAATACTTGGTATGCATGACATGTCAATGTTCCAAGGCCAGTTTCTCCAAGATAGAAGCTTCAAATGAAAAAATGTTCAACATGGCTTTTGTTCCTCTCAATCCCCTCTACAACTTTGATGTTGGGCAATTTTTCATGTGATCAACCATTTCGGAGATATGGTGAGGCAAATTAGGGGCCTCAAGCTGATTTATTTCACATGCATAGGAGCCATGCACGACCAAGTCAAGTTGGCATGCCAAGGCAGTGGAGACCAAGTGTTTTCATGATCATTTTTAGACTTCTTAAAGGTCATTTGCAATTGTTTTGAACATCAATATTGTTCTCCTCCATCCCCTCTCTCCAAATAACCGAAAACCAACCATTTTCATTCATTGGTTCATGAGATTCAATTCTCCAAAGTCATCATCCCCGCACCTGACTTGCTTCCATGCCAAGTAAATTAATCCAAGCCAAACTTGTTGCATTATTTTCACCTTTCATGCGCATGTTCACATACATACATCAAGCATTTCCATTTCAAGCTAAACCAAGTATCTTACACACATATATGCTTATGCATCGTTTACTTGAATTGTCCAAACAAAAAGAGAAACTTACATAACAAGTTGCTGCAAGTTTAGTGCTTCATCACCACCCTCCATCACAATCAACACCATAAGATTCATGATCCCTCCACACATGAATACAAACCCGAGTTAATCTTAACCTCACACTCACCCTCCATTGTCATTTTCTTTTCATTCTTCACTGAACTCATTTTCCAACTGTTAACCAAACTTCTAACTGTTCACCACAATGGTTAACATTTAAATCACCATATATAAACTAATCCATAACTGAATTGAAGCAACTTGGTTCATTCTACACTTTTCACAAAAGCTTCACACTCTTTCTCTCTGAGGTTTTCTCTCTCTCTCTCTCTCTCGAGCTCATTCTCTCTGCAGCTTGTTCAATCTTACTTCAACATTCATCATCTTCCTCAAGAGCTCCTTGATCTTGAAGCATTGAAGCATTGAAGGATCCTCTGTAAGTTTTCTTCACTTAAATTTCTCAGCCATCACAAGCTTCATATAGCCTTTATTTGGCTCATTTTGGATCTCAAGAAGAAGGAACCTCACCTCTGGTTTTCTTTTGAGCAAAGGATTCATCAAAAGTATAGGTTTCACTTCAAATTTTTTTGCTCTCTTTATGCTCTGATTTAACTTGTTTTTGCACAATTGGAGCTCAATAGGAGCAATGTGAACATCCGGCTAGTTGATAGGCACCTTAGGTGCTTAGTTGAAATTTTTAGGGTAAAATGTTTCTCTTCGATTTGATCTGTGTGTCATACCCCAAATTTTGACCACTAAGATTTCCCATCATTGTTCAAATCATCATCACAATATGGATGAACCATCATGCCTCATCAAATGCCTCAAGGGTTGTTGAGCATTCACTACAATCAAAATTAGGGTTTTAAGCCCTCTCTGAGTGCTTAGACAAAGGATCAATCAAGGAATGACACGATCTTCAACTTGTCTAACCTCTCAAACATCCACAAAGGATCAAAAGGACTCCTACTTCAAGGATTAAGCACAAGGCTGCTCCCTTCTAGGTGGATCAAGTCTCAAGATCAACAGTGTCACCAAATTAGGGTTTTGATCGACCAGGGCCTCCAAATGGAAAATTTTCTCCTGGGCATAAGCCAATGATCCAAAACATAACCTAATATACTCCATGGAACCTCATGGACCCAATCATCAAGTCAAATTGACCTCAGGGGATGCATACATCAAAAATCAGGAATTAGGGTTTCTTGACCTAATTCACCCCTAAGTTGACTTTTGGGACAAATAATGAACCAAGACCTAAAGACATGATTTGGGGGGCTTTAATATACTATATTGATCCATTTTCAACAATGGATTAATCCAAGAAGCTTGAGCAATAAGTCTCAATTTCATCTGCACCACAATTAGGGTTTCGCGAGGAAAGTCAACTGTAACTTTGACTTTTGACCAGGACATGCTCCCAAACCCTAAGACATGATTCAATATACCCTATGACACCCATGGAACATGTCCATCAAGTTTGATTTAGGTCAAGGACATGATTTCCTGAAGAATTGCACAGTTTGGAATTCATCTGATAAAAAGTCAACTGTGCACAAAAGTCAACTTTGACTTTTTGAGATTTTTCACCAAAATGGATTTTTAACCCTAAAATGATGTTAATGTATGATTTGAATCATCATTCATCAAGAAAAATCAAATAAAGTGGGATAACTTGTAAAAGGGGTAACCATAAAAACTTAGAAAAATTTCTAAGTTATGGAAAAAGTGACACTAATGTGCCAACTTTGGAGGACCATAACTCCTAAACAACAAGGCCATTGTTCTCCATTCAAAGCTTGATTTGTAGAACACATTGCCCTCTACAAAAGCTTCATACTGACCTATGTCCAAATTCCTCATATATTTTGAGTTATGGAGTGATCAAAATCAAGAAAAGTCACTTTGTTCCAACACTTAGTGAAAATTTCACTAAGTCAGAATCTGCCTTTACTTTTTTCCAAATGTAGGGGGATTTTTCACTTGGATTCAAAAGAGATCAAAACCAAACATGTTTAAACAATTGTTGTATCATGTAAGGGCTTTCCAAAATGGCCAAGAACATTACCAAATTCAATTTGAGCTATGAGATATGACATTGGCAAGATGCCTTGCTGAAATCTGCCAGGCAAGGCAGATTTTTGCACTTTTGGTCGATTTGCCAAAATCAGCCAATTCTAAGCCTTGTCATCACTTTGGACACATCTGAGGATTGAATCTAAAGGGGACAATCACTGAGCCAAGCCTCCAAAGTCTTTGGAATAAGAAATAGCATGTTGAACCTACAATTGCCAAAATAGGGACAAGACTCCAATTTTGGATTGGAGCATTCAATGGAAGCATCAAGGTGGCATGGACTGAGCCATTCTCAACTGAATTTAGTCAAGACTTATCCAAGACCAAGGGAACCAGTAGCCTGTGCCCTAACCTCTAGTCAATGGCTAGAGGAGACTTGGATTTTCATTTGCCAACATTGGCCAAACCTACTCAGCAGTTGCCATTCACTATTCCTTGCAAAACAAACTTGCTCTACTATAAATAGAGCTCAATTGTGATCAGTTTGAGTACACCAAAGCCATCAAACAGATGCTTTCCTCAAAATCTCTTCTTTCACTCCGATTTTGCCTTCTAAGGCAAGTCACTATCGGGTTTGAGTTTGAGAGCTTTTCCAATCAAACCAATCACACACACACCTCATATACATCACATATGAGCTGATCAAACACTTAAACAACAACTGGAACACTGATTTCTCAGAATCACCAGTCAATTGCTCAAGGTTTTAACCAAGTTACAGTTGAGATGCCATGAAGTGATCCAGCCAATTTCAATCAAGTCCAAACATTCAAACACACTCCATAGGGTGTAGGGAAGCTGTTCAGATCATCACAACTCATCTGTAACACCTCCAACACAAATCACGATCACCAGCTGCAAGTGGTAAGCATGAGCTCTTCTAACTTATGATCCATGCAATTTTTGCTACACAATAATTTGGCCATATGTTCATAATCATGCATGGAATGTTTCCCCTCAATTAATTGCATTGTTTGAATCGTGTATCAAAAATCCTAGCCTTCATGCAGAATCTATGGTTCTTGAGGATTGTTCATGATTTCTTGTTTTATGTTTAATTTAAATGAAATTAATTGTCATAGACATGATCGTGAGGTTGAAACGAGTTGATTGGTATGTGGATTGCATGATATGATTAAGTATTCAGTGAGATTGGATAGAAAATGCAAATCTGGGAAACTCAGAACACGCGCGTGTTCTTGCCCTTGTTCTTGGCGCCATTTTCCAACATTTGAATATTTGAATTTTGTGATTTTTGTTTAATTGATTCAAAAATTAATTTCTCTATGAGTTTTATTGATTTTGAGTTGATTCTTTTTTTAATAATTCACAAAAATGTTGAAATATTTTATTTTCCCAAAAAATCCCAAAAATATTATTTATTTCATATAATTGATATTTTTGCAATGAATTAATATTTTAATTGTTTTTGACATTTAAAATATTTTTTTCCTCTTGATTTTGTAAAGATTAATGACTTATAATTATTTTGTAGGTTAATACTTGATTTTTGAAGCATTAATCCAAGATCATAATTTGTTTCCCACATGTTAAACAATTTTTGATCATTTTAATTGAATTTTTATTCAATTAAAATACATTTTGGAAATAAATTAGGGTTTTTGATTAATTCAACCCTCACAAATCATTTTCAAACACTTTTTGGGCCTCTATTAGAGTGTAAGACCCAACCCACTTGTACAAAAACAATTTTGGGCCTCACTTATTGTATAAGTCCCTCTGTACATTTTTAAATTCGGCACAATCGTCGCCAGTTTAAAAATAAACCATCTGGGATCTAATAGAGTGTAAGACCCAACCCCCTTTTAACCAAAACCATTTTTGGGCCTCACTTATTGTATAAGTCCCTCTGCGTTAAAAGAAAACCTCGGCGCGATCGCCATTTTTAACGAAAAGTCATCTGGGCCTACCCTCGAGTAGTAAGACCCATTTCTCTTCTTTAAATCTTTTGGGCCTCTTGAGAGAGTGTAAGACCCATCCATTTGTACAGAAAACAATTTTTGGGCCTCAGTCACTTGTATAAGTCCCTCTGTACAAATTCAAACAGTGCGCTCACTGATAAAACCTTGGGCCTCTCCTTGAGCTGTAAGCCCCAAATCTTTCTTTTTCAAAGCACTTTCTCCTTTGATTTTGAATATACTGTTGTTTTCAATCTGTCTTTGTTGAACAACTAACCAAACAGCATGGAAGCTCTACAACCGAGTAAGTGTTTATATGCTTTCATTTACCGCTTTCATATACATATAACTGTATTGTGGGCTGTTTTGCTGTAAGTCTTCTTTCATACACTCATATCAACTGTGTAATAATAGTATGTATATTTAGAGTTTCCCCGGCAACTACGTCTAGAACTAGGTAAAGCCGTTTCGTTTATTCGTAGAAATAGACAGCTAGATCCCCAATAGGATCACCAGATACAGTCTTCTCTTTGGCTGTCCTCATTAGGAATTGTCAAGAAACTCTACTCCCAAAGATGAATGTATTCTCCGTGAATGGCATCTTTTAGTTTCTTCCAAATTCTCGAACTTTCCTGGCTTGATCTATTCCTTGTGAATAACCTGTCTTGAATTTCTCGGGGTTTGGGGACCCACGGGCTTCTTAAAAGCATTGGCCTCCTCTTGGGCATCGTACAAGGACCCACAGGCTTCCTAAAAGCAACCCTACCTCCTCTTGGGCTTAGTACAAGGACCCGTCAGCTTCTTAGAAGTATTCACAGCCTCCTCTTAGGCTTCGTATAATGATCTCTTCCTCCGGGAATGATAGCCTCCTCTTGGGCTTCGTACAAGGACCTCTCGGCTTCTTAAAAGTCTCTAGCCTCCTCTTGGGATTCGTACAAATTGTCCCGACGACCTCCTAGAGGTATAGGAACAGAACTTAGTCATCTTCATAGAATAGTCCTTTCAAAGAGTCTACTACTGTTTCTCAAAGCATAGTATAAAAGATGAAACTATAGACACAGACAGTCTAATATCCTTGAGTCTCAAAGACATTCTCAAGTGACTCCTTCGTTAAATAGGAAGAAAACCCGTAGACTCAGACAGTCTCACTACCCTTTGGATTTCCCATTTCCTTAAAGAATAGGCATTAACCCTGATCCTCGAATCAAAATCCCTGAGGGCCAATCTTACTCATATAAGAACTGATTTTCTCTTTAAAATCAGTATACTGGACCTGTCACTCAACTAAAACAGCACCATAGCCTTCTCTTGGGCTTTGTACAATGATTCTCCCCAGTGGAGTCAAACAACTTTTAGCCTCTCTCTCGGGCTTTGTACGAGACACATAAGAGACTCCCTCGTTGAGTCAATCACCCTTCCGCCTCCATCTCGGGCTTTATACGAGATACAAAAAGGTTCTTATTGAGCCAAACAAATTTCAGCCTCCATCTCGGGCTTCGTACGAGATACAAAAACACTCTCTTGTTGAGTATAAATCACTCTCTTGTTGAGTCAAACCTTTTCGCCTCCATCTCGGGCTTTGTACGAGATACAAAAACTCTCTTGTTGAGTCAAATAACCTCCATCTCGGGCTTTATACGAGATACCAAAAGATTCCCTCGTTGAGTCAAAACCTTTTAGCCTCTCTCTCGGGCTTTGTACGAGACACATATTAGCCTCCTCTTAGGCTTGGTATAAGAAAACCA
This sequence comes from Lathyrus tuberosus, assembly GCA_022829125.1. Classification (NCBI taxonomy): domain Eukaryota; kingdom Viridiplantae; phylum Streptophyta; class Magnoliopsida; order Fabales; family Fabaceae; genus Lathyrus; species Lathyrus tuberosus. Next base: position 6,175,139 of record JALAZF010000270.1, on the reverse strand, counting down.
CTGGTTGATCCAATCAACCTTTTAGCATCAAAACTGTGCCTTGTTCACAGTACACAAACATCAACAACTCCTTCACCTTCATCTAATTGCTATAAGCTGCAAGCCTCTGGATTATTCACATCCATGCCACTGTCCCTCTTTTAGCATGAGAAATTCCTAAGGAAAGATAGCATTTCTCTACACTGAGTTAAAGTCTTCTCCTTTAGGTTAAAAATCTCCTATAAAGGAAATTATGGCATTGTCGGATTCACACATCCCGGTTAAAGTAATTCTCCTTTATAAACAGTTGTGACAAAAACCCCCTCTTTAGAGATGACAAATTCTCTCTAAAGGTCAAAACCCTTTAGCTTCACATCTTGGGCTTTGAACAAGATACAAATAGACCTTTCAGCTTCACATCTTGGGCTTTGAACAAGATACAAACTACCTTTCGCTTCACGTCTTGGGCTTTGAACAAGACACCAAAACAACCATTTCCTCCCATAGAATAGGAGGAACTACGAACGCTCTGATTTCCCTGTTTCGGTAAACGGGAATACGTAGGCATAAGATTGAAAGAAAAGATCTTAGCGAGCACACTAAGCAAAAACCCAAAATCCCATACTTTCATATATCCGTCCTAATATCTAAACCTCCCACCAATCGACCAAACACCACTTTTAAAAAAAATACACCCAATAGAGACCCCGAATCTTTGTAGCATCTGTAAACCAACAGTTTTGACTGTTTAACCTCAGTTTGCAAGCAGGGTTAATTTGAGACATATATTTCCCTTCCTTCATCGGCTTTAATAGGATAAAAAATGAATCGAGCTGTAGATACCAAAGAGCGATAGTGCTTCGTAACCACGTCCAAAAATCGCTCGCTACAGTGTGTGCTTTATTTGTGGAAACTAATGTTGGATTTGGAACCTATGTGACCTAAGGATCCTTTTGGTATATGATTTGTCATTTTCTGGTGACCTGCAAGTTTTGCCACGGTGGTGAGTGGCCGGAGAAGATGACCGGAGTCTTCTCCGACCGATGGTGTTCGTCAGGCTCAAGAACGCTAGCTCATTTCCAAGTTTATAACGTGACCGTTGATGTGTTTTGATATGATGGATGTAAACATGCCAACGCATTAGTGAACATCATCCCTTGCACGTGAATTCATTTTTTGATTTTGTTTTGGATTATTTGATTCCATGTGGTTTTTGCATCATAGCTTATTGTGTGCACGCTTTCTGAACCATGTGATTGCACTACTTTCTTGATCATGTTGATCTGACTTGATCCATGGGCTATTATTGAGTCAAACTTTTGACTGATCCACATGCCATGTACCTTATCTGAGCGTGTAATATTAGACTGGGCCTTGATTGATATGCGCACTCCCTCCTTCTGGGCCCAAGGAGCTTCTGAACTGGTTATTTGCTTGCGTTGCACCCCCATTCTTATTTTTCTTATTTTTTTTTATTTTCTTTTTTCTACATGTTTCAAATCATTTTATTAAAAATACTTCTGGGCATCTAAAAATTCCCAAAAAATTCATGATGCATTCTTAGACATTTAAATAATTTTTGATTATTTTTATTTCAGATTTTGGATTATTTTGGTATTTTCCATGAATTTCCATTTATCTTCTTTTGTGTGAGCATCCCTTCATGATACATGCTTCATTCTTGAATTGTTTGACACACCTATGATCTGAATTTTCACATGAAAATTGGTACATGCTTGTAGGACATCTTGAGGCACTTTGTGTAATATTTTGTGGAATTTTAAAGGAATTTTTGACCAATGTTTAATGTCCTATTTGTGCCTAATGCTTGTGCCATTTATGTGGAATTGTGAACAATCTTTGAACATGTTTGGTAATTGATTTTGACCCAACCTTTTGATACATGTTTGAAAACTGTTTGCACTTCATAATACTTGTATATTTCAATTTCCTCATCCTTCTAACATGACTTTTGATTCATCTTAAAAGCATACTTGATTATGGGAATGTTAGGGATCCTATGCTAGGGTTTTTGTGTGCATTGTATGCAACCATCTTTGACAATTGTTGAGACCTCTTGACACATGTTGTATGAGCATTATAGGTCATTTTTCCTATGTTATAGGTCTTTGCTTGTTCATCTTTACATGACTTGTATGCACTTATTTGAACTTAAAATGTTTTGTGAACTTGTGCATCCTTACTTGTTCTTCTTTGATCAATTGTTTGCATCAACACTTGCATGAACTTATACATCCATTTAAACATGATTCCAGTTCTGTTTGTGATCATTCTTAACCATATAACATGACCTCTAGTTGCATCTTGCATGCTTGTTTGAACTTGTTTGAACCAAGTTTGCTTCTAATCTTCTATGTGCTTCAACATGACACTTGTGTGGATTTTTTATGTGCATTCTTGCATCTTAAATGTCATATGCTACTGAATTACATTCATTTACAATCATGTCCATCTTGCATTTTCTTTTCTTACTTGCATTACAAGTATGCCTCATTGTTGAACTTGAATAGTGTTTGACTTCACTTCTTCTTACTTAATCAATGCTTGCATTTATGCTTTGCATGCTATATTAATGATATCTCAATGCATTCTTCAATGTCATCCACTTCTGACTTTGATGTTTATATATGCATTCATTCATGTTCATGATTCATTTGCATTCATCTTGCATAGTTAATGCTTAACTTGTATTTGTGTGAGCTTTTGATGCATAGTTGGATTTTGTTTGCTTTGTTTTGGCATGTTAACTTTAGTAATGACCCTTGGCATGTACCTACTGACTTTAAATGTTCCTTAACTCTTAGGAATCTTCCCTTTTGGTTTAGCATTTGTTTGCTTTTCAAGTTGTCTTCTTAAAAACAACTAGCATTTGTTTGGTTTACTTTTGATACTTGTATTCATTACTTGTAATCATGTGGTACTAACCTTTTATGTAGGGGCAGAGGTAAGGTACTTGAACATGTGGATGGTTATCCATGTTCATCTCTTCTTTCATCTCTCATCTATCTTACTTGTCTTTTCCTTTTATGAATAGCATGATATAATGCTTTGTGTACAACTTTCTCACATCCTTTGGGATCCTGGCTCATCCTTATTTTGATTAAGGTGAGGTAGGATAAGCATTAGGCAGTGCTATCCCTCTTTATTATTTAGACTTAGGTTGTTCTTAAACCTCCTCTTAGGGCCATCTTTTGCATGATAACATTAGGAACAATTAGTTTCCCTTTAGTGTTTTCTTTTCAATTTGAGTCTTCTCTTCTCATCTCATAACCTTTCTAAAACACTTAATAAAGGTTAACGTGTATTGCGCATGAGCCTTATATATGGGAAGTGAATAATGGGGGGTCTCCCTTCATTCTTCTAGGGTACTTAGTGTACGTCCTATTGGAGACGATACGCGACGTATTCGTTCCTATGTTGTAGACTTGGGTGCAATGCAAGTTATAAACTGACTTCAATCCATTTCTTGTCTAAAAAACACAAAACAAACTCAAACCTTTTTATCCTTCGGTATCGTTAAGTTTCAAACCTTTTTTCAGAAAAGAGCACGTTACTTCCGTCTCGTCGCAAACAGGCATCGACCCTAACTGTCGGACGCGAACTTAACATCGCTCATAAAAAACACTAAGACCTCATTAGGTCGAACTACGACTGCTCTGATTTCCTCTTTCTGGTTAGATTGAGGATACGTAGGCACAAGACGACGATGTCTTGGCGAGCAACCTTCCCCCTTTGTTCGTGTCCGAACTACGTTGACTCTGACTTTCCCATTGCATGAGGGAATATGTAGGCCTAGGACTCCGACGATGTCCTACCGAGTCACTTCTTTTTCTTTTCTCCCCCGTTTCTTCGTTCTCTTCCGTTTCTGTTCCTTCTTCTTTCCAGTAGCAGTGGAGCTCCAGATGAAGACATCCTTTGATCGAGACAACCAGCGTGGATCCCATCGAGTACGATGGACACGTGGGGTGCTAACACCTTCCCCTCGCGTAACCAACTCCCTTACCCGTTTCTCTTGGTCGCGAGACCATGCTCTTTCCCTTCCCTCAGGTTTACGCAGTGTTTCCTTTCCCTCTCTTGGGATAAATACACATTGCTGGCGACTCTGTTTTCGCGCCGCTTTCGCGTTTGTACCTGGATGAAAATCCTGGGAGCGACAAGGGTATCCATGAACATTCCAGTTAATTCCTTCTCGGCCAAAGGAGGTTCAACTTGGGAAGCCAACTCTCTCCAGCGCTGAGCATACTCCTTAAAAGATTCCCTCTCATGCTGAGTCATATTTTGCAGCTGGCAGCGATCAGGAGCCATGTCAAGGTTATATTTATACTGCTTCATGAAGGCATTTACAAGATCTTGGAAGCAGTGGATGGATCCGGAAACAACTCAAATAATGTTGCAACAGAAATAACTCAAATATCAGAGTAAAGCATAAAAATTCCCTTGAAGGGTGCACATTTCTCATTTTATTCAAAATAACATAATTTCCCTATAAACAAAGGGTCTTCCTCAATTTATTAAATAAAAAACCTTCACATGGAAGCGGAACTCAAAACTTCGAATTAAAAAGGTTTTATTCAAAACATCATAATAATCAAAATAAAACCACATCATCGAACAACAAAAAAATAAGGAAAACAACATAGTTCGACTCAACGGACCCCAACCCGATGTTACACTATCAGAGCAAGACCCTCTAAGTCGACCAAAAGCAAATAAACTTCAAGTCCTCGAAAGCGTCCAAAGCTAAACCTGATCACCTGCACGTTACCCACGTGGAGGCAACATTCAAACAGGCAGGGTGAGTAATCACAATTCAATATAATCATATAAAGAAAAGACATTAACAAGGCAACAGTTGTTTTCTCAAACACTACACCGACTCACCCAAAACATCACACAAAACACCACATCACCAATATCACTCATATGCAATCATGCCATGCCACCAAGAATGAAATGCAACCTCATAAAAATACATGTGGTACCAATTCATCATAATAATGGACACTAGGCCATCAACCCTCTATAGATCCCCGTCAATAGGATCGATTCCGAAATTGGAACCGGAGCACGTCATAATTACTTCATATCCGCACAATGGGAATGAAGCGTCGTCACAGAGTATGCATATGAATGAATGATACACAACATCACAAATCATCATCAATTAAATATCATACGGTGCATCATTATTCATCAATCCTCATATACGCCATATTATCACATACTCATCAAATAATCATCCAAACATCATCGTCAATTCATCAATACACACATCAAGATAGTCATATAAAATCATCAATATACTCATGGTACTCCACCTCGTCATTTTATCATCCACATCACACATAACATCTAATAATCATCAATAACATCATTTCCATCCCTAAATAATCATCATATAACACTTCAACATATAGTAGCGGTTTACAGCAACATCACAGCATCAATGTAATATAAAACAAATAATTTCCCTAAATTTTAAGTCAATAAAAATCATGTTTTTCAGCTCAAGGTAGCGCTAAGCGCCCTGCTCACTGCCTCGAGGAGGCAAAATTTTCCCAAACCGCGGTAAGCGGGCTCTGCGATTTCTGCAGAAAAACCCTGTGATAACAGCACTAATCCCTCTACGATTTCCTACCCTTAAACTGGTTTTTAACATCAATTTACCATAGATTATGACCTTATAACATATATCTACCACATATACGACAACAACAACAATCATCACATATCAAATCATCAAAGTCCATCATCCCTAACCTACAATTCCTAGGTTTTCCCTCAAAACCCCCAATTGCCCACTAACACTTAATCGTTATATCAAAATATTGCAAGGTGATACTCCCCATACCTTAGAGTTTGATTCTTTCGATTTCTCTTGAAAATTTGAAGGAATTCTTCTATGCCCTAGCCTCCCTCTCACTTGTTCTTCAGGGCACCTTTTCCTCTTCCTCAAGAAAAATACGAATAATGAGTTCCTTTCACTATTCTCTCTTAAAATACCCCTAAATGTGCTCTTCCCATTTTACCCCCACTAATTCTCCTCAAATGTCCACTTCGCCCTTAATTACTCTAATATTATTTAATTTAAATAATAACACATCATATTCCATAACATATGCTATTATTTAATTAAATAACCCAAAACTTCACAAAATCACCGACGCCCACACAAATCACCGAAATTCACGAATATAATATTTAAATAAATTAATTAAATATTCTACAAAATTTGGAGTGTTACAACTCTCCCCCACTTAAAGAATTTTCGCCCTCGAAAATTACCTCAAGGGAATAGAGTCGGATACGACTCCCTCATCTGATCTTCACGTTCCCAAGTCCAACTTTCACCAGCTGGTCCACCCGACAACACTTTCACCAAAGTTATGTCTTTACCCCGCAGTTGCTTCGTCACTCGACCATCAACACGCACCGGCAATGCTTCCACAATCAGATTATCCTCCACTTGTACATCATCCATCTGAATCACATGCGACGGATCCGGAATGTACTTCCTCAATTGAGACACATGGAACACGTCATGCAAATTTGCAAGTGACGGTGGTAAAGCAATTCGATAGGATACCTCTCATATCCTCTGCGATATCTTATATAGACCAACAAAACATGGAGTGAGCTTCCTAGACTTCAAAGCTCGGCCCACACCAGTCACTGGCGTCACTCTCAGAAACACGTGATCTCCCTCTTGGAATTTAAGTGCTTTCCTCCTCTTATCATGGCAACTCTTCTGACGACTCTGTTAAGCTTTCATTCTTTCTTGGATCTTCTTAATCTTCTCGGTCATCTCTTGCACAATTTCAGGTCCGAGTAGAACACTCTCGCCCGACTCATACCAACACAACGGAGTCCTACACCTTCTCCCATGCAAAGCTTCATAAGGCGCCATTCCAATACTAGCATGAAAACTATTATTGTACGTGAACTCAATCAATGGAAAATGGCTATCCCACGATCCTCCATAATCTAACACACAAGCCCTCAGTAAATCTTCTAAAGATTGGATAGTCCTTTCTATCTGATCGTCCGTCTGCGGATGGTAGTCAGAACTCATCCTCAACATAGTACCCAAGGCCTCTTGCAAACTCTTCCAAAACCTCGATATAAACCTCAGATCTCTATCTGACACAATACTCGAAGGTATCCCATGTAACTTCACAATTTCAGCAATATATATCTCGGCTAGCTTCTGCATGGAATGATTAATCCTCATCGGCAAGAAATGAGCCGACTTAGTTAATCTATCCACGATCACCCAAATTGAATCATTTCCCTTGGCAGTCTTCGGCAATCCCACTACAAAATCCATGGAAATACTATCCCATTTCCATTCTGGAATCCTCAACGGCTGCATCATACCTAAAGGCTTCTGATGCGCAACCTTTGACTTCTGGCAAGTCAAACACGCATAAACAAACTCTGCAACATCCCTCTTCATACCTGGCCACCAAAACAACTTCTTCAGATCCTGGTACATCTTCTTAGCACCGGAATGAATGCTCAACCTACTTCGATGTCCTTCTTCAAGAATGCTCTTTTTAATATCTGGGACATCTGGGACACACACCCTGTCTCTGAACATCATTACACCATTCTCGTCAATTCAGAAATCTCCTTCGTTACCTTGGTTGATTAAAGTCAATTGCTCAACCAACTTTAAATCAGATTGTTGTCCCACTCTGATTTCTTCCAGAATACTACTAGTCAACTTCAACATTCCCAACTTCACACACTAGACTCATATCTCTGAAATGCTCAATTAGTTCCAACTCTTTCACCATAAGCATCGACATATACAATGACTTTCTACTCAATGCATCGGCCACTACATTTGCTTTGCTCGGATGATAACTCAAATCGAAATCGAAATCCTTCAACAGTTCTAACCACCACCTCTTCCTCATATTCAATTCCTTCTGATCAAATAAGTACTTCAGACTCTTATGATCACTGAACACCTCATATTTAGAGCCAAACAAATAATGTCTCCAAATCTTCAACACAAACACCACAGCGGCCAATTCCAAGTCATGTGTAGGATAATTCCTCTTATGACCTTGCAATTGTCTCGAAGCGTAGGCAACCACTTGTCCATTCTACATCAATACTCCACCAAGACCCATCTTCGATGCATCACAATACACCACAAAAGATTCGCTCGGATTAGGCAAGATCAACACTGGAGCAGTCGTCAACTTCTTCTTTAATTCCACAAAACTCTCTTCACAAGCTACATCCCACACAAAAGCTTAACCCTTTCGAGTCAACTGAGTCAAAGGTAATGCTAACTTAGAAAAGCCTTCAATAAACTTGCGGTAATAACCCGTTAACCCCAAAAAACTCTGTATCTCAGTAGCAGACTTTGGAGTCTCCCATTGTAACACGGCATCAATCTTAGAAGGATCAACAGCAACACCACCACTTTAAATCACATGGCCAAGGAAACTCACTTCCTTCAACCAGAATTCACACTTTGACAGCTTTGTATACAACTTCTTCTCTTTCAACACTTGCAACACAGTCCTCAAATGCTCAGCATGCTCTTCTTCGGATCTAGAATATATCAAGATATCATCGATAAACACCACCACAAACTTATCCAAATACTCATGGAAAATCCGATTTATGTACTCCATGAACACACCAGGTGCATTAGATACACCAAACGGCATCACAGTGTATTCATAGTGTCCATATCTCGTTCTGAAAGCTGTCTTCAGAATATCATCAGGCTTAACTCGGATCTGATGATAACCCGACCTCAAATCTATCTTGCTGAACACACAGGCACCTACTAGCTGATCCATTAAATCTTCGATTCTCGGTAGCGGATACTTATTCTTGATAGTCACTTTATTCAACTGTCGATAATCAACACACAACCTCATACTTCCATCTTTCTTCTTCACCAGCAGCACAGGGGCACCCCATGGAGAAACACTTGGTCGAACAAACCGCTTCTCAAGCAATTCTTCCAACTGTTTCTTCAATTCACTTAACTCAGAAGCTAACATCCGGTAAGGAGCCATCGACACTGGACTCGCACCTGGTATTAAGTCCACTGCAAACTCTACTTCACGCTCAGGAGGCAAATCACTGATGTCATCTGGAAATACATCTGGGAATTCACAGATAACCGGCAACTCCACACTTGCAGCCTCACGATTAATGTGCAGCGATGCAAACATCGTAAACACCAAAGCTTCGTCTTCTTGAAGTTCCCCTACTTGCTTAGCAGACAAGAATATAAAATCCCCGCTGTCATCAATTTTAGGAAACTCTACAGCCTTGGTATAACAATTGATGTGAACACGGTTGAACTCTAACCAGTTCATCCCAAAGATCACATCGATCTGGTGCAAGGGTAAGTACACCAAATCCATCACGAAACTCTTCTCAAAAATCGTCACCGGACATCTCAAACACACAAGGGTAGTAGTAAGAGAACCATTAGCTGGAGTTTCTATTACCATATTACTATTCATATCAGATAACTTCAAACCCAATCTATTAGCACATTTAAGCGAGATAAAAGAATGAGTAGCACCAGTATCAATAATAGCAACCAACTCGATATTATTAATAAAAAAGTACCTCGGATCAGGTTGTCCTTCTCTGGAACTTCTGCACCACTCAAGGCAAACACACGGCCACTGGTCTAGGCAACAGTAGCATTCTTCTTCGGCTTCTGACATTGAGTACTGATATGACCTTTCTCGCCACAATTGAAACAGGTCAGACCTTCATCTTTGCATTCAGTAGCCTTATGCCCCTTCTTACCACATCGATAGCACCTCACTACATTGTTGGCACACGCATCAGCATGGTGACCCTGCTCATCACACTTATGACACTTTCCAGAAGCGGGAGCTGCTCCCCCACTTGTCTTTTTCCCCTCTGAAGCCTTCTGTTTTCCTTTGTCCGCTGAAGTTGCATAAGGCTTACCCCTATACTACCCTTTCTTCTCACTCAGCTGCTTGTAGTGAGCAGATCGAGCTCGGCTATCCTCATCGTAGATTCTGCTCTTGTCAACCAACTCAGCATACCTACGGATCTGCTGATACCCAATACCCTGCTTAATCTCTAGTCTCAGCCAATTCTCAAACTTGAAACACTTAGACATCTCAGCATCAGCACGATTGTAGTGCAGACAAAACTTCACTAACTTCTCAAACTTCGCGGCATACTCTGCCACAGTCATATCTCTTTGCTTCAGCTCAAGGAATTCCACTTCTCTCTTGCCACGAGCATCCTCTGGGAAATACTTGCCCAGAAACACCTGCTTAAACACAGCCTAAGTTATCACAGTGCCAACATCAGTAAGCCTCTGACGGGTGTTATCCCACCAGTCCTCAGCCTCTTCTTCCAGCATATGCGTTCCGAACTGAACCTGTTGCTCATCAAAACACCCCATCACCCGGAAGATCTTCTCGATCACCTTCAGCCACTTGTGTGCACTTGTTGGATCATGCGTACCCACAAAATTCAATGGATTGTTCCCCTTGAACTTCCCCAAAGCACGAAACTCATCAGGAGCTCCACCATTTGAATTCTGCTGCGCCACCACATTAGCAACCGATTCCAACGCATCAGCAATTACACAATCATTTCTTTCAGCCATCCTGTACACCACCAACAAGGTTAGAAGAACTAAAACATCGACAGTGTACACACACTCGTCGACTGACAGGGACAGACATCAAGTAAAAACCTGGCCAGACAGACCGACCTGCTCTGATACCACTAATGTAACACCCTTTTCTACCCCCAAATAATGTTGCAACATAAACAACTCAAATATCAGAGTAAAGCATAAAAATTCCCTTGAAGGGTGCACATTTCTCATTTTATTCAAAATAACACAATTGCCCTATAAACAAAGGGTCTTCCTTAATTGATTAAATCAAAAACCTTCACATGGCAGCGGAACTCAAAACTTCGTGAAATTCTGGTACCAGATATGTGATGTTTCGTGTGATGTCACAACAACACACTCTGCAATGGACAATATAAAACAACAGAAGAGTACACAAAGAATTGTTCACCCAGTTCAGTTAAATAACTTACTCTGGGGGCTACCATGCCAGGAAGGAATTTCACTATTAGTAGAATTAATTTACAGACTCAACAAACCAATTGACATCTCCTAAACTTAATATCTACCTAATGAACTTTCTACCTAAGAGACCACTTAGGTATGAGAACACTACTCACTTCCTAAAACACCTCAAAGATCACACTTTGAGAAACACCTTGATCCTGCTTACAAGCTTTGATCAAGTAACAACACTCTCTTGCTTCACAGCTCTAAAAGAGTACACCTTACAACTCACCAATTCAACCTAGAATGGTTTACAAATTACTCGTACAAAGACAATGATTGACACTCAGTCTATGCTCTCTATCTTCTGTACTTTCTTCAAAGGATTGATGCGCTTTATATAGCTATCTGATTTGGGCTAGGACCTCCTACAATATCTGACCTGATTTTTTATTTAAAACTGAATCTTCAAAACCGATTTTCTCTCAAAATCTTCTTAAATCTTCAGCCTTTAAACACTCCTACAAATCTACATCAAATCTGTTTGCAACAGAAAATATCTCCTCCAAGATATTCGCATCCAATAACTCTAACAGCTCTCCCAAAATCCAGCTAATACGCTTAACCCTAAAAACATCTCAAACCTGATGTTTTAATGATCTGCATATCTGATGTCATGACATCGCATGTGACATCAGACTTTAAACCTTCAACAACTTAAACACTTAACATTATCCATTGTTAAGACTCAATGTTAAGACATCACCCAAGTGACATCAACATTGAACAACCTTGTTTTACCAAAATTCTAGCCAATCCAAGAACTAACAATCTCCCCCTTTGGCTAATTTTGGCTAAAACAATCTCTGCAACATCAGAGACTTCAGCAGCGGATAAAAAAATGTTAAAAACTCCTAGCAGCACTCCTTCAAAACAGCTCCTACTTCAAAATGCTGCACATACTCTATCAGCTCAGCAAAGGGCCAAGCTTCCCCCCAAAACCAGAACTAGCATACAGCTGCACAAACACTCTCCCCCTCAACTTCTGCACCGCATCAGAAACAGGATTCACAACCACACCTTGGCTTGGCTAACTCTCCCCCTTTTTAGCCATAATTGGACAAACACCTACTAACTACCAGTTAGTCCTAAGCTAGCTCTCATTTTCAGTCTAAAGTCAGCATTCAAGACAAGACAAATCATAGAACAAAAACATAAAAAGTGCTCAAAACATAATATTCAGGTTACAAACCACACACATCAAGTGCAAAACAACAAAAGCAAAAACAAAACTACTGTCTAGCAGAAACAACAAAAGAAACTTAATCTTCATCAGAGCTAGGCCCATCTTCATCATCCTCATCATCTTCCTCAGAATTGACACCTTCAGCATTGACATGAACATCATCATTATCATCCTGTTCCAAGGACTGGATCAGCTTCTCAATTTCCTTCTTTCTAGTCATGCTGGTACTGATCACAATATCCAGATCCTTGCAAGTAGCCTTCAATTCTGCAAGCAAATCAGCTTTGGTACTTTTCTTCTTGACACCAGCATCTGATGTTGAGACAATGTCAGGAACATGACTCCCAACAAACAATTTTGGATGCAGAGATAATGTAGACTCCCTCTTGCAGGCTGTGTCTGAACTTGTCAATATGTCAGGATGTTGTTTCAGAATTACTCCATAAATGAGAGATGGAAATGCTATAGGCATTTGATAGCATTAGTGGTGGCATGTTTCACAGTCTGTTCAAAAATATATGACCCATAGTCAAATTTCTTCTTAGTGCCAACAGCGTAAATGAACCTTCCTAATCCCACAGCTGTTGTAGTTTTATGATTAGTAGGCACCCAATTTGCAGCTCCAATTCTGTGCAAGATAGCATACTTAACACTAAGTTTGCTAGTTGTCAATTTTCCTTTCAAGGGCCACACCTTTACTTGACCAGCAGTTATCTCCTTGCAGACATCATTATTAGTAACTTCTAACTCTTTAAACTCTTCTTCTTTTCTTTCTAGGTAATTGTTGATAACCTCAGGAGAGAACTCAATACAGTTGCCTCTAACAAAAACTTTCATGAAATCCACACTTCTTTTGTCAGAAATATTCATAGGAATGTTAACCATAAATTCCTTAAGCAGACTGTCATAACACTTGGAGAACCCACAAACAGTCTTCATCAATCCAGCAACCTTTATCACCTCTATGACTTCTTTAATTTCCATAGCCTCTTTGCCAATCTCTCTTTCAAGAGCAAGTCTGCTTTTACAAACAAATTTCCACATGGAAGCACTGCTTGCATAATGGAATGAAATGTTGTCAACATGAACATCAGGTATCTTGTCAGCAATTCTCTTCAAGATTGACTTTCTCACAGGAGTGATGTCTTGAACATCATACTCTGATTCAGATTCTTCCAACAACTTCCTCTTTCTAGGATTCACAATAACTTTACTCCATGTTTTTGTTGGACCAACAACAGAAGTCTTTTTCTTCTTTCCTTCAGCTGACTTCTTAGGAGAAGATTCCACATTCTTTCCTTTTCTAATTTTAAGTCTTTTGGAAAGACTATGTATAGGATTTCCAATCACTTCATCATCAGACAGGTCAACAACATTTACCACATCTTCATTCTTCTTTCCACCAGGGCTAGTTTTAACATCCCTATCAGGCGATGTTCTGACATTTGTTTCAACATCAGCTTCCTCATGAACACCTTCTTCTTCACCACCTACTTCATCATCTTCAATGACAGACATAGCCAGTCTGTGAAGATTTGTATCAGCACTTTGCATGTCCTCCTTTTCAGCAGGCATTTGTCTAGGGGGAATAGAAATGCCTTTTACAGATAAACCCTTATCCAAAATTTTGGTAGCAATCTGATTAAGACTGCGATCAACATCAAACCTCTCTTCAACAGCTTGAGGGGTGGAAGACCCAGATGCATATTTCTCTTTAAACAGAATGCTAGTGACTAACCTCCTAGTTTCACTATCATCAATTTTAGGTGTAGGCCTTTTGGGTTGTAGTTTGGAAGGTCTTGACTTACCAGATTCAGGAACCATCATGGAGATGGGTGCTATATTCAAAGCTTCTTCAGCAGAACCCTCTTTCGTCAAAACCCTAGCTTTTTCAAGAGAAGAACTTTTTGAAGCAGACTTCTTTGAAGGGGATGATACTTGTTTTGACATTGTTCCAGTGAAGCAACTGAGGATCAGGGAAGGATTGCTACTTCTGTTGATGGAGAAGGAGATGAACCGTCTAGGGGTATGGTGTTTGATGAAGCGTGTGATAGCTACAATAGGTAATGATAGCCTAAAGCATGGAGCCTGATTTTGTGGATCACTTAAAAGCCAATCAATGAGTTTCTCCCTCCAAAATAACTTTCCTTTTAAATTTTTAAAAGAATTCACACCGTAAGTTATTAACCCTAATTGACCTTTCAACATGCTCAGACTTTCACACTTAATGTTACAGTCTGATGTCACAACATCATCCTTAACATCATTAGATGAGCTGACCTCTTGAGGTACCCATTGATAACAATTATCTCTGGATATGACTCCCTTCATAACAAACTCATTCTTCTCATTAGTCACCAAACACTCATCTTTAGTGTAGCTGACTTTGTATCCTTCATCACAAAGTTGACTTATGCTAATCAAATTAGCACTCAAACCTTTGACAAGAAGCACATTGTCAAGATCAGGTCCATCATGACACTTCAATTTTCCAACTCCTTTTACCTCCCTTTTCTCTCCATTACCAAAAGTAACATCATTTGAGGAGCAAGAATTGATCTCCACCAAATGATTTTCGGAACCAGTCATATGCTTTGAACATCCACTGTCAAAGTACCATCCATCCTTAGCAGAATGTCTATCTGATGTGTGAGCCAATAGACATGTAACCTCAGCTTTAGGAACCCATTGTTTAACAACCTTAGTCATGTTCTCCTTCTGTCTAGGTTGAGGGACAGATTTGGGATATCCATGCAGTTTAAAGCAAGAAAACTGCATATGACCAAATCTTCCACAATAGAAGCATCTTACTCTCTCTTCTCTGAAGTTGTTAAACTTCCTGCCACCTTGATGATGAAATTGTTGTGGCTGCCATCCATAGTACTGGTGCTGTCTTCTTCCATAGTTTGCCTATCTTCTATAGTGAGGATTCTGTCTCTTAGGCTGTCTTCTATGATGATGTGGCTTCCTTCTACCATAAAAATGAGGCACTGCATTATTAGGTCCAAAGCCATACATATCCCCTTGATGTTGAGACATCTGATGGAACATGTTAAACCTAGAAGCCTGCATGCTCCTATGGTATTGAGGAGGCATATACTGCCTAGCTCCAGAAGTATGAACCTTCTTTTGCTAAGGACCATGAGCATACCTTTTCCCAACATTTTGAGGCTGTTGGTGAGTAACCTACTTGGGTTTAGGATTATGTCTCTTTTTGTTATGTTGAGACATTGGTTGAGACATGTCCTTTTTGGTTCCTGAAGTACTAGCTTCAGCAGAAACCTTCTCCTCAACAAATCCTAAGCCATATTTGTCTCCTGCTACCTTTTCTGCCTGAAGGATCTTATCAAGAGTATCAGATCCACTGTTCAACATTCTAACAGATTTTGTCATTTAATCAAGTTGAGATTTAACCAACAAGACTTCATTTTCAAGATCAGCTTTAACAGTCTCAAGCTGAATAATTTGTTTCTTTTGTTTCTCACTTTCTTAACAAACCTCTGCACTCCTCAGACATAACTCTTGATAGGAGGCTGCTAACTCCTCAAAAGTCAGTTCCTCATCACTTAATTCTCCATCAGACACACATGTCCCTGTCAATGCTCTGACATGCTTGGCTGACTCTTCTTCACTTTCACTGTCAGTATCAGACCAGGAAACAGTCATGCCCTTCTTCTGCTTCTTAAGGAATATAGGACATTCTTTCTTGACATGCCCATAACCCTCACACTCAAAGCATTGGATCCCTTTGTCTTGAGCAGTCTTCTCTTCATCCTTTTCTTTTGACTTGCTGATGTCAGAGGAGATGTTCTTAACATTAGGTTTGTAGTTTCTATTCATTCTCTTGAATACCTTGTTGAACTGTCTTCCCAGCATGGCAATAGCCTGAGATAGCTCCTCCTGAGATTCAGCACCATTCCCTTTCTTCTCTTCTTGAGTATTAGATACCAAGGCTATACTCTTGGTCTTCTTTTCAGGTTCCTCTTCATTCAACCCTAACTCAAAAGTTTGAAGAGATCCAATTAGCTCATCAACTCTTATTTTGCTAATGTCTTGAGCTTCTTCAATTGCAGTCACCTTCATCTTATATCTCTTGGGAAGGGACCTAAGGATTTTCCTCACCAGCTTTTCTTCAGTCATCTTTTCTCCAAGAGCACTAGAGGCATTAGACAGCTCAAGAATACTCATGTGGAAATCATGAATAGTTTCATCTTCCTTCATCTTTAGACTTTCAAACTTTGATGTCAGAAGTTGAAGTCTTGACATCTTAACCTTTGAGGTTCCTTCATGAGTAGTCTTTAAGATGTCCCAAGCTTCCTTAGCAACTTCACAGGTGTTGATCAACCTGAAGATGTTCTTATCAACTCCATTGAAAATAGCATTTAGAGCTTTAGAATTGCCAAGGGCAAGCTCATCTTCTTACTTGGTCCATTCTTCTTCAGGTTTCAGTTTTGAGCTGCCTTCTTTTTCTTTCCCAACATCATCTTTCTCAACAACAACAGGTGCTTTCCATTCTTTTATGATAGCCTTCCAAGCCCTGCTGTCCAAGGATTTCAAAAAGGTAATCATCCTTGGCTTCCAATAATCATAATTAGAGCCATCCAGAATAGGGGGTCTATTCACAAATCCACCAACTTCCTTGTCCATCTTACCAGAAAGTATCAGCCCTAGATCTTACCCAGATGCAGAGCAGGATGCCTGCTCTGATACCAATTGAAATTCTGGTACCAGATATGTGATGTTTCATGTGATGTCACAACAACACACTCTGCAATGGACAATATAAAACAACAAAAGAGTACACAAAGAATTGTTCACCCAGTTCATTTAAACAACTTACTCTGGGGGCTACCAATCCAAGAAGGAATTTCACTATTAGTAGAATTAATTTACAGACTCAACAACCCAGTTTACATCTCCTAAACTTAATCTCTACCTAATGAACTTTCTACCTAAGAGACCACTTAGGTATGAGAACACTACTCACTTCCTAAAACACCTCAAAGATCACACTTTGAGAAACACCTTGATCCTGCTTACAAGCTTTGATCAAGTAACAACACTCTCTTGCTTCACAGCTCTAAGAGAGTACACCTTACAACTCACCAATTCAACTTAGAATGGTTTACAAAATAATTGTATAAAGACAATGATTGACACTCAGTCTATGCTCTCTATCTTCTATACTTTCTTCAAAGGATTGATGCGCTTTATATAGCTATCTGATTTGGGCTAGGACCTCCTACAATATTTGACCTGATTTGTTATTTAAAACTGAATCTTCAAAACAGATTTTCTCTCAAAATCTTCTTAAATCTTCAGTCTTTAAACACTCCTACAAATCTGCATCAAATCTGTTTGCAACAGAAAATATTTCCTCAAAGATATTCGCATCCAATAACTCTAACAGCTCTCCTAAAATCTAGCTAATACGCTTAACCCTAAAAACATCTCAAACCTGATGTTTTAATGATCTGCATATCTGATGTCATGACATCGCATGTGACATCAAACTTTAAAACTTCAACAACTTAAACACTTAACATTATCCAATGTTAAGACTCAATGTTAAGACATCACCCAAGTGACATCAACATTGAACAACTTTGTTTTACCAAAATTCTAGCCAATCCAAGAACTAACACTTCGAATTAAAAAGGTTTTCATCAAAACATCATAATAATCAAAATAAAACCACATCATCGAACAACAACAAAATAAGGAAAACAGCATAGTTCGACTCAATGGACCCCAACCCGATGTTACACTATTAGAGCAAGACCCTCTAAGTCGACCAAAAGCAAATAAACTTCAAGTCCTCGAGAGCGTCCAAAGCTAAACCTGATCACCTGCACGTTACCCACGTGGAGGCAACATTCAAACAGGCAGGGTGAGTAATCACAATTCAATATAATCATATAAAGAAAATACATTAACAAGGCAACAGTTATTTTCTCAAACACTACACCGACTCACCCAAAACATCACACAAAACACCACATCACCAATATCACTCATATGCAATTATGCCATGCCACCAAGAATGAAATGCAACCTCATAAAAATGCATGTGGTACCAAATTGTCATAATAATGGACACTAGGCCATCAACCCTCCAAAGATCCCCGTCAATAGGATCGATTCCGAAATTGGAACTGGAGCACGTCATAATTACTTCATATTCACACAATGGGAATGAAGCGTCGTCACAGAGTATGCATATGAATGAATGATACACAACATCACAAATCATCATCAATTAAACATCATACGGTGCATCATCATTCATCAATCCTCATATACGCCATATCATCACATACTCATCAAATAATCATCCAAACATCATCGTCAATTCATCAATACACACATCAAGATAGTCATATAAAATCATCAATATACTCATGGTACTCCACCTCATCATTTTATCATCCACATCACACATAACATCTAATAATCATCAATAACATCATTTCCATCCCTAAATAATCTTCATATAACACTTCAACACATAGCAGCGGTTTACAGCAACATCACAACATCAATGTAATATAAAACAAATAATTTCCCTGAATTTTAAGTCAATAAAAATCATGTTTTTTAGCTCCAGGCCGCGCTAAGCGCGCTCCTCACTGCCTCGAGGAGGCAAAATTTTCCCAGACCGCGCTAAGCGGGCTAAACCGTGCTAAGCGGGCTCTGCGATTTCTGCAGAAAAACCCTGCGATAACAGCACTAATCCCTCTGCGATTTCCTACCCTTAAACTGGTTTTTAACATCAATTTACCATAGATTATGACCTTATAACATATATCTACCACATATACGACAACAACAACAATCATCACATATCAAATCATCAAAGTCCATCATCCCTAACCTACAATTCCTAGGTTTTCCCTCAAAACCCCCAATTGCCCACTAACACTTAATCGTTATATCAAAATACTGCAAGGTGATACTCCCCATACCTTAGAGTTTGATTCTTTCGATTTCTCTTGAAAATTTGAAGGAATTCTTCTATGCCCTAGCCTCCCTCTCACTTGTTCTTCAGAGCACCTTTTCCTCTTCCTCAAGAAAAATACGAATAATGAGTTCCTTTCACTATTCTCTCTTAAAATACCCCTAAATGTGCTCTTCCCATCTTACCCCCACTAATTCTCCTCAAATGTCCACTTCGCCCTTAATTCCTCTAATATTATTTAAATTAAATAATAATACATCATATTCCATAACATATTCTATTATTTAATTAAATAACCCAAAACTTCACGAAATCGCCGACCCCCACACAAATCACCGAAATGCACGAATATAATATTTAAATAAATTAATTAAATATTCTACGAAATTTGGGGCGTTACAGTTAGCTCTAACCCGGTATTGGTGTCGAGGAATCAGCTTGACGACTCACAGGCAAAACTGGAAGATAGAGACAGCTGGAGATGAGCAACTCGACAGACAGACACATGCAATGAATCATGCAAAGATGCAAATGATATGCAATGCAATGCAAACAGGATGCAAAACACATGCAACAGGATCAAAGGTTTGAGATCACAGCATGAAGTTTGGGTAAAGAACCAACCACAGGGTAATGTACTAGGGTTCTTGTATCTGCATAGCAAGGTTCTAAAGAGTTACCAGAGTCGACAACCCATCTTTCAGATATTATCGATTTCCCAATTACTTGGTAGTCAATAATATTCTCAAGAGATACTCGTCTGAGTGTAGTATCGCGTAGCAATCATTTAGGATTACTCCCTCATAATCATCCCACTACATCCTAAATAGGCTAGGTGGGGTAAAGGGTAACTAATGGTCATTAGTATCCCTGGCACCAAGGTTGAAAGTGGCAACGCATTCACGATTGCTCGTTCAGCATATACCACCCCCAAGAGGGCCTCAACTAAGTGTGGAACCTCAAGTCAACTCCTTTGGGATTACTCCCTCAAAGTCTCCTTGACTTTGTCCACGATCCTATCATAAGTGTACGCTTAAGTCCGGGTTAGGACTTATCCTCACCACTCAAAGTAGTAACTCTGCACACAGAAAAATCCAAGCACAACAGGTATATATACAAATATAAATATGTACAGATATACAAGCAAACAAACATATAAGATAACGCAAATACGAACAAGATACGCTTAACCCTCTTAGGGGAATGTCCCCAGTGAAGTCGCCATTTTCTGTTGTGGTGAGAATCGGATAACAAGCTATTAATTAGCTTGAATCACACATCTTTGAAATTCACCGCCGAGCTTTGATTTATCCAAAGGAAAGGGTAAAGACTGAAAAACCCTAAGTGCACTATGCAGAGACACAGCTAAGAGATCTAAGGTTCGGGGGTTGGTTATACAAAGGGAAGGTATTAGCACCCTAAGTATCTATAGTACTCTACAAGAACCTCTTGTTAGTATTTGTGTTATGCTAAAGTTTGCTCGCTAAGGGAAATGTGCTAAGGTAAAGGCCTAAAGGTATGTACACTAAGTTTGCTCGCCAAGACATCGTATCTTATGCCTATGTATCCTGATGGGAATGGAATCAGAGCATTCGTAGTTCCCCTCACTACGGGGTAAAAGGGTGTAAAAGAAAAGGTGGAATCCAAGAAGGCATTGGATGTAAAGGAAAAGGGTGGAAAAAGAAAAAGGTAGCTCGCTAGAATCTCGCAATCCTATGCCTATGTATTCTCAAAAGGTACTTTAAGAAATCAGAGCAATCGTAGTTCCCCTCACTAAGGGTGGATTTGGGGAACCATTGACTATGGCCAAAGTTCCAAGGGGACATGAGTATGAGCTCATGTAGAGTTTAAGAAACTCTCTAAGTCTAAGTTGTAATGGGGGAAGTGAATACTCAAAGTGATGAGTCTCACATAGAGTCCAAGAACTCTAACTTAATTCTAAGTTGTAAGATTGAATGGCTATGATTCCAAGAGTAAGGATGTCCTATGACTATGAGGTCAAGGAGAAGGGAAAGTAGGGTGAAAAGCTTGAAAGCAAAGCTTGTGAGGATTGATTCTTTAGGAGAAAGAGATTAATGGCTATCTCTTATGAAGGGATTGTAAAGGGTTAGACCGTCGTGAAGGAGAAGAGATTAATGGCTATCTCTTGTGAAGGTTAAAGAAAGGTTTAAAAGTTATAAGAGATTAATAGCTATCTCTTAGGAAATGTTAGGTTAAAAGGGAATGAAATGTTCACGGGAAGGTAGGGTCTGAAAACAAGACACCTACATGGAGTGCAGTGACTCCTAAGGTTAAGTTAAAACAGAGAGAGAAGTGTTCATGGAGAAAAGTAGGGTCTGAAAGCAAGACGCCTACGCGGAGTGCGGCGACTCCAAGCCTAAGGCTAGGCTAAAAGGGTAATAATCTATCTATGACCTTGCGGTCGATAGAGAGACTTTCCTTTGGAAAAAGGAGATGATAACTTATGAACAAAAGTTGAATGGATTGAAATTAAATGAACAGTATGAGTACGGCAAAGATACTATTTTCAAAGTTTTGAAATCGAAAACATGTTAAAGCTATGAAATAAAAGCTAAGACGTACACACAGCAGAATGACTTTGTTCAAGTCAGGGAACAACAAACAAATATTTACATGCCACGTAATACTGAAAAGTTCTAAAAAACTTACGGAAACCGTTGTTGATTTTTCATGAAACAAATCGGTGATTTTTCGTAAAAAGAATCGATAACCGAATATAGAACAAAGCATATTTTTTTGAGTTTTTATTTTGGAGATTTTTCCTTTAAAGAAAATAAAATAAGTATGAGGATTGGAATAAAAAAATAGAAAAAAAACTATGCATATTTTTGTTTTTGTGAACTTTTTAGAAATGAAATGACATTTAGTGGAATAAAACTAGATATAAAAGCACTAAAGGTAACAATTTCATGCACTAGTGGCAAGTGCCACACAAAAGTGTGGCAGCCACTATTCCTCTCCATGGCTAGCGCCACCTTAGGAGAGTGGGGCAGGCGCCACTTCCTGCTTATGTATCATGTGGCAGGCGCCACACTTGGGAATGGTGGCAGGCGCCACCTTCCCTTCCCTTTTTTTTCTTTTTTTTTTATTTTGTTTTTATTTTTAAATGACAACTTTTATAAACTAAAATCACATCAAAATAATACAGAACATTTATTCAAAATTAATTATTAATATGATAACATGAAACAGATGATTATGCTTATTGTGAAAACGAAGTGAAACGAAAACGGAAATGAAACAGAGGTGTGAGTATTACCTAGTGGAGATCGTCTACTTCCCCTTCACAAATACGTACTCGAAAAACGAACGAACTTATCCTCCCTCAAAGTGCCACGGCAAGGTTGAACGGTGGAAAACTCGAACCGAAAATCTTCCGCAACAATATTCAGAATATCGGTAACTATGGGAGAAATATGATAAGAGTATTCACTATTTTTCGATGAATCTGGTGTCTAAAACTGAAATACAATGTCCTATTTATAGGAGAAAGTGAGGAGCTTGAATTTACGGTTTCACCCTTTTTTCAAACTTCTCGTGCAAGCTAGCTGGTTAAAAAGTCTTGATTAATCAGAATAGCATCAGAGAGTAGGTTGGCTGATGAGACTTGAGCAGAGGAGCAGGCCATGCCTTTCTGAAAAGTTGTTTTTTATTCATGATGAAACGGAAACCACTTGCCTTATTGTAATTAAACAAAATATTAGAAGAAAAAGGTGTGGAAGATGAACAAATATGTGGCACACGCCACATTCCTCACATGGCAGGCGCCATGATTTGTAAAATGTGGTGGTGGGCGCCACCTTAAATGTGGCAGGCGCCATGTTTAAGTGTGATGGGCCACCACATGGTTTTCCTTTTTTTTTTTCTTTCTTTTCTTTTTTTTTTTCCTTCTTTTCTCTTCTTTTTTTTTTCTTTTCTTTCTAAATAAACCAAATTCAAATAATATTTCAGGAATGCCTTAAATGCCTTGGTGGTTACTCATGTCCCCACTTCATTTCGGTCCAATAACATCAAAGTCAGAAGCTCGACTTTTCGGCTAAAACTTTGATTTCCTCAGGAATTCCAACTGGATGGTCTTTGAGGATTTTACTTCTTCACTTTCTTCCAAGGTCCATAGATGGCCTCTAGGGATGTCCAGTATCATGTAGAATCAAGTTCCAAAGCTTGGGAATATGTTTTGATCAAAACCAAAGCAATGGTTGACTGTCGTTGAGAAAACCCTAGTTTGAGGCATGGTGAATCCTGTGGCTCATGGAACTTGTAATAAGAACCGAACACACTTGATTTCTTGTGAGCTCAAATGGTTGATGAACCCTTGAAACATGTGAGAGTCTGGCTTATTGACTTTTGTTCTTTTCCTGTGTAAACCTGGTTTTTTACAAAAGAAACAAACTAGCAAGATATGGGTTAGTTAACAATGCACAGGTGAATGAAACCTAAATGTAAGTGCAAAATGTTATGACATCTAAGGGGTAAAATTTGGGTACAACAGGATTCATGTTCACACGCACAATGGGATTAAAATATGGGGGCATGGAAAGCAAAAAGCAGGCCCAATCCAAATAAAACATACAAAAATCAGAAACCAAACAAGAAAAATGCTACGCTTGCTAAATCATTTAACTAGTCAGCGACATGTCATGCTACACGTCCTAAGGTCAACCACTCAACCAAAGGGACACATCAGACGCCGGAGCCCTAGCTCCGGTCGTCTTCTCCAGTGGTCCTCACCGGAGCTCCCTACAAAAATCATCAAATCGAGCCAAACAAAACTCTAATCCACATGGTTTTTAACGCTGAATAAGAATCTAACTTCATTTTTCATTAAATCATCCTCTAAACCCATGAAAATGAAGCACGAAAAAAATACGCACATGCTGCAGATCTCTCAAATCAAAACAACCGCAACATAAATCATGCCTAAAATGGTGTAGGACTTCAGAAACAAGCATAACAAGTCTAATGCACATTTGGCATGGCAGGAAAAGAGAATAGAAAGGTACCTAACGGAGTAGCTCCGTTGGCTCTTAAGCTGACGAGCAAATGAATAGAAAACCAACTAGAAAGCTTCCTTGGACTTCAAAGATGACGAATCAAACCAGAAATGAGGGAGATCCTTGGAGATATGAGCAATTCGAAGGGATGGAATTTGAGAACACCTTTGTGATTTCCAGATCTGTTCATGCCAAATGAAAGCTTTTTTCACTCTTTAGGGTTTGTTTTCTTTATATAGTGTGGGTTGGGATCGTTGTTTAAAGGCCCAAATGAGCGAATAGGGTGGTTTTAAACTTTTGCCAAAAACTTACATGGATGTTGTACACACTGGTTCAGCATTGTGAGTGGTGTATCGAGTGCTTTCTTGAGTGGAAAGCAACATGAGAATGTTGTGGGAAGAGTTGGCACATGAGCATGAGGTCAATACCAAGTTTATGCAACAAATTCTATTTTTTCCATTTTGGTGCAAAGTGTACATGAAAGGTACATATTGAAAATGGCTTGGTTTGGCTCACTTTGGTAAAGAATTTGACACAAGGAGTGTACTATAACTCGTATGGTAAAGGTACAATATCATGCTGCAAAAAGTGTCCATCATGTACCATCAAATAATGCCCTAAAATACAATTCTTGTCCAACACTTCCAATGTTCATAACTTGGTGAATTTTGCTCCATTTGAGACAAACTTGTAACCAATGGAAAGTAGGAAGAATGGAGAACAAACTTTGTGTTGAAATGATCTTAAAATAATGCTTGGAAGATGATGAAAAATAGCCATGAACATGTGTCCCCAAACTGTCCCCAAAACACTTAGAAAAATTCTAAGTTTTAACCAAAATCACAACTTGAAACCTTGATCTTGAACCTACCATAACTTGCTCAAAAATGATCCAAATGGGGCATTCTTTACATGGTTGGAAAGCTTAAAATGAGCACTACAACTTTCATGTTTGAGAAAAAATGAAATGGAGCCTTGAACATGGAGACATTTGGCCATGAAAGTAGCTGCACAACCATGAAAACTTGCCAAAAATAGTAAGTCTCTAAAACCCTAATTTCCAAATTTAGTAACTTTTCCCAATTCTTGATTTTTCATGATTCCCTTGACATTTCTTGATAAAATTTCACCCATTGGTCATGTTTGACATGACAACCCTAAAATTGACCTCAAAAAGTCAGGAGTTGAATTTTTCCTTGCACAGTTGACTTTATCCCCAATTCTATTTATTTACAATCATCTGATCAATTGAAGGCCCTCTGATTCAAATTGATGGTCAATCTTCCACCCCTAGACACTTGAGAACATATAGGAGGCCAAGGAATCAAGTCTTGCTCAAAGAATCCGAAATAAACTGACTTTATCACAAACCCTAATTTCTGTCCAACAAGATAGGAGATGGATGCACATCTTCAAAGCCTTAATTCTTCTGAACATGATGGAGAATCCCTTAAACAAAGATGATTTGTGTAACAAAAGGATGATGAGACTTCAAAATTCTTGCCTATGAGATGCCACACACCCAAATATCCAAAAACCCTAAACTGATAACCAAAGATAGGAGGAGGTAATCCACCTCAAACCTCTTGCCAATTTCAATCATTTGAGGAAGTGATGGACATGCCTTGAGACATAAGAAGCCCTTGTAGCTTGATGGTGACATTGAGAACATCTCTTCCCTTGATGCCTTGAAAAAAGTTCCCCTATCTTGAATATAATTTCATACTTGAACCTCTGAGAAACATACTCTCCTATTGAGCTAACCAAGATACCTTAATCCCATGCTTAGAACCAATGATATGCACAAATGATAATGCAAAATGAAATGAAACATAAGCCAGTTAGAGTTAGAGACAAGAGGCCGAAGGTGGGTTCACAACCGAAGAATAAGAGATGAATGTCGTCCAGAGGCGGACTCATATCATCGCAAGAAAAGGAAAGCCAACCGAAGGCGGACTCACGGCCCAACAAAGGTTTACCGGCCAAAGGCGGGTTCACGACTAATAAGATAACAGATGAATTCCAGACGGAGGCGGACTCATATCATCGCAATAAAAGGAAAGTCAGCCGAAGGCGGACTCACGACCCATCAAAGTTTTACCGGCCGAAGGAAAGTTCACAACCAAAGGATAACAAATGAATGTCGGCCGGAGGCGGACTCATATCATCGCAAGAAAAGGAAAGTCAGTTGAAGGCGGACTCACGACCAAACAAAGGTTTACCGGCCGAAGGCGGGTTCATAACCAAAGGATAACAGATGAATGCTGGCCGGAGGCGGACTCATATCATTGCAAGAAAACGAAATTTGGCCGAAGGCGGAATTACGACCCAACAAAGGTTTACCATCCAAAGGCGGGTTCACGACTAAAGGTTACCATCAAAAAATGTATTTTCAAAAGGAATGAAAGCTAACAGGCGGACTCACATCCAACAAAGGTAGTAGAATCAACTGATCTACAAAGATGACTCCGCTAGGGAAAAGAGAAGCCTAAACAGACAACTTTGCAGGGGAGTACAAGTAAGATGAATGAATTCATCGGCATCTACACTGGGGATAAAGTAAGATAGAATCTCCTGAAACATGCCATTTCCCGCTGAGGAAACGTCTGGCAAAGATGATATCTAACCTGGCTTATGCTTCAGATGCATATGTTTGAATTTTATTTCCATGGCGTAATGCTCCATACGAAATGGAAATGCTACGCATTTGAGGATGCAATGCAAAGATGCTTATGCTATGCAAAAGACACTCCAACGAGAGAAGTGCTGAGAAACCCGGAAACAAACTCTGTTGAGGAAGACAAACTGAACGACCTTCCCGATCAAAACCTCTGCTGAATATGAAACCCAACGAGAACTTCCCCTATGCTAGGAATCATGAATAACACCTATTGAAGATAGAACCCAAAGATCTCACGCAGAAAAGTGCCAATAACAATTGGACTTAGAATCGGTCAGGGATATCAACCACTGTTGATCTATCTGTCGAGAGAATCAATACCAAACCCTGCTTGGGATTGAAGTCAACAATACCGAACCTGCCGGGGAATATCATTGAACCTAACCTGCTGTTGGGGAAATGACTTTAACCTGCTGGGGATAAAAGCACATTGTTGACGGTGAAATCACACTTCCTGACCCAATGACGAAAGTAGACACCACGACACTGTGGGGAATATAAAATCTCTTCCGGGGAGAGATATCCAACAAGTCTCTTACTGGAGATGCAACATTGTCCTGTCTAGGACAGTCGACTTCTGAACACTCGTTGGGGAGTAATAAACCAATATGACTGGGGAAAGCAATCATCTGCACTCTTGCTGGGGAGAGAGAAATTCCCAATGCTCTGCTGAGGATGCTAGATTTTCTATACTAGAGAGATAAACTCTACTAGGGGAAGAAATTATGCTACCCTGCAAACACAAATCAAACAACATAATGTTCTATATGCGAAATAGCCACCTCAGTTACCATCCATAGTGTCCACTGCTTAAGCAATTTTCATTGTTTTCAATATGCTCTGTAAAGCTTAATGTTTTCACATGCAATGTTTATCAAAAATATCAGACGTTTTTGCAAACAAAACAGTAAAAGTAAAAACAGAAATGGAAAGCTTTTTGAGTGAAATGAAAACTTTATTGATTGAATTGGCCTATAAATAGGCATTTACACATCGGAAGCGATTCCTGAAAAGAGGTAATTGCACAAAAGTGAAAAGAAAATACATATGTCAGCAATGTGGGAACATATATCCACCATGCTTCGATTCAGCTATGACATGTATGTCTTCTATATCCGCAGATGCTTTGACTTCTGAAAAGACTGACTGGACTGATTCCTTTCCTTTGAAATTCCCATGTATCAAAAGTGTTCACAGATCGAACGCAGACCGCAGCCTCTCGCTTTCAAATCCCTAACTTTTGCCTGGATCGGCCTTTCGGGTTTTCAATCCACCGGGATACCCATTTTTGCCAAAGTTGTCTTTTTCAGGTTTTCAACTTTGTGGGTTTATTCTTTTCTTTTCTTTTATCCCTAAATTTTTCCCGAACCTTTTCTTTTTGTGGTTCGTCGGGATGCCTCTTTTTTGCCTGGACTTTTCTTTTTGTGGTCCAATAGGTCTCTTTTTATGCGAAGTATTTTTTGACTGCGTCTGCGTTCACAGGGGATGTAAAATCTTCGCCATCCATAGTTGAGAGCAACAAGGCTCCACCAAAGAAAACCTTTCTTACTACATATGGCCCTTCGTAGTTTGGAGTCCACTTTCCCTTGTGATCTGTCTAGGGAGGAAGAATCCTTTTCAAAACCAAATCGCCTGTCTGAAAACACCGAGGATGCACTTTCTGATCAAAGGCCTTATTTATCTTTCTTTGATATAACCGGCCATGTGCAATGGCTACCAACCTCTTCTCTTCAATAAGGTTCAGCTGATCCAACCTAGATTGTATCCATTCGGCTTCATCAAGTTTCACATCTGCCAAAATTCTTAAAGAAGGAATCTAAACTTCTAATGGTAGGACTACTTCCATACCATACACCAGTGAGAAAGGAGTCTCCCCTATTGATGTACGCACTGAAGTACGATAACCGTGTAGAGCTAAGGGCAACATTTCATGCCAATCCTTGTAAGTTACCACCATTTTCTGCACAATCTTCTTGATATTCTTGTTTGCTGCCTCAACAGCACCATTCATCTTCGGATGATATGGAGAAGAATTATGATGTTCGATTTTAAAGCTCTGGCATAGCTCCTTCATCATCTTGTTATTCAAGTTTGAACCATTATCAGTAATGATTCTCTCCGGGATACCATAGTGACAGATGATGTCCTTCTTTATAAATCGGGCGACCACTTGTCTGGTGACATTGGCAAACGAGGCTGCTTCTACCCACTTCGTTAAATAATCAATAACAACCAGAATAAAATGATGCCCATTGGAAGCAGTCGGCTCAATCTTTCCAATCATATCGATGCCCCACATAGCAAAGGGCCAAGGAGATGTCAATACGTTCATATGAGTAGGAGGTACATGCACCTTATCAGCATAAATTTGGCATTTATGGCATTTTCTGGCATATTTGAAACAATCGGACTCCATAGTCATCCAGTAATACCCTGCCCTCAACAGTTTTTTAGCCATAGCATGCCCATTGGCATGAGTACCGAAAGATCCCTCATGAACCTCTTCCATTAACTGGAATGCCTCGTGTTCATCAACACAACGCAACAAGACCATGTCAAAATTCCTCTTATACAGCACATCATCTTCATTCAAAAAGAAATTGCTTGCTAATCTCCTCAGAGTTTTCTTATCCTTGGTAGATGCCCCAGACGGGTATTCTTAACTCTTGAGAAAGCATTTGATGTCGTGATACCATGGCTTGCCATCTGATACTTCTTCGGCTGCAAACACAAAGGCCAATCTGTCAAGACGCATAATTCTGATTGACGGAACTTCATTCCACAAATTCACCTTATACATTGAAGCCAACATTGCCAACGCATCCGCCATTTGATTCTCAGCCCGGGGTACATGATGAAAGTCAACCCTATCAAAGAACGACAACAACCTTCTGGCGTAATTCTTGTAAGGTACCAAATTGGCCTGGCGAGTATCCCATTCTCCTTTGACTTGATTAATTACCAACACAGAATCACCATACACATTAAGGTTCTTGATTCTTAAATCAATAGCTTCTTCCAACCCCATAATGCATGCTTTATACTCTGCTTCATTGTTGGTGCATATGAACGCTAATCGGGCAGTGAAGGGTATATGAGAACCCCTTGGAGTGGTAATGATTGCCCTGATTCCGTTTCCATATGAATTAACATCCCCATCAAAGATTAAACTCCACTGAGATCCAATTTCAGGTCCTTCGTCGGGAAAAGGCTCATCACAGTCTTTCATCTTCAAAAACATGACATGCTCATCCAGAAATTCAAACTTCATCTGTTGATAATCCTTGATCGGTTATTGAGAAAAATATTCTGACATAGCACTTCCCTTAATGGCATTCTAGGAAACATATTGAATATCATATTCTGTCAAAACCATCTGCCAACGAGCTATCCTTCCAGAAAGTGCTTGCTTCTCAAACACGTACTTTATTGGATCCATCTTCGAAATCAACAGGGTTGTTTGGTTTAACATATACTACCTCAAACGCTTAGCTGCCCAAGCGAGTGCTCAACATGTCTTTTCCAGCATCGAGTACCTTGACTCACAATCAGTGAACTTTTTACTCAGATAGTAGATGGCATGCTCTTTTCTACCTGTCTTGTCGTGTTGACCGAGCACACACCCCATCGAATTCTCAAAAACTATAACATACATAGTCAACGGTCTTCCTGGCACTGGCGGCATGAGGATCGGAGGTTCCTGTAAATATTCTTTTATTTTCTCAAACGCCTTTTGACAATTTTCATTCCACCTGACCTCTTGATCTTTTCTCAGCAATTTGAATATTGGTTCACACGTGGCTGTAAGATGAGAGATGAACCTAGCTATGTAGTTCAGTCTCCCTAAGAAACCATGAACCTCTTTTTCCATTCTCGGTTCAGGCATATCTTGTATGTATTTTACTTTAGCGGGATCTACCTCAATACCTCTTTCGCTAACAATGAAGCCCAACAATTTACCAGATCTCACCCTGAAGGTGCACTTGTTCGGATTCAACCTCAATCTGAATTTCCTCAACCTTTCAAACAGCTTCTGAAGATTCACCAAATGCTCTTCCTCCGTTTAGGACTTCACAATCATGTCATCAATATAGACCTCAATCTTTTTGTGAATCATATAATTAAAGAGAGTCACCATTGCCCGCTGATAGGTTGCCCCAACATTTTTCAATCCAAAAGCCATTACCTTATAATAGAAAGTTCCCCACGATGTTATAAAGGTAGTCTTCTCCATGTCCTCTAGGGCCATCTTGATTTGGTTATACCTAGAGAAGCCATCCATGAAGGAAAATACAGAATACTGAGCAATGTTGTCAACTAACACATCAATGTGGGGGAGCGGGAAGTCATCTTTCGGGCTTGCTCTGTTTAAGTCACGATAATCAACGCACATCCTGACCTTTCCATCCTTCTTAGGTACAGGAACAATATTAGTAACCTGTCATACCCTAAATTTTGACCATAATATTTCACATCATTTTTCAAATCATCACCACAATATGGATGTATCTTCATACCTCATCAATCCTGTCAAATATTGTTGAGCATTCACTTCAACCAAGAATTAAGGTTTTGAGCCCTCTCAGAGCACTCAGGCAAAGGATCAATCAAGAATTGACATGATCTTCAACTTGTCAAGCCCATCAAACATCCATGAAGGATCAAAAGGTCTCCCACATCAAGAATCAAGCATAAGAATGCAACATTTTAAGCTGATCAAGCCTCAAGATCACCAGTGTCACCAAATTAGGGTTTTGGTCGACCCAGGCCTCCAGAGGGGGATTTTCATCTGGGCATGAGCCAATACTTCAAAACATGATTCAAGAAGCTCAAAGGGACCTCATGGATCCAATTATAAGTTCAAAATAGCCTCAGGGGGTGCATTCATCAAAAATCTGGAATTAGGGTTTCTTGACC
Organism: Lathyrus tuberosus; assembly: GCA_022829125.1. NCBI lineage: Eukaryota > Viridiplantae > Streptophyta > Magnoliopsida > Fabales > Fabaceae > Lathyrus > Lathyrus tuberosus. Next base: position 6,143,264 of record JALAZF010000270.1, on the reverse strand, counting down.
TAATTCACCCCTAAGTTGACTTTTGAAGCAAGGCATGAGCCAAGACCTCAATAAATATTTTGAAGACCTCAAATATCTTATATTGACCCTCTCACAAGTTTAAATTGACACAAATAACTTGATTCATGAGCAATATAAAGATGCAAATTCATCTGGACCATAAACTAGGGTTTTTGAGAAAAATCAACCATACCTTTGACTTTTGACCAAGACATGATCTCAAACCTTGGGAAATGATTCAATAAACTCTAAAACACCTATGGAATCCATCCATTAGGTTTGATTTAGCCCAAGGACTTGATTTCATAGAGGATCGCAAAGTTTGAAATTCATTTGATAAAAAGTCAACTGTGCCCAAAACCAAGTTTGACTTTTGAGATTTTTTGACAAACATAGCTTCTTCAAGTAAAAAACAATGTTAAATTATGGTTTGGATCATCATACATCAAGAAAAAACAAGAAAAGTGAGGTTACTTGCAAAAGGAGTAATCTTAAGAAACTTAAAATTTCACTAAGTTATGGAAAAAAATATGATTTTTACCCAACTTTGCAAGACCATAACATATGATCCAAGCAGCCATTTTCTCCCATCCAAAGCTCAAATGAAAGCTCTCATTACATACTATAAAAGTGTCCTACTGACCCATAGTCAAAAGATGCATGGATTTTGAGTTATTAAGCCATGAAGTTAGGGTTTCATGGGATTTTCACTTTAACACTTAGTGAAATTTTTAGACAGAATCTGTTTGCATTTTTTCCAACTTTGAGGTCATTTTTCTCCATGATCCATAATGATCCAAGACCAAAGGTAAACATCAAAGTTGAAGTATGATGTGCAAGCTTTCCAAAGAGTACAAGAACATCATCAAACTCCATTTGAGCAACGAGATATGGAGTGATCAACATGCCTTGCTGCAAACTGTCTACAAGACAGTTTTGGTCATTTCTTGCTAGCCACGTTTGTTTTGTCAAGTGCAATGATCATGGAACTGCACCAATTCAATGTAATCAGAGTGAGTCACAACAAACCTGCAGAATTGAGTCAAAGAATCAAGAAAAATCTCAAGTTGGAATGATGAACTTTGTCTTCTTAAGCCTTGAATTCAAATGGCATTTATGTGCAATAGTGCACATTCAACAAAAAGACACTTCTCAGTCAAGATTCTCACATAAACAACAATAAAAGTGACTGAGGAATGTGGAATTGGTCAAAAGTTAGCCATGCCACTTGAGAGAGCTATTGAACCTTGCATAAGAAGTAATGATACCAATCCAAAACCATTGAACCAAGTTCTTATCTTCCAATCTGAAGCTGTTCATCCACGAAAAACTTCCTCTACTATAAATAGAGGTCATTTGTGACTGATCAAAACACACCAAAACAACCACAATGCTTGTTTTGTCACAAATCCTTCTTCTTGCAAAATTCAAAGTTCTCAAAGAGTGAAAACTTGGAATTCTTAAACCAGTCCAATTCCACTCAAACCAAGCATCCAAACACTTCACAAAAGCATCATAGAAGTGATCCATAACCTCAAAACACTTCTGTAACATCAGAATCCCCAATTCACTATCCTTTTGCTCAAATTTTCTTCAAAGCTGCAGATAGGGCAGAGCTAAGTGATCCAAAGGTTTTCAATCCATTATAATCATTGGAACACCATCCTTAGGGGTTAAGGAAGCTGTCCCGATCATCATCTTGCATCTGTAATACCTACATTGTAGAATTCGATTCTCACTTGCAAGGTAAGCTTCCTCAAATCTGAACTCTATGATCCATGCATCATAAATGTATTTTAAAGTTACCAACATGTTTTTGCACTTATGTATAGTGTTTCCCCTCAATTAATTGCTTTGTATCTATCGTGTATGGAGTTTCATAGTGTTCTTACAAAAATTAGGGTTCATCTGTTCTTCATATGATTTCTCACTCTACACTTAAAAGAAATGCAATTAATTGGTATCATTGAAATCCTTGTTAAAAAACGAGCAACTTTCATGTTTACAAAATTCAATTTCATTGCGTATTCAGTGAGATAAGGGAGTTTTTACAAATCTGAAAATGGAGGGTGGCACGAGGAAGAAGATGATGTTCTTCGCGCCCTTTTTCAAATTTTTGAATTTTTTAATTATTTTGATTATTTTTCGATTAATTTCAAAAATTCATATCTCTCTCATTTTTAATCTTTTTCAAATGATTTTTTAAACATAAATCATTTATACATTTTAATATTTTACTCCACAAAAAAATCAAAAAAAATATTTTATATTTGATATATTTTTGAATTTTTCAAAGAATTTATTTTTAATTATTTTAAACATTTTTAAATAAAGTCTTCCTATTGATTTTTCAAAACCAATTGAACTTCATATCATCTTTTGGATTAAAACATCTATTTTCAAAAAATTTCAAAGTTCACAACATATTTATTAAATATATATGGTATTTTATATCATTTTTTATTTAATTTCCTTTGAAAAAAATGTATTTTTTATTAAAATTAGGATTTTTTCCTTGATTTTAAATTTTCAAACTTTCTTTGAAATCATTTTTGGGCCTCTATTAGAGTGTAAGACCCAACCCATTTGTAAATAAATAAATTTTGGGCCTCTGTCATAGTATAAGTCCCGATACAATTTTCAAAACAACGGTGCGTTCACTGTTTTCATTTGGGCCTCTCCTTGAATTATAAGCCCCACCTCTTTCTTTCAATAATCATTTTTGGGCCTCTAATAGAGTGTAAGACCCAACCTCTTTGTACATAAATAAATTTTGGGCCTCTGTTATAGTATAAGTCCCACAACATCTTTCGGTATCGCGGTGCGATCACTGTTTTCAAAATAAATCATCTGGGCCTCTCCTTGAGTATAAGCCCTAATCTTTTGTACATAAACTTTGTTTACAAAAATAACAACTTCCATGGGCATATCCTTGAGTTGTAAGTCTCATACCTCTGTTTTCAAAATCATCTGTCTGTTTTTAACCAGTACAAAGAGGAGCATTATTCTCGGTGAAACTGCTCTTAAACCACCTGGGTCTCTCTTTGAGTTATAAGCCCCAAAACTTTCTCTTCTTTTCATTTAAATAACAACAACTTTCTTTTAATTCAAACTCAATTTTTTCTCAAAACTTTCTTCAATTTCTCAAAACCCTAATCATACAACCAATCATAATACACTTGGGCCTCCTTTCAAAATATAAGACCCAACATCTTTTCAATTCAATGCATACTTGTTTATAAACTTGTTAATTTACTTATTTGTATATACTTGTGCATATCTGTCGAGGGTTTCCCCAAAAGTTAGGTCTACACTTAGGTCAAACAAAAAGGTTACTTCTAACTTAGTCAAAAACTAGTTCCCTTATAGGAAACTTCCCTCAATACAGTCTGCCTCCTCTTGGGCTTTATTCAATATGGAACAGAGAAATGCATTATTCCCGGTGAAACTTTTCTTAAGACTGTCAACACCTAGAAACATATAAAAGAAATTTATTTCCCCAGAGAAGATTAATTCCCGGGGAAACCTCTTTTGAATTTCTTCAAACCTTAGAACTGTTCAACAAAGAAAAGATTATTCCCGGTGAAACCTTTCTTGAACTTTTCTTAGGCTTGGACCCACAGGCTTCTTAAAAGTTCCCCATAGCCTCCTCTTGGGCTTAGTACAAGAACCCACAGGCTTCCTAGAAGCATCCCAGCCTCCTCTTGGGCTTAGTATAAGGACCCAAAGGCTTCCTAAAAGCATAGGATAGAATTTAGACATCTTTGCTAAGTTCAGTCCCCAGGAAAGTCAAAACTCTAAAACATTCAACAAGTCAAGGTTTGATCTTCATCTTTAGAACCCTCAGCCTCCTCTTGGGCATCATACAATGATCTCTCTCCAACCAGAGTTTACCTCTTCTTAAGAGACTTGGATAGTTTTAGCCTCCTCTTGGGCTTAATACAAGGACCTTCAGGCTTCCTAAAAGCATAGAATGGACCCTGATCATCTTTACTAATACATCAATTCCCATAAGATTTAAAACCTCCAAGGTTTTCAAACTCATCTTTAAAGCCCTCTGACCCCCAACAAGGCTTAACTTTCACCTTAAAAAACCCCAGCTAGGGTCAGGTTACCATCAACAAATCCTCAAAAGAATCTGAGCCTCATGGCATCTAGTAAATCAACTCTGCTCAAATCACCAGCAAGAGTTAGTTTCCCTTTTGGACTCCCTAATACAATTCAGACATCCTGAATTTGGATAAATCCTCAGCAAGAGTCAGCCTCCTCTTAGGCTTCCCATAATGATTTAACCAGTCAGCTTCAATCTTGGGCTTTGTACAAGACATACATCATACTCCCCAGTTGAGTTAGTCTTCTTTAAAGCTATACTTAAACTTTCCAACTTCATCATCTTGGGCTTCAAACAAGATACTTAAATAAAACACCTCCAGTAGAGTCAATCTCCAGTGGAGTCAGTTTTCAACTCTTTTTCAGCTTCAACTTTGGGTTTTGATCAAGGCACAAAATCCATCATCCCCACAGATGAGACCATAAGTCCATTTTGTAGGAGGATATTTCCCTTATACATCACATATCAAAACAAATTATCAAACCCTTTTCCAGATAAAATGTTGTAAGTAGCACACTTGTTGATTCAAAATCCAAGTTGGAGTCCCTCCTTTATCATGGTTAAAATTCCTCTTTAATCTAATAGGAAAAAGTGGAATTACTCTACACTGAGTTAAAGCTTCTTCCTTTATGACATCCCTCTTATAAAGAAAATTATGGCATTGTTGGATTCCACACACCCCAGTTAAAGTAATTTCCCTTATAACCAATTACCTGACATTTTGTGATGTATAGGTGAGATATCTCCCTTTAGAGATGACAAATTCTCTCTCAATCACCCTTTTAGCTTCAATCTTGGGCTTTGAACAAGACAAAAAAATACTCTGATAGCTTCAATCTTGGGCTTTGAACAAGACACCAAATTTGTCCTCCCATGGAATAGAAGGAACTACGATTGCTCTGATTTCCCAAATCTCTTTGCGAGAATACGTAGGCATAAGATTGCGAAATCTTAGCGAGCACACAAATAAAAAACTTTAGGTCAAGTACCTCCCCAAAAATAATAGAAAAACCCGAAAACAACAAAAACATTCTCTTAACCCTCCCAAAGAAGAAACTTTCCCAATCAATAGCAGATAAACACAAGAAAGCATTTCAAACACCAGAAATACTTGCAAACGAAGGTTCCTATAGATTACTATAGATACTCTGAGTGTTAATAACTTCCCTTTGTATAATCAAACCCCGATCCCCGATCTCTTAGCATTTGTTAAAGAAAACACTTGCGTGCAGGGTTAGTTTAAGATATCTTCCCCTTCCTTTTAAGCTTCATAGGATAAATACAGAAATCAGAAAGTAGCACCAAATGCGATAGGTGGTCGCGTCACTAAAAAACGACGCTACAGAAAAATGGCGACTCTGTTGAGGATTTTTAGAATTAGATTTTCTAAGAGGTTTAGGCCTTGTTTTGTATTTATTTTTCTGCTATTTTTACTCATTTTCTCATTTTTTTTATATACCTTATGCTTTCATATTACTTGATCTATTTGTTTAAATTACTGTTATTTGGGAATGCGATTAATATGCATGTGGTGAGTCAGAGAGAACATTAAGATAAGTGGTGGCATATTCAGGAGGGCTTATAGGGAGTGAGTTCTGACCAAGCTAACTTGAGAGTCTGCCGAATCAGTGGAGGTACCCTTGTGGAATTGTTAATGTTGAACGAGCAAGTCGTGAAAGCATTGCTTTTCCCATTGGGCACCCTTGAAATTGAGGATTAGTGAACATTTAACCATTTAACCATTAGGTAGTGCGGTAACTATCGGAAATAGTTGATACACGATACTACACTCAAAAGAGATTCATCTTGGGGATATTACAACTCTCATGAGTCAGTCGGTTTGCTGTTAATATTTTTTAGAAGGGTCAATGATTTTGGGAACTTTTGTTAGAACCCGTTCTACAGGTACAAAAATTAACCTTTAGTACACACCTTGGGGATGGGTAGATTCATGGCTCCATGCTCATGATGATGAACCCTTAAACCCATGTTTTCAAATGTTTTTGTTTGCTGCATTCATGCATCCATGCATTTCATTCATTAAAAAACATTTTAAACAAGAAAAAAATCTTTTTCAAAAGAACTAAAACAATAATTGCAAATATCAGAAGTTGCATTATGGATTTCAGTAGAAGAAAAACGAACAAGTACACCTTCAAGGTTCCAAAATTGGAAGACCTAAGGAAATTGGGAAGGATGATTACTAATCCCGAAGCTTTCAGAGCTAAGCACGGGGGACTGTTGGCTCTTTTGAAGATTAACATGGTAGAAGGAGTCCTGTCTACATTGGTTCAGTTCTATGATCCAGTATACCACTACTTCACATTTCTGAATTATCAGCTCAAACCAACATTGGAAGAATACTCTCGTCTGATTGACTTGCCTATCACTGATCAAGATCCATTTTCTAGACTGGAAGAAATTCCAAAAGATCAAGCCATTGCAAGATCTACCTCTTTGGAAGAGTCAGACATCAGAACCAATATGACTACTAAGGGAGGAATCCAGGGTTTACCAGCTAAATTCCTGATGGAGAAAGCCCTATACTTTGCCAGTATAGGAAATATGACAGCTTTCGAGGATGTCTTTGTTCTGCTCATATATGGGTTATTCCTCTTTCCCAACATTGACAACTTCGTCGACATCAATGCTTTCAAGATATTCTTAATTGGGAACCCAGTCCCAACCTTGCTCGTAGATGCTTGTACACTTAAGAAATCTGTACAGTGGAGGGATGATCATGTGCTGTGTACCATTACTCTACAAATGGTTTATTTCCCACTTACCCAAGTCCGCTGCTTTTTGGGATCATAAGAGTGGTCTGCGATGGTCGCAGAAGATTATGTCTCTTACCAATTCTGGCATAGATTGGTAAGATCGAATCTATGACGGAATAAAAATCATCGACAAATGCAAAAGTTTCCTCAATGTACCCCTCATTGGTACTAATGGAAGGATCAACTATCATCCAATTTTAGCTCGCCGTCAACTTGGAGAACAAGTACCAGATTATTAATTTGGAATGCACAAAGATCCAAGAGTTGTTAAAGGAAAGGGATGCTCTGATTGAGATATTGGAGCAGCGTGCTATAGAAAATCAAGAGCGGCGTAGAAGTATACTCTCCCCTTTCACTTGGTAAAGGATCATCGACCTAACAATGATTGAAGGGGCCCAATCAAAGAAAAGAAAAATTCAAGAACCTACATCTGAGCTTTCCTCAGAGAAAACTCAGGATCCATAGGCCTAGTTTTCCTTCTCTCGCTTTGTAAAATACTGTACTTTTCCCTGTAAAATACTGCAATCTTTCGAGTTCAATAAAAGGTTTCCACCATTGTATGATATTTGCAACATAATTATTAAAAGTTCTTTTTAAAATAAAAACTAAAAAATATCATTCTCATTCTTTGCATATCATTCATCATTCTCACATAACACATCTTTGTCATTGAATCTCACACATATGTCGCACTCTAGAGTCAAACTATCTCATTCGTACAATACTTGGGCCAATCGACAAAAGAAAATGGACGGTCTCAAAGAAGAGAACAGAGAGCTGAGAGAAGAAATCAACGCTCTGAAGGAAAGTTTGGAGAAACTCCACAGCACGATTGAAACCCTGGCCGCAGCTCAGGATCAACAACCTCAAAGGAATGAAATCTCAGAGATTATGTCTACACCAACATTTGAGACACCTGGCAGTCATCCTCGGTATAACATGCTGAAAGGTTTTCCCTGGGGCATGCCTCTCAATTTTATATCTGAAGGATATATACCTCCGGTCACTGAAGACCTGGAAGCCATAGCAGGAACCTCCAGACCTGAAGGTTACAAACTTTAGGCAAATGAAGATGCAAGGATTACAACAGAAACTCCTGAAGGTTTCAAACTTCAGGTCACTGAAGCGCCAAGAGTTACCGCAATAATGTCTATACCACAACCAGTGGTACATACTATCCCAAAGGAACAGATTCTGTAGGTCACTTCTGGCACAAATGAAGAAGTATATGAAAGGATGAATGAATTCCAGGAACAGTTCTTGGAAATACAGAAAGAACTGCATGTCATTCGCGGGCATAACTTGTTTGGTAAGGACGCCGCTGACCTCTGTTTGGTCCCTAATGTAAAGATACCGCACAAATTCAAGGTGCCCGACTTTGAAAAATACAAAAGCAACTCTTGCCCTCAAAGTCATTTGGTAATGTATGCTCGGAAGATGTCTACCCAGACAGAAAACCAACAGCTACTAATCCACTACTTCCAAGACAGTTTAACCGGTACCGCACTCAAATGGTACATGGGTTTAAACCGCACCAAGATCAGTACTTTCAGAGATCTCAGGGCAGCTTTTGTTCAGCAATATAAATACAATTTGGACATGGCACCAGATAGGGACCAGCTCTGAGCAATGTCTCAGAAAGATAAAGAAACCTTTAAGGAGTATGCTGAAAGATGGCGTGAAATCGCTGCCCAGATCTACCCTCCTCTCGAGGAAAAGGAAATGATAAAAATCTTCCTAAAAACATTGAGCTCGTTTTATTATGACCGAATGGTTGCCAGTGCACCTAGTGACTTCACTGAAATGGTGAACATGGATGTACGCCTTGAGGAAGCAGTCCGATAAGGACGATTGGTCAAAGATGCAGAGCCATCTAACAGTACTAAAAGATACTATAGTGCTTTCCAAAAGAAGAAAGAGCGGGATATCAGTAATATCTCTCTGGGTAAGCAAAGGAGAAGGTATCAACCTCGACAGATAGCAGCAGTAACTCCCGCTATCAACCAAGTGTTGGCTCCAACATATCAACCTCAGGTTACTTAGAGCCAGCCGAATCAACAACAGTATTAGCAAAGGCAACAACAGCCTCTTCAATAGGGTCGCCCACAGTACAATAATAACAATCGTATCACACGATCACCAAGATTTGACCATATACCAATGTTATACGCAGAATTATTTCGACTTCTGTTAGCCAAGGGGCACGTTCAAACCAGGACTCCTCTTGCAGTACCGGACAATCCGCCTTTTTGGTTCAAAGCTGATCAAACTTGCCCTTACCATCAAGGAGGACCAGGACATAACATTGAGAATTGCCTCAGCTTTAAATCTGATGTACAAAAGCTCGTCAGAAATGGGGTTTTATCCTTCAAGGATACAAACCCAAATGTTCAGACGAATCTGTTGCCGCAACATGAGAAAACTTTAGTAAGCTTGATAGAAGGAGAACTCGGCAGTTGATATCAAATTCACGATGTACGCCTACTGGGAACCAATCTAGTGAAAATGCATTGCAGGCAAAGCAGGTACGGCCATGTGCCATCTCACAACTATCATCAGTGTAATATCTGTTCAAAGAATAATCAAGGATGTGCCATTATACAAGCAGCTCTTCAGGAGCAGATGGATTTAGGCTGGATTCAGGATCACAGGATTCGTGAAGTAAACATGGCCCATGCACATCCAAACATTGTTCAAAATAATGACATCCGTGCAATGAATGCCAATCTGGTGGCAATGCATTCAAGGCAAAGTCAGTATTACAACTTATCGTTGCATGACTACAATGCTTGCCCGATTTGCTCAAAAAACAATCGGGGATGCTCTTTTGTACAAGAGGCCCTCCAGCGTCAAATCGGTCTTAGATGGATCCAAGATTGCCATGAAATGAATGATCATCAAGTCAATATGGTTCAGATCTTCGATATCCATTTAATGAATACCAACTTGGTAGAGTTGCATGCCAAGCAAGTCAGACTCGGTTTTCTGACCTCGCACAATTATCAGGACTACAGGGCTTTCTCTACAAACAATCAAGGCTGTACATTTGTGCAAAGAGCTCTTCAACATCTATTGGACCACTGGTGGCTTCCAATCTACCAGGATGAAGACACGTGTCAAGTTAGCATAATTAATGGAAATCCTAATAAACACCAAAGTTGTGATATCTGCTTACTAGAAACGGATCTGGTAAGGATGCACTGCATACAAAGTGGGTACGGTCGGGTACCACCTCATAATTATGAACGATGTGGAATATGTTCAGAAAATAACCAAGGTTTCTTCCTTGTACGAACGGCTCTCCAACATCAGGTAGACCAAGGGGAAACCCAATCACGCCTGAATTCTCAAACAATCAACATGGTGTAAGGCTGCCTCCCTGTTCAAAACAAGGTCCGAGGACTACTAGACAAAAGCATTGTCACGGTCTCTGACAAAAGAGAACTTGTCAATCATGGAATTAACAAGGATGTTCTCGCTATAATTCCTCTACTTAATGAGTCAAAAATCCCTCTCGATGGTAGAAAAGTTTCCAATGTTCCCAATCTGGAACCAATCGAGGTTACTTATGACGCTCAAAAGACCCAAAAAGCACCTGTGGTTATCTACCTGCCAGGACCCATACCATACAAGTCAGAAAACGTTATTCCATACAAGTACAGTGCGACGACCATAGAAGATGGACAAGAAATTCCACTGTCGTCCGTTGTAAGCATTGTTGATGTCAGTCGGGTCACCCGAAGCGGTCGAATCTTCAACAGAGGAGTTGGAGAACCCACAAAAGAAAAGGAACCACAGTTTGAAGTTCCTAGTCAACAAATTAGTCAATCCAGCAACACGAAATCCTTAAAGGACAACGATGAAATGCTAAAGCTCATCCAGAAAAGCGAGTACAACATTGTGGATCAATTGTTACAAACTCCTTCTCGGATCTCCGTTTTATCTCTCTTGCTCAGTTCAGAAGCTCACAAAGAAGCTCTAAAGAAAGTTTTAGATCAAGCTTTTGTAGAACAGGATGTGACAGTGGGTCAGTTTGACAACATTATTTCCAACATCACTTCTTGCAACAATTTGGGTTTCAGTTATGAAGAACTTCCAGAGGAAGGCAAGAATTATAACATGGCACTCAATATCATAGTCAATTGCCAGAACGATGCTTTAGCCAGCGTATTGGTAGACACAGGTTCATCATTGAACATCATGCTAAGGTCAACGTTGGTACGACTATCTTTTTAAGGTACTCCCATGAGAGGCAGTGAGATCATTGTCAAAGCCTTTGATGGGTCTAGGAAAACAGTTATCGGCGAAGTCGATCTTCCCATAACCATCGGTCCTCACACTTTCCAAGTCACTTTCTAGGTCATGGACATCCGAGCAGCATACAACTGTTTATTAGGAAGACCTTGGATACATGAAGCTGGGGCAGTTACTTCGATACTTCACCAGAAGCTGAAGTTTGTCAAGAACGACAAGTTGGTCACAGTATGCGGGGAACAAACTTTAATCGTGAGCAACCTAAAATCTTTTTCATATTTAGAACCAGAGGAGGTTGTTGGAGCCCAATTTCAAGCACTCCCGGTGAGCAATGAGAATCACCAAGAAAAAGGAACGTCGATTTCCTCGTACAAAGACGCTCTCCAAATAATGGGAAGTGATGACATAAAAGGATAGGGACAGATTATAATTCCGCTGATAACAAGACAAGAAAAGGTCTTGGTTTTTCTCAACATGTACCCAGACTACAAAGAAAGATGAAAGTTTTCGTCCCATTCAGGATTTCTTACATAGTGGAGGTTTCCTCCACCCGGTATCTCAAGAAGTCCACACCATCGAGGAGAACAACTCTTCTGATACAAAAGAAGAGTGGAAATCCTATTTTAACAATGAAGGTTATATATCTCAGAGAGAAACGTACATGCCATTCTGCTCTCCAAAGCAAAGTCCTAGATATATACCAAGATCAGACGTCAGAATGATCTATGGAGATTGCGATCCCGAAGGATGTCGTGCTCCACCCAACTCATTGGAAGAAGACATTCTGATGAAAGACAACTTTGACTACGATTCTTATGATCCCCGGGATGATTTGCCTATCTGGAAGCCTTACATGGAAGACTCGGGGCAAAAGAATCAGCCGGATAATGCATATCTGCTTGTCACACCCTCATTTTCACCCTAACCCTAACCTTGCATATCACAACTTCTCCATCGTATAGGCATCCCTTTAGGTCATAATCATCCATGCTTGGCTCTGGTTCTAAGGCATCTTAGGTACCATCAATCAAGGAGGAAGACTTGATCTTTCTAGACAATGAACAAGAAGATATTCTCAAGGAAGTGGTCCTCTCAAGTTACAAAGTCCTCACACACCTCAAAATGTTTCAAAAAAGGTCATGTGTGTACCTAGAAACTAGGGTTTCAAGGAGATTGAAGATTGATCATGGCTCATTAGTTCATTGGTGGTTCATCTGTGAATTTATTTTCCTCAGTGTGGATTTGATAATCAATGCAAGGTTTTAAATTGATTCAGATGGTTGTCACGAGTTGTTCATGATAGTTGTGTTTATTTAATCAGGGGTTTGCGGAAGAAGACAAGATTGAGTTTGAGTTGAAGTTGAGATTTCATGGTCGTGTTGTTGGAAATATTGGTCCATATCCATATTCATATCCATTTTCACCAAGCATATTTTCTTGTTCAATTATCATTTCTCTTATCCATTTCTTTTTTTCTTCAAATTCATTTTCATATCCAATTCTTATCTTTTCACATCCAAATTTCTATTTTATTATTCACATTTTACTTCTTTCCAAACCCATGTCCATTTCAATAACCATTTTCTGAACCAATTTCCATTATTCATTTAAATATCCACCAACATACAAAGTTTATTCATTAGTTCCATATTCAAAATCCAATCTTTTCAATTCATAGTACCTATTAAAACCATTTTCTATATTATCCACTTCTAAATCCATATGTTCATATCCATATCCACTTTCATCCATAAAACTTTTTTTTATCTAATCCAATCATCCAAATATTCAATAACCTTTTTCTTTTTATCCATGTTCTTGAATCCATTTTTTCTCCAAATCCTATTCCTATATTTCAAAAATCCACATTTATAAAAAATTATTGTCCATCCAAATATTTCCAAAAATCCATTTCAATTGATACGAAGAGGGGTTTGATTTACATTCAAAAGACCAATCACAATTTCAATCCTTCTTATGCCCATTAGTATCCATTTACAATAATTGAATTCAAACAAAAAATGAAAAAAAGGAAATGCTGCCCAAGACAACTGCTACGTGGAATTGGACTTTCCCAAAAGCCTGAAACACTGCACTACTTCAACAAACTGCCAACTGCACCATGAAACAAACTTTGCGCTACATTTCAAAACAACCAAAACATGCCTCAACCGTACTACTCACAACGCTCCAAGACCTCTGTTGTCAAAATAACCCGTACATGCTAACATGCCAAAATCAAACTTCATGAATCAGTACATACATTGTCCTGCTGCTACAAACCTCCAGCCATGCTCCAAGCCAAACGTTCTTGTCCGGTGTGTTGCTACACCCTGTACCATCTGCTCCCAGCCTGGAATTTTTTTCCGCACTGCCATACATTTGGAGGTTAAATGCCACGTTGCCCTACTTTTCACACAAAATTCCAGAATGCCATCTTTTCAAAAAAAAACTTTTTTTTTCTTTCAAGGGTGCCGCCCATTCAAAGGGCGGAAGTGTTGAAAATTTAAAGGTGTCGCCCTTCCAATGGGCGGCAGTGTACACGACCTTTTTTCGGTACCCTTGCCACTTTATTTTTAACTTAGAAAAATTTCTAAGTTTTATGGTTACCTCTTTTACAAGTTATCTCACTTTTCTTGATTTTTCTTGATGAATGATGATTCAAATCATACATTAACATCATTTTAGGGTTAAAAATCCATTTTGGTGAAAAATCTCAAAAAGTCAAAGTTGACTTTTGTGCACAGTTGACTTTTTATCAGATGAATTCCAAACTGTGCAATTCTTCAGGAAATCATGTCCTTGACCTAAATCAAACTTGATGGACATGTTCCATGGGTGTCATAGGGTATATTCAATCATGTATTAGGGTTTGGGAGCATGTCTTGGTCAAAAGTCAAAGTTACAGTTGACTTTTCCCTTAAAACCATAATTGTGGTGCAGATGGAATTGAGACTTGTTGCTCAAACTTCTTGGATTAATCCATTGTCCCAAATGGATCAATATGGTATATTAGAGACCCTCAAATCATCTCTTGAGGTCTTGGCTCATGATTTGTCCCAAAAGTCAACTTAGGGGTGAATTAGGTCAAGAAACCCTAATTCCTGATTTTTTATGAATGCATCCCTTGAGGCAAAATTGACTTGATGCATGGGTTCATGAGGTTCCATGAAGTATATTAGGTTATGTTTTGGATCAATGGCTTGTGCCCAGATGAAACTTTTCATCTGGAGGCCCTGGGTGATCAAAACCCTAATTTGGTGACACTGGCGATCTTGAGGCTTGATCCACCTAGAAGGGAGCAACCTTGTGCTTAATCCTTGAAGTGGGAATCCTTTTGATCCTTTGAGGATGTTTGAGAGATTAGACAAGTTGAAAATCAAGTCATTTCTTGATTGAGCCTTTGTCTAAAGCTCAGAGAGGGCTTGAAACCCTAATTTTGATTGTAGTGGATGCTCACCCATCTTTGGGGAGACTAATGAGGTACAAAGGTACATCCATATTGTGCTGATGATTTGCACAATGATGGGAAATCTTAGTGGTCAAAATTTGGGGTATGACACCGAGTATCCAGTCGTGTTCATACACTTAGTCTGTATGTCACGTCAGTTTTGTCAGCATAAACATACATACATCATGCATTATTGATTCATATTCATATTCATATTGCATTACTATCACTCTGGTCATATTCATCCCCCCAAGTGATAAAAGTCCTCTTATTGATCAAGTTGTCAGTTCTTTCCTCGTCAGGAAATGTTTTGTCTGAACAAACTCTCCCCAGTTTATTTCTGGATTGGAGACGGTCCTCGACCACTTTGATAACTTGAACCTCTGAAAGGCAAGAAGACATTCGAAAAATGTCACTCTTCACCATTGAAGATGATATCTTCGCTTTCCCGGATTAAGGAAAATCCTCAGAGAAAGCCTCTTCACTAAAGACTCTCAGCAACACATTGGTTTTTATCCCAAGAAAGTCAATGTTAATGAAATAATCAGCACCTCAAAATTGGATTGCATCACATGGCATTTCTCCGAGAAGATCTCGAAGAAAAGTATGATGTAATATCCCCCAAGTAAAAAGAAGTCTCTCAAGAGACTCGTTTTCCCTAGTAGAGTCAACAAATGGCATCTCTAACAGATAAGTTTGTACACCTCTACAACTCAAATGAATGGGTTTCCCCAGCAAGTCTGACATCAAAACTTTTTCAATCAAATGGCATCTCCCCAGTAAAACTCGGTAAGAAGTTTGATGAAAACCGCTACACATAACGTCCCTTGTTAAGGAAGAAACTCGACAAGAAGAAAACTAAAACCAGTTCCCTGGCTGAAGACCAGGATCGAGGGGAAGTTTATTTCAGAAACTGAGACCAGTTCCTTGGCTGAAGACCAGGATCGAGGGGAAGTTTATTTCAGAAACTAACACCAGTTCCGTGGATAAAGACCCGGATCGAGGGGAAGTTTTACCCTTTTCTAAGTAATATTGCTTAACAAAATAAGATGGATGAGCAAACTGCCATTCATAACTACAGTCAAAATTTTGGGTATTCCGATATTTAATCCTCTTGCACCCTGAATGTCCGAATAGCTTCTCCATTCATACTTTTGGGTCCAAGAAGATTAAATAGGGGCATCTGCCAT
This sequence comes from Lathyrus tuberosus, assembly GCA_022829125.1. NCBI lineage: Eukaryota > Viridiplantae > Streptophyta > Magnoliopsida > Fabales > Fabaceae > Lathyrus > Lathyrus tuberosus. Next base: position 6,127,481 of record JALAZF010000270.1, on the reverse strand, counting down.
ACCCCAAATTTTGACCACCAAGATTTCCCATCATTTTCAGAATCATCACCACAATATGGATGAACCATCATGCCTCATCAATCTCCTCATGGATTGTCGAGCATCCACTACAATCAAGAATTAGGGTTTAAGCCTTCTCAGAGCACTTAGACAAAAGATCAATCAAGAAATGACATGATCTTCAACTTGTCTAACCTCTCAAACATACATAAAGGATCAAGAGGACTCCCACATCAAGAATCAATCACAAGGTTGCAACATTCCAAGTGGATCAAGCCTCAAGATTGACAGTGTCACCAAATTAGGGTTTTTGGTTGACCAAGGCCTCCAGATGAAAATTTTCCTCTAGGCATGAGCCAATACTTCAAAACAAGATCCTAAATGTTCCAAGGGACCTCATGGACCCAATCATCAAGTCAATTTAACCTCAGGGGATGCAGTTACCAAAAATCAGGAATTAGGGTTTCTTGACCTAATTCACCCCTAAGTGGACTTTTAAGGTAAAACATGAGCCAAGACCACAAGACATGATTTGAGGGCCTCAAATACACTACATTGTCCATTTGCAACAATGGATTGATCCAAGAAGCTTGATTCACAAGTTTCAATTTCATCTGGACCACAATTAGGGTTTTGAAGAAAAAGTCAACTGTATCTTTGACTTTTGACCAAGACATGCTCCCAAACCTTGGGACATGATTCAATACACCCTAAAATACCTATGAAATCCATCCATTAGGTTTGAATTGGTTCAAGAACTTGATTGCACAAAGAATCACACAGTTTAAATTTCATCTGACAAAAAGTCAACTGTGCACAAAATCAAGTTTGACTTTTTGGAAATTTTCACAAATATGGTTCCCCTAAGTCAAAAACAATATTAATGTATGGTTTTTATCATCATTCATCAAGAAAAAACAAGAAAAGTGAGGTTTCTTGCAAAAGGGATAACCATGAGAAACCAAAATTTTTCTAAGTTATGGAACAAATGTGGTCTTGTACCAACTTTGTAAGGTCATAACTCCCAAACCCTAAGGCATTTTTCTCCCATTCAAAGCTCAAATGAAAGTTCATCTGATATACTTCAAATATGTTAACTACAAGAGATTCCAAATCCTCATGGATTTTGAGTTATGGATTGAGAAAAATCACTAAAACATGAAAGTTCCACTTTTTCCAACACTTAGTGAAATTTTCAATAAGTCAGAATCTGTCTTATTTTTCCAAAATGTAGAGGCATTTTTCACTTTGATCCAACCTGAACCAAGACCAACCTTGAACATCAAAGTTGAAGTATGCCATAAGGGCTTTCCAACAAGTACCATGTCATCTCCAAATTCAATTTGAGTAGGGAGTTCCAACCCTTGGAACATGGCATCAAGGACTGACTTTGTTCAAGGAAGATTATAGGTCATTTGCTTGATTTGGCCGAATCAGATAATTGCAAGCCATGTCATCCATTTGGATACCTCAAGGGATAAAATCAAAGAGGAATGATCTGATCCACAAGCCTCCCAAGTCCAAGGAACTACATGTAACCATAAATGCCCTAAAAAGGCTAAAAAGCTCAAAGACTCCAATTTTGTTTCAAAGCATTCAATGGATACATCAAGGTGGAATGGAATGAAGCAAACCTAACTGAATGAGTCAAGATTCAGCTCTGAATCAAAGGACCATAGGCATGTGCCCTAACCTCAAGTCAATGGCTAGAGGAGACTAAAGATGCCTTTTGATCAACATTGGCCAAAGGACTGTCCAAGCTGCCATTCACTATTCCTTGCAAAACAAACTTACTCTACTATAAATAGAGCTCATTTATGATCAGTTTGAGTATACCAAAGCACTACAACACTTGCTCTCCTCAAAATCTCTCTCATTAGGCCAAAATGCCTTCTTTTGCAAGTCACCACTGAGTTTTTGAGTTAGAGAGCAATTCCACCATAACTCATGATGCAAACACATCCAATGTATCATATATAAGCTGTTCAAACACTCCCCTTGATCTGAAACACCAAAATTAGAAAGTCAACCTCCAAAACCTCAAATTTTGACTTTTCTGCATTTTTCAAGCCATGTCTTGATTCAGTCACTTTCAAAACCAAACAAGGCCTCAAACACACTCCAAATATCATCCTTAAACTGTCCCAATTGGTTTCCCTCATCTGGAACACCATTTGAGAGAGTTACCATTTTGGTCACTTTTGCCACTTTTGCAAGAAAGAGCCAATTCTTGTTCCTGAGGATTCCAGCTGGTTTTGATCATCCTAAAAGCTTCTAAGGGATCAATCAAGAGTGTCTAAAGCATTTGATTACTTCTGGCACAAGGATCTCCACAGTTAGCACAAGGAGCTTCAAGAGGTAAGTGCATCACAACTTGAACTCTTTAAATCATGCATTGCTTTGATGTCCATTGATCATGGACATCTCATACATATCATATATGTTGTGTTTGAACCAATTTACCATGCTATTGTTGCCTGTATAATGAAATAGCATAGAACATGCAAATCTAGGCCTATTTTGAAATCACTATCGGATTTTAAAATAGGGACATCTTTAGAAAAATCTAAAAGCACCATTGGATTCCTCATGAAATTATAGGCATGATGCACCTAAATTTTGTCTAAATCCATGGAGAATTGAGGAAGTTAGAGCCTTCATGCAAATCCACCAAAACTTGGTTTTTTGCCTTGGCCAGGCCTAAAAACCAAGTCACCCATATATGTTTATGGAGTGGTTTTGATACACGGATGTATCACCACCCCAGTGGTAGCGCGCATGTGTGTTTGGTTGGGAGGTCGTGGGTTCAAGACCCACCCAGACCATTTTGCCATTTTGCATATTTTGCTATTTTTCACATTTTTCTTGGTTTTTATTAATTAATTCCAAAATTAATTTCTCTTTCAATTTTAATCATTTTTTATTGGTTCTTTTTTTGAAAATTCATAAAAATGTTAAAATATTTTATTCTACAAAAATTTCACAAAACTATTATTTATTTCACATATTTGGTATTTTTGTAAAGAATTATGTTTTATTTGTTTTTTAAACATTTAAAATATTTTTTCTCTTGATTTTGCAAATTCAAATGATTTTCAAATCATTATATGAATGAAACATGATTTTTCAAACATTAATCCAAGATCACAACTTGTTTTTCACACATGTTTGATAATTTTGATCATTTTAATTGAATTTTATTAAATTAAAATACATTTTTAAATCAAATTAGGGTTTTTGATTATTTTCACCCTCACAAATCTTTTTCAAAACACTTTTGGGCCTCTAATAGAGTGTAAGACCCATCCCTTGTAAATAAAAACCTTTTTTGGGCCTCAGTCATTGTATAAGTCCTAGTACGTTAAAAAATCTCGGCGCGATCGTCGTTTTCAAACTAAATAATCTGGGCCTCTCCTTGAGCTATAAGTCTCATCTTTTGTATTGAAATAAACTCTTGGGCCTCTAATAGAGTGTAAGACCCAATCCTTGTTGTACATAAACCTTTTTGGGCCTCAGTCATTGTATAAGTCCCACTGTGTTTCTAAAACTGCAGCGCGATCATCGCCCTTTAAACAAAAATATTGGGCCTCTCCCTGAGTTGTAAGCTCCATTTCTTTTCTTTTTCAAACACTTTGGGCCTCTTAATAGAGTGTAAGACCCATCTCTTTGTACAGAAAACCTTTTTTGGGCCTCAGTCATTGTATAAGTCCCGATACAATTTTCAGATCAACGGTACGATCACTGTTTTTCATCAGGGCCTCTCCTTTAGTATAAGCCCCAATCTTCTTTTCAAAACAACTTTCTCTTTTGATTTAGGTTCAAATTCATAGTTGTTATCAAAACTTTCTTTAATTTCTTGGACAACTAACCATACAACTGTTACAATGGAAGCTTGCTCACCTGTAAGTTTTAAAACAGCTTTCTTTTACATACTTGTATATATATATATATATATTTGTTTGTAATGCTAGAAGCTTGCTCGCCTATAAGTCCTCCTACCCTCTTTTACATACTTGTATATATCTCCTCTGTACATATATGTCTGTATATTATCTGCTTAGAGTTTTTCCCGACAATTAGGTTTTGGATTTAGATCAAACTAGTGGTCACTCTTTCAACAAAGTCAAAACTAGTTCCCCATAGAAATTTCCAGATACGGTCTTGCCTCCTCTTGGGCTTATACAATATGGAACAAAGAGAAAGGCATTATTCTCGGTGAAACTTTTCTCAGACTTTCACTATTAGAAAATTGTCAAAGAAATTCATTCCCCCAGAGAAGATTAATTTCCGGTGAAACCTCTCTTGAATTTCTTCAAACCCTAGAACTGTTCACTAAAGAAAGGATTATTCCCGGTGAAACCTTTCTTGAACTTTTCTTAGGTTTTGACCCACAGGCTTCCTAAAAGCATCCCTAGCCTCCTCTTGGGCTTTGTACAAGGACCCTCAGGCTTCTTAGAAGTTCTCATGCCTCCACTTAGGCTTAGTTCAAGGACCCAAAGACCTCTTACATGTATAAGACAGAACCTAGTCATCCTTTGTTAGAGCAGTTTTTCCAAAGAGTCAAAACATCAAACCAATTTAGGGTTAATTTTCATCCCTTAAAACACCAGCCTCCTCTTGGGCTTTATACAAGCAGACTTAGACAGTATCAGCCTCCTCTTGGGCATCATACAAAGATAAACCCTTAGATACCAGTAGACTTGGACAGTCTCATCTCCTCTTGGATTTTAAAGAAACCCTCAAGTTTCCCAAAAGTACAGGATAAACCCTATTCATCTCATCAATCACCAACAGAGTTTAAACTTCTTCTAAATTTCCCCAGCTAGGGTCAAATCATTATCAAAGAACCCTTATCAGAACCTCAAGGCATCTGATATCTCAACTCTTCTGTAATCCTCAGCAAGAGTTGATTCCCCAATTTGGACCTGCCTCTGGATCTCAATAATCCTCAGCAGAAACTAGCCTCCTCTTAAGCTTCATATAAGAAATTCCCCACACTAGCCTCCTCTTAGGCTTTGTATAAGGATCTTTTCACACTCTCTTGTTGAGTCGATCACTTTCAGCCTCCTCTTAGGCTTTGTATAAGGATCTTTCCTCACTCTCTTGTTGAGTCAATCACCTTTCAGCCTCAATCTTGGGCTTTGTACAAGACAGATAAAAACACTCTCTTGTTGAGTCAGTCTCTTTTCAGGCTCAATCTTGGGCTTTGTACAAGACACCACATAAACACTCTTTAGTTGAGTCAGTCAAATATCTTTTAGCCTCAATCTTGGGCTTTGTACAAGACACATATAATCCCCCTAAGCATAGTCAATCCTCTTTTCAGCCTCAATCTTGGGCTTTGTACAAGACAAATCATACTCTCCAGTAGAGACAATATTCTTTTAGCCACAATCTTGGGCTTTGTACAAGACAGATAAAACCTCTTACCAAAAGAGTCAGTTTCCCCTTTTACCCTCAATCTTGGGCTTTGTACAAGACACATACAAATATTTCCCAGTGGAGTCAAAAAATCCTTTTTAGCCTCAATCTTGGGCTTTGTACAAGATAGACAAAATATTTCCCCGAAAAAGTCAACTTTCAGCCTCCTCTTAGGCTTTGTATAATGATATCCCCAAAAGATTCAGTCTCTCTTTTAGCCTCAATCTTGGGCTTTGTATAAGACAGATAATAAACTCCCCAGGGAGTCAATCAACTTTTTAGCTTCAACCTTGGGCTTTGATCAAGGCACACAAAAATCAACATCCCCTCAGAGGAAATCAAAATCTCTCTGTAGGAAGATACTTCTCTGTATATCACACATCAAAACAGACATTCAAAACAAACCTTAATCCTAGATAACTGCTGTAAGTGGCACACTTATTAATTCAAAATCCAAGCTGTAATCCCTCTTTTATCCTGGTAATTAAACTTCCTCTTTCATCTAAAAGCTGTAAGTGGCAAGCCTCTGGATTATTTACATCCAAGCCAATGTCCCTCTCTTAGCATGAAAGATTCCTAAGAAAAAATGGCATTGCTCAACACTGAGTTAAAGTTTTCTCCTTCAGGACAACACCCCTATAAAGGAAATTATGGCATTGTTGGATTCACATATCCCAGTTAAAGTAATTCTCATTTATAATCAGTCACCCAACAGTTGTGATAAACAGACGAGATGTCTCCCTTTAGAGATGACAAATTCTCTCTCCGTCAAACCTTTTAGCTTCAATCTTGGGCTTTGAACAAGACACAAATACTCAACCTTTTAGCTTCAATCTTGAGCTTTGAACAAGACACCAAACATCTTTCCTCCCATAGAATAGGAGGAACTACGATTGTTCTGATTTCCCTGTTTTCTTTAACGGGAATACGTAGGCATAAGATTGCGAAATCTTTGCAAGCACACCAATCAAAAACTTTAGGTCCAGTACCTTCACGCACAAATCAAAAACTTTAGGTCCAATACCTTACCAAAAACATCGGAAAAAAACCAAAATCAACAAAAACTCTCTCTCAAACACTCCCAAAGGAGAAACTTTCCCAACCCATGACAGTAAGTAGAAAACAGTATAGAAATTGCTAATTACCTGTGGATAACCACATATAGGATGGGTAATTGACAACTCCCCATTGTATAACCTGACCCCAAACTCCCCAAATCTCTTAGCATTTGTTCAGTAAAATATTTGCGTGCAAAGTTAGTTTTAGATAGTTTCCCTTTCCTTTCCAGCTTCATAGGATAAATAAGAAATCAGAAAGTAGCACCAAATCCCTACCATTGCAGTGAGGAAAAACCCATGGCGATAAGGTGGTCGCGTCACCGACAAAAATCGCACGCTACATCTGTCTCTTTTTCTTTTAATATTGGGTTTAGGGTTTTGTTTGTTGTAACGTTAACTTTCCATTTCTATTTGTATTATATTTAGTTAAAATATCTAAAAAGTAAATAATTTTTAAAATCAATAAATCTTCTCCTTTTGTAGTAAAGAATTACATAAATATTTTTACTATTTTTTTTAGTTGCCAATAATTTTATTAATTGTAGTTAGTTCAAATAAATAATTGCACTCAATATATATTAATTGGTTATAGTTATTATTATTTTTTATAATTATAATTTTTTATTTTATTTTATTTATTTATCAAAAAAAAGTCATTTTAGTTAAAAATATCTTCTTAAAATAAAGACCATTCTCTCATATAAATGCATTGTTCATAAAAAGAATAGTAATAGGATTCTCATTGTTTTCCAGCCAGTAACTATGGTAATTGGTTAGAGGGGTATTTCGTGACTGTTTCGATTAGATAGTATATCTTTTTTTTGTTTAATTGATTTAGTTAATTAGTTTTTGGTTTAATTAGTTTTGATATTAACTTAGAATTTAGTTAATTAGTTATTTTAGTTTCTATTAAAATTAGTTAATTATTTTTAGATTTAGTTAAGATAATTTTTAAACTAGACTTGGTTAATTTTTTTAGAGTTAGAATTACTTAGTTTATTTAGAATTTAATAATTTAGTTTTTTTAATTTAATTAGTTTAATTATTTAATTAGCTTTTTAAGTAGAATTTGGTTTATTTTTTATTATTGTTTGTTTAGATTTTATTTAATTCTTAATTTCATCTTGACATATTCTCGTATTTTCATTTTAGTTAATTCCTGATGTTCAATCTTTGAGTTTAATTCTTTTTGATCTTGGCTGTGATTAAATCCTGATTTTGATGTCCTATCTTTTGAGCTTTTGACTTGCCTGAGCATTTGTTGTATATATTGTTGTTCTCCTTACACTTGATACTCGAGATTTCCTCGTTGTTCTTCTGTTTCTTATACCTCACATTTCAAAGTAAAGAGTCGTTCCCGTTGACTGCCATGTCATAGCTTAAGAATTTTAGGTCTTTCCCTTAACCTAACCTTAGGTTCAGAGTCACCGTACTCTTTGTGTGTGTTCTCCCATGGACACTTTTTTCTTTTTAACCTAACCTTAGGTTTAGAGTCGCTGTACTCTATGTGGATGCCCCGCCGTGGACGTTTACTTCCCCGTTTTACCTAGCCTTAGGTTTAGAGTCGCCACACTCTATGTAGGTGTCTTGCCTTAGACACTTACCTCTTCCCTTTGGAACCTTGACCACAGTCAAGAGTTCCTCACCCTCATTGAGGGGAACTACGAATGCTCTAATTCCATTCCCGTCAGGATACGTAGGCACGAGATCCGATGTCTTGGCGAGCATACTTAGAAATAAACCCCTAGGTCTTTATCTTAGCACATTCCCATAGCAAGCAAACAATAACATAACACAACAAAACAAAACAAGAGGTTCTTGTAGAGTACTACAGATACTTAGGATGCTAGCATCTTCCCTAGGTATAACCAACCCCCGAACCTTAGATCTCTAGCTTTGTTCTTACATAGTGCAATTAGGGTTTTCGACCTTTACCCTTTCCTTTGGATAAATCAAAGTTCGGTGGTGATTTAAAGATTTTTTATTCAAGTTAATCAATAGCTTGATATCTGATTCTCACTGCGACAGAAATGGCGACTCTGCTGGGGACCTTCAAAAGAGGGTTACCCCTAACTTGTTTTGTATGTGTTATTGTATATTTGTATATATCTGTCTGCTTGGGTTTTTTGTAAGCAGGGTGGCTACTTTGAGTGGAAAGGATAAGTCATATACCCGGACTTGAGAGTACACTTATTATAGGATGATGGTATATTCAAGGGGACTTTAAGGGAGTTGATTCCCGAAAAAGTTGACTTGAGAAACCATCACTCAGTGGAGGCCCTCTTGGAAGTAGTCGTGTTGAACGAGTTATTCGTGAAAACATTGCTACTTTCGACCTAGGAGCCCATGACACTGATCACCTTTAGTCACCTTTTCACCCCACTTTGGCCTTATTAGGACGTAGTGCGGTGACTATGAGGGAGTAGTCCAGAAATAGTTAATACGCGATACTACACTTGAACGAGACTCTCTTGAGAATATTATTGACTACCGAGTTATTTGGGAAATCGATAATATCTGAAAGATGGGTTGTTGACTCTGGGAACTTCTTAGAACCCTGTTTTGCAGATTGAGAACCCTTAGTACATACCTTTTAGGATGGGTAGACCATGGCTCCTTGCTCGTGATCTTTAAACCTAGGCCCTTGTTTGTTTGCCTGTATATATGTGTATATGTGAATATCCCTGTATGTGCATCCATTCATCCATTCATTCATGCATTCATGAAAACCCCGTTGGTTTCAAGGAACTCAATTTTTTATTCCTTTGCAAAATCAATAGAGATCATGGATTATGAAATGAAACTTTTTAGTTTTCAAAAATGTTTGCAACTCGCTTTTGAGTTCCTTGAAACCATTTGGCTCGTATTTGTGTTGCATTGCATATCATTTGCATATTTGCATGATTCATTGCATATGTCTGTTTTTCCAGCGACTCATTTCCAGTTGTCTATATCTTCCAGTGTCACCCGTCAGTCGTCAAGCTGATTCCTCGACACAGATACAAGACTAGAGCTAACTACAGACGCAAGATGTTAGAACAAGAAGTACACAACACAGAGATCCGAATGGAGATCGATGATCTCAAGTCAAGCATGACAAAGCTCACTGAAATTCTCCAGGTCTTGATTGCTAGAGGACAACAACCCCAAAGGACTATTATCCAAGAGGTTTCAAATGCTGATCCTCAGCCTGTTCAGGTGCCACCTTCAACTTGGCTACAATTTGGTTTACCCTATAATTATTCTCCACCTCTTGCATATACTGCTATGATTGGTCAAACTGTCAGACCAGTATTTCAAGCTCCTCAACGTCTGACTGTTAGACAGAACCAGTACCGTAATACGAATCAATTTAATCATATTCTAATGACATACACTGAACTTTATCCTGGTATGGTTCAGAAAGGGTTGATTACTACAAAGACTCCGGCTCCTCCTCCAAATCCTCTTCCAGCTGGATTCAGATCTGATCTCCACCGTGCATTCCATAAAGTTGCCGCAGGCCACGATCTGGAAAATTGCTATGCACTGAAGGCTAGAGTGCGTTACTTGATTAAGGTTGGAATCCTTAGCTTTTGTGACACCAATCCTAATGTCCAGACAAATCCTCTGCCAGGGCACACCAAGTAAAGCTTCAGTCGACTTCAGCAGACTATCTTCCTAAAAGCCAGTGTTTCAAACAAGACAGCTCATCCTTGTGCTGATTAGTCACTGGGCCTTATTTTTTGTTGTTTGAATTTTCCTTATTTGTATTAGTTGTTTGCTTCCAAATTATGTTTGTACTTTCATAATTAATAAAATGAGCATTGCGACTTTTGATTCAATTCATTTTGTCCATTATTTACATCTTTATGCTTTCTTTTTAAGAAAAAAAAATATATAAAAATATTTTATCTCTTTTCCACTTTCTTTTTTATTATGCAAAGATTGGAAGGAGGATGATGAAAACATAAATACCTATAATTGTGTTAGTATGTTTTCAAATCAAAACTTTGTTGACGATGTAAGGCATTGTTTCAATTCCCAAACACTAGAGACATAAGGAAGATAATCCCTTGTTAAACCCTTCGAGCCTAGAAGTTTGAGTTTCTTTCTGTACCAAAAAACCCGCAATCTTTAACCTGTGGCAGGGTAGTCCTCAGTTAACTTAATTATGCATGCAAATACAAGAATTCTACGCGAGACACCTTTCAACAAAAGGTTGCATTCACAGTTTTCCTTCACACATAGCAAGCAAGTGTTGAAGATGTCTTTCAAGTCAAAACACCAATGATGGTTCACCGTAATCATTAAGCCAGACATTCACAACCTTTCAATTCTTCTAAATTAAATGAATAGATGTTGTACAAGTTGTTCCCAAAGTGATAAATAAAGAAGGATCGTCAAGAAATCCTTACTCAAAAATGAGCCGAGTCCCTTTCGAGGCAATAGCTAAGAAAGATGGGAAGCTCATGACCTTACCTTATTCAAAGAGAAATAAGAGCAAGCTTGTGTGACAACCAAAAGTTGTAAGGAAGCAGTGAATGTCATCTCAAGAGTCCCTTAACTTCTGAACCATCATCATCACTATCATCAGTGTAAGTTCCTAACCTATGGGAACCTGAGTGCATAATTTGAGTTAACTGAGTGTAGGACTGAAGATCATCACGAAGATTGGGTGGGTAAAAATAAACTTTAAGCTTTTATCCTTTGTTTCTTAAACCTTGAACCAGGCCACGTTATAACCCTCAAAAGACATAACTGGAGCAAGGTTATTTTGAAAGCATACTACAGCAAGGTCGCGTATACTGACTCCAAAAGATCTTTGCAGATCATCTATTTTGGCATTACACATTTGCTTTACCTTTCACTTTGATGTCTTGAACCGCCGTGTTCTGACCAATGACTCATATACTTTGCAAAAAATGATTTTGATTTCAAAAGTTGCATGAACTTTGCATTTACTATGTTTGTATGAACACTTTTGTTTGCAAACTGGCTTTCTTCTTAAGGAATCTTCAAACGAGTGAGAAACTTGGTCAGTGATCATATCAGGGGCAAGTTCCTTCCATATCCTGTTGAGAATCAGTTCAAGATTTGTTACTGTGCAAGTCCTTCTCAGAACTGGTTTATCCAGAAGATTTTTCAAGACTCAGACTGGGGAAAGCTTTCTAAGCGCACAGTGAAACAGTCATTTCAGAATCATTCAAGCTGAAGCATTGAACAGTTTATCTACAATGGTTAACTAATCTGGGGCAATTTACCTGAAAAATCCCCAAGCAACTTTTCATCCTTCTTACAGGGATCATCAACTTGATACAGTTTACCAGTGTGGCAGAGATGTGTTTAGCAGTGACATCTTAAGTCCCCAAGAAGAATGGCAGTGATCTCCGTGTCGAGGAATCAGTCTTCCAGTTGTTTTCCCCCTAAAAGAGTCGATTCGTGACGTTGACATTTACATATGCATTTGCATTGGATCATATATCATCAGCATAATTCATATACATATGCATAGCAAGGGTGTCATCCTCATTTGCACTCATGTGCATTCTCCATAGGTCGTGTTGTTATCCATGTCTTACCTTGTGGTCAAAGTCCAACTCACTTGGCACCTACACCAAAAGATATTGTTGTACCTATCTGATGCACTTCCAGATATGTACTTTTGTTCTGATGTTCTTCCAGAGCTCCTTTGTGTCTATCTGACGTTCTTCCATATACGACTTTGCGTATGATGCTTTTCCAGATGTGTCTCTTGTTCTTATGTTCTTTCAGAACTTATCTGATGTTTTCCCAGATATTTCCATTGTGATTCTGATGCTTTTTCCAAAATCTATCCGATGTTTTTCCAGAAATGTCTCTCTCTGAGTTGTTCTACCAGATTGAGTCTCTTATTCTGATGTTCTTCCAGAACCTATCTGATGTTTTCCCAGATATTTCCATTGTGATTCTGATGCTTTTCTGGAATATATCCGATGTTTTTCCGGATATGTCTCTCTCTGAGTTGTTGTTCCAGATTGAGTCTCTTGTTCTGATGTTCTTCCAGAACCTATCTGATGTTTTTCCAGATATTTCCATTGTGATTCTGACGCTTTTCCAGAATCTATCCAAAGTTTTACCGAATATGTTTGTCTATCTGATGTTCTTCTAGATACGACTTTGTTCTAATGCTTTTCCAGAACCCCTTTGTGTCTATCTGGCGTTCTTCCAGATACGATTTTGTTTATGATGTTTTTCCAAAAATGCCTTTGTACCTATCTGATGCTCTTCCGGATATGTATTTGTTCTGATGTTCTTCCAGAACCTATCTGATGTTTTTCCAGATATTTGCATTGTGATTCTGACGCTTTTCCAGAATCTATCCACAGTTTTACCGGGTATGTTTGTCTATCTGATGTTCTTCCAGATACGACTTTGTTCTGATGCTTTTCTAGAATCCCTTTGTGTCTATCTGACATTCTTCCATATACAACTTTGTTTCTGATGTTTTTCCAAAAACTCCTTTGTACCTATATGATGCTCTTCCGGATATGTATTTGTTCTGATGTTCATCCAGAACCTGTCTGGCGTTTTTCCAGAGATTCCATTGTGATTCTGATGCTCTTCCAAAATCCACACGAGGTTTTACCGGGTATGTCCGTCTGACGTTCTTCCAGATACGACTTTGTTCTGATGCTTTTCCAGAATCCCTTGGTGTCTATCTGACGTTCTTCCAGATACGACCTTATTTATCTGATGCTCTTCCAGATATGATGTTGCGTATCTGATGTTCTTCCAGACATGTCTTCAAATATTTTCCCTTACATTTAATGCTTTTCTAAATGTTTTGGATGTATCTTCAGAATCGTTGTTTTCATCTAATGCTCTTCTAAATGTCTCCAGCTTATTTCTGAATGTGGTTAACAACTGTTGATTATTTTCAAGTCTGTTTCCATTTTCCATCCAATGCTTTTCTGGACGTGTTCCGGAGTTTATTTGATGTTATTCCGAATATCTCTGATGTATTCCGGAGTTTATTCATTGCTTTTCTGAATATCTTCGATGTTGTTACGGAGTTTATTCGATGATTTTTCGAATGTCTCTGATGTGTTCCAGAGTTTATTCAACTCTCTTCTGAATGTCTTTGATGTTTACTGAATTCTCCTCACCTCATTCAATGATCTTTTAAATGTTGTGACTCTTTTCCATCTGGTTCCATTCATGGATGATGAATGTTGATTCCCTAATGGAGGCCATATGTCTTAGTTCTATCTCCAGTAAGGATCTTTGTTTCTAAAGTGTTAGTCGGTCATGCCTAAATCTATTGATCCATCACTTTAGATTTCCCAGTTTGTTTCAGCTTCCCCAGTGCGGTTGTCATCCCCAGTGAGTGGTTACTCATTGTGTGGACTCAAGCCCTATTTTCTTTCGTTTTCATCTGCACTTTGCATTTAGTATTCCATCATTTTCATTATACTAGTGTTCATGACGTGTTAGCATTATAGATTAATTTTCTTTTGTCCATAGCATAGCATGTCATTGCATCTAATGGCAAAATTTTCGGTTATCTATATTTAAATACCTTTCACCATGATTTCATGAGGATTATCATCACCCATGTTATCCGATGAAGATATTTAAATAGGGGCATCTGTCATACCCCAAATTTTACCCTTAAATTCTTTGATCTTTTACATCATTCTAAGTCATCCATTTTTACATTTTTTTTAGTTAAACATTTCATTGATCATTAATCATGTATTTTTTTAGTCAATTTTATCATTCTATTTTAGAATTTGTTATCTTAAGTTTTATTTAGAGTTGATTAAGTTTAATTTTTCAATTTAGTTTACTTTTAATATAGTTTTTTAATTTAGTTTATTTTTAATATAGTTTAATTTTTAACTTAATTCAATTTTAACTTTAGTTAGTTTTAATTAAGTTTGTTTAATTAGTTTAGTTTATATTCTATTTTAGTTTATATTTTAAATTCAACTGAATTAGTTTTTTTATTTTCAATTTATGATTCTGAGTCCATCACAAGTCCAAAACAAAATCAGACACATTCATCACCTTTCCAAAACAGCCATCAAACATGTTCCAACATTCTCCAATCCTTTTCAAAACAGCCATCAAACATGTTCCAACATTCTCCAATCCTTTTCAAAACAGCCATCAAACATGTTCCAACATTCTCCAATTCTTTCCAAAACAACATCCAAGCATGTTCAGACAAGATTCGAATTATTTCCAAAACACCATCCGACATGTTCAACTCAAAAAGGAAAAGTTCACCAACACTATTAGACAACTTAAAAGCATGTTTTCAAAGCATTCATTTGTTTAAGGCCTATATAAGAGTCTCACAGCAGTAGGGAGATTTGACTAACCAATCCTAATTTCACTAACCCCTCTGATACTCTCTCACACGATTCAAAAAATTCACAAATACTTCCTCATACTCTCTAACACAAGAGAGAAAATTTAAAAAAAAAAAAAAACTACTGTGAGTTGTCGTTTCGTCGCCAACGTTTTCGAATATCACCACCGGATCCACCTTCTGCGCGAAGCTGCTCCTTTCTCGCGAGTACCGTTCAGCCATTGCACGAACCGTCACGTTTCCGACAACTTTGAGCACTATTTTCGAAACTCAACAACTCAACTTGCGGCCGTAGAAAGTTTGGCGATTCGGTAACAATTTCAAATGTTCGCTTTGTATATTTCTTATGTTTAGTTTGTTTCCTTTGTGTTGTGAAATGATTATGTGTGTTTTTCGTTTGAGTATGATAGATGATGATGTGCGTACTGTTATATTTGCTTTAAGGGCTGAAGTTTGATTTTGGTGCATTGTATGAATGGAATATATTCTTGGATACTGTTGACCATGCTCACGCAATTTGTTTATAGCTTATGTTGAATAGAAATGTTTATATTTGAAATTGCTTATAGCATCTAATCATCTCTTTATCCTTGTTATTTTTTATTTATTTTAATTGTCTGTCTCTTTTTCTTTTAATATTGGGTTTATGGTTTTGTTGGTTGTAACGTTTAACATTCCATTTCAATTTGTTTTATATTTAGTCAAAATATCAAAAAAGTAAATAATTTTTAAAATCAATATATATTGTCCTTTTGCAGTAAAGAATTACATAAATATTTTTACTATTTTTTTTAGTTGCCAATAATTTTATTAATTGTAGTTAGTTCAAATAAATAATTACACTCAATATATATTAATTGGTCATAGTTATTATTATTTTTTTATAATTATAATTTTTTATTTTATTTTATTTATTTATTAACAAAAGTCATTTTAGTTAAAAATATCTTCTTAAAATAAAGACCATTCTCTCATATAAATGCATTGTTCATAAAAAGAATAGCATCTATTCTCATTGTTTTCCAGCCAGTAACTATGGTAATTAACTATGGTAATTGGTTAGAGGGGTATTTCGTGACTGTTTCGATTAGATAATATATCTTTTTTTGTTTAATTGATTTAGTTAATTAGTTTTTGGTTTAATTAGTTTTGATATTAACTTAGAATTTAGTTAATTAGTTATTTTAGTTTCAATTAGGATTAGTTAATTATTTTTAGATTTAGTTAAGATAATTTTTAAATTAGACTTGGTTAATTTTATTAGAGTTAGAATTAATTAGTTTAGTTAGAATTTAATAATTTAGTTTTTTAATTTAATTAGTTTAATTATTTAATTAGATTTTTAAGTAGAATTTGGTTTATTTTTTATTTTTGTTTATTTAGATTTTTATTTAATTCTTAATTTTATCTTGACATATCCTCGTATTTTCATTTTAGTTAATTCCTGATGTTCAATCTTTGAGTTTAATTTTTTTTGCTCTTGGCTGTGATTAAATCCTGATTTTGATGTCCTATCTTTTGAGCTTTTGACTTGCCTGAGCATTTGTTGTATATATTGTTGTTCTCCTTACACTTGATACTCGAGATTTCCTCGTTGTTCTTCTGTTTCTTATACCTCACATTCTAAAGGAAAGGGTTGTTCCCGTTGACTGTCATGTCATAGCTTAGGAATTTTAGGTCTTTCCCTTAACCTAACCTTAGGTTCGGAGTCACCGTACTCTTTGTGTGTGTTCTGCCATGGACACTTGTTTACTTTTTAACCTAACCTTAGGTTTAGAGTCGCTGTACTCTATGTGGACGCCCCGCCGTGGACGTTTACTTCCACATTTTACCTAGCCTTAGGTTTAGAGTTTAGAGTCGCTGTACTCTATGTGGACGCCCCGCCGTGGACGTTTACTTCCCCATTTTACCTAGCCTTAGGTTTAGAGTCGCCGCACTCTATGTAGGTGTCTTGCCATAGACACTTACCTCTTCCCTTTGGAACCTTGACCACAGTCAAGAGTTCCTCACCCTCATTGAGGAGAACTACGAATGCTTTGATTCCATTCCCGTCAGGATACGTAGGCAAGGGATGCGATATCTTGGCGAGCATACTTAGAAATAAGCCCCTAGGTCTTTATCTTAACACATTCTCATAGCAAGCAAACAATAACATAAGACAATAAAACAAGAGGTTCCTGTAGAGTACTACAAATACTTAGGATGCTAGCACCTTCCCTAGGTATAACCAACCCCCGAACCTTAGATCTCTAGCTTTGTTCTTACATAGCGCAATTAGGGTTTTCGACGTTTACCCTTTCCTTTGGATAAATCAAAGTTCAGTGGTGATTTAAAGATTTTTTATTCAAGTTTACTTTGAACTTATCTAAGTCAATTTTTATTATCTTCGTACAAAATTGTGTTATCAAAATACATTGTTTTGTCATTATAAAAAAAGGGGAGATTGTTAGAACAAGATTTGGGTCTGCAAGATATCTCTTTGTTTTGATAATAACAAAGTTATATTTGTGTGAGAACAATTTTGGTACTCTAACGTTTGTTTTCTTAAGTATTGACAAACAGATGTTGGCGCTGTTAAAGATAATTCTGACTATGATAAAGATAGCTCTGACTCTGATAGAGATCATGTGAAACGTCACTCTCAAATTCTCAAAAATCGCTTCTGCGTCAAAGAAGCAAGATTACTTCTGATCTACTGTGCTTCATAAAGACTCTAAGAAGACAATATGTTGTTGCTGCAATGTTCTCTTGGATTCTGGCTCTGAATTTAACTCTGAAACTTATCTTCTGAAGACTAAGTGCTAATGACTCTGAAGACAAGGTTCTGATGAACAACGTTCTGAAGACTCTAAAGACTTAAGTTTCTGAAGACCAAGTTCTGAAGACTCTGAAGACAAGGTTCTGCTGAACAAGTTCTGAAGACTCTGAAGACTTATGTCTCTGATAACCAAGGGTTCTGAAGAAGGAGTGATGAAGACTCTGAAGACAAGGTTCTGCTGAACAAGTTCTAAAGACTCTGAAGACCCAGTGATTCATTCTTCTGATCATGCTTCAATTATATCAATTCAGAAGCCTATGATGGATAGAAGAAGATGAAACGATTGCGAGGGAAAATAGTACATAGTACAGATCAAACACGTTCTTTTCCACTACCATTCCACTACCCTGATTTGGTGGTACAAAGGACAATTTCAGTGTACGATTTTCATCCCAGCATAACGACATTATTTCAAGTCGCCAGTATTTTACTGATATTCTTGATCTGCCCTTCAATGAATCTTTTTTTGGCTATATAAAGACTTGATCATTCAAAGAATCATGTGTGACACCAAGTGTGAAAAAGAGAGATATACAAAACACTAATTCATACGAGAAAGAACTCAAGAAATAGAGAAATCCATGAGTGAACAGTAAAGCACCTCAATACAAAGAAGAAGATTGTTCTTACTATATAGATTCTCTCTAAGTTATATTGAGCTAGAAATTGTGTTTATATCAACTTATGTAAGAAGCATCTCATTGTAAACATTTTATTTGATCAAACAGTTGTTTGAATTCCCTAAGGGATCAGTTGGGTCAGAATCCTTAAGAAGAGACGGTTAGTCTGTGTATTGTTAGTCACCAGCAGTTGCTAGTGCAATTGTAATAAGTTTGGTTATAGTGGATTAAGTCCTTGTGTATAAGGTGAAATCACCTTGGCGGGTGGACTGGATTAACTTGATAGTTTTCAAGTGAACCAGGATATATCGTGTGTCTTTCTCTATTGTTAGTCTATTTGTGATCTTTGTTTGAGTTTCACAAAAAGCTTTCATTTTGAAAACCCAATTCAAACCCCACTTTCTTGTGTTTTTCTCACACCTTCAAAAAGATGCATGGATTTTGAGTTATTAAGCCGTGAAGTTAGGGTTTCATGGGATTTTCACTTTAACACTTAGTGAAATTTTGAGACAGAATCTGTTTGCATTTTTTCCAACTTTGAGGTCATTTTTCTCCATGATCCATAATGATCCAAGACCAAAGTAAACATCAAAGTTGAAGTATGATGTACAAGCTTTCCAAAGAGTACAAGAACATCATCAAACTCCATTTGAGCAAAGAGATATGGAGTGATCAACATGCCTTGCTACAAACTGTCTACAAGACAGTTTTGGTCATTTCTTGCTAACCACGATTGTGTTGTCAAGTGCAATGATCATGGAACTACACCAATTCAATGTGATCAGAGTGAGTCACAACAAACCTGCAGAATTGAGTCAAAGAATCAAGAAAAATCTCAAGTTGGAATGATGAACTTTGTCTTCTTATGCCTTGAATTCAAATGGAATTTATCTGCAATAGTGCACATTCAACAAAAGGACACTCCTCAGTCAAGATTCTCACATAAACAACAATAAAAATGACAGAGGAATGTGGAGTTGGTCAAAAGTTAGCTATGCCACTTGAGAGAGCTATTGAACCTTGCATAAGAAGTAATGATAACAATCCAAAACCATTGAACCAAGTTCTTATCTTCCAATCTGAAGTTGTTCATCCAAGATAAACTTCCTCTACTATAAATAGAGGTCATTTATGACTGATCAAAACACACCAAAACAACCACAATGCTTGTTTTCTAACAAATCCTTCTTCTTGCAAAATTCAAAGTTCTCAAATAGTGAAAACTTAGAATTCTCAAACCAGTCCAATTCTACTCAAACCAAGCATCCAAACACTTCACATAAGCATCATAGAAGTGATCCATAACCTCAAAACACTTCCGTAACATTAGAATCCCCAAGTCACTATCCTTTTGCTCAAATTTTCTTCAAAGCTGTAGATAGGATCGAGCCAAGTGATCCAGGGGTTTTCAATTCATTCTAATAATTGGAACACCATCCTTAGGGGTCAAGGAAGATGTACAGATCATCATCTTGCATCGGTAACACCTACATTGCAGAATTCGATTCCCACTTGCAAGGTAAGCTTCCTCAAATCTGAACTCTATGATCCATGCATCATAAATGTGTTTTCAAGTTACCAACATGTTTCTGCACTTATGTTGAGTGTTTCCCCTCAACTAATTGCTTTGTATATATCATGTATGGAGTTTCATAGTGTTCTTACAAAAATTAGGGTTCATCTGTTCTTCATATGATTTCTCACTCTACACTTAAAAGAAATGCAATTAATTGGTATCATTGAAATCCTTGTTAAAAAACGAGCAACTTTCATGTTTACAAAAGTCAATTTCATTGCGTATTCAGTGAGATAAGGGAGTTTTTGCAAATCTGAAAATGGAGGGTGGCACGAGGAGGAAGATGATGTTCTTCGCGCCCTTTTTCAAATTTTTGAATTTTCTAATTATTTTGATTATTTTTCAATTAATTTCAAAAATTCATATCTCTCTCATTTTTAATATTTTTCAAATGATTTTTTAAACATAAGTCATTTATACATTATAATATTTTATTCCACAAAAAAAAAAAAAAATTTATATTTGATATATTTTTTTATTTTTCAAAGAATTTCTTTTTAATTGTTTTAAACATTTTTAAATAAATTCTTTCTATTGATTTTTCAAAACCAATTGAACTTCAAATCATCTTGTGGATTAAAACATATATTTTCAAACATTTTCAAAGTTCGCAACATATTTATTAAATATATTTGGTATTTTATATAATTTTTTATTTAATTTCCTTTGAAAAAATGTATTTTTATTAAAATTAGGATTTTTTCCTTGATTTTAAATTTTCAAACTTTCTTTGAAATCATTTTTGGGCCTCTACTAGAGTGTAAGACCCAACCCATTTGTAAATAAATAAATTTTGGGCATCTGTCATAGTATAAGTCCCGATACAATTTTCAAAACAACGGTGCGTTCACTGTTTTCATCTGGGTCTCTCCTTGAAGTATAAGCCCCACCTATTTCTTTCAATAATCATTTTTGGGTCTCTAATAGAGTGTAAGACCCAACCTCTTTGTACATAAATAAATTTTAGGTCTCTGCTATAGTATAAGTCCCACAACGTCTTTTGGTATCGCAGTGCGATCACTGTTTTCAAAATAAATAATCTTGGCCTCTCCTTGAGTATAATTGTTAGTTCTTGTATTGGCTGGAATTTTGGTAAAACAAAGTTGAACAATGTTGATGTCATATGTCTGATGTCTTAACATTGGTTCCTAACATTAGTTGTTGCAGGGTTGAAGTTGTATATGCTGATGTTAAACTTGATGTCTTGACATCAGTTATCTGAACATCAGAACATCAGGCTGTGATGTTTTAGGGTTGCGCGTGTTAGTTTATTTTGAGGAGATCTGTTAGAGAGATTAGATGTGAATATCTTGGAGAAGATATTTTCAATCAGATATGGAGCAGATCATGTAACTACATTAGGGCTGACTTGAAAAGATTTAAAAAGATTAGAAGATCAAATCTGTTTTAAATATTGTTTAATAACAAATCAAATCAGATATTTTGGAAGAGGTCCAAGCCCAAGTCAGAACTCTATAAAAAGCAGCCTCAACCCTTGTTGGAAGATAACGAAGACAGAGAGGATAGACTGAGAGTCAATTTGAGTTTTCGTGTGTGTGTTTTTGTAAACCATTTATGTTTGAATTGGTGTTACTATTTTGAGTTGTAAGTGTATTCACTCTAGAGCTTTTAAGCAAGAGTGTGTTGTTCTTGATCAAAGCTGTTAAGCAGAATCAAGGTGGGTTTTAAAGTGTAATCTTTGAATTGTATCACTGAGGTGATTTAGGGAGTGAGTGGTTTCTCATATCTAAGTGGTCTCTTAGGTAGAAGTGTCATTGGGTAGTGATTAAGATTAGTAGATGTCAACTGGGATTGTTGAGTCTGTAATTTAATACTACTTATAGTGAATTTCCTCCCTGGCTTGGTAGCCCCCAGACGTAGGTAGTTAGACCGAACTGGGTGAACAATTCATTGTGTTGATTTACTGTTGTTATTACCTTGTTCATATAGCAGATTGTGTTGTTGTGACATCACACTTAACATCACACATCTGATACCAGAATTTCAATTGGTATCAGAACAGGCATCATGCTCTGCATTTGGGTGAGATCTAGGGCTGATACTTTCTGGTGCAATGGACAAGGAGTGTGGTGGATTTGTGAATAGACCCCCTATTCTAGATGGCTCAAATTATGACTATTGGAAACCTCGTATGGTTACATTCTTGAAGTCATTAGACAGCAGAGCCTGGAAGGCTATTTTGAAAGAATGGAAACATCCTGTTATTGTGGAAAAGGATGAGAATGGAAAGGAAGTAGAGGGTAGCTCAAAACTGAAACCTGAAGAAGAATGGACCAAGGAAGAAGATGAGCTTGCCCTTGGGAATTCTAAAGCCTTGAATGCCATATTCAATGGTGTTGATAAGAACATCTTCAGGTTGGTCAACACTTGTGAAGTAGCTAAGGAAGCATGGGATATCTTGAAGACTACCCATGAAGGAACCTCCAAAGTCAAGATGTCAAGACTTCAACTTTTGACAACAAAGTTTGAAAATCTGAAGAAGAAGGATGATGAGACTATCCATGATTTCCACATGAACATCCTTGAGCTGTCAAATGCTTCTAGTGCCCTAGGAGAGAAGATGACTGAAGAGAAGCTGGTGAGGAAAATTCTTAGATCTCTTCCCAAGAGATATAAAATGAAGGTGACAACTATAGAAGAAGCCCAAGACATCAGCAAGATGAGGGTTGATGAGTTGATAGGTTCTCTTCAAACCTTTGAATTAGGAATAGAAGAGGAACCTGGAAAGAAAACCAAATGTATAACTTTGGTATCTAGTTCTGACGATTCTAAGAAAGAAAATGGTGCTGAGTCTCAGGAGGAGTTGTCCCATGCCATTGTTTTGCTGGGAAGACAGTTTAATAAGGTTATGAAGAGGATAAATAGGAGTTATAATCCTAATGTCAAGAAATCACATCTGACACCAACAGATCAGAAGATCAGGGGAAGAAAACTAGAGATGAAGAAAAGTCCAATAATGACAAAGGAGTCCAATGCTATGAGTGTGAAGGGTATGGTCATGTCAAGAAGGAATGTCCTACTTATCTCAAAAAGCAAAAAAAAATGGGTTATCTGCTTCCTGGTCTGATAGTGAGAGTGAATCTGAAGAAGAATCAGCTAAGCTTGTTAGAGCTATGATTGGGGTTTGTGAGTCAGATGATGATTATTGTGATGATGAGGTTACTTATGAAGAGCTTGCTGCCTCTTATAAAGAACTGTGCATGAGAAGTGAGCAAGTGTGTCTTGCAGGAGAGAAGCTGAAGAAAACCATAGTGCAGTTAGAAGCTGAAAAGACTGAACTTGAAAATGAAGTCAGTATGCTTAACTCTAAACTGGATTCTATGACCAAAACTGTCAGAATGTTGAACAATGGTACTGATGCTCTAGACAACATTCTTAGTATTGGGAAAATTGCTGGAGACAAAAGTGGTTTGGGATTCAACAATGTAGCCGCTTCTAATGATGTTATTACCAGTTCCAAACCAGTGATGTTAAAATAGATGTTTAAACATCCTGACAGGATTCCTTCTAGGAAGAAATTCAGGCGCTGGAGATGTCATCACTGTGGGCATTTTGGACACATAAAGGCCTACTGTTATAAGCTACATGGGTATCCTCAGAAGGCACATCAGTTTGTTCCCAGACAGAACTCTCACAGAGGTAGTCAGGTCACCAAGTCTAAGAAGCAATGGGTTCTAAAAGGTAAAATTACCAGCTTAATAACTCACACTTCTCTTAGGGTTTCTACCAAAGAAGACTGGTACTTTGATAGTGGGTGTTCAAGACACATGACAGGAGTTAAGAATTTGTTGGTAGATGTTAAGCTTCAGTCTTCAGGTCATGTAACATTTGGTGATGGTGTCAAAGGAGAAATCAAGGGGATGGGAAAGCTGAATTGTGCTGGTGCTCCTAGACTGGATGATGTTCTACTTGTCAAACGGTTGACAGTAAATTTGATCAGTATTAGTCAACTTTGTGATCAAGGATTCAAAGTAGACTTTACAAAATCTGAGTGCAATGTCACAAATGAGAAAGGAGAAGTCATCATGAAGGGTGTTAGGTCTAAGGACAACTGTTATCTATGGGTGCAACAAGACTCAAGTACCTCAACATGTGTGTTTGCTAGAGATGATGAAGTCAAAATTTGGCATCAAAAGTTGGGACATCTCCATCTGAAGGGAATGAAGAGAATAATATCTTCAGAAGCTGTCAGAGGAATTCCTAAACTCAATATTGAAGAAGGAAGAGTTTGTGGAGATTGTCAAATAGGGAAGCAGACCAAGATGTCACATCAGAAGCTTCAACATAACACCACCTCCAAAGTTTTGGAACTTCTTCATATGGACTTGATGGGACCTATGCATGTAGAAAGTCTAGGTGGGAAGAAGTATGCTTATGTTGTTGTAGATGACTATTCTAGGTACACCTGGGTGAGCTTCATTAAAGACAAATCAGAGGTGTTCTGATGTTTTTAAAGATCTTTGTCAAAGACTCCAAAGGGAAAAGGAGAGTAATGTTATTAGAATAAGGAGTGATCATGGAAGAGAGTTTGAAAATAGCAAGTTTGCTGAATATTGTTCTGCTGAAGGCATAAGTCATGAGTTTTCTTCTCCAATTACTCCTCAGCAAAATGGAGTTGTTGAAAGGAAGAATATAACTATTCAAGAGTCTGTTAGGGCAATGATTCATGCCAAAAAGCTTCCTTACCATTTCTGGGCTGAAGCCATGAACACTGCTTGCTATATTCACAACAGAGTTACTTTGAGAAGGGGCACTTCAGCTACTCTGTATGAACTGTGGAAATGGAGAAAGCCAACTGTGAAGTACTTTCATGTTTTTGGAAGTAAATGTTACATTTTGTCAGATCGTGAACAGAGGAGAAAATTGGATCCTAAAAGTGATGAGGGAATCTTTCTAGGCTACTCTACAAATATCAGAGCTTACAGGGTTTTCAACTCCAGAACGAAGGTTATAATGGAGTCTATAAATGTGGTAATTAATGACATTGATAAGCAAGAAGATGCTGATGTCCTGGATGATGTTGAAACATCAGTTGAAGAAGTCACAGTAGAAACTGAAGACAGAAGTGGGTCTCCCAGTCCTGTTGATGTTGAGCCTGAACCTGAACAATCTAATAAAGAACCATCTATTAGAGTGCTAAAAGACCATCCAAAGGAGCTTATCATAGGAGATCCTAAATCTGGGGTTAGCACTAGATCAAGAGAAGTTGTGTCAAATTCTTATTTTGTTTCAAAAATTGAGCCCAAGAATGTCAAAGAAGCTTTGACTGATGAGATTTGGATTAATGCCATGCATGAAGAGCTGGAATAATTCAAAAGGAATGAAGTGTGGGATCTTGTACCAAGGCCTGATGGAGTTAATGTGATTGGCACCAAGTGGATCTACAAGAACAAGTCTGATGAACAAGGAGTGGTCACCAGAAATAAGGCAAGATTAGTTGCTCAGGGATACACTCAGGTTGAAGGAATTGATTACGATGAAACCTTTGCTCCTGTGGCAAGACTGGAATCTATCAGATTACTCTTAGGGGTGGCTTGTAATTTCAAGTTAAAGCTTTTTCAAATGGATGTTAAGAGTGCCTTCTTGAATGGTTACTTAAATGAAGAGGTGTATGTTGATCAACCAAAAGGATTTATTGATCCAACATTTCCTGACCATGTTTACAAACAAAGGAAAGCTCTCTATGATTTGAAGTAAGCACCAAGAGCTTAGTATGAAAGACTTACTGAATTCCTGGCTGTAAATGGCTACAAAAAAGGAGGGATTGATAAGACTTTGTTTGTTAAAGAGGAAGGAGGAAAACTGATGATAGCTCAAATATATGTTGATGACATAGTATTTGGTGGGATGTCAGATGCAATGGTGAAACATTTTATGGAACAGATGCAGTCTGAGTTTGAAATGAGCCTCGTTGGAGAGCTCAGCTATTTTCTAGGTCTACAAGTTAGACAAATGGAAGACTCCATATTCATATCCCAGAGCAAGTATGCAAAGAACATTGTTAAGAAGTTTGGTCTGGAAAATGCTAATCACAAGAGGACACCTGCTCCTACTCACTTAAAGTTGTCCAAGGATGAACATGGTGTGAGTGTGGATCAAAGTCTATACAGAAGCATGATTGGTAGCTTATTGTATCTCACAGCTAGCAGACCTGATATTTCTTTTGTTGTTGGAGTGTGTGCCAGATATCAATATGAGCCTAAAGTTAGTCACTTGAATCAAGTGAAGAGGATTTTGAAATATGTGAATGGGACTAGTGACTATGGAATGCTTTACAATCATGGATCAGGTACTGAGTTATGTGGTTTTTGTGATGCTGATTGGGCAGGGAGTGCTGATGATAGAAAAAGTACTTCAGGAGGGTGCTTCTTCTTATGGAATAATTTGATATCATGGTTTAGTAAAAAGCAGAACTGTGTGTCTCTTTCTACTGCTGAAGCTGAGTACATAGCAGCAGGGAGTAGTTGTTCTCAACTTGTTTGGATGAAGCAGGTGTTAACAGAATACAATGTCAAGCAAGATGTCATGACATTGTACTGTGATAATCTAAGTGCTATCAATATCTCTAAGAACCCTATTCAACATAGCAGAACTAAGCATATTGATATAAGGCATCATTTTATAAGAGATTTGGTTGAAGACAAAGTAGTTGCTTTGGAACATGTTGCTACAGATAAACAATTAGCTGACATTTTTACTAAAGCCTTAGATGCAAATCAATTTGAAAGTTTAAGAAGCAAACTGGGAATTTGCATTTATGAGGATTAGGTGTGCTGGAAGGAGTATTTGTGCAGTTGTGATTCTGCTTATGTTTAAAGGAAACAACATTTTATTCAACTGCTGAAAGCATACAAGATTGGGTTTTAGTACATCAATAGCAACATTTAAAGGGTCTAAATATTATCCCAACCCCCTGCATCAAGAAAAGTTTTCCAATCTTCATCCCATTCATCATCAGAAGCATGAAGTTGCACTGGAGGTTTTTTTTTATGTTTTTCATCTGTGTCTCTGATGTTTTTCTGGTTCTTGTTGCTCCTGAAGAAGTCCCAGCTGCTGTCTTTCTTTGGTTCTTATTCTTCAGTGGATCTGATTTTTCGACCTCCTGCATGTGTTTCTTCCCTGCATCTTTGTTAGACTGACTCATCTTATTTGTTGTCTGGTGCTGTTAGAAGGAAGAAGGCTTGGATTTTATAGTTCTATAAGAATTCGTTGTTTGTATTGCCTGACCAGTCAAAGTTTTGGATTGTGTGTTCCTTGGGAAGCTTGTTATTTGACCATGTCTTAATGGTTGTCAGTTCTTTGTGTTTGATGTAGTAGCTATCCAATTATGGCTAAAAAGGGGGAGAGTTATCCAGCCTATGTGCCTATGTGTTGCCTAGTTGTCTGATGTGGTTCTAGGCTTGAGGGGGAGTTTAGCCTTGTGCGGATTTTGGATGTGATTGCTGATGGTTGTTGTTTGGCTGTTTGAAGTTTGAAGTTTTTCCGCTGCAGGTACCTCTTATGTTGGCAGAGATTGTTTTAGCCAAAATTAGCCAAAGGGGGAGATTGTTAGTTCTTGTATTGGCTGAAATTTTGGTAAAACAAAGTTGAACAATGTTGATGTCATATGTCTGATGTCTTAACATTGGTTCCTAACATTAGTTGTTGCAGGGTTGAAGTTGTATATGCTGATGTTAAACTTGATGTCTTGACATCAGTTATCTGAACATCAGAACATCAGGCTGTGATGTTTTAGGGCTGCGCGTGTTAGTTTATTTTGAGGAGATTTGTTAGAGAGATTGGATACGAATATCTTGGAGAAGATATTTTCAATCAGATATGGAGCAGATCATGTAACTACATTAGGGCTGATTTGAAAAGATTTAAAAAGATTAGAAGATCAAATCTGTTTTAAATATTGTTTAATAACAAATCAAATCATATATTTTGGAAGAGGTCCAAGCCCAAGTCAGAACTCTATAAAAAGCAGCCTCAACCCTTGTTGGAAGATAACGAAGACAGAGAGCATATACTGAGAGTCAATTTGAGTTTTCGTGTGTGTGTTTTTGTAAACCATTTATGTTTGAATTGGTGTTACTATTTTGAGTTGTAAGTGTATTCACTCTAGAGCTTTTAAGCAAGAGTGTGTTGTTCTTGATCAAAGCTGTTAAGCAGAATCAAGGTGGGTTTTAAAGTGTAATCTTTGAATTGTATCACTGAGGTGATTTAGGGAGTGAGTGGTTTCTCATATCTAAGTGGTCTCTTAGGTAGAAGTGTCATTGGGTAGTGATTAAGATTAGTAGATGTCAACTGGGATTGTTGAGTCTGTAATTTAATACTACTTATAGTGAATTTCCTCCCTGGCTTGGTAGCCCCCAAACGTAGGTAGTTAGACCGAACTGGGTGAACAATTCATTGTGTTGATTTACTGTTGTTATTACCTTGTTCATATAGAAGATTGTGTTATTGTGACATCACACTTAACATCACACATCTGATACCAGAATTTCAAGCCGCAATCTTTTGTACATAAACTTTGTTTTACACAAATAACAACTTCCATGGACCTCTCCTTGAGTTATAAGCCCCATACCTCTGTTTTCAAAATCATCTGTCTGTTTTTAACCGGTACTAAGAGGAGCATTATTCCCGGTGAAACTGCTCTTAGACCACTTGGGCCTCTCTTTGAGTTATAAGCCCCAAAACTTTCTCTTCTTTTCATTCAAATAACAACAACTTTCTTTTAATTCAAACTCAAAGTTTTCTCAAAACTTTCTTCAATTTCTCAAAACCCTAATCATATAGTTGAAAACATACAACCAATCACAATACACTTGGGTCTCCTTTCAAAATATAAGACCCAACATCTTTTCAATTCAATGCATACTTGTTTATATACTTGTTAATATACTTATTTAAATATACTTGTGCATATCTGTCTAGGGTTTCCCCAGCAGTTAGGTCTACACTTAGGTCAAACAAAAAGGTTACTTCTAACTTAGTTAAAAACTAGTTCCCTCATAGGAAACTTCCCTCCATACAGTCTGCCTCCTCTTGGGCTTTATTCAATATGGAACAGAGAAAGACATTATTCCCGGTGAAACTTTTCTTAAGACTGTCAACACTTAGAAACATATAAAAGAAATTCATTTCCCCAGAGAGGATTAATTCCCGGTGAAACTGCTTTTGAATTTCTTCAAACCTTAGAAATGTTCAACAAAGAAAGGATTATTCCCGGTGAAACCTTTCTTGAACATTTTTTAGGCTTGGACCCACATGCTTCTTAAAAGTTCCCCATAACCTCCTCTTGGGCTTAGTACAAGGACCCACAGGCTTCCTAGAAGTATCCCATCCTCCTCTTGGGCTTAGTACAAGGACTCAAAGGCTCCCTAAAAGCATAGGATAGAATTTAGACATATTTACTAAGTTCAGTTCCCAGGAAAGTTAAAACTCTAGAACATTCAACCAGTCAAGGTTTGATCTTCATCTTCAGAACCCTCATCCTCCTCTTGGGCATCATACAATTATCTCTCTCCAACCAGAGTTTACCTCTTCTTAAGAGACTTGGATAGTCTTAGCTTCCTCTTGGGCTTAATACAAGGACCTTCGGGCTTCCTAAAAGCATAGGATGGACCCTGATCATCTTTACCAATACATCAATTCCCATAAGAGTTAAAACCTCCAAGGTTTTCAAACTCATCTTTAAACCCCTCTGACCCCCAACAAGGCTTAACTTTCACCTTAAAAAACCCCAGCTAGGGTCAGGTTACCATCAACAAATCCTCAAAAGAATCAGAGCCTCATGGCATCTAGTAAATCAACTCTGCTCAAATCACCAGCAAGAGTTAGTTTCCCTTTTGGACTCCCTAATACAATTCAGACATCCTGGATTTGGATAAATCCTCAGCAAGAGTTAGCCTCCTCTTAGGCTTCCTATAATGATTTAACTAATCAGCCTCAGTCTTGGACTTTGTACAAGACAGACATCATACTCCCTAGTTGAGTTAGTATTCTTTAAAGCTATACTCAAACTTTCTAGCTTCATCATCTTGGACTTCAAACAAGATACTGAAATAAAACACCTCTAGTGGAGTCAGTTTTCAACTCTTTTTCAGCTTCAACCTTGGGCTTTGATCAAGGCACAAAATCCATCATCCCTACAGATGAGACCATAAGTCCACTTTGTAGGAGGATATTTCCTCTATACATCACATGTCAAAACAAATTATCAAACCCTTTTCCAAATAAAATGTTGTAAGTGGCACACTTGTTGATTCAAAATCAAAGCTGGAGTCCCTCCTTTATCATGGTTAAATTTCCTCTTTCATCTAACAGCTATAAGTGGGTAGCCTCTGGATTCTACACATCCAAGCCAATGTCCCTCTCTTAGCATGAAAGAATCATAAGGAAAACGTGGCATTACTCTACACTGAGTTAAAGCTTCTTCCTTTATGACATCTCTCTTATAAAGGAAATTATGGCATTGTTGTATTCCACACATCCCAATTAAAGTAATTTCCCTTATAACCAATTACCTAACATTTTGTGATGTATAGGTGAGATATCTCCCTTTAGAGATGACAAATTCACTCTTAATCACCCTTTTAGCTTCAATCGCGGGCTTTGAACAAGACAAAAAAATACTCTGATAGCTTCAATCTTGGGCTTTAAACAAGACACCAAATTTTTCCTCCCATAGAATAGGAGGAACTACGATTGCTCTGATTTCCCAAATCTCTTTGCTGGAATACGTAGGCATAAGATTGCGAAATCTTAGCGAGCACACAAATAAAAAACTTTAGGTCAATTATCTTCCCAAAAACAATAGAAAAACCCAAAAACAACAAAAACATTCTCTTAACCCTCCTGTCGCAACTGCGAAAAACAACCAACGAAAACAGAACATAAGAGTCGCCACCGGACGTTATTTATCCCGACGTAGGGAAAGGAAACGGTCGAAGAAACCTCAAAGAGGAGAAGACATGGTCATCGCAACCATAGTATGGGTTCGGGAGTCGGTTATACGAGGGGAAGGTATTAGCACCCCCACGTGTCCATCGTACTCGATGGGATCCACGCTTGTTATCTAATCAAAGGGTGAGTTATCTAAAGTCTACTGCTAAACAGAAACAGGAAGGGGAAAACAAAAACGGACTTGCAAGAATCGTCGCAATCCTATGCCTACGTATCTTCGTGGACGAATGAAGAATTAGAGTCGACGTAGTTCGACGGACTATGCAATAATAAGGGAGGTTGCTCGCCAAGACATCGCCGTCTTGTGCCTACGTATCCTCAATCGGACGAGAGAGAGGAAGTCGGAGCAGTCGTAGTTCGACCTACGGGTCAGTTAAGGTCTCGATCGCACTGGGGCGAGAGAAAAGACTCGGTTATCAGGTTGGTCTCGATCGCAAGGGTGCGAGAGAAAAGGGGAGTTAATTGTTAGTATGATCGCCAAGACTTCGCCGTCTTGTGCCTACGTATCCTCATTAGGGAATGAGGAATCAGAGCATCCGTAGTTCACGCGACTACGGGAAAATGGGAAATGGGATCTCGATCGCACAGGTGCGAGAGAAAGAACTTGGGACTCACGGGAGGTCTAAGGGAAACTCGGTCCTACAAGTTATCATGCATGGATTGAAAGTCTAATGTCTCTCCTACCTCCAACTTAATCAGAAATTAAGTGGAGCTAGGAATCCTAAGGGATCATGTGAACAAACACAAGTAAACACAGGACAACTCAATCACAAAATAAACGATGTCGTGATCTCAACTATAAGGAAGTTGAGTGACTCTTCGTCAACAACGAAAGAACGGTGTCGTGATCTCGACTATGAGGAAGTTGAGTGACTTTCTATTCTTCAAAAGAAAATGCAACAGAAACGGACGATGTCGTGATCTTAACTATGAGGAAGTTGAGTGACTCTTCGTCAACCACGAGATGAAAACGATGTCGTGATCTCAACTATAAGGAAGTTGAGTGACTCTTCGTCCATCACAAAGTAAGACAAACAGAGGAAGCCAACAACAACAG
Organism: Lathyrus tuberosus; assembly: GCA_022829125.1. Taxonomy (NCBI): domain Eukaryota; kingdom Viridiplantae; phylum Streptophyta; class Magnoliopsida; order Fabales; family Fabaceae; genus Lathyrus; species Lathyrus tuberosus. Next base: position 6,095,619 of record JALAZF010000270.1, on the reverse strand, counting down.
AGTATCAATGAATTGGCACCAAGCCAAGTATACCACTAGGAGTGAACTCCTCAATTAATAACCAGTTGTAAGCAGAAATGTTAAACCTAAGCATGCTTTACACAAGGGCGCAAGTGGTACCTAACGGAGAAGGTCCGTTGCCTTTTTAAAGCGCTCAACAAGCTCAAGCCTCGAAGCTATCAGGAACTCCAACAAGTAAGCAAGTCCAATAGTCAAGCATCTAACATCAAGTTCAAACAATGTCAGAATTTAACAAGCATCAAGTGTAATAAACTGTCATCAAAGGTATGCAACTAGGAGAACCAAAACTAATATCCAGAATCGGTGCGAACGATATCAGGGGCTATACATAATCTGCACAAAGAGATCTCATCAGTCCAAACAAGATTATGAAAAATAAGTCTAAGAGAAACATAAAGATCAACACAAGGTTAGAATTAGACACACACAAATCTCCACAAGATTAATTCAAGTAGAAACTCCATTAAAAATTTAAAACAAAACTTAACAAGAAACAAAACAACAAAATTAATTGATAAAAAAAATCTAATCAAAGTTTTAATGAGAAATTCAAGTAAAACAATTAACAAAAGTCTAATATCAAAAACAAATTAACAAGGATTTAAGTAAACAAAACCTAATTAACACCAAGTTAAGAACAAAAAAAAATTAAGAGCAAAATTCTAATCAAACAAAATTAAACTCAAATTTAAAATTCAATGAAGATTTCACTAAATCTAAATAATTCAAATAAAGTAATCATTAAAAAAAACTTTGAATCTGAATAATAAAAAAAACTAAAAATCAAAATCAACTCAAAATTTAATGCCAAATTAGATCATAAAGATAAGCCAGGGTGTTGATCTAGCGTGTGTGGATAGAAACTGGTCATGGGCCTCACGACCCACATAGTGAAACAAAGCAAAGACCAATACAAATTCCATCAGTCTCAAATCAAAACCTAAGGCAAAGTCTGAACAAAAGAAGAAAATGGAAAGTAAAGTCAACAAAGAAACACGGTTACAGTGGAACGGAGCCACTTCGCCTTCCACGAATCAACAGCACGTGAGGACCACCATTCCCAACCATCTTTGCGCGAACCACTCCGTCTCTTGCTCGTCCTTTTTCAACTTCGATTCAGGCTCGATTCGCGTACAAACCACTCCGTGTCTCTCTCGTCTTGGCTCGATTTTGATTTAAATTATCTCCGCTCCGATCCGTTTGAACTCGTGGTACGTTTTCGTTTCCGATCCCTTGTCCTTTCCGTGCTATTCTTCTTTTTCGATTTGCTTCTTCTTCATCTGTTCTTGTTCTATTTGTGTGTTTTGAGTTGTTTGGATCTGGTTTTGGGGTGGATTTTGAGTTACGGTTGTGCTGAAAGGGTTGTTGAGGTTTGTATTGTTTGAAGGTGATGAAGATTGGTAAGGGATTTGAGGTGAAGTTAAGGTTGAGTTGTTGTTGATGATTTTCCAAAAAAATGATGGAGATTGAGGTTTGTTTTGGGTGAGAAAAAGAAAGTCTGTGGTTCAGTGAGGAAGATGGAGGGAGTGAAGGAGGGTTGAAGGGTTGTTACTGTGAGTTGCAGAGGGATTTAAGCTGGGTTGATGAAAAAAAGAAGAGACGGTTTGTATCAGTTTTTGCAGGGGAATCAATGGAGGTTTATGTGGCTAGTGATATGTTGGTTCTGTTGATTCGAATTGAAACAGCTTGTGGTTGTTTTTGAATAATAGAAGAGTGAGAATGATTTTTTCCGTTTGAGAATTGTGGAGTGGTTATGATGCGGTTTTGCGTAAGTTGAGGAGCAGAGGTAAAGGCGTTGTGGTTTTCTTGTGTGTGTGATCAATTGATTTGGAATCAGGTTGGTTTTGTGTACGTTGTATTAACGTGTGGTGTGCGTGATGCTGGCAAGGTCATGTGTAACGGTTTTGTGACCTGATTCTCTTTTCCTCATTTTTCTTGATTTGTCGTTTTTCAGCATGCTGGTTTGTGACGTGCAGGTTTTCGTATGCAGAATGGTGAAGGCTTTGGTTTTGGCAGTTTGTCAAGGTTTGGCAAGGTTAATGAATGTTGCGACGCGTGATTCTTTGTGCTGGTGTAGGTGACTGCAAGTGTTGGCTTGAGTACGGTTTAAGGCTTGTGTATGAAATACGGTTTGCGAATACGTTGTGCAAAAAGTGTGATGTGAGGCTGCATAGTTGTTGTTTTTTGGAGACGTGTTTCTTGCAAGCTTGTATGGTTGTAGGTAAAGGTGGGGCCTTGTTTACTGTAGAATCATTTCATATTGTACAGGATGAAACATGGTGTATCGCTTGGAGCCTTCTGTCAAGGCAATTGGCTAGTTTTGTATGCTATATTGAAATAGCAATGGTCATGAATATGAATTAAATTGAAAATGGAATGATTTGGAATTGAATTTAGGAATTATGAAATGGATTTAAAGCAAGAATATAATAAAATGGATTTTGGATAATAAAAATTGGATTTTTGAATGGACAAAAAAATGGATATAAATGGTTTAGGAAATAGATAATGATAGAATGGTTAATTGAGAAAAAATGTGAATAAATGTGAAATGCAAGGTGAAAATGGATATTGATAATTGGATAAAAATGGATAGAGAAAAATGGTTAGAAGAATAAATGGTATATGTACATATGAATCGGTATGGGTTATGGATTTGTACATGGACAAAGAAAAATGGCTCTAAAAAGTGGACAACTACATTATGCCAATTTCAAACTTTTCACAACATCACGACAGCCCTCAACTTTTAGCTTTTAATTCCAACACCTTGAATAATCACCACTGAAATCCATTAATGCATCACACTGAATAACAACCAATTCTGACTTGAAAACAGATTTCTGAATCTCTGATCTTCTGGACCAAACTTCACATGAACCACTGCTTGATAACCTGATGAGTTTCACACACAACAATTTGACCTTGGACGCACACTGGCTGAGACAGTCTAATGATACTGATAACTTGTGATTGAAGCAGTCTCCTGATGGTTTGACCCAGATTAGGTCAAACTTCCGTCTGATCTTAATCACAACTGAATAACCACCCTTGACCTGAAGCTATACCATCACCCTCGACAACCCTGATCCCTATCCATGATGAGAAACAAACCCTAATCTTGAGCTAGTTGAATATAATCTTGTCAACAAACTTGATCCAGAGAAGTGATGAAATCCTAGTCTCTTGATGACTTTGAGAAATCTTGAAGCAGCTAAACTTAACATTTGATGAACTTTGATGTGAAATTACAACGATAAGAATTCAACCCTCTGCCAAACTTGAACGAAAGTATCTCAAGGAAAATAGGAAGCCCTGACTCAGAGAAACTCCTGATCCCATGTCTTAGAAGACCAACGCGATGTATGATTATGAAATATGACCTAATGATGATGCAAATGAAAGAGCAACATAAGCCAGTTAGAGGTTAGAAAAAGAGAGGGAAAATTTTGGGGTGCTACACCTCCCAAAGGAGAAACTTTCCTAATCAATAGCAGATAAACACAAGAAAGCATTTCAAACAGCAGAAATACATGCAAACGAAGGTTCCTATAGATTACTATAGATATTCAGGGTGTTAATAGCTTCCCTTTGTATAACCAAACCCCGATCCCCGATCTCTTAGTATTTGTTAAAGAAAACACTTGTGTGCAGGGTTAGTTTAAGATATCTTCCCCTTCCTTTTAAGCTTCATAGGATAAATACAGAAATCAAAAAGTAGCACCAAATGCGGTAGGTGGTCGCGTCACCAAAAAACCAACGCTACACAACTCACGGAAGATAATTATTTACAGCAAGAAAACCAACATCTAACTGTCTCTGAACCTCTTCCTTGATTTTGACAACCATGTCTGGTCTTGTTCTTCTCAACTTCTGCTTGACCGGAGGATAACCTTCTTTAAGCGGTAACCGGTGTACAACAATATCTGTGTCAAGCCCATGCGAAGATGTCCACATACTCTTGAAGCATTTCTATCAATCTTCCCTTAACACTGTCTTCCAAGGCAGCCCCAATTCTAACTTCCTTTTTCACGTCCTCGGTGCCCAAATTAACAGTCTCATTGTCCTCCTGATGAGGTAAAATGATTTGTTCCTCCCATTTCATAAGTCTGGCTAATTCCTCAAGCAAGTCACAGTTTTCGTCAGTCTCTTATTCGGCTTGATAAATGGGATTATCGAAGTCATACCGAGCCATAGCTGAATCATTATCGGCGGAATCTGAACTGATAAACCTGCATGAGTGATGTTTTATGCTTATTATGAATGCAACGAAAAACACATTGCCATTTTTATTTCATTAAATGTAAAAGCAATAAAGGAAAAACAGGGATCAAAACATTTGAATGCAAAAACGTACTTTATTAAAGATGACATTAAAAGCAAAAACATTGTGGCCCTACAGAAACAAATCACTACGTCTTGGGCAGAACGTAGGACTTAATGTAACGCCCCAAATTTCGTAGAATATTTAATTAATTTATTTAAATATTATATTAGTGAATTTTGGTGATTTGTGTGGGCGACGGTGATTTTGTGAAGTTTTGGGTTATTTAATTAAATAATAGCATATGTTATGGAATATGATGTATTATTATTTAAATTAACTAATATTAGAGGAATTAAGGGCGAAGTGGACATTTGAGGAGAATTAGTGGGGGTAAGATGGGAAGAGCACATTTAGGGGTATTTTAAGAGAGAATAGTGAAAGGAACTCATTATTCGTATTTTTCTTGAGGAAGAGGAAAAGATGCTCTGAAGAACAAGTGAGAGGGAGGCTAAGGCATAGAAGAATTACGTCGAATTTTCAAGAGAAATCGAAAGAATCAAACTCTAAGGTATGAGGAGTATCACCTTGCAATATTTTGATATAACGATTAAGTGTTAGTGGGCAATTGGGGTTTTTGAGGGAAAACCTAAGAATTGTAGGTTAGGGATGATGGACTTTGATGATTTGATATGTGATGATTGTTGTTGTTGTCGTATATGTGGTAGATATATGTTATAAGGTCATAATCTGTGGTAAATTGATGTTAAAAACAAGTTTAAGGGTAGGAAATCGCAGAGGGATTAGTGCTGTTATCGCAGGGTTTTTCTGCAGAAATCGCAGAGCGCGCTTAGCGCGGTCTAGCGCGCTTAGCGCGGTCTGGGAAAATTTCGCCTCCTCGAGGAAGTGAGCAGCGTGCTTAGCGCGGGTGGGGCGCGCTTAGCGCGACTTGGAGCTGAAAAACATGATTTTTATTGACTTAAAATTCAGGGAAATTATTTGTTTTATATTACATTGATGTTGTGATGTTGTTGTAAACCGCTGCTATGTGTTGAAGTGTTATATGATGATTATTTAGGGATGAAAATGATGTTATTGATGATTATTAGATGTTATGTGTGATGTGGATGATAAAATGACGAGGTGGAGTACCATGAGTATATTGATGATTTTATATGACTATCTTGATGTGTGAATTGATGAATTGACGATGATGTTTGGATGATTATTTGATGAGTATGTGATGATATGGCGTATATGAGGAATGATGAATGATGATGCATAATATGATGTTTAATTGATGATGATTTGTGATGTTGTGTATCATTCATTCATATGCATACTCTGTGACGACGCTTCATTCCCATTGTGCGGATATGAAGTAATTATGACGTGCTCTGGTTCCAATTTTGGAATCGATCCTATTGACGGAGATCTTTGGAGGGTTGATGGCCTAGTGTCCATTATTATGACAATTTGGTACCACATGCATTTTTATGAGGTTGCATTTCATTCTTGGTGGAATGTCATGATTGCATATGAGTGATATTGGTAATGTGGTGTTTTGTGTGATATTTTGGGTGAGTCGGTGTAGTGTTTGAGAAAACAACTGTTGCCTTGTTAATGTATTTTCTTTATATGATTATATTGAATCGTGATTACTCACCCTGCCTGTTTGAATGTTGACTCCACGTGGGTAACGTGCAGGTGATCAGTTTTAGCTTTGGACGCTTTCGAGGACTTGAAGTGTATTTGCTTTTGGTTGACTTAGAGGGTCTTGCTCTGATAGTGTAACATCGGGTTGGGGTCCGTTGAGTTGAACTATGTTGTTTTCCTTATTTTGTTGTTGTTCGATGATGTGGTTTTATTTTGATTATTATGATGTTTTGATGAAAACCTTTTTAATTAGAAGTTTTGAGTTCCGCTGTCATGTGAAGGTTTTTTATTTAATCAATTGAGGAAGACCCTTTGTTTATAGGGCAATTGTGTTATTTTGAATTAAATGAGAAATGTGCACCCTTCAAGGGAATTTTTTGCTTTACTCTGATATTTGAATTGTTTGTGTTGCAACATTATTTGGGGGTAGAAAAGGGTGTTACATTAGTGGTATCAGAGCAGGTCGGTCCGTCCGGACAGGTTTTTTACTTGATGTCTGTCCCTGTTAGTCGACGAGTATGTGTACACTGTCGATGTTTTAGTTCTTCTAACCTTGTTGGTGGTGTACAGGATGGCTGGAAGAAATGATCGTGCAATTGCTGATGCGTTGGAATCGGTTGCTAATGTGGTGGCGCAGCTGAATCCAAATGGTGGAGCTCCTGATGAGTTTTGTGCTTTAGGGAAGTTCCAGAGGAACAATCCACCGACTTTTGTGGGTACGCATGATCTAGCAAGTGCACACAAGTGGCTGAAGGCGATCGATAAGATCTTCCGGGTGATGGGGTGTTCTGATGAGCAACAGGTTCAGTTCGGAACGCATATGCTGGAAGAAGAGGTTGAGGACTGGTGGGATAACACCCGTCAGAGGCTTACTGATGTTGGCACTGTGATAACTTGGGCTGTGTTTAAGCAGGAGTTTCTGGGCAAGTATTTCCCAGAGGTTGCTCGTGGCAAGAGAGAAGTGGAATTCCTTGAGTTGAAGCAAGGAGATATGACTGTGGCAGAGTATGCCGCGAAGTTTGAGAAGTTGGTGAAGTTTTGTCCTCACTACAATCGTGCTGATGCTGAGATGTCTAAGTGTCGCAAGTTTGAGAATGGGCTGAGACCAGAGATTAAGCAGGGTATTGGGTATCAGCAGATCCGCAGGTATGCTGAGTTGGTTGACAAGAGCAGAATCTACGACGAGGATAGCCGAGCTCAATCTGCTTACTACAAGCAGCTAAGTGAGAAGAAAGGACAGTATAGGGGTAAGCCTTATACAACTTCAGCGGACAAAGGAAAACAGAAGGCTTCAGAGGGGAAAAAGACAAGTGGGGGAGCAGCTCCCGCTTCTGGAAAGTGTCATAAGTGTGGTGAGCAGGCTCACCGTGCTGATGCGTGTGCCAACAATGTAGTGAGGTGCTATCGATGTGGTAAGAAGGGGCATAAGGCTACTGACTGCAAAGATGAAGGTCCGACCTATTTCAATTGTGGCGAGAAAGTTCATATCAGTACTCAATGTCAGAAGCCGAAGAAGACCGCTACTGCTTCCCAGACCAGTGGCCGTGTGTTTGCCTTGAGTGGTGCAGAAGTTCCAGAGAAGGACAACCTGATCCGAGGTACTTATTTTATTAATAATATCGAGTTGGTTTCTATTATTGATACTGGTGCTACTCATTCTTTTATCTCGTTTGAATGTGCTAATAGATTGGGTTTGAAGTTATCTGATATGAATAGTAATATGGTAATAGAAACTCCAGCTAATGGTTCTGTTACTACTACCCTTGTGTGTTTGAGATGTCCGGTGACGATTTTTAAGAAAACTTTCGTGATGGATTTGGTGTGCTTACCCTTGCACCAGATCGATGTGATCTTTGGGATGAACTGGTTAGAGTTCAACCGCGTTCACATCAATTGTTATACCAAGGCTGTAGAGTTTCCTGAAATTGATGACAACGGAGATTTGATATTCTTGTCTGCTAAGCAAGTAGGGGAACTTCAAGAAGACGAAGCTTTGGTGTTTGCGATGTTTGCATCGTTGCACATTGATCGTGAGGCTGCAAGTGTGGAGTTGTTGGTTGTCTGTGAATTCCCAGATGTATTTCCAGATGACATCAATGATTTGCCTCTTGAGCGTGAAATAGAGTTTGCAGTGGACTTAATACCAAGTACGAGTCCAGTGTCGATGGCTTCTTACCGGATGTCAGCTTCTGAGTTAAGTGAATTGAAGAAACAGTTGTAAGAATTACTTGAGAAACGGTTTGTTCGACCAAGTGTTTCTCCATGGGGTGCCCCATGTGCTGCTGGTGAAGAAGAAAGATGGAAGTATGAGGTTGTGTGTTGATTATCGGCAGCTGAATAAAGTGACTATCAAGAATAAGTATCCGCTACCAAGAATCGACGATTTGATGGATCAACTAGTAGGTGCCTGTATGTTCAGCAAGATAGATTTGAGGTTGGGTTATCATCAGATCCGAGTTAAGCCTGATGATATTCCGAAGACGGCTTTCAGAACGAGATATAGACACTATGAATACACTGTGGTGCCGTTTGGTGTATCTAATGCACCTGGTGTGTTCATGGAGTACATGAATCGGATTTTCCATGAGTATTTGGATAAGTTTGTGGTGGTGTTTATCGATGATATCTTGATATATTCTAGATCCGAAGAAGAGCATGCTGAGCATTTGAGGACTGTGTTGCAAGTGTTGAAAGAGAAGAAGTTGTATGCAAAGCTGTCGAAGTGTGAATTCTGGTTGAAGGAAGTGAGTTTCCTTGGCCATGTGATTTCAAGTGGTGGTGTTGCTGTTGATCCTTCTAAGATTGATGCAGTGTTACAGTGGGAGACTACAAAGTCTGCTACTGAGATACAAAGTTTTCTGGGGTTAACGGGTTATTACCGCAAGCTTATTGAAGGCTTTTCTAAGTTAGCATTACCTTTGACTCAGTTGACTCGAAAGGGTCAAACTTTTGTGTGGGATGTAGCTTGTGAAGAGAGTTTTGTGGAATTAAAGAAGAAGTTGACGACTGCTCCAGTGTTGATCTTGCCTAATCCGAGCGAATCTTTTGTGGTGTATTGTGATGCGTCAAAGATGGGCCTTGGTGGAGTATTGATGCAGAATGGACAAGTGGTTGCCTACGCTTCGAGACAATTGCGAGTTCATGAGAGGAATTATCCTACACATGACTTGGAATTGGTCGCTGTGGTGTTTGTGTTGAAGATTTAGAGACATTATTTGTTTGGCTCTAAATTTGAGGTGTTCAGTGATCATAAGAGTCTGAAGTACTTATTTGATCAGGAGGAATTGAATATGAGGCAGAGAAGGTGGTTAGAACTGTTGAAGGATTTCGATTTCGATTTGAGTTATCATCCGGGCAAAGCAAATGTAGTGGCCGATGCATTGAGCAGAAAGTCATTGCATATGTCGATGCTTATGGTGAAAGAGTTGGAACTAATTGAGAAATTCAGAGATATGAGTCTAGTGTGTGAAGCGACTCCTGACAGTGTGAAGTTGGGAATGTTGAAGTTGACTAGTAGTATTATGGAAGAAATCAGAGTGGGACAACAATCTGATTTAAAGTTGGTTGACCAATTGACTTTAATCAACCAAGGTAACGAAGGAGATTTCCGAATTGACGAGAATGGTGTAATGATGTTCAGAGACAGGGTGTGTGTCCCAGATGTCCCAGATATTAAAAAGAGCATTCTTGAAGAAGGACATCGAAGTAGGTTGAGTATTCATCCCGGTGCTACGAAGATGTACCAGGATCTAAAGAAGTTGTTTTGGTGGACGGGTATGAAGAGGGATGTTGCAGAGTTTGTTTATGCGTGTTTGACTTGCCAGAAGTCGAAGGTTGCGCATCAGAAGCCTTTAGGTATGATGCAGCCGTTGAGGATTCCAGAATGGAAATGGGATAGTATTTCCATGGATTTTGTAGTGGGATTGCCGAAGACTGCCAAGGGAAATGATTCAATTTGGGTGATCGTGGATAGATTAACTAAGTCGGCTCATTTCTTGCCGATGAGGATTAATCATTCCATGCAGAAGCTAGCCGAGATATATATTGCTGAAATTGTGAAGTTACATGGGATACCTTCGAGTATTGTGTCGGATAGAGATCCGAGGTTTACATCGAGTTTTTGGAAGAGTTTGCAAGAGGCCTTGGGTACTAAGTTGAGGATGAGTTCTGCCTACCATCCGCAGACGGACGGTCAGACAGAAAGGACTATCCAATCTTTAGAAGATTTACTGAGGGCCTATGTGTTGGATCATGGAGGATCTTGGGATAGCCATTTGCCATTGATTGAGTTCACGTACAATAATAGTTTTCATGCTAGTATTGGAATGACGCCTTATGAAGCTTTGTATGGGAGAAGGTGTAGGACTCCGTTGTGTTGGTATGAGTCGGGCGAGAGTGTTGTACTCGGACCTGAAATTGTGCAAGAGACAACCAAGAAGATTAAGAAGATCCAAGAAAGAATGAAAGCTTCGCAGAGTCGTCAGAAGAGTTACCATGATAAGAGGAGGAAAGCACTTGAATTCCAAGAGGGAGATCACGTGTTTCTGAGAGTGACGCCAGTGACGGGTGTGGGTCGATCTTTGAGTCTAGGAAGCTCACTCCACATTTTGTTGGTCCATATCAGATATCGCAGAGGATAGGAGAGGTAGCCTATCGAATGGCTTTACCACCGTCACTTGCGAATTTGCATGACGTGTTCCATGTGTCTCAATTGAGGAAGTACATTTCGGATCCATCGCATGTGATTCAAATGGATGATGTACAAGTGAAGGATAATCTGACTGTAGAAGCATTGCCGGTGCGTGTTGATGGTCGAGAGACGAAGAAACTACGGGGTAAAGACATAACTTTGGTGAAATTGTTGTGGGGTGGACCAGCTAGTGAAAGTTGGACCTGGGAACGTGATGATCAGATGAGGGAGTCGTATCCGACTCTATTCCCTTGAGGAAATTTTCGAGGGCGAAAATTCTTTAAGTGGGGGAGAGTTGTAACGCCCCAAATTTCGTAGAATATTTAATTAATTTATTTAAATATTATATTCGTGAATTTCGGTGATTTGTGTGGGCGTCGGTGATTTTGTGAAGTTTTGGGTTATTTAATTAAATAATAGCATATGTTATGGAATATGATGTATTATTATTTAAATTAAATAATATTAGAGGAATTAAGGGCGAAGTGAACATTTGAGGAGAATTAGTAGGGGTAAGACGGGAAGAGCACATTTAGGGGTATTTTAAGAGAGAATAGTGAATGGACCTCATTATTCGTATTTTTCTTGAGGAAGAGGAAAAGGTGCTCTGAAGAACAAGTGAGAGGGAGGCTAGGGCATAGAAGAACTCCGTCAAATTTTCAAGAGAAATCAAAAGAATCAAACTCTGAGGTATGGGGAGTATCACCTTGCAATATTTTGATATAACGATTAAGTGTTAGTGGGCAATTGGGGGTTTTGAGGGAAAACCTAAGAATTGTAGGTTAGGGATGATGGACTTTGATGATTTGATATGTGATGATTATTGTTGTTGTCGTATATGTGGTAGATATATGTTATAAGGTCATAATCTGTGGTAAATTGATGTTAAAAACCAGTTTAAGGGTAGGAAATCACAGAGGGATTATTGCTGCTATCGCAGGGTTTTTCTGCAGAAATCGCAGAGCCCGCTTAGCGCGGTCGGGGAAAATTTAGCCTCCTCGAGGCAGTGAGCAGCGCGCTTAGCGCGGGTGGGGCGCGCTTAGCGCGACCTGGAGCTGAAAAACATGATTTTTATTGACTTAAAATTCAGGGAAATATTTGTTTTATATTACATTGATGCTGTGATGTTTTTATATGACTATCTTGATGTGTGTATTGATGAATTGATGATGTTATGTGTGATGGGGATGATAAAATGATGAGGTAGAGTACCATGAGTATATTGATGATTTTATATGACTATCTTGATGTGTGTATTGATGAATTGACGATGATGTTTGGATGATTATTTGATGAGTATGTGATGATATGGCGTATATGAGGATTGATGAATGATGATGCACAATATGATGTTTAATTGATGATGATTTGTGATGTTGTGTATCATTCATTCATATGCATACTCTGTGACGACGCTTCATTCCCATTGTGCGGATATGAAGTAATTATGACGTGCTCCGGTTCCAATTTCAGAATCGATCCTATTGACGGGGATCTTTGGAGGGTTGATGGCCTAGTGTCCATTATTATGACGATTTGGTACCACATGCATTTTTATGAGGTTGCATTTCATTCTTGGTGGCATGACATGATTGCATATGAGTGATATTGGTGATGTGGTGTTTTGTGTGATGTTTTGGGTGAGTCGGTGTAGTGTTTGAGAAAACAACTGTTGCCTTGTTAATGTCTTTTCTTTATATGATTATATTGAATCGTGACTACTCACCCTTCCTGTTTGAATGTTGCCTCCACGTGGGTAACGTGCAGGTGATCAGGTTTAGCTTTGGACGCTTTCGAGGACTTGAAGCTTATTTGCTTTTGGTCGACTTAGAGGGTCTTGCTCTGATAGTGTAACATCGGGTTGGGGTCCATTGAGTCGAACTATGTTGTTTTCCTTATTTTGTTGTTGTTCGATGATGTGGTTTTATTTTGATTATTATGATGTTTTGATGAAAACCTTTTTAATTAGAAGTTTTGAGTTCTGCTGCCATGTGAAGGTTTTTGATTTAATTAATTGAGGAAGACCCTTTGTTTATAGGGCAATTGTGTTATTTTGAATTAAATGAGAAATGTGCACCCTTCAAGGGAATTTTTATGCTTTACTCTGATATTTGAGTTGTTTTTGTTGCAACATTATTTGGGGGTAGAAAAGGGTGTTACACTTAACATATGTAGAAAACAATAACAATTACTCTTCGCTAGTGACTTGGATGACTTCCTCGGTAGACCACTTGCGCAACTCCTGACCAGGAACACATAGGCGAATCCACTCATCCATATCACAATCATTGTCACCTTCATCATCCCCAATAGCATTGTTTCTATTGAAAAATACTCCAGCACTGGTAAACTGAACCAGACCACTATATTTGGGAGGCTCTTGAGACAGCCTGGATGGCTTGTATCCCAAACCATGCTTATTCTGCTTCATTGGAATTTCCAGAACCTGGCCCCACCTCTGGGAATCACCAGACTTTACCACTGCGCGTGCATCCTTGAATGAAGACATTGATACTTCAGGCTCTTTAACCTCCACAAGAGGCTCTTTCAGAATCTGAACAGCCTCAAAAGCATGACATAAAGTTTTGTGAATTTCGCCATCCACTTCCACATACTTGAAGGTTGACAAATGACTGACCATTATGTCCTCCTCACCACACACTGTGACAACTTTACCTTCAACCATATACTTTAATTTCTGATGTAACGTTGATGTCACTGCCCCAACATGATGAATCCAGGGGTGACCCAACAAACAACTATACGCTGGCTGAATGAATATCCATAATATAGAAAGTTGCATCGAAAACCTCCAGCCCCACCTTGATGGGCATACAAATCTCTCCAAACACGAATCTCTTAGAACCATCAAAAGCACGCACCACCAGATCACTAGGCGTGCAAATCAACCCTTATGTGTTAAGCTTCATGAGTGCCTTCTTTGGAAGAACATTTAATGAAGAACCAGTATCCACTAACACATGTGACAACAATGATCCCCGACACTCCATGGAGATGTGTAGAGCATTATTATGGTTCCTCCCTGCAGGAGTCAAATCTAGATCAGTAAAACCCAAGCCATTCCCAGCGTTCATGTGTGCAACCACACCCTCGAGCTGATTCACAGATATCTCTTGTGGTACGTATGCGGCATTTAACACCTTTAGCAACACATTTCTATGAGCTTCTCAGAATAAAAGCAATGACAGAATTGAGATCTTAGAAGGCGTCTGATTCAACTGATCCATAATTTTGTAATCGCTCTTCTGTATTAACCTCATAAACTCTTCCACATCTTTCGAGAAAGAGTCATCAACCTGCTTTTGTGCAGAACCATTTACAACTTGCCTCTGTCCGGAATTATCAACCACTTGCTTACCCTTATCTTGGCTTAAACTGTCCACATTTTCATTAGATGGCGAAAATACTCTACCACTTCTTGTAATACCTCTAGTCCCCACAATATTCTCAACAGTAGATCCTGTACCTAACGAACCCACTAGCTCCTATTTTTGTCCTTTACAAAATACTTCATCCCCATAATTCCACGGAATGGCTTTAGTACTTTCATAAGGTATAGGACCTGGAATAGTAATAATAACTGGCGCTTGCCTCGTCGGTGCTGAAATATGAACTATTTTATAAGGAATGGATATCGTAGAAACATCATCACCATTATCAACAACTTTCTTCTCACTGTTAGCTCTGTCAAACTACAACTACCCATCGTCAATCAACTTCTGTAAACCTGATCTCAATGAAGCACAACCCTCTGGCTGCAACAGACACTCTTGACAATCATTTGTACACTCGGGAAATACTCCACCTTTCAACAATCTCTCCTTGTCAACTAACAAAGGAGTTTTCAGTTCATTAACATCCAGTATCAAATCCAACTTCTCTCCATCCTTGATAGCATTAGCCCTTCCCCCACCATGATTAGGCATAGGGTTCTGAATCACATTTGGACCCTCGTTGGCGAAATTGATAGCTTTTGAATCAAGCAAGTCCTGAACCTTGTGCTTAAATGCTTTGCAGTTATCAATATTGTGGCCTGGAGCTCCGGAACGAAACTCACAGTGGGCATTGGCATCGTACCCAGGTGGCAGAGTGCCCGTGGGTGGAGCTAAAGTCCTCTTTTGCACTAACTGTAATTGTAGCAGATGTTGCAGTAACTGGGCATATGGCATTGGAGGTGCCTCAAAATGCCTATTTACTTTGGGTCTGTTCTGATATCGGCGCAGAGTAGTGTTTTGTTGCTGTGGCGCAGCCGGAATAGCCACGGTAGCAACTTGCTGAGTGAAATTTTGACGGACCCTACCTTTCTGCCAATCTGAAGAAACAGAGTTTGCATCACCTTCCCTCTTCTTGACAATTCCTCCATATGGCTTCTTATTTCCTCCAGATGAGGATCCACCGCTGCTTAGAATTTTTCCAGTTTTAATACCACTCTCAACTCTTTCTCCAGCCAACACTAGGTCAGAAATTCCAACAGACAAATATCCCACCAACTTTTCATAGCACGACCCCTGAAGTGTTGCCATAAACATGTCAAAAATTTCTCTCTCCATCATAGGAGGTTGAACTCTAGCAGCAAGTTCATGCCACCTCTGGGCGTACTCTTTAAAGCTCTCATTGTTCTTCTGCGAAAGATTTTGTAGCTGCATACAGTTTGGTGCCATATCTGTATTGTATTAGTAATGTTTAACAAAAGCCTCAACAAGTTCCCGCCACCTACGGACATGATTCCTCTCAAGCTGCATATACCATTCTAAGGATGCCCCAGCTAGGCTATCCTGAAAGAAATGCATCAGAAGTTTCTCATCGTCTGAATAGGCAGGCATCTTCCTGTAATACGCCCTAATATGGGTCTTAGGACAGGTAGTTCCATTACACTTGTCAAAAGAAGGCACTTTGAACTTATGAGGAACATTCTTACCTAGGACCAAACCCAAATCAGCCATATCAAGACCCAAAGAATTCTGATTTTCAAAAGCTCTCATCCTCTCTTCAATTAGCTTAAACTTTCTGTCAACCTCAGTAGGGAGGTCAGCATCCACCCCTTGCATAGAGAAAATGTCATCTTGATGATATTTCTCCCAGTGATGGCCCCCAACACCATGCACTGAACTTACACTACCAGCTCCCCCAACCACTGCAGGGATTCCCTCAACTTCTCCTCCGCCCGGAGGTACGACAACAGTAGGAATAGGAATACCTCCACCCAGAGGATTGTCACCACCAAGACTACCTCCGTCGGGAGGAACAACATGAACACCACCATGAACAATACCCTCTTCATCAACACGTGTGACTAAATGCTACACTAGAGTCCTCAACTGCTCTTGTCCTTGAGCTACATTCTGCATCAGCTCCATAAATTGAGCCATACAGTTACGAAAGTCTTGATGTTCAGCTTAGACCTGATCCATAGCTCTTTGTTGGTTGTTGCGAGTTGCGTACCAATGAATGCGAGATTCCGCAATCCGGCTATAACACACCAGGCAGAGATAAGAAAACCAATCAGAAACACCTGTTATGCACATAACTATGAAAATGCAAATGCAAATGCCATGTTTGAGTATTCCCGGGGTGATCTACCCCTCGATTCCAGTTTTAATAATAATCAACAAGAATGGACGGAACACCAATAATATCTGCTCATATATAAGAAAAACAGAGAGTAATCAACAGTCAATACATACAACCCAAAATAGAGAGAGATATCCGAATACAAAAATCTACGATCCCGACCAACAAGCCTAGTGGTGATCAAGTACAAGAAAAAGACTAAGATACATCATCAAAATCTACCCTAGTCATCCCTTCCCAGTCTACGCGCGCCTCACACCAGGCTTGAACCTCCTTGAAAAACTTCTTCGTGTCTGGATGCTTAGGTCTCTGGATCAATTCTTGAATAAGATTATCACGCTTGTGCATGACCTCCTCCAAATATTGACACCTCTCTTCCCAAGCGTCTTCACCGAAAACATCTTCTAGCTTGGGATCTTCACATCTTGGTTTCTTCACTTCGGCTCGAATCTTGAGCTCTTCCAAGGCCGATAAGGTCTCATTAAGTCGCTTTTCGGTTAGGTGTCTATGATACGCCTCTATTTTGACTTCTTCCTCTTTCTTTCTGAGTTGCGTCTTCAACTTCTTGATCTGTTCTTGAAGGTTGTCTTTTTCCTCTTATGTTCGGTCAATGTGGTGTTCCAATGACTATTGAATTTATGGATTCTGACATAAGCTCTATCCAACTCTTCCTTCTTTGACTTGAGTAGACTATAGGCGCCTTTAATATCTAGGCCTACCCGTTGTCTGCTTGTAATCTCTTCAGACAGTTCTTTTCCTTTCTTGACCAGCAGTTCTGTCTTCACCCTAGCCGTATAAATAGCTTTATTCTGTTCATGTCCCAACTGACTGATCTCTCTCTTTAGTTCTTCATTCTCTTTGCATAGCTCCTCTTTCTCTGCCCAAAGCTTATTATACTTCTCCCTCTCCACAGTAGTGTGTTGTTCTATCATTAGTGGATATAAATGCGGCTCGACCTTGAAAGGTAGAAACACCTCTCCTACCCTCTTTTGAACCCATTCCACGCACGGAGCACAAGCTTTGCAATCACTCTTTCCAAAAACAGTCTTCCCTTTCTTATGAATATTTCCCCAAGCACCTACAAATTTCTTCAGCAAATCTGGATTAGACTCTCCGTTGAAAAATAGGGATTCCTGAACATCCTTCTCCTTTGGTGGCTCTCACAATGCATACCCAAATTGCCTGATAGCCAGAATAGGGTTATAGTTGATTCCCCCTTTTCTTCCTATCAGAGGCACGTTGAGGAAGTCTCCACAGGTGATGATGATCTCCTTACCCAACAGGCTCTGATTTACCCATACCAGATTCTCTGCCCTTAGACCCATCAACCTCTTAGACCATTCTAACAATCTCCGAGTATCCACAAAGGCTCCAGACTGAGGGAGACGATCTGCAAACCACTTATAGAAGAGTGGTGCACAACAAGAAATTAGCCCTCCCATCCTCTTCTCATTCTTATAATGCAATGAATGGTATAAGTCACCAAGAAGAGTAGGCACCAGATTTTTCATAATAAAGATCCTGACAGCGCTCATATCCACGAAATCTGTCACATTTGGGAATAAGATGACCCCATAAACACACAAAGCCATAATTGTGTTAAAGACTGTCCAACTCCTTGCATCAATATATTTATGAGCTTGACTGACCAAGAAATCCAGATGAAATCCTTGGAAACCTCCTTTACTAGCAACATTCTCATCCAAAACAGATTGACCCAAATGAAGAGCAGCAGTGACCTCTTCTAGATTAGGATTTTCCTTGGAATAAAAGAAAGGTACCTTCTCCCTGATAGGGATCCCCAAGATAAGAGCAAACTCCTCCAATGTCGAAACCAAAATATAGTTAGGAAAAGTGAAGCAGCGCAGCGGAGGGTCGTAGAATTGCACCAAAGTATGAATGACCTTGTACTCACAGTCAGTGATAATATGGACGAAGATCAGAATAATCCCATAGTCTTTCCTGAAATTTGCTAAAACACCAGGATCTGCCAAATCCACTAATCTAAGAAGAGAATCCAAGGTGGGCTTTGGAAACTTGTACACAATAATATTCTTTTTGTCTGTGTTCATATTTGACGGTCTTCGGCGACTGGAATAAAGGATAAGATACAAACCCTGGAAATAAACAAACATGTTAGAATGCAAAAATGATGATGCAGATGCAAACATGGGACCAAGGTATCAAAATCCTCTGAATATCTGTTGTGCTGCTGGCTACATAAGGACCATAAGTTCACTCTGATATAAAACCGGAAATCCAGAATACCAGGTTGATAAGTTCACACTGACAAGAAAACCGGGTTGGTTGAAGGTCAATGTTTCCTGTAAAAACCCATTCCCTCTCACATGAGTCTTGGACGACATCCTAGCAGGTCCTTAGTATCACGGACTATCAGGTCGAGAAATGATGATACAGTCACCATTTTTGGTTTGGCATGATCATCAATCGAGGAGGTCTCAACTGACTTCCCATGAACGGTCTCTAGAGTCATAAGCTCTCTAAGTCAAAATTCTATCATCTGCCCCAACGCGTAGGATATAATATCTCCAAAGAAAACCTCATCTAAATGTAGATTTTTCGTGTCAACTAAACGTGGCCAAACGCCACGCAAGCCACATTACTTTCCACTCTAATCCTAAGTGTATACTCAAGCCTGGGTATTGGGCTTATCTCTCATGGAACCAACCCAATCAATAGCAAAACAACAACAGAGAAATATGATAACAATAATCAAATGCAATAAATGTGGTAAAATACAGTAATATACAACAAATAATGCATATAAGTAAACACCCAATGAAATAAAAATAGACAAGCGCTAGGATCGACTCACATAGGGAACCAGAGTCCCCAGCAGAGTTGCCAGCTGTCGCAACTGCGAAAAAACAACCTGCGAAAAAAACAGAAGAGTCGCCACCGAACGTTGTTTATCCCAACGGGGGAAAGGAAACGATCGAAGAAAACCTCAAAAAGGTAAAGACATGGTTATCACAACCATAGTCTGGGTTCAGGAGTCGGTTATGTAAGAGGAAGGTATTAGAACCCCCCCGTGTCCGTTGTACTCAACGGGATCCACGCTTGTTGTCTAACCAAAGGGTGCGTTATCTAAAGTCTACTGCTAAACGGAAATGGAAAGGGAAGAAACAAAAGGAGAAACAAAAAGAGGACTCGCAAGGATCACCGCAATCCTATGCCTACGTATCTTCATGGACGAATGAAGAATAAGAGTCGACATAGATCGAAGGACTACGGGTGATGGGAGGAAGGTTGCTTGCCAAGACATCACCGTTTCATGCCTACGTATCCTCAATCGGACGAGAGAGAGGAAATCAGAGCAGTCGTAGTTCGTGGTTACGAAACCACATATTGGTTATGTGTTTTTTATGAGTGACGTTAGGTTCGCGTCCAGCAGTTAGGGTCGATGCCTGTTTGCGACAGAACGGAAGTAACATGCTCTTTTTGAAAATAGTTTGAAACCCATCTTGAGGAATAAAAGATTTGCACTTGGTTTGTGTTTTTTAGACAGAAGTGAATTAAGTTAGTTTGAAACTCGTTTGCACTAAAGTCTGTGACATATAAGCGAATCTGTCGCATGGTCGCCCCCAAACGGGACATATGCTAAACATTCTAGAAAAGTGAAAGGAGACCCCTCACTCTCCATTTCCCATGTACTTAAGGCTCATGGAGCACAATACTCGTTGTAATTATTAAGTATTTTGAACTTGTTTTGAGATGAGAAGAGAAAGGACCCAAAGGGTGAAAAGAAAACAACTAGGGGAAACTAGATCCTAATGTTGTCATGCATAATGTTCCTAAGGTTGGGATAGAAAGGGAACTCTACCTAATGTTAGCATGCAAAGAGATAGACCTAAGGTTAAGGTTTGAAGGGGACTATCCTAATTGTTATCATGCAAAGGATTGAAAGCCTAATGTCTCTCCTACCTCAAGCTTAATCAGAAATTAAGTTGAGCTAGGAATCCTAAGGGATCATGTGAACAAACACAAGTAAATAATATGCTAATCAATCACAAACAAAAGCAAACTCAAGACTTAAACAAGTCTCAAGGCTCAAGAGAGAGAAAAGAAGAAAGAGATGAAGGAGAAGATGCAACATCAAGTAACTCAAGAGATGAGATTAGCATAAGCAATGAGCAATGCAAGCATCATATTCAATCATTCAAGATAATCACCAACACCAAGTATACGCACTTCAAACCAAACTCCAAGAATGGAAGTAAAAACAATTGGGCAAAATAATGCACCAATGAACATACAAATGACTTAAAACCAAATAAGAAGTAATATCAACCATCAAACAAAGTGAAGTGAAGTCAAATGATATAAGAGCCAAGATGGGATAGTATCTATGTCACATTGCAATCAAATCATGTTAGTGATCAAAGAATGAGCAAGAAGATTCAAGACATGCATCTTAACAACATTCAAGCATTTGTCAACAAAAAGCTCATGTAAGACACACTTCAAAAGAGAAAACATGTGAGAATAAGGGCATGGATCCAAGTATGGCAGTATCATGATCATGTATATCAATCCAAACATCAAATCATGGATAGCAAGAAAAAGCACCAAGGATCAACTTCAAAACATGCATCCAAACTAGGCAAACATTCACTTAGGTCATCCATTTAAGAAACAAAAGATCATGTGAGGTAGGAAGTGAGAAATGATCACACAATGGACATCATATCAGAATCTTAAACATGTCCTTCAAACCAAACAAGAGTCCACAAGCATTCATTAGACCATACAAGAAAAGATCACAGAGAACTAGTTCAAGAATATCCAAGGAACAAGGCCAAAACATTGTCAACTTGGAAATTCAACCACAAATAGAAAAATGGTCAAATGAAAATGAATCCAAAGTTTCGATCAAGTTAATACAGCATGTAATCATATCAATTAATCATTTCAAGCTTCACTTAAGCACAAGTGGTGAAAAAGAAATCAAACTAGGTCAAACATCAAACATGCTCCATTCAAAATCAAGTCACACATAAGCATCAACCAAAAATAGAAACATGATTGATAAAAATCCAAATAAATGCTTAAACTCATGTTATATCCATCAAGAACAAGTGTACAAAATATCTCAACAAGAATTACAAAATTTCCTCATAAATTGGATCAAAACATCTCACATAGCAAGCTAGTCGAGCAATAATCGAGGACCATTAAAAAACAAATGAAAAACAATAAATAAATGATCACCAAGGCAGCATAATGACACTCTAATAATCCTCAATCATATGTCAAAACATGGCTAAAAGATTGGCTGAAGAAGTGATCCAAAAAGCACCAAACATAAAACCTAATCACAAGGACAAACATGGAAAACACCTTTAAAAAATAACTCCAAATAAAATAGAAAAGTAAATGGAAAAATAAAATAAAAATCATGGAAAATATCTCAACATGTTGAAGGACCAGAAACACATTTTTACCAATTTTTATCATGCTTTTATCAATTAAAATGAAAATTAAATTGAAAAGAAAATAAAATAAAAAGAAATAAGAAGAACATGGCATGGGGGGTGCATAAGCAGAAACAACCATAAAAGGATTCATGTTTACATGCACAATGGGCTCAAAAAATGGGGGTTTGGAAAGCAAAAAGCAGGCCCAATCCAATTAAAACATAAAAAAATCAGAAACCAAACAAGAAAAATGCCACACGTGCTAAATCATTTAACTAGTCAACGCCATGTCATGCTACACGTCACAAGGTCAACCAGTCAACTAAAGGGACACATCAGACGCCAGAGCCCTAGCCCCGGTCGTTTTCTTTGGTGGTCCTCACTGGAGCTCGCTGCAAAAATCATCAAACCGAGCCAAACAAAACTCTAATCCACACGGTTTTAACGCTGAATAAGAATCTAACTTCATTTTTCATTAAATTATCCTTTAAACCCATGAAAATGAAGCACAAAAAAAATACGCACATGCTGCAGATCTCTTAAATCAAAACAACCACAACATAAATCATGCCTACAATGGTTTAGGACTTCAGAAACAAGCATAACAAGTCTAATGCACGCTTGGCATGGCAGGAAAAGAGAAGAGAAAGGTACCAAACGGAGTAGCTCCGTTGGCTCTTGAGCGGGCGAGAAAATGAACAGAAAACCAACTAGGAAACTTCCTTGGACTTCAAAGATGACGAATCAAACCAGAAATGAGGGAGATCCTTGGAGATATGAGCAATTCAAAGGGATGGAATTTGAGAACACCTTTGTGATTTCCAGATCTGTTCTTGCCAAATGAAAGCTTTTTTCACGTTTTAGGGTTTGTTTTCTTTATATAGAGTGGGTTAGGATCGTTTTTTGAAGGCCCAAATGAGAGAATAGGGTGGTTTCAAACTTTTGCCAAAAACTTACATGGATGTTGTACACACGGGTTCAACATTGTGAGGGGTGTATGGAGTGCTTTCTTGAGTGGAAAGCATCATGAGAATGTTGTGGGAAGAGTTGGCACGTGAGCATAAGGTCAATACCAAGTTTATGCAACAAATTCTATTTTTTCCATTTTGGTGCAAAGTGTACATGACGGGTGCATATTCAACATAGCTTAGTTTGGCTCACTTTGGTAAAGAATTTGACACAAGGAGTGTACTATAACTCGTATGGTAAAGGTACAATGTCATGCTGCAAAAAGTGTCCATCATGTACCATAAAATAATGCCCTAAAATACAATTCATGTCCAACACTTCCAGTGTTCATAACTTGGTGAATTTTGCTCCATTTGAGACAAACTTGTAACCAATGGAAAGTAGGAAGAATGGAGAACAAACTTTGTGTTTAAATGATCTTAAAATAATACTTGGAAGATGATGAAAAATAGCCATGAACATGTGTCCTCAAACTATCCCCAAAACACTTAGAAAAATTCTAAGTTTTAACCAAAATTACAACTTGAAACCTTGATCTTGAACCTACCATAACTTGCTCAAAAATGATCCAAATGGGGCATTCTTTACATGGTTGGAAAGCTTGAAATGAGCACTACAATCTTCATGTTTGATAAAAAATGAAATGGAGCCTTGAACATGGAGAAATTTGGCCATGAAAATAGCTATACAACCATGAAAACTTGCCAAAAATAGTAAGTCTCTAAAACCCTAATTTCCAAATTTAGTAACTTTTCCCAATTCTTGATTTTTCATGATTACCTTGACATTTCTTGATCAAATTCCACCCATTGGTCATGTTTGACATGACAAACCTAAAATTGACCTCAAAAAGTTAGGAATTGACTTTTTCCTTGCATAGTTGACTTTATCCCCAATTCTATTGATTCACAATCATCTGTCAAGTGAAGGCCCTCTGATTCAAATTGATTGTCAATCTTCCACCCCTAGACACTTGAGAACATATAGAAGCCCAAGGAATCAAGTATTGCTCAAAGAATAAAAAATAAACTGACTTTATCACAAACCCTAATTTTGGTCCAACAAGATAGGAGATGGATGCACATCTTCAATGCCCCATTTCTTCTGAACATGATGGAGAATCCCTTAAATAAGATGATCTAAGTAACAACAGGATGATGAGGCTTCAAAATTCTTGCCTATGAGATGCCACACACCTAAATATCCAAAAACCCTAATTTTATAACCAAAGATAGGAGGAGGTAATCCACCTCAAACCTCTTGCCAATTTCGATCATTTGAGGAAGTGATGGACATGCCTTGAGACATAAGAAGCCCTTATAGCTTGATGGTGACATTGAGAACGTCTATTCCCTTTATGCCTTGAACAAAGATCCTCTATCTTGAATATAATCTCCTGCTTGAACCTCTGAGAAACATACTCTCCTCTTGAGCTAACCAAGATACCTTGATCCCATGCTTAGAACCAATGATATGCACAAATGATAATGCAAAATGAAATGAAACATAAGCCAGTTCGAGTTAGAGACAAGAGGGCAAATTTTGGGGTGCTACAACCAGGACGATCAAGAATGTGTGGAACTTGAGGTTGTTGAAAAGAAGATGAGGAATGTTGCGTGGTTGAAGATTCTGGTGGCATGGTGCTGGCAACCATATGTTGAGACGATTCATATTGTTGTTGAATTTGTTGTGAGAATTTGAAAACTTCTTCTTGTTGAGCATCCAGGGATGAAGATATTGCAAAGAATGAAGGGTTTAGGTTGAAGGGATACAAGTGTGGGGAGTGAAGTAGCGTAGTGTGTGAGAGTGAGAAGAGTGAATATATAACAAATATTTGAAATGATTACTAAACATTGAAAATGAATAAGAGGGAGAATAAATAGTAATGATGACTTTAAAACCTAATCTCAAGACACCCTATTGCTCAAGGTGTCACTCAACCGATAAGTTATGATTTGAAAAGATGCGTGGCTCAGCGAATCATAGCCATACGTTTGAAAAGATAGAGTTTGATGTTCTCAGAGTCAAGAATACCTAGAGGTTTATAACTTGAGATATTTCTGACTAATACATCTTCTAACTTGTAGAAGTATCATTGAAAAGAAAGATTAAAAGAAAAGTATTTGCACATAGTCAAAATCATATTTTTTATAGAAAGAGTTGGACACATTAGAAGGAGAATTCATTCAGGATAAAATTCCAATTTTAAATGTTTCAGAATGAACAAAAATCTATCTTCAGCTAAGGGTTTTGTGAAGATATCAGCCCACTGATGGTCTGTATCTATGAATTTTAAAACGATAACCCCTTTCTGAACATAATCTCTAATGAAATGGTGTTTGATTTCTATGTGTTTAGCTCTAGAGTGCAAAATAGGATTCTTACTTAGGCAAATAGCAGTTGTGTTATCACGAAGATATGGGTGTTACTCTCATATATCTGGAAGTCTTCAAGTTGATTTTTCATCCAGAGCATCTGGGTGCTGCAAAGTGATGTTGAGATATATTCTACTTCAGTAGTTGATAGAGCAATGGTTGATTGCCCTTTGCTTGCCCACGAGACAAGATTGTCACCCAGAAACTGACATTTTCCAGAAGTACTTTTACATTCTAATCTATCTGCGGCGTAATCTGCATTACAAAAACCTGATAGCTTGTATTCTGATGTTTTCTTATACATCAAGCCAAGGTTAGATGTTCCCTTCAGATACCTTAGGATTCTCTTAATAGTTGTTAAGTGAGTTTCCCTTGGATCTGATTGAAAGCGAGCACAAAGACATACACTGAATAAAACACCTGGATAAGAAGCAATTAGATAGAGAAGAGAGCCTATCATACCACGAAAGAGCTTCTGAAAAACCTTTTTACTTACCTCATCTTTCTCTAGAATGCATGTAGGATGCATATGAGTCTTGGCTGGTTTACTATCTGTCATGTCAAATTTCTTTAGGAGTTCTTTTGTGTATTTTCTTTGATGAATATACATGGTTTCTAGAGTTTGATTTATTTGTATTCCCAGAAAGTATTTTAGCTCTTGCATCATGCTCATTTCAAACTCTGCCTGCATTAGCTTAGAAAATTCTTGACAAACAGTTGGATTAGCAGAACCAAAAATTATGCCATATACATAGATTTGGCAGATCATTAGATCGTTTCCAAAGTTTTTAAAGAAAAGAGTAGTGTCTACCTGGCCTCTGGTAAAGTCATTTTCTAAAAGAAAAGAACTTAGTATATCATACCAAGCTCTGGGAGCCTGTTTCAGACCATACAATGACTATGTAAGTTTAAAAACATGTTCTGGAAACTTGATGTTTTCAAAACCTGGAGGTTGGTGAACATATACTTCTTCAGAAATGTATCCATTTAGAAATGCATTTTTGACATCCATTTGATATAAGGTTATACCATTATTAACATTAAAAGAGATTAGAAGATGGATGGATTCTAACCTGGCGACTAGAGCAAAAGTTTTATTGTAGTCATTACCTTCTTGTTGACTGTAACCTTGTGCAACCATTCATGCTTTGATTCTGACAACTTCTCCTTTCTCATTCAATTTGTTTCTAAACACCCACTTGGTTCCAATGACATGAGCCCCCTAGGGCTTAGGCACCAGATCTCAAACATCATTTCTGGAGAATTGATTTAGCTTTTCTTGCATTGCCAGAATCCATTCATTGTCCTGAAGTGCTTCTTCACAAGAGGTTGGTTCTATCAGAGACACCAATCCCAAGAGCATTTCCTCAGTTTGTTTGAATGTGGATCATGTTCTTACAGGTTCAGCTTTGTCTCCTAGGACTAATTCTTCAGAGACGGTTTGTCTATGTCTTTGCTTTTTCGGGAATGCTGGACATTTAGTTGCTTATGATGTATCTTTATCAACGTCCTTTAAGTCTTTGTCCTCATAGTCTTCTGCCTTTTCTCCAAAACTTGCAATGGTTATTTCTAGATCTACAAAATTCCTAACTAGCTTTGACTTTTCTGAGTCATGCTTATCGTCGAATCTAACGTGGATTGACTCTTCCACAATACATGTTTATATATTGTATACTCTGTAGCCCTTAGAGCGTTCTAAGTATCCCAACATAATACACTTCTGTGCTTTAGAGTCAAACTTGTTAAGATTCTCTTTAGTATTCCGAATAAAACAAGAGTATCCAAACGGATGGAAATAAGAGATGTTGGGTTTTCTTCCTTTAGACAATTCATTAGGAGTCTTCTCCAAAATAGGTCTGATAGAGATCCCATTCTGAATGTAACATGTTGTATTCACAGCTTCTATCTAAAAGTGCTTAGCCACATTAGTTTCGCTGATCATGGTTCTGACCATCTCTTGCAATGTCCCATTCTTCCTTTTTACAACTCCATTTTTTCGTGGAGTTCTAAGGCAGGAGAAGTCATGGGATATGCCATTAGAGTCAAATAACTCTTTAAACCATTTATTCTTAAACTCGCCACCATGATCACTTCTGACTTTAACGATCTTAGAGTCAAACTCATTTTGCACTTTAGAACAGAAACTAGTAAACACAAAATGCGGCTCATTCTTGTGCCTTAGCAATTTTACCCATGTCCAATGACTATAGACATCTATAATGACAAGTCCATACTTCTTACCATTGACTGACGCTATTTTTATTGGACCAAACAAGTTAATATGTAGAAGCTCCAAAAGTCTAGAGGTGGAAACAACATTTTTATTTTTGAAATATGTTTTGGAAAACTTGCCTTTCTGACATGCTTCACAAAGAGCATCTGAAGTAAACTTCAGCTTAAGCAGGCCTCTGACTAACTCAAATTTATTTAGCTGAGAAAAACTCTTCATGCTAATATGACCGAAGCATCTATGCCACACCCATTGCTCTTCGTTAAATGACATTAAGCATTTAACATCTTGGTTTTTAAGATCAGAAAACTTTATCTTGTAAATGTTGTTTTTCCTCTTTCTAATGAAGAGAACTGTGCCATCTTTCTGACTAACAACCTTGCACTTTTTTTGATTAAAAATAATGTCATAACCGTTATCACTTAATTGACTTATGATAACAAATTATGCATTAGACCCTCAACATAAAGTACATTAGATATAGAAGGAAGATATCCATTACCAACTGTTCTAGATCCTTTGATTCTTCCTTTCTAGTTTCCTCCGAAACCTACGTACCCAGCATCTTTAAGTTCCAGGTTTTGGAACATATTATTTCTTCTCGTCATGTGTCGCGAGCATCCAGAGTCCAGGTATCATGACTGGTGTTTTAACTCTGCTGCATAGGATATCTGCAACATATACTATTTTATCTTTTGGTACCCATAATCTTTTGGGCCCTTTTGGATTAGTTTTCCCAGAGTTTCTGACAACCTTAGGTTTTCGTGCAACATTGAATTTTTGTGTTTGTACTGGTGTATAGTGAAAAGAAAAAAGGGATTTAGGTTTGTTAATTTGAAGTGGGATCTGATCATCATTGTCAGAATCATAACCAATTCCTCTCTTCTCATTGTAACTAACACCATAGATCATGGAAGCCATTCTGCTTCTGTCTATGATATTGTTCAAGAATTTCTAAAATGCCTTATCATATTTATATATGATGGTTTCTGAAGACGGAAGAGCTTTAGAAAAAGTTTCTTCAAGTTTTAAAATTTGTTTGTTAAGAAAAGTATTTTCTTTTTCCAAAACAAAATTGTTGTCTTTTTGCTCAGAAACTTCTTTCTCTAGCTTTATACACTCTTCAACTTCATATTCATGAGCCTTTTTTAGGTCCTTGAATTTGCATTGAAGTTTCTGATACCTATTCAGAGATTCTGACAGACATAGTTCTAAATCAGCACGAGAAAATTCAGAATGTACCTCTTCTGAGTTAGACCCTGTTTGGGTTGTGTTTCCTTTTGATGTGGTAGCCATGAATGCTACGTTGGCATGCTCTTATTCAAAATCAGATTCTGGTACTTCAGAGTCAGAGTCATCCCATGTTGCCATGAGACATTTCTTCTTGCCTTTGAACACATTCTTCTTGAAGCTTTCTTTTCTGGAGCTTTCTTTCTTAAGCTTTGGACATACATTTATGTAGTGTTCGGGCTCTTTGCATTCATAGCATGTTACTTCCTTGCTTGTTCTTCCTTTTGAAGATGAATCTGGATGATCTCCTCTGTTTCTGGACCTTCGAAAGTTGTTTTGTCTTTTCATTCAGAGTTGTTTGATTCTTCTGGAGAGAAGGGATATTTATTCTTCGTCATCAGAATCTTCATTATCAGAATCTTCTACTTCTTCTTCCTTAGCTTGGAAGGCTTTGTTCTTTTCTAACTTGTTTCTTTCTGATCTAGATTTTAGAGCGACAAATTTACCCTTTTACTGGGGCTCATCTTCCTCTAAATCTATTCCATGACTTCTGAGTGAGCTAACAAACTCTTCAAGGCTTATGTTGTTCAGATCCTTGGATAGCTTTAGCGCAGTAACCATTGGTCTCCACTTCATGGGGAGGCTTCTTATGATCTATTTGACATGGTCTGCTGTAGAGTAACCTTTGTCCAGAACTTTAAGTCCTGCTACTAAGGTTTGAAATCTTGAGAACATAGTTTCAACTATTTCGTCATCTTCCATTTTGAAGGCCTCATATTTCTAGATTAAGGCCAGAGCCTTAGTTTCCTTGACTTGAGTATTGCCTTCATGTGTCATTCTCAACGAGTCAAAAATATCCTTTGTTGTATCTCTGTTAGTAATCTTTTCATATTCATTATAAGAGATAGCGTTGAGAAGTATAGTTCTGGCTTTATGGTGATTCTTGAACTCACACTTTCTTTTATCATTCATTCAGTTTCTGGGAATGGGGATACCAATCGCACTAACAGGTATTTCATATCCATTTGTGACAATGTCCCAAAGATCTGCATCATACCCTAGTAAGAAACTTTCGATTCTATCTTTCCAGTTGTCAAATTTTTCTCCATAAAAGACAGGAGGCTTATCATTGTAACTATCTCTCTCGTTTGTGTTGGCAGCAACCATAGAGTGTTTTTCTCACACTGGATCTCTCTACACGGTTAAGTGTTTGATTGACAAATCAATAATAGAGACGAAGCTCTGATACCAATTGAAGGTAGAGAAAACATAAGAAAAGGGGTTTGAATTGGGGTCAAAATTTTTTGACAAAAAGGCTTTACACAAACAACAAGATATACAAACTAAGAAAGAGAGTGACACGTTTGGTTTATAAAAGTTTGCCTATAACGAGGCTACGTCTTGTCCACCCGACCAAGGTGATTTCGCCTTTAATAAGGACTTAATCCACTAATCTTGAAAGATTACAAAAGTTCATCTAAGTGTTAGAAAACACCATAGCCCTCTCAAGTATACATACTAACACTTAGTTTCTTGAGGAAAAATAATTTCAAAGAGATTACAATAGAAAGTATTTATAATAGTGCTTCTGATAAGCGAATGAAACAAAATAAAGAACAATCTTTATTCACAAATATGAGTAACAACTCTTTGTGTTTGAGAATACTCTCTTGATAGAATTTTGAGAATTTGCATTTTCACTCTTGCAATGTTGCTCGTTGTTTTTGCAATGTAGTAGTGACGCCTTTATATAGGCTCAATGGTAGAACGTTGGAGGGTAGAAATGTCACTATCAATGCCAGCTGCCATAACGGTAAACTGAAGATCGTGGGAGACAGAAGTAGTAAAGTATCACAAACATTCCTTAACAATTTTGGCGCATAATCAGTTTTTACCAATTTGGGATTGTACTGTTGTACGAATTCTATCAGCACAAGTTTTGTCTTGATTGAAATTCTGGCACTCTAACACATGTTAATACTGATGTCCTCACATTAGAACATAATGTCAAGACATATGTTACAACATCGTCTGTCTGACTGAACAAATAAATCAAACTAAAAATAAATTACAGAAAGATAAATAACACAGTCAATTATTAACCCAGTTCGGTGCAACATCACCTACATCTGAGGGAATCCAAGCCAGGAAGGAAATTAACTATGATAGCATTAGTTCAAAGCTAAACTCCCTCGTTTACAACTTCTCGCCTAATCACTACCTTGTGCAACTTCTACCTAGAAACCCTCTAGATATGAGATCCCCCTCTCACTTCCTATCAGTCCCAAACTAGTGACAATTCAACAACAACCCAAAATAGAAGTACCAACACTTCCAAGTACAATACTTAGTTTTGCTTAAAAGCTTTAACTAAGAACAATACACTCTTGCTTAAAAGCTTATGAGCGAACAATAAACAACATACAATCAGTCTACCTCAATGTATCAAAAGATATAGGGGTGACTTACAAAGTCACACTAAAGAGACTCTCAAAACCTAAGACTCTAAAACTTCCCCTTATTTTTACCAAAGTGAAAGCCGTAAAAACATTAAGTCTAGGTTTCTCTTTATATACTCCCTAGCAGTCCATGGGCTTCGAAATCTTCACCCAGATATTGCTTGATCCACACGTTGAGGTTGCATTAAATATACAGAAAAATCTCCTTAAATCTTGGAACAAATCAACAAGTTTCCTAAATTGTCTCAACATCCATTTTTAGAAACTTATGAACAGTTGGAGATCAAATCAAATGTTCCAGATTAAATCTTCTTGACCTGCGAAAATAAGTGAGATATATCCAAAAGAATTCTCACATGATCAAATCAAATCAGTCAAGAATAAGACTAAAGTCTGTACTGATGTTCTGGTACAACATATCACAACATCTGTCAGAACATTTGTCTTCAATGTTGACAGACCAACAAGTTAGGACATTTCTCCCAACATCTTTCTGTGAACCATGTTTTAGCAAAATTGCTGCCAATCCTAAAACCATGGAGCTAACAATCTCCCCCTTTGGCAAATTTTGGCTAAAACATCCTTTGCTTAATGAACCTGGATAGAGGAATAAAACCACAAACACAAAGCACAAGTAAGCTACAAGATCAACCAAAGATATATCATAGATATAATGCAACTACAAACTAAACAGGTTCATTACTACCCCTGTCATACATAACCAATGCTCCTCTTCAAGGGGAAAACCCAAATCACTAGAAAATCAAACATGAACTATCCAAGTTCACACAACCCTCTCAAGGGGAAAACCTAAATCACAAGAAAAACAGTCATCAGAAGCACACACAGCAGACGCCTTGCATATAACTCAGAGAACTACAATAACAAATTACTATAGAGTAACCAAGGTTCTCCATCAACACAACATGTCAGAACATGTGATTGCACATCATTTCACATATACATCACATCAGTAGCCACAGCATAAGCAGAACATACTATCATGCTTCCCTTAAATAGTTGCATACATCAAGAAGCACATATATACTACTCTTCCCTTAGCAGTAGTAGAATCCTATCACAATGTTAGTTAGCATGTCAAGACAAGTGACATGACATCAGGACAAACCGAATCCAACCTCAACATTTTACTCCCCCTTTTTAGCCAAAAATTGACAAACATTAGAGTAAATGTAAACAAAAATGGAAACACAATAGCAATGGAAACAAACAACTGGAAACACAAAGCAACAGATGAAAGCAAATACTATTAGGAAATTATTACAAACCCAACCAACAAAAACAGTAAAAAAAATTTCTTCTTTGAACCCAATTATCCATTCTAGCCACCTGAGTCAATGAAATTGACCCAATCTTCATCCGCATCTATGTCAGAGTCATGTAATTGAGCATGACTTTTCTTGAAGGACTTCATCTTAGTCACAGACTTTTTCCCCGACCTTGATGCTCCAGTAGATGATCCAACAGATGTCCCAACTTTAGACTCAAACTTCTTTGGATCAGTACTCTCATCCTTCTTATCTTTCATCAAATGAACCCTCTTAGCAACAATATTTTTGGAGGACTAGCTCATGATGTAACACAACTTGATAGGAGGAGGAAGCAACAAGGTTTTGGCTTTTAATAGAGAGAAAAATGACCTTGCTTGTATCGACCAATCGATCAAGGATATAATTGTTGAAAGAAGTGAAATTATCCATGTTAACAGAGCACCGCTAACTATAGGAGAGAGACATTCTCTTGTTCCTCTTTCTCGCTTTCCAAGCTTTGATTGCAACATTTGAAATGACATTCTCCATGTCATTGAAAAATGTTTTTCCTTAATACACATGCACCACTAAATGGAAGAAAAATATTGATTATAAGCCTCCCATTCTGTAAAGGCTATAATTCTTCAGCAGTACAAATTCCTGAAACACCCCTGAAAAAGTGATGACCAGTCCCAATGTACTTGTCCAGCTGTACAGAGTGAAAATCCTTAAAAATCCTGATTGTGGCCAGCTTGTCACAGTACAATATCATGACATCCTGTTTGACATTGTATTCTTTTAGCATCCAACTCAATTCGCAACAACAACTTCCTCAACTTTATCCTTAGTCTTAGAGATAGACCAGAAAAACAATTATATTATTGCTGATCCACGAGACAAGATTGTTTCTCAAGAAGAAACATCCTTAGAACCATACAGGAGCACACATAATGGAATTAACTCAGGATCCAACAAGAACACCACACAGTGATAACAAAAACAAACTCCCTTTGAATTATATAGCTTAATAATTCAGCAAAGTGCAGCTGAACAACTAATGTCAAGACATCTAGTCTGACATTACAGAGTAACCAAAAAAAAAACTCCCCTTGAAGATCACAACCCACTGCTGAGAAAAATAAATTCTCCCAAACAACAAACATCATTGTTCTCAAGGACATACACATGCAATCATGAAATGTCCCAGTTCACATATCAGAGGCACATGCACATCAGAAGAAAAATAAGCCTTAAAAACATTTAAGAGAAACCAGAGTTCTCCAAAACACTTCAGGCAGGAAAGATGTCATGCACATTTGGTTTGACATCATGGACACAAACCACATCAGTACAAGTACATTTCCTCAAGAACCTTGCATCACAAACGAGAACAAGAAATGTAGAGATCATGATCTTTTCCATGGTTGGCACCCAGAGGTCTCCTTCATTTCACAGCCTTGTCAAAATCACAATCACCACCAGACTTGGCCAATAACTTTACTCCACAATTCACCAGGATTAGATATTTCATTTATGAATCTATTGATGAATACAAACTCCACATAATGAACTCCAAATAATTAACTCCCTTGTATAAGTTTTCTGAACTTTAGAGAAAACTTTGTAGGCTAGAGAGTTCTCAGATTTATTGATTGCTATCTCTTTAGAGTCTGCCTTATTTTATGGAGTGATAAACTGCTAAGATGATGTTTTAGAATCTGCTTGGACATCAGCCCCTTTCATAATGATTGAACCATTAACTTTGGTTCTGGAGTTAACATTCATAGGTTCTGCAAACAGTAGAGAAACCCTGAAACATCCTTTTGCGTGAAAGCTTGAGAAACACAATTAAATACAGCAAAAAGTTTCACAGAGAGAAATAAACTCTCACACACAGCAAGAACCAAAAGAGCTTATACACAGAAGCACAATGTCAAGACATCCTGTCTGACAACCAGTACCAGTATGAAACCTTATGTAAACAAGAAGAGATTCCCTCTAATAAGCAACATCTGAGCTGACCAAATTACTAGGGTGCTGACTGAGCATATCACCATTATCAGACTCTTCCACCTCATTCTTCTCCTCCTTTCCACTTTGTTCCTCTATCCACTAAGACTTCACCTCGCACTGGGCTCATAAGAACCATAAGAGGAAATTCTATAACTTTTACGGTAGTCTAATGTTGAAACTTTTGGTGACATCTTTACCACATCATCCTAAGCATGAGCATATAGTTCCTTGGGGTACACACAAAAGCAACTAACTTTGGACTCAACTTCTTCCTCAGAGTTCATAAATCTCATTAGTGACCAAGCATTCTCCCCTTAAGTAGGACCTTGATCAAGAGAGACAACATTAGGACTGGAAATTCCAGTTCTGAAACCCCTTTAATTTCACCTTTTGGCACCATCATTACAAGAACATAGTTGAAGAGAGGGACTTAGAGTCCACCAGAACCTCCTTTACTCCAGTCATGAATCTACAACACCCACACCCAGAATACTAATCTTGCTTAGTTGCAACTCCAGGAAGGTATGAGAGTTAAGGCAATTTGTATCTTCCTTGAGCTCTAACCACTGCTTGGTTAGCTATAGGCTGAGTGAACCTTTGAGACAACTATTCAAGTTGAAACAAAAGTTCCTGATATGACCGATATTACCCTAGAAGAGACATCTCCAGTGCAAGTGCCTGCCTTTAGCATGAATATTCTGATGTTTAGCACGATGTCGAGACATTTGATTGACATCATTGACTCAACTTGCTTTCTAATGTAAACAAATTTTACGATACTTGAGTTCTACTTTGCTTGATATAGCCTTGAAACCCCTATCCCTTTTAGGCTTCCAGTCATCTTCCCAGCTTGACGCACTAATCCAATATTCTCACATACTTCTATATTCTTTCTTGATGACAACCTTCTTTACCCTTGATGCACAAAAATTTGAAAAAGCATCCAACTCATCATGAGTTAATTCTTCAATACAGGGGTCTATACCAAAAGGCCACCTTCTAGAAAAGGCAGTAATAAGCTTGACAAATTCATCACTAAAATCACTTCCCTCATCAGCCCTAGAAATAGAAAACCTGTAGCGCGATTTTTGTGGTTTCGAATCACTATCGCTTTGGAACTACAGTTCGATTCATTTTTTATCCTGTTGAGATGATTAAGGAAGGGAAATAGATGTCTCCAATTAACCCTGCTTGCAAACTGAGATTAAATAGTCAAAATTGTTGGTTTACAGATGCTATCAAGAGGGGGTTCTTCTTTAGGGTTATTCGCTTAAAAACAGTGTCTAGGCTATTGGTAAGATGTTAGGTCTGATGCTTTTCGATTGATGTGTGAAGGTACGGAATTTTGGGTTTTTGATTAGTATGCTCGCTAAGATTTTACAATCTTATGCCTACGTATTCCCGAAACAGGGAAATCAGAGCGATCGTAGTTCCTCCTATTCTATGGGAGGAAAGAGGTGTTTTGGTGTCTAGTTCAAAGCCCAAGACGTGAAGCTAAAGGTGGTTTGTATCTTGTTCAAAGCCCAAGATGTGAAGCTAAAGGGTTTTGGCTGAGAGAGAATTTGTCATCTCTAAAGAGGAGTTGTTGATGTTTGTATGCTGTGAGCAAGGCACAACTTTGATTCTAAAAGGTTAATTGACTCAACCGGGGTTTTCTTTATACAAAGCCTAAGAGGAGGAGGAAAGTTTGACTTTTCTGGGGAAAATGGTCTTTCTGTCTTGTACAAAGCCCAAGATTGAGGCTAAAAGGGATTTTGACTCCGTTGGGGAGAATGTATCTTGTATAAAGCCCAAGATGGAGGATGAAATGGTTTGACTCAACAAGAGAGTACTTTTATCTGTCCTGTATAAAGCCCAAGACGGAGGCTAAAAAGGTTGACTCAATCAAGAGAGTCTGAAGGTGATTGACTCAACAAGAGAGTCTGAAGGTTGGTTGACTCAACGAGAGAGTCTTTTATACTCAACAAGAGAGTGATTTTCTGTCTCGTACGAAGCCCGAGATTGAGGCTTAAAGGAGATTGACTCAATAAGAGAGTCTTTATACTCAACAAGAGAGTGTTTTATATGTCTTGTACAAAGCCTAAGATGGAGGCTAAAAGTGGTTGACTCAACAAGAGAGTCTTTTATACTCAACTCAACAAGAGAGTGTTTTTCTATCTCGTACGAAGCCCGAGATGGAGGCTAAAAGGAGGTTGACTCAACAAGAGAGTCTTTTATACTCAACAAGAGAGTGATTTATATGTCTTGTACAAAGCCCAAGACAGAGGCTAAAAAAGGGATTGACTCAACAAGAGAGTCTTTTATACTCAATAAGAGAGTGTTTTATATGTCTTGTACAAAGCCCAAGAAGGAGGCTAAAAATGGTTGACTCAACAAGAGAGTCTGAGAAGGTTAGCTTCACTAGGGAGAGTAATTTGTACAAAGCCCAAGAGAAGGCTACCTTATCACTGTGGATTCTGGAGATCCTGAAGCGGGTCCAAGTGTGGGGAACTCTCATGGAAGAGACCGAGGTTTCTTCCTATGTTTGAAAGGAACTTGAGAATGTATTTAAGACTCTAGGGTCTTAGACTGTCCAAGTCTAGAGTTTTCTCTATGGTACTATGCCCTAGAGGAGGCATGGGCATTAAGGGATGAGTATCAACCCTACAACGACCAGAGTTTTGACGCTGGAAAGCCTGCTCTAGCAAAGGGTGACTAAGTTCCTTCTTATACCTTTAAGAGGTCGTCAGGGTCCTTGTATTAAGCCCAAGAGAAGGCATGAGAACTTCTAAGAAGCCTAAGGGTCCTTGTACAACGCCCAAGAGGAGGCGAGGATGCTTTTAGGAAGCCTGTGGGTCCCCAAACCAAGAGAAGTTCAAGAAATGCAATTCACCGAGAAGAGATCATTCTAGGAAAGTTCGAGAATTTGGAAGAAACTCAAGAGATGCCATTCACAGAGAAAAGATCATCTATGGGGAGTTAGAGTTTCTTTGACAATTTCTAAGGTTGACAATCTGAGAAAAGGTTCACCGAGAATACTGCCTTTCTCTTTGTTCCATATTGTTTAACCCCAAGAGAAGGGAAGACTGTATCTGGAAATCTTATGGGGATCTAGTTTTGTTTGTATTTAAGAGTGACCAACAAGGCTTTACCTAGTGCAAGACGTAGTTGCTGGGGAAAACCTTGAATAACTATACTAGTATTACATAGTGGATATGTGACAAGTATATAAAAGGATGTGAAAGAAGACTTACAGTGAAGCAGCCCCACAATACAATTATGTACATATGAAAGCGGTAAATGAAAGCGGATAAACACTTACCCGTTGTAGAGCTTCCATGCTGTTTGATTAGTTGTTCAACAAAGAAAGTTTTGATAACAACATATATTTGAATTCAAAATCAAAGGAGAAAGTGCATGGAAATATTGTTGGGGCTTACAGCTCGAGGAGAGGCCCAAGTTTTAACGATGATCGCACCGTTGTTTTGAAAACTGTACAGAGGGACTTATACAATATGTGAGGCCCACAAAATTTTGGTTTCAAAAAAAGGTATTGGGTCTTATACTCTATTAGAGGCCCAAAGAAATTTAAAGAAGAGGAATGAGGCTTATAACACGAGGGTAGGCCCAGATGATTTGTTTTTGAACTGGCGATCGCGCCGAGATTTTTCTTTTAACGCAGAGGGACTTATACAATGTCTGAGGCCCAAAAAGGTTTTGGTTAAATGGGGATTGGGTCTTAAACTCTATTAGAGGCCCAGAGATTTTGAAAAGAAAAGAAATAGGGCTTACAACAAGAGGGGAGGCCCAGATGATTTGTTTTTGAACTGGCGATCGCGCTGAGATTTTTCTTTTAACGCAGAGGGACTTATACAATGTTTGAGGCCCAAAAAGGTTTTGGTTAAAAGGGGATTGGGTCTTACACTCTATTAGAGGCCGAATAATTTATTTTTGTACAAGTGGTGGGGCTTACAGCTCAAGGAGAGGCCCAAATGATTTTTGTTAAAAAGGCGACGATCGTGCCGAACTTTTTGACGGTATCGGGACTTATACAATAGACTGAGGCCCAAATTATTTTGGCTTTAAAAAAAAGGGTTGGGTCTTACACTCTATTAGAGGCCCAAAGAGTTTGAAAAAGTTTGATGAGGGTCGAATTAATCAAAACCCTAATTTGTTTTCAAAATATATTTTAATTGAATAAAAATTCAATTAAAATGATCAAAATTGTTAAACATGTGTGAAAACAAATTGTGATCTTGGATCAATGTTTCAAAAATCATGTTTCTATCCTCAAAATGACTGGAAATCAATTAAGTTTGGAAAATCAAGGGAGAAAAAACATTTTAAATGTTGAAAAACAAATAAAATATTAATTCTTTGTAAAAATATCAATTATTTGAAATAATTAATATTTTTAGGATTTTTTGGTAAAATAAAATATTTTAGCATTTTTGTGAATTATTAAAAAAAGAATCAACTCAAAATCATTAAAAACTAGAGAGAAATTAATTTTTGAATCAATTAAATAAAATCACAAAATTCAAATATTCAAAAAATGGCGCCAAGAACATGCCAAGAACACGCGCCACCATCTGTTTCTGCAGATTTTCATTTTCTATCCAATCTCACTGAATACTTGATGATATCATGCAATCTACATATTAATCTGCTCGTTTTCACCTCACGATCATGTCTATGGTCTTTAATTTCATTTATTTTAAGCATGGAATAAGAAATCAAAGAGAAACCTCAAGAACCCTAAAATTTGCATGAAGGCTCAGAAATTCCATACACGATTCAAACAAAGCAATTGATTGACGGTAAACACTCTATGCATGATTATGAACATATGACCAAATTATTGTGCAGCAAAAAATGCATGGATCATAGAGTTAGACGAGCTCAGGCCTACCTCTTGCAGCTGGTGATCGTGTTTTGTGTTAGAGGTGTTGCATGTAACGCCCCAGTTTTGTCAGTCTTTATTTAATCGAGTCGTTTTGATTATTTTATTATTATTTTATTTTATTTTCGACTTTTATCTGAAAATATGTTATTTTTCAATGTTGTGATATTTTATCGGGTTTTGGGAACGTTTGCGAGATATTTGAGTGTGGGGGTATTTTGGTCATTTCATGATATTTTTCTTAAGTTAGAAAGAATAGAAAATAGAAAGAGAGAAAAATAGAGAGAAAGAAAAAGAGAAGAAGGAAAAAGGGAAGAAAAGAGGAGAAGAGAAGAAAAGTGGGAAAATCTTGGAAAATCAAGAAAACAACTTCTAGAATCGATTTAATCGGGTAAGGGTGCGAAACTCAGTTATTGTATGCTTGTATATGATTATGTATGTGTGTTTGTGGTTGTTATTGGATTGAATTGGAAAAATTTAGTAAAACCCATATTATGTAAAAATTGATTGGAAATCGATTAAATGTGTTGGAAATCATGTTTTTAGTGTTCATTATTGTTGGTACATGATAGAAACATGTTGTGAGACAGTGTATTGGCAATTTTCTGGTGTGTAGGTGAAAAATTGGATGATTTGGGGTGGAAAACGCAGAACTTTGTTCTGCAGAATTTTTTCTGGTTTTTCCAGGTCATACGCATATGGGGCATGTTCATACCCGTATGGACCTTGGCATTACGCGTAACATGGGCGAGTTTTGGGCCAATACGCGTATGGATCTTCAATTTTCTCGGCCATCTGCCCATTTGCGTATGATACGCGTAACATTTTAGGGCAATACGCGTACGGTGTTGGCACTACGCGTATTGGAATTTTAAACGTGAATTTTGGAAAAAATGAGTCTCTGCCCATACGCGTATGGCTTTGGGCAATACGCGTATGACATGGCGAGGAATTAGGGCAATAAGCGTATGGCTCAGGGCAATACGCGTATGGCCAGGAGAATGGTAAAATGGGACTTTTCAAGATATCGTTTTCGTTTTTCTTTCGTAACTTGGGATCCGTTTATCTGATTTTTACATTCTTGGTATCGTTGGAAAGCTATTGAGTTGTACTTTCTCATTATGATGATTTGAAAATTATTAGCCGATTTAATTATGTCGGAATTTGGAATAGTGTCGGTTTGTCGACTTTTGTCGTTATAATTGTGTGTAATTGATGGGTATTATGCAAGGTGCTGTGGTATGATGTAAATGCATGTGTTTAAATGGTGTTGTGATTATTCGTGGCCGTATGGTAATTAAATGCATTATTTTGGGCATAAGTACAAAGTGTGATTTTGTTGATGTAGAAGGATGCATTTATGTATGCATATTAAATGTCATGAGTCATTGTATGCCAAGCATCATGATATGCATTGTTGTGACGTCCTGAGTGACGGATTGATTCCAGAAGGAATCTGCTATAACATCGTGAGCCTTAAAAATAAGAGGACTGAAAGCGATCTGATTGGATCATGCGCCTTAAAAATAAGAGGACCGAAAGCGATGGTTATAGACGATCGTGTGCCCATGTGGGGTGTGAGCGATTGGATCGTGAGCCTTATACAAAGAGGACCGAAAGCGATCCATAAACGTCGTGAGCCTTATACAAAGAGGACCGAAAGCGACGGGGAACATCGTATGCCTGACGGGGAGTTACACTAAGTAACGAGCGATGGTTCCAATAGTTCCTGAGTGAACTAGTGATGAGAAATATTGGAAGTCGGTACCGCATGGCATGTGCATAGAGTCGTTGTGTCGGTCTCTGTGATTTGCATAAATCATAAATATGATTGACTTTGTGTGAGGATTGTGAATGGATTAATCGTGTGTGGAATTGATGAATTGATATTCTTGGTGATAATTGCATTGTGTACGATTAATATGCATTGGTGTTAGATAAATGAAATATGTATGATGTTGTGTGGTATTTGAATTCTGTTGCATGTTTGTGGTGAGAAATCTATATGTGCATTTCTGTGTTAATATATAATTATATGCAATTATATTATGATTGTTTTTCTCACCCTTCTGCTGTTTTATAATGCTCTATGAGGCATTGCAGATTAGAGTTGCTGGAGGTCTTTTTGTGAAGCTTAGGACTTCATTCTTTTGTCGGTCGACTTTGATATGTGACACCGGGTAGTTAGGGAGGCCGTTTGTGATTATTTGTAGATGTATATATATATATATCTTTTGGCTTGTGTATGTATAACTTGATGTATGACAAACTTTTCATGTGATATATATACATGATATTCAGTTTTAGATTTTCCGCTTTTATTCTAAAATCTGAAATGTGGGTGTAAGGAACTGAGTTCCTCTGTTGTTTGCTACCCCACTATTGCATATCTTTATAAGCAGATGTTGTATGGTTTGTTTCAATATAATGTGATATTCCCCCGTCTATGCCATGATCATTTAAATATACTCTGATGAAATTTTGAATTTTCTTTTATTGCTTTAATTAATTGGGGGTATAGATTGGGGGTGTTACATTAAGTGGTATCAGAGCTAGTCCATGTCAGTTTGTTCCAGTCCGTGTCAGTCCGTGCTAGTCCGTGTCAGTTTATGTCTGTCCTTGTCGGTCTTGGCGTTTGGTTGAGCTGTTTGTTTAACCATAGTTTCTGTTATTGGAAGTGAATAGAATATGGCTGGTAGGAATGATGCTGCTTTGGCTGCTGCTATGCAAGCTATGGCTCGTGCTGTGTAGGGTGCATCTAATGCTGCAGATAATGATGAGTTCAGGAAGAACAAACCGCCTGTCTTCAAAGGAAGATATGATCCTGATGGTGCACAGATTTGGCTGAAAGAGATTGAAAGGATTTTCTGAGTGATGGATTGTGCTGAGGATCAGAAGGTGAGACTGGGTACTCACATGTTATTGGAAGAAGCTGATGATTGGTGGGTTAGTACTCGTCGTGTGTTGGAAGCTGCAGAGGAGGAGATTACTTGGGCTGTGTTTAGCATGGAGTTTTTGAGGAGGTATTTTCCTGAAGATGTAAGAGGAAAGAAGGAAATTGAGTTCTTGGAACTGAAACAAGGTAATATGTCTGTTGTTGATTATACTGCTAAGTTTGTGGAACTTGTACAGTTTTATCCTCATTATGCTGAAGCGACCGCGGAATTCTCTAAGTGTGTAAAGTTTGAGAACGGATTGCATCCTGAGATAAAATAGGCA
This sequence comes from Lathyrus tuberosus, assembly GCA_022829125.1. Lineage (NCBI taxonomy): Eukaryota > Viridiplantae > Streptophyta > Magnoliopsida > Fabales > Fabaceae > Lathyrus > Lathyrus tuberosus. The sequence goes on along the minus strand of JALAZF010000270.1, from coordinate 6,053,310 downwards.
ATTGGTTATCAAAGGATTTAGAGGTTTTCTGATTTGGTGGATTGTTGTAGGATTTATGAGGAGGATAGTAAGGCTCGTTCTACTCATTACAAGAGTGTGAGCGAGAGGAAAGGGAAGCAACAGTTCCGTGGTGGTCCGTATGTGACACCAGCTGATAAAGGTAAACAAAGGGGTACTTCTGATCGAAGGTCAGGTGGAGGAGGAATGTCTGGTCCTTTGAGATGTTATAGATGTGGTGATGTGGGACATCGTCAGTCCGAATGTAAGAAAGATTTGAGGAAGTGTTCTAATTGTGGAGGTGTAGGGCATGTTGCATCTGAGTGTGCCAGGAAGAATGTGGTTAAGTGTTTCAACTGTGGCGAACCTGGTCATATTAGTACAAAGTGTCAGAAACCAAAGTAGGCTCAATCTGGTGGGAAGGTATTTGCTTTAGCGGGAACTCAGACTTCAAGTGCATACCGTCTGATCAGAGGTACTTGTTTTATTAATAGTACTCCTTTAGTTGCTATATTGATACTGGAGCGAATCATTCGTTTATTTTGTCTAAGTGCGCGAAGCGTTTGAATCTTGTATTGTCTTTGATGGGTGGTGAGATGGTTATTGATACTCCAGCAATGGGGTCAGTAACTACTTCTTTGGTTTGTCTAAGTTGTCCTTTGACCATTTATGGCAAAGACTTTGAGATGGATTTGGTGTGTTTACCATTGGAGGGTTTAGATGTGGTTCTGGGAATGAATTGGTTGCAATTCAATCGGGTTCATATTGATTGTTATCATAAGCTGGTAAGATTTCCTTCTCTTGAGGAAGACGAAGACTCGAGTTTCTTATCTACCAAAGAGTTGAAGAGACTTTTGGCGGATGAAGCTCAGTTGTTTGGTTTGTTTGCATCTTTGACTGTGGAGAGTCAAGTTTCACTTGATGTGTTTCCTGTTGTGTGTGAATTTCCAGAAGTGTTTCCTGAGGATATTTCAGACTTGCCGCCAGAGAGAGAGGTGGAGTTTTCTATAGATCTAGTTCTGGGTACTAGACCTGTTTCTATGGCACCCTATCGTATGTCGGCATCTGAGTTGGTTGAGTTGAAGAAGCAATTGAATGAGTTGTTGGAGAAGAGGTTCGTAAGGCCAAGCATTTTTCCATGGGGTGCTCCAGTTTTATTGGTGAAAAAGAAAGATGGAAGTATGCGGTTGTGCATTGATTATGGCCAGTTGAATAAGGTGAAGATTAAGAATAAGTATCCTCTTCCAAGAATTGATGATCTGATGGATCAGTTGGTTGGTGCTTGTGTGTTCAGTAAGATTGACTTGAGATCAGGGTATCATCAGATTAGGGTGAAGGAGGAAGATATTCAGAAGATGGCTTTTAGGACACGTTACAGTCATTATGAATATTCTGTGATGCCGTTCGGGGTTTCTAATGCGCCAGGTGTGTTTATGGAGTACATGAATCGTATTTTTCACGAGCATCTGGATCGATTTGTTATTGTGTTTATTGATGACATTTTGATTTATTCTAAGTCTCGGGAAGAGCACGCAGAGCATTTGCGTATTGTTTTGCAGGTTTTGAAAGAAAGGAAGCTTTTTGCCAAATTGTCCAAGTGTGAGTTCTGGTTGTCAGAAGTGAGCTTTCTTGGGCACGTGATTTCAGGTAATGGTATTTCTGTGGATCCATCTAAAGTAGAAGCAGTTCTACAATGGGAGGCTCCGAGATCTGTTACTGAAATTCGAAGCTTTCTGGGTTTGGCTGGTTATTATCGAAGGTTTAGTGAAGGTTTTTCTAAGCTAGCACTTTCTTTGACCCAGTTGACTTGTAAAGGGCAAGCGTTCATTTGGGATATTCGGTGTGAGGAAAGTTTTAATGAGCTGAAGAGAAGATTGACGACAGCTCCGATTTTGATTTTGCCGAATCCTACTGAACCATTTGTGGTGTATTGTGATGCTTCTTTGATTGGTCTAGGTGGTGTTCTGATGCAAGAAGGTAAGGTAGTGGCTTATGCTTCAAGGCAATTGAGAGTGCATGAGAAGAATTATCCTACTCATGATCTTGAATTAGCGGCTGTGGTTTTTGTGTTGAAGATCTGGAGGCATTATCTCTACGGTGCAAGGTTTGAAGTCTTTAGTGATCATAAAAGTTTGAAATATTTGTTTGATCAGAAAGAGTTAAATATGAGGCAACGTAGATGGTTGGAATTTTTGAAGGACTACGACTTTGGCTTGAATTACCATCCTAGTAAAGCTAATGTGGTAGCCGATGCGTTGAGCCGAAAATCGTTACATATGTCCGCTTTGATGGTTAAGGAGTGGGAACTTTTGGAATCGTTTGGAGATTTGAGTTTGGTTTGTGAAGTGACGTCGGATAGCGTAAGGCTTGGTATGCTAACGATTACTAATGATTTTCTGATGACTGTTAGTGAGAAACAAAAGCTGGATGTGTAATTCGTGGATTTGATGTTGTTGGGAGAAAAAGAGGTGAATAGTGATTTTAAAGTGGATATTAATGGCGTTTTGAGATTCCGAGGTAGAATTTGTATTCCGGATGATGCGGAGTTGAAAAAGATGATTTTGGAAGAAGGACACCGGAGTAATTTGAGTATACATCTGGGAGCGAATAAGATGTATCAAGATTTGAAGAAGATTTTCTGGTGGTCTGGTTTGAAAAGAGATGTGGCTCAGTTCGTTTATGCATGTTTGACTTGTCAGAAATCGAAGGTGGAACATCTGAGGCCTAGTGGTTTGTTGCAACCATTTGATATTCCTGAGTGGAAGTGGGATAGCATTTCCATGGATTTTGTAACAGGGTTGCCGAATACACAGCGAGGGCATAATGCTATTTGGGTGGTTGTGGATAGGCTGACTAAATCGGCTCATTTTATTTTGATTGACATCAGTTTTTCTTTGGAGAGGTTGGCGGAGATCTACATCAGTGTGATTGTGAAATTGCATGGGGTTCCATTGAGTATTGTTTCGGATCGAGATCCTAGATTTACCTCGAGATTTTGGGAAAGTTTGCAGAAGGCTTTGGGTTCTAAATTGAGATTGAGTTCGGCTTATCATCCACAGACGGACGGTTAGACGGAGAGGACGATTCAGTCTTTGGAGGATTTGTTGAGAGCTTGTGTTCTTGAACAAGGTGGTGCGTGGGATAGTTATCTTGCATTGATTGAATTCACGTATAATAACAGTTTCTATTCTAGTATTGGAATGGCACCGTTTGAAGCATTATATGGACGAAGGTGTCGAACACCATTGTGTTGGCATGAATCTGGTGAGAGCTCGGTGGTTGGACCAGAGTTGGTGCAACAGACGACGGAAAAAGTGAAGCTTATTCAAGAGAAAATGAAGGCTTCTCAGAGTAGGCAAAAGAGTTATCATGATCGGAGACGGAAATATCTTGAGTTCCAAGAGGGCGATCATGTGTTTCTAAGGGTTACACCGGTAATGGGTGTGGGTCGTGCATTGAAATCGAAGACACTTACTTCTCGGTTTATTGGTCCTTACCAGATATCCGCGAGAGTGGGTGCTGTGGCGTATAGGCTGGCGTTGCCGCCGAATCTGTCGAATTTGCATGATGTGTTTCATGTTTCACAGCTTCGAAAGTATGTTCCGGATCCGTCACATGTGATTCCGATGGATGAGGTTGAGGTAAGGGAGAACCTTACGGTCGAGGCATTACCAGTTAGGGTTTTGGATCGCGAGGTGAAACAGTTGAGAGACAAGGATATTGCACATGTGAAAGTGCCGTGGGGAGGCGCTGTTGAGGGAAATTTGACTTGGGAGTTGGAGAGTCGGATGCGGGAGTCATATCCAGAGTTGTTCGTGTCAGGTATATTTTCGAGGACGAAAATTTCTAAGTGGGGGAGAGTTGTAACGCCCCAGTTTTGTCAGTTTTTATTTAATCGAGTCGTTTTGATTATTTTATTATTATTTTATTTTATTTTCAACTTTTATCTGAAAAAATGTTATTTTTCAATGTTGTGATATTTTATCGGGTTTTGGGAACGTTTGCGAGATATTTGAGTGTGGGGGTATTTTGGTCATTTCATGATATTTTTCTTAAGTTAGAAAGAATAGAAAATAGAAAGAGAGAAAAATAGAGAGAAAGAAAAAGAGAAGAAGGAAAAAGGGACGAAAAGAGGAGAAGAGAAGAAAAGTGGGAAAATCTTGGAAAATCAAGAAAATAACTTCTAGAATCGATTTAATCGGGTAAGGGTGAGAAACTCAGTTATTGTATGCTTGTATATGATTATGTATATGTGTTTGTGGTTGTTATTGGATTGAATTGGAAAAAATTTAGTAAAACCCATATTATGTAAAAATTGATTGGAAATCGATTAAATGTGTTGGAAATCATGTTTTTAGTGTTCATTATTGTTGGTACATGATAGAAACATGTTGTGAGACTATGTATTGGCAATTTTCTGGTGTGTAGGTGAAAAATTGGATGATTTGGGGTGGAAAATGCAGAACTTTGTTCTGCAGAATTTTTTCTGGTTTTTCCAAGTCATACGCGTATGGGGCATGTTCATACGCGTATGGACCTTGGCATTACGCGTAACATGGGCGAGTTTTGGGCCAATACGCGTATGGATCTTCAATTTTCTCGGCCATCTGCCCATTTGCGTATGATACGCGTAACATTTTAGGGCAATATGCGTACGGTGTTAGCACTACGCGTATTGGAATTTTAAACGTGAATTTTGGGAAAAATGAGTCTCTGCCCATACGCGTATGGCTTTGGGCAATACGCGTATGGCATGGCGAGGAATCAGGGCAATACGCGTATGGCCAGGAGAATGGTAAAATGGGACTTTTCAAAATATCGTTTTCGTTTTTCTTTCGTAACTTGGGATCCGTTTATCCGATTTTTACATTCTTGGTATCGTTGGAAAGCTATTGAGTTGTACTTTCTCATTATGATGATTTGGAAATTGTTAGCCGATTTAATTATGTCGGAATTTGGAATAGTGTCAGTTTGTCGACTTTTGTCGTTATAATTGTGTGTAATTGATGGGTATTATGCAAGGTGTTGTGGTATGATGTAAATGCATGTGTTTAAATGGTGTTGTGATGATTCGTGGCTGTATGGTAATTAAATGCATTGTTTTGGGCATAAGTGCAAAGTGTGACTTTGTTGATGTAGAAGGATGCATTTATGTATGCATATTAAATGTCATGAGTCATTGTATGCCAAGCATCATGATATGCATTGTTGTGACGTCCTGAGTGACGGATTGATTCCAGAGGGAATCTGCTATAACATCGTGAGCCTTAAAAATAAGAGGACTGAATCGATCTAATTGGATCGTGCGCCTTAAATATAAGAGGACCGAAAGCGATGGTTATAGACGATCGTGTACCCATGTGGGGTGTGAGCGATCGGATCATGAGCCTTATACAAAGAGGATCGAAAACAATCCATAAACATCGTGAGCCTTATACAAAGAGGACCGAAAGCGACGGGGAACATCGTATGCCCGACGGGGAGTTACACTAAGTAACGAGCGATGGTTCCAATAGTTCCTGAGTGAACTAGTGATGAGAAATATTGGAAGTCGGTACCACGTGGCATGTGCATAGAGTCGTTGTGTCGGTCTCTGTGATTTGCATAAATCATAAATATGATTGACTTTGTGTGAGGATTGTGAATGGATTAATCGTGTGTGGAATTGATGAATTGATATTCTTGGTGATAATTGCATTGTGTACGATTAATATGCATTGGTGTAGATAAATGAAATATGTATGATGTTGTGTGGTATTTGAATTCTGTTGCATGTTTGTGGTGAGAAATCTATATGTGCATTTCTGTGTTAATATATAATTATATGCAATTATATTATGATTGTTTTTCTCACCCTTCTGCTGTTTTATAATGCTCTATGAGGCATTGCAGATTAGAGTTGCTGGAGGTCTTTTTGTGAAGCTTAGGACTTCATTCTTTTGTCGGTCGGCTCTGATATGTGACACCGGGTAGTTAGGGAGGCCGTTTGTGATTATTTGTAGATGTATATATATATATATATATATATATATATATATATATATATATATCTTTTGGCTTGTGTATGTATAACTTGATGTATGACAAACTTTTCATGTGATATATATACATGATATTCAGTTTTAGATTTTCCGCTTTTATTCAAAAATCTGAAATGTGGGTGTAAGGAACTGAGTTCCTCTGTTGTTTGCTACCCCACTGTTGCATATCTTTATGAGCAGGTGTTGTATGGTTTGTTTCAATATAATGTGATATTCCCCCGTCTATGCCATGATCATTTAAATATACTCTGATGAAATTTTGAATTTTCTTTTATTGCTTTAATTAATTGGGGGTATAGATTGGGGGTGTTACATTGCAAGCTGGTTCCAATGATTTTCACTGCTTCCTTAGGTGCCAAGTGATGTGTCTGAATGCTTGGAGTGGTTTGAAACAAGCTGGAACTAAAGATGGTACCCCAACTGCAAGTCTGCTAAAAGCTTGAGCAGTTGGATGGTGATTTTGAGAAATTAGTGTTTCAGATGTTGTTTAAGTGTTTGGATCACTTCTATATGATGTTTATGAGGTGTGTGTGTGTATGATTGGTTTGGTTGGAATTGCTCTCAAACTCAAAACCCGAAAGTGACTTGCTTTGGAAGGCAATTTTGGAGTGAAGGAAGAGATTTTGAGGAAAGCATCTGTTTGATGGCTTTGGTGTACTCAAACTGAGCACAAATGAGCTCTATTTATAGTAGAGCAAGTTTGTTTTGCAAGCAATAGTGAATGGCAACTGCTGCAGAAGTTTGGCAAATGTTGATCAATAGGAATCCAAGTCTCCTCTAGCCATTGACTAGAGGTTAGAGCACAGGCTGCTGGTTCCCTAGTTCTTAGATAAGTCTTGACTGAATTCAGTTGAAAAGGGCTCAGTCCTTGCCACCTTGGTGCATCCATTAAATGCTCCAAACCAAAATTGGAGTTTGTCCCTCTTTTAGGCATTTCTAGGTTTGGCATGCTACTTTTGGTTCCAAGGACTTGGGCGGCTGATGGATCAGTGTTTGTCCCTCCTTGGTCTCCCCCTGAGGTGCTCAAATGGATAAACTTGTTTGTCATTTGCAATATTTTCTCAAATCAAGCAAAATGCACAAATCTGCCTTGCCATGACAGTTTGTAGCAAGGCACATTGTCATTGTCATATCTCATGGCTTAAGTGGATTTTCATGGAGTTCTTGGCCATTTTGGAAAGCTCTTATATAACACAGCACATGTGTGATCATAGTATGTCTTGATATTTTTTGGATCCAAGTGAAAAACCCCCTACTTTTAGAAAAAAAACAAGACAAATTCTGACTTAGTGAAAATTTCACTAAGTGTTGGAAAAAGTGGCATTTCATGTTTTCAGCCATTTTGATCCAACCATAACTCAAAATCTATGATGAATTGTGAAGATGGCTGGTTTTCATCCTGAGTGAATCACACACTCAAAGATAACACAGAGTCGCCACCGAACTTTATTTACTCCCAAAGGACAGGGAAAATATCGATAAAACCCAAGGGGAAGAGAAACGGGAACGGGGGGTTGGTTATACGAAAGGAAGGTACTAGCACCTTACGCATCCGTCGTACTCAACGGGAACCATTTCACTTGCTTCTAGGCTTGGATGGGTTATCTATCTAAAGGCTTCTAGCTAAAAGAAGAGGAGAGAGAAGAGAAGGGGAAAAAGAAAGGAAAGAAAGAAAGTGCTCGCGGAGGATTGTGGCCCTCGTGCCTACGTACCCTCATAGTGCAATGAAGAAATCAGAGCGTCATAGTTCATGGAACCACGGGACAAAGAAGAAGGAAGAAAGGGAGAAGGAAAAAAGGGTGGAAGTGTGCTCGCCAAGATCATCGCGATCTCGTGCCTACGTATCATACATTCAAAAGAATGCAGAATCAGAGCTTCCGTAGTTCGGGGAACCGAACGGAAAACAAAACAAGAAAGAAACAGGAAAACAAAAGACGTGGTGTCAAAACCAAGAGCAGGAGTGAAAGAAAAACTCTACTGGGGAGGACCACACAGTAAGAGCGATTGCACAAGAAACTAGAAAAAGAACAGTGTTAAAACCAAGAATGAAAGAAAACTCCGCTGGGGATAACAAAGAAGATTGGTGTCGAAACAAAGAAAGTAAGAGCAATAGGAATAGAAAATACCCCATTGGGGAAGAAAAGATTAAATAACTGATGGGGATCCAAATAACGGGATGGTGTCAAAACCAAGAGCAATCATGCTCGGTATACTAACTGGCTGGCAGTGGTTAACCGAAGAAAGAGAGTAAGACCCTGGCGGGGAAAAGAAACTGGTGTCAATAGACGGACTGTGATAAACCAAGAGAGAGAGTGCTGAACCAAGAGAAGGTGTTGGACTCTAAGGGGTGTCGGTCTATTAACTGATAAACAGTGGTTAACCAAGGAAAGCAAAGATTGCCACTCTGTGGGGATAGAAAAGCATTGGTTTTAACAGAGAAAACTATGATTAACCAGAAGAGCGGGTGTAGGACCTATTGAAGGTCGTAACCTGAAAGGGGTGTTGGTATTGACTGAACAAACAGTACTTGACCAACAAAGAAGGGTATTGAACCAAAAGAGGCTACTAGCCCAAGGGTGCAAGTGTTCGAACCAATAAAGGTTGCCAATTGCCGGGGAATCGGTGATTAACAGAACACTGTGATTAACCAAGAAAAATGAGTGAGTAACCAAGAGGAGGTGATTAACTCAAAAAGGGGTTCAGTATTTTAACAGACGGACTGTGGTTAACTGAAGAAAAGGGTGATTAACTGAGAGAAGGTGATTAACCCAAGGAAACTCAGTGTGTTAACAGACGGACTGTGATTAACTGAAAGAAGGAGCGCAAACATTGGTATTTTAACTGACAGGCAGTGATTAATCAAGCGAAGGGAGAAGAACCAAAAGAAGGTTGCGAACTCTGCAGGGGATTCGGTTGTAACAAGAGTACTGTGTTTAACCGAAGAAAGAGAGGAGAGACTCTCCATGGGAATCAAAAGAACAATGATTGACCGCAAGAAAATAACAGGGTATTGAAACAAAGAAAGCTTGCTAACCCAATGAACCAAGGATCTTAACCAAGAAGAATGGTGATAGATCAAGAGAGAGATTGAAAGAGATAGGAGTGATCAAGGATCCAAAGAGATTGCAAAGGGACAAGAATGATCAAGGATCGACTCGACTGGGGAAGAAAGCACACTACCGCCTGGAGATAGAGATGACTAAGCCAAGCACATGGTCATTCGTCCCCTACCTGAAGTAGTCAGAATGAGAGTAGGAATTCTCCCTTATCATTCCTTCTCTAACACACACACATGGTGTAATGCAGAAATTGAACCGGACGGCTCAACAGCTCCAAGTTGTACAGTGCTCCCGCATGAAAAAACGGACAGCGTAACATCTCCAACTTGTACAATGCTCCAATGTAGGGCGCAGCGCAAAACTCCAACTCCACGGGGGGAAAAGAGAGAAAAAGCTCTAAAGAGATCCTAAAGAGTTGTAAGGGGAAGATCAACCAATCGAAACATGGTTTCGATCAATTAATCAAAGGGAAAAGTCATGCTAACAATTTTCCAAAGAGGATGAAAAATCATTAAAGCAAAAGGTGTGAATTATTGATTAAGCAAGATTAAGCTTATCCACGAGGAATAAACTTAATGCAAAACTAAAATGGAAGGCGCAAAACAGTGCCACATGATCATCAAAATGCAACACAAAATCATGTATCATGTGAATAAAGGTAGTGCAAGAATGATTATGTTCATACAATGCTAAGAATATGAAACAAATGAATAATAAAAAATGTGCATCGAAAGTTCATGAATATGCCTTAACCAGAAGTGAAATGACACCTAAGACATCCATAAAATCAAGCATGATAATTAATGGAAGTTAAAAGGAAGAAAGCATAGAAAACACATTTGAAAATGCAAGAAAATGGCCATTCTGTACAGTGGTAACCGGTTACAGCATATCTGCTAACCGGTTACATGCTTGAAAACTTGGGTTTTTAGTGAAAATTGCACTGTGTAACCGGTTACAGCATATCTGCTAATCGGTTACATGCTTGAAAACTTGCATTTTTAGTGAAAATTGCACTGTGTAACCGGTTATAGCATATCTGCTAACTGGTTACCACTGTAACAGAGGCAAAAATAGCTTTTCAAAAGTGATTTTCAACACTTAATCACTTATGCCAACCACCACATGCTAGGGCACGAATTTGTGCACGAAAATTGAGCTTGAGAACAGTAAATAAGCAGTGATAGAACCAATTAACACATCAAGATCATGGATCAAAAAAAGCCAAATCAATTCACGCGCAAAATTATCGACTACATCGCGAATGATGCGAAAATGCTCGAAACAGTAAAATTAGTGAGATCCACCAACCTACAAGGCGGAGATGTGCCTTGGTAATTATTGCAAAGTGTTCTTGATGCAGAAAATTAAAGAAAACCAGATGAATCTTCAATTTGGTGACAAAACGTGTCTAAATCGAGCAAAATACGATAAAGCTCCAAAATGCGAATTCGAACCGTTGAATGTCGAAGCAAATACTTGAGATTATTCCACAAGCTACCAACTCCAGAAATCCAAGTATAATAGCAAAGAGGATGAAGGTTGAGCTCAAGAAATAATCACTTTCAATGTGAAAAGTGATTATCCTTCAAGAATTAAGAGCTTTTAGTGAGGTTTTGGGAGAGAATTGAGATGAAGATGAAGAAGTAATAGAGAAATTCAGAGAGAATGTTAGAGAATTGAGAGTGAAATTGTGAAGGATTTGTGTGAGAAATGTGGGAAATGATGGAGAGAATGGTAGAGGAATTGAAAAGTGAGTGAATGTGAGTTTATATAGACTTTTGGTTTGGAGTGTGATAACACTAAAATTCACTATATGTTTGACTCTGATTGCACATGTTTTTAGTTGTTTATTTGTTATTTTCCCATGTTATGATGGTATTTTGTCTTACTTTCAGATACATTGCCTGATTTGAGCCTGCAGTGAAGAAACGACGCAAAACGGGGCAAAAACGAAGATTTCTTGCACAAATTGTACACTAGCCGTTTCACTCAGCGAACGCCATAGAGGATACCGTTTGAGTAGTGGGTTCCACCCACGTTCCAACGGCTACAGGACACGTCTTCCCCATTTTACACACTCGGCGGACGCGGAGAGGGTCTCGGCGGACGCTGACTGTTGTAATGGGAGAGTGGTCAAGGGCGTTAGGAGTATTCACCCACGATTGGAGATTTTACCTCAACCATTTTCTATAACGTTATGCGCCCGTTACAACATCACTAGCTCTATAAATAGGCTTTGCATTTTCACTTTTGGATCATCCAATTCTAGTTTCCAACCTTAGGCATAAAGTTCACTTTGTAAAGCAATAATCCGTCACATCGGGGGGTTATTTCACTATTGTTGTTAGTTAGATTGGAGCACTGTAGTTAGGAGTTTTACATTCAAAGGTATTTACGTTCAAGTCAGATTTACATTTCCCGCAATTTACTTTCTAGCTCTGTACCAGATCCAGTCTCCGATTTGGAGCAGGTTTTTATATAATTTGCAATTTATTATTATTCGCATTGCCTTTACATTCATTTACATTATTGCACTGCCTTATATTCGTTTATTTTCTGTCTCTGCCATTACTTTATTACAGCTTGAGTTAGATTTGCACGATTAACGTGTGCTGATTATTTATTTGTTTGTGTGATCCGTTTGTCTTTCGAAACTGAACTTAAGCGTGACACTTGTGTTCACTCCTTTGAAATACACTCTCACACTTCACACATTTTCATTCTAAAAATGTCTTATTTCGTAAACCAATTTACCGTTATGTTTTCAATTACCATGTTCAGCTAAATCTCTTGTGCTGGGATGTGAGGATCGTCGTTCCGATGGTACTCCACATGTTATCTTTTTAGAAATACTTTAGGGGCTGTTTTTGGTTTTAATTAAACTCTTCTGAACCTTAATTGATCGGTCATTACGTAAAGGAGACTGTGTTTTTGTTTGCGTAATGACTGTGACTAGATCGGGTAAGATCGGAAGCCGTCCGGCATTTTAGAAAATAGTTTGTTAGTTTTTAATTGATAAATACAGCGAAAGCACTTTATTAATTAATTAGGAAAGTTCTATATTATTAGAAAGAGATTTTAAACTATTTTCGGACGCGTTTATAGATTTAGGATCCGGATGGCCGAGCATATGCCGGAAACCCTTTGGTATTAAATATTTCCAATCGAAAACACTTTTTAACTAAGTCTTAGAGGTAGTTATATAAAAAAGGACTTTATCACTTTAACGCAAGGAGCGACCGGTGCAGCGTGAGCGGCCGGTATAGATTAAAGGTTAGGTCTGTTTCCGATGACACTAACACGACGAATCCTTTTTAATTAACTATTTTTCAAAGAAGAAAACATTGCCCCGTAGTATTACTACTTAGATAATAGGAGTACAGTTTGATTGATGTGAATTACGTTCCAGTATAGTCTTTATCTGATTTATTTCTATTTTCATTCAGTGGAAAACTATTACTCTGATTTTTCTTTAGCCTTAGATAAACACCGTAACAATAGTAATCGATAGATTGACATTGGTCTCTGTGGGATCGATAAATCTTTTATATTACTCTGACGTAATCCGTATACTTACAGATAGCACGCATCAAGTTTTTGGCGCCGTTGTCGGGGACCAATTATGTCAAAATTTCGTACCCTGTTGTTACACTATCTAGACTAAGGAATCCCTTAGCCGGTCAATGCGAAGAACCCGCAGTACCGGAAACTTAGTTGATCCAATAGAAGAACCCGAACGATACGCCCGAGCTCGTCTTTTACTTCGAAGACTCAAAAGAGCAATGGCAGAAGATCAAAACGCTAAACCTCTTAAGGATTTCGCCCTACCCTCTAACGAAGAACCTCATTCTAGTATAGTTAACCCAGCTATACCAGCCCATAACTTCGAATTAAAACCATCTCTGTTACAATTAGTGCAACATAACCAGTTCGCAGGTCTTCCTACGAAAAACCCGAACCAACATCTTAAATTCTTTATTCTACTAGCCGACACCTTAAAAGCGAACAGAGCTCCTCCTGAGGCAATACGTCTAAGACTATTCCCTTTTTCCCTCAGAGATAGAGCCCGATTGTGGTTAGATTCCCTTCCAGCCAACTCTATAACCACTTGGAATGACCTAAAGAAAGTATTCCTGGCTAGATACTTTCCACCGAGTAAAATCGCTGTCTTACGAAACCAAATAACTCGATTTACCCAAAGCAAGGGAGAATCACTTTTCGACGCTTGGGAGAGATACAAGGAACTATTAAGATCATGTCCACGTCATGGCTTAGAACAATGGCTCATAATCCATACCTTCTATAATGGACTCATGTACAACACAAAGATGACCATAGACGCTGCCGCTGGTGGCGCTCTAATGAACAAACCCTACCCCGAGGCTTGTGCCCTCATTGAGGATATGGCACAAAACCATTACCAATGGGGGACCGAACGAGCACATGTAGAGAAGAAGAGACCAAAGGAGGCGTGTATGAAGTTAGTTGTTTTGACCATATGAACGCAAAGATGGACGCTATAGCCCAAAAAGTAGAAAACCTGACTATCAACCCCACAACAACCGTAGCAGCAATACAACCCGGATGCGAGATCTGTGGAACCCCAGGACATACCATAGCTGAATGCAATCTTTTAGCTGACAGTCCCACAGATTAGGTCAATTACGCCCAAGGAAACCCTTATTCAAACACATACAACCCTGGATGGAGTAATCACCTAAACTTTTCCTATAAGAATAATAACCCTGCTCAAAATTCAACACCTCAAAAACCACCCGGTTTCCAAACTCAAAGACCCAACCAACCTGCATCATATGCCCCTCAGAAGTCAAATTTTGAGAAAAAGATGGATGAATTCATCTCAGCTCAATTACAGCAGAACAAGGATTTCATGAACCAAAACATTCATATGAATGGATTAATTAATCAGTTGGGTACTAAACTCGATTCTGTAATTACCCATAACAAAATGCTTGAAACCCAAATCTCTCAAGTAGCACAACAACAATCCACTCATGCTACACCAGGAGGACAATTCCCTGGACAACCTCAACCTAACCCTAAAGGGCATGCGAATGCTATCACTCTAAGGAGTGGGACCTCTTACGATGGACCTACAAACCCTAGGTTGAATAATCCAAAACCTCTTAGGAAAGAGGTTGTGGCCACACCTGAGAAAAAAGTCGAGAAATCGGTGGAATCTGAGAAATCTAAGGATACGGAAGTTAAGGAGAAGGAAAGAGAAAGGAATGAAAAAGTTTATATACCACCTCCTCCTTACAAACCTCCGATTCCATACCCACAAAGACTTAAACAAACAAAATTAGGTAACCGATATAAGAAATTCATAAAAGCGATTGAGAAACTCCATGTAGAGATCCCATTCACCGAAGCCATTACCCAAATACCATCTTATGCCAAATTCCTTAAAGACATTCTAACCAACAAATGAAGATTAGATGATCATAAACCTTTAGAATGCAATTCAATTGCTGAGAATAAGCTTGCTAAGAAAGAGAAAGACCCAGGAAGTTTTTCTATACCTTGTGTTTTGGGAAACCAAGTTATCAATAAAGCACTTCTGGACTTAGGAGCAAGTGTAAGCTTAATGCCTTTAGCCGTTTGTAAGAGGTTAAACCTGGGAGAAATGCAACTAACTAGGATGTCTCTCCAATTAGCCGATAGATCAGTTAAATATCCAATTGGCATTTTGGAAGACGTCCCAGTTAGGCTTGGTCAACTCTATATTCCAACGGATTTCGTCGTAATGGACATTAAAGAAGACGATGATATCCCAATCCTTTTAGGTAGACCCTTCTTATCTACAGCTGGAGCCATAATAGATGTCAAGAAAGGAAGAATGACATTTGAGGTAGGTAATGAAAAAGTAGAATTTATACTATCCCAATTATTAAATGCACCAGCCATAGATGACTCATGTTATGCCATCGATATCATTGATGAATGCATAAGAGAGTTGGATAAAGAAGATCCAGTAGAAACCATCAAATTACCTTCGATCCCCATACTGGAGGACGACGGATTTGAACGCTTTTCTAAACCTTACATAGATAACAGTCTTTACGAATGCTTGGCACTCACCCCAGATCATATGCCATGTCCGAAAAAACCATCAATAGAGCTTAAGGAGCTACCTAAGAATTTAAGATACGAGTTCTTAGACAAAGAATTAAACCGCCCAGTCATAGTCAGTGCCACGTTAGATGGTCCTGAAACTAATCAACTCTTAGATGTTTTAAGAAAATATCCCACAACACTAGGTTATAATATCTCCGATCTCAAAGGAATAAGTCCTTCCATGTGTATGCACCGAATTATGCTGGAGGAAGACTCAAAACCCTCTAGAGAACATCAACGAAGGATAAATCCTATAATGAGTGACGTAGTGAAAAGGAAAGTGTTAAAGTTGTTAGAGGCTGGAATAATATACCAAATATCCGATAGTAAATGGGTAAGCCCCGTACATATGGTACCTAAGAAGGGGGGGGTGTCACCGCTGTACAAAATAAAAAAGGAGAACAAATAGCCAAACGTATAGAAAGTGGTTGGCGGATGTGTATCGATTACAGGAAGCTCAATAAGGTAACTAGGAAAGATCACTTCCCACTTCCATTCATAGACCAAATGCTCGAACGTTTAGCTAGACATTCTTACTTTTTCTATTTAGATGGATACTCAGGATTCTTCCAAATACCCATTCACCCTGATGATCAGGAGAAAACAACCTTTACATGCCCCTATGGAACATTTTCTTACAGACGAATGCCATTTGGACTATGCAATGCCCCAACTACTTTCCAACGCTGTATGATGTCAATCTTCGCAGATTTCCTTGATGAGATCATGGAGGTATTTATGGACAATTTCTCGGTATGTGGATCCAGTTTTAAAAACTGTTTAACAAACCTCGAGAAAATCCTGGAAAGATGCGAAGAAGTCAACCTTGTTCTAATATGGGAAAAGTGCCATTTTATGGTAACTGAAGGAATAGTACTAGGACACATAGTGTCCGAAAGAGGCATTGAGGTTGATAAAGCCAAAATAGAAGTAATAGAAAACCTCCAACCACCCAAAACCATTAGAGAAATCCAAAGCTTCCTTGGACATGCCGGTTTCTACCGACGCTTCATTAAAGACTTCTCCAAAATAACTAAACCATTAACCAACTTACTTATGAAAGACGCCGAATTTAAATTCGATAATAAATGTCTTGAATCCTTTAAATACCTAAAACAAGCACTAATTTCTGCACCTATCATTCAACCTCCTGATTGGAATAAACCTTTTGAAATTATGTGCGATGCTAGTGATTACGCTGTTGGTGCTGTTTTAGGACAAAAGAAGGATAAGAAACTCCATGTGATTTACTACGCCAGTAGGACTTTAGATGCGGCTCAGCTTAATTATGCCACAACCGAGAAGGAACTCTTGGCAGTAGTCTTTGCAATCGACAAGTTCTGATCCTATTTAGTAGGAGCAAAAATTATAGTCTACACTGATCATGCTGCGATCAGGTACCTATTAAGCAAAAAGGACGCTAAGCCTAGATTACTACGCTGGATCCTTTTACTCCAAGAATTTGATTTGGAAATCCGAGATAAGAAAGGCACCGAAAACGTGGTTGCTGACCACCTTTCAAGGCTTGAATATCTAAATCCAGATCATGTCCCTATCAATGATGATTTCATTTATGATAGATTAATAGGAGCAGTTAGAACCTTCCATAATGATAATCCTGACCCCTATTTAGAATTAGATATTGAAAAAGCTTTCACAGTGACAACCGTACCTTGGTACGCGGAGTTTGTTAACTATCTAGCAGTTAATATCATACCCCCTGATCTAAATTACCAACAGAAGAAGAAGTTCTTTCATGACGTGAAACACTTCTATTGGGATGAACCCCTTCTATTCAAGAGAGGCGCAGACGGCATTTTTCGTCGCTGTGTCCCTGAAGAAGAAGTAGAAAATATAATTAAGCATTGTCACTCTTCACCATATGGTGGACATTTAGGCTCGTCCAAAACATGCGATAAGATACTTTAAGCAGGCCTTTTCTGGCCAACTTTATGGCGCGATGTTCATGCCTACATTGTAAGATGTGACAGATGCCAACGCACTGGGAACGTCTCAAGAAGAGATGAAATGCCTCTAAGGAATATTCAGGAGGTAGAACTCTTCGATGTTTGGGGTATAGATTTTATGGGACCTTTTCCATCTTCGATAGGAAATAAGTATATCTTAGTATCTATTGACTACGTATCCAAATGGATTGAAGCTGTAGCTTCACCCACCAATGATATTCGTGTAGTCATTAAACTGTTTAAAAACTATATATTCTCTAGGTTTGGAGTACCTCGATTAGTTATAAGTGATGGAGGATCGCACTTCATATCTAGGATATTCGAAAACCTTTTAAAGAAATACGGAGTTAAACACCGAGTAGCCACACCATACCATCCGCAGACCAGTGGACAAGTAGAAGTATCAAATAGGGAAATAAAACAAATCTTAGAGAAAACCGTATCGATATCTAGAAAAGATTGGTCCTTAAGACTGCAGGAACCCTTGTGGGCTTATAAAACCGCTTTTAAAACCCCTATAGGAACAACCCCATATCAAATAGTCTACGGAAAATCTTGCCATTTACCCTTCGAGCTTGAACATAACGCCTACTGGGCCATAAAAGCTCTTAATATGGATTATTTGACGGCCGGAGATAAACGCATTTTAGATATCCACAAATTAGAAGAGTTGCGCCAAAATGCTTATGAAAATGCCATAATATATAAAGAGAGAACCAAAGCATGAGACGACAAAAGGATTTCCAAAAAGGAATTCAACATAGGCGATCCTGTACTTCTTTTCAATTCCAGGTTACGATTGTTTCCCAGTAAGTTACGCTGGAGATAGACTGGCCCGTATGAGGTCACCAAAGTCCTGAAATCTGGAGCACTTGAAATTACAGATCATTCATGTAGTCCCTTTTTAGTGAATGGACAAAGATTGAAACACTACTATGGAGGTGACATCCCCACCTACTACTCTGGTCAGACTCTGATAGACCCACCTATAACAACATCCACTACGTAAGTTTTACATTCGTCAAGCTAATGACGTTAAACAAGCGCTGCGTGGGAGGCAACCCACAACTTTCTTTTCATTATCTTTCTTATTTATGCATACTATTTACTTGATTTCAGAAAAAGAAAAAGATTTACTATTTATATTATTTGACCAACTGGACTGACTTATGAAATGTCTATGTTTACAGGTTACAAATCACATCACCCCAGATATTCTACACTAACTTTCTTTTCAGGATGCAGAGCTATGATGACATGCACATCGTGTTCAGAGACGACGCACAGAGGAAAATATATGTAGTCCTTTCTGAGAGGCCGATGCTACCCACTAGGTACCCTGACCCCAACTGTTTAGAAGCCTTAGGTATTGAGGCCAGTGTGAGGTACCTTTGTCACCAGCTCCAGTGGGATAAGTATTCTGATGCAATGAATGTAACCTATAAGCATCTAACCTTAGAGATCCTCAGTTCGCTCAAGTATGATCCCTACAGTGGAAGAGGTTATAAGAGTGGAAGCATAAAATTCAGACTATTTGGAAACAAGTACACCCTTAACCACATGGATTTTGCTAGATTACTTGGTTTTCAGTGTGGCATGGAAGCCATCCATTTTATGCATGAGATTAATGTCATGCAAGATGAGCTTGACGAATTCTAGAGAAAAATCACCGATGGAGAAGGACCTGATCCTTCCACCCAATTAGCAAACAAAATCCACAACCCAACTTTCCGTTACTTCCAAATGATCCTAGCCGAGACTTTCTTTGGTAGAAGTGAAACCGAGAACAGGTTACTGCAGAAGAGATTCAGATGCTCTTTTGTACTGCTGAGTCACGTCCTTTAGCCAGTGGTAATTTTCTGATGTATAACCTATACTTAACTGCCGAATCATCCAAAGGACCCATCCATGTAGGTGGCGCTGTTACACATATAACTTATGCCCTAGGTCTAGCCAGCAAGCTAACTAATCTTACCCCACATTGTGGCTGCACCTTAATTGACATTAATCATTGCCTTGACTGTGGCCTTATCAGGAGAACATTTTTCAGTGCTCATAACTATAAGCTCCTAATCGACGACGAAGTCGTTCACTACTATGGTTTGCCAAACCACACCCGGATAAGTGTCCATGACAAATCTAACTGGTCATATGCTTTGGAAGGCCAAGACGAGACACCCATCCGACCTAGGACCCCACCTGTACCTGAGTACCATCCTACACCCTATCCTGAAAGGACTACTATCTATTCTTCTAATGTCAATTTGCAACGCAGGAAAATATATTCAGAGTTTGACGCTATGCGCAAAGAGATCATTTCTCTTCGCGATGAATGCGTCCAGCTTACCTTACAGATGGAGGCCTCAGACGCAACAAATGCTTCATCATATGATTTGTTATATCAGGAGATTTGCGATCTCAGATGCTAGCTTGCAGACGCACAGGCATCTTGTCCTCACATGGATTAGGGTGTCCGCCGACAGTCGTTCTAGAAGATATTCAGGAGCTCTGGGTCTGAGCTCACACTATGTGTGGGGGAGACTTACCACATTCTTATTATTATCATTTGTTTTTACCGTTACCACATTCTTATTATTATTTTTACCGCTCTTATCATAATTATCAGACTATTAGTCGATTTAATTTTCCATCGTTATTATTAGACTCATTGCTACTAATATTTTGAATTTTATGGTACACTGCATCCATCAGCTATATGCAAGTGTCGTATTATTTATTGGTAATATTTAAAATTTTTTTGATGCATTCTCGTATTTTAAAGTTTTATAGAGTTACTAATATTATTGTTATTTAATTTCTACATTCACATTTTACATTTATGCAAAAGAAAAAATATTTTCTATGTTTCTTACATGTACACCTATGAAGAAACAACCTCAAATATGCTATACACACCCCAAGGAGGGATACATGGACCAACCAAAGCCCAATTTACACAGTCCGTGAACGCGGAACCTTGGCCGGCGGACGCGGAGGCGTCCTGGGATATTAACGAACCAGAATGGAAAACCCCCCATTTTTGGCCACTCTTTTCATCTTCCACCTCCAATAACTCCGTTTTTAATCACTATAAAACCCCACTAAACCATTTCCATTCCTTATTTCATAACTACCCCACTACCATTACCACTTCCATTCTACATTATCTCTATAAAAACCAAAGATTTCACCCAAAAACCCAAATCTATAAAAACCCAAATTTATCCATTTTCCATCACTAAACCTTCATTTCACTTCAACAATGGCAGGGGAGGAACAAGGAAACATCATTTTTCGAGATGGAGACGACGAAGTCAAGCAATGGAAAAAATGGGACAAACTGCAGACACACAACATTCTTGCGACGAGGCACATTAATGATATCTGTCTGTATAACCTTGGTATACGGTATAGCGTATTTTATCTGTTAGAGAATTTAAAATTAGAGAGTATCTTTATTCACAAGGAGCCTACCTATGAAAGGCTAACCCACGAGTTTTTGAGTTCTTTGGAGTACACTATCAGGGATAACACTGCTAGCACTGTAGGCACAGTGAGGTTTAGGATGTTCAATGTTGAATACATTTATACCACTGATACACTTGTTGAGTTATTAGGATTCTATTACGGGGATGATGCCGTTTGTGAGGCACCCATAGACACAAATTGGTCAACTGAGGCTTTCCAACTGTGGAGAGACATCACAGGTCGGACCACCTACTCTTTTGACGGAAATGTGGCCTCCGACATCCATAACCCAGCCATACGAGTGTTTCGCCTTTTATTACCTGATACTATTCTTGCTCGTGAAAATTCTAAAAAGTTGAACTCCAAAGAATTTATATTTTTATAGCATTGCACAAGTCGCACTAATGTACGCCGAAGAGGAAACTGGCTCTATGATTTGAAGGCTGCTCCTATTTTAGGTCCGTTGCTACCAAACGTCCCCGAGGACGAAGGAAACGAGACGGAGGATGAGTTTGACCATATGGACCAGTCTCCTGTTCATGTATCACCTGCACACACTCCACTTGTTACTAACCATTCTGCAGGTACCTCTTCCGGATTTTATATCACTGAAGAAATGTGGCAAGCACAACAAGCCAGAGAAGAAGAGCGTGATGGCATGTTCTATGCCATGTACCAACACCAGCAGGAGATGATGGACCTTATACGGGAATCACATCAATCAACTCTTGAGAACTTCCAAGTACTTAGGGATCAAAATGCCTCTCTCATAGAGAGGATTGAGCAGATGGAGTTGTCACATACCACCCGACACCGCAGTAGGAGTCGTCGCCTCAGACGTTCGGAGCATGGTGGAGATGGCCCCAGTGGCCGACATGAGTGATTGCCAAGTTTCACCTATCTCTTTCTCACTTTTTATCGAAACATTGAGGACAATGTTCGGTTTAAGTGCGGGAAGAGATATTTACTGTTTTTAGTTGTCTTTACTATTTCTATTTTCTCTCTATTATTTTACTATTGCTTTCTAGTGTAGTTTAGTTCGTTTTAAAAATTTTCACATGTGCTTGACGAGTCATTTCGTGTAGTTTGTCTATTTTCCCAATTCTTGAGCCTTAACAAAAAAATATAAATATTTTTTAACAAAGAAAACATCATTTATTTTGAAAATTTGGGCTATTAGGACAAGTAAGTATCATTTGCAAAGGCTTGGGAAAAATATTGAAAAATCGATATCGTTTTTACACCGTAAGTTTCTCAATTATAGGAACCTATCCAGGTTTTTATTATACGGTGGCCTTAAAATCTCACCCTTTATCGCTTACCCTTAAGTAGTTTATTCTAGCAGTCAGCACCATCTTAACCACCGCTAAGTGACAAACCGATGCAAATAGGTAAGATCCTGCAAAAGAAAAAAGAAAAGAGAAAGAAAAATCCAAAAGATGCTAAAGTATCTTTGGAAAAATTGCAAGAAATATTATTTATCAAAAGAAAAAAAAATTGCAAAAAGTATCAAATTTCTGATATAATAACCGGATCAGGATTACCATAGGTTATGTTCACCATGCGAGTGCAAGATAACAGGCTTAATGTGACTGCGCCTGAATGAAAAGGGGTAAGATAGGAATGAGTAAGCTAGGCCTAAGTATAACACCTTGGTTTGGATTGGTTTGTATAGGAGAGAAACTTATGCCCGCAAATCACGGAAAGTGTCATTACGATACCCTTGGTTCACAAGTTAGTACCTACTGATGCATTACTGGTCAAACTTAAGTCTTTAGCTCAGATAAGATACTTGTGTGTTTGCTGTTTTTCTTTTTCTGCTTATGAGAGTTTGCTTGAGGACAAGCAAAGGTTTAAGTGTGGGAGAATTTGATAACACTAAAATACACAGTATGTTTGACTTTGATTGCATATGTTTTTAGTTGTTTATTTGTTATTTTCCCATGTTATGATGGTATTTTGTCTTACTTTCAGATACATTGCCTGATTTGAGCATGCAGTGAAGAAACGATGCAAAACGGGGCTAAAACGGAGATTTCCTACACAAATTGTACACTAGCCGTTTCACTCAGCGAACGCCATAGAGGACACCATTTGAGTAGTGGGTTTCATCCACGTTCCAACGGCTACAAGACACGTCTTCCCCATTTTACACACTCGGCGGACGCGGAGGAGGTCTCAGCGGACGCTGACTGTTGTAATGGGAGAGTGGTCAAGGGCGTTAGGAGCATTCACCCACGATTGGAGATTTTACTTCAACCATTTTCTATAACGTTATGCGCCCGTTGTAACGCCCCAGTTTTGTCAGTTTTGGTCTTTTATTTTAATTGAGTCGTTTGGATTATTTTATTATTATATTATTTTATTTCTGACTTTTATGTGAAAATATGTTATTTTCGTCGTGAATATATTTTATCGGGTTTTGGGAACGTTTGCGAGATATTTGAGTGTAAGGGTATTTTGGGCATTTGGGTGTACTTTGTTAAGTTAGTAAAGAAAAGAAAAATAGAAATAGAGAGAAAAATAGTAGAAGAGAAAGAAAGTAAGAAAAGAAGAAAAGAGAAGAAAATAGGAGAAGAGAGAAAAGAGAGAAATTGGAGAAAAAGCTTGGGAAATCAAGAGAACAAGTTCTAGGAATCGATTAAATTGGGTAAGGGTGTGAAACTCGATTATCTTATTGTTGTGTATGATTATGTATGTGTGGTTGCATGTTGTATTGTCTCATTTGGTAGTTTTTCGGATATAGGTCGAAATCGCGTAATCGGGTAGAAATCGATGTTTTCACGGACGGAATTCGATATAATTTGTGTGGTATGATCTATATGTGTGTATGAACTATTGCTGGTAATTGTTTTGCTGTTGGAAATGATTTGGGGAAGAAAATGGGAAAAAATTGGAGGTATGGAACAGTGTTCACGCAGCAGAATTTTTCTGCTTCTGGTGCAAAGCGCCGGGCGAAAGGCCCTGAGCGCCGGGCGATGAGTCCTTTTCGCCGGGCGGTTTTGAGAGGCGCAGAGGTGCCAAGCTTCTGCCTCTTTGAATTATTTTGGGGGATTGGTATCGCCTGTGTTTCGCCGGGCGAAGCAGAGGCGAAGCGTGTTTCACCGGGCGGTGAGCATGCTTCGCCGGGCGGTTGGCTGTTTTTGAAAACAATTTTCTTTTTTTAAAATCCATATCTTTCGAACCATAGTTCCGATTTGAGTGATATTTATATCGTTGGAAAGCTTATGAAATGTACTTTTGGGTGATGATGATTTTGGAATTGTTAGCCGATTTAATTATGTCGAAAAATCAGGAATAGTGTCGTTTTGTCGACTTTTGCTGTTATAATTGTGTGAATTGGATGTGTAAGGTACACCGTACTGTTAATATGAATGTTGTATGGATTGTGTGCTGTGTTGGGATAAGAATACTATGTGTCGATGATGATTTGTGGCCTAAGGGCAAGAAAATACTATGTGTGGTATTTGATGATAAATGCATGATCATGAATGTGTGTATGTATGCAATGTGAATGTCATGAGTCATTGTATGCCAAGCATCATGATATGTATTATGGAAACATCCTGAGTGGCGGTTTAATTCTTGAGGGAATTTGCTATAACATCGTGTGCCTCGAAAATATGAGGCGCTGCCTGAGGACCTAAAACGATGGTTGTAGACGATCGTGTGCCCATGATGGGACTTAAAGCGATCCATAACGTCGTGTGCCTCGAAAATATGAGGCGATGCCTGAGGACCTAAAGTGACGGGGTGAACATCGTAGGCCCGATGGGGTGTTACTTGAGATTCTCAGTAACGAGCGATGGTTCCAATAGTTCCTGAGTGAACTGGTGATGAGACATGAGAAACATTGGAAGTCGGTACCGCATGGCATGTGCATAGAGTCGTTGTGTCGGTCTCTGTGTATTTGCATAATCATGGATTAATTGTGTATTTTGATTGTGAATGTGAATAATGTGATGGAATATGTATAATTGTGTGATGAGGGGTGTATTATGTGTGATTGACGTGTATTAGTGATGAATACCTGATAGTTGTACTGTGTTATGTTTTATTCGATTGTGGTGCATTTGTGGTGAGAACTTTATACTGGTGTATTTTGTGTTAATATATAATTTATTCAACGGTATTATGATTGTTTTTCTCACCCTTCTGCTGTTTTATAATGCTCTATGAGGCATTGCAGATTAGAGTTGCTGGAGGTCTTTTTGTGAAGCTTTGCGTCTTCATTCTTTGGTCGATCGGCTCTGATATGTGACACCGGGTAGTTAGGGTGGCCGTGTTGTGATTATTGGTGTATCATGTATATATATGCCTTTTGACTTGTACATGTATAACTCGATGCATGACAACTTTCATGATATATATATATATATATATATATGTTATTCAGTTTTAGATTTTCCGCTTTCATCTAAAATCTGAAATGTGGGTGTAAGGAACTGAGTTCCTTCGTTGATTGCTACCCCACTGTTGCATATCTAAATGAGCAGGTGTTGTATGTTATGTTGGTTTCAAATTGATGTGATGCTCCCTGTCTATGCCATGTTTTCAAATGTACTCTGATGAATTTTCGAATTTTTATTTACCGCTTTATTAGCCTGGGGATATAGATAAGGGGTGTTACATTAAGTGGTATCAGAGCCAGTTTGTGTCAGTTTGCGCCAGTTGGTGTCAGTCTGTGTCGGTTGTGTCAGTCCTGGTTGGTCGCTGTGGTTGGTTGAGCTGTTTGTTTAACCATAGTTTCTGTTATTGGAAATGAACAGAATATGGCGGGAAGGAACGATGCTGCTTTAGCTGCTGCTATGCAGGCTATGGCTCGTGCTGTGCAGGGTGCACCGAATGCTGGGGTGAATGATGAGTTTAGAAAGAATATACCGCCTGTCTTCAAAGGGAGACATAATCCTGATGGAGCGCAGATTTGGCTGAAAGAGATTGAGAGGATTTTCAGAGTTATGGATTGTGATGAGGACAGTAAGGTGAGACTGGGAACTCACATGTTACAGGAAGAAGCAGATGACTGGTGGGTCGGTACTCGTCAGGTGTTGGAAGTTGCAGAGGACGAAGAGATCACTTGGGAAGTGTTTAGCCGAGAGTTTCTAAGGAAGTATTTTCCCGAGGATGTCCGAGGAAAGAAAGAAATTGAGTTTTTGGAGCTAAAGCAAGGTAATATGTCTGTTGTGGATTATACAGCTAAGTTTGTTGAGCTGGTGCAGTTTTATCCTCATTATGCTGAAGCGACCGCGGAATTCTCTAAGTGTGTGAAGTATGAAAGTGGATTGCGTCCTGAGATAAAACAGGCGATCGGTTACCAGAGGATAAGGAGGTTTGCTGATTTGGTGGAATGTTGTAGGATTTATGATGAGGATAGTAAGGCTCGATCTACTCACTACAAAAGTGTAAGTGACAGGAAAGGGAAGCAGCAGTTTCGTAGTGGTCCGTATGTAACACCGGCGGATAAAGGTAAACAGAGGGGTACTTTTGATTGAAGGTCAAGTGGAGGTGGTATGTCTAATGCTCCGAGGTGTTTAAGATGTGGTGGATTGGGACATCGTCAGTCCGAGTGTAGGAAGATTTTGGATAAGTGTTCTAACTGTGGAGGTGAAGGACATGTTGTGGCTGATTGTAAAAGGAAGAATGTGGTGAAGTGTTATAACTGTGGGGAACCTGGTCGCATCAGCTCGAAGTATCCGAATCAGAAGAAAGCTCCGACTAGTGGCAAGGTGTTTTCTTTGGCAGGAACTCAGACTTCAAGTGCAGATCGTCTGATTCGAGGTACTTGTTTTATTAATAGTACGCCTTTAGTTGCTATTATTGATACTGGAGCGACTTATTCATTTATTTCGTCTGAGTGCGCGAAGCGTTTGAATCTTGTGTTGTCTTTGATGGATGGTGAGATGGTTATTGATACTCCAGCAATGGGGTCAGTAACTACTTCTTTGGCGTGTTTGAGTTGTCCTTTGACCATTTATGGTAAAGACTTTGAGATGGATTTAGTGTGTTTGCCGTTGGAAGGTTTGGATGTAGTTTTGGGAATGAATTGGTTGCAATTTAATAGGGTTCATATTGATTGTTATCATAAGCTGGTAAGGTTTCCTTCTCTGGAGGAAGACGAAGACTCGAGTTTCTTATCTACCAAAGAGTTGAAGAGACTTTTGGCGGACGAAGCTCAGTTGTTTGGATTGTTTGCATCTTTGACTTTGGATAGTCAGGTGTCGCTTGAGGTGTTTCCTGTTGGGTGTGAATTTCCTGAAGTGTTTCCTGAGGATATTTTAGACTTGCCGCCAGAGAGAGAGGTGGAGTTCTCAATAGATCTAGTTCCTGGTACTAGACCTGTTTCTATGGCACCTTATAGAATGTCGGCATCTAAGTTGGTAGAGTTGAAGAAGCAGTTGAATGACTTGTTGGAGAAGAGGTTTGTAAGGCCAAGTGTTTCTCCTTGGGGTGCGCCAGTTTTGTTGGTGAAAAAGAAAGATGGAAGTATGCGATTGTGTATTGATTATCGCCAGTTGAATAAAGTGACGATTAAGAATAAGTATCCGCTCTCGAGAATTGATGATCTGATGGATCAGTTGGTTGGTGCTTGTGTCTTTAGTAAGATTGACTTGAGGTCAGGGTATCATCAGATAAGGGTGAAGGAAGAAGATATTCAGAAGACAGCCTTTAGGACACGATACGGTCATTATGAATATTCTGTGATGCCGTTCGGGGTTTCTAATGCGCCTGGTGTGTTTATGGAATACATGAATAGGATTTTCCACGAGAATTTGGATCGATTTGTTGTTGTATTTATTGATGACATATTGATTTATTCTAAATCTCGCGAGGAGCACGCGGAACATTTGCGTATTGTTTTGCAGGTTTTGAAGGAAAGGAAGCTTTTTGCAAAATTGTCCAAGTGTGAATTTTGGTTGTCGGAAGTGAGTTTTCTTGGACACGTGATTTCAGGTAACGGTATTTCTGTGGACCCATCTAAGGTAGAAGCAGTTCTACAGTGGGAGGCTCCGAGATCTGTTACTGAAATTCGTAGCTTTTTGGGTTTGGCCGGTTATTATCGACGGTTCATTGAAGGGTTTTCTAAGCTTGCATTGCCTTTGACCCAGTTGACTTGTAAAGGTCAAGCGTTCATTTGGGATATTCGGTGTGAAGAGAGTTTTAATGAGCTGAAGAGAAGATTGACGACAGCTCCGATTTTGATTTTGCTGAATCCTACTGAACCATTTGTGGTTTATTGTGATGCTTCTTTGATTGGTCTAGGTGGTGTTCTGATGCAAGAAGGTAAGGTTGTGGCTTATGCTTCGAGGCAGTTGAGAGTGCATGAGAAGAATTATCCTACTCATGATCTTGAATTAGCGGCTGTGGTTTTTGTGTTGAAGATTTGGAGGCATTATCTTTTTGGTGTGAGGTTTGAAGTCTTTAGTGATCACAAGAGCTTGAAGTATTTGTTTGATCAGAAGGAATTGAATATGAGGCAACGTAGGTGGTTGGAATTCTTGAAAGACTACGACTTTGGCTTGAATTACCATCCTGGTAAAGCTAATGTGGTAGCTGATGCGTTGAGTCGGAAATCGTTGCATATGTCGGCTTTGATGGTTAAGGAATGGGAACTTTTGGAATCGTTTAGAGATTTGAGTTTGGTATGTGAAGTGACTTCGGATAGTGTAAGGCTTGGAATGTTGAAGGTTACTAATGATTTTCTGATGACGGTTAGTGAGAAACAGAAGTTGGATTTGAAATTTGTGGATTTAATGTTGGTTTGGGGAAGAGATGCGAATAGTGATTTTCAAGTGGATTCTAATGGTGTTTTGAGGTTTCGTGGACGAATTTGTATTCCGGATGATCCAGAGTTAAAAAAATTGATTTTGGAGGAAGGACACCGGAGTAATTTGAGTATACATCCTAGAGCGAATAAGATGTATCAAGACTTGAAGAAGATTTTCTGGTGGTCTGGTTTGAAAAGAGATGTGGCTCAGTTTGTGTATGCTTGTTTGACTTGTCAGAAATCGAAGGTGGAGCATTTGAGGCCTAGTGGTTTGTTGCAACCGTTGGATATTCCTGAGTGGAAGTAGGATAGCATTTCGATGGATTTTGTAACGGGGTTACCGAACACTCGGAGGGGGCATAATGCTATTTGGGTGGTTGTTGATAGGCTGACTAAATCGGCTCATTTTATTCCGATTGACATCAATTTTTCTTTGGAGAGGTTGGTTGAGATTTATATCAGTGTGGTTGTGAAGTTGCATGGAGTTCCATTGAGTATTGTTTCTGATCGAGATCCAAGGTTTACATCGAGATTTTGGGAAAGTTTACAGAAGGCTTTGGGTTCTAGATTGAGATTGAGTTCGACTTATCATCCGCAGATGGATGGTCAGACAGAGAGGACAATTCAGTCGTTGGAGGATTTGTTGAGGGCTTGTGTTTTGGAACAAGGTGGTGCGTGGGATAGTTATCTTGCGTTGATAGAATTCACGTATAATAACAGTTTTCATTCTAGTATTGGTATGGCGCCATTTGAAGTATTGTATGGACGAAGGTGTCGGACGCCGTTGTGTTGGCACGAATCTGGTGAGAGGACGGTGGTTGGACCAGAGTTGGTGCAACAGACGACGCAGAAAGTGAAGCTTATTCGAGAGAAAATGAAGGCTTCTCAGAGTAGGCAAAAGAGTTATCATGATCGGAGACGGAAGGATCTTGAGTTTCAAGAGGGCGATCATATATTTCTGAGGGTTACGCCGGTAACGGGTGTTGGTCGTGCTTTGAAATCGAAGAAACTTACTTCTCGGTTTATTGGTCCTTACCAGATATCTGAGAGAGTGGGTGTTGTGGCGTATAGGGTGGCGTTGCCGCCGAGTCTGTCGAATTTGCACGATGTGTTTCATGTTTCATAACTTCAGAAGTATGTTCCGGATCCGTCGCATGTGATTCCGATGGATGAGGTTGAGGTAAGGGAGAACCTTACAGTTGAGGCTTTACCTGTTAGTATTTTGGATCGCGAAGTGAAGCAGTTGCTAGGCAAGGATATTGCTTTGGTGAAAGTGGCGTGGGGAGGCGCTGCCGAGGGTAATTTGACTTGGTAGTTGGAGAGTCGGATGCGGGAGTCGTATCCAGAGTTGTTTGTTTCAGGTGAGATTTTCGAGGACGAAAATTTCTAAGTGGGGGAGAGTTGTAACGCCCCAGTTTTGTCAGTTTTGGTATTTTATTTTAATTGAGTCGTTTGGATTATTTTATTTCTGACTTTTATGTGAAAATATGCTATTTTCGTCGTGAATATATTTTATCGGGTTTTGGGAACGTTTGCGAGATATTTGAGTGTAAGGGTATTTTGGGCATTTGGGTGTATTTTGTTAAGTTAGTAAAGAAAAGAAAAATAGAAATAGAGAGAAAAATAGTAGAAGAGAAAGAAAGTAAGAAAAGAAGAAAAGAGAAGAAAAGAGGAGAAGAGAGAAAAGAGAGAAATTGGAGAAAAAGCTTGGGAAATCAAGAGAACAAGTTCTAGGTATCGATTAAATCGGGTAAGGGTGTGAAACTCGATTATCTTATTGTTGTGTATGATTATGTATGTGTGGCTGCATGTTGTATTGTCTCATTCGGTAGTTTTTCGGATATAGGTCGAAATCGCGTAATCGGGTAGAAATCGATGTTTTCACGGACGGAATTCGATATAATTTGTGTGGTATGATCTATATGTGTGTATGAACTATTGCTGGTAATTGTTTTGCTGTTGGAAATGATTTGGGGAAGAAAATGGGAAAAAATTGGAGGTATGGAACAGTGTTCACGCAGCAGAATTTTTCTGCTTCTGGTGCAAAGCGCCGGGCGAAAGGCCCTGAGCGCCGGGCGATGAGTCCTTTTCGCCGGGCGGTTTTGAGAGGCGCAGAGGTGCCAAGCTTCTGCCTCTTTGAATTATTTTGGGGGATTGGTATCGCCTGTGTTTCGCCGGGCGAAGCAGAGGCGAAGCGTGTTTCGCAGGGCGGTGAGCATGCTTCGCCGGGCGGTTGGCTGTTTTTGAAAACAATTTTCTTTTTTTAAAATCCATATCTTTCGAACCGTAGTTTCGATTTGAGTGATATTTATATCATTGGAAAGCTTATGAAATGTACTTTTGGGTGATGATGATTTTGGAATTGTTAGCCGATTTAATTATGTCGAAAAATCAGGAATAGTGTCGTTTTGTCGACTTTTGCTGTTATAATTGTGTGAATTGGATGTGTAATGTACACCGTACTGTTAATATGAATGTTGTATGGATTGTGTGCTGTGTTGGGATAAGAATACTATGTGTCGATGATGATTTGTGGCCTAAGGGCAAGAAAATACTATGTGTGGTATTTGATGATAAATGCATGATCATGAATGTGTGTATGTATGCAATGTGAATGTCATGAGTCATTGTATGCCAAGCATCATGATATGTATTGTGGAAACGTCCTGAGTGGCGGTTTAATTCCTGAGGGAATTTGCTATAACATCGTGTGCCTCGAAAATATGAGGCGCTGCCTGAGGACCTAAAGCGATGGTTGTAGACGATCGTGTGCCCATGATGGGACTTAAAGCGATCCATAACGTCGTATGCCTCGAAAATATGAGGCGATGCCTGAGGACCTAAAGTGACGGGTGAACATCGTAGGCCCGACGGGGTGTTACTTGAGATTCTCAGTAACGAGCGATGGTTCCAATAGTTCCTGAGTGAACTGGTTATGAGACATGAGAAACATTGGAAGTCGGTACCGCATGGCATGTGCATAGAGTCGTTGTGTCGGTCTCTGTGTATTTGCATAATCATGGATTAATTGTGTATTTTGATTGTGAATGTGAATAATGTGATGGAATATGTATAATTGTGTGATGAGGGGTGTATTATGTGTGATTGACGTGTATTGGTGATGAATACCTGATAGTTGTACTGTGTTATGTTTTATTCGATTGTGGTGCATTTGTGGTGAGAACTTTATACTGGTGTATTTTGTGTTAATATATAATTTATTCAACGGTATTATGATTGTTTTTCTCACCCTTCTGTTGTTTTATAATGCTCTATGAGGCATTGCAGATTAGAGTTGCTGGAGGTCTTTTTGTGAAGCTTTGCGTCTTCATTCTTTGGTCGGTCGGCTCTGATATGTGACACCGGGTAGTTAGGGTGGCCGTGTTGTGATTATTGGTGTATCATGTATATATATGCCTTTTGACTTGTACATGTATAACTCGATGCATGACAACTTTCATGATATATATATATATATGTTATTCAGTTTTAGATTTTCCGCTTTCATTCTAAAATCTGAAATGTGGGTGTAAGGAACTGAGTTCCTCCGTTGATTGCTACCCCACTGTTGCATATCTAAATGAGCAGGTGTTGTATGTTATGTTGGTTTCAAATTGATGTGATGCTCCCTGTCTATGCCATGTTTTCAAAAGTACTCTGATGAATTTTTGAATTTTTATTTACCGCTTTATTAGCCTGGGGGTATAGATAGGGGGTGTTACACCCGTTACAGGATCACTAGCTCTATAAATAGGCCTTTTATTTTCACTTTTGGATAATCCAATTCTAGTTTCCAACCTTAGGCATAAAGTTCACTTTGTAAAGCAATAATCTGTCACATCGGGGAGTTATTGCACTATTGTTGTTAGTTAGATTGGAGCACTGTAGTTAGGAGTTTTACATTCGAAGTTATTTACGTTCAAGTTAGATTTACATTTCCTGCAATTTACTTTCCATCTCTGTACCAGATCCAGTCTCTGATTTGGAGCAGGTTTTTATATAATTTGCAATTTATTATTATCTGCATTGCCTTTTGTAGCGCAATTTTTGTGGTCCTGAGTCACTATCGCTTGGGGTACTACAGTTCGATTCATTTTTTATCCTATTGAGCTGATTAAGGAAGGGAAATAGATGTCTCCAATTAACCCAGCTTGCCTACTGAGTTTGAACAACGGTCTGTTAGGTTACAGATGCTATGTGGATGTGGGGCCCAATCTTTGATTATTTCGTTAAGAACACAATGTCTGGATTATTTGTGAGGTTTTTGGTAATGTGTTTAGATTTGATGCTTTTGGGTTGATTTGGTGGAGATACTGGGTTTTGGGTTTTTGATTGGTATGCTCGCTAATATTTTTTCAATCTTATGCCTACGTATTCCCATTTGATGAAACAGGGAAATCAGAGCGATCGTAGTTCCTCCTATTCTATGGGAGGAAAAATGGTTGTTTTGGTGTCTTGTTCAAAGCCCAAGACGTGAAGCTAAATGTGGTTTGTATCTTGTTTAAAGCCCAAGATGTGAAGCTGAAGGGTCTATTTGTATCTTGTTTGAAGCCCAAGACGTGAAGCTAAAGGGTTTATTGATGAGAGAGAATTTGCCATCTCTAAAAGGGGATATCTGGTCTGTTTGTCACAACTGTTGGGTGACTGATTATAAAGGAGAATTACTTTATCTGAGATATGTGAACCCAACAATGCCATAATTTCCTTTATAGGGGATTTTTAACCTAAAGGAGAAGACTTTAACTCAGTTTAGAGCAATGCCATCTTTCCTTAGGAATTTCTCATGCTAAAAGAGGGACAGTGGCGTGGATGTAAATAATCCAGAGGCTTGCCGCTTACAACAATTTAGATGAAGGAAAAGGAGTTGTTGATGTTTGTATATTGTGAGCAAGGCACAGATTTTGATGCTAAAAGGTTGATTGACTCAACCGGGGTTTTCTTATACAAAGCCTAAGAGGAGGCTATTGACCCAACAAGAGGGTGTTTTTATGTGTCTCGTACGAAGCCCGAGAGAGAGGCTAAAAGGGTTGACTCAACAAGAGAGTGCTTTTATGTGTCTTTTACGAAGCCCAAGACGGAGGCTAAAAGGTTTTGACTCAACATGAGAGTCTTTTATACTCAACAAGAGAGCAATTTTTTTCTCGTACGAAGCCCGAGATGGAGGCTAAAAGGGGTTTGACTCAACAAGAGAGTCTTTTATACTCAACAAGAGAGTGTTTTAGTATCTCGTACGAAGCCTGAGATGGAGGCTAAATAGGTTTGACTCAACAAGAGAGTCTTTTATACTCAACAAGAGAGTGTTTTAGTATCTCGTATGAAGCCAGAGATGGAGGCTAAACAGGTTTGACTCAATAAGAGAGTCTTTTATACTCAACAAGAGAGTGTGAAAAAGTTAGCTCTGCTGGGGAGAATCATTGTACGAAGCCCAAGAGGAGGCTATTTATGCTGGTGACTGTTTCAGTTTAGTGACAAGTCCAGTATGTTGGATAAAGAGAAAATCAGTTCTTATAAAGGGAAAGATTAAAGGTATGGTTGTGCCTTGGCATTGATCAGAGGATTAGGGTTATTTCCTGTTCTTTAAGGAAATGGGAAATCCAAAGGGTATTGAGAGTGTCCAAGTCTACTGGTGGTTTGAGAAATCGATTCTCAGATAGTAAATGATCTTTGTATGATGCCCAAGAGAAAACTGGTATGTTAAGGGATGAAGGTCAACCCATTAACTGGTCTGAAACTTGACTCAGAAAGACAACTCTAGCAAATTGATGACTAGGTTCTGTTCCTATACCTGTAGAGGTCTCTGGGTCCTTATACTAAGCCCAAGAGAAGGCATGAGAGCTTTTAAGAAACCGAAGGGTCCTTGTACAATGCCCAAGAGAAAGCGGGGATGTTTTTAAGAACCCCGTGGGTCCCCAAACCCCGAGAAGTTCAAGACATGCCATTCACCAAGCCAGGAAAGTCCGAGAATTTGGAAGAAACTCAAGAGATGCCATTCATAGAGAAAATATCATTTCTGGGGAGTAGAGTCTCTTTGACGATTTCTAAGAGTGACAGTCTGAGAAAGGGTTCACCGAGAATGCTGCCTTTCACGTCTCCATATTGTTTAACCCCAAGAGGAGGAAAGACTGTGTCTGGTAATCCTATGGGGATCTAGTTTTGTTTGTATTTAAGAGTGATCAACA
Source organism: Lathyrus tuberosus (assembly GCA_022829125.1). NCBI lineage: Eukaryota > Viridiplantae > Streptophyta > Magnoliopsida > Fabales > Fabaceae > Lathyrus > Lathyrus tuberosus. The sequence goes on along the minus strand of JALAZF010000270.1, from coordinate 6,018,693 downwards.
GGGCTTTACCTAGTGCTAGACGTAGTTGCCGGGGAAAACTCTAAATAACTATACTAGTATTACACAGTGGATATTTGACGAGTATATAAAAGTCTGTGAAAGAAGACTTACAATGAGCTTTCTTTGTTGAACAACTAACAAAACAGCATGGAAGCTCTACAACCGAGTAAGTGTTTACCTGCTTTCATTTATTGCTTTCATATATATATATATATATATATATATATATATATATATATATATATACGATTCAAACAAAGCAATTGATTGAGGGAAAACACTCCATGCATGATTATGAACATATGACCAAATTATTGTGCAGCAAAAAATGCATGGATCAAAGAGTTAGAAGGGCTCATGCTTACCTCTTGCAGCTGGTGATCGTTTTTTATGTTAGAGGTGTTACAGCTAGGTTCCAATGATGTGTATAGCTTCCCTAGGTGCCAAGTGATGTGCCTGAGTGCTTGGAATGGTTTGAAACAAGCTGGAACTGAAGATGGTATCCCAACTGCAACTTGGTTAAAACCTTGAGCAGTTGGCTGGTGATTTTGTGAAATCAGTGTTCCAGATGTTGTTTAAGTGTTTGGATCACTTCTATATGATGTTTATGAAGTGTCTGTGTGATTGGTTTGGTTGGAATAGCTCTCAAACTCAAAACCCGATAGTGACTTGCTTTGGAAGGTAATTTTGGAGTGAAGAAGGAGATTTTGAGGAAAGCATCTGTTTGATGGCTTTGGTGTACTCAAACTAATCATAAATGAGCTCTATTTATAGTGGAGCAAGTTTGTTTTGCAAGCAATAGTGAATGGCAACTGCTGCAGAGGTTTGGCCAATGTTGATCAATGAGAATCCAAGTCTCCTCTAGCCATTGACTAGAGGTTAGGGCACAGGCTGTTGGTTCCCTTGGTCTTGGATATGTCTTGACTGAATTAAGTTGGAAATGGCTCAGTCCATGCCACCTTGGTGCATCCATTAAATGCTCTAAAACAAAATTGGAGTCTTGTCCCTCTTTTAGGGATTTCTGGGTTTGACATGCTTTTGGTTCCAAAGACTTGGGAGGATTATGGATCAGTGTTTGTCCCTCCTTGGTCTCCCCCTGAGGTGTTCAGATGGATAAGTGTGTTTGTCATTTGCACAAATTTGGTAAATCGAGCAAAATGTACAAATCTGCCTTGCTTTGACAGTTTTCAGCAAGGCATATTTCCATTGTCATATCTCATGGCTTAAGTGGAATTTGATGGAGTTCTTGGCCATTTTGGAAAGACCTCATATGATACAACAACTGTTTGATCATAGTTGGTTTTGATACTTTTTGGATCCAATTGAAAAATGCCCCTACATTTGGAAAAAAGTGAAGGCAGATTCTGACTTAGTGAAAATTTCACTAAGTGTTGGAAAAATGTGACATTTTCACTTTTTATGATTTTGATCATTCCATAACTTGAAATCCATGAGGAATTGGAATGAGTTGTGTTTGAAGCTTTTGTAGAGGGCCATGAGAGCTACAAATCTAGCTTTGGATGGGGAAAAATGGCCTTGTGGTTCCATAACTTAGAAAATTTCTAAGTTTTTATGGTTACCCCTTTTACAAGTTATCCCACTTTTCTTGATTTTTCTTGATGAATGATGATTCCAATCACACATTAACATAATTTTAGGGTTAAAGAACCATAATTGTGAAAAATCTCAAAAAGTCAAAGTTGACTTTTGTGCACAGTTGACTTTTTGTCAAATGAATTCCAAACTGTGCGATCCTCTATGAAATCAAGTCCTTGACCTAAATCAAACTTGATGGATTGATTTAATAGGTGTTATAGGGTGTATTAAATCATGTCCCAAGGTTTGGGAGCATGTCTTGGTCAAAAGTCAAAGGCACTGTTGACTTTCTCCTCGAAACCCTAATTGTGGTTCTGATGAAATTGAAACTTGTTGCTGAAGCTTCTTAGACCAATCCATTGTTGTAAATGGATCAATGTGGTGTATTAGAGACCCTCAAATCCTCCTTTGAGGTCTTGGCTCATGTTTTGTCCCAAAAGTCAACTTAGGGGTGAATTAGGTCAAGAAACCCTAATTCCTGATTTTTGGTGAATGCATCCCCTGAGGCTAAATTGACTTGATGATTGGGTCTGTAGCGGGGGAATTTTTGAGTGTAAGCTATTGATTAACTTAACTAAAAAATAAACGAGAGTCGCCACCGCACTTTTATTTTTATCCAAAAAGGAAAGGAAAAAAGAGCGAACAAAACCTAAAGAGTTCTAAAAGAACAAAGAGATAATGGGTAAGGGGGGTTGGTTATGTAAAGGGAAGGTTTTACGCACCCAATACATAGGAGCCCTTTGATGTATTCATGCTTTTTGGTCTGAAAATGGTTTGCTTAAAAAAGATTGAGGAGATGAGAGGAGAATTTTTTTTTATATTTTTGTGTTTGGAGAGACTTATCGCCTCATGCCTACGTACCCACGATGTGCAATGTAGGATCAAAACCTCGTAGTTCATGGTACATAGAATGAAAATTATTGGTTATGGTTTATTTTATCTTGAAAAAGACAACCCGTCATTCTCAAGAGAGAATACTCAACTAATTACCCAAAGGTATGTGAAAGAGTCATTTGCATCACATTATGATGGAGGATTTGCTTGGATTAACATCAACAAGACTAATCACTTCAACATCTAAGTGGAAAATGACCATACTTTCAACAAAATACCATGGTTAGGAGTTTTACATCTCATAAAAAAAATGACTCATGTCTAGTTCTTTATGAAAAGTTTAAAAGAAAAAGGTGCACAAAGCACAAAAAATTTTGGATGAGTTTTGTATTTTTTATGTCTTTTTGAAATGGTCAAAATATGATTAAGATGGATTGACATTTATTAAAGAAAAGAGAGTTTAAAAAAAAATCACTTGACCAAAGTCAAGGTTTTATTATGAAAGCGGGTTTAAGTTTGAAAACAAGAAAGTTTTGAAAAAAGGAGAAGGTTTTGAAAATTTAAGAGGGGGAGGAGAAGAAGTGACTATCCTAGTGCATAAAATAAAAGCTAGGGAAAAGAAGGATCTAACCAAAATGGAGCCACTTCAAAGCAATATAAGAATAGAATTCCGTCCTCTTGAGCCAATAAGCAAGCCAAATAAAGGCTAGAATATCAAACTCCATAATGGTCCAAAGCACAAGGGAGAGAGTCCTAAGTCTAAGTCTATAAGTCCATAATCAAGAGTAAAAGTCCTCCAATGCAAAGGATAATGAACATAGTCCAACAATTAAGAGCACAAGTCTTTTAGTGGTTTAATCCTTTATTAATGTTTTTGGTCCAAATGGACAAAAAGAAAAAGGCATAAGCATAAACATGTTTCCAACGGACAAATGAAAAATTGCGGAAGCATAAACATGTGTCCAATGGACAAAGGAAAAATTGCGGTAGCATAAACATGTGTCCAACGGACAAAGGAAAAAATTGCGGAAGCATAAACATGATATGAAATGATAATAGTGAAGCATAAAAAAAAAATAAAAGAGATAGGGAGCGAGAAGGAAACATAAACAAAATTAATACAATAATATTGTTAGTAAGTTAGTATTTAGTTGTTAGAGTTAGTGATCAATAAAAATTGAATAATTGCACTTAGGTCAAGGTTGATGAAAACTAATTAGAGGATTGATAAGACCTAAGCCTCCTAACAACAAGTTTCATAAGTTTTGAACCAAAAGACAAATAATCAACTATTTTGATCGTTTTCCGATAAGGGACATATGTTGCGCTATGTTAAGCAATCGTCGAGTAATTTACGGAGTAATTACCCTACAAATGAGGTCGGTCAATAGATTTTTGTGCTAATGCATGCTAGATGAATGATATGTAAATCGTCACCCGAAAGCAATACCGCACGAAAACTAAAGAAGGTAACGATCTAGTCTTGATCAAAATTCAACAAAGGAATTCCAAGATCCATTAGACTTTCATCGATCAAAAAGAAAAGAGATGAAGAAAAGAGGTCAAGATGAAAAGAAACGTCAACAATTTGAATCTTAAATCGATTGAATCATCATCAATATCAATCACCTCTCTTGGTGGATAAAATCGACACCCAAAGTCCATTGATATTGATGAGATCTTATCGAAATGCAAGATGCAAAACAACCAAAACTAAGAAATCCATAAGAAATATAAAAAACAATGTTAAATTTTTTTAATGAATTTTTTTTTTTAAAGTAAAAAAAAAAGAACAAAGACTAAAGGATCTAAAAGAATGTGAATCAAGAAAAACTAATAATAAAATTTTCAAGAAGAATCAAGTAAAAAAAATGAATAAACTAATTATTATTTGTTTAGAAACAAAGAAATGGTGGGAAGCTAAAGTGAAAAAAACAGGAAGGTGAGGATAGTAGTTCAGAGGATTACACGACCCGACCCACAAACTTCACGGTGGGGGCAAAACAAACATAAAAAAAATCAGACTAAAATGTGAACATCAACAATGCTCTTCTAACTCACGCGTCTGGCCACTATTACTCTTTCTCCTTCAAAAATTTGTCGTAGCTACTGCACCAAACCAAAGTATCCGCCGCGTCTCAATTTTCTCATAAAAACATCACGCTGCCGGTCAAACAAAACCGAACCGCCGCGATTACTCTTCTTCTTCTCACTACAGCGCGAATCGCCGTGGTTCTTCGTGCTCGGTGGATCTCACCGAAAAAACAAATGCTCACTGCGAATGCTACTGTTTCGTCACGATCTCCTTCAATCATCGCTTATGGCGCTGGAAACGTTAAAGTTACGGAATCAATTCGTTCAAGTTCTCTTCTGAAATTGTTGTTGTTGTTGAAATTCTTCCGTATATGATGTTGAGTGTTGTTGCGAATTGTGCGATTTCGGATCGTTGCTGCAGTTTTGTTGTTAAATCGCGAAGGTAAGGCTATGGAGACTCAATTTCTTTATGTAGATTTGTTGGTCTTGTTGTTGATGACGAACTTATTTGATTGTTGAAGTTATGGTTGCAGGTGATTTTGAGTTAAATTTGAATTGAAGAACTTGAAGGAAGAATGTGTTGTGAAGTAGGTAAAAGGGTGGTACAGGTGAAATGAAGCTTGGAATTCAAGATGGTGTGAGATTTTCGCAGTGATTCAAGGGGCTGTCCAAGCTTGGAAAATTAAAGGAAGCAAGCCTCTTATATATAGAGTGAAGAGGTGAGAATGAAAATTGAGTTCATGAAAATTGGTTGCCGTTTGATGGCTTTTCTCTGCGCGTTTTGGTTTGCTCTGTGTCACGCTTTGTATGTTTGCAAATTGTGTTGAATTTCCATGTTGAGCTAGCTGCGTTTTAATTGAAAACTGTTGCTGTTTTGTTCCGTCATTTGCAGGTTGTGACGTGATGTCGTCATTTTGAATGCACTGCATATTTGAATTATTTATTTCATGTTGCAGCTGCGTTTTGCTTTGGAGCTTCTTGCGTTTTGATGTTTGGTGTTGTATGTAGCTCACGTGATGTCGTTTCATTCTTGCGCAAGTTGCGTTTTGAACAGAGCTCATGTTGCAACTCATGTTTTGAGGATGTTATGGCTTGTAGAGTAACAGTCGGCTTGGAGGCTTACTCGGTTTGGAAATGGCTTGCTGCAGTTTGTTAAAGGGCTTGTTATGTGTAGCGTGATGCAAGTAGAAGCTTGTGATGGCTTGGGGAAATAGCAGTTTGGAGTGTGAAGCTCGTGACATTCACGACTTCGAGCTGGCTTGTTTGCAAGTGGCTGATATTCACGAAAGCTTGTGAAGGTTGTGGCTGGAAGTAGTTTCATTAAGTAGCTGAATATTGTTTTGTGGAAATGACTAGAAAAATGAGGTCACATGTGTAGCTTTTGTGAATTTATTGTTTTTTCATTTTCACATCATAGCTTGTAACAAAAATGGGAAATGGGCCTAAGCTTGATGTATTTTTTTTTGTTTTTTTTTTCTATGATATGGGCCTTGGATTTTTGGAGGGGAAAAAAAAGGATATATAAAAAAATGTGGATGTGAAATGGATTTTAAAAAACATGGTTATTAGATATTCAAAAAGATAATTGGACTTTTGGATATTGGAACTAGATTTATGGATATTTAAAAAAAATGAAACGAAATTAGATATGAAATATGGATATTGAAAAAATGGATAAGGTAACTGGATTTTATGAAATTGGTTATGAGAAGAAATGAAATTTAAGAGTGTACATGGATAATGGATTTTGGGTATTGGAAATGAAAGAAGAAAAAAATGGATTGGATATTATGAATTAGATTAAAAAATGGTTTATGGATTTAGAAAAATTGAAAAATGGAAGTGGGTTTCTAAATGAATATTGAATAGAAAAGGTGAGTGGAAAAAAGGGGATGGTTTAGAAATCGGATAATGACAATGGGTATGAAAATGGATACACACACTCACCAAATTTTCCACACACGGGCACAAGACTTTTGATCCTTAATCTCAACACCTTGAATAATGAACATGAATCTAACATCACAAGCCAGTGATACACCTTGACTGGAAATCCATCAAACTTGATTTGTTCAGACAAATCTCTGAATCCCATAAGTTCTGAATCACTTCAAAATTTGTTTGAATCAATCATCTGGGAAAATAAATCCGTATATGAACCAAATTTGGACTGACGAACTCAGATGAACTGATGAATGTCACCATACAATAACTTGACAGTCACTGCTTGAGAAATAGTCCATTGAAACAGATAACTTGCACTTGAAACAATCTCTTGATAGTTTGATCAAAATTAGGTCAAACTTCCATCTAAACTGGATCATGAACGAACAACCACTTGTGATATGAAATCACCTCATTGTCTTTGACAAACTTGCACGACACACAGAGAGAGAATCTGCAGCAAATTTTTGGTATTTTGGTTAGAGGTTAGTAAACAGAAACAAGTGAGAATAATGTACAGAAACTCAGGAGAAACATAGATTGTGATCTTGCTTGTGGCATGCAAAAATGCAAATGATATGTGGGATATTCGGGGTAAAAATTAGGGTATTACTGCTGCCCCTATTTAAGTTTCTTCTATCCGTAGATATGAAGATGAACATCTTTGTCTCGACGAGATAAAAGAGACTTAAATATAACAATAAACCCAATTTTTGGCCCTAAGAGACCACAAAATGATATGATTATGCATATGATATGCAGATAAAAGACCAATGTGGGGAGAATATGCCACAGGAGATAAACAAAAAGAAGAACGGGAGAATGAAACTCCACCGGGGAAACACATCACAGGAGACCACCAACTAGTCGGGGAACACACCACATAACTACTGGGACTCAGCTAAGGAAAAGATTCCAACTGGGGATAATTGTATATGGATATAAACCATAACACAACAAAGATATAACTCAACAGGGAAGACTTAGCACAGCAAGGCTCCACTGGGGAAAATCAATACCTCAACAATGTACTATCTCTAGCATACCGAAGAGACTAACCATCCGTCGGAGTAGAAAACCTCAACAACGAACTATCTCATCTAACCGAAGAGACTTACCATTCATTGGAGTCACAAAATCTCAACAACGAACTATCCCGTCTAACCGAAGAGACTTACCATTCATTGAAGTCACAAAATCTCAACAACGAACTGTCCCATCAAACTGAAGAAACTTACCATTCATCGGAGTAACAAAATCTCAACAACGAACTGTCCCATCTAACCGAAGAGACTTACCATTCATTGGAGTAGAAGAATCTCAACAATGAATTGTCCCATCAAAGCGAAGAGACTTACCATTCATTGGAGTCACAAAATCTCAACAACGAACTGTCTCGTCTAACCGAAAAGACTTACCATTCATTGGGAATACTTTCTACCAAGATTTTTTTTTGGGAATTGCGTCAACCATAAAAAATTTACTGGGGAATCTATTGCCAAGATCAACCAGAGAACCTTCAAATGAAACACCTTCTGCCGAGATTTTATATGTAATTCCTACTGCCGAGGAATAATCGAAAACATGCCTGCTACCGAGGGTTTACTGAAAGATCTTTTAAGGATTCTACTGCCGAGATCCTAAAAAGAAAAATACCTTCTGCCGAGGTTGCTGTAATAATCTTTTTTTGAAATTATCTGAGAAATCTACTGCCGAGATTCTTGGAAAGAAAATACCTTCTGCCGAGGCTTGTTGTAAATTCTATTTTTTTTAAACTTACTGGAGAATCTACTGCCGAGATCAACCAAAGAAATCTGAAATAAAGCCACCTTTTTCCGAGGTTTGCTGGAAATCTTTTGAAAATATCCAAGAAATCTACTGCCGAGATTCTTGGAAAGAAAATACCTTCTGCCGAGGTCAACTGGAAATCTTCTGCCGAGATTTGCTAGGAACTAGGAATCAATAACTCTACCAGGGATCTTCACAGGAGATATGGGCAAGTTAGATCACGCAACAGACTTCTCAAATAAAGAGACAACCATCTGTTGGAAATTCACAACAAACTTCTCTGACAGGCACAACCTGAGAGATAACATTTGATGGAAAAGATAACGTCTGATAACTGGGGACACACAAGTTTCTCAAATAAAGAAGCTGCTGCTTGTTGTCATACAATGGATTCCAAAAGAGTGTTGCAACAACACTGCTGGAGAAAAAAATCTTTATCTTCTAATGGTAATCACAAACAGATCATCTGCTGAGGAATACAAAATCCTCAAAGGTGCAAAATAAATGCACTCCCAAACATCTAGGTTACACAGCCTAGAGAGCTTCAAAGTAGTCACCGCCGGAGACCAAAGCTCAATCCAGGAAGAAACTAGAGAGAAACGGTCAAACAAGACTCATCCCAAGGAGGAAACAACTCAACTGGGGATTGGTCTCATCCAGATAATGAACTGGAAAGGAGAACTGAAGCAAAACTTTCCACGAGGAATAAACTTAGTGGGGAATTAGAAAGGATAAACGCTTTCTTCTTAGGGTCAACACTCTAATGGAGAGAGGACACACACACAGTTTGTGGAGGATAACAACATCAGAGAACCGAGAAGTACTAACACAAATGTAAAATGAACAATGCAACAACAACATGCTATACACAACAAATGAATGCGCATGCAATGCGTATGAGTATGAATATGCTGACAAAACAGACATAAAGATGAATAGAGGATGAATAAACAACACAGTTCAGCTGAATATTCAGCTAATCTCAACAAGATAGAGATACCAAAAGAGATCCTGTCAAGGAGTACACACAAAGCAAACCCTAATGGGGATATCAACCAATTGGGGAAATAAGAAGTCAACATTACTCTTTTCTTAGGGAGTGATCAAAGTAATCACAACGAGAGGTAAAACTCTGTGCGAGGATTCCACATCAAGGGGAAATACACCCCAAAGCTTCACAAATGCTTGATCATAACCTGGCTGGAGAGTAGAATCATACTCAGCTGGGGAAATCTGAATCAAGACTTAGCCGGAGGAATACCCAAAATAGTATTTGGATGGGAAATACCAAACTGGCGCTCAATTGGGGAACAATGGATCTCAAGAGTTCAACACCTCACAACAATATTGAGGGAATCCATCATCTGATTAACAACTTGATTACATCCTCAAGAACAAATCTGCTTATGTGCGTCGAATTCACCATTTAACTTTTGCCCCAGACTGCATGGTCGACAAAGGATTTTACCCCAAAAGGAAACTTTGTACCATAACGACTTGAGATAATCTGTCCCAGTTTCTTCAAACTCTTGGAGAGATTCATCGAATCTCGACGTAACTGCCCCAGATTAACTAAACTTGGCACATTCTTCAATCAATAGAGTCTTCCAGCTTTGCCCCATGTGAAAGCATCAACTGGGAAAACAAGTTTGCTCATACTCCACAAAGCCTTCAGGCAACATGCCCCTGGATAGGATCATCCTTGAAATGATTTGCCAATTGTTCATCAGAGTTTCAGGCCTCAAAAGAGTAAGCTCATCACTGATGCTCAAATGTAGACTTCCATGATGTCAAACAAATGTATGCAAGCAGAAAATGTTAATTCTGAGAATGATAATTCTAATGCAACAGACATGTTAATCTTGAAGTTTTTACTGAAAAGATGTCGCAAAACCTTGTGAATGAATCACTAGTTTAGATACGACATTTATTTTTGAACGCACATGCAATACCAACAAAGATCTTTTAGCGCAACTCATGGGAGTCAGGAACGCTATCTCGTTTGGAGTATGCTCTCAAAATAAACCCTGCTTCAATTAGGTCTTTTGAGGGTTATAACTTGGCCTGGTTCACGTTTTTTCAGAAAAAAGGATTTTTAGGCTCAAATTTTATTTGTCCCCACCCATTCTCCATGATGTTCTTCAGTCCTACATTCAGCTAATTGACACAAATGTTCATCTTTAAAAAGATTACTGAAACTGATGGTTTAAGAACCAATGAGGTTATTTGGGGAATAACAGTCACCCTTATCATCCTTCGACTTGGTAGTCACACAAAGATTTGTTCTTTTGATGAGAATTTTCCTTTTATTCTTGCTTTTCACATTTTCATTTTATTTTTCCCTAACTTTTGCCTGGACTGATTTTTTTTGAATTTTTGATGTCTAGCGGGATGCCCCAATTTTTGCCTAAGTCACTTGTTTTCAAGCTTTCGACTTAGCGGGCTTTTTTCTTTTGATTTTTTTCTCTTTTATTTTTTTTGAACAAATTATGTCACAATGGCTTATCTGACTTTTATAAAAGGTTGTGACTTCCTCTTCCCTTTGTAATGAGGGATAACCATTGCGGTTTCCTTAGACGCACACTCCTCTTGAAATTTGGACACTTGGTCAAATTAACTGAAGACTACCCAGCCCCAAGGTTAAATGTGAGGGTTTTTTCATTTAGAAAAGAAACTCCTACTTCAAGACTCAAAGGGGTTAACAAGGGATTATCTTCCTTATATCTCCGATGTTTGGGAATTTAAAACAATGTCTTACATCATCAGCAGAGTCTTATTCAAAAGCACACAACCAGAGATTTTGCGTTTTCACTTCATCATCCTCCCTCCAAGAATTTAAACAAGAAGTTGGTATTGCAAATGCAAAAAACAAATTACGAGCGAATGCGAATGGATCACTTCAAGATAAACATACTCATTGTATTAAGATTAATATTCAAAACAAACAAGTTCTACATGCAAACAAAGAAATAACAATCATAAAAGATTACAAATGAAAATGCAGTAAATGAACTAAAGATCTGAGGAAACTGTGTCAGCTTGAGCTTGAAAGAACTTTATCAACTTTCTTGGGAGACACGGAAGCAAACATACAACCACCAGGGGTCACTCTACTGATATCAGCATAAAGACGTTCCATTCACAAATGTGCTTCCTTCCTTGAAGGTCAACACCTCATCGTCAATCATCTCTTGAACCTTTTCCTGGAAAACCTTGCACTCCTCAATTGGATGCCCCATTACTCCATCATGAAATTCACAACTGGTATTTAGGTTGTACCAAGGAGGACGAGATTTCATGGCTCTGGTTTTTCTGGGTGTCATTACCGAGTTTCGGGCAAAATAAAACCACAATTGACTGTAAGTCATTGGAATTGAATCAAACTGACAAGTCTCTCTTTTTGAATTATTCAGAGGTCTATGTTGATTCTGGCACTGAGGAGAATCTTGAATCGCATCAACTTCAACATTTTTTTCCTCTTGGGAATCACATACAGATTTCTCTTCACTTGTATAGTTATCTGAAACATCTCGGATCCTTCCACATTTAAATGCATTCTCGAGGTTTATTCCAACTTCAACAATTTTGGAGAACTCTTGAGGCTCAACGCCTACCATCCTGACATAATAAGAGTCTCACATCTTTCTTAGAAACATTTTGGCCAGTTCTTTCTCTAAGAGTGGTGGATGAACTTGAGCTACTAATTCTTTCCACCTTTGTGCATACTCTCTGAAGGATTCGATGTCCTTCTGACTCATACTCACTAATTCATCACTATCTAGAGCCATGTCCAAATTGTAGTCATATTGTTTTACAAATTCATCATCTAGGTCTTCCCAAGACTGAATATGGTCCCTTTTCAGTTTCGTATACCACATCAAAGATCCTCCATATAAACTTTCTTGAAAGCAGTAAATCATCAGCAGATCATTGTTGATATGAGTGGCCATCTTTCGACAGAACATCGTCAAATGGTTCCTTGGACAGCTAACACCCTTGTATATTTCAAAGATAGACATTTTAAACTTCGGAGGAATAACCACATCCGGAACCAGGCACAAGTCAAGAGCCTTAAAACTAGATGCATTGGGTTTTGTCAACATTTTCAATTCCTCACTGAGATCACGAAGTCCTTTTTTCATTTCCACAACTTTAAGATCAATCATCTCTGTCACAGGGTGGACATTCTGAGGATTTGGCATATACCTCAAAAATCGGAAATTTTTTCCAACAACTTGACCAACCAAATCATTTTGCACAGGTCGGGATCGAGTAGGAACATCCACTTGTGGAACATCGTCGTCCAGAGGAGAATCATACATCGGATTGGTCATCACTGTAAAGCCTGATATGAGATCATCATCTTTTGTTCTCTCCATGTTCCTTCAGTAGCTGCCTCAAACTTGGTACGAATGCTAGAAAATCAGCTAAATCATCTTCTTTCTCTGATTAGCCCGAGTATTACACTAGTGCGACAGCTTGGCTGAATAAAGACCAAAGGGAAACAATAAGACACCTGGGAAAGGCAAGAAACAATGCAGAATGATGCGAATGCTAATGCAAAATGCAAATGCTTCATTCAACTTTCAAAGATCTTTAAAATATAAAGCAATTGCAAACTTCACAAAGAAATAACACTTTTTGAAATACTGATAAACATCTTATTTTATTGAATATTATCTGCGATGTTTGCAAAAGGAAAATCTCTAAGATCCTTGAAAATCGACTAAAACAGAATGTCCATGAATGCATGAGTGCATGTATGCAGCAACCACAAACAAGATCACACAAAGCACACGGGTTCAAGGTTCTGAGTCACGAACATGGAGTCAAGGTTAAGAGCCAACCCACAAAGGTATGTACTAAGGGTATAACACCTGCCGAACAAGGTTCTAAAGAAGTTCCCAGAGTCTACAACCCATCTTTCGGATATTATCAATTTCCCAACTTTCTTGGTAGTCAATAATATTCTCAAGAGAGTCTCGTCTGAGTGTGGTATCGCATAACAACTGATTCAAGTCTACACCTGAATAGCCACCGCACCACATCCTAATAAGGCCAAGATGGGTTAAGGGTTCTAAAGTCATCAGCTTTGGGTCCTCGGATCAAGAAGCATAACGGGTTTGCCATTTCTGGTCTGCCATTACTACCTCTTGGGAGGAGTGCCTCAACTGAGTCCTCGGGAATCGTCTCCAGAGTCGACAACTCTCTAGATCAACACCCCAAAATGCGCAAGACACGTAAGTGGGAATATCTCCCAAGAGAACCTCGTCTGGATGTGAATTTCGTGAACACCAAACGTACCAAGACGGCGCGTAGGTCCCACTAATTTCCACCCTAGTCTTAGGTGTATACTCAAGCCTGGGTATTAGGCTTATCTCACTACACAGAAGAATTCCCAAACAGAACAAACAAATAACAAACAAATCAGACAAAAAGCAATAAATAAATCAAAGTAGGCTAAACCCCTAAAGGGATGGACCAACAAGAGGTCAATCTCTCCCCAGCAGAGTCGCCACTTTTCTGTAGCGGGGAAATTTGTGAGTGTAAGCTATTGATTAACTTAACTAAAAAATAAACGAGAGTCGCCACCGCACTTTTATTTTTATCCAAAAAGGAAAGGAAAAAAGAGCGAACAAAACCTAAAGAATTCTAAAAGAACAAAGAGATAATGGGTAAGGGGGGTTGGTTATGTAAAGGGAAGGTTTTACGCACCTAATACATCTATAGTACTCTATAGGAGCCCTTTGATTTATTCATGCTTTTTGGTCTGAAAATGGTTTGCTTGAAAAAGATTGAGGAGATGAGAGGAGAATTATTTTTTAAAATTTTTGTGTTTGGAGAGACTTATCGCCTCATGCCTACGTACCCACGATGTGCAATGTAGGATCAAAATCTCGTAGTTCGTGGTACAAAGAATGAAAATTATTGGTTATGGTTTATTTTATCTTGAAAAAGCCAACCCGTCATTCTCAAGAGAGAATACTCAACTAATTACCCAAAGGTATGGGAAAGAGGCATTTGCATCACATTAAGATGGAGGATTTGCTTGGATTAACATCAACAAGACTAATCACTTCAACATCTAAGTGGAAAAAGACCATACTTTCAACAAAATACCATGGTTAGGAGTTTTACATCTCATAAAAAAAATGACTCATGTCTAGTTCTTTATGAAAAGTTTAAAAGAAAAAGGTGAACAAAGCACAAAAATTTTTGGATGAGTTTTGTATTTTTTATGTCTTTTTGAAATGGTCAAAATATGATTAAGATGGATTGACATTTATTAAAGAAAAGAGAGTTTTAAAAAAAATCACTTGACCAAAGTCAAGGTTTTATTATGAAAGCGGTTTTAAGTTTGAAAACAAGAAAGTTTTGAAAAAAGGAGAAGATTTTGAAAATTTAAGAGGGGGAGGAGAAGAAGTGACTATCCTAGTGCATAAAATAAAAGCTAGGGAAAAGAAGGATCTAACCAAAATGGAGCCACTTCAAAGTAATATAAGAATATAATTCCGTCCTCTTGAGCCAATAAGCAAGCCAAATAAAGGCTAGAATATCAAACTCCATAATGGTCCAAAGCACAAGGGAGAGAGTCCTAAGTCTAAGTCCATAAGTCCATAATCAAGAGTAAAAGTCCTCCAATGCAAAGGATAGTGGCCATAGTCCAACAATTAAGAGCACAAGTCTTTTAGTGGTTTAATCCTTTATTAATGTTTTTGGTCCAAGTGGACAAAAAGAAAAAGGCATAAGCATAAATATGTGTCCAACGGACAAACGAAAAATTGCGGAAGCATAAACATGTGTCCAACGGACAAAGGAAAAATTGTGGAAGCATAAACATGTGTCCAACGGACAAAGAAAAAAATTGCGGAAGCATAAACATGATATGAAATGATAATAGTGAAGCATAAAAAAAAAAATAAAAGAGATAGGGAGCGAGAAGGAAACATAAACAAAATTAATACAATAATATTGTTAGTAAGTTAGTGATTAGTTGTTAGAGTTAGTGATCAATAATAATTGAATAATTGTACTTAGGTCAAGGTTGATGAAAACTCATTAGAGGATTGATAAGACCAAAGCCTCCTAACAACAAGTTTCATAAGTTTTGAACCAAAAGATAAATAATCAACTATTTTAATCGTTTTCCGATAAGGGACATATGTTGCGCTATGTTAAGCAATTTCCGAGTAATTTACGGAGTAATTACCCTACAAATGAGGCCGGTCAATAGATTTTTGTGCTAATGCATGCTAGATGAACGATATGTAAATCGTCATCCGAAATCAATACCGCACGAAAAGAAAAGAAGGTAACGATCTAGTCTTGATCAAAATTCAACAAAGGAATTCCAAGATCCATTAGACTTTCATTGATAAAAAAGAAAAGAGATGAAGAAAAGAGGTCAAGATGAAAAGAAACGTCAACAATTTGAATCTTAAATCGATTGAATCATCATCAATATCAATCACCTCTCTTGGTGGATAAAATCGATCCCCAAAGTCCATTGATATTGATGAGATCTTATCAAAATTCAAGATCCAAAACAACCAAAACTAAGAAATCCATAAGAAATATAAAAAACTATGTTAATTTTTTTTAATGATTTTTTTTCAAAAAGTTTTAAAAAAAGAACAAAGACTAAAGGATCTAAAAGAATGTGAATCAAGAAAAGCTAATAATAAAATTTTCAAGAAGAATCAAGTAAAAAAAATGAATAAACTAATTAATTATTTTTTTAGAAATAAAGAAATGGTGGGAAGCTAAAGTGAAAAAACAGGAAGGTGAGGAATGTAGTTCAGAGGATTACACGGCCCGGCCCACAAACTTCATAGTGGGGGCAAAACAAACATAAACAAAAATCAGACTAAAATGTGAACATCAACAATGCTCTTCTACCTCACCCGACTGGCCACTGTTACTCTTTCTCCTTCAAATATTTGTCGTAGATACTGCACCAAACCAAAGTATCCACCGCGTCTCAATTTTCTCATAAAAACATCACGCCGCCGGTCAAACAAAACCGAACCGCCACAATTACTCTTCTTCTTCTCACTGCGAATCGTCGTGGTTCTTCGCTCTCGGTGGATCTCGCCGGAAAAACAAATGCTCACCGCGAATGCTACTGTTTCGTCGCGATTTCCTTCAATCCTCGCTTACGGCGCCGGAAACGTTGAAGTTACGGAATCAATTCGTTCAAGTTCTCTTCTGAAATTGTTGTTGTTGTTGAAATTCTTGCGTATATGATGTTGAGTGTTGTTGCGAATTATGCGATTTCAGATCGTTGCTGCAGTTTTGTTGTTGAATCCCGAAGGTAAGGCTATGGAGATTCAATTTCTTTCTGCAGATTTGTTGGTCTTGTTGTTGATGACGAACTTATTTGATTGTTGAAGTTATGGTTGCAGGTGATTTTGAGTCAAATTTGAATTGAAGAACTTAAAGGAAGAATGTGTTGTGAAGTAGGTAAAAGGGTGGTACAGGTGAAATGAAGCTTGGAATTCAAGATGGTGTGAGATTTTCGCAGCGATTAAAGGAAGCAAGCCTCTTATTTATAGAGTGAAGAGGTGAGAATGAAAATTGAGTTCATGAAAATTGGTTGCTGTTTGATGGCTTTTCTCTGCGCATTTTGGTTTGCTCTGTGTCACGCTTTGTATGTTTGCAAATTGAGTTGAATTTCCATGTTGAGCTAGCTGCGTTTTAATTGAAAACTGTTGCCGTTTTTTTCCGTCATTTGTAGGTTGTGACGTGATGTTGCCGTTTTGAATGCATTGCGTTTTTGAATTATTTATTTCATGTTGCAACTGCGTTTTGCTTTAGAGCTTATTGCGTTTTGATGTTTGGTGTTGTATGTAGCTCACATGATGTCGTTTCATTCTTGCGCAAGTTGCATTTTGAACAGAGCTCATGTCGCAGCTCACGTTTTAAGGATGTTATGGCTTGTAGAGTAACAGTCGGCTTGGAGGCTTACTCGGTTTGGAAATGGCTTGCTGCAGTTTGTTAAAGGGTTTGTTATGTGCAGCGTGATGCAAGTGGCTGATATTCACGGCTTGGAGCTGGCTTGTTTGCAAGTGGCTAATATTCACATAAGCTTGTGAAGCTTGTAGGTGGAAGTAGTTTCATTATGTAGCTGAATATTGTTTTGTGGAAATGACTAGGAAAATGAGGTCACATGTGTAGCTTTTGTGAATTTATTATTTTTGCATTTTCACATCATAGCTTGTAACAAAAATGGGAAATGGGCCTAAGCTTGATGTATTTTTTTTTCTATGATATGGGCCTTGGATTTTTGGAGGGGGAAAAAGGATATATAAAAAAATGTGGATGTGAAATGGATTTTAAAAAACATGGTTATTAGATATTAAAAAAGATAATTGGACTTTTGGATATTGTAACTAGATTTATGGATATTTTAAAAAAATGAAACGAAATTAGATATGAAATATGGATATTGAAAAAATGGATAAGGTAAACTGGATTTTATGAAATTGGTTATGAGAAGAAATGAAATTTAAGAGTGTGCATGGATAATGGATTTTGGGTATTGGAAATGAAAGAAGAAAAAAATGGATTGGATAGAAATTTTATGAATTGGATTAAAAAATGGTTTATGGATTTAGAAAAATTGAAAAATGGAAGTGGGTTTCTAAATGGATATTGAATAGAAAAGGTGAGTGGAAAAAAGGGGATGGTTTAGAAATCGGATAATGACAATGGGTATGAAAATGGATACGCACACTCACCAAATTTTCCACACACGGGCACAAAACTTTTGATCCTTAATCTCAACACCTTGAATAATGAACATGAATCTAACATCACAAGCCACTGATAAACCTTGACTGGAAATCCATCAAACTTGATTTGTTCAGAAAAATCTCTGAATCCCATAAGTTCTGAATCACTTCAAAATTCGTCTGAATCAATCATCTGGGAAAATAAATCTGCGGATGAACCAAATTTGGACTGACGAACTCAGATGAACTGATGAATGTCACCATACAATAACTTGACAGTCACTGCTTGAGAAATAGTCCACTGAAACAGATAACTTACACTTGAAACAATATCTTGATAGTTTGATCAAAATTAGGTCAAACTTCCATCTGAACTGGATCATGAACGAATAACCACTTGTGATCTGAAATTACCTCATTGTCTTTGACAAACCTGCACGACACACAGAGAGAGAAACTGCAGCAAATTTTTGGTATTTTGGTTAGAGGTTAGTAAACAGAAACAAGTGAGAATAATGTACAGATACTCAGGAGAAACATAGATTGTGATCTTGCTTGTGGCATGCAAAAATGCAAATGATATGTGGGATCTTAGGGGTAAAAATTAGGGTATTACAGGGTCCATGAGGTTCCATGGGGTATATTAGGTTTTGCTTTGAAGCATTGGCTCATGCCCCGAGGAAAATTTCCATCTGGAGGCCCTGGTCGACCAAACCCTAATTTGGTGACACTGGCGATCTTGAGGCTTGATCCACTTAGAATGCTACAACCTTGTGCTTGATTCTTGCTGTGGGAGTCCTCTTGATCCATTATGGATGTTTGATAGGTTAGACAAGTTGAAGATCATGTCAATTCTTGATTGATCCTTTGTATAAGGCTCATAGAGGGCTTGAAACCCTAATCTTTTATAGTAATGAATGCTCACCCATCTTTGGGGAGACTAATGAGGTATGATGGTTTACCCATATTATGATGATGATTTGTCCAATGATGGGAAATCTTAGTGGTCAAAATTTGGGGTATGACACCTTTACATTCATTTACATTATTGCACTGCCTTATATTCATTTATTTTCTGTCTCTGCCATTACTTTATTATTGCTTGAGATAGATTTGCACGATTAGCATGTGCTGATTATTTATTTGTTTGTGTGATCCATTTGTATTTTGAAACTGAACTTAAGCGTGACACTTGTGTTCACTCCTTTGAAATACACTCTCACACTTCGCACGTTTTCATTCTAAAAATGTCTTATTTCGCAAACCAATTTACCGTTATGTTTTCAATTACCATGTCCAGCTAAATCTCTTGTGCTGGGATGTGAGGATTGTCATTCCAACGGTACTCCACATGTTATCTTTTTAGAAATACTTTAGGGGCTGTTTTTGGTTTTAATTAAACTCTTCTGAACCTCAATTGGTCGGTCATTAAGTAAATGAGACCGTGTTTTTGTTTGCGTAATGACTGTGACTAGATCGGGTAAGATCGAAAGCCGTCCAACATTTTAGAAAAGAGTTTGTTAGTTTTTAATTGATAAATACAGTGAAATCACTTTATTAATTAATTAGGAAAGTTTTATATTATTAGAAAGAGATTTTAAACTATTTTCGGACGCGTTTATAGATTTAGGATCCGGTTGGCCGAGCATATGCTGGAAACCCTTTGGTATTAAATATTTCCAATCGAAAACACTTTTTAACTAAGTCTTAGAGGTAGTTATATAAAAAAGGACTTTATCACTTTAACGCAAGGAGCGACCGGTGCAGCGTGAGCGGCCAGTATAAATTAAAGGTTAGGTCTGTTTCCGATCACGCTAACGCGACGGATCCTTTTTAATTAACTCTTTTTCAAAGAAGAAAACATGACCCCGTAGTATTACTACTTAGATAATAGGAGTACAGTTTGATTGATGTGAATTATATTCCACTATAGTCTTTATCTGATTTATTTCTATTTTCGTTAAGTGGGAAACTATTACTCTGATTTTTCTTTAGCCTTAGATAAACACCGTAACAATAGTAATCGATAGATTGACATTGGTCTCTGTGGGATCGATAAATCTCTTATATTACTCTGACGTAATCCGTATACTTGTGGATAGCACGCATCAGAGTATGAGAGGTTTGGACTTAGCTTTGGGTGGTTTGGAGTTAGGTTGGAGATAGTTGGGCTTGACTCACTGAGTCAAGGTGGTTAACTCGGTTAGTTAGAACCAACTCGGTAACAATCCCAATGTGAACTTCATCATCCAAAGGTTGGCATGCTTGTAAAATAAGGAACATGGTGCACTTAAATTGGAGTGAAGCATTAGAGTAAATGCACTTGGATTGAATTGAATAACCTTGAAATGCTTAGAGAAGTCTAGAATATTCCACATGCTGCTAGAATATTGTAGAATCAATGACCAAAGAGTGTGCAAGGAGGTTATCCCAGAAATGCAGCAGGAAGTGGAATTTTTCCCAGAGTAACCGGTTACAGCATATCTGCTAACCGGTTATTCAGCCAAATTTCCACAAATTTGCTTAAAAATGATGCTGAAGTCCCGCTTTCGATTTTCCACCTCTTGTCATGATAAATAAACATGGAAACCTTTATTTTGAGCTTATTTTAATGCTGTAATGGCCCTGTGAGGATGTGATTAATCGGGCTTGGAGAACCTAAAAATCCTGCAACAAGAAACACACAGAGAAAAGTATGAATGCGTATGCCAGCGATGCTAATGCACATGCTTATGCAAAAGACAAAAGAGGGAGGTCAAATTTCGGGTTACGACAAATTGGAATGAGGTGTAGTCGACACTTTTAAAGTATGCCATGAGAGCTACAAATCCATGTTTGGATCAGCCAAATGGTTGCTTGGATCTCAAGTTATGATCCTTGGAAGTTGGTACCCTAGCCACTTTGTTCCATAACTTAGAAAATTTCTAAGTTTTTTTATGGTTACCCCTTTTACAAGTTATCCCACTTTTCTTGATTTTTCTTGATGAATGATGATCTCAATCACATATTAACATCATTTTAGGGTCAAAGAACCATAATTGTGAAAAATCTCAAAAAGTCAAAGTTGACTTTTGTGCACAGTTGACTTTTTGTCAGATGAACTCCAAAACGTGTGATCCTCTATGAAATCAAGTCCTTGACCTAAATAAAACTTGATGGATTGATTTAATAGGTGTTATAGGGTGTATTGAATCATGTCCCAAGGTTTGGGAGCATGCCTGGGTCAAAAGTCAAAGGCACAGTTGACTTTTCCCGTGAAACCCTAATTGTGGTTCTGATGAATTTGAAACTTGTTGATCAAGCTTCTTGGATCAATCCATTATTGCAAATGGATCAATGTAGTGTGTTAGAGACCCTCAAATCCTCTCTTGAGGTCTTGGCTCATGTTTTGTCCCAAAAGTCAACTTAGGGGTGAATTAGGTCAAGAAACCCTAATTCCTGATTTTTTTATGATTGCATCCCCTGAGGCAAAATTGACTTGATGATTGGGTTCATGATGTCCCTTGGAGTATCTTAGGTTGTGCTTTGAAGCCTTTGGCTCATGCCCAGAGGAAAATTTCCATCTGGAGGCCCTAGTCGACCTAAACCCTAATTTGGGTGACACTGGCGATCTTGAGTCTTAATCCACTTAGAATGTTGCAACTTTGTGCTTGATTCTTGAGGTGGGAGTCCTCTTGATCCATTGTGGATATCTGAGAGGTTTATACAAATTAAAGATCATGTCATTCCTTGATTGATCGTTTGTCTAAGAGCTCTGAGAGGGCTTGAAACCCTAAGTTTGATTGTAGTGGATGCTCACCCATTTTTGGGGAGACTAATAAGGTATAATGGTCCATCCATATTGTGATGATGATTTGAACAATGATGGGGAATCTTAGTGGTTAAAATTCGTGGTATGACAGATGCCCCTATTTAATCTTCTCGGACCCGAAGGTGTGAATGGCGAAGGTATTCGGGCATTCGGGGTGCAAGAGGATTAAATAGCGGAATACCCAAAATTTTGATGGTGGTTATGAACGGCAGATTGCTCATCCATCTTCTTTCGCTAAGCAATGATGCTTAGAAAAGGTAAAACTTCCCCTCGATCCTGGTCTTCAGCCAAGGAACTGGTCTAGGTTTCCAAAATAAACTTCCCCTCAATCATGGTTTCCTACCGAGGAACTGGTCTCAGTTTCTGAAATAAACTTCCCCTCGATCCTAGTTTCCTACCAAGGAACTGGTCTCAGTTTCTGAAATAAACTTCCCCTCGATCTTGGTTTCCTACCGAGGAACTGGTCTCAGTTTCTGAAATAAACATCCCCTCAATCCTGGTTTCCTACCAAGGAACTGGTCTCAGTTTCTTTTGTCAATAAACTTCTTAACAAGGGACGTTGTTCGTAGGGGTTTTCCTCAAACTTCTTGCCGAATTTTCCTGGGGAGATTCCATTTGATGGAAAAAGATCTGATGTGAGAGTTGTTGAGGAACCCAGCTGTCTGAATTGTAGAGGTGTACAAACTTCTTTATTAGAGATGCCATTCATTGACTCTACTGGGGGAAAACGAGTCTCTTGAGAGACTGCTTTCTGCTTGGGGATATTACATCATACTTTTCTCGGGATCTTCTCGGAGAAATTCCATATGATGTGATCCAATTTTGAGGTACTGACGACCTTTTCGTCAGCGAAATTTTTCGGAGAAAAACGGTTGCACTGCCGAATCTCTGATTAAGAGGCTTTCTCTGGGGATTTTCCTTAATTCGGGAAAGCGAAGACATCATCTTCAATGGCGAAGAGGACATTGGCTGAAGGTTCTCTAGCCTTTCAGAGGTTCAAGTTATCAAAGTGGTCAAGGGACCCACTTCAATTCAGCTGCAAAGTGGAGGAGTGGTTGGTCAGACGCCACCTTTCTCGACTAGGAAAGAACTGACAACTCGGTTGAAAAGACGCTTATCACTAGGGAACAAGACCGACTAGAGTGATAGTGATGCAATATGAATATGAATGTAAATTAATAATACATGATGTATGTATGTATATGCTGACAAAACTGACGCGACATACAGACTAGTGGATGAACACGACTGGATACTCGGCCATAGCGGGAGATGAAAAGTATCGCTAGTTTAGAAAATAGCAATTCTGCCTTGCTTAGGAGGGATAGTCCCCGTTGGGAGCTACGTTGGTCGGACTTAGGAGATGAGAACTCTGCCGAAGGTGTTAGACGAAACCTGGTCTCTGACACAGTTGATCCTTCCTTCAGGTGTACTGGCTAAGAATGAGTACTTTGATTCTGCACTTTGAAGCTTAATTGCTTCTGGAGAAACGATTGATGTTCTTTCGATGTTCAACAGTCAAAAGAAATTTCCATCTTTGTTTTAAAAGCAAAAAAAATTTTTAACAAGTAAATTCATTTTTGTTTTATTTCAAGAATCGTTGACCATGTTAAAATGTCGTTCTATAAAGCTAAAACAAATGAGAATTATAAACAAAGCACCAGGGCTCATATTTTATTGATAGGATGAAAATCAGCCAAACGCGTGATTCCATGGAGTATTTACAAAGTTTAGAAAATGGCAATTTAATGGAAAAGGGCTACATTGAACATAACAACCGTTATCTTTCTACCAACTTTAAATTCTGGGCATCTTGAGCTTCCGTCGAAGATGACCTTGACTGGGGTTTTTCTTGGATGGTGTAACTGCTGCTAAGGGACTTGCCCCTTTGTTGGACATAGTTACTTGCCATTATCCCTAACTTGCCATTATGTCTCTAATTTTTGCCTGGACCGCCCTTTCAGGTTTTCAATCCACCGAGATGGTTTTTTATTTTATTTATTTTAGGCGAAGTATTTCTTGACTACATCAACATTTGTAGGGTAGGAAAACTCCTCTCCATCCATGGTTGCGAGTCTCAAGGCACCGCCTGAGAAAGCTTTCTTGACCACATAGGGGCCGTCATAATTCGGAGTCCATTTGCCCCGCGAATCAGTGATGAATGATTGTATCTTTTTGAGCACGAGGTCTCCTTTCCTGAATACGCGAGGTCGGACCTTTTTGTCGAACGCCTTCTTTATTCTCTGTTGATACAACTGACCATGGCATAGTGTCATTATTCATTTTTCTTCGATCAGATTCAGTTCATCGTGTCGACTTTGACATCATTCAGCTTCTATTAGCTTAGCTTCCATCAATACCTGGATTGATGGAATCTCTACTTCTATGGGGAGCACTGCCTCCGTGCCATATACTAGAGAGAAAGGGGTTGCCCCTATTGAAGTGCGGTCAGATGTATGATAACCGTGAAGAGCAAAGGGTGGCATCTCGTGCCAATATTTATAGGTTACAACCATCTTTTGAACAATCTTCTTGATGTTCTTGTTAGCCGCTTCTACCGCTCCGTTCATCTTGGGTCGGTAGGGAGATGAGTTATGATGCTCGATCTTGAACTCTGCGCACAACTCTTTCATAATCTTATTGTTCAAGTTAGAGCCATTGTCAGTAATGATCTGGTTCAGAACACCATAACGACACATGATATTGTTTTTGATAAATCGGACCACCACTTGTCGGGTTACATTAGCGTATGACACAGCTTCAACCCACTTGGTGAAGTTATCAATGGCTACTAGAATGAACCGATGTTCGTTCGAAGCCTTAGGTTCAATCATGCCAATCATGTCGATTTCCCATATGAAAAAAGGCCACACGAAAGAGAGAACTTTGAGATGCATCGGCGGTACATGGATTTTGTCAGAGTATATCTGACACTTGTGACACTTCCTCATGTACTTGTAGCAGTCGGATTCCATTGTCAACCAGTAGTACCCTGCTCTTAGAATTTTTCTCGCCATTGTGTGTCCGTTGGCATGAGTGCCAAAGGATCCTTCGTGAATTTCTTTTATCAGCATGTCTGCTTCTGGTCTGTCTACGCATCAGAGCAAGAACATGTCAAAATTTATCTTATAGAGTGTATCACCGCTCAGAAAGAAGCTGTCTGCTAGTCTTCTGAGGGTCTTTCGGTCCTTTTTGGATGCCCCAAGAGGGTACTCTTGTTTCTGAAAGAAGCATTTGATATCGTGATACCAAGGTTTATTGTCTATGACTGCTTCAATCGTGAAGATGTAAGCGGGCCGTTCAAAGCGCATTATGTCAATCTTAGGTAAGTCGTTCCATTGACCTACACTAATCATGGAAGAGAGGGTGGCTAATGCATCAACCATGTGATTCTCTTCACGAGGGATATGATGAAACTCGATTCTATTGAAGAAGGGTAACAACCTTCTCGCGTAATCTTTGTAAGGAATCAATCCTAATTGGTATGTGTTCCAATCTCCTTTGATCTGATTGATAACCAGGGATAAGTCACAGTATACGTCCAAGTTCTTGATCCTTAAGTCGATCGCTTCTTCGAGACCCATGATACAAGCTTCGTATTCGGCCTCGTTGTTTGTGCACTTGAACGTAAGTCTAGCGGTGAAAGGAATGTGGGTACCCTGAAGTGTTATGATGATTGCCCCAATTCCGTTTCCATAATGATTGATAGCTCCGTCAAAGATTAGTCTCCATTGGGAACCTGATTCTGTCCCTTCACTGGGTAGTGGTTCATCGCAGTCTTTCATTTTTAGATACATGACATCTTCGTCTGGGAAGTCAAATCCGACTGATTCCTGATCATCAATCGGTTGATGAACCAAATGATCGGATAAAATACTTCCTTTGACGGCTTTCTGAGCATGGTACTAGATGTCGTATTCGGATAACAACATCTGCCAATGGGCAATCCTTCCCGCTAGAGCAGGCTTTTCAAAGACGTACTTGATTGGATCCATTTCGGAGATTAACCAAGTAGTGTGACGAATCATATAATGGCGAAGACGTTTGGCTGCCCAAGCCAGAACACAACAAGTTTTCTCAAGCATAGTGTACCGAGTTTTGCAGTCGGTGAATTTCTTGCTCAAAATAGTAAATGACAGACTCTTTCCTTTTTGTTTCGTCCTGTTGGCCAAGTACACAACCCATTGAGTCTTCCAAGACTGTTAATAAAATGATCAGCGGTCTTCCTTCCACTGGAGGTGATAGAATCAGTGGGTTCAACAGATATTCCTTGATATTGTCGAAGGCGGTTTGGCAGTCATCTGTCCAAACGCAGTCCTAATTCTTTTTGAGTAATTTCAAAATCGGCGTACATGTCGCGGTCATGAGGAATATAAATCTGGAAATGTAATTCAAACGTCCCAGGAATCCCCTGACTTATTTTTCAGTCTTTGGAGAAGGCATTTCTTGATTGGCCTTGACCTTGTCAGGATCGACCTCAATTCCTTTCTGGCTGACGATGAACCCTAAAAGTTTCCCTGAACGGACACCGAATGTGCATTTGTTGGGATTCAAGCAGAGTTTATACTTTCTCAACCGCTCAAATAGTTTTGACAGATGGGTCACATGCTCCTCCTTTGTTCTAGATTTGGCAATCATGTCATCGACATATACCTCGATTTCCTTGTGTATCATGTCATGAAACAGAGTAGTCATGGCTCGTTGATAGGTTGCCCCAGCGTTCTTCAACCCGAACGACAGTACCTTGTAACAAAAAGTACCCCATGGGGTGATGAAGGAAGTTTTCTCCATGTCTTTCGGCACCATTTTTATCTGATTATAGCCCGAGAATCCATCCATGAAGGAGAAGACTTTGAACTTTGCTGTACTGTTAACCAGCATGTCAATGTGTGGTAAAGGAAAGTCATCCTTTGGGCTAGCCTTGTTTAGATCCCTGTAGTCTACACACATTCTGACTTTTCCATCCTTTTTCAGAACTGGTACTATGTGGGCTAACCATTGAGGTTATTCTGATGTGGCAAGGAAACCCGCGTCAATCTGTTTTTGTACTTCCTCTTTGATTTTGATGGCCATGTCTGGATGAGTTCGTCTCAACCTCTATTTTACTAGTGGACATTCTGATCTCAATGGTAGATGATGTTCCACGATGCTGGTATCCAACCCTGGCATGTCCTGATAGAACCAAGCGAGTACATCGAGAAACTCTTTGAGAAGCTTTATCAAACTTTCTTTGACAGCTGGACTGAGTAGGGCCCCAATCTTAACCTCTTTTCTCTCTTCATTTGAGCCCAAGTTAACCATTTCCAATGGCTCTTTGTGAGGTTTAATGGACCGTTCCTCTTGTCTGAGTAATCGGGATATCTCTTCTGGAATTTCGTCGTCATCTTCTTCTTCAGCCCCAAATACCGGGAATTTAAAGTTGGGAGAAGGCATCGGATCGTATGTTTCAACGGTGTTTAAAACAAGAAATCTACATGACGTTATGATTGTTTTTTAGAAGAGATAGAGAGAAATGCAAGAGTACGTTCTGAAAACTGCTTGTTTTTATTATTTGAATTGTTTTTAAGGATTACCATTTTCTGAAAAACAAAAAGAGAAAACAACAATTAATGCGGAAATTACAGAATGACGTTATTTTATTTATGATTTTGTCGATTCTTGAAACTACAACCCTATAAAATAAAACTCTGTCGACAAAGCGAAGAGGGATATTTACAGAAAGTGAGCCCTATCAAAACATCCGTTTCACCTGAGCAGGGTGAAAGGTTAAAACAAAGATGGCCATTACTTTGACTTATGAACGATCTTCGGAACATCGACTGCAACCCATTGGCGGCGAACTCCTCGATGAATCACAAAGTCTGGTACCTTCCTTGATTTGTCTTCAGAAATAATGCTGATTTCTGGATGAGCAGAATCGTTGGAATCTGTCTCCCAGGCAGAGTTGTCGTTGGAGGATTCCTCAGTTGTATTTTGTATAGTGTTTATGCTCTCAGGTAGATCTCCCCATCCAGTTGGCTGAATGTCTTCGAGCCTGATACGAGAGCTTTCAGGAGCAGTGTATTTGACCATGAAGTCGTATTTGCCACTCGGTTGTCCCAAGGTGTCCCACACTTCTTTGGGACTGGAGGAGTCATCTCTCTCGATGACGTTGGCCTCGGGAAAATCATAGTTAATGAATTCTAGTCCTGCAAACTTTGCAAATTCATTGTCATGCTGGACGTTTTCTAAATGACATGAGTGTTGATCCCATGACATGGTGGGGACGCAGGTATTTTTTCCAATGACGCTCAGCTAATTTTCATTGTTTGACTGATTTTCTTTCCCCAAGTCTCCTGGGTACGGCTGCCACATAGGCAGGCCATCCATTGGGCCATAATAGTCGTGGTTAAAGTTGTATTTCATCGGAGTGTCTTCCTCTAATGAATTTGGCGGAGCACGACATCCTTCCGGATCACAATTTCTGTATATCATTTCGACGTCTGACCTCGGTATAAATCTCGGACTCTGTGCGGGATAACAAAATGGCGTAGGCACCTCTTCCTGAGACATATAACCGTCCTTGTTAAGATAGGACTTCCATTCCTCATCTGTGTCAGAGGAATCTCCCTCGTTGATGGTATGTACTTCTTGAGACACTGGGTGAAGGAAACCTCCACTATGGGAGAAGTTCTGAATGGGATGAAGACTTTCAACGTTAGCGGCAGTCTGGGTACAGGTTGCAGAAAAACCAAGACCAGTCTTTGTTTTATTATTAGTAGAAATGACAAGCTGTCCCCATCCTTTTGCGTTGTTACTCTTAATTACTTTGAGAGCATCTTTGTATGAGGAAATCGATGTTCCTTTTTCTGACTGATTGTCATTGCTCACCGAAAGTGCTTGGAACTGAGTTCCAACGACCTCCTCTGGTTCTACACAAGTGGTCGTTGATAGGTTACTCACGATCAAGGCTTGTTCTCCACAGATAGTGACAAGTTGGTCATTCTTGACGAACTTCAGCTTCTGGTGAAGTGTCGAAGTGACTGCCCCAGCCTGGTGTATCCAAGGTCTTCCTAACAAACAACTGTATGTTGCTCGGATGTCCATGACTTGGAAAGTGACTTGGAAAGTGTGAGGACCGATGGTTATGGGAAGGTCGACTTCATCGATAACTATTTTTATAGACCTGTCAAATGCTTTGACGATGACCTAACTGCCTCTCATCGGAGATCTTTTGAATGATAGTCGCATTAGAGTGGAATTCGGCATGATGTTGAGAGCCGATCCGGTGTCTACCAGTATGCTGGCTAAAGCATCGTTCTGGCAGTTGACTGTGATATTGAGCGCCATGTTGTGGCTTTTGCCTTCTTCTGGAAATTCCTCATCACTAAACCCCAAGTTGTTGCAGGAAGTGATGTTAGAGACGATACTGTCGAATTGTCGTATTGACACATCCTGTTCCACAAAGGCCTGTTCTAAGCCTTTCTGTAGAGCTTCTCTGTGAGCTTCGGAACTGAGTAAAAGAGATAACACAAAGATCTTTGAAGGAGTTTGTAACAGTTGATCAATAATGTTGTATTCACTCCTTTGGATGTGCTTCAGCATCTCATCATCATTCTTTGAAAGGTCGGGATCACTGGATTGACCGACTGGTGGATTGGGAGCTTCTGTCTGAAGTTCCTTTTCTCTGTTAGGTTCTCTAACTCCTCTGTTGAAGATTCGACTGCTCCGTTGGGGAGAATGTATCTTGTATAAAGCCCAATATGGAGGCTGAAATGGTTTGACTCAATAAGAGAGTACTTTTATCTGTCTTGTATAAAGCCCAAGACGGAGGCTAAAAAGGTTGACTCAATCAAGAGAGTCTGAAGGTGATTGACTCAATAAGAGAGTCTGAAGGTTGTTTGACTCAACGAGAGAGTCTTTTATACTCAATAAGAGAGTGATTTGCTGTCTCGTACGAAGCCCGAGTGTCATACCCTAAATTTTGACCACTACGATTCCCCATCATTGTGCAAATCATCATCACAATATGGATGAACCATCATACCTCATTAGTCTCCCCAAAGTGGGTGAGCATCCACTACGATCAGAATTAGGGTTTCAAGCCCTCTCAGAGTTCTTAGACAAAGGATCAATCAAGGATTGACATTATCTTCAACTTGTCTAACCTCTCAAACATCCAAAATGGATCAAGAGGACTCCCACATCAAGAATCAAGCACAAGGTTGCAGCAGTCTGAGTGGATCAAGCCTCAAGATCGCTAGTGTCACCAAATTAGGGTTTTGGTCGACCAGGGCCTCCAGATGGAAACTTTCCTCTGGGCATAAGCCAATGCTTCAAAGCATAACCTAAGATGCTCCAAGAGACATCATAAACCCAATCATCAAGTCAATCTTGCCTCAGGGGAAGCATTCATCAAAAAAATCAGGAATCAAGGTTTCTTGACCTAATTCACCCCTAAGTTGACTTCTGGGACAAAACATGAGCCAAGACCTCAAGACATGATTTAAGGGTCTCTAACATGCTACATTGATCCATTTGCAACAATGGATTGATCCAAGAAGCTTGATTCCCAAGTTTCAAGTTCATCAGAACTACAGTTAGGGTTTTGCGGAAAAAAGTCAACTGTGCCTTTGACTTTTGACCCAAGCATGCTCCCAAACTTTGGGAAATGATTCAATACACCCTATAACACCTATGAAATCAATCCATCAAGTTTGATTTAGGTCAAGGACTTGATTTCATAGAGGATCGCACAGTTTGGAATTCATTTGATAAAAAGTCAACTGTGCCCAAAAGTCAAAGTTTGACTTTTTGATTTTTTTATCAATTATGGTTCCCTAACACTAAAATGATGTTAATGTGTGGTTGGAATCATCATTCATCAAGAAAAATCAAGAAAAGTGGGATAACTTGTAAAAGGGGTAACCATAAAAACTTAGAAATTTTTCTAAGTTATGGAACAAAGTGGCTAGGGTACCAACTTTGGAGGATCATAACTCCTAAACCACAAGGCCATTTTCCCCATCCAAAGCTGGATTTGTAGCTCTCATGGCACTACAAAAGCTTCATACACAACTCATTCCAATTCCTCATGGATTTTAAGTTATGGAATGATCAAAATCACAAAAAGTGAAAATGTCACTTTTTTCCAACACAGTGAATTTTTCACTAAGTCAGAATCTTCCTTCACTTTTTTCTAAATGTAGGGGCATTTTTCACTTGGATCTAAAAAGTATCAAAAACAACTATGATCAAACAGTTGTTGTATCATATGAGGGCTTTCCAAAATGGCCAAGAACTCCATCAAATTCCACTTAAGCCATGAGATATGACAATGGAAATATGCCTTGCTGAAAACTGTTAAAGCAAGGCAGATTTGTACATTTTGCTCGATTTGCCAAATTTGTGCAAATGACAAACACACTTATCCATCTGAACACCTCAGGGGGAGACCAAGGAGGGACAAACACTGATCCATAATCCTCCCAAGTCCTTGGAACAAAAAATAGCATGCCAAACCTAGAAATGCCTAAAAGAGGGACAAGACTCCAATTTTGGTTTGGAGCATTTAATGGATACACCAAGGTGGCATGGACTGAGCCATTTCCAACTGAATTCAGTCAAGACTTATCCAAGACCAAGGGAACCAGCAGCCTGTGCCCTAACCTCTAGTCAATGGCTAGAGGAGACTTGGATTCTCATTGATCAACATTGGCCAAACCTGTACAGCAGTTGCCATTCACTATTGATGCCAAAACAAACTTGTTGTACTATAAATAGACATCATTTGTGATTAGTTTGAGTACACCAAAGCCATCAAATAGATGTTTTCCTCAAAATCTCCTTCTTCACTCCAAA
The DNA here is from genome assembly GCA_022829125.1 of Lathyrus tuberosus. Taxonomy (NCBI): domain Eukaryota; kingdom Viridiplantae; phylum Streptophyta; class Magnoliopsida; order Fabales; family Fabaceae; genus Lathyrus; species Lathyrus tuberosus. The sequence goes on along the minus strand of JALAZF010000270.1, from coordinate 5,987,112 downwards.
ATTGCCTTCCAAAGCAAGTCACTATCGGGTTTTGAGTTTGAGAGCAATTCCAACCAAACCAATCACACACACACTTCATAAAAATTATATAGAAGTGATTCAAACACTTAAACAACATCTGGAACACTGATTTCTTAGAATCACCAGCCAACTGCTCAAGGTTTTAACCAAGTTGCAGTTGGGATACCATCTTCAGTTCCAGCTTGTTTCAAACCATTCCAAGCACTCAGGCATATCACTTGGCACCTAGGGAAGCTATCCACATCATTGGAACCTAGCTGTAACACCTCTAACATAAAACACGATCACCAGCTGCCAGAGGTAAGCATGAGCTCTTCTAACTCTATGATCCACGCATTTTTTGCTGCACAATAATTTGGCCATATGTTCATAATCATGCATGGAGTGTTTTCCCTCAATCAATTGCATTGTTTGAATCGTGTATGGAATTTCTGAGCCTTCATGCAAATTTTAGGGTTCTTGAGGTTTCTCTTTGATTTCTTATTCCATGCTTAAAATAAATGAAATTAAAGACCATAGACATGATCGTGAGGTGAAAACGAGTAGATTGATATGTGGATTGTGTGATTTCATCAAGTATTCAGTGAGATTGATGAGAAAACGTAAATTTTGGCAAAACAGAGCACACGAGCAAGGCCAAGATGTTCTTGGCGCCCTTTTTCAAATATTTGAATTTTTGAATTTTTGTGATTTTACTTAATTGATTCAAAAATTAATTTCTCTCTGAGTTTTAATGATTTTGAGTTGATTCTTTTTTTTAATAATTCACAAAAATGTTAAAATATTTTATTTTACCAAAAAATCTCAAAAATATTACTTATTTTATATATTTGATATTTTTGCAAAGAATTAATGTTTTATTTGTTTTTAACATTTGAAATATTTTTTCTCCCTTGATTTTTCAAACTTAATTGATTTCCAATTATTTTGTGGGTATAAACATGATTTTTCAAACATTAATCCAATACCACAATTTGTTTTTCACACATGTTTAACAATTTCGATCATTTTAATTTAATTTTTGTTCAATTAAAATATATTTTGAAAACAAATTAGGGTTTTGATCAATTCAACCATCACAAATATTTTTAAACATTTTGGGCCTTTTGGTAGAGTATAAGACCCAATCCTTTGTAAATACAAACCTTTTTGAACCTCAGTGTATTGTATAAGTCCTGACACCATCAAAAAGTTTGGCACGATCGTCGCCTTTTTAACGAAAACCCTTGGGCCTCTCCTTGAGTTGTAAGCCCCACCACTTGTACAAAAATAAACCTTTGGGCCTATAATAGAGTGTAAAACCCATCCCTTGTAGCCAAAGCTTTTTTGGGCCTCAATGCATTGTATAAGACCCAGTATGTTAAAAAAACCTCGGCGCGATCGCCAGTTCAAAAATCAAATCATTTGGGCCTACCCTAGTGTTATAAGCCCCATTTATTTTCTTTAAACACCTTTGGGACTCTTGAGAGAGTGTAAGACCCATCCCTTTGTATAGAAAACCCTTTTGGGCCTCAGTCACTTGTATAAGTTCCTGTACAAAACAACAGTGCAATCACTGATAAAACCTTGGGCCTCTCCTTGAGCTGTAAGCCCCAACAATCTTTTCAAAGTACTTTCTCCTTTGATTTAGAATATAATATTGTTATCAAAGCTTTCTTGGTTGAACGACTAAAAAAACAGCATGGAAGCTCTACAACCGAGTAAGTGTTTACCCGCATTCTTTATCCGCTTTCATATATATATATATATATATATATATAACTGTATTGTGGGGCTGCTCACTGTAAGTCTTCTTTCATAAACTTTTATATACTTGTTATATATTCACTGTGTAATACTAGTATAGTTATTTAGAGTTTTCCTCGGCAACTACGTCTAGCACTAGGTAAAGCCCTGTTGGTCACTCTTAAATACAGTCAAAACTAGATCCCCATAGGATTACCAGATACAGTTTTTCCTCCTCTTGGGGTTAAACAATATGGAGATGTGAAAGGCAACATTCTCAGTGAACCCTTTCTCAGACTGTCACCCTTAGACATTGTCAAAGAAATTATACTCCCCAGAGGTGATCTATTCTCAGTGAATGGCATCTCTTGAGTTTCTTCAAACCACGGACTTTCATGAAATGATCTCTTCTCAGTGAATTGCATTTCTTGAACTTCTCTCGGTTTGGGACCTACGGGCTTCTTAAAAGCATCCCCGCCTCCTCTTGGGCGTTGTACAAGGACCCTTCGGCTTCTTAAAAGCTCTCATGCCTTCTCTTGGGCTTAGTACAAGGACCCAGAGACCTCTACAGGTATAGGAACAGAACCTAGTCATTAATTTGCTAGAGCTGTCTTTCTGAGTCAAGTGTCAGACCAGTTAATGGGTTGACCTTCATCCCTTAACGTACCAGCCTTCTCCCGGGCATCATACAAAGATCATTCACTATCTGAGAATCAATTTCTCACAACACCAGTAGAATTAGACAACCTCAATACCCTTTGGATTTCCCATTTCCTTAAAGAAGAGGAAATAACCCTGATCCTCTGACCAGTGCCAAAGCACAACCTTACCTTCAATCTTTATAAGAACTGACTTTCTCTTTTATCCAAGATACTGGACCTGTCACCAAATTGAAACAGTCACCAGCATAAATAGCCTCCTCTTGGGGTTTGTACAATGATTCTCCCCAACGGAGCTGACCTTTTCACACTCTCTTGTTGAGTATAAAAAACTCTCTTGTTGAGACAAGTCCCCTTTTAGCCTCCATCTCGGGCTTCGTACGAGATAGAAAAACACTCTCTTGTTGATTATAAAAGACTCTCTTGTTGAGTCAAACCACTTTAGCCTCCATCTCGGGCTTCGTACGAGATATAAATCACTCTCTTGTTGAGTATAAATGACTCTCTTGTTGAGTCAAACCACTTTAGCCTCCATTTTGGGCTTCGTATGAGGTATAAAACACTCTCTTGTTGAGTATAAAAGACTCTCTTATTGAGTCAATCACCTGGTCAAGACTCTCTTGTTGAGTCAAACCTCTTTAGCCTCCGTCTTGGGCTTCGTACAAGACACATGAAAGCACTCTCTTGTCAAGTCAGTCACTTGTTAGCACCCTCTTGTTGGGTCAATAGACTGCTCTTAGGCTTTGTATAAAGAAAAACCCGGTTGAGTCAATTAACCATTTAGCATCAAAGTTGTGCCTTGGTCACAGCATACAAACATCAACAACTCCTTTTTAGAGATGACAAATTCTCTCTAAAGTCAAAACCCTTCAGCTTCACATCTTAGGCTTCGAACAAGATACAAATAGACCCTTCAGCTTCACATCTTGGGCTTTGAACAAGATACAAATCACCCCTTTAGCTTCACGTCTTGGGCTTTGAACAAGACACCAAAACAACCTCTTTTCCTCCCATAGAATAGGAGGAACTACGATCGCTCTGATTTCCCCGTTTCATCAAACGGGAATACGTAGGCATAAGATTGAAAACTCTAAGCGAGCATCCTAATAAAAAACCCAAAACCCAGTATTTCCACCGAATCAACCCAAAAGCAGCAAATCTAAACACATTACCGAAAACCTCACAAATAATCCAGACACTGTGTTCTTAGCAAAATAACTGAAGATTGGGCCCCACATCCACATAGCATCTGTAACCTAACAGACCGTTGTTCAAACTCAGTATGCAAGCAGGGTTAATTAGAGACATCTATTTCCCTTCCTTAATCAGCTCAATAGGATAAAAAATGAATCGAACTGTAGTGCCCAAGCGATCGTGACTCAGGACCACAAAAATCGCGCTACACCGAGATTGAGGCTAAAAGGAGATTGACTCAACAAGAGAGTCTTTTCTACTCAACAAGAGAGTGTTTTATATGTCTTGTAAAAAGCCCAAGACGGAGGCTAAAAGTGGTTGACTCAACAAGAGAGTCTTTTATACTCAACTCAACAAGAGAGTGTTTTTCTATCTCGTACGAAGCCCGAGATGGAGGATAAAAGAAGGTTGACTCAACAAGAGAGTTTTTTATACTCAACAAGAGAGTGATTTATAAGTCTTGTATAAAGCCCAAGAAGGAGGCTAAAAAAGGGATTGACTCAACAAGAGAGTCTTTTATACTCAACAAGAGAGTGTTTTATATGGCTTGTACAAAGCCCAAGACGGAGGCTAAAAATGGTTGACTCAACAAGAGAGTCTGAGAAGGTTAGCTTCACTAGGGAGAGTCATTTGTACAAAGCCCAAGAGAAGGATACATTACTGATGTGGATTCTGGAGATCCTGAAGCAGGTCCAATTGTGGGGAACTCTCATGGGAGAGACTGGGGTTTCTTCCTATGTTTGAAAGGAACTTGAGAATGTCTTTGAGACTCAAGGGCCTTAGACTGTCTAAGTCTAGAGTTTTCTATATGGTACTATGCCCTAGAGGAGGCATGGGCATTAAGGGATGAGTATCAACCCTACAACGACCGGAGTTTTGACGCTGGAAAGACTGCTCTAGCAAAGGATGACCAAGTTCTGTCTTATACCTTTAAGAGGTCGTCAGGGTCCTTGTATTAAGCCGAAGACAACGCATGAGAACTTCTAAGAAGCCGAAGGGTCCTTGTGCAATGCCCAAGAGGAGGCGGGGATGCTTTTAGGAAGCCTGTGGGTCCCCAAACCAAGAGAAGTTCAAGAAATGCAATTCACTGAGAAGAGATCATTCCAGGAAAGTTCGAGAATTTGGAAGAAACTCAAGAGATGCCATTCACGGAGAAAATATCATCTCTAGGGAGTTAGAGTTTCATTGACAATTTCTAAGGCTGACAGTATGAGAAAAGGTTCACCGAGAATACTGCCTTTCTCTTTGTTCCATATTGTTTAACCCCAAGAGAAGGGAAGACTGTATCTGGAAATCCTATGGGGATCTAGTTTTGTTTGTATTTAAGAGTGACCAACAAGGCTTTACCTAGTGCTAGACGTAGTTGAGGGGAAAACTCTAAATAACTATACTAGTATTACATAGTGGATATGTGACAAGTATATAAAAGGATGTGAAAGAAGACTTATAGTGAAGCAGCCCCACAATACAGTTATGTACATATGAAAGCGGTAAATGAAAACGGATAAACACTTACCTGTTGTAGAGCTTCCATGCTGTTTGGTTAGTTGTTCAACAAAAAAGTTTTGATAACAACATATATTTGAATTCAAAATCAAAGGAGAAAGTGCTTGAAAAGATTGTTGGGACTTACAGCTTGAGGAGAGGCCCAAGTTTTAACGATGATCGCACCGTTGTTTTGAAAACTGTACAGAGGGACTTGTACAATACGTGAGGCCCAAAGAAATTTAAAGAAGAGAAATGGGGCTTATAACACGAGGGTAGGCCCAGATGATTTGTTTTTGAACTGGCGATCGCGCCAAGATTTTTCTTTTGAAGCAGAGGGACTTATACAATGTCTGAGGCCCAAAAAGGTTTTGGTTAAAAGGGGATTGGGTCTTAGACTCTATTAGAGGCCCAGAGATTCTGAAAAGAAAAGAAATGGGGCTTACAACACGAGGGGAGGCCCAGATGATTTGTTTTTGAACTGGTGATCGCGCCGAGATTTTTCTTTTAACGCAGAGGGACTTATACAATGTCTGAGGCCTAAAAAGGTTTTGTTTAAAAGAGGATTGGGTCTTACACTCTATTAGAGGCCCAATAATTTATTTTTGTACAAGTTGTGGGGCTTACAGCTCAAGGAGGGGCCCAAATGATTTTTGTTAAAAAGGCGACGATCGTGCCGAACTTTTTGACGGTATCGAGACTTATACAATACACTGAGGCCCAAATTATTTTGGTTTTTTAAAAAAAAAGGGTTGGGTCTTACACTCTATTAGAGGCCCAAAGAGTTTGAAAAAGTTTGATGAGGGTTGAATTAATCAAAACCCTAATTTGTTTTCAAAATATATTTTAATTGAATAAAAATTCAATTAAAATGATCAAAATTGTTAAACATGTGTGAAAACAAATTGTGATCTTGGATCAATGTTTCAAAAATCATGTTTCTATCCACAAAATGATTGGAAATCAATTAAGTTTTGAAAATCAAGGGAGAAAAAACATTTTAAATGTTGAAAAACAAATAAAATATTAATTCTTTGTAAAAATATCAAGTATATGAAATAATTAATATTTTTTGGATTTTTTGGTAAAATAAAATATTTTAGCATTTTTGTGAATTATTAAAAAAAGAATCAACTCAAAATCATTAAAAACTAGAGAGAAATTAATTTTTGAATCAATTAAATAAAATCACAAAATTGAAATATTCAAATATTCAAAAAATGGCGCCAAGAACATGCCAAGAACACGCGTCGCCCTCTGTTTCTGCAGATTTGCATTTTCTATCCAATCTCACTGAATACTTGATGATATCACGCAATCTACATATCAATCTGCTCGTTTTCACCTCACGATCATGTCTATGGTCTTTAATTTCATTTATTTTAAGCATGTAATAAGAAATCAAAGAGAAACCTCAAGAAACCTAAAATTTACATGAAGGCTCAGAAATTCCATACACGATTCAAACAAAGCAATTGATTGAGGGTAAACACTCTATGCATGATTATGAACATATGGCCAAATTATTGTGCAGCAAAAAATGCATGGATCATAGAGTTAGAAGAGCTCAGGCCAACCTCTTGCAGCTGGTGACCGTGTTTTGTGTTAGAGGTGTTGCAAGCTGGTTCCAATGATTTGTACAGCTTCCTTTGGTGCCAAGTGATGTGTCTGAATGCTTGGAGTGGTATGAAACAAGCTGGAACTGAAGATGGTACCCCAACTGTAAGTCTGCTAAAAGCTTGAGTAGTTGGATGGTGATTTTGAGAAATTAGTGTTCCAGATGTTATTTAAGTGTTTGGATAACTTCTATATGATGTTTATGAGGTGTGTGTGTGATTGGTTTGGTTGGAATTGCTCTCAAACTCAAAACCCGATAGTGACTTGCTTTGGAAGGCAATTTTGGAGTGAAGGAAGAGATTTTGAGGAAAGCATCTGTTTGATGGCTTTGGTGTTCTCAAACTAAGAACAAATGAGCTCTATTTATAGTAGAGCAAGTTTATTTTGGAAGCAATAGTGAATGGCAACTGCTGCAGAAGTTTGGAAAATGTTGATCAATAGGAATCCAAGTCTCCTCTAGCTATTGACTAGAGGTTAGAGCACAGGCTGCTGGTTCCCTAGTTCTTGGATAAGTCTTGACTGAATTCAGTTAGAAAGTGCTCATTCCATGCCACCTTGGTGCATCCATTAAATGCTCCAAACCAAAATTGGAGTCTTGTCCCTCTTTTAGGCATTTTTAGGTTTGGCATGCTACTTTTGGTTCCAAGGACTTGTGAGGCTGATGGATCAGTGTTTGTCCCTCCTTGGTCTCCCCCTGAGGTGTTCAGATGGATAAACTTGTTTGTCATTTGCAAAATTTGCTCAAACCGAGCAAAATGTACAAATCTGCCTTGCCATGACAGTTTGCAGCAAGGCACATTATCATTGTCATATCTCATGGCTTAAGTGGAGTTTCATGGAGTTCTTGGCCATTTTGGAAAGCTCTTATATTATACAACACATGTGTGATCATAGTTTGTCTTGATACTTTTTGGATCCAAGTTAAAAATCCCCCTACTTTTGGAAAAAAACCAAGACAGATTCTGACTTAGTGAAAATTTCACTAAGTGTTGAAAAAAGTGGCATTTCATGTTTTCAGCCATTTTGATCCAACCATAACTCAAAATCTATGATGAATTGGAATGAGGTGTAGTTGACACTTTTAAAGTATGCCATGAGAGCTACAAATCCATCTTTGGATCATCCAAAATGGTTGCTTGGATCTCAAGTTATGATCCTTGGAAGTTGGTACCCTAGCCACTTTGTTCCATAACTTAGAAAATTTCTAAGTTTTTTATGGTTACCCCTTTTACAAGTTATCCCACTTTTCTTGGGTTTTCTTGATGAATGATGATTCCAATCACACATTAACATCATTTTAGGGTTAGGGAACCATAATTGTGAAAAATCTCAAAAAGTCAAAGTTGACTTTTGTGCACAGTTGTCTTTTTGTCAGATGAACTCCAAACTGTGCGATCCTCTATGAAATCAAGTCCTTGACCTAAATAAAACTTGATGGATTGATTTAATAGGTGTTATAGGGTGTATTGAATCATGTCCCAAGGTTTGGGAGCATGCCTGGGTCAAAAGTCAAAGGCACAATTGACTTTTCCCGTGAAACCCTAATTGTGGTTCTGATGAATTTGAAACTTGTTGATCAAGCTTCTTGGATCAATCCATTATTACAAATGGATCAATGTAGTGTGTTAGAGACCCTAAAATCCTCTCTTGAGGTCTTGGCTCATGTTTTGTCCCAAAATTCAACTTAGGGGTGAATTAGGTCAAGAAACCCTAATTCCTGATTTTTTATGAATGCATCCCCTGAGGCAAAATTGACTTGATGATTGGGTTCATGATGTCCCTTGGAGCATCTTAGGTTGTGATTTGAAGCCTTTGGCTCATGCCCAGAGGAAAACTTCCATCTGGAGGCCCCAGTTGACCAAAACCCTAATTTGGGTGACACTTGCGATCTTGAGGCTTAATCCACTTGGAATGTTGCAGCTTTGTGCTTGATTCTTGAGGTGGGAGTCCTCTTGATCCATTGTGGATATCTGAGAGGTTTAGAAAATTGAAGATCATGTCATTCCTTGATTGATCCTTTGTCTAAGAGCTCTGAGAGGGCTTGAAACCCTAAGTTTGATTGTAGTGGATGCTCACCCATTTTTGGGGAAACTAATGAGGTATAATGGTCCATCCATATTGTGATGATGATTTGCACAATGATGGGGAATCTTAGTGGTCAAAATTTGGGGTATGACAAAACCCCTTCAAATACTTCTTGAGATGGGTAGGGTTGTCTGCTCTAAAAAAAACTTTCAAATACATGACACTGAGTCTCTCTACTTTGAACATCCTAGTTCTTATAGATGTCAGGACTGATGTTTATCACATTTGATCTTGACCTTCTATCCACTTCCCTCAAATCTTGGTAGAATTTCCTCCCAAGAACATAAAGTACTGAGTAACCCTTCACAAGGTCACAAGCTCCTACAGAGTTGGAGATAAAACACCTGCCCTTGTCCTCTTGTTCCAATTTATTCTTTTAAAGACAGAAAACAAATATGACCCAAACAGGTCCATCTATGCTGATGATGTCTAGACCTTCTTCTACAATACTAGTCACATTCAAGATAGATCTCTTAAGTAGAGACCTCATAATCATGCTGACCAGATGTGCCTTTATGAGTGGTCTTGAGAAATTCCCAAGTCTCTCAGGCCACAACACATAAATTTAATAATCTGAACAATTTTTTTCTTTCTAAACTCTATTGAATATGGCATTCAAAGCATTAGAGTTAACCAACTCAAAATACTCTTCCTTAGATCATAAAGTACAAGAAAAATTCTCCCTGAAGCTCACCCAATAAACAAACCAGGGTTCCATCTCTGATGCTAATTGAAATTCTGGCACTCTAACACATGTTAAAACTGATGTCCACACATCAGAACATAATGTCAAGACAGATGTTACAACATCGTCTGTCTGACAGAACAAATAAATCAAACTGAAAATAAATTGCAAAAAGATAAATAACACAATCAATTATTAACCCAGTTCGGTGCAACATCACCTACATTTGGGGGCATCCAAGCCAGGAAGGAAATTCACTATGATAGCACTAGTTCAAAGCTAAACTCCCCTATTTATAACTTCTCGCCTAGTTATTACCTTGTGCAACTTCTACCTAGAAACCCTCTAGATATGAGATCCCCCTCTTACTTCCTACCAGTCACAAACCAGTGACAATTCAACAACAACCCAAAATAGAAGTAGCAACACTTCCAAGTAAAATACTTAGTTTTGCTTAAAAGCTTTAACTAAGAACAATAAACTCTTGCTTAAAAGCTTATGAGTGAGCAATAAACAACATACAATCTGTCTACCTCAACGTATCAAAAGATACATAGGTGACTTACAAAGTCACACTAAAGAGAATTTCAAATCCTAAGACTATAAAACTTCCCCTTATTTAAAAAAAAATGAAAGCCGTAAAAACATTAAGTCTAGGTTTCTCTTTATATACTCCTTAGCAGTCCATGGGCTTCAAAATATTCACCTAGATATTGCTTGATCCACACGCTGAGGGTTGCATTAATTATGCAGAAAAATCTCCTTAAATCGTGGAACAAATCATCAAGTTTCCTAAATTGTCTCAACATCTAATTTTAGAAACTTATGAACAGTTGGAGATCAAATCAAATATACCATATTAAATCTTCTTGACCTATGAAAATAAGTGAGATATATCCAAAATAAATCTCACATAATCAAATCAAATCTGTCAAGAATAAGACAAAAGCATGTACTCATGTTCTGGTACATCATGTCAGAACATCTGTCTTCAATGTTGATAGACCAACAAGTTAGGACATTTCTTCCAACATCTTTCTGTGAACCATGTTTTAGCAAAATTACTGCCAATCCTAAAACCATGGAACTAACATTAATATTATCTTCTGAGGGAATTCTTCTGATGTGAAGTGATGATGAGTCTAGAAGATAAATGTACTGAGAAGTATCAGAGTCTTCAGAGTCAGAAGTTATCTTCACTTAAGTCTTCTTAGAGTGATTATGTCAAAATCAACATCTTGATTTTCAGCTGAGAGTGAACAAGTCTTCAGAACCCAGAACCTTGATTTCAGAGCTAGAAGCGAAGCTTATATTAGAAGCACACAAATTTCCTTATCCAAAGACATTTAACATTCATCAGAACTGCTGATGTTTCTCCAGATGCGGTTGAAGTAGTTTCTTGAGGTGTGCCAGAATTGATTTTGTTGAGATTTCTAGAGACCTATCCAGAATCAAATTACACTTTATATCTGCACACTTAAGAAAAATCAGAGTACAAAATTGTTACATATAAAATATATGCATTGTTATCATCAAAATTAGAGATTATATGCAGAATCAAAATCTTGTTATATCACTTTATTTATTCCAGAGGAAAGAGAAAATATCGATAAAACCCTTAAAATGTGAAGAAAATGGTCTCGCAACCAAATTCGGGTTCAGAAGTTGGTTATGTGATCGCGACTTTACGTATTGGTCGGATTACAACTGCAAGTATACAGCCTATCGCGTAGTTTTAAAAGATTGTCGAACCCACAGGGACTAATAATCAATCTATAGTATTCTATAGTTGCGGTGTAAAGCTAAGGCTAGTGTCACGGTGTAAAGAAAAGGAAATTGAAACATAATACTGAGGAAAATAGAATCGATGCTAAAACGAGTCCGAAGTATGAATTCCGCGCGCCTAAGGGACTTATAGAAAAATGGTACTAATTACGACTATAAGCCTATTTAGTAGGATATACTGACTTAAAGGCTACGCCTCACGCTCTCGCGGTCTTGACAGAAGCCATATCTCTTAATCCCAAGATTTTGCTCTCGTTCGCCCGGTAACAAAGAAACACTCTTTGGAAACCAAATAATATCCTAATCAACATCTAAAGTGCTCTCGCTGCATTTAGACTTGATGCCTAATTCCCACTATCTGGTTCACTCCTCACGCTCTCGCGAATCTCGGCTTAAACCTTAATATACTTCTCACTCTTGTGACAAAGTAATGTTAAGTAACTTCTCACTCTCGTGACAAAGTTACCTAAATTCGGGATGTAAATTAAAACCAAAATGGCAATAAGTCATAGTTTAATGCCAATTATAACTACAGAGTCCCGTCGGGTACGACGGTACTCATACTACGGGCTCATACAAATCTATTCTGACATAATTAATCCTAAGACTAACATGTTAAAGGTGCTGTAATTTAAATCATACATTTTAATCTATTTTAACGAAAATTCTGGTTTGAGTTTTTGAAAAGATTAAGTTATGTTGCAATGCACATACAAATAATAATGCGGTAAAGATGGTAAAATAAAGAAGTAACCTGAAGTTAATAAACTGAAATAAACTTCTATTGAAATTGCAATGATCCAAGAGTTACAACAGCAATGCGGAAATAAAATACTACAATAGTGTAACAATCACTCAATACGAGCAATTGTTACTTTGGACGGTAAATATAGTAGTTAGGCTCGAGGAATTTCGACATCGCTTCCGCAGGGTAATTTCTCGATGTAAAACTGCTCTAGAACTGAGGTATATATAGAGATATCCCACTGGTAACTGCTCAGTTCGTGCATTCAAGGGAGGAAAATTCAAATATTAAAATTGCAACAAAACTGCTTAAAACTGATTCTGGAAAACTGCTCTCGAACTGTACGGCGAACGCCGTAGGTGCATGGTGAACGCCATATGGAAAAGGGTCATGACGAACACCATGGTGATATGGCGAACGCCATATTAGTAAAACATGCAGATTTTGCTTTTCTTCTGATTTCTCTCCTTCTTCTGATCTGAATCCTCTCTTTTCTTACACTACTGCTGATAGACACCTGAAACATAAAATAAAGCAAAACATAAGTGAAACATAGTAAATATCCTTAATGACTCGATAAAACGGAAACTAAAATGCGCAAAGTGAATAGAAAAATATGATACAATTTCAAGTTATCAAACTCCCCCACACTAAGACGTTTGCTTGTCCTCAAGCAAACTCCCAATGGAATAAAATAGTAAACACAATGTTCGACTCATAGGCACGACTGAAACAATCTAAGCACAAGGTTGCTAGGCTAAAGTAACACGGATAGGTAGTAAATAATGAAAACAAGGATACCATAACAACACGACTCCACAAAAGCGGACAAAGAGTTCCTTCCAATGCAATACCGGTTCAAATCATAATATTATATCTCGACCTATATCGATCATTCTATTTCGCTTCTTTTTCATTCTAGCGCAATCACATTAAGCCCGTTATCCTTACATACTCATGGTAAAGCGACCGGTTAGTGATTCTGATCCATACATGAGGTTCTGGTACCTAAAGTGGCGTAACCCCTTTGTTTACCCAATTGCAATTGTGGGGGATCGGACCGTAATTCATCCTACCAAGTTCAGCACCAGATACACTGAACCAACTACAACGGGTTTTATTATTTTCATTTTTTTTGTAGGTTCCGGAACCGTTGGGTTAAGTGACCAGGTGAGGGTCACCAAACTTAGAAGGTGCATTTCCTATTTTTTTTATTAATTAAAGCATTAAGTTTTTGGATCATTCACTTATATTCATCGGCTTCCTTACTTAGAGTATGTTTAGGATGGTGCTGACTGCTAATAATAAACTACTCAAGAAGCTACACAAAACTAAAGACAAGGTCTCAGCATAATAAGTATTTAAACTAATATTGCATATTTAGGAACTCTAAGGTGTAGGGATGGTACCGATATTAACAAAACTTTCCCAAATCCGTCTACCTAGCCTAATCAAAGAATGAAACAACCTATACTATATGTGTCATGCCATTGAGTCAAAACAAAAAATCTTGAAAATTGGGGTCAAAATAAGGGAGTTTTCTAACAAACGAAAAAGTAAAGTAAGAAACGACTCACTAGCACAAATGACTCGATAATGAAACAAACTAAAACTAAACTAATTAGAAATCGGTAAATAACATGAAATAAAATAAAAGCGGTAAAAGGCTCCTCCCCCACACTTAAACTAAACATTGTCCTCAATGTTTTAGCTTAAGGTGAAAGAAGGAGTGATAGAACCTGTGAAGATCACTGATGACGGCCTCGGCCGCAGTGACGACCACCTCCTCTGTTGAAGGGGTTTGGAACATGCTGAATAAACTCCCCCACATTCTATACTTCTAAGCGCACTCCCTCCATCTGCTCAACCATATCACCCATATCGCGCTGGGTCCTCTCAAGGTAATCATGCTGCTGAAATCTAAGTTGGTCAACAGTGACTCTAAGCTCCTCCTGCTGCCTCTGCATACTCTGAAGAAGAAGATCACACTCAGCATCCATATCATTTCGATACCGAAGCTCGGAAAGAATGTCATCGAGTGAAGTGTGGATGGCCATGTAATCATACTCCTGCGAAGAATGGTATGTACCTGCAAAATCATCAGAAGCAAATGGTCCAGTGTGTGCGCGGGTACTAGGACCGGATGAGTCAGTAGCACGAATAAGAGTACGGGGCTGCTGAGCATGTTGTCCCATAACTTCACTATAATGCCTCGCTGCACTCTCTCACTCTAGATCAGGTGCGTCAAGGTCAAAAATCCAGTTCGTATTGACATGCACGTTAATGCGGTCATAACAAGGCAATGTAACACTAGGAACCTCGCGGTTTCTAATCATCAGATGGAATTTTCCATTGGGCAAGAATTTAATCAGACGCATGTACTTGCAGTAATCAAGGTCAGCATAAGGTATCACCAATGGCTCTAAAGTAGCTAATTCGGTATCAAGTCCTAAGTGAAGAGCTATTGAGGTAATTATGCCTCCGACACAGATGGAACCACCGGGTCTGTTACCAACAGACTGGAGGTGTGCAAGTAAAAATGGTATCTGGTTTACCTTGGTTTCGGAAAGTGCACAGTGAATAAAGAATAAATCTTTTGAATTGACATTCCCTGTGTTTTCACGAGAAAAGATAGTAGTGGCCAGGATACGGTGAAAATACCGGATAGCGGGGTTGTGAATCAAAGTGGCCTTGAGGCCTTCCCAAGTGTTGGTATTGGTGTTAGTAATTTGGTGCCAAAAGTTAAAAGCATTAGGTGCCCAGTCACTCTCTAATGGTGCCCTAGTGGCATAACCCTCACCCCCTGGAAAAGTAAAGATGTTGCTAATTTACTCATAGGTGAGTGAGTAATCGACATTAAACATGCGAAAAGTGACGGTACCGTTGGTGCGAGAAAGGTCAGTGGAAAATTGGTATGAACTAAGAAATTCATAAGTAAGCCTAACATATGTAGCATTACTTTTAGAAATAAAGTCCGACATGCCTAAACCGGAGACCATCCAGTTGACGCTAGCGAAAAGCCCAAGAGCCTAGACAGCATCAGAGTCTGGATAACGGGTTGCATGAACCTCTTTTCTACGCAGCCTGAGGAAGTTTGTTCTTTGATTCTGACCAACAATGCCATCAGGAAACTCGATTCCCATGAAATCAATGTCGGCAACAACTCTAGGCGGCATTTTTTATAAGATTAATAATGATAATGATACGTTTTGAAAAGGGTTTTTTTGAATTTTAGAGTGAGAGAGATAGAAAGATAATGGTTGATGGTGATGATGGAATGATGCAAGTGAAGTGTTTATCAAGGGAAAAATAAGGGAATAAAAATGGTTGGGGGTTGGTAATGATTAATGGAAGTTATTAAGGAAGTTGGAAAGGTGTTTTGAGAGTTTAAAAGATGATTTGAATGAGTGGTTATGGGAAAAAACGCATAGAATTTTAAAATTCGCGCTGGTTGTGTCCGTTAGACCTTATGGCGAACGCCATAAGGCACATGGCGAACGCCATGTGGTCATTTAAAGTAATCCTCATTTTGAGCAGATGGCGAACGCCATCTGGGTTATGGCGAACGCCATAAGGTTGAAAACGGGAATTTTTCAACAAGTCCAGAATTTGAATATTTTTTTGGTTTTGGAAAAGATTTTACATGAAATTTAAAACTAAAAACTTATAGAAAACTAAGATAACACTTCTAAAACTCTAAAACACATAATTACTTTAGAAAGGGAAATTGCATTGAATTAAAAACAACAGTACTTGACAATTACTCGTCGGCATTCCGACGGTATAATAGTGAATAAAAATAACAGCAGTACATACGATACGGGAATGGGAAACACTGATACAAATTGAATGAAAACTATCCTAAGAACAATAAAGGAAATGAGATGCAGCTACGGAATCATCCTTCGTGGCGCCTAATAGAGTAGACGATTTGGAACAAATGGTCCAGCTCCTTATGCACTACATCCATCAGTCCTATGAAATCAACTCTCAAAGAACTTATTTGATCTCTAACAAAGTCCATTTTGGACTGGAGGGCATTGATAGCAGTGACCACATCTATAGGCTGATTAACAGGGTGAAATTCAGAACCATGAGAGGCAGTATCAGACATGTTAGCATCTATGTTCTCATCAGCTTGCGGAGAGTCGGGTGGAGTCAAGCTTTCATTCAAAACCTCTAAGTCATACAACCAATTGTCCTTATTGTGGACACTAGTCTTTTCATGATTAGGCAAGGTAAAGGCATGGACCACAGCATTGTCTATAAGCAACTCAAACTCAACCGGACCTAAGTTTGCAATTATGCCACGGTTGAAACAGAATTCTATGTTCATTGGGCGAGTACCGCCAAAGATAACAGAACGGTTTAAATGGTAACGCATGCCAATGGCATCAGCAATCATTATGACTAAGCCTCCGATTATAATAGGATCAAATAAATCTCGGGCCAGCCTAAGGAAATTAGCTAACATGTATGGGGCAGTATTGACAGGTTTTCCCTGGGATGCACAATACAAGATGTACAACTCATCTTTAGAAACAACGGTGATGTTCTCTTCCTTGCCAAAGAAAGTGTGAGCTAAGATCTTATGAAAATACCTTATACCAGGATTGTGGATGCTCTCAGAAAACATCTCATTTGGCTCGGGATGGTAATTTTCAGTTATGGTACCCCAAAAGTAATCGAGGTCCAACTGAGTGAAAGCATCTTCAGGAGTTTTGGTTACAGCATCAGGCTCATTAGGAAAACCCTATAATTCAGTAAATTCATGATGGGTGAATCAGTACTTGTTACCGAATAGCCAGAAAGTGGCCAATCAACGGCCAAAACCATATCCTCGAGTGGAATCATAGTAGAGAGAGCTAAGAAATTCCAAAGTCAGATTGTGGTAAGTGCTGAAATTCTTTTCTATGGCAAAGTTAGTTCAACCAATTTGGTTCAGAAGGTAAACAACGTTGTCCCGAATGCTAAGAGTTTGCATAGCAAAGTTGTCAGGGTAGATGGACACAACAAAGTCTCTTTGAGACAAAGCCTCAAATCGATGCCTTTGCGCATCATTCCTGAAAACAACGGTATGGTTCTCGAATGTTTGCATGGTCAAAGGTATCCTAAAGAAGGTAATCCTGAAAATTGAAAATAATTTACTATTAAGTAAAAGATATATTGTATCGCAAACATAGATTAGTACTAACAATAATAATTATAACAATAATAATTATAGTAATAATAATCATAATAAGAAGTATAGTAACAGTAATAATCACAATAATAATTTTCATTTTAACTTAAGTAAATATATAATAACAAGCTTACTATAATATATATATATATATATATATATATATATATTGCATGCAAGATATAAACTAATAGTCTAACACTAAAGGTTAAAGATCGTGGTTGCCTCCAAGGAGCGCTCTGTTTAATGTCGGAAGCTCGACATTAAAATGGAAAGTGATATCATTCATCGGGAGGAGCGGGAAGCTCTTCCAACTTGTAGCTAGTGTCAAACTCTTTGTTCTCTACTGAGTGCTAATGCTTGAGTCGTTGTCCGTTCACAAAGAACGTTTCATTCGACTTTCCTCTAATTTCTACAGCTCCACTTTTTAGAACTTTTATAACTTCGAATGGACCAGACCATCTAGAACGCAACTTTCCTGGGAATAGTTTAAGTCGAGAATTGAAAAGAAGAACCATGTCTCCTTCATTGAACTCTCTCTTTGCTATCCTTCTATCATGCCACTTTTTGGTTCTTTCTTTATAGATTCGGGCATTTTCATAAGCGTCAAGTCTTAATTCCTCTAGTTCATGGATATCCAAAACTCTCTTCTTGCGTGCTGCAGAGTAGTTAGTATTTAGGGTCTTTATGGCCCAATAAGCCTTGTGCTCTAGTTCTACAGGCAGGTGGCATGATTTACCATAAACTAGCTTAAATGGAGTGGTTCCTATAGGAGTTTTATAAGCGGTTCTATATGCCCACAGAGCTTCATGAAGTTTAGTCGACCAATGCTTCCTAGAAGTTGCTACGGTTTTCTCAAGTATTTGCTTGATTTCTCTATTAGAGACTTCAACTTGTCCGCTAGTTTGAGGGTGGTAAGGAGTTGCTACTCGGTGTCGGACCCCATATTTGAGAAGTAATTTTACAAATATATTCGAAAGAAAATGGGACCCTCCATCACTTATGACAACTCTTGGCACTCCAAATCTAGGAAAAATGATATTCTTAAAAAGTTTAATAACTACTCGTGCATCGTTGGTAGGAGAAGTTATTGCCTCGATCCATTTCGATACGTAATCGACTGTAACGAGTATATACTTATTTCCAAAAGAAGAAGGAAAAGGGCCCATGAAATCAATACCCCATACATCAAAGACTTCTACTTCCAAAATACCTCTTTGTGGCATCTCATCGCGTCTAGAAATATTACCAGTGCGTTGGCACCGATCACAGTTCAAAACAGGGATATGAACATCTTTCCAAAGGTTGGGCCAGAATAGGCCGGATTGTAAGATTTTAGCACATGTCTTTGAAGTACTTGCATGCCCTCCATAAGGTGCAGCATAACAATGAGATATGATGTCATTAACTTCAGATTCAGGGACACATCGACAGAAAATTCCATCGGCGCCTCTCTTGAAAAGTAAGGGCTCATCCCAATAGTAATGTTTAAGATCATGAAAGAATTTCTTCTTTTGTTGGTAAGTTAAATCAGGTGGAAACACTCCCGCCGCTAAGTAATTGACAAAGTCAGCATACCAAGGCAGTGTTGTTTCAGTGTAGATTGTTTCTACTACTTCATTAGTCTCTGCATCATTAAATAACAAAAAGTGTCCGGTCATCTCACTTTCGCTCTCTAACTGGGCTACAAGTCTATCGTAGGGAAAATCATCATTGATGGGAACTTGTTTGGGTTCTTGGTCTTCAATCCTAGATAGATGATCTGCTACTACATTGTCGGTTCCTTTCTTATCTTTGATTTCTAAATCAAATTCTTGCAAAAGCAGGATCCATCTTAAAAGTCTTGGTTTAGCGTCCTTTTTGCTCAACAGATACCTAATTGCAGCGTGATCGGTTAGACAATTATTTTAGCTCCTACTAAGTAAGAACGAAATTTATCTAAAGCGAACACAACAGCTAAGAGTTCTTTTTCTGTGGTTGCGTAATTCAATTGCGCACTGTCTAAGGTTCTACTTGCATAGTAGATAGCATGAAGCTTCTTATCCTTTCTTTGTCCTAAAACAGCTCCAACGGCATAATCACTAGCATCACACATTATTTCGAACGGTTCATTCCAATTAGGTGGTTGCATGATAGGTGCAGTGATCAGAGCATTTTTTAGGAGCTCAAAAGCTTTCAAACAATCTTTATCAAATATGAATTCAGCATCTTTCATTAACAAGCCAGTTAATGGTTTTGAGATTTTAAAGAAATCTTTAATGAATCGTTGGTAAAAACCGACATGTCCAAGAAAACTACGAATTTCTCTAACGGTTTTCGGAGGTTGAAGATTTTCTATTATTTCAATTTTTGCTTTATCTACTTCAATTCCTCTTTCGGATACAACATGTCTTAACACAATTCCTTCTCAAACCATGAAATGACATTTTTCCCAATTTAGCACAAGATTTACTTTAATGCATCGTTCAAGTATCAATTCCAGGTTTGACAGACATCCTTCGAAACTTTGCCCACAAACAGAGAAATCGTCCATAAATACTTCCATTATATTATCTATAAAGTCAGCAAATATTGACATCATGCATCTCTGAAATGTTGCGGGTGCGTTACATAATCCAAATGGCATTCGTTGATAGGCAAATGTACCATAGGGACAGGTAAAAGTCATCTTCTCTTGGTCGTCAGGATGAATAGGAATTTGAAAGAATCCTGAATATCCGTCTAAATAACAAAAATAAGAATGTTTAGCTAGCCGTTCAAGCATTTGATCTATGAAAGGTAAAGGAAAATGATCTTTACGAGTTGCTTTGTTCAGCTTTCTATAGTCTATGCACATTCTCCATCCAGTATGAACACGTTTCGCAACGGATTCGCCTTTTTCATTACTAACAACTGTAACACCTCCCTTCTTAGGTACAACATGTACTGGACTAACCCAGTTACTCTCTGATATTGGGTATATAATTCCGGCTTCTAATAGCTTTTGTACCTCTTTATTGATTGCATCGCTAATGAAAGGATTTATCCTTCTTTGATGTTCTCTAGAGGTCTTACAAGCATCCTCTAACATAATACGGTGCAAGCATATAGATGGGTTATCCCATTTAGATCTGAGATATTATATCCCAGTGTTGTCGGATACTTACTTAAAACATGTAACAACTTTTCAGTTTCTATCTGTCCCAAATCAACATTGACTATCACTGGTCTTTCAAGCTCGGTATCTAGGAATTCATACCTTAAATTTTTGGGTAGTGTTTTAAGTTCTATTGATGGTTTCTTTGGGCAAGTCATTGGATCTTGTGTTAATGCTAGACATTCTCTTAGACTGTCATCTACGAATGGTTCTTTCCAATTATCATCTTCAAATATTAGAGGTGCTGGAATTTTGAGTGCATCAATGTACTCGGACGGTTGCATCTCCATTTCTTTTACGCATTTGTCAATAACATCTAGTAAACAACATGAATCATCTATAGCTGGAGCTTTTAGAAATTGGGCCAAAATAAATTCAAGTTTTTCTTCACCGACTTCAAAAGTTAGCTTTCCTTTCTTAACATCAATAATAGCTCCGATTGTTGCTAAAAATGGTCTTCCTAAAATTATGGGTATATTTGAATCTTCTTTAATGTCCATTATCACGAAATCAGTAGGAATGTAGAACTGACCAATACGAACGGGCACATTCTCTAGCATACCTATCAGATATTTAACATAACGGTCCCCAAGTTGTAAAGACATCTTAGTTGGTCTCAGTTCACCTAAATTGAGTTTCTTACATGTGGATAATGACATTAAACTTACATTGGCTCCTAAATTGCATAGTCCGTTGTCTATGACAAACTTTCCAATCACACAGGGTATGGAAAAACTATCTGGATCTTTTAGTTTAGGAGGCATGTTATTTTGAAGTATAGCGCTACACTCTGCAGTGAGCATAACGGTTTCATTTTCTTCTAACTTTTTCTTATTGGATAAAATTTCTTTAAGAAATTTGGCATATGAAGGCATTTGCGTAATAGCTTCTGTAAATGGTATAGTGACATTTATTTGTTTCAGAAGTTCTACGAATTTCTTTAATTGTCCTTCATTTTTGGATTTAGCTAGTCTTTGAGGAAAAGGTATAGGTGGTTTGTATGGTGGCGGAGGCACGTAAGGTGTTTCTTTCTCTACTGCCTCTTCGCTCTTGTCATTATTATCATTAATCTTTGGCTCGTTTATCTTTTCTGTACCTTTACCAGAATTATGATACATGGACGAATTCTTAAGTCTCGGGTCAGTTGGTCCTTCTAGCTCTGTTCCGCTTCGTAAAGTAATAGCATTAGCATGACCTTTTAGGTTTGGTTGTGCTTGGCTAGGAAAAGTTCCAGCGGGGGCTGCTATAGTTGCTTGTTGTTGGGCTACTTGAGAAATTTGAGTTTCTAACATTTTGTTGTGAGTAGCCATAGCATCAAGCTTACTTGACATTTTTTTCATCAATTCACTCGCATGAGCGTTTTGATTTGCGAAATCCTTGTTTTGTTGAGCTTGATCATTCATAAAATTTTCCAACATGATTTCCAAATTTGACTTCCTAGGTGGTTGTGGAGCAGACGATGCTCCTTTTTGGTAACCAGGTGGAATAGCAGGTGCTGGGTTTGGTGGATATAAAGCATTGTTGTTCTTATATGAAAAATTCGAATGATTTCTCCAACCAGGATTATAAGTGTTTGAATATGGGTTTCCTTGAGCATAGTTCACTTGGTCGGTAGGAATACCTGCCAATAACTGACATTCAGCATTTGTGTGCCCAGGGGTTCCGCATATTTCACAACTTGGTGTAACTGCAGCTACGGTAGCTACGGGTGGTGCGAGTGCTAAACTTTCGATCTTTTGAGTAAGTACATCCACTTTTGCATTGACTCTATCTATACTATTAACTTCATGCATTCCTCCTTTCGGAGTTGGTTTCTCTACACCAGCGCGTTCACTTCCCCATTGAAAATGGTTTTGAGCCATAGTCTCGATGAGTTCATAAGCTTCTGTGTACAATTTATCCATTAGAGCACCGCCACCGGCTGCGCTCAAATTCATTTTAGTATTGTACAACAGACCATTGTAAAAGGTGTGGATGATTAGCCATTCTTCAAGTCCATGGTGTGGACAAAGCCTCATCATGTCCTTGTATCTCTCCCAAGCGTCAAAAAGAGTTTCGTTATCTTTTTGCTTAAATCCGTTGATTTGAGCTCTTAACATAGGTATCTTGCTTGGTGGGAAATATCGGGCTAAGAAAACTTTCTTCAACTCGTCCCATGTCGTTACTGAGTTGGACTGTAGAGACTGGAGCCAAGCTCTAGCTCTATCTCTTAAGGAAAATGGGAAGAGTCTCAGTCTAATTGCTTCTTGACTGAAACCATTTGCTTTTACAGTGTCTGCGTATTGCACAAATATTGATAAATGCAAGTTCGGATCGTCCGTAACATTGCCTGAAAATTGGTTTTGTTGAACTGCTGATATTAGCGAAGGTTTCAGTTCGAAATCGTTTCGGTTAATAGCAAGGGCAGAAATACTGTTATGTGGTTCTGCTTGTGATGGAATAGCGTAAAACTTAAGAGGACGATTTTGAGGTCCTTCGGCCATGATATGTTCTGGTTCTGATTCGGATTCCGAATCTGAGTAAGGAATTATAGGGTCTGGAAGATTATATCTGACATGGAATTGGTTAATTCGGCATCTTAGATTAGCAAAACGTTCGATTTCATCAATTGGTTGCTCCAAATCTTCGCCTTGTGAGCGAGTGCTTGGCATACAATCGACAAATTAAAAGAAAATAGTTGCCTTAGTCTATACTGTGCAACAAAGGAATCACAATATTGACTAAATTAGTCCCCGGCAACGGCGCCAAAAACTTGATCGCGACTTTACATATTGGTCGGATTACAACTGCAAGTATACAGCCTATCGCGTAGTTTTAAAAGATTGTCGAACCCATAGGGACTAATAATCAATCTATAGTATTCTATAGTTGCGTGATAACACGAATTTATATCATATTTTTACTTCGATTTATGTTAGTTCTTATTCCGTTTTTCGTCTAATATCCGATTTTCTCGAGATTATTTAAGTGTTTTTGCAGGTAATCATATTTCACAAGTCAAAGTATGCTAAATGTGGAAAAGAACAAAAACATGCAAGAAAAGAGCAGAAAAGAGAAGAAAAATTGAAGAAATCCACTTTTTGCTGATATCACGATCGTCATGGGAGTGCCACGACCGTGGCAGCTCCAAAGTTCACCACGACCGTCACATGACACCATGATCGTCATGCGCTTAAATTGCACGTTGGATGCAGAGACTCAACTATGAATTCTCATATGAAGCAGTTTCACACGATGCCTTTTTCTCCGAAGTTTTCTAGGTCCAACATGGGATAACCGTTAGCATGAATGGCTGATTTTTCTCCAACTTCCACCTGAGCTGGGCCTATAAATAGAGACATTCACGAAGAACAAAGGGTAGCCATTTTCTATTTTCCAAGTACACCGTCTTGCTGCCAATTTATTTTCTGAAGTTTCAGTCATTTCCTTTTACTTTGCATTTCCATTTCCTTGTTAACCATTACCGAACAAAAGTGACAGTTTCTCACACTGAGGAACTGTTACAACTTAGCTTTAGATTTTTTTGTTTCATTGCCTTCAACCTTTGCAATTTATTACATTAAAGCAAGAACCTACCGACTTGTGGAGGGATTGCTGTTGCCATTATTACTGCATTCCAGGTTTCGTTATTAAATTCAAGCATTGTTTATTTATTTCTTAATTATGTTTGTGTTTGTTTATTTCCTTGCTTTCGCGTTTAATTTCCAAATTATGTCGAGCTAAACCGATATTATCGGTGTATAATGAAGTAACTAAAATGAATTAATTTTCTCTAAGCTAAAATCAATAATCAATCCTTCTTCTGGCTTCGATTTCTTAATATAAACCCCAAACTTTTATTACGAGAGTAAAAAAAGTAACATAGGTTAAAGTCGAGACCACGGGAGTGTGAGGCTTTAACCGGATAGCTGAAATCGGGCATTAGGTTTAAAAACAGCGGAAGCGCTTTAAAGTTAATTAGGTTTAATTAGTTTTCAAAAAGTATTTTTAACCTCATACGGGCTAGCGAGAGCAGACATATTGACTTAGAAGTATAGTCCGAAGCAAGATCCACGGGAGTGTGAGTTGAGGGCTTTTAAACCGGTTTCTCCTACAGATGAATAGGGTGATAAATCTCTACAGGCTTAGGTTTAATTAATTCTACGTAGGTTACCGAATTATATACCCATAACTTATTCATAACTAGTATTCCAAAATTTTAATTTCCCTTTAATTTCTCATTTGAACTAAAAACCCAAATTCTGACTAGCCTTAGATAAACATAGTAACGATAGATAACGGTGTGTTCGATTTCTAGTCTCTGTGGGATCGATAATCTTTTAAAACTACGCAATACAACTGTATACTTGCAGTAACCCTCATTCGACTCATAAAGTCGCGATCAAGTTTTTGGCGCCGTTGCCGGGGACTAATTAAGTCGACATTGTAATTCCTTTGTTACGTCGTATAGACTAAGGCAAAAACCAAAATTCCCTTTCTGTTGATTGTATGCCAAGTACTCGCTCTTTTGGCGAAGACCTCGTACGACCAACAGACGAACCTGAACGTCTTCTTATTGTAAAAAGACATATCCAAGAATACTGCTTAACTCACGATATCCCTTTTCCTTTATCAAAACCTGAATCTCAATCAGATCCTGAACTCGAATCCGAATCAGATACCGAATCAGAACCAGACATGGATGATCCACCATAGAACCGACCTCTTAAGTATTATGCTGTCGCATCTCAACAAGAACCTCACAACAGTATTGTCGCTCCAGCTATCAACCGAAACGATTTCGAGTTGAAACCCTCGCTGTTATCTGCTGTACAACAAAATCAATTTTCTGGAAACCCAACAGAAGATCCGAACAAACATCTAACCAAGTTTGTGCAGTATGCAGACACAGTGAAAGCGAATGGTGTAACCGCAGACTCCATAAGACTACATCTTTTCCCTTTCTCATTAAGAGATAGAGCTTGGCCTTGGTTGCAATCCTTGCCATCAAATTCTATTACTTCTTGGGAAGATTTAAAGAAGGTCTTTCTGGCCAGATATTTTCCGCCAAGCAAAACAGCTATGCTGAGAGCCCAAATCAACAGCTTCAGACAAAAAGACAACGAGTCTTTATATGATGCATGGGAAAGATACAAAGATATGAGGAGGATATGCCCGCATCATGGTCTTGAGGATTGGTTAATTATCCACACGTTTTACAATGGTCTCTTGTACAACACAAGATTGACAATAGATGTCGCCGTAGGTGGTACACTCATGGATAAACCCTATGATGAAGCCCAACAACTCATCGAGAGTATGGCTCAGAATCACTACCAATTGGGAGGTGAAAGAACTCAAGTGGAGAAATCCCAACCGAAAGGAGGAATGTACGAAGTATCTAGCCTAGATGCCGTCCGTGCTAAGGTAGATGCAATAGCTCAAAAGATAGACAACTTGACCATGACACCCACAGCCACCGTGGCTGCTATAGCGCCAAACTGCGAATTATGTGGAACAGCTGGACACGCTGCCCCTGAATGCCAAGTTTTAGCAGGAACCTCTACAGATCAAGTGAATTATGCTCAAGCAAATCCTTATGCAAATACCTACAATCCTGGTTGGAAGAATCACCCCAACTTCTCTTACAAAAACAACAATGCACTGTATGCTCCTGGTCAAGCACCTGCTGCACCACCAGGTTATCAAAAGGCTACAACAGCTGCTCCAAATGTTCCTAGGAAGTCTAACCTCGAACTGATGATAGAGAACTTCATAGCTACCCAGACTCAAACAAACAAAGAGTTCCTAAATCAAAACGTACACACTAGCGAACAGATAAAGCAGTTAGCAAACAAAGTAGACGCTTTGGCCACTCACAACAAAATGCTTGAAACACAAATTTCCCAAGTGGCTCAACAACAAGCACCTACTGCTGCTCCTGCTGGAACATTTCCTGGATAGCCACAACCTAATCCTAAAGGACATACAAACGCTGTTATATTGAGAAGTGGAAAAGAATTAGATGGACCCATTGACCCAAGACTTCAAAATCCAGCCATGTACCAAAAGTCTGCTAACGACCAAACAACTGAGAAGGAGAGTGAACCCAAGGAAAAGGAGGATAATGACCAAGAGGAAGTAGACAAAGAAAAACCTTATGTGCCTCCACCACCTTATAAGCCACCTATTCTGTACCCTCAAAGATTGAAAAATTCTAAAACAGCAGGGAAATTTAAGAAATTTGTTGAACTTCTGAAACAATTAAACATCACAATACCTTTTACATAAGCCATCACCCAGATGCCCTCGTATGCTAAGTTCCTAAAAGAAATCTTATCCAATAAGAAAAAGATTGAGGAAAATCAAACAGTTACGCTTACTGCTGAGTGTAGCGCAATAATCCAAAACAAAATGCCTCCTAAGCTAAAAGACCCAGGTAGTTTCTCAATACCTTGTGTAATTGGGAAGTTCGTCATAGACAAAGCTCTATGTGACTTAGGAGCCAGTATTAGTGTTATGCCCTTATCCATTTGCAAGAAGTTTGATATGGGAGAATTAAGACCAACTAAAATGTCTGTTCAATTAGCTGACCGCTCTGTTAAATACCCAGTTGGTATACTAGAGAATGTTCCAGTTCGTATAGGACAATTCTATATCCCTACTGATTTCATAATCATGGATATTACAGAAGACTCTACTACTCCTATCATATTAGGAAGGCCATTCCTAGCTACTGCTGGAGCAATTATAGATGTTAAGAAAGGCAGGCTAACTTTTGAAGTTGGTGAAGAGAAAGTTGAATTTATCTTGACACTATTCTTACAAGCTCCAGCCATAGACGACACATGTTATTTACTAGATGTCATAGACGAGTACGTAAGAAAAATCGAGATGGAACCGACCATATATTCAGATATTCTAAAAATTCCTATACCTCCGATTTTCGAAGATGATAACTGGCGTGAACCTTATCAAGATGATAGCCTAAGCGAATGCTTAGCACTTACACCAGATCATCTACCTTGCCCAAAGAACCCAGCTCTAGAACAGAAAACATTACCCAAAAATTTAAGGTATGAATTCCTAGACGAAGCTCTCGAACGACCTGTGATAGTCAATGCAGACTTAGGACAGACCGAAACAAAGAAACTATTAGACGTCTTAAGAAAATATCCAACTGCGTTAGGCTATAACATCGCTGATCTTAAAGGAATAAGCCCTTCTATTTGTATGCACCGCATTATACTGGAGGAAGACTGTAAATCCTCTAGGGAACATCAGAGAAGGATTAACCCGATCTTGAGCACTGTAGTCAAGGACGAAGTGAAAAAACTTTTAGAAGCAAGAATCATATACCCGATATCAGACAGTCAATGGGTTAGCCCAGTACATGTCATTCCAAAGAAGGGAGGTGTTACAGTTGTAAAGAACGAAAAAGGTGAATCTATAACAAAAAGGGTTGTAACTGGAAGTAGAATGTGCATCGACTATAGGAAACTAAATAAAGCCACTCGTAAAGACCATTTCCCATTGCCTTTCATTGACCAAATGTTGGAAAGATTGGCTAAACACTCATACTTCTGCTATTTAGACGGTTACTCAGGATTCTTTCAAATTCCTATCCACCTTGATGACCAAGAAAAGACGACCTTCACATGTCCCTATGGTACATTTGCTTATCGGCGAATGCCGTTTGGACTATGTAACGCACCTGCCACATTCCAAAGATGCATGATGTCAATCTTTACTGACTTTATAGACAACATTATGGAAGTGTTTATGGATGACTTCTCCGTATGTGGGCAGAGTTTTGAAGGATGTCTATCGAACCTAGAAATGGTATTGGAAAGATACGTAAAAGTTAATCTTGTATTAAACTGGGAGAAATGCCATTTTATGGTAAATGAAGGAATTGTACTTGGACACATTGTGTCCGATAGAGGAATTGAAGTTGATAAAGCCAAGATAGAAATTATAAAAGATCTTCAACCTCCAAAAACCGTACGAGAAATACGAAGTTTCTTAGGACACGCCGATTTCTACCGACGATTCATAAAGGATTTCTCAAAAATCACTAAACCTCTTACCGGTCTATTAATGAAAGACGCTGAATTCATCTTTGATGAGAAATGCCTAAAAGCGTTTGAACAGCTGAAACAACTCTTATTACCGCACCTATCATGCAACCACCATATTGGAGATTACCTTTCGAAATCATGTGTGATGCAAGTGATTATGCTGTAGGTACAGTTTTAGGACAAAGGAGGGATAGAAAACTTCATGCCATTTACTACGCAAGTAGAACTTTAGATTCCGCCCAAATAAATTACGCTACCACAGAAAAAGAACTTTTAGCCGTGATCTTTGCCCTTGACAAATTCCGTTCCTACCTAGTGGGAGCTAAGATCATCATTTATACAAATCACGCAGCTATTAGATATTTACTTAACAAGAAGGATGCAAAACCTAGACTGCTAAGGTGGATCCTACTTCTATAAGAATTCGATTTAGAGATCAAAGATAAGAAAGGAACCAAAAACGTAGTAGCAGACCACTTATCCAGATTAGAAGGCATTAAACTAGAGCCAGTACCCATTAATGAGGATTTCTCTTATGAACAGCTCATAGCCCAGCTAGAGAGTGATATGTCTACTCTACAGTTAAATGACCCAAAGATGGAAGAAGTCGTGGAAGAAATTAACATGCACACAACCCTGCCATGGTATGCTGACATAGTCAACTACTTAGCAGCTGGAGTACTTCCACCAGACTTATCTTATCAACAAAAGAAAAAATTCTTTCATGATCTAAAACATTACTATTGGGATGAACCTTTGCTGTTTAAGAGAGGAGCCGACGGTATCTTTCGTCGTTGCGTCCCAGAAGAAGAAATAGAAAACATCATCTCTCAATGTCATTCTGCTCCTTATGGAGGACATGCTAGTACCTTAAAGACATGTGCTAAGATTTTGCAATCCGGCCTATTCTGGCCCAACCTTTGGAAGGATGTCCACATCGCAATACTAAACTGCGACCGGTGCCAACGCACTGGTAACATATCAAGACGCGATGAGATGCCTCAAAAAGGTATATTAGAAGTAGAAGTCTTTGATGTATGGGGGATCGACTTTATGGGACCCTTTCCATCATCCTTTGGAAATAAATATATACTCGTAGCCGTCGATTATGTTTCAAAATGGATTGAGGCAATAGCTTCTCCTACAAATGACGCACGAGTAGTCATAAAGCTCTTTAAAAACACAATCTTTCCCAGATTTGGTGTGCCGAGACTTGTCATAAGTGATGATGGTTCCCATTTCATATCAAAAATATTTGACAAATTACTATCGAAATATGGAGTAAGACACCGCGTAGCAACACCATATCACCCACAAACAAGTGGACAGGTTGAGGTCTCGAACCGAGAAATAAAACAAATTCTAGAAAAGACCGTAGCCACCTCTAGGAAAGACTGGTCATCAAAACTCAACGAAGCTTTATGGGCATATAGGACGGCCTACAAAACACCAATCGGAACTACACCTTTCAAGCTTGTCTATGGTAAATCTTGCCATTTGCCAGTGGAATTAGAACATAAAGCCTATTGGGCTATTAAAACATTGAACTTAAGGTATGATTCCGTAGGTGAAAAACGTATCCTAGATCTGCATGAACTAGAACAGTTAAGATTAGACGCTTACGAGGATGCTAAGATATAGAAAGAAAGAAAGAACTAAAAGATGGCACGATAAGCGCCTATCTAGAAAAGAATTTAGTGTGGGAGACGTTGTACTCCTCTTTAACTCAAGATTAAAACTCTTTCCTGGGAAATTAAGGTCTAGATGGTCCGGTCCTTTTGAAATTACAAAAATTCTACAAAGTGGAGCGGTAGAAATAAAGGGGAGGAATAGTAATCCATTTTTAGTCAATGGACAACGTCTAAAACACTATCATGGCATTGAAAATAGAGATTATTTGAACTGCCTAAGACTTTTAGAGTTGCCCACCGAACCTCCTAACTAAGCATATAATTGAATTCGTCAGGCTTTCGACGTTAAAAACATCGCTTAATGGGAGGCAACCCATGATTTCGTTTTTCATGCTTTATATTTGTTATTTCTTTATGCTTTCTATGTTTTGTTTTTATTTTGAAAATTTTTTAGTTTCTTTTATATATCGTTTTAAATTTAATTTGGAAATATTGTGCTGATCTTAAAAACTGAAAAAAAAACTACAGGATTATAAAGTCTTTCTACTCTCTCTGTTCTCCTCTTCTGCTTTCATTTTTGCAAAAAATTACTAACTAATGGCAAACGAGGATAACATGCCAGTAGAATTTAGAGATGGAACACAGTGGCGTCGCTATAAGGCTCTGTCTCTTAGACCTTTTGCTTTGACAAAATTCGCCCACAGACCCACCATGACCGCCTTAGGTGTAGGTGAGAGCATAGACTTTCTGTTTAGCCAGTTAGGTTGGGAGGGTTTTGCCAATAAGAAACATAAGTGTTACCGTAGGCTGACTTTAGAATTCCTGAGTTCTCTAAGTTATAACCCTCACTGTGGAAAAGGTTTAACCAGGGGAAGAATTACATTTAGATTATTTGGATACAGCTGCCAGTTCACCATAAAGGAACTGTCGGATCTTTTGGGATTTCCTGAAGAACCCCATGTTTTCTCTGTGGTACAAGAGGACTTAGAGTTACTTGGAGAGCTGAGTGACTTTTGGGGTAGAATTTCAGGGAAACCTGATTTAGACATGGACCCTATGCTTTCAACCGAGATACATAACCCCGCTTTCTGATACTTTCATATGATCCTGGCCTATACCCTGTTTGGTAAACCCGAAAATGATAACACTGTTTTGAGGGACGAGCTTTTTATTATGTTTTGTGCTTCTCAGTCTAGAGAGGTTAACGGACTTACTTTTATGCTGAATAACTTTTGCAAACTTATCAATAATGAAAACAGTCCAATTTTGATAGGTAGCCTGGTTACTAAGATAACTGATGCTATGGGATTCCGAACCCGACTCTCTAAGATTAACCCCTTTGGAGAATTTAAACCCATGAATATTACCTTTTGCTTCAATAGGGCTATGATTAGGGACCAAGGTCCGAACCACTTCCAGCTTTTAGTTAACAATGTTGTCGTACCACACATTACACTTCCAAATCATGAACACACAAGTGTGCATGATCAACATAACTGGCTATATAACCTTGATGAACCCGTGCCTGAACCAGAAGAAACCTTTCCTGAACCTGAGATTGACCCAAAGACACCCCCTCATTACCATGATCTTGACTATATGGATTTCCAAGAAAATATTGACATTCCTAAAGCTGATGCCACTGATTATGCTTCTAATCTGAATTCTATTTTAAAGACCATGGATGAATATCATAAAGAAATCGATTCAGTGATGGATGAGCTTAACACTGTGCGTCAAAATATTGTTGGACTTATGGACATGACCGTTGAACAGTTTGATCATTTAAATCAAGCCATCGCATCTTTGAAGAAATGCCTTAGCTAGATTTATGAAGCACCTTATTTTTAAGACTTACTTTTTATGCATTTACTTTAGAATAATTTACATTAATTCTGTTTTCATGTTTTCATGTTGGGAATAATTTGATTTCATACATTTTTAATACAGTGCTAGTAGTTTAACTAACACATTTCTGGTTTTAAATAATAATTCCATTTATTGCTGCTATTCAATCCATGTGATTTCAAATTCCATTCCTATTCTTTTCATTCTATATTAATTCGTGTTATATTGTTACTTATCTATGTGTATGAAATTACTGCTATTTCCATGTGCTTTTTATAACCTGCTATTGAATTAAAATGTTTGGAACCGTGTTTGCCATTTAACTAATTCACCACCCAGATTTTGTGGGCGTCACGATCATGACAACTCCGTGACGACCGTCACGCGGGTCTGAAACGAATTCTATGTAAAAACATAATTGTTTCATCCGTTCCCTCTTCTTCCTCCATTCAAACCCCAGCCGTCCACTACCTTCTGAAATTCCAAACCGTCCCACTATCATTTGCACCACATTACTCATTTTAATAACCATTCAACTTCCCATTACACTATATAATCACATCATACGCCAATTCTCTTTTCACAAACCCTCAAAATTCCATAATCCACTTTCTTCCCAAAACCCTCTCTAACACAACAATGGCACGTGAAGTTCTAGACTTATCTACACTAAACTTCCGGGATGGAGAAGCAGGAGAACTCCAAAGAGCTCGGTATATCAACTTCTACCGCCGTTCCGTTCTACCGACCCGCTATGTCGACATTGCATGCTTAGAAGAACTAGGATTACTTGAGGGAGTTCAATGGATGTTACAGAATGCCGGTCTTTGGCAGCTTTGCACTCAGAGCCGGCCCACTTACGAAGCCCTCACCTTAGAGTTCCTCAGTTCCTTTACCTACATAACCCCTCCGGGCGAAACGAACCAATTATCCGGAGTCACAAAGTTCCGCATGTTCGGCAAAGAATACTCAATCGAACAAGATCGTCTTGCCGAGATGCTTGGCTTCAAACATGGCGAGAATGTCCATCGCCGAGTACCGCAGGACACTTTCTATCAAGCGGGGTTCGAACTTTGGAATCATTTAACCGGAACAACAGTTGACAGTTGGGATAGCCTTAACGCTACATTTATCCACAACCCAGCCGTCAGATACGTCCACCGCACACTTGGAAGCACCATCTTTGCACGAGATAGTAACCATAAGGTGAATTCAAAAGAGTTGTTTTTCCTTCATTGCATTTTTCATCCGGAGCTAATCAATGCCGCACCATTTTTATTAGCACACATACAGTCAAACTGTGCTAGAGGCTCCAAACCCTTCTACTTTGGAGGGATTGTCACCTCTATTGCACTCAATTTGAATTTGGAAAACGACCTTGCTAGACTACCCTCCTTGCCTCCAGTCTTCCTTGATATCGATTATTGTAGAAACTCTCAGCTCATCAAGTTACGACGAGATGGGAAATACCATCCTATGGTCCGAGCCAAAACCGTAAGAAGTATCATCATGCCTTGCAGGAGTCGCATTGACCCTCAGAATATGGCCAATTGGCTTTTTGATCTTAATGCTCCTGAGCAAAATGCGCCTGCTCCAGATGATCAAGCACAGGGACCTGTTGATGAGATGGAGCATGAAATGGATAACGCCCATGAGGACCAACCACCGCCAGCTAATGATGCTCCTTCGACCTCCAGACGTCATCGCCGCCCTGACCAAGACCCAGTTACTAATGATGAAATCCTAAGGGCTATATGGCAACAAACCCAGCAACAAAATGAAATGATGACACTTATACGTCAAATCCAGCAAGGGCAAGTTGACCAAGGACAAAGACTTGACAGTGTCATCGAGGAGATGAGTGCATTGACACTGCGAGTGCAGGGCTTACACGAGTACATCCACCACGTGGGCATTCCTGATCACGTCGCACAGCATGGAAGAGGACGCTCTAGAGGCAGAGGACGTGGTCCACCTTGATTTTATTTTGCTTTTTGTATTTTGTTTCCCTTTTTAGTTTTCCATTCCCCTTTATATCGCAACATTGAGGACAATGTCTGATATAGTGTGGGAGAGTTAGATTTATTTCTGTATATTTCCCTTTCTTGTACTTTCTTTTTCCTTATCAAAGTAATATATGAATATTTTCGTTCAGTTATCCGATTTCCTCACTTTATTCTGCCATAACGAAAAATTTTTTACGATTAATGCACGTCCGTGACATACCAAGCTTTAAACTATGTTAGGAAGCGTGGGAAGTGCTAACAAGATCGATACCGTCTTGACACCTTGGACCTCTTGCGTATGCGATATCAGTTTCGATACTTATTATACGATACCTTGAGTTCAGTCCCAAAGTAACCCTTAGTAGTTTATATTAGCAGTCAGCACCGTCTATATCACAAACCACGTGGGGAACCGATGAATATAAGTGTTTGATGCCCAAATCAAGAAAAAGAAAAAAAAATATTTCTTATCTATATGCCGAGAAAAATAAATAAATAGATTATGCAACAACTCAGTTGTGAAAATGTGCAAGAAAAGAAAGAAAGAAAATTCGTTGTTGATTGGTTCAGAGGTACCTGATTCTGAACTTGGTAGGGCGAACTAATGTTCGATCCCCCTCAATCTACGAATGGGATGTATAAAGGGTTACCACATTTGTGTATCAGGCCCCGTGCGAGAAAATGGGATCAAAGTCACTAACCGGTTACTCCACTACGCACGTGAACAAGGAAAAGGGCTTAATGTGATTGCGTTAGAATGAAACCGGGCGAAATGGATACGAAAACTTATGGTTGAACTATAATATAATGATCTGGACTGGATTGTACAAAAGAGAGGTCTATGACAAGCTTGTTGCTTTGTGTCGTTATTGTATCCTTAGTGTTTTGCACTACTACCTGTCTGACTAACAAGAAACTCTTTTTCAACACCATTGGTATGCCAGGTGTGTGCATTTGATAAAGTTTGTCCGTTTTAATAGATTGATTGCTTGAGGACAAGCAAAGATTCAAGGGTGGGAGAGTTTGATAACACGAATTTATATCATATTTTTACTTCGATTTATGTTAGTTCTTATTCCGTTTTTCGTCTAATATCCGATTTTCTCGAGATTATTTAAGTGTT
Organism: Lathyrus tuberosus; assembly: GCA_022829125.1. NCBI lineage: Eukaryota > Viridiplantae > Streptophyta > Magnoliopsida > Fabales > Fabaceae > Lathyrus > Lathyrus tuberosus. Next base: position 5,952,125 of record JALAZF010000270.1, on the reverse strand, counting down.
TTTGCAGGTAATCATATTTCACAAGTCAAAGTATGCTAAATGTGGAAAAGAACCAAAACATGCAAGAAAAGAGCAGAAAAGAGAAGAAAAATTGAAGAAATCCACTTTTTGCTGATATCACGATCGTCATGGGAGTGCCACGACCGTGGCAGCTCCAAAGTTCACCACGACCGTCACATGACACCACGATCGTCATGCGCTTAAATTGCACGTTGGATGCAGAGACTCAACTACGAATTCTCAGATGAAGCAGTTTCACACGATGCCTTTTTCTCCGAAGTTTTCTAGGTCCAACATGGGATAACCGTTAGCATGAATGGCTGATTTTTCTCCAACTTCCACCTGAGCTGGGCCTATAAATAGAGACATTCACGAAGAACAAAGGGTAGCCATTTTCTGTTTTCCAAGTACACCGTCTTGTTGCCAATTTATTTTCTGAAGTTTCAGTCATTTCCTTTTACTTTGCATTTCCATTTCCTTGTTAACCATTACCGAACAAAAGTGATAATTTCTCACACTGAGGAACTGTTACAACTTAGCTTTAGATTTTTTTGTTTCATTGCCTTCAACATTTGCAATTTATTACATTAAAGCAAGAACCTACCGACTTGTGGAGGGATTGCTGTTGCCATTATTACTGCATTCCAGGTTTCGTTATTAAATTCAAGCATTGTTTATTTATTTCTTAATTATGTCTGTGTTTGTTTATTTCCTTGCTTTCGCGTTTAATTTCCAAATTATGTTGAGCTAAACCGATATTATCGGTGTATAATGAAGTAACTAAAATGAATTAATTTTCTCTAAGCTAAAATCAATAATCAATCCTTCTTCTGGCTTCGATTTCTTAATATAAACCCCAAACTTTTATTACGAGAGTAAAAAAGTAACATAGGTTAAAGTCGAGACCACGGGAGTGTGAGGCTTTACCCGGATAGCTGAAATCGGGCATTAGGTTTAAAAACAGCGGAAGCGCTTTAAAGTTAATTAGGTTTAATTAGTTTTCAAAAAGTATTTTTAACCTCATACAGGCTAGCGAGAGCAGACGTATTGACTTAGAAGTATAGTCCGAAGCAAGATCCACGGGAGTGTGAGTTGAGGGCTTTTAAACTGGTTTCTCCTACAGATGAATAGGGTGATAAATCTCTACAGGCTTAGGTTTAATTAATTCTACGTAGGTTACCGAATTATATACCGATAACTTATTCATAACTAGTATTCCCAAATTCTAATTTCCCTTTAATTTCCCGTTTGAACTAAAAACCCAAATTCTGACTAGCCTTAGATAAACATAGTAACGATAGATAACGGTGCGTTCGATTTCTAGTCTCTGTGGGATCGATAATCTTTTAAAACTACGCGATACAACTGTATACTTGCAGTAACCCTCATTCGACTCATAAAGTCGCGATCATTGCGGTGTAAAGCTAAGGCTAGTGTCACGGTGTAAAGAAAAGGAAATTGAAACTTAATACTGAGGAAAATAGAATCGATGCTAAAACGAGTTCGAAGTATGAATTCTGCGCGCCTAAGGGACTTGTAGAAAAATGGTACTAATTACGACTATAAGCCTAATTAGTAGGATATACTGACTTAAAGGCTACGCCTCACGCTCTCGCGGTCTTGACAGAATCCATATCTCTTAATCCCAAGATTTTGCTCTCGCTCGCCCGGTAACTAAGAAACACTCTTTGGAAACCAAATAATATCCTAATCAACATCTAAAGTGCTCTCGCTGCATTTAGACTTGATGCCTAATTCCCACTATCTGGTTCACTCCTCACGCTCTTGCGAATCTCAGCTTAAACCTTAATATACTTCTCACTCTCGTGACAAAGTAATGTTAAGTAACTTCTCACTTTCGTGACAAAGTTACCTAAATTCGGGATGGAAATTTAAACCAAAATGACAATAAGTCATAGTTTAATACCAATTATAACTACAGAGTCCCGTCGGGTACGACAGTACTCATACTACGGGCTCATACAAGTCTATTCTGACATAATTAATCCTAAGACTAACATGTTAAAGGTGTTGTAATTTAAATCATACATTTTAATCTATTTTAACGAAAATTCTGGTTTAAGTTTTTGAAAAGATTAAGTTATGTTGCAATGCACATACAAATAATAATGCGGTAAAGATGGTAAAATAAAGAAGTAACCTGAAGTTAATAAACTGAAATAGACTTCTATTGAAATTGCAATGATCCAAGAGTTACAACAGGAATGCGGAAATAAAATACTACAATAGTGTAACAATCACTCAATACGAGCAATTGTTACTTTGGATGGTAAATATAGTAGTTAGGCTCGAGGAATTTCGACAACGCTTCCGCAGGGTAATTTCTCGATGTAAAACTGCTCTAGAACTAAGGTATATATAGAGATATCCCACTGGTAACTTCTCAGTTTGTGCCTTCAAGGGAGGGAAATTCAAATATTAAAACTGTAGCAAAACTGCTTAAAACTGATTCTGGAAAACTACTCTCGAACTGTACGGCGAAGGCCGTAGGTGCATGGCGAACGCCATCTGGAAAAGGACCATGGCAAACGCCATGGTGATACGGCGAACGCCATATCAGTAAAACATGCAGATTTTGCTTTTCTTCTGATTTCTCTCCTTCTTCTGATCTGAATCCTCTCTTTTCTTACACTGCTGCTGATAGACACCTGAAACATAAAATAAAGCAAAACATAAGTGAAACATAGTAAATATCCTAAATGACTCGATAAAACAGAAACTAAAATGCGCAAAGTGAATAGAAAAATACGATACAATTTCGAGTTATCATTATGCAAGGGGAAGGTATTAGCACCACTCACATACGTTGTACTCAACAGGAACCATTTTGTTTGTCTTATGCGCGAATGGGTGTTACTATCTAAAGGTTACTTGCTATTGTTTATCTAGTTCCCCTTTCGTCCTCGCTTCGGGTACGTCTGCCCCCAATTCTAAAACTAGAATTGAGATATGTATAATATCTAGTTGCAAAGTTTTGTACAAGAGAAGTTCTAGCTACCACACAATCAAATGTAATTGTTGATGTTGATTATATCCACTTATCTCCCCTTGATTCTAGCCGAATTAAGAACATCAAACTCTTCGATCAAACCTCTGGTTACCGCTACTCACTTGATTATTCAAGTCTTTCACTCAGCTGATTTCAATCGCAAGACGTTTGACCCCAAATCTTTCAATATAATCCTTCGGTTACCGCTACTTCCATGACCGAACCCACCGTTCTTCAAGGCTTTCACTCGGCTGAATTTGCACTGCAAAGATTTGTGCAAAAACCCCCCAAATTACCAAGATCTTGGAGGACAAAACCCCAGTGGTTTTATTGAAGAAAATCCCACAGATTCTCAACCCAAACAACGATATACAAATCCTAAGTTTGGACGTTATCACACTTGAAGAAAGCACCAATCAACAAAGATGATTATGTGTGATTGTTGATGAATGCAATTTGTGAGAGTGAAGATGATGAGCAATCCAATGTATGTTTTAATTTTCTTCTTGGTTATGTACAAAAAATGATGCATATGAATATATATATATATATATATATATATATATATATATATATATCTGTGTGTGTGTGTGTGTGTGTGTGTATGTGTGTGTGTGTGTGTGTATGAGTATGAAAACATAACAGAAAAAATAGACTTTTGAATCACAAAGATGCAGAAAAATGTGTTAGAATGTGCGAGAGGTCGACCTCCACAAACTATGAGTCAACCTGAACATGTTAGAAAGAAAACCTGCGCACAAATAAAACTGTGTGTCGACCTGCAGCCTGACCATGCGTTAACGCATGAAGACCCGAGAGCTCCAAGAATGTTTCAATCAGTATGCGTTGACCTACACAGTAGTTGTGTGTCAACGCAAGCATGCCAGAATGTCACAAACACCATTTTTATTAATTGTGATTCGACCTATACTTAGTATGTGTCGACCTAATGCATCAACAATGATTTAAAACACATTTTGCACATGGAGTATGATCCTATATGCCTAGATTCATGTATGTGGATCATTATGCACATTTTAAAAGGATGAATGCAAGCTTAGAAAAGGTGATACCATCCAAAATACACAAGTACAAAATTTTCCTAGTTTTGACATCATTAAAACAAAGTAATAAGGAACCTTGCCGTCACATACTCCCCCTTTTTTACAATGGCAAAACCTCGCAAAACTTTCCACACATTGAGTACTTTGTGAAGAGCATTCTCCCCCTGACTGTATGCATTTCCCCTTTGTGAAATCCTGATATTTCTTTGTGAAACTACTTGCTTTTGCATTCTCCCCCTTTAACAACATCAAAAAGAGTGAAGCAAATGGTCATTTGTAATCAAATCATATACATTTGTATGCAAACATATGCTTTGCAGCAGATAAGTCATCAACAAACATATAGAAGTAATATTAATTCATTACACACCAGAATTAGTTCAATACATGTCTCAAGACAAACAAAATGACAACAACAACAACAAAAAAACAACAAAAAAAAAATTTCAAATGATATGTAGGACACTAACACAACTCAATAAACTAAGGTCTTCTGCCCCTATGTGGTTGACCTCTCCCTCTAAAGGAATGATCTGGATTATATTCTCCTTGCGCATCCAGGCGTTCAGTCAAACTAAGAACACTCCTGTTGAGCATGTTGAAGCTAACTAAAAGAGCACAATGCTGACTTGCTGCTGTTTCAGCACTCTCATCAAACCTGCCCAAAACTCTTGATGCAAACAGATCAAAATTCTCATTTTATGCTCGAATCTGACCCTGCATAGCTTCAAACCTTTATTCTTGGAGGGCTGCAAAATTTTGTTGCTCAAGCTGCATACTCCGTAGCATATCAATGACTTCAGAATTATCGGTTTGAGGTTGATGTGGAGAAGGTGTCATATATGAAGTAGCATACTCGAACCAGGCGTTTTGACGCCATTGATCCCATCCTTGGCCAGCATGTGTATCCTAAAATGGAGAACCACTTAACCAAGTACAATCATCATGACTGTCAAAAGGAGGCTCGGTATCCATATGATGTGTTTCCTCATCTTCATCTTGTTCTTTCTCCTCATCCTCATCTAAATCCTGAATCCTTGCACTTGAGCCCTTAGTCATAACCGCATACCTCTTCGCTTGTGATCCCAAATATATCCCATCAGAGTCATAGTCTTCTAACTAAACTCTTGGTCACTAGAAATGGAAATGTAAGGAATGTCCGGAACAATAATTCCAACACGATCCAATATGCTTTGGATAAATGGCCCGTAGCATAAGGATGATCCTCTGCCAGATTCCTTCAAGGAAAAATGTGACTAGCGATATAATATGGCCAATTTACCTTTTTCTTATTCTTGAGCAGATAAATCAAGTGCACTTCGGCTTGATCAACTATAGAATATCCTCCCTTCTTTAGTCGTAGAATATAAGAAACAATCCTGTGTAGGATTCGATCTTCTCGCTTTAACAGACCAGTAGTGACAGATTTTTGAAAGAGATCACTTGCAACAAATACCTCAGGATAAGGGTCTTTCAGCATAGAATTCAAAACAGATTTAAATTCATATTCTAGAGCCAAGTCAGTATCGGTTATTTTAAGATCAGGAGACAGACTAAGACACATATCAAACAGGTCTCTCCAATCAGTGCTATCAACCTTGAAACTCGTACCCCCTAACATGTAACTAAACTCATAACCAGTGAATTTTTATTCCAACCTAGTGTAAAATAGCCTAACCAAGTCCTCTTTTTAATTTGTACTACATTCTAAGAAATTATTGAACTTTTGATGGTCTAGCATGTCAATAATCTCAGGAATGTGCATTCTACCAGCAACTTTTGGATAATAGACAAACTGCTTAATGATTGATCATTTCTTAAAATTCTTTTCATATACCGGAGCAAGTTCAGGAGATAGGAGAGATAAAGCATTTACCGGCGTTTGAGATGGAGTCTGAGAAGAAGTTTGAGATGTGGTTTCTCGAGAAGTAGAAGCTCTATTTGACCTCTTACCAGTTACCCTTGAAGTTTCCATGAAAACACCTTTGTTGGGGAAGATGAACAGTACCCGTAGTAGATAAGAGTGTAGAAGGATCAAATTTCGCACTAATTTGGATTGTAATTCCTAATTTGAGAGAACTCTTGAAAAGGTTTTTTAGGGTTTAGGGGAGAATGGAGAGAGTTGTGGGTGGTGTGAGAGATGAGAGAGGTGAAAATGATAAGAATGAAAAGATGAAAAGAATCTAATGATAAAATGTAATTCCCAAGGCACAACATGAAATGGTTTAGAAAAAATTCAAGAAGCACGAGCGACGCGTTGACCTCCAGCATGTAATGCGTCGATGCATGCGTATTAAATTTTCAAAAATTTGAAACGTTCAGTATGTGTCGAAGCATGAGGATTCCTCGGGTCGACGCTTGACTGGCAGAAACATTCATGTTTGAATTAGGAAGATCATGAGTCGACCTAAACCTGTCATACCCCAAATTTTGACCACAAGATTTCCCATCATTTTGCAAATCATCACCACAATATGGATGTACCTTCATGCCTCATCAATCCTCTCAAAGATTGTTGAGCATTCACCTCAACCAAGAGTTAGGGTTTAAGCCATCTCTGACCATTCAGACAAAGGATCAATCAAGAATGGACATGATCCTCAACTTGTCCAGTCTCTCAAACATCTATAAAGGATCAAGAGGTCTCCCACATCAAGAATCAAGCACAAGAGTGCAACATTCCAAGAGGATCAAGCCTCAAGATCATCTGTGTCGCCAAATTAGGGTTTTGGTCGAACAAGGCCTCCAGCGGGAAATTTTCCTCTAGGCATGGACCAATACTTCAAAACATGATCCAAGAAGCTCAAAGGGACCTCATGGATCCAATCATAAAGTCAAAATAGCCTCAGAGGATGCATTCATCAAAAATAAAAAATTAGGGTTTCTTGACCTAATTCACCCCTAAGTTAACTTTTGGAGCAAGACACGAGCCAAGACCTCAAGAAGTGTTTTGAAGACCTCCAATACATCATATTGATCCATTTACAAGATTGGATTGACTCAAAGAACTTGGTTCATAAGCAGTGCAAGGATTCAAATTCATCTGGACCAATTAGGGTTTCTCGATGAAAAGTCAACTGTATCTTTGATTTTTGACCAAGACATGATCCCAAACCTTGGGACATGATTCAAGAAACTCTATAACGCCTATGGAATCCATCCATTAGGTTTTAATTACATCAATGACTTGATTTCATAGAGGATCACAAAGTTTGAAATTCATCTGATAAAAAGTCAACTGTGCCAAAAAACCAAGTTTGACTTTTTTGAATTTCTTGACAAACAAGGCTTCCCTAAGTAAAAAACAATGTTAACTAATGGTTTGGATCATCATCCATCAAGAAAAATCAAGAAAAGTGGGGTTACTTGCAAAAGGGGCAACCATAAGAAACATGAAATTTCACTAAGTTATGGAAAAAAGTGATTTATACCCAACTTTGCAAGGCCATAACTTGTGATCCAAGCAACCTTTTTCTTCAATCCAAAGCTCAAATGAAAGCTCTCATTACATAATTCATGATTGTTAACTACATTAAATTCTAAATCCTCATGGAATTTGAGTTATGGATTGATCAAAATCGTAAAAATATGAAAATGACCATTTTTCCAACACTTAGTGAAATTTTGGACATAATCTATTTTGGATTTTCACCAACTTTGAGGCCATTTTTCATTATGATCCAAGATGATTCAAGACCATTTTTGGACATCAAAGTTGAAGTATGTTATTGGGGCTTTCCAAAAAGTACAAGAGCCTTCCATTGTTCCACTTGAGCAAGGAGTTATAAGCCTCCAAAAATGGCATTTTTCACCCTGCCCACACAAAGGCATTGATACATAACTTGGTTCCCACAATTTCTTGAGCCAATTTTGGAAACTTGCATCATTTCATTTCTTTCCAAAATCAACTTGAATGATGAAGAATCTGATCACAAGGCCAACAAGTCCAAAATCAATTCCTTTAGGCATGTGACATTCAAAGTTCAAATCCAAAAACTTCAAACTTGTCATGAGGCATTGAATGGATGCAAAGAGCTGGCATGTATCAGTCCACAACATTACAAATGAGTCAAGATAAACTCAAGCATCAGAAGACCATAGGACTTCAAGATTGACCCAAGTCAATGGCTAGAGGAGACTTTGGCTACATGACAAAGTTCAATGGATATTGGAGTGATCCAGCCTCCAATCATTATTGCTCCCAAAACAAAGTTGCTCTACTATAAATAGAGGTTCTTTCTGATCAATTCAAGTACACCAAAGCATAGCAATACATTCTTTCCTCCAAATCACATTTCAAAAACCATATTTTGCTACTTCTTGAAGTAACTATCGAATTTTCAAATAGGGATTAATTCCATCAAAACCAACCATGCCAACACCTCACATATATCATATATAACTGATCCATAACCTTAAAACACATCTGGAACACCTGAATCACAAAGTCACCCCCATTTTCTCAAGCTTTCTGGCCTACTTGCAGTTGATGTGCCACAACAAGAACCAGGTGCATTTAATCCATTCCAAGCTTCCAAACACCTTATATTAGGTCCATTGAAGCTGTCCAGATCATCACACAACTTCTGTAATACCTAAAACTTAGGATTCAATTTGCTCTTGCGGAGGTAAGCCTGACACTCTCAAACTCTATGATTCATGCATCATAAATGTGTTTTCAAGTTACAAACATGTTTCTGCACATATGTAGAGTGATTCCCCTCAGTCAATTGCGTTGTAGCTTTCGTATATAGGATTTCATGGTGTTCGTGCAGAAATTAGGATTCTTGAGTTCATCTTCTGATTTCTCACTCGACACTTAAAATAACTGCAATTAATTTATATCATTGGAATCCTTGTTCAAAAATACACAACTTTCATGTTTACAAAAGTCAAAACCATTACGTATTGAGAGAGATATGTGAGGTTTTGTAAATTGGCTATGTCGGGTACACGCGAGGAAGAAGAAGAAGATGGCCTTGGCGCCATTTTCAAGTTTTCAAATTTTTGAAATATTTAATATTTTTATTAAATGATTTCGAAAATTAATTTCTCTTTCATTTTTAATCATTTTTTATTGGTTCCTTTTTAAAAAGTCACAAAAATGTTGAAATATTTAATTTTACAAAAAAAATCACATTTATATTATTTATTTAATATATTTGGAATTTTTGTAAATAATTTTATTTTATTTGTTTTTAAAACATTTTTTAATGAAATTTCCACCTTGAATTTTCAAATTTATTTGAATTTCAAGCTTTCATGTGATTAAACATGATTTTTCAAAATATTTTTCAAAGTTGATAACTTGTTTTTGAATATATTTGATATTTTATATCATTTTTTATTTAATTTCCTTTGAAAATTATATTTTTAAATTCAAAATTAGGGTTTTCTCTAAATTTTGATTTTTCAAACTTCACAAAAACACTTTTGGGCCTCTATTAGAGTGTAAGACCCATCCCTTGTCACACGTAAATAATTTTGGGCTTTAGTCACTGAATAAGTCCCACCGTGTTTGCCGAAATTGTGGCGCGATCATCGTCTTTTAAACAAAAATCACATGGGCCTCCCCTTGAGTTGTAAGTCCCATCTTTCTTTTTTCAACCATTTTGGGCCTCTAATAGAGTGTAAGACCCATGCCCTTTGTAAGTATACCATTTTGGACCTCAATTATTGTATAAGTCTTGATACGATAAACGGTGCGATCGTTGTTTTTCATTTAGGCCTCTCCTTGAGCTGTAAGCCTCATCTCTTGTATAAAAATAAACTTTTGGACCTCTATTAGAGTGTAAAACCCATCCCTTTTGTACATAAATAATTTTGGGCCTCAATCATTGTATAAGTCCCTCTGTGGTTTTCAAAATCACGGCGCGATCACCGCCTTTTCAGATAAGTCATCTAGGTCTCTCTTTGAGCTATGAGCCCCAAACATTTCTGAAATTCTGGTATCAGACGTGTGATGTTAAGGTGTGATGTCACAACAACATACTCTGCACTATGGATAGCAATAACAGTAAAATAACACCAAGAATTGTTGACCCAGTTCAGTTACAACCAACCTACTCTGGGGGCTACCAAGCCAGGGATGGAATTCACTACTTGTAGATATAATTTACAGACTCAACGACCCGTTGACAATCTCCTAAACTTATACTCTACTAATGACTTCCAACCTAAGAAACCACTTAGGTATGAGAACACCACTCAATCCCTTACAAACACTCAAAGAACCCACTTTGAGTACCCTTGATCTTACTTCACAGTTTCGATCAAATCACACAACTCTCTTTGCTTCACAGCTTTAGAGAGGACAGAAACTTAACACCTATTCAAACCCTAGAATAGTGTAAATACAAGCACTTTAAACAAACTCTAGACACTAAGCCTTCTGCTCTTGATCTTCTGAATGTTTTCTGTACTTTTTCCTTTGGTCTTGTGCACTTTATATAGCTCCTGAATTGGGCTTGGACTTGTCACAATATTTGATCAGATTTGTTAACTAAAACTGAATCTTCAAAACAGATTTTATCCCCAAAATCTTTTTAAATCTTCAACCTATTAATTCTCCAACAGATCTGCAATCAAATCTCCCATGTAACAGAAAATATCTATCCCAAGATATTCTCATCCAATGAGTTAACCACTCTCCATAATTCCAGCTAATACGCGTGCCCTAATAACATATCCTGTTGTTATTAATTCTGCAGGTCTGATGTTACAACATCACCTGTGTGACATCAGACATCCATCTTCAGCACTTAACTACTTAACACAGCCCAGTGTTAAGACTTCAATGTTACAACATCAGCACCTTGACATCAACATTGAATAACCTTTGTTTTACCAAAATTCCAGCCAATCCAGGAACTATCAATCTCCCCCTTTGGCTAATTTTGGCTAAAACAATCTCTGCACTCTGCAATCAACTTCTGCACTCTGCACCTTAAGAGATTTGAGCAGCGGAATAATCTTCAAAAATTTGAAACTCATTAGCTGCAGTTTGACACTTTGCATAGTCTTCATCACTTGATCTGCTGCAGCACCATCTTCATTATTGACAACAGCCAATTGGTGCTCCTCCTTGAAAACATGAACCAGCATCACAGCTGTTCAGTAGCTCATAATGTGCAGCAATTTACTCCCCCTAGATGTCTGCTTGGCTGCACTCAACACATGTCATGATATCTTCAATACTCCCCCTCAATAACTGCATTACCACTTTTCAACTAAACACCTTTTAGCAGCATCAATCTATCTCCTCCTTAATCTCTGCATCACATCAGCAGCATATGGCAATAAATCCTCTTGACTATCTTGGCTAACTTCTCCCCCTTTTTAGCCATAATTAGGCAAGCTTCTATATGAAGCCCTATTAACTATAGTCAGTATACCCTAGCTCTCATTGTTAGCCTCTCAGTTAGTAAACAGGTAAACAAATCATAGAAGGAAACTAAAAGCATAAACAGTGCATAAAACAACACAATATTCAAGTTACATAGCAGAAAAACTAAAACTACTAAAACTACTGAAAGCAAGAGAAAATAAGCTAGTCTTCTTTTGAACTAGATTGTCCTCCAGGATTCTCTTCCTCCTCCTCAGAGCTATCCCCTCTGGCATCAACTTCAGAGTCATCAACATCATCATCACCACTGTTCAGTTCTAACTGCTAGATCAGCTTTTCAAGTCTCTCTTTTCTAACCAAACTGGTACTGATTACTTCATCAAGGTCTTTGCACATGATCTTCAATTCTTCGATCAGTTCAGCCTTTGTAGTCTTCTTCTTGACTTCAGCAGTTGATGTTAGAACAATGTCTGGAACATGATATCCTGAAAATAGTTTAGGGTGTAGGGACAAGGCTGTCTTCCTCTGGCAAGCTATGTCTGAGCTTGTTAAAGTTTCAGGATGTTGCTCCAAGATGATACCACACACAAGAGATGGGAATGCTATGGGTAACTTGATAGCGTTTGTTCCAGCATGTTTCACCACTTGCTCAAAGATGTAGCTGCCATAGTCAAACTTAATCTTCTTCCCAATAGCACATATAAACATGCCCAATCCAACAGCGATTGTTGTCTTGTGGTTTGTTGGCACCCAGTTGGCAGCACCAATTCTGTGAAAAATTGCATACTTGATGCTAAGTTTACTGGCTGGCAACTTCTTTTTCAATGGCCAAACCCTTATCTGACCAGCTGTAATCTCTTTACATATATCATTATCAGTCATCTCAAGTTCACTATACTCTTTATCATCTCTTCCTAGATACTTATTGATAGTACTAGGAGAAAAATTAATGCATTTTCCTCTCACATAAACTTTCATGAAATCAGTGCTCTTTTTATCAGTAATATTTCCAGAAATGTTGACAACAAATTCTTTAACAAGACTTTCATAGCACTTAGGAAACTTGGTCACAGTCTTTACCAATCCAGCCTCTTTAATCAGATCCATGATATCCTTCATTTCCAAAGCTTCTTTCCCAAGCTCCCTCTCTAGGGCCAGTCTTCTCTGACAAACATATTTCCATAATGATGCACTGCTGGCATAATGAAAGGAAATGTTGTCGACTGGAACTTCAGGAACTTTGTCAGAGATTCTCTTCAAAATTGTCCTTCTGATAGGTGTGATGTTATGAACATCATCCTCATCATCACGGTCAGAATTAGAGTCTTCCCTTATTTTCCTCTTTTTGGATTTCACAGCCACTTTGCTCCATGGTTTGGTTGGACCAACAGCAATGTTCTTCTTGCCTTCAGACTTCTTTGGAGAGGGATCAACGGTCTTTCCTTTCCTTGTCTTCAGTCTCTTAGCAATACTTGGGACATCTTTTCCAATGATTTCATCATCGGATAAGTCAACTACATTGATCACATCCTCATCCTTTTCTTCCCCAGCAGGTAAAGTTCCAACATCTTCCTTAACATTAGCTTCCTCCTGTACATCATCTTCTTCTATTCTTACTTCAGAATCTTCAACAACAGACATAGCAAGTCTATGAAGATTTGTAGCTGCACTTTGCATGTCGCTATTTTCCCTTTAAGAATGTTCCGTAGGCATTTGTCTCAGTGGTCTAGATATACCTAAGCTTTTATCCACTTCTACCCTTTCCTCAACAGTTTGAGAAGTGGATAACCTAGGTGCTGTTTTATTACTAAATAGCACACTCGTAACAAGATTTTTCGTTTCATTATCTCTAAAAATAGTCCCATCCCTTTTTGGAACAAGTTTGGAAGGTCTAGATTTACCTGATTCAGGAAGAATGGTTGAGAGGGGCTCAATGTCCATGGGATTGAATGCTGAACCTTCGTCAGGGGGAAACCCTAGCTCTTTCTTTTGTGGAACTCTGACACTCAGATTTCTTGGATGGAGACACCATGACTCTTTTCAGTGAGGGTTGATTCTTGAAGTCGAAGGAGTTGATTCGTAGCGAGAGCAGAGCTTTGAAGACGCGTGATGTTGTAGTACCGGGAAAGGGGGTTCTGAGGCTAGGAGCTTGATTTGGAGTGTCAATGACTTTTTCCCTCCATAAACACTTTCCTTTTAAAACACTCACATCAGAACTTGTTAACTTTGAGTGACCTTTCAGCATCCTGATGTCATAGTCTGATGTTATGACATCACCATCATTAGTTGAATCTCCTTCAAGAGAGATCCACTGATAACAGTTGTCTTTGGTTCTGGTTCCCTTTATAATAACCTGATTATGTTCATCAGAAACCACACACCCATCCTTAGTGTAGTTTACCCTGTAACCTTCATCACACAAATGGCTTATGCTGATCAAATTTGCACTTAAGCCATTGACAAACATAACATTGTCAAGTTCAGGTCTACCATTACCTTGCACTTTCCCAACTCCTGCAACAACACCTTTTCCTCCATTGCCAAATATGACTTCATGAGAGGGACAAGGTCTAAGATCATCAAACATGGATCTACATCCAGACATGTGCTTGGAACACCCACTGTCAAAATACCATGTTCCTTCTTTATCACCCATGAGAGCCAATAAGCACTTCACCTTCTCCTTAGGTACCCATTGTTTAACAACTTTGGGCCTGTGCTCTCTCCATCTATTTTGAGGCTGAGGGTATCCATGCAGCTTGTAGCAAGAGTACTGCATGTGTCCAAATCTTCCACAATAATAGCATCTCACCCTTCCATCTCTGAATCTTCTGTCATGATGAGATTGCCTATGCTGCCATCCATGATGTGGTCTCCTCCTACCATAACTGCCCTGCCATCTATTCTGTTGATTCTTCTCCCATAAGTCGGCTGAGAATACTGTTTCCTGGATTGTCTCCCATGATGGTGTGGCTTTCTTCTTCCATAAGGAACAGCATTGGTGTATCCATACCCATAACCATACCAGTTGTCCTGATGTTGAGACATCTGATGAGACATGTGCTGTTTGAACTGAGCAGCTTGCATGCTCTCATGGTATTGTGGGGGCATATACTGACTAGCTCCCTGTGGCTGCTTTCTCTTCTGATAGGGACCAGTCTTCTTCTCAATCTTCTTAGGTTGGGAAATATCAGCTTTCTTAGGGGTAGGATCCTGCTTCTTTGGCTGATGTTGAGATGAAAGTTGTGACACTTCCTTGTTTGAACTTGAAGTGCTTCCTTCTGAAGTTCCCTTGTCCTCAGCCACATAACCTATCCCAGCTTTGTCTCCAGCAGATTTTTCTGACTGAAGGATCTTGTCGAGTGTGTCTGTACCACAACTTAGCATCCTGACAGACTTGGTCATTTGATCAAGATGAGCTCTAACTAGCGCCACTTCATTTTCAAGATCAGTTTTTTCATTCTCTAGCTGAGCAATATGTTGCTTGTGGCACTTGTTTTCTTGATAAATCTCAGCACTCTTTAAACACAACTCTTGATAGGTGGATGCCAACTCCTCATAAGTTACTTCTCCATCACTAGAATCATCATCAGAAACAACAGCTCCTGTTAAAGCTCTCACATGCTTTGCTGACTCGCCTTCACTCTCACTATCAGAGTCAGACCAGGAAACTGTCATGCCCTTCTTCTGCTTTTTCAAGAAGGTGGGACATTCTTTCTTGACATGTCCATACCCTTCACACTCAAAACACTGCACTCCTTTATCTTGGGCAGTTTTCTCTTCATCCTTCTTGCTGATGTCAGAAGTCATGTTCTTGACATTAGGCCTGGAGTTATTATTCATTCTCTTGAATACTTTGGTGAACTGTCTTCCCAACATCACTATGGCCTGAGACAGATCCTCCTGGGATTCAGATTTCTTCCCTTTTTCTTCTTCACCATTTGTCACCAGGGCTATACTCTTTGGCTTCTTTTCTGGTTCTTCCTCATTCAACCCAAGCTCAAAGGTTTGAAGAGATCCAATGAGCTCATCAACTCTCATCTTGCTGATATCTTGTGATCCTTCAATGGCAGTAACCTTCATCTTATACTTCTTAGGTAGGGACCTAAGGATCTTCCTCACAAGCTTTTCATCTGACATCTTCTCTCCAAGAGCACTGGATGCATTGGCCAGCTCAAGAACACTCATGTGGAAATCATGAATAGTCTTATCTTCCTTCATCTTCAGGCTTTCAAATTTTGATGTTAAAATCTGAAGTCTTGACATCTTGACTCTAGATGTTCCTTCATGAGTAGCCTGCAAGATATCCCATGCTTCTTTAGCAACTTCACAGGTATTGATTAACCTGAAGATGTTCTTATCCACTCCATTGAAGATAGTATTCAGAGCTTTGGAATTTCCAAGGGCAAGCTCATCTTCCTCCTTGGTCCACTCTTCTTCAGGCTTTGGCTTAGAGGTGCCTTCTTTATCTTTGCCAGCATCATCCTTCTCACACATGACAGGTGCTTTCCACTCTTTAATAACAGCCTTCCAAGCCCTACTGTCCAAGGATTTTAAGAAGGTGGTCATCCTTGGCTTCCAATAGTCATAATTGGATCCATCCAAAATAGGGGGTCTGTTGATGAATCCTCCAACTTCTTTGTCCATCTTTACACCAGAAAGTAACTTCCCTAGATCTCACCCAGAGACAGACAGGATGCCTGCTCTGATACCAATTGAAATTCTGGTATCAGACGTGTGATGTTAAGGTGTGATGTCACAACAACACACTCTGCACTATGGACAACAATAACAGTAAAATAACACCAAGAATTGTTGACCCAGTTCGGTTACAACCAACCTACCCTGGGGGCTACCAAGCCAGGGATGGAATTCACTACTTGTAGATATAATTTACAGACTCAACGACCCGTTGACAATCTCCTAAACTTATACTCTACTAATGACTTCCTACCTAAGAAACCACTTAGGTATGAGAACACCACTCAATCCCTTACAAACACTCAAAGAACCCACTTTGAGTACCCTTGATCTTACTTCACAGTTTCGATCAAATCACACAACTCTCTTTGCTTCACAGCTTTAGAGAGGACAGAAACTTAACACCTATTCAAACCCTAGAATAGTGTAAATACAAGCACTTTAAACAAACTCTAGACACTAAGCCTTCTGCTCTTGATCTTCTGAATGTTTTCTGTACTTTTTCCTTTGGTCTTGTGCGCTTTATATAGCTCCTGAATTGGGCTTGGACTTGTCACAATATTTGATCAGATTTGTTAATTAAAACTGAATCTTCAAAACAGATTTTATCCCCAAAATCTTTTTAAATCTTCAACCTTTTAATTCTCCAACAGATCTGCAATCAAATCTCCCATGTAACAGAAAATATATATCCCAAGATATTCTCATCCAATGAGTTAACCACTCTCCACAATTCCAGCTAATACGCGTGCCCTAATAACATATCCTGCTGTTATTATTTCTGCAGGTCTGATGTTACAACATCACCTGTGTGACATCAGACATCCATCTTCAGCACTTAACTACTTAACACAGCCCAGTGTTAAGACTTCAATGTTACAACATCAGCACCTTGACATCAACATTGAATAACCTTTGTTTTACCAAAATTCCAGCCAATCCAGGAACTATTAATTTCTTTTAAACAAACTTGTTTTTTAATTCAAAAATTCAAATTCAATTTTGTTTCTTTCAAAACTTTCTTCAATTTCTTGAAACCCTAAAAGAGGGAATACAGTTGTAGTCAATACAACAGTTCATAATATGCTTGGGCTTCTTCTTAGAAGGTAAGTCTCCACATCTTTTTCAATGCATATTTGTTTATATCTATCAATATAATTGTATGTATATACTTGTGCATATCTTGCTTAGAGTTTCCCTAGCAGTTAGGTCTAGGTTTAGATCAAACCAGAGGTTACTTTTCAACATAGTCAAAACTAGTTCCCTCATAGGAAATTCCCTATACAGTCTTGCCTCTTCTTGGGCTTATACAATATGGAACAGAGAAAGGCATTATTCCCGGTGAAACTTTTCTCAAGACTGTCAAACTTTGAAATATATTTGTACAAGAAATTCATTTCCCCAGAGAGGATTAATTCCCGATGAAACCTCTTTTGAACTTCTTCAAACCCTAGAACTGTTCAGCAAAGAAAGGACTTATTCCCGGTGAAACCTTTCTTGAACTTTTCTTAGGCTCGGACCCACAGGCTTCCTAAATGCATCCCCAACCTCCTATTGGGCTTAGTACAAGGACCCATAGGCTTCCTAAAAGCATCCCCAGCCTCCTCTTGGGCTTAGTACAAGGACCCACAGGCTTCTTAGAAATTCCTCAGCCTCCTCTTGGGCTTAATACAAGGACTCAAAGGCCTCCTAAAGGTATAGGATATAAATTAGTCATCTCCACTAGTTTGATCCTCAGGAGAGTCACAAATTCCAGAACATCAGACCATCATAGGGTTAATTTTCATCCCTTAAGACCAACAACCTCCTCTTGGGCATCATACAATGATCTCTCTCTACACTAGAACCTACCATTTCTTGAGAGACTTGGACAGTCTCAGCCTCCTCTTAGGCTTTATTCAAATAGACTTGGAAAGTCTCATCTCCTCTTGGATCTCACCAAGAAACCCTCAAGTTTCCTAAAAGCACATGAAAAACCCTGATCATTGCATCAATATACTAATCTCCAGCAGAGTTGAAACCTCTATAGGTTTGCAAACTCAACTTTAAAACCCATCTGACCCCACAACAAGGCTTAAGATTTCATTATAAGAAATCCCATCCAGGGCCAATTAGCCATCAAACAAATCCCTAGTGGAATCAAAACCTCATGGCATCTGATATATCAACTCTTCCCTAATCCTCAACAAGAGTAAAACTTTTGGATTCCCCAATACCATTTGGACCTGCTCCTAGATTTCCATAAATCCTCAGCAAGAGATAGCCTCCTCTTAGGCTTCATATAAGAATTCCCCTCAGTAGAGTCAGTCAGCCTCAATCTTGGGGTTTGTTCAAGACAGAAAAAACCCTCCCCAGTGGAGTCATTTTCTTTTAGCTTCAACCTTGGGCTTTGATCAAGGCACACACAAAAAATCATCACCCCCTCAGATGAGACCATGAGTCCACTCTGCATATCAAAACAAACAATCAAAACCTTTTTCCAGATGATTTTTGTAAGTGGCACACTTGTTGATTCAAAATCCAAGCTGGAGTCCTTCTCTTATCCTGGTCAAAATTTATCTTTCATCTAACTGTTGTAAGTGGCAAGCCTCTGGATTCTTCACATCCAAGCCAATGTCCCTCTCTTAGCATGAAAGATTCATAAGGAAAAAATGGCATTGCTCTACACTGAGTTAAAGTTTTCTTCCTTCATGACAACCCCCTTATAAAGTAAATTATGGAATTGTTGGACTCACATATCCAAGTTAAAGTAATTTCCCTTATAATCAATTTCTCAACAACTTGTGATGAATAGGTGAGATATTCTCCCTTTAGAGATGACAAATTCTCTCTCAGTCACCCCTTTAGCTTCAATCTTGGGCTTTGAACAAGACACAAATACCCAAACAGTTTCAATCTTGGGCTTTAAACAAGACACCAAATATCTTTCCTCCCATAGAAATAGGAGGAACTACGATTTCTCTAATTTCCCATATTTCTTTACGGGAATATGTAGGCATAAGATTGCAAAATCTTAGCGTGCACACAAATAAAAAACTTTAGGTCCAGTACCTTCCCAAAAACAACGAAAAACCCGAAAATAACAAAAGCATTCCCTCAATTCCCCCAAAGGAGAAACTTTCCCAAGCCATAGCAGATAAACACCAGAAAGCACTTAAATCAACAGAGAAACATGTAATAAAAAGTCTATGGATAACCATATATACATTGGATGTTAATAGCTTCCCTTTGTATAAACTAACCTCGATCCCCAATCTCTTAGCATTTAATGAAGAAAACATTTGTGTGCAAGGTTAGTTATAGATAGCTTCCCTTTCCTTTCCAGCTTCACAGGATAAATAAGAAATCAGAAAGTAGCACCCCAAATAACCATTCACGGTAAGGTGGTCGCGTCACCGACAAAAACCGCACGCTACAGAAAAATGTTAGTTCTGCTGGGGAGTTTTAGGATTAGAGTTCCTAAGAGGTCTAGGCTTTACTTTATTTCTCTGTATATTTATTTTTTCAGTTTTCTGCTATATATATATATATATATATCATTTACTGTCATATTACTTGATACCCGTGTTTAAATTTCTGTTAACTGGGAATGTGATTTATACGCATGTGGAAAGTTTGAGAGAAAATTAAGATAAGTGGTGGCGTCTCCAGGAAAGGCTTATAGGATGTGAATCCCGACCAAGCTAACCTGGTAGTCCACCGAATCAGTCGAGGTACTCGTGTGGACTTGCTAATGTTAAACGACCGATTGTCGTGAAAGCATAGTCTTCCCAGTGCGGTACCCATGACACTGAGGATTTACTAGACACTTAACCATTTAAACCATTAGGTAGTGCGGTGACTATCGGGAATAGTTGACTCGCGATACTACACTCAAAGGAGATTCATCTTAGGAAATTACAGCTCGCTTGAGTCAATCGGCTTACCGTTAATATCCCTAAGAGGGGTCAATGATTTAGAGAACCTCTGTTAGAACCCGTTCTACAAGTACAAAAATTGACCAATTATTTCACACCTTTGGGGATGGGTAGATCCATGGTTCCATGCTCGTGACGATGAACCCCTAAACCCATGTTTTCAAATGTTTTTGTTTACTGCATTCATGCATCCATGCATTCATTAAAAAACTCTTTTCAAAAACAAAAAAAAAAATCTTTTTTCAAAAGAACCAAAACAATAATTGCAAATATCAGAGAGGTTACGTTATGGATTTCGGAAGAAGAAAAACGCCCAAGTACACCTTCAAGGTTCCAAAAATGGATGACCTAAGGAAACTGGGAAGGATGATTACTAATCCCGAGGCTTTCAGAGCTAAGCACGGGGGACTGTTATCTCTTCTGAAGATCAACATGGTTCAAGGGATCCTGTCTACGCTGATTCAGTTCTACGATTCAGTTTACCACTACTTCACATTCCTATATTATCAGCTCTGACCAACACTGGAAGAGTACTCCCACCTGATTGATTTACCTATCACTGATCGAGATCCATTTTCCAGACTGGAAGAAATTCCAAAAGAGCAAACCATTGTAAGAGAAATTTCTTTGGATGAGTCAGAGTTTAGGACTCACATGACAACCAAAGGAGGAATCCAGGGTTTACCAGCTAAATTCCTGATGGAGAAAGCTCTATACTTTGCCAGTATAGGAAATGTGACCGCTTTCGAGGATATCTTTGTCCTGCTCACATATGGGTTATTCCTTTTTCCCAACATCGACAACTTCGTCGACACCAATGCTGTTAAGATATTCTTGATTGGGAACCCCGTACCAACCTTGCTCGTAGATGCTTATCATTCTATACACTTAAGGAATTTGTACAGTGGAGGGATGATCACATGCTGTGTACCATTACTCTATAAATGGTTTATTTCCCACTTGCCCAAGTCTGCTACTTTTTGGGATCACAAGAGTAATCTGTGATGGCCGCAGAAGATTATGTGTCTTACCAATTCAGACATAGATTGGTACAATCGGATTTATGAAGGGATAAAGATTATTGACAGATGCGGAAATTTCCCCAATGTACCCCTCATTAGTACTAAAGGAGGGATCAACTATCATCCAATTCTATCTCGCCGACAACTCAGATACCCGATGAAGAATATCCTGCATAATGCTCATCTGGAAGGTCTTTTCTTCAAGGAAGGAGAAAATGACAGGGAACTAAAGAAAGAAATAGTGTATGCCTGGCAACATATTCACAGGAGAGGGAGAGAATCCCTGGGAAGACCAAATTGTTCCTCTTCAGAACCTTATCTCCACTGGGTGCAAACCAGGGCTATCAAACTGAAGATGCCCTACCCTCGTCAAGAAGTTTTTCCCTTAAAGGAATCTGTCCTTTATTTCATGTATGATGCGGAAAAACTCCAGGTCGCTCTCAACAAAGTTCAACGTGAGAAGAAATCTTGGAAGAACAAATACCAGATTCTTAATTTGGAATGTACCAAGATTCAGGAACTGCTAAAGGAAAAGGATGCTCTAATTGAGATATTAGAACAGCATGCTATGGAAAGTCAGGAGGAACGAATAAATTTGCTCACTCCTTTCACTAGGAAGAGAATCGTTGACCCGAAAATGGCTGAAGGAGCCCAATCAAAGAAAAGAAAAGTTTAGGAACCAGCATCTGAGCTCTCCTCAGAGAGAACTCAGGACCCATATGCCTAATTTTCTTTACAGTACTTTGTAAAATACTGTACTCTTCCTTGTAAAATACTACAATCTTTTAAGTTCAATAAAAGAGGTCTCCCCCCATTGTGTGATATTTACAATATAATTGTTAACAGTTCTTTTAAAAACAAAAAAAAAACTAAAAAATATATCATTTTTGGTCTTTACATATCATTCAGTATTCTCACATAGCACATCTATGTCTTTGAGTCTCACATATGTGTCACACTCAAGAGTTAAATTGTCTCATTCGTACAATACTCGGGCCAATCGACAAAAGAAAATGGAAGATCTCGAGGAAGAGAACAGAGAGCTGAGAGAAGAAATCAACGCTCTGAAGGAGAGTTTGGATAAATTTCACCACGACATGCAATCCCAGGCAGCAACCCAGGAACAACAACATAAAAGGACTGTAATCTCGGAGGTTACATCTACACCAACATTTGAGACGCCTGGAAGTCATCCTCAATACAACATGCCTAAAGTTTTCCCCTGGGGCATGCCTCACAACTTTATACCTGAAGGATACATCCCATCGGTCACTGAAGACCCAGAAGTTGTAGCAAGAATGGCCAGACCTGAAGGTTACAAACTTCAGGGAAATGAAGATGTAAAGATTACAACAGAAACTCCTGAAGGTTACAAACTTCAGGTCACTGAAGTGCCAAGAATTACCGCCGTAATGACTATACCACAGCCAGTGGTACACACTGTCCCGGAAGGACAGATTCCGCAAGCAATTTCTGGTGGAAACGAAGACGTATACAAAAAGATGAATGAGTTCCAAGAATAATTCTTGGAAATGCAGAAGGAACTGCATGCCATTCGCGGTCAAGACTTATTTGGAAAAGACGCCACTGACCTCTGTTTGGTCCCTAATGTAAAGATACCGCACAAGTTCAAGGTGCCCGACTTTGAAAAATACAAAGGCAACTCTTGCCCTCAAAGTCATTTGGTGATGCACGCTCAGAAAATTTCTACCCAAATAGACAATCAATAGCTATTGATCCATTACTTCCAAGACAGTTTAACCGGTTCCGCACTCAAATGGTACATGGGTTTAAACCGCACCAAGAACAGTACTTTTAGAGATCTCAGGGCAGCCTTCGTTCAGCAGTATAAATACAACTTGGACATAGCACCAGATAGGGACCAACTCAGAGCAATGTCACAAAAGGATAAAGAGACATTCAAGGAATATGCTCAGAGATGGCGTGAAATCTCCGCCCAGATTTGTCCCCCTCTCGAGGAAAAGGAAATGCCAAAGATCTTCCTAAAAACATTGAGCTCGTTTTATTATGACTGAATAGTTGCTAGTGCGACCAGTGACTTCACTGAAATGGTGAACATGGGAGTACGCCTTGAAAAAGTAGTCCAAGAAGGACGATTGGCCAAAGATGCAGAGCCATCTACAAATACTAAGAGATACGGTAGTGCTTTCCAAAAGAAGAAAGAGCAAGATATCAGTAATATCCCTCTGGGAAAGCAAAGGTGAAGGTATTAACCGGTAGCAGCAGTAACTCCCGCTATCAACCCAACGCCGGCTCCGACATATCAACCTCAGGTTGTTCAGAGCCAACTAAATCAGCAACAATATCAGCAAAGACCGCAACAACCTCTTCAACACGTCCGCAGTACAATAATAACAATCGTACTACACGACCATCAGGGTTCGACCCTATACCGATGTTGTATGCAAAGTTATTTCCACTTCTACTGGCCAAGGGGCATGTTCAAACTAGGACTCCCCTTACGATACTAGAAAATCCAGTTAGAACAAGGTTTGGTTCTGCAATAATACCTCTGAGTTTTGATGATAACAAAAAAGTATGTTTGTATGAACAATTTTGGTATTCTAATGTTTGTTATTTTTGAGAATTTAACAAACAAGTTCTGCTTCTGATAAATAGCATGGCTAAGTTATTAGAAGAGAATTGTTCCGCCTCTGTGCTACATATTGGTCTGCTGAACGGTAGCATTTACTTTAGAAGACTCTGAAGTTGCATGACTCTGATACAATGACTTGAGAAAACAAGTTCTGAAGATCTGAAGACAGAAGTTCTGATGGACAAGTCCAGATGCTGAAGACTTAAGAAAATAATTTCTGAAGATCTGAAGACAGAAGTTCTGATGAACAAGTCCAGATGCTGAAGACTTATGATTGTGAAGACAACGGGTTCTGAAGACCAAGTGCTGAAGACTCTGAAGGTATAGATCTGAAGAATCTGAAGACTTGAAGCTCTTAAGACACAAGTTACGTTTTCCCTTCTTCTAACTCATGCTCTCAGAAGCCTCTGAAGTCTAGAAGTTGAGAAGACTAAGCAACGTGGTACAACGGTACAATGGTACAACAGTACAAGGACGCTTTGCTCCACTACCGGATAGGGTGGACACAAGTGTACTATTTGTCTCCCACATTCTTTCAAGCCACCATAATTCTAAAATGTCAGAAATATCCTTCAACGGTCATATCCATGCATGGCTATGTAAAGGCTTAAAGACTTCAAGAATGAGCCAACGAATAACACTGCGATTTTCACTGTTCATACGCTCTATTGTTAATATCATTCTTAAGTCAATATTGTTCTTAAAATCCGTTTACTCATCAGCTTGTGCAGAAGCATCATTATTGTAAACAAACCTTTGTGACAAACAGTTGTTTGTTTTCCCTAAAGGACCGGGTAGGTCAAAATTTTTAGGAAGACTAAGACAGTGTGTTTTAGTGTTGTTTGTCACTTGCAGTTTTGGTTGTGCATTGTATTCCTTAAGGGACCAGTTAGGTCATAATTCTTAAGAAGTCTAGGGCTAGTGTGTCTTAGAGGTTGTTGTTGGTCACCAGCAGTTTGCTAGTGCAGTTGTAATCAGTTTGGTTTTAGTGGATTAAGTCCTCGCTTGAGAGAGGCAAAATCACCTTGGCGGGTGGACTAGACTAACTTGAGGATTTCTCAAGTGAACTAGCATAAACATACTTTGTTCTTTCTTTTCAAGTTTTCTTGCTTTATTATCAAGAAGTGAAGTTTGTTTGTAAAGGGGATTATTTTCAGAAAATAGTTTTATTTTAAAAACCCAATTCAAACCCCCCCATTCTTGTGTTTTTCACACCTTCAATTGGCATCATAGCTCCGGTTCTGAGAAGACAAAAAGTTTGAATTTTTATCAAGCACCTAACAGTGTTTAGTACCGATCCAATGTGTGAAAAACAATGGCTACCGCAAGTACTTCTCATGTCACTTCTGATAATAATGAAAGAGACTCATATAGTGCAAAACCTCCTATCTTTGATGGCGAGAAATTTGACTATTGGAAAGACAGAATCGAAAGTTACTTTCTGGGATTTGATTTGAATCTATAGGATTTGGTAGTTGATGGCTACAAATATCCAGTAGATGCTGAAGGCAAAAAGATTGCCAGAAGCTCATTTACAGAGGCTCAAAAGAAACCCTACAAGAATCATCACAGAGCGAGAACGATTCTGCTAAATGCTATTTCATACACAGAGTATGAAAAAATTACAAATAGAGAGACTGCAAAATCTATCTTTGACTCTCTTTAGATGACTCATGAAGGCAACGCTCAAGTCAAGGAGACAAAAGCTCTGGTTCTAATCTAGAAGTATGAGGCCTTCAGAATGGAAGACGACGAATCTGTGGAAACTATGTTTTCAAGATTCCAGATGCTTGTTGCAAGACTCAGAGTTCTGGACAAAGGTTATTCTACTGCTGATCATGTCAAGAAGATTATCAGGAGTCTTCCCTTAAAATGGAGACCAATGGTAACTGCTTTGAAAATGGCAAAAGATCTGAACAACACAAGTCTTGAGGAAGTGATTAGTTCTTTAAGAAGTCTTGAGATAGAACTTCATGAAGATAAACCTCAGAAAAGAGGTAAGCCTATTGCTCTAAAGTCTAAGTCTGAAAAGACAAAGGCTTACCAAGCAAAGGAGAACTCAGAAGAATCAGAAGAAGATTCAGACGAAGATGAACTGTCTCTCATATCAAGAAACATAAACCAGCTCTGGAAACACAGAAAGAGCAAGTTCAGAAGAAAAGGTAGATCTGAATCTACATCTGGTCAAAGGAAAGCTTCTGAAAAAGAAGCTACTTATTACGAATGCAAGGAGCCTGTACATTATAGGAATGAGTGTCCAAAGCTCAAGAAAGATAGAAAACCTAAGAAGGTTTTCAAAGATAAAAAGGGTCTTATGGCAACATGGGATGATTCAGAATCAGAAGAAGAAGAATCTGATGAAGAACATGCCAACGTGGAACTCATGGCAAAGACCAGCATAAGCGAAGACTTATCAAAGGATCAACTGACACTTGATGAAGAGTCAGACTCTGATGACGACAAAGAGGTACTTTCTTCCTTATCTCATTCTGAACTTGAATTAGGTTTATCAGAACTTATGAAAAGGTATCAACTTCTTCTAAGTAAAGACAAAACTTTGAAAAAGACTTTTGTGGTTGCTTCTGAGAACTCTACTAAGAGCGGGCCAAATACTTCTGATTTAAATGAAAAAAAAAATTATTTAGAAAAGTCTAATGCTGCTCTAAAAAGTAAAGTTTCTAAGCTAGAAGAAGAGATTACTTCTAACTTATCTGCTACTGATAAAGTAATTAGATATGATAGAGCTTTTCAGCACTTCCTTGCTAAAAGCATAGATAGAAGCAAGATGGCTTCGATGATCTATGGAGTTAGCAGAAATGGAATTAGAGGTCTAGGATATTCAGGACCATCAAAACAAATTGATGAGACTCTGAGTATCAAACTAAAACCTTTGTCTGAACATTTTGGGCCTGCTGGTACCGAACTAAAATGTTCAGAACTAAAAGGTTCTGAATCTGTTGCACCACAATCACATACACAGAAAAAAACATCTAAGCATAAATATCATGCATAAATTCCACTTGATTATCCTGTTGCACGAAAATCCGAAGGCGTAAGAACCTCTAGAAAGACTAACAAGAAATGACCCAGAAAGTGGGTACCTAAAAGCGAGATAATCTATGTTGCAGACATCCTTGATGGCGCCACTGAAACACCAATCATGGTACCTGGACAGTGGATGCTCGCGGCACATGACGGGAGAAAGGCGTATGTTCCAAGATTTGGAACTTAAGTCTGGAGGCGTCGTTAGTTTCGGAGGAAACCAGAAGGGAAAGATCATTGGCTCTGGAACTGTTGGTAATGGTAAACTTCCTTCCATCAACAATGTTCTTTTAGTTGAGGGTCTAATGCATAACTTATTGTCAATTAGTCAACTTAGTGACAATGGTTATGATGTTATATTTAATCAAACGTCCTGTAAGGCTGTTACTCAGAAGGATGGGTCAGTCTTGTTCAATGGTACGAGGTAAAACAATACTTACAAAATCAAACTATCGGATTTGAAAAATCAGAATGTAAAATGTCTTATGTCCGTTAATGAAGAGCAATGGGTCTGGCATAGATGTTTGGGTCATGTTAGCTTGAGAAGAATTTCTCAGCTGAACAAGCTAGGACTTGTCAAGGGTTTACCCAATCTGAAGTATTCTTCATATGCTCTTTGTGAAGCATGTCAGAAAGGCAAGTTTTCAAAAACTTCCTTTAAAGCAAAAACTATTGTTTCTAACTCTAAACTAATAGAACTTCTTCACATTGACTTATTTGGACCAGTGAAAAATGCTTCAGTCAATGGAAAGAAATATGGACTAGTCATCGTTGATGATTACAGTCGTTGGACATGGGTAAAATTCTTAAGACATAAGGATGAGTCACATTCTGTGTTTGCTTCCTTCTACACCCAAGTGCAAAATGAAAAGAATTGCAAAATTGTCAGAGTCAGAAATGATCATGGTGGAGAATTTGAAAACAAAGATTTTGAAATTTTTTTTTATTCTTATGGCATATCCCATGATTTCTCTTGTCCTAGAACTCCACAACTAAATGGGGTTGTAGAAAGAAAGAATAGGACATTGCAAGAAATGGCTCGCACCATGATCCAAGAAACTCACATGGCTAAGCACTTTTGAGCAGAAGCAATTAACACAGCATGTTATATTCAAAATAGAATCTCAATAAGACCTATTTTGGGTAAGACTCCTTATGAATTGTGGAAGAATAGAAAGCCAAACATTTCTTATTTTCATCCTTTTGGATGTGTCTATTTTATGTTGAACACTAAAGAGAATCTGGGCAAGTTTGATTCCAAAGCACAGAAGTGTCTGTTGTTAGGATATTCTGAATGCTCAAAAGGCTACAGAGTCTATAACACAGAATCACGAATTGTAGAAGAATCAATTTATGTCAGATTCGATGATAAACTTGACTCTGAAAAGTCAAAGCTAGTTGAAAATTTTGCAGATTTGGAGATCAGTTTTTCAGAACCTAAGGAAAAGGCAGAAGAACCCAAAGATTCAGAATCTTCTACTTCTGATATTGTTACTGCTCCCACTGATCCTCCACAACAAAAGAAAAACAGAGTTGCAACTTCACACCCTGAATAATTGATTCTGGGAAATAAGGACGCTCCTATCAAAACTAGACCAGCCTTCAAACCTTCTGAAGAAACACTTCTGTGTTTGGTGTCTTTGATTGAGCCAACATCTGTTGATGAAGCTCTACTTGACAAAGACTAGGTTCTGGCGATGGAAGAAGAACTTAACCAGTTTTCAAAGAACGATGTTTGGGATCTTGTTCAGAAGCCTAAAGGTGTCCACATTATTGGAACTAAATGGGTATTCAGAAACAAGCTCAATGAGAAGGGTGAGGTTGTCAGAAACAAGGCACGACTGGTTGCACAAGGTTATAGTCAACAAGAAGGAATAGACTATACATAAACCTTTGCTCCAGTCACCGGATTAGAAGCCATACGTCTATTAATTTCCTTTTCTATAAATCATAACATCATATTATATCAGATGGATGTTAAGAGTGCATTTTTAAATGGTTATATTTTAGAAGAAGTTTATGTCAAACAACCTCCTGGATTTGAAAATTCTGAAAAATTAAATTTTGTTTTTAAACTTAAAAAATCTCTCTATGGTCTGAAACAAGCTCCTAGAGCTTGGTATGACAGATTGAGTAATTTTATTTTAGAAAATAACTTCACCAGAGGCAAGGTTGACACCACTCTCTTCTGTAAAATGTTCAAAAATGATATGCTTATAGTTCAGATTTACGTTGATGATATTATTTTTGGTTATGCTAATCCCTCTCTTTGTGAAGAGTTTTCTAAGCTAATGCAGGCAGAATTCGAGATAAGTTTGATGGGTGAATTGAAGTTCTTTCTGGGAATTCAAATAGACCAAAGATCAAAGGCTACTTACATTCATCAAAGTAAGTATACCAAAGAACTTCTGAAGAAATTTAACATGATGGATTGTAAAACAGCTAAGACTCCAATGCATCCAACACGTATTCAGGAAAAGGAAGAGGTAAGTGGAAAGGTTTGTCAGAAGCTCTATCGTGGTATGATAGGCTCTCTTCCATACTTAACTGCTTCTAGACCTGATATTCTTTTCAGTGCTCATTTGTGTGCTAGATTTCAATCAGATCCTAGAGAATCTCATTTAACTGCTGTTAAAAGAATTCTAAGGTATCTAAAAGGAACTGTTAACCTTAGCTTGATGTATGAGAAAACATCAGAGTACTCTCTTTCTGGTTATTGTGATGCAGATTATGCAGGAGACAGATTGGAAAGAAAAAGTACCTCTGGAAACTGTCAGTTTCTCGGGAAGAATCTGATCTCATGGTCAAGCAAGAGGCAATCAACAATTGCTCTCTCAACAGCAGAAGAAGAATACATATCTGCGTCTCTATGTAGTACGCAGATGCTGTGGATGAAGAACCAGCTAAAAGATTATCAGATACATGAGAGTAACATTCCTATCTTTTGTGATAATACTGCTGCTATCTGTTTAAGTAAGAATCTAATCTTACATTCTAGGGCTAAGCACATAGAAATTAAACATCAAGAGACTATGATCAGAAGAGAATTTTATGTTTAAAATTTATAGATACAGACCATCAATGAGCTGATATTTTTACAAAACCCTTGGCTGAAGATAGATTCTTATTTATTCTGAAGCATCTGAAACTGGACTATTGTCCAGAGTAAGATTTCATCAGAATCAGATGTGTTTAGTCAGAGTCTGAAGAAATCATATTTTCATTTAAACTAAGAAGCATTTGTCTTAAACCTTAGCCATCAGAAGATGCTTTGTCAGAAGTGTTTCTGATCAGATGGAAACTCTTTGGTTTTCCAGACTCTGAGGATATCAAAATGTGTCACTTAATTAAATGGTGATTAACGTGTGAGCAGTACTTTTCTTGGAATTAGTTAAATCATGATTACGTTCATTTATTAATCCCCATTATTATGTTTAATTATTCACGACCACTCAACTTCACTCCACTCACACATTATATACTCGCTCATACCACTTCATCCCACACTTCTTTCTTAGAAACCCTAAAACCCTTTCAGTTCTCTGCAACATCATTATTCTCATCAATGGCAGAATCATCTCAAACTATCTCCAAAGCTAAGTTACTTGAATATCAGTGTACTATTCCTGAAGAATGTCCTATCTCTCTCGACACGCCTGTAGATGACCTTCGAGTTCTTAGTGAATCCATGGTTTACTTCAAAAACCTCAGGGATAATGGATGTGATCTTACTCATACTCTCAATTCTCAAGGATGGAATAGTTACTTTAACAGATTGCAAGGATCCTCACTTCCAAACTTGGTCAAAGATTTATGTATTCATGCAATCACTAGTAGACATGTCATTATTTCGACTGTGCTTGGAAGACGAATCATCATCACAGAAAAGACTATCAGTGATTTAATCTCTCATGATGTAAAGGGTCTAAGAATCGTCAATATTCAGCCAAATAAGCAAAGGGAAGCTAAGGTCACAGCTGCTATTTTCAAAGAAGGAACTGATATAGAATCTAAAAAAGATCCGCCATCATCACTCTTGAAAGATACTTTAAGAGTTTGGTTTAAAATCATGTTGGGAACTATGTATTATCGTCCTTCATCTCATTCATCGAATTACATTAATTTGTCACAGAAGTATGTGTTATACTTCATGTTGAAAGGAAAGGAAATACATCTCCCTTTCATTTTGTTCAACTTTTTGAGAGAATCTATAGTTAACTCAAGAACTGGTTCCACCAAGAAGGGAAATCATATTCCTTATGGCAGACTATTGTCTGATATTTTCATTGAGTCAGGCTTAGTTGAAGATTTATTGGTTGCTGGGTTCACTAAGGAACTAGACAAATATTCTGAACAGCCTTTTTGGGCAAAGAACTTAAAGAATATGAAGCTTCTTATGAAGATTACCCGTCGACCTGCTATTGCAAACCAGTTTGACCTTAACTTTGTTCGATTTCAAATCTCTGGATTTCCACCTTTTTCAAATGACTATAATCTAGAAGAACTAGCAAAATATTTTGCTGAATATGAAAAGGAGGAATCATTAGATGCATGGATTAATCTGGAAAATCTACCAGATACTCTCCCTGAAATTGTTCAGAAAAAGGGGAAAGGCAAGAAAAAGAAAAGGGACGATGACGACAGACCATCAACAAAGAAGATGAAGATGGCATCTACATATACTTCAGAACAAAGTAAGTCCTTTGACTCATCCTCTGACACTGCATCTCCTTCTATTGACAGAAATCCGTCTTCATCTCTTCCCATCTCATCAACCCAACCATATTTATTCACTCATCCACCAATATTCTCTACTGTTGTCACCACCTCTCCAATACTCATTTCTGAAATAATCACTCCTTCACCTCCATTATTACAGTTGACTTCACCAAGGCTTGAAATTACCTCATCTCAACCAATTTCCACCAGTTTTATCTAACCAACACTTGTCACATCTGTTCCACCATCTCCAACTATTTAAATTACTGAAGAAATTCTCACTGAACATCCACAAACAACCATCACACCTTTACCAATTTCATTTACTGCTTCACAACCTTTTCCAAAACCCATAATTGATAATCCTAAATCTTCTCGAAACAACGATATCATCATTCTTGATGACTCTGTTGAAGATGCTCAACCCTTAACTGAAAATCAAACCTCTGACCTCCCTCTCAACCTAGATGAAGCAATATCTGTTTTTAAGGACAATGTGGTTACAAGGTTCAAGACACTTTTTGGTGAATCAAATTCTAGTGAAGACCCCTCTGATTTGGGTGCTTCATGGGACATGTTCAATCAGTGGACGACTGAGGAATTTCAGAAGCTTCAAGACCTCTCTATTCAGACAAAGAGTTATTTCGTTCAAAAAGCTGAAAAGAGATTGCAAGAAAAGAAGGAAGCCGAAGCTAAGCTAGCTGCAGAAAAGGAACTGGCAGAAAAAGCTAAAACTTTCAACACTTCTGAACCTGTCTTTGTGCATCTGGAACGTGTAATTGACAAGATCAAAGAGGATCATCAGACTATGAAAGAGGAACAGAAGATCTTCAAGGAAAGCTTTGCTGAGCAGAAAGTTATTGTAAAACCCCAAAATTTGCTTTCTTGTTTTTAGCTAACTGGCTTATGTTTCTTTGAATTTCTTGCATTAGCGTTTGTGCATAGCATTGGTTCTTAGCATGGGATCAAGGTACTTGGTTCATTTCAAAGGAGTCTCAAGCCTCAAGGTGGTTTGAGGGGTTCAGCACATCTTCATAAGATCAAGAATGGCAAAGGATTTCAAGTGAATCTTTCTCTCATAATCAGATAGTCCAAATTAGGGTTTTGGTTCCAAAAGGCTTCTTGATGGGTTTTGCTTGTTCAAATACATTCTCATGAGGTTCTACATGCTTACAAGCCTCATGGAGAAAGACTTGGCTAGTGATTCATTGTGGAAGATGTTCAGTGGATTAGTTACTTGTGAAGTAAGCAAAAGTCAACAGTTCAAAAGGAAAGTCAACCATGGGTTTTCAAGGGTCCAAATCATGTTTCCCAAGTCCATGTACCTTTATTTGGTCAAGGAATAGCATGGTTGACATCATTCTTCAAGAATCAAGAGTTTGTGCAAAAGTTACTAAATTTGGAAAATGACCTATAATGAGAACTTTCCATTTTTGGCAGTTTTTCCACCACATTCAACTTGACTTTTCATCATGAAGGAAGCTTCAAATGAATTTTCCTCCAACATGAAAGTTGAATATCTTTCTCTCCTCTTTCCAAAAAGTACTAGATCATTCTCATAGCATTTGTGAAGCTCAAGTTATGATCAAAAGACTACAAGGTGCTTTTTAGGGTTTTCCATGTATTCCATTTTTCCACCTTTTGCAAATTGGTTCCAATTGGTTTCAAATGACCTCTAATGGTTCAATTCATGTTACCACATCCAAATACATCCTCATGAGGATCATTTTTGGCCTTTGAATCAAGTGGATCCGTGCCATATTCATCACTTATTTCACATTATGCAAAATGGCAAGATGGTTCAAAACTCACAAACCAAGCAATCTCAAGGCCCAATTCCAATCCATTGGTGATCAGAAAGTGAAATATGAGTGATCCATCATAGAAAGCATGGGAATGCACGTGTGGATTAGTGGTGGTATCAAAAAATGCATTTTGGCATAAACCATCCAAACTCACTAACCAAGGGATTAATCAATTGCTAATTATGATCAGAGGTCTAATGGGATGTATATAAGCTAACTCATGCCCTCACTACTAGGTCATGCACTCCCATTTGTTCAGAATCTCATTTTCTCACCAAAACTTTCTCTCTTCGAAACTCATTCATTACAAGGGTTTCTGAAGAAATTTTTTCATATTTGTGATCTACACACTTGGTAGAGTAAGAATCGACCATTGTTTTGAGCTCTGAGCAAGGTTTTCATCAAGTTGATTTCAAGTTGGTCCAAGTTCAAAGTCTTAGATCTAGCCAGATTCAAGCCTCTATTTACATTTATTTTGCAAATAGAGCTCAAAAGAGGAAGATCTGCAGCTTTTGGAAGGGTTTCTTGGTGTATTTTGAGCTCTGCAATCTTCAGGTTAGCTCACTTTTCATGATCATATAACTTGAATTTTAAGCTTGCATGATGATCTATGATGTTCACTGATGATGTTGATATGTTTGGTTTTGATTTTGGACGTGTGAATTGCTTGAATTTTGAAATTGAAAGTTTTAGATCCAAACTTATTTCCTTCGATTTGACTTGTATGTTGATCTTTTGGTGAAATGGACATGATATTTGAAATCCTTGTTGAATTCTGGTTGAGATGATGTACTCATGAGCTATTTCTGGTAAAGTTTTGGTTGAGGTTCACCGGAGAAGGTGACCGGAGCTAGGGCTCGGGCACCTGGTTTGTTTTCCAGCCGGTGGGGGTTGCAAAGGTTGAATATGAAATCTCAGCCTTTCATTGCTTTGATCCAACGGTCCTGGGCGTGCCAGATATTTTATTTTCTTATTTCAATTTATGGTGTGCATGTGTGTTAGTCCATGATAGTTATCATGTGCATTAGAACTGGACCTCTCATCTTGCGTGCTTTTGTGATTCATTGACCTAATCTGGAACATCTGATGCATCTTGTGGTTTGGATCCTGCCAGCACATTAAAATTTCCATGTGCCTCTCACGTGTTATGTTTTAATTTCTGATTGTGTTGTGTGTGCGCGTGAGCATGCTTGTTACCATGTGCTTTCAATCTTGGCCTTTCATCTTGTGTACTTATTGTTTTGATTGACTCAATACCATGCGTTGGATAGATCCTAGGGCTTGTGTGAGTCAATTGTGTTGACTGAGTCCACTTTTTTTGTTTGGTTGCGCTGACTATTTGATTTGGACTGGGCATGATGTTTCTTTGCTTTCCACACCCCCTGTTTAAGCCCATTTGATATTTTAAACGTGAGAATTACTTTGGTTGCACCCCCTGGTTCATTCTATTTCTTTTTTATTTTGTTTTCATATAGTTTTTGCATTTTAATTTTTAAAAATAGATTTGTGTATCCAAAAATCACCAAAAAAATCATGAAGCATATTTTTTACATTTAATTAATTTTGGACATTTTTTTATTTCTGACTTTGGTCATTTTTCATCATATTTTGGCATTTTCTTTTATTTTCTTTGAAAATTGTTCTTATTTGCACACTTCAACTTTGAGAATTTATTTCTCATAGCACATAAAACATTTTGTGTCCATTCTTTTTGCATTGTTTCATCAACATATTGAAGTACATAAAAACATTTTTCTCATATTTTTAAACTCTTTTCATATTGCATTTTGGTCCCCCTCTTTTGCATATTAGTTCATGATTCCCATGTGACTTTGCATGATTGATTGAAGGACTTATTTTGTGAATTTTTGTATGAGCTTTTGACATGTTGTTTACCCCTGTTTGAGGTGTTTTTAGAATTAATTTGGTAATTTTTGAAGATGTTTTGCTAATTGTTTGATTGCTCTTTGTTTGAGGTCTTCTTTTGTGCACATCTTTGATCATGTTTGATTACTTGTTTGAGAAGGCACTTGTGCCATTATTTGGGATTGTTTCTTTGACTTCATAAACCATGTTCGAATCATTATAGGTCATTTGATTGCAATTATAGGTCATTGGTGTGAGGTTGTTGCATATTTTGTGCACATGTTCAATGTTTGATTTACAAGCCTCTTTTGACTTATCTTTTCACTTCTTCTCATCTATGCCTCTTCTTGGTTTGTGTTTGGTTTGTGTATGCCATGCCATAGCATTCCTTTGCACTTCATTTATTGTATGTTTATGACCTTGGAGCTTTATATTCATGTCATATTCTATTCATGTTTCATTTTGCATCCTT
This sequence comes from Lathyrus tuberosus, assembly GCA_022829125.1. Lineage (NCBI taxonomy): Eukaryota > Viridiplantae > Streptophyta > Magnoliopsida > Fabales > Fabaceae > Lathyrus > Lathyrus tuberosus. The sequence goes on along the minus strand of JALAZF010000270.1, from coordinate 5,916,545 downwards.
TAACATGTTTCATTTACATGCTTCTTTCTTCTTCTTCTAATGATTCTTAATGCTTGGATACTTGCTTGTATGCCTTATGTAACACATGTATAGCATGTTTAGGCACATGTTTAGGTCATCCAAATTCTGACTTTGATATTATTTGAAGCATTCTTGCATGATCACCTTGCATATCCACTCATTCTTCTTCTACTCCTTCTTTGATGACTTTCTTGTATGTTTTTCCACTTGTTTGCATTCTCTTTGCTTGATCTTGTTTGGTAAACATTATGGGTCACCTTTGAGGTGTACATTCTGACTTGGATGAGTTTTGTTTGGTTTGTAACCATTTCTCTTTGGGTTGTGACTTGTTTGGGTTTCATTTGTCTTATTGTTGCTTATGTTTGTTTTTGCTAACCATGTAGGGGCTAATGGTAAGTGAATGGGATGTGGATAGTTATCCACATTCTAACTTCTCCTTTCTCTTTTAAGCTTTCATACTTGTGTTTGCTTTAGCATTTAAGATGCTTTTTTCTTCTCTCTCACTCTTTCTCATCCCATGAATCTCAAGACTTGATTAAGTCTTGGATTCTCTCCCTTAAGAGCTACCTAGTCCAACTTAATTTTTGATTAAGCTTGGAGTAGGATTAGCATTAGGTTTTAGGTAGTCGTTTCTCCTAAGCCTCACTAACCATAGGTTACCCATGCATGATAACATTAGGACTCTTAGTTTCCCTTTAGAGTTTCCTTTTGGTTCTTCTCTCTTCTCATCTCAAAACTTCTTGAAAACACTTAATAAAGATAAAGTGTATTGCGCACGAGCCTTAAGCGTGGGAAGTGAGGAGTGAGGGGTTTCCCTTCATTCTTCTAGGGTACCTAGTGTACATCCTGTTGGGGACGATACACGAAGTATTCGTTCCTATGTCATAGACTTTGGTGCAATGCAAGTTATGAACTAACTTAAAACACTTCTGTCTAAAAAACACCAAACAAATTCAAATCTTTTTATCCTTCGGGTTTGTTGGGTTTCAAACTTCCTTTTTTAGAAAAGAGCTCGTCGCTCACGTAAAAAACACTTACCCATCCGTGGTCGTACCCACGAACTACATCAGCTCTGATTCTTCTCTCTCGTCCGATTGAGGATATGTAGGCACAAGACAGCGATTGTCTTGGCGAGCAACCTTCCCCCATAGTTCCCGTCCAAACTACGTTGACTCTGACTTTTCGATTGCACTGAGGGAGTACGTAGGCCTAGGACAACGATACCGTCCTATCGAGTCACTTCTTTTTTTTTCTGTTCTTCTTCGTTTCTCCGTTCTTTCCGTTCTCATTTCTTCTCCGGTCCAGTAGCAGTGGAGCTCCAGACGACAACACCTTTTGATGCAGACAACAAGCGTGGATCCCATCGAGTACAATGGACGTGTTGGGTGCTAACACCTTCCCTTCGCGTAACCGACTCCCGTACCCGTTTCTCTTGGTCGTGAGACCATGCTCTTTCCCTTTCTCTTCAGGTTTACGCAGTGTTTCCTTTCCCTCTCTCGGGATAAATACACATTACTGGCGACTCTGTGTTTTTCCGCGCCACTCTCGCGTTTGTACCGTTGGATGCGAATCTTTCGGGAGCGACAGCTGGCGACTCTCCTGGGGACTCTAGTTGACCTCTTACTGGTTCATCCCCTTTAGCGAGTCGATCCTAGTGCTTGTCTATTTTATTTCATTGGGTGCTTTTTTGTGGTGCTTTGTTGTATATTACTGTATTGCTGTTTACTGTATATTTGCTTTACTGCTTTACTGTTCTTACCATATTTTACTGCATTACCTTTCATTGTTATGCTGGACTGTGCTGCGCTGTGCTGGTTTTCTGTTTGGTAGGTTGGGAGGTTCTGAGAGATGGGCCCACTACCCAGGCTCGAGCATACACATAGGTTTTAGTGTGGACAGGCGTGATGCTCCCGTGGTGTTGGCCACGTGCGGGTGATCACGATCCCCACAGTCAGACGAGGTTCTATCGAGAGATATCTGCTACTGTATGTTGATACAGGCCAGTAGTTATTCTCTTGAGGAACTGTCGACTCTGATGACCATTCCCGAGGACTCAGTAATGGCACTCCTCCCGAGAACTATAATGGCAGACCAGAAATGGCAAACCCATTACGATTCTCGACCCGAGGACCCAATGCTGGGAACTTGCCATAGGACTCTTTTTTTGAAAGTGAATTAGTGGAGGCGCTCCTCGATTGGCGATAGTACTGTACCCCGAGGGCTGAATGTACTATGGCTTCTCGACCTCAGTGCCAGAAGCTGAGGACCTTTCGTTTTGGAGAATCAGTTGAGGCCTCTTCGATTGATGATGATGATAAACCAGAAATGGTGAACGTATCATCATTTCTCGACCTGAGATCCCGGGTTATTGAGGATCTTAGTACCCACATGTGAGAGGGATGGGTGTTTACAGGTTTGCAGGTGACCTTGACCTTCAACCTACCTGGTTTTCTAGTTTTATCACTGTGGTTACTTTTGTTCTGGGTTTTGGTACAGAGCCTTGATTTGTTTAGTCAGCACAGTGCAACCATTTTGTGTGGATACCTTGATCCCATGCTCCGCATTGCATTCCATTTTTCTGACATTCATGTTTTTGCATTTCCAGGTGGCATCTAGTCTTTTGATTCCATTCAGAGGGCGTTCATAGGGATGGACACTAAGAGGGGTAAGAAGCACATCATCGTCTACAAATTCCCGAAGATCACTCTTGGCCTGTTGAACAGTTTACAGAGTATGGCTGGTCCAAAAGTTTTGGGAGCCTTTGAAGAGAAGTATGGTTGGATATTATCCCTTGTTCGGAGCCTCAGTGAATATGAATATAATGGGCTACACACCTTGATGCAGTTTTATGATCCTTCCTTGAGGTGCTTTGTGATGCCAGATTAGGTGTTGGTTCCTACCCTGGAAGAGTACTCCAACATTTTGAGGATTCCTGTCAAAGAAGGTGTTCCTTTCTATGGTTCCCAAGGAGATTGTGATTTCCAAGCAGTGGCTGAGGCTCTTTATTTGAGCAAATCGACAGTGGAGGCTGACTTTTCTAAGAAGGGAAAATCCTGAGGCTATCACTTGGAGTACTTGGTGAAGAGGGCTCGAGAAGAAGCTAAGGAAGAGAGGTGGATAGCTTTCAATGCAATATTGGCTCTGTGTATATATGGCATTGTGTTATTCCCTAATGAGTCTGATTTTGTCGATACGGATGCAATTCAGATATTTACAGCTCAGAATCCGGTGCCGACTTTGTCAGGTGATTTCCACTATGCCCTATACAACAGGAATGAGAAAAGACGAGGTGGGGTGGCTTGTTGTTACGCATCTCTTTTTTACAAGTGGTTTGCCAAACGTTTACCCCAGTCAGGTGCTTTTGTGGATTCAAAGACTTCTTTAGAGTGGAGTAAGCGTCTGATGGGCCTAGTTGCTAAAGATATTCTTTGGGTGGATAAGGGATTATTGGGGACTAATATTTTGCATAGCTGTGGCAAGTATCCTAATGTACCCTTGATCGGAAGAAAATGAGGTATTAACTACAACCCGTCTTTGGCTATCAGGCAGTTTGCATACACCCTAAAAGATCCTCCTGCTGGAAAAGATTTGGAAGAATATTTGTATTTTCATATGACTGATGGTGTGGCTATTGCACAAGAAGCTTCTGAATCTTGGCTCAGCAGACAGAAGAGAGGTAAAACCGTTTTGGGTAAACCCAATAATCAAGCTTTCGCTCCATATGTTGAATAGGTAAAGAAGAGGGTAGAAGAGTTCTATTTACCTTTTGATCGGGCGCCTCCCTTGTATCCAGAGATTGTGGAAGAGAGACTCACTGTACCACTCAAAAATTCGACAAGCAGCGAAAGTTGGTATCTGATCTGAGGGTGGAAAACGCTGATATGAGTAGTCAGCTACAGAATGCTCTACATGACAACTTGGAGTTGAAGTGGAAAGTTCAAGACATAACAGCGCATCTAGAAAAAATAGAGAAGGATTTTGCCGACAGAGCTCAGCACTTCAAAAAGGTCAGTATGGCTGCTGAATCGTCAGGCAAAGCTAAAAGGAAAAACAAGAAGCTTTTGACTAAAGCAGAAGACAAGCTTGCCACGTATCAGGATATGTGGGAGGAGGTCAAGATTGAGAATAGAGAGCTGAAAGAAGAGATTCAGGTAGTGAAAGCAAGGAAAGATCGTTACTTTGCCAAGTGGAAAGAAGCACAGAAGGAAATTGAAGAGCTCAAGTTGCAAGCCGAGGTTAAGAAGTCGAGGCGCGAGGACAACAACACTGAAGAGCAGATTGTTAAATTGAACCAAGAGATTGCAAAAAGAAACAAGTTGATCAAAGGGCTGATAAAGCAACCTACACATCCTGACACTGTGAACCTTCTTGAGGAAGTTGAAGCTAGTTTGTTTGGAATTGATTTGTAGTTGATTTTGTTGTTTATCTTTTTTGGGATTACCATCAGGTTTGTTGATGGAGTCACCTTTGATTATGCTTGAATTTGTCTGTAAGAACTACTTTGTTTTCGATAATGGAATATTTGGTTTAACTATCTGTGCTCTGGCAGTTCTGGTTTTCAGAGAGGGTTTGTCCCTGTGGTTTGATCCGGTGGTATTTCTGGGTTCGGATTTATTTTCTGATAGTGTGTCTAATCCCTTGCCCGGTTTCATGGAATGGAATCAAAGCGGATGTGTCCTGGAAATGTTCAAATATGTTTGTTTGCATTTTTGCATCTGCATTTGCATAATCATAATCATTTTTGCATTGCAGGTTATCTTGGATTCTCTGGTTTTCTTATGCTCTCTCTTTTTTATCAGTCAGGATTGATCAACTAACTCATCAGTATTCTACCAGGCTTAATCAAAGCAGAGTGATGGAAAAAGTTCAGGCAGACATGGCAGCTATGCAAGCTCGCATCGATCAATTCATGGAGATGATGCAGGGTGTGGTGCAAAGTCAGAATAAATTCAGAACTCTAGTTCAGCCTTTGGTGTCGCAGGTTGATGAAAATGGTATCTTACACGGTGGTTTTCTTAATCGTGTTATTCCTCCGGGCAGAGGTGGTGCTGGTATCAACATTCCTATCAGTGGTGCTGGTGGACAGGGTTGTATTCCTTCAGTGGTTGGAGAAGGAAGCACTGTTCGAGCTATCCATGGCCATCGTATTGATGATCAACAGGATGATGTTTTTTCAGTCAGAAGCTTGGACGCTGGCCTACCTGTGGTCAGTGATGAGAGGATCCATTTAATTGAGGCGCAATTGAAAGGGGTTGTGAAGCAGGATAAATTGGGAATCGATTTAGACGACCTAGGGTTGGTCCCTGATATTGTCATTCCACACAAGATTCAGATTCCTACACTGGAGAAGCATAATGGTTCTACCTTCCAGCATAATGGTCAGCTGTTGAGCATGTCCCAGAAAAGTGATGAAAGTTTCAAAGAATACGCGCAAAGGTGGCATGAATTGGCGGCTAGGGTGCAGCCACCAATGCTGGAAAAAGAGATGTTGGATATGTTTATGGACACACTGCCTAAGCACTATTATGAGAAGTTGTTGCCTTGTTCGCTAGGCAAGTTTGCAGATGTGATTGCTATCGGACAGAAGGTAGAGGTCGGAATTAAGGCTGGAAAAGTTTCTAGCGGTGACGGATCGTCCTCCGGGCATGGAAAGAAGCCATTTGATGGTTATAAGAAGAAAGGAGAGGCCAATGCTGTATCATCTCACAGGGGAAAAGGGAAACAGCATCAGGGCAATAATCAACAAGTAGCATCGGTAACTATCCCAGCAACGTTACCTCCACCACAGCAACAGAGGAATAATTCTAATCAGAATAGGCAGCAGGGTTAGTATCAGAATAGGCAAAGAAATGCAGAGAGGCATTTTGATCGACCCCCGATGTCATATGCACAGTTGTTGCAACATTTGCTGCAGTTGCGTCTAGTTTAGCTCTGTACCCTGGCTCCACCAACAGGGGAACTCCCACGAGGCTACGATGCTAACGCACACTGCGATTTTCACTCTGGTGCTCCGGGGCACACTGTGGAGAAGTGTAGGGAGTTTCATCACAAGGTGCAAGACCTTGTAGACTCCAAGGCTATCAATTTCTCGAATGCTGGGCCCAATGTTATTCAAAACCCGATGCCTGATCATAATGGGCCGAGGGTGAATGCGATAATTGAGGAAGGTGAAGCTTTGAATTTGATCATGGATGTTGAGGAATTGAAGACTCTGTTGGCTGTGGTTAAAAACAGGTTATTGAAGGGTGACGTCTATCCGGGTTGTGATGAGAACTGCTCAGTTTGTTTGACGAAGGATAATGGTTGTGATTCGTTGAAGATGGGTATACAGAATCTGATCGATGAGGGATGTTTACAGTTTGATAGAGGTAATCAGCAAGAAGAGGTTGTTAGTGAGAAGGTTGCTACTATCACCATTCTGTTCAAAACAATTACTATTTCTGGTCCGGCAAGGCCACCTCCAGTTATTATCACAAGGGCTGGACCCATTCCGTATGAAAGTTCTAAGGCTATTCCCTGGAATTACGGCGCAGAGGTGTTTGTCAATGGAAAAAAGCAGGAATTAATGAATACTTCACCAGTGAGTGCTAGTCCTGAAGTTAAGGTTGAAGTTGATGCTATAACGAGAAGTGGTAGAGTGCTTACTCCTGTTAATGATCAACCCAGTACTTCAAGTCAAGATAAGGGAAAATAGGTAATGGATGGTTCTGTTTAGACTCCAGTGGTTATTAATTATACAGTAAAGCCGGTTGATGATGCTTTTTCTGAAAATGTAGAGGAGTTTATGAGACTCATCCGGAAAAGTGATTACAAGATTGTGGACCAGTTACATTAGACTCCGTCCAAGATCTCTATTCTGTCTTTGTTGTTATGCTCTGAAGCTCATAGGAATGCTCTTCTGAAGGTTTTGAATGCAGCCTATGTTCCTCAAGAGATTTCTGGTAACCAGCTGGAAGGGGTTGTAGCACACGTGAATGCGGGTAATGGCTTGGGTTTTACAGATCTTGATTTGCATCCTACTGGGAGGAATCATAACAATGCCCTGCATATTTCGATTGAGTGTCGTGGTTCACTGATGTCACATGTATTGGTTGATACTGGATCATCGTTGAATGTATTGCCAAAGAAAGCATTAATGAAGTTAGATACCATGGGACTTATTTGTACACCAAGTGACTTGGTGGTGCGAGCTTTTGATGGCTCAAAGAGATCTGTCTTTGGTGAGATTGTGCTTCCGATCAAGGTTGGGCCAGAAATCTTTGATGCAACATTTTATATAATGGATATTCAGCCAGCATACAGCTGTTTGTTGGGTCATCCTTGGATCCATGGTGCAGGCGCTGTAACCTCCACTTTGCATCAAAAGCTGAAATACATGGTTGATGGTCACGTGGTGACAGTGTGCGGAGAAGAAGACATAATGATCAGTCAGCTATCAACCTTCAAATACGTGGAAGTGGATGGTGAAATCCATGAGACGTTGTGTCAGGGGTTTGAGAAGGTGAAGGTTTCTGAAGAGGTTGTCCAGTCTGAGACTATAGAGCAGCCTGCAGTGGCAGATCAACCTGAAGTTTCTATGTCTTCGTTTAAAGACACCAAAGTTGTGGTTAAAGCTGGTAGCTCACAGAGGTGGGGCCAGGTGGTTGAAGTTCAGGAGAAGAGAGATACTTATGGATTGGGATACAAGCCACCCAAGAAAGCTTGTGATCCTCCTAAATTCTATGGCCCAGTTCGTTTCACTAGTGCCGGTGTTTTCTTCGACAGAGTTAATGCCATTGAGGAAGAAGGGGACAGTGATTGTGACATGGATAGCTGGATCCGCCCCTGCGTCCCAGGAGAAAGTCTGTGCAACTGGTCTTCTGAGAAAGTCATTCAAGTGACTGGCTTTGAGTAATTTCTTTGTTTTCCTATTATGTTAATCCTGCGTTCTGCCCAAGACGTAGTGATTTTATTTGTAGGGCTTTTAACTGTTGCATGTTTTGGTTTATCATCAATAAAGGACTTTTCACACTCAAATATTTTGATCTCTGTCTTTCTGTTTTTATTTTTATGCATTAAAAACCCACATCAAAATGACAATGTGTTTCTTTTGTTGCATACATAATAAAACATACCTCATCAATCATGCAGGTCTTTTTGTTCAGATGACACCGATCATGACTCAGCTATAGCTTGGTATGACTTTGACAATCCAATCTATCAGGCTGAAGAAGAGACTGACGAAGATTGTGAACTGCCCGAAGAGTTGGCCAGATTATTGAAGCAAGAGGAGAGAGTCATCCTACCTCATCAGGAGGAAATTGAGATTGTGAATCTGGGAACCAAGGACGCCAGAAAGGAAGTAAGGATAGGGGCTGCATTGGAAGACAGTGTCAAGGGAAGATTGATTGAAATGCTCCGTGAGTATATGGACATCTTCGCCTGGTCTTACCAAGACATGCCTGGGCTCGATACTGATATTGTTGTACACCGGCTACCACTTAAAGAAGGTTGTGCTCCGGTCAAGCAAAAGTTAAGAAGAACTAAACTGGAGATGTCTGTCAAAATCAAGGAAGAGGTTCAGAAACAGCTAGATGCCGATTTTCTTACCGTGACAAATTATCCTCCATGGGTTGCTAACATCGTGCCTGTACCTAAGAAGGATGGGAAGGTCAGGATGTGTGTTGATTATAGGGATTTGAATAGAGCAAGCCCAAAGGATGATTTCCCGCTCCCTCATATTGACGTGTTAGTTGACAATACTGCTCAGTATTCTGTGTTTTCCTTCATGGATGGCTTCTCTGGGTATAACCAAATCAAGATGGCCCTAGAGGACATAGAGAAGACAACATTCAAAACACCGTGGGGGACTTTCTGCTACAAAGTGAAGCCCTTTGGATTGAAAAATGCATGGGCAACATATCAGCAGGCGATGGTGACTCTCTTTCATGATATGATTCACAAAGAGATTGAGGTCTATGTTGATGACATGATTGCGAAGTCACAGACGGAGGAAGAACATTTGGTGAATCTTCAGAGGTTATTTGAAAGGTTAAGAAAATTCAGACTGAGGTTGAATCCAAACAAGTGCACCTTCGGGGTGAGATCCGAAAAATTGCTGGGGTTTATTGTTAGTGAAAAAGGTATCGAGGTTGATCCTGCGAAGGTAAAAGGCATACAAGAAATGCCTATGCCGAAAACAGAAAAAGAGGTCCGTGGTTTCTTGGGGAGATTAAACTACATTGCTAGGTTCATTTCGCACCTCACAGCCACGTGTGAACCTATCTTCAAGTTGCTAAGAAAAGTTCAAGCGGTCAGGTGGAATGAAAATTGTCAAAAGGCGTTTGAAAAGATTAAAGAATACTTGCAGGAGCCTCCGGTCCTTATGCCACCAGTGTCAGGGAGGCCTTTGATTATGTATCTTACGGTTCTTGAGAATTCAATGGGTTGTGTGCTCGGTCAACAAGACGAGTCAGGTAGAAAAGAGCACGCCATCTACTACTTGAGTAAAAAGTTCACTGATTGTGAGTCGAGGTACTCGATGTTGGAGAAAACATGTTGTGCACTCACTTGGGCAGCTAAGCGTTTGAGGCAGTATATGTTAAACCACACAACCCTCTTAATTTCTAAGATGGATCCGATCAAGTATGTGTTTGAGAAACAAGCACTTTCTGGGAGAATAGCCCGTTGGCAGGTGGTTTTGACAGAATACGATATTCAGTATGTTTCCTAAAAGGCCATTAAGGGAAGTGTTTTGTCAGAATATCTTGCCGAACTGCCAATTGAGGATTATCAACCGATGAAGTTTGAATTTCCGGATGAGCATATCATGTATCTGAAGATGAAGGATTGTGAAGAGCCTTTGCCTGATGAAGGACCTGAGATTGGATCTCAGTGGAAGATGGTTTTTTATGGAGCTATTAATTCATATGGTAACGGAATCGGGGCAATCATTACGACTCCACAGGGTTCTCATATACCCTTCACTACCCGATTAGCGTTCATATGCACCAACAATGAGGCGGTGTATGAAGCATGCATCATGGGGTTAGAAGAAGCAATTGATTTGAGAATCAAGAACCTCGATGTTTATGGTGATTCTGCGTTGGTGGTTAATCAGATTACAGGTGAATGGGAGACTCGTCAAGCGAATCTTGTTCTGTATAACAACTATGCCAGAAGGTTGTTACCTTTCTTTGACAGAGTGGACTTCCATCACATTCCCCGGATAAAGAATCAGATGGCTGATGCATTGGCAACGTTGGCATCAATGTATCAAGTGAATCGTTGGAATGAAACTCCTTCAATCAGAATCATGCGCTTGGACAAACCTGCTTTTGTATTTGCAGTTGAAGGGGTATCAGATGGCAAGCATTGGTATCATGACATCAAAGTCTTCTTGAAGAGTCAGGAATACCCAGTTGGGGCATCTTCCAAGGATAAAAAGACATTGAGGAGGTTACCAGGAAACTTCTTTTTGAACAAGGACGATGTGTTATACAAGAGAAACTTTGACATGGTCTTGCTACGTTGTGTTGATGAACACGAGGCAGGCTTGTTAATGGAAGAAGTTCACGAAGGTTCCTTCGGTACTCATGCCAGTGGGCATGCTATGGCAAGAAAATTGTTGAGAGCAGGGTATTATTGGATGACTATGGAGTCTGATTGTTTTAAATATGCCCGAAAATGTCATAAATGCTAGATTTATGCTGATAAGGTGCACGTACCATCTACTCCTCTGAATGTTTTGTCGTCACCTTGGCCTTTTGCCATGTGGGGCATTGACACGATTGGGAAGATCGAGCCGACTGCTTCGAATGGACATCGTTTTATCCTGGTGGCTATTGATTATTTCACGAAGTGGGTAGAAGCAGCATCGTATGCCAACGTCACCAGGCAAGTGGCAGCCCGGTTTATTAAGAAGGACATCATCTGCCGGTATGGAGTCCCGGAGAGAATAATCACTGACAATGGTTTGAACTTGAACAATAAGATGATGAAGGAGTTATGCCAGAGCTTTAAGATTGAGCATCACAATTCTTCTCCCTATCGTCCGAAGATGAATGAGGCTGTTGAAGCAGCTAATAAGAACATAAAGAAGATTGTGCAGAAGATGGTAGTGACATACAAAGACTGACATGAGATGTTTCCTTACGCTTTGCATGGATATCGTACTTCGGTACGCACATCAACTAGGGCAACTCCTTTCTCACTGGTGTATGGTATGGAGGCAGTTCTGCCATTAGAAGTGGAGATTCCTTCTTTGAGAATTCTAACAGACGTGAAGCTTGATGAAGCTGAGTGGGTGCGTTCCCAGCTGAATGAACTGAACCTCATTGAAGAGAAGAGATTGAAAGCCATTGCGCATGGCCGGTTGTATCTGAGCAGGATGAAAAAGGCATTTGATCATAAATTGCGTCCTCGTTGTTTCCAAACTGGTGAATTAGTTCTGAAAAGGATCCTTCCTCCTCAAACAGATCACAGGGGCAAGTGGACTCCAAATTACGAACGGCCATATGTAGTAAGACAGGTTTTCTCTGGTGGAGCATTATTACTCTCAACTATGGACGGCGAAGATTTTACGTCCCCTGTGAACGCGGATGTAGTCAAAAAATACTTTGCATAAAAGAGACCCGCTGAACATAAAAAGAAGGTTCAGGCAAAAATGGGGCATCCTGACGAACCATAAAAAGAAAAGGTTCAGGCAAAAATTAGGGATAAAAGTAAAAGAGAATAAACCCGCAAGGTTGAAAACCTGAAAAGGCAACTTTAGCAAAAATGGGTATCCCGGTGGATTGAAAACCCGAAAAGGGAGATCCAGGAAAAAGTTAGGGATTTAAAAGCAAAGACTACGATCCGCGTTCGATCTGTGATCACTACTCACACTTGGAAAATTCGAAGGAAAGGAATTAGTCCAGTCAGTCATCTTCAAAGGCCAAAGTATCTGCGGATAAACAAGTCATATGGGTTATAGCTGAGTCGAGTCATGGTGGATGTCTGTTCCCCACATTGCCGACATGTGCATTTTTCTTTTACTTTTTGCGCAATTACCTTTTTTCAAGAATTGTTTCCAGATGTAAATGCCTATTTACAGGCTGATCATTCAATAAAGTTTGCATTTCAATCAAAGAGCTTTTGTTTTTTTGTTTTACCTGTTTTGTTTGTGAAAATGTCTGATATTTTTGATAAACATTACATGCTAAATGTTGAGCTTTGTGAAACAAGTTGGAAAAAAGTGGCAATTGCTTAGGCGATAGTCACTGTGATGATAATCAAAGTAATCATTTTTTCACGTACACCTTTCTGTTGGTTTTGCAGGATGACAGGTGTACCTCCCCAGTAGAGCTCTCACCAACTTTGAAGTCTGATCGTCCTCAGCAGTTTATTACTCTTTCCCATCAGAGTATCGAGGGTCGTCTTCCTCAACAGAGTATAAAGAGGTAATTCCCCGAGCGGAGTCGTTAAGGATCGTCCCCTTCAGCAGGATATAAGAGGTTTTCCCCAACCAGAGTTGTGATTTGGCTCGTCTTTCCTCAGCAGGTAGCCAGAAGTTGCTATTTTTACAGCCTCTCCAGCAAGAGATTGATGGAGCATCTTCTTTGATCAAAGATGGTGTTTCCCCATAGGATATGGGGCAGTCGTTTTTCCTCAGCTAGTCATGAAACAATGTGTTTATCCCCTAGCAGAGTGGATGTTAACAACTACTCCCAAGCGGAGTCGTTGAGGATCGTCTTCCTTAGCAGAGTACAGAGGATTGTATACCCAGCTAAAGTTGTGTTTGGATTATTATTCCCCAGCAAGCATTCGGAAGTTGATTGCTCTAAGGTGGATGTTGTTGTATCTCCAGCAGGAAGTTCGTGGACAAGGATGTTATTATCCCCACAGAGTCCTGGTGTCTACTTTCTTCAGTTGGTCAGAAAGTATAGTCTCAACGACAACGGCTTGATCTAATCCCTAGCAGGGTGAGGGTAAAGTTATTTCCCTAACAGCAGATTAAGCTCACTGACATCCCCAAGCAGAGTCTGGTGGTGATTGGTATCCCCAGCAGGTCTTAAGTCCAATCACTTTGGCAGGCATTAAATCCAAGTTCTGAAGTATTTAGTGATCCCCGGCGGAGGAGTTTCCATCTTCAGTATTCATCTTATTCCCCGGCTGAGTGGGTATTCTCTCGGAGTTTCGTCCATCTCCAGCAGAGTTGTTGATCTTGATATTCCCCAACAGAGTGGGTATTCTATCGGAGTTTCATCTCTGGCTGAATTGGTGATTGTGATCTTCCCTAGCAGGGTGAAGTTTTCCTCAGCATTGCTCCTTGGTTTGATGACAATGTAGTTTGTCGTCCTCGGTGGAGCTGCTTCTGTTCTCAGCGTTTATTTTGCTGGGACGGTCTTTTTGCACTGCATAAGCATCTTTTTGCATGGCATCCTCCCAAATGCGTAGCATTTCCACTTCGTGTGGAGCATTATGGCAGAATTCAAACATATGCATCCGAAGCATAAGCCAGGTTTGAGTTTTCCTTCGTCAGGAAAGCTGGATTTTAGGAAGATATCTTTCGACTTTACTCCACTAGTGTTGGATTTAGTCATTCAAAGCAATATTTGACATTCCCTTGCAGAGTTATTTGCCAGGATCGTTAATCCATGATTTCATTTTTACCCCTTCGTCCAGGTGGTCCTTTGGTTTATTCCCTCAAGGTTTTTACCGTCAGACACTCGTCCGTGTTTCCTTCGGCACCTGTCCGTGTTTGAGCCTTCGATTTCAATACCCGTCCGTATTGACCTTTTGATAACACTCGGCACCCTTCCGTGTTTGAACCTTTGATTTCAATACCCGTCCGTATTGATCTTTGATGACACTCATCCGTGTTGCTTTCCATTCCCCAGCGAGATTAATCCCCGTTAAAAGTTGCTTTACAACCTTTTCAATACCCGTCCGTATTGAAACTCTTTACACCCGTCCGTGTACCTTTTTCAGTACCCGTCCGTATTAGAACCTTTTACACCCGTCCGTGTACCTTTTCGATACTCGTCCGTATTGAAACTTTTTACACCCGTCCATGTACCTTTTTGATACCCGTCCGTATTGAAACTCTTTACACCCGTCCGTGTACCTTTTTCAGTACCCGTCCGTATTGGAACTCTTTACACCCGTCCGTGTACCTTTTCGATACCCGTCCGTATTGATATCCTTTTACACCCGTCTGTGTACCTTTTCGATGCCCGTCCGTATTGATATCCTTTTACACCCGTCTGTGTACCTTTTCGATACCCGTCCGTATCTGATATCTTTGATTCCTTGACACCCATCCGTGTTTATTCCCAGCATAGCTAACACTCGTTTGTGTTTACTTCAAGACATTTCAATACATTGTTTGTATTGGTTTCCAACACTCGTACGTGTTGTGACAGTGCAGCATTTATTGCTTGTTCCCCAGTGGAATCGTCCCTTCTTTGAGGATTGCAAATTTTAGGTTTCTTTGGTATTCAATCTCCGTGAATCCTTATAACGCATGACAGCCATTGCTCTCATACCTTCAGGACCAAGTTGATTGAATAGGGGCAGCTGTAACACCCCAAAATTTGCTTTCTTGTTTTTAGCTAACTGGCTTATGTTTCTTTGCATTTATTGCATTAGCATTTGTGCATAGCATTGGTTCTTAGCATGGGATCAAGGTACTTGGTTCATTTCAAAGGAGTCTCGAGCCTCAAGGTGGTTTGAGGGGTTCAGCACATCTTCATAAGATCAAGAATGGCAAAGGATTTCAAGTGAATCTTTCTCTCCTAATAAGATGGTCCAAATTAGGGTTTTGGTTCCAAAAGGCTTCTTGATGGGTTTTGCTTGTTCAAATACATTCTCATGAGGTTCTACATTCTTACAAGCCCTCATGGAGAAAGACTTGGCTAGTGATTCATTGTAGAAGATGTTCAGTGGATTAGTTACTTGTGAAGTAAGCAAAAGTCAACAGTTCAAAAGGAAAGTCAACCATGGGTTTTCAAGGGTCCAAATCATGTTTCCCAAGTCCATGTACCTTTATTTGGTCAAGGAATAGCATGGTTGACATCATTCTTCAAGAATCAAGAGTTTGTGCAAAAGTTACAAAATTTGGAAAATGACCTATAATGAGAACTTTCCATTTTTGGCAGTTTTTCCACCACATTCAACTTGAATTTTCATCATGAAGGAAGCTTCAAATGAATTTTCCTCCAACATTAAAGTTGAAGATCATTCTCTCCCCTTTCTAAAAAGTACTAGATCATTCTCATAGCATTTGTGAAGCTCAAGTTATGATCAAAAGACTACAAGGTGCTTTTTAGGGTTTTCCATGTATTCCATTTTTCCACCTTTTGCAAATTGGTTCCAATTGGTTTCAAATGACCTCTAATGGTTCAATTCATGTTACCACATCCAAATACATCCTCATGAGGATCATTGTTGGCCTTTGAATCAAGTGGATCCATGCCATATTCATCACTTATTTCACATTATGCAAAATGGCAAGATGGTTCAAAACTCACAAACCAAGCAATCTCAAGGCCCAATTCCAATCCATTGGTGATCAGAAAGTGAAATATGAGTGATCCATCATAGAAAGCATGGGAATGCACGTGTGGATTAGTGGTGGTATCACAAAATGCATTTTGGCATAAACCATCCAAACTCACTAACCAAGGGATTAATCAATTGTTAATTATGATCAGAGGTCTAATGGGATGTATATAAGCTAACTCATGCCCTCATTACTAGGTCATGCACTCCCATTTGTTCAAAATCTCTTTTTCTCACCAAAACTTTCTCTCTTCGAAACTCATTCATTACAAGGGTTTCTGAAGAAATTTTTTCATATTTGTGATCTACACACTTGGTAGAGTAAGAATCGACCATTGTTTTGAGCTCTGAGCAAGGTTTTCATCAAGTTGGTCCAAGTTCAAAGTCTTAGATCTAGCCAGATTCAAGCCTCTATTTACATTTATTTTGCAAATAGAGCTCAAAAGAGGAAGATCTGCAGCTTTTGGAAGGGTTTCTTGGTGTATTTCGAGCTCTGCAATCTTCAGGTTAGCTCACTTTTCATGATCATATAACTTGAATTTTAAGCTTGCATGATGATCTATGATGTTCACTGATGATGCTGATATGTTTGGTTTTGATTTTGGACGTGTGAATTGCTTGAATTTTGAGATTGAAAGTTTTAGATCCAAACTTATTTCCTTCGATTTGACTTATATGTTGATCTTTTGGTGAAATGGACATGATATTTGAAATCCTTGTTGAATTCTGGTTGAGATGATGTACTCATGAGCCATTTCTGGTAAAATTTTGGTTGAGGTTCACCGGAGAAGGTGACCGGAGCTAGGGCTCCGGCACCTGGTTTGTTTTCCGGCCGGTGGGGGTTGCAAAGGTTGAAGATGAAATCTCAGCCTTCCATTGCTTTGATCCAACGGTCCTGGGAGTGCCAGATCTTTTATTTTCTTATTTCAATTTGTGGTGTGCGTGTGTGTTAGTCCATGATAGTTATCATGTGCATTAGATCTGGACCTTTCTTCTTGCGTGCTTTTGTGATTCATTGACCTAATCTGGAACGTCTGATGCATCTTGTGGTTTGGATCCTGCCAGCACATTAAAATTTCCATGTGACTCTCACGTGTTATGTTTTAATTTCTGATTGTGTTGTGTGTGCGCGTGAGCATGCTTGTTACCATGTGCTTTCAATCTTGGCCTTTCCTCTTGTGTACTTATTGTTTTGATTGACTGAATGCCATGCGTTGGATAGATCCTAGGGTTGTGTGAGTCAATTGTGTTGACTGAGTCCACTTTTTTTGTTTGGTTGCGCTGACTATTTGATTTGGATTGGGCTTGATGTTTCTTTGCTTTCCACACCCCTGTTTAAGCCCATTTGATATTTTAAACGTGAGAATTACTTTGGTTGCACCCTCTGGTTCATTCTATTTATTTTTTATTTTATTTTCATATAGTTTTTGCATTTTAATTTTTAAAAATAGATTTGTGCATCCAAAAATCACCAAAAAAATCATGAAGCATATTTTTTACATTTAATTAATTTTGGACATTTTTTTATTTCTGACTTTGGTCATTTTTCATCAAATTTTGGCATTTTCTTTTATTTTCTTTGAAAATTGTTCTTATTTGCACACTTCAAATTTGAGAATTTATTTCTCATAGCACATAAAACATTTTGAGTCCATTCTTTTGGCATTGTTTAATCAACATATTGAAGTGCATAAAAACATTTTTTTCATATTTTTAAACTCTTTTCATATTGCATTTTGGTCCCCCTCTTTTGTATATTAGTTCATGATTCCCATGTGACTTTGTATGATTGATTGAAGGACTTATTTTGTGAATTTTTGCATGAGCTTTTGACATGTTGGTTACCCCTGGTTGAGGTGTTTTGAGAATTAATTTGGTAATTTTTTAAGATGTTTTGCTAATTGTTTGATTGCTCTTTGTTTGAGGTCTTCTTTTGTGCACATCTTTGATCATGTTTGATTACTTGTTTGAGAAGGCACTTGTGCCATTATTTGGGATTGTTTCTTTGACTTCATAAACCATGTTTGAATCATTATAGGTCATTTTATTGCAATTATAGGTCATTGGTGTGACGTTGTTGCATATTTTGTGCACATGTTCAATGTTTGATTTACATGCCTCTTTTGACTTATCTTTTCACTTCTTCTCATCTATGCCTCATCTTGGTTTGTGTTTGGTTTGTGTATGACATGCCATAGCATTCCTTTGCACTTCATTTGATGTATGTTTCTGGCCTTGGAGCTTTGCATTCATGTCATATCCTATTCATGTTTCATTTTGCATCCTTTAACATGTTTCATTTACATGCTTCTTTCTTCTTCTTCTGATGATTCTTAATGCTTGGATACTTGCTTGTATGCCTTATGTAACACTTGTATAGCATGTTTAGGCACATTTTTAGGTCATCCATATTCTGACTTTGATATTATTTGAAGCATTCTTGCATGATCACCTTGCATATCCACTCATTCTTCTTCTGCTCCTTCTTTGATTACTTTCTTGTATGTTTTGCCACTTGTTTGCATTCTCTTTGCTTGATCTTGTTTGGTAAACATTATGGGTCACCTTTGAGGTGTACATTATGACTTGGATGAGTTTCATTTGGTTTGTAACCATTTCTCTTTGGGTTGTGACTTGTTTGGGTTTCATTTGTCTTATTGTTGCTTATGTTTGTTTTTGCTAACCATGTAGGGGCTAATGGTAAGTGAATGGGATGTGGATAGTTATCCACATTCTAACTTCTCCTTTCTCTTTTAAGCTTTCATACTTGTGTTTGCTTTAGCATTTAAGATGCTTCTTTCTTCTCTCTCACTCTTTCTCATCCTATGAATCTCAAGACTTGATTAAGTCTTGGATTCTCTCCCTTTAGAGCTACCTAGTCCAACTTAATTTTTGATTAAGCTTGGAGTAGGATTAGCATTAGGTTTTAGGTAGTCGTTTCTCCTAAGCCTCACTAACCATAGGTTACCCATGCATGATAACATTATGACTCTTAGTTTCCCTTTAGAGTTTCCTTTTGGGTCTTCTCTCTTCTCATCTCAAAACTTCTTGAAAACACTTAATAAAGATAAAGTGTATTGTGCACGAGCCTTAAGCGTGGGAAGTGAGGAGTGAGGGGTTTCCCTTCATTCTTCTAGGGTACCTATTGTACGTCCTGTTGGGGATGATACGCGAAGTATTCGTTCCTATATCATAGACTTTGGTGCAATGCGAGTTATGAACTAACTTAAAACACTTCTGTCTAAAAAAAACCAAACAAATTCAAATCTTTTTATCCTTCGGGATTGTTGGGTTTCAAACTTCCTTTTTCAGAAAAGAGCTCGTCGCTCACGTAAAAAACACTTACCCATCCGTGGTCGTACCCACGAACTACATCTTCTCTGATTCCTCTCTCTCGTCCAATTGAGGATATGTAGGCACAAGACAGCGATTGTCTTGGTGAGCAACCTTCCCCCACAGTTCCCGTCCGAACTACGTTGACTCTGACTTTCCCATTACACTGAGGGAGTACGTAGGCCTAGGACAACGATACCGTCCTATCGAGTCACTTCTTTTTTTTCTGTTCTTCTTCGTTTCTCCGTTCTTTCCATTCTCGTTTCTTCTCCGGTCCAGTAGTAGTGGAGCTCCAGACGACGACACCCTTTAATGCAGACAAAAAGCGTGGATCCGATCGAGTACGATGGACGTGTTAGGTGCTAACACCTTCCCTTCGCGTAACCGACTCCCGTACCCGTTTCTCTTGGTCGTGAGACCATGCTCTTTCCCTTTCTCTTCAGGTTTACACAGTGTTTCATTTCCCTCTCTCGGGATAAATACACATTGTTGGCGACTCTATGTTTTTCCGCGCCACTCTCGCGTTTGTACCGTTGGATGCGAATCTTTTGGGAGCGACAGTTATCAATAACTCTCTTCAGCACATGCTTCAATAGATCCTGAGCAAGCTGACCACAAATCCTTCATCTTCTGAACCTAGGAACTTAAGCACTTATGCTTTTCTCCTTCATGTTTACTCTGAACATTAGGATCCTGTCTTGTTTTAATCTTGATTTGATCTTTTTAATATTAATTAAATTTCTATCTTTTTGATTATGACAAAAAGGGGGAGAAATATAATATGAACGTAATATTTTGATTCACATAATCAAATTCTGAAAAACAAGCTGCTTACATTCTAACCAATAAACTTATGTTTCTGTTAGATTTGTTTTCTTGTTTTCTCTTTCAGGAGATATGGAATCTGAATATTTTTGGCATCCAATGTGTTTGACTCTGATATTTCAAGATCTCTATTGGTACAATTTAAATTCTAGAAACTAAATCAAGACTCTAAAGATCTCAATATCTGACCTATTGCAACCAGGGGGAGTTCACCCAGAAGGTTCACGAGTCAGGATATTTGGTCTTCATCCAGTCTGAGATTCAGGGGGAGATTCTCATCTGAAGGATAAGTATTCCTTAACCTTCTTATTTCGATTACTTTTTATGTTATGTACAAAATTGTGTCATCAAAATACATAGTTTTGTCATTATCAAAAAGGGGGAGATTGTTAGAACAAGGTTTGGTTCTGCAATAATACCTCTGAGTTTTGATGATAACAAACAAGTATGTTTGTATGAACAATTTTGGTATTCTAATGTTTGTTATTTTTGAGAATTTAACAAACAGGTCCTGCTTCTAATAAATAGCATGGCTAAGTTATTAGAAGAGAATTGTTCCGCCTCTGTGCTACATATTGGTCTGCTGAACGGTAGCATTTACTTCAGAAGACTCTGAAGTTGCATAACTTTGATGCAATGACTTAAGAAAACAAGTTCTGAAGATCTGAAGACAGAAGTTCTGATGGACAAGTCCAGATGCTGAAGACTTAAGAAAACAAGTTCTGAAGATCTGAAGACAGGAGTTTTGATGGACAACTCCAGATGCTGAAGACTTAAGAAAATAAGTTTTGAAGATCTGAAGACAGAAGTTCTGATGAACAAGTCCAGATTTGAAGACTTATGATTATGAAGACAACGGGTTCGGAAGACCAAGTGCTGAAGACTCTGAAGATATAACTCTGAAGACTCTGAAGACTTGAAGCTCTTAAGACCCAAGTTATGTTTTCCCTTCTTCTAACTCATGCTCTTAGAAGCCTCTGAAGTCTGGAAGTTGAGAAGACTAAGCAACGTGGTACAATGGTACAACGGTACAACAGTACAAGGATGTTTTGCTCCACTACCGGATAGGGCGGACACAAGTGTACTATTTGTCTCCCACGTTCTTTCAAGCCGCCATAATTCTGAAATGTTAGAAATATCCTTCAACGGTCATATCCATGCTGTCGCATCCGTGAAAAAGCAACCGGCGAGAAAACTAGAACAGAAGAGTCGCCACCGACCGTTATTTATCCCAACGCAGTTAAAGGAAAGGATCGAAGAAAACCTGAAGAAGGGAAAAACATGGTCATCGCAACCATAGTCCGGGTTCAAGAGTCGGTTACGTGAGGGGAAGGTATTAGCACCCCCACGCGTCCATCGTACTCGATGGGATCCACGCTTGTTGTCTAAACAAAGGGTGAGTTATCCTAAAGTCTACGGCTAAACAGAAAAACGGGGAAGGGGAGACTAAGACGGACTCGCAACGATTATCGCAATCCAAGGCCTACGTTTCTTCATGGATGAACGAAGAATCAGAGTCAATGTAGTTCGACGGACTACGCAAAAGGTGGGAAGGTTGCTCGTCGAGATATCGCATCTCGTGCCTACGTATCCTCAATCGGACGAGAGAGAGGAATCAGAGCAAACGTAGTTCGACCTAATGAGGTCTTTGTGTTTTTTACGTGAGCGACGAGCTCTTTTCTGAAAAACGGTTCGAAACCCAACAATCCCCAAGGATAAAAAAGATTTGAATTTGTTTTGTGTTTTTTTAGACAGAAGTGAGTTGAGTTAGTACATAACTTATATTGCACCAAAGTCTACTACGCGGGAACGAATCGTCGCATGGTTGCCCCCAATGGGACGTATGCTAAACACTCTAGAAGAGGAGGGGAGACCCTCGTTCTCCATTTCCTATGCTTAAGGCTCGAGCGCAATATACGTTATATTTATTAAGTGTCTTAGAATTGTTAAGAGATGAGAAGAGAAGACTCAAAGGAAAAGAAAACACTAAGGGAATTCTAATCTAATGTTGTCATACAATGATGGCCCTAAGGTTGAGGTAAGAGGGGAAGATTCTACCTAATGTTAGCATGCATGGTTCGAATCCTAATGTCTACCCTACCCCAAGCTTAATCAAAGATTAAGTTGGACTAGGGAACCTTAAGGGAGCATACAAAAACAAAACAAAAACCAAAGAAATAAACCAAAAAAACAGCGGCTACAACAGCGCTCCAGCACCTGCACAACGATAAATTCCAGCCAATACACCAAACAGCATTCAACAGCTCACATTTCCAGCACAAAACAGGTGTAAAAGGCAACAGGCAGCAAGGGTATACAATTGACAGCACATAAGCAATTCAGAACAGCAGCTATAAAAAGCAGGGCAGCATACAAAGCATCTAAACAAATACTCATGCAAGCAAAGATTGCAAATAGACCCACAAAGCATGGAAAACCAATCATAAAGGTTGCAAGCATAAAAAACGGACAACACAATTATGCTAACAATTTAAGAGCAATTACTCAAAAAAGTTGCACAACTCAAACATTGATCAAAACATCATGCATAAGCAACCACAGAAACAAACAACAATCACGCATCACATGTCCAGCAAGTTGAGCAACAATCAAGAATTAACACAATTCAAATGTGTGTGTATCGTGTTTATCGCTTCAATTAGTCAACAACGCAAACATAAACATTCATCGATGAAAACCAAGAATCGCGTGTCGAAGAATCGTGTTCATTCAATGGTGTGAGCTAAAACAGCTCATGATTAATGCGCAAATCATCAACATATTAATCCATGAAGTTTAGCCATGCAAAGGATCTCAAACGAACAAGAAAATGCAAGAAAATCACATTCTGCAGCAGTGGTAACCGGTTATTAGATATGCTGTAACCAATTACCCAGTTCAAAATAGCCTGAATACGCCGAAATACAAAAGGGTAACTGGTTAGCAGATATGCTGTAACCGGTTACTCTGCAACAGAATTAAAAAAAAAACAGCTTCCAAAATCACTTTTTAGCAGCTTATCACTTCTCCAATCACCTGCATGTTAGGGCATCTCAATATGCGCGAAAATTACATCTCAAAATCAACAAACACACATCAATCAACCAACAACAACAATCAAATCCACAATCCAATGGATAAAACACAACAAACTCAATATCTACATCATGAACAAGCAAAATAAGCTAAAATGAAAAGTAGATCTGAAATTCACCAACCTACAAAGCTGAGAATTGCTTTGGTGAGTGTTGATAAGCTGCAAATGTTGAATCCAAGCTAGAAACCCAAAGATCCAATGATATCCTCTCAAGAAAATTGCAAAATAAATGCAATGTGATGAAGTTGCTTCAAGCTTCTCCAAAAATCACTTCCAAGAACTTAAATCCATAAGCAAAACAGTAGCAAATGTAGAATTCCTACAAGAAATAGTGAATGGATGAAGGTTTAGTTCCAAGATCAACAAATTTCAATGCAAAATTTGTTGAACTTTGATGATGGAACCTTGAGTGAGGGTTTTGAAATGAGAGAAAAGTTGAGAGAAATTGGAGTGAGATGTGTAGAAAAATTTAGAAAATGGATCAAAGTTTTTTTTGTGGAAGGTTTGGAATGAATTGGTTTAAATAGAAGCTAGGTTAGGAATTCAAATGTGGTTTGAAGTGTGGGTTAATGAGTGGAATGGAGATTAGGGATGGAATTTGAAAGAAGAGTGTGGAATTGGAATGGAAATGTTGGAAGGAATTTGAATTTTGGGTGGAAAATGATGAAAATAAATCAATTCTAGATCCTTCCCACACATGCACAAGCCAAGCACATGATCACAAATGATGCAAACTCAATTTTTTCAAGCTGCGCCCAGAGTAATCGGTTACAACATATATGCTAACCGGTTACTCAGTTCAAAAACCCTGAAAATGCGCAGAAAAACAAAGGAGTAACCGGTTAGCAGATATGCTGTAACCGGTTACTCAGTTCAAATTTTAAATTTTGGCGCCTTTTGGAGGAAAACTTGGAAAATTGGCCTCTGACAGCTGTTTTGAACCCTGTTAAGTCTCCGAAACTCAAAACTTGATATTACTACTGAGTAACACCTGAAATGAAACACAAATTCTTGATAACACCTCATAATATCTTGCTGAATTAATATTGTCTGGTGCCGAATCGCTAAGCAAAAATAAATGTCGGAACTTCTGATAACTAAATCATCCGGTGAGCAAAATAAATGCCCGAAAAGACTTTGAAAACTATCTGTTTAGCTCTACATACCACTGAAATGTCCTCTGAATTGGATGAAACGCTGAGGTGTAAAAATATCTTGATCCCATGCTCAAAAGAAACTATGCAAATGCAAAATGACGATGCAAAATGAAATGAAACACGAGCCAGTAAGGGTTAGAAACAAGGGGGCAAATTTTGAGGTGTTACACATGCATGGCTATATAAAGGCTTGAAGACTTCAAGAATGAGCCAATAAATAACACTGCAATTTTCACTGTTCATACGCTCTATTGTTAATATCATTCTTAAGTAAATATTGTTCTTAAAATCTGTTTACTCATCAGCTTGTGTAGAAGCATCATAATTGTAAACAAACCTTTGTAACAAACAGTTGTTTGTGTTCCCTAAAGGACCGGGTAGGTAAGAATTTTTAGGAAGACTAAGACAGTGTGTTTTAGTGTTGTTAGTCACTTGCAGTTTGGCTTGTGCATTGTATTCTTTAAGGGACCGATTAGGTCATAATTCTTAAGAAGTCTAGGACTAGTGTGTCTTAGAGGTTGTTGTTAGTCACTAGCAGTTTGCTAGTGCAGTTGTAATCAGTTTGGTTATAGTGGATTAAGTCCTCGCTTTAGAGAGGCAAAATCACCATGGCGGGTGGACTAGACTAACTTGAGGATTTCTCAAGTGAACTAGTATAAACATACTTTGTTCTTTCTTTTCAAGTTTTCTTGCTTTATTATCAAGAAGTGAAGTGAAGTTTGTAAAGGGGATTTTTTTTAGAAAATAGTTTTATTTTAAAAGCCCAATTCAAACCCCCCCTTTCTTGTGTTTTTCACACCTTTAAATCCATATTTTTTGTTCAAAGCAGGTCAAACTTGCCCTTACCATCAAGGAGGATCGGGACATAACATTGAGAATTGTCTCAGCTTCAAGTCTGATGTACAGAAGCTCGTCAGGAACGGGGTTTTATCTTTCAAAGATACTAATCCAAATGTTCAGACGAACCCATTACTGCAACATGAGAAGACTACAGTGAATTTGATAGAAGGGGAGCATGTCAACAGTTATCAAATTCACAATGTACGCTTACTGGGAACTAACTTGGTAAAGATGCATTGTAAACAGAGCGGGTACGGACATGTGCCATCTCACAACTATCATTAGGGTGATATCTGCTCCAAGGACAATCAAGGGTGTGCCATAGTACAAGCAGCTCTGCAAAAACAAATGGATCTGGGTTGGATTCAGGATCACAGGATTCGTGAAGTAAACATGACCCATGCACATCCCAACATTGTTCAGAACCACGACATCCGTGCAATGAACCTCAATCTGGCGGCGTTGCATTCAAGACAAAGTCAGTATTATAATCTTCCGTGGCACGATTATAACACTTGTCCGATCTGCTTAACAGATAATCAGGGATGCTCTTTTGTACAAGAGGCCCTTCAACGTCAAATGGATCTCGGATGGATCCAAGACTACCATGAAAGAAGTGATCATCAAGTCAATATGGTTCAAATACTTGACATACGCTTGAAGAATACCAGTCTAGTGGAATTACATGCCAAACAGGTCAGACTCGGTTTTTTGGCTTCACATGATTATCAAAACTATAAAGAATGTTACGAAAACGACCAAGGTTGTTCACTTGTGCAAAGGACTCTTCAACATCTGTTAGACCACTGGTGGCTTCCGATTTACCTGGATGAAGATACACAACAGATTAGCATGACTGATGGGGATCATGGTAGACATCAAAGTCGTGATATCCGCTTAATAGAAACAGATCTAGTGAGGATGCACTGCATACAAAGCGGATATGGTCGGGTACCACCTCACAATTATGAGCACTGTAGAGTATGCTTGAAAAATAACCAAGGATGCTATCTAGTGCGAGCAGCCTTCCTGCATCAGTTAGACCAAAAAAAGATTCAACCATGCTTGAAATCTGAATCAATTAACATGATACAAGATTACCTCCCTGGTCAAAGCAAAAACACTAACTTAGAGCTGATCGAGGTGGCCTACGACAGTCAAAAGGTCCAAAAAGCCCATGTGGTCGTCTATTTTCCAGATGCAATACCGTACAAGTCTGAAAAAGCTATCCCATATAAGTGCGGTGCAACGACCATAGAAAATGGAAAAGAATTTCCATTACCATCCGTTGTGAACATTGACGACATTAGTCGAGTTACCCGGAGCGGTCGGGTCTTTAACAGAGGAGTTGGAGAACCTACCAAAGAAAAGGAACCTCAAATGGAAGTTCCTAACCAACAAGTCAGTCAATCCAGCAATATAGAACCCATAAAGAACAACGATGAGATGCTGAATCTCATCCAGAAAACCGAGTACAACATTGTGGATCAATTATTGCAAACTCCATCTCAAATTTCTGTAATGTCTCTTCTGCTTAGTTCAAATGCTCACAGAGAAGCTCTACAGAGAGTCTTAGAACAAGCCTTTGTGGAACAAGATGTGACAGTTGGTCAATTTGACATCATCATCTCCAACATCACTTCCTGCAACAACTTGGGATTCAATGATGAAGAACTGCAGGAAGAAGGCAAGAACTATAATATGGTGCTCAATATCACAGTCAACTGCCAAGATGATGATTTAGCCAGCGTACTGGTAGACACAGGTTCATCCTTAAATGTCATGCCAAGGTCAACTCTGGTTTGACTTTCTTTTCAAGGAACTCCCATGAGAGGTAGTGAGATCATCGTCAAAGCCTTTGACAGATCTAGGAAAACAGTTATCGGCGAAGTCGATCTTCCCATAGCCATCGGTCCTCACACTTTCCAAGTCACTTTCCAGGTCATGAACATCCGAGCAGCATACAACTGTCTATTAGGAAGACCTTGGATACACGAAGCTAGGGCAGTCACTTCGACACTTCACCAGAAGCTGAAGTTCGTCAAGAATGACAAATTAGTCACAGTATGTGGAGAGAAAGCCTTAATCGTGAGCAATTTATCATACTTCTCATGTGTAGAACCAGAGGAGGTTGTTGGAACCCAGTTCTAAGCACTCTCGGTGAGCAATGAGAATCAACAAAAAAGAGGGACATCGATTTCCTCATATAAGGACGCTCTCAAAGTAATGCGAAGTGGTGACATAAGAGGATGGAGACAGATTATAACTCCTACTGATAACAAGACAAGAAAAGGTCTTGGTTTCTCTCCAACCTGTACCCAGACTACTAAGAAGGATGAAAGTTCTCGTCCCATTCAAGATTTCTTCCACAACTGAGGTTTCCTCCACCCAGTATTTCAAGAAGTCCACACCATCGATGGGAACGACTCTTCTGATACAGATGAGGAGTGGAAGTTCTATCTCAATGACGAAGGTTATATATCTCAGGGAGAAACGCACCTGCCATTTTGCTTTCCAAAGCAGAGCCCAAGATATATACCAAGATCAGATGTTAAAATGATCTACGGAGATTGTGATCCCGAAGGATGCCGTGTACCACCCAACACATTAGAGGAAGACAATCTGATGAAATATAACTTCGACTATGATTATTATTATCCCCTGGATAACTTACCTATCTGGAAGCCATACACGGAAGACTTGGGGCATAAGAGTCAGCCGAACAATTCCTATCAGCCGAGTAATCTTGAAAAGAACACCCACGTTCCCACAGAGTCGCGGAATCATTACTCATGACATTCCGAAGATGTCCAACACCACGGTGATGAATTTGCAAAGATTGCATGACAAGAATTCATTAACTACGCATTTCCTGAGGTCAACGTCATTACGGAAGATGACTCATCTATCCCCACAGAAACCTGGGATACCTTGTGACAGCCAAGCGGCAAGTACGACTTTCTAGTCAAATACACCGCTCCCGAAAGCTTTCACATCAAATATGAGGACATCTAGCCAACTGGATGGGGAGATCCTCTTGAGAGTGAAAACACTATAGAAGATATGATAGAAGAGTCCTCTTATGATAACTCTGCATGGGAGGAAGACTCCAACGATCCTACTCCACCAGAGATCAGTGCCATTTCTGAAGACAAACCAAGAAGGGAAGTACCAGACTTTGTGATTCACCGAGGAGTTCGTCGCCATTGGGTTGCAGTCGATGTCCCGAAAGTCGTCCATAAGTCAAAGTAATTACCATCTTTGTTTTAACCTTTCACTTTGCCCGGGTGAAATGGATGTTTTATAGGGCTTACTTTTCTGTAAATGTCTCTCTTCGCTTCACCTAAAGCGACAGAGTTTTGTTTTATAGGGTTGTGTTTCAAGAATCGACAAATCATGAATAAATAATGTCATTCTGAATTCCAGAATTTTTAGTGTTGTTTTCACTTTTCGTTTTTCAGAAAATGGTAATCCTAAATAAAACCAAGCATTTTCGGAAAATACACTGCACACACTCTTGCATTCTCTCTGTCTTTTCTAAAAAAAGGAATCATCACGTCATGCAGATTGCTTGTTTTAAACCCCATCGAAATATACGATCCAATGCCTTCTCCCAACTTTGAATTCTAGGTATTTGAAGCTGAAGAAGAAGAGGACGAAGAAATTCCATAAGAGATTTCCCGACTACTCAGGCAAGAGGAAAGGTTTATTGAGCCTCACAAAGATCCGTTTGAAATGATCAATTTAGGTTCAGAAGAAGAAAGGAAAAAAGTTAAGATTGGGGCACTGCTCAATCCAGCTGTCAGATAAGACTTGATAAAAATTCTCAAAGAGTTTCCAGATGTATTTGCTTGGTCTTATCAGGACATGCCAGGGTTGGATACTAGCATCGTGGAACATCACTTACCACTGAAAACAGAATGTCCTCGAGTAAAACAAAGACTCAGATGGACTCATCCAGATATGGACATCAAAATTAAGGAGGACGTGCAGAAACAGATCGACGCAGGTTTCCTTGCCACCTTAGAGTATCCTCTATGGTTAGCCAACATTGTGCCAGTTCCGAAGAAAGACAGAAAAGTCAGAATGTGTGTAGACTACAGGGATCTGAACAAAGCAAGTCTAAAGGATGACTTCCCCCTGCCACACATTGACATGCTGGTAGAGAGTACAACAAAATTCAAAGTCTTCTCCTTCATGGATGGATTCTCGGGCTATAATCAAATCAAAATGGCACCGAAAGATATGGAGAAAACTCCATTCATCACCCCATGGGGTACCTTTTGTTACAAGGTAATGTCGTTCGGTCTGAAGAACGCAGGGGCAACCTATCAAAGGGCCATGACAACTTTGTTTCACGACATGATGCACAAAGAGATTGAAGTATATGTCGATGATATGATTGCCAAATCTAAAACAGAAGAAGAGCATGTGGAACACCTATCAAAGTTATTCGAGCATCTGAGTAAATACAAACTCCGCTTGAATCCCAACAAATGTACATTCGGTGCTCGCTCAGGAAAACTCTTGGGATTTATCGTCAGCCAAAAGGGAATTGAGGTTGATCCAGACAAAGTCAAGGCCATTCAAGAAATGCCTTCTTCAAAGACCGAAAAACAGGTCAGAGGATTTTTGCGACGTCTAAATTACACCTCAAGATTCATATCCCTCATGACCGCAACATGCGCACCGATCTTCAAACTACTCAGAAAGAACCAAAGTTGTGAATGGACAGAAGATTGCCAAAGAGCGTTCGACAGCATCAAAGAATATATGTTGAATCCACTGGTTTTGTCTCCTCTAGTGGAAGGAAGACCACTGATCATCTACTTAACTGTCTTGGAAGACTCCATGGGCTGTGTGCTTGCCTAACAAGATGAAACCAAGAGAACAGAATCTGCCATTTATTACTTGAGCAAGAAGTTCACGGACTGTGAAACTCGATACACTATGCTCGAGAAAACTTGTTGCGCTCTGGCTTGGGCAGCCAAACGTCTTTGCCAGTACATGATTTGTCGCACTACTTGGTTAATCTCTGAAATAGATCCGATCAAGTACGTCTTTGAAAAGCCAGCCTTAACAGGAAGGATTGTCTGTTGACAGATGTTGTTATCGGAATACGACATCGAGTACCATGCTTAGAAAGCCGTCAAAGGAAGTATTTTAGCTGATCATTTGGCTCATCAACCAATTGACGATCAGGAATCAGTCAAATTTGACTTCCGGACGAAGATGTCATGTACTTGAAAATGAAAGATTGCGATGAACCACTACCCAGTGAAGGGCCAGAACCAAGTTCCCAATGGGGACTAATATTCGACGGAGCCATCAATACTTATGGAAACAAAATTAGGGCAATCATCGTAACACCCCAGGGTACCCATATTCCTTTCACTGCCAGATTAACATTCAAGTGCACAAACAATGAGGCCGAATACGAAGCTTGTATCATGGGTCTCGAAGAAGTTATCAACTTAAGGATAAAGAACTTGGATGTGTCTGGAGACTCAGCCTTGGTTGTAAATCAGATCAAAGGAGAGGGGAACACATATCAATCATGATTGATTCCTTACAAAGACTATGCAAGAAGGTTGTTACCATTCTTCAACAGAATCGAGTTTCATCATATCCCTTGTGAAGAAAATCACATGGCTGATGCATTAGCCACCCTATCCTCCATGATTAGTGTAGGTCAATGAAACAACGTACCTAAGATTGACATAATGCGCCTTGAAAGACCCGCTTACATCTTCACAATTGAAGCAGTCATATATGACAAACCATGGTATCACGATATCAAATGCTTCCTTCAAAGACAAGAGTACCCACCTGGGGCATCAAGAAAAGATAGGAAGACTAGCTGGCAACTTCTTCCTGAACGATGATACACTCTATAATAGAAACTTCGACATGGTTTTGCTCAGATGCGTAGAAAGACAAGAAGCAAACATGCTAATAAAAGAAATTCACGAAGGATCCTTTGGCACTCATGCCAATGGACACACAATGGCAAGAAAAATTATAAGAGCAGGATATTATTGGCTGACAATGGAATCTGATTGCTACAAGTACATGAGGAGCTGTCACAAGTGTCAGATGTACACAGAAAAAATCCATGTACCGCCAACGCATCTCAAAATTCTTTCTTCTCCATGGGCTATTTATATATGGGGAATCAACATGATTGACATGATTAAACCCAAAGCTTCAAACGGACATCGGTTCATCCTGGTAGCCATTGACTACTTCACCAAGTGGGTCGAAGCAGTATCATACACCAATGTAACCCGACAAGTGGTGGTCTGATTTATCAAGAATAATCTCATCTGTCGTTATAGTGTTCCAAGCCAGATCATTACGGATAATGGATCCAACTTGAACAACAAGATGATGAAAGAGTTGTGCACTGAGTTCAAGATCGAACACCATAACTCATCTCCCTACCGACCTAAAATGAATGGAGCGGTAGAAGCGGCTAACAAGAATATCAAGAAGATCATTCAAAAAATGGTTGTAACCTGCAAAGATTGGCATGAGATACTAGCCTTTGCTCTTCACGGTTACCGCAGATTTGTCCGCACCTCAACAGGGGAAACCCCTTTCTCTCTAGTATATGGCATGGAAGCAGTGCTCCCCATAGAAATAGAGATCCCATCAATGAGAGTATTGATGGAAGCCAAGCTAACAAAAGCTGAATGGTGTCAAAGCCGGTACAATGAACTGAACCTAATCGAAGAAAAGAGAATGGCAGCTTTATGCCATGGTCAGTTATATTAGCAAAGGATGAAGAGAGCGTTTGACAAAAAGGTCTGACCCCGTGTCTTCAGGGAAGGAGACCTCGTTCTCAAGAAGATACAATCATTTCTCAATGATTCCAGAGGCAAATGGATTCCAAATTACAATGGCCCTTATGTTGTTAAGAAATCCTTCTCAGGCGGCGCCTTGAGACTCGCAACCATGGATGGAGAGGAGTTTACCTACCCCACAAATGTTGATGTAGTCAAGAAATACTTCGCCTAAATAAATAATTAAAAAAAAGACACAACGTCTTGTTGGATTGAAAACTCGAAAGAGCGGTCCAGCCAAAAATTAGAGACATAAACAATGATCATCCCGATGGATTGAAAACCTGAAAAGGTAATCCAGGCAAAAGTTAGGGATTTATGGCAAGTAACTATGTCTGACAAGATTAGATCCCCAGCGGTAATGTCATCTGTCAGGAAAACTTCAGTCAAGGTCACCTTCGACAGAAGCTCAGAATGTCCAGAATTCAAAGGTGGTGGAAGGATAGCGGTCGTTATGTTTCAATGTAGCCCCTTTCCCTTTAAATTACCATTTTTCTAAACTTTGTAATGCTCTATGGGATCACGTGCTTGGTTGATTGTCATTCTATCAATAAAATTTGAGCCTGTGTGCCTTTTTGTTTCAATTCTCATTTATTTTGCTTTACAGAATGACGTTTTAATATGATCAAGGATTCTTGAAACAAAAATGAATTTACTTTTTCGAAACGAGAAGTCCAAGTTTTACTTTTTAAAACAAAGATGGTAATTTCCTTTCAATTAATGAGCGCAAAAAAGGGAATATCAACTGCTTCTCTAGTAGTGATTTAACTTCAAAATGTGGAATCGAAGTACTTTCTAAGGGATCAATTACTTCAGATAGGATGTCCCATCTGACATCCCTGACACAGTTCCTACCTCTGAAAACCCATTGTTGGTTTTTATCCCCCTAGTAGGGTCCACCTCTGAAAAACAAAAACATATTTATATGCTTAGCAGGCTTGTACCTTTAGAAATCGGAACGGATGAAGGAATCTCTATTCCCGAGTAAACGTACAACTTACAGAATCTCCAGTGATACCCCCGTCTCCCAGAATGGCTGAGTATCCAGTTGTATTCCTCATCAGTCTGTATGTCGTGTCTGTTTTGTCAGCATAACATACATACATCATGTATAATTGATTCATATTCATACATATGTTGCATTAATATCACTCTAGTCATTTACATCCCCAAGTGATAAGCGCCCTCTCCCCGATAGAGTCATTGGTCTTCCTTTCTGCATCAGATAGGACAAAATCCCGGTCTAAGTTCTTTCCTCATTAGGAATATGTACCGTCTAAATAATCTCTCTCTAGTGTATCCCTGGATTGGAGTCTGTCCTCAACCACTCTGATAACTTAAACCTCTGAAAAGAAAGAAGTCATTCGGATAGATACCTTTGGAAAATTACTCTTCGCCATTGAAGATGATATTTTGCTTTCCCATATTAAAGAAAATCCCCAGAGAAAGCCTCTCCACAAAAAGACTCTCGGCAATACGGCGATTTCTCCTCAAAAAGTTTGCTTTCAATAAAGTCATCGGCACCTCAAAATTGGGTTACATCACATGGCATTTCTCGGAAAAAAAGGTCTCGAAGGAAAGTATGATGTAACATCACCAAGAATAAGCAATCTCTCAAGAGACTTGTTTCCCCCAGTAGGTCGACAAATGGCCTCTCCCACAGAGAAGTTTGCACACCTTTGTAGTTCAGACAAATGGGTTTCCCCAGCAAGTCTGACATCAAATCTTTTTCCATCAAATGGCATCTCCCTAGTAAAACTCGGCGAGAAATTTGATGAAGACCGCTACAAATAGCATTCCTTGTCAAGGAAGGAACTCAACAAGAAGAAACTGAGACCAATTCCATGGCAGAAGACCAAGTTCGAGGGGAAGTTTATTTCAAAAAGAAATTTGAGACCAGTTCCGTGGCAGAAGACCAGGATCGAGGGGAAGTTTATTTCAAAAGAAAACTGAGACCAGTCTCGTGGCTGAAGACCAGGATCGAGGGGAAGTTTTGCCCTTTTCTAAGTATCATTGCTTAGCAAAAGAAGATGGATGAGCAAACAACTACCATTCATAACTACAGTCAAAATTTTGGGTATTTCGATATTTAATCCTCTTTTACCTTGAATGTCTGAACGTCTTCGCCATTCATACCTTCAGGTCCAAGATGATTAAATAGGGGCATCTATCATACCCCAAATTTTGACCACAAGATTTCCCATCATTGTGCAAATCATCACCATAATATGGATGTACCTTCATGCCTCATCAATCCTCTCAAAGATTATTGAGCATTCACCTCAACCAAAAGTTAGGGTTTTGAGCCCTCTCAGAGCACTCAGACAAAGGATCAACCAAGAATGGACATGATCCTCAACTTGTTAAGTCTCTCAAACATCTATAAAGGATCAAGAGGTCTCCCACATCAAGAATCAAGCACAAGAGTGCAACATTCCAAGGGGGTCAAGCCTCAAGATCATCTGTGTCACCAAATTAGGGTTTTGGTCGACCAAGGCCTCCAGAGGGAAATTTTCCTCTAGGCATGGACCAATACTTCAAAACATGATCCAAGAAGCTCAAAGGGACCTCATGGATCCAATCATAAAGTCAAAATAGCCTCAGAGGATGCATTCATCAAAAATCAGAAATTAGGGTTTCTTGACCTAATTCACCCCTAAGTTGACTTTTGGAGCAAGAAATGAGCCAAGACCTCAAGAAGTGTTTTGAAGACCTCCAATACATCATAGTGATCCATTTACAAGATTGGATTGATTCAAAGAACTTGGTTTATAAGCAGTGCAAGGATTCAAATTCATCTGGACCAATTAGGGTTTCCTGATGAAAAGTCAACTGTATCTTTGACTTTTGACCAAGACATGATCCCAAACCTTGGGACATGATTCAAGACACTCTATAACACCTATTGAATCTATCCATTAGGGTTGAATTAGGTCAAGGACTTGATTTCATAGAGGATCACAAAGTTTGAAATTCATCTGACAAAAAGTCAATTGTGCCGAAAAACCAAGTTTGACTTTTTGGATTTCTTGACAAACAAGGCTTCCCTAAGTAAAAAACAATGTTAACTTCTGGTTTGGATCATCATCCATCAAGAAAAATCAAGAAAAGTGGGGTTACTTGCAAAAGGGGCAACCATAAGAAACTTGAAATTTCACTAAGTTATGGAAAAAAATGATTTATACCCAACTTTGCAAGGCCATAACTTGTGATCCAAGCAACCTTTTTCTTCCATCCAAAGCTCAAATGAAAGCTCTCATTACATACTTCAAGATTGTCAACTACATCGGATTCCAAATCCTCATGGATTTTTTGTTATAGATTGATCAAAATCACAAAAATATGAAAATGACTAGGATGATTCAAGACCATTATTGGACATCAAAGTTGAAGTATATTATTGGGGCTTTCCAAAAAGTACAAGAGCCTCCCATGGTTCCACTTGAGCAAGGAGTTATAAGCCTCCAAAAATGGTATTTTTCACCCTGCTCACACAAAGGCATTGATACATAACTTGGTTCCCACAATTTCTTGAGCCAATTTTGGAAACTTGCATCATTTCATTTCTGTCCAAAATCAACTTGAATGATGAAGAATCTGATCACAAGGCCACCAAGTCCAAAATCCAATCCTTAGGCATGTGACATTCAAAGTTCAAATCCAAAAACTTCAAAATTGTCATGAGGCATTGAATGGATGCATAGAGCTAGCAGGTATCAGTCCATAACATTGGAAATGAGTTAAGATAAACTCAAGCATCAATAAACCATAGGTCTGCAAGATTGACCCAAGTCAATGGCTAGAGGAGACTTTGGATACATGACAAAGTTCAATGGATATTGGAGTGATCCAGCCTCCAATCATTATTCCTCCCAAAACAAAGTTGCTCTACTATAAATAGAGGTTCTTTCTGGTCAATTCAAGTACACCAAAGCATAGCAATACATGCTTTCCTCCAAATCGCATTTCAAAAACCAGATTTTGCTTCTTCTTGAAGTAACTATCGAATTTTCAAATAAGGATCAATTCCATCAAAACTAACCATGCCAACATCTCACATATATCATATATAAGTGATGCATAACCTCAAAACACATCTGGAACACCTGAATGACAAAGTCACCCCCCCCCATTTGCTCAAGCTTTTTGGCCTACTTGCATTTGAGGTGCCACAACAAGAACTAGGTGCACTCAATCCATTCCAAGCTTCCAAACACCTTATATTAGGTCAATTAAAGTTGTCCAGATCATCACACAACATCTGTAACACCTACAACTGAGGATTCGATTTCCTCTTGTAGAGGTAAGCCTGACACTCTCAAACTCTATGATCCATGCATCATAAATGTGTTTTCAAGTTACAAACATGTTTATGCACTTATGTAGATCAAATCAGAGGTTACTTTTCAACATAGTCAAAACTAGTTCCCTCATAGGAAATTCCCAATACAGTCTTGCCTCCTCTTGGGCTTATACAATATGGAACAGAGAAAGGCATTATTCCCAGTGAAACTTTTCTTAAGACTGTCAAACTTAGAAATATAATTGTACAAGAAATACATTTCCCTAGAGAGGATTAATTCCCGATGAAACCTCTTTTGAATTTCTTCAAACCCTAGAACTATTCAGCAAAGAAAGGACTTATTCCCGGTGAAACCTTTCTTGAACTTTTCTTAGGCTCGGACTCACAGGCTTCCTAAAAGCATCCCCAGCCTCCTCTTGGGCTTAGTATAAGGACCCACAGGCTTCCTAAAAGCATCCCCAGCCTCCTCTTGGGCTTAGTACAAGGACTCACAGGCTTCTTAGAAGTTCCTCAGCCTCCTTGTTGAGTCCCTGCTTTTGAGGTTGGCATTAATTTTGGTAAAACTAACTTAGCAGAAAGATGTTGGACAAGATGTCCTAACATGTTGAACTAACTGCACGTTAAGATGTTAGACAAGATGTCCTATCAGGAGGATTTGACATCTTTGTCTGTTACAGTTTTGAACTAACTGTTTGTGGTAACAGGTGTGATTGGAATTTGATTAGGATTCCAGATGGCACCTGAGATTGTGGGATCATAGATTCTGATTCTAATTGGATTTGCGGTTTCCTTGTGAAGGAGACATTTTTGGTAACTTGGGATTGAAGAAAGAATTAGGTCGCTAATTCTGAGGAAGATATCTGCTACGTTTTAGAAGCCCAAGTCTAGCTGTGGTTTGCAATATAAATAGGTTAGAATTAACCTAGTTTGAGGTTGATTGTTGCAGCTGTTTTAGAAGTACTAGGGTTTATACTTTTTGTGAGCCTCTCGTGTATTGTGTGAATACTTGAGAAGGACTGTTTATTGAGTTGTAATATTTTTAGTCACTGCTGTGATTGGAAGGGAATTGAAAAGGGTCTCATACCTAGGAGAGTCTTAGGTAGAAATCTAGGAAGGGTAGTCTTTAGGTGCTAAGTTGTAAACGTTGGAGTTTAGCTTAGAACCAATTCTACTTAGTGATTTCATTCCTGGCTTGGTAGCCCCCATGCGTAGGTATTGTTGTTCACCGAACTGGGTTAACAATTTCTGGTGTTGTTTACTTTCTGCTGTTTACGTTTGTTCTTCCTTAGATCCTTGTGAGAAGCAGAGATCAAGTGTCATGATATCCTGTCTGACATCTTCGTGATCTGCTTAAGCAGTATTACAATTGGTATCAGTGCAGGCATCCTGCTCTGTATCTGGGTGAGATTCAGGGACGATACTTTCTGGTACGATGGATAAAGAAGGAGGAATTCTAAATAGACCACCAATACTTGATGGTTCCAATTATGATTATTAGAAAGTTCGCATGGTGGCGTTTATAAAGTCTATGGATGGAAAGGCTTAGAAGTATGTGGTCAAGGGTTGGGATCCACCAAAGATCAAAGACAAAGATGAGAAGCTCACTGAGGAGGTAAAACCTGAAGAAGATTGGGACGATGAAGATGATAAGCTTGCTCAAGGAAACTCTAAAGCCTTGAATGCCTTGTTCAATGGGGTGGACAAGAACATCTTCAGACTCATAAAGAATTGTACTGTTGCAAAGGATGCGTGGAAAATCCTGAAGACTGCGCATGAAGGCACCTCTCGTGTCAAATCCTCAAGGCTTCAGCTTCTCACTACTAAGTTTGAGAACCTGAGGATGAGAGAAAATGAAAGTATACATGACTTTCATATGAATATTGTTGATATTTCCACACATCTAGTGATCTTGGAGAGAAAATTCCAGAAGCCAAGTTGGTCAGGAAAATTCTAAGATCTCTTCCCAAGAGGTTTGATATGAAAGTGACGGCTATTGAAGAAGCTCAGGACATTAATACAATGAAGGTAGATGAGCTTATGGGATCACTCCAAACCTTTGAGATGACAATTAGTGAAAATGAGGAAAAGAAGAAAAGTCTTACTCTGGTGACCAACCAAGAAGAGGGAGACACCAAAGAGGATTTGTCCAAAGCTGTAGGGTTCCTGGAAAAACAGTATCATCAACTGGCAAAGCAATTGGATGAGAAGTCTAAGACAAATGTCAAGCCTCAGACTTCTGACACCTACAGATGAAGAAACTTTGGGAAAAGACCTAGCTATGACAAGAAACTCAACCGAGGGAAGGGAGTTCAGTGCTTTGAGTGTGGGGGTTTTGGACACACAAGAGGTGAGTGTCCCACATACCACAAGAAGGGGAAAAAAGGTCTGTCTACCTCATGGTCAGAGGATGACTCCTCAAGCGATGGAGAGACTACTAAGAAGGTGTCTGCAATGACTGGAGTATATGATTCTGACAAGGAGTCAGATAACATATCGCTCAATTCTAATGGCTTTGCTGAACTGTTTCAACTAGGACAAGATCAGCAGAATCTTATCTCACAACTGTGTGATGAAAGATGGAACTATCTGGAAATGATCTCAGAATTGGAGGATAAAGTAGAGTGGTTAAACTCCAAAATAAACAACCTGA
Organism: Lathyrus tuberosus; assembly: GCA_022829125.1. Classification (NCBI taxonomy): domain Eukaryota; kingdom Viridiplantae; phylum Streptophyta; class Magnoliopsida; order Fabales; family Fabaceae; genus Lathyrus; species Lathyrus tuberosus. The sequence goes on along the minus strand of JALAZF010000270.1, from coordinate 5,877,952 downwards.
CCAAGTATATAAGGATGATGAACAATAGCTCAGACGTGCTAGATGAAATCCTCATGTCAGGAAGAAATGCCGGAAGTGGAAAGGGTCTGGGATATGATGATCAAGTTAAGATCAAAGGACATAGGACTGGAAGGGAACTGAGCCCAAGTGATGTCAAGAAGGGTGTCTCAACATCATCAAAGGTCTCAGAAAAACTCTCCAGGAAAACAAAAACAGGACAAACAGTGTTACTACTGCGGGAAGTTTGGTCATATACAGGCTCACTGCTACAAGTTGAATGGATATCCTAAATCTTTAAAATAATCCAGAAGAAGAAGGAAGACTCCCAAAGGGAAGAAGAAATGGATACCTAAGGGTCAAACTGTAGCTTTCATTGCCTATACCTCTCCGAGATCCTCAGCCAAAGAAGACTGGTACTTTGACAGTGGTTGCTCCAGACACATGACTGGTGTGAAGAAGTTCTTAGCTGACATCAAACCTCATCCCACTGGTCATGTCACATTTTGAGATGGCTTAAAAGGAGTAATCAAAGGTGTTGGCAAGCTGAAGTATGAAGGTCAGCCTTGTCTTGATAGAGTTTTGTATGTTAAGGGATTGACTGCAAATCTAATAAGCATCAGCCAACTGTGTGACCAAGGTCTTAAGGTAAACTTCTCTGAATCTGAGTGCCTGGTTACAAATGATAAAGAAGAACTCATTATGAAAGGTGCCAGATCCAAGGATAACTGCTACTTGTGGGCTCCTCACGAAACTCAGAGTCCTTTCACCTGCTTGGTGACTAGGGAGGATGAAGTAAAGTTGTGGCATCAGAAATTGGGGCATTTGCACTTAAAAGGAATGAAAGAAGTCATATCCAAGGAAGTTGTCAGAGGAATTCCAAATCTTAAGATAGATGAAGGAAAGATATATGGGGAATGCCAGATTGGGAAACAAACTAGAATGTCACACAAAAGGCTTCAACAACAAACCACCTTAAGGAACTTAGAGCTTCTTCATATGGATTTAATGGGACCTATGCAAGTTAAAAGTCTTGGAGGAAAAAGGTATGCTTATGTAGCTGTTGATGATTTTTCTAGATACACTTGGGTGCACTTTATCAAGGAGAAATCAGAGGTGTTTGAAGTTTTTAAGGGATTGTGCCAGAGACTTCAAAGAGAAAAGGGTTGTGGTATAATCAGAATCAGAAGTGATCATGGGAGGGAATTTGAAAATAGTAAGTTTGACGAGTTCAGCTCCTCAGAAGGAATTAGTCAAGAGTTCTCTTCACCCATCACTCTTCAACAGAATGGTGTGGTTGAAAGGAAAAATAGAACTATCCAAGAGTGTGCAAGGGTCATGCTCCATGCAAAGAAACTCCGGTATCATTTTTGGGCTGAAGCAATGAACACAGCTTGCTACATCCTAAATAGGGTAACCATCAGATCGGGAACTTCTGCTACCTTGTATGAATTATGGAAAGATAGAAAACCAACAGTGAAATACTTCCATGTCTTCGGAAGAAAATGCTACATTCTGGCAGACCGTGAACAGAGGAGAAAGATGAATCCCAAGAGTGAGGAAGGAATCTTCCTAGGTTACTCCACAAACAACAGAGCATACCGTGTCTACAATCCAAGAACTCAAGTTGTATTGGAATACATAAATGTTATGGTTGATGATCCTCCTATGGAGGTTGAAGCTACAAATGATATTGGAGCATTCTTCTCAATGGAAGAGGAAGATGTCACAGAAGATGTTGAAACACCTCAAGACGACTCTGAAGATATTACAGTACCCAACGATGATAATCATGAGTCTACTGTGTCCAAGAGAGTTGACAAAGGACCTTCCATCAGAATACAGAAGGATCATCCTAAGGAACTCATAATAGGGGATCCAAATGGAGGTAGGATGACTAGATCACGGGATGTGGTGGCAAGTGCCTGCTTTGTGTCAAAAATGGAACCAAAAAATGTTAAGGAGGCCTTGACAGATGTATTTTGGATTAATGCAATGTAAGAAAAGCTTGAGCAGTTCAAGAGACATGATGTTTGGGATCTGGTACCCAGGCCAGAAGGATCAAATGTGATCGGCACTAAGTGGGTCTTTAAGAACAATTCTGATGAACATGGAGTTATCACAAGAAACAAGGCCAGACTCGTCGCACAGGGATATAACCAGATAGAGGGAGTGGACTTTGATGAGACTTTTGCACCTGTAGCTAAACTGGAATCTGTACGACTGCTCCTTGGAATAACTTTTCTTCTGAAGTTCAAACTCTTTCAAATGGATGTTAAAAATGCCTTTTTGAACGGATATCTCAGCGAAGAGGTCTATGTGGAACAACCCAAAGGCTTTGTTGATCCAACATTTCCAGATCATGTCTACAAGCTGAAGAAAGCCTTATACGGGTTGAAACAAGCACTAAGGGCCTGGTATGACAGGCTGACTGAGTTCCTTGTTACAAATGGCTACAGAAAAGGAGGAATTGATAAAACTCTCTTCGTCAGAGAAAAGGAAGGTAACCTTATGATAGCTCAAATCTACGTTGGTGACATTGTTTTTGGTGGAATCTCGGAAGAAATGGTCAAACATTTTGTTAAGCAAATGCAGTCAGAGTTTGAAATGAGTTTAGTCGGAGAACTAACCTACTTCCTTGGTCTCCAAGTCAAACAAATGGAAGACTCCATTTTTCTCTGTCAAGGGAAATATGCCAAGAATATTGTCAAGAAGTTTGGCTTGGAAAATGAAAAACACAAGAGGACTCTTGCCCCTACACACTTGAAATTGACAAGAGATGAGAATGGTGTAAGCATTGATCAGAGTCTCTATAGAAGCATGATTGGAAGTCTCCTATACCTTACAGCCAGTAGACTTGATATAACGTTCTCAGTAGGAGTCTGTGCAAGGTATCAGGCTGAACCCAAAGCAAGTCATATTAATCAAGTTAAGAGGATTTTTGAAGTATGTGAATGGAACATACAACTATGGACTACTTTACACACACAGGTCTGACTCTGTATTAATAGGATACTGTGATGCTGACTGGGCTAGAAATGCAGATGATAGAAAAAGTACCTCAGGGGGATGCTTTTTCTTAGGAAACAATTTAATTTCCTGGTTCAGCAAAAAGCAAAACTGTGTCTCTTTGTCCACCGCTGAAGCTGAGTACATTGCAGCGGGGAGTAGCTGCTCTCAAATGATGTGGATGAAACAAATGCTGACTGAATACAATGTCCCACAAGATGTTATGACACTCTTCTGTGACAACTTAAGTGCAATAAATATTTCTAAGAATCCCATCCAGCACAGCCGAACTAAACACATTGACATCAGACATCACTTCATTCGAGATCTAGTGGAAGATAAAGTCATTACTCTGGAACATATGGCCACAGAAAATCAATTAGCTGACATCTTCACTAAAGCTCTGGATGCAAATCAATTTGAGACATTGAGAGGCAAGCTTGGAGTTTGCCTTTCTGATGAGGCCTAACTTTCTAATGGTTGGGGGGAATAATATTTTGGTCTCTGAATATGTATTCCCACCATAGTGAGAGGATTTTTCAGTATTCTCTCTTTTTTTTTTGCTTTTTTTTTTCTTCTTTCTTTTGGTTGTGTAAGGGTTGTATGCCCAGGATTTTTTTTTTCTGTTGGGTGTGTAAACTTTTACTCAGAACTGGTTTATTGGTTTTTGGGTTAGTCTTTCTACCTTTGTCATATTGTGGCTAAAAAGGGAGAGAATTACTAACTTCACTAACCACTGCTGACTGCTGATTATCTACTAACCACTGAGGGGGAGTAGATCTGAACTGATTAAGGGGGAGACATGTTTTGTTTCCGTTGCTGCTCTGATAGTGTTCTCCCTGGTTTATTTCTGCAGGTCAATAGAAGTTAGTTTTAGCCAAAATCTGCCAAAGGGGGAGATTGTTGAGTCCCTGCTTTTGAGATTGGCATTAATTTTGGTAAAACTTAGCAGAAAAATGTTGGACAAGATGTTCTAACATGTTGAACTAACTGCAGGTTAAGATGTTAGACAAGATGTCCTATCAGGAGGATTCGACATCTTTGTCTGTTACCGTTTTGAACTAACTGTTTATGGTAACAGGTGTGATTGGAATTTGTCTAGGATTCCAGGTGGCACCTGAGATTGTGGGATCAGAGATTCTGATTCTAATTGGATTTGTGGTTTCCTTGTGAAGGAGACATTTTTGGTAACTTGGGATTGAAGAAAGAATTAGGTCGCTAATTCTGAGGAAGATATCTGCTGCGTTTTAGAAGCCCAATTCCAGCTGTGGTTTGCAATATAAATAGGTTAGAATTAACCTAGTTTGAGGTTGATTGTTGCAGCTATTTTAGAAGTACTAGGGTTTGTACTTTTTGTGAGCCTCTCGTGTATTGTGTGAATACTTGAGAAGGACTGTTTATTGAGTTGTAATATTTTCAGTCACTGCTATGATTGGAAGGGAATTGAGAAGGGTCTCATACCTAGGAGAGTCTTAGGTAGAAATCTAGGAAGGGTAGTCTTTAGGTGCTAAGTTGTAAACATTGGAGTTTAGCTTAGAACCAATTCTACTTAGTGATTTCATTCCTGGCTTGGTAGCCCCCAGACGTAGGTGTTGTTGTTCACCAAACTGGGTTAACAATTTCTGGTGTTGTTTACTTTCTGTTGTTTATGTTTGTTCTTCCTTATATCCTTGTGAGAAGCAGAGATCAAGTGTCACGACATCCTGTCTGACATCTTCGTGATCTGCTTAACTAGAATTACACTCCTCTTGGGCTTAGTACAAGGACTCAAAGGCCTCCTAAAGGTATAATACAGAAATTAGTCATCTCCACTAGTTCGATCCTCAGGAGAAAGCAAGCCTGCGCACAAATAAAACTGTGCGTCAACCTGCAGCCTGACCATGCGTCGACGCATGAAGACCCGAGAACTCCAATATTGTTTCAATCAGTATGCGTCGACCTACATAGTAGTTGTGTGTCGATGCAAGCATGCCAGAATGTCACAAACACCATTTTTATTATTTGTGAGTCGACCTATACCCAGTATGTGTCGACCTAATGCATCAAAAATGATTTAAAACACATTTTACACATGGAGTATGATCCTATATGCCTAGATTCATGTATGTGGATCATTATGCGCATTTTAAAAGGATGAATGCAAGTTTAGAAAAGGTGATACCGTCCAAAATACACAAGTACGAAATTTTCCTAGTTTTGACATCGTTAAGACAAAGTAATAAGTAACCTTGAGAGAGAGGGAGAGAGAGAGAGAGAGAGAGAGAGAGAGAGAGAGAGAGAGAGAGAGAGAGAGAGAGAGAGAGAGAGAGAGAGTTTCATTCACATTCATACTAACAAAGATGAGGATGTCTCCAAGGCATTTATACAAACAATACAAAAGTTATTGAGACACAATTTATACAATTACATAACTGAAAAAACAGAAAAATTTGGACCTGTAATCGGTTACACTAAACCTGTAACTGATTACAACTGACACAAAAATAAATCTCCTTTCAGTGGCAGCCGGTTACGTGCAGTCGTTAACCGGTTACAACTTCGGCATTTTCCCTATTTTTTTAGTTCATAAGTGATTTTGACATTGTTGTAACCGGTTACACCTCCGTGTTAATAGGTTACAACACTTGAATTATCAAAAATACTTTAAACACCGACGTCATAGATCCAGATATATTTTTATTATTCTTCATAAAATTTAAAATAGTATAAAAATCATGATATCAAACTAAACTGAAAATATTGTTCATTGGTTTATGAACTATATACATCTTAACATATAGGATTCATTTGTCTTTTTAATTTTCCTGACATCAATAGCTTTGTACTGCTGTTGCTGTACACAATAATAAATCTTCTTCACCCTAGTCATCTTATATTCTTTGTATCAAAGAATACTAGTCCTTTATGGACCAGCTTTAAAATAATTGATTCTTATTTTTTTATTTTTTATTTTTTATTTTTGTCTATGGGGTCTCTAATATGCAAGGTTCTAATAAAATATGAGGTCCCATCCATGAGAACAACCAGAACCTACTAACTACAATTGAAGCAATTCATTTATTTGAATTTATGATCAAACTATTTTTGAGACTATTAAATATACACAAACACAAACACACACCTAAACCTCTAATAAAAACAATTCTTAACACATTCCGGTTTATTTATTTTCCTTCTTTTTTTAACTACTATCCATGAGATGGTTGTGTGAATCATCACTCAAAGCTAAATAAGGTAACTCATCTTTTGCCTTTTCCTTTTGTATTTTTTATTACGTAAAGTACCATTGCAATAAATGAATAGTAAACAAATAGGACAAAATTTACATTTGATAACAAAACATTATTAGTGAAAAAAGTGTCTTAAGGTTTAGTTAGAAATGGAAAGGGAAGTTATGAAAATTGATGTTCGAATTTCAATGAGCGTTGAGAGATAGGAATCAAGTTTCATCATTTAATCTTTTCATCTGCCCCATTTCTTTTCTTAGGTCCCTCCATCTCTTTAAAACCACATCTTCACTCTTATTTGCATTCATCAAATTCCCATACTCTTTCTTCTCTCAACTCTCATACCAATCAACAAATCATAACCTTTTCTTGTTTTCGTCAAAGTGCTAACTAAAATGCCTTCAATGTTGCAAAATTCCTCAAAAAACAAGTATGCTAAACTTTTATATCAATATTTTGTGAACCATATTATCACCCTCACATTCTTAACCATCATGGTTTGTATCTTCGTAGAACTACTACGTTTAGGCCCTTATGAAATTCTCAATCTTTTTAACTCCCTTGAGTTTGATATCATACATATCCTATGCTCTATGTTTCTCATCATCTTTATATCAACAATATACTTCATGTCTAAACCATACACAATCTACCTAGTCGATTACGCGCGCTTCAAACCGCCGATTACTTGTCGCGTTCCTTTCGCTACTTTTATGGAACATTCGAGACTAATCCCTCAAGGACAATCCAAAAAGTGTCGAGTTCTAAATGCGGATGCTCGAACGGTCGGGTCTAGGAGAAGAAACATGTTTGCCTGCGGCAATCCATTATATCCCGCCTAATCCAACCATGGAAGAAGCGAGACGTGAAGCCGAGCTTGTTATCTTCTCGTCGATGGATTCGTTGTTCGAGAAAACCGGACTCAAACCTAATAACATAGACATTCTTATAGTCAATTGCAGCCTATTTTCTCCAACTCCTTCTTTGTCTGCCATGGTGATCAACAAATACAAACTTAGACGTAACATTAAAAGCTTCAACCTCTCCGGAATGGGATGCAGCGCGGGCTTAATCTCCATCGATTTAGCCCGCGATCTTCTCCAAGTTTATCCGAATTCCAACGCGGTTGTTGTGAGCACAGAAATCATTACACCAAACTATTACCAAGGAAAAGAAAGAGCAATGCTTTTACCAAATTGTTTATTCAGAATGGGTGGTGCTGCAATTCTTTTATCAAACAAAAGAAAAGAACACAAAAGAGCAAAATATAGATTAGTCCAAGTTGTTAGAACACACAAAGGCGCCGACGATAAAGCTTACCGTTGCGTTTTCGAAGAAGAAGACCGAGAAGGTAAAGTAGGAATTTCACTTTCAAAAGATCTCATGGCTATAGCAGGAGAAGCATTGAAATCAAATATAACAACTATTGGTCCTCTTGTTTTACCAGCTTCAGAACAGTTACTCTTTCTTTTAACACTCATTGGAAAGAAAATTTTCAACCCTAAATGGAAGGCTTATATTCCTGATTTCAAACAAGCCTTTGAGCATTTTTGTATTCATGCTGGTGGCCGCGTCGTGATCGATGAGTTACAGAAGAATCTTCAGCTATCATCCGAACACATCGAGGCTTCGAGGATGACGCTGCATCGATTCGGGAACACTTCTTCTTCCTCTTTATGGTATGAATTAAACTATATTGAATCAAAAGGAAGGATGAAGAAAGGAGATAGAATATGGCAAATAGCTTTTGGAAGTGGATTTAAATGCAATAGTGCTGTGTGGAAATGTAACAGAAGCATTAAGACACCCATTGATGGACCTTGGGAAGATTGCATTGATCGTTATCCTGTTCATATTCCTGAGATTGTTAAGCTTTAAATCTATGGAAGAAGAAGAAAAGTAATATAGATTATTTGTGGTTTGATTAATTTGATTTGCCATGTTCTTTGTGTAGAAGCTGATTAGATATTTCTAATTTCTCTATTGTATTTGTTACTCAAATTTCTTTGTATTTTTTTCTTCTTATGTCAACATTAAAAAGTAATTGGAATTTACATAATCAATGTCATGATTATAGCTTATGTGTTTTTGAGTCCTATTTGCTCAGGTCATATCAAATAGTGAGCTGAAAATCATTGAGCAGAGACTGGGGATTTTTTTTAAAAATAACATATTTTTTCAAAATAAAATTTAAAATAACCATACTTTTAAAACCAATATCAAATTAACCATGTTTCAAACAAAAATAATTCGTTGATAAGTAGTGTAGTGAGATCCATTGGCGCATGCCTACAACTTTCATACATAGACGCCATCATACATTGCGCATGTATATAGGACATGCCACTGCATGTAGCGCATGCATGCATCCTCTAGGAGCATGCACCACATGCAGTGGCTATTGTGTACAAAAGTTGGTATAACAAGACCACGCGGTAGCTACAGGCAGTGGCTACTCTGTACAAAAGTTATATGCATACTAATATGTAGAAAAGTTGTATGCATGCGTCAATGGGTCTGGCTATACCTCTTGTCAGCAATTTTTTTTGTTTGAAACATGTTTAATTTTATATTTTTTTTGAAAATATGGTTATTTTAGAATTTATTTTGAAAAACATGGTTATTTTAAAAAAAAGTTTCAGAGACGGATATTTACGGTTTTTCATTTTGTTTATTTAAAATTTTAAATTTTAAACCATTAGTACTCCCCCTAGTTATATTTATAAAAGAAATTTGACTTTTTAGATTTATTGAATAATCAATGTATTTGGTTCATTATACATGCAAAGCACGGTTAAAAACACGATTAAAATTTTATAAGAAAGTAAAAAGTATATAGATAAACTCAATATGTATTTACCGTCCGTAACACAGTATAATGTAAAATTGATTTATTTTATCTAATTAAATAACACTCAAAAGAGCAACACCATACAAATTTTAAAGTAGAAATAATTAAAAATAATATTAAACTCGAAAGGTGTACAAGTTTATAAAATAACGTTAATTGTTGATAAAAAAGGCTAAAGTAATCATGATAAAAAAAATACTAAAGTATTCGGTATTCCGTAATATAACTAGAAATATGTGAAAATTGAATGAAATACAGTTTTGGTCCGGTGAAGTGAGTTTCAGTACAGCATAGCATAAATGAATTTGCAGGGTTAACACTCCAACGCACAAATCTGTGAATGAGTGAGAAACTAGATTGAATGTGTGAAATGATGTATGTTGTGTTTTATATAGTGTGAGCGATTAAAACCGTCTCTGTGAGATCTGGGGCCTCATGTGGGTTGATGTCTGATCAAATCTATTTGTGGGAAATATGCTGGAGGCCAGAATCACGTGTCCTCGGCTAGAGTGAGGTGTCACATGTTTCACGCATCTTTTCGTGCAATGATTGTTATTGAGCCTTTAATCGTGGGCCTTGCAAGCGGCTCAAAACAGTTGTCCCTCAAGTCCTTGTTCATATTCATAAAATGAGGACTTGCCATGCACGCCTTCAATATGAGTTATAGTAGAAGGAAATGGAAAAACCATGATGGGATATCAATAATATTGAGAACAAGTGCATTGAACATGTAATTAGCAACATTTAATTAGGGAATCTTGACATGTGGCCCTACGTCTCACAGCAATGATGTCTTCATATACTAGGGTATTTGAAAGTTTTGAATAGTTTGATGAAACATCTCGACCATTGTTAGGGTGGTTCGCGCTTTCCAACATCTACTACTTTGGATCCTACTGTCATCTTCGTTGGAGAAAATACAAGGAGTCTTAGGGTTACCATCTCTCGCTTCCTCACTTGTGAATCCTTAGAGATTTCTTTCTGTTTTTGCAAATTATTTCATCTTTGTTAATATCCTTTTATCAACCATCATTTCGACGCATTTGTGCCACCTTTTCTTGTGTAGCACATAATGTGTGATCCATCAAGTTTATATTTTTTCAAGGAAGTACCTCAAAACCATTCTTTCTTTCTATATTCGTTTGCTTTACTAGGGTTTAAGAAGAAGAGATTTATAGAAGGTTTGAAGAAGAACATTGTTATCGATAGTGGAATGTTGGGTGGCGATATCTACCCTAAAAGGATGCTAGATTTTGTTGTCCTTCCTATCTTAAATTTGGCAAAATCATTTTCCATAAATGACCTTTGACGAGGATGTAAAGCTTAAATTTATATCCACCTTGTGCTTCTAGTTATGGTCATTTTTTTTATATGTTGGCAGTCCTTATAAAATGGAAAATTCTTGCCCTTGATCCCAAAACAGAACAGGAGAAACTCAGTCGTGTGGATAGGTCAAGAGACATTGGATATCATTTCTGCCTTCATTGGAAATGGTGGTATGGATCATATCTTCATTGAGGTAGATCCTCCCTCAGACTAGGGGTGATTCATCCCGAAGATAATAAGAGGATATGTCGCAAGTATGATGGATGTGTCATCCCTCTTCATGAATTCTAGTTTTCCTTGATAGGTTTTTGCCTTCCTTTTAATGGCTTCGAGGTTGGTGTTCTAGAACAACTAGAAATTTCTCCTTCATAATTGGACCTGATGATCTAAGCTTACATTAAAGTCTTCCATCATTGGTGTGAGTACAAGAAAAGTGTGCCAAGCTTGACACTCATTTTCCATCTTTTTAAGCACAACGTTGTTTCGCTGACTCGGTGCAGGGTCAAGTTCTGATTTGTCCCAAGAGCAATATTAAGATGTTCGAGGTTTATTCTAATAGTGTGAATAACTTCAAGGTCCATTATTATTTAGTTACCCCTTACCGAGGTGGCTCATGCTAACATAAGCAACATAGAGCTTGAGCCTCCTTTTTGATATTCCAGCCGATTCTCCATGTTTTGGGGAATCAACATGCCAGCTACTAGAAGAGTTCCAGTTACGGGGTCCTATATTAGTCAATATACATTTAACATTCTTATCACAGTTCAAACAAAATTTTGGGCCTCACCAAGTCAACACTTGCTACAAAATAAATAAATTTTTCATGGTTGTTGTTTTAGAGTATATTTCTTATTTTATTTAATTATCATTGTTTCTACATGTAACGATGTATTGAGTTGCTTCTCTTGGAATTGGATGATGTGTAAGGTCATGCTCATAATCTTAATTACAACGCCGCCTTGGTGGGCATTTGTGGTCGAGCTCCAAAGTTTTATTGGACATCTCTAAGGAACACGCCCAATCAAATGTCTTCCCCTCTTCCCTTTCCTCGTGTTTAGACTTAGTTCGAGGTCGACGTAGTAGAGACTCACCTCATTCGATTTGAAGTGGCTCTCTACCAAAAGGGGGTTAGTCTTTTATCACCACTTCATTTTTTGGTTTATGGTCTTTATCCGTGTGACTTTCACTTTAGGGTTTTGACTTCTTTGGTCTTACGCATGTGGCATTTGTGACAACACTTATGGATCGTGCATAATATTCTTTGTGTTCATAAGGAAGAAAATTTGGTGAATATTTATTTATTCTAATTTAAAATACATTACATCGTATGCAAAATATTCTATATGTATATGGAAAACATAAACTTAATCAAACAAATATGTCGTCACTAATTAGTCTTTAGGCTTGTTAATATGGTGCATCATAGTTGGCTTCATCCTTCATTCAGATATCCCTTACACCTTTCAAATTAGAATGACCCATGCCATATGTTTTAGGGATGTAAATCTCTTCTTTTGGAAGTATGATCGCCATCTCTCTCTCAACTACTTGGTGAGGGAGGTCACATTTATTTCCAACGCATTCTCTTTATCTTTCCACTTTCGACCGCATTGCAAGGCCTTATATATCCTTCGTGCTCCAGAAAGGTCGACACATATCATTATCAGATCTTCATGAATGTTGTGATAGTTTATTTTTAAGTGGAGTCGTAGAGGCTTCTGCAGGAACTACTAAGAATTACAGGATAACTATCCTAGTGCCTCTTCCTTCAGCCATGGTGACCATTATCTCGATGTAACCCAAAGGACAAGTGATTGTGTCGTTGAAAGCTTGTAGGTCAGATCCCTCATACGCAACCATAACTACTCCTTCTTTAGTATAAGCTTTTCAAAGAGATATGCATATATAATGTCACAAGAACTCCCCCTATCAATGAGGATTTTGAGAACATCAAAGTTTGATATGGTTGACGTTAATACCAAAGGAAAATTTTCATTTGGGATTCCACCTACTTTTTCACTATCCTAGAATTTGAGAATATGCCTATCTGGTTTTCCTTTAGAATTTACTCCCTCTTCTTTGTTAACTGCCATTAGCTCAGCAAATATTCCTTTTACAATGCCTTTGGTGGGGTTCCTTGGTCGAGTGAGGACTCCGATGATGGATGTTACGTAATGACTCTTTCCTTTCTGGTCATTCCCCTCATTTCCACCGTTGACTTTATTTCCTTTAGCCTTGCTTACGACCTCTATTATTTCTTTGGAACCCTTTTTCCCATCGGGGGGGGGGGGTTACTTTTTCCTTGTTGATTTGTCTTGCCTCTTATAGTTTTCCTTATGTCCTGATCCTCTTTCTGTATGCCCTCCTGGGTGTATCGGGTAACTCATCCCTTCTTTATCATCTCCTTAACCACATCCTCTTGGTGGACATATTCATTTGTATTATGGTCGTGACTTTTATGGAAACGGAAATATTTTAATTTATCCTTCTAGGATGACTCCTGGATTGGATGAGGGCTCTTAATCTCAGTTTCTTTAAAGTCATTATTTATGTATTCTTGCCAAATTTTCTCTCTTGTCCAAATGTTGGAGGTGCTAGATTTATAACATTGGAATTGTATGACGATTAACTAATACCAAAGCATCTTCATTCGGCAGATGAAGTGGAACCTCCCTCACCAAATTGGGAGCGTTGGTTGCAAAAATGATCGTTGCGGTGTCTTTACGTGAAGTCTTTGAGCAAATGTATTTCAATGCTACCATGAAAATATGAATTAGATTGACAATCAATACTAGGAACAAATCGGTGCTTCAAAAGAGAAAACATAGGTGATATGAAAGAGAATAAATCGATAATCAAGGTTTGTGGAAATTCGTGAGAATCAAAAATTGATTACCACATATGTCACCATTGTTCCATATAGGAACCAAAAATAGATGAATATGGAGTGAAACATAATTATGGTGTGGCGGAGTGAGCTTTTGGTATGGCCAATCGGTCGTGGACTTTCAAGGTTAGAAGTCTAACGCCCAAGTCAACGATGAGTGATAAAATACTTTGAGTGTGTGACTGAGAGAACCTGAAATGGTGTGTGTTGTGCTTTATATAGTGTGAGTGGGGGTGTTCGTTGTGAGGTTTAGGTCATTTTGACGTTAAAAGTCATCTAAACTGCAAGACAAAAAAATGTGTTGTTCAGTTTGGTTCAGTTATTTTTAGAAATAAAACTAAATCAAACCAATAAGGTTTGGGTTGGTTTGATTTCTTACAAGATTGTTATTGACCCATACATATACATATAGAGAACAACATAATTTTGTGTTTAGTTATTCATAAATTACCATATAATAATTTTACAATCATCAAAATAAGTTTATAATTTGATGCATAAATATGAATCATATTTTACAATTTTATCTTATGTCTAAAGGATAATATATATGAAATTGCAGTCTTAAATAAATTTTAAATGCTATATTATGTAGTTATAAGCAAGTGCATGCATATGTGACTATGCTAGCCCGATAACACTATAATTTCTTTTTTATCATCAATATTTTATATATAAAGGGATACAAAAGTAATGTAAATTAAATTTTTTCTTTTAATATTATTCTTATTATTCTAGGTCAGCCAAAGGCCCAAGAAGCTAAGACTCAAACTGATGTCAATCCACTACAAAAGATCCAAGAGATAAAAGTCATAGCACGAGATATTCAAGTTAGACTTTATGATCTCCACCTTTTACTAAATTCATCTTGAATTCTTAACAGACTTAGGCGTTGGAACGCTAACCTTCCAAGTCCACCTAGGAATGAATTGTCCTCGATCCAATATCGAATTCCTTGCAGAGTCACCAATAAATAGAGGAGGTTACCTACAAGATCGCGCAGAAGATCCTCGATCCACCTTCCAATTTCACACCACCTTAATTATCTATCATCGATGAGATCTAGACTATAACAACTTCTAACGTAGATCTGCTACCAGCAGAGTACCTTCTTCGTATGGCAAAAAATTCCTGAAAGATAAACGAAGATGATATAGTACCAGGATTCCTAGATCACGATGAGGTAAATAGAATCCCGAGAGAAGAATTATCAATGATGGCAGTAATTACCATCATGAATCACTCGATGTGTTGTCGCGACGCGATTTGGTAAGATGTTGTGATTTAATTCTACAACTTTTAATCGTCTCCATTGAGATCCACATTATCATCAAATCCAACGGTGATCCTTCATTAGAACGCCTCGTCCGGATGAAAAATTGATACTGATTTAAGAAGAAACATCAAAGTGCACGAGGACAACAGAGATACGAGGAAATACGAAGAATCTCGAGTACAGAACTACTAGTGGTTTTGACAGTCTCCATCAATGGTGAAATGCTTACAAGATACCTCGTAGAAGATGGAATCCCTATGATAACTTCTGATCCAGTGCAGTCGAACTATTAGATCACCACCAATGGGATTCAGAAGCACATGATTGTGGATATCCTTTTAACTTCAGTAACCCTCAATAGGGAATAATTCTCGGGCTCCTAATAACCTCGAAGTGAAGAACCACCAAGATGCTTCCGACTCGAAGTCTTATCTAGCTTAACGCTCGAATTTGCCAACACACATGGATATAGTACTACAAAGAAGGAAACCATACTCAATCCACATTGACGGGAAAGGGATGTAACATAAAATCACTTAAAAAAACATTGTCTCAATTCAACAACGGTTTCAGAGTAAGCAAAATCCAGTTAGATCCTAGGGGATAAACTCTTACATCCCCTATAAGCATAATGCTGATTAAACTTCAGAGGATTATGGAGAGCGATGTCTACCTCAAAATAACGATACTACTCAACTAAACATTCATAAGTTACAAACCTCAGCGACTACCCAAATAAGGTCGAGCATCTATGTATGATCATTAACAAACAACATCGACTAATATGTTGACCGCCCTCTAGCACCTGTCAATTAAAGGTACACGAACAAATAAGTGGAAGACGATTGCCTCCACCGGACGATGGAAAGGATGATTGCATCGGCCAACAACACAATGAGATGAGGAATAAGTGAAGAAGAAGGAGAATATGATACCCTTATGTCTCTCTTGATGAGTTAAGTATTCCATAAACTTTCGCATAATTTTAATAATTCATATACAAACTATGAGAAATTTAAACCATAAAGGGTCTTGTAAACCCTTGAAGGATGGCCTAATCCACTATTCTGAGGTAGATTCCCGCACTTGGAAAACACACTCCGCAATGCAGCTAGCACACCCCCTCTTAGGAACTAGCCACTCCAAGAGCGTAGGCGGTGGAGTTTGGAGATGTCCACCCCGAACCAGGTGAATCCTCTGGGTAGGTATCATACCCTAAATTTTGACCACAAGATTTCCCATCATTGTGCAAATCATTACCACAATATGGATGTACCTTCATGCCTCATCAATCCTCTCAAAGATTATGGAGCATTCACTCTAATCAAGAATTAGGGTTTTAAGCCCTCTCAGAGTACTTAGACAAAAGATCAATCAAGAATGGACATGATCCTCAACTTGTCAAACCTCTCAAACATCCATGAAGGATCAATAGGTCTCCCACATCGAGAATTAAGCATGAGAATGCAACACTTCAAGCTAATCAAGCCTCGAGATCATTAGTGTCACCAGATTAGGGTTTTGGTCGACCAAGGCCTCCAGAGGAAAATTTTCATCTGGGCATGATCCAATACTTCAAAACATAATCCAAGAAGCTCAAAGGGGACCTCATGGATCCAATTATAAGTTCAAAATAGCCTTAGGGGATGTATTCATAAAAAATCAGGAATTAGGGTTTCTTGACCTATTCACCCCTAAGTTAACTTTTGGAGCAATGCATGAGCCAAGCCCTCAAGAAATGTTTTAAAGACCTCAAATATCTTATATTGATTTAATTACAAGTTTAAATTGACACAAAGAACTTGGCCCATGAGCAATACAAAGATTTAAACTCATCTGGACCACAAACTAGGGACATGATCTCAAGCCTTGGGACATGATTCAAGACACTCTAAAACACCTATGGAAACCATCCATTAGGTTTGAATTTGGTCAAGAACTTGATTTCATAGCATATCACAAAGTTTGAAATTCATCTAACAAAAAGTCAATTGTGCCAAAAACCAAGTTTAACTTTTGGGATTTCTTGACAAACATGGCTTCTCTAAGTCAAAAACAATGTTAACTTATGGTTTGGATCATCATCCATCAAGAAAAATCAAGAAAGGTAAGGTTACTTGCAAAAGGGGCAATCTTAAGAAACTTGAAATTTCACTAAGTCATGAAAAAAAGTGATTTTAACCCAACTTTGCAAGACCATAACTTGTGATCCAAATAACCTTTTTCTTTCATCCAAAGCTCCAATGAAAGCTCTCATTACATAATTCAAGATTGTCAACTACAACATACTCCAAATCCTCATGGATTTTGAGTTATGGATTGATCAAAATCACAAAAAATGGAAAATGGACATTTTTCAAACACTTAGTGAAATTTTGGACAGAATCTGTTGGCATTTTTTCCAACTTTGGGGCCATTTTTCATTATGATCCAAGATGATTCAAGACCAAAGTTAAACATCAAAGTTAAAGTATGATATAGGGGCTTTCTAAAAAGTACAAGAGCCTCCCATGATTCAGCGTGAGTAAGAAGTTATAAGCCTTAAAAAATGGCATTTTTCACCCTGCCTACACAACAACATTGGTACATAACTTGTGCCACACGATTTTTTCACTCAAGTCATGCCATTTTGCCAACTTTGTCATCTTCCAAAAACACAAAAATTCTAATGACTCACTTGTTTCTTGATCAAGGAGTCAAGAATTCAACTTGGAATGTGTAAAACCATCATGACATGAACTTTGATTTTCAACTTTGGCAAGGTTACATTAATGCAGTGCATTGAGGTGTCATGAACCAAGCCATAACCATCCAAACCAGTCAAGATTCAGTCCAAACTCTGAGCATTCAAACCTGCAGAAATTGAATGGAGTCAAGCTAGAGTTGACTTGGCACTTTGGAACATCCAAGTCAATGGCTACAAGCTACACACCATGATCAGTTGCCAATCACTATTGCTCCCAAAACAAACTTTCTCTACTATAAATAGGGATCCTTTCTTATCAGTTTGAGTACACCAAGCATCACAACACATGCTTTTCTTCATTTCACTCTCAAAAACCCGAAATTGCTTCCTTTTCAAGTAACATGCGAATTTTTCAATAGGAAGCAATTCTATCAAAACCAATGGTGTAGACACATCATATACATCATATGTAGGCTATACAAACACTTCTCACACATTTGTAACCTCAGAATCACAAAGCTCAAAATCAAACTCAGGCATGTTTGCAGTTGAGTTGCCACAAAGTGATCCAGGTTATTTCAATCCATTCCAAGCTTCCAAACACCTTACATAAGGTCCATTGAAGCTGTCCAAGTCATCAAACAACATCTGTAACACCTCCAACACACAATTCGATTTCTTCTTACAAGAGGTAAGCCTGAACTCTCAAACTCTATGATCCATGCATCATAAATGAGTTTTCAAGTTACAAACATGTTTCTGCACTTATGTAGAGTGTTTCCCCTCAATCAATTGCTTTGTAGTTATCGTGTATAGGATTTCATAGTGTTCTTGCAGAAATTAGGGTTCATGTGTTCATCACTTAATTTCTCACTCCACACTAAAAATAAACGCAATAAATTGGTACCATTAGAATCTTTGTTCAAAAATGAGTGAGATTGATATTTAAATCGTGCAAAATCATTGAGTAATCAGAGAAATAAGTGAGGTTTTGCAAATCATCCATGGCGCAGGTGTAATACCTCAAAATTTTCCCTCTTATAATTAGCTTATGTTTCACTCATTTGCATTTCATACTAGGTCATACTAAATCATATACATCATGGGTTGCAAGGCATGGGATCAGGTGTCTCAGGATATAAGCATTTCAAAGGCAAAGGACAAGAGAAAAGTTTTCCCAAATAAGGCACTAGGGCTTTTCTTACTTCAATTCATCTCATTTGATCCCTCAAGGTATCCCAAGATGGGAATTCAATAGAAGATTGAAGGAAGTCATATTTTCTTAACCAGTGCAAACTAGGGTTTTGGAATTCTGAAGCATAATACCCCAATGGGTAAGACTTTTGAGCTTTTATCATCTTCAAATGGCATATCTCATCTTTGTTGGAGAGGATACACATCATACTCAGAGGAATTTGGATTTGGAGGATGTGCTGATTTCTCCTAGGCTGAGGGGTCAAAATTAGGGTTTGCCATAAAATCAGTTTATTTCTGATTTTCTGGGCAAGACTTGATTCTATGGTATTCTACATGTCCTCAAGAGTCTAAGGTTGAAGAATTGTCCATCGATTTGATTTGGAAGGGTTTCAATTGATTCATTGATTGAGAATCAGGAGAATTGGGGAAAAGCCAACTGTGTAGAGGAAAAAGTCAACTTTTTGAGGTCAAATTCATGTTCCTCATGTCAAATATGATCAATGATGGAGATGAGATCAATAAATATCAAGAGGTTCACCAAAAATCAAGAGATGTGGAAAGTTGCTAAACATAGAAACTAGGGTTTCTAAATTTAGTAAGTTTTGGCAAGGTGCACACCCATCTTTGGAGCTCTCATTCTCCATGTTCCTAGCTTCAAACTGAAAGGTTATGGAGGCCTATTGAAAATTCATCTCAAGAGCTTCAAAACCATACCAAGAACTCTTCCATTGGGTTAAAATTGAGGGAGTTATGATTGTTCAAAGTTGGAGGCTTGTAAGGCATTTTGGGCAAGGCAGGCAGGTCACGCGCGTGCTGGCTCGGAGTAATATTCACAAACACCTAGTGTGCATGAAATATCAATGTTCCAAGGAAAATTTCTCCATGATGGAGGCTCCAAATCAAAAAGTGCTCAACATCAAACTTGTTCCTCTCAATCTCCTCTACAATATTGGTGTTGGAAGTTTTTTCATCTGATCAACTCATTGGGGGATATGGAGGGTCAATGTAAGGGACTCAAACTGATTCGTTTCACACGCATGGGGTGGGCACGAGTAGGTCAGGGTGGCATGGCATGGTAGTCATGACTAAATATTTTCATGGCCATTTTGGAGCACATTAGAGGATTTATTTCCATTCCTATTGAACATCAATGTTGTTATCCTCTATGATCTCTTTTCAAAGGACTCAAAAGCTTGCAATTCTATCCATGGATGTTGAGATTCTATGTTCCAAATATCACATCATGATGGTTGTTTTTTCTTCATTACCAAGTTAAATAAAACTAGCCAAGTTATTGTTTCATGCGCATGCTCCATTTACATCAGCCATGACATGCCAATAACATTGCCTCTTTTAACCAAACCAACCATCACATTGCTTGCCATGGCATATGCATCCCTTGCCTCAAATGTCCAAATATCCAAAAACTTGCATAGCAAACTGCTGTAAGTTCAGAGAATAACATCATCATCATTCATTCACTGCACCACCACCATAAGCTCATGTCATCATCCACACTTTTTCAAAGTTTCCAACTCGTGCCATAACCAATTCAACTCAGTTTGTTAACTCACCAACTCATTTAACTGACTCAATTAACCTTAGTTCTAACTGTCAACTAGGACAGTTAGAAATTGACCAAGAGTATATAAACAAGTTTCCGCAGAAATTGAAAGGGACTTCATTCTTCACTCTCACTACAAACTACATACTCCTTTTCTCTCTGAAAACTTCTCACTCTCTAGCTTCATTTTCATTGTAACTTCATCAACCTGCTTCAACCTTCATCATCATCATCATCATCAAGAGCTTCTGAATCAAGTAGTGGTGGAGTTTAAAATTCATTTTTCTCTTCAAATTTCTCATTTCAAACTCCGCTGATTTGAAGAAGTTTCTAGCCTTTATTTGGCCAAAATCAAGTGCAAAAAAGGAAGAAGATCCTCTGGTTTTGTTTTGTTGAAAGAGTTCATCAGCTGAACAGGTTTTGGTTCAAACTTTCTTGCTCTTGAATCTCTCTGTTTCTACTTGTTTTTGTTGATTTTGAGCTCATTAGGAGCAATGTGATATTCGGCTAGTTGATAGGCATCTTAGATGCTTAGTTTAATTTTTTAGGGCATTTTGTTTTGCTTCGATTTGCTTTGTGTGTGGACTTTCTGTGAATTTCATTGGTGGATCTATGCTCTACATGTTGAGATGAAGAGAATGGTGTATGATTCATCCATTTCTATTATGTTTGGTGGTTGTACACTGCGGAGAAGTCACTGGAGAAGGTGACCGGAGAGACCAGTCTGACCACCAGTCATAAACCCTAGTTCATTGCCAGGTTAAGTCACAGCCTTTGGATTGTTTTGATCCAACGTCCCACAGCATGCCAGCGAATAAATGATACACGTTCCCCGCACGTGCTCCTATTTTCTGAGTTTATTTGAATTTTGTGCTTGTGTGCGTGTGATGTATGTTTGCTTATCATGCTCGTGCAATGTGATGCGTGTGATTTGTTTAATTCCTTGATCATCTGATGCTGACTTGATCATGTGGCTCAGGATGAGTCAATTATTTGACTAACATCCATATTATAGACCTTGTCTGAATACGTGTACTTGGACTGGACCTCGCTTGCTATTTGTGCCCCCATTTTCAGGCCCAATCTCATTCAGAACTGAGTTTTTGCTTTCGTGGCACCTCCTGACACCTTTACTTTGTTTCTTTTATTTTCTTTACATACATGTTTAGTTTTTAATTTTTAAAATTGTTTTTAGGCATCATAAAATTCTACAAAAATTCATAGAGCATAATAAAACATTTAAATATTTTTTGGTCATTTTATTTGTGAATTTTCTAAGTCATTTTTTGATGACTTTTGAGTGAGGCCTTTGGGCTAATTGTTTGTGTACTTTGTGTGACATTTGGAAAAATCTTTGAGCATGTTTCTTAATGGTTGTTGAACTATCTTTTTGTGTCATGATCACCCACTGGTTGCACTTCAAATGTCTTGAATCTCACAATTTATTTGAGCCTTTAACTATGCCTTTGAATTCATTCTAATGACATCAATGAATGTGTGTTTGTTAGATGAATTCTATTAGGGTTTTTGTTTGCTTTGAACAAGTTCCTTTGTGATGTGCGGTGAGATGTTTTGACATCATGATATATACATATTAGAGGTCATTCATGTTGCATTATGGGCCCATCTTGGTTCATACTTGCATGATTGGTGTATACTTGTTTGATCATAGAATGTTGTGTGAACTAATACATCTTAACTTGCCTTTCTTGGATGACTTGTGTATGCCAACTCTTGCATGACCTTCATATGCCACTTCAAAATGATTGCACTTCTATTTGCCATCACTCTTGACTTCATAACATGAATTTTAACTTCATATTGCAAGTTTGGAACTTCATGAACACAAGTGAGCTTGTTTGACTTAATGTGAGCTTGTTTGTTTTAACTCTTAAAGTAGTTCAACATGGTAATGATATGAACTTGGTGCTTGCATCCATAACTTCTAAAAGTTATTCCATTTATCATTAGCTACTGGTTTGTAATCATTTTACATGTTTGATTCCGTTGCATGTTCATCCCTTACTTGCATTACAAGTTTACATCTTCTTGTTAAACTCCAATAGTTGTTTGCTCACTTCTTCTTGTTCTACTTCTTTGAGTGCATACTTTCATGACTTTTATGTTCCTTTAATGACATTCATATACATTCCTAAATGCCATTATATTCTGACTTTGATACTTACATATCCATTTATTCATGTTTGCTTTCTAGTTGCATATACCTTGTGTAGTTAATGTTCAACTTACCTTAGCATACTTGTTTGACACAGAGTTTGGTATCATTTGATTTCATATGACTTGTTTACATTAGAATTGTACCTTAGCATGTACCTACTGACTTAGGATGGTTCCTAACCCTTAGGACTTCTTCCTGCTTGGTTTGACCTTTGTTTGGTGTTTAGAACATCTCCTTAGAACATTAGGACTTGTTTGCTTCCTTCTTTTCACTTGTACTTCTATATTTGAATTATTTTGTTACTAACCATTTTGTGTAGGGGCTATGGTAAGTCTTGAGTATGTGGATGCTTATCCATACTCATATCTCTTCTCTCATCTCTTTCACTTATCTTTCTTTTTGTGAATAGCAGATAATGCTTGCTTGTGATCAACTTCTCACATCCCTTAGGGATCCTAGCTCAACTTTAATCTTTGATTAAAGTGAGGTAGGATAAGCATTAGGTAGTGCTATCCCTATTTCTTTTAGACTTAGGTGGTTCCTATTACCTCACATAACCATAGGATCTCCATGCATGATAACTTTAGGATAATTAGTCCCCCACTTAGACTTTGTCCTTTCTTCAACTTGAGTCTCTTTCTCATCTCAAAACAAAAAGCAAAAACATCCAATAAAGGATTAACATGTATTGCACATAAGCCTTGCATGTGGGAAATGGAAGAAGGAGGGTTTCCCTTCGTCTTTCTAGAGTGTTTAGCATACGTCCTGTTAGGACGACCAAGCGACGCATTCGTTCCTATGTAATAGACTTTAGTGCAATACTTGTTATAAACACACACATAATCAAAACACTTCTTCTTAAAAATCAATAAACAAACAAACAATTCTCTTCTCATCTTCCTCACTCCATTCGTAAAGGATTCGTCACATCCGTTCTACCGCAAACAGGTAAATGCCTAAGACTCCGTACAACGAGCTGCGACACCTAACTGCTAGAACACGAACCTTGGCATACTCCACTTAAAAAACACGAACAAAGCAAAGCCTTCCCTAGTGAGGGGAACTACGTCGCTCTTATTCTCGCGTGCGAGCGGGATACGTAGGCAGGAGATTGGGCGAGATCTCTCCGAGCACCATCCTTCCCTTTTCCCCCAATCCGTAGTCTGAACTACGTTGACTCTGACTTTCCCGCTCCCGAGGGAATACGTAGGCCTAGGACTCCGAGGACGTCCTACCGAGTCACTTCCTTTCCTTTTCTTCCCCGTTTCCTCGTTCCTTCTCGTACCTGTTCCTTTTCCTTTCGAGAAGCAGTGGAGCTCCAGATGACGACACCCTTTGATCGAGACAACAAGCGTGGATCCCATCGAGTACGATGGACACGTGGGGGTGCTAATGCCTTCCCCTCGCGTAACCGACTCCCTTACCCATTTCTCTTGGTTGCGAGACCGTGCTCTTTCCTTTCCCTCAAGTTTACGCAGTGTTTCCTTTCCTTCTCTTGGGATAAATACACATTGCTGGCGACTCTGTTTCTACGCCACTTTCGCGTTTGTACTTGGATGAAAATCCTGGGAGCGACAACTGGCGACTCTACTGGGGACCCTGGTCCCCTAAGCGAGTCAATCCTAGCGCTTGCTTGTTTTCGTTTATAGGGTGTTTCATCTGGTTGCTTTACTCGCTTTATTTATGGCATTGTTGCATGTTTACTGGTTTATTGCATTTACATGCTTTTCATTCACTCTTGTCATATATTATACTGTGCTGGACTGTGCTGTTGTTTTCTGTTTGGTGGGCAGGGTGTTCTGAGAGATAAGCCCACTACCCAGGCTTGAGCATACACATAGGTATTAACGTGGGCAGGCGTGACGCTCCTGTGGTGTTTTGCCACGTGTGGGTGTTCACGAGACCTACAACCAGACGAGGTTCTATCTGGAGCTATCTGCTACTGTATGCTCTATACAGGCCAGTAGATATTCTCTGAAGGAATTGTCGACTCTGGTGACCATTCCCGAGAACTCAGCAACGCCTCTCCTCCCGAGATGTGATAGTGGCAGACCAAAAATGGAAAACCAATTACACTTCTCGATCCGAGGTCCCAATGATGGGAACTTGTTATAGGATATCCTTTTTTAGGGGAATCAGTTGAGGCCTCCTCGATTGATGATGATGCCAAACCAGAAATGGTGACTGTATCATCATTTCTCGACCTGAGAGCCCGTGATATTGAGGATCCTCGCCTTTTTAGTACCCACATGTGAGAGGGGCGGATTGTTTACAGGTTTGCAGGTAACCATAACCTCCTACATACCTGGTTTTCTGGTGGTATTACACAAAAAGAGGATTCATCCTATTGTCTTCAGATGGTGCTTGTCCACAGTTCTATAATATTCTCAGAGCTACGCTGACACCGTTCACAGTCCAGCACAGACACGTGGCACCTTGATCCCATGCTTTGCATTGCATCATCCTTTTTGCTAACATTCATATTTTTCATTTCCAGGTAGTATCCGACATTTTGATTCCAGTCAACGGGCAGTTATAGGGATGGACACCAAAAGGGGTAAGAAGAATATCATTGTGTATAAGTTCCCGAAGCTCATTCTTGGTCAGATTTGTGGCTTACAAGATATGGTCGGTCCAGAAGTCTTAGGAATGTTCAGAAAGAAGTATGGTTGGATTCTATCTTTCGCTCGTAACCTCAGTGAATATGAATCTAATGGCTTGTGCACCTTGATGCAGTTCTATGATCCTTCCTTGAGGTGCTTCGTAATGACAGATTATGTTTTGGTTCCTACTCTGGAAGAGTATTCCAATATCTTGGGAGTTTCCATTAAAGAAGGTGCTCCTTTCTGTGGGTCCAAGGCATATCTTGATTTCCAAGTTGTGGCTGGTGCTCTTTATTTGAGCAAGTTAGTTCTGGAAGACGATATTTATGGTAAGGGAAGGGTTCTTGGCTATCACCTGACATACTTGGCAAGAAAGGCTCAAGAAGCAGCTAAGGAGCAGAAGTGGACTGTTTTCAATGCAATGTTGGCTCTCTGAATATATGGTATTGTCATGGTCCCGAGTGAGCCTGATTTTGTTGATACGGATGCTATCAAGATATTTGTAACTCAGAATCCAGTGCCAAATTTGTTAGGAGATCTTCATTATGCCTTGTACAACCGGAACAAGAAGAGACGAGGTGGGACAGTTCATTGTTGTGCACCTCTTTTCTATAAGTGGTTTACCAATCGTCTACCTCAGTCGGGTGCTTTCAAGGATACTAAGAATTCTCTGAAATGGAGTCAACGTCTGATGGGACTAGATGTCGGAGATATTGTTTGGGTGAATCATGGAGTGTTGGGTGAAGACATTTTGCACAGCTGTGGTGAATACCCTAACGTACCATTGATAGGGAGAAAAGGAGGTATTAATTACAATCCTTCTTTAGCTATCCGTCAGTTTGGATATACCCTGAAAAGTCCACCGGCTGAAAAGGAGGTGGAAGAGTCTTTGTACTTTCATATGGCCTACGGGGGATTAGATATAGCACAGAAAGCTTTTGAAGCATGGCTCAGTAAACAGAAAAGAGGAAAGGTCGTTTGGGGTTTGCCTAACAATCAAGCTTTCCCTCCTTATACAGACTGGGTAAAGAAGAGGGTCGAAGAGTACTACTTGCCTTTTGATTGGGCGCCTCCCTTATATCCCAAAGGGATAGATGAGAGAATCACCGTACCAATTGAAGAATTCGATAAGCAGCGAAAATTGGTGCATGATTTGAGGGGGGGAAATATTGGTATGAGTAGTCAGCTGCAGGGTGCTTTACACGACAACTTGGAGTTGAAATGGAAGGTCCGAGATCTGACGGAGTGCCTAGAAAAAAAAGAGAAAGACCTCAACGATAGAGCTCAGCACTTCAGAAAAGTCAGTATGACGGCGGAATCATCAGGAAAAGCTCACAGGGAAGTCAAGAAGCTCTTGACTAAGACTGAAGCCAAGCTCACCACGTATCAGGAGATGTGGGAAGAACTCAAGATTGAGAATGGGGAGTTGAAAAAAGAACTTCAAAGAATGAAGGCGGATAAAGAGCACTTCTCTAACAAGTGGAGAGAGGCTCAGAAGGAAATTGAAGAACTCAAGTTGCAAGCTGAAGTCAAGAAATTAAAGTGCGAAGGCAACAATATTAAAGAACAGATTTCTAGGCTGAATCGAGACGTTGAAAAGAGAAACAAATTGATCAAAAGGCTGATAAAGCAACCTACCCATCCTGACACCGTGAATCTTCTTGAAGAGATTTAAGCCAGTTTGTTTGGAGTTAATTTGTATTGATCTAGCTGTTATATTTTGTTGGGATTACCATCAGAACTGTTGATGGAATCGCCTTTGATTGTATCAGACCTGTCTGAATGAATTCTTATGACATTAATATAAAGTGCTTGGTTTAATCATGTGTGTATCAACAACTCAGTTTTTGAAAGGATGTTCTTCCTTTGTGTTGATTCTACGGTATTCCTTGGTTCGGATTTATTTTCTGATTTTGGGTCCCTTCCCTTGCCTGGTTTCAAAGACAGGAATCAAAGCGGATACGTCCTGGGAATGTTTAAATATGATTGTTTGCATTTTGCATTTGCATCTTCATAATCATATCATTTTGCATAGCAGGTACTCATCCCAGGGAGCTTCTAACCTTTATTTGGTTGCAGGCAAAATAGTTGATCCCAATATTCATCGCTACGCGACTCGACAAAATTAAGCCAGAATCATGGAACATGTGTAGGCAGAACTCACTGAAATGAGGACCCGTATGGAGCAGTTCATGATCCTTATGCAGGGTATAGCCCAGGGGCAGCAAGACTTGAGGACAGCAGTTCAAAGGTTGGAAGTGGAAATTCCCAATGCTAACATTCCTCCTGGCGGAGCAGCAGTCATCCCTCCTGGCGGAGCGGTAGTTGATCCTCTTGGCGGGATTCCTATTGGTACTGGCCATGTTAATAATTAGCAGATAGATGACCATCAAAATGATCAGTTCTCCGTACTGCATGCTGACCTGGGTGTTCATAATGATGACAAAAGATATGAAGCACTGGCTGAGAAGGTAAGAGCTATAGAATGTCAAAACTCCATGGGGATCGATGTGGCTGACATGGGGCTGGTGCAAGGGGTGAGGATTCCTCCAAAATTTAAGCCCCCAACCTTTGACAAGTATAATGGCAGTACCTGTCCTAAGACTTACATTCAGGTGTATTACAGGAAGATTTCTGCATATTCTGACGATGAAAAGATGTGGATGTACTTCTTTTAGGATAGCCTGTCAGGAGCTTCGTTGGAGTGGTACATGAAACTGGAGAGAGCTTATATCAAGAAATGGAGGGATTTGGGCGATGCTTTCTTGAAATAGTATCAGTACAATATCGACATGGCCCTTAATCGTACCCAATTGCAGAATATGACACAGGATTCGAAGGAAGGTTTCAAACAATACGCCCAAAGGTGGCGTGAGCTAGCAGCTCGAGTACAACCCCTGATGATGGAAAGGGAAATGGCTGATATGTTCATGAATACTTTACGAGGCCCATATCTGGATCGCTTGGCTGGATGTTTGTCCACTGGGTTCTCTGATATTGTAATAGCAGGGAAGAGAATTGAAAATCTGTTGAAATTGGGGAAAATTTAAGATAGAAGCGGGGTGAGGTCTTCCAATGTAAAAACGCATTTTGGGAACGGTTCGAAAAAACGTGAAGGTGAAACTAGTGCTGCTTATGGACAGGGGGCGAAGGTAAAGGACTTCAGGGCTCATACCATAAAGCAGCAGTTGTAACTATTCTGGTTCCGGCTGCCGAATCTCAGTCACAAGCTCAAAGACAATACCAACCAAGGCAGAGATTGAGTGATTGCCACTTTGACACCTTACCGATGACATACGCCCAGATGTTGCAGAATTTGCTCCGTTTAAAGTTGGTACAGTTGAGAACGCTGGCACCACCAATAGGGAGGCTACCTGTGGTGTGAATTCCACTCGGGTGCTCCTGGCCATCACATAGAGAACTGCAAAGCTTTTAAGCACGTAGTTCAGGACCTAGTTGATTCGAAAGCTATCAACTTCGCTCCTAATCCCAATGTGATTCAGAACCCCATGCCTCCGCATGACGGACTAAAGGTCAATGCAATAAAAGAGGACAGAGGCTTGAATCTGGTGTCAGATGTCAACAAAGTCAAAACATCTTTGGCGGTGGTGAAGGCATGTTTAGTGAAAGGGGGCGTGTTCCCCGATTGTCTGGAAAATTGCTCAGAATGTTTGACTATGACGAACGGCTGTGATAAATTGAGGAAGGGCCTTCAGAAGTTGATAGACGATGGTTGTTTAAAGTTTGATCAAATGAGAAAGAAGGATGATACAGTTTCGACAATTACCATTTACTTTACTCTGGCAGAGATTCCTGTGCATACGCCAGTCCAGGTCCCCGTGCCTGAGCAGTTAGCCCCTGTGACTATAACTGTTTTGGGTCCTATGCCATATGAAAGTACAAAGGCAATCCCATGGCATTATGGAGCTAATGTTTATTATCAAGGGCAGAAGCAGGAAGTGGAGGTTCCCAAGGAAACTGGTTCGAGTGTGGGAAATGTAGGAGGAATGGGTGGTTTTACCCGTAGTGGAAGGCTCTTTGCTCCACAGACGCTCCGAAATGATGATGTTGAAACTTCAGCGAAAGCTAAAGGCAAGCAGGTAGTAAGTGAAGAGCCTGTGCCGAGGACAGAGCCTGGTAATTCCTTTGAAAAGGATGTTGAAGAATTTAATTGGATTATCCGAAAGAGCGATTACAAGATAGTGGATCACTTGCATCAAACTCCCTCCAAGATTTCAATCTTGTCATTACTGTTATGCTCTGAGGCACATCGCAATGCCTTATTGAATATTTTAAATATGGCGTATGTTCCGCAGGAGATATCGGTGAACCATCTCGAAGGTGTTATTGCCAATGTCAACGCCAGCAACGGGTTGGGGTTTACTGATTTTGATCTGACGCCAGAGGGGAGAAACCATAACAAAGCTCTCCATATCTCCATGGAGTGCAAGGGGGCAGTCTTGTCCCATGTGTTGGTGGATACAGGTTCGTCCCTGAATGTGCTGCCGAAGAAGGCTTTGGCAAAGCTGGATGTTGAGGGGGTTGTACTTCGGCCATGTGATTTAGTGGTTCGTGCCTTTGACGGCTCTAAAAGATCAGTTTTTGGGGAGGTAGAGTTGCCTGTGAAGATTGGACCCCAAGTGTTTAATATGGTTTTCTATGTGATGGAAATACAGCCGGCTTATAGCTGCTTGCTAGGACGCCCGTGGATACATGCTGCAGGGGCCATTTCGTCAACACTCCACCAGAAGATAAAGTTTGTTGTGGATGGTCAGGTTGTCACAGTGTGCGGAGAGGAGGACATATTTGTCAGCCATCTGTCATCGTTCAAATATATGGAAATGGACGGCGAGATTCACGAGACTCTTTGCCAGGCATTCGAGATAGTGAATATTGAGAATGACACTCCTTCCGGTGAGACAAGGGCGGGGACTTCTATAGTTTCCTACAAACAGGCTCTTGAAGTGGTACAGTCGGGCCATGCTGAAGGTTGGGGTGAGTTGATTGAGTTGCCTTTCAAAGAAGACAAATATGAAATTGGTTACCAGCCTACTCAAGCCTCGCAGCCAGAGGGCCAAAAGCGTCAGGGACCTGTCATTTTTTCTAGTGGGGGGATCATCAACCCTGGTCAAGTCTTTGCTGCAACTGAAGACGAGGGGGACAACGACTGTGACATGGACAATTGGGTGCGCCCATGTGTCCCGGGGCAGAAGTTGAATAATTGGTTCTCTGAAGACCTCGTCCAAGTTACCCTGCAGAAAGAGTAATTTTCTTTGTTTTTTCATACTGCATGTAAGATCCTAGGCTCTGCCCAAGGCCTAGTGATTTCATTGTAGGGCCACATTTGTTTCATATGCAAGTTTATAATCAATAAAGGACGTTTTTGTGTTCAAAAATTGTGTTCCCAGTCTTTCATTTTTCATTTTTATTTCAAATAAAATGGCAATGTTTTTCTCCATAGTTTGTTTTCTTTCTTTTCGAAAAGCTCTTTCTAAAATAAAGCATGAACCATCATTCATGCAGAAACAATCCTCCAGATTCTGTTGATAACGATTCTGCTATGGCTCGATATGACTTTGATAATCCAATTTACCAAGCTGAAGAGGGAGATGAGGAAGACTGTGAACTTCCCGAAGAATTGGCCAGATTATTGAAACAGGAGGAAAGAACTATTCAGCCTCATCAAGAGTCAATAGAAGTTGTCAACCTGGGCACCGAGGACGTGAAGAAAGAGGTCAAAATAGGGGCAAGCCTACAGAGAATGTGAAGAAATAACTGATCGAGATGCTACGTGAATATGTTGATATCTTTGCCTGGTCCTATGAATACATGCCAAGATTAGATACAGATATTGTTGTGCACAGGTTGCCCCTCAAAGAAGGTTGTTCCCCCATCAAACAAAAGCTCAGAAGAACTAACCAGAAATGGACATTAAGATCAAAGAGGAGGTGTAGAAACAGTTGGATGCAGGTTTCTTGGCCGTCACCAGCTATTCACCATGGGTTGCGAATATTGTCCCGGTACCTAAGAAAGATGGTAAGGTCCGGATGTGCGTTGACTACCGTGATTTAAATCGAGCAAGTCCGAAAGATGATTTTCCACTACCTCACATTGATGTGTTGGTAGATAATACAGCTCAATTCTCGGTATTTTCCTTCATGGATGACTTTTCCGGTTATAATCAGATTAAAATGGCACCGGAGGATATGGAGAAAACAACGTTTATTACCCCGTGGGGCACGTTCTGCTATAAGGTGATGCCTTTTGGTCTGAAAAACGCAGGGGCAACGTATCAGCGTGCTATGGTGACACTCTTTCATGACATGATTCATAAAGAGATTGAGGTTTATGTTGATGATATGATTGCTAAGTCACAGACTGAAGAAGAGCACTTGGTGAATCTGAAAAAGCTTTTTGAACGATTGAGACAATTCAGACTGAGGCTGAACCCGAATAAGTGTACTTTCGGGGTGAGATCTGGTAAGTTGTTGGGCTTTATTGTCAGTGAAAGGGGAATCGAGGTTGATCCAGCAAAAGTAAAAGCAATACAAGATATGCCCGAGCCAAGAACAGAAAAGCAAGTTCGTGATTTCTTAGGGAGATTGAACTACATTGCTAGATTCATTTCTCATCTGACAGCCACTTGCGAGCCAATTTTCAAATTGTTGAGAAAAGATCAATCAATTCGTTGGAATAATGATTGCCAAAGGGCGTTTGATAAAATAAAAGAGTATTTGCAAAAGCCTTAGATTCTGATGCCTCTAGTTCCAGGGAGACCGCTGATAATGTATTTGTCGGTACGTGAAAATTCAATGGGTTGTGTTCTCGGTCAACAAGACGAGACAGGTAGGAAAGAACATGTTAGATACTACCTGAGTAAGAAATTCACAGATTGCGAGTCTAGATACTCAATGCTTGAGAAGACATGTTGTGCACTTGCATGGGCTGCTAAGCGTTTGAGACAATATATGCTGACTCACACAACTCTATTGATATCAAATATGGATCCAGTCAAGTACATTTTTGAAAAGGCAGCTCTCACCGGAAGGGTCGCCCGTTGGCAGATGGTGTTGACAGAGTATGACATACAATATACTTCCCAGAAAGCCATAAAGGGGAGTATTATGTCTGACTATCTCGCTGAGCAACCAATTGATGATTATCAGCCAATGAAGTTTGAGTTCCCTGATGAAGACATCATGTACTTGAAAATGAAAGATTGTGATGAGCCACCAGTTGATGAAGGACCCGGTCCTGATGATAAGTGGAAATTGATGTTTGACGGGGCTGTTAATGTGAATGGTAGAGGCGTTGGGGCAGTTCTCATAACTCTGAAAGGTTCCCATATACCTTTCACTGCCAGACTGACTTTTGATGTCACTAACAATGAAGCTAAATATGAAGCTTGCATCATGGGTATTGAAGAAACCATCGATT
This sequence comes from Lathyrus tuberosus, assembly GCA_022829125.1. NCBI lineage: Eukaryota > Viridiplantae > Streptophyta > Magnoliopsida > Fabales > Fabaceae > Lathyrus > Lathyrus tuberosus. Next base: position 5,845,713 of record JALAZF010000270.1, on the reverse strand, counting down.
TAAGGGTCAAGACTCTTGATGTATTTGGGGATTCTGCTCTAGTGATTAATCAGGTCAATGGAGATTGGCATACCCATCAACCTAACTTGATCCCTTACAGAGATTATACGAGAAGACTGTTGACTTTCTTTACAACAGTGAAACTGTATCATGTACCTCGTGATGAGAATCAAATGGCAGATGCTTTGGCAACGTTATCTTCAATGATTCAGGTGAATTGGTGGAATCATATACCCAGAATTGATGTGATGCGGCTTGATAGGCTTGCTCATGTGTTTGTCGCCGATACAACGACCGATGATAAGCCTTGGTATCATGATATCAAGCGTTTCTTGGAGAGTCAAGAGTATCCGGCTGGGGCATCCACTAATGATAAGAAAACTTTGTGAAGGTTGGCAGGCAGCTTCTTCTTGAATAAAGACGGTGTGTTGTACAAGAGAAATTTTGACATGGTCTTGCTCAGGTGCGTGGATAGACATGAAGCAGACATGTTAATGCAAGAAGTGCACGAAGGTTCTTTTGGTACCCATGCTGGTGGACATGCCATGGCAAAGAAATTGCTGCGAGCTGGTTATTACTGGATGACCATGGAGGCTGATTGTTTCAAATATGCTCGGAAATGCCACAAGTGCCAGATTTATGCTGATAAAGTGCATGTGCCACTGAATTCTCTAAACCTCGTGAGTTCCCCTTGGCCTTTTGCCATGTGGGGCATTGACATGATTGGAAAGATTGAGCCTACCGCCTCTAATGGACATCGTTTTATCCTGGTGGCCATTGATTACTTCACCAAGTGGGTGGAAGCTGCTTCGTTTACAAATGTCACCAAGCAGGTGGTTGCCCAGTTTATCAAGAAAGAGATTATTTGTCGATACGGGGTGCCCGAAAGGATCATCAGTGATAATGGTTCTAATCTTAATAATAAAATAATGCAAGAGCTATGCCAGAGCTTCAAGATTGAACATCACAATTCTTCTCCGTACCGCCCAAAGATGAATGGCGTCGTCAAGGCAGCCAATAAGAATATCAAAAAGATTGTGCAAAAGATGGTCGTGATGTACAAGGATTGGCATGAGATGTTGCCTTTCGCTTTGCATGGGTACCGTACATCAGAACGTACGTCTACTGGGGAAACTCCGTTTTCTCTTGTGTATGGTATGGAAGCGGTGTTGCCAGTTGAAATTGAGATTCCTTCTCTGAGGGTCATGATGGATGTCAAGCTAGATGAGGCTGAATGGGTGCCATACCCCAAATTTGTCCTACCTGTGTATACATGACCTCTGTACATCCTTTTTTTTCTTCCAAACCATTTTCAATCCAAACTTTTAATCCATGTCAGCTTCAAGATTATTTATCCATATCCATAAAAATCCACTTCATTTTTAATGTCCATAAATACCCATTCTCCATTATTATCCATTTCCATTTTCATAAACCATAATCCATATTCAATTTCTACCATAAATCGATTATCCATTATCCATTATCCATAATTCTCCATTTTTTTAAACCCAATTAAAATTCAATTCATATCCAATTATCCAATCCATTTGTCCATTTCATATCCATTTTGTCAATTCCACTTTAAATTTAATTTTATCCATTTAACCAATTCTTCTAAATCCATTTATCCACATTAAAAAACCAAGTCATTTCCAAATCCATTTTCTAGTGTCCAATTCATTTATTCCAATAAACTCTTTTTTTCAATAAACTCACTTACTATTTTTTAGAAAAAGCTTACATAAACAAAAAGTTTCTACAAGATATGGAACCAAGTCCATTTTTCAAATCCCATCTCACAATAAGCCCATTTAGTTTTTTTGGCACAAAATTAAATTACAAAAGAAAATGAAAGCATAGACTCTGCACCACCCTGCGCCTCTTACTGCACCATCTTGCTACAAGCCAAGCTCTGTACCATACACGACAGACCTCCCTGCAACACTGATACACTACAACCTACTCCACCAACCAAGATTTGCATAAAAATGGAACAACAAAAACTTGCAAATCCTGCACAAATACAAGACAAAACAGATTTGTACCAAAAACTTAATGGAGAAGTTTGTTTCTTGAATTTAAAGGGAGGAAATAACCACAAAGGAGGGGGAGAGCAACAATAACAAAAATTCTGAAATATAGTAGAGGAAATAAACATAAACTCTCTCTGCAAAACACAAACCTAAAGGAAGAAATTCAAAAATCTTCTTCATAAAACCAAAACCTCATTGTTGCGGTGAGAATCGGATACCAAGCTATTGGATTAACTTGAATCACAATTTTTGAAATTCACCACCGGTCTTTATTTTTATCCATGGGAAAGGTTTAAAGAATGAAAAAAAAACCTAAGAGATCTAAGGTTCGGGTTGGTTACGATTAGGGAAGGTGTTAGCATCCTAAACGTCTGTAGTACTCTACAGGAACCTCTTGTTATTATTTATGTTATGTTATTTGCTTGTTTGGTAAAGGTATCTGTAAAGGGAAAGGACCTAAAGGTTGATGGCGATGCTTAAAAAAGCAATCGACTTACAAGGAAAAAAAAGGCTCGATGTGAATCGAGAGTTTATTTTGAAAAAATGGTTTAAATAAATGGAGGAAGTTGTAGAGGTAGCATAAACTGTGACATGGTAGTCAACAGAGAGAGTCATTTCCTTTGGAATTGATAAAGGCAATTAATACAAGGAAGTCTATTAAAAAAAATATATTTGAGATTTTATTTTAATTAAATGAAAACAAATAATTGATATAGACCCACCATTAATTCTAACTATAAAAAAGACAAACTAATTAAAAAAAACAAATAAATGTCAATGGAAAATATTTTTTATAAAATAGAATAAAACAAAAAGTTGGAAAAAAAAAGAACATGAGTAAAGAAAGCCCAAATGTGGGCGCTGGTTTTAGGTTGGACCGGGTCGGGTTAGCACCCAAACCCGGTTTGGTTTTCAGTCAAAAACAAGAAAGGGTCAAGAAAACCCTATTTTCTGACCATCTCTTTTGTTCGCATGTCCTTTCCTGTTCATCATCCTCACTCGCTCTTCTCTCTCGCCTCGCCATCTTTCTTCTCTTGTCAAGCTCTCAGCGACACACCTCACAACTATCGCACCCTCACGAAATCATCTCACCACCATTATTAGCAAGAAATTCAACGCTCAATCTCGTTCCCAAATCAAACAAAATCCACATACAAGTTCAAACTGAAAACAACAGGTCGAAGCTCTATGAATTTTCAATGGAGTTAATACAGATTTAGAAATGGGATTGTATCGATTACGTACCTTTGAAGAGTTTCACCGAAACGGTTCGTCGACAACTTCCGGGTACGTTCGTATTTTTTTCTCTGCTCTTTCAATCTTTCTCAATCCAATGCTGTTGTGTATGAACGTTTTTGGTATTGATGTATTGCCTGCGTGTGATTACTGCTGCTGTGGTACTTACGATTGTCACCATAAAATTCCTGAGATTTTTCCTTCTATGATTGCTATGGTGTGATGCTTATTCTGTGTGTTTCTGATGTTTTGTTCGCTGCTATGCTTCTGAATTTTGGTATTGAAATTCGTATGAGCGCTTCTCCTTACGGTTACGCCTGAGGGTCTGTGGTATGGTGTGTATGTGGATCGTGAATTTTTCTCTGATGTGAGCATCGTGTGAGTATGGTGTGTGATGATTTCTGAATGATTTTTCCTTTGTGTGATATTCTGACCTCTATGATTTTTCAACTGGGACGTGTGGAGTGCACGGTTTGTGGGAATGAAGTTTTTTTGTGAATTTTTTCTTTTGCTCTGAACTGGTGTATCTGAGCATTCCCCTCGTTCTCAATCGTGTCACTCCTCTTATATAAGCTCATCTCTGATGCAAATTGATGTTTGATAATGATGTTTCCAATTTGGTTTGAACCTGTCTGATGATGTTTCTTGAGAATTCCACTTTAAGCTTCATTATGTTTGATTTTGTCATGAATAAACTTTAATCGTGTGATTGATGATGGATATCTTATACTGTTTTGGAATGAGTGTGAATGTGGTCTGAATAATGTTTTGGAACTAACTTGAATTGTGTCTGATTTGCTGCTGATTTTTTGTCTTGAGCACTTGAATTTCATGAATACGGTTCTGTTTTCTGTTCGACCTGTCTAACAATTGTTTTGGAAATTGATTAATTCTCAGATTTTTGCCAAAAACATATGTTATTCTTGTGGCTTTGAATTGTGCTGCCATATTTAGAATATTCAACCACGATTAAATTCATATTTGACCATGTCGGATCCCTTCTTTTTTTCCTCATTTGAAACACGCTTTGGTTTGGAACTTAATGCCCTTTTCTGTGAATTTTATACTGCAAGGGTTGGATGCTGTAACTTTATTTCTTTTACCCAAGAAATGTCAGAAATATCATCAGTGGCGGCAGCCTTGGGCCGTCTGTACTCTGCTCACGTCATGCCTTTGAAGGATGAATAATTCTCGCTTGCAGTGGTGTCAAAAGCAATAAGGATGGTCCTACCACTATAAAGCTCAAACACCCAAGTCAAAAGCTTCCAAAAAGGGTGCTTGTTCAAGAGTTATGAAACAAATGGAACTTCCTTTCAATTTTATGTAGTGATTCTTTAGGTAATGTGAATTTGTAAGAACCATCACAAAATCCTTGGACGGTGAATTCCTCAATTGTATTTTGGAATATAGTGACTTATATTTCTCCTTTGAAATTCTTATCATGTAACCTTGACATTGATTTTGTATGGAGGAAAACTTTTGAAACATGATTAGAACTTCTTGTGAACATTCTTTGGAAATTTTTAGAATCAATTTGGACCTTTCATTTGTATCATTGACTTGTAAATTATTCAAAGCTTGAACTTTCATGAGAACTTGGAATGATTACTTGAATGAATTTTTGAACTTTGGCCATTTTTGAACTTGATCTTCATAAATTGAATCCTCTTGAGTTTAAACACGTGAACCCACGACGACTTGATGTGGAATCTTGGACCTTTTGACAAGACTTAATCACATGAGAACACATGCATAATTTCTTCGAATTGAGCTTGAATTCTCGAATATGGACTTTGCAAATTCATGGTGAAATATGAATCATTATTTGAATTTGAACTTTATGAGCACGACTTGGTTCTTAAAATCAAGCTTTGAGTTTGAACTTTGTAAGAAACTGTGGATTAGTCAGAATATAAGTCTTGAATTTCACTTTGACAATCTCTAGTATAAACTTGATTCGAGACTTTTATCCAAACTCTACCACATCGAAACACATTGATCACCAATTATCGCGAGTCTAAATCCAACTTCGCGAGTAAGACCAAACTATGCCACGAGAAGCTATTTGAAAGTGAGGATATTGCTTGTAATGTAATTCACCACACAATTTCAATCATTTCTCAAATAAACATGTTCATCAAATGGGAATAAAATCATGACTCGAGTTCTATGAGAAATACTGAAGAGGATGACCTTGATCCTGGATGAGGATATGCTCAAACCCTAGTTCCACAATTCATGAGGGAACCAAATGATCTAGTCAGTGGAAAAAAACCTAGGATCCTTGAATCAGAATCCATTAGCCACGTCTTGAAGCATTTGATTGAGGGAATGAATACTAACGTCATTTGAAACCAATGTTCCTGCACAAACCTGTTAGTAATAAAGCGTGCAGATATGCAAAATGATATACAAAGAGGCGGGATCTTATGGTAAAAAATTAGGGTATGACAGATGCCCCTATTTCAGTTTCTTCTATCCGGAGATATGGAGATTGAAATCTTCATCTCGGCGAGATAGGAGAGACTTAAATATAAACATGCACAATTTTTTGGCCCTAAGATACGGCAAATGCATATGATATGAAATGATATGGGATGGAATGAATGTGAAGTTCTTAAAGATCCTGCGGGGAATGGTACCACAGGGGAAAAGTATTACAGTTGTGTCAGAAATGAATTGAAACAAATCAAAGTATCTGGAAGACATCATCCAAGAACGGTATTGGATGAAAAAAAGCGCCAAACATCCAATAATGGCTTTGGATGAAAGGTAAACTAAGAAGGCAACAGATGAGAATGAGACAAAATGATGTAATCCGAGAAGGCATCAGACACAAAGAAACCAGTAATCCAATAATGGCTTTGAATGAAAAGTATAATCACAGTATCTAATAATGGCTTTAGATGACTGTGAGCAAAGTAGAGATCCAAGAAAGCATTGGACATAACAAAACCAATCATCCAATAATGGCTTTGAATGACAGGTATAAACACAATATTTAATACTGGCTTTAGATGAATGTGAACAAGGTAAAGCAACCCGACATCCAATAATGGCTTTGAATGAAAAGTATAATCACAATATCTAATAATGGCTTTAGACAAAGTGAACAAGATAAAGAAACCAGACACCCAATAATGGCTTTGAATGAAAGGTGCAATCACAATATCTAATGATGGCTTTAGATGACTGTGAACAAAGACTCGATCTGGAAGAACATCAGAAGGAGGGATCCATCCGAAAAAGCATCAGATGGTAAAAAGCATTGTCGTTCCGGAAGAGCATCAGAATAACAAAGCAAGATATCCGGAAAAACATCAGATAAGTTCTGGAAGAACATCAGAACAAAAGACTCAATCTGGAAAAAAATCAGAAAGAGGGACACATCCGGAATAACATCAGATGGTAAAAGCAATGTCGTTCCGGAAAAGCATCAGAATAACAAAGCAAAATATCTGGAAAAACATCATATTAGTTCTGGAAGAACATCAGAACAAAAGACTCAATCTGGAAAAACATCAGAAAGAGAGACACATCCGGAAAAGCATCAGATGGTAAAAGGCAATGAAATTCCGGAAGAACAATTAGAATAACAAAGTGAAATATCTGGAAAAACATCAGATAAGTTCTGGAAGAATATCAGAACAAAAGACTCAATCTAGAAAAACATCAGAAAGAGGGACACATCCGGAATAACATCAGATGGTAAAAGCAATGTCGTTCCGGAAAAGCATCAGAATAACAAAGCGAAATATCTGGAAAAACATCAGATTGGTTATGGAAGAACATCAGAACAAAAGACTCAATCTGGAAAAACATCAGAAAGAGAGACACATCCGGAAAAGCATCAGATGGTAAAGAAACCAAACATCCAATAATGGCTTTGAATGAGAGGTATAATCACAGTATCTAATAATGGCTTTAGATGACTGTGAACAAAGACTACATTCAAGAATGGCATTGAATGCAAAAGAAAACCAATCATCTAATAATAGCTTTGAATGAAGGGTACAACTCAAAATCTGAGAAAGCATCAGACGCAAATGAGACAAAAGGTGAAATCCAAGAAGGCATTGGATGTAAAGAAAACCACAACGTCCAGGAAAGCATTGAACGAATCTGAACAAGGAGATACCCAAGAAAGCATTGGACGATAGCGATAATATTTGTTTGGTAGATGCCAAGTGAGTTGGACTTTGACCACAAGGCAAGACGTGGATAACGACACAACCTATGGAGAATGCAAATGAGTGCAAATGAGGATGACACTCTTTTGCTATGCATATGTATATGAATTATGCCATGATATATGATCAAATGCAAATGCAGATGCAGATGTCGACGACACGACTCGACTCTTTTGTGGAGAAGACAAGACTGGAAGACTGATTCCTCAACACGGATGTCACTGCCATTCTACTTTGGACTAAAGACGCTGCTACTGAGCACACCTCTTCCACACTGGTAAATTGTATCAATTTGCAGATCCTTGTAGGAAGGGTGGAAAGCTGCATGGGGATTCTTCAAGTAAACTGCCCCAGATTAATTGACTGTTGTATATGAATTGATAATTGCTTCAGCTTGGATTGATGCTGAAAATCACTGAACTACTGTGCGCTTGGAAAAATTGCCCCAGTATGAGTCTTGAAAAAGTCTTCTGTATAAACCAATTCTGAGAGGGACTTGCACTGAACCACAAATCTTGAACTGATTCTCACAGGATCTTGAAATAACTTGCCCCTGATTGGATCACCGACCAAGTTTCTCAAATGTTTGAAAATTCCTTAAGAGGAAAGCCAGTTTGCAAACAAAAGTGTTCATACAAACATAGTAAATGCAAAGTTCATGCAACTTTTGAAATCAAAATCATTTTTGGAAAGAGGTAAAACAATAGGGTCACTGGTCAGATCACGGTGGTTCAAGACGTTTAAAAGAAAAAGATAAAGCAAAAAGGCGTGATGCCAAAAAAAAATGATCTGCAAAGATCTTTAGGAGTCAGTTTACGCAACCTCATTGTAGTATGCTTTCAAAATAACCTTGCTTCAATTAGGTCTTTTGAGGGTTGTAACGTGGCCTGGTTCACGGTTTAAGAAACAAAGGATAAAGGCTCAAACTTACTTGTACCCACCCAATCTTCGTGATGATCTTCAGTCCTATGCTCAGTTAACTCAGACTATGCACTCAAGTTCCCATAGGTTAGGAATTGCACTGATGATAATGATGTTGACGGTTCAGAAGTCAATGGACTCTTGAGATGGCGGTCACTACTTCCTTACAACATTTAGTTGTTTTTTCATTGAAGACTTTCATGGTAAGGATTTAAAGGTTCCTCTTTTTATTATCCCTAACTTTTGCCTGAACTGTTTCTCGTGAATCTTACAGTCAGCGGGATGCCCCAATTTTGCCTAAGTCTCCTTCATAGGTTTCGACTTAGCGGGCTTTTTTCTTTTTTGATTTTTATCTTTTTTGAAAGAAAGTGACTGCCTGGCTTAATGATTACGACGAACCATCATCGACTTTTGACTTGAAAGACATCTTCGACACTTGCTTGTTGCGTCCGAAGGAAAAATTGAGAATGCAACCTTTTTGTTGAAAGATGTCTTGCATGAAACTCTTGTATTTGAATGCACAATCCAGTTAACTGAGAACTACCCTGCCCCAGGTTAAAGATTGCGGGTTTTTATTTGTAAAGAAAGAAACTCCTACTTCTAAGCTCAAAGGGGTTGACGAGGGGTTATCTTTCTTATTTCTCCAGTGTTTGGGAATTGAAACAATGCCTTACATCCTCAGCAAAGTTTTGATTTGAAAGCATACCGACAACAATTATGAGTATTACGTTTTCATCATCCTCCCTCCAATCTTAGCATAATCAGAAGGAAAGTGGAAAAGAGATGATTTTTTTGTTTTTTTTTTGTTTTTTTTTTGAAATATAAAGCGTAAGATAGCAAACACAAATGAATTGAATTAAAAGTTGCAATGCTCATTTTATTAATTATGAAAGTACAAACATAAATCAAAAGTAAACAACTAATACAAATAAGGAAAATGCAAATAATAAGAAACATGGTCTAGTGACTAATCAGAAACAAGAGTGAGCTGTCCCGTCTGAAACACTGAGGTCTGCTGAAGTCGACTGAAGCTTCACTTAGCGTGCCCTGGCAAAGGATTGTTCTTGCCATTTGGATTGGTGTCACGAAAGAAGAGGATACCAATTGTGATCAGCTCTTGTACTCTAGCCTTCAACGCAAAGCAACCTTCTAAATTATGACCTGCACCACCTTGATGGAATTCACAATGAAAATCAGCCCTATAGCCGGCTGGAAGAGGATTTGGAGGAGGAGGCAAAGGCCTTATAGTAATCAAACCTTTCTGAACCAGACCAGGATATAATTCAGTATATGTCATCGGAATAGGATCAAAATTATTCCTATTACGGTACCGATTCTGTCCTACAGTTGGACGTTGAGGAGCTGGTCGTGGAGCAGTAACCACAGGTCTAGGCTCGGAGAAAACTGGAGCTTGAAAAAAACTGGTCCAACAGTCTGACCAATCATACTAGTAGATGCAAGAGGTGGAGAGTAGTTGTGAGGTAAACCAAACTTTGGCCGGGTTGAAGGTGGCATTTGAACCGGTGGAGGCTCAGCGCTTGAAACTTCCTGGATGACAGTCCTTTGGGGTTGCTCTCCTCTAGCAATCAAAACTTGGAGCATTTCAGTGAGCTTTTCCATGCTTGACTTAAGGCCGTCGATCTCCATTCGCATCTCAGCATTGTGTGCTTCTTGCTCTGCCATTATGCGTCTGTAGTTAGCTCTAGTCTGGTACCGATGTCGAGGAATCAGCTTGACGACTGACAGGTGACGCTGGAAGATAGAGACGACTGGACATGAGTTGTTGGACAAACGGATGTATGCAATGAATCATGCAAATGCAATGTAATGGTTTCAAGGAACTCAAGAGTAGGTTGCAAACATTTCGGAAAGGCTGAAAAAAGTTTCATTTTTTAATCCAGGATTTTTTATTGATTTTTCAAATGAAAGAACAATTGAGTTTCTTGAAACCGAATGGTTATGCATGAATGCATGAATGGATGCATAAGCACAGGTATACACATATACAGGCAAACAAAGGCCTAGGCTTGAAGATCACGAGCATGGAGCCATGGTCTACCCTTCCCAAGGTATGTACTAGAGGTTTATTTGTACCTGCCGAACGGGTTCTACAAAGTTCCCAGAGTCTATAATCCATCTTTCGGATATTATCGATTTTCCAAATCACTTGGTAGTCAATAATATTCTCAAGAGAATCTCGTCTGAGTGTAGTATCGCGTAGCGACTATTGGAGAAATAGACTCCTGCATAGTCCCCGCACTACATCCTAATGGGCCAAGTTGGGTTAAAGGTAACTACGGTCCCCAGTCCCGAGGGCCTTTAGATCGAAACCATATCGTCTTCACGAATGAACTCGTTGGACAAATATTTTATTCGAGAGGGCCTAGACTGAGTGGTGAAGTCTCAATTTACTTTTTCAGGAATCGACTCCCTCAAAGTATCATTGAAGTCTCACCGTTTTCCTATCTTAATTTCACTCTAGTCCGGGTGTAGGACTTTGTCTCACCACACAAATAGTACCCTGCACACAGAAAAACCAAGCAAAACAGGTATATATACAGATATAAAGATATATAGGCAAATAAGCAAATAAATAACATAGATATAAACAAGTTTGGGGAAACCCTCGAAAATCCCCAGTGAAGTCGGCATTTCTGTTGCGGTGAGAATCGGATACCAAGCTATTGGATTAACTTGAATCACAATTTTTGAAATTCACCACCGGTCTTTATTTTTATCCAAGGGAAAGGTTTAAAGAACGAAAAAAAAACCTAAGAGATCTAAGGTTCGGGGGTTGGTTACGATTAGGGAAGGTGTTAGCATCCTAAACGTCTGTAGTACTCTACAGGAACCTCTTGTTATTATTTATGTTATGTTATTTGCTTGTTTGCTAAAGGTATCTGTAAAGGGAAAGGACCTAAAGGTTGATGGCGATGCTTAAAAAAGCAATCGACTTACAAGGAAAAAAAGGCTCGATGTGAATCGAGAGTTTATTTTGAAAAAATGGTTAAGTAAATGGAGGAAGTTGTAGAGGTAGCATAAACTGTGACATGGTAGTCAACAGAGAGAGTCATTTCCTTTGGAATTGATAAAGGCAATTAATACAAGGAAGTCTATTAAAAAAATATGTTTTTGAGATTTTATTCTAATTAAATGAAAATAAATAATTGATATAGACCCACCATTAATTCTAACTATAAGAAAGACAAACTAATTAAAAAAAACAAATAAATTTCAATGGAAAATATTTTTTATAAAATAGAATAAAACAAAAAATTGGAAAAAAAAAGAACATGAGTAAAGAAAGCCCAAATGTGGGCGCTGGTTTTAGGTTGGACCGGGTCGGGTTAGCACCCAAACCCGGTTTGGTTTTCAGTCAAAAAAAAGAAAGGGTCAAGAAAACCCTATTTTCTGACCATCTCTTTTGTTCGCATGTCCTTTCCTGTTCATCATCCTCACTCGCTCTTCTCTCTCGCCTCGCCATCTTTCTTCTCTTGTCAAGCTCTCAGCGACACACCTCACAACTATCGCACCCTCACGAAATCATCTCACCACCATTATTAGCAAGAAATTCAACGCTCAATCTCGTTCCCAAATCAAACAAAATCCACATACAAGTTCAAACTGAAAACCACCGGTCGAAGCTCTACGAATTTTCAATGGAGTTAATACAGATTTAGAAATGGGATTGTATCGATTACGTACCTTTGAAGAGTTTCACCGAAACGGTTCGTCGACAACTTCCGGGTACGTTCGTATTTTTTTCTCTGCTCTTTCAATCTTTCTCAATCCAATGCTGTTGTGTATGAACGTTTTTGGTATTGATGTATTGCCTGCGTGTGATTACTGCTGCTGTGGTACTTACGATTGTCACCGTGAAATTCCTGAGATTTTTCCTTCTATGATTGCTATGGTGTGATGCTCATTCTGTGTGTTTATGATGTTTTGTTCGCTGTTATGCTTCTGAATTTTGGTATTGAAATTTGTATGAGCGCTTCTCCTTACGGTTACGCATGAGGTTCTGTGGTATGGTGTGTATGTGGATCGTGAATTTTTCTCTGATGTGAGCACCGTGTGAGTATGGTGTGTGATGATTTCTGAATGATTTTTCCTTTGTGTGATATTCTGACCTCTATGATTTTTCAACTGGGACGTGTGGGGTGCACGGTTTGTGGGAATGAAGTTTTTTTGTGAATTTTTTCTTTTGCTCTGAACTGGTGTATCTGAGCATTCCCCCCGTTCTCAATCGTGTCACTCCTCTTATATAAGCTCATCTCTGATGTCAAATTAATGTTTGATAATGATGTTTCCAATTTGGTTTGAACCTGTCTGATTATGTTTCTTGAGAATTCCACTTTAAGCTTCATTATGTTTGATTTTGTCATGAATAAACTTTAATCGTGTGATTAATGATGGATATCTTATACTGTTTTGGAATGAGTGTGAATGTGGTCTAAATATTGTTTTGGAACTAACTTGAATTGTGTCTGATTTGCTGCTGATTTTTTGTCTTGAGCACTTGAATTTCATGAATACGGTTCTGTTTTCTGTTCGACCTGTCTAACAATTGTTTTGGAAATTAATTAATTCTCAGATTTTTGCCAAAAAAATATGTTATTCTTGTGGTTTTGAATTGTGCTACCATATTTAGAATATTCAACCACGATTAAATTCATATTTGACTATGTCGGATCCCTTCTTTTTTTCCTCATTTGAAACACGCTTTGGTTTGGAACTTAATGCCCTTTTCTGTGAATTTTATACCGCAAGGGTTGGATGCTGTAACTTTATTTCTTTTGCCCAAGAAATGTCAGAAATATCATCAGTGGCGGCAGCCTTGGGCCGTTTGTACTCTGCTCACGTCATGCCTTTGAAGGATGAATAATTCTCTCTTGCAGTGGTGTCAAAAACAATAAGGATGGTCCAACCACTATAAAGCTCAAACACCCAAGTTAAAAGCTTCCAAAAAGGGTGCTCGTTCAAGAGTTATGAAACAAATGGAACTTCCTTTCAATTTTATGTAGTGATTCTTTAGGTAATGTGAATTTGTAAGAACCATCACAAAATCCTTGGACGGTGAATTCCTCAATTGTATTTTGGAATATAGTGACTTATATTTCTCCTTTGAAATTCTTATCATGTAACCTTGACATTGATTTTGTATGGAGGAAAACTTTTGAAACATGATTAGAACTTCTTGTGAACATTCTTTGAAAATTTTCAGAATCAGTTTGGACCTTTCATTTGTATCATTGACTTGTAAATTCTTCAAAGCTTGAACTTTCATGAGAACTTGGAATGATTACTTGAATGAATTTTTGAACTTTGGCCATTTTTGAACTTGATCTTCATAAATTGAATCCTCTTGAGTTTAAACACGTGAACCCACGACGACTTGATGTGGAATCTTGGACCTTTTGACAAGACTTAATCACATGAGAACACATGCATAATTTCTTCGAATTGAGCTTGAATTCTCGAATATGGACTTTGCAAATTCATGGTGAAATATGAATCATTATTTGAATTTGAACTTTATGAGCACGACTTGGTTCTTAAAATCAAGCTTTGAGTTTGAACTTTGTAAGAAACAGTGGATTAGTCGGAATATAAGTCTTGAATTTCACTTTGACAATCTCTAGTATAAACTTGATTCGAGACTTTTATCCAAACTCTACCACATCGAAACACATTGATCACCAATTACCGCGAGTCTAAATCCAACTTCGCGAGTAAGACCAAACTATGCCACGAGAAGCTATTTGAAAGTGAGGATATTGCTTGTAATGTAATTCACCACACAATTTCAATCATTTATCAAATAAACATGTTCATCAAATGGGAATAAAATCATGATTCGAGTTCTATGAGAAATACTGAAGAGGATGACCTTGATCCTGGATGAGGATATGCTCAAACCCTAGTTCCACAATTCATGAGGGAACCAAATGATCTAGTCAGTGGAAAAAAACCTAGGATCCTTGAATCAGAATCCATTAGCCACGTCTTGAAGCATTTGACTGAGGGAATGAATACTAACGTCATTTGAAACCAATGTTCCTGCACAAACCTGCTAGTAATAAAGCGTGCAGATATGCAAAATGATATATAAAGAGGCGGGATCTTATGGTCAAAAATTAGGGTATGACATTCATCTTGCTGCAGCCATAAACTTCCTGCGATTTACACCTTCATCCTCTTCAACACAACCGAGCCACTCCCTCTGCTTTTTCTTCTCAAACCACCACCATAAAACCATTCTTAACCTTTTTCATACACCATGTAAGCCGCCACCATAAACCAACTGCCCACATCAGAATCTGCAAGAACCACATAACCATAACCTTACATACTCCCACACCTTCATTTAACACTAACCGCATCATTACAGCAAACCAAAAACAAAGACCAGAAGAACAGAGAAAAAAATTAACATACAAACGTCAAGTTAGACACCACCGTGAATATCTAATCATCTTTCATTGAATCTTCAACTACCCTCATTTTCATGGACTCGTCTTCCTCCAACCCATCACCATAACGTCGCTGCCTTTGCAACCCTTCACCACCACCTTCACGACAATTTTCAAACAACGCTCCCTTCGCCGGTCACAACCTTCAAATCCGCACACATCCGCCACCACAAAACAACAACAATTGTACGAAAGCGAAAGAGAAAGCGTCGCACTGCTGCAGGGAGAGCGAGACTCGGCGTACGAATTCGAGAGAGAGAGCATCTGAGAGAGAAATAGAGTGCGAGATCGAGAGAGATTCGCGAACAGAGAAAGAAGCCACCGCGAGAGAATACAAGAGAATACGAGGGTGAGGGATCGATCGAGAAGGAAACTTGGGCGTTTGAGAGTTTGTTTTGGAACAGTTCCTTTTTAGTCTGTCTTTGTGAACGTGAGGTTACTTTTTTCTACTTTACCATGCGTGTTATCCATTTTGAATGAAGATGGCGGCTGTAAATTTTAGGGTTTTGTTTAACCCTCATTAGCAGAAAACAAACCGGGTTTGGGTGCTAACCCGACCCGTCCATGAGGTGCCCATCTGGGCTGAGATTCACCTTGGGCCTCAAACCCAATCTCATATTCACACCCTCATCCTTTTTTTTTATTTATTCCTTTTCATTTTCTTCAAATTTTTTATTGTTATTGTTTTAATCTATAGTTTTTATATTAATTAGTTATTTTTAATATATCGTTAATATATGGTTTTAACTAGTAATTTTTTTTTAGGAATATATTGTCTTAGTTTAATTTATTTGTTAAAATAATAAAAATCTCAAAAAATATTTTTATGTAGTTTATAGATTAATCTTGTCATTTCTACCTCGATTTTCGTCTTCGATTTTCTTTTCGACTTCATTTCATTTTTGTTTTATGCCAATGACATACAAAAAATCATGACTTGTTGATTTATTCTAAATCACCTAAAAGTCTTGATAAATATGAGGCCACATTTTATCTTTATTCTGTTGGTCAATGAAAGTCAAAAAATCATGGCTTATCGATCTAAGATTAAAGATCATGATTAAGACGAGACCGATTTTTATTTTCACTTTTATCTTTATTCATTTTTTGGTCAATGAAAACCAAATATCAATGATTTATCGATTTTCAATTTAAAATCTTGATAAAGGTGAGACCTTTATTCTTTTTCTTACCTCTTTTCGATTTTATTTCATTTCTACTATCTTTCCACTATCTTTATCCATTGTGGGTCAATGAAAGTCAAATATCGTTGATTATCGATTTCTCGATTAAATCTTGATTAAGACGAGGCCACTTCGATTTATTTTCTATTTCCATTTCATTCTCTATTATCTTCTTCTATTTTCCTATCTTCGATCGATGAAGTCTTTCTATTCGCGAATGTTGGTTGTTGAAGCGATTAACCTTCATTATTTCAAATCTGTAGTGAGTGATCATTGAGATCTCTTTCTATACTTTGGGATCGTGATAGGTTACCTTCGATTAATCGACGAAAGTTTGTGATTAAGATGAGATCTTCATCCTTTCTTTTCGTGTGGAACGATTTCATTGGAGAATGATCCTCACTATTATTTCTCCATCGTGTTTTAGCACAAAGATAAAATTGCGCATCCTCCTATAGTGTGATCTTCGTCATAGATCGTGCTACGATGGCTTAACGCTACATTGGACCCGATTCATCCGATCAATCACTAACTTTACATTTTTCATCAATATTATCTTGATTTACTTTTATGTCAATATTACATCTTGTTCATATTATCTTGATTATATTATTGTTCATATTATTCATATTGTTCATACCATATTCATACTCGTTCATCTAACCCTCTTTTTGTCTCTTTGTTCATACACTATTCAAACCTTTTTATAATCACTTGCCGCTTAAAACACGTAATTTATATTCAAACATTACTTTTATAAAAGGTGAAGTGAGGTGGGTTGAGTCTTTGATCCGTCTCCTCAATTGTTTAGGTGCGAGTTCTCTTACTCGTGTGTGAACAATTGTCACCTCTAAAAAACTTAAGCTTTAACCTGTCGATTGTTTAGGTGTGAGTTCTCTTACTCGTGTGTGGACAATTGACACCACTAAAACACTTGCAACTCGACAATATTCAAACTTTTTCCTAATCAGTCATTAATGCACTTAATCCTTACTTAAACATTTTTACCAAAGGTGAAGTGAGGGGGACCAAGTCTTTGGTCTTTCTCCTCAATTGTTTAGGTGCGAGTTCTCTTACTCGTGTGTGAGCAATTGTCACCTCTAAAACATCCAATACGAATAAAACTCCTTTCCTCACCCGCGTACGACCGAAGCCCTAACACACACAAATCAAATTCTTTTCTCAATCAAATCTTTAACACACTTAATCCACAACTCAAACACCTTTCCCAAAGAACATTGTTTAAGTCATTCTTTCACACATATGAACTCGTGCTTCAGCCTCCCCTAGCGAGCAGACAAGCCAATGTTTAGCAGTTAGAATGCAACCTAAACTCTCGTTCGCCTAAAACACGTTCAAATCCAAATCAAACCTTTTTTTCTTAATCAAACTCTTTAATACACTTAATCATATATTCAAACTACTTTCTAAAAGGTGATGTGAGGGGGGCCAAGTCTTTGACCTTTCTCCTCAATTGTTTGGGTGCGAGTTCTCTTACTCGTGTGTGGAAATTGGCACCTATAAAAAATAAAAACCAAACAACCGTAGTCCCATGAACTACGAATACTCTGACTTTCCCATTGCACGAGGGAATACGTAGGCACAAGGATCTTCATCCTTGCTGAGCACACTAATAAAAAACCACCCATTTCCCTTAGAAAACAATGTCTACTTTAGAAAATAAACAAACAAACCTAACTTTCTCACGATTCGAATCAAGAGGTTCCCGTTGAGTACAACGGACATAGAGGGTGCTAACACCTTCCCTCTTGCGTAACCGACTCCCGAACCCGAATTTGGTTGCGATGACCATTTTCTTTTCCTTTAAAGGTTTTATCGATATTTTCCTATTCCTCCCTTGGAATGAATAAAGTTCGGTGGCGACTCTGTTTCGAACAGTTTATTTTTTCCGCGTCCATCGCGAGGATCATATTTTTCGAGGTATGACAAATGGCGACTCTGCTGGGGAATAGCATAGCCCTATGCTAGAGAGAGTCAAACCTAACTTCACTCGGTTCGTGAGTGTTAGATCCGCTTGTTTGTTTATCTTCTCTTACTTGTTTGCTTGCTTGTCTGATTATCTACTATCTACTTGCTTGCTTATTTCTATCTTATCCTATTATTATTTCTTGTGACACTGTGGGGGTTCTCTGATCATTGGTGATCTGTGATATGGCTCTATACCCGAGTCCGAGTATAACCCTAGGATTAGGATGGTGGTTGTGTAGTGGAGGCTTGCGTAGTCTCTTCTACGTGAGCCAAAGCAAAGACCCCGCTTGGAGTAGATTCCCTTGGAAATGTTATCATTTTGATGTTACTTCGTCACGATGATAATGTTTTTGAGCCTGAATCGTTGATCCCAAGGACCATTAACCCTTTTATCCATGGTGGTGGGTAGTGTTAACTCTTTGTGGGTTAATCCGAACGCCATAATCAGATAAGATCCCTCGAACGCATTACTTCCTGACAGTAATATCTTCGACCTCGATCTAGGATTTTGAGAACCCTACTTAAAACCCGTGTGTCGATGGTTGTGTAGTGGGCGCCTCCGAGGAGTCTTTCTCGTGGGGAAGAAATGAAGACCTCACCTAGACGAGATCCTTTCAAGGATATTATCGTCTGATGTTCCTTCGTCATGGCTATAATGTCTTTGAAAGACATCCATAACTCTAGGCACCTACTCGTTTAGAGCCTACCCATGGTGGGTCTGGTGATCAGAGATATCCTGTGTCTAGCTCCTTCCTCAGAATCAGATGTTGTTTTGATCCTGGAACCCTGCATTGCATACTCATGACATTAGCATATCATTTTCCAGCAAACTCAACCATCCTTTGTCTATTTCCTGCCAGCTAATTTCCCGACACTCATACTGAACCTGTGGTAGCTGCAAAGCATTTAAAGCAAGTTCAAGCGGAGACAAGAGGAGCATAGACAATTTGAAAGTTGTGATGGCTATGTCAGAGGATAGTTTTCAACATATTGGGATGAAGGATTTTGACCTCCCATCAGGTTTTGCTGTGTCAACTAACCCACTGTATGATCATCTACCTGGTGATCATCCTCCACGAGTGAACATCCCTGCTCAATCTCAAATGATGTCGCTGACTGATTCCATGGAGAAAAGGTTTTGTGCCCTCGAAGAGAAAGTTCAAGCTATGAAAGTGCGCGATACTTCTGGGCTCGTTGCTGTTGATATGTGCCTAGTGCCAGACTTGGTAATTCCTCCAAAATTCGAAGTACCCAACTTCAAGAAGTACGCTGGTCTCAGTTGCTCGAAGCGTCATTTGGTGATGTTCGGCCGAAAGATGACTTCTCATGTCCGCGACGACAAGTTGATGATTTACTATTTCCAAGACAGTTTAAGTGGTGCATCTTTGAATTGGTACATGGATTTAGAAAGCAGCTGTATCCAGTTATGGAAAGACTTATCCAATGCTTTCCTAAAGCAATATGAGTACAATTTGGACATGGCTCCCAGTCGCACGCAGCTGCAAAGCCTATCTTAGAAGAGCGGTGAATCCATTAAGGATTATGCACAATGATGGAGAGAGTTGGCAGCCAGGGTGCAACCACCACTCCTGGATAAAGAAGTGATTGACATGTTCTTGAATAGTCTGCATGACACCTATCTTGAAAGGATGGCTGGCAGTTCATTCTCAAGCTTCTCTGACCTTATAATAGTGGGAGAACGCATCGAGAGTTACCTCAAAGCTAAATAGGTCCAAGACGTCTCGAGTAATCAAGCTGGTGAGATAGAATCCTTCAACAATCCCCAAGAGGAAGAGGATAATGAAATCGATGCAGTCATAGCAGATGTTGAGTATTCTCAGGATACACCAGCAAGACTTTATGGCCCTTCAGCTTCTCGGCAGTTATCATTGTCAGCGCCATATCATCCTTATGGGCAACCTGTCAATCCTAGGGCGTCATACCAGAAACCCATGATTCCTCCTCGTGCAAATCAACGAGCCCGTGGTCGAGAATATCAGAATCATCATCAGAATTAGCATAGGCCTCGAAACAACTTGGAAAGAAGGACTGCTCCTCTTCACCTAGTTCCTATATCGTACAGTCAGCTTTTGCCGCATCTGGTCCGAAACTCACTGGTAGAGCCCAAAGCTATTAAGCCATTGCCAAAACCGTACTCGCCGGGGTACGACCCCAATGCGTATTGTGAATATCATGCTGGATCCATGGGGCATTCAACTGAAGATTGCAAAGCTTTTCAAGCCAAGGTGCAACAGTTAATTGACAAAAAGCACATATCATTTCTAGAAGGAAGCTTGGTTGTACACATCAGTTTCTCGCCCAAATGAGTTCCAAGATTTCAAGAGGCATCCCCTAAAGCTAATGGTTCAGACAGGAAGACGTCCTCAAAACTGACAACCATTGGACATTTATCATTTGCATTTGTAATTTTGTTATGTTAAATGCTACTTGTTTTTGAATATTGTTGTTTTGAATGGTAATATTAATGATGTGATCATGCATTTTCTTAATTAATCATGTCGTATTCGCTCATTTTTCTTCACTTACATACAAAAATAAAAATACAAAACAAAAACAACAAAATTCTTCCATATACTTCTTGACCACTCTTTTTATCAAACTTTTGTTTTGCAAAGATTGGAGGGAGGATGATGAAAACGAAGTACCCATAATTACTGATGGTATGCTTTCGGATGAAATCCTACCAAGGATGTACAGGCATTGTTTCAAATCCCCAAACACTGGAGAGATAAGGATTTAGTCTCTAGTTAACCACTTTGAGCCTAGAAATAGGAGTTTCCTTCGGATTTAAAAACCCTTACACTCAACCCGGGGCAGGGTAGTGTTCAGTTAATCTGACCATGTATTCTTTGTACACGTCTTGAGGTGACGAAGAAATCATGCAAAATCCAGAAGTTATGGTGGTTGTTCTTCAATGACTACTGACTTGGCAGTCACAAGCCTTAATAAAAAAAACAAAAAAAAACAAAAAAACAAAAAAAAAAAAAGCCTGCTAAGTCGAACACCTCAAAAGGAGACTTAGGCAAAAATCAAGGCAATCCCGATGGACTCGAAAAGCGAAATCAATCCATAAGAGATAAAAAACAATACCAAAAGAGGTCCTCGAATCCTCAACAAAAACAAAATAATACTCAGTGGCCACCTTATCAAAATCAAAGGCTCACTGACACCCATCAAAGCAAAATAATGTGACTGCCATTTCAAGAAGATCTTGAATCCTCATCTTCACTCTTACACTGTCGAACTCTCTTTGAGGATGAATATGTGTCAATTTAACTGAATGTAGGACTGAAGATCATCACGAAGAAAGGGTGGGTACAAAATATACCTTGGGCCTTATATCCTTTGTTTCTATAACTATGAACTAGACCACGTTACAACCCTCAAAAGTCCTAATTGAGGCGGAATTTATTCTGAAAGCATACTACAGCAAGGTTGCGTAAACTGACTCCTAGAGATTTGCTAATCTTCTGAATTGGTGTCATATTCTTGCCATATCTTTCACACCAGCTAAATCAGCACCACGTTTGGACTAATGGTTCATCCGTCACACACTATCACTCATTCTAATAATGACTGATTTTCAAATTTTGCATGAGCATCGCATTAAAATTACCATTTGTGAATGAACAGTTTTAACTACAAGTCAGTACTTGACATCAAGGAAATTCCAACGAGGAGCAATCAAAGAGAGCTAGATCATTCAACAAAGTTGATTTGAACTAACAACACCTCATAACCTCATGGAACAGGGGCATTGACATCCAATGATTATGGAATCAGTCAATTTAAAGCAAGTCCCCGAAGCATTAGTTGATTATGGGGCAAATCATTCAAGGACAGGTTGATCAGGGTAAATCATCTCAAGAATCCACCAACCAGGGGAAGGCCACCCATAGGTTCTTTTGATTAAAGGAAAACCCCTCCAATGTTCAATCAGCATAAGTTAAGTCGCTTCAACGCTCATTCTGGGGCAAGCTACCTCAAGGGTACTTCGAAGCCAAATACTTCAAGAGTTATCCTTTCATGACTTGGAATTCTGGGGCAAACCATCTCGAGTCAATCTCATGGTACATCTGCTTCCAACTTCCGTTCGAGGACAACCCCTTTTACGACTTGGAATTCTGGGGCAAGCCATCTCGAGTTCATCTCATGGTACAACTGCTTCCAACTTACTTTCAAAGACGAAGCCTTTCACGACTTGGAATTCTGGGGCAAGCCATCTCGAGTTCATCTCATGGTACAACTGCTTCCAACTTCCTTTAAACGACGAAGCCTTTCACGATTTGGAATTCTGGGGCAAGCCATCTCGAGATCATCTCATGGTACAACTGCTTCCAATTTCCTGTCAAGGAGAAATTCTTCATAGGCCTAGACTGGAGCAAGATGAGCTACACAGGGACAAATCTCTCCGTTGCTTTTAATCTACTCAAGCGAACACCGTCAAGTGACCTTTGAGTTCAAGACGAGTGTCGGGGAATCATGCTATCACCCCACAAATAACCTTTTGCCTTCCTTCTGACAAGAAACCTTGTTGCAAAGGAACCTAACCATCCCTTATCCTCTACTGGGGCATCTTTAGAAACCTTCATATCATTGCATAAATCACTCATATGAATTAGTCACGTCGCTTCGCTCATTGCATAGACATGCGCGTCATGCCTCAAGCCTAACCTTCCAACAAGATTTGACATCTCAAAGCCTGGTACCGCAAGACTTAACACCAAAGTCCAACATAGCTTGGCAACCAAAGTCCAACTTATTGGCAATCCAAAAGTCCAACTTAGCTTGGCAACCAAAGTCCAATTTCGTTTGGCAAATCACCCAAAAGTCCAACTTAGCTTGGCAACCAAAGTCCAATTTCGTTTGGCAAATCACCCAAAAGTACAACTTAGCTTGGCAATCCAAAAGTCCAGTTCCCGTCTGGCAAAACATTTTAAGGCCCAGTTCTCGTCTGGAAATCCATTTTAAAGTCCAGTTCTCGTCTGGAAATCCATGTTAAGGTCCAGTTCTCGTCTGGCAATCCATGTTAAGGTCCAGTTCCCGTCTGGAAAATATTTCAAGGCCCAGTTCTCGTCTGGCAAATTATTTTAAGGTCCAGTTCTCGTCTGGCAATTTTAAAAAAGGTCCAGTTCTCGTCTGGCAAATCTTTTAAGGCCCAGTTCTCATCTGGCAATTTTTTTAAGGCCCAGTTCTCGTCTGGCAAAATCTTTTAAGGCCCAGTTCTCATCTGGCAAATTTTTTAAGGCCCAGTTCTCGTCTAGCAAAATCTTTTAAGGTCCAGTTCTCGTCTGGCAATCCATTTTAAGGTCCAGTTCTCGTCTGGAAATCATTTTAAGCACCAGTTCTCGTCTGGTAATCTATCCTCCAATCCAGTTTTAGTCTGGAAGTTTGACCCAAAGTTCAGTCTTCATTGGCAACCATTAAAAGTCCACCGTCGTTGGCATCCTCAGAGCACCAAAATTACCAAAGTCCAATTTCACTTGGCAACCACCAAATCCAGTCCCTGGTGATACCCTCGACAAGGAACTTATCCCCAGCGCACCTGATCATTTGCATCGTCATGTGCACGACATGCTATCATAACATTACATAATCATATCTATCATATCATACGTGCATTAGATTTCTCAGCAGTTGCATCTTAGTATGCATGTTTCAGTGCATTATGCAATGCATGGCATTTCCATCCCAAGCATCATATCATGACAGGGTCCAGGATCAATTCGCAAGCATCTTGGCCAGTCCTCCATCAAAGTCGGCAGTATTCCTCTAAAGAGAAGTAGATACCCCGCACGTACTCAAGGAATTCTATTCCCCAACAAGTCATTCTTCAGCCATGCAGTTGATAATGACAATCCCCAACAGCTGTTGTTATTACTCCCCAAGCAAAGGATATCTTAGAAAGTTTCTTGTGAGCTCCCTCCTGCAAAGCCAACACATTTCTTCCAACAGGAATCTTGCTCAACTGTCCCTCAGCAAATTTACCGCAGAGATACTGCTTTGGTATCATCGAGGAACCTTAATGGACAAGGGACTGCTTCGATCACCCAGAGAATCATCTGCCTTCAGAGATACTGCTTTGGTATCATCGAGGAACCTTAATGGACAAGGGACTGCTTCGATCACCCAGAGAATCGTCTGCCTTCAGAGATACTGCTTTGGCATCATCGAGGAACCTTAATGGACAAGGGACTGCTTCGACAACCCAGAGAATCGTCTGCCTTCAGAGATACTGCATTGGTATCATCGAGGAACCTTAATGGATAAGGGACTGCTTCGATCACCCAGAGAATCATCTACCTTCAGAGATACTGCTTTGGTATCATCGAGGAACCTTAATGGACAAGGGACTGCTTCGACGACCCAGAGAATCGTCTGCCCCACAAAGATACTGGTTTGGTATCATCGAGGAACCTTAATGGATAAGGGTCTGCTTCGACGACCTAGAGAATCGTCTGCCTTCAGAGATACTGCTTTGGTATCATCGAAGAACCTTAATGGATAGGGGATTGCTTCAATAACCCAGAGAATCGTCTGCCTTCAGAGATGCTACTTTGGCATCATCGGAGAACCTTATCGGATAAGGGTCTGCTTCGACCACCCAAAGGATCTCAAGTTATTTTGTTCAGTTTGGACACCGCTGCCTCATTCTGTCATCTCTTACTCTACAACACTTTACCTTTGTGAGACAAAATTTTGGGGCATTCTTATATCTAATTGACTTCTACCCTTAAAATAAACGCTTTGCAGCTGTTCATTTTCTCGGGTTCAAGACAATTAGATAGGGGCATCTGTCATACCCCAAATTTGTCCTACATGTGTATACATGACCTCTGTACATCCTTTTTTTTCTTCCAAACTATTTTCAATCCAAACTTTTAATCCATGTCAGCTTCAAGATTATTTATCCATATCCATAAAAATCCACTTCATTTTTAATGTCCATAAATACCCATTCTCCATTATTATCCATTTCCATTTTCATAAACCATAATCCATATTCAATTTCTACCATAAATCGATTATCCATTATCCATTATCCATAATTCTCCATTTTTTTAAACCCAATTAAAATTCAATTCATATATAATTATCCAATCCATTTGTCCATTTCATATCCATTTTGTCAATTCCACTTTAAATTTAATTTTATCCATTTAACAAATTCTTCTAAATCCATTTATCCACATTAAAAAACCAAGTCATTTCCAAATCCATTTTCTAGTGTCCAATTCATTTATTCCAATAAACTCTTTTTTCAATAAACTCACTTACTATTTTTTAGAAAAAGCTTACATAAACAAAAAGTTTCTACAAGATATGGAACCAAGTCCATTTTTCAAATCCCATATCACAATAAGTCCATTTAGTTTTTTTGGCACTAAATTAAATTACAAAAGAAAATGAAAGCATAGACTCTGCACCACCCTGCGCCTCTTGCTGCACCATCTTGCTACAAGCCAAGCTCTGTACCATACACCACAGACCTCCCTGCAACACTGATACACTACAGCCTACTCCACCAACCAAGATTTGTATAAAAATGGAACAACAAAAACCTGCAAATCCTGCACAAATACAAGACAAAACAGATTTGTACCAAAAACTTAATGGAGAAGTTTGTTTCTTGAATTTAAAGGGAGGAAATAACCACAAAGGAGGGGGAGAGCAACAATAAAAAAATTCTGAAATATAGTAGAGGAAATAAACATAAACTCTCTCTGCAAAACACAAACCTAAAGGAAGAAATTCAAAAATCTTCTTCATAAAACCAAAACCTCATCTTGCTGCAGCTATAAACTCCCTGCGATTTACACCTTCATCCTCTTCAACACAACCGAGCCACTCCCTCTACTTTTTCTTCTCGAACCACCACCATAAAACCATTCTTAACCTTTTTCATACACCATGTAAGCCGCAACCATAAACCAACTGCCCACATCAGAATCTGCAAGAACCACATAACCATAACCTTACATACTTCCACACCTTCATTTAACATTAACCGCATCATTACAGCAAACCGAAAACAAAGATCAAAAGAACAGAGAAAAAAATTAACATACAAACGTCAAGTTAGACACCACCATGAATATCTAATCATCTTTCATTGAATCTTCAACTACCCTCATTTTCATGGACTCGTCTTCCTCCAACCCATCACCATAACGTCGCCGCCTTCGCAGCCCTTCACCACCACCTTCACGACAATTTTCAAACAACGCTCCCTTCGCCGGTCACAACCTTCAAATCCGCACATATCCGCCGCCACAAAACAACAACAACTGTGCGAAAGAGAAAGCGTCGCACTGCTGCAGGGAGAGCGAGACTCGGCGTACGAATTCGAGAGAGAGCGTTTGAGAGAGAAATAGAGTGCGAGATCGAGAGAGATTCGCGAACAGAGAAAGAAGCCACCGCGAGAGAATACGAGGGTGAGGGATCGATCGAGAAGGAAACTTGGGCGTTTGAGAGTTTGTTTTGGAACAGTTCCTTTTCAGTCTGTCTTTGTGAATGTGAGGTTACTTTTTTCTACTTTACCATGCGTGTTCTCCATTTTGAATGAAGATGGCGGCTGTAAATTTTAGGGTTTTGTTTAACCCTCATTAGCAGGAAACAAACTGGGTTTGGGTGCTAACCCGACCCGTCCATGAGGTGCCCATCTGGGCTGAGATTCACCTTGGACCTCAAACCCAATCTCATATTCACACCCTCATCCTTTTTTTTTATTTATTCCTTTTCATTTTCTTCCAATTTTTTATTGTTATTGTTTTAATCTATAGTTTTTATATTAATTAGTTATTTTTAATATATTGTTAATATATGGTTTTAACTAGTAATTTTTATTTTTTTAGGAATATATTGTCTTAGTTTAATTTATTTGTTAAAATAATAAAAATCTCAAAAAATATTTTTATGTAGTTTATAGATTAATCTTGTCATTTCTACCTTGATTTTCGTCTTCGATTTTCTTTTCGACTTCATTTCATTTTTGTTTTATGCCAATGACATACAAAAAATCATGACTTGTTGATTTATTCTAAATCACCTAAAAGTCTTGATAAATATGAGGCCACATTTTATCTTTATTCTGTTGGTCAATGAAAGTCAAAAAATCATGGCTTATCGATCTAAGATTAAAGATCTTGATTAAGACGAAACCGATTTTTATTTTCACTTTTATCTTTATTCATTTTTTGTCAATGAAAACCAAATATCAATGATTTATCGACTTTCGATTTAAAATCTTGATAAAGGTGAGACCTTTATTCTTTTTCTTACCTCTTTTCGATTTTATTTCATTTCTACTATCTTTCCACTATCTTTATCCATTGTGGGTCAATGAAAGTCAAATATCGTTGATTATCGATTTCTCGATTAAATCTTGATTAAGACGAGGCCACTTCGATTTATTTTCTATTTCCATTTCATTCTCTATTATCTTCTTCTATTTTCCTATCTTCGATCGATGAAGTCTTTCTATTCGCGAATGTTGGTTGTTGAAGCGATTAACCTTCATTATTTCAAATTTGTAGTGAGTGATCATCGAGATCTCTTTCTATACTTTGGGATCGTGATAGGTTACCTTCGATTAATCGACGAAAGTTTGTGATTAAGACGAGATCTTCATCCTTTCTTTTCGTGTGGCACGATTTCATTGGAGAATGATCCTTACTATCATTTCTCCATCGTGTTTTAGTACAAAGATCAAATTGTGCATCCTCCTATAGTGTGATCTTTGTCATAGATCGTGCTACGATGGCTTAGCGCTACATTGGACCCGATTCATCCGATTAATCACTAACTTTACATTTTTCATCAATATTATCTTGATTTACTTTTATGTTAATATTAGATCTTGTTCATATTATCTTGATTATATTATTGTTCATATTATTCATATTGTTCATACCATATTCATACTCGTTCATCTAACCCTCTTTTTGTCTCTTTGTTCATACACTATTCAAACCTTTTTATAATCACTTGCCGCTTAAAATACGTAATTTATATTCAAACATTACTTTTATAAAAGGTGAAGTGAGGTGGGTTGAGTCTTTGATCCGTCTCCTCAATTGTTTGGGTGCGAGTTCTCTTACTCGTGTGTGAACAATTGTCACCTCTAAAAAACTTAAGCTTTAACCTGTCGTTTGTTTATGTGCGAGTTCTCTTACTCGTGTGTGGACAATTGACACCACTAAAACACTTGCAACTCGACAATATTCAAACTTTTTCCAAATCAATCATTAATGAACTTAATCCTTACTTAAACATTTTTACCAAAGGTGAAGTGAGGGGGACCAAGTCTTTGGTCTTTCTCCTCAATTGTTTGGGTGCGAGTTCTCTTACTCGTGTGTGAGCAATTGTCACCTCTAAAACATCCAATACGAATAAAACTCCTTTCCTCGCCCGCGTACGAACGAAACCCTAACACACGCAAATCAAATTCTTTTCTCAATCAAATCTTTAAAACACTTAATCCACAACTCAAACACCTTTCCTAAAGAACATTGTTTAAGTCATTCTTTCGCGCATATGAACTCGTGCTTCAGCCTCCCCTATCGAGCAGACAAGCCAATGTTTAGCAGTTAGAATGCAACCTAAACTCTCGTTCGCCTAAAACGCGTTCAAATCCAAATCAAACCTTTTTTTCTTAATCAAACTCTTTAATACACTTAATCATATATTCAAACTACTCTCTAAAAGGTGATGTGAGGGGGGCCAAGTCTTTGACCTTTCTCCTCAATTGTTTGGGTGCGAGTTCTCTTACTCGTGTGTGGACAATTGCCGCCTATAAAAAATACAAACCAAACAACCGTAGTCCCACGAACTTTGAATGCTCTGACTTTCCCATTGCACGAGGGAATACGTAGGCACAAGGATCTTCATCCTTGCCGAGCACACTAATAAAAAACCACCCATTTCCCTTAGAAAACAATGTCTACTTTAGAAAATAAACAAACAAACCTAACTTTCTCACGAATCGAATCAAGAGGTTCCCGTTGAGTACAACG
Organism: Lathyrus tuberosus; assembly: GCA_022829125.1. NCBI lineage: Eukaryota > Viridiplantae > Streptophyta > Magnoliopsida > Fabales > Fabaceae > Lathyrus > Lathyrus tuberosus. Next base: position 5,816,648 of record JALAZF010000270.1, on the reverse strand, counting down.
GACATAGAGGGTGCTAACACCTTCCCTCTTGCGTAAGCGACTCCCGAACCCGAATTAGGTTACGATGACCATTTTCTTATCCTTTATAGTTTTTATCGATATTTTCCTATTCCTCCCTTGGAATGAATAAAGTTCGGTGGCGACTCTATTTCGAACAGTTTGTTTTTTCCGCGTCCATCGCGAGAATCGTATTTTTCGAGGTACGACAATGGGTTCGAACGAGGTTCAACGAGTTGAGTCTCATAGAAGAGAAGAGATTAGCAGCAGTGTCCCATGGGCAACTGTATCAGAGAAGGATGAAACAGGCATTCGATCAGAAAGTACGTCCTCAAAATTATCAAGCAGGTGACTTGGTGTTGAATAGGATTCTTCCTCCTAGTACAGATCACAGGGGCAAATGGACTCCGAATTACGAAGGTCCATATGTTGTCAAGAAGGTTTTCTCGGGCGGAGCCTTGATGCTTACAACTATGGATGATGAGGATTTTCCTTCGCCTGTGAACTCAGACGCAGTCAAAAAATACTTCGCATAAAAGGACCCGCTGGACAGTAAAAAGAGAGTCCATGCAAAAAAGGGCATCCCGGCGAACCAAAAAAAAAAGAAAGAGAAAAGGTTCGGGCAAAAATTAGGGATAAAATAAAAAAAAATAAAAAAAAATGAGTACACCCGGTAAGTTGAAAACCCGAAAGGGCAACTTAGGTAAAAATGGGTATCCCGGTGGATTGAAAACCCGCAAAGGGCGATCCAGGCAAAAGAGGGATTTAGCGAAAGGCTGCGATCTGAGTAACCTGTACCCCGTCTCGTTTCAACAAGAGGCATCTCGAAGGATAGGAATCAGTCCAATCATTCCCCTCGAAAAGTGAAGCACTTGGAGAGTCTGGAAGACATATGAGTCATAGCAGGATTGAAACTCAATGGATTTCCGTTTTTCACATTGCCATTAGGATAGTTTCTTTTCTCTTTTAAGCAATTACCTCTTTCCAGGAATTGCCTCTTGATGTAAGCGCCTATTTTCAGGCTTTTCAATCAATAAAATTTCCTTTATTCAGAATATCCATTTCTTGTGCTTTCTTTTACAATTTGTTTTGATTGCAAAAAACGTCCAAGTTTTTAATAAACATTGCATTTGAAAACATCGAGGTTTTAAAATGACATGCGTGCAAAAGAAAACAATTAAAATTTCTTTAAATGCCAGGTGTTCTTGGATGATGAATTCAAAACCCAGTAATACCCTGGGGCATATGTGTACACCCTTTTGTTTGCAGGTGTTAATGCTCACTGGTTAGCCCATCAAGAACACGTGATGTCTTCAGCGTCTTTTCCCAGCAGGACTTAAATGATAATTCTCCCCAAGCAGAAGCGGTTACCTCAATAGGAATTTTCTTCCTTGAAATTGTCATCCCCAGTAGGAATATGGTTGATCTCAGTCCCTCGGCAGGTACTTCCTTCCTCAGCAAGAGTTCGTTTGATCCCAACTCCCTAGCAGCCAGGTCAGAAAGTTGTCATTTCCCCAGCGGAGTTCTATGGTTATAGTAATTCCCCAAGCAGACTGGTTCAGATGATGCCTCTCCTGCATGGTCATTATTCCTTACAGTAATCACAACAGGTTCTTCGGTTCAAAGCCCAGATTAGAAGATCGGGTCATTGTGTTTTCCTCAGCATGAGTTGCGAACATGAGGACAATTCAATTTTCTATCCCCAGCAGAGTTGCCTTCTTCTCCTCAGCATTTATTTTGCTGAGGAACCCCCTTTGCATTTTACATATAGTAATCATTGCATCCTCAAAAATGCATAGCATGTCCATCCGAGATGGAGCATTGCGCCATGGAAAAATTCAAACATATGTATGTGAAGCATAAGCCAGTTTTGGTACCTCGTGCGAGAGCCCAAAATTGTTTCTCTTCAATTACATCGACAAAGCCAAAAACGAATGCCTCGCTCATTCCCCACCGGATATTTCAAAAGCAGTACCAAGTGTTTCACCACTTTTCTCCCCACAGAGTCCCATTTCTCGGTTGGTAAATCTTTTGATCTTACGTTTCAACCGTATCTTTTCAGGAACCATTCCAGATAGGATTCCTTTAGCCATTCCCGACTGGCACCCTTTTGAGTTTTAAACCTAGTCGTTCCCGACAGGCCCATTTACCGTTCCCGACTGGTAAGCACAGGTTTTCAACTTTAGTCGTTCCCGACAGGCACCCTTTTGAGTTTTAAACCTAGCCGTTCCCGACTGGCCCATTTACCGTTCCCGACTGGTAAGCACAGATTTTCAACTTTAGCCGTTCCTGACAGGCGCCCTTTTGTGTTTTAAACATAGCCGTTCCCGACAGGCGTATTTCAGTTGTTCCCGACAGGCATACCATAAGTTTTAAACTTCAGCCGTTCCCGACGGACAAAACTCCAGCCGTTCCCGACAGGCATATTATAATATTTAGACCTTAGCCGTTCCCGATGGGCGACCTTTGAACTTCGTTTGTTCCAAACTCTTTTCCACCAACATCCATCACCACAATTGCTGTGTTTGTCATATATCCATTCTTTTTACACACAGAGCGCAAATTTTCTGGTTATTTTGTATTCAATCCCTATGTACTTTGAATTTCTAACAGTTGTTGCTCTCATCCCTTCAGGTCCACAGTTAATTGAATAGGGGCAGCTATAATACCTCAAAATTTGCCCTCTTATAATTGGCTTATGTTTCACTCATTTGCATTTCATACTAGGTCATACTAAATCATATACATCATGGGTTGCAAGGCATGGGATCAGGTGTCTCAGGATATAAGCATTTCAAAGGAAAAGGACAAGAGAAAAGTTTTCCCAAATAAGGCACAAGGGCTTTTCTTACTTCAATTCATCTCAATTGGGCCCTCAAGGTATCCCAAGATGGGAATTCAATAGAAGATTGAAGGAAGTCATATTTTCTTAACCAGTGCAAACTAGGGTTTTGAAATTCTGAAGCATAATACCCCAATGGGTAAGATTTTTGAGCTTTTATCATCTTCAAATGGCATATCTCATCTTTGTTGGAGAGGATACACATCATACTCAGAGGAATTTGGATTTGGAGGATGTGCTGATTTCTCCTAGTCTGAGGGGTCAAAATTAGGATTTGCCATAAAATCAGTTTATTTCTGATTTTCTGGGAAAAACTTGATTCTATGGTGTTCTACATGTCCTCAAGAGTCTAAGGATAAAGAATTGTCCATCGATTTGATTTGGAAGGGTTTCAATTGATTCATTGATTGAGTATTAGGAGAATTGGGGAAAAGTCAACTGTGCAGAGGAAAAAGTCAACTCTTGACTTTTTGAGGTCAAATTCATGTTCCTCATGTCAAATATGATCAATGATGGAGATGGGATCAATAAATATCAAGAGGTTCACCAAAAATCAAGAGATGTGGAAAGTTGCTAAAAATAGAAACTAGGGTTTCTAAATTTAGTAAGTTTTGGCAAGGTGCACACATATCTTTGGAGCTCTCTTTCTCCATTTTCCAAGCTTCAAACTGAAAGGTTATGGAGGTCTATTGAAAGTTCATCTCAAGAGCTTCAAAACCATACCAAGAACTCTTCCATTAGGTTAAAATTGAGGGAGTTATGATTGTTCAAAGTTGGAGGCTTGTAAGGCATTTTGGGCAAGGCAGGCAGGTCACGCGCGTGCTCGCTCGGAGTAATATTCAGAAACACCTGGTGTGAATGACATATCAATGTTCCAAGGAAAATTTCTCCACGATGGAGGCTCCAAATCAAAAAGTGCTCAACATCAAACTTGTTCCTCTCAATCTCCTTTACAATATTGGTGTTGGAAGTTTTTTCATCTGATCAACTCATTGGGGGATATGGAGGGTCAATGTAGGGGACTCAAACTGATTCGTTTCACACGCATGGGGTGGGCACGAGTAGGTCAGGGTGGCATGGAAAGGCAGTCATGACTAAATATTTTCATGGCCATTTTGGAGCACATTAGAGGATTTATTTCCATTCCTATTGAACATCAATGTTGTTGTCCTCTATGATCTCTTTTCAAAGGACTCAAAAGCTTGCAATTTTATCCATGGAGTGTTGAGATTCTATGTTCCAAAGATCACATCATGATGGTTATTTTTTCTTCATTACCAATTTAAATAAAACTAGCCAAGTTATTGTTTCATGCGCATGCTCCATTTACATCAGCCATGACATGCCAATAACATTGCGTCTTTTAACCAAACCAACCATCACATTGCTTACCATGACATGTGAATCCCTTGCCTCAAATGTGCAAACATCCAAAAACTTGCATAGAAAGCTGCTGCAAGTTCAGAGAATAACATCATCATCATTCATTCACTTCACCACCACCATAAGCTCATGTCATCATCCACACTTTATCAAAGTTTCAAACTCGTGCCATAACCAATTCAACTCAGCTTGTTAACTCACCAAATCATTTAACTGACTCATTAACCTTAGTTCTAACTGTCAACTAGGACAGTTAGAAATTGACCAAGAGTATATAAACAAGTTTCAGTAGAAATTGAAAGGGACTTCATTCTTCACTCTCACTACAAACTGCATACTCCTTTTCTCTCTGAAAACTTCTCACTCTCGAGCTTCATTTTCATTGTAACTTCATCAACCTGCTTCAACCTTCATCATCATCATCATCAAGAGCTTCTGAATCAAGTAGTGGTGGAGTTTAAAATTCATTTTTCTCTTCAAATTTCTCATTTCAAACTCCGCTGATTTGAAGAAGTTTCTAGCCTTTATTTGGCCAAAATCAAGTGCAAAAAAGGAAGAAGATCCTCTGGTTTTCTTTTGTTTAAAGAGTTCATCAGCTGAACAGGTTTTGGTTTAAACTTTCTTGCTCTTGAATCTCTCTATTTCTACTTGTTTTTATTGATTTTGAGCTCATTAGGAGCAATGTGATATCCAGATAGTTGATAGGCATCTTAGATGCTTATCATGCTCGTGCAATGTGATGCGTGTGATGTGTTTAATTCCTTGATCATCTGATGCTGACTTGATCATGTGGCTCAGGATGAGTCAATTATTTGACTAACATCCATATTATAGACCTTGTCTGAATACGTGTACTTGGACTCGACCTCGCTTGCTATTTGTGCCCCCTTTTTCAGGCCCAATCTCATTCTGAACTGAGTTTTTGCTTTCGTGGCACCCCCTGGCACCTTTACATTGTTTCTTTTATTTTCTTTACATACACGTTTAGTTTTTAATTTTTAAAATTGTTTTTAGGCATCATAAAATTCTACAAAAATTCATAGAGCATAATAAAATATTTAAATATTTTTTGGTCATTTTATTTACTGATTTTATTATATTTTGACATATTTTCTTGAATTTCCATTCATTTTCTTTTGTTTGTGCATTTCATCATGACCTATTCCACTTTCTTATTTTATTTGACATAGTTATGCTTTGAATCTTGGTATGATAATTGGTATGTGCATTTGTGATATGTTGAGGCATGTTATATTTTTTTGGTGAATTTTCTAAGTCATTTCTTGATGACTTTTGAGTGAGGCCTTTGGGCTAATTGTTTGTGTACTTTGTGTGACATTAGGAAAAATCTTTGAGCATGTTTCTTAATGGTTGTTGAACTATCTTTTGGCAACATGATCACCCACTGGTTGCATTTCAAATTTCTTGAATCTCACAATTTATTTGATCCTTTAACTATGCTTTTGGATTCATTCTAATGACATCAATGAATGTGTGTTTGTTAGATGAATTCTATTAGGGTTTTTGTTTGCTTTGAACAAGTTCCTTTGTGATGTGTGGTGAGATGTTTTGACATCATGAGATATACATATTAGAGGTCCTTCATGTTGCATTATGGGTCCATCTTGGTTCATACTTGCATGATTGGTGTATACTTGTTTGATCATAGAATGTTGTGTGAACTAATACATCTTAACTTGCCTTTCTTGGATGACTTGTGTATGCCAACTCTTGCATGACCTTCATATGACACTTCAAAATGATTTCACTTCTGTTTGCCATCACTCTTGACTTCATAACATGAATTTTAACTTCATATTGCAAGTTTGGAACTTCATGAACACAAGTGAGCTTGTTTGACTTAATGTAAGCTTGTTTGTTTTAACTCTCAAAGTACTTCAACATGGTAATGATATGAACTTGGTGCTTGCATCCATAACTTCTAAAAGTCATTTCATTTATCATTATCTACTAGTTTGTAATCATTTTACATGTTTGATTCCATTGCAGGTTCATCCCTTACTTGCATTACAAGTTTACATCTTCTTGTTAAACTCCAATAGTTGTTTGCTCACTTCTTCTTGTTCTACTTCTTTGAGTGCATACTTTCATGACTTGTATGTTCCTTTAATGACATTCATATACATTCCTAAATGCCATTATATTCTGACTTTGATACTTACATATCCATTTATTCATGTTTGCTTTCTAGTTGCATATACCTTGTGTAGTTAATGTTTAACTTACCTTTGCATACTTGTTTGACACATAGTTTGGTATCATTTGATTTCATATGACTTGTTTACATTAGAATTGTACCTTAGCATGTACCTACTGACTTAGGATGGTTCCTAACCCTTAGGACTTCTTCCTTCTTGGTTTGACCTTTGTTTGGTGTTTAGAACATCTCCTTAGAATATTAGGACTTGTTTGCTTCCTTCTTTTCACTTGTACTTCAATATTTGAATTGTTTTTGTACAAACCATTTTGTGTAGGGACTATGGTAAGTCTTGAGTATGTGGATGCTTATCCATACTCATATCTCTTCTCTCATCTCTTTCACTTATCTTTCTTTTTGTGAATACCATGAGATAATGCTTGCTTGTGATCAACTTCTCACATCCCTTAGGGATCCTAGCTCAACTTTAATCTTTGATTAAAGTGAGGTAGGATAAGCATTAGGTAGTTTTATCCCTCTTTCTTTTAGACTTAGGTGGTTCCTATTACCTCACATAACCATAGGATCTCCATGCATGATAACTTTAGGATAATTAGTCCCCCACTTAGACTTTGTCATTTCTTCAACTTGAGTCTCTTTCTCATCTCAAAACAAAAAGCAAAAACATCTAATAAAGGATTAACATGTATTTCACATAAGCCTTGCATGTGGGAAATGGAAGAAGGAGGGTTTCCCTTCGTCTTTCTAGAGTGTTTAGCATACGTCCTATTAGGACGACCATGCGACGCATTCATTCCTATGTAATAGACTTTAGTGCAATACTTGTTATAAACACACACATAATCAAAACACTTCTTCTTAAAAATAAATAAACAAACAAACAATTCTCTTCTCATCTTCCTCACTCCATTCGTAAAGGATTCGTCACATCCGTTCTACCGCAAACAAGTAAATGCCTAAGACTCTATACAACGAGCTGCGACACCTAACTGCTAGAACGCGAACCTTGGCGTACTCCACTTGAAAAACACGAACAAAGCAAAGACATCCCTAGTGAGGGGAACTACGTCGCTCTGATTCTCGCGTGCGAGCGGGATACGTAGGTAGGAGATTGGGCGAAATCTCTCCGAGCACCATCCTTCCATTTTCCTCCCAATCCGTAGTCCGAACTACGTTGACTCTGACTTTCCCGCTCCCGAGGGAATACGTAGGCCTAGGACTCCGAGGACGTCCTACCGAGTCACTTCTTTTCCTTTTCTTCCCCGTTTCCTCGTTCCTTCTCGTACCTGTTCCTTTTCCTTTCCAATAGCAGTGGAGCTCCAGATGACGACACCCTTTGATCGAGACAACAAGCGTGGATCCCATCAAGTACGATGGACGGGTGGGGGTGCTAATACCTTCCCCTCGCGTAACAGACTCCCTTACCCGTTTCTCTTGGTCGCGAGACCATGCTCTTTCCTTTCCCTCAGGTTTACGCAGTGTTTCCTTTCCCTCTCTTGGGATAAATACACATTGCTGGCAACTCTATTTCCCCGCCACTATCGCGTTTGTACTTGGATGAAAATCCCGGGAGCGACAGCTAGCACGGGGAAGAAGAAGATGATTGTTGGCGTGCATTTTCAAATTGTTTGAATTTTTGAATTTTTAATTATTTTCTTAATTTCTCCCTCAATTTTAATCATTTTTTATTGGTTCATATTTTAAAAATTCACAAAAATGTTAAAATATTTTACTCTACAAAAAATTTCAAATAATATTATTTATTTAATATATTTTGAATTTTTGTAAAGAATTTCATTTTAATTGTTTTTAAACATATTTAATGAAATTTTCATCTTGATTTTTCAAATTCAAATGAATTTCACATTTTCATATAGACATAATATGATTTTTGAAAGCATTTTTCAAAGTTCACAACTTTTTTTTAAATATATTTGATATTTTATCATTTTTTATTTAATTTCCCTGCAAAAATAGTATTTTTTAATTAAAATTAGGGTTTTTTCCTTAATTTTAATTTTTCAAACATCATTTGAAACACTTTTGGGCCTCTTTGTAGAGTGTAAGACCCATCCCCTTTGTAAATACATAATTTTGAGCCTCAGTCATTGTATAAGTCCCGATGCGATTTTCAAAATAAATGGTGCGATCGCTGTTTTTCATTTGGGCATCTCTTTGAGCTATAAGCCCCATTTCTTGTATAAAAATAATCTTTTGGGCCTCTTTGTAGAGTGTAAGACCCATCCCTTTTGTAAATAAATAATTGGGGCCTCAGTCACTGTATAAGTCCCTCTATCGTTTTCAAATTCGTGGCGCGACCGTCGCATTTTCAAATAAATCCTTTAGGCCTATCCTTGAGTATAAGCCCCATTATTCTTTCTTTACAAACACTTTTGGGCCTCTAATAGAGTATAAGACCCAACCCCTTTGTACAAAAACAATTTTGGGCCTCTGCTATAGTATAAGTCCTACAATGCCTTTCGGTATCGCAGTGCAATCATTGTTTTCAAATAAGTCACTTGGGCCTTTCTTTGAGTTATAAGCCCAAAACATTATTTTCTTTTCAAACAACTTTCTTTTAATTCAAATTCAAACTCAAAGTTTTCGAAAAAATTTCTTCAATTTCTTAAAACCCTAATTACACAGTTGTAAATCAATACAATCAATCACCATACACTTAGGCCTCTTTTCAATTCAATGCATATTTGTTTATATACATGTCAATTCACTTATTTGTATATATTCTTGTGCATATCTGTCTAGAGTTTTCCCTAGCAGTTAGGTCTACACATAGGTCAAACCAGAGGTTACTTCTAAACTTAGTCAAAACTAATTCCCTCAATACAGTCTGCCTCATCTTGGGCTTATTCAATATGGAATAGAGAAAGGCATTATTCCCGGTGAAACTTTTCTCAAGACTCTCAAAACTTAGAAATATATATGTTTATAAGAAATTCATTTCCCCAGAGAGGATTAATTTCCGGTGAAACCTCTTTTGAATTTCTTCAACCTTAGAACTGTTCAACAGAGAAAGGCATTATTCCCGGTGAAATCTTTTTTGAACTTTTCTTAGGCTTGGACCCACAGGCTTCCTAGAAGTATCCCCGACCTCCTCTTGGGCTTAGTACAAGGACCCACATGCTTCTTAGAAGTTCCCCAGCCGCCTCTTGGGTTTAGTACAAGGACCAAAAGGCTTCCTAAAAGCATAAGATAGAAAGTAGTCACCTCTACTAGTTTTATCCCCAGGAAAGTCAAAAGCTACATATACTACCATTCTAAGGGTTGATCTTCATCCCTTAAACCAACAACCTCCTCTTGGGCATCATACAAATACCCCTCTCTACACCAGAGCCTACCACTTCTTAAGAGACTTCGACAGTCTCATCCTCCTCTGGGACTTCACACAAATAAAACTTAGAAAGTCTAATCTCCTCTTAGATCTCACATAGAGACCCTCAAGTTTCCTAAAAGCATAGGAAAAAACCTGATCACCCAACCAATACACTAGTCTCCAGCAGAGTTAAAAACTTCTAAGGTTTTTTTCAAACTCACCTTTAAACCTCTCTGCCCTTCAGCAAGGCTTAACTTTCACCTTGAAAATCTCAGCCAAGGTCAAATTGACCTCAATAAAACCCTAACAGAATTAGAGCCTCATGGCATCTGATACTTCAACTCTTCCCTAATTCCTAGCAAGAGTAAATCCCCTTGGATTCCCCAATACAATTTAGACTTGCTCCTGGATTTCAATAAATCCTCAGTAAGAGATTAGCCTCCTATTAGGATTCATATAAGAATTTTTCCCAGTCAGCCTCAATCTTTGGCTTTGTACAAGACAGATATAACACTCCTCAATTAAGTCAGTTTTCTCCAGCCTCAATCTTGGGCTTTATACAAGACAGATAAAACACTCTCTAGTGAATTCATTTTCTTTTAGTTTCAACCTTGGGCTTTGATCAGGGAACACAAAAATCCACATCCCCTCATATGAGACCATGAGTCCACTCTGTAGGAAGATACCTCCTCTATACATCACATATCAAAACAAACAATCAAAACCTTTTTCCCGATAATTACTATAAGTGGCACACTTGTTGATTCAAAATCCAAGCTGGAGTTCTTCCCTTATCCTGGCTAAGACTTATCTTTCATCTGACTGCTGTAAGTGGCAAGCCTCTAGATTCCATACATCCAATTCAATGTCCCTCTTTTAGCATGAAAGATTCATAAAGGAAAAGTGGCATTGCTCTACACAGAGTTAAAACTTCTTCCTTCATGACATCTCTCTTATAAAGGAAATTATGGCATTGCTGGATTCCACACATTCCAGTTAAAGTAATTTACCTTATAATCAATTACTCAACATATGTGATAAATAGATGGGATTTTCTCCCTTTAGAGATGACAAATTCTCTCTCTCAGTCACCCTTTTAGCTTCAATCTCAGGCTTTGAACAAGACACAAATACTCAGCTAGCTTCAATCTTGGGCTTTGAACAAGACACCAATATTTTCCTCCCATAGAAATAGGAGGAACTACGATTGCTCTGATTTCTCAAATATCTTTACGGGAATGTGTAGGCATAAGATTGTAAAATCTTAGCGAGCACACAAATAAAAAATCTTAGGTCCAAGTACCTTCCCAAAAATAACAGAAAACCCGAAAACAACAAAAAATTCTCTCAAACACTCCCAAAGGAGAAACTTTCCCAATCCACAGCAGATAAACACAAGAAAGCATTTCAAGTTAACAGAAATACATGCAAAAGAAGGTTCCTATGGATTACCATAGATACACTGGGTGTTAAGAGCTTCCCTTTGTATAACCAGACCCCAACCCCCGATCTCTTAGCATTTGTTAAAGAAAAAATTTACGTGCAGGGTTAGTTTAAGATATCTTCCCCTTCCATAACCAGCTTCATAGGATAAATACAAAAATCAGAAAGTAGCACCAAACCATTACGATAAGGTGGTCGCGTCACCGAAAAAACCGTACGCTACAGAAAAATGGCGACTCTGCTGGTAATCAGAAAGATTGCATTTATTTTTTCTGTTATCTTACTTGCTTTCTCATTTTTATATATATCATCTACTGTCATATTATTTGATACCCTTATTTAAATTATTGTTATTTGGGAATGCGATTAATACGCATGTGGTGAGTCTGAGAGAACATTAAGATAAGTGGTGGCGTATTCGGTGAGGCTTATAGGGAGTGAATCCCGATCAAGCTGACTTCAGAGTCCACCGAATCAGTGGAGGTGACCGCGTGGAATTACCAATGTTGAACGAGCATGTCGTGAAAGCATTATTTTTTTCCCATTGGGTTACCCTTGAAGCTGAGGATTAGTAGACACTTAACCAATAAACCATTAGGTAGTGCGGTGACTATCGGGAATAGTTGATACGCGATACTACACTCAAAGGAGATTCATCTTGGGATATTACAGCTCTCCTGAGTCAATTGGTTTGCTGTTAATATCCCTAAGAGGGGTCAATAATTTTGGGAACCTTTGTTAGAACCCGTTCTACAGGTACAAAATTTAACCTCTAGTACACGCCTTGGGAATGGGAAGATCCATGGCTCCATGCTCGTGACGATGAACCCATAAACCCATGTTTTCAAATGTTTTTGTTTGCTGCATTCATGCATTCATTAAAAAACCTTTTTCAAACAAGAAAAAATCTCTTTTCTAAAAAAGAACTGAAATAATAATTGTAAATATCAGAGGTTGCGTTATGGATTTCGGAAGAAGAAAAACGCACAAGTACACCTTCAAGGTTCCAAAACTAGAAGACCTAAGGAAATTGGGAAGGATGATTACTAATCCCGAAGCTTTTAGAGCTAAGCACGGAGGACTGTTGTCTCTTTTGAATGCCAACATGGTTGAAGGGATCCTGTCTACAGTAGTTCAATTCTGCGATCTGGTTTACCAGTGCTTCACTTTTCCTGATTACCAACTCACACCAACACTGGAAGAGTACTCCCGCCTGATTGATTTACTTATCACTGATCAAGATCAATTTTCTGGACTGGAAGAAATTCCAAAATATTAAGACATTGCCAGAGCCATATCTTTGTAAGAGTCAGAAATCAGGACTCACATGACCACCAAGGGAGGAATCCAGGGTTTACTGGCTAAATTACTGATGGAGAAAGCTTTATACTTTGCCAGTATAGGAAATATAGCTGCTTTCGAGGATGCCTTTGTTCTGCTCATATATGGGTTATTCCTTTTTCCCAACATTGACAACTTCATTGACACCAATGCTGTTAAGATATTCTTAATTGGGAACCCAGTCCCAACTTTGCTCGCGGATGCTTATCATTCTGTACACTTAAGGAATTTGTATAGTGGGGGATGATCACATGCTGTGTACCATTACTTTACAAATGGTTTATTTCCCACTTGCCCAAGTCTGCTGCTTTTTAGGATCACAAGAGTAGTCTGCGATGGTCACAGAAGATCATGTCCCTTACCGATTCTGACATAGATTGGTACAATCGGATCTATGACAGAATAAAATCATCGACAAATGTGGAAATTTCCCCAATGTACCCCTCATTGGTACTAAATGAGGGATCAACTATCATCCAATTTTGGCTCGCCGACAACTTGGATACCCGATGAAGAATATCCCACATAATGCTCATCTGGAAGGTCTTTTATTCACAGAAGGAGAAAATGACAGGCACTAAAGAAATAAATAGTGCATGCCTATCAACATGTTCACAGGAAGGGGAGAGAGTCCCTGGGGAGGCTAAACTGCATCTCTGCAGAGCCTTATCTCCACTGGGTGCAAACTAGGGCCATCAAATAGAGGATGCCTTACCCTCTATAGCGTGATTTTTGTGGTCTTGAATCACGATCGCGTGGGTACTACAGTTCGATTCATTTTTTATCCTATTGAGCTTATTAAGGAAGGGAAATAGATGTCTCCAATTAACCGTGCTTGCATACTGAGTTTAAACAGCTGTCTGTTAGGTTAAGGATGCTATTAAGATGTGGGTCCTTCTTTGGTTTATTTTGTTTAAATTCAGGATGGTACGGTGAGCGTGGACTATTTGCGAGGTTTTTGGTAAGATGTTAGGATTTGGTGCCTTTGGGTTGATATCTGGGGGGGGGGGGGTACTGGATTTTGGGTTGTTGATTAGTATGCTCGCTAAGTTTTTTGCAATCTTATGCCTACGTATTCCCGAATCAGAGAAATCAGAGCGATCGTAGTTCCTCCTATTCTATGGGAGGAAAGAGGTGTTTTGGTGTCTTGTTCAAAGCCCAAGACATGAAGCTAAAGGTGATTTGCATCTTGTTCAAAGCCCAAGATGTGAAGCTAAAGGGTTTTGGCTGAGAAACAATTTGGCATCTCTAAAGAGGATGTTGATGTTTGTATGCTGTGAGCAAGGTACAACTTTGATGCTAAAAGGTTGATTGACTCAACTGGGGTTTTCTTTATACAAAGCCTAAGAGGAGGCGGGAAGTTTGACTTTTCCGGAGGAAAATGTTCTTTCTGTCTTGTACAAAGCCCAAGATCGAGGCTAAAAGGGATTTTGACTCCGTTGGGGAGAATGTATCTTGTATAAAGCCCAAGATGGAGGCTGAAATGGGTTTGACTCAACAAGAGAGTGCTTTTGTGTGTGTCTTGTACAAAGCCCAAGACGAAGGCTAAAAGAGTTGACTCAACAAGAGAGTCTTGAACAGAGGATTGACTCAACAAGAGAGTCTTTTATACTCAACAAGAGAGTGATTTGCTGTCTCGTACGAAGCCCGAGATAGACGCTAAAAGGAGATCGACTCAACAAGAGAGTCTTTTATACTCAACAAGAGAGTGGGTTTCTGTCTCGTACGAAGCCCGAGATGGAGGCTAAAAGGAAATTGACTCAACAAGAGAGTCTTTGATACTCAATAAGAGAGTGATTTCTATCTCATATGAAGCCCGAGGTGAAGGCTAAAGGGGAGGTGACTCAACAAGAGAGTCTGAAAAGGTTAGCTCCGCTGGGGAGCAATATTTGTACAAAGCCCAAGAGGAGGCTACCTTACCGTTGTGGATTCTGGAGATCCTGAAGCAGGTCCAAGTGTGGGGAACTCTCATGAGAGGGACACGGGTTTCTTCCTATGTTTGAAAGGAACTTGAGAATGTCTTTGAGACTCAAGGGTCTTAGACTGTCCGAATCTAGAGTTTTATCTTTTGTACAATGCCCAAGAGGAGGCACGGGCATTAAGGGATGAGTATCAACCCTAAAATGGTCAGAGTTTTGACGCTGGAAAGACTGCTCTAGCAAAGGATGACTAGGTTCTATCTTATACCTTTAAGAGGTCGTCAGGGTCCATGTATTAAGCCCAAGAGAAGGCATGAGAACTTCTAAGAAGCCGGAGGGTCCTTGTACAAAGCCCAAGAGGAGGTGGGGATGCTTTTAGGAAGCTTGTGGGTCTCCAAACCAAGAGAAGTTTAAGACATGCTATTCACCGAGAATAGATCAAGCCAGGAAAGTTCAAGGATTTGCAAGAAACTCAAGAGATGCCATTCACGGAGAAAAGATCATCTCTGGGGAGTTAGAGTTTCTTTGACAATTTCTAAGGGTGACAGTCTGAGAAAGGGTTCACCGAGAATGCTGCCTTTCACGTTTCCATATTGTTTAACCCCAAGAGGAGGGAAGACTGTATCTGGTAATCCTATGGGGGATCTAGTTTTGACTGTAGTTAAGAGTGACCAACAGGGCTTTACCTAGTGCTAGACATAGTTGCCGGGGAAAACTCTAAATAACTATACTAGTATTACACAATGGATATGTGACGAGTATATAAAAGGATGTGAAAGAAGACTTACAGTGGAGCAGCCCCACAATACAGTTATATACATATGAAAGCGGATAAACACTTACCCGTTGTAGAGCTTCCATGCTATTTTGTTAGTTGTTCAACAAAGAAAGCTTTGATAACAATATTATATTCAAAATCAAAGGAGAAAGTGCTTTGAAAATATTTTTGGGGCTTACAGCTCAAGGAGAGGCCCAAGTCTTAACGATGATCACACTGTTGTTTTAAAAACTGTACAGAGGGACTTATACAATAAGTGAGGCCCCAAAAGTTTTTATGTACAAGGGGGGTTAGGTCTTACACTCTATTAGAGGCCCAAGGATTTATTTTTAAATAAAAGAAATGGGACTTACAACACGAGGGTAGGCCCAGATGATTTGATTTTTAAACTGGCGATCGCGCCGAGATTTTTTTAACGCAGAGCGACTTTTACAATATTTGAGGCCCAAAATGGTTTTGGTTAAAAGGGGATTGGGTCTTACACTCTATTAGAGGCCCAATAATTTATTTTAAAATAAAAGGTGGGGCTTACAGCTCAAGGAGATGCCCAGGTGATTATTTGTTTGAAAACTGGCGATCACGCCGAGGTTTGAAAACACTGTGGGTCTTATACGATGACCGAGGCCCAAAAGGTGGTGTATTTACAAAGGGGTTGGGTCTTACACTCTATTAGAGGCCCAAGGAGTTTAAAAAAGATTTGTGAGGGTGAAAATCAAAGAAACCCTAATTTTGTTTTCCTTTAAAAGTAAATATTTAAAGAAAATCAATTAAAATGATAAAAATACCAAATAAGTTTGAATAAGCCACTTGTGATTTTTACTTAAGGTTTGAAAAATGAGGTTTTAATCACAAGATAATTTAGAACTCATTTGGTTTTGATTTTCAAAATAAACATTCACTTTAAATGTTTAAAAACAATTAAAAATGAATTTATTCACAAAAATACTAATTATATTAAATAACTAATATAAATTTGATTTTTTTGTGGAATAAAATATTTCAACATTCTTGTGATTTTTTGCAAAAAGAACCAATAAAAAATAATTAAAACTGAGGAAGTTATTAATTTTTCAAATCATTAAAAGTAATATGAAAATTAATAAAAAAGTGAAAAAACCATTAAAAAGGGGTCTGGTGCGAGAGGGATTCGAACCCCAGACCTCTTGTGTGCAGCATGCGCGTCTTACCACTGGGGTGGTGATACATCCATGTATCAAACCCCAGCCATAAATATACAAGGCTTTCCTTGTTCTTGGTCTGGCCAAGGCAAGGCAAGGTTTTTGGTCAGAAACGTGAAGGTCATAACTTCTTCATTTCTCCATGGATGAGACAAAATTTATATGCATCTTGCCTAGAATTTCACAAGGAATCCAATGGTGGTGGTGGTTTTTCCAGAAAATCAATCCTCCTCAAAACCCGATAGTGGTTTTGAAATAGGCCATGATTTGCATTTTCTGTGTTATCCCTTGTTATAGGCATGAATTACATGATGAATTGGTTCAAACACAATACATATAACATGTATGAGATGTGCATGATCAGTGGACCTCAAAGCAATGCATATTTTAAAAAGTTCAAGTTGAGATGCTTACCTCTTTAGGAGCTTTTTGGGCAATCTGTCAAGTTCTTTGTTCCAGAAATGTTTTGATGCTTTAAACACTCTCAAATGATCCCTTAGAAGCTTTTAGGATGATTGGAATCAGCTGGAAACCTCAGGAATGGAAATTGGCCCTTTCTTGCAAAAAAAGGGGCAAAAGTGGCCAAAATAGCAACTCTCTCAAATGGTGTTCCAGATGTGTGGAACCATTTGAGACAGTTCAAGGATGATATTTGGAGTGTGTTTGAGGTTTTTTCTGGTTTTGAAAATGACTGAATCAAGACATGGCTTGAAAAATGCAAAAAAGTCCAATTTTGAGGTTTTGAGAAGGAACTTTGAGATTTTGGTGTTACAGGTCCCTAGTGAGAGTTTGGACAACTTAGATATGACATATTGGATGTGTTCGGATCATGAGATATGATGGAAATGCTCTCTACCTCAAAAACTCACAGTTACCTTGCTAAAGAAGGTATTTTTGCCTAGAGAAAGAGATTTTGAGGAAAACAAGTGTTGTAGTGCTTTGGTGTACTCAAACTGAGCATAAATGAGCTCTATTTATAGTAGAACAAGTTTGTTTTGGCTACAATAGTGAATGGAAACTGCTGCAGAGGTTTGGCCAATGGTTGCATTTTGGAATCTCAAGTCTCCTCTAGCCATTGACTAGAGGTTAGAGCACAGGCTGCTTGTTCCCTAGTTCTTGGATATGTCTTGACTGAATTCAGTTGGAAATGGTTCATTCCATGCCACCTTGGTGCATCCATTAAATGCTCCAAACCAAAATTGGAGTTTTGTCCCTCTTTTAGGCATTTCTAGGTTTGACATGCTACTTTTAGTTCCAAGGACTTGGGAGGCTGATGGATCCGTGATTGTCCCTCCTTGGTCTCCCCCTGAGGTGGTCAGATGAATAAACTTGTTTGTCATTTGTAAAATTTGCTCAAATCAAGCAAAATGCACAAATCTGCCTTGCCATGACAGTTTGCAGCAAGGCACATTGCCATTGTCATATCTCATGGCTCAAATGGAATTTGATGGAGTTCTTGGCCATTTTGGAAAGCTCTTATATGATACAACACATGTGTGATCATAGTTTGCCTTGATACTTTTTGGATCTGAGTGAAAAATGCCCCTACTTTTGGAAAAAACGCAAGGCAGATTCTGACTTAGTGAATATTTCACTAAGTGTTGGAAAATGTGACATTTCATGTTTTCAGCCATTTTGATCATTCCATAACTCAAAATCCATGATGAATTGTAATGAGGTGTAGTTGACACTTTTAAAGTATGCCATGAGAGCTACAAATCCATCTTTGGATAAGCAAAAATGGTTGCTTGGATCTCAAGTTATGATCCTTGGAAGTTGGTACCCTAGCCACTTTGTTCCATAACTTAGAAGATTTCTAAGTTTTTTATGGTTACCCCTTTTACAAGTTATCCCACTTTTCTTCGTTTTTCTAGATGAATGATGATTCCAATCACACATTAATATCATTTTAGGGTTAGGGAACCATAACTGTGAAAAATCTCAAAAAGTCAAAGTTGACTTTTATGCACAGTTGACTTTTTGTCAGATGAACTCCAAACTGTGCGATCCTCTATGAAATCATGTCCTTGACCTAAATCAAACTTGATGGACATGTTCCATGGGTGTTATAAGATGTATTGAATCATGTCCCAAGGTTTGGGAGCATGCCCGGGTCAAAAGTCAAAGGCACAGTTGACTTTTCCCGCGAAACCCTAATTGTGGTTCTGACGAATTTGAAACTTGTTGATCAAGCTTCTTGGATTAATCCATTGATGCAAATGGATCAATGTAGTGTGTTAGAGACCCTCAAATCATCTCTTGAGGTCTTGGCTCATGTTTTTTCCCAAAAGTCAACTTAGGGGTGAATTAGGTCAAGAAACCCTAATTCCTGATTTTTTTTATAGATGTATCCCCTGAGGTAAAATTGACTTGATGATTAGGTTCATGATGTCCCTTAGAGCATCTTTGGTTGTGCTTTGAAGCATTGGCTCATGCCCAGAGGAAAACTTCCATATGGAGGCCCCAGTCGACCAAAACCCTAATTTGGTGACACTGGCGATCTTGAGGCTTAATCCACTCAGAATGTTGCAACCTTGTGCTTGATTCTTGAGGTGGGAGTCCTCTTGATCCATTATGGATATTTGAGAGGTTTAGACAAATTGAAGATCATATCAATTCTTGATTTTTCCTTTGTCTAAGAACTCTGAGAGGGCTTGAAACCCTAATTTTGATTGTAGTGGATGCTCACCCATCTTAGGGGAGACTAATGAGGTATGATGGTCCATCCATATTGTGATGATGATTTGCACAATGATGGGGAATCTTAGTGGTCAAAATTTGGGGTATGACAGATGCCCCTATTTAATCTTCTTGGACCCGAACGTGTGAATGGCGAAGGTATTCAGGCATTCGGGGTGCAAGAGGATTAAATATCGGAATACCCGAAATTTTGATGGTGGTTAGGAATGGTAGTTCACGCATCCTTTTTCTTTTGCTAAGCAATGATGCTTAGAAAAGGTAAACTTCCCCTCGATCATGGTTTCCTACCAAGGAATTGGTCTAAGTTTCTGATGTAAACTTCCCCCCGATCCTGATTTCCTACCAAGGAACTGGTCTCAGTTTCTGAAATAAACTTCCCCTCGATCCTGGTTTCCTACCAAGGAACTGGTCTCAGTTTCTGAAATAAACTTCCCCTCGATCCTGTTTCCTACCAAGGAACTGGTCTCAGTTTCTTTTGTCAATAAACTTCTTGACAAGGGACGCTGTTCGTAGCGGTTTTCCACAAAATTCTCACCGAATTTTCCTGGGGAGATTCCATTTGATGGAAAAAGATCTGATGTCAGAGTTGCTGGGGAACCCAACTGTCTGATTTGTAGAGGTGTACAAACTTCTCTGTTGGAGTCGCCATTTGTCGACTCTATCGGGGAAAACGAGTCTCTTGAGAGACTGTTTCCACTTGGGGTATTACATCATACTTTTCTCGGAGATCTTCTTGGAGAAATGCCATATGATGTGATCCAATTTTTAGGTGCTAATGACCTTTTCGTCAGCGGATTTTTCTGAGAAAAACTGCTGTATTGCCGAATCTCTGATTAAGAGGCTTTCTCTGGGGATTTTCCTTAATCCGGGAAAGCGAAGACATCATCTTCAATGGCGAAGAGTGACGTTGGCTGAAGGTTCTCTGGCCTTTCAGAGGTTCAAGTTATCAAAGTGGTCAAGGGACCCACTTCAATTCAGCAAAAAAGTGAAGGAGCGGTTGGTCAGACGCCACCTTTCCCGACGAGGAAAGAACTGACAACTCGGTTGAAAAGACATTTATCACTAGGGAACAAGACCGACTAGAGTGATAGTGATGCAATATGAATATGAATGTAAATCAATAATGCATGATGTATGTATGTATATGCTGACAAAACTGACGCAACATACAGACTAGGGGATGAACAAGACTAGATACTCGGCCACAGCGGGAGATGAAAAGTATCGCTGGTTCAGAAAATAGCAATTCTGCCTTGCTTAGGAGGGATACTCCCAGTTGGGAGCTACGTCGGTCGGACTTAGGAGATGAGAACTCTGCCGGGGGTGTCGGACGAAACATGGTCTCTGACACAGTTGATCCTTCATTCAGGCGCACTGGCTAAGAAGGAGTACTTTGATTCTGCACTTTGAAGCTCGATTACTTCTGGAGAAATGATCGATGTTCTTTCGATTTTCCACAGTCAAAAGAATTGCCATCTTTGTTTTAAAAGTAGAAAAATTTTGACAAGTAAATTCATTTTTGTTTTATTTCAAGAATCGTTAATCATGTTAAAATGTCGTTCTATAAAGCTAAAACAAATAAGAATTGCAAACAAAAAGCACAAGGGCTCAAATTTTATTGATAGGATGGAAATCAGTCAAACGTGTGATTCCATGGAGCATTTACAATGTTAGAAAATGGTAATTTAAGGGAAAAGGGCTACATTGAAACATAACGACCATTATCCTTCTACCAACTTTGAATTCCGGACATCCTGAGCTTCCGTTGAAGATGACCTTGACTGGAGTTTTCCTGATGGATGGCATGGCTGCTGCTGAGGGATTTGCCCCTTTGTTAGACGTAGTTACTTGCCATTAATCCCTAACTTTTGCCTGGATTGTACTGTGATGTTTCCAATCCACCGGGATGGTTTTTGCTTATGTCTCTAATTTTTCCTGGACCACCCTTTCGGGTTTTCAATCGACCGAGACGTTTTTTTTATTTTTATTTAGGTGAAGTATTTCTTGACTATGTCAACATTCGTGGGGTAAGCAAATTCCTCTCCATCCATGGTTGCAAGTCTCAAGGCGCCGCCTGAGAAAACTTTCTTGACCACATAGGGGCCATCATAATTTGGAGTCCACTTGCCCCGGGAATCAGTGAGAAATGATTGTATCTTTTTTAGCACGAGGTCTCCTTTCCTAAAGACGCGAGGTCGGACCTTTTTGTCAAGCACCTTCTTCATCCTTTGCTGATACAACAGACCATGGCAAAGTTTCGTTATTCGCTTTTCTTAGATCAGATTCAGTTCATCGTGTCGACTTTGACACCATTCAGCTTCTATTAGCTTAGCTTCCATCAATACCCAGATTGATGGGATCTCTACTTCTATGGGGAGCACGGCCTCCATGCCATATACTAGAGAGAAAGGGGTTGCCCCTGTTGAAGTACGGACAGATGTGCGATAACCGTGAAGAGCAAATGGGAGCATTTCATTCCAGTCTTTGTAGGTTACAACCATCTTTTGAACAATCTTCTTGATGTTCTTGTTAGCCACTTTTATTGCCCTCATCTTAGGTCGGTAGGGAGATGAGTTATGGTGTTCGATCTTGAACTCAGCGCATAACTCTTTTATCATCTTGTTGTTCAAGTTAGATCCATTATCTGTAATGATCTGGCTCGGAACACCATAACGGCAGATGATATTGTTTTTGATAAATCGGACAACCACTTGTCGGGTAACATTGGCGTACGACTCTGCTTCGACCCACTTGGTGAAGTAATCAATGGCTACTAGGATGAACCAATGTCCGTTTGAAGCCTTAGGTTCGATCATGCCAATCATGTTGATTCCCCATATGAAAAAAGGCCATGGGGAAGAAATAACTTTGAGATGTGTTGGCGGTACATGGCTTTTGTCTGAGTATATCTGACACTTGTGACACTTCCTCATGTACTTGTAGCAGTCGGATTCCATGGTCAACCAGTAGTACCATGCTCTTAGAATTTTTCTCGCCAGTGTGTGTCCGTTGGCATGGGTGCCAAAGGATCCTTCGTGAATTTCTTTCATCATCATGTCTGCTTCTGGTCTGTCTACGCATCGGAGCAAGACCATGTCAAAGTTTCTCTTATAGAGTGTATCTCCGCTCTGAAAGAAGCTTCCTGCCAATCTTCTAAGGTTCTTTCTGTCCTTTCTGGACGCCCCAAGTGGGTACTCCTATTTCTGAAGGAAGCATTTGATATCGTGATACCAAGGTTTGTCGTCTATGACTGCTTCAATCGTGAAGATGTAAGCGGGCTGTTCAAGGCACATTATGTCGATCTTAGGTAGGTTGTTCCATTGACCTAAACTAATCATGGAAGAGAGGGTGGCTAATGCATCAGCCATGTGATTCTCTTCACGAGGGATATGATGAAACTCGATTCTGTTGAAGAAAGGTAACAACCTTCTTGCGTAATCTTTGTAAGGAATCAGTCCTAATTGGTATGTGTTCCAATCTCCTTTGATCTGATTGATAACCAGGTATGAATCACCATATACATCCAAGTTTTTGATCCTTAAGTCAATTGCTTCTTCGAGACCCATGATACAAGCTTCGTATTCGGCCTTGTTGTTTGTGCACTTGAATGTCAGTCGTGCAGTGAAAGGAATATGGGTACCCTGAGGTGTTATGATGATTGCCCCAATTCTGTTTCCAAAATGATTGACAGCTCCGTAAAAAATTAGTCCCCATTGGGAACCTGGTTCTGGCCCTTCACTGGGTAGCGGTTCATCGCAATCTTTCATTTTTAGATACATAACGTCTTCGTCTGGGAAGTCATATCCGACTGATTCCTAATCGTCAATCGGTTGATGAGCTAAATGATCGGCTAAAATACTTCCTTTGATGGCTTTCTAAGCATTATACTTGATGTCGTATTCAGATAACAATATCTGCCAATGGGCAATCCTTCTCGTGAGAGCAGGCTTTTCAAAGACGTACTTGATTGGATCCATTTCGGAGATTAACCAAGTAGTGTGATGAATCATGTACTGGAAAAGAGGTTTGGCTGCCCAAGCCAAAACGCAGCAAGTTTTCTCAAGCATAGTGTACCGAGTTTCACAATCGGTGAATTTCTTGCTTAAATAGTAGATGGCAGACTCTTTCCTTTTTGTTTCGTCTTGTTGGCCAAGTACACAACCCATCGAGTCTTCCAAGACTGTTAGGTAGATGATCAATGGCCTTCCTTCCACTGGAGGTGATAGAATAGGTGGGTTCAATAGGTATTCCTTTATACTGTCAAAGGCGGTCTGGCAGTCTTCTGTCCAAACATAATCCTGATTCTTTTTGAGTAATTTTAAAATCGGCGCGCATGTCACGGTCATGAGGAATATAAATCTGGAAATGTAGTTCAAACGTCCCAGGAATCCTCTGACTTATTTTTCAGTCTTTGGAGAAGGTATTTCTTGAATGGCCTTGACCTTGTCAGGATCAACTTCAATTCCTTTCTGGCTGACGATGAACCCTAAGAGTTTCCCTGAACGGACACCGAAGGTGCATTTGTTGGGATTCAAGCGGAGGTTATACTTCCTCAACTGTTCGAATAGTTTTGACAGGTGGGTCACATGCTCCTCCTCTATTCTAGATTTGGCAATTATGTCATCGACATATACCTCGATTTCTTTGTGTATCATGTCATGAAATAGAGTAGTCATGGCCCGTTGATAGTTCGGCCCGACGTTCTTCAAACCGAACAAAATTACCTTGTAACAAAAAGTACCCCATGAAGGAAGTTTTCTCCATGTCTTTCGGCGCCATATTTATCTGATTATAGCCCGAGAATCCATCCATAAAAGAGAATATTTTGAACCAGCATGTCAAAGTGTGGTAAAGGAAAGTCGTCCTTCGGACTAGCCTTGTTCAGATCCCTGTAGTCTACACATATTCTGACCTTTCCGTCCTTTTTCGGAACTGGTACTATGTTCGCTAACCATTGAGGATATTCGGAAGTGGCGAGGAAACCCGCGTCAATCTATTTCTGTACCTCCTCTTTGATTTGGATGGCCATGTCTGGATGAGTTCGTCTCAACCTCTGGTTTACTGGCAGAAATTTTGATCTTAATGGTAGATGATGTTCCACGATGCTGGTATCCAATCCTGGCATGTCCTGATAGGACCAAGTGAATACATCGAGAAACTCTTTGAGAAGCTTTATCAACCTCTCTTTGACAGCTGGACTGAGTAGGGCCCCAATCTTGATCTCTTTTCTCTCATCCTCTGAGCCCAAGTTGACCGTTTCCAACGGCTCTTTGTGAGGTTTAATGGACCTTTCCTCCTGTCTGAGTAATCGGGAGATCTCTTCTGGAATTTCGTCGTCATCTTCTTCTGCCTCAAATACCGGGAATTCAAAGTTGGGAGAAGGCATCAGATCGCATGTTTCAATGGGGTTTAAAACAAGCAATCTGCATGACGTGATGATTTATGTTAAGAGATAGAGAAAATGCAAGAGTGTGTGCAGTGTTTTTTTTTATAACTGGTTGTTTTTATTATTGAATTGTTTTTTAGGATTACCATTTTCTGGAAAAGCGAAAAAAGAAAACAGCAATTAATGCGGAAATTACAGAACGACATTTATTTATTTATGATTTTGTCGATTCTTGAAACTACGGCCCTATAAAACAAAACTCTGTCGCTTTGGGCAAAGCAAAGAGGGATATTTACAAAAAGTGAACCCTATCAAAACATTCATTTCACCTGGGCAGGGTGAAAGGTTAAGATAAAGACAACAATTACTTAGACTTATGAACAATCTTCAGAACATCGACTGCAACCCATTGGCGTCGAACTCCTCGGTGAATCACAAAGTCTGGTACCTTCCTTAATTTGTCTTCAGAAATAACGCTAATTTCTGGTGGAGCAGGTTCATTGAAATCTGTCTCCCAGGCAGAGTTGTCGTAGGAGGATTCCTCAGTTGTATTATTTGATCTCTCAGGTAAATCTCCCTATCCAGTTGACTGGATGTCCTCGAGCCTGATATGAGAGCTTTCAGGAGCAGTGTACTTGACCAAGAAGTCTTACTTTCCACTTGGTTTCCCCAGGGTGTTCCATACTTCTTTGGAATTGGAGGAGTCATCTCTCTCGATGACGTTGAGCTCGGGAAAAGTATAGTTGATGAATTCCAGTCCGGCAAGCTTTGCAAATTCATCGTCGCACTGGATATTTTCTGAATGACCTGAGTGTTGATCCCATGACATGGTGGGGATGCAGGTATTCTTTTCAATGATGCTCAGCTGATAAGCATTGTTGGGCTGATTCTCTTGCCCCAAGTATCCTGGGTACGGCTGCCACATAGGCAGGCCATCCATCGGGCCATAATAGTCGTGGTCAAAGTTGGCTTTCATCAGAGTGTCTTCCTCTAATGATTTTGGTGGAGCACGACATCCTTCAGGATCACAATCTCCGTATATTGTTCTGACATCTGACCTCAGTATAAATCTCAGACTCTGTGCAGGATAATAAAATGGCGTAGGCACTTCTTCTTAAAACATATAACCATCCTTGTTAAGATAGGACTTCCATTCCTCATCTATGTCGGAGGAATCTCGCTCGTTAATGGTATGTACTTCTTGAGATACTGGGTGGAGGAAACCTCCATTATGGAAGAAGTTCTGAATGGGATGAAGACTTTCACCATTAGCGGCAGTCTGGATGCAGGTTGCAGGAAAACCAAGACCTTTCTTTGTTTTATTATCAGTAGGAATGATAAGATGTCCCCATCCTTTTGCGTTGCTACTCTTGATTACTTTGAGAGCACCTTTCTATGAGGAAATCGATGTTCCTTTTTCTGACTGATTGTCATTGCTCACCGAAAATGCTTGGAACTGAGTTCCAATGACCTCCTCTGGTTCTACACAAGTGGATAATGAAAGGTTACTCACGATCAAGGCTTGTTCCCCACAGACCGTGACGAGTTGATCGTTCTTGACGAACTTCAGTTTCTGGTGCAGTGTCGAAGTGACTGCCCCAACCTGGTGTATCCAAGGTCTTCCTAATAAGAAACTGTATGTTTCCCGGACGTCCATGACCTAGAAAGTGACTAGGAAAGTGTGAGGACCAATAGTTATGGGAAGGTCGACCTCGCCGATAACTGTTTTTCTGGATCCGTCAAATGCTTTGACGATGACCTCACTGCCTCTCATCGGAGATCCTTTGAATGATAGTCGCATTAGAGTGGACTTCGGCATGACGTTAAGAGCCGATCTGGTGTCTACCAATACGCTGGCTAAAGCATCATCTTGGCAGTTGACTGTGATATTGAGCGCCATGTTGTGACTTTTGCCTTCTTCTGGCAATTCCTCATCACTAAACCCCAAGTTGTTGCAGGAAGTGATGTTATAGATGATACTGTCGAATTGTCGTATTGACACATCCTGTTCCACAAAGGCCTGCTCTAAGACTTTCTGTAGAGCCTCTCTGTGGGCTTCGGAAATGAGTAAAAGAGATAACACAGAGATCTTTGAAGGTGTTTGTAGCAGTTGATCAACAATGTTGTATTCACTCCTTTGGATGAGCTTCAGCATCTCATCATTTTTTGAAAGGTCGGGACCACTGGATGGACCGACTGGTGGATCGGGAACTTCCGTTTGAGGTTCCTTTTCTCTGTTAGGTTCTCCAACTCCTCTGTTGAAGATTCGACCGCTCTGTGTTACTCGACTGATGTCTGCAATATTCATGATGGAGGGTAATGGAATTTCCTTTCCATTCTCAATTATTGTTGCATCGTATTTGTAAGGGATCGCCTTAGTTGATTCATACGACACTAGTCCTGGCAGATAAATAACTACAAGAGCCTTCTGATTTTTCTGACTATCGTAGGTAACTTCGATCAGTTCCTGGCTAGGAACCTTTGATTCATCCAGTAGAGGGATGATGGTACAAATATCTTTGGTCCTTTCGTGATCAGAGATTACGACAACGTCCTTAATCTGATCAGCAAAATAGTTTGGCGACCAATTGATTGATCCAGAACCGGGACACGATTGAATCTCTTTGCGGTCCAACTGACTCTAAAGGGCTGCTCGCACGAGGTAACATCCTTGATTATTTTCTGAGCAGACTCTACAACACTCGTAGTTATGTGGTGGCACCTGGCCACGTCCGCTTTGAATGCAGTGTAACCTCACTAGATCTGTTTCCGTCGATCGAACATCCTGACTTTGATGCCTAGTAGGGTTCCCATTAACCACACTGATTTGCTGCGTGTCTTCATCCATATAGATTGGAAGCCACCAGTGGTTTAACAAGTGTTGTAAATTTCTTTGAACGAGAGCGCACCCTTGGTTACTCTCACAACATACTTTACAGCTCAGATAATTATGTGAAGTAAGAAAATCGAGTTGGACTAGCTTGGCGTGTAACTCCACCAAGCTGGTATTCATCAAACGGATATCGAAGATTTGAATCATGTTGATTTGATAAGGATTTTTATCATGGTAGTCCTGGATCCATCCAAGATCCATCTGACGCTGGAGGGCCTCTTGTATAAAAGAGTATCCCTGATTGTTTACCGAGCAAATCAGACAGGAATTGTAATTGTGCCGCGGCAGATTATGATACTGGCTTTGCCTTGAGTGCATTAACACCAAGTTGACATTCATTGCACGGATGTCGTGGTTCTGAATGATGTTGGAATTCATATAAGTCATGTTGACCGCACGAACTCGGTGCTCTTGGATCCATCTGAGATCCAATTGTTCCTGTAGAGCTGATTGCACCACAGAACATCCTTGATTGTTTTTAGAGCAAATATCAGACTGGTGATAATTATGAAGTGGGACATGGCCGTATCCACTCTGTCTACAATGCATCTTGACCAAGTTGGCCTTTAATAAGAGTACATCATGAATTTGATAGCTGTTATTGGACTCTCCTTCTATCAAATTGACTGCAGCTTTCTCGTGTTGAGGCAACGGGTTCGTGAGAACATTTGGATTTGTATCATTGAAAGATAAGACCCCGCTCCTAACAAGCTTTTGCACATCGGATTTGAAACTGAGACAGTTTTCTATGTTATGCCCTGGTCCTCCTTGATAGTAAGGACAAGTCTGATCCGTTTTGAACCAAAAAGGAGGATTTTTTGGTACTGTAAGAGGAGACATGGTTTGGATGTGTCCCTTGACCAGTAATAACGGAAACAGTTATGCGTACAACACTGGTATAGGATCAAACCCTGGCGGTCGCGTTGTAAGATTGTTGTTGTACGGAGGGCGAGCCTGCTGAAGAGGCTGTTGTGTCCTTTGCTGATATTGCTGTCGATTTGGTTGGCTTTGAGCAACCTGAGGTTGATACGTAGGAACAGGCGCGGGGTTGATAGCAGGAGTTACAGCTGCTACTGGTTGATACCATCGCCTTTGGTTTCCGAGAGAGATATTCCCAATATCCTGCTCTTTTTTCTTAGGGAGAGCACTACCGTATCATTTTGTACTACTTGATGATCCAGCATCTTTAACTAAATGTCCTTCTCGGACTGCTTCCTCAAGACGAACTCCCATGCCCACCATCTCGGTGAAGTCACTGGGCGCACTGGCGACCATTCTGTCGTAGTAAAATGAGCTTAAGGTTTTCAATAAGATCTTTGTCATCTCTTTTTATTCAAGAGGTGGACAAATCTGAGCAGTAATTTCATGCCATCTCTGAGCGTACTCCTTAAAGGTTTTCTTGTCCTTCTATGACATGGCTCTGAGTTGAATGAAGGCAGCGCCAAGATCTCTGAAAGTGGCGATCTTAGTGTGGTTTAAACCCATGTACCACTTGAGTGCGGCACCGGTTAAACCATCCTGAAAATAGTGGATTAGTATCTCCTGGTTCTTTGTCTGAGCTGACACTCGCTGGGCGTACATCACCAAGTGGCTTTGAGGGCAAGAGTTACCCTTGTACTTTTCAAAATCGGGTATCTGGAACTTGTGCGGAACTTTCACATTGGGGACCAAACAAAGGTCTGCGGCGTTCTTTCCAAATAAATCCTGACCGCGAAGGGCTTGCAGTTCTTTCTACATCTCCAAGAATTGTTCCTGGAACTCATTCGTTCTGTCGAACATACTTTCGTTTCCACCAGAAGGTATCTGTGGAATCTGTCCTTCCGGGAGAGTGTGTACCACGGGTGGTGGTATAGTCATTATGGCCAAGACTCTCGGTGCCTCCCGAAGTTTGTAACCTTCAGGAGTTGCTGTCATGCCCCTGGCATCTTCGCTTTCCTGAAGTTTGTAACCTTCAGGCCCAACGGCTCCTGCTGAAGTTTCCGGATCTTTAGTGATCAGCGGAATATATCCCTCCAGGATATAATTAAGTGGCATGCCCCAGGGACGATCTTTCGGCATTTTGTACCTAGGATCATACTTTACCACTATGGGCATTGATGTGATCTTTGAGATCACAGTCCTTTGTTGCTTCATTTGAGCTTCTGCTAGAGCTTGCATGTCGTTATGAAGCTTTCTCAGATCCTCTTTCAGAGTGTCGATCTCTTCTCTCAACTCTCTGTTCTCTTCCTCGAGATCATCCATCTTTTTTTGACGATTGGCCCGAGTATTGTACGAATAAGACACTTTGACTCTCTTTATCGAGACACAGACGTGAGATTCGTAGGGAAGAAGAATGCGTTTATGCGAAAATGATGAATGATATGCAATGATTATATTAATTATTTTTTTGTTTAATAAAAAAAACTTCGACAACGGGATTGCAAATATCAAACAATGGGGAGACCCTGTTTTATTGAATTCAAAGATTGCGGAATGGAAATACAGTAGATTACAAAGTGCTGTAAAAGGAAATTTAAACTTATGGGTCCCGAGTCCTCTCTGAGGAGAGCCCAGGTGATGGTTCTGGTATTTTCCTTTTCTTTGACCGGGGCTCTTGAGCCGTTGTCGGGTCGTCATTCTTTTGCCAAGTGAAAGGAGTGAGCAAATTCCTTTGGTCCTCTTGATTTTCCATGGCATGTTGCTCTAAAATCTCAATCAGAGCATCTTTATCTTTCAATAGTTACTGTATTTTCTTACACTCCACATTGAGAATACGGTACTTGTTCCTCCAAGACCACTTCTCCTGCTGAACTTTGTTGAGAGTAACCTGAAGTTTTTCCGTCTCAGACATGAAATAAAGGTCAGAGTCCCTTAATGGAAGAACTTCTTGACGAGGGTAAGGCATCCTCAGCTTGAGAGCTCTAGTTTGTACCCAGTGGAGATAAGGCTCCACCGAGACTCAGTTTGATTTTCATAGAGACTCTCTTCCTTTCCTATGAACGTGTTTCCAGGCGTGCACTATTTCTGTCTTTAGTGCCCTGTCATTTTCTTGAAGAAAAGACCTTCCAGATGAGCAGTATGCGGGACATGCCTCATCGGGTATCCAAATTGATGACGAAGTAAAATTGGATGATAGTTGATTCCTCCCTTAGTTCCTATAAGGGGTACATTTGGGAAATTTCCACAACGGTTAATGATCCTGATCCCGTCTTAGATTCGATTGTACCAATCGATGTCAGAGTTGGTAAGATACATGATTCTCTGCGACCAACGAAAAGTATTCTTTTGATCCCAAAATGCAGCAGACTTGGGCAAGTGGGAAGTGAACCATTTGTATAGCAGGGGTACACAACATGTGATCATTCCCCCACTGTACAAATTCCTTAAGTGTATAGAATGATAAGCATCTGCGAGCAAGGTCGGTACAGGGTTTCCAATAAAAAAAAATCTTAATGGCGTTGATATCTACAAAGTTATCGATGTTGGGAAACAAAAAGTAACCCGTAGGTGAGCAAAGCAAAGATGCTCTCGAAAGCGGCCACGTTCCCTATACTAGCAAAGTATAGAGCTTTCTTTGTCAAGAACTGGGCTGGAAAACCCTGGATTCCACCCTTACTGGTCATGTGAGTCCTGACTTCCGACTCGTCCACATTGATTGCTCTTGCAATGGTTTGATCCTTTGGAATTTCTTCCAGTCCAGAAAAGGGAGCTTGATCAGTGATATGTAAATCAGTCAGGTGAGAGTACTCCTCTAGTGTTGGTGCTAGCTGATAATCCGGGAACGTGAAATAGTGATAGACCGGATCATAGAACTGGATTAGTGTGGACAGGATTCCTTCGATTACATGGACCTTTAACAAGGACAGCAGTCCTCCATACTTAGCTCTGAAAGCCTCATGGTTGGTGATCATTCTCGCCAGACCTCTTAAATCCTCTAGTTTGGGAACCTTGAAGGTGTACTTGTAAGTTTTCCTTCTACCGAAATCCATTAGCAATCCCTTTATCTGACATTTGCAATCATTGTCTTAGTTTAATTTGAAAAAAGAGAAACTAGAAGAGAAGCTTTTTCTTTGTTTTTTAATGTTTTTTACCGAAATGAATGCATGAATGCAGCACACAAAAACATAGAAAAAACACGGGGTCAAAGGGTCGGTGTCATGAAGTCAAGGCTCTACCCATCCCCAAAGGTTTATACTGGTGATTTTTTGTACCTGTCCGCAAAATCATTGACCCCTCTTGGGATAACAACAGCAAGCGGATCGCCAGCGAGCTGATGTATCCTAAAGTGATCTCAGATGAGGGTAGTATCACGTCACAACTATTTCCGATAGCTTCCACACTACAAAATGGTTTCAGTCTACTAAAAACCTCAACTTCTCA
Source organism: Lathyrus tuberosus (assembly GCA_022829125.1). Taxonomy (NCBI): domain Eukaryota; kingdom Viridiplantae; phylum Streptophyta; class Magnoliopsida; order Fabales; family Fabaceae; genus Lathyrus; species Lathyrus tuberosus. Next base: position 5,784,919 of record JALAZF010000270.1, on the reverse strand, counting down.
GATAACCCAATCAGCCACACTACTTTCAACAACCGAAGTTGTATAGGCAATGTATCTGCAAAGGGAGTCTCCACTGAGTTTGATGGTCGACCAGGGACTCTTAATTGGGATTCACTCCCCGCAAGATTACCTGTATTGCCATCATCTATCTTAGGAGTATACTCAATCTTTCCACATGCGGCATCACACACATTCCCATTAGCAGAAAAATAAACATAGATATCAATTAGGAAAAGCAGTATATATATTTGTCTTAATCATCCTAGACCTCTAATCTTATGATACTATACAGACAATGACTCCCCAGCAGAGTCGCCATTTCTGTGACATCTAGTTGAATTTAAAGGTTTCCATCGAAGATTGTAAGAAAGAGAAGAAGTGCCCCACGGTGGGCGCCATTTTTCTGTAGCGCGATTTTTGTGGTCTTGAATCACGATCGCATGGGTACTACAATTTGATTCATTTTTATCCTATTGAGCTGATTAAGGAAGGGAAATAGATGTGTCCAATTGACCCTGCTTGCATACTGAGTTTAAACAGTTGTCTATTAGGTTACAGATGCTATTAAGATATGGGTCCTTCTTCGGTTTATTTTGTTTAAATTCAGGATAGTGCGGTGAGCGTGGACTATTTGCGAGGTTTTTGGTAAGATGTTAGGATTTGGTGCCTTTAGGTTGATATCTGGGGGGGGGGGTACTAGATTTTGGGTTGTTGATTAGTATGCTCGCTAGGATTTTTGCAATCTTATGCCTACGTATTCCCGAAACAGGGAAATCATAGCGATCGTAGTTCCTCCTATTCTATGGGAGGAAAGAGGTGTTTTGGTGTCTTGTTCAAAGCCCAAGACGTGAAGCTAAAGGTGATTTGTATCTTGTTCAAAGCCCAAGATGTGAAGCTAAAGGGTTTTGGCTGAGAGAGAATTTGTCATCTCTAAAGAGGATGTTGATGTTTGTGTGCTGTGAGCAAGGCACAACTTTGATGCTAAAAGGTTGATTGACTCAACCGAGGTTTTCTTTATACAAAGCCTAAGAGGAGGCGGGAAGTTTGACTTTTCCGGAGGAAAATGTTCTTTCTGTCTTGTACAAAGCCCAAGATTGAGACTAAAAGGAATTTTGACTCCATTGGGGAGAATGTATCTTGTATAAAGCCCAAGATGGAGGCTGAAATAGGTTTGACTCAACAAGAGAGTGCTTTTGTGTGTGTCTTGTACAAAGCCCAAGACGGAGGCTAAAAGATTTTACTCAACAAGAGAGTCTTGAATAGGGGATTGACTCAACAAGAGAGTCTGAAGGTTGTTTGACTCAACAAGAGAGTCTTTTATACTCAACAAGAGAGTGCTTTGTTGTCTCGTACGAAGCCTGAGATAGAGGCTAAAACGAGATCGAATCAACAAGAGAGTCTTTTATACTCAACAAGAGAGTGGGTTTCTGTCTCGTACAAAGCCCAAGATGGAGGCTAAAAGGAAATTGACTAAATAAGAGAGTCTTTGATACTCAACAAGAGAGTGATTTCTATCTCGTATGAAGCCCGAGGTGGAGGCTAAAGGGGAGGTGACTCAACAAGAGAGTCTGAAAAGGTTAGCTCCGCTGGGGAGAAATATTTGTACAAAGCCCAAGAGGAGGCTACCTTACCGATGTGGATTCTGGAGATCCTGAAGCGGGTCCAAGTGTGGGGAACTCTCATGAGAGAGACCGAGGTTTCTTCCTTTGTTTGAATGGAACTTGAGAATGTCTTTGAGACTCAAGGGTCTTAGACTGTCTGAGTCTAGAGTTTTATCTTTTGTACAATGCCCAAGAGGAGGCACGGGCATTAAGGGATGAGTATCAACCCTAAAATGGTCAGAGTTTTGACGCTGGAAAGACTGCTCTAGCAAAGGATGACTAGGTTCTATCTTATACCTTTAAGAGGTCGTCAGGGTCCATGTATTAAGCCCAAGAGAAGGCATGAGAACTTCTAAGAAGCCGGAGGGTCCTTGTACAAAGCCCAAGAGGAGGTGGGGATGCTTTTAGGAAGCTTGTGGGTCTCCAAACCAAGAGAAGTTTAAGACATGCTATTCACCGAGAATAGATCAAGCCAGGAAAGTTCAAGGATTTGCAAGAAACTCAAGAGATGCCATTCACGGAGAAAAGATCATCTCTGGGGAGTTAGAGTTTCTCTGACAATTTCTAAGGGTGACAGTCTGAGAAAGAGTTCACCGAGAATGCTGCCTTTCACGTTTCCATATTGTTTAACCCCAAGAGGAGGGAAAACTGTCTCTGGTAATCCTATGGGGGATCTAGTTTTGACTATATTTTAGAGTGACCAATAAGGCTTTACCTAGTGCTAGACATAGTTGCCGAGGAAAACTCTAAATAACTATACTAGTATTACACAGTGGATATGTGACGAGTATATAAAAGGATGTGAAAGAAGACTTACAGTGGAGCAGCCCCACAATACAGTTATATACATATGAAAGCGGTAAATGAAAGCGGATAAACACTTACCCGTTGTAGAGCTTCCATGCTGTTTTGTTAGTTGTTCAACAAAGAAAGCTTTGATAACAATATTATATTCAAAATCAAAGGAGAAAGTGCTTTGAAAAGTTTGTTGGGGCTTACAGCTCAAGGAGAGGCCCAAGTCTTAACGATGATCGCACCATTGTTTTAAAAACTGTATAGAGGGACTTATCAATAAGTGAGGCCCCAAAAGTTTTTATGTACAAGGGGTTGGGTCTCACACTCTATTAGAGGCCCAAGGATTTATTTTTAAATAAAAGAAATGAGACTTACAACACGAGGGTAGGCCCAGATGATTTGATTTTTGAACTGGCAATCGCGCCGAGATTTTTTTAACGCAGAGGGACTTATACAATATCTGAGGCCCAAAATGGTTTTGGTTAAAAGGGGATTGGGTCTTACACTCTATTAGAGGCCCAATAATTTATTTTAAAATAAAAGGTGGGGCTTACAGTGTCATACCCCAAATTTTGACCACTAAGATTCCCCATCATTGTGCAAATCATCATCACAATATGGATGGACCATCATACCTCATTAGTCTCCCCAAAGATGGGTGGGCATCCACTACAATCAGACTTAGGGTTTCAAGCCCTCTCAGAGCTTTTAGGCAAAGGATCAATCAAGGAATGACATGATCTTCAAGTTGTCTAACCTCTCAAACATCCACAAGGGATCAAGAGGACTCCCACATCAAGAATCAAGCACCAGGCTGCAACATTCCAAGTGGATCAAGCCTCAAGATTGCCAGTGTCACCAAATTAGGGTTTTGGTCGACCAGGGCCTCCAGATGGAAATTTTCCTCTGGGCATGAGCCAATGCTTCAAAGCATATCCTAATATACTCCAAGGGACCTCATGGACCCAATCATCAAGTCAATTTGGCCTCAGGGGATGCATTCACTAAAAATCTGGAATTAGGGTTTCTTGACCTAATTCACCCCTAAGTTGACTTTTGGGACAAATCATGAGCCAAGACCTCAAGGCATGATTTGAGGGTCCCTAATAAACTACATTGATACATTTGTAACCATGGATTGACCTAAGAAGCTTGATCAACAAGTTTCAATTTCATCAGAACCACAATTAGGGTTTCGTAGAAAAAGTCAACTGTACCTTTGACTTTTGACCCAGGCATGCTCCCAAACCTTGGGACATGATTCAATACACCCTATAACACCCATGGAACATGTCCATCAAGTTTGATTTAGGTCAAGGACTTGATTTCATAGAGGATCGCACAGTTTGGAATTCATCTGACAAAAAGTCAATTGTGCACAAAAGTCAAACTTTGACTTTCTGAGATTTTTCACAAATATAGTTCTTTGACCCCAAAATGATGTTAATGTGTGATTTTGATCATCATTCATCAATAAAAATCAAGAAAAGTGGGATAACCTGTAAAAGGGGTAACCATAAAAACTTAGAAAATTTCTAAGTTATGGAACAAAGTGGCTAGGGTACCAACTTTGGAGGATCATATCTCCTAAACCACAAGGCCATTCCCCCCATTCAAAGCTGGATTTGTAGCTCTCATGGCCCTCTACAAAAGCTTCAACTACACCTCATTCCAATTCATCATGGATTTCGAGTTATGGAATGATCAAAATGGCTGAAAACATGAAATGTCACTTTTTCCAACACTTAGTTAAATTTTCACTAAGTCAGAATCTGTCTTGTTTTTTTTTCAAAAGTAGGGGGATTTTTCACTTGGATCCAAAAAGTATCAAGACAAACTATGATCACCCATATGTTGTATCATATGAGGGCTTTCCAAAATGGCCAAGAACTCCACTTAAGCCATGAGATATGATCATGCCAATATGCCTTGCTCCAAACTGTCATGGCAAGGCAGATTTGTGCATTTTGCTTGATTTGCTCAAATTTTCTAAAGGGCAAGCAAATCTATCCATTTGAACACTTCAAGGGGGACCAAGGAGGGACAAACACTGATTCACTAGCCTCACAAGTCTTTGGAACTAAAAGTAGCATGCCAAACCTAGAAATGCCTAAAAGAGGGACTTAATGGATGCACCAAGGTGGCATGGACTGAGCCTTTTCCAACTGAATTTAGTCAAGGATGATCCAAGAACTAGGGAACCAGCAGCATGTGCCCTAACCTCTAGTCAATGGCTAGAGGAGACTTGGATTCCTATTGATCAACATTGGCCAAACCTCTGCAGCAGTTGCCATTCACTATTGCACCCAAAACAAACTTGCTCTACTATAAATAGAGCTCATTTATGCTCAGTTTGAGTACACCAAAGCACTACAACAGATGCTTTCCTCAAAATCACTTTCTCTAGGAAAAAATACCTTTTTAGCAAGGTAACTCTGAGTTTTTGAGTTAGGGAGCAATTCCATCACAAATCATGATACAAACACATCCAATATGTCATATCTAAGTTGTCCAAACTCTCACAAGTGACCTGTAACACCAAAATCACAAAGTCCCCTCTCAAAACCTCGAAAATAGGACTTTTGTGCATTTTTCAAGCCATGTCTTGATTCAGTCACTTTCCAAACCAGATAAAACCTCAAACACACTCCAAATATCATCCTTGAACTGTCCCAAATGGTTCCCCACATCTGGAACACCATTTGAGAGAGTTGCTATTTTGGCCACTTTTGCCCCTTTTGCAAGAAAGAGCCCAAACTTGTTCCTGAGGTTTCCAGCTGGTTCCAACCACTCTAAAAGCTTCTAAGGGATCATTTGAGGGTGTCTAAAGCATCAAAACATTTCTTGAACAAAGCACTTGGTAGATAGCCCAAAAGCTCCAAAAAGAGGTAAGCATCACAACTTGAACTCTCTGAAATATGCCTTGCTTTGAAGTCCACTGATCATGCATCTCTTATATATGTTATATGTGTTGTGTTTGCACCAATTTATCATGTAATTCACACCTGTACCAAGAGGTAGCACAGAAAATGTAAATCATGACCTATTTCAAAACCACTATCGGGTTTTTCAATAGGAGCATGATCTGAAAAAAAAACACCACCACCATTGGATTCCTTGTAAAATTCTAGGCAGGATAGACCTAAATTTTGTCCCAATCCATGGAGAAATGTGAAAGTTATGTTTCTGACCAAAAACCTTGCCTTGCCTTGCCGTGGCTAGGCCAAATACAAGGCAAGCCTTGTATATTTGTGGTTGTGTTTCAATACACGGATGTATCACCACTCCAGTGGTAAGGCGCGCATGCTATACACAAGAGGTCTGGGGTTCGAATCCCCCTCGCCCCAGACCCTCTTTTTGCTATTTTTTCCACTTTTTACTGTTTTTCATATTATTTTTAATGGTTTGAAAAATTAATAACTTCCACAATTTTAAGTATTTTTCATTGGTTCTTTTTGCAAAAAATCACAAAAATGTTGAAATATTTTATTCAACAAAAAAATCAAAGTTATATCATTTATTTAATATAGTTATTATTTTTATGAATAAATTCATTTTAATTGTTTTTAAACATTTTTAAAATGAATATTCATCTTGGAAATCAAAAACCAAATGAGTTCTAAATCATCTTGTGATTAAAACCTCATTTATCAAACCTTAAACAAAAATCACAAGTGTTTTATTCAAATCTATTTGGTATCTTTATCATTTTTATTGATTTTCTTTAAATATTTACTTTTAAAGAAAAACAAAATTAGGGTTTCTTTGTTTTCACCCTCATCAATCATTTTCAAACTCTTTGGGCCTCTAATAGAGTTTAAGACCCAACCCCTTTTTGAAAACCAAAATGATTTGGGCCTCAGTGTATTGTATAAGTCCCGATACCATCAAAAAGTTTGGCGCGATCGTCACCTTTTTAACAAAAACCTTTGGGTCGCTCCTTGAGCTGTAAGCCCCATCTCTTGTACAAAAATAACCTCTTTGGGCCTCTAATAGAGTGTAAGACCCAACCTCTTTTTGAAACCAAAGTTATTTGGGCCTCAGCAATTGTATAAGACCCACGGTGCTTTCAAAAATCTCGGCGCAATCGCCAGTTCAAAAACAAATCATCTGGGCCTACCCTTATGCTATAAGCCCCATTTCTTTTCCTTAAACTCTTTGGTCCTCTTGAGAGAGTGTAAGACCCATCCCTTTGTACAAGAAACCTTTTGGGCCGCACATATTGTATAAGTCCCACTGTACGAATTCAAACAACAGTGCAATCACTGATAAAACCTTGGGCCTCTCCTCGAGCTGTAAGCCCCACAATCTTTTCAAAAATAGTTTCTCCTTTGATTTTGAATATGTTGTTATCAAAACTTTCTTTGTTGAACAACTAACCAAACAACATGGAAGCTCTACAACAGGTAAGTGTTTATCCGCTTTCATTTACCGCTTTCATATGTATATAACTGTATTGTGGGGCTGTTTCACTGTAAGTCTTCTTTCACAAACTTTAATATACTTGTCAAATATCCACTGTGTAATACTAGTATAGCTATTTAGAGTGTTCCCCAACAACTACGTCTAGCACTAGGTAAAGCCATGTTGGTCACTCTTAAATACAAACAAAACTAGATCCCAATAGGATTTCCAGATACAGTATTCCCTCCTATTGGGGTTAAACAATATGGAGACGTGAAAGGCAGCATTCTCGGTGAACCCTTTCTCAGACTGTCACCCTTAGACATTGTCAAAGAAACTCTAACTCCCCAGAGATGATCTTTTCTCCGTGAATGGCATCTCTTGAGTTTCTTCCAAATTCTCAGACTTTCCTGGCTTGATCTATTCTCGGTGAATAGCATGTCTTGAACTTATCGGGGTTTGGGGACCCACAGGCTTCCTAAAAGCATCCACGCCTCCTCTTGGGCGTTGTAAAAGGACCCTTCGGCTTCTTAGAAGTTCTCATGCCATCTCTTGGGCTTCATATAAGGACCCCGACGACCTCTTAAAGGTATAAGACATAACTTAGCCATCCTTTGCTAGAGCAGTCTTTCCAGCGTCAAAAAACTCCGGCCGTTGTAGGGTTGATACTCATCCCTTAATGGTCGTGCCTCCTCTTGGGCATTGTACAAAAGATAAAACTCTAGACTTGGATAGTCTAAGACCCTTGAGTCTCAAAGACATTCTCAACTTCCCTTTCAAACATAGGCAGAAACCCGGTCTCTCTCATGAGAGTTCCCCATACTTGGACCCGCCTCCGGATCTCTCGAATCCACGGTGGTAAGAACGTCTCCTCTTGGGCTTTGTACAATGATTCTCCCCAGCGGAGCAAACCTTTTAAGACTCTCTTGTTGAGTCACCCACTTTTAGCCTCCATCTCGGGCTTCGCACGAGATAGAAAATCACTCTCTTGTTGAGTATAAACGACTCTCTTGTTGAGTCAACCAACTTTTAGCCTCTGTCTTGGGCTTTGTACTAGACATAGAAAATCACTCTCTTGTTGAGTATAAAAGACTCTCTTGTTAAGTTAATCACTTTTAGCCTCCGTCTTGGGCTTCATACAAGACTCATATAAAACACTCTCTTGTTGAGTATAAAAAACTCTCTTGTTGGGTCAATTAACTTTCAGACTCTCTCGTTGAGTCAATTTCCTTTTAGCCTCTATCTCGGGCTCCGTACGAGACAGTAAAACACTCTCTTGTTGAGTATAAAAGACTCTCTTGTTGGGTCAATAAACTCTCAGACTCTCTCGTTGAGTCAATCACCTTTTCAGACTCTCTCGTTGAGTCCATCTTCCCTTTTTGCCTCCATCTCGGGCTTCATACGTGACACCAAATTACTCTCTTGTTGAGTATGATAGACTCTCTTGTTGAGTCAAACTCTTTTAGCCTCAATCTTGGGCTTTGTACAAGACAGAAAGAACATTTTCCCCAGAAAAGTCAACTTCTAGCCTCCTCTTAGGCTTTGTATAAAGAAAACCTCGGTTGAGTCAATCAACCTTTTAGCATCAAAGTTGTGCCTTGCTCACAGCATACAAACATCAACAAGTCCTCTGTAGAGATGACAAATTCTCTCTCAACATAAACCCTTCAGCTTCACATCTTGGGCTTTGAACAAGATACAAATAGACCCTTCAGCTTCACATCTTGGGCTTTGAACAAGATACAAATCACCCCTTTAGCTTCAATCTTGGGCTTTGAACAAGACACCAAAACACCTTTTTCCTCCCTTAGAATAGGAGGAACTACGATCGCTCTAATTTCCCTGTTTCGGGAATACGTAGGCATAAGATTGCAAAAATCTTAGCGAGCATACTAATTAAAAACCCAAAATCCCATACCTTCATACATCAATCGAAAAGCATCCGACCTAACATCCTACCAATAGCCTAGACACCGTTCTTAAGCAAATAACCCTAAAGAAGAACCCCCTCTTGATAGCATCTGTAAACCAACAGTTTTGACTGTTTAATCTCAGTTTACAAGCAGGGTTAATTGGAGACATCTATTTCCCTTCCTTAATCAGCTCAACAGGATAAAAAATGAGTCGAACTGTAGTACCAAAGCGATAGTGATTCAAAACCATAAAAACTGCGCTACAGAAAAATGGCGACCACAGTGGGAGGCATTCTTTCTAGCCTCTTTTAGGGTGAAAACCTTTAAATTCAACAAAATGTCATAGAAATGACGACTCTGCTGGGGAGTCATTGTCTGTATAGGATCATAATACTAGAGGTTTAGGATGATTAAGACAAATATATATACTGCTTTTCCTAATTGATATCTGTGTTTATTTTCCTGCTAATGGGAATGTGTGTGATGCCGCATGTGGAAAGATTGAGTATACACCTAAGATAGGTGACGGCAATGCGGGTAATCTTGCGGGGAGTGAATCCCAGTTAAGAGTCCCCGATTGACCATCAAACTCAGTGGAGACTCCCTTTGCAGATACATTGCCTATACGACTTTGGTTGTTAAAAGTAGTGTGGTCGACTGGGTTATCTGAGAAGCTGAGGTTTTTAGTAGACTTAAACCACTTTGTAGTGCGGAAGCTATCGGAAATAGTTGTCATGCGATACTACCCTCATTTGAGATCGCTCTAGGATACATCAGCTCGCTGGCAATCCGCTTGCTATTGTTATCCCAAAAGGGGTCAATGATTTTGGGGACAGGTACAAAAAATCACAAGTATAAACCTTTGGGGGGGGGGGGGGGGGTAGAGCCTTGACTTCATGACACCGACCCTTTAACCCCATGTTTTTTCTATGTTTTTGTGTGATGCATTCATGCATTCATCTAAAAAACATTAAAACAAAAAAAAATCTTCTCTTCTAGTCTCTTTTTTTCAAAATAAACTAAGACTATGATTGCAAATGTCAGAGAAAAGAGATTGCGCTAATGGATTTCGGTAGAAGGAAAACTCATAAGTACGCCTTCAAGGTTCCAAAACTAGAGGATTTAAGAGGTCTGGCGAGAATGATCACCAACCACTAGGCTTTCAGAGCCAAGTACGGAGGGCTGCTGTCCTTGTTAAGGGTCCATGTAATTGAAGGAATCCTGTCCACACTAATCCAGTTCTACGATCCGGTCTATCACTGTTTCACATTCCCGGATTATCAACTAGCACCAACGCTAGAGGAGTACTCTCACCTAACTGATTTACATATCACTGATCAGGCTCCCTTTTCTGGACTGGAAGAGATTCCAAAAGATCAAACCATTGCAAGAGCAATCTATTTGGATGAGTCAGAGGTTAGGACTCACATGACCACTAAGGGGGGAATCCAGGGTTTGCCAGCCCAGTTCTTAACAAAGAAGGCTCTATACTTTGCTAGTATAGGGAACGTAGCCGCTTTCGAGAGCATCTTTTTTTTGCTCACCTACGGGTTATTTTTGTTTCCCAACATCGATAACTTTGTAGATATCAACGCCATTAAGATTTTCCTGATTGGAAACCCTGTACCGACTTTGCTCGCAGATGCTTATCATTCGGTACACTTAAGGAATTTGTATAGCGGAGGAATGATCACCTGTTGTGTACCCCTGCTGTACAAATGGTTCACTTCTCACTTGCCCAAGTCTGCTGCATTTTGGGATCAAAATAATACTTTACGTTGGTCACAGAGAATCATGTATCTTACTAACGCTGACATCGATCGGTACAATCGATTCTATGACGGGATCAAAATCATTGACCGTTGTAGAAATTTCCCAAATGTACCCCTTATAGGAACTAAGGGAGGAATCAATTATTATCCAGTTTTAGTTCGTCGTCGATTTGGATACCCGATGAGGCATATCCCGCGTAATGCTCATCTGGAAGGTCTTTTCTTCAAGGAAGGAGAAAATGACAGGGCACTAAAGACGGAAGTAGTGCATGCCTGGAAACACATTCATAGAAAAGGAAGAGAGTCTCTAGGAAAACTAGACTGTGTCTCGGTGGAGCCTTATGTCCACTGGGTACAAACTAGAGCTCTCAAGCTGAGGATGCCTTACCCTAACCAGGAAGTTCTTCCATTAAGGGACTCTGTCCTTTATTTTATGTCTGAGACGGAAAAACTTCAGGTTACTCTCAGCAAAGTTTAGCAGGAGAAGAGGTCTTGGAGGAACAAGTATCGTATTCTCAATGTGGAGTGCAAGAAAATACAGCAACTGTTAAAAGAAAAAGATGCTCTGATTGAGATTTTAGAGCAACATGCTGTAGAGAATCAAGAAGACCAAAGGAATTTGCTCGCTCCTTTCACTTGGAAAAGGAATGACAGCCCAACAATGGCTCAAGAGCCCTAGTCAAAGAAAAGGAAAGTACCAGAACCAGCACCTGAGCTCTCCTCAGAGAGGACTCAGGACTCGTTAGCTTAGATTTCCTTTCGCAACACTATGTAAATTACTGTATTTCCATTTCTGTAATCCTTTGAATTCAATAAAATGGGGTTTCCCCACTGTTTGATATTTGCAATCCAAGTGTCGAAGTTTACTTTGAATAAAAAAAATACAATTAATATAATCATTGTATATCATTCATCATTCTCACTTAACGCATTCTTCTTACCTACGAATCTCACGTTTGCGTCTCGATTCTAGAGTCAAACTGTCTCATTCGTACAATACTCGGGCCAATCGTCAGAAAAAGATGAATGATCTCGAGGAAGAGAACATAGAGTTAAGGGAAGAGATCGACACCCTGAAAGAGGATCTGAGAAAGCTTCATAACGATATGCAAGCTCTAGCAGAAGCTCAGATGAAACAACAAAGGACTGTGATCTCAGAGATCGCATCAACGCCCATAGTGGAGAAGTATGATCCTAGATACAAAATGCCAAAAGATCGTCCCTGGGGTATGCCTATCAACTATATCCCGAAAGGATATGTTCCGCCGATCAATGAGGATCAAGGAACCGCAGCAGGAGCCGTTGGGCCGGAAGGTTACAAACTTCGGGAAAGCGAAGATGCCAGGGGCATGACAGCAACTCCTGAAGGTTACAAACTTTCGGAGACACCGAGAGTCTCGGCCATAATGACTATACCATCACCCGTGGTACACACTGTCCCGGAAGGACGGATTCCACAGATACCCTCTGGTGGAAACGAAAGTATGTTCGACAGAATGAATGAGTTCCAGGAACAATTCCTGGAGATGCAGAAAGAACTGCAAGCCTTTCACGATCAGGATTTATTTGGAAAGGACGCCGCAGATCTTTTTTTGGTCCCTAATGTGAAAGTCCCGCACAAATTCCAGGTGCCCGATTTTGAAAAGTACAAGGGTAACTCTTGCCCTCAAAGCCATTTGGTGATGTACGCTCGACGAATGTCAGCTCAGACAAAGAACCCGGAGCTACTGATCCACTATTTCCAAGATAGTTTAACCGGTGCCGCATTAAAATGGTACATGGATTTAAACCGTACTAAGATCGCCACTTTTAGAGATCTTGGCACTGCTTTCGTTCAACAATATAAATACAATTTGGACATGGCACCGGACAGAGATCAACCCAGATCGATGTCACAAAAGGACAAGGAAACATTTAAGGAGTACACTCAGAGATGGCGTGAAATTGCCGCCCAGATTTGTCCACCTCTTGAGGAAAAAGAGATGACAAAGATCTTCTTTAAAACCTTGAGCTCATTCTACTATGACAGAATGGTCGCCAGTGCGCCCAGTGACTTCACCGAGATGGTGGGCATGGGAGTTCGTCTTGAGGAAGCCATCCGAGAAGGACGTTTAGTTAAAGATGCTGGATCATCAAGTAGTACAAAATGATATGGTAGTGCTCTCCCTAAGAAAAAAGAGCAGGATATTGGGAATATCTCTCTCGGAAAGCAAAGGCGACAATATCAACCAGTAGCAGCTGTAACTCCTGCTATCAATCCCGCGCCTGTTCCTACGTATCAACCTCAGGTTGCTCAGAGCCAACCTAATCAACAACAACTTCAGCAAAGGACACAACAGTCTCTTCAGCAGACTCATCCTCCATACAACAACAACTGTGCAACGCGACCTCCAGGGTTTGATCCTATACATGTGTTGTACACGGAACTGTTTCCATTACTACTGGTTAAGGGGCATGTCCAAACCAGGTCTCCTTCTACAGTCTCGGAAAATCTGCCTTTTTGGTTCAAGACGGATCAGACGTGCCCTTACCATCAAGGAGGACCAGGGCACACCATAGAAATCTGTCTCAATTTCAAATCCGAAGTGAAAAAGCTTGTTAGGAGCGGGGTCTTATCTTTCAAAGATACGAATCCTAATGTTCTCACGAACCCGCTGCCTCAACATGAGAAAGTTGCCATAAATTTGATAGAGGGAGAATCCAATAACAGCTATCAAATTCACGATGTACTCTTATTAAGGGCCAATTTGGTCAAGATACATTGTAGATAGAGCGGATATGGCCATGTGCTACCTCATAATTATCACCAGTGTGATATCTGCTCTAAAAATAATCAAGGATGTTCTGTGGTGCAAGCAGCTCTACATGAATAGTTGGATCTCGGATGGATCCAAGAGCACCGAGTTCGTGGGGTTAACATGACTTATACGAATTCCAACATCATTCAAAACCACAACATCCGTGTGATGAATGTCAACTTAGTGGCAATGCACTCAAGGCAAAGCCAGTATCATAATCTGCCAAGGCACGATTACAATTCCTGTCTGACTTGCTCGGTAAACAAACAGGGATGCTCTTTTGTACAAGAGGCCCTCCAGCGTCAGATGGATCTTGGATGGATCTAGGACTACCATGATAGAAATCCCTATCAGATCAACATGATTCAAATCTTCGATATTCGCTTGATGAATACCAGCTTGGTGGAGTTACACGCCAAGCAAGTCCAACTCGGTTTTCTCACTTCACATGATTATCTGAGCTGTAAAGTATGTTGTGAGAGTAACCAAGGGTGTGCTCTTGTTCAAAGAACTTTGTAACACTTATTAAACCATTGGTGGCTTCCAATCTATATGGATAAAGACACGCAACAAATCAGTGTGGTTGACGGGAACCCTACTTGGCATCAAAGTCAGGATGTCCGTTCTACGAAAACAGATCTAGTGAGGTTACACTGAATTCAAAGCGGACGTGGCCAGGTGCCACCACACAATTATAAGCGCTGTAGAGTCTGCTCAAAAAATAATCAAGGATGTCACCTCGTGCGAGCATCCCTTCAGAGTCAGTTGGACCGCAAATAAATCCAACAATATTCAGTTTCGGAGTCTATCAACTGGACGCCAGACTATTTTGCTGATCAGATTAAGGATGTTATTGTGATCTCTAATCATGAAAGGACCAAGGATGTTTGCGCCATCATCCCTCTACTTGACGAATCGAAGGTTCTTAACCAAGAATTGATTGAAGTTACTTACGACAGTCAGAGAAGTCAGAAGGCTCCTGTAGTTATCTATCTACCAGGACCATTACCGTATGAATAAGCTAAGGAGATCCCTTAAAAATACGAAGCAACAATAATTGAGAATGGAAAATAAATTCCATTACCCTCCATCGTGAATATTGCAGACATCAGTCGAGTAACACGGAGCGGTCGAATCTTCAACCGAGGAGTTGGAGAACCCAGAGAGAAAAGGAACCTCAAACAGAAGTTCCTAATCCACCAGTCGGTCAATCCAGTGATCCCGACCTTTCAAAGAACGATGATGAGATGCTGAAGCTCATCCAAAGGAGCGAATACAACATTGTTGATCAACTGTTACAAACTTCTTCAAAGATCTTTGTGCTATCACTTTTACTCAGTTCTGAAGCCCATAGAGAGGCTCTACAGAAAGTCTTAGAACACGCCTTTGTGGAACAGGATGTGTCAATACGACAGTTCGATAACTTCGTCTCTAACATCACTTCCTGCAACATCTTGGGGTTTAGTGATGAGGAATTTCCAGAAGAAGGCAAAAGCCACAATATGGCGCTCAATATCACAGTCAACTGCCAGGATGATGCCTTAGCCAGCGTACTAGTAGACACCGGATCGTCTCTCAACGTCATGCCGAGTTCCACTCTGATGCGACTATCATTCAAAGGATCTCCGATGAGAGGTAGTGAGGTCATCGTCAAAACATTTGACGGATCGAGAAAAATAGTTATTGGCGAAGTCGACCTTCCCATAACTATCGGTCCTCACATGTTCCTAGTCACTTTTCATTTCATGGACATCCGGGCAACGTACAATTGCTTATTAGGAAGACCTTGGATACACCAGGCTGGGGCAGTCACTTCGACACTTCACCAGATGATGAAGTTTGTCAAGAATGACCAACTCGTCACGGTCTGCGGAGAACAAGCCTTGATCGTGAGTAACCTTTCATTATTCACTTTTATAGAACCCGAGGAGATTGTTGGAACTCAGTTCCAGGCACTTTTGGTGAGCAATAAGGGTAAACTAGAGAAAGGAACATCAATATCCTCGTACAAAGATGCTCTCGAGGTGATCAAAAGTAACAACGCCAAGGGATGGGGACATCTTATCATTCCTACTGATAATAAAACAAAGAAGGGTCTTGGTTTTTCTGCAACCTGTACCCAGACTGCCACTAACAGTGAAAGTCTTCATCCCGTTTAGACCTTCTTCCATAGTGGAGGTTTCCTTCACCTAGTGTCCCAAGAAGTACACACTATCAACAAGGGAGAGTCCTCCGACACAGAGGAAGAATGGGAATCCTATCTTAATAAGGACAGTTATATGTCTCAGGAAAAGGTGCCTATGTCATTTTGCTATCCCGCACAGAGTCCAAGATTTATACCAAGGTCAGATGTCGAAATGATATACGGAGATTGTGATCCGGAAGGATGCCGTGCTCCGCCAAACTCATTGGAGGAGGACACTCTGATGAAATACAACTTTGACCACGACTACTATGGCTCAATGGATGGCCTGCCTATCTGGCAGCCGTACCCAAGAGACTTGGGGCAAGAAAATCAGCCGAACAATGAAAATCAGCTGAGCATCATTGAAAAGAATACCTGCATCTCTACCATGTCATGGGATCAACACTCATGTCATTCAGAAAATATACAGCACGACGATGAATTCGCAAAGTTTGCAGGACTAGAATTCATTAACTATGCTTTTCCCGAGGTCAACGTCATCGAGAGGGGTGACTCCTTCAGATCCAAAGAAGTGTGGGACACCTTGGGACAACCGAATGGTAAATACGACTTCATGGTCAAATACACTGCTCCGGAAAACTCTCGCATTTGGCTCGAAGACATTCAGCCAACTGGGTGGGGAGACCCACCTGAGTGCACAAATACTATGCAAAATACAACTAAGGAGTCCTCCTATGACAACTCTGTCTGGGCGACAGATTCCGATGATCCTGCTCCACCAGAAATCAGCGATATTTCTGAAGACAAATCAAGGAAGGTACCAGACTTTGTGATTCACAGAGGAGTTTGCCGCCAATGGGTTGCAGTCGATGCTCCGAAGATTGTTGATATGTCTAAGTAATTGCAGTCTTTAACCTTTCACCCTGCCCAGGTGAAACGGGTGTTTTGATAGGGCTCTCTTTCTGTAAATATCCATCTTCGTTTCGCCCAAAGTGACAGAGTTTTGTTTTATAGGGCTGTAGTTTCAAGAATCGACAAAATCATAAATAAATAACGTCGTTCTGTAATTTCCGCATTAATTGCTGTTTTCTCTTGTCGTTTTTTTAGAAAATGTTAATCCTAAAAAATAATTCAAATAATAAAAACAAGCAGTTTTTAGAAAAACACTGCACACACTCTTGCATTCTCTCTATCTCTTCCAAACACAAATCATCACGTCATGCAGATTGCTTGTCTTAAACCCCATTGAAACATACGATCAAATGCCTTCTCCCAACTTTGAATTTCTGATATTTGAGGCTGAAGAAGAAGAGGACGAAGAAATTCTGGAAGATATCTCCCGACTACTCAGACAAGAGGAAAGGTACATTAAACCTCACAAAGAGCCGTTGGAAACAGTCAACTTGGGCTCAGAGGAAGAGAGAAAAGAAGTCAAGATTGGGGCACTACTCAGTCCCGCTGTCAATGAAAGTTTGACAAAGCTTCTCAAATAGTTTCCAGATGTATTCGCTTGGTCCTACCAGGATATGCCAGGGTTGGATACCAATATCGTGGAACATCATTTGCCGTTAAGATAAGAATGTCCGCCGGTGAAACAAAGACTGAGACAGACTCACCCAGACATGACCATTAAAATCAAAGAGGAGGTACAGAAACAGATTGACGCGGGTTTCCTCGCCACGTCAGAATATCCTCAATGGTTAGCCAACATCGTACCGGTTCTGAAAAAGGACGAAAAGGTCAGAATGTGTGTAGACTATAGGGATCTAAACAAGGCTAGTCCAAAGGACGACTTTCCTTTACAACACATTGACATGCTGGTTGACAGTACATCAAAGTTCAAAGTTTTCTCCTTCATGGATGGATTCTCGGGCTATAATCAGATAAAAATGGCACCGAAAGACATGGAGAAAACTTCATTTATCACCCCATGGGGCACCTTTTGTTACAAGGTAATGCCGTTGGGTCTGAAGAACGCGGGGGAAACCTATCAAAGGGCCATGACTACTCTTTTTCATGACATGATACACAAGGAAATCGAGGTATATGTCGATGATATGATTGCAAAATCTAAAACAGAAGAGGAGCATGTTGTAACGCCCCAGTTTGTCAGTTTTTATTTAATCGAGTCGTTTTGATTATTTTATTATTATATTATTTTATTTTCGACTTTTATTTGGAAATATGTTATTTTTCAATGTTGTGATATTTTATCGGGTTTTGGGAACATTTGCGAGATATTTGAGTGTGGGGGTATTTTGGTCATTTCATCTTATTTTTCCTTAAGTTAGGAAATAGAAATAGAAAGAGAGAAAAATAGAGAGAAAGAAAAGAGAAGAAGAGAAGAAAAAGAGAGAAAAACTTGGAAATCAAGCAATCAATCTCCCGACTTTTCTAAACGCGATTAAATCGGTTAAGGGTGCGAAACTCGATTATTATATGCTTGTGTATGATTATGTATGTATGTTTTTTATTGTTCTTGGATTGAAATGGAAATATATAGTAAAAATCCATATTATGTAAAATTGATTAGAAATCGATTAAATGTGCCTGAAATCATGTTTAAAGTGTTCCTTGTTATTGATACATGTTGTTAGGCATTGTATTGGTAATTTTCTGGTGTGTAGGTGAAAAATTGGATGATTTGGGGTGGAAAATGCAGAACAAAGTTCTGCAGAATTTTTCTGGATTTTCCACTGCCCATACGCGTATCACTCAAGGCAATACGCGTATTGGTCAAGGCAATACGCGCATGGCATTGAAGAAAACTAGGCAATACGCGTATGGAAGCTTCATTTTCTCGGCCATCTGTCCATTTGCATATGGTACGCGTAACACTTTAGGGCAATACGCGTATGGTGTTAGGCACTACGTGTATTGGACTTTTAACGTGAATTTTAGGGAAAAATGGTCTCTGCCCATACGCGTATGACCTTGGGTAATACGCGTATGGAATGGGCGAGGAATCAGGACAATACGCGTATTGTCAGGAAAATTGCAAAATGGGGTTTTTTCGCGATGTCTTTTCTTGTTTAGTCTGTAACTTGTGTTCCGTTTATCCGTTTTTAACATTCTTGGTATCGTTGAGTAGCTATTGAACTGTACTTTCTTAAGATAATAATTTTGTGATTGTTAGCCAATTTAATTATGTCAGTAATTTGGAATCGTGTCGTTTTGTCGACTTTTGTCGTTATAATTGTGCGTAATTGGTGTGTTTCATGCAATGTGCTGTTGATATGGATATGGTATGATTTGCGTGCTGTTGTGTGGTATAAATGCATTTTTTTGGGCTTGAATTGCAAAGCATGATTTATGTTAAGTGAGATGGTTGCATATATGTGTGCATTTGAATGTCATGAGTCATTGTATGCCGAGCATCACGATATGCATTCTTGTGACGTCCTGAGTGACGGATTGATTCCAGAGGGAATCCGCTATAACATCGTGTGCCTTATACAAAGAGGTGTGAGCGATGATTATAGATGATCGTGTGCCTTATACAAAGAGGTGTGAGCGATCGGGTCGTGTGCCTTATACAAAGAGGTGTGAGCGATCCATAAACGTCGTGTGCCGTATACAAAGAGGTGTGAGCGACAGGGAACATCGTATGCCCGACGGGGAGTTACATTATGTAACGAGCGATGGTTCCAATAGTTCCTGAGTGAACTGGTGTTGAGAATTGATGGAAGTCGGTACCGCATATGTATTGCATAGAGTCGTTGTGTTGGTCTCTGTGCATTTGCATAAATCATGAATATGATTGACTATGTGTGAGAATTATGAATGAATTGTTATATGTTGGTGATAATTGCATTGCGTAGAATTGATATGCAGTAGTGATGGATAAATGAGATATGTATTGTGTTGTGTGGCATTTGGATTCTGTTGTACGTTGTGGTGAGAATATTTATGTGTGTAATTTCGTGTTAGTATATAATTATATGCAACTATATTATGATTGTTTTTCTCACCCTTCTGTTGTTTTATAATGCTCTATGAGGCATTGCAGATTAGATGCTGAAGGTCTTTTGTGAAGCTTAGGACTTCATTCTTTTGTCGATCGGCTCTGATATGTGGCACCAGGTAGTCAGGGGGATCGTTTTGTAGTTTGATGTGTATATGTATATATATCTTTTGGCTTGTGCATGTATGACTTGATGTATGACAAACTTTTTATGATATATATATATATGAGATTCAGTACAGATTTTCCGCTTTATTCTGTATTTGAATTGTGGGTAGTAGGAACTAAGTTCCTCTGTTTATTTGCTACCTACGAGTGTTGCATATCTTTATGGGCAAGTTTATTGTGTTTGTTTCAAATTAATGTGACCCCTCGGTCTATGCTGTGAATTTCTAAATATACTCTGATGAAATTTTGAATTTTCTTTTACCGCTTTATTTAATTGGGGGTATAGATTAGGGGTGTTACATTAAGTGGTATCAGAGCCAGTCCGTGTCAGTTGTGTCAGTCCTTGTTGGTCGTTGTAGTTGGATGAGCTGTTTGTTTAACCATAGTTGCTGTTATTGGAAATGAACAGAATATGACTGGTAGGAATGACGCTGCTTTGGCTGCTGTTATGCAAGCTATGGCTTGGGTTGTGCAAGGTGCACCTAATGCTGCAGGTAATGATGAGTTCAGGAAGAACAAACTGTCTGTCTTCAAAGGAAGATACGATCCTGATGGTGCACAGATATGGCTTAAAGAGATTGAAAGAATTTTCCAAGTGATGGATTGTGCTGAGGATCAGAAGGTGAGACTGGGTACTCACATGTTACTGGAAGAAGCTGATGATTGGTGGGTTAGTACACGTCATGTGTTGGAAGCCGTAGAGGAGGAGATCACTTGGGCTGTGTTTAGTATTGAGTTTCTGAGGAAGTATTTTCCTGAAGATGTAAGAGGAAAGAAGGAAATTGAGTTCTTGGAGTTAAAATAAGGTAATATGTCTGTTGTTGATTATACTGCTAAGTTTGTGGAACTTGTGCAGTTTTATCCTCATTATGCTGAAGCGACTGCGGAATTTTCTAATTGTGTAAAGTTTGAGAACGGATTGCGTCCTGATATAAAGCAAGCAATTGGTTATCAAAGGATTCAGAGGTTTTCTGATTTGGTGGATTATTGTAGGATTTATGAGGAGGATAGTAAGGCTCGTTCTACTCACTATAAGAGTGTGAGCGAGAGGAAAGGGAAGCAACAATTCCGTGGTGGTCCGTATGTAACACCAGCTGATAAGGGTAAACAAAGGGGAAATTTTGAGAAAAGGTCAAGTGGAGGAGGAATGTCTGGTCCTCTGAGATGTTATAGATGTGGTGATGTGGGACATCGTCAGTTCGAATGTAAGAAAAATTTTAGGAAGTGTTCTAACTATGGAGGTTTAGGACACATTGCAGCTGATTGTAAGAGGAACGTGGTGAAATGTTTCAATTGTGGTGAGCCTGGACATGTTAGTACAAAGTGTCCGAAACCAAAGCAAGCTCCAGTTGGTGGGAAAGTTTTTTCCTTGGCAGGAACTCAGACTTCAAGTGCAGACCATCTGATCAGAGGTACTTGTTTTATTAATAGTACTCCTTTAGTTGCTATTATTGATACTGGAGCAACTCATTCGTTTATTTTGTCTGAGTGCGTGAAGCGTTTGAATCTTGTGTTGTATTTGATGGGTGAGAGATGGTTATTGATACTCCAGCAATGGGGTCAGTAACTACTTCTTTGGTTTGTTTGAGTTGTCCTTTGACCATTTATGGTAAAGACTTTGAGATGGATTTGGTGTGTTTACCGTTGGAGGGTTTAGATGTGGTTCTGGGAATGAATTGGTTGCAGTTCAATAGGGTTCATATTGATTGTTATCATAAGCTGGTAAGGTTTCCTTCTCTTGAGGAAGACGAAGACTCGAGTTTCTTATCTACCAAAGAGTTGAAGAGACTTTTGGCGGATGAAGTTCAGTTGTTTGGGTTGTTTGCATCTTTGACTGTGGATAGTCAAGTTTCACTTGAGGTATTTCCTGTTGTGTGTGATTTTCCCGAAGTGTTTCCCGAGGATATTCCAGACTTGCTGCCAGAGAGAGAGGTGGAGTTTTCTATAGATCTAGTTCCTGGTACTAGACATGTTTCTATGGCACCTTATCGTATGTCGGCATCTAAGTTGGTTGAGTTAAAGAAACAGTTGAATGAATTGTTGGAAAAGAGGTTTGTGAGACCAAGCGTTTCTCCTTGGGGTGCTCCAGTTTTATTGGTGAAAAAGAAAGATGGAAGTATGCGCTTGTGTATTGATTATCGCCAGTTGAATAACGTGACGATTAAGAATAAGTATCCTCTTCCGAGAATTGATGATTTGATGGATCAGTTAGTTGGTGCTTGTGTGTTTAGTAAGATTGATTTGAGGTCAGGGTATCATCAGATTAGGGTGAAAGAGGAAGATATCCAGAAGACGGCTTTTAGGACACGTTACGGTCATTATGAATATTCTGTGATGCCGTTCGGGGTTTCTAATGCGCCAGGTGTGTTCATGGAGTACATGAATCGTATTTTCCACGAGCATTTGGATCGTTTTGTGGTGGTGTTTATTGATGACATTTTGATTTATTCTAAGTCTGGGGAGGAGCACGCGGAGCATTTGAGTATTATTTTGCAGGTTTTGAGAGAAAGAAAGCTTTTTGCCAAATTGTCCAAGTGTGAGTTCTGGTTGTCAGAGGTGAGTTTTCTTGGGCACGTGATTTCAGGTAATGGTATTTCTGTGGATCCATCTAAAGTAGAAGCAGTTCTACAATGGGAGGCTCCTAGATCTGTTACTGATATTCAAAGCTTTTTGGGATTGCCCAGATATTATCGAAGGTTCATTGAGGATTTTTCTAAGCTAGCACTTCCTTTGACCCAGTTGACTTGTAAAGGGCAAGCGTTTATTTGGGATATTCGGTGCGAGGAAAGTTTTAATGAGCTGAAGAGAAGATTGACGACAGCTCCGATTTTGATTCTGCCAAATCCTAATGAACCGTTTGTGGTTTGTTGCAACCGTTGGATATTCCTGAGTGGAAGTGGGATAACATTTCCATGGATTTTGTAACAGGGTTGCCAAATACACAGCGAGGGCATAATGCTATTTGGGTGGTTGTTGATAGGCCGACTAAATCGGCTCATTTCATTCCGATTGACTTCAGGTTTACTTTGGAAAGGTTGGCTGAGATTTACATCAGTGTGATTGTAAAGTTGCATGGGGTTCCGTTGAGCATTGTTTCGGATCGAGATCCGAGGTTTACTTCGAGATTTTTGGAAAGTTTACAGAAGGCGTTGGGTTCTAAATTGAGATTGAGTTCGGCTTATCATCCGCAGACGGATGGTCATACGGAGAGAACGATTCAGTCTTTGGAAGATTTGTTGAGGGCTTGTGTTCTTGAGCAAGGTGGTGCGTGGGATAGTTATCTTGCATTGATTGAGTTCACGTATAATAACAGTTTCCATTCGAGTATTGGAATGGCACCGTTTGAAGCACTGTATGGACGAAGGTGTCGAACACCATTGTGTTGGCACGAATCTGGTGCGAGTTCGGTGGTTGGACCAGAGTTGGTGCAACAGACTACATAAAAAGTGAAGCTTATTCGTGAGAAAATGAAGGCTTCTCAGAGTAGGCAAAAGAGTTATCATGATCGGAGAAGAAAGGATCTTGAGTTCCAAGAGGGCGATCATGTATTTTTTAGGGTTACGCCGGTAATGGGGGTGGAGCGTGCATTGAAATCAAAGAAACTTACTTCTCGGTTTATTGGTCCTTACCAGATATTCGCGAGAGTGGGTGCTGTGGCCTATAGGGTGGCGTTGCCGCCGAATCTGTCGAATTTGCACGATGTGTTCCATGTTTCACAACTTCGGAAGTATGTTCCGGATCCGTCACATGTGATTCCGATGGACGAGGTTGAGGTAAGGGAGAACCTTACGGTTGAGGCACTACCAGTTAGGATTTTGGATCGCGAGGTGAAGCGGTTGAGGGGAAAGGATATTGCACTTGTGAAAGTGGCGTGGGGAGGCGCTGCTGAAGGCAATTTAACTTGGGAGTTAGAGAGTCGGATGCGGGAGTCGTATCCAGAATTGTTCGTCTCAGGTATATTTTCGAGGACGAAAATTTCTAAGTGGGGGAGAGTTGTAACGCCCCAGTTTGTCAGTTTTTATTTAATCGAGTCATTTTGATTATTTTATTATTATATTATTTTATTTTTGACTTTTATTTGGAAATATGTTATTTTTCAATGTTGTGATATTTTATCGGGTTTTGGGAACGTTTGCGAGATATTTGAGTGTGGGGGTATTTTGGTCATTTCATCTTATTTTTCCTTAAGTTAGGAAATAGAAATAGAAAGAGAGAAAAATAGAGAGAAAGAAAAGAGAAGAAGAGAAGAAAAAGAGAGAAAAACTTGGAAATCAAGAAATCAATCTCCCGACTTTTCTAAACGCGATTAAATCGGGTAAGGGTGCGAAACTTGATTATTATATGCTTGTGTATGATTATGTATGCATGTTTTTTATTGTTCTTGGATTGAAATGGAAAAATATAGTAAAAATCCATATTATGTAAAATTGATTAGAAATCGATTAAATGTGTCTGAAATCATGTTTAAAGTGTTCCTTGTTGTTGATACATGTTAGATACATGTTGTTAGGTATTGTATTGGTAATTTTCTGGTGTGTAGGTGAAAAATTGGATGATTTGGGGTGGAAAATGCAGAACAAAGTTCTGCAGAATTTTTCTGGATTTTCCACTGCCCATACGCGTATCACTCTAGGCAATACGCGTATTGGTCAAGGCAATATGCGTATGGCATTGAAGAAAACTGGGCAATACACGCATGAAAGCTTCATTTTCTCGGCCATTTGTCCATTTGCATATGGTACGCGTAACACTTTAGGGCAATACGTGTATGGTGTAGGGCACTACGCGTATTGGACTTTTAATGTGAATTTTAGGGTAAAATGGTCTCTGCCCATACGCGTATGACCTTGGGCAATACGCATATGGAATGGGCGAGGAATCAGGGCAATACGCGTATGGCTCAGGGCAATACGCGTATTGTCAGGGAAATTGCAAAATGGGGTTTTTTCGCGATGTCTTTTCTTGTTTTGTCCGTAACTTGTGTTCCATTTATCCGTTTTTAACATTCTTGGTATCGTTGTGTAGCTATTGAACTGTACTTTCTTATGATAATAATTTTGTGATTGTTAGCCGATTTAATTATGTCGGTAATTTGGAATCGTGTCGATTTGTCGACTTTTGTCGTTATAATTGTGCGTAATTGGTGTGTATCATGCAATGTGCTGTTGATATGGATATGGTATGATTTGTGTGCTGTTGTGTGGTATAAATGCATTGTTTTAGGCTTGAATTGCAAAGCATGATTTATGTTAAGTGAGATGGTTGCATATATGTGTGCATTTGAATGTCATGAGTCATTGTATGCCGAGCATCATGATATGCATTCTTGTGACGTCCTGAGTGACGGATTGATTCCAGAGGGAATCCGCTATAACATCGTGTGCCTTATACAAAGAGGTGTGAGCGATGATTATAGATGATCGTGTGCCTTATACAAAGAGGTGTGAGCGATCGGGTCGTGTGCCTTATACAAAGAGGTGTGAGCGATCCATAAACGTCGTGTGCCTTATACAAAGAGGTGTGAGCGACGGGGAACATCGTATGCCCGATGGGGAGTTACATTAAGTAACGAGCGATGGTTCCAATAGTTCCTGAGTGAACTGGTGTTGAGAATTGATGGAAGTCGTTACCGCATATGCATTGCATAGAGTCGTTGTGTCGGTCTCTGTGCATTTGCATAAATCATGAATATGATTGACTATGTGTGAGAATTGTGAATGAATTGTTATATGTTGGTGATAATTGCATTGCGTAGAATTGATATGCAGTAGTGATGGATAAATGAGATATGTATTGTGTTGTGTGGCATTTGGATTCTGTTGTACGTTGTGGTGAGAATATTTATGTGTGTAATTTCGTGTTAGTATATAATTATATGCAATTATATTATGATTGTTTTTCTCACCCTTCTGTTGTTTTATAATGCGCTACGAGGCATTGCAGATTAGATGCTGGAGGTCTTTTTGTGAAGCTTAGGACTTCATTCTTTTGTCGATCGGCTCTGATATGTGGCACCGGGTAGTCAGGGGGATCGTTTTGTAGTTGGATGTGTATATGTATATATATCTTTTGGCTTGTGCATGTATGACTTGATGTATGACAAAATTTTTATGATATATATATATATATATATATATATATATATATATATATGAGATTCAGTACAGATTTTCCGCTTTATTCTGTATTTGAATTGTGGGTAGTAGGAACTCAGTTCCTCTGTTTATTTGCTACCTGCGAGTGTTGCATATCTTTATGGGTAGGTTTATTATGTTTGTTTCAAATTGATGTGACCCCTCAGTCTATGATGTGAATTTCTAAATATACTCTGATGAAATTTTGAATTTTCTTTTACCGCTTTATTTAATTGGGGGTATAGATTGGGGGTGTTACAGATGTGACCCACCTGTCAAAGCTATTCGAGCGTCTGATAAAGTACAAACTCTGCTTGAATCCCAATAAGAACACATTCGGTTTCCGTTCAGGGAAACTATTAGGGTTCATCGTCAGCCAGAAAGGAATAGAGGTTAATCCTGACAAGGTCAAGGCCATTCAAGAGATGCCTTCTCCAAAGACCGAAAAACAAGTTAGGGGATTCCTGGGACGTTTGAATTACATTTCCAGATTTATATTCCTCATGACCGCGACATGTGCGCCGATCTTCAAATAACTCAAAAAGAATCAGGACTGCGTTTGGACAGAAGACTGTCAAACCGCCTTCGACAGTATCAAGGAATACCTGTTGAACCCACCGATTCTATCCCTCCCAGGGAGGGAAGGCCCCTAATCATTTACTTAACAGTCTTGGAAGACTCAATGGGTTGTGTACTTGGCTAACAAGACGAAGCCGAAAGGAAAGAGTCTGCCATTTACTATTTACGCAAGAAATTCACCGACAGCAAGACTCGGTACACTATGCTCGAGAAAACTTACTGTGCTCTGGCTTGGGCAGCCAAGCGTCTTCGCTAGTACATGATTCATCACACTACTTGGTTAATCTCTGAAATGGATCCAATCATGTACGTCTTTGAAAAGCCTGCTCTCACGGGAAGGATTGCCCGTTGGTAGATGTTGTTATCAGAATATGACATCGAATACCACGCTCAAAAAGCCGTTAAGGGAAGTGTTTTAGCTGATCATTTGGCTCATCAACCGATTGACAGTCAAGAATCAGTCGGATTTGACTTCCCAGACAAAGATGTCATGAATCTAAAAATGAAAGACTTCTATGAACCGCTACCCAGTGAAGGGCCAGAACCAGGTTCCCAATGGGGACTAATCTTCAACGGAGCTATTAATCATTACGGAAATAGAATTGGGTCAATTATCATAACACCTCAGGGTACCCACATTCCTTTCACCGCCAGACTTACGTTCAAATGCACAAACAATGAGGCCGAATATGAAGCTTGTCTCATGGGTCTCGAAGAAGCGATCGACTTAAGGATTAAGAACTTGGATGTATATGGCAACTCAGCCCGGGTTGTCAATCAGATCAAAGGAGATTGGAACACATACCAATCAGGACTGATTCCTTACAAAGATTATGCAAGAAGGTTGTTACCCTTCTTCAACATAATCGAGTTTCATCATATCCTTCGTGAAGAGAATCACATGGCTAATGCATTAGCCACTCTCTCTTCCATGATTAGTGTAGGTCAATGGAACGACTTACCTAAGATTGACATAATGCACCTTGAACGACCCCCTTACAACTTCACGATTGAAGCAGTCATAGACGACAAACCTTGGTATCACGATATCAAATGCTTCCTTCAGAAACAAGAGTACCCTCCTGGGGCACTAAGGAAAGATAGAAAAACCCTCAGAAGAATGGCAGGCAGCTTCTTCCTGAGCGGTGATACACTTTATAAGAGAAATTTTGACATGGTCTTGCTCCGATGCGTAGACAGACCAGAAGCAAACATGCTGATATAAGAAATTCATGAAGGACCCTTTGGCACTCATGCCAACGGATACACAATGGCGAGAAAAATTTTGAGAGCAGGGTACTACTGGTTGACCATGGAATCCGATTGCTACAAGTACATGAGGAAGTGTCATAAGTGTCAGATATACTCCGACAAAATCCATGTGCCGCCAACGCATCTCAAGGTCCTTTCTTACCCGTGGCCTTTTTCCATATGGGGAATCAACATGATTGGCATGATTGAGCCCAAGGCTTCAAACAGACATCGGTTCATCCTGGTAGCCATTGATTACTTCACCAAGTGGGTCGAAGCAGCGTCGTACTCTAATGTAACCCGACAAGTGGTGGTCCGATTTATCAAAAACAATATCATTTTCCATTATGGTGTTCCAAGCCAGATCATTATTGATAATGGATCTAACTTGAACAACAAGATGATGAAAGAGTTGTGCGCTAAGTTCAAAATCGAACACCATAACTCATCTCCCTACCGACCCAAGATGAACGGAGCGGTAGAAGCGGCTAACAAGAACATCAAGAAGATTGTTCAAAAAATGGTTGTAACCTACAAAGATTGGCACAAAATCCTGCCTTTTTCTCTTCACGGTTATCGCATATCTGTCCTCACTTCAACAGGCGCAACCCCTTTCTCTCTAGCATATGGCATGGAGGCAGTGTGCCCCATAGAAGTAGAGATCCCATCAATCTGGGTATTGATGGAAGCTAAGCTAACAGAAGCTGAATGGTGTCAAAGTCGACACGACGAACTGAATCTGATCGAAGAAAAGCGAGTAAGATACTATGCCATGGTCAGTTGTATCAACAAAGAATGAAGAAGGCCTTCGACAAAAAGGTCCGACCTCGCGTCTTCAGGAAAGGAGACCTTGTGCTCAAAAAGATACAATCATTCCTCACTGATTCTCGGGGCAAATGGACTCCAAATTATGATGGCCCCTATGTGGTCAAGAAAGCCTTCTCAGGCGGCACCTTGAGACTTGCAACCATGGACAGAGAGGAATTTGCCTACCCCACGAATGTTGACGTAGTCAAGAAATACTTCGCCTAAATAAAAAAAAGAGAAAAAATCATCCCGGTGGATTGGAAATCTCAAAGTACAATCCAGTCAAAAATTAGGGATTCATGGCAAGTAACTACGTCCAATAATGGGGCAAATCCCTTAACAGCAGTCATGCCATCAAACAGGAAAATTCCATTCAAGGTCATCTTCGACAGAAGCTCAGGATGTCCCAAATTCAAAGTTGGTAGAAGGATAACGGTCGTTCTGTTTCGATGTATCCCTTTTCCCTTAAATTACCATTTTCTAAACTTTGTACATACTCTATGGAATCACGCGCTTGACTGATTTCCATCCTATCAATAAAATTTGAGCCCTAGTGCTTTTGTTTGCAATTCTTATTTTGTTTTAGCTTTACAGAACGACATCTTAACACGATTAACGATTCTTGGAATAAAACAAAAATGAATTCACTTGTCAAACTTTTTTCTGCTTTTAAAATAAAGATGGCAATTTCTTTTGACTGTTGAATATCGAAAGAACATCGATCACTTCTCCCGAAGTAATCGAACTTCAAAGTTCAACATCGAAGTACTCCTTCTAAACCAGTGCACCTGAATGAAGGATCAGTTGTGTCAGATGCGAATATTTCATCAGACACCCCCGGCAGAGTTCTTATCTCCTAAGCCCGACCAACGTTGTTCCCCACAGGGACTACTTCTCCTAAGCAAGGCAGAATTGCTACTTCTGGAACAGTGATACTTTTCATCCCCCGCAGTGGTCGAGTATCCAGTCATGTTCATCTGTTAGTCTATATGTCGCATCAGTTTTGTCAGCATATACATACATACTTCATGCATTATTGATCTACATTCACATTCATATTGCATCACTATCACTCTAGTTGGTCTTGTCCCCTAGTGATAAAAGTCCTCTCAACCGAGTCGCCAGTTCTTTCCACGTCAGGAAATGAATCATCTAAACGATCTCTCCTCTAGTTTATTTCTGGATAGAAGGTGGTTCTTTGACCACTTCGATAACTTGAACCTCTGAAGAGCCAGAGAGCTTTCGACATATGTCACTCTTCACCATTGAAGATGATATCTTAGCTTTCTCGGATCAAGGAAAATCCCCAGAGAAAGTCTCTTAATCAAAGACTCGGCAATACAGGAGTTTTTCTCCAAAAAAATTCGTTGACGAAAAGGTCATCAGCACCTCAAAATTGGATTACATCACATGGCATTTCTCCGAGAAGATCTCGAGAAAAGTATGATGTAACACCTCCAAGCAGACTTAGGGTTTCAAGCCCTCTCAGAGTTCTTAGACAAAGGATCAATCAAGAATTGACATGATCTTCAATTTGTCTAAACCTCTCAAATATCCACAATGGATCAAGAGGACTCCCACATCAAGAATCAAGCACCAGGCTGCAACATTCCAAGTGGATCAAGCCTCAAGATCG
The DNA here is from genome assembly GCA_022829125.1 of Lathyrus tuberosus. Classification (NCBI taxonomy): domain Eukaryota; kingdom Viridiplantae; phylum Streptophyta; class Magnoliopsida; order Fabales; family Fabaceae; genus Lathyrus; species Lathyrus tuberosus. The sequence continues at coordinate 5,754,951 of JALAZF010000270.1, read as the reverse complement.
CCACTGTCACCAAATTAGGGTTTTGGTCGACTAGGGCCTCCAGATGGAAATTTTCCTCTGGGCATGAGCCAATGCTTCAAAGCATATCCTAATATACTCCAACGGACCTCATGGACCCAATCATCAAGTCAATTTGACCTCAGGGGATGCATTCACTAAAAATCAGGAATTAGGGTTTCTTGACTTAATTCACCCCTAAGTTGACTTTTGGGACAAATCATGAGCCAAGACCTCAAGACATGATTTGAGGGTCCTTAATAAACTACATTTATCCATTTGTAACCATGGATTGACCTAAGAAGCTTGATCAACAAGTTTCAATTTCATCAGAACCACAATTAGGGTTTCGCAGAAAAAGTCAATTGTACCTTTGACTTTTCACCCATGCATTCTCCCAAACCTTGGGACATGATTCAATACACCCTATAACACCCATGGAACATGTCCATCAAGTTTGATTTAGGTCAAGGACTTGATTTCATAAAGGATCGCACAATTTGGAATTCATCTGACAAAAAGTCAACTGTGCACAAAAGTCAAACTTTGACTTCTGAGATTTTTAACAAATATGGTTCTTCAACCCCAAAATGATGTTAATGTGTGATTTGGATCATCATTCATCAAGAAAAATCAAGAAAAGTAGGAAAACTTGTAAAAGGGGTAACCATAAAAACTTGGAAATTTTCTAAGTTATGGAACAAAGTGGCTAGGGTACCAACTTTGGAGGATCATATTTCCTAAACCACAAGGCCATTTTTCCCCATTCAAAGCTGGATTTGTAGCTCTCATGGCCCTCTACAAAAGCTTCAACTACACCTCATTCCAATTCATCATGGATTTTGAGTTATGGAATGATCAAAATGGCTGAAAACATGAAATGTCACTTTTTCCAACACTTAGTGATATTTTCACTAAGTCAGAATCTGTCTTTTTTTTTCCAAAAGTATGGGGATTTTTCACTTTGATCCAAAAAGTATCAAGACCAACTATGATCACCCATATGTTGTATCATATGAGGGATTTCCAAAATGGCCAAGAACTCCCTGAAACTCCACTTAAGCCATGAGATATGACCATGCCAATATGCCTTGCTGCAAACTGTCATGGCAAGGCAGATTTGTGCATTTTGCTAGATTTGCTCAAATTTTGCAAAGGGAAAGCAAATGTATCCATCTGAACACCTCAAGGAGGGACCAAGGAGGGACAAACACTGATCCACCAGCCTCCCAAGTCTTTGAAACCAAAAGTAGCATGCCAAACCTAGAAATGCCTAAAAGAGGCACAAGACTCCAATTTTGGTTTGGAGCATTTAATGGATGCACCAAGGTGGCATGGACTGAGCCTTTTCCAACTGAATTTAGTCAAGGATGATCCAAGAACTAGGGAACCAGCAGCCTGTGCCCTAACCTCTAGTCAATGGCTAGAGGAGACTTGGATTCCTATTGATTAACATGGGCCAAACCTCTGCAGCAGTTTCCATTCACTATTGCAGCCAAAAAAAACTTGCTCTACTATAAATTGAGCTCATTTGTGCTCAATTTGGGTACACCCAAGCACTACAACATATGCTTTCCTCAAAATCACTTTCTCTAGGCAAAAATACCTTCTTTAGCAAGGTAACTCTGAGTTTTTGAGTTAGGGAGCAATTCCATAATAGCTCATGATCCAAACACATCCAATATGTCATATCTAAGCTGTCCAAACTCTCACAAGTGACCTGTAACACCAAAATCACAAAGTCCCCTCTCAAAACCTCAAAAATTGGACTTTTGTGCATTTTTTAAGCCATGTCTTGAATCAGTCACTTTCCAAACCAGATAAAACCTCAAACACACTCCAAATATCATCCTTGAACTATCCCAAATGGTTCCCCACATCTAGAACACCATTTGAGATAGTTGCTATTTTGGCCACTTTTGCCCCTTTTGCAAGAAAGAGCCCAAACTTGTTCCTGAGGTTTCCAGCTGGTTCCAACCACTCTAAAAGCTTATAAGGGATCATTTGAGGGTGTTTAAAGCATCAAAACATTTCTGGAACAAAACACTTGGTAGATAGCCCAAAAGCTCCAAAAAGAGGTAATCATCACAACTTGAACCCTTTGAAATATGCCTTGCTTTGAAGTCCATTGATCATGTATCTCTTATATATGTTATATGTGTTGTGTTTGCACCAATTTATCATGTAATTCACACCTGTACCAAGAGGTAGCACAGAAAATGCAAATCATGGCCTATTTCAAAACCACTATCGGGTTTTTCAATAGAGGCATGATTTGAAAAAAACACCACCACCATTGGATTCCTTGTGAAATTCTAGGCAGGATAGACCTTAATTTTGTCCCAATCAATGGAGAAATGAGAAAGTTATGGCCTTCACGTTTCTGACCAAAAACCTTGCCTTGCCTTGCCTTGGCCAGGCAAAATACAAGGCAAGCCTTGTATATTTGTGGTTGTGTTTCAATACACGGATGTATCACCACCCCAGTGGTAAGACGCGCATGCTGTACACAAGAGGTCTGGGGTTCGAATCTCCCTCGCCCCAGACCCTCTTTTTGCTATTTTTTTCCACTTTTTACTATTTTTCATATTATTTTTAATAGTTTAAAAAATTAATAACTTCCACAATTTTAAGTATTTTTTATTGGTTCTTTTTGCAAAAAATCACAAAAATATTGGAATATTTTATTCCACAAAAAAATCAAAGTTATATTATTTATTTAATATAGTTAGTATTTTTATGAATAAATTCATTTTAATTGTTTTTAAACATTTTTAAAATGAATATTCATCTTGGAAATCAAAAACCAAATGAGTTCTAAATCATCTTGTGATTAGAACCTCATTTTTAAAACCTTAAACAAAAATCACAAGTGGTTTATTCAAATATATTTGGTATCTTTATCATTTTTATTGATTTTCTTTAAATATTTACTTTTAGAGGAAAACAAAATTAGGGTTTCTTTGTTTTCACCCTCATCAATCATTTTCAAACTCTTTGGGCCTCTAATAGAGTGTAAGACCCAACCCCTTTTTGAAAACCAAAATGATTTGGGCCTCAGTGTATTGTATAAGTCCCGATACCATCAAAAAGTTTGGCGCGATCGTCACCTTTTTAACAAAAACCTTTGGGCCTCTCCTTGAGCTGTAAGCCCCATCTCTTGTACAAAAATAACCTCTTTTTGAAACCAAAGTTATTTGGGCCTCAGTCATTGTATAAGACCCACGGTGCTTTCAAAAATCTCGGCGCAATCGCCAGTTCAAAAACAAATCATCTGGGCCTACCCTCGTGTTATAAGCCCCATTTATTTTCCTTAAACTCTTTGGGCCTCTTGAGAGAGTGTAAGACCCATACCTTTGTACATGAAACCTTTTGGGCCGCACATATTGTATAAGTCCCACTGTACGAATTCAAACAATAGTGCAATCACTGATAAAACCTTGGGCCTCTCCTCAAGCTGTAAGCCCCATAATCTTTACAAAAATACTTTCTCCTTTGATTTTGAATATGTTGTTATCAAAACTTTCTTTGTTGAACAACTAACTAAACAACATGGAAGCTCTACGACGGGTAAGTGTTTATCCGCTTTCATATGTATATAACTGTATTGTGGGGCTGTTTCACTGTAAGTATTCTTTCACAAACTTTTATATACTTGTCAAATATCCACTGTGTAATACTAGTATAGCTATTTAGAGTGTTCCCCAGCAACTACGTCTAGCACTAGGTAAAGCCCTGTTGGTCACTCTTAAATACAAACAAAACTAGATCCCCATAGGATTTCCAGATACAGTCTTCCCTCCTCTTGGGGTTAAACAATATGGAGACGTGAAAGGCAACATTCTCGGTGAACCCTTTCTCAGATTATCACCCTTAGACATTGTCAAAGAAACTCTAACTCCCCAGAGATGATATTTTTTCCGTGAATGGCATCTCTTGAGTTTCTTCCAAATTCTCGGACTTTCCTGGCTTGATCTATTCTCAGTGAATAGCATGTCTTGAACTTATCGGGGTTTGGGGACCCACAGGCTTCCTAAAAGCATCCTCGCCTCCTCTTGGGCGTTGTACAAGGACCCTTCGGCTTCTTAGAAGTTCTCATGCCTTCTCTTGGGCTTCATACAAGGACCCCGACGACCTCTTAAAGGTATAAGACAGAACTTAGTCATCCTTTTCTAGAGCAGTCTTTCCAGCGTCAAAAAACTCCGGTCGTTGTAGGGTTGATACTCATCCCTTAATGCTCGTGCCTCCTCTTGGGCATTGTACAAAAGATAAAACTCTAGACTTGGATAGTCTAAGACCCTTGAGTCTCAAAGACATTCTCAACTTCCCTTTTAAACATAGGCAGAAACCCGGTCTCTCTCATGAGAGTTCCCCATACTTGGACCCGCCTCCGGATCTCCCGAATCCACGGTGGTAAGACAGTCTCCTCTTGGGCTTTGTACAATGATTCTCCCCAGTGGAGCTAACCTTTTAAGACTCTCTTGTTGAGTCACCCACATTTAGCCTCCATCTCGGGCTTCGTACGAGATAGAAAATCACTCTCTTGTTGAGTTTAAAAGACTCTCTTGTTGAGTCAACCAACTTTTAGCCTCCGTCTTGGGCTTTGTACAAGACATAGAAAATCACTCTCTTGTTGAGTATAAAAGACTCTCTTATTGAGTCAATCACTTTTAGCCTCCGTCTTGGGCTTCATACAAGACACACATAAAACACTCTCTTGTTAAGTATAAAAAACTCTCTTGTTGGGTCAATTCACTTTTAGACTCTCTCGTTGAGTCAATTTCCTTTTAGCCTCTATCTCGGGCTTCGTACGAGACAGCAAAACACTCTCTTGTTGAGTATAAAAGACTCTCTTGTTGGGTCAATAAACTCTCAGACTCTCTCGTTGAGTCAAACACCTTTTCAGACTCTCTCGTTGAGTCCATCTTCCCTTTTTGCCTCCGTCTCGGGCTTCATAAGAGACACCAAATTACTCTCTTGTTGAGTATGACAGACTCTCTTGTTGAGTCAAACTCTTTTATCCTCAATCTTGGGCTTTGTACAAGACAGAAAGAACATTTTCCCCGAAAAAAGTCAACTTCTAGCCTCCTCTTAGGCTTTGTATAAAGAAAACCCCGGTTGAGTCAATCAACCTTTTAGCATCAAATTTGTGCCTTGCTCACAGCATACAAACATCAATAACTGCTCTGTAGAGATGACAAATTCTCTCTCAGCATAAACCCTTCAGCTTCACATCTTGGGCTTTGAACAAGATACAAATAGACCCTTCAGCTTCACATCTTGGGCTTTGAACAAGATACAAATCACCTCTTTAGCTTCAATCTTGGGCTTTGAACAAGACACCAAAACACCTTTTTCCTCCCTTAGAATAGGAGGAACTACGATCGTTCAGATTTCCCTGTTTCGGGAATACGTAGGCATAAGATTGCAAAAATCTTAGCGAGCATACTAATCAAAAACCCAAAATCCCGTACCTTCATACATCAATCGAAAAGCATCCGACCTAACATCCTACCAATAGCCTAGACACCGTTCTTAAGCAAATAACCTTAAAGAAGAACCCCCTCTTGATAGCATCTGTAAACCAACAGTTTTGACTGTTTAATCTCAGTTTGCAAGCAGGGTTAATTGGAGACATCTATTTCCCTTCCTTAATCAGGTCAACAGAATAAAAAATGAATCGAATTGTAGTACCAAAGCGATAGTGATTCGAAACCACAAAAACCGCGCTACATTCAGCTCAAGGAGACGCCCAAGTGATTATTTGTTTGAAAACTGGCGATCACGCCGAGGTTTGAAAACACAGTGGGTCTTATACGATGACCGAGGCCCAAAAGGTGGTGTATTTACAAAGGGGTTGGGTCTTACACTCTATTAGAGGCCCAAGGAGTTTAAAAAAGATTTGTGAGGGTGAAAATCAAAGAAACCCTAATTTTGTTTTCCTTTAAAAGTAAATATTTAAAGAAAAAAAATTAAAATGATAAAAATACCAAATAAGTTTGAATAAACCACTTGTGATTTTTAATTAAGGTTTGAAAAATGAGCTTTTAATCACAAGATAATTTAGAACTCATTTGGTTTTGATTTTGAAAATAAACATTCACTTTTAAATGTTTAAAAATAATTAAAAATGAATTTATTCACAAAAATACTAATTATATTAAATAACTAATATAAATTTTATTTTTTGTGGAATAAAATATTTCAACATTCTTGTAATTTTTTATAGAAAGAACCAATAAAAAATAATTAAAATTGAGGAAGATATTAATTTTTCAAATCATTAAAAATAATATGAAAAATAATAAAAAAGTGAAAAAACCATTAAAAAGGGGTCTGGGGCGAGGGGGATTCGAACCCAGACCTCTTGTGTGCAGCATGCGCGCCTTACCACTAGGGTGGTGATACATTCGTGTATCAAACCCCAGCCATAAATATACAAGGCTTGCCTTGTTCTTGGCCTGGCCAAGGCAAGGCAAGACAAGGTTTTTGGTCAGAAACGTGAAGGTCATAACTTCTTCATTTCTCCATGGATGGAGACAAAATTTATATGCATCTGGCCTAGAATTTCACAAGGAATCCAATGGTGGTGGTAGTTTTTCCAGAAAATCAATCCTCCTCAAAACCCGATAGTGGTTTTGAAATAGGCCATGATTTTCATTTTCTGTGCTATCCCTTGTTATATGCATGAACTACATGATGAATTGGCTCAAACACAACACATATAACATGTATGAGATGTGCATGATTAGTGGACCTCAAAGCAATGCATATTTTAAAAAGTTCAAGTTGAGATGCTTACCTCTTTAGGAGCTTTTTGGGCAATCTGTCAAGTGCTTTGTTCTAGAAATTTTTTGATGCTTTGAACACTCTCAAATGATCCCTTAGAAGATTTTGATGGACATGTTCCATGGGTGTTATAAGATGTATTGAATCATGTCCCAAGGTTTGGGAGCATGCCTGGGTCAAAAGTCAAAGGCACAGTTGACTTTTCCCGCGAAACCCTAATTGTGGTTCTGATGAATTTGAAACTTGTTGATCAAGCTTCTTGGATCAATCCATTGTTGAAAATGGATCAATGTAGTGTGTTAGAGACCCTCAAATCCTCTCTTGAGGTCTTGGCTCATGTTTTGTCCTAAAAGTCAACTTAGGGGTGAATTAGGTCAAGAAACCCTAATTCTTGATTTTTTTATGGATGTATCCCCTGAGGCAAAATTGACTTGATGATTGGGTTCATGATGTCCCTTGGAGCATCTTTGGTTGTGCTTTGAAGCATTGGCTCATGCTCAGAGGAAAACTTCCATCTGGAGGCCCCAGTCGACCAAAACCGTAATTTGGTGACACTGGCGATCTTGAGGCTTAATCCAATCAGAATGCTGCAACCTTGTGCTTGATTCTTGAGGTGGGAGTCCTCTTGATCCATTGTGGATATTTGAGAGGTTTAGACAAATTGAAGATCATGTCAATTCTTGATTGATCCTTTGTCTAAGAACTCTGAGAGGGCTTGAAACCCTAATTTTGATTGTAGTGGATGCTCACCCATCTTTGGGGAGACTAATGAGGTATGATGGTCCATCCATATTATGATGATGATTTGCACAATGATGGGGAATCTTAGTGGTCAAAATTTGGGGTATGAACCCTCGTCAAGAAGTTTTTCCCTTAAAGGAATCTGTCCTTTATTTCATGTCTGATGCGGAAAAACTCCAGGCCGCTCTTAACAAAGTCCAACGCGAGAAGAACTCTGGGAAGAACAAGTACCAGATTCTAAATTTGGAATGTACCAAATTTTAGGAACTGCTAAAGGAAAAGGATGCTCTGATTGAGATACTAGAGCAACATGCCATAGAAAGTCAGGAGGAACGAAGAAATTTGCTCACTCATTTCACTTGGCAAAGGATCATCGACCTGACGACGGCTGAAGTAGCCCGATCAAAGCAAAAAGGAACCAACATCTGATCTCTCCTCAGAGAGAACTCAGGATCCATAGGCCTAATTTTCTTTCTCGCACTTTGTAAAATACTGTACTTTTCCTTGTAAAATACTGCGATTTTTTTAGTTCAATAAAAGGGCCTCTCCCTAGCTGTGTAATATTTGCAATATAATTGTTAAAAGTTATTTTGAAAACAAAAACTAAAAAATATATCATTCTCATTCTTTGCATATCATTCATCATTCTCATGTAACACATCTTTGTCTTTGAGTCTCACATATGTGTCGCACTCTTGAGTCAAACTGTCTCATTCGTACAATACTCTGGCCAATCGACAAAAGAAAATGGACAATCTCGAGGAAGAGAACAGAGAGCTGAGAGAAGAAATTAACGCTCTAAAGGAGAGTTTGGAGAAACTCCACAACACCATGCAATCCGTGGCAGCTTCCCAAGAGCAACAATATCAAAGGACTGTGATCTCGAAGATTACATCCACACCAGCATTTGAGACACATGGCAGTCATCCTCAGTAAAACATGCCTAAAGGTTTTCCCTGGGGCATGCCTTTCAACTTTATACCTGAAGGATACATCCCACAGGTCACTGAAGACCCGAAAGTCGTAGCAGGAACCACCATACCTGAAGGTTACAAACTTCAGGTAAATGAAGATGCAAGGATTACAGTAGAAACTCCTAAAGGTTACAAACTTCAGGTCACTGAAGCACCAAGAGTTACCGCAGTAATGTCTATACCACAACCAGTGGTACCCACTATCTCGGAAGAATAGATTTTGCAGGTTGTTTCTGGCAAAAACGAAGACATATACAAAAGGATGAATGAATTCCAGGAACAATTCTTGGAAATGTAGAAGGAACTGTATGCCATTTGTGGTTGTCGCTACTCGAAAAATAGTAGACCGGAGGCGAAAAGGAAAGAAACAGGAGAGTCGCCATTGAACTTTATTTATTTTTTGCCTCCGGTCGACTATTTTTCGAGTAGCGACAGCTGGCGACTCTGCTGGGGAAAAGGAGATAGGTAAGGTGAAGGATACCAACTGAAGATGGCTTTTAAATGGGTTACCAGACGAGAACTTGTTTTAAGGGGTAGACTACCAAACGAGAACTGGTGGCAAAAGGTTAATCTGTCAAACGAGAACTGACTTTATGGTTGGCCAGACGAGAACTGGTTTTAAAATGGATAAAGAATAGGGGACCAGACGGGAACTGGCATAGAATTTGTTTACCAGACAAGAACTGGTGTTTTGTTTTGGTTTTCCATACGGGAACTGGTTTTATGGTTTGCCAGACGAGAACTGGACTTTAAAGTTGTGCAAGCAAGGGTGGATTTTGTATCTGGTTAAGGGTGCCGAGTATGTTCGGGCTTATGGTGGGAGGTTCCAAGATGGTTGGGCTTTGGTTTAAAGTGCCAAGTATGGTTGGGCTTTGGGTTGGATGGGGAATGAGCTTAACTTCCCGACACTCGAAACCTGACGATGCTACGATCGGATGATAGATGCGGATGCTTCTGATGCTCCAAGTTTGATCCTTTGTAGAAGTTGTGTGCTTGTTCCTGAGAATCTCACTTCTAACTGAGATGCCATGATGGCTTTGCAACTGAAAATATGAGCATAACGACTTGACTTATGCATGTTAGTTGCACTTTTGCTCTGCCCCAAGGCTTTCTGACACTTGTTGTGAACTCAACATTTACTGGTGCCTGACAGGGTCAACTTGACCAATCTTGAAAGTGTAGAGGAAAATTTCCGCTTTACAATTTATCTGCCCCAGTTTGTAGGGTTTTTGCATGAATCCTCCTCGAATGGAAGATTTGGGGGTGACTATACCATGACATAGTCGGAGATAATTTGCCCCAATGTCTGAATCTGCAATAGTCAGCCTTTTGTTATTCACTTTGAGACCATTTTGTTATTCACATTTTAAACCAATTTCTAAACCCAACTTGTCATATCCATATTTCTTAAACCCATTCTTCCAATTTTCATATTTAAGTTTGTGTCCATATCCATTTTGTTTCAAACCAATATCCACTTTCAATTTTATTCCATATTTTAGAGCACTAGATTGTTTTATTCATGTTAATAACTATTAAACCATTTTTTTAGTCCATTAGATAAATTTTCAATTCCCACAATTCATACACAATCCCATAGCCAAATCCCACGTGATACAACACCACACATTTTTTCTGTCTTTTTTTATAACTTGCAACCATATGCAATAAAGTTTGAAAGCCAAACCAACACAAGCAAAAAAAAAAAAAAAAGTCCACTTACATTTTAAAACAAACATTTTGAATTAAGTCAATGTTAAGCCAAAAGTTACAGAGCAAGTTCCCAAAATAATGAGCTGCTACACCCCATACACGATTTCCACAAAAACCAATATCAATTCTAAGCAGTCCATAACAATACACAAGCTGTTGTTGGTATTACGCATAGCCTGACCCCACAACAATTGTACAACAAGCATTTTACACACATATGCACTAAGCTCCAAAACCTACACTGCAACAACCTGCGCATCAACAACAACAACACAATGACACAAAGTAGCTTGCACAATAGCCTGCTCCACTTCTGCACAAAACTGTACCAAAACCTGCAGCAAAAGAGACAAACCATTCCGCAAACTGTACACGCCCTGCATCAACCGCTGAACCTGCAGCATAGCACCAACCAACAATAACCTGTGCTGAAAACAACAGTACATTGGCGATGCTGAGTAATTGAGTTATAAAAAAAAAGAGAAAAAAACTAAAGAGGAGGAGAACAATAAAAAACAGAGCAGCAGAGTTTCAAAAAAAATATAAAAACCAAGAACCCTATCAGAACAGGGGGGATTCTCACCTTCATACTCTTCCTTTTCTCCATCCTTGCATACACCAATCTGTGTTGCCACAATCACCATTCTCCATACCTCCTCAACCACGTTCCTCGCTCACCTTCCTCCGACCACAACAACAACAATCTCCAAAACTCACACTTCACCTCAATGAAGCCCCTTCTTCCAAGCCAAACTTCCCTCTGCGAAATCACTGAAACACAAACTGTTGTAAATACGCCAGCAAAATATCACCATCGACCTCCCTCAAAACTCTCTTCATACAACCCAACTCGTCACCACCGCCGCGATTCCTTCGTCATCATTTTTCTGAGCAACAACCACACTACGCTGCAAAATCAACAAACCGTGGTTCCGTAGCCTACAAACCTCCTTCGCATACCTTCTGCTTCATTCACCAATCACCAAACTCCCTTTAACCCAACTTTCCTTCGTTCAAATCCCAACAACAACAAACCCTCAACCGTAAGCACCCAAACCGTTTTTCAACCCCAAACCCAAATGAAATCTGAAACAGAACCAGAAAAAGAGATGAAGTGATAAATTGATTCAAAACCCAAAACCATACTCAATCATCACAAACCCACAAAGCCGAAAACTTACGAGAGGGAGATTGAGAGAGAAAGTCACGAAACGGTTGAAAGAGAGATGTTTTTGCGAGAGACGGAGAGGATATGTTCTTCTTTGTGCGAATCTAAGAAAGTAGGAAGAAATGAGATTGAGGTTGAGGGACTCGTGATAGGGTTTGCATTTGGTTTTCCATTGTTTTCTTGATTTGGTTTCACTTCGTCATTGTGGAGACAAACAGCCATGTGTTGTGGTAGGGTTTGACCACCACTTACTTGTTTCAGCCGAACCGGGTCAGGAAGGCCCAGAAACCGACTTGTTTTCATTGGGGAATGCCCCATGAGGGCCGCAAGGTTGTGATCCGGGCCTCAGGCCCATTTCCCTCCAATCCCGTTTTTTGGTTTTTGTTTCGGTTTAGTATTAGGTTTTTTTCTTTCAAGTATTAAGATTAGTGATTTTATTTTAGGATAAGATTTTGTGATTTTAAGTTTAGTAATCTTAAATTTTAGATTCAACTTTTTTTAGTTAGTATTTTAATTTTTAGGATTAGGAATTTGGATTAGTAACTTTTGATTTTTAATAATAAAAATGAACCAAAAATGATAAATATTAAAAAGACAAAATATTTTATTTCTAGAATTTAATTAGGTTTTGGTTAATTTCAAGTTTATTTATTCATTTATTATTTAGATTTTATGTCTTGATTTACTTTTCAATTCTACCTTGATTTCCATTTCGGTTTTATTTCGGTTTCTATTTCATTTCTCTTTTTTCATTCTATTTTTAAACCAAAAACACTTTTAATAAGAAAATGAATTTCTCTTTGTATTGAGTTAGAGAGAGAGGATTAGGTGAAGACCTTTTCCTCTTCGAGTATTAGGATACTCACTTTAGAGTGTGTGGTCTCGATACTCATCTTTCAATACGAAGACGTGACTATAATCGCCACCCATTCTTTCAAAAACCTTTTTCTCTCTTTATTTCATCACCTTGCGTCTAAAAACCTTGGTCTTGTACCAAGTGCATTTTCAAACTTTTTCTTAATAAACTTAGATGGTCGTGGAGTGGTTAGGCGAAGGCCTTCTCCTATCCCGAGTGCTTGACATTACCTTTAGGGTTCACTGTCGTAAAGCACTTACCATCTAAAACCAAAAACACTTTTAATAAGAGAATAAAGTTCTCTTTGTATTGAACTAAAAAGAGAGGATTGGGTGAAGACCTCTTCCTCTCCGAGTAATAGGATGCTCACTTTAGAGTGTGTGGTCTCGATACTCGTCTTTCGATACGAAGACGTGACTATATTCGCCACACATCTTTCACAACAAACCTTTTTGAGATAAAGAATTGGGTACTACCCGAAGGGGTTCCTATCCGAGGACTTATTTCGCCCCTTAAAACCAACCTTCACAAATCAAATGTGACATCTTGCCTTGATGGCGAAAATCAACCCTTTTCAAAAAGGACATATTGCGTCCGTTCTACCGCAAACAGGTAACGCATAAGACTCCACGAGAAAGCCGCAAAACACCTAACTGCTAGAGCCCGCACGTCAACATCATCCATAAAAAACACCAACAAATCGTGGTCGGTCGAACTACGATTGCTCTGATTCTTCATTCTAGTCCGAATGTAAGATACGTAGGCACAAGATTGTGATGATCTTGGCGAGCCCCCTTCCATTTTCTTTACCCGTAGTCCTTCGAACTAAGTTGACTCTGACTTTCCCATTGCACGAGGGAATACGTAGGCATAGGACCGTGAAGTCCTATCGAGTCTCCTTTTCTTTTCCCCTCCTCTTCTCCCCACCTTTTCTTTTATTTTCTTTCACATTCTTTGTTCATACCCTTCTCTCTCCCTCCTTAGAACACACTTAGAAAGCAATATCCTTTAGCAAACATCCTTACACATAGACAAGCAAATGGTTCCCATCGAGTACGATGGATGTGAGGGGTGCTAATACCTTCCCCTCGCATAACCGGCTTCCGAACCCGTAATTTGGTTGCGAGACCATCTTATCCTTTTCTTCTTTGGGTTTTCTCGATGTTTTCCCTTCCCCTCATGGGATAAATAAAGTTCGATGGCGACTCTTCTGTTTCTTTTCCTTTCGCCTCTGGTCAACTATTTTTCGAGTAGCGACAGCGGTCAGGGCTTATTTGGCAAAGACGCCACCGACCTCTTCTTGGTCCGTAATGTAAAGATACCACGTGTTGTACCCCAAATGTTTCCCTTAGATTCGCTGATTCGTCTGCATAACATACTAGGTCAATCATTCGTGCATAACTAACTGCTTCATCTAGTTTTTGCTTGTTTGTTTCATTTGTGAATACAGGTATTGTTGCAAAAGGTTCAGGACCTTCAAGGTTACGTTGCACGTGTGTGGAGGCCCGCTACCTCTTTCAGTCGCGTTGGATTCCTGTAAGATTATGCCCTTATACAAAGTCAAATTTCCTCAAGAGTCTCAGAAATTCAAGAGGATCGCATGGATGTCATCAACATGTTTCATGCTGATCGTGGATTGAGCTCTTACGTGATTTGATGGTATGTCTTGTTTACGATTCAAGTAAAAAAAAGGTGTGGTAAAGGTTTATGGACCAATTCAAGTTGTGGCTATGACGTGCTAAATTCGAGTTCGTATTATTCACCACTGTTCAAAGTCCAATTCAAAGGTAATCAAGAGTCACAGTACTCGTTCAAACAAAAGCTACAAGCTATGTCTCAAATCCCAAGTCATTAGAAGCCGGCCAAAATTAATCTCCTAATTTAAGTGAAATATTCTATATTTGATGCCTGAGGCAATTATGGGTACTGTTACAATGGTGTTGTCAGCGGTCTACAACTTAAGCTTTATTTGAGGCAAATACAAAGTACAAGCTATGCTTCATTTCATAAAAAAAATCACTAAGAGATACAGAGCCTAGTCAAAGGATGGCCATATACGTGACGCCATGTTCTATCAGTTTGGTTAGACATGGTTAACAAGCTATGATCATCTTGATGTCTATGGACGGTGGCTAATGCTGAAACATAACACGTATAACTCCTAATATCTCTTCGAAACCCCGTCGCTAGAAAGATAAATGGCACGGCCCTACAACTCGTTTGTGTCTGCCCAAGCTTGTCGAAGAGTTGGTAAAGCACCTGGAAATGGAGGATTACAGGTTATTCTTCACGACTCCATAAAATTAAATTAGCGATGTGGAGCATTATAAGAAACTGAGCATGGATATGGACCGGTACCTACGGATTTGATAAAGTAGTTGGTTCCTTTACATCCTGGGCTTTGAGAATGCTGGTGGTAGAGAATAACGGAGCCCCCGTCGTATTGTAGCTGGGAGATGGCGTCAACTCCTAGAAGAATAAGCTTGTGGGAGTCCGAAACTACACCAAATTTGCCACACCACGCCTCGTAAATAAAGATGCTAAGGGAACCTGGTTGTCTCCGACCTGAACAGTTCAAACCAGAAAATCAAACGAGGATAGCGGTGCTAAGGCATTCGGAAAGTATAAAGTACCAGTGCATACAAGGTAAAGAATAACACCATGTTATGAAATTGAAGAAATTTCAAAGGAAGAGAGAACAATTTACCAAACCTCCAGGCTGCTGTTAATAGAGGAAGCATTTAGTCCCATTTGATTCCCCGTCTCGGAAGTGTCCAGCCCTTTTAACTCTAAGGAAGCTCTAGCCTATTGTCAAACAAAGATACATATCCTCAAGAGCTGGTAAAGATAATATCATATGTTGAGCTACCACCCGGAATTTGCAACAGATTACAACTTCCCAAATAATGATAAGAATGACTCCGGGTCGTCCCAAATATAAAACCGTCTCGGCTCCCATCAAAGGCGCATCGTGACGTTAATCTTTCCCTGTCAGCGAAACTACAGAACCATTGGGAAGTTCGTTTCACACCTCCAACCAGAGTGTGTTGAGCCACTCTTTGTTCGATCGGAATTCTGGGCAGGTCACAGACTTGGAGATACAAGCCAGATCCAAGGATAGCTAGGCCCTTCCATTGTTGTGTCGCATTCTTCGGAGAACTCGGAGTTAACAGAACCTTTGCCTACAATATGAGAACAGCAGAATATCCACGCATTATACCAATTGTTGTTAAGTGGTGCTTCCCCCTGAAACAACAAAGCGAGAATGGTAGCAGCCTCAAACCTTGGTTCATAATAGTAACTTTCATAAAATAACAAGGGATGCATAAAGAGTCATTACCCCATTTCCAAATCCTAACATCCGATATATCCCAGTTCGTTTTATCACCGATGCAGGACCATGCTATTTAAAGCACAATCCGTGAAACATTGGTAACATCAAGATAGAATGGTGATAGAATCCTAAAGCTAACAATTCAAGATAACAACTGGAAGGCTATTATAAACACCAAACTGCAGCAGTTTCAATTCAGCGTGGGTTTTCTTTTATGAGCATACCTTTCTTGAAGTTGTCTTGTGGCCTTATGTGAGTTGCGGTTGAAGTTTGGTTGTTTTCTCCAGGGACTTAGACCTTTGGCTCAATATAAGTCGGGATTCTAGACAAAACCTTTGGATCTTTGACGCAGTCCCAGTAGCTCCAGATGCGCATGAAAAGAGAAAGAAATGCAATTTCATGAGTATCATACGCATTCATTCAAAGTTTAAGCATATTTGAATCGTGTTCAGCATCAGACTATTCAAACAAATTTCCAAAAATAAGCTTTAGACAGTCCCCAAAATATTCCAAAATCAAAAAACGTTCAAACCACCTTCCAAGTATGTCCCAAACATCAAACAAATACAATTCCTATTTTGGCCTCAGAATTTGGTTCGGTGAATCAGAGAAGGATTCATCATTTTCTAAAAGAAGTTAGGGGCAACACCGTAAATAGGCGCTACCAGCAAAATCTCCAAAACCGGACCTGGACGACATTCAAAACTATCAAGATTCAAAATATCAGACAACCTTAAATCAATATCAGATCGTATCAGTTATTCAAAGCACATTAAAACTTCCCAAATCAAGCACAGATCGTATCAATGATTCCAACTGATTTCAAATTCAAAACCAAATCAAATCACAAAATCAATCAGTAAGGGAAATTGATACCAATGTTAAAAACCTTCCAAAATTAGATCATCATCGGCCAGGTCTATAAAAGGGACCTATTTCCATCAGAAAAAGGACGAAAAAGGAGAGAGGAAGGCGATACCAGAAAGAGAGAAAAAACCTAAGAGAAGAAAATCGTAAGGAGCTCAAATCAAACCACCAAAACCACATCTCCCCAAACCCGCGAGGTACCGGCTCAGAAGCTCATTGGCTCATCATCGCCGCAACAATCAGAAGAGGAACAAAGTAGCATCGAATCGCAAAAAGAGGTAAAGTAGAAGGAGATCTTCCCTGAGAAGAACATCGGTCGCCATCGTCAATCATCCCTTTTCCTTGTTTTTTTTTTCCATTTTTCTCACTTGCAGATATCATGTAATTGTAATCGACAATCAATAATGGAAATGGGGATCGGGGGGAATTAGGGTAGATTTAGGTTTTTTTTGCTGTTGATTGTTTGAACGAAGCGAGAGTTTGAGAGTGTTGAACGGCGACGGGTTGGGGTCAAAAACCCTATTTCGTTGCCGTCATCGTGAGAGAGAGATCGTATGAGTTTCCACCGTCCAGTTTTTGTTTACTTTTAACTTAAATCCAACAGATAATCCACCTTTTTTAATTAACTAAAAAAACTTTATTTGATAATTCGTAATTCTTGTTTTTATGTTAATACCAATATCCTTTTAATTAATTAGAAATTGTTTTTTTTTTAATTAAAAACAATCCCAAATAATATTTTTTATAAAAAAAAATAACTTAACTCCAACTGAATTAACTTTTTTATAACCTTTAGAACTAAGTTTTTTCTTTAATAATAAAAAACCCTTTTTTCCCTTTTGATGATTCCTAATTTGATAAAAGAAAAAACCTTAATTTAATTTTTGATTAAAACCTTTTGAAATAATCATATTAATTCTTTTTATAATAATTAGAGTTTGTCATGTAAAATACTAAAAAAAAATAAACTCTTCCTTACTTATTATGCTAAACTCCTAATTTTGAAATTAAAAAATAATATTAACACACTTCTAAATTTATATAACACTTTTCATGAAAGTTAAAAATCAACCTTTTCATTAAACCTTAAAATCAACCTTTTTCATAATGAACTTTAAAAATCAAACTCGTTAGATCCTACGTTTGAGTGACATCGCATGCTGTGGGTTATCTCATGATTGATATTTATGTTTACTATTTCTTACATATATGTATGTTTTACTGTCAAAACCCTTTTCAAAAAACTAAAAAAACTCTCGATCCAACGTCGAGCCCCTTTTATACCTATGTAAGTCGAGCGCCTTCGGGCCTCGCATTCAACCTATCGGTCACAATACACTTTAGCTAGCTCACACTTTGCTAGTATGCACAAATAATCCAAGTTAATTTGTCCCCTCGACATTCCAAAGGAAAGGTTATTAATAATTGACTAAACCGTCATAGGACTAACGCCTTTAGAACCCTTGGCCATAGGATTCGGAGTCGCCGTACTCCACGTCTTGCCGTAGACAATTAGAACCTTAGCCTTAGGATTTGAGTCGCCGCACTCCAAGTAAATGCTCCGCCGCGAACATTTACAATCCTACCCCTCTTGAACCAACCTACAACTTTAGAGTCGCCGCACTCTATGTAAGGTCTTGCCCAAGACTTTACTCCCCCTTGGAACCTTGACCCCGTCAAGAAGTTCCTCTTTGCAGAACTACGCATACTCTGATTCTACACCCGAGGATACGTAGGCGTAAGGTGCGATACCTTATCGAGTATACTTAGATACTAACCCCTAGGGTTCAACCTTTAGCATAGCACCTTAGCAAGCGAATGAGAGATAACATAAATACTAACGAGAGGTTCCCGTAGGATACTACGGACGTTTAGGATGCTAATACCTTCCCTAGGCGTAACCAACCCCCGAACCTTAGATCTTTAGGTTTTTTTCGCTTTTGAACCTTTCCTTTGGATAAATCAAAGACGGTGGTGAACATTTAAAGGAATGTGATCCTAGTTCATTAATAACTATGGTATCCAATTCTCACCGCAACAGAAATGGCGACTTCACTGGGGAATAATCGAGGGTTTCCCCTATCTTGTTTTTCTTATGTTATCTTTTTACTTGTTATATTTGCTTATTATCTGTTGTGCTGGGCTACTTGTGTGGTGAGACAAAGTCCTACACCCGGACTAGAGTGAAATTATGATAGGAACGGTGAGAATTCAAGGATACTTTGAGGGAGTCGATTCCTGAAAAAGTTGAATTGAGACTTCACCACTCAGTCTAGGCCCTCTCGAATTTAATTTTGTCCAACGAGTCAATTCGTGAAGACGCTATTATTTCGAACTAAAGGCCATCGAGACTGGGGACCGTAGTTACCTTTAACCCAACTTGGCCTATTAGGATGTAGTGCGGGGACTATGCGGGAGTCTATTTCTGCAATAGTCGCTACGCGATACTACACTCGGACGAGATTCTCTTGAGAATATTATTGACTACCAAGTGATCTGGAAAATCGATAATATCCGAAAGATGGATTGTAGACTCTGGGAACTTTTAGAACCCGTTCGGCAGGTACATTTGAAACCATAGTACATACCTTATGGGAGGGTAGACCCTTGGCTCCATGATGTGACCTTTCAAACCTAGGACTCTTTTGCTTGTGTGTGCTTTGTGTTGTGTGCCCTGTGTGTTGCATACATTCATAAGCATCATATCATAAAGATTCATGGAACTTGACTATATTTATAACCTTTGTAGGGATACTATGGATACCGAAAGAAGGAACACAAAGAAGTACACTTTTCAGATTCCTAACTTGGATGATCTAAGGAGGTTAAGAGCTTTGGTAAAAGATGAGGATAGTTTCAGAGGCAAATATGGAAGACTTCTATATGTGATGAACACAAAGGTTGATGAAGGACTACTTTCTACCTTACTCCAGTTCTATGACCCGCTGTATCACTGCTTCACCTTTCCAGATTATCAGCTGGTACCTACACTTGAAGAGTACTCTCAAATAATTGGGTTACCTATTCAGGATAAATATCCTTTCCCTATCTTCGCAAATAAACCTGATGAAAAAGAAATCGCTAAACATACCCACCTGGATTTAGCTGACATTCAAGCCAATATGGTTTCAAAAGGAGGAACTTCCGGTTTTACTACGGACTTTCTGGTGGCCAAAGCCCGACATTATGCCACTCAACAGAATAAGAACGCTTTCGAAGCGGTTTTCGCTTTACTCATCTATGGTGTTTTCCTATTTCCAAGTTTCAAAAATTTTGTGGACCTCAATGCCATTAAAATTTTCTTGAAGAAGAATCCTGTACCGACCTTGTTAACTGAAGCCTACTATTCTGTTCATTCAAGGAGCGCTCGTGGGAAGGGAATGATTACTTGTTGTGTCCCTCTATTGTACAAGTGGTTTATTTCGCACTTGCCCAAAGCACATGATTTTTGGGATATCAATAAGGGATGGTGGTCGCAAAAGATAATGTCTCTCACCCATTCTGACATCGTCTGGTATAGCCATGTTTATGATAAGGTGGTCATCATAGACAGTTGTGGGAATTTCGGTAATGTACCTCTCCTTAGCATCAATGGATTAATCAGCTATAATCCGATCTTGGCTCGCAGACAGTTAGGGTTCCCTCTGAAAGACAAGCCTGCCAGTGCCCATGTGGAAGCCATCTATTTTGAGGGAGAGCAATTAAGCAAGGAGTTAAGAGATCAGGTTTTGGATGCATGGGGTCAAAAGATCAAGAAGGATAAGAGTAATTTAGGGAAACCTAATTGTGTCTCTTTAGAACCCTATCTCCAATGGGTCCGGAAAAGAGCTATCGAGTGGAAGATGCCTTATAAGCGCCAAGATCCAATGGTTCTAAAGGCAAGGCCGGTCTTATACTTCTCATCTGATGCGGAAAAGTTGAAAATTGCTTTGGAGAAGTCTCAGCAAATGGAAGAGGCTTGGAAGAACAAGTATCAGATAGTTGTGGAGGAAAATGCGGAGCTTCAACAGCGACTCAAAGCAAAGGATGAAGAAATCACTTCTTACAAAAAGAGGAAAACACGAGAAGAGTTACCTTCCTCTAGCTCCCAATCAACACATCAGAATTCGGTCGTCAACAAGCTCATTTTGGAGAATAGTCAGAAGGAGGCAGAAATCAGGAAGCTCAAGACAAGGCTTTTTGGAGAATCTCCTTAGATCTTTCTTTATTAGCTTTTATTTAGCTTTTTCGTTACGAATCTGGAAAAGTGTGCTGTTGCTTTATAATAAATTTCTGTTTTAATTTACAGTTTCATCTTTCGGTATCCCAGACATTAATTTCTTTTTGTAACCGACTTTTATGATTAATAAAATGCGCGTTTCATTATCCCACGATGATTATAAATAGTCGAGTTTCCATGAATCTTGTTGCATAGCATTTGCATTTTGCATCTCTCTCTATCAAGGAACTTGAAATCTTGTATTGCAGGCATTGTATGATGGATTACGGAAAAAAGGGAGTTGTGCCGTACACCTTCGAAGTTTCGGATATTGAACAACTGAGGGAACTAGGAGGTCAAATCAAAGATCCTGAGGCGTTCGCTGAGAAGTATGGAAATATCCTCCCGTTGTTGCAGACTCGAGTAGCCGCTGGTTTATTGGAAACGTTGGTTCAACTTTACAGCTTGATTTACCATTGCTTCATCTTCCAAGATTTCCAACTGATGCCTACGTTGGAAGAATACTCTGCTCTGTTGGGGATCCCAGTCAAAGACTCACCTCCGTTCTCTGGTGGAGAAGGGAGACCCAGCCAGGAAGACATTGCAAGAGCAACCCGCATAAAGCTGCTACAGATCCAAACTCATATGACGTTTAGAGGAGGAATTGATGGCTTACCGGCCCAATTCTTGTTCGAGAAGGCTCGTCATTTTGCTAGTGTAGGGAACACTGGAGCGTTCGAGCACACCTTCGCGTTGCTGGCCTACGGTTTGTTCTTGTTTCTGAATGTTGAAGACTTTGTCGACGTCCATGCCATAAAGATTTTTATGCTCAAAAATCCAGTTCCGACGTTGTTAGCCGATGCCTACCACGCTATTCACTCGAAGACCCTGAAGGGAGAAGGTCGGATTACTTGTTGCACCGCTATCCTCTATAGGTGGTTTATTTCGCACCTACCGAGGTCTACTAATTTCTGGGACGTGAAAGATGGTTCAGAATGGCCTGTGAAGCTCATGGCTCTTACTCACTTGGATATCGTTTGGCATGACCCGATGTATGGAGGAATCCCCATGATTCATAGCTGTGGAGATTTTCCCAACGTACCTCTTCTTGGTACAAAGGGATGTATCAACTATAATCCTGTGCTCGCCCGTCGTCAACTGGGGCACCCAATGGAAGAAGTACCTGATCCGGAGAATCTGACAAGACTTTTTCTCCATAAAGGAGAAAACCTGAATTTGAAAACTGGAATTGTGTTTGCTTGGCGTCACATCAATCGACAAGGGATGACGGTAACAATAAATCCAGATTGCTCAGTTACTGAAGAATGTCTAGCATGGGCGCGTGAAAGGGCTCTAACCTTGAGTATGCCTTATCCCCGTCCCAAGCCTCCTGTGGTCCAATCGGATGAAGTTTTGAAGCTGAAGGATGAAATAGAGAAGCTTACCCTGGACAAAGCAAGGATGCAGGACCAGATCGACAGGCTGATGGAAGAACTTTGCAGAAGACAAGGGGCATCATCCAGTGGATTAGACTCCTAGTTCCTTTTGTGTTATGTTGCCTATGTAATAAAACTCTGGAGGTGTACCAGCCCTTGAAATTTTAATAAAATGTTTTATTTGCAATATCTACAATGAACGCAATACGGTTCTAGTTCCTTGATAGTTGCATTGCATTCGCATTCCATATCAGCTGCATGTGCATGTTTCGTCCTTTTTCTTATGTCCTTTGTTTTCCTCTTCAGTCTCGTCACCCTGAGTCCTCTGCACCGATACAACAC